>OX422207.1:16128848-19123848 GCA_949130495.1 Sambucus nigra | reverse complement strand
ATATAGACACACACACACACACACACACACACACACACACATAAGGCTGTGAATGGATATTCGAAAATCCGCATCCGTCCTATATCTAAATTCGAATTTGCGGATATTTATTCGAAAGAATGAAAACGGATACGAATATGGATACTCTATAAAAATATCCGAGAAAACGGATACGAATATGGATACTCTATAAAAATATCCGAGAAAATGGATACGGATACAGATAGTACTAGTATCCGACACGGATAATCCGTATCCAATGCGGAGTATCCATTTTATCGGATATCCGTTTTACCGAATATCCGTATCCGTCAAACATATGTTTAAAATATTACTAATAATATTAGTATTTGTATTACTAATAAAATAATATTAAAAAAAAACTTAATCGTTTATTCCCTAAAACGAAATAAACACATATTCCACTCAAAACAAAAACATCCTAAAGTTATTACTTTATTGGGTATATTATAAAATGGCACGTATTATTATTTTATTGGGTATATTATCATGGAGTTACACTAATGTTACAATACACCATATCACACATAACATACACCCACTAAAGAACATATACTTCACTCTAAACAAAAAAATCTTAATTTCATTTCATTTCTCTTTCGAACAAAATAAGAGAAAAGAAACCCTCATATCACTCCACAAAAAACCTCATTCTGCCACCTTCCCCTCTATCGCATCAGCCGGCCGCTATTTATCAATCCCGCCACCGCTTTATCATCAACCCCTCCTGTGCATCCCCTTCGCCTGCAACAGAAAGTTAGCAACAACAGGTACATACAAAATAAAAATAAAAACAAAAATATAGAACTGTATTTATATATTGTTCATGTGGTTGTTCATTAATTTTCTTAATTATAAATAAAATAGGAGAGAAACAATAAAGTAAATAGATGATTTTAATTGTGATGAGAACTGAAGTTAACATGTATACAAAATAAAAATGTATACTAATTAAAATAAAAATATCAATGTGCTTTGAAGACTAAAAGGCCATGAGATTATCATTCTCAATAAATTTGATTTAATCTAAAAGGTGCATATTTATTTCTACTTTTATGAAATGCTATTATTATTTTTTCTGGATGGCTTTACGCTTATATGGTTGTAAAATATAGACGACTTTAAGCGATATTATCATTATGAAATGCTACTATTATTATGGAAACCATAATTGTTGATGTTATGAGGTAGTAATTTTGTTATATATTTATTTGGATTGGATTGAATTTCATTGGATTGGATATTTTAATAATTATTTTTTGCGATGGCTAAACAATGTAAACGGATACGGATATTATCCGAATCCGAGAATACGGATATGGATAGTTGTTTTAACTATCTGGGCAGATACGGATACGGATATAGATAGTTCATCCAAATAGCAGATATGTATATGGAAAACATGGTATCCAATTCGTATTTGTCCGTTTATCATCCATATATATATATTACGTAATGTCCAACTCATCCTACTATCAAATGCCCAAATGTTGTACCAAAACAGACACAGATGCAAAAATAAATTTATTTCAAGTTTACATAGACAAAACAACTCACATGCCTACAAGTTGCTCAAGAATCAGGCAAAAGATGCTGTTGAGAAAGAACAGGTACACATAGAAAAGCCATTTCAGCATCTAAATTCCCTCCAAATTGAAGACTCCACTATATTTTATCTCATTTTGCCAACAAATCCAGTTACTACAAAATTCCCATAAGGTTGTAAGGATATAATAAAGAGTCAATGCCGAATGACTCGAGCTGCACTACACATTAATGTAACAAAAAAGTCTTTTCTTTCTTTCCGCTAGCAAATATTTACAACTTTTGTTTTTACTATGAAGCAACAGCAACTCTCTCTCCCTCTCTATATATGTATATATGGGAGACCATAAAAGCTTTTCTATCGCGGTCCATAATCATCATCATCCCTAGGAGTCCATCCAATAAGGAGACCGTCGGCTGCCCGTCCGCCCGTGGTCATGTTCTCTCCGAGAGAACCATAGGATACCTTAAGCTCCTCCACTTTTGCAGCGTAACGCGCTTTCATCTCCACCACTTCCTTTTCTCGCTCCTCGATACATTGCCCAAGAACCACAAGATCCCCGACAAGGGGACTCTTAAACCGCATCTCCTCAATGCGGTCAATGCGATTTTGTAACCAACTCACGTCAAACTTGAAGCACCTTTGCAAATCAGAAAACATATCGGTGAAGTAAGCGATATCATCGGGGACCATATCGGCCACGTGCTTTGCGGCAAATGAAACGTAAACTGCTCCGAGGAAGTTAAGGGCGGAGGTATGTATGGACGCGCTCTGAATTTGTGCGTGTTGGAATGTCTCGGGATGCTCCTTCTTCATATTCGAGAAGAGATCGACATACGATTGAAGGACCAAATGGCCTTCCCATAACGCCATTCCTGCCGGTGGTGATATGGTAGTATTAGTAGCAGCAGTAGTACTCATACCACCGGTTGGTTCTACCTGTTGAGCATATTTTAACTCATCAACGCATTTTTCAACATCTTGCACTATGACTTGGACCTTCTCATGGTCATCCACGTTATTAGACTCGGCTTCTCCTCCATTGATCTCAGTCATATCCGTTGAATCATCCCCATTGACATCGTCATCCACACAAGTATCTATGCAGGGTTTATCATCGTGATCACCATCATCGACATCGATATCATCCAAAAAAGTACGTATGAAGGGCTCGGGATTTTCCCCATCATAACCAACATCATCATCCACGCGAGTATCTATGCAGAGCTTATCACCATGATTAACATCGATATCATCCACCAAAGCACCTAGACAAGTCTCAGGATCATCCTGATCATCAACAACCTCCTCAATAACATCAATATCACCCCCATCAACATCATCCACAAAAGCATCTGTGCATGAATTTTCATTAACGTCATCCACAAAAGTATCCATGCAGGGCTTGGGATCCTGCTCTTCATCATCACTCCCATCAACTTCATCCCCTAAATTATCTATGCATGGCTCAGGAACCTCGTTATCATCGCCACCATGATCATCATCATTGCAGCGTTCATGACACTCATCATCCTCGTCTACATCATCCAAGGAAGTATCTATGCAGGGCTCAGGAACCTCGTTATCACCACCACCACCACCATCATCATCATTGCAGGGTTCGGCATCCTCATCATCCCCGTCTACATCATCCAAGGAAGTATCTATGCAGGGCTTGGAAACCTCGCTATCATCATCACCCCCACCATCATCATCATTGCAGAGTTCGGGATCCTCACTATCCCCGTCTACATTATCCAAGGAAGTATTTATGCAGGGCTTGAGAACCTCGTTATCACCACCACCGCCATCATCATCATTGCAGTGTTCAGGATTCTCATTATCCACGTCTACATCATCCAAAGAAGTATCCATGCAGCGCTTGGGAACCTCGTTATCATCACCATCGTTGTAGGATTCGGGATGCTCATTATCCACGTCTACATCATCCAAAGAAGTATCCATGCAGCGCTCAGGAGGATCCATGTTATCAACAACATTTGCAGGAACAATTTTCCTCACCTTTCTCCGCCTCTTGAGACCCAGATTTAATGGGACGTCTCCAAATATAGTCGTCACGGCTTCCATAACTCCATAAACCACCATTTTCTTCACCTGTTTTGAAACGCAAAATTCAGAAACCATGTATCATTGAAGGCATAGAATTTAGCTTCCACCAAACAAAGAAAGAATTCATAAAAAATAACAAACAAATTTATTAGAGAAATCAGATGATATATATCATAATATGCTTTTCGCAAATCGGGAGACTAGATAAGGAAATCAGAAAGTATACCATTAACTTGTCATCCTTAGCCCTATGATTTCGAGGGAGAGTACGGACTTCCTCTGCTAAACGGATGCACTCGTGAACATTTTCAGGTGATATAAAGTTAAGTGCAACCATTATACATGACTGCAGGAAAGATGAATAAAAATGTTTATGAGTTGTCCATATATGAAACACAATATCGTTACAACAATATGAAGAACCAGCATATAAAAAGAGATTAACTCTTGATGGATTTCACACCAACCAAACACACATTTCTTATTATTAAGCTATTACATGTCTCTACAAGTAACCTATTACTAATATACAAGGCAGCTTAATAGCAAAGAAAACAAATACACTAAGGTTGTGTTTGGCAACTCCAATTCCAAGGCTTTCGAATTGGAACAAAGGCCTTGAATTCCAATTCCATTGTTTTACACACAGAAATCCCACATATACACGTAGTTTCACACGCACATACAGGGTTTCACTTACAAAAACACACTTCAACACACAATTTTTCACACACACTGCACGCAATTTTTCACACACACAGAGTTCACACAATCACACTAACATTGAAAACATTAACATGAAATTCCGTATTGGAAAAAAAAAATTAAATCCGTAACCCCATGGAAGTAGAATTCACTGACTTCCAATTCCATAAAATTTATATTCGAATAAAATGCATTAACATTCCAGTTCCATAGAATCAAGCACCTCTCACCTTTTGAGACACTAGATCAATACACTTTGGAGTGGAATTTTAAATGGAAAAGGGTACCCCATTGTGTAGCAGATCTGCTTTCTTTAATTAATTATACCTCTAACATGCTTAGAGACGAAAGAAAATATTATTATAAAAAAGGTTTTTTTTTAACTTTAATACATTACTAATTTTCCTTATTAGACTACAATACGAATTAATCAGTTTATTAGATTTTCGTACATTTCTAGTCGCTAAATGTCACCAAAGATCACTTTTAGTGGAAAATTAATTTATATTAAAGTCTACAATCGAATATTAGTAATGTTTTAAAGTAAAAAAAAAGACACTAGAGATTTTGCAAGGAAAGACAAAGTATCAAAATCTAAGTTAGAGTAAAACATGCAGACCGAACAACTTTGATAAACTAACTTACCTTTATGTTTCTAACTTGGTAAGGACAGCCCACAGGTACGAGAACTGCATATCCTAGTTTTTGCACAAATGTCCAAGGTTCGATTCCTAACACCAAAAAATAAAATACTCATGATCAAGAAATAAAAATATAACGATACATCTGGGAACCTAGATTCAATATATAAAGTATTAACCATATTCCTCTTTTAGCCTTCTTTTATGCTCCATAGTCAAGTAAAAAGTTTCATCATGAATAGGATGAACAACCTGTAGCATCAGAGAATGATTAGAATATAAATTAGAAATGTCACACAATGTAGTCCGGGGCTATTCGACATCAAATCACTCCGCATACAATGAAACATCAGAGCAGTGGGATACAAAAATGTGAAGTTGAGTATATATTCTAATTAATTACACGTGTTCGTACTCAATACCACTACTGTCAATCAAAAGCAACCTATTAATCCATGACTTCTCAAAGTTTAATAAGACAAGATTGAGGGAAGTGTTGGGTGAAACAAAAGCAGCCTGTCAAGGTGTCTTGGTGAAGGGAATGCCAATTTTAGATCTTGTTTTGATAGCTAATGAGATTGTCGAGGAGTATATGATGAAGAAGAGAGATGGGTGGTATGCAAAGTGAACTTTGAAAAAGCATATGAGCATGTGGAGTGGAATTGTCTTCCTTATGTGATGGAAAAGAATGCGTTTGGTAGATGGAATAAGTGGATTTAGGGTGGTATTAGTTCAGTCATTATTGATAGAAGAAGACTAAGAAAAGAGAACCCGTTGTCCCCTTTCCTATTTGTAGTGGTTGCGGATGTTTTAAGCAGGATTATTGATAAGGCGTGAGGGTGTGAGGTGGTGGAAAAGGTTAAGTTGGAGGAGACTAGATAGAGGTGTCTTAATTACAATTTGCAGACGAATCTATCTTTTTTCCATCTCTGGACAGCAAGAAGTTTGGCAATCTTGTTTCTTGTATTCTCCTATTTTGTGAAATATCGGGCTTGAAGGTAAATTTGAATAAAATTACAGTTGCGGGGAAAATGTGAAACCTAAGAAAGTGCAAACAATGGCTTATAGGGGTGGTTGTGCAGTAGAGGCATGGTCCATGTTATATTTGGGCGTACCTTTAGGTGGGCACCCGAATGATCTTAGCTTTTGGAACCCAGATTTGGATAAATTCAATAAAAGGTTTATCCTTGTGTTTGGAGGATGCCAGTAGGATTGTCCTTGGAGGATGCCCATCCAGTGTTTGGTGGATTTTAGCCCCAGTAACAAGTTTAGCCCGAGGCAATCAGCAGCACTCTAGCCGACTAAATTCGCCATTGAATTAAGAATATCTGCCCAGCGGTATTGATTATATAAAGAAAATCAGGAAAATGTGCAACATATTTTTCATTTGATGTGTAGTGTGGAGTGGAAGAGATCTAATATAAACTACACAATTGACATTGAATAAAGGCAAACTGCCCATTTGTCTCTCTAATTCTCATTCATCAGATGCCTTACAATGCGAGGCCAAGGGCCTATTTATAGGCTAAATCATCTTGCTAGTAGAGCGAGGTCATGGGTTCAAGTACGAGGAGTGGCAACCTCTACGGATGAGGAGACTGATGTCGGAGCATATTCTAACCTCAATGGGTTTAGGCTTGCTAGGCTTGATCTCCATGGGGTAGACTCACCTCGTGTTTATGGGGATTAGTTGCACCTAGTTATTAGTGCAATGGTAAGCACTTGACCCATCAGCTCCAGTGCTCATTTTCTGAATATTGGTGGAAGGAAGTATTTGAGGAATTGTCATTTGTGGGTGCCCTTCCTTGTAAACCAATGGACATTTTTTTTTAGACTTGAATGGATTGGGTGAGGAAGATAAGGTTCCTTATCTTTGGATTGAAAGGAAAAATAGTTTTTTGTATATTTGTTGAAAGAAAAAATAGAATCTTCGATGAGAAAGAGGAGAACAATGTATGGGTGTATAAAAATGTAAAGTTTATAACATCTTTGTGGGCATCACTGTTAAAACCATTCAAAGATATACCTTTGAACCTGATTTGTTTTTTCAGGCGGTAATACATTTATGGTGCAGACATAAAAATCGTGTTCAAAGAGGCGTTTCACCATCTTCAGTATGGAGCAAGTTCTGTGCAATTTAGCAGTGTAGATGATGTTTTTACTGTTTTGTGACTGTTTTACAAATACGTTCTACAGTTTTTTCCCTAGTTTTGCTACTGTACAGGACTTCTGCTTTTTATGTTAACTGCGCTGAAGCGAAATGACAACTAGGCTGAATTGAGTCAATTCCTTTTGAAAACAACCTCAAGAGATGATATCTTTATCTAAAGAGTTGAGGTAGAACATCTGAACACAACACTTTATCTCTTCCTTTAGCCCCTAATAAAGTTGGATATGAAATAATCATCTGATAGCCCTCTGTCTAGCCAAAACTAGTGGTCTCAGCCCTTCAAATCGATCTTGATATGCAGTCACTGTACATGTCTGTTGAAGCTTATTGAATTCAATAATAACATCTTCACGGGCCACGTCTAAGAACCAATCACTGATAACTGTAAATTCCCTCCAATATATACCACCTACACTCATAAAATGACTAGAACTAATGGTCCACCCTTCCATCTGAGTGCATAGGTGCAAACAGTACTTTCTTTTCTTCAATCATGGGGTGGAATTGGAAATAGTTGGTGCACTTCTTGAGCCATCCTCTGGGTACGTTCCGTCAAAATGGGGAAAATCCATCTTGGGGGGTTTCTGTTGAAATCCTTGGTGTTCTTTTATTCTAACCCCTTTACGAACAGGGTCCGACAACAATGGGGGATTGTATCTCCTCAATGCATCTGTGTTCTGTAATACCCCGTAATTTTAATGATTTTTAAATGTTGGATTAATTAAATTAATTATGAGAAATTAATTGATAATTAATCTGGATTAAAATAAATATTAACTAGCGAGATAAGGGTTAGTATTTATTTATGTGAATTTTATTGAATATTACTTAGTGAGAAAAGCAATATGTGATTATGAAAATATTAAAGTGGTCGCGAGTGAGAAATACGACAATTACGGTAATTAAGTCAGGACGCGCGTGTTAGTCGTGTCGTGACTAAATTAATGTAATAAAAAGCATATTATTTATAAGTCACCCAAATGGTCATTTCAAGTGCGTCAATGTGTCCGGAAGCGTCGAGATAGTCAAAAAAGTCTACTCAAGGGTTTAGTTTGGGTCCCGGGACAGTTTTAGGCCAAACCGGCATCTTGGGAGGGCATTTTGGTAATTTGTATTTTTGGAGTATTATTAGCTACGAATATTAAAGGAAAAAAAATATCATGTAAGGGGGAGAGATTAGGGTTATCAGTTGATAGGCACAGAGAGGTCAAAGGAGGAAGGAGGAGGAGAGGTTTCAAGGGCTATAACCTCCATTTCTACACCCCTTGCACCACAAACACCACCGCCGCGTAGATCGGAAAGCAAGGATCACAACCATACCAACTACACCAACGAATCAGACCTTCTTTCTTGAGGCAAGTGTTTAATCCTTGCAACTTTAGCAATAACCATAAATTGTTTATGATTTTGATGAATTTGGATACTTGAGATCATAAATTGGAACTAAAATTAACATAGGTTAAAACCCTCATGTATGCAGATGAGAACCCATGAAATTATGACTTAATTTGACTTATAAATCTGGTTTGTTAATGTTCTTGGGTGGTAATTTGGAAAACTAGGGTTTTATTGATTTAATTGGGAATTTCGGATTTCATCAATGATTGTTGATGGTTTAATGATTCTGGAGTATTGGAAATCATCCTTACACGTTAGAATAGAGACTGGAATTGATTAATTGGTGTTTGGGACTGTTATGTAGAGGTTTTAAGGTTTAAAAATGGTGAAAAACGTTACAGCTAGAGGTAGAAGACGATATAGGGCGATCTCGTTCGGGTGAGATAGCATCTCGCGCGAAGTCTTCGTTCAAGTGACCTGGCTTTCTCGTTCAAGCGAGATGCAGAACCGTTCGAGCAACGTGTCAAAATTTGGGAATTTTCTGATTTAGTTCCAATTTGTGCAAGGTAATTAATCCGAGAGAGATAGGATGATCCACGTTGAATAAAGTAGAGTATAGTAGCATTGGGATTAATTAAGTTTATTAGTTTTAAAGGATTCTCGAGCGGTGAATTATCCTTGGAAATTACGAGAGAGAGAATATTCGTGAGATTAAGGAATATACTCTGAGTATTAGTGAGAATAATACTATGTATGAATTATAATATTTAGGTTGCGTGAATACCTATTGGTTGATTTATTATGTGTATTGCATAGTTGTCAAATAGCGAATCGTATCCTAAATCATTTACCCCCCGAATCGCGAATCGTGAATCGAACCAATCGAATCCGAATCAAATGATAAAAATAAAATAAAACATATGTAAATGGGATTTGACACTATAGAATTGGTAATTATGCATAATATGACAAAAACTAATCGTAGCACATGATAATATACCAAAATATAGCCCATAAATTAACAGTAGCACATGTTCTCAATCGTTTTAAGCTTGAAATTGTAAAAAAAACTCAAACAATAACTAAAAAATATAATAAACAATTACTAAAAAATTTAACTAAAAAAACATATGGTTTTATAACTAAAAAACATATGGTTTTAAAAAACATATGGTTTTATAAAACATATGGTTTTATATATGGTTTATGCAAATACAACAAATATAACTAAAAAAACATATGGTTTTATAACTAAAAAAAATATGGTTTTATAACTTAAAAAAACAGGTTTTATATATTGTTTTTTATAACTAAAAACAGGTTTTATAACTAAAAAAATATGGTTTTATAACTAAAAAACTAATCGTATGGTTTAGTTTTAAAACTAAAACATATAGTTTTATAACTAAAAAAAAAGGCAAACGATAACTAATAAAAAACATAAAACCGTATGTATTTATAACAGAAAAACAAAAAACTAAAGAAAACATCGAAGTATAAGGTTTTATAACCTAAAAAAAAGCAAACGAAACCATTAAAACATCAAAACGACCCTTGATTAAGCGTACCGACCTTCGTTTTGCAAAAAAGGGCCTTCGATTTGCTGTACGAGTTGAAAGCGGCCTTTGATTTGCTGTATGGGTTGAAAACGACCTTCATTTTAGGGTTTTTTGCTTCGGTCGGCTATTGTATGGGTTTTAGGTTGAAAACGATTTGCTGTAAGCATTTTTTTTTTTTGGTATTGGGTTAAAACTTGAGTTACTGTGGGTAAACAATAACCAATTTTAAGAATCGTTTTTCAACCCGATTCATGATTCGAGTTGGAATCGTGCAATTCACTTCTGATTCGTACGATTTTATAGACAAATCCGATTCTTATCTTGATTCGAATCGTTTTACCCCCGAATCGAATCGAATCGTACGATTCGACTCACAAATCGGTCGATTTTGACAACTATGGTGTATTGACATACCTACGCTGCTTGATATCGCGGGAGGTTGTGAAGGTGACGGTCTTATCTTGAGGAGCCTTTGGGGGGATTTAGACTTGTGCCTCAGAACATAGGACTTAGGTTGGATTGCCATTTGTGTGAACAATGGTATTGAACGGTCATTTGGGTGCGTAGGTATGTGCGTAACCCAAAGACTTAGGACTATGTTCGCCGTGTGATTTGTATTTATGGTTCGAGGGAAATACCGAACCATAGTCCTTTATACAGTGCGAGAGTACTACGACATGATAGCAGAGTATGCATGCATTGCAGCTGTGCCTCGGGGTGCCATATTAGTATATATATATATAATAGAGTGATGGATATATATATATACTTGCCATATGTTCCACTATGTGAGTTTAGTAGATAAGATGGATCGTGAAATCTAAAATAACTTAAGTGCGTAATCACTTAACTTTAAATGTAGAAAGGAAACCTCTCACTCGAGATAAAAGATGTGAAAATATTCATTAACGTATTACGTGGGCAAAATGGGTAGCTATTATGAGATGATAGATTGGTAGAGTAATGACTTTGAACTAGTTAGACGTGACAGCAGTAACTAGAATAGTTTAGCGGTACGTTACGTTTGCACATTAGTTGAAAGGTGAGAATTCTCAAGCGAGAGTCGCTTAACTAACATGAATATAATATTTGCTTTTAAGCATTTTAAACACTTGCTATTTTAAAATCTTTTACACTCAGTCTTTGACCTGTCTCTTGCAATTCTATTGTCCTATATATATATTATTGTAGGTGGGGGGACGCCCAACTTAGGAGTTCACTGAAGATTTGACGTGCTGCAACTAGTGTGGGAGTTACAGGTCCTCATATTTAGATGCCTTCACCCTTATCATCTCAGTTCCGTGCTTAGTCATTTCCGTTAGGGCGTGTGCCGCCCATTCTCAGTTCTTATTTATGTTTGTACTCCTTTATTCTGGTTTTGGAATTAGTTTATTCAGACACTATTATGTTGGATTTTTAAAGTTGGTGTGTTTTATCCAGTCTCACCTTATTATTCAGTTATTCATCATTCTTATTATGGATTGAATGTGGTTTATTATTTAATTTTAAATTGTTGCATGTTGAATTAATAAGATTAAAAAGTTTTTGGCACTAGCTTAATTAATTATTAGGTGATTAATAAAATAAATATTTTTCGACAGTGATGCTAAGAATGAACCAACTGGATACTTTGATTTAATTTACTAAAGGACTGATCACTCGATATTTAATTGAGCGGGATGTCACCTGTTCATGCCAAAACTAGCAGACTAAAGCCCACTCTGATTCAACAACATCTGCAATTGTCCTTGAAATACTCACAAATCCTTCTTGTAGACTGGCCACGGTACCTTTCAGATTGTCAAACTCCCTTCAGTTGTCTTCTCCTTTGGAATTCTGGTTTAAAAAATATTACTACTTAGTAAGTGTTGAGAAGCGTAATTCCATACCATAAAATTGAAAACGAAAAATTATTTATTCCACTTTTTAAAAAATTTAAAATTAAAATTGAGATTTCCGAACAAAACCTTAAAAAGTCTTTAAAATCAAGATTCACGTTTTATGATATTATTTTCTGGTGTGTAAATAAAATAGAATTAGTTGTTGCAATATTCCTTTCCATTGACTCATCATTGTTATCTCAGCCTTTACGCATTTGTCCAAGGCCCCACATGGCGGTGTAGTGCAGTACAACACAAGCAAGTACTACTACTATATACAATTTACAAATTACAAAAGGACATAACCTGCATTCCCTCTCTATATCTGACCTTTCTCCAACAACAACACCACCTTACTTTAGTTACAAATTCGCTGTCTCAACCATCTCCCTTGCAATACCTGAGATTTTTTATTTTTCTCCCCCTCACACATATATATAGAGACATACTATATATTTATATTACTATAAGGTCTTTTTGAATTGCGCGGAGTATGAGAGGCTTTCAGATGACATCTACCGGCAATCTCGAGGACGTGAGGCTTCAGATGACACCTCATCGTATATTGCAGTGTAGTATTGTTTTCCTTGCTTCCTTAGGCCGTCTCCAAGGCACTCAGCAAAATAACATAATGTTATTTTGTCCTAGTTTTGACTAGAACACTTGTAAAAATAGCATTTATAAAAATTGGCAAATTTAAATACTCTCAGATTTGCCACTTCAGGTGTGCCAATACTAAGGGCCGTGCGGCGGCTGGAATGTTGCAGAAATCCTTTGTGCTCCAATTGGAATGCCACGTCAACCCGTGGAAAAAATATACGATAAACTTTGAGCTGTTCGCTTTTTACGTGAGGTCGGATGAAAATTAACCCTGCAGTTGTTCAAAAGTTGTGCAAGGGTTACCACGCGGTGACCCAAATGTCTAAAACACTTAATGCACTCGATTTGGAAGTCACTTTTAATGCTGCAGAACTCATTTTAATAGAAGATGTTGTCTTATTTACTGCACACGCCATGAGGGTAGATAAGTAAATGCACCCAAGCAACCCTTCCCGAAAAGAAACTATAGTTGCGCAGTCCAAACACGATTATCAAAGACAAGGTCAAATTCTGTCCCAAAAGAACAATATAAAATAGACTAGTGACCAAAAAATGCACACCAACCCAAAACAAATGAAAGCAAATTTGCATAAATAAAACCAAAGCGCAGACACAAAATAATCCCTCATTTGGGAGTAAAGCGGGGGGTGAGATAAGTTTGGCTCTGATACCATTTGTCATGCCATGGCGGAATGGTTCCTTTCAAACATTTTAACAAATAGAATGTAGAATTTAGAGGAAGAGAAATTATGAAGGTTAAGGATGATAAGAAGAGAATTTCATAGAGAGAGGGGAGAGAGAGAGAGAGAGCAAGAGAGAGAGATGAAATTGAAATTATCTATTCATAGCCCTGCTATACATTTCATTTACAATATTACCAACTATCTTCTAATTGAACTAACTTACTAACTGCATCTGCCTACTTCAAACTGAATTGGATGCAACCTCTTGTGTTAATGCTGGGCATAAGAGCTAGCTTGTGGACACAAACAAGGTCACTCTTTGAGGATTCACGTCCTCCTTATAGACATCATACGTGCACTACAAAACTCTCAAGCATTGACGTTAATAGAAGCCAGGCACAGCAAACACAGATGTAAATGGACACACCCGTGTACCGGCAGGGGAAGCTCCACTAAATCAATGGCCATGTAGGGGGAAGTACCTACAACGATCTGTCAATCGGATAACAACGTTGTTGAAGGCGAACTCGGCAGAGGCTACCGCAGTATCTCAAAAGTTGAGATTATCAATCGACAAACATTGAAGAAAGTCATCCCCTATCCACCCTCCCTCCAACTCCGATTAACCAGCTCTATTTGACCATCATTCTAAGATGGAAGGCCATCAAAATTAGAAGGATCGCTGGAGGATTATTCACAATGTCCACAAAATTTACTCGTGAACCCAACATCCCTGTCAGAAGTTATGTTGGGCGGGACGGAACTACTCCTAACAATAACTTTCAGATATTACATTTTCCCCATCACTTTCTATTTATATTAATAACTTTCAGATATTAGATAAGTACCCTACATAGTTTAAATATAACATAACACACCATATAACTATTACAAATAAGACCCGACAACAGTTATTTATATTACATTAACGTGGAGACCAATTGACACATCCTCCTCAATTGTTCACTATCATAATTTTTGTGGATTGAGGATTTTAAGATTGTTGGTGACGGCCTCAAAATCCGATTGATATGCTTTGGGGGTGGGTTGGATCGTGTGATTTTGCGTAAGTTAATAGCTCATGGAGATTTGGGATGATTACTACTTATTAGAACATATGGTTAGAACGTAACAACAGAATCAAGAAAAAGTGGAAGACAACGAATGGAATTGGGAGAGGATCAAGCTCGTTTCATCACTTTAGGCCTCGACAACCAATCATTTACAAACACTGTTGACCAAGTCTTTTATATCTTATTTTTTCTCCTTCGTATTTTAATTTCTATTATGTACTGCGAACTGCTGGTCCAATGATCCGCGTATTGTAGTTCCATTAATAAAATATATTATGTTTCCGAATAAATATAAACAAACATGGAGAATGTTAGACACGCATTTATTTCAAAAGGATACGTAATGAAATTTAGTTATTACCTGCTGCAGCAAAGAACAATACTTATGCCTAAATTCCCTATAGTACTTCCTAAGATATTGCTCCAATTTAGGAACATCTTGCCGCCGGAAAATGTCCCAGACAGCACCACCATCTGTGTCCCCAAATCCTTCGCCACCCTTCTCCTTGTCAACAATGAAATCATTTTTGTTTCTGATGAGAGAGAGAAAGAGCATGAACAAAAAAATACATCAGTTTAAAAAGTGAAACACTGGAATGCAGGTGATAGGTTGACATACAGTTCCCTTTGATCCTGGCTACGGTGCTTTTGTCTCATTTTTTCTATTTTCTCAAGAGTTACAGATGCAAGGGTCACTTCTCTGGTATGCGTCAACACATTAACCTGCAACAAAGAATTTTCAGTAATTAGAAAATGAGAACTTGACCGCCCAAAAAAAAAACTGACAACAAAGCATATATCTCTAATCTAAGAACTGATATGGTTAATTTCTATCGTCGAAGTAGTCATAACTAGGCTTTTGAATCTTTTATACAATATTACTGGGAAATGAAGTTTCAGTAAGTACAAAAGGAGTAATATTGATTTTTAAATGAGAATAAATATGTAACGAATAATGTGCATCATTTTGTTCATACCCTCTCTGTGCCCAAGTCCATTTTTTTCTAGGTCTGACATATTGTCATGTATGTATCGTGTAGTACCCACCAGCATGTAAGAATCTAACAGAATGTATGTAGATCTAACATAATAATTGCCACTATCCAAGAAAACTAAAATAATAGGAAGAAAAAAAGTGATGAATCTTGCAGTAAAAAGAAAAAAAGTGAATTTTATTTGGTCCCATTTATGTCAATACCACTAAAAAATGGGTGGATCTTGTCGGCACATAGCTGGCCGCTCATGCTTGTGGAGAGACATAACCGCAGCACCCCCTAAAAGAAGTGCTCGTAATTCCTCGTGTGGGACTTAAAAGATGGAAATTACAAAATGGAAGTTTTGAACTCCGGCAAATAACAATCGAAATTGACCTTGGTAACTAGTAACATAATTGTAAAATCTTACATTGGCAAATAATTTATTAGTAGGTAAGTAAACATTAATTTTCTGTTATATACACTTCGCCTACGTATAGATGAATTGTACTCTCTCTCTCTCTCTCATCAGTGAAAAATGGACATATGCTCACATATTAACTCAAATTCTCAATAATCATGTCCATTGAAATTAGGGGATTCTTATTATGGCTTTATTTATAGGATGATATCATAATGCAAACTAAGGTAATGATACTACTAAAAAGAAGAGTTGAACAACCTGACCCAAATCAAATATATATTTTTAAAAACAATGTCAAGTTTCTAAACTAGTCTTAAATTTCCCCTCATAAAATAAGTTCTTAAACCCAATGTCTTTGCCCCATGGCTTCTTGTGACTACAATATTTATCTAACCAATGTTAGCTGGGGAGAAGCTTGTTGAATTAGTACAGAACACTTTCAACTTTTCACTGTAGGCATTTTAATCGTAAAAACAATGGTTTACACCGCCTTGCCATCATTATGGAGTATGTGTTGACACGCTAACATATTAAGCATCTTTATCCAAAATTTATGTGCATCCCAAGAGTATGTGACAAACTTAAGCATGGCAAAACACCGCAAATATACTAGAGTTCGCGAATAGTGAATATCAAAAAACATATCTTACCTCGTAAACATCAAATTACTTGTGACTAATGAAAATATTTACCCCCATTGGCATTAAAAAAGATTCCCTCACTCCATAGTTATAAATTTTGTGGATGGTCTCACATAAGTATCATTAACTACATGCACTGCATACCTCGTACTTCAAAAACATTACTAACAACCAACCGATAAGAGAGTTGTCGTAGATTATAATCATTATATTATTCATTACATAAAAACTATGATCCCATAATCAAAACATGAAACTCCTTAGTTTACTTTTTCACATACTTGGTTAATCGCGTCATTATTCAAATTGCAGATGAGCTCACAGCTTGTAACTTGGTGGTACAAAATAACAAGTCTTAACATTCTTCGTGTCTTTTCGAGACCTAAAATAGGCAAAATGAGTATGCTTGTGTTAAGTCCTCTAATCTCTTGCTGTTTCCTTCATCTCAAACCTCGACAAAGATTCCAAGAAATAAAAAGGAATTGAGAGAGGTTGCAGAAGCAATGGTTACCCCTTGATTCAAGAAGAATCACTCACCCATTTATCCTCCCAAAACCAAATAGGAGATCCATCCCCCAACTCAAGAAAGATAAAACTCAAAATAGGAACCCAATCTATTGGAGATAAATTTACATGGACCTTTATAGAAGTCAAACAAGCGTGGATTTGTTTTCATTATTATAAGATATATATTAATATTGTATGATTATAATGTATCGTTATTATTATATGACATATCTATATTCTAGTATCATATTTTTGTGTTTAATCTTTATGTATTACAATTGTAACTATTGGAGGTAATATATTTTTGTGTTTAATCTTTATGTAGGTGTTGTTATTGTTAATATTCGGTTACCAAAATGGTTGAGATAAACAGTAACAAATATGTTTTAGGGTAGATTACACCCCTGAACTATCTCGATTTTACAGGTCACACACTGAAATATTTTACCGAGAAACTCACCATCTAAACTATCAACCCATTACAAATAAACCCGAAAATCGGGCTCCCGCCTTCTTTCAATCTAAATGGACAAAAATACCCCTCAGCCCAAATTTAAATGTCCAAAACTAAAATCTCTCTCTCCCTGTCTCTCTCTACTCTCTCCACAAACCGAACCTTCTTTCTCCAAAAACCCAGTACCAATCGCCCCCTGCCATTAAACTCAACACCACACTACACCAATAAATGCAACTGCAAACCTCCTGCCCAGCTGTCTATGAAGCACGGACACGTAATACGTGTTTCGACACGCGATACGCGACACGTGATTGGTCCAAAAACTAGGATACGACACGTTGTGATACGTAATACATAATATATATTTAAATATATATATATATATATATATATATTAATGAAATAAAATAGATTTTTTTCATAAAATACATTATTAGAGCATTCTTAACATGAAATTAAGAAAATGGACCATACAAAACAAAATTTAAACACACTTTAACATTAAGAATCATAAATAAAGCAGAATCACCATCACATGTTGGAGCGTATTACGTGTCCGACTTGAGTCAAAGTTGACTAGTGACTTCCGAGAGAGTATCGGTGTTTCATAGTGTCCGACACGACACGTTGCCTTCTGAAAAGTGTCCGTGCTTCCTAGTCAGCTGTCCCCGATCAATCTCCACTGCAATACCCCCAATCTCCACCATCAACAAACGAGTAATTTAAACCCAAACCACCACCATAAACCGTCAACCACCAAAATTACCATCACACCACATGTCAATAACCACACATACCACTACTGACCATCCCTCCACCACTCCCAAACCACCGCAAACCAACCAGGCACCGACCGCTAACCCATAGAATCGATTTGAGAATTGAAAGATAAAATGGAATCAGACCCGTGAGAGATGGGGAATGGCCGGATCACCCACCGGTAGTCCACGCCCCTTTTCTCATTCCCCGGCAAGAAACAATCGAAGTAAAGGGCAATCCCCCTCTCCATTTTCTTCTTCGATTAAATGCAGAGGAAGTAGTGGGTACTGTTGGGGTTTCCGGTGAGATTGATATGTTGGGGGTGTGCGAGGTGGTGGGTTATGGTTGAAGTGGTGGGTGATGAAGATGTGCCGGTGGATGGTTGGCTCAGTAATGGTGGTTGGTGGGGAATGGTTGGATGGTTATGGATGGTTTTGGGTGGAGGTGGGAGAACAGGAGGGGCGGTTTGATGGTGGTTGGACTGTGGGGGTGTGTCGGGTGGAGGTGGGAGGAGTGGAAGAGAGGGAGCAACTGGGTTTGGTGTTTTGAATGGTTTTGGATGGTTTGGTAATTTTGTTCCCATTTTTTTTTAAATTAGTTTTTTTTTTTTTGGGGGGGGGGGGGGGGGTCCAATGATATTTTAGTCAATTTGCGTTCAACAAACTCAGAAACACGGTACTTACGTTTATTTGTAACGGTTAATAGTTTAGGGGTGAGTTTGTCGGATAAAATAGTTCAGAGGGTGACCCCTAAACCCGAGATAATTCAGGGGGTTGGCGTAATTTAACCTATGTTTTATTTTATTACATATTCTAATGTGTTCTCTATGCATTTAAATATTATTTACTACATTATCAACATTTATACCGATTCGATTCACCATTCATAGGGTTTTAGATATACGATTTGATTCACGATTTGACAACTACGATTGCGACCCCTTTTGGGCGCTTAACATGTGAGTGTTGATTTCAGTAAAGTGGAAAGTTATAGTCTTTGGTCCTGATTCTCAATATGTGGCCTAAACTAAAGTGCCACAAATATCGTCCCAAGCGTCCATGTTTATGACACGGTCAATTTCAATCCCCACCACCACCTAGAAAATAGCTTTGGTCGATCTTGTCCAATCCGGGAAATATTGTCAATAGCAGAAGGTGTGTTGTCGAGCCAAGGGAAAGAGTTCTAATTCAATATAACTTACTTGTACTTGCCTTTATTTGAAATAGAATATTAGGAATACCATATGAGAGTAGTTTAGTATATCAATAGGTTCCTTGGTGCCTATAAAACTCATGCATTCTCTCCATTTATAAATTATACGTAACTTTATGACTTCATTCATGAGAATGGGTTGAGGATTCATGCATGAATGATTGAATATATAACCCAACATTAAACCTTCAAAAAATGCATGACAAATATAAAAAATAAATAAAAGCTAAGAATTCTACCATCTACAGAAATCCTACAACAATGAATTAAACAAAAGAATATTTATAAATTCACAAAAAACAAAAGACATACCACATCAGACATGGCATAACAAAGCTTAGTTACAGAATCTCCACGTCCCAGCTCCTGAGCAACTCCATAAGCAATATGCAACTTTGGCCCCATGTCTGGCTTTAAAGATTTGATAGGTAACTTGACAGCAAGATTTAGGAAGCCATATTGAGGATGTGTATATTCCTTGAAGGGCAAACAACGGATAAACTCCGCATAATGACGTGGTGAACGCTCCTCGAATGAACTAGATGGGGGCCAGTCTTTTAGCTTAAGAATCTGAGGCCACCCATAATCGTCAAATTGGCCCTCCGAATAACCTCTGAAAAATCCGTGTATACTAATATCTACCTACATTTCATCACAAGAAATGATCAATTTTAACCTACACTGGCAAAAAAATATTTTATATATATATATATATATATATATGTGCGTGTGTGTGTGTGTGTGCACTGCACATATATTCATGTATGATGTAAAACAAGCAACAAGGATAAGGACCACATATTTATAAATAAATGAAAAAAGGAACTTCGGTATAATAAACTAACTGGGTATAGGCTCCGCCAGTACATAACAGATTTTTTATTGGAAACAGATAAATTTTATTAGAATTAAGTAAGAGGTTAAAGGATAGAGCGGACCAGACCAAAAGCAACAAGAAAAAAAAAACATAGGCTGTAGCATCGCACAAAGGAAACAACAGAAATATTCAAGAAAACTAAATGGCAAACAGTAGAAAAGCCAACTTTTCTCCATAAATTTACTTTATACAAGATTCTGTAGTTTCTTTCTAACCAAAGTTCCACATAAGATCCATGATAATACACCTCCACAAGAATTTGGCCCTTCTCTTATTTCTCCCACAATTTCAAGTTATGATACAGAGAAGATTTCAATCTCTGGGAAAGTTCCCACCAAATCAACCCGTTAAACACTTTACAGTAAATGATGTGAGAGAATTTCGAATGAAGCAAACCAAATGGATGGTGACAAACAATTATGGGGTCTTTTCTTTGGAAAATATCACTAAGTGTTCACCACCCCACCCCACCCCCCTTCCCCCCAGGCTGCCCACAACCATGCAAAATTTTGAACTTTTGAAACTTTCCAAATCATCTCATACGGCTCAAAAGTTGAAAAGGATGGGGAATTCACAAGAATATCGAAGTATGATTTGCAACAAAAATCAACCCATATATTACTCCCCCACCCCAACAGCCCCAAAAAAACAATTTTATGACGAGAATTGCATGGCGAAGAATACCCCTCAACTAAACTATCCTTCTGATTTCTCCTAAACGTAACGATACAAGAAAATGATGAGTTCATATTCCAAGAAACAACACTATAGATTGAGTGAAGAGATCCACCAAAATATCCTATAAAGTCTAGGGTCTAAACAACACAAAGAACAGTCCCCTATCACAAATCTTCCAAAACTGCACCTTGTATCCCTTCCCAACAATAAAACAAGAATATATCCCAAACGATGGGGGATAAACTTCAAAGGAATTCAGAGGGTACCCCTTTCCACCACCTTAAAATCCAAACCATGGGAGAAAAATTTCAAAGGATTCCAAGCCATGGGAGATCAACTTCCAAGGATTTAGGAGAATTTTATCATGAATACCATATTTACTTCTAATAACTTAACACCAAAGGAAATCTTGTGCTAAGAGGAACCTCCAAAGCCATTTCCTACAATCAAATGCGCTAAACTCAGCTGACATAGGTTGTTTCCTCAGTTAGACCACGCTAGTGCAGAAGGTTCTACAAGCATCAGGAAGGCTACAAAAATAACAACTGAGAAAAAATTATAATAACTAAGGAATTTAATACATAACAAGACACGGGAGAAAGAATATATGAAAAGAAATGAGGCAGGGCTCTTTTGGACATCGAGTGGAAGAGTTCGGCAGTTTTTCAGAAATTTAGTCCAAATGAAAGTTCATATTGCTGCTGCTTCTCTAAGTTGAGTATTATATTTTTTTATGAGGAATCTAGATTGAGTAATGTAGAATTTATCTTTATTTTTTACTGTATGGATCATTGTTTTACATGTAAAAAAAGATGTGTAATAAAAATTTACGCATACTAAGTATTTACGCAAGGCCATAGAGTTTTACTTATAGTAATAAGTCCTATTTCAAAAGTTTTCTGTATTGGGTCCCAATCCTTACAGTATCCATTTTCCAAGATCATTTTAGACATATGAGATCCATCTCTGTAAATATATAATCTTAACACCAAGCTTTGAAATTGAAAACCGATCGGGTTTACTCAAGTATGTATACACATATATTGATGCTTGATTTTGAGCCAAATCAGTCTACAGTTGTTAAAGAATCTTGGGCATATTAATGTAGAAAACTAGAGCATATTCATATTCTGATGTATTTCTTTATGCACCTTTTCTCTTTCAATAAAATTCTGCATCTTGACATTTTAATTTAGCTTATACTATCCAGATTTAAAGCAAGCTTTGAAATTGTTTATGTAAACACCGCATAAACAAGATTTTGTTCCAGTAAAAATTCCTACGGGCAATTTTTGACAATTCAGACAGTGATAGACTTCTTGTTCTCTATATCCGCACACTGATTAAATAATTAGCATTTCAAGATAGTGCAACCTCGTGTGTATGATAGAGACCACAAGGATAGTTATGCTTATCCTAAAGCAGATTGGTCTACCTATGTCAAAACTGGAATAATTTAAAATAATACTCGCTCCATTCCAAATTGATAGTGGAAGTTCGAAATTAAAACATTTTAAGTAAATTTTCTTTCCAAATTTATCCTACTAAAAATTATGAATACCAGTCAGATCGTTGTTCTCTAATGAATATTGTTCGGGTGGGTAACTTTGTAATCTCATTTAGTTTTGTATACGATTTTTTTAGAAACATGGGACTGTTGGATTTAGTGCTATTTTAGCATTAATTGTATTTTCCAGTATTATGCCCTCCTTTTAGGGCTTAGGCCGTGTTGTCCTTTTACATTTTTGACTTTGTATTCTACGAACCTTCTAGGTTTGTAACATGTTAGTGTATATATATACAATTATAGGGCTCCCAATTGGTAAGCCTTCACAAATTCCTTTTTGTTTAGAGCCCTCTCTATACTTAACCTTCCTCCACAGCCCTAACCACAAATATTGTTCACTAATACTGTTCATCGTAAACACCGTCCATCCTGATTAGGACTCTAAAAGGGTGATTTGGGGCAAAATTTTTATAGTAGCCTTTGTTACTCTTTGTTTTAGGGTCAGACCCTATTTCTTCACTCTCTTTGGGGTTGTTGGTGTTTTTTATGAAGTAAGGAGCTGTTCTTCCTTTATTGTTGGGGTTGCCGGTGTGTTCGACATAGTCTTGATTTATTTGTCGTGTCTCCGACTGATTTGTTGGTGATCTCTTGCTTCGTATTCATCATTCGTAGAGCCGGCAGTATCTTTCAGATCTGTTTGAATCAATTCAGTCACTTGTTATATTATGGGCGATTTGGGTAGTGGAAGTGAGTTTTCTCGTTGGCACAACATACCCCAACACAACGGGTTACAAGTGTCCTCTTGAATGGGTGTAACATTGTGTCGTAGTCTCGTTCCTTCCGCCTCTACTTGATGGCAAAAGCAAATCTAACATGGTTGATGTTGATGACAATTGTCCTTCAGTGGCTCTTCCTCGTTGTTGTTGCTCCTCCTGCATTGATTGATCTTAGTTAGCTAGAGTCTTAGTTTGGCAGTATATGAGTTCTCTCACCACTGAGGTCGGATCCTCTATGCCCGGGCCATCATTGCTTCATGTTTTCCCTTTGTTTTTCACATTAGGGCCGCGAAGACCACATGGGTTAAAGATTCTGGATTTTGGAGCCACTAATCACATAACAAGTGAGTCATCCATTTTTCCCTCACCCACCAATCCCTTTTGTCTGAAACTTCATCTTGCAAATGGTTCCCCTTCGCATATCCGTAGCAAGGGGATGTGTGTTTGGCTCCTAGTCCTAGTGTTGCTCTTTCCTCAGTTTTGCATGTGCCTACTTTTTCTTTTAATCTCTTATATGTTAGTCAACTTGTAAACATCTCAATTTACTATTGTGTTCTTACCTATCAGTTGTCTCTTTCAAAACCACAGTTCGCGGAGGATTCTTGGCATAGGCTATGAGCTCAATGGATTGTAATTTTTCGGGGATCGTCCATCGCAGCTTCCCACATCTAGTCTTGGTGCTCCTATCTTGTCTAGTTCCATTTCCTATGATGTTTCTCTTTAGGATCTTGCATATGCGGCAAGCTTATTTAAGGCATGTCAATTTTTACTAATGTTATTTCCATCTCTTTCTCAAGCTTGTAAGAAAAAAAGGGTCTTATGTGCATGTGTGTGTTTTACAAGCATACTAGAACTAGTATACCATATATGAATCGTGTTCCGAATATCTTTGATTTGATTAATTATGATGTATGGGGGCCATCCCCAGTTGTTAGTCTTTTCTAGTTATCGTTACCATGTGATTATTATTAATGTCACCTTGTTTTCCTCAACGCCGCTTTTATCATAAATCCCACCCCGACTCAGGTTTTAGGTTTTGGGAATAAGGTGGCCTTCAGTATCTTCAACCTGATAGCACTCTATTCCACATTCTTCCTCGTGTATATAAGTGTACTTATTTTGTTCATGGCCATAATCCCACTCAGCATAAACCCGAAGAGAAAGCCATTAGGTGTATTTTTGTAGGGTACTCATTGATCTCTAAGGGGTAATAGACGTTATGACTCGATATCCAAACACATTTAACACTCATGTAAGGGAGAAGACAAACTTCATGTGTGAAGCATATAGGAAAGGACACTTCTCCTTCCCGAATGATATACGGATTATAACCAACGTCGCAAAGGGATAAACTTTCACTATCTAGGCGCCCTAGACAGACCTACTCACGATTTACTAAAAGGAAAGTAGCATGATATTGGTTCAAATTCAATTCGTGAAGCATATCCTACCGGTGATAGGTCAAAGCAGCTTGAAGCCCTGCTTTAACTGAAAGTCAAGCATCCTTTGTAATATATCTTAAGGACAGGCACCTCTACGGTTCTCCATAATAATGAATAAAGTCTATTGTGACTCCCATAGATGAAGTGTCAGCCCTTTTCCAAGTGCAAGAGCTAGCAGTAGAGGCTACTCATTTGAAGCGAACTTCCGAGCCACAAAGGAGCCAAAAAACATGAGCTCGCACTCTTCGGTCATGCATCATAGCTAGGTGAGTTGGCCGTAAGGTTGCTTATTTTATATCTCCTCAATAAAGGCGAAAGGTTGTTTTACTAAGATTATAATATAAGGCAAGAAGCAATGAGCTATGTGAAAGTCATTGCGCGTTAGAGCTAGCTCGAAACAATCTTACCTATATATGAAAAGGGTTTATCCGCATTGGTGGTCCCAAAAAATCATCGTTAAAAGAAGAGCAGGCGCGAAGGTCGCTTCCACCTTGATAGCCAAAAGAGCACGCAACGGGTAGCTTGATTCTTGATTCTTGTTTACTCATAAAAGGCCTACAACCATGTCAGTTGGAGATGAAATTGCCACAGATCCCGTATCGATTCAGGTCTTCCTCTTATAATCATTATGTCCACCTTTCACACATGAAATCCTTTTATGCCCGTGTGCAAAGGTGAACAAAGGCCTAGCTTTTAGATTTCAGTTCTTTTCCCAGACCTGAGAAGGCCTTATAATGCACACCTCTGTATGTTAGTTTTCATAAGGATGTCCCTTTCTATAGGGGATAAATAACTTGCAGGCTCTTTTCTCGCATATCTCGAGTAGGAGGTTTCACCACTTGCTCGACCTATCTCTCTCTTTTATGCAGCTCATCCTCGTGCCTTGGAGGTGTACTCTCGTCGCTCTTGACCGCCTCAGCTCCTTATCCGGACTAGCAGCTCTCCATCCCCTTTACCACCTCCTATATCTGATCTTAATTCTAATCAGCCTCTTCGTATTCCGCACCCCCTTCCTGCCCAACTTTGAATCCTATGGATCTCAACTTTAAGCTCTCCATCAAAACATGAGATTTGATTCCGAATCTATCAATTTATCAAAGATTAAATGGTCATTTCGTTCACTTGACCAACACAAAATCACATTTCACTTTTGAGTGGTAAGCTAGTTTATGCATGCTCCACAAACAACTATATGGATGTTGTCTAACATTGAAATACCTCGAATCATTTTTATGCCTCGGGAGTCAGACACGCCTCTCGTGTTTCACTAATGCGGATCCTTTCGGGTCAAAGACAGATAGGCGTTCCACCTAAGGTTATTATACATTTATGGTAGTTTTTATATGTTTTATGGTTCCCACCTTATCTAATGGAAGAGCAAAAGGTACGCGATTATTTCACGTTGTTCAGCCGAAGTTGAATACCATGCAATGGCTCAAGGAATGTGTGAACTTTTATAGCTTCGATCATTTCAAAGAGTTAAGCTTTTATGGAGAAAGGGTCATCGGAGTTTATTTGTAATAATATGCCAGCCATTATGCTTGCATCTGATTCCTTGTTTAAAGAGAGGACAAAGCACGTGGATTTTAATATTCACTTTATCCGGAAAAGACTGAGGTCTGGCATCATTCAAACTACATTTGTTGCTTCTTCAAATCAAGTATCGGATTTCTTCACCAAACGACCCGGGCTTTCTCTTCTCCTATCATCCATTGCGAAGTTGGACTTCATTGATATTTTCGCTCGAGCTTGAGGAGGAGTGTTAGAATTCGAGTTATTTTATCATTTATTGTATTTTCCTTTTAATATACCGTGATTTAGGCTTAGGGTGTAGTCTTTTTAAAATTTTGACTTTGTATTCTATCAAAGCTTCTAGATTTGTAAAATTTTAGTATAAAAGGCATTTATTGCGCCCCCAATTGGGTAAGCCTTCACAAATTCCTTTTAGGACTATTAATTGGGGCCGACTAAAAAGGAAATAAAGCATGACTATTAATTCGGGACGGAGTGAGTATATCAGTAAAACCAATTCTTAATTATTTGAATAAAACTACAAAAGAAAACTAAACTGACCTCACACCAATCCAAACAATTAATAGCAGTCACATCCAGAAGTTTAGAATGGTTAGAGCTTGTAATCTGGCGAAATGCACGCCACATAACATTCGGTTCCCAGCTCAAGCCAGATGTAGTCTCAAGTACATCACCAACAATCACGGGCTCACCTTTGAGCCAATGGCACCGAAATTGCTTCAAGTCCTCGCCTGGAATATCTTTAGCAACTGGACAGTACAAATAGTCGTCATCGCCATCTTCTCGAGATGCGGCTTTCCGCAAATTCCCTCTCCCAATATGATGAGTTTCTGCCACGTAATCATTCTTGCACACACTGGCTATTTTTTCTGCAGCCACATCTGCATTTGCTAACAATTCAAAAACAAAATTTTCTGCAAATATAGATTTCAATTCCAAAACGCCTCGACCGCAACCACCCATCTTTTCTGGAGGGCAAGAAATGCTACCGTTTTCCTCGGATTTCCATTCAAATGGTAACTTTGCAGGAGGACTGTTTCAATAGGTATGTCAAAAATTAACCAAAACTGAAATCCAACTGGTGTATATACACAAATTGAAAATCCAACGTATTGAAATACACTTTTGAGGATCAAAATTTTGTTCAGGACTGTATATATATATATATATATATATATATATATATATATATATATATATATATACAGTCCTGCTCTTGTGCGGACTAGTCCACATTTTAAGAATGCGGAACGGACATGTGTCACCTCCGCACAAGAGCATTATTATATATATATAACCACTTTTGAGGTGTACAGTTATAAGATTAGGTTGCTTGCTACTGCGTATTTGCTATTCAGAATTGGAGTAAGAATAACTTTCAGTTTATTTAGACTTATTCAAACTTTAACTGAGGGTATATAAGTCAATTTACAGAGGGTATATAAGTCCATTTACACCCTCTTAGTTTATTTCGACTCATTCAGAGTTTACTTGAGGGTATTTAAGTCCATTTACACCATCTGTAAACACCATAATCTAAACTGCAACAGGTCATCGGGTAAAATAGTTTAGAGGAGCAATCCACCAAGTAATTCCAGGGGTATTCAATACAATTTGCCCACAGACATCTGGGTTGGAAAAAGGCTTCGAATGTTGAATTTTTTTTTCTTAAATTGCAATTTTAATATATATTTGTCAAAATATTGCAGTTTGCCACATAAATGCCAAGATATTGCACTCCTATATAATCGCACCTAACAGAGCCAGTTTCAACACATATGTGTCTCCTCTTTGTTTGTATATGATCTAAACCGTGCATGTATAGGAACCCGTTGTCGATATAACGTGTAATCACTTCCTCCTTGCCTCCCAACAAGAAACCATGGCGTATTTCCCGGCAACAAGTAAGGCAGAGGTTATAGTTACAGCTTGGACAGCTTCTGTAGTAGTCGACAATGAAAGTATTGCAGTTGTTGCTGCATAGAAGTATAGAACGAGTGAAAATATGAAGTTACTTGCAAAAGTACCGATGAAGCACTGACACGCGACTCACCGTGAATCGATACGCCACGATAGGTTTTTCAAAAGTACGATACGGACATGTCGGGGATACATAGACTTTTAATAATATTTTTTGGGTTATTTTGAGTTTTCACCCACTTTTATCACCTGTTTTACAATAGACCCCCACTTTTTTAAAATTTTACAATGCCCCACCCCCCACGCGGTTTTGTTTGCTCTCCATCCAAACCATTAGTCAACAATTATGTTTACCGTTGGCATTTTGAGTTCCCCCCCCCCCTCCCCACGTTTATGACCAATTTTGTAATAGACCCCCATTTTTTTTAATTTGCAATACACCCCATTTTGCAAACACTCCAAATTTTTTATTGAAAAAAACTTAATTGGCATATAAAAAAATTCAAAAATGTTATAGAAAAACATTGAAAAGCCTAAAAATAAGAAATTTTGAAAAAAAAAATGTTTTATAATAAGTATAAATATCTTTTGAAATAAAAAAAAAAAAAAACTATTCCGACATTTCTTATTTTTTTGGCTTCTTCAATTTTTTGAAAGCTTTTATGATTTTTTTTTTAAATGCCGATTAACTGCTTTTAAACAAAAAAATGGAGAGTTAATAGATTGGGGGTGTATTGCAAATTTTTTTTAAAATGGTGGGATATTACAAAACTAGTCATAAAAGTGGCAGGAAAACTCAAAATGTCAACAGTAATTAGTATTGACCAACTATTTGAATGGAGAGTTAAAAAAAAATGGGGTGAACAACAATTTTTTTTAAAAGTGGGGGTCATAAAAGGGGAAAGCTCGAAAGAACCCATATTTTTTCCATATATGACTAAAAGACACAATTAATATTGTTCCAAAAAAATATCATACTTACATCCTCTTATTTAGAAAAGAACACATTTCAACCAACAAAGATTATGTTTTGAGCTCATTTTTATTGCGGGTCATTGTAGTCCCTAAAATGTGTTAGTCCATGATGAGAGAAATAAAAGAAAATTTAAGATTCTCTCTAGGTGTGTACATGACCCCCCCGGTAGAGTGTCAGTGCTTTATAGTGCAAAACTGAAGAAAAGAGTAACACGGTTAGTATAGATAGTTCTTGGAAACCTACCAATAAATTTGCTCATCCCTCCTGCAATTTGTTTCTTCTATTTTTACCTCTGATACTGATAACCCTGCTCAAACAAACACCAAACTAGGAAAAATTCAGAACTCTTATATTTTTGTACTACACTTTAATTTGAAAACATTGAATATGAAACAACCTGTATAACTACATATGATAACTTTTATGGTGCCGTTCAATTGCAGAGAAAAAGATTGTAGTAACTTTTCATTTTCATGAAAAGTTGGAAAAGGGAAGTGGAAAAAGATGGCGAGGCACTCTCTTAATTTTCCTTATTTCGATGGAATGCAATACTTCGAGGATACGTAAGAAATGGTTCCAAGAAAAATGAGGAACCTCGTGGGATAATGGGATAAGAGGCTTCCTCGGAAGTCGGGATAATTATCTCAACCTAATTATCATCCCATCCAACATCAAATATGGGATGGGATAAAAATTATCCTATCCCGCCTCCTTATCCTACCTGCACATCAAATGGGCAGCCTTAGATTGAATGAAATAGAAAATATCATAGTGGATTACCAATCATTAAAACTTCTATATATTATTTTACTTTTTTAGTTCAACGGAGCACTAGAAGGTATTGTAATTTGCAAGGAAGAATTAACTTCTGATATTTTTCTAAGCATTATTATCATAAGAAAAATAGGTACCATTCAAAGTTGGTCATGTAACTAGCTTAGATTTTCTCATGTAACTTCGACAAGACTATGTCTCTTAAACTATCAAAAAGCGATCTTTCGCATTAACAACCATCCTTTCAGTCTTAATGATGACTCCCATCACTATCTTCTAGACGAAACCCCAAATCTTTGTTTAAAATTATGTTTCTTTAACTTTTTGAACATTCATATATCACACAAAATCTTCAACAAATTGATAATCATAATCTATAAAGGAAAAGATAATCGAAATTTTTTTCGAATTTTATTCCATAATGATTCAACAAAGGGTTTCAATTTTGAATAAAGTTACACGACCCAGTTCTTCTTATTATTAGTTTATAGTTTACCCAAGAGTTGCTCAATGAATCCGTTGATTAGAATCGCCGGATGAGTAGATGTCACAAATGATGAATCAATTAGTTTTTTTTTTTACTTTAACCCGTTGGATAATTCGGTATTTAGAGACACCCCTACATGTTCGTTGATTAGAGTGAGCCCCGCATGTGCATCAACCCACTTTACCATATGTGTTATCGGTTGCGTGTGAGGGGTAACACTAATAAATGAACATGTAGATAGAAGTGTATCTCTAAATAACGAATCCCGGGGGTATAATACAATAAAAAAAATACATATAGATATTTGTATTTTTTGTTAAACCCACCTAGCACTAAATCAAAGAAATATACCTTGAATCTTAGCCTCCATCTCCTTCTCTAACATTTGCTCCTCATGGAATCGTTTCAAAAAAGGGAGAAGTTCGTGTAGAATATATTTGGAGTGTTGATCACTTTCAATGTCGCTGTATTCCAAAGATAGCCTCACCATGTCCTACAGCAACATCCAATAACATATTATGATTTACGTTCAACTTACAATATCTCAGTAAAAACCAGTGACAGTGTAAGGAGCTGCAAAACAGACTCTCATTGGTACTTCTAAGCGCAAGCAGCTTTTGCAATTGCAATTATAACGACAAACGGGGCAAGCCTCAGCAAAATCCTCGTTTGACATCTTAGGGTACCTACATAATGAAGACCACAAACCGAAACAAAACTTTTTATTGATAATATCCAGAAAGTGTGAAATTTGCTATAACATTGCAGACCAGCAGTCCACAAGCATTCGAGCAGAAACTTATAAATCAAAAAAAAAAGGGAAAATTAAAAAAATCACTTCAGTCCCAAAAACTCTCCCGCAAACTAGAGAACAGCATACTTCTACCTCAAATTTTTAAAGAGCCATCTTCTCAAACAGTTTGGAAGCTGCTCCCGATAGAGACGCAGTGACCTTAATCGTTTCCCAAATTTATATATATTTTCCTCTTTTTCTTCATATATTATATTGTTCCACTGCAGCCTAACATACCAAAAAAGAGCAAGAACCGCACATCTCCAAAGGCATAAGCTTCAAAGGGTGTCCCCCCACCCCCCCTTTCCCATTTCAAAAGGAGGATATTGAACCCCGAGCAAACTTAACTCCCGAAAAATAATTCTCCATAAGAAGGTAGCAAACGGACAATGAAGCAAAATAAAAAATTAACTTCAACTCCCAAAATATGTTCCTCATGAATATGAGCACCCTCCACAAAATCGCTTAAAGAAGTGAACTTAGAAATGAAAAAATCCACGAAGCCAACGAATTTGAATCCAGGGACGCAAGAGAAGCTATGGTACAATGCTTATTTTTTTATAAATTGGTACAATGCTTATTCAAAGAGAGATTGTATAACCAGGGGAAAAGGACTCGAAACAAAGATTTCCCCCTCCACACATCTCCCAAAAACAAATGGAATCATATCCCCTATTTCTAATGACACACCCTTTAAGGAAAGATTCGATACCATGAGATACAAATTTCCAAGTGTTCCCAAAACAATCTCTCTCGACCTTTTTGGAATCCCACCCATTACTATCCAACAACCAAACTTAAATGGAAGTTAAAAAAATGAACCACTTTTTTTAAATGGTCGTCATCGGACCCAGTGCACAAGGCTCCCCCTTAACTGCAGGGTCTGGGAGAAGCTGATGTCGACGGGCTTACCCCTATATTATAAAAAAATGGATCTTGCACTAAAAAACTAATAAGAGTGTGCTTAGAAACCCCAATCTTATTCCTTGAATTGAACTATTTTCAGTTCAAATTTAATCTAAAAATATTTTAATTCCAATTCCAAGGCATTTAAACTAAAAATATTCTAGTTCCAACTCAAGGCATGGAATTGTAGTTCCCAAACACACAAAACACATACTAACAGAATTTACAAAAAACATAATAAAATTAGAAATAAGAAATTAGAGTTATACAGAAACAAATTTTCGAATGAAACATTTATACCATCTAGTCATGCAAGGAACACAATATCGCTTCGTCGTACATTTTATGCACCTAACAACATGCCCCTTATCATTCCTCTGGCACTGATGACACATATTTGATTCAATCTTGTTCCCCTGTTTGAAAAGAAATGATGAGAAAACCAAAAGAACACCCATGAAAGAGTAGTCGGTAACTAAGCAAACTTGAGCACAACTATGCGAAATAATGAAGAAAAGAAGATCCCAAATTACATTCCCATTCATTTTCCTTCCACAAATCTGTGACTTAATCACATTACCTTATTAAATCAAATAAAATGAAAAAGAGAAAGAAACAGAGAGCACCCATAAAAAATTTCCCACGAACTAGACAAACTAATGCGCATCTATGGGAAATAATGAAGAAAAGAAGACCCAATTACATTCTCATCCATATTTCCACACATATTTGACCTGATCCCCAAACCCTATTAAATCAAAAAAGAAAAATGAAAAATAAGGGTGCTTTAGTCATTAGTACCTAGCACTTAAAAGTGTTAGCAATCGGTCCAAGACCTTTTTGTCTTTAGGTTGGTAAAAATGTGACACGGTTATATTACGAAAATACTATTAAATATAGTTATATTATCACACAATCTACCGAATATAAAAATGTATGTGGTCATATTATGCATAAAACTAATAAAGATACATATTTATAGTTATATAACACCATGAAGACAGCAAACTACGCACTAGAAAGTATTGGACCACACACAAAGCCACTAACGAGGCATTGTTTCTACCTTTGCCTATTTTTTGTTTTTAAAATAATAAATTAGAGGCCAACCACTATATTTTTCTCTTTGAATCTCAACAATGAGTATTCATTGAGATTCACACATAACACAAATATATATTCCAGAAATTTATATAAAACAAAAATATATAGTCAGGAACTCATTAACATTCCAAAAACATATGTTCATGTGAGGTGAGTGATTGTGTGTGCATTTGAATTATGGGAATGTTAATAAATTGTGGTGATGAGCCATGTGTGATGAGTGAAGTGAGTGATCTATGTTTAAAATGGGCAGATTGCAGGTGTAAATGTGCCCAAAATTGCATTGGACCTTCAATGGAACATTTTCAAACGCTTTTGAGTGCACAATGTTAAAATGGTTGTGGGGGTTGAATTTGTTTACAAGGATGCCAATTTTTCAACACAAACGACAAACCAAGACTAAGCAACAATCAACCCAATCCAATAATTAAATTGGAAACTATAATCACAAAACAATGTATATGGTGATATTATGAATATAACTTAATATTTATAGTTATATAACACCGTGAAAATAGCACTAAAAAGTGTTGGACCACACACTAAACCAACCCGTGTACAAGGACCCGGCAAACTCTCTAATGAAGAAAGAAAACAGAGAACACCCATATGTATTATCATTTTTAGAAAATAAATTTGGAAAGTTAATTTTATTTTCTTTAAATGTTTGAACCAACTATTAATTTGGGACAGACCAAGTATGTTTGGGGGATAGCTTTAAGCACGAATATGATAATTAAATAAGAAAAGATAAACCCCAGTTAGGCCATCACCAATGCTTGGAATTTTCTATCCTAAGTGTCAATGTCTTTTTTTTTAATCTATGAATGTGTCCTTTTTAGATTGATAGAAAAGTTTACAAAATTGCATAATCAATAGTGTCATTTCTATAAAGTGATTCTATTTGTGTGTTAATAATAGAGAATCTCTAGGAAAAATATGTGATCAAACAGTGTTATTTCTATGGGAAATAAAATGCAAAATTAACCATGAAGTTTAGGGTTCAATTTTGGACACGATGTTTTAAAAGTTCAATATTAACACTGGTGTTTTAAAATTCGTTCATCCACTCCGTTAAGTCTTCTAACAATATGTCAACGAGAATAATAATTGCACGAATTTAAAAAATCAGGGTTAACATTGCAACTTTGAAACATCGGGATCAACATGAGGGGTAATTTTTCATCATAAATAACAATTAATTTTAGGCCGACACAAGGTTACAACACATTTTGTAGGTGTGGCATGCCTGCATTGATTGGTGTCTTGTGCCTCTAATGTGTCGTAATTTTGTGTTGGTCTTTAATTATTCCCAACTTAAAGTAAGCACGAAATGAGAAATAATAAGGGGGGGAAATAATTACATTCTCATCTATAATCTTCTTACGATTTGGCTCTGGCTTTGGTACATTCTTAGACCCCCCAAAATATTGTTCTTCTCGTACTATCTCTTCTGCTTTCTCCTACTTACCCATCCACAATCATCATTTTTGCTCATTGGAGATGCTCTTAAAAGTGTTAGCAATCGGTCCAAGATTTTTTTGTCTTAAGGTTGGTAACATTGTGAGAATGTTATACTACAAATATACTATTAAATATAGCTATCTTATCACATAATCTACCGAATAGAGCAATATATGTGGTCATATAATGCATATAACTACCAAAGATACATATAAAATCAACCCTTGCACGCGGACCTCCACAAACTCTCTAAGGAAAAAAACAAGAGAACACCCATAAAAAAGTAACAGGTCTTTTGTTTTTGCCTCCTGGCTTAAGAGTGCCATATAGTGTTTGTTTTTAAAATATAAAAGAAGAGACCATCGGCTATATTTGACTTTGAATGGTAGAATTGACTCTTTGAACCTCAACACTGGGAGTATATACATTCATTGAGATTCACACATAGAGCAAATATATAATCGAGAGGTTTATTCAAACATAAACAAATACTCCTTCCATCCTTAATTAATAGTCTCACTTTTCTTTTTAATCGAGCCCAAATCAATAACGTTATTTGGGGGTTGGGCCCCATTAATACTTTGATATTGACTTTGGCCCCCAACATTTGCACTTTGGGGGTCTAACCCCCAAAATGACTTTTAGAGATGGAAAAAGCGTCCCAAAAAATACTTGGTAAAATTTGTTGCAACGCCTTTTGTGTCGCTAAAAGTAATATTAGGAGCCAAACCCCGAGAAATGAAAATTTAAGGGGTTGAATTCAATTACAAAAGATTAATGAGGTCCAAACCCTAAATAACCCAATTAATAATTGTGTTCCTATAAATAGTATATAAAACCAGATGAGATTACAAACTTACCATCCTGATCTTATCCACAAGAAAATAATGATAGGAATATAAATTTGAAAAGTATTTTTTTTTCACAAAACGTTTGAACCAACTTTAATTTGGGAAAGACTAAGTACATTTTTGGAATCCAGATTTAAGCACGAATATGATAAATCATAAAGAAAAGAAAAAGCCCGATTAGGCCATCTACAACGGTTAAAACATTTAATCCAATGTGTTAACGTCTTTTTGAAAAAATAACTTCATGATGTGTCATTTCTTTAGATAGATAGAAAATTTTACAAAATTGTATACCCATAAGTGTTATTTACATAAATTCATTCTATCTTAAGAGAATTTCAAATAATGTGTGATCCAATAGTGTTATTTTCATAAGAAACAAAATGCAAAACTAACCCTGAAGTTTGTGGTTATTTTCAATTTTGAACCTGATGTTGAAAAAGTTGCAATGTTAACCCCGATATTTATTTAGCACTCCATCACATCTTTGTTATGAGACTTAATGGAATGGATGGCATAAGGAGTAGGATGCCCAGTCATCCATTTTTAAGTATTCTACCCATATGTAAATAGAGTGTTAAAATTGCACAAGTTTTGAAACATAGATCAACATTGAAACATCAGGCTAACATTTCAAATTTTGTAACACCAAGACCAATATTAAAAATTTTAATGCCTAATTTGACTTGCCCCTCATTTTCATAATCCTTTGACTTTTCCCCCAGCATAGGGGTTAATTCTTGTATGGCATTTTAAACAAAGGGGCGAAGTCAAATAAATCCTTAAGACATAACCCCTTATTTTTATAAAATATTTTGAGATAACCCCCTCCAGGGAGTTATGTCAAAGAAATTAGTAAAGTAGGGATTAAACCAAATATTGCATTAAGAAATGTGGGTTAAGTAAAAAACCCCGATTAAAAATTACCTCAAACTTCACGCCAAGTTTTGTAGTTTACCCAAAAAAGGGTTATTTGGGTTTTGGCCCCATTAAATTTGTCTTTTTGGAGATTAACCCACAATAAAAACTATTGTAGGATTAGCAGACATTTTTTACTTTAAGCGACACTTTTATGAAAAAAATGCGTCACTCAAAATATCAAAAACATTCAAAAGGTCTCTAAAAGTGAAAAATGGGGGTTGATCCTACAATAGATTTTTAATTGGGGGCCAAAACCCAAACGAGTGTAACTAATGGGGACAAAATCCAAATAACCCAAAAAAATATTGTATAAAACTCATAAAAATGGTAAGTGCAATGGTATCTTCATTGATAATAAACGGACCCCAAAAACTAAGTACAAATTTATAGACCCTCCAATGTTATTAGTTGAAACATGAATGACTCAGTAATGGACCTCATAATTTTTAGTTAGTTGTTTATATTTTAACCAAATCACATTTTATGGTCATGTTAACCCTCCTTATACAGGGTCAACAAGTTTGGACTCATAAACACCTATCGTTTTGCGCGTCACACAAAACGTGTCTAAATATTTTATGTAGCTAATATAAGAAATAATAAGGGAAGGGGGGGGGGGGGGGGGGGGGGGCAATTACATTCTCATCCATATTTGGCCCCATTAGTTATACATGTTTGGGTTTTGACCCCCAAATAAAAATTATTCTAGGATTAACCCCAATTTTAACGACTTTTTTGAAATAATGTGTCTCTTAAAATATCAAAAGAAATCATAAGGTGTCGCTAAAAGTGAAAAATGGGGGTTAATCCTACAATAGTTTTTAATTAGGGGCCAAAATCCAAGCGGGCAATGTTTTAAATTGCGTGGTGAGGCTCGCCTCGAGGTGAGGCGGGAGGAAGAAGCCTTAAGGCTTACGCCTTTGGGTATTTGGTTGAGGCTTACGCCTTGGTGCATTCCGCCTTGAGGCGGTTGAGGCTTATGCCTCACTAATTGTATGGTCAAAGCAGGTCAAATGTTAAAAAAAAGTCACGTGAAAGAAATAACAGGAAACCAAATTTATTTAGTGTAAGACCTAAACCTATCTCACCACATAAACCCCCTTCATTCTTTTGCAAGCCCTAACCGGAGACCAAATTTCTTTCTTCCACCGGAGATCAAATTTCCTTCTTCCGGCCACAATGAACTGGTAATTTCTCGTCCTTCTTCCTTTTCAGCATTCAAAACTTCTTTTTGATCTCTCTATTTTTTTCGTGTTTTTCTTCGTTTTTGAAAGCCGAGTTCTTTTTTTTAATTCCATGGATGATCCTTTAAGCGATGATGATGAGGATGGGGGTGGAGATGACGCATATTATCCATTTTCTCGACCATTGGATACCGATGATTTACTACTTATTATATACTGATGATTTGATGATCCATTGCTAGATACATTGTTTTTTTTTATGTTTTGGTGATGGTGATGGTGATGGTGATGATGACTATCTTGTCCTTGAAGATTATGGTTTTAATTATGAGTTTCTTTTGTCTTAACAGTAGAATATATCTTATATTGCGTTATCGAATCGACTTTACACATTTTATTTTCATGATAGATATGATACATACTTTGTTCCTTATTTAATTATTATTTTTATATCATTCTTAGTGATTTTTTTGGAAAAAAATGAGGCTTACGCCTCGCCTCACAAAGACAAAACGCCTCAACTCCGCCACGCGCCTTTTAAAACATTGCAAACGGGTATGACTAATGGGGGCCAAAACCCAAAGGGGTATAACCACAATAGCTTGTTAGCATTTATTAACTGAAACATGAATGAACCTCACAATTTTTAGTTAGTTGTTCATATTAGTAGTGACAAAATGTGGCCCGAATAATAAAACAACCCATATTAGCCCAGTCATTTAAATACGAGGCTCATATTTAAAAGTTATGAGTTAAATATAGACCATATTTAAATGGTATAAATCAAATATGGGATCCATATTTGAAAAATAATTAATCAAATATGAAGCGCAATTTTAAAAGCTACGAGCCAATTATAAACCTCATTTTTAAAATTTGCGCGGAAAATATGAGTTTTTTTTTCATATACCTGGAATTGTAATATGAGCCCAACCCATATTTGACCCACCCATATTTAGCCCAACCCATAGTTTTGCCACTACTAGTTCATATTTTAACCAAAATGGACTCAGACACCAATCATTTTGAATATTTTATGCAGCTAACTAAGCAATAATATGAGACGAGTGCTTCTACGACAATCCAGAAATTTGACACATTTGGTGCGACACACTCGTATTGGCTCGTGTCCTGGCTCCACACATCTCCACACAAGCCCCACAGCAATGGAGTCCTCCAGATACGAGCAAATACCAGTGCGACTCGTCAGTGTGTCGCACTATCAAATTCATGTGTCGACCTAGAATTATTCATATGAGAAACAATAAGGGGGATAAACAATTACATTCTCATCCATATTTGGCTTAGGTATTAGTATCGGAACTCCCCAATATCTTGTTCTTCTTCTTGTTGTATTAAACATGTCTTCAGCTTTGGTTTAGGTAGCCCTCAAAATCTCGTATTTTAACTTTGGTGATTTAGAAACGGAGTTAGTGGTTGAATTGGTTGAAGATATTGTTTAGAGAGGAAAAGAGTACTTTAAGAGAAATCTGATATGAAATAATGAATTTGAAAATAATGATAAGAACATAAATTTGAAAAGTATTTTTTTTTCACAAAACATTTGAAGCAACTATTATTTGGGACAGATTTAAGCACGAATATGATAAATCATAAAGAAAAAGAGAAAATCTGATTAAGCCATCTACAATGGTTAAAACATTTTATCCAATGCGTCAAATGTCTTTTTAAAAAATATCTACGTGATGTGTCATTTGTTTAGATTGATAAAAAAGTTTACAAAATTGTATACCCAAAAGTGTTATTTGTATAAATTGGTTCTATCTTAAGAAAATTTCGGATAATGTGTGATCCAATAGTGTTATTTCTATAAAAAAACAAAATACAAAACTAACCCTGAAGTTTGTGATCACTTTCAATCTTGAACCCAATGTTTTAAAAGTTGCAATGTTAAACTCGATAATTTTTTAGCCCTCCATCACATCTTTGTTAGGAGACTTAACGGAATGGAATCTATTTTTAAGTATTCTACCAGTACGTGAATGAGTGTTAAAATTGCACGAGTTTTGAAACGTCGGATCAACACCCAAACTTTTGAAACATCAAGACCCATATTAAAAAGGGTCATTTTAACTTAACCCCCAAATTGCCTAATTTGACTTGCCCCTCATTTTCATAATTCTTTGACTTTTCCCCCAGCATAAGGGCTAATTCTCATATGGCATTCATAGTTGTCAAATTGTGAATCGAATCATGAATCGAAAATCCTATGAATCGTGAACCGTGAATCGAATCGTAATAATCGGTATAAACATAACTTTTTATCGTGTTCGGGTCTTATCGGGTTCGTGTCTAAGCGGGTAACTTTTTATCGTGTGAAAAAACATATTCAAACCCGACCCGTTATATTAATGTGTCGTGTCATGTTCACCCGTTATTACCCACTAAGATAGTGATTTATTTTTAATCATATACAAGTTGACATATTAGCTCATTTTTTGACACAGTTACACCGAATAATTCATTGACGTTACTAACTCTCTCATTTAGTAAGAATAGTTATGATTAAATAAACAGTAAGCTATATAAACTCTTTATAAGTCACAACAATATATCTTATTTCCTTAAATAATGGGTCTTAAAAGGTCTTATCGGGTATTAACGGGCGAAGGGGGTCAACACTAACCCGACCCGTTAATTATCGTGTCTTATCGGGTTGGCACTAGTATGACCCGAAACCATTAAGGGTCCACCCATTAACTTATAACTTCGTGTCGGTTCGTGTCGTGTTATCTACACGAAACCAACCTGTGTACAAGGACCCGACAAACTCTCTAATGAAGGAAAAAAACAGAGAACACCCATATGTATTGTAGAAAATAAAGTTGGAAAGTTAATTTTATTTTCTTTAAATGTTTGAACCAACTACTAATTTGGGACGGACCAATTATGTTTTAGGGATAGCTTTAAGCACATATACAATAATTAATGAAGAAAAGATAAACCCCAATTAGGCCATCACCAATGATTGGAATTTTCTATCCTATGTGTCAATGTCTTTTTTAAAAAATCTATAAATGTGTCCTTTCTTATGACTGATAGAAAAGTTTACAAAATTGTATAACCAATAATTACATTTCTATAAAGTGATTATATTGTGTGCTAATAATAAAGAATCTCTAGGAAAATTATGTGATCTAAGGGTGTTATTCTAAAAGAAATAAAATGCAAAATTAACCATGAAGTTTAGGGTTCAATTTTGGGCACGATGTTTTAAAAGTTACAATATTAACCCCTCATGTTTTAAAATTCCTGCAACCACTCCGTTAAGTCTTCTAATAATATGTCAACGAGAATAATAATTGCACGAATTTAAAAAATCGAGATCAACATCAAGGGTAATTTTGCATCATAAATAACAAGTAATTTTAGGCCAACACAAAATTACAACACATTTTGTAGGCATGGCATGCCTACATTGATTGGTGTCTTGTGTCTCTAATGATAATCATTGGACCTTGGACCCAAACAAACAAACAAAATGTGTCGTAATTTTGTGTTGGTCTAGAATTATTTCCAACTTAAAGTAAGCACGAAAATTAGAAATTGTAAGGGGGGGAAAATAATTACATTCTCATCTATAATCTTCTTACGATTTGGCTTTGGCTTTGGTACATTCTTAGACCCCCCAAAATATTGTTCTTCTCGTAGTACATATCTTTTCCGCTTTCTCCTACTCGCCCATACACAATCATCATTCTTGCTCATTGGAGATGATTTTAGTACCTGGCAATTATGAGTGTTAGCAATCGGTCCAAAAAAATTTCATCTTAAGGTTTGTAACAATGTGAGAATGTTATATTTAATGTGCTAAAAAGTGCGCCTAGGTGTTGGGCTTTTTACATACGCCAAGTTTTGACCCAAGGCGTGTATGCATGTATTAAGGCACAGTCAACGATGGTCAACATTTTGGGGGGTAAAGAGTGAAAAAATGCGCATGTTGGGGGGGGGGGGGGGGGGTATGCGTGAAAAAACGTGGGTTTTTTTGGGGTAAGGTGCGTAGTTTTTTTTTAGTATAATAAAAAAAATAGTATTTTAATTTGCAAATATTTAGACATATTTTTAAGGTATGTACCATTTTAGTATTTTTAATAGCCTTGTTATAGTAAAAAAAAAAATATATTAAAAAAGGCCTAAACGCCTTTTCACGCCTAAGGCCCGCCTAGGCTTCTAAGGCTTAAGGCTTGGCCTCTACGCCTCGATTACGCCCCGTGTTTTTTAGAATCTTGGTTATATTACAAATATACTATTAGATAGAATTATCTTATCACATAATCTACCGAGTAGAACAATATATGTGGTCATATAATGAATATAACTATCAAAGATACATATAAAATCAACCCTCGTACGAGGACCTCGACAAACTCTCTAAAGAAAAAACAAGAGAACACCCATAAAAAAGTAACAGGTCTTTTGTTTTTGCCTCCTGGCTTAAGAGTGTCATATAGCGTTTGTTTTTAAAATATAAAAGAAAAGACCATCAGCTATATTTGACTTCAAATGGTAGTCATACATTTTGGACCCATTAGTTATACATGTGTGGGTTTTGACCCCCAATTAAAAATTATTCTAGGATTAGCCCAAAATTTTCACTTTTAGTGACTTTTTTTTTAAAATGTGTCGCTAAAAATATCAAAAGAAATCATAAGTCGTCGCTAAAAGTGAAAATGGGGAGTAATCCTACAACAGTTTTTAATCAGGGGTCAAAATCCAAATGGGTATAACTAACGGGGGCAAAAACCCAAATGGATATAACTACAATAGTTTGTTAGCATTTATCAGTTAGAACACTCAGCAATGAACCTCATAACTTTTAGTTAGTTGTTCACCTTAGTAGTGGAAAAATGCGGCCCAAATAATAAAACAACCCATATTGGCCCAGTCATTTAAATATGGCCCATATTTAAAAGTTATGAGTTATATATAAAGCCCTTATTTAAAAGGTATGAGTCCAATATGAGGCCCATATTTAAAAAATTATTAATCAAATATAGAGCCCAAGTTTAAAAGCTACAAGTCAAATATAAACCTCATTTTTAAAATTTGTGAGTAAAATATGAGTTTTTTTTGCATATAACTAGAATTGTAATATGAGCCCAACCCATATTTGACCAGTCCAAATTACGCTCAGCCCATAGTTTTACCACTAGTTCAAATTTTTAAAAGCTACGAACCAAATTTAAACTTCATTTTTAAAATTGTATGTAAAATATGGGTAATAACAAGTGAACACGACACATTGAGATAATTGGTCGGATTTAAACATGATCTTTTCACACGATAAAAAAATCACCCGTTTAGACATGAATCCAATAAGATCCGAACAAGATAAAAACCGACACGAACACGACTCGACCCGACCCGTTGACAAGTCTAGTTATCCCAACCCATATTTGACCCGCTCAAACTAGGCTGAACCCATAGTTTTACCACTACTAGTTCATATTTTAACCCACATGAACTCAAACACCCATCATTTTGAATATTTTATGCAACTAACTAAGCAATAATATGAGAAGAGTGCTTTTACGCCGACACAGAAATTTGGCACACTAGTGCGACACACTGACGTGTTGCACTGAAATTGGCTCGTGTCCGGGCTCCACACAAGCCCCACAGCAGTGGGGCCCAGATACGAGCAAATACAAGTGCGACACGTCAGTGTGTCACACCAAATGTGTCAAATTCCTGTATCGACCTAGAATTATTCATATGAGAAACAATAAGGGGGGAAAAGAATTACATTCTCATCCATATTTGGCTTAAGTATTGGTATTGAAACATTCTTAGACTCCCCAAAATCTTGTCTTTCTTGTTCTTCTTCTTGTACTAAACATGTCTTCAGCTTGGGCATAGGGTACCCCTCAAAATCTTATTCTTGTTGTAAAAAGCAACTCTTCCTTCCTCTATATCTTCTTGTTCGATGGGGCATTTCTACACAATCAACATTCTTTCTGAAACCCAACTGTTTTCTCTTCCGTTTTGACCCACCCATTTGTTTATTCACCCAAACACTTATTTGTTTTTCACTATTTTATTTCTCTCTCTCTTCAAACTTTTCTATCCTTTTCTTTTTGTGTTCATCCCATTTTCTCCATTTTAATGTAACCAATCAAAGTTTTTTGCAAAAATATTGCACTTCGTAAAATTGTGGTTGGGAACAAGTTTTTATAATGAAGTTGCGGTTGGTAATCGCGAATTGAAGTTGAATTACAGCCTTGTTTAAGTATGTGTAATTATGAGATTAATATTGAAACTGCATTTGTTGACCGTATTTTCATTAATAAAATTGAATTTGCAGTTGTTGATCAAGAGTGTGTTAATAGTAGAGAATCTCTAGGAAATATGTGATCCAAGAGTGTTATTGCAATGAGACATAAAATGCAAAATTAACCACGAAGTTTAGGGTTCAATTTTGGACACGATGTTTTAAAAGTTGCAATATTAACCCTGATGTATTAAAATTCATGCATCTATTTCGTCAGGTCTTCTAACAATATGTCAACAAGTATCAAAATTGCACGAATTTTTGAACATCGTGGTTAAAAATTGCAACTTTGAAACATCGGATCAACTTCAAGGGTAACTTTGCATCATTGAGAATAAATATTTTAGGCCTACACAAGATTACAACACATTTTGTAGGCATTGCATGCCTGCATTGATTGGTGTCTTGTGTCTCTAATGATAATCATTGGACCTCGGACCCCAACCAACCAAACAAAATGTGTCGTAATTTTGTGTTAGTCTAGAATTATTGCCAATTTAAAGTAAGCATGAAAATGAGAAATAATAAGGGGGAAAATATAATTACATTCTCATCCATAACCTTCTTACGATTTGGCTTTAGCTTTGGTACATTCTTAGACCCCCCAAAATCTTGGTCTTCTTGTACTATACATCTCTTCCACTTTCTCCTAGTTCCCCATACACAATCATCATTCTCGATCATTGGAGATGCTCTTAGTACCTGGCACTTAAAAGTGTAAGCAATCGGTCCAAGACTTTTTTGTTTGTCTTGAGGTTGATAACAATATGAGAATGTTATACTACAAAAATACTATTAAATATAGTTATCTTATTACACAATCTACATAATATAACGATATATGTGGTCATATAATGTATATAACTATTAAAGATACATATTTATACATATAAAACCAACCCTTGAAAGAGGACCTCAACAAACTTTCTAAAGAAAAAAATCAAAGAACACCTATAATAAATTTGCAGGTCTTCTGTTTTTGCCTCCTAGCATAAGAGGTACCAAATAGTGTTTGTTTTTAAAGTAGAAAATAAGAGACCATCGGCTATATTTGACTTTAAATTAATGGTAGAATTGACTCCTTGAATCTCAAAACTGAGACTATATACATTCATTGAGATTCACACACAAAGCAAATATATAGTCCAGAGGTTTATTCAAACATAAACAAATACTCCTTCCATCCTAAATTAATAGTCTCACTTTCCTTTTTAATCCGTCCCAAAATAAAAAGGGTTATTTGAGGGTTGGCCCCCATTAATTCTTGGTAAAATTTGTTGCGACGCTTTTTGTGTCACTAAAAGTCATGTTGGGGCCAAACCCCGAAAAATGAAAATTACGGGGGTTGAATTCAATTACAAAGAATTAATGGGGTCCAAACCCTAAATAACTCAATTAATAATTGTGCTCCTATAAATAGTATATAAAACCAGGTGAGATTACAAACTTACCATCCCAATAGTATCCACGAGAAAATAATTATAGGAATATAAATTTGAAAAGTATATTTTTTTTCACAAAACATTTGAACCAACTATTATTTGGGACAGACTAAGAACATTTTGGGGATTCAGATTTAAGCACAAATATGAAAAATCATAAAGAAAAGAAAAACCCCAATTAGGCCATCTACAATGGTTAAAATATTTTATCCAATGTGTTAACGTCTGTTTGAAAAAATAGCTACGTGATGTGTCATTTGTTTAGATTGATAGAAATTTTTACAAAATTGTATACCCAAAAGTGTTATTTGTATAAATTGATTATATCTTAAGAGAATTTCGGATAATGTGTGATCCAATAGTGCTATTTCTATAAGAAACAAAATGCAAAACTAACCCTGAAGTTCGGGATCATTTTCAATTTTGAACATGATGTTTCAAAAGTTGCAATGTTAACCCCGATATTTTGTAGCCCTACATCACAGCTTTGTTAAGAGACTTAACGGAATGGATGGCAGTCATCCATTTTTAAGTATTCGACCAGTACGTGAATGAGTGTTAAAATTGCACGAGTTTTGAAACATCAAATCAACATCCCCACTTTTGAAACATGAGGCTTACATCTCAACTTTTGAAACATCAAGACCAATATTAAAAAGACCAATATTAAAAAGGGTCAATTTAATTTAACCCCCAAATTTTAATGCCTAATATGACTTGCCCCACATTTTCATAACCCTTTGACTTTTCCCCCAACATAACATAGGGGGGTAATTCTAATATGGCATTATAAACAAGGGGCAAGGTCAAATAAATCCTTAGGCATAACCCCTTATTTTTATGAAATATATTGAGATAACCCCCTCGTGCAGGGAGTTATGTCAAAAAAATTAGCAAAGTGGGGATTAGTTATTGCCCATTTGGGTTTTGACCCCCAATTAAAAATTATTGTAGGATTAATCCCATTTTTCACTTTTATCGACACTTTTTTTTTTAAATGTATCGCTAAAAAATATCGAAAACATTCAAAAGATGTCGCTAAAAGTGAAAAATGGGAGTTAATCCTACAATAGTTTTTAATTGAGTGCCAAAACCCAAACAGTTATAACTAATGGAGGCTAAAATTCAAATAACCCAAAAAATTATTGTCTTGACACCCATACATATGGGCCCCAAACACCAAGAGTACAAACTTATTAACCCTCCAATATTATTAACTTAAACATGAATGACTCATTAATGGACTTCATAATTTTTAGTTAGTTGTTCGTATTTTAACCAAAATCACATTTGACACGATATTTCGTGCTCATGTCAGTTTTTTTACACGAAGTCGTGTCGTGTTCGTATCAAAATTATGAGTCGTATTAATCGTGTTTTTTTTAGTTTTCGTGTTTATTTATGTTTAATCTAGTATAAAATTTATGAAATCGTGTTAATCAGTTCTACTCAGATCGTGTTCGCGGCAAATAGGAAAATATGAAGTTGCGTCGTGTCTGTGTGTGGTGTCGTGTCAGGCGTGACCCGACCCAAAAACACGAATTGTCACCCCTAGTGTTAACCCTTTGGATTCAAACACCAATCATTTTGCTATGTCACACAAAATGTGTCTGAATATATGCAGCTAACTAAGCAATAAGATGAAAAACAAAAAGGGGGGAAAAACAATTACATTCTCATCCGCATTTGGCTTGGGTATTTGTATTGGAACATTCTTAGACCCCTCGTAATCTTCCTGTTCTTGTAAAAAACAACTCAGCCTTGTTCTATATCTTCTTGTTCGGTAGGCCATTTCTACACAATCAACATTCTTTTTGAAACCAACTGTTTTCTCTTCCTTTTAACCCAACCCGTTTGTTTATTCACCCTAACCCAAACCCTTCTTTGCTTTTCACCCTTTTATCTCCCGCTTCACGCTTTTCTATTCTTTTTCCTTGTGTTCAAGCCCATTTTGTTTTATTGACCTTATAAGCTAAGGTCCGTTTGATACACATTGGGCAAAAGTGTTAGCATGATAAAATTTAAACAAATTTTGGCTAGGCAAATTTTGTCTAGATAAATATTTTTTTCTCACATTATGCTATCAAACACCAAATGAGGTAAAACAAGTTTTTTAGGCAAAACATTTTAATAACACATTTTCGTCCATATTATCATATATAATAATAAAAAAAATATGTTTTTTTAGTCCCAAGTTTTATTTAGTAAAAAACAGTTTTTTTTCTTTTTACTTCCCGTTTTTATTTATTAAAAAAGTACAAACTATATATAAAAAAAGTTTTTTACCCCAAAACTATTTATTAAAAACAGTTTTTACATTAAAACAGTTTTTAATTTTTACATTAAAACAGTTTTTATATTAAAACAGTTTTTACATTAAAACGGTTTTTACATTAAAACAGTTTTTAATTTTTTACATTAAAACAATTTTTACATTAAAACAGTTTTTACGAAAAAACAGTTTTTACATTAAAACAATTTTTTATATGAAAACAGTTTTCACATCAAAACATTTTTTTATTTTTTACATTAAAACAGTTTTTACATTAAAACAAATTTTTACATTAAAACGGTTTTTACGAAAAAACGGATTTTACATTAAAACAGATTTTAATTTAAAACAGCTTTTTTTTAACTATTTAAAACAATTTTTAAAATATTCATAACAATTTTTAAAATATTCATAACAATTTTTAAAATATTCATAACATTTTTTTAATTATTTAAAACAGTTTTTAAATTGTTTTTTAAATATTAAAAGCGTTTAAGAAGTTATCAAATTTGTTGGCAAATATTACTCACCCATATAGCAAAGCAAAATTTGCCAACATGTTATGCATAGGAGGTGTTGTACATTGGCAAATAGCTTGTAAGCAAATTTTGCTATCAAACACACCAAATTGTAGGCAAATGTCATATTTGCTAACTTATTTGCCATTTGTCATGGCAAATAATGCTATCAAACGAACCCTAATATGAAATGTTAAATTGTCCCACCATCCGATAACACGATACGATCCACTTGATTTTTTAACTGATTTAGATGAAGTCTTAATGAATAAGCGACACGACTCGTTAAAGCACGACTTGAACATGGACCCGATAAGACATGACACGGTTCACACGAAACGCTTAACGGGTCGGGTTTAGGAAGAGGGAATTTTGCCACGAACCTGATTAGACTCAGCACGAAACCGACACGATACGACTCATTGCCACCCTTAAAGCTGATGGTACCTAATATCTTCGTCATTTTTAATGTATTACGTATCAAAGTTTTTGCCAAACATATTTATAATTATATTGCACTTCGTAAAATTGCGGTTGGAAACAAGTTTTTATATTGAAATTGTGGTTGGCAATTGCGAGTTGAAGTTTCTGCTTGAGTGTAATTATAAGATTAATATTGAAATCACATCTATTGATCGCGTTTGAATTAATAAAATTGAAATTACAGTTGTTAACCGCGTATTGAACATTAATATTAAAACCACGGTTCTCTTGTTCACATAGAACATTTCAACACTTCCACCAAAACAAAAAATGCTCTGGCGCTTCATTGGCTCCATCGATTCATTGGTTCTGTCAATTAAAAAAAACTCCACTTTCGTTAGCCCTTAACAAAAAATTAGTACATTTTTATCCTTCTCCACTTCTGGATAGCATTTATTATTTATTATTACCTTGTACTCATGTTAGATTAAATGTACATGATATTTTTGTATGTTTTGTGTTGTGTCGTTGATGTATGTTGAAGTTGCAGAAACTTGTGATGTTGGTTTGGGACTTTTATTGTGAAATTTTGTTTGCATAATGTTTGAATAAGATTGTTGGGACTCGCATAAGAGATTTTTTTGTATAATTTTTGGTTTAGAATGACGAGACAGTTATTGTGGAATATTTTTGTATAATTTTTGGTTAAATTGTTGTGATAATAAATTTTGTGGACAATTTTTCGTATAATAGCAGTTTGTTTTTGTAATTTAAAACATGTATATTTTTAAAATGTTTTTTAATATTACACTTTATTTAGAATAAATACAGTTTTGTTCATGATAGATTGAGTATATATGTATGTTGTGTATGTCATGTTATGTGGTATTGTTTATGGTTGTTGAAAATGCATAAATACGTGATGTTCATTTCAGACGCCTAATGTGCAATTTTTTTGTATAATTGTTCGGTTAGATTATTGTGACATTTGGTACTCTGCAATTTTTATGTATAATTATTGGGTTAGATTGTCGGGACATTTTTGACTAATTGAATACTTTTCGTATAAATATGTGTTAATTTGTTGACACATTCCGAACAATCCATATACAATAAATTTGGGACAGTTTGCCACTAAATAGGGATAATGGTTGATGAATTTGGGACAACCCATGACAAAATTGTGACACCCCGACTAATTAAATACCGGATAGCTACTCCTTTATTAAATTAATTCAAAATGCCAAGTTGGTTCAGTTAATAGCATCACTGTCGAAAATATTTTAATAATTACTAACCACCTAGTATTTAAAAAGTAAGTGCCAAATTTTAAGTTAAGTCTGATTAACATGCAATAAAAGAATAATGAAAGAGTCAACATAATCCATTCACCATACGAAGTAATGAAATAACCAACAATAATAATAAGAAATCCGGAGGAAAACTCCTCGCAACAATCCCAACAAAAGGAAATAATACTACAAGTCTGAATCCCGAATAATTACATGCCAAAAGTCTGAATAACTGAAATAAATGCAAAGTCTCTAAAAGAAATGGGCGACATGCCCTACAACTGATAACTGATAAATATCGAGTAAAGATCGATGAAGCGTCTACAAGCAAAGTCCTGTAACTTCCACAAACAGCTACAACTCGTCAACTGAATGAGAATCCTATGCATGGTGTCCTTGTGGCTGGGCACCTAAAATGTTTTTTTTTACAAAAATAGATTTGAAAGCAAATGGGTCAGAGCCCAAAAGTGGAAAACATTTTTGAAAACAGCAAGTGTTTTAATAACATTAAATGCAAAATACATGTTAGGACGTGCACTCACATGAAATTCTCACCTCTCGACTACATGTGCACTCCTAACGTACATTACCCATCTAAATGACGCATATATCTAACCAAAACGTAATAAGTTCTACCTCTTACTACTCGATTCCCATATTACATTCTAGCGTTATCAATATAAATAGAAGGCTTCACTTAAACTCAGATTCTCAAATTGTAACATAATTCACTAACAGTTAACCAGTTATGTTCTCTCACTAAATTACCATAATTATGCTCACAATAATAACATGAAAGTTCCCATTAATTAAGTGTATATTATGCACGTCATAAATATACAATACAATACAATACAATACAAGCACCCCGAGAACTAGCTGCGGTGCACACATACTCTGCTATCCATCCCGGTACATCACGTACATAAGGATCACATATTCCGAATCTCTCAGGAATAGTTCACAGATAACAACATCACAAATAATGGAGGCGAACACAGTCACATCACATGGGTCACGCACATACCTGCGCTCCCACGATCAGCAGACTTATTAACATCCCAATAAGTCCTTCTCTGACCTATGTTCATCGAGGTAACTAGTCTAAATCCGGGCAACACAAGGATTAGAGGGCCCTAAGCGAACGCGAACCTCCCGTGATAGCAAGTATGGTAGGTATGTCATACACATAAAATCAATACATATACTAAGTATGCACACGTCTTAGTAATCACCATAATATTTTGGTACGTATCTCTTCTCGTACTGACATATAATACTACACCAATTATATGTTCCTGGTTAATATAATTAATTAGGCCGTCAATAGCTCACATCGTAATAGACACTCACGTCCTACTTCATATTTTCCCTTAGGTTCAAACTACACTTCTAGGTTTGACTCCTCATTATATCCCAACCATCCCAAATATATTAATTACTCATCAAGGAAAGGCTATCTCTACCTATACACAAGGTTACGGGGTACTCGGGATCAAAACAGGCTAAATAGCCTAAGCTGTCAACTCGTTCGAAGTCTCGTTCGAACGAGGCTGTTCGAACGAGACTTCGTTCGAACGAACTGAGTCTTCTAACAAGATCTCGTTCGAACGAAGTGGGCTTTCTAACGAGATCTCGTTCGAACGATCTCATCGAACGAACTTCACCCTCGTTAGAAGTCAATGGTCAACTCGTTAGAAGCTCGTTCGAACGACCTGGGCAGGTCTTCTAACGAGCGACCAGATTCGAGCCCAGATTTCTGAGTTTCATTTTTCCAACTTCTCTACTCCCCAAATCTCATCCAAACCTCAATCTATCAATTGTTTAAGGTCTCTAATCGTCCCTAAACATCCTTAGGTCACATATTAACATGTTTGGGGGTGTTAATTCATCCTAACATCATTCAAATATCAAGTCTCTACATATTTTCCCCAATTCCAAACACATGAACCCTAGAATTTATAAATCATCTAGAAGTCTAATTAAATCCGTTTTTGGTTTCATACTAATTTTAATATCATCAGAATAATCATCAACTACCAATCTACATGCAATTTCCTCATCAATAATGTAATTTCTATTTCCAAATTTAATGGGTTTTCATTAACTCCCAAGAACAATTCAGATTTTTATCAATTCCTACACATGGAAAAAACATTCTCTATAAAAACGAAATTAAACCACTTGCCTTAATGGTAACTTTGGATTTGATGACGAATTTGATGAACGGATCTCTCTCCTCTGCAGATTTCTCCTCTCCTCTCTTTCTACAAGCTTTCTTCTCCAAGGTTAATGGTGGCTATGGAGGCTAGGGTTTGTGCTTTAGAAATTCTTAGGAACAACTTTCAATAACCTCCGTAGTCTATTTGGGTATTAGTGGGCTTAGTGGGTTAATGCCTAATCAGATATTAACTCCCAATTTTCGTAGCTTTTAATTCCTCAAAATTCAAAATTACCAAACTACCCTTATACGTTGTCGGTATGGCCTAAAAATGCTCCGGGACCCAAACCAAACCCCCGGCTAGTGTTTTATGACTATTTCGACCCTTCCAGACGCGTTGGCGCACTCAAAACGACCATACGATTAATAGTACTAAAATTCACTTTTTAATTATCATAATTATATACCATGACGCGACTGACACACGCGTCTCAACAAAATTTCCAAATTGCCGTATTTCAATCTCACGACAAATTTCATAATTCAAAATTCATATATAATCATATATGCACATATAATCAAATACCAACTCGCATCCCGCTAGTATTTTAACCCGGATTAATTTCCAATTAATACGCATTTAATTTAATTAATCCCATAACTAAATATCACAAAAATACGGGGTATTACATACTTTCCCCCTAATAACTGAATTTCGTTCCGAAATTCGGAATTAGAAAGTACCTGGTAAGAACAACTCTGGATAACGTTCGCGCATCTCATCCTCTCGCTCCCATGTGGACTCCTCGACATTATGATGTCGCCACTGAACACGCACTAACGGAACGATCTTTGACCGCATTTTCCGCTCACTTCGGTCCAAAATAGCAATCGGCCCCTCCTCGTAGGAGCTATCAGGTTGGAGATCGATGTCCTCCAAAGCAATATGAGAATGAGCCAAATTGTCTCTAAGATATTTCCTTAGCGAGGAAATATGAAATACATCGTGAATCCGATGCAAATGCTCCGGTAATCCAAGCCTATACGCAACCGGTCCAATCCGCTCAATAATAGGAAATGGTCCCACATATCTCGGTGCCAACTTCCCTTTCTTCCCGAAACGCATAATCCCCTTCATAGGAGATACCCTGAGCAAAACATGGTCCCCCACTTGAAACTCTCTGAAGAACCTCTTCGCATCAACATAGCTCTTCTGTCGATCCTGAGCTATCCGAATGCGACTCCGAATCAATTTTATCCTCGCCGAAGTATCCTGAATCACTTTCGGCCCAATTAGTTTGTTGTCCCCCACCTCCAACCAACATGCTGGGGAACGACAAGGTCTACCGTACAACGCCTCAAATGGAGCCATGCCAATGGTGAACTGATAGGATTTGTTGTAAGCAAACTCTACCAGTGGAAGATACTGATCCCATCCACCCCCAAAATCAATGATACTCATACGTAGCATGTCCTCCAACATCTGGTTTGTACGCTCTGTTTACCCATCAGTCTGCGGGTGATATGCCGTACTCAACTGAAATTCCGTGCCCATGGCCTCCTGAAAACTCTCCCAAAACCGTGAAACAAATATCTTGTCTCGGTCAGACACGATATTTAGGGGCACACCATGAAGTCTCACTATCTCCGCAATAAAGAGATGGGCATACTGTCCCGCAGTGTAGTCTGTCCTTACGGGTAGGAAATGAGCGACTTTGGTCAACCTGTCCACAATTACCCAAATGGAGTCGTGACCTCTCTGTGACGTAGGCAACCCCGTGATAAAGTCCATGGATATGCTCTCCCACATCCACATCGGGACCTCCAACGGTTGTAGCAGTCTTGCCGGTCTCTGATGATCCACTTTTACTAGCTGACAAGTGGCGCATTTAGAGACAAACTCGGCAATATATCTCTTCATCCCGCTCCACCAATACTGTCGTCTCATGTCTTGGTACATTTTATCCCCACCGGGATGTACCGCGAACCGTGAGCCGTGCGACTCGGCCATCACCTCGTGCCTCAATTCCTCCCCTTCCGGAACTACCAATCTCCCATTGAAGCGTAATCCCCCGTCTGAGCTAACGGTATAGGACTCGGCTCCCTCTGCTAGTAATCGAACTATCTGCTCCTGACAGAACGAGTCATCTGCTTGTGCCTTTACCACTCTCGTGATAATCTGCGGCGTAACAGTCATTACCGACATGAATGATCGGGCCACTGCATCCTGGTGTCCCAATTCTTTCCACTTGGCCTTCCACACCTCTGCCACTTCATCTGCTGGCCTACGGCTCAACGCGTCTGCCACCACGTTAGCCTTTCCCGGGTGATACTGGATATCAAACTGATAGTCCTTCACAAACTCAAGCCACCTTCGCTGTCGCATATTCAACTCCTTCTGCGTGAATAGGTACTGCAGGGACTTGTGGTCTGTGAACAATCGAAACTTCTCCCCCAAAAGATAATCACTCCATATCCGAAGGGCAAATACAACTGCCGCCAACTCCAAGTCATGAGTGGGGTAATTCTTCTCGTGAGGCTTTAGCTTACGGGAAGCATAAGCTATGGCCTGACTCTCCTGCTGCAATACACCTCCTAGTCCTTGCAAGGACGCATCGGTGTAAACTAAATACTCAACTCCCGGTCTCGGCAATGCTAACACAGGTGCTGAGGTCAACTTATCCTTCAATTCATCGAATGCCAACTGACAGGCATCACTCCAGATGAATGGCACACCCTTACGAGTCAGATGTGTCAAAGGACCTGCAATCTTTGAGAATCCCCGAATGAACCTCCTGTAGTATCCTGCTAGGCCCAAGAAACTACGAATCTCTGTCGGTGTCGTGGGCTGTCCCCACTCCCTCACCGCGGATACCTTCCCCGGATCAACAGATATTCCCCGGTCGGAAATAATATGTTCCAAAAACTGGACCTCCTTCAGCCAAAACCCGCATTTCTCATATTTTGCATACAACTCGTTCTGACGTAGTGTCTGCAATACTTGCCTCAAATGCTCGGCGTGCTCCTCCTCTGTCTGAGAGTAAACCAGAATATCATCGATGAAGACAATGACAAACTGATCTAGGAAATCCATGAACACTCTATTCATCAAGTCCATAAACACTACTGGAGCGTTGGTCAAACCAAACGGCATAACCCGAAACTCGTAAGAACCATATCTCGACAAGAACGCAGTCTTCGAGACATCTTCCTCCCTGATACGCAACTGATGGTATCCCGATCTCAAATCAATCTTTGAGAAGAAAGAAACTCCTCTCAACTGGTCGAATAAGTCATCGATTCGAGGCAACAGATACTTATTCCGTATCGTGACCTTATTCAACTCTCGGTAGTCCACACACAATCTCAGTGAACCATCTCTCTTCTTTACGAACAACACAGGGGCACCCCACGGTGAAGTACTCTTCCGAATAAACCCTTGACCCAACAACTGCTCAATCTGATCCCGTAACTCCCTCATCTCAGCTGGAGCCATACGGTACGGTGCGCGTGCTATAGGTCTCGTATCTGGCAATAAATCTATAACAAAGTCTATCTCTCGACTGGGAGGTAGGCCTGGTATCTCCTGAAACACATCAGAATACTCCCTGACAACTGGGATCGAATCTAAAGGAATCACAACCTCCTTAGAGGTATCCTCCTCTAGGTAATACAAATGAGCGGTCGAGCCTCCCTCTGGGTGAGGCATCGCCACTACAAACATCTCTTTCCCCGGAATGGCAAAAATAATGCTCCCACCGAAGCAATCAATCATGGCTCTATAATCAGCGAGCCAATCCATGCCGATAATCACATCGTGAACATGCATGTCTAATACCAACATATCTGCAGGTAATACCAGACTACCAATCTCTACCCCCACTCCCCGGCATATAAAGAAAATAAGTGACCCACTCCCCAATGGTGAGTCTACACACGTCACTGTGCTCTCTGCCGTAGCTAACAACCCTAAGGCTTTCGCAAAATGTGTGGCTATAAAGCAATGTGTTGCCCCCGTATCAAACAAAACCCGACCCATAGTACCATGGATAGGAAACACACCCTCAATAGCGGGTGGTGCCTGCGGAGCTGCTGCCTGGTGGACGTTATAGACACGTCCATACTGTAACTGTCCCTGCTGCACAGGAACTGCTGGAATGGCTGGAAGAGCTGGCACCTGGGCTGGAGCTGGGAGGGCTGGTGGAAAAAGTGGCCTCTGTGGCTCATGTCGAGCACCCTGCTACTGCTGCGGGGCCCTGCCCCTATCAGGACAGTCCTGGCGTTTATGTCCAGTCTTGCCGCAAACAAAACACTTCCCCGGGAAGTTCCCCCCTCTCGGTCCCTGCTGCCCCCGGCCCTGGTGGCCGTTACCATTCCTCCACTGGCCCTGCTGGCCCTGCCGAAACTGATGCTGACCATTCTGACCCTGCTAGTTCTGATGGCCGTTCGGACCCTGATGGCCCTGCCTAAAACCTCCCTGTCCGTGCCTGAAATTTCCGGACCTGAACCTCTTGTGATCCCCCTGCTGGGTACCCTGATCACCCTGCCTCTGCCCCTGAACAGATTGTTCCCCACTAGCACCATTTCCCCCAGTCCTGCCCTGATGGCTGGACTCTCCCGATCGTTTGCCCTCAGTCATGTGAAAGCGATGATCCTGGCAATGGAGCAATGCAGCGTTAACCACATCAGAATAAGTGGCTAACGAGAGGTTCCCTAACAAGTGCTGACGAATCCTCCATGTCAACCCGTCTGTAAATTTCTATATCTTCTTTTCCTCCGTCGGTATCTCATCCGGAACAATGTTCAGAAGATCAGTAAATTCGGCCTCATACTCGGCCACAGTCTTTCCCTCTTGTCGAAGGCTCATCAACTTCCTTCTCATCTCCGTGTGAACAGCTGACGGAAAGTACTTGCAGTCGAACCGCACCCAGAACTCCTGAATAGTGAGAGTATCCCTCTCCTCTACGGTGGTAATAGACTCCCACCACTGCAGTGCTGACCCCACTAGCTTAAAAGTAGCTAGTATCTGCTTCTGGACATCTTTACACTCATACATCCTCAGGTGTCGCTGGATGTCCTTCCTCCACTGACTCGAAACTACCACATCGGAGCTACCTGCGAACTCCGGAGGGTGTGCTTTCTGAAAAGCATCACGTACACGTTCCCAAGCAGACGGGAATGCATGAGCCTGAATTGGCGCGGCTACTGGCGCCTGAGCTGGTGCCTGCTGAACTACAGCTAGTGCGTCATTTATCGCCTGGGCCACAATGGCTGCAACCTCGGCGGCATTCATCGTGCCCTGAACTGGTGCGGGCTGTGGTTCTGGCGTCGCATCCCTGGGAACCCTTCGTGCACGTCGTGGAGGCATCTGAAATAAGAAGGAAGTTTATAAGTTCGCAGTTATAAACTTAAAATAGCTAAAGAACGTAGCATAAACAAGAGAATACAACAGTCCTAAAATATAGGGCTCTATATCAAAGAAAGCTCAGCGGAAAACATAATAAGTCGTTCAGATCCTAAAGGACACTAGAACCTGATGCTCTGATACCACCTGTGACACCCCGACTAATTAAATACCGGGTAGCTACTCCTTTATTAAATTAATTCAAAATGCCAAGTTGGTTCAGTTAATAGCATCACTGTCGAAAACATTTTAATAATTACTAACCACCTAGTATTTAAAAAGTAAGTGCCAAATTTTAAGTTAAGTCTGATTAACATGCAATAAAAGAATAATGGAAGAGTCAACATAATCCATTCACCATACGAAGTAATGAAATAACCAACAATAATAATAAGAAATCCGGAGGAAAACTCCTCGCAACAATCCCAACAAAAGGAAATAATACTACAAGTCTGAATCCTGAATAATTACATGCCAAAAGTCTGAATAACTGAAATAAATGCAAAGTCTCTAAAAGAAATGGGCGACATGCCCTACAACTGATAACTGATAAATATCGAGTCAAGATCGATGAAGCGTCTACAAGCAAAGTCCTGTAACTTCCACAAACAGCTACAGCTCGTCACCTGAATGAGAATCCTATGCATGGTGTCCTTGTGGCTGGGCACCTAAAATGTTTTTTTTTACAAAAATAGATTTGAAAGCAAATGGGTCAGAGCCCGAAAGTGGAAAACATTTTTGAAAACAGCAAGTGTTTTAATAACATTAAAACATTAAATGCAAAATACATGTTAGGACGTGCACTCACATGAAATTCTCACCTCTCGACTACATGTGCACTCCTAACGTACATTACCCATCTAAATGACGCATATATCTAACCAAAACGTAATAAGTTCTACCTCTTACTACTCGATTCCCATATTACATTCTAGCGTTATCAATATGAATAGAAGGCTTCACTTAAACTCAGATTCTCAAATTGTAACATAATTCACTAACAGTTAACCAGTTATGTTCTCTCACTACATTACCATAATTATGCTCACAATAACAACATGAAAGTTCCCATTAATTAAGTGTATATTATTCACGTCATAAATATACAATACAATACCATACAATACAATACAAGCACCCCGAGAACTAGCTGCGGTGCACACATACTCTGCTATCCATCCCGGTACATCACGTACATAAGGATCACATATTCCGAACCTCTCAGGAATAGTTCACAGATAACAACATCACAAATAATGGAGGCGAACACAGTCACATCACATGGGTCACGCACATACCTGCGCTCCCACGATCAGCAGACTTATTAACATCCCAATAAGTCCTTCTCTGACCTATGTTCATCGAGGTAACTAGTCTAAATCCAGGCAACACAAGGATTAGAGGGCCCTAAGCGAACGCGAACCTCCCGTGATAGCAAGTATAGTAGGTATGTCATACACATAAAATCAATACATATACTAAGTATGCACACGTCTTAGTAATCACCATAATATTTTGGTACGTATCTCTTCTCGTACTGACATATAATACTACACCAATTATATGTTCCCGGTTAATATAATTAATTAGGTCGTCAATAGCTCACATCGTAATAGACACTCACGTCCTACTTCATATTTTCCCTTAGGTTCAAACTACACTTCTAGGTTTGACTCCTCATTATATCCCAACCATCCCAAATATATTAATTACTCATCAAGGAAAGGCTATCTCTACCTATACACAAGGTTACGGGGTACTCGGGATCAAAACAGGCTAAAAAGCCTAAGCTGTCAACTCGTTCGAAGTCTCGTTCGAACGAGGCTGTTCGAACGAGACTTCGTTCGAACGAACTGAGTCTTCTAACAAGATCTCGTTCGAACGAAGTGGGCTTTCTAACGAGATCTCGTTCGAACGATCTCATCGAACGAACTTCACCCTCGTTAGAAGTCAATGGTCAACTCGTTCGAACGAGGTCGTTCGAACGACCTGGGCAGGTCTTCTAACGAGCGACCAGATTCGAGCCCAGATTTCTGAGTTTCATTTTTCCAACTTCTCTACTCCCCAAATCTCATCCAAACCTCAATCTATCAATTGTTTAAGGTCTCTAATCGTCCCTAAACATCCTTAGGTCACATATTAACATGTTTGGGGGTGTTAATTCATCCGAACATCATTCAAATATCAAGTCTCTACATATTTTCCCCAATTCCAAACACATGAATCCTAGAATTTATAAATCATCTAGAAGTCTAATTAAATCCATTTTTGGTTTCATACTAATTTTAATATCATCAGAATAATCATCAACTACCAATCTACATGCAATTTCCTCATCAATAATGTAATTTCTATTTCCAAATTTAATGGGTTTTCAGTAACTCCCAAGAACAATTCAGATTTTTATCAATTCCTACACATGGAAGAAACATTCTCTATAAAAACTTGCCTTAATGGTAACTCTGGATTTGATGACGAATTTGATGAACGGATCTCTCTCCTCTGCAGATTTCTCCTCTCCTCTCTTTCTACAAGCTTTCTTCTCCAAGGTTAATGGTGGCTATGGAGGCTAGGGTTTGTGCTTTAGAAATTCTTAGGAACAACTTTCAATAACCTCCGTAGTCTATTTGGGTATTAGTGGGCTTAGTGGGTTAATGCCTAATCAGATATTAACTCCCAATTTTCGTAGCTTTTAATTCCTCAAAATTCAAAATTACCAAACTACCCTTATACGTTGCCGGTATGGCCTAAAAATGCCCCGGGACCCAAACCAAACCCCCGGCTAGTGTTTTATGACTATTTCGATCCTTCCAGACGCGTTGGCGCACTCAAAACGACCATACGATTAATAGTACTAAAATTCACTTTTTAATTATCATAATTATATACCATGACGCGACTGACACACGCGTCTTAACAAAATTTCCAAATTGCCGTATTTCAATCTCACGACAAATTTCATAATTCAAAATTCATATATAATCATATATGCACATATAATCAAATACCAACTCGCATCCCGCTAGTATTTTAACCCGGATTAATTTCCAATTAATACGCATTTAATTTAATTAATCCCATAAATAAATATCACAAAAATACGGGGTATTACAAAAATAAAATGTAAATATGAAATTAATTTTAGAGAAATAGTTGAAAGGTGAATAAATGTAATTAATTGTAATAAATAAGTGAATAAATTTTATTTAAATGAACATTGAGTAAATTTAAAATATTGTTAAGTTACATATTGTACCAAATAAAAATTTAAATAGTTATTTTCAACCTATTATGTCTAAACAGTTTTGTATAAAAAAAATTAAAAAATAGTTGGGGTCGTGACAGTAGTAAAATACCCAATTTATATTTATGTTTTGTCGTCACGAAGACAAACATAAAACAATGTTTAGTTATGTATGTATCTGAGTCCATGAGGGCAAATAGATGTTCCCGAAAAGTTGACCCGCTCCATCCGATTGATTAGATTGGTACAAGAGAGGTTATATTGTATGTTGCTTGGAAGGCTTCATCGTATGCCTCTTCCCACTCGACCGAGTGATTTATTTCCTCCAAAGACAGTCATGTATCTTTTGAGATCATGGGCTTACATGACTAGAAGCAAGTTCGGGGTGCAGTGGTTGATTTTCAGGAAGTATATTTCCATGATGAAGAACATCATATGGTCAATGGAGGGCTCGGTCTTGGCAATGACCTTTATGGCTGGTGATGGCATGCCCGAGGAGTTATTGTTTGTAAGTGGGAGTGTGTCCTCATCCTTGGTTTGTAATGAATGGCGACTATCACGGTGGATGGATCGGTGTTTGGTATAGGAGTGTTTGATAAGGAATTGGTGTAGGGGTTGGGGTGATATGGTAGGTGTTATTAGTAACATTAGGCTTTAGCGGGATGAGACTCCCGACGTCAATGAGGTCTTAAATGGCATACCTTAAGTCCTAATAGTTATTAGTGATATGGTCGGGCCCATAATGGAACTCGCAATATGAGTTAGCCTGCCAGTACTTGTCTGGTTAGGCAAGGGGTGGTCAAGAATTGAGTGGTTTCAGTCGTCCATCTAATTTCAAGTCGGTAGATACCCGACTGGGGGCTTGAAGATTTGTTAAGTGTCTTGGCTTGGCAGGGAATTCTTTAGGAGGAGGCACAACTTTTAGGAGGCGTCCTAGTTGAAATGGTGCAGTGGTGGCTACCATAGCTTGGGAAGTATTGGTAACCTGGCGTGGTTCCTATTGCAGATTAAGCATGAGAGTAGTGAAGTGAGATGTGGAAGCTCCAGGTGAATCCTTGTGGGTAGAGAACTGGTTTGCAGCTCGACAAGGTTCCTCCACCTAATTAATCATGTTACATATCTTTTTATCACTCTACTCTATCCCGAGTACTTTCTCTATTTGGTTCCTAAGTTATGTTACCCTTTAACTTAGTTAATCATTTCCTCTTTAATTGAGTATATAACTCTAATACCTCGTATTTTTATGGCTTTTAATTAAGAGATTAATTAAATAAAATTACTTTTAATTATGGGATTAATTAAATTAATTTGAGATAATTAATTGAAAATTAATCCGGATTTAAATACTAGCGAGACGAGAGTTGGTATTTGATTATGATAATAATGTTAAATTTTACTGAGTGAATATAGTAATATATGATTATTGAATTTATTAATATTGTCGTGAGTTATAAATACAATAATTCGGAAATTAAGTTGGGACGCAAATGTCAGTCGCGTTAGGAATCAATTTAAATGAAATTATAAGTAAATTATATTTGTATCATTCGTATGGTCATTTTTATTACGCCAATGCGTCCGAAAGGGTCGAAATAGTCAGAAAACACTAACCGGGGGTTTAGTTTGGGTCCCGGAGCATTTTTAGGCCTAACCGGCAACCCGGGAGGGTATTTTAGTCATTTTGACTTTTGAGGAATAGAAACCCACGAATTTTAGATTGATTTATCATCCAACACTTAGGACTCTTATGGTTATCACAACCAAAAATCACCAACAACAGTTAGAGAGGAAGAGAGGGAAGTTCCCAAAGGAGAAACCACCATTTAGAGACTTTTGCACCACCATCACCACAAACGGATAGATCGGAAAGAGAGAATCATTCTCATACCATTTACTTTAAAGGATCAGAATCTTCATTACCAGGCAAGTGATTTAACTTGCAATAATTCAGTGCATATATCATCCATGTTAGGTTAGAATTGGATAATAACCTTGAACAATGATAATTGGATGGATTTGAAGAGTTAAAACTGTAATATGGGTAGGTTTTGCATGTAGTTAACTTCTGGGATTATAGCAGTCACGAAATTATGATCCATATATAGAGAATCATAAATTTGTAATGAATTATATGGTGTTCTTGAAGAAAATAAGAGAACTAGGGTTTTTATATGAAATCTTTGTGAATTGATCCAAGAAATTGATTTTCATTTTGATTTGATGATTCTAAAACGTTGGAAATTATGTATTTATGTTGGTATGATGTTAGGAATAGATATTTGGGAGTTTGGGACATTATAGTAGAGGATTTGAGGGTTAAGCTTGATGAAACCCGTAGGCAAGATTATGCAGATTCGCAATACCTGTTTGATCGGTCGATCAACCCATGAATGTCGATCTATCGACTGGATCGATTGATCGACCTTTTTCATTGATCGATCGACTCCTCCTGATGATTTTTGTAGATTATTTTTCTGTTAAGGTTCGGCAAATCCAAAGATTGTAAGAACTTTTAGGGGATTTAATAGAATGTTGGAGGACTTGGTTAAGGTCAGTAGGGGTGCAGTTAATGCCCGGAATATGTTATACATTATGGCATTGGATGGAATACTTTCGAGTGTTTACCGAGTGAGGTACGGTTAGAAGTTTCATAAAATCGGGATTTAAAGTGGACGAGTGTTAATTTAAGGTTATGACCAGTAAAAGAGGGACTTGGAATTAATAAGATAACCTCAGAGACTAGTGGGTTACTTAGTAACCTATGAGGTAGGTTTAAGTATTTGAACTTATACGATGAGAGTTGGTGCGCTAAACATATTACGTAGAATATTCGGGATGACACTATGATACGTATGAGACTTATAAGATGGAATGTGATAATACCTATATTGATATATGATTACTTGGGTTGTGTGAATGCCTAGTGTATGGATTTCTTATGTGTATGGCATACCTATCATACTTGCTATCACAGGAGGTTGGCTTTCGAAAAAGGACTATCTGATTTTTGTGTGCCTACGGGGGGGATTTAGATTGGTACCTTAAGGACATAGGATTGTGAATGACTTATTTGTGAGTTGATAAGTCGGCTGACTATGGGAGCGTAGGTATGTGCGTGACCTATGGATATGTGAGCTAGGTTCGCCTCCAATATGTGTGATTTGTATTAAGACGGTTTCTGAGTGATTCGGAACGCGTGATCCTTACGTACGTGATGTACATGGATTTGATAGCAGAGTATGCGTGCACCGCAGCTTAGCCTAGGGGTGCCATATATATATTGAGAGTGATTTATATATATATACTTGTGATTGGTTCACTGTTGCTTAGTAAATGTGAATAACTACGATATTTGAATGGGTTACGAATACGAGAATTCAATTAACACTTGTGAGAAGTAATTTAATGAATATAAATGTGAGACATAAATATAACTTGTTTGTGTAATACGTGTAAACACCTCATATTATAATGTGAAAGAAAGGGGTTAGTACGGACTGGTTAGATAGTGGCATAACTAGGATGGGTTAAGGGTATACGTTAAGCGTGCACATTAGTTGAGAGGTGAGGAACTTATGTGAGATACGTAACTAACATGTATATAATCTTTATTGTATAATGCAATTAAACACTTGCTATATTTTTTAAACTGTTTTCACCTCGGGCTCTAACTCGTTTGCTTCCAAATCTATTTTTTTTGTAAAAACCTTTTAGGTGCCCAGCCACAGGGACATCAAGCATAGGAGTTTCATTACATTGACGTGATGTAGCTGCTGTGGAAGTTACAGGATATCGGTATTAGACGCCTCCACATTCTGCACTTGATTTTATTCAGGGTCACTCATCTGTTAGGGCATGTCGTCGATTTCTATTTTGAGATAGCGTTCTCAGACTTTTAGTTTTATTTCAGATGTTGGTTTATTTATTCAGACTCTTGTATTGGGATTTTATTTTTCTCTGGTATTATTATTGGAGTGTTTACTCCGGACTTAGTTTATTTCATTTCATTGGTTATTCATATGAGATTATTTATGCGATTGATGGTTGATGATTTAATTACTTGGTTATTGTTAATTTAATTAATAAAATTTGGCATCTCCATTTTTAAATATTAGGTGGTAGTAATCAATTAAATGTTTTCGACAGTAATGCTAATATTGAACCAACTTGATATTCTGTATTAATTTTATAAAGGAGTAGCTACCCGGTATTTAATTAGTCGGCGTGTCACAGGTGGTATCATAGCATCAGGTTCTAGTGTCCTTTATGATCTGTGCGACTTATTATGCTTCTAGCGTAGCTTTTTTTTATATAGAGCCCTCTGTTTAGGATTGTTGATTTCTTTGGTGAGGTTTCGTTCTACTGCTATAATGTATATGCTAGTGAATCTTAATTGCATTTGGGTGTGTTCGTGTGCCGAACAATGCAGTATGTTAGGCGAGGACAGTTGGACAGACAGTAGGTGGCCAAGCTCAGTTGAGGTTATTGGGTATATTCAAGAATGATGATCGTAGTTGAGGTCACCCCTATTACGGCGCGGAATGCAAGGACGGTAAAGACGTCAAAGGCACAACATATGACTTCCAGGTACCACTGTAGTAGAAAGTGGAGTCAAATTAGACTCACCCAGCAAGGTTGGATTGGGAGAGAATCAGACGAAACATTAAAGAGAACCAGCAGTGGAAATTCTTAAAATGCGAAAATAGCGTGTGTTAGCCAACAAAGGTAAAATATCCAAAGGCTTGGGCATATGTCGGAGTATGGCTAATCGGGAGTGAAAATTTAGGGTAAAATTTTTCTTAACTCGTAAGACCAGAATTACAATGGTGAGAGGCAACCACCACACTTAGAAGTGGAATGTTTTGTCAAGAGAAGGCGCATAGGTATGGTTTGACCATAAGTTCCTTCATCAGATGTTCAGGATAAGATGCGAACATTGTTCTGAACTCACACAAGAGGGTAGGACATAGGTCACTTTGTGAAAAGAAATTAAATTAATCAGCGAACCTTGCACCGGATGAAGTAAGTGCAATGGAAAAGAGGACATTAAAGGGGGAAATTAACTTACAAGAAGAATTGCTAGCACTTCTAGGGAATTCTGCTTGGACGGCCAATGCAGATGGTAACAATGTCACGTTTTGTTAATATGGAGGTAAATGCTTCCTTGTGTGGGGAGCTACAAGAATCGAAGAATTTAGTCAGAGAGTAAGACTAAGGGAAACGGTATTAGTGAAGCACAACAAGGGGGAAACCCATCAGGGGACCCATTGAAACGATTTGGATAGCTGAATTTTTACCAAGCAATGGTGAATTCAGTGAGGGCTGTTAAAGCCAGTAGCATGTTCCTTAGGGCCATCAAAGTTAAGGGAACAACGAAGGTAGCCATCAGAGTCAAGACTACCAAAGTCCAATGAAGGACAACCCTAACATGGTCAGTATGACCGGAGATAAGTGGAGTATGTATAGAGGTATTTTGTGGGAGTGAAACCCCATGCGTTAAATTTTCTCGAAGTGAGTAAAGGGATAAGGGTATGGTGCCTAGAAAGGGCAATAGTTATTGAAATTTTTGTTTTGGTACGGACAGGCGTGTTAAGTCCATGAACCATTTAAGCAGCCATGGCGATTGGCAAGGTAGAAGTATGAGTTATATCCTCAGATGATGATGCGTGTTTTATGTGACAGGAACGAGTTACTACATTTTTATGGCTATATTCGCATGAGAGATGAGTTTAGTGAGTATCTCGGCAATGTTATTATTTATGTGAATATTTCCCCTGGTATAGTGGGGTTACCTTTAGTGTTATCCACGGAGGATGAATGGGTGTATCGATAGTGGTATATACTTTATTGAGATTACTTGTTTTAGTGATGTGTTATATGAGTATGATATTATCTTGATTATGATTTTATAGTGATGCTTAGACCGATAGTGGGCGCATATCGCAAGTCTATCGGGGCTATTACCTTAGGGTAGAATGTTTTATTCTGACGAGACCTCATCTGCGAGAGGGCTGGACTCGCGTTTTTATGTTTATGTATATGTATATATATTATCGAGACTTCGAAAGGTATAATGGTCTCGGATATTTGATCCCGGCATATGTAGGGACTTTATTGATATGATTCAGAGTGTATTTGGTTTAATGTTCAGCGGAAAGATTTAGCTGGTTATTATAATTAACGCTCAGGATGTGGTAATAGGAAGAGTGCATTGTTATATCATCCTTTAGAGACGTGCAAGTTAATACTCATAGTTGTATATCTAGGGATGGGATTTTGAGAGCCCCGATTATATTTGCATGATGTTTATGGAATGTGATTACCATCAATGTTAAGAGACAGTGTCTTTCGAAAGAAGTTCCTTGTTTAAGTGTAATTGCAGAAGGAGAAGTGACTTTGTTGTCAAGAGACGGGAATATAGGGGTACATGTTATGTACTGAGGGCTTAACGGATTCCGATGACTGACAATGCTAGGTAGTAGTGTATCGGGGGGTTCCTTGTTTGGATTTCGCTTTGCGAGACATCCCACGCATGAAACTTAGCGTAAGGTTGGTAGTAGGGAGATGTCTGGCCATTCCTCCATAAGTTGGGTACCTTGGTCGTTATGGAAGTATGTAGTTATAACTGAAAGTTAAAGGGTAAATTACGATATAAGGCCAGTAAAGCCAGTTGTGTGGTGAGGAAGTACTGGAAATTTTGTTTTATTTTGGCGGGTTGATGGATGGAATGATGTTTAGGAGGATTTAGAATTTCAAATTCGGGGGTTATTGAGAACGCTCAAGTGGTATAGCCATGTTGCGAATTCAGGGGCAATAAATAGTTTGGAGTACGTATGAAGCGTATATGATGATTAAGACCGTATGTACGGTTTATAAGAGGTTTAGACACCCTGGTTTGCTACTGTAAGAATCGCCGGAATAAGAGACATAGAGATGGGTGAAATTTATGCTTGTGAGACCAATATTACAAAATGGTAAGGGTATAGTGGATTAAGCGTCGTGAGAACAACGACAATCTTTATATTCATGTGAGATCAGAGTAGCACGTCCGAATTTAGTTGACAGGCAGTAGGAAGCCATTTAAAAAGGGCGTATCCCTTGAGAAGTCAAATAATTAAATTATGGACAAATTGGAGCAGAGTTCTACCCAGTTGAATATTGAGAGTGACTTGCGCATAAATAGAATGCTGATGTCAATAAGGTATAAAGAGTACATAAGTGGTGAAAACTTTTGGTATGCGCCGAAGGAAGAAGAGAGTTATTAAGTATCACTTAACGGGAAGGATTATAAGTGAAAGTCAGTGTTAAAAGGGGTATCGTAAGTAGTAGATCGATTGGAGTAAGAGGATCAATCAGAAAATTTTATATCAAGTCGACGATTCCAGTGATGGAAGAGTCAAGTTGGTAAATTTCTTTGATGGGTTTCCAACTTATAGATAAGTAACGAGTTCCTTCGAATGTGTGGAATAGGTTGTCCAGAAGGAAATTAATTTTTATATCCTTGGGTGACTTACACTATTAGGTAGTGATCGCGCCGGTACATGGTCCTTCCCAGTATTATTTTGAACTATGATGAGATACTTGTAACCCACCTTCAATATGGGTATCAGGAAGTAGTGGGGATAACAACTCGTCTTGAGAAGGGTGTCTCACCTATAGCCCGAGGATTAGGCGCAAGGTGATTGACGATTGGTGGAGATGTATGAAAGAAATTTTGTACTCATTGCGATCATTTCATTTACACAATGAGTATAACTAGTAAGTGTAGTACAATATGTAATGGGAAGAGGATATTACCTAATGGTAGAGTTGTGTGAAAGCACCCGTACCTATTTATGTGGATAAGGTGCTTACTGAGGCTTTGTGTGGATAAACCTTACTATTCTTCCTCTCGATGTTTAGAGGTGAGCGGATTATCAAAGTTTTGGATTAGTCAGGAGTTAGAGTCCGATGACTGTAATGGGATAACCACCAACCGTCTTAAGTGGCTTTTTCCTTTGTAAAAGTCACACCACCGGGAGCAGAAATTTGAAGAACGAACAAAAGTAGTCAGATATCCCATGGTTTATCCCAGGTTGGGAGTTTTGCGTTTAGATAAACGCGGGAGTGTATACGAGGTGAGGTGCGAACTCCATATAATATTGAGATAATATGGCCAACGATGTATAGCCTATTCTTATTCGAATGTTGGTTAGTAAGAACACAAGGTGAGGTGCATTTATTGTGGTGTGACCCTATAACTGATAAAGTGTCGAGAGTGTTCAACAAACTTGTTGTGAAGTGGGGATTGTAATGATTGAACCTTACTTTGAATTTTATTTTGAGTACTGGAGGATACCTAATTTTTCCAGGTATGCTTTACTTTTTCGAATTTCGGGACTAAATTCCGTTATTAGGGGGAAGTATGTAATACCCCGTATTTTTATGGCTTTTAATTATGAGATTAATTAAATAAAATTGCTTTTAATTATGGGATTAATTAAATTAATTTGAGATAATTAATTGGAAATTAATCCATATTTAAATACTAGCGAGACGAGAGTTGGTATTTGATTATGATAATAATGTTAAATATTACCGAGTGAATATGGTAATATATGATTATTGAATTTATTAATATTGTCGCAAGTTATAAATACGATAATTCCGAAATTAAGTTAGGACGCGCGTGCCAGTCGCGTCAGGAATCAATTTAAACAAAATTGTAAGTAAATTATATTTGTATCATCCGTATGGTCATTTTGAGTGCACCAACGCGTCCGGAAGGATCGAAATAGTAAGAAAATACTAGCCGGGAGTTTAGTTTGAGTCCCGGGGCATTTTTAGGCCTAACCGGCAACCCGGGAGGGTATTTTAGTCATTTTGACTTTTGGGGAATAGAAACCCTTGAATTTTAGACTGATTTATCATCCAACACTTAGGACTCTTAGGGTTATCACAACCAAAAATCACCAACGGCAGTGAGAGAGGAAAAGAGGGAAGTTCCAAAAGGAGAAACCACCATTTAGAGACTTTTGCACCACCGTCACCACAACCGGATAGATCGAAAAGAGATAATCATTCTCATACCATTTACTTCAAAGGATCAGAATCTTCATTACCAGGCAAGTGATTTAACTTGCAATAATTCAGTGCATATATCATCCATGTTAGGTTAGAATTGGATAATAACCTTGAATAATGATAATTGGATGGATTTGAAGAATGAAAACTGTAATATGGGTAGGTTTTGCATGTAGTTAACTTCTGGGATTATAGCAGTCATGAAATTTTGATCCATATATAGAGAATCATGAACTTGTAATGAATTATATGGCGTTCTTGAAGAAAATAGGAGAACTAGGGTTTTTATATGAAAATTTTGTGAATTGATCCAAGAAATTGATTTCCATTTTGATTTGATAATTCTAAAATGTTGGAAATTATTTATTTATTTATGTTGGTATGATGTTAGGAATAGATGTTTGGGAGTTTGGGACATTATAGTAGAGGATTTGAGGGTTAAGCTTGATGAAACCCGTAGGAAAGATTATGTAGATTCGTAATACCTGTTTGATCGATCGATCGACCCATGAATGTCGATCGATCGAGTGGATCGATCGATCGACCCTTTTCATTGATCGATCGACTCCTCCTGATTTTTGTAGATTATTTTCCCGTTAAGGTTCGGTAAATCCCAAGCTTGTAAGAACTCTTAGGGGATTTAATAGAATGTTGGGGGACTTGGTTAAGGTCAGTAGGGTTGTAGTTAATGCCCGGAATATGTTATACATTATGGGATTGGATGAAATACTTTCGAGTGTTTACCGAGTGAGGTACGGTTAGAAGTTTCATAAAATTGGGATTTAAAGTGGACGAGTGTTAATTTAAGGTTAGGACCAGTAGAATTGGGACTTGGAATTACTGAGATAACCTTAGAGACTAGTGGGAGACGTGGTAACCTATGAGGTAGGTTTAAGTATTCGGACTTATACGACGAGAGTTGTTGCCCTAAACATATTACGTAGAATATTCAGGATGACACTATGATACGTATGAGACTTATAAGATGGAACGTGGGAATACCTATATTGATATATGATTACTTGGGTTGTGTGAATGCCTAGTGTATGGATTTCTTACGTGTATGACATACCTACCATACTTGCTATCACGGGAGGTTGGCTTTCGAAAAAGGACCATTTGATCTTTGTGTGCCTACGGGGGGATTTAGATTGGTACCTTAAGGATATAGGACTGTGAATGATTTATTTGTGAGTTGATAAGTCGTCTGACCATGGGAGCGTAGGTATGTGCGTGACTTATGGATATGTGAGCTATGTTCGCCTCCAATATGTGTGATTTGTATTAAGACGGTTTCTGAGTGATTCGGAACCCGTGGTCCTTACGTACGTAATGTACATAGATTTGATAGTAGAGTATGCGTGCACCGCAGCTTAGCCTAGGGTTGCCATATATGTATATATGTATTGAGAGTGATTTATATATATACTTGTGGCTGGTTCACTGTTGCTTAGTAGATGTGAATAACTAAGATATTTGAATGGGTTACGAATATGAGAATTTAATTAACACTTGTGATAAGTAATTTAATGAATGTGAATGTGAGATATAAATATAACTTGTTTGTGTAATACGTGTAGACACCTCATATTAGAATGTGAAAGCAAGGGGTTAGTACGGACTAATTAGATAGTGGCATAACTGGGATGGGCTAAGGGTATACGTTAAGTGTGCACATTAGTTGAGAGGTGAGGAACTCATGTGAGAGTACGTAACTAACATGTATATAATATTTACTGTTTAATACAATTAAACACTTGCTATATTTTTTAAACTGTTTTCACCTCGGGCTCTGACCCGTTTACTTCCAAATCTATTTTTTTAAAAACCTTTTAGGTGCCCAGCCACAGGGACACCAAGCATAGGAGTTCCATTACATTGGCGTGCTGTAACTGCTATGGAAGTTACATGATATCGGTATTAGACGCTTCCACATTCTGCACTTGATTCTATTAAGAGTTACTCATCTATTAGAGCATGTCTCTCATTTCCATTTAGAGATAGCTTTCTGAGACTTTTAGTTTTATTTCAGATGTTGGTTTATTTATTCAGACTCTTGTATCAGGATTTTATTTTTCTCTGGTATTATTATTGGAGTGTTTACTCCGGACTCAGTTTATTTCATTTCGTTGGTTATTTATATGAGATTGTTTATGCGATTGATGGTTGATGATTTAATTACTTGGTTATTGTTAATTTAATTAATAAAATTTGGCATCTCCCTTTTTAAATATTAGGTGACTAGTAATCAATTAAATATTTTCGACAGTGATGCTAAGACTGAACCAACTTGATATTATGTATTAATTTCATAAAGAAGTAGCTACCCGGTATTTAATTAGTCGGGGTGTCACAATAACATTCACACAAGTTATATAAATAATACATTCACATTTTGTATTCTTAACCTATATGTAAATTATGTACTCTATTATATACGTATAGATATACTACAACAACTACACACATGTCACGTATAATGACCATCCTCTCGAGTAATAACTCATTGGATGCCTGTCTTTATAATGCTATCATATCCCAGGTATACTCACTCTAACCCGGTTACCATAAGTCGGTTAACTCACACCGAAATAGGTAAATAAAATCGCAAACATAGTGAAGGCAGTCATATTTCCCCGAGAGTGAGACTTAATCATACCCAAAACATCTCACCTCGGAAAATAAAATACACAATAAAATACCAGACGATTTGACATGGGGACTATACTCTGCCCGCATTCACTAGCCAGGGATTCACCTACATTGCGCAACCTCCAATGATAGCATTAGAGGGGGTACTTTTCACATAAATACCATACACATTGATATATATATATATATAAATTAAATCCGGCTATCCCGTGCCTAACACCTGTAGCACTAGTCCATAATCCCTGAGCTTATTTCCCAAACTCTTAATTTATTTAATTTCACATCCATTATATAATTAATGTAGCTTAACTTGCTAAAATACTCGGACTCACCCAATCGGCCTGTATTTAAATGTTTAAGAATTTATCTCACGTTATTCGGTTCTTAGGTTACTTACCATATCTCACTTTCCTAAACCCAATTATATCCACCCATAATCACTAGGCAATTGGCCCCTATTTATTTTTCACTAAATAAATAAAGCTAGAACAAATCCCAAAGAAATTAGAGCCTGAAAAAGAAAAATAGGAAAAACTGCTCGAAGTCAGGCATCATCGATCGATTGATCGATGCTACTTCGGCAACTCTTCTTCCCCAATTGATTTCCTGCATTGTTGTTCACCCAAACATCCATGAATTTTTCTCAAAACTCAACCTAAACATACCCAATATTTATCACACATCTAATTAGGTTCTGATTATGATATAAAGTTATAAACCATTAATCATCACTAAATTCCATTCAGAATTCTGAAATTTCACAAATTGGGTTTTCTCAATTTCATTCAAACCTCTCATTCAATTTGATTCCATAATTCAAATTAAATGAAATTAACTACCGGGTTTTAACTATAGATCGGATTTCAATAATTTATAATAGTATTTCAGCATCAATTGCACATTAATTATACATCTAAAGTCTAAGTCCCCCCAAACCCATTTTTCATATGACAACCCTCCCCAAAAATGAGTTTGTCTACATCTACCATGATATGAACACGACTTTTTGCAATTTAAAACAGAATCAAGTTAATTACTTTCCTTTCTAGGTTCTTAAGGTTTGATTACGCGTTGTAGAAGACAAATTTGACAAAGCACACCCAATTCTCTCTTGAATTTGGCCTCTAAAGTTTCCTTTTTTTCTTCCTTATCTCTTCCCTCAATTTATAGGGGTTAGCATCTGAGTTATAACTTCCTCCAACTCTTAAACTAAGGTTTAATATCTATAATCCCGAAATTAGGCTAACAAACTAAGCCTAAATTACCCGAATACCCCTGTGTGTGTCCGGTTATGTCTAAAAAGGCCCTAAGACCCAACTACTGCCCCGGGTACACTATTTTAACTATCTCGACCCTTCCAGAACCAACCGTGACCTTAAAATCACCATCCAAGTCACCTTAAAATAATTTCCTGTCTCGACCTCATATAGTCTATACGCGACTCCCGATTGAGATATAACACTGCCACGTCACTATCACTCGCTATGACGTAATCATTTACTATTCACTTAGTAATTATATTGTATAAATATTTATCATTATCTCCTTCGATTAATATGTTAATAAACACATAATAATTAATTCAAATAAATTACGTCACACGTGTAATTTATAATGATCGAATTAATTAAATATTTAATACTAAAAAATACGAGGTGTTACACACTAACCCACTACTACGTCATTATAAAATCCTAATTTCGTATTTGGGTTAATACCTAAGGGTAAAAAGACGATCATGCCCCTCTATGGGTCATTTTATGTCTAAAAAGCCCCCAGAACCCAACTATAACCCCCAGGTACCTATGTTGGACTAGTTCAGCCCATTCCGGGTCACCGACCCACTCAAAAAGGTCATCCGAGTTACCAAAGTAAAAATGTTCAACCATTTCATTAACGAGATGCGACACGTACGTACAGTACGCGTCGCCCTTAAACCTTTTAAATTCGTCGTTTTAACTCTGTAACGGCGTAATATAATACCATGTTATTTTCACTCTCTAAACGACAATATAATAATTTCCACATCACTATTTACCTGTTACATGCAAGTAATTACTTTTAATTATAAATATGAATCCCAAAACTCGCTAATTACTATTTATCAAAGCCGATTTAATTTTCCAATCAAATTAATAATTTAATACACACATAGAATAAAATGCTCTCAAAGTACGTGGCATTTCATCCCTCCCCATAATAATAGAATGTTGTCTCCGAAATTCGAACATACCTGCCATGAAGAGCTTTGGATACTTTTCTTGCATGTCATCCTCGCGTTCATAAGTCGATTCGTCGGCATTGAGATGCCCTCACTGTACACGTACCAGTGGTACCACTTTCGATCGAAGATTTCACTCTCTACGATCCAAAATGGTAACAGGTCTTTCCTCGTAAGTAATGTCCAGCTACAAGTCTATCTCCGATAATGCGATATGTCAGTAAACCAACTAATCCCTAAGATACCTCCTCAATGACGACATGTGGAGCACATCGTGAATCTGCTGCAAGTTCTCCAATAAGGCAAGTCTATGTGCAACTAGTTCTACCCTCTCAATGATGGGAAAAGGCCTCACACGTATCTTGGTGTTAGCTTACCTTTCTTTCCGAACTGCATCACTCCCTTCATGGGAGATACCCGTAACAACACATGATCACCCATATCATACTTCAAGTGCCTCCGATTTTCATTGGCGTAACTCTTTTGACAGTTTTGAGCTACCCGAATATGACTCATGATCGCTCAATCTTCGTTAATGTATCCCGATTCACGTCCGACCCGAGAAGATTGTTATCCCCCACCTATAACCAATACAAGGGCGAATGACAAGGTCTCCTATACAAGGCCTCAAAAGGTGCCATGCCAATAGTGAATTCGTACGAGTTATTATAAGCAAACTTCACCAACGGTAGGTAGTGTAATGCCTTGACCCGAATTTATGGATTACCCATAGGTCAACTTGGTCCGTTTCGGACATTAAGTGTGAAGTGCAATGAAATAAGCTACATAACTTTGCTAGTACAGTTTTATTTAATTATCATTTCACTTGTTTAGCATGGGAATCCAAATTATATCAAACTACGTGAAGCATCCTCGGAATCCAAGCATTCAGAACTACTAACGTAAAATAAAAATCGTACTCACATGTATAATGCTCTCAAAACACAGAATCATGCACAACCTGTTGTAACAAATAAAAGTGAATGAGTCGAATGCCTAGTGGAAAATATGAAGTTGTGTCGTGTCGTGTCTATGTTCATAAAAATCCTTGTAGTGTGATGTCGTGTTGGCCCGTAACCCGACCCAAAACATGAATAGTCACCCCTAGTGTTAACCCTTTGGACTCAAACACCAATTATTTTGAATATTCCATGCATCTAACTAAACAATAGTATGAAAAATAATAGGGTGGGAACAATTACATTCACATCCGTATTTGGCTTGGGTATTGGCATTGGAATATTATTAGACTCCCCAAAATCTTATTTTTCTTGTTCTTCTTCTTGTTGTACCAAACATGTGTTTAACTTTGGCTTAGGGTTTGGGACATTATTAGACCCCTCAAAATCTCTCCTTGTTCTATACCTTCTTATTCGATGGGCCATTTCTACACAATCAACATTCTTTTTAAACCAATTATTTTCTCTTCCTTTTTACCCACCCATTTGTTTATTCACAACAACCCAAACCCTTATTTGCTTTTCACCATTTTATTTCTCTCTCTCTCTCTGTCTTCACGTTTTTCTATTATTTTCTTTTCGTGTTCAACCCATTTTATTTTTTTGATCTTCTAAGCTAATATGGGTTGGTAAATTGCTGCACTATACGATAACACGACATGACCCACATGATTTTTTATCGAGTTTGGGTGAAGTCTTCACGAATATGGGTGCTTAACGGATGGACCCGCTAAACACGATAACTCAACTAATCGGGTTTGGGTTTAGCATTTTAGTGTAAATAAACGACACGACTTGGATACGATCCAAACACGACATGAACCCGATAAGACACGACACGATTCACACGAAACGCTTAACGGGTCGAGTTTGGGTAAATGTAATTTTGACACGAATCCGATTAGACCCAGTACGAAACTGACACGATATGACCCATTGTCATCCCTAAAGCTGATGCTACCTAATATCTTCGCCATTTTTAATGTATTACGGATCAAAGTTTTTGCCAAACATATTTATAATTATATTACACTTCGTAAAACTGCGATTGGAAACAATTTTTTATACTAAAATTATAGCTGGTAATTACGAGTTGAAATTTGACTAAAGTTCTGCTTAAGTAAGTGTAATTATAAGTTTAATATTGAAATCACATTTATTGATCGCGTTTTAATTAATAAATTAAAATTGCAGTTGTTAACCGCGTATTGAACATTAATATTAAAACCACAGTTCTCTTGTCTTCACATAGAAAAATTCAACACTTCCACCAAAATAAAAAATGCTCTCGTGATTCATTGGCTCCATCGATTCATTAGTTCCGACAATAAAAAAAACTCCACTTCCGTTAGCCCTTGACAAAAAATTGCTACATTTTCATCCTTCTCCACTTTTGGATAGAAGTTATTATTTATTATTACCTTGTACTCATGTTAGATTAAATGTACATGATATTTTTGTATGTTTTGTGTTATGTCGTTGATGTATGTTGAAGTTGTAAAAACTTGTGATGTTGGTTTGAGACTTTTATTGTGAAATTTTGTTTGCATAATGTTTGAGTAAGATTGTTGGGACTCGCATAAGAGATTTTTTTGTATAATTTTTGGTTTAGAATGACGAGACAGTTATTGTGGAATATTTTTGTATAATTTTTGATTAAATTGTTGTGATAATAAATTTTGTGGACAATTTTTCGTATAATAGTAGCTGGTTTTTGTAATTTAAAACATGTATATTTTTAAAATGTTTTTTAGTATTACACTTTATTTAGAATAAATACAGTTTTGTTCATGATAGATTGAGTATATATGTATGTTGTGTATGTCATGTTACGTGGTATTGTTTATGGTTGTTGAAAATGCAGAAATAAATGATAGATTGAGTACATAGTTATTTTCAACCCATTATGTCTAAAACAGTTTTATGTAAAAAAAATGAAAAAACAGTTGGGGTCGTGACAGTAGTAACATACCCAATTTATATCTATGTTTTGTTATCATGAAGGCAAATATAAAACAATGTTTAGTTATGTATGTCACATATATCAGAGTCCATGAGGGCAAATAGATGTTCTCAAAAGTTGACCTGCACCATCGTATTGATTAGAGTGGAACAACAGAGGCGATATTGTATGTTTATTGGAAGGCTTTATCGTACGTCTCCTCCCACTCGACCGAGTGATCTATTTCCTCCAAAGAGAGTCCTGGATCTTTTGACACTACACCATAGTGGCTATTTTGTAACTAATATAATATTTGATTTGTAAGTTTTTATAACACTTACAAAATTTACAACGGTTTTGGACACTTACAAAGCTTGTAAGTGTCCAAAACTGTTGTAAAATTTGTCATGTTTACATAGTTTGTAGGTCAAAAAACCTAAAAGGGTTACATAGTAAAGAATTTTTCATAAAAATTTCCATCTCTCCAAACGTTGCAATCAGCCTTTTCATCCCTCTCCAAACCTTCGTACTCTTTCTCTCGATTAATGCAAAATCGTTAAGGTAAACTGGTGCGAAATCATTTTACAACGAAATGGTTACATAGTTTTACAACCTACAATGAAATCATACAGAACGTTTTCTCTGCCTCATCCTCTCTCGCGAACGAATCCATCCCAAGTATTTGTTTTCTTTCTCCACGTAATGTTATAGTTGTGGTTTTATTTTCAATTTGACATTAGTTTGTTTTTTCATGTTGTTTATTATTGGTAAATTATTGTTATAGCTAGGGTTTTCACTGAATTTGAGATCCTCATTTTTTTAGGTTAAAAATATCATTTTTTATTATTTCAATAAACGTTTACAAATTTTATTTTGTTATTCAAAATCATACCCAATGTTCCTTCATACTCGTTCCTTCACAATGAAATCATAAGAAATCATATACATTTTACAACTCGATTAGTGTGAAATCTATTAATGCGAAATATATTAGTGCAAAAATCTATTAGTGCGGAATAGATTTTACAACGAAATCATACATATTTTACAACTCGATTAGTGCAAAATCAATTAGTGCGAAATCGATTTTACAATGAAATTATTAATTTTATACTCTTTCAGTGCGAAATCATTGATTTTACCGTGCTTGTGCCAATGTTGGTATTAATCAGTCTTTACCCTTTGACTGCGCTCAGTATAAGGAATGAACTAGGATCATCATGTGGAAGTTCCAAGTGAGTACTTTGATTAAAGAATAATTTGATACAACATATCCCCTGCTCTATAAATTGTAGGAAAATTCAACAATTTTGCTTCATAATCTGCTATGATATATGTATTTGATTAAAGAATTACTTGACTCATTTAGGGCTTTTTTTATTGATAACTTTAACTTTTGTGTGTATGTTGTTGTTGCAAGCCAAGTTAATCAAAACCTTAAAATACCTACAAAATAATATAAAACTAAAGTGTAGAGCGGTAAGTAAGGATGTCAATCCACATCAAGGGGGTAAGCTAGAGACAAACTCAATTGTAATTCAATTTTTATTTTCTTTTTGGGATTTTTTCTTTTTCTATTTTATTTTACTTTTTCAAATATTAATACAATTATCAAAGGTGAACGAAACTATACTAAACTAAATGAAAGATGAAAGCAACTAACTAAAAAAAGGAGATAAAAATGAAACTAATTAAATCTAACTAAATAAAAAAGATCTAAAATACGAGACTGGTGAGAAAATAAAAGTGAGAACAATCAAGGTATAGGATGACTCAAAATATTTTAGTTAATAAAAATTAATTAGTTCATTAAATTAATTATTCCAACTTAGTATCAAAATCACAAATCAACTCTCATTGAAAATGTAATTTTAATAATAACATTTTAGTTAATTAAATCTAACACTCCTACAACTCTTGAAAAGTAGATCTAAACATCATTTAATAGATCACCCGCTAGGATCGATCGATTAAAATTTGTATAAATCATAGAAAATGAAATTAGAGTTGAAATTTAAGTCATAATACCGCACTTGAGAGACCCCTATCTCTAGTTCGAATCTAAAATGGGTATTATAACTAGAATTTCGATTTTCTCTCGAGAATCATTTACCCTCTCTCGAGGCGTAAATACAAAAGTAAGAGTGCAAAATTAATTATCAAGGAGATATTTAATTTAAATAAGCTAATTAAAGTAAGTTTAACATCAAATAATGGTGACCCCACCCCTTGAAAGGGTATTTATCCTAACATGATTTTAAACATGATGAACAAATAATCAAGGCTATAAACAAATAAAATAGAAGGGTAAGAGGACAAATCTTCAAACAAGTCTCCTTGATTTGTAAAATTGGACTCTAATCCTCCATTGAAATTGAGCAGCATCCATTCAAATTGAGTTTTCCATTATATTCAATTACATGCAAACACTCATTTGAATCACTCAACAATTAATTTCTCACAATTCTCTAAAAAAATAAATAAAACCTATTTACAAAAGATTTCCCTAATTTATTTTCTACTCTAACTCTCTCTAAAATGCTCTCTACAAAAGCCTCTCTAGAATCCCCTATCTCTAGCCTTGATGTCTTCTTTTATATGCACATGGAGCTAAGGGGTTAAATTGGAAAAATAGGCTTGGGTGAGCATGTGGTTTCGGTGTGTCATGGATTGTGTGAGATAATGAGAGTGAGGGGGAATAAAAAATATGATATGGTTATGGGGTATTTTGGGTATAAGGGTTAAGAGGTGTTAGTTGGGGGTTAATTTAGGAAAAGGGTAATGGGTGACCTTTTAAACACATGTGGGGTAATTGGTATTTTAGCTTTTGGTTTTGTTTGGCTTGTATTTGGCAGGTGGGGAATCGATTTAGTTGAAATAGAGAAATGGGTTTTGGTGGAGAAAGACAGACCAAGGGAATGGGGGTCGGGTTAGTTAAGGTCCGACGGGTTTCGGGCTATTGGATGTGAAAATACGGGGCAACAGGTGTAAGGTTGGAGGGAGGGGCGGTTTTTGGGTTGGACGGACTGGATAGGGCTGAGGCTTGCCGACCGGAGCAAGGGTGGACGGGGCTGGAAAGTCGTCGGAATGGGTCACCGGCATTTAGGGTGTCGGGTCCGGTTTGAGGGTAGGCCGCCGGGTTACAGAGTCGAGTGGAGGGTGAGGCAGCGGGTAATATTGGTTCGGGTTGCTCGGGTTATAGCTCGAGTGTATCCGGGTTTAGCATGGTAAAAGGGGAGTGAGGGAGATGGTGATGTGAGAGAATGGGTTTAAAGCTTTTGAAAGTGGGTGTTAATGGAGGTAGAGAGAGAAATGTTGGAGGTTGAAGAAGGTGGGTGAGGGTGTGATTGGGTGTTGGTGGTGTAGGTTAGGTAAGGTGTACGAGGGTATAGGTTACGTGTGTGTGTGAGTTGTTTGGGTGTAGTAGGGTGTATAGATTTTAGAGTGTAAGTGAGTTTATGTGTATGTTTAATTTGGACTCTTAAAAAAATGAAGACTAACTAATAAAAATAAAACTGTTAAAACTAAAAATCTATAAATTAAATTCTTACTCTAAAAATAAAATAAAGACCCGATTAAAAATGAAACTAAAAAGAAATAAATATAAAAAATAAAAATCTATTAAACTAAAAACTAAAATCCTAAAAAAAGTAAAATCTAGTAAAACTAAAAAAATAAATGAAATCCTAAAAAATCTAATCCTAATAAAAACTAAAAACTACTCAAAAAAAAAAATTATACTAATAAAAATAAAATAGAAAAATAAAACCTGGAAATTCTAAATAAATCTAAAATAAATACTAAAAATAAAAACGACTCAAATTAAAAATATAAAAAAATATAAAAAGGGCAGAAACTAAACACACACGGGGTTCAGGGTAGGTTTAGGCTCAGGTAAGGTTATGATGAGGGAAATTAGCTCCATTTTAACTGTAAATTGCCTCGAAATATAACTCTTAACACCGCAACTGCAATTAACCCTGTACAACGGACATTTACGTGCATAAGACCATTATTGTTGAGAGTTAGCAACTAAAATACGTTTATTCGGGGTATAAAATGTACACTTTTGGGTGCTTATCACACCACCCCCAAACAGAGTGTTGCTAGTCGTCGAGCAATAAGATAAAGAGAGAGAAAGATAAGTAACCAAGAGTGTACCACTTTCGCGGGCACTTGCGATTGCACTTAGCATGTGCAACAAGCCTTTAAATCTATAGGTTCCCCTACAGGACGAGTTGTGTCTCGTGAGGGTTTGCAGGGAATACACCCACAAAATTCTTTATTTGCAAAAATTTATTGAAAGGCAGTCAATCTCTTATTAGACGTAGAATGATCGCACAATCCATCGTAAGAAAAATATTTTTAGAAATACAAGCTAGAAGCGTAAAAAGTTTAGCTAAGTGAATACACAAGGCACATCCTTCCTAGAACTCAACGTGTGTAGTGTGAATCAGTCAAAACGGGTCGAGTATCACAAGAGTAATTCCTAGATTGCCTCTTTGGAAGCAACGCTTCAACTTCAAAATCGCACGGATATATCTCTCTCAAATGAACTCTCGAGATTAGGGTTAGTGTATCGCTCTTGTGTGTGAGGAGGTAAGTAAATGTAAGCAAGTTCAAATGTATCACACAAATATAAAAAAGAACGAACATTTAGAAAGAAAAGTGATCTCATGAAAGAATGCTAATCACTATAGTGAGAACGTCGAGTTATTCACCACGTTGACTTTCATTTGCCCGAACACATAGGGGAACATAAATAATAATGGGTGAGGGGGAAATGAAATGAGAATGATGGGATATGAGGTTGTATGGTGATGTATAGATGAATGATGAGTGATGGATGTGTGATGAATAAAAGATAGATGTGATAGAAGAGTGTTTTATTCTTGGAAATCATAAATAAAAGGATAAAGTCAATAACAAACATGTTCCAACATTTTGGTTTGTCAAAACTTTGTTTAAAATTTTAAAAATCAGTTTCTCTGTAGGTACCTAGAGAGGTAACAACTAAATTTAGAAGATGTCAACATCTTTATCATATATTGTATGTGAGCTCATAGACTAAATATATTTTTTGGTGAATCACTTTCGGTTGATATTTTTATTTTGATTGAGTTGATGGTTGCATAAAGTGGTGCCTAAAAATTATATAGAAATTGATCTTTTTGGGTCTTTGATATGAGCTCATGGGAGAAAGAAGGGTGGTAAATTAATTGATTTTTTTTATTTATATTGTTATCTCATTTCATGTTTATCTTAATTTAGGGAATTATGAATTGGAAAAGGAATATGCAAATATGCCTGATAAGTGACCACTAGATTTTTTGTATGGGCTGTTCATACACCATAAAGAAAACTAAATTCTGTAGATTCATTTTTAAATCCCTAGGGCATGCTAAGCGCACATTACCAAATCTAAGGAGAATATGGGTGCGATACGTCATTTCACCAAATGTGTCTATCTAAATAATATTAACATCTTTGTGATTTCTTTTCATGTGTTCCCCTTTCTATCAACTATTGAGTAAATCTGTTTGATTTCAAAGTAGTGGTTGTTTAACTACATAAAAAGACACTGAATTTTCCGTGAGATTCTCATATTTTTGCAGATTAAGGTGTCTGATTATTACCCTAATGAAAAAATTCCATAGTTTATTTAGACATGCTGGTAATTCTGCTCTGTATTTCTTATTGCAGATGGTCCCAACTCTTAGAAATTATTCCCCTTCCAAATGTAAGGATTTGTTCAGGTTGATTTTTTTTTAGCATAATGCTATCTTCTTTTCTTTTCATTTTTTTTCTTTTTAGCTCCCATAGCTGCCTAATGGCTGTCAACTTGGGGTTTTTATAAACTCATTTGTCTATTTCTTTTGGTTATGTTATGATGCAGATTAAATGGATATGCCTAACACTCCTATGCGTCCCCCAAGTTTCTAGCATTTTAACGACACTTAATTCAACCGCGATATTTCATAAGATTAAGCTGATAGCGATCCCATTGTGCACAACACCGAACAAAGACTTGTTTCGATCTCATCAATTCAACAAAACTAACTTACTAAAATTAAAGAATTTAAGCTCTACTCTTATTCCGCAATCAAGCTCGAGTGTGACAGCGCATTAAATGCCCTCCGTCGCGGAAACCACATAAAATCCCTAAGGATGATGAAAGAGATGAGTGTTAAAAATGAGAGCTCAGCGTATTTGGCTCACTCAACTTTGAATTATCGAGTTCAGGGAACTGTGTGTGTTAAGTTCGCATCCATTATTGATGATCCTAATGCGAAACAACGACATTTGAAGAATGCGATTGAGTCGGCTAAGAAGGCGGTGGTGTTATCGCCGAGCTCGATTGAGTTTGCGTATTTTTATGCGAATTTTTTGTACGAAGCGATAAATGAGGCTAAGGAGTACGAGGAGGTGGTGCAGGAGTGCGAGTTTGCGTTATTGATTGAGAATCCAGTTGATCCAGGGAAGGAGAGCTTGCTGGACGAGAGTCAACTGAAGATATCGATTGCAATTACGCAGATTGCACACATGTAGGGCGAACTTCGTTCGTTGATTCAGAAGTCGAATATTGCTTCGATTTTGACGTGGATAAAGAATCTTAGAAATGGGGAGGAGAAGTTTTGATTGATTCCGATTAGGAGGGTTGCCGAGGACCCAATGGAGTCGAGGCTGCTTTAAACAAGGCGACCCAATGAGATTAAGAAGGCTACTAAAACACAGGAGGAACGTAGACTGGAAATTGCAGTTCGAGTGGCTGTTGAAGCAACAGTCGGAATTTCTACAAAATGATAACGAAAAGACTACAGATTCGTCTTTGAGGTCCAACCAAAGGGTTGGTAAGAGAAGGAAGAGTGGGAATATGAGGAAAAATTCATCTTCTACAAAGAGGAATGGCTGGGTTAAGTCATATTGGAATTCCATGAGTTATGAAATGAAAAAAGACTTTCTCAGAATAAGGATTTCAGATCTTAAGGCTCATTTCATCTTGCAGATGGATGGCCTGGCATATGAAGTCCTCTCGAAAGCTTTGTCTTTTGCAGAATCAAATAAAGGGGGTAAGTTTTGGACGTGCTGCCACTGCAGTAAGAAATTTGTCCTCTCTGAATTGCATATGCAACATGTTGTGCATGAGCACATGGAGTGAAATGCTTATCACTTGTTCTTGGAAATCGTTAAATGTCAATGCTACCGTTAAAATGCTAGAAACACAATCTAATTCCCAGGGTAAACATGAGGAAAGTAACTATCAGCTCATTGAGGCTTTGAGTGTAACATTATAATGAGACTATGAGATGTTAAGTAGGGGGTTAGTAAAGCTCAAATTAAGAGACAATAAATATTAAAATAAATACCACGACGGGAAACAGTACATTTGAGCCCAAGTTTGATCTTCAGGGTCCATAAATTATGTTCTTCGATGATTCTCAGTTCTTTAATTTTATTTTTATTATTTTAACTTTTCTACTTTTCACCTGTAGGAGGATGCCAAAGAGAATTTTTAGTAACTACAAAATGTGATATCAATCCTTGGGGATGGGAGAAATTGACATTAGCATCTTGAATGTTTGGATAATGGATTTTGGTGGCTTTAAAAATCTGGTACATCGAACATTTCCTTCACATTGGACCTGTGGACATAGGTCATTAAGTTATTGCATTCTTTACTATTAATCAGTAATAAGTCCTATCAATTTGAGTCTGCATTTGAAGGTTGGATGATACATCCATAGAGAAAAGTGGATTAGCCATGTCATGGACCGTGTTTATTTTTCTCATTTTCTCATAGTGTGTTTATGTGTTTAATATGGCTTTACATATATTAGGGTTTGATTGAGATGCTCTAGGTGAGATTTAATAAATGTTTGTTCATTGAAAGTTGTCATATTGAGCCTGATCCTTTTCATAGAATTAGATAAATAGTGTCATCCCAAATTTATCTTGTTGGAATAAAGATCGAGGAACTTGATATGCCATTTTTTGATATATTTGGAGCCATTTTAGACTATGGTTATGCAGTTTTAGTATACATGCCTCGCTTTTTTAGTTCTGTAGGGTGGATTGGTTGTTAGTTTGTTTTTAAAATATGATGACAATATTTCGTTATATGTAGTTTTCCAAACATAGAGAGAGGGGAGAGGGGTAATAATATGAAGATGTTGATGGTTGTCTGCATTGTTAAGCATGCTATGGAAATAATCCATTTGTTGACTGGTGCAAATCATATTCAAATCATCGTTGATGCTGTTATCAACAGTGGGCCAAGAGAAGATGCAACCCTAATTTGGTCTACGAGTATTGTGAGGCATCAGGCTGTTGATATTTCTCCACTTAGATGCGTTAACTAGGCAATATACCTACTTACAATCGGAGCTCGCAAGAGTGCTTTTAGAAACATTAAGTCCACAACCGAGTACCTTTCCAATGAGCTCATCAATGCTGCCAAGGGATCTTCCAACAATTATGAAATTAAAACGAAATATGAGATCGAGAGGGTTGCACAAGTTACTGCAATACAAAGATTGAGTTGGCATTTTGCATTTAAATTTATGGATTGTAGGGGTGGTCGCTCTTATCAGGAAATTTGAATGTATGTAATGAAAGGTGGTTTGAATATTTAAAGTTCAATGTCATGCGAGCTTTGAGGGGTGCCTATGAAGCATGGGGGGAATTTGAATGCGTGTAATAAAAGGTTGTTTGAATATTTAAAGTCCAATGTGATGCAACATTTTATTGTTCAGGAGGAGAATAGTCAGTATATACGTTTGGTTCTTGCTTCCTTTCTTGATGGGCGTTTATTTATGTCGAACATATCATCAAGTATTGTATGAATATTTTTGGATATTATTGTAATGTGTTTATCCAATTTTATTGTTTGCTATATGTGAGGTTTGTGGTATGTGGTGGATTATTTTTATTTTTAAAATTTTTTTAATTTATGCAATGGTTCATAACACTTACAAAAGGAATATTTGTTTCTTACATATTACTATTTGTAAGTGTTTTGAACCGTTACCAAAAAATATATATTTTATCATTTGCAAGTGTTTATAACCGTTGTAAATTAAAAACGCCTGTTGAATTTTGCAAGTGTTCTAAACACTTGCAAATAAAATTTTTGCAAATAAAATTTTTGCAAGTGTTTAAAACATTTGCAAACGTTTCATTTGCAAGTGTTCAGAACACTTGCAAGTTTTTTCGTAACGGTTTTACGACACGGACACACGTTCCCAATAAACACTTGCAAATGACATTTGCAACGCGCCGATTTGCAAGTGTTTTAAACGCTTGCAAATTCCCTATTTTGGTGTAGTGTGAGAGCATGGACTTACATTACTAGAAGCAAGTCCTGGCTGCAGTGGTTGGTTTTTAGGAAGTATATGGCAACGATGAAGATGTAACACCCCATAATTTTATTGATTTTTATATTGGGATTAATTAGATTATAAATGAAAATTAATCCAGTTTAAAATAAATATTAATTAGTGACACAAGGGTTAATATTTATTTGTAAGAATTATATTGATTATTACTTAGTGAACGAGTAATAAATTGCTAAGAATGCATTATGATTGTCGTGAGTGAGAAATATGACAGTTATGGTAATTTAGTTGGGATAGTTGGGACGCGCGTGTCAGTCGTGTCGGGACTAAAAGTTATAATATAAAATTTGATTTAATTATGGGTAATTAATTGGTCATTTCGAGTGCACCAATGTGTCCGAAAGGGTCGAGATAGTCAAAAAAGTATACTCGAGGTTTCTATTGGGTCCCGGGGCATTTTTAGGCTAAATCGGCACCCCGGGAGGGTATTTTGGTCTTTTGAATTTTAAGGTAAAGGGACCTACGAGTTTGCTAGAGTTATATCATCTGGTAGATTGAGGGTACGAGGGTTAGAAGTTACAAAATCAGAGAGAGACCACTAGAGGAGGAAGGAGAGGAGTTTCAAGGCTTCCCACACCATATTTGCACCATCACCACCACCATCGGAGTGTAGATCGGGAGGAGAGGAAGGCAACCCCAACACCTTTTTGCAGAAAATCAGACCTACAATTCCAAGCAAGTGCTTATCTTGCTAAATTGAGTGCATATTGATATGCCCAAAGTGCACCCTCGTACTCAGGGTCACTAAACTCGATCTGTCTCGCAGCCGAGCTATCATGGAGCTTACAGCAGCGGTCTGAAAGGTTGTCTTCTGCAAGGTCGGCTCCTCATTGACCAACCTCAGTTGACCAGCAACCGAGGTCAATAAGTCAACAACATCTTATGGACTCAAACTACTGCCAATCTCATCTTCTGCTTCAGCCGAGACTTCATTCAACCTCATATCTATCCTCGGCTGATCATTCAGGCCAAGGTCATACTTAAGATTGGTAGGACAAGGCAACTATAGAACTTCCCCAACCTTGTAATCGGCCAGGCCGAGGTTATGACATATGATGTCATAAGTCTGATCACACGCAAGCACGTGGAAGACTTGGAACACGTGGCAAATTAGTTATAACCGAATCATTCCCTTCACGTGAGGGAATATTTGGTCATCATTCCTTACATGTGGCACAACCAGGTGTTTACTTATGATTAGTGTATTCAACTCACACATGCTTATGGCATGCTCGGGGGGTGCACTACACCCCTAAGCACTATATATACAAGTCTTCTCCTACCTTGCAAAATGATCGATAATTATAACCCTAGCTGAAACTCTGTTTGTATACAAAGTAGAGATAGAAAGTGAGAGATTGTATTATATGCCATTAGTGCCATTATTCTAGTGAAACTTACTCACACACTCACAGTGGACGTAGGCCAAATTAGCTGAACCACTTAAATACAAGTGTTCATCATCCTCTCCTCATCTCCTTCTACTAGTTTATTACTCTTGTGCTGCCATTATAGCTATTAGCTTGAGCTTATCAACACCTCATACTGGTGTAATCTTTACACCATCATCATTTTGGTACCGTATGTGGGAACGAGAGGATTCATATCTTCCTCCTTTGTTGCTTGACCTTACCGGAGACTCTGGTGGTGAACCAGACCTCCTCCGACGCGTGGAGCTGTTTCACCATTGAAAGAGTTCCTTAAAGGTATCAAGCTCTCTAGTGTTTTCATTTTACAAGCTCTCTAATCTTTTTCCATGGCACCAGAGTTACCACTTCCACCAACTGGTGTTGGAGGACCCAGTTCCCGCTAGGCACCACCCCAGTCCGAGATGGCTGAGGTGGCAGCAACCTTGAAGTCCTTAGCGATAACTCAACAAGCGATGCAGGAGAAATTTGCTCAGCTCAGCCAAAACATAATAAACGGAGATGATTACTTTGGCGACTGATCAGGGACAACATGAGGCCAGGGGACCACCCCAGGCACCATGGAAAGACCTACCTCCTCCTCAACGGCGTAGGGATATTGTTGACCCTAGGTGCTTATGCCTGGGGAGGCAAGGAAACCCTTGCTCGGAGGATGAGTATGATGATATAGAGGCCGAAGATGCTTCGACTGATTGTTGGGAGCCATATGAGGTATCAAACAATAATATACGTCCTTCCCAGCAGAGCAGAGGTTAAGGTGAAAGACGAGATTGCGATGCCCGTCAAAGATGTTCAGCCTTTGAACGGTTGAGTAGAGGGTTGACTTTCGAAAGACTCGTCCCAGTTAATGACCTGCGAGAGGGGCTGTGCAGGTCAAGAAGCATAACTGGCTCACGAAGAGAGGGAGACAATCGTTGGCCTCATCACGATCGACCCCCACATGGCCGAGACTGTGGTTAGGGGGAGGTCAACAGCCGACGTTGTGCAGCAGCTGGGGAACCCTCAATCTACCCTTTGGAGATGGCCGGGGACAACCTCAGCCAGGTCGATGATTCTAAGCCTTGGAACAACTTTATTCAAACGTTGGAAGAGAAGATATGGGATCTCATAAAATGTCGAGACCCATTACAGAGGGGGTACTCAAAGGGTTCACCACTTGTAGCAAGGATTGTCAACTTCCCAACCCTTGCCAAATTTAAACCTCCAGTGGTGTCTCCCAAGTATGATGGAAGTACCAACCCAGTCCATCATATTAAAATGTATCAATCTTCAACAGACATTTATTCAATCTCTGATGAGATGAGGTGCCGAGATTTCTCAATCACTCTAACTGGGGCTGCACCTATCTGGTTCACTTCTCTTCCAAAAAATTCAGTTGAGAGCTTTAAAGGTTTGGCCGAGAAGTTTATTCACAACTTCTGTTTTGGGGTAAGACCTCAGAAGAAGATGACTCATTTGCTTTATGTAAAGCAAGGGAAGAATGAAAGCCTCAGAGACTATATCGCGAGGTTCAACAAGGAAAAGTTGGAGGTAGGAGATTATGAAGAGAATATAGCCATGATAGCCCTTATCGGAGGACTTTAGAAGGGAAAACTACTCTGGAAGCTTGCTGAAGACCCTCAGTCTATGGCCGAGCTGTTAGCAACAGCTAAAAAGGTCATGAATGTAAAAGAAGCAATGGTTGTGAAGTATGAGGATGCGAATGGAAGTAGCAGTGGGAAATTTCAAAAGAAAAAGGATGGAAAGAAGAGGATTGCAGACGATAAGTTTGCAAACTATACTCCTTTAACTGTGAGCTGCGAACACATCCTCAATGAAATAAAGAATGATAGGTCCCTGAGATGGCTGGAGCAGCTGAAGGCTCCTCCACATAAGAGAAATACGAATTTATGGTGCGATTTCCATCAGGATCACGGCCATCTAACTGACAAATATTTTGCCCTGAAGGACGAGATTAAAAAAATGTTGAAGTCTGGAAAACTCAGAAAGTACATGGATAGTAGAGCTTCTAAGGGGGGAAAAGATGACCCTAAAAAGAAAAGAAATGATAAATGCCAGGAAGATGCCCCTGTCAGAAGAGCTGATGACTCAGATGATGATGACGATGAGCCTGACCTCCCACCAAAGGACGATAATGTCCCAGTAAAGAGGGTCGATATAATCTCTTTTAGTATGAGCACTATCCGTGGAGGACTAGAAGAGGGTGGTTTAGAGGTAGCTGATCGTAAGGCTCATGTGGCAGAGGCCAAAGCAGTGACTAAGGCCGAGGTTATAAACTTAGCTTCTACATTGGTTAAACATGAGAAGAGAAAGAAGGTAGATATAGACACCCTCGTAGTTAGCTTCTCAGGACTTTATTTCAAGGGTATCTTAGCTCCCCACGATGACCCTTTAGTAATCACCATAAGGGTGCATGGGTGTGAAGTTCAGAGGATCCTTGTTGATGGGGGCAGTTCTATAGACGTTATGTTTTGGCCCTATTTCAAGATCTTGTGCCTCAGTAGAGTTAGGCTTGTCCCTTATCATCATCCCTTGATTGGCTTCAGTGTTGAAAAGGTTCATCCATTGGGTATGTTTGAAATGGATCTTAGAATGGTAGATGAATGACCTAAGAGGTTGACCAGAAAAATTAATTTCTTTGTGATGGATACAAATGTTTTCTCAGCCTACAACCTCATCATGGGACGAGTAGCCCTCAAGGAATTTGAGGTCGTACCTTTAACGATCCACTAGATGCTAAAATTCCCAACTATTTATGGAGTAGGGGAAGTGAAAGGTGACTAAACATCGGCACATGAATGCTATTGACACCCTTGACCCCAAAGACGAAACAAAGCTAAAAAATAGAGAGGTCACGGATGAGGTAGAATCCATTATCCTCAATGAGGATGAGCCAAAAAAAACATCTAAATCGGGAAACCCCTAAAGCTTGAGGTGAAGCAGTAGCTAGTGAAGCTGTTAAGGAAGAGACATAGTATCTTTGTCTGGAGCCATGCAGACATGCCAGGTATTAATCCTGAGATTATATGCTATAAACTCAATATTGTAGACGATGCTAAGCCCATTAAGCAGATAAAAAGGATATATTCAAGAGAAAAGTACAAAGTGATCAGAGATGAGGTTCGAAAGCTTGAAGAGGCCGAGTCTATTAAAGAAGTCATATACCTTGAGTGGCTGTCTAATGCTGTTATAGTGCCTGAAGCTAATGGGAAATGGAGGATGTGTGTAGACTTCACCGATTTAAACAAGTCTTGCCCAAAGGACAGTTTTTCCTTACCTCGTATAGATCAGATGGTGGATGCTACAGCATGACATAAGCTCATGAGCTTTATGGATGAATATTCCGGGTATAATCAGATCTTCATGGACTCGACAGACTCAGAGAAGACAGCCTTTATTACAGACAAGGGGACCTATTACTACAAGATCATGCCCTTCGGGCTGAAGAATGCAGGGGCTACTTACCAACGTCTTGTAAATAAGATGTTAGAGGATCATGTAGGCAAGTCCATAGAAGTTTATGTGGATGACATGCTGACGAAGAGTCTGAAGACCGACACTTATGTGGCCGACCTTGAAAGAACTTTTAACACCATGGATAAATTCAGAATGAAGCTCAACCTGACCAAATGTGTCTTCGAGGTAGGAGCAGGAAATATTTTGGGCTTTATTGTCAACCAAAGGGGAATAGAGGCTAACCCTGAGAAGATCAAGACTTTGCTCGAAATGAAGACACCCATAACCATCAAAGACGTTCAAAGGCTAACCGAACGAGTTACTGCACTTAACAGGTTCGTCTCAAGAGCTACAAATAAATGTCTTCCTTTTTTCAAAGTTCTTAGAAAGGCCTTCGAATGGAATAAGGAGTGTGACAAAGATTTTAAAGAGCTCAAATCTTACCTCGGATCCCCCTTTCTCCTATCATGGCCAATTCAGGGTGAGAAGCTGTATGTATATTTAGCTATCTCAGAGTCAGCCATCAATGCTGCAATAGTGAGAGAAGAGGATGGAGTGCAGAGAACAGTGTACTTCAATAGCAAAGCACTCCAAGGGTCTAAGCAGAAGTACCCTCGGATTGAAAAGTTAGCTTATGCTTTGATACATGCTTCTAGGAAAATGAAGCCATACTTCCAGGCCCACTCCATGGTCGTCCTCACTAATTCCCCACTCAAACAGGTCCTCCATAAAACTGAGAAGTCAGGAAGGATAATGACCTGGGAAATCGAGTTGGGGGAGTACGATATTGTTTATTAACCCATAGTTGCCATCAAGGGACAAGCACTCGCAGATTTTGTGGCCGAGTTTACCCAGGATGAGGCAGATGTTGATAAGAGTCACGAGGCCGTAGATGATCCAGACGATAGAAACCTCGATCGAGCTTCAGACGAGGTTGAGTCAAGAAGAGCCAGATAAAAAATAGTTGGGAATGAGTAAGATAGATACCTCTTCAAGCAAGGGACCCTATCATAGGGAAACTTCTCTTCAAATGAAACCATTTGGAACCTCTTCATTAATGGGTCGTCTTGTGAAAACGAAAGTAGAGCAGGGATGATAGTGTCGACACCAGATGGTATAAATATAGAATATGTATTGAGGTTCAACTTCAAAGCTTCTAACAACGAGTCAGAGTATGAGGCATTAATAACAGGTCTCTCTTTGGAAAAAGCCCTTAGTGTAGGCCAGCTCCTAGTCCACAGTGACTCAAGATTAGTCATAAACCAAATCTTGGGGGTATATGATGCCAAAGATAAAAAAAATGGCCAGATACTTGAGGAGGGTGAGATAGATGCTAGAAAACTTCAAGTAAGTAAAAATAAAGAGGATACTTCAGCTAGACAATAGTCGAGCAGATGCACTCGCGAGGTTGGCCTCAGAAATAAGAACAGACATAAGGAGAACAATACTAATTGAGATTCTACTTAAACCGACCATTGGAGAGGAAGAGGTTGGTAGACCTTGCCTAAATTTAAGTATGGGAGTCTCATGGATGAATCCCCTTATCAGATACATTGGAGAGGGAGAACTGCCAGAGTCAAAGTTAGAAAGGAGAAAACTGAGGTTCAGAGCTGCTAAATTCTCTATTATGGAAGACGTTCTGTACAAAAAGGGATTCCTACTCCCTTTTCTCAGATGCGTTCATCTTTAGAGGTTCCATACAACTTGAAAGCTGTGCACGAGGGCTCTTGTTTAAGCCACATTGGAGGTAGGTCATTGGCCAAAAGGATAATCACTCAGGGGTATTGGTGGCCGACCTTGTCTAAAGATGCGGTTGCATATATGAAGAAATGTGATAAGTGCCAGAGGTTCTCCACCATCCCTCATCAGCCTCACCAACCGCTGACTTCTATGAGTTCCCCTTGGCCATTTGTAATATGGGGTATTGATTTGGTAGGACCCTTGCCAAGGTCTATAAATAATTATCGGTACTTAATTGTGGCAATTGATTATTTCTCCAAATGGGTGGAAGCCGAGATAATAATCACAATCACTGAGCAGAAGACCTTCCAGTTCATCTGGAATATTATCATATGCAGGTATGGCCTTCCAAACACCCTCATCTCAGACAATGGAACCCAATTCAAGAATATTTCCTTAAAAAAGTATTGTGAGAGAGTATGGATCAAGCAATTCTTCTCCTCCTCCCCTGTTCGACCCCAGGCAAATGGTCAGACTGAGGTCACAAATTGAACAATCCTTGATGGGATAAAAAAGAAGTTGGAAGAGGCCAAAGGAAGATGGATAGAAGAGGTATATGCTGTGCTTTGGTCTTACAGGACGATAGTGAGGACAACCACAAGGGAAACTCCATTCATGCTAGACCATGGCTCAGAGGATGTTATCCCAACAGAGATAGGGCTGCCCACTCATAGAGTTCAGACATATAACCCTCAGAGGAATGGGGAAGAGAGAAGACTTGATCTTTATTTGATTGAGGAAAGAAGAGAAGATGCAAAGATAAAACATACAGCCTATCAGTAGAGAACTGTGAGATTCCATAATCAGAGGGTAAAGTCAAGGCGGATAGCTGTAGGAGACCTAGTCCTGAAGAAGACGTGGCAAAAAACAAATAAGCTCTATCCTAATTGGGATGGTCCTTATAGCGTAATTGATGAGGTTGTACCTGGTACCTACTGACTAGAAAATCTAGAAGGGGAGCCCTTCTCCAACCCTTGGAATGCTGACCACTTGAAAAAATATTACTTATGATGTTGCAATTTTTCTCTCTTTTTGTAATACATGTATAAACTTATACAAGGAATGTCAATGAGAAAATAACAATGTTGCTTTTGTTCCAATGTATGTATTTAACATCATTAGTTTGGTGAAATGTGAGGTGAAACATCAATAATTTGGTGACCTCAGACCTTTTACGTCATCTGTTTGGTGAAAATATGAGGTGAAACATCATTAATTTGGTGACCTCAAACTTTAAACATCATTAGTTAGGTGAAACTAAGAGGTAAAACACCATAATTTGGTGATCTCAAACCTTGAACATCATTAGTTTGGTGAAATACGAGGTGAAACATCATTAATTTGGTGACCTCAAGTGTTAAACATCATTAGTTTGGTGAAAATAAGAGGTAAAACACCATAATTTGGTGACCTCGGACTTTTAACATCAATAGTTTGGTGAAAATAAGAGGTAAACACCATAATTTGGTGACAACATACCTTAAACATCACATTATTGGTGAAATTATGGAGGTAAAACACCATAATTTGGTGACCTCAGACCTTTAACGTCATAATCTAGTAAAATTTATGGTGAATGTGCAAAACATCACAATTATAGAGCAACAAAATATCATATGAAACAATATAATCAGAAAAAATCCAAGCAGCTTATGTTCGTAACAGGAAGAGGGTTCAGAATTACATTCATAATTTCAAGAATTACAAACAACGTTAACCAAAGTTGATCAAAACTACAACTATCAAAAAGCTTCACGGGGAAAATTTATTAATTAGCAAGAGAGCCTATGCCTCGGCAGGAGTCGACCCACTAGCAGTTGCAGTCGTGTGATCAAGGAAGACATTTGTAACTTTAACTTCGTCATCGTGCCGAACACCGTCGTCTATCTCAGTGACCTCAAGAGGGGTCGTCTCGATCAGAGCAACATCACTCTCTTCAACCTCCTTTAAAGCTTGGGCAAATCAAGGATCTCCAAAGCTAAGACCAACAAAGCCCTCGACAGTCAAGATCCCAGACTCACTCTGCTTCATGGCCGACCATCTGCTGGTCGCTTTGATACCCCTCTCTAGGTACTCAAAGCCAAAGCTGATAAACTCGTCAGAGACCTTGTAGTCCTCAATGGCTTTCTCTGCGGCATCTTCTAACGCATCTTTGACTGCAATACCAACCTTCGATTGTATAACATCATCCTTTACCTTTAGAGCTTTGCTATGATCCTTCTTGAGCTGAGACATCTAGCTGTCCATCTCCTTGATGACTCCTTGTAACCTTTCAACCTCAGCATTCAGAGAAGCCTCAACCTTCTTAGCATCCTTACCCCTTTCTATAAGGGGCATCTTCTTTAAGGTCCACTCAACAATGCGATGAAAAGATAAGACACCCTGTAGAAGAAGATCAGACGTACGAACATATGAGTTATAATTTCTAAAAAGCCGAGTCAACAGATGGGAGAAAGATAACTAAAAATTGATACCTGGATCGATTTGTGAAGAGAGAACTCGACCAATAAAGGGACATCCAAGGCACGAAAAAATACTTGTCTTCCTCCGTCATTATGATGCTAATAACATCAGAAACTTTCAGACTATGGTCGATCACGCTATCTCTAATTTTGAGCTGAGATAGACGAGCAACCAGGGCATCTTCGGTAGAAATGGGTATGGCAAGGTCTTTGGCCTGAGTCTTACTCGGCCTCGTATGGGTCGGGTCAGTTGAAGACTTCCTCTTTGTGCTAGCATCGGCCTTAGAGGTGCCACGCTCTTTTTTGTGTTAGGTGGGGGTACATTTTTTCCACCTCATTTCTCCATAAGCTTCACAAGGCTAGGAGCCGACATCTCCCAAAAATCGTTTGAAATGCCTACTGGTCGCTCTACAAAAGACAAGTCTCTGAGTTAGTCAGCCAGAGGTAAAAAATATACGAGACATATCTTGGGTAAGAAAAATGTGGAGACTTAAGAAGCTCTTCTAGGGGACTGTGACACCCTGCCTAATAAAATACAGGGCGATCAATCCTGTACCAAATTAAAACAGGAGTCTCATATGGTTCATCTTTAGTAGGGATGTGTTTCGACCGGATCGGATTGAAAATGACCCTTTCGGAAAATTTTCCAAAAAATTTTGGCAAAAATATTTAATTTCCTAAACCATTTCCGATTTTTTTCGAAATAATTTTTTTTGCCATTTTCGGAAAATTCAAAAAATTTTGAAAAAATCGAAAAAATCCGAAAAAATTATCATTTTTAAAATTATATTTTTTTATATATAAATTTACAATTTTTTAAAATTTAAAAACTGTAATAACTTATATCTATGGACTCCAATTGAGGTGTTCCAAATATGGAGATTTTGACACCAATTAAAAATTTAGAAACGGTTATCAAAATGCTTGGACTCCAATTGGGACATATAATGAGGGATTGACAAGGGTTAATTAAAAAATTTAAAAACAATTATCAAAAAGCTTTGACTCCCATTGTAACATATACTGAGGCATTGACAGTTATAAAAATGCTTTGACTCCAAATGTGTTATAATAGTTAATTCAAAATGACATTTAGTAGTTAATTTAAAATGACAATTGTATTCCATTTCCACTTATAATAGTTATTTCAAAATGACCATCATTTCCAAAGTTATAATAGTTAATTCAAAGTGACCATCCATGCAGAGTTCAAAATGTCTAAATGTCCAACAACATAATTCAAAATGTCCAACAACATTGTTCAAAATTACAATTGAAATATCATCCAAGCTTCTTAACCAAGCATAACCATCTTCATCCCAACGACAATGCTTTCATATCCTCGTTCACAACTACAATCAAAATAATAGAAATTAGTGAGAATGAATATACATAATAAGAAATTAAAAAAATGAATCTAAATAAATTAATATACCTTCTTCAATAGATTCTAGAACTTCTATTGTATCTTTAATAGTAATAGGAAGCATAGGATTTCGAAGCCAATCTTGTGTGCATAACAAAGCTTTCACAATAGTAGGTATCAAAGAACTTCGAAATTGATCAAGGAATCTACTGGCTGTACTAAAAGCGGACTCAGATGCAACCGATGTCACCGGAATAGGTAAAATATTACGGGCCATTATGACAAGCGCACGATATGTTAGAAGCTTTCTTTTCCACTAAGCAACAACGTCAAAATGACGATCATCAATCTCCACAACACAATCGGCCAAATATCTATCCAAGTTATTGGAAACTTCACTACACGCCTCTAAACAAGTCTTTAGACTTCGGTTTTTTGATTATTTTTTCTTCAACATTGACTTGATCCCGTGGGATGGAAATCCATGTTCCACATAAGGACTCTCTCCTGCTTTGTTGTAACTATAAAGTCTATTCATTAAATCTTTCAACTTTTCAACAAGCACACTTCCATTTTGTAAGCTTTTTCAACATCGGAAAGATTGGGACATTTCTCCAAACATGAGGAATACCAAAACTCGACAAATTGCAATTTATAACGAGGATCCAACATAATTGCAACAACTAATATCGGATTAAGAGAATCAAAATTGCAATACTTGTCAAACTTTGCATCCATTTTAATGGCCGTGGAATGAAAAATAAATCATCACTATGTAAATGCTCAATGAGAAGATCCTTAACTTGGGTGAGTTCATCAAAATAAGTATTGGAAATGATATATTGAGAACCTGACACACGCTTTGTTAGTTCAAAGAATTCTTCTAAAAATGTGAGCAAAGATTTTAATTTTTTCCAATCAACCTCATCCAATAAACCTTCCCCTTTCACGTTACACTCGATTTTATAATTAGGATCAACCTCATCTAAACGATTAAATACCCTCTCAAACTCCAATGCCAAATTTATGATTAGTTAAGTTGAGTTCCAACGCGTCTTTACATCCAAGCACGCAACCCTCTTTGTTTCCAACATTTCATCCACCACACATTTTTTGAAAATTTGCATGCGTGATGGGCCACTTTGCACATATTTGACACTACGCCTAAGGCGCTTGATTGTGTCTTTAACATCCATGATTGCATCTCTCACAAGAAGATTTATTATATGTGCAAAGCATCTAATATGAAAAAACTCACCTCCTAACAATAACCCATTTATTTTATTTAACCTTTTTCTCAAATCCGCAACACATGTGTCATTATTTTTAGCATTGTCAAGTGTTATAGTTGTGATCTTTTCTAATACCCACTCCATCAAACAACCCTCCACGGCCTTGGAAATCGCCTCACCCTTATGTGGATAGGGAAGGACTATAAAATTTACTATTTTTTATGTAGAACCGAATCCCTATCAATAAAGTGCGCGGTTAAGGCCAATACCCAAGGTTTTGTAATGAAGTCCACCTGTCAGTAGTGAGGCATACCCTCGTATTAAAACATTTGAAGTAATCTTTCAACTTTATCCTTTTCTCGTGGTACATCTTTAAACAATCATTAGTGAGTGTGGTTCTACATATCACGTGAAATTTAGGTTGTAAATCAGCACAAAACATTCTAAAACCTTCTTTTTCCACATGATTAAAAGGGAGTTGATCAATAATAGTATATTTAGTTAAAGACTTCCGACACCTCTCTTGATCAAATCGCCAATCAGAAGGTTGGGATCCTACCAATGAAATAATGGTTTGCGTTGTGTTATCTCCTTCATAACCGGGAAACTCTCTACACTTTTTAAGGTGATTCCATAATTTGTTTGTTCCCCCAGTAGAGGTGCTAAAATTTGTACATGACTATAATTGCAATTACAAATACCCGAATTTTTTTTTTGTTCCTTCAACCATAAGTTTTTCAAAATGCTCCCACACTCCCGACGCTCCATGATGACCAACTAAACCTGATTTTGGTGTTATTTTGCTTTTTTTAGGATTGACTTTACTAGTGACTCCGGCGCTTTCATCCATTGTCGACATACAATTAATAGTGGAGTGGACAGAATATACCTCACTTTGAAGAGCTGAAACAAATTAAATCTGACTTGCACAATATATTAAATCTGCATAAAACAAATATTAAATCCACAATTAGTACAAAAAAAAAAACTAAAACATGTATAGAAACATGTATAGAAACAACAGGTATAAATTAGCAATTAATATTTGATCTCAGTATAAATCGGCAATTAATATTTGATCTCAGTATAAATCAGCAATTAATATTTGATCTCAATATAATACAGGTATAAAACAGGTATAAAAACTTGTAATTAAACGATCGTTACACAATATATAACCGTACAGATCCTATAAACATGTATAATCTTATAGAAACAAAAACCCATGTGTAAACAAATCCTATAATAATCCTATAGAAACAAAAAACATGTATAATCTTACAGATCCTATAAACCGCTCGTTACACAATATAAAGTTTATCCCATAACGAGGATATGAAAGCTTACTGATCAAAACTTTATATTATAAACATATCAGATCCTATAAGAATCCTATCGTTACATATCCCATCCTATAACAATATAAACAAATCAGATCCTATAACAGTATAAACAGATCAGATCGTTACAGATTCGATCGTTACAGATAAGGGAAACAGATAAAAGGGCTTACTGATCCTTCGTTCGACTTGGATATGAAGAGATGCATTCTAATCGTTACAGATCCGTATCTGAGAAGCGTAAAAACTAGAGAGAGAGAGGTGAGTAGATGGAAGAGAGTTGAAAGAGAGAGAGCGAACTTGATGGTATGCGCCGTATTGAGAGAGAGAGGAAAGATATGTCTATCCCTAAAACTAACAGCATTTTATATGGGTAAGGTAAAAATAAGGGAAATGTAAATGTACACATTCTTATTATTAGACAAGGGAAATCCAAGGTAAAAAGTATATATAAAATATTTGGAATATTAATCGGAAAAAATATTCGAAAAATTAATCAAAAATTATATCGTAAAATCGGATCGGCTAAAATATCAAAAAATCGGATCGAAAAAATAAAAAAATCGGAATTTGAAACATAGTTCCAATTTCCTATCCAATTTAATTCGGAAAAATTGGACCACTCGGCTGGCGTCAAAATGTTATTTAACTAATCTTTTTAATCAAACCATTCAAATAAAACATTCACACAGTTTATATAAGAAACTGAAATAAAATAAAATAACCGAACACCCGGCTCAACATAATACAACCAAATTAAATGTCGCACTAAAATGCGATAAAAGTATAATGAATACAATTGGGCTTTCGGCCCGAATGTTACTACAATTCTTCCTATCTAGATCACAAGAATATAAACGTCTAAAAATAAACCTGCATGCACCACAGCTGCTGCAGCAATGTCTTAACTCGAAAGGATCATCATCCAGGCGTCCCTGTGTGTGAACACCTATACATATATATAATATATAACAAGAGAGGAGAAAATAGAGAAACGGGTCAGAGCTCGAGTTTGAAAATATTTTACAAGTGCATAAATGCTATATTTTTTAAATATGATTTATCTCATTTTTAAATTGGTATCGCACTCCCATGAGATACCCCTCACCCCTCTTCTAATGATGCACACCTATCGCATACCTTATAAACAACCTGGTTAAGGTACCCCGCCTAACTAAACCATTCAACCATCCTCTAAAAATCCTTACACCCGAGTACTAAGGGCTAAAATTCTCCCCATTCCCAACATTGCCCTACGTTCGTGCGTGGGGTGTCTCACGAAGCGAAATCCAAACAAGGAACCCTCCCGATACACTACTACGTGACAATGTTGATCATCGAGATCCATTAAGCCCTCAGCACATAACGTATACAAAACTCATATATATATATATATATATATATATATATATACATAATTCTCACTTTAATATACAAATCACATTTAAAGTCCGGATAAAATTTTTCAGAATGAGAATAAATCCTTATTCATTTTTCTCTTTACACTAGTTAAAGATATATTATATCTCATCCTCATATATTGGCAATATATTATACACAACAAGTATAATAACCATCCCATTGAGCTATAACTCGAGGATGCAGTCTCGTAGTGCCTATCCGAATTCGGGTTTACTCACTATACCACGGTACCAAGCCAACCTTACTCATGGTCATGGTAAAAATACACAACGGTGGAGGCGGTCATATTCCCTCTGCAAGTGTATTACACACATCGCACTCGACGCGGGATGAGATGACCTAGGGATATACTCTCCCTGCTCCTTAAGCCAGGGGATTCACTCACATCGCGTGACCTCCCCGGATCGCACTAGAGAAATATATAATCTGGTTGTTCCAGCCCTACGCCAAAGGAAAGCCCGTGGAACCAGCCTCTAAGATAAAAATATACCAATCACACACAAATATATATGTATCTCCCTATCACATTATATATACTGTAATAGCATCGCGCGTATATAATCTATATTACTTCTCAAACATATATATGACTGTAATTGCCAAACTCTCATAGAGATAGCCAATAACCTCGAATGTTCCCATTCGTAATAGTATATAAGTATTCGCACACTTCTAATAGTAAACCAATAAGTATTCTCTCACTTAAAATATGACTCGAACCTTAATCACGTTAAGGATTTATATACTCTCCGAATATCCCAATTAAATAATTAAATAAGTATACCCTTAACTTATATTAAGTCCTATAGGTATTGCGTTACCTATAATCCTAGTCGTCAGCCGATGCCGGATAGCCGTTCATAAATCTCTAGCCCACATCCTCAATTTCCATCCTATTCACATCCTAGGATTTACTCGAATGCATTTAACCCATAAACATTCTAACCGCGTACATATCTCTACACACTTACTGAAAACCTTTCTCTCGAATGTTGCTCGACCTGAACATTTACTAGGTCCGTTCCCCGGATTGTACCCTAAATTAATCCAAGGTTCTCTATTTTATCTAAAGGTTTATTCGCCCTCAAAACCATCATTTAGGAGTCCCAATATTATAAATAGGATCCCCCATATAAATTCCCAAATTGTGATTTATCACCCCATACACTTAATGGAAGAAAACTAACAAGTCTGGTAAAAGCGAATCGAGCTGGTGAATCGATTCGGCCCCCAATTTGAATCGATTAAAAAATTGCTCTACAAGCAGGTCCTCAAAGGCGAATCGATTCGGTCTCAATCCGAATCGATTCGGCCTGAGACAGCCTTACAGATCCCCTTATATGAATCGATTTGGTCTAGACCCAAATCAATTCGCCCTGTTCGAGGGGCACTCTTTGGGCGATTTCTCAATCTCCAAAATACCCAAATATCAACCCAACCTCCAAATTAATGGTTTCTAATATCAACCAACAACTCTATAATCATCCTAACACTGATTTATAACTAACGCCTCAATTTATTTGTGGTATTAAACCATTTCTCTTAGGTTTAAACCTTAAAACCATTAAAACCCTAGTTTTGACATTTCTCCCATTTCAATTCAATTATACACTCCATTAACATGGTTTTAACACTAGAAATCATTTAGAGTTTACAATACATCAATTTGTAAACTCATACTCATGTTTTCCCAAATTTATTTTAAGGGTTCTAACCCAAAATTATATAATTTACCAACTATGATATGAGATGTACACACTAAGTTAAATACAGCAAGTAAATACTTGCCTGGAGGATAAAATTCGACGACCTCGAGTCGAATCCCGCGGAGTTTGGTCGGAATCTCCCTTTTTCCTTCAACTCTTCTCTTTTGTCTTCTTTCTCTCTTTTCTTTCTTTATTTATCCCTCTCCCGTTCCTTTATATGGGAGAAATAAGGGCTTGTCCCTTATAAACCAAAAAATGACTCGTTTACTCAATTGCGAGTCCCTAATAGTCCAAAAATCTCAAAAACCTAAACACTACCCCCGGATACTCTATTATGACTTTCTCGGCCATTTCGAACCCAGTCGCGCACTCGAAATCTCCATCCGAGTCACTTAACCAAAATTCACTAATTAAACCCAATACATTACAATACGGGTTATCTAATTAAAATATTAACCTTTGTCACTTTACCCAACTGAGACATGTAACTAAAATACTCCGACTCATTTAATTAGTCCCAAAAGTAAATGTAACATGCGTCGGTAAACATCTAACACTCTTAAACTCCAAAAATTATTATTCACAGAAATTCTTCAAATTACCAAATTACTCCCACTTCTATAATTTAAATATCCATCAAAGTATGGGGTATTACAGGGACCACCCCCCAAACCTGTCTGAGAAAGGTAATAGGGGGTCATCAGATGTTCATATTTAACAAGACGACCTTTCTCGCCTTCATTGCAAAGGTCCTCATCGTTCTTGTAATTATCCCGGCTAAGACCAGGGTCGGCTTTAACCGCGATGGAGACTTTCCCCCATCTCAGAGGGGTCCTTGGAACCGACGTTCCACAAGCCTCGTCTAAACCAAACTCCCATGCCCAAAAAATAAAGAAGTATCGAGATTTCCAATTATGATTTAAAGTTTGGGTAACCAAGAGCATCTTTGTAATACCCCGTATTTTTATGGCTTTTAATTATGAGATTAATTAAATAAAAAAATTGCTTTTAATTATGGGATTAATTAAATTAATTTGGGATAAAATTGAAAATTAATTCGTATTTAAATATCTAGTGAGACGAGAGTTAGTATTTAAATATGATGATAATGTTGAATATTACTGAGTGATTATGGTAATATGTGATTATTGAATTTATTAAAAATTATCGTGAGTTGAAAATACGGCATTTTCGGTAATTTAGTTGGGACAAGCGTGTCAGTTGTGTCAGGACCTAATTTAATGGATTTAAAAGTATTTTATTTTTATATCATCCGTATAAGCATTTTGAGTGCGCCAACGTGTTCGAAAGGGTCGAGATAGTCAGAAAACACTAACCGAGAGTTTAGTTTGGATCCCGGGGCATTGTTAGGCCTAACCAGCAACCCGAGGGAGTATATTAGTCATTTCCATTTTTGGTGAATAGTGACCCACGAAATTTAGAAAGCTTTATCAGACAATAGGTTAGAGCCTTAAGGTTTACATCACCAAAGTTTCACAAACGACCATTAGAGATGAAGTGGAGGAAGTTACCAAAGGAGAACCACCATCTTTGGACTTTTTGCACCACTGTCACCACCATCGGATAGATTGAAAAGATATAAGCATTTATATACCATCTACTTCAAAGGATCAAAATCTTCATTACCAGGCAAGTGATTTAACTTGCAATAAATTAGTGCATATATCATCCATGTTAGGTTAGAATTGGAGAATAACCTTGAATAATGATAATTGAATGGATTTGAAGAATTGAAATCGTAATCTGGGTAGGTTTTGCATGTAGATTAACTTCTGAGATTTTAGCAGCTACGAAATCATGATCCATGTGTAGAGAATTATGAATTTGTAATGAAATATATAGTGTTCTTGAAGAAATAGGAGAACTAGGATTTTTATATGAAAATTTATGTAAATTGATCCAAGAATTTGATGTCCCATTTTGATTTGATGATTCTAAAACGTTGGAAATTATGCAAACATGTTGGTAGGATTATTAGTATACTTGGTTGGGAGTTTGGGACGTTGAAATGAAGAATTAGAGGTGTAAAAAGAGGAAACCCGTAACTATTTAAGGAAATTCTAGGCAAATACCTGCTCGATCGATTGATCGACTCATCGATCGATCGATCTCTTCTGATTTTTGGTAATTGTTTCCCTTTAACGTTTAAGGAAAATCCCAAAGCCGATAATGATTCTTAGGGTGATTAATATGATATTGTGGGACTTAGTTAAGGTCAGTAGGGTCTTAGTTGAAGCTCAGAAAAATGGATTACCTTAAGGAATTGAATACTATTGCTCACGAGGGACTACCGAGTGAGGTACGGTTACAAATCGTTCGAATTGAAACTATAATGGGAATAAATACTGAGGTAAGGATAATAACAGTAACGGAGGGTCTTTAAGTTACTGAGATAACACTGAAAACTAATAGGAGACCTAGTAACCTTTTGGGATAGGTTTAAGTACTTAAATTGATACGACGAGAGAGCTATCAAGTTAAATATATATATTACATATGATGTTCGGGATAAACTTTCTATGTACGAGACTTATTATATGGAATGTGTGAATACCTATATTATAATATGATTACTTAGGTTGTGTGAATGCCCAGTGTATGGATTTTTTTATGTGTATGACATACCTACCATATTTGCTATCACGGGAGGTCGATTTTCGGGAAAAGGACCATCTTATCTTGTGTGCCTTTAGGGGATTTAGATTGGTACCTTAAGGACATAGGACTGTGAATGACTTATTTATGAATTGATAAGTCAGTTGACCATGGGAGCGTAGGTATGTGCGTGACCCATGAGTATGTGAACTATGTTCGCCTCCAATATTTGTGATTTGTATTGAGACGGTTCCTGAGTGATTCGAAACACGTGATCCTTACGTACGTGATGTACATGGATTTCATAGCAGAGTATGTGTGCACCGCAGCTTAGCCTAGGGGTGCCTTATATGTATATATGTACTGAGAGTGATTTATATATATACTTGTGACTGGTTCACTGTTACTTAGTAGATGTGAATAACTAAAATATTGTAATGGACTAAGAATGTGAGAATTAAATTAACACTTGAGATAAGTAATTTAATGAGCGTGAATATGGGTTATGAATATAACATGTTTGGGTGTTACAAATAGATACCCTATGATAGAATGCGAAAGCAGGAGTGATACAGACTAGTTAGTTAGCGGCATAACTAGGATGGGTTAAGGGAGTACGTTAAGCATGCACATTAGTGGAGATGTGAGAAACTCATGTGAAAGTACGCAACTAACATGTTTATAATACGTGTTGTTTAATTGTAATTTAAACACTTGCTAAACTTCAAACTGTTTTCACCTCAGGCCCTGACCCATTTTTTCCAAATCTATTTTGTTTTGTAAAAACATTTTTTTGGTGCCCAGCCACAGGGATGCCAAGCATAGGAGTTCCATTACATTAACGTGCTGTAGCTACTGTGGAAGTTAAAGGATCTCGGTATTAGACGCCTTCACATTCTGTACTTCATTCTACTCAGGGTTACTCATCTGTTAGGGCATGTTGCCCATTTCTATTTAGAGATAGCATTCTCAGACTATTAGTTTTACTTCAGATGTTGGTTTTTTTATTCAGACTCTTGTATTGGGACTTTATTTTACTCTGGTATTATTATTGGAGTGTTCACTCTAGACTCAGTTTATTTATTTTCGTTGATTATTCATTTGAGATTGTTTATGCAATTAATGGTTGTTGACTTAATTACTTGGATTATGTTAACTTAATTAATAAAATTTGGCATCTTTTTTTTAAATATTAGGTGGCTAGTAATTAAGTAATTGTTTTCGACAGTGATGCTAAGACTGAACCAACTTGATATTTTGTATTAATTTTATAAAGGAGTAACTACCCGCTATTTAATTAGACGGGGTGTTACAGGTGGTATCAGAGCATCAGGTTTTAGTGTCCTTTAGGATCTGTGCAGCTTATTATGCTTCCAGCGTAGCTTTCTTTAAAAGAGTCTACAGATTCACCTGCCTTAGACGTTAACATTGGGTCTGAAGAAGCGTTATCCTCAAACATGGGTTCAGGAACCTCTGCAGGCTCTGCGGGCCCAGGGTATATAACTTTCAAGGGTGGAGGAAAGATTGGTCTGAGGGGAAAGGCCTCAGCCCTACGAGCCTTCTCCTAGGCTAACTCTATTTGCCTAATCTTTTCAAAGGTCTTCTCATGCAGAGACGAGAACTCTTTAATTAGTTTATATAAAGGTCTGAGCATTCAGAAAATGACACTACACTTGAGAGTTCGAACTGAAAGAGGATAAATAGTCAAATAACTTATGCTACTCAAGTAAAAGATTGAAACTTGGAATCCAAAGGGTTTTCAGCAAGAACCTTAAGAACACTCAAAGATTGGGCCACTGGAAAAGATGACCGAAGGGTCGCCGATAAGTCTAAAAGCAAGTATTTTTGGCTAAAATAACCACAAGACGACCTAGTATGGCCCCCAAGTCACTCAAGCACTGCAATCCTAATTCCATAACCACTTAACAGTAGTGGAAACCCTCACCGTAAAATCAAAAGTGTAAAGTAATAACCAGAAATGGAAAAGAAAAGGTCAAAGAGCAGTACCTGACTGATTGCGATTGAGGGAGGAAGAGATTAAGAAGTAAGGAATCTTGAATCGTGGCAAAACAATGGAGGGTTTGAGGAAAATTTAAGTTGGAGAAAATCTATAGGCGGGAAAGCTAAGAAAGAAGAAAGAGAAACGAGGAAAGAGAAAGAGCTTTTAAACCTTCTCAATAATGGGGCGTGATTCCTAATACCCTCATCATTACCCTAGGAAACCCAAAAGGTGACGCCTAAAACTGTCATATCTTGGGGAAAATGCTAGCCACATTAGTGAATGACATGTGTCCAAGGCACCACTCTAAACCCCAAGATATAAAAACGTCCCTTCATTAACCTGACTCTTATACCCCTCAGTCACCTACTCATATAGGAGACTAAGGACTAAGGGTAATTGATATGCCCAAAGTGCACCCTCGTACTCAGGGTCACTAACCTCGGCCTATCTCACAGCCGAGCTATCATGGAGGTTATAGCAGCCGTTAGAAAGGTCGTCTTCTGTAAGGTCAGCTCCTCATTAACCAACCTCGGTTGGCCAGCGATCGAGGTCAACAAGTCAACAACATCTTGTGGGATCAAACTACTGCCAATCTCATCCTCTGCTTTAGCCGGGACTGCATCCAACCTCATACCTAACCTCGACTGATCATTTAGGCCGAGGTTATACTTAAGATTGGTAGGATAAGGAAACTATCGGAATTCCCCAACCTCGTACTCGTCCAGGCCGAGGTTACGACAAATGATGTCACAAGTCCGATCACACGCAAGCACATGGAAGACTTAGAACACGTGGTAAATCAATTATAACCAAATCATTCCCTTCACGTGAGGGAATACTTGGTCATCGTTCCTTACATGTGGCACATCTAGGTGTCTACCTATGATAGTGTATTCAACTCACACATGCTCATGGCATGCTCGGGGGGTGCACTACATCCCCCAAGCACTATATATACATGTCTTTTCCTACCTTGTAAAAGGATCGATTATTGTAACCTTAGCTAAAACTCTATTTATATACACAGTAGAGAGAGAAAGTGAGAGATTGTATCACATGCCATTAGTGCCATTATTCTAGTGAAACTTAATCACACACTCACAGTGGACGTAGGCCAAATTGGCTGAACCACTTAAATATAAGTGTTCCTCCTCCTCTCCTCATCTTCTTCTATTAGTTTATTACTCTTGTGCTGCCATTATAGCTACTAGCTTGAGCTTATTAACACCTCATACTGGTGTGCTGTTTACAACATCATCACATATATTATCCATGTTAGAGTAAGATTAAACAATACCCATGAATAAACGATTTTGGCTTTAATTTGGAGAATTAATTCATAATCTTGGGTAGGATTTGCTTGTAGATTGATTTCCTACGTGAATAGAAAACAAAATCAGAACATATGAGATGATAATAATGGAAGAAATCTGTATAGTTTCGAATTGATTCGGCCCAAGGGCGAATCGATTCGGTCAGGCAAATCGATTCCGCCAAAGGGTAAATCAATTCGGTTTCCCAGATTTTGTCAATTTTCCCTATTTAAGGCTTGAACTTGTAAATTATGATCGGGTGAAATTTTGGGATACCTTTAAAATATAGTGAGAGATATTTTGGTCATTCGTAGGCTAATGATAGGGTTGGGACTTATTCATAAGTGAGATGAATTAAGGCTAAGATTAATCGGCATGATTTGTAATGCAATGAATTCGGGGAATAAAAACATGTCACAGTGAAGGTGAGCGAATTTATGACTTGGACCAGTAGAGTATGAGTAAATTATCTACTGAAATAAATTAAAGGATAATTGGAACATTTCAAGTAATGAGGGATATTCGGGAATATACGATGATGAGTATAATGGTAAATCGATAATATGTAGGATATTCGAGAGTTATATATACTACGTACGGGACATATATTATAGGTTGCGTGTATACCTATACTGACACTATATATATATATATATATATATATATATATATATATATATATATATATATATATATATATATATATATATATATATATATATATATATATATATATATAGGTTTTGTGAATACCTATTGTGTGAATTCTTATATGTGTGGACATACCTAGGCTACCTGCTATCACGGGAGGTTCCACGTCGTGGACAGTCTTATCCTGATGAGCCCATTGGGGGGATTTTTGACTTGTGCCTCAAAACATAGAATTTAGAGATTGAGCACTACTCGTGTGTATGATAGTGTCACCGGTCATTTGGATGCGTTAGGTGTGTGCGTAGCCCAAAGGCTAAGAACTATGTTTGCCTCCAAATTGTGTGAATTGTAATGTATGGTTCGAGAGTGATTCCGAACGAGAAGTCCTTTACTTAGTACATGATGTACCCAGACTTGACAGCAGAGTATGCTCGCATCGCAGGTCTCCACCTAGGGATGTCAAATTTGTATATATTACAAGAGTGGTGTATATATATATATATATATATATATATATGGAGAGGTTCAAAAATGAACATAAAAGATGAACATTTTAATGAACCTTAAAAAAAAGCACCTAACACCCAATCAATTTTAATTCCTATGTTGTAATTTGTCCGCGCCATCGGCAACGGACACGCGTAGAGCTGTCAACGGGTCGTGTTAACGGGTTAACGGGTGAAAACACCCTTAACCTGTACACGACCCGTTAAGACTAACGGGTCAAATTATAATACCCAAACACGACCCGTTAATATTAACGGGTACACGACCCGAACTGTTAACACCCGTTAATATTAACGGGTCTAAACGGGTAACGGGTTGGGTGACCCATTATTACCCGTTAGTACCCATTAATACCCGTTAGTACCCGTTAATACCCATTAGTACCCGTTAATACCCGTTAGTACCCGTGTAATATTGGTTCGGGTCACACGACCCAATAAAACCCGGTACCAGTAACGGGTGATAATGGGTATAAACGAGTTTAATGGTGTAAGAGTACAAACCCAAACACGACCCGTTATGATAACGGTTCTACCGTGTTGACCCGTTAATGACCCAAACCCGATAAGACTAAACCCATTAACTTATAATTTCATGTCGTGTCATGTCGTGTTATCGTGTCGTGCCTCATTTTGCCAGGTCTAGACACGCGTGTGACACGTGCCAATGGCAACGAACACGCATGTATTAAAAAACACGCGTGTCCATTGTCGCTGGCGCGAACCAATTACATCATAGGAATTAAAATTGATTGGAGATTAGTTGTTTCTTTTTGTTAAGGGTCATTAAAATGTTCATCTTTTATGTCCGCTTCTGAACCTCTCCCTCTCTCTCTCTCTGTATATATATATATATATATATATATATATATATATATATATATATACATGTGATTTATTCTACTACGTGTACATTACTAGATAAGATAGATAGTGATATCTAAAGTAACCTAAGTATATGGGAACTTAATATTTAATTGGTGATTTTACTGGATAAAACGGGTTTGAAAATTTAGTAACGTATTGTATGAGCAATACAGGTGGGCACAACGAATTATTTGGCAAGGAAATGCTTAATGCAAACTAGTTAGGCGGGGTAGCATAACTAGGTTGGTTTAGAACTATACGCTAGACGTGCATATTTATTGAGAGGTGAGGATCCCAAGTGAGAGCACATAAAGTTAACATGTATACAATATCTGCTCTTTAATGCATTTTAAATGCTTGCAAAATATTTTTAAGCTTGGGATCTGACCCGTTTCAAGTCCATTTTTATAAAAACCTTTTAGGTGTCCAGCCACAGGGATGCCAATCTTAGGAGTTCATTCATATTTGACTTGTTGCAGCTACTGTGGACGTTGCAGGACCTTGGTAGTATACGCCTCCACCTTTATCAGTTTCTCTTTATCATCCAGTTATCTCAGTCGGGCATGTCGCCCATCTTTAGTTAGTGGATATTTCAGAGACATTGTATTTCTATTTTATTTCTAGTCATTGGATTTAGTTTTCTTTCATAGAATATTGTATGTGGTTTTCAGTCTGGAGTGTTTATTCCAGACATTTTTATTTATTCAGTTGTCTTAGTATTATTTCATTGTTTACTAGAATGGTGAATTTGATTTATTAGTGTAAATTATTGCATGCTAATAAAAAGATTAAAATTTTAACACCGGGCCAGTAAAACACTTGTATTGCTACAGTGATGCTAAGAATGAAACCATTATTGAATTTAATAATGGACTGATCACGCAGGATTAGAAGAGGTCGGGTATCACAGAAGAGTGTCATATGGTCAATAGAGGGATTGGTCTCAGCGATGATCTTGATGGCCGGTGATGGCATGACCGAGGAGTTATTATTTGGAAGTGGTAGTGTGTCCTCAACCTCGGTTTGTAACGAATGTCTATGGTGGATGGATCGGTATTTGGGATGGGAGTGTTTGATAAAGCATTGGTGTGGGGGATGGGGTGATATGGTAGGGGTTATTAGTAATATTGGGCTTTATCGGGATGAGACTCCCGACGTCAATGAGGTCTTAGATGGCATACCTTAAGGCCTAATAGTTATTTGTGATATGACCGGCCCCATAATGGAACTCGCAATGTGAGTCAGCCTGCCAGTTCCTGTCTAGGATGGCAGGGGTTAGTCTAGGGCTGAGAGGTCTCAGTCATCCATCTAATTTTAAGTAGGTAGACACCCGACTAGGGGGCTTTAATATTTGTTAAGTGTTTTGGCTTGGCAGGGAATTCTTTAGGAGGAGGCACAACTTTTAAGAGGCATCCTAGTTGAAAGGGTGAAGTGGTGGTTACCATAGCCTGGGAAGTGTTGGTAACCTGGAGTGGTTCCTATTGCGAACTGAGCATGGGAGTAGTGAAGTGAACTGTCCAGGTGAGTTCTTGTGAGAAGAGAACTGGTTTACAGCTCGACGGGGTTCCTCGATAGATTTGGTAGCTTTGGCAGTTAAACTGTGACACCCTGCCTATTCTAATACCGATTGATCAGGCCTTTATTAAAATTGAACGGTAATTAACTATGAATTCATTCTTAGCATCACCATTGTAGCAAATAATTAAATACAACCATCATAAATATGCACCGACTTGATAAGAGAAAAATCATAAATAACGTAAACCGAATAAACTAGCCATAAACATGCTATTGAGAAATAACAAGAAATATATGTTTCCAAGGAAATGTCCTAACACTCTATACTGAAATAACGAATCGTATCTAGATAGAATGAACATAGGCTGCTACAATCAAATCTTGCAGCATCCACAACCACTGCACACGCCGGCATGATAAAGAGACTAACCCTGTGGTCCCTGTCGCTGAGTACTCGGGGTTTTGAAAAATATTTGACCATGGGTCAAATCCCAAAAAACATTTGAAAAATATTTGCAAGTAAATGCTTTAAATGAAGGTGTAGTGTATTACTTTCATAATTAACTTCCACTCGCACTCACATGAGACTTTTCCTCACCTCGCATCTATAGTGAGCACCTAACGCATTTATTTTATTAACCTAATCATGCTACCCAGCCTAAATCGAGAAATAACCGCTAATCTATCCAACCCCACTAATAATCACCATTAGCTAATATGCACTACCTTCACTAGATATATTTTCATAACTATTACATAGCTACACACATGCTATAATTAAATATTCACACAACTATCTCATACACACACACTCACACACACTCACACACACACATATATATCACTCACTATATGTGTATATACAACATTCACAGAGTAGGCCCTCGTGAATTCATCCCTCATGTGTTATCAGGCTCCAGGCATTCCACGTACCACAACTGGACAACCAGGTCAGAATCTCACCATCGAACTCAAAACATAAACATAAACTACGAAGTCGGTCATAAACATAAGTTTGGGGGTCGCAACTATACCACATTGCTCTCAACCGGTATCCAAACCAATATATATCCTTACTCATGAATAGTGGCCATGCAACAGTACTATGACTTGGGGAAACAACCCAACACCTACTAGTCAATGCGAGGGTGGACTACCCACTACGAGCAACCTCCTAATGATAGCAATACCGAGTAGGTATGTTTCAAACAGGTAAATAACAATCTCTCTCTCTCTCTCTCTCTCTCTCTCTCTCTCTCTCTCTCTCTCTCTCTCTCTCTCGAGAAAGAGAGAGCAAGGCTCCTATACATCATGCTTCCTACATCACACCTAGTTCTAGGCTTTAAAAAACTTTTTTTCAATTTTTTATTTTACCCATGGAGTTTACCTTCCATCAACACATATTCAAAATATTAGGTCTACAATTTCTAGCTATTTTTTAAAAATTCAATAAAAATTGCTGAAAATACCTTATTTATATTGTGTTAATTCAATAAAAAATTGTGTTGATTCAATAAGGGTCTGCGGCAGCAGAATTTTGTGTTGATTGAAAGGTTAATTTCAATAGAAAAATAAAAAATTTGAAAAAATGTTTCTTAAGGCCTAGAACTAGGTGTGATGTAGGAGAGCCTTCACCTCTCTCTCTCTCTCTCTCTCTCTACAAAAATCCCACAGCATACTAGTCAATGACTACCTACAAAAATCCCACAGCATACTAATCAATAAATCCCGAAGTCCAAACTAACTTACTGATTTCCAATTTAAGTGTTCACTCACTTGTTAACCGATTCGTCTCACTCAAATCCAACTAATAGTTGGCCTAAAACATGCACCAACCACCTAATAATATTCCAAGAAAATCCCAAATTATCAGTAAAATTATACGCCCATTTATCCAACACTAATGGGTCAAAACAACACAAAATAAAAATTGAGACAGACCAGAAAACCAAATCGGTTCGCTTGGCAGACCGAATCGGTTAGGCCAAGTGAACTAATTCACTCCCTTAGTGAATCAGACCAATTTGTTGGACTTCCCTTTATCTTTAACCTCTTGTTTTCACCTCCCAAGTTCACCAATGGAGCTCACACGCCTCCCAAAATGACTAATTAAGATCCTAAACACATGTCATTATCCCATATGTATTTTGTACCCGATCTAAACCCGAATCCAACATTTATTCCCAAGGATTCTTAATTATGTATTTCATTTACGCATTCAAAAATCAATTAAGTATTTAACCTATCAATACAAAACACCCAATATAAATTCATCCTTTTCATTTAATACACCTAGATTTAATCGCTAAAATTCGTCCATATTAATACTCAATCACATTAATAGTTTAAATCACAAATCAATGTTCTTAATTACCCCCATGATTGACACTCTCAATTACCAGATTTACTATTATTAGTTATGAACGTAAATAACTGCATAAACTCAAATATAAATAAATCAAACACTTGTCTTGATGGATTACTATCTGAAGCTTGACATGTTCCTGATGATTCGATTTTTGAAAATGACTTCTCTCTTCTCCAACCTTCTTCCTCTCCCTTTCTCTCTCTTATCTTTTGTTTTCTTCCTTAATCCCCACTAAACCAAGGTTAATGGTAGCTGGTATCTACTCCACTAACCCACTACTACCTCATTATAAAATCCTAGTTTTGTATTTGGGTTAAAACCTAAGGGTAAAAAGACGACCATGCCCTATACGGGCCATTATATGTCTAAAAACCCTCGAAACCCAACTATAACCCATATTGGACTATTTCGACCCATTCCGGATCACCGACGCAGTCAAAAAGGCCATCTGACTTACCAAACTAAAAATTATCAACCATTTCATTAACCGGACTCGACACGTGCGTACAATACACGTAGCCCTTAAACCTTTTAAATCCGTCATTTTAACTCTCTAACGACATAATATAATACTCCGTTTTTCACTCTCTAAATGACAATATAATAATTCGACACCACTATTTACCGGTTACATGCAAGTAATTAATTTTTATCATAAATATTAGTCCCAGAACTCGCTAATTAATATTTATCTAAACCAATTTAATTTTCTAATTAAATTAATAATTTAATACACCCGTGAAATAAAATTCTCTCAAAAGTACATGGCATTACATTCTCCCCCCTAATAACAGAATTTCATCCCCAAAATTCCAAAATACCTGCCATGAAGAGCTCTGCATACTTTTCACGCATGCCATCCTCGCATTCCCAAGTCAATTCGTTAGGATTATGATGCCCCCACTGCACACGTACTAATGGTACCACTTTTGACCGAAGCTTTCGCTCGCTACGATCCAAAATGGCAATAGGGCTGTCCTCGTAAGTAATTTTTAACCGTAAGTCTATCTCCTCTAATGCGATATGCCGGTAATCCAACTAATCCCTGAGATACCTCCTCAACGATGACACGTAGAGCACATCGTGAATCTATTGTAAGTGCTCCGATAAGGCAAGTTTATATGCAACTGGTTCTACCCTCTTAATGATGGGAAAAGGCCCCACGTATCTTAGTGCCTGCTTACCTTTCTTCCCTAACTGCATCACTCCCTTCATGGGCGATACCCGTAACAAAACATGATCACCATGTCATACTTCAAGTGTCTCCGGTTCGCATCGATGTAACTCTTTTAACGGTCCTGAGCTACCCGTATACGACTCCTGATTGATAAATCTTTGTCTTTGTATTTCGAATCACGTCCGACCTGGGAAGGTTGTTGTCCCCCACATCTAACCAATACGAGGGATAATGACAAGGTCTCTTATATAAGACCTCAAAAGGTTCCATGCCAATAGTGAATTGATATAAGCTATTGTAAGAAAACTTCACTAATGGTAAGTATTGTAACACCCATATCCAAATTTACGGATTACCCGTATGTCAACCCCATCCATTCCGGATGTTAAGTGTGAAGTGCAATAAGACAACCTGAATAACTTTGCTAGTCCAGTTTTATTTAATTATCATTTCACTTATTTAGCATGCGAATCCAAATTATATCAAGCTACGCGTGGGATCGGTGGGAAGCATCCGCGGAATCCAAGTATTCAGAGCTACTAACGTAAAATAAATAGGATACTTACCTGTATAACGCTCTCAAAACACAGAATCACGTATAACATGCCCTAACAAAGGAAAAGGAATTAGCTGAATGCCTGGTGGAAAATACAATAATGCAATATAAAATCGAACGGCAGAATAAGAAGACTCTATTACGTACGAACTACGTGCACATGCAATTACCGTATAAATACATTTACATGCATTAATTCATGTGTCCATTCTCATTCGAAAACAGTTACTTAATTCGATTAAATCACATTAACCTTGTAAAAAGGCATTTTCCCCACTTTTTTACTGAACGTAACATTTCTTTCCCAATACAATGCACCTGGTTAAATACTTAAACAAAATAACATTGTTTAGTAAAGACATTTCATTAGTCGGAATTACCCATTTACTCACACCAATTTCACTTTAGTATTTTCTTAAAACCACCTCTCAATATACGCACGCTCGGCATTAGAAAATACTCGTTTTGACTTCTTGAAGACCGTTCACAACACACATATTGTGCTAATTATGGATTAAAACCTTCTTAGTTTCTTAGTTACCCATTAATTGCTTCAACTTTATCGTTTCTTTCACTTTACATGGACTGAGTACATTTTCATCTTTCTTGTCCAACATTATCTTTTCAACCAGAACCTTTTTACAATTTCATTATGTAATACCCCTTACTTTTATCATTAATGGATTTTAGTGTGCTTTATATTATTAATTTAATTAGGTAAATTAAATTGGATTTTAGTAAATATTAATTAGCGAGATAAAGGAATTAATATTTATTACAATTATTATTTACTTGTGCGTGATAAGTAAATAGTTATGTGCTTTATTATATGTCGCATGTGAGTGATAGCGAAGTTTATTATTATATGTCGATAGAGTGTTACATCGACAAATCGGTATAATTTATGGGCGATGCGTAGGGTATGCACGTGTTGGGTTGGGTTATTGAGATGATAGCGTATTTGTAGTTGGGTGACACAGATGACCTTTTTGAGAGCATTTGGTGATTTGTGAAGGGTCAAAATAGTCCAGAATAGGTACCCGGGTGTTATGTTTAGATTCCAGAGACTTTTTAGACATAACATGACTCGTATAAGGATAGGAGGGTCATTTTACACTTAGGGATAAAAAGAAAAATGGGATTAGGTTAATTAAATGGATATTTAAGAGGGCGGGAAGGTGCACGGAATCCCCCCTTTCATATTTTACATAAGAGAGAGAGAGAGAGAGAGAGAGAGAGAGAGAGAGAGAGAGAGAGAAAGAAGAAAAAGAATAAGAAAGAAAAGAAAGATTGGAAAGGAAAAGAGAGAGGACTCAACCGTCATCAAAAAATTCTTAGAGGACTTCGACTTTAATCCACCAAGGAAAGTAGTTACTTGTTTTATGTCGCAAATTAAGTGTAGTTAATTACTTTCATAATTAGAAATAGAAATCTGAGATTTAAAGCATGAAAGATCGAAACTTGATTAATTGATGACAAACAAACCCTAAGTTGTTTTAAAGATGAGTTATGTTACAAATTTTTATCTTGGATTTGATGTTCTTGGACCCATAATATGGTATAAAAAGGTTTAAAAACACGTTCTTATAGTTATATTGGGTTAGGGTATCGATTGGGTACTGTTTTGGAGCTTGGTTTGGGAATAAATGGAGGTTTTGGAGGCCCCACCTTCGTCCTTTGACAGTTTTAGTTTATGCTCAAAATCGAATTGATTCGATCTAGTGGTGAATCAATTTCGATCAAGAACTTTCAGATCTTTTCGTTACGAATGCGTGGACGTAATTTCTTATTTTTTTATTTTTTAATTGGTTATGAATTTTTTACGGAAGGATGTACGAGCCTGAGATCTTTAGTTGGTAATTTTGGGATGGAATTTATTTTAGGCATGATTATGTTTAGAATGATTATAAAACCTTGTGGATGTATTATCTTAGTTAATATGAATTCTTAGTTGATGAAATTGAGGTTTACAAAGCTTAGATGTTATTAATGGAGATTAGGAAAATTGATTATGGAATTTTTGGGAAAAAATTTGTATTAAAAACAATTAGATCTGGGTTTCTTCTGTATTTTGAATCGATTCGGCCTCTAAGGAGAATTGATTCGTTTAGGATAATCTATCCCAATTGAGTTTGTGGGAAGTTATCCAAATGAGCGGGTTAATTAAAAATAGGTTTGTGTCGCTATTCATTATTTGGGGAATTGAATAATTAACTAGAGTGTTAATTCTTGGATTCGAGTGGGGAGAATCGAGGATACAAGTAAGTAAGGGTGGCCATGTTTTGGGCTTGGGCGGGCCCAGTCGGGATCGGGTCGGGCCTGTAAATATTTGTGCTATCCCAAGCCCGCCCAACCCCAACCCCAACTCGGGCCTCATTGTATACTCCCAAGCCCACCCAAGTCTGGAAGCTTCTTGTCCACGCCTATTGCCCAGGTCCGAACATAAATTTTTTTTTTACTTAAATTTTATTGTGTAGCAAATTTATAACCTATTTTGTCATTTGAAAATTTTATTTTAGAATGTACTCTGGAGATAAAGAGTAAATAAGGCCTAAAATTGATATTTCTAAATGTTCTCCATATATATATAACCATATATATTAGTAATATTATATCTAATTCTCGGGGCTCTGGCCAAGCTGGGTCTGGCTTAAGCGGGCCTAAGAATACATGCCCATGCTCGTCCAGAAAAAAATGGGCTTATGAAATTTTGCCAAGCCCGGTTCGTGGGACTACTTACCTTACCTAAGCCTTATTTTTTTTCGGGCGGACTTGGCGGGTTCCGGGCCTATGGCCTCCCTTACAAGTAAGTGACTATTTGATTAATTAATTAGGAAGCTGGGTTGAACTTCATGATTGGGTGGACTATGCGCTGTGGAATATGTGTGCGTGTTCGAAACTTATTATATATACACATCAGAGTGACGTATGTGTATATATATATATGTGTGTGTGTGTGTGTGTGTGTGTGTGTGTGTGTGCATGCTACTTATTTTATCTAAACATACATACTCGGTAGTGCTATCGTAGGAGGTTACGCATAGTGGGTGGTCCATCATAGTGTTGACCAGCGGGTATTGGATTGATTTCCCAGGTCATAGAACTGTTGCATGACCATTATTTGTGTGAGGATATGTGTTGGTTGCGAGTCCGAATGGGCGCAATGTGGTATAGTTGTGACCTTGTATGCATGTCTATGACTGCCTCTGTTGTACGTATTTTCGTTTGGGATCGGTGGTGAGATTTCGACCCGGTGGGTCGGTGTTAGGCCTGATGCCTGAAGCCGGATAGCACACAAGGGATGCATATATGAGGTCTCTGCTATGGGGATGCAGTTATACGTATATAGCCAGTGATATATATGTATGTTTATATGATATAGTGTAATTATCTTTTTATAGAACGAGCGTATCTATGTTATGTTCATCACGTGATTATTTATTTATAGCAAGTATGTTGCTATAATATTTATTACAAATGAATACCTAGAGCAGGTAGCCATAATTAGCTAACAGAGGGTATTAATAGATTGGGATTGGATAGCAGATATGTCCTAGCTAGACTGGATAGATTAATTAGGCTAATAAATGAACACGTTAGGTGCGCACTATAGTTAAGAGGTGAGGTATATCTCAAGTGAGTGTGACCGATTAATTATGAAATTAATACACTACTGTTTTAATCGATTTAAAATAATATCTACTTGTAATATGTTTTCTACTTTTCGGGCTTTGACCCGTTGACTTTTATTTTTCCCTTATTTTTCATTTATTATCTCAGGTTTGTACCAGCAGTAGTTGGGGCCGCAAGGATAGATCCATTATTGTTGTGCAGTGTAATACCCCGTACTTTTAGGGATAATTAAATTTCATAAGTGGGCGTAATTTGGAGCTTAGGGAAAATTCTGTGAATAGAAATTTTTGGGATTTATGAACATTTGATTATTACCGGTGTGTGTTTCATTTACTTTTGAGACTAAGTAAATGAGTTGGATTATTTTAAATACATGTCGCAGGCAGGAGCATTTAAGGATAATATTTTAATTGGAAAACCCGTATTGAGATGTGTTGGGTTTAATTAGTAAATTGTAGTTAAGTGGCTCAGATGGAGATTTCGAGTGCGCAGTTGTTTTCAGAATGTCCAAGATAGTCAGAATAGAATATCCGGGGTAGTGTTAAGGTTCCGGGAATTTTTGGGCTAATAGGGACTCGTAATTAAGTAACGAGAAATTTTTGGGTTTATAAGGGATAAACCCTTATTTCTCCCTATATAAGGCACGAGAGAGGGAGAAAGAAGAAAAGAAAAGAGAGAAAAGAAAGAGGAGAAGAAAGGAAGGAAGAGAGGGAGAGGAAAAAGGAGATTCCGGCCAAACTCCGCGGGATTCGACACGAGGTCGTCGAATTTTATCCACGAGGCAAGTGTTTACTTACTTATTTATTTTAAAGCATAAATCTCATATTATAGTTGGTAGTGAAAATCTATAAAGCATTTTGGGTTGGGTTTTCGTGAATCAACACGTCTTTTTTTGGAAGTTTAATGAATAAACCCCGAATAATATCCAATTTGGGAAACTTAGGAATTAATTGAAATTAGTTGTTGGTTATGGATTATAGGATGATTAGAACCCTTTTTATGTGTGTATATATGGTTGTTTGAGGTTGGATGATGACGGGAGAGAAGATAAAAAGCTTGTAGGTGTATTAATGGAGGTTTGGGATTTTTAGAGAATAAGGTGAATAGTAACTCCGTCCTTTCCGAATCTATTCGGGTAGGAAGAGAATCGATTCGGCTCTTGGTCAAAAAATAAAATTTGTAGATATTTTCATTACGATCGCGTGGGCACCGATCGAGTATTTTTCTGGTTTTTGTTGAATTTATAATGATTTTTCTACGTAAGGCTGTCCGAGATCGAAATCGTTAGTCAGAAATTAAGGCTAGAATTATTTGGAGATATATATTAGGGGTTCCCAAATAGAGTGTTAGGACCTATAAAGCATTTTAGGTGATATAAAAACTTTGGGTTCGTAGAAATAAATTCGTGTTATAGTTTAAATGGAGGTTGGGATGGTTTTGGGGTTTTGGAGATTTAAGCAAAACGGTCAAACTGTCAACTCCGGACAAGCCGAATCGATTCGCATAGGAAGACCTGTTAAACTATCTTAGGCCAAATTGATTCGCATTTAGACCGAATCGATTCGCTGGTCTGAATCGATTCGCAGATGGGATGAATCGATTCGCCTTAAAAATATTGGAAATTTTCTTTCTTTAAGTTTAAGGGAAGTTAATTATAAATCCGGAGGTTATATTTTTGGGGATTCTAGATATGACATTTGGACTCCTATACGATGGAATTGAGGGTGAATAAATCCTAGGATGCGAATAGGATGGAAGTTGAGTATAGGGGCTAGAGATGCATGAGCGGCTATTCGGGGTCGGTTGACGGCTATGATTATGGATAACACGATACCTATAAGACTAAAATAAGTTGAGAGTATAATCATTTGATTATTACGAATTGATATATTCGAGATTATATATAAATCCTTAAAAGTGATTAAGGTGCGAGTTATATATCAAGTGAGAGAATACTTATGGATTTAGTATTTTAAGTGTGTAAATACTTATACTATTACGAATGGGAGCATTTGGGTTCGGCTATTGCTATATGAGTTGGCAATTATAGCCATATATATATATTTGAGAAGTGAAATAGGTTATATATACGATATTGTTACAGTATATATAATATGTTACGGAAATACATATATATCTGTGTGTGATTGGTATATTTGTATCTTAGAGGCAGATTCCACGGGCTTTCCTTTGGCGTAGGGTTGGAATAGCCAGATTATATATATATATTTTCTCTAGTGCGATCCAGGGAGGTTGTGCGATGTGGGTGAATCCCATGGCTTGAGGAGCAGGGAGAGTATATCCCCAAGTCATATCATCCGGCGTTTGAGTACGATGTGTGTACTCCACTTGTAGAGGGAACATGATCGCCTCCATCGATGTGTATTTTTTCCATAACCATGAGTAAGTCTGGCTTGGTACCGTATACAGTGAGTAAACCCGGATTTGGATAGGCAATATGAGACTGCATCCTCAAGTTATAGCTCGGTGGGATGGTTATTATGCTTGTGATTGTAATAAGTATAATTATGTTCGTTGAGCATGGTATATTGCTTGTATATAAAGTTGATATATATATATAAGGTGAAAAGAATGATAAGGTATTTCCCCCCTTCCGGTAGATATATATCCGGATTTATATGAATAATGAATCAGTGGTTATAGTAAGAAATATATATTTATATATGAGTTTTATATATGCGTTATGTTCTGAGAGACTAGTGAATCCCGACGATCAACATTGCCAGATAGTAGTTTATCGGGGGGGGGGGGGTTCCTTGTTCGGATTTCGCTTCGCGAGACACTCCACGCACGAACGTAGCGCAGTTTTGAGAATCGAGAGAATGCCTTGATGGTGCCTATACACACAGGTTCAGCTGTTAACCCATGCTACTGTATTAGCAGCTCAGGACAACCTCACTCTAGCAAAAATTCATTCCCTTCAGATACCAGTAGCTGCCGAGTAAACTTCAACTGTACAGACGATATTTGGGACTACATTCCTAAAACAGTTCAACCAAAAGAAAACGAGTTGATCAGCACTATACCATCTCTAGAGGAGATCCACGAGGCCATTTGGTATATGAACAAAGATGGGACAGTAGGTCCAGACGGTTTCAATAGTAACTTTTTATTTCTTACTGGAATATTATCAAATCTGATCTCCACAAGGCTATGAGATCTTTTTTTATTGGTGAAGAACTACCAGTTAGTTGGACTTCAACTAATGTGGTACTAATTCCAAAAATTGATAATCCTAAATCGTGTGGTGATATTCGTCCCATCAGTCATTGTAACTTTTCACCTAAAATTATTTCAAAAAATTTTGCGAAAACAATTGGACAAATTTTACCCAATATAATCTCTCCTGCTCAATCTGATTTTATCAATGGTCGTTCTTTATTAGAAAATGTCATATTAGCTCAAAAGATGATGTCGTCCTTTAAAAAGCAAGTGAGGGGATCAAATCTTATCATTAAGCTGGATATGTCGAAAGCGTATGATAGGTTATCATGGATGTTCATCATCAAAATGCTTAGGAGATTTGGCTTCTCAGAAACAATGATCGACTTAAATTGGAGATTGATCTCAAATTGTTGGTATTCAATAGTTGTTAACGGGAAGGCCTATGGATTTTGTAAATAAAAAAATGGGGTGAGACAAGGAGACCCTCTATCTCCGGCGTTATTTGTGTTGGCCTCGGAAGTGCTAAATCGGGGAATTCAAAAAATAATGGAAAGTGAGATAGCATGACATTTGCACAACAAAGGAAAAGGGTGGTCTAAATCTTAGAAGTGCTAAATCGAGGAATTCAAAAAATGTCAACAGGTAGAGAAGTATGATTTCTTTGAATTCAAAAAATGCGAAAAATAAGAAGAGAAGACAAGGAGACCATCTGGCATGACATTTGCACAACAAAGGAAGAGGGTGGTCTAAATCTTAGATCCATGACTGATCTCTTTATTGCTTACGCGCATAATTTGTGGTGGAAATTTTTTAATTCCAATTCTTTATGGTCCCGATGCATGCATACCAAATACAAAAAATTGGAGGCTCAAAATTTCAGAGGAACTATTTCGGCATCATCGCATGTATGGAAGCGAATGCACAGTGTTTGTTAGGATTTTTTTGAAAACTTTGAATTTTGTTCCAGAAAATGGCTTTTGTCAAAAAATGGTGGCTTTACAATTAAATCAGCTTGGCACTTGGTGAAAGATAAATGTTACATCCATCGCTCATTCTCTTTAATACGGGATAAGAGGATGTCTAAAAAAAATCAATTTTCATGTGGCGTCTCCTCCATAAAGGAATCTCCATAGACAAGAACATCAAAAGAATTCATATACCACTTCTCTCAAAATGTAGATGCTGTAAAGTGGCTTATGAGGAAGACAGAGATCATCTTTTGGGGGGTAGTCCTATTGCACAATCTATTTGGCATCGATTCTACAATATTCTTGGGTTAAGGTTTATTTCTTCAAACTTTAGTGGCAATTTAATGAATTGGTGGATTAACTCCAAAGGTGATAAAATTCGAGGAATTCTATGTCGGATTATTCCAGCTTACATTTGTTGGCATTCATGGTGTGCGAGAAATAAATGCATGTACGAGGGAGTACCAATGAAGGAAGCCTCTATACTTATTCTGATTTGTGGGGAGATTAAAATGACCTTCAGGAATTTTCCAATTTTAGGCAAGCAATTTAGATTTTGCATTGATATTATAGAGGCTTTGTCAATTATAGGTGTTCACATTGATAATTTTCTGATGTAAGCCACCGGTGGGGGGCTTTTCCCCACATTTAATTCCTAATAAAATTATGGAACTCATTCCTACCTAAAAAAATATTATCCTCCAACTCTCCAACTACCTCCGAGATAGGGTAGAGATCTCAATGCTAGCCCATGTCCTCAAACAGAACGTTAGTTGCCTTACATAGACTTTATTACTCTCAAGGGTCAGCCATGGTATTGTAGTAGACCTCAATCATGCCTCATTTCTCCTGAGAGGTCATTCGTTCCATCATACCTCCTCAAGCAAGCTCAGAGACCACATCATCAAGTTTCCATCATAATTTGTGCCCACAGTCGACCTCAAATTAAACGAAAAGGACCTCCCGAAGTCACTCAGGCTTCAATGCTAAGATGTGATAGTGTGTGAAACTTTAGGAACAAGTTCAAGCAACTCCATGACCCTTCCAGAACCCTTGGCCCTCCTATAAAAAATCATGCATTTATTACTCACATCACCATTAAATGCACTCGGCAACCACCTTACACCATATGTAAATATTATTCCCAACACTCCATCATATTGTTGACATCAACAGACATCAAGGACACCTCCATTCTATGCAAGTCCACTCATTATCTCTCTAAGAGTTCTCTTGTAAATAGGAAGCCGGTAGAAGGTGAATGGGGGACTAATCTCCATCGTGTAAAGATATCAAGGCATTCAAGTAACCAAACTTGCAAGAGTTCTAAGCATACATAAGTGTTTACACTTCGTCTCATACTCACAACCCACCGATATGAGTTTATACTCCTAACTTCCGTTATTTCCTTTGCTTACATAGGTTTTACATCTTGTTGAGACCTAAATTGGTACCTAGGAACGCTTAGAGAAGTCATCTAGTTACTTCCTTAGATCCTCTATGTTCTGTGTTGTTGATAAAGTACAAAAGACCTTAGACTGTTTTGACCAAAGCTCAAGTGGTCTCTTAGACTGTAATATATCATCTTTAATCTAATAAACCAGTGAATAACCTTTGATAATGGATGTATGATACTTATCTGAGGTCTGAACCACTTTAAATCATTGTCTCTTACTTTGACACTGCTCTTCTTTTACCCATCTGAGGTCTATAGGAGAACACCTATGAGTCTAAAGTCACTTACGATTTTAACACTCATTAGGAACAGTTTGTAGACATTTCCATTTTATATAACAGCTAGTCATCAATAATAAAAAAAAAAAATTATCGGTGAACCTAAAACCTCTGTAGGGCTCATCACCCTCAGGAACTGGTGGTTGTTGCCATTTTGTGTCAATTAAGACATGACTCCAATAATCCTTGATAGAGTTATAGATGTTAACTACTAAAACCTTATGGGCCTTCCTTGATTTTAGATCAAAGATATTATCATTCGTTTTCACCCATTAATAACAATAACTTATCTCATGAATGCTAATTTGAGTCTTATATAATTTGTTAATTCGATGAACCCCATTCATGATTCTTCACATGTTTAGGATGAACTAGGTAAGAATAACTTTAAAGAATTTTCAAAACTCCAAAAATAATTATGTTCAAGGAAATGTGATACCACCTTCTATTACATATTGCGTGTGTATCCAATGGACACCGAAAACGTTGTAATAGTCATCGAGTTCCTTGGCACATTTTACTTCCATCCAATCAAGAATTAACAATGTTTTCCTAAACTCTCCTATGGTTATAGTGTTTACAGCATACACCATTTTTTCAATTAAAGACGAAAGAATGTAAGAAGATTTAAGAAATAAAATGGCAATTTGAAATACTTATGAAGAAAATGGAGATCGCAGAAAACTTACATGTTAATAAAGATGAAGAGATCTCTTGACGTCTTGAATAGATGAAACAAAATGAAAAATGACCATAGGGAGAACTCTGCAACTATATGGTTCAACTCCTAAAGAGACTCATCATTTGAAATAAGACCCAAGGTCACATCTGAGACATGCACTCCCTAACCTATAGTCTTTTCGTGCATTTTCTTATTAGCGTACCCCTTGGGTAGACAAGTTAAATTACAATTGTTCCATTCGACACGCAGTGGGTAGAACAAAGGGGTTTTGCTCCAAAACTATCACTAATATTAGGTACTCCAAAACCAAACCTCAACTGGCAATCAAGAACCATTTTCGACCAGAATTACTGCTCACCGATGATCAAACCTCTTCGCCATTCTCAGGCTGCAAAGCTTTGGGTGATATTATGGGAAATTATCGGAAAATATGAATTATTCGAATTAGGTGACACCTTCTCGACAACATATATACAAATCGCAACCTAAAGATGAGAGGGGAGTTTGATCCTCGTGGATCTCATGGGAAAGATCAATTTAATCCAGTTGCAACTACAACTAGAGCTCTTAGAGTCCTACATGATTCCCTGACCTTTTGTTTCCTATAAGTATAACCCCCACCCCTATGAAAAGGGGCGTGTAATTCTTGTTATTACAAAGCGATTAATAAGCAAGAGAGAAACACCCAGTGGATATAGATACATTACTGAACCACGTATATTCTTGTGTTTTTCGATTGTGTGATTTATTTTTCTTATTTGGTTTCGTTGTTTGGAATTAATTTTTATAGGATTTTAGCACTTATAAGCTATATTCAACTACGAATAATATTAAAAAGATGTATCAAATTTTGACATGTGCTAAAGCTTGGTTAAGCCCACTATTAGCTTGCCTGGCTAAACCTTAAAATGATACTAAACTCTAAAACTATACTAAAAAAATAAATTATGTTTTTAAAAAATGAAAAATATTAGGCAGACAAGCTTTTGAAACACGATTTGAGGACACCACGTGTCCCCGTATCATTAATGAGTACCTTGAGTGTAAATGTTTCACTAATGTTGTTCATCAATAACACGCGGATAGCAAACCCAAGTTCTCATTGAAGTCGAAATAAATAGAGGTGCACCATCATACCTTCCTCTAGGTTGTACATTTGGACAACTTTGGTCCAAGGCAATCCCAATGAAAAATATGAAGTGGTCCTCGTATTCCTTTTTATTAGACATGCCGAGTCTAAATTTCCATCGGGCCATATCAATTCCGTAGCTGTGTTGGTCATGCTTCTCCTTATCATTGAGAAATACACTTCTCATTTAATTCTTGGGTATCAACAGACAACATTCTTTATTGCACACGTCCGATTTGGTCAATCTCTTTCCCATCGCATGCATGATATCAGAAGCACACTTATCTTCCAACTTGTTCATCATCTTTTCATGCTTTTCATCATCATATATCCCAACCACAGATGTTGCCAATAAGTCCAGTCCACTGAAGTTTGGATTAAACTCCACATACTTCGTACCATCTTCAAAAGGCATCTTCAACAATTAAGAGTGTGTGAGAGTTTTTGTATATAAAATGTTTCCATAAGAGATATAAAGAGAGAGGATATTGGCTCATCGGTGCTGTGAAAGAGTTATGTTTTTTACTTTTATCAAGTTGTAATTTTGTATCATATCCTTTACCTGTTCTTGTGGCTTTTAAAACACGATTTGAGGACACCACGTGTCCATGTATCATTGATGAGTATCTTGAGTGTTAATGTTTCACTACTATTATCAATAACACGCGGACACGTGTCCCCTTCCCCAAATTATGACCCCAAGTGTGTTTTCATAACATCACTCATTATATATAGAAGGCAATATAAACTAAATGCAAAATGTAATTAGTGCATTTACAGCAATGTCTCTAAAACACGGGCTTCTCTCTAAACGGAGCCGTTCAGGAGCGGACTCAAAGAACGGGTTTACTAACGGATCACCTCCAAACGACGTAGTTTTGGGGGTGAAGTTACAAGAAAACCCTCACTTCACCCGGTTTTTATGTAATTTCACCCCCAAAACTACGTTGTTTGGGGGTGGTCCGTTAGTAGACCCGTTGTCCGCTCCTGATCCGCTCTGTCTCTCTAAAAACAATTTGTCTTCTTATTTCTTCTCCACATAATTTTCCTACCATGATCTCCAGTACACCAAAACTTTCTTATGCTAAGGCACTATCAAATGAAGAAAACGAATTCAAAATCAAGAAATCCAATTGTACAAGTTTTCCTAACATTGCTCATCATTTATCAATCTTCCGGAATCATATTATCTTGAAGACAATCCAATCATTAAAAACTCAAGAGAGTACTATAATAAATCATTGGAAACTTGTAAGTCCAGGCTTTTGGGAATATTACTAACATCTAAGGGCAAAAAATTCACTATCGAATCCTTGAAGAAATCACTATCAGAAATTTAGGATCCACAAAAATCATGGGAGAGCACATCTAAAGGTAAAGGATTTTACTCCCTTTATTTTGAATCCATTGTTGACATGAAAAAGGCTTGGATGATAGGTCCAATCCAACTAAGTGTAGGTTTATTTAAACTAATGTCCTGGGTTCCAAATTCTAACCCTTCAAATTTTATCCCATCAAATGCTCGAGCTTGGGTTCGTTTCATAGATCTTCCGAATGAATATTGGCACCCTTGGCTACTTCTCAAAATAGCTAGAGGTGTGAGTATTCCTATTAGGATTGATGAAGCTACATTAGAACTAAAAAAATGTATATTTGTCAGGGTTCTTATCGACATTGATTTCTCATTTTATTTGCCTAATGTGGTCATCATAGAAGATGAGGAAATGCAAATCCCCTTTAAAATAATTATTGAAAATACCCCTAGTTTTTGTGAGTTTTATGTAAGCATTGGGCATTCTATCTCTTCATGTCTAAAGGTTAAGAAAAAAAAATGCACGACACTTCTTAAGTGTTAGTAAAAAACTCTTTGTTCATGATAATCAGTAGGTAAATAAAAATCAAGTCATTGATAATTCAGGAACAAAAATTTTGACCCACAAAGTTATTTATACGAATGAAAAACTCAATATCTCACAGTTGGCAACTGGATCAGGTGGAAATGAAAATGGGGTCAAGGCTGTTCTGGCAGGCGAATCAAGTGTAAAAGTGGTTTTCATAAAATTCATGGAGAATTGGATGATAAATTATTTATGTGTTGCAAGAAGTTGAAATTAATTATATTTTAAGTTATTGTAGGCTTATGAGTGGTATGATTGGTTAATAGAGAAGAAAAATTTGTTTTATGTTTCACTTAATGGTTATGTGGGTCAATTCGAACACGACACGACAATAAACAGGTCGGGTTAGTGTTTGCTCATCTGACACGATTAGTTAAATGGGTCGTGTTAGGGTTAACTAATATTTAACACGAACCCGACATGACACGACCCGAACACGACACGACGCACACGAATTGTCACCCCTAAAATCAGTGAAGATAGTAGCGGACTTAGTTTATATGTGGAGATCCTAAAAAATGATTCCCAAGTTTGTGCTATCACAGAATAATCGGTTGGGAAAAAATGTAATAAAAAGCAAATTCGTCATAATTCGTTTGAGGTTTTAGAAAAATTGGAAGATTCATCGAATTTCAGAGGAATAAAAAAATCTCAAGTGGATTCTTTCTCGACCTTAACTTACGAAGAGAAATCCGCTCTAAAGTATAATTTAAGGACTTCGTCTCGTTCAAGAATTCGCAAATTCTTATTTTGTTTTCTTTATCGCTTGTAAGATCCATGAAAGAAGCTTTTTTTCCTATTTGTTTATAAATAAAAAAATTCTTCTTGCCAGAAATAAAAAATGTAGGTACTTTAGAAGGATAAGACATAATTGGGCAAAGCTATACGGAGGCTGAGTGGGGCAAGTTCCCCCACCCAAGTTTTTAAAAAATTAAACCTTTGCCCCTCAATATATTGGAATTTGGGTATGGTACCACCACCTAAAATTTTAAAATTTGAATAATATTTTCGTATATTTGTTGAACATTTTAATAGCAACTTTCATTTTCATAGGTCTAAAAAACCTTTTATTGGTGATACCCTAAATGGTATATACTTGTAATGATATTGAATTAATTCGAGAATTAGGAAATAATAGAGTACATTCCAAGCTATCATTTTGTCCCTTAATTATGTTTTCAAGAACTCCCAATTTTGAGTATGTGCACAATAATGTTTGTGGTGCTCCGACCAACAAAATTACCTTTCCCTAATGATCACAACTTACCAAATATGATCTTGAATAAGTTATTTTTATGGAAAATATTAGAGTGACTTGCTTTTTTGACATAAAAGTGGGACTTAATGATGTGGCTTTGCCACATCATTAAAAACACACTCCAAATTCATGTAGAAACACACTCCCTCAAATTTATTTATTTTCAAAATATATTTTTCAAATTAAAAAAAAAACAGTTAACTAATTTTAAATTTTTTATTTTGAGTTGATTTTTTTATGTTTCACCTGCCATGTTTAAATACCACATACAAAAAATTCAACTCAAAAATAGTTCGATGAATAATTTTTTTTTCTTTTTCATTGGTTTCTCATCTGAAATGAGCTAAAAATAATTTTAAAGACCACTTTCTTATTAAAATAATTTTTTTGTTTTTTAATTATTTTTAACTCGTTTAGTCCCTCAAATACCCATTTACCCAATATTTTCTTATTTTTAAAGGTCCGCGCCAGCGGTACCCTTTATTTTAAAGTTATTTTTTTTTAATTTTATAACATTTAAAACAATTTTTGTGTTTCTTAAAACTCTTTAAAGGAAGTCCGACCACTTATACATACCGTTTGCGCGGACCAACATATTATTAAAATTGGTTCGCACCAGCAGTATGCATAGCTGGTCGGATCACCTATACATACCACTGACGTAGAAATTTTTTTATAAAAAGTAAAAAGACTATTTTTAAAATATTAAAAAATGGCCTGCGCTAGCGGTATGAAAAAAAATACGATTCCATGCCACGTTGCGTTTTTTTGGATTGTGATCGTATTAGTTAAAAAATAAAAGATTCATATCGCATTGTGTAATTTTTTAATTGGTTTGTGGTAAGTAAAAAAATACGATTCTGTGTCTTGTCCTGTTGTATTTTAATACATATAATTTTAACATATATATTTATATTTTTTATTGAACTTTTTTTTATAACTTGAAAATTATATTTTTTTAAAAAAAATTATAGAGTGAAAAAAAAGTGTGTATGTTGATGATGTGGCATGTGCCACATTATTAGGAATTTTCGAACACAAACACGACACGACACGAATTCGTGTTTTGTTTAGTTGACACGAACACGACCCAAATAGAACACGACAGGACACGAATAACACGACTTTTTAAATTTTATAGTAAATTAAACATAAATAGACACAAAAACTCAAATAAAAACGTGATTAACATGATAAGACGTGATCACACGACTAACGCCGCTCATAATTATAACACGAATATGATACGATACATAATCGTATTAAAAAATACGAACACAAACCCAATATAAATATAATAAATTATATTAATTTCGAATTAATTTTTTATAGTAAGATGATGCCCGTTTAGTTCCATTTTTGCTTTTGAAGATAAAGTTAACAAGCTAAAGATAAGAAGATGGTTTTTAAAAAGTATCCATGCAATCAATATTCGTACAAGACATTTTCCAACTCCAAGAGTACAAACATGAAAATCATTCAACGTAATCCACTCTCTCTCTCCCTCTCACAGAGCTGGAAGTACAATATTTTTAGTATGTTGCGTGCATCTTAGAAACGAATAACGTAATCCTTAGTTTTACAACTGTTCAGGAACAACCGTGCAGTCAAATAAGGATCAGCCTAAAAATCACTCGGCTAATGGATATATTCGAAAGATAGTTCTATACGTATATAGAATTCGTACAGAATTATGTGTGTAAATTGATGTATTTAAGGTACGGATCAATATAGACATGATACGTCATTCTGTACATACGATTCTATACTAATTTTCTGTACAAATAGAATTATTGTAGTTAAATATTAAAAAAATTATTTTGAGTCAAATAAAAAAAACTGTTCAAAATTATTTTGACCGATTTTTTAAATATAATAAATAATTTAATTTGAAATTGAATTTTTATTATCGAATTGGTGAAATGTTTAAGTACTATACAAAAAAATTTAATTAAAAGTAATTTTATTATTATTAGAAAATAAAATAAATTATGCACTTTTAGGACTTAAAATAATATTGATTATGGATATAGGATAACAAATATTTTATTTTCATTTTTATTTTCTATTTTCAAATTATCGACTTACGTGACATACTGTGATTAATTGACGTTATATAAATATGAGTCCGTAACAACGATTTTCGACTTACGTAACATGCTGTGATTACTTGACGTTATATAAATATGAGTTCGTAACAATGACTGTATTAAAAAATAAAAAATAAAATACAAATAAAATATTTATAGATGTATTTCCGGAATACATATTATTATTTCTGTACAAAGCCAAATGATTCCCAAGAACTGATAACTTGTTCATACTTTATCCTCGCACACTCCCTGTCTATTTATATGTATATGGAGAGAGAGAGAGAGAGAGAGAGAGAATGCCTCGGTAAAGAGCGACACTTTGAGTGTGAGAAAACGTAAGATTTTTATTTTTTTCCAATTTATTCTTATTTTTAAAAGCAAACAGATTAGGGTTTTGATTCTTATTATATATATATACGCCCATAGACACAAACACAAAAGAAGAAATATCTACCATCTCTTCATGGCCTCTTCTTCAAAACCCCCAAAACAAGACGCTGAAGAAACTGATTGGCTTGAGCTAGGTTTAGGGTTAGAGTTTAGCTCAAATTTCAAAAAATCAAAAGTGCAAAATGGTTCAAACCCTTCTTCTTCTTCTTGTTTCTCGTTACAACGATCCCAAACTCGAAAAGGGTCAGAGAAAAAACTAAGATTAGGGTTAGGGTTAGGTTTTGATAATATTAGTGAGAGAAATAAGGATCATGATCATGTTTACCATCATGATCATCCTGGAATGGCATTAGGCTTGACATCACCGTCATCATATGTGTTGTTTGGATCACCGTTATTATCACCATGGCCATTGCATGGAGATTCAAGTGGAAGTTTTGGGGTATGTAAAGACACCCATAATTATCCTGTCAAATTCAAGCCTGGCTTGTGGTTTAGGCTCAGTCCCTTCTTAAATAGGTAACTGCATTTTCTCCATTTTCATAATATTTTCTCCATTCTCCGAGTCGTCACTCGACTAAATAACACGAAACGACTTTTTAACGGGTTTCCGCGAACTCTTAACGAATACGGGGGGTTTAACGGATGGATCCCTTAAAAACGATAACTTAACCGATCGAATTTGGGTTTAGCGATTTAGTGTAAATACATGACACGACTTAAACACCATGAAAATACGAAACGAACTTGATAAAACATGACACGGTACACACGAAAAGCTTAATGGGTCGAGTTTGGATAGTGATGATTTTGACACGAACCCGGTTAAATCCGACAAGTAACAGACATAACACGATCCATTGTCACCTCTAACTAAAGCGATATATAATTCAAACACATTTCGAGTGATACATTTTGAATGATAGGGTGAGATACCGTGTTCGTATTGATTGATGTATTAAATTATTTTGTGAACATAAACACTAATCAATGTAAATATGATACATTAGCCTATCACAAAAATGTATCAAAATCATGCAAAGCTCTAGACGTACCCTTAGTTTGAGTAGTTGCAATTTGCCACCTTAAGTTTTAAGTATTTTTAAGATTAATAATGAGAAATGTAAATTTTATACATAAAACCAAATCAGGGATTTTTGTACAACGACATATTGTGATTTAGCCTTAAATTTTTAATTTTTATGAATTTACGTGTCAAAAGTTTTTCAAACATGAACATTTGGCCACTAATTTGGTTATATTTAGCAAAAACTATTTACGTTGTGAAAAGTTGCGTTGAAAATGACTAGGAAAGAAGCTAATAAGGTTCAAATGAAATCACGCTATTTATTTCTTTAGAACTTGTGTTTTACTTGTGATATTAATGGCTCATAAAATAATTGAATAAAAGTTATTCTATAAATACTTGGGTCATTATTGAATAACGTTTAGGATTACTTGAAGTATTTAATCATGAAGTGCTTATGTCACGTCATATTAGCTGCGATGATAACTTATCACTGTTAAATTACTGATCGTCTCATTCAATATTTTTGGTTTTGTTTTGCTGGAGTATTTTCTAATGCGACAATAACATGTGAAAAAATTGATATGAGGTGAACAAGTACAAATGCTAATTTTTCCTTTGAAAAACTCATGATTATCTGTGTTAAATAACCTTATTTTCTTCTATTTTATGTGGGACTAACCTTTAAACAATTAAGTGTATATCTATGCATAATATAATTAAATAGAGTACTCGCGATATCCCTTTTAGTATTAGGTGTCGAAAGCGTTCACTTTTATTACTATCATCAATCTATCTTCTTTCATTTATATCTTTCTTAGATTTTAATTATATTACGTATCTATCTCCCTTTTTGTTTATAAATATAATTCCGATCTTAACCGGAAAAGAGAAACTAGCGCTCAAGTATAATTTAAAATCTCCTGCTTCTCGTTCAAAACTTCTTAAATTTTCATAATTTATTTTATTTTTTATTAGCATTTGCAAGAGCCCTATAAGAAGTTTTTTCTCCTAATTGTTTTTAAATAAATTTCTTTTCTCGCTAAAAAAAATCTCTCTTTATTTATATGTCTTATTTAATCTCCCTTCCTTTAAATATCTCTTATAATCTGCACCCATTATTTCATCTCCATTATTCTTAGGGGTCGTTTGTTTTTACCTCTTAAGTCTGAATTTGAACCATTCAGACTTAAGAGGTATCAAAAAGTGTTTGTTTTTTTAAATGATTAAGAGGTTAACGGTCATATTTGTCTCTTAATGATTAAGAGGTAGAGTTAGGTCTGAAGTCTGAATCAGTCTAAATACATTCATTCAGAAGTATATTCAGACGTAAAAACAAACACATTTTTCAGATTTAGATTTCAGACTTCAGATTCAGTCTTCAGATTTCAGATTCAGACTTCAGATTCAGATAAAAAAACAAACGCAACCTTAATGTATGTTAGATTAATCAACTGCACATCATCCAAGGCTGAATCCTAGTATACACACCAACTATTTATCAATCAATAATATTAGATCGACACAAATTTACAATAAAAAGTGGTGCGATACAATAACATTTTACACCGTTATTAGTTATTTTTTTATGAGTATAGATTCGTGCTAACGACAATATTTAATATCAATGCAATACATTATTATATCGCACCAAATATATGACAAATATGTAGCAACGTAAAAGTAGTCTTTGTTATTTTGTGAACCGGGGATCAATTTAATTTGGTTATGTGATGGACAGGGATGGAGAGGCGCAGCTCCCACAAATACAAAAGGCTTATATTAGAGTGAAGTAAGTTAATGGTGCACGTTAGAGCTAAATGATGGTCACTTCAAATGTCATATTTTGATGTTTCTACTTGTTAATGATGGCTTTCAGTGAAATGATTTAAAAGCTGACGTGTGCTTTGCTTTTTGGGTTTTGGTTTGTTTTTCTATTTTTTGTCTATTCCATAAGGGACGACAACGTGACAGTTTTCACGGTTAAGACGTACCTAGTTACAAAACTTGGTCTCTCCAACGAAGCTGAGGTTAGTAATTTATTAGTCTTTCATTTAATAATTGTTTGTAATTCAAAGCATTTTTTTTAATTTTTCAGTTTTATGTAGGGATGGACAAAAATTGGATCGATTCGGATTGAATCGAAAATTAAGATTATTTAAAAAACGGTGCAAAGATCGATCTACAAAAATTAAAGATGATTAAATCTGTCTAATTCATGGCCCACTATATAAAAAGATCGATTTAGACCGGATAGAATCGATTGCCATATATATAAAATAAATGTAATGTTTTTATTTTTCTTGTATATAATTTTTGAATTAATCTATATATCTTATGAATTTAATTTGGAACATTGTTATATATGTATAAACATTAATCTATATAACTTACGAATATTCGGTCCGATCCGAAAAAAAGGCAAAAATCGGACCGGATTGGATCGTGTCCACCCCTAGTTTTGTGTTTTTTTTTGTTCTTTGATTTCCTTAAGACTCTTTTGTTTTAAAAAACATGTGTAGTCTATTTTACAGAATTCATAAAAGAAAATAAAATAAATTTTAAAGTGTAAATAATAAAAAATTTATACCTCAAAGTGCATTAGAAAAAATTATATGCAGATCTCGAATTTTACTTCATTGGAATAATATTTTACCGGATTTTTCTTGTCATATACAATTTTTCTGTGGTTGTTATTAGTGTTTTGTTATGCTTAATTTGATATGAAATTATAAAGATTTTTTACTTATACCGTGTGATACTAGCGCATTTACACGTACCATATATAAGTTTAGAATGATAGTAATCCTCGTCGGGACAAGAATACGAGCTATGATTTTGTATCTTATGATTTTTTAATATTAAATGTAATTATTCACAAGATTACGTTTAATTTTATAACTTTTAGGGAGTATGTCTAGATTTTTCATTATCAGACAACAAATTATAAACAACGATAGTTAAGTTCTAATGTGTATTAAATGTTGAGCTCTTGCCGGCTAAAATTGCGACGACAGAATGTACTAGTTCATCTTTAGCATTCAATATTCGTATCTTGTCATGTCGTCTCGAGTCAAAACAGGACTTTAAAAATCGAATTGATGGTACTTTAATGTAAGTCTTTAGAAAATTTCAAGAAACAAAAATTATAAGATTTCAAATCTCAAAACTTTTTTATTTGGCATGACAAATTTTCATTCCATTCTCTCAAATGGCCACACATAAAATCAAAATTCACAACTTTTTGAACTAATGTATCTAAATGTAGGCATATTAGCCGTATTTAATTTTATTTTCTAACAAAATATCTTTTATTTTGCATTAACTTAAAAGGATATGTGGATTTATTTTAAATTTTAAGATAGGCCTAAAAAGATTAATTATAAAATTATTGGATCTAAATGTCAAAACTCTTAATTTAATTACCCATGTCTTTCTTTTTATTTATAACTCTCACGTGAATTAAATTAAATCAAATCAAATAAATGATTACTGTCAATAATGTAAGAACTTGCATGGTAATGATTATATAAGTGTGTAGGGCACTGTACAAATGCAATTGTCAGATATGTATGGGCAACCATTAGATTAGATTGAAAGCTCATTTGGTTTAATTATTACTTGACATGCATGTATGGACCCATCAATTATCGGTTTGATCTGACTGTAGCTTTTCATATATTTTATTGCATTGATTATACACGATGGTTATGCAAATGGGACAAGACTCACTAAAATCAAAAAAAGCATTGTAAGATTTTCTGTCTTTTCAAACTTTGTATCAACCAAAACAATAAAATAGTGTATAGCATTAGCACAATTAATTATATTTATATCGAACTAAAATATACAAGATATATAAACGTTGATAGAAATATATTATAAAATAGCATGACATGATATAAAATAACACAATAGTATGACATTTACGAATAACACATTAAAATAACCACACAATTATTTCTTTATAAGTTAAATATGAAGAAAAGGACTTTTGGGTGCAATTCTCATGTGTATTGTATACCTTATTTTTTTTCAATGATGTTTACGTCAAATTTAAGGTTATTTGAATTTGACTTCTGCTAGTTATATTCATTTTGCATTTAGTCTCCAATTAAAAGTTATTGCATCATTATATGTTTAAAAATTATTGTATATTTGATCCTTAATTTTGACGATCTCAGAGAGCCTATATTGATTCTAGAGGTTAAACATGTATCATTATATGTTTAAAAATTATTGTATGTTTGATCCTTAATTTTGACGATCGCAGTCAATCGTTAATAGAGCCTATATTGATCCTGGAGGTTAAACATATAATAATTTTTAATTAGGGGTCAAACATATGATAGTTTTTAATTAGGGACCAAAATCAAAACACTAGGAACAACTGTTTTCCCTCTTATCACTAAATCGATTGTTTTCTATTTTTATATCCTAACTTTCTGTTTACCCCCTCATATTAGTAATATTATTTTTTAATGGTTTTCTAAATTCTATATGTCGTTTCTCCCTTGAGTAAGAGAAGTCTATTAAAAGTTTGAACACGAATGGATTACTTGATACCCAAGTTGGAGTACTTGGATTGTTCAACAGAGAAAATACAGAGTGGTATTTTGAGAGTGGTGTACAAAGTGGGTATTTTGAGAGTGGTGTTGTAAGTCTGATTCAGAAAATACATAGTGCGTATTTTCAAAGTGCTAATAATACTTGCAAGTTTAGGCCGAAAAATACAGAGAGTTCTAATGATACATTAGAAAAATAAGAGGGAAATTGAGTTAGAAAGAGAAGAAAGAAAAATCAAGTTGAGAGAGAGAGAGAGAGAGGGAAAATAAGAAGAAAATCAAGTTGAGAGAGAGAAGAGGGGGATAAATCAAGATGTGTGAGAGAGAGAGAGAGAGAGAGAGAGAGAGAGAGAGAGGAGAGAGAGAGAGAACTCTTGCTTTTTGTGGCATTAGAAAAATATTAGTAGAATTTACACTCATTGGTGTGCTGTCTAGCCAAGTAAATTTGGTGCCCATATTGGAGTACTTTGTGGCCAAGTAAATTTAGTGCCGAAGATGGAGTACTAAGGTGTGAAATCATTTGACTAGTTATACCTATTTTAGTTTCGGTCCTCAATAAAAACTATTGAATGTTTGGCCTCCAGGATCAAAATAGCCTCCACTAACGGTTGATTGACAGAGACGTCGAAATTAGGGATCAAACAATAGTTTTTAATTGGGAGCTAAACGCAAAAGGTGCATAACTAGTGGGGACTAAAATTCAAATAACCTTTAATTTTAAACATGTAATTTTATAACGTATACATGAATTTTGTAATGTACACGTGTTAGGTTTATCTATATTGTAACATATAAGGTATACATTAAGGAGTTAAGAAACTTAGTGTGGGAAAATATATAAGTCGACTAGAACAAGAAAAAAGTTCAAAATTGAAAAGCTTCCACTATTTACGAGAATAAGACTATCTCCAACGCATTTGTGCATTTTTGCACACTCAAATGTTCAATTACATTTCCCCCCAAAAGTTCAAATGATCAAAGACAATAAGCAAAATATTTCTCCCATGACAAGTGTAATGACGCTCGAAGTGTGGGATTTTTTTTGAAAATAAAAACTACCAAAAAACCAGAAAAGATAGAAAAAGAAGGAACCCGCGGTAAGTGAAATGCAACGGGAACCTCATTTTGTCAATTTCGGGATCGAAAATCTGATTGCAACCGTTTGCAACTATTTTGCTAGCCCAAAATACTTTTTCAAATATACTGACGGCTCTAGAGAACCAAAAATTAAAAAGATGACAAAAATAATATTTTACAAATATGTCAATGACTTTGGAGATGGTGTTTTAAAAAAACTGGTATAAGAGGCTCGCCCTGGCAATTGATAGAGACAATTATCTTTAGATATTATCACAATTCTTGTTATAATTTTTGGCCAAAAATCATATTGATTTTTTTCCTTCCATGAATGCGGATTACAAAATTTTATGAAATTTGTTTATCTTATAATAACAAAAGGTCCAAATATATCTTTAGATAATGCTAACATTATCAAAAGTCATCATGTCTATAAACAACACATTCTCATTTGCTCATATTTCAAAATTTTCCTTTGAATAGGAAATGCTCTAACTTTCTCCATATGATATTGATCAAGGCTATAAACCCGAATTAAAGTCAATCAACCTATCTATAGTGGGTCCTTGATTTTCCTTTAGGCTTTTGATTGTATTCGTTTTATATTTTTTTTATAATCAAATGTTGCATTGACCGTAATTCGCTTAGGGGACAGAACCGGTATACAGGGAATATAATTACATCTAAGAAATGACATAAATAACTAAAATAAGAGAGCCTCAACCAGAATACAAACTAAATCTACAAGTCACTCGGTAACTCCTCCACAAATTTTAGAAAGTTCGGAAGAGATGCATAATGTCTCTCCTTGATCCAACTCAGTAAGGTGCTTAGAAATACGCAACGGATCTTAGGAGGTCTCCCTACCATCTTCACGCTTTGCGATATTACATCTATGTGATTTTTGTAATCACGTTGGATTTTTTTTCCACATAAAGTCTTCTTATGTTTATCTTAAAATTATTATTCGTGTTGATCATGATATTTAGTAATTTACTCCCGTTGGATGTATAACATCGTATTCTAAATGAGTCGTGTTCGTGTCAAATACAAATTTAATTTTGTGACGTAATATGCGAGGTTGTATAGAACCAAAAAATATTTTTTTGTTCATGTTAAATAATAAATAATACCTCAACACTATATTTTCAACCATAATCCAGTTAGAGAACCAAATCAAGTGGTGTTTTGGAAAAGAGTTTTAGAGAACGCACACTAACTCTCACGTAATATTTGAAATGCTAGGGTTTAACTTACATTGCCCGTAAGTAAAAACGAATGACCAAAATTAGATCGTGTATTTTTCGAAGAGATTGGCGTGACATTTCAAACGGATGGCGAAGGTCCCTGTTGACATATGGAATACGACACGAGAAACCGCTTGTTAAAACTTCTATAATAAATCTGAGAACAAAAAAACCTTGAAATTATCACTTTTTAAAAATATGCTTTGTTTTTGTGCTGAAACTATCATGCAAAATGGTGTTATGTTCTTGAGATGGTCCATCCATAGATTTGGAAGAGCTAAAAAGACCTAGTTTTACATCATTTAACTCCCTTTTTGAATTAATTCATACCAAGCATGTGGATTGGTCTAGCCTAACAACGAGGATTAAACATGACAATAATTACATAATATAATAAAAAAAACACCACAAATTTTGAAAATTGAAGATTATTTGTAATTTTTACTTCAATATTTTAATTTGACCATATAAACCCTGAGATAAACTAAATTACACAATTGAACCCATGGGTTTAACACCATTACTCTAATTTAATAAAACCTCGATATGGCAACTTACTGGTGGATGATGTGAGATAAGTTTTCAAGAAACACAACTAAATGAGGCAATGCGGAAAATAACATAAAAACAACTTAAAATGCTAAAAAAACTACAAAATTTATTTAGAATTCAAGAAAATTTATTCAATACATGACACTGAAACTTTCGAATAAAACTAAAAATTATTTTGAGTTTAGGAAAAATAATTTAATGAATTATGAAACAGAAAAATATAAATTAGAACATAATAAAATTTATTAAAAAAACTAAAAAATATCATAAAATAATTAAGAATACAAGAAAGTTTATTTAAAATTAACCTTCGCCCTAAAAGAATAATTATTTTAATGATCCTGCACATATTCGGGCCCACTTAAAGTTATTAATCCATTACACCCATTCTCATCACTATAGCCAACCGACCCAATTTCGTTAGCCCTGCACATCTAGGCGATGTTCCACACACGACACGTCGATATAGCTAACCAGCCCAATAATCATTAGCCCTACACATATTGGCGACGCCAACACACACTCACGTCACTATAGCTAGCCAACTCAATTTCATTAGTTATATACATATTGGAGATGCAAATTCATTTTAATACGGGTTCTTTGTCTTAGGCATTTTTTATCAATTTATTGTCAATTTATCATTTATGTCTATTAGCCCATCCTTTTTTCGTGTGTGATGACTACAGTGTTTTTCGTGTGTGATGACTACAACATTTTCCGTGTGTCTATTAGCCCATCATTTTAATACATATCCTATCACTTAGGATATGTATGATGGTGCGATGACTACAGTAAGAACATCAGCTGGAGAAAGTAGTGAATTTTCAATTACGGTAGGGCTACACCAAGGTTCAGCATTAAGTCCTTATCTCTTTGCTCTTGTTATGGATGAGTTAACTGGACAAATACAATATGAGGTGTCATGGTGTATGCTATTTGCAGATGATATTGTTTTAGTCGATGAGACTAAGATGGGGATAAATGCTAGGTTGGAATTGTGGAGAGAAACTTTAGAAACAAGAGGATTTTAAATAAGCAGAACTAAAACAGAATATGTGGAGTGTAATTTTAGTAGTAATAGGAGGACAAATGGAGATGTGGTGAAATTGGAGGGTCAAGAAATACCTAGAAATGATCATTTTCGTTATTTAGGATCGATTATACAAAAAGATGGAGATATTAGTGATGATGTTACGCATAGGATTAGAGCAAGCTGGGTTAAGTGGAGAAGTGCGACCGGCGTTCTGTGTGATAGGCGTATACCTTTGAAGTTAAAAGGAAAATTTTATAGGACGGCCATTAGACCTGCCATGTTATATGGGACAGAGTGTTGGGCAACCAAGAAACAAAATGTGCAGAAAATGAGTGTGGCGGAGATGCGAATGCTAAGATGGATTTGTGGTAAAACTCGAAAGGATAAAATTAAAAATGAACAAATTCGTGAAACGGTAAAAATAGCTCATATAGAAGATAAATTGAGAGAAAATCGACTTAGATGGTTTGGGCACGTCAAGCGTAGACCAATGGATGCTCCTGTAAGGAAGAGTGATTTAGTTAGTATTGATGGTAACCCAAGGGGTAGAGGTAGGACTAAATTAACTTGGTGGGATATTATAAAAAAGGACATGATATCATGTGGTTTAACCGAAGATATTGCACTAGACAGAATGGAATGGAAAATTAGGATTCATGTAGCCGACCCCAAATAATTGGGAAAAGGCTTTGTTGAGTTGAGTTGAGTTGAGCCCATCCTTTTTTCGGATATCCAGCCTAAATCATCCCTAGTACCATACCTAGCGATCACCAAGACCACAAGTATTCCCTATCCTATCACTTAGGAAGGATACATACCACAAATCACCACCTCGTTATCAATTTATTGCCAATTTATCATTTATGTCTATTAGCCCCATCCTCTTTTTGGGTATCCATCTTAAATCATCCCTTGTCCTATACCTAGAGATCACAAAGGCCACAAGTATTCCCTAGCGTATCACATAGGAAGAATACATACCACAAATCACCACCTATTCTCGCACATAGACTGACAAAGAAGACGTGATGACGTACTATCTAGCCTCACCCGAAAAATACCCAACCGTACGATATTGCACTCACTAGTCTCATACCTAGAGAGTGTTAACCTAAAAATAAGGGTAAAAAAGCATAATTACATCAAAATTTCAACGTCCCCGCGGTGTCAAAATATTAACACAAGCAACATTCAAGTAATTCACATTTTCTATTTATAGATACAATTATTCCAATTAATTCTCCAATTCAATATTATCAAAATTATGCCATTTTAATTTTATAATTAAACAAGTCTTACCAATCGTCACACAAGTTGTCAAAGTTCATAAATTATATATGAGTGATATTTTATCGGTTAACACAAGATTTCATTTTTTTATATGCATATAAACCTATTACGCAATAATAAATCCAATCTACAATATTCACATAAGAATCGTGATTTTTCGAGTCGAAACATTATTACAAATTCATTTTTTAAATTTTAATAGGAAAAACGTCCCACGGTTCTATCATATTTCAAATCTATGTTTAGAGCATTCGATTGTTTCAAATCTTGAATATATTTTTAAATTTGAATAAAAATTATCCTGAAATTATTTTCACTTTTTTCTAATTAGTCCTCCTACTTTATTTTAAGAAAACATCATTTATTTTAGTTTAGTAATATCTAAAATGCATAACACTTAAGGGGAATAATAGAATCATTCATGCCTGTAAAGAAGTCATCTTGAAAATATGATTACATGGTTGTGTTCCTCTCACGGAAATAATAAAAACATGTTCTTGGTGGTCTTTGAGATTACTTGATTTAGGTCTTAAAATTTTGGGTTAAAGATTGTGTTTAATAAGGTTTAGGTTCTGTAGATGAGAGGATAAAATTATGGGAAGCTTACATATGCCTACCCATAGAATGCTACGATTGGGCGCTCATACATCCAATCCTACATGCACCTATCCCATGACAAAAAAATATAATGTATTCAGCATACACATAGATATATCTAAGAAAATAATACGTACCATGTTATCCCACTAACCACGCCTTGTCTCCTGCTAGGCCTTCTCTGCCTAAGGTTCCTGAACTTGAAGGGCATACACCCTAGGCATAATCGGTCCTTGCGTACCCATTACTGGTGTTGTTATCACTCCCTGTGCACTTGGTGTTGGTGTTGCTATAAGCCCTTGGCTCTCCTGACCCTGTGCTTTTAGACACCTAGAAGCTCGATGCCCCACCTCTCCACAAACTAAACACGCACCCCTAAAAGGTCCCAAATGCCTTCCCAGTTCTCACTCACTCTACTATCCCTGCCCCTGTCTCTGAGGACCCTGTTGAACGCCATTGCCTTGCTGAAAGGCTTGCTGCTCCTAACGTGTTTGCTTCCTCTTCCACGGTTGGTCATTACGACCCTTATTCTCCCCACTTGCCTTGGTCCCATTTTGACCGCTCGACTCATATCTTTTACCCTATTTCTTTTAATAATTTACCTTCTCCTTCCATAACAACAATACGATGTCCACCACCTGAGTGTAAGTAGTGTGCGCCAGATTCTCTAAAACCATCTGCTTAATCGACCATGTCAAAGCCTTAACGAAACACTCCATCTTATTTGCCTCAGTATTCACCTCATCCGGTATATACATCGATAGATTTGTGAACTCCTTGTTCATACTCGGCAATTGACTTGAAACCCTGTTCTAAATCCAGAAACTCGTTATTCTTCTTACTCCTAATCAAATAAGGAAAATATTTGTCATTTTATTTCACCAAAAAATCTCCATAATTCAGACGATCCCTATCCTCAGATGTGATGACACTGTCCCCCCACTGCAACGCATTCCCAGTCAATTTGAATGTTTCCAACATCTTATTCTGCACATCTGTACAATCTACTATCCTTAAGTACCTCTCCATATCACGCCTCCATTGGTGAGCAACCATTGGGTCAGAACAAAGTGGGAGGATTGTCCTTATGGAAACTGGCCATCACCTTGTCCCAAACTGAGGCGGGTGTATCCTGTTGTTGCGCCTCTAGGTTTTCCTACCTCTGTCTCCCTATATCAATATCGATCGCAGTGGCTTCACGAACAATAGTCGCTAACTCCATGGCCCAAACGTAGAACTAGAAACTGGACCGTCTCTCCTATCTCCAGATCTTTTAGTGTTTTCCATTTGAAAAGACAGGATTAAACAACAATCAGACTCGGAATAACTAAAGAATACAAATCATCAATAGAGTAATGCGAAAGCTAAAATTGTCTCATGACCAACGAAATCTAAGACCATGCTCTAATACCATCTGTAACATTCTGAGCACTCTAGCGTCAGCCACTGCCAAATTATGCCAGGCATCACTAAATTAAATATTATTTTCAGCATTTGACAGAAATATGAGACATTAAAAACTTTTATTCCACAAGATATAATTTGAATAAATCCAATGAATACAAACGTCCATGTAAATAAAATTCATCACCATGCGAACTTCAAAATAAAATCCAATTCAAAACGATAGATTAAAGCTATCGATAAACAATCCAACAAAGCCTCCGACTGAAATTCATAAACAATCGTGGAACCGAATGACCCACCAAAATCCATAAATGATTGTCTCATAAATAAACGATGGAATGAAAATAAATTAAACTACTAAAGCGATAAAAATAAATCTCCAACTGCAATCCAAAGATCTCCAATCCATCATATGCAGCTACTCTAGCAACTATACCTGAGATATAAGTCAATGCAATGGGTCAGAGCCCCCGCATGAAGACTAGTTACTCCTCCCAATTAGGGTCCGTAAACCCAGACATAAGCATCATACATGATAAATATCACAATAGAATATTTTAATTAAACTATATAATTAAATGCGAATAAAGCAACAAGATACTAATTACCCACATACTAAGCCACCCCACTATTTAGGTTCAGTTATTTAAGTTACAACATTTCATTTTATCAAGGATACTAACTTAATTTAATGCGTTGAATCAATTTATTATCGAAGCGACGCTACTATAGCCAGCCGACCTATCTATAAATCCTGCACATATTCGGGCGCATAAAGCTATCAATCCATTACCCACTCCCATCACTATAGTCAACCGACCCAATTTTGTTAGCCATGCACATATTGGCAATACCAACACACACCCACGTCACTATAGCCAACCATCCCAATTTTTTAGTTCTGCATATATTGGTGACGCAAATTCATTTTAATACCCTTTCTTTGTCTTAGGCATTAGTTATCAATTTATTGTCAATTTATCTTTTCTCTCTATTGGAGCGACCCTTTATTCGGGTAATCCAGCCTAAATCAACCTTAATCCCATACCTAAAGATCACAAATTTCTCCAGTGTGAGCTTCTGGCTTCCAGCATTAGAAGTAATGCAAATGAACTCTTTATTACCTTCATTACATGTTTCAATGTGATATCCGTTCACTCTTATGTCCTTAAAACTCAATAAATTTCTTCCGTAATTTCTCGAGTATATAACATTATTTATGAATAAGTGGGTACCATTAGGTAACACCGCGTGGGGTCTTCCGGAGCCTTCAATAATCTTAACATGACCAGCTGTAGTGGAAACATTCGATGTATTGTATACTAAGTAAGAGAAAAACTTCTGGTTTTTTAAAATGGTGTGGGTTGTCCCACTGTCTACCAGACAAGGGTAATCTTTGCGCTTATATTCGGATCCATACCTTTAACATAATTAAATATAAATTGAAATTCAATCCACCAATCATATAATCATAAAAAAATTATCAAAATCATTTCATTAACTAATAAATTCTTAAAATAAAGATATTAAATAAAATTGTCTAACCTCAAATGATAAACTACTAATGTCTCAATAGAAAAGATAAAGCAGATAAAGAAATAAATAAAGCATAATCTTTTAGGTCTTCAGGACCGTATCTGGTGGTTCTCCAAGCATGTTATCAAATGTCTCCTCATCAATAGCATTTCCATCATCATCTTCAAAAACATCATTGAAATTGAGATCATTATAGTCAAGTTTCCAATGGTCTTCAGGACCTACCACAAAGTTTGTCTCTGCTTTCTTTTTCGAGACGTGATATTTTTCTACAAATTTCTTGAACGAACGACAGGTACATGTCCAATGCCCACTACGTCCACATCTATAACAAATATCATTTGGATTCTGTGGATTTGACTTCTGATTCTCTTTATTGTTCTTATTATTCCACTTCAGGTGGTTCTTGAATTTCTTATTTTGTCTAGAGCTTTGATTATGGTAGCCATTTCTTCTGGAGTTGCCATGTCCCCGCCGCATATTTCCTCAGCCACTTTCGCTATTCTGAATAGAGTTAGCATTCACTTCAGAGAGTGTTATAGATCTAGTGGGTCTAGATGTACGATTCTTCATCAGTAAGTCATTGTTCTGCTCAACAACTAGGAGACATGAGATTAGTTCTGAGTACCTTTTAAACCCTCGCTCTCGATATTGTTTATGCATGAGCATATTCGAGGCATGAAATGTTAAGAATGTTTTCAACATATTTGCATTCGCTACCTTTTCTCCACATAGATTTGCTTAGAGGTAATCTTGAACATAGCAGAAATGTATTCAGACACAGTCTTAAAATTTTGAAATCTCAAGTTGAGCCATTCATGGCATGCACATGGAAGTATGACCGATTTTTTATGGTTATAGTGCTCCTTTAGGGATTTTCATAAATCTATAGGATCTTTCACAGTTAGGTACTCACTTTTCAAATCATTGTGTATGTGATGTCCAAGGAATATTATGGCCTTAGCGTTGTCCTGCCGGGACATGGTATTTTGAAGTGTTATTGCATCACGAGGTGGAGTTCACCGTCTTGAGACCAATTAAGATAATTCACCCCAGAAATTTCAAGGGCTTCAAATTCGAGTTTAGAGATATTTAACATTTTTAAATTGTTCAATAAGTAAATTACAATCAGAAATATGTAATGCATAATAAAAAAATTATAATTAGAACTTCAGGTTCGTGGTATTTATTTTTTGGAACTTCATATCAACACATAAAATAATTGAACTTCGGGTCAATCTTAATAAGTATAAGGACTTTAAAATCTCTACCCTTTTGTGTCAAAACTTCAGGTTTGATCAGATTTAAAAAAATATATTTGGGGACGTTTAATGTCTCTTACTCTATGATAGAGATAATCAAAACTTCGGGTTTTGATTGAGCGTATATATTATTGGAACTTCAGGTCCAAATTATAAATAACAATTCAAGTCCCAAATTTAATGGTAATTAAGAACTTCAGGCTCCAATTACTGGAAATTTCAAGTCTCCAAAATCAAAACTTCAGGTTTGATTTTATGGCATATTTTATTATCATGTCCAAAAATTGAACATGAATTGCGAACTTCATGCCGTAAAAATTTAAATTAGAATTGGAAACTTATAAATAATCAAAATTTCAGATTTTGATTTAAGACATTTTATTGGAACTTCGGGTCCAAAATTTCATTTTTACTCATACATTAATTTGAAGAAAAAAATTTAATAAAAGAAATATAACTTGTACGATTTGATTTTTGTAACCAAATATTGACCATCATCTATGCTTTAAAAGTTAAAAAAAATATAACTTGCGTATGAAAATAAATTCATGTACTAACATGCCATGAAAGAGGAATTTTTTATTCTCTAGAATGACTATTCATGCATAATGGAGATGAAGACTTACAATGGAACAGAAAAAAGAAACCTTAAACCCAAATCTAGATTTACTTATATTATTTTTAAAACATGCAACTATTCATGTAAGTTATTGTTGTGTAAAGGTGTGAAGATATAATAAAGAAGATGCGTATCTTTTCTGTCGACTGTTGTTTAAAAAAAACTTTTTCTGTTAATCGACTCCGATTGATAGTCGTCAAAATTTGTAGGTTCGTGCTGATAACGTGTTAAGAGAAATAGGGCACAGAGAGATTTTTAGAGAGGAAAAGTTCTCATCAATTGGTGTTTCAATAATGAGGGGGTCACCCCTTTATTTGTAATACAAGTGATCTCATTCCAAAAGCCTATTTTTCCAATGTGGGACGTGTTGTAGTGGACATCCACCTTAAAATACAACTTTTATAACACTATAAAAGATGATAGGTCATTTCTCAAGAAATTATCATTAGTACAGAGTTGTCATGGTGTGGAGTGAAAGAGAGACCAACAATAGAATTAGAATGTGATAAAATATAAGATGTATTTAACTCGAGGATAATGATAAAATATGTACATACTTATCGAACCCCACAACCATTCATTGGCCTCAATATGCAGTACTTCAAAATACCATATAAATGTTGTGTTAATCGTCACCACATATTTTAAATCAAATTGCAATGATACAAATTTAATATAAATACTTTTAGATGCAGTATGTTACTTCAAAGTAAAAGTTGGAGTGCTCTTTTAAAACACAATATGAACGTGTAAATATGTATTCGTATCCCTTTTACATTTATATTCTTAAATTTGAATCAGGATGGTTGATATTGTGGCATTAAATTGGCCTTTTGTTTAAATAAATATGAAGATAACGCTTTTATTTTGTCTGGGCATGATTAAGAAGTAAAAATATTTTTGAATACGAATTTGATGAGGTACATTCTTTGAGAGAACTAATTAGACATCAAATGAATATGCTTTTTATATTCAAACTTGATATTTAATATATAGGGTTAATTATACTTAGATTCTTTGAACTTTGGCTCGCCTACACTTCACCACCTTAGCTTTTAATTTATGCACTTAAACTCCCAAACTTTGAAAACGGTTACAAGTAGCACTCAAATGATAACACCATTAAGTTTTTGACAGAAAATGATACGTGGCAACCATCTTGACTTTGTCAAGGGGCATTTTAGTATTTTACACTTTTTTAAAAATCCTAAGGTTTATCTCTCTTTCTCACTCTCTTCTCTCTTTCATCTCTACATTTCTCTCTCCTCTCTCTAGTTCAAGCCTCATCTCTCTCTCTACACAAAAAAGATTTGGGGTTGAATCGGGGCTGCGACTAGGGAGCGAGGCTAGGGTGGCGAACGGGGGTGAAGTGGGATGAGATGGGAACACATTTCATCGATTGATTTTAAATTTGATTTGGCAAAAAATTAGAACCAAAACGCATTCTAATAAACGAATTTGAGCTATCTGTCTAGGGTTGGCATGATCTTCACCTCTCTTTTTTTTATTTTCTTTTGTTATTTATCCATTTGATCCTATATTAAAAGATTTATTTTCAAATTTTTTAGGGGGATTTTTTATTTCTAAAAATTGTTATTATGTTTTTTTTAACAATTTTATTCAATATTAGCCGAACTATATAAAAAAAAAATTAATACTTTTTTTTAGATTTTTTGTAATTTCACAACCATTAGCTGTTTTCAATCATTTTTTGCATTTTTGCTGGAAATTATTTTTGTGCTTTACAGTTTTTTTGGATATTGTATTATTTTTCTAATTTATTAATTAATTTCCTTTTCAACAAGTCTGTGTTTTTAATTAGAAATTTGTTTTTATTTTCTATTGAAATTTTATTTTTTCTATTAAAAATCTCTTCTCTACTTATAGGGAATGTTTTTTATTGGAAATTTATTTTTTATATTGGAAATCTATTGATTTTACTATTCGAAATTTGTTTTTGTTAAATATTTTTTATATTGTTTTCAAAATTTTGAAAGTTTTTGGTAATTTTCAAAATTTTGATTAAGGTTTTTGTAATTTTTCTAATTTCAAATGATTTTCAACAAGTAAAGTACTTCTGCTCTCTTTTATTATGTTTTGTGTTAATACTTTAAGTCTCCATTTTTATCACTCTCATAAATCTATCTTTCATACAGTTTTATCCCCCCAAAAAATGTTTTGTCTTGAAAATTATAGGATATATCCTATCAAGACATAATTTTTTTTTCACCCAGGTCATTTTCTCACTTTTGAATCAAATGGACCGTTATATATTCCTTTTCCTCTCCCTCTATTTATCTCCCTCTAATTTTAATATTATTACTTATATATCTCCATTTATTTATCTAGTTTTCCTCTACCTTTAATTTATCTCCTTTTGCATCCAAATACTATTTCCCCTCATTTGCATCTTATTTAAAAATATTTTTTTATTCACTTTTTTTTCTTTGCTTTTATTTAAACCCCCGTCACAATATAATGACGTCATCATTTAATAATTGTTAAGATCCCCAACAGGCTTTCTTATAAAAAGAGCTTGAAAGTGTCAATTTATTAATGCCACCATTTAATAATTTTAAGAGATCTCAAAATTCCCTATAAAATGTGAAAGGAATCTATCTCATATAATACAAGTGTTTTTAATTCCTTCATTTGATAATTTTTAGGAGCTTTAGTAATATTGCAAACACCAAAATAACATTGCATCTTATAAAATATTAGATATGATGGGAGTATGGGGAGGAGATGGAAAGACGGTTAGCGGATATGACAGGAGGATTCACTAAATTCCTAGGAGTTAAGTATGATGGAAATGAGAAGGAAGCATTGTTGTTGCTTAAAAATTTAGAAGAAAAACGAACTGGCAAATTTATGGTGGAGATGGAAGGGGGGGGGGGGGGCAAATAAAGGTATCAAATGAAGTTACGCTTAATATCATGCAATGTGAGGGGTTTAAATGATCTCGCAAAGAGATGAGTAGTTGGTGGGGCTATTTGTAGGTGGCGGCCCAAGTGTCGAAATTGGGGAGTGTAGATAGGTTGATGGCTATGTCAATATAGGGAGGTCGATCGATAGAGTAGTGCAGTCTAGACGTTGTGGAGTCGTTAGGAGGTGTGATTATTATATGAGATTCTAGAATGATGGAAAATTTAGAAATATGTATGGGTACTTGGTCATTATCTCATTGTTTTGTAACGTGGAGGATGTTTTAACTCGGAGTTTCTCGGGAGTGTATGGTCCAGTGGAGAATACGATTAGATGAGAGTTATGGGAGGCTTAGCTAGGGTGCGAAGTATGTGGGGTGGTAGGGAGAGAGAACATTCTTATACGATGGATTATTTGGATTTCATTAATGAGTTAGAATTACTAGATATACCGATGGATGGGGCCTTTACTTAGACCAATAATAGGGGAGTTTCTTCCCTATCCTAGTCAGATCAGTTTTTACTTTCTAATGAGTGGGAGGAGCATTTTCTGGAGGCTGCGCAGTCTTGTTTACCTCAAGGACCTCTAATCATATTCTTATAACGTTAGTGTGTGTGGGGTGGATGGAAGGGAGGAATCCATTTAGATTTGAAATTATGTGGCTAAAGAAGGTTGATTTTGTTGTTAGGGTGAAGGAATGTCGGTAAGGGTATGAAGTGGGTAGTATTTCTAGTTTTTCATTAGCAAAAAAATTATCTCTTCTCAAAAGAGATACCAAAATGTGGGATAAAGACGTGTTTGGGAATGTGGGGGATCTTATTGAGCGATATATAGAGGAAATTTATGCCTTTGATATATTGAAGGGATGGTAGGTCTTTCCGGGGAAGAGAATGTGTTGTGGGAGTAGAGAAAAGAGGTTGAGAGGTTGGATCGGGAGGAGATCAGTTGGAGGAAAAAATCGAGGACATTATGGTTGAAGAAAGGAGATAAGAACACTAAATTTTTTCATAAGGAACCAAACTCTCACCATCGCTTTAACCATGTGTGGAAAACTGTAGTGGTGGAGGAAGAGTTCACCAACGAGGGTGAGGTGAGAAGGGCGATCAATCAGTACTACGAGAGGCTACTCACTAATAAGGAACATTGGAGACCCACGCTAGATGGGTTGCCAATGGGTAGCATTTCCAAGGTCGAGGTAGATAAGTTAGAGAGATTGTTCATAGAGGAGGAGGTTATGCAGGTTTTGAGGACAATGAATGGAGATAAGACGCTAGGCCCATATGATTTCACTATAAATTTCATTTAACTATATTGGACATTGGTTAGAGAGGATGTGATCGCTATTTTCAGTAAGTTTGATGATAAGGGCTAATTCGTAAGAAGTTTTAACATTACTCTCTCGACGTTGGTCCCCTAGAAACGAGGATTGGTTAATGTGAGAGACTTTAGGCCTGTTAATTTAGTAGGGACCATGTATAATTTGCTAATGAAGGTGTTGTCGGTCAGACTTAGAAGGCTACAATTGACCCTATTATTTCAGAAGCCCATAACACTTTTGTGGGGAAAATGAAAATTCTTGATGTGGTGTTAGTGGCAAATGAGTGTATTAATTCCAGGTTGTGAAATGGTGAGCCATGTATTATCTTTAAGCTTGACATTGAGTAGGCATATGATCACCTGAATTGGGGATTTGTCTTGTATCTATTGAAGATGATGGGATATGTGGAGCGATGGTGCAAGTGGGCGAAAAGTTTCATTTCTTTCGTTAAGTTCTCGATTATGGTGAATGGGTTATCAAAACACTTTTTCTCGCGTTCTAGAGGGATACGCCAAGGAGATTTTCTATCCCCATTACTCTTTATATTGGTGATGGAATCGCTCGCACGGATAATAGGTTGTACGGTTAAGGCGAGGCAAATAAGTGGATTTAGGTTGGAGGTCCAAAACACCCAAGCTGTTAGGATTTCTCATCTCTTATTTATAGATGACACTATTATCCTTTGTGAGGCGATCGAGGATCAAATGAGTTCACTGAAGGTTATGATTTTGTGTTTTGAATAGATGTCTGGTATTAAATTAAATCCCGAAAGAGTGAGATGATGCCAGCCAGGGGAGAAGATAATGTGGGTTCATTGACAGATTTACTAGATTGGAGTGTCGGTATGCTTCCTTTATCTTGGCCTCCCTCTCAGGGCGAAATCTAAGTCTATATAGATATAAAATTCGGTTCTCAAGAAAGTCAAAAGGATATTTGAAGTCTAAAAGAATATCTTTCTTTCAAAACAGAGGAGGATGACTTTGATCAAAAGCGTTTTATCGAGTCTTCGTATTTACTTTATGTCAGTTTTACCTTTGTTGGGCTTTGTGCATAAGTTTCTGGGTAAGATGACGAGGGACTTCCAGTGGAGAGGAAATGAGGATAAATTAATATACTTCTTAGTGCGTTGGGAATATGTTTGTAAGTCGCTGAAGGAGGGGGTGCTGCAGTGAGGAGCTTATAATACTTTAATACGGCATTGTTAGGCAAACGGCTATAAAGATTTAATAGTGAAGATATCCCATTGTGGATTAAAGTAGTGGTGTATCGAGGTGTATCTTCAGATACGTGTGGGGTCCTAGAGTGATATGCTTAGTCCATTGTGTGGGAATATGGAGATACATAGCTCAGGGATAGGAAGAATTCTCTCGAGTCACTTTCTTCTTTCTAGGGAGTGGGAATACAATAAAATTCTGGAGGGACAAATAAGGGAAGGATGGCACTTTGGAAAATATTTTCCTAGGGATGTTCCGTCTTGGAAGGGATAAGGAAGGTTTAGTGGAGGATCAAAGGGTGAGGGTATGGGATCGTATAGTGTTGAATTTGAGGTTTATAAGGGTTTACGGGATTAGTAATTAGAGGAGGCAGAGTCATTATTTCATTGATTGGATGAGGTGTTGATGCCGATAAGAGGAGAGAGTTTTGAAGTGGGTGCACAAAAAGGATGGAATCTTCACGGTTAAGAACTTTTACACAATGTTGAGGGGACATGGGAATGCTTCTTTCTCGTGGAAGGAAGTATGGAAGTCTAAGGCACTTCCTAAGGTCATTTTCCTTGTTTGGACCCCTACTAGGAAGGCTATATTATTGTTAGAAAGGATATAAAAAAGGGGGGTAAGGATGTCCAGTAGATGTTTGTTATGTAAGGAGGCGGATTAGTTGAGTACTCGTTTACTTCTGCATTGTCGAGTGATAAGGGTGTTATAGAGAATTTTCTTGTCTTTATGTCGTATTCAGTGGGTCATACCTCAAAAGGTGAGCGAGGTGATGATGACATGAAGGATCCCTATGGAAGGGTGAGAGGAATGTTTGAGGGATGGTCCCTCATTTCACTCTTTGAACGGTGTGGAAGGAGAGGGATAAAAGGTGTTTCGATAGGGAAGAACTTGCTCTATCTAGACTTCTTTATACCTTTTTGAGTATGCTTATAATCTGGCATAAGAAAAGTCACTGACTGTCCCTTCTTCTGTTCGTAGATTTTATGGAAGAGTTACAGAAGGTAGACTAGTTTCCTTTTCCTCAGTTAAGAGGCGGTGCAGTTAGGACGGCCTATTTCTTTTGTTGTGTATACTACCTGTATACGGGATTCCCACTTGGGTCAGTTGTTTTATATGAATCATTTACTTATAAAAACAATATTAGAGCAAGTATAAAACAATGGTGCTAAAGTAATATTGAAACTTATAAAATCACAATATCAACATACCATTAGGGATCGAAATCGAAAGTTACAAATATATGTTCGAATCATTGAACAAATCTTAAGGACAATAGACTAAACAAGCATTCATTGTAATAAAAAATATATAAAAAACATCCGCGCATCAGGCGGACTGAAAAATAGCATATATATAAGAGAGAGTAGAGCGACCCACGTATTGTACCCATTCAAGTGACCCACTCATGTGGCTGATGCCATATCAGCCAAAAACACACCCAAGTGCATTACTCTTTTTTGTTAATCATTTCTTTCTTTTTATGTCACATTTTGCTTTCCACTCTTCTTAAATAAAAAATAAATAACTCATAAAATATAATTTCATTTAAAATATAATTTATATATTTTCACTCCTCCCAATATAATTAATCAAATGAGACGAAATTTTTTATATAATTTTAAATTTTCTAAAATATTATTTTTACACCCAATATTTTATTTTTCAACGTTAAAAATTAAATATCTCATAAAATTAGTTCCGTTGAATACGAATTATATATATATGGACTCCCCTTGAGGCGATCTATCAAACAAGACCAAAAACTATAGGTTATTTCTAAAATTTTGTTTTTACACCCAGCGGTTTATTTTTTAACGTTAAAAATCACGTCTCTCTCAAAATAAAAATCCGTTCATCACGAAATTTATATATTTTGGCTCCTCTAAATGCTATTTATCAAACGATACCAAACAACTATAGGTAATTTTAATTTTTTTACAATTTTATTTTCACACACCGTTTTATTTTCCACGTTAAAATTATACATCTCACAAAATATTAGTTCGTTTAACACGACTTTAGATAATTTCAAATTTTTTAAAATGTCATTTTCACACCCAGTATTTTATTTTTCAACGTTATATATATATATATATATATATATATGGACTCCTCTTGAGGCGATCTATCAAATGAAATCATATAACTGTATGTAATTTTCAAATTTTGTTTTTATTTTTACATGCAACAGTTTATTTTCAACAGTTTATATATTTTGGACTCCACTTGATGTCCAAAATGTAACTAAGTTTAATAAGAAATTTACATATTTTGGATATTGAGTGGAGTCCAAAAAATATAAATTTCGGGTTAAATGAACTTATTTTTTGTGATAAGCGTAATTTTAACGTGGAAAAATAAAACGTGTAAATAAAATTGTTAAAAAATTGAAATTACCTATAGGTGTTTGCTCTCGTTTGATAAATAGAAATTAGGGGAGTCAAAATATATAAATTTCGTTCTGAACGTATTTCTATTTTGTGATAGACGTGATTTTTAACATTGAAAAATAAACTGTTGGGTGTAAAAACAAAATTTTAAAATTACCTAACTTTTTTTGTTCTCGTTTAATAGATCGCATCGAGGGGAGTCCATATATATAAATTCATGTTCAACAAAACTAATTTTATGAGTTATTTAATTTTAAACATTGAAAAATAAGATAGTGTGTAAAAATAATATTTAAAAAAATTGAAATTATCTATAGTTGTTGGTCTCATTTGATAGATTCTGTTGAGAGGAGTGCAAATATATGAATTATATTTGAAAATAAATTATATTTTATGAATTATTTATTTTTTATTTAATAAAAGTGGAAAGTAAAATGTGACATAAAAAATAGGAGAGTAATAAATAGAGTAGTGGACTTCCGTGTGTGTTTTTGGCTGATGTGGCATCAACCACATCAGTGGGTCGCTCTAGTCTTTCTCTATAAATAAAGTGCTCTCTTGTAAAAAGCGTGAAATCGATAATGTTATTAATCACAGTCTTATAGATTATAATTTATTAATTCTTATAAAACTTATTAATTGAGGTAGAACACGATGAGTCATATATTACTAAATAATAACTATAAAAGTTTATGTGTTTTTTCTTAATATAACTTACTCTCAAGTTTATATTAATTTGTGAAAATTAACAAATTAAATATAAACTAATATTAATTTAATACATTTTTTTATATAATTTTTGTTTAACCATTTTAGCGGAAAACTTGCTAGCACTCATCTTTGATACCATTTCACTTCACTAACTACTACAAATAGTCACAGAAGTGTTACAAAATCACGTCATAGAGTATCACACAAATTTATTTTGAGTGAAATGTACAATAGAGATATTTTTTATATCTTTCTCGTAAGAATAAAAATATTATAAAACATTTGCACATCAACGAAAGTAGCAAACTATGGAGTCTTTCTGACTCACTTTTGAAATGTTCAATAGTGTGTATTATGTTATAGTTTAAATTAATATAATATAATTCCGTTGAGTTTAAGCTAATTCTTCAATAAATTCTTAGATATGCGTGGTGTATGTATATTGAATCACGGAACAAAATAATGATATTATTAATATTTGAATTGGCAGATATATTGTATTTTCAAATGCATATTATTAATGTATAGTATAATTTTCGTATTATATTGGTCTGTAAAACGTCTCCAATGATATCATTGAAATATACTCATCCATGACATATTTAGAGTAATTAGTATTTGATATTAACCCGAACCTTTTATTATTCGTCTCTAGAATTTGATACAATTATTATAGATTCTTGTAAAAAATTATCAGTAGAATTTGATACAATTAGTATTTGATATTAACCCGAACCTTTTATTATTCGTCTCTAGAATTTGATACAATTATTATAGATTCTTGTAAAAAATGTCAACATGCTTCCTTCATCCATAAATTAAGCTAGAGCATTGCTACACCGACTCTCTATCCGACTCGCTCTCCTTTGTCCACTAAAGGACAAAAAAAAAGAGGGGAAAACATGTTTTTTTTTTTATTTATAAACAAGATATTGTTAAAAAAAATACTACATTCATAAAAAAAATTATATGATTTTTATAAATAAAAACTAGAAAAAATTGTTAACTAATTTTTTAAAACAGTTAAAAAATTGTTGAAACCTTATTTTATTTTCAAAAAACTATTTTTTTTTTATTTCTTAAAAACAGTTTCTTATTAATAAAATTGTATTTATTTTCTTAAAAATATGAAAAAATTATTTTTTAAAATTGACTTGAACTCACATTATCGCGATTGGTTAGTGCCGCTGGCGCGGACCCATATCATCGTCGCGATTGGTTAGTGCCGCTGACGCGGACTCACATCATCATCGAGATGAGTGAGTGCCGCTGGTGCGGACCCATATTATCGTCGCGATTGGTTAGTGCCGTTGGCGCGGACCCTCATCATTGTCGCGATTGGTTAGTGCCGCTGGTGCGGACCCACATAATCATCGAGATTACTGAGTATCGCTGGCGCGGACCCACATCTCATCGCGATTGGTTAGTGCCGCTGGCGCGGGCCCGCATCCTTTAAACTATTTTTTTTTAAAATGACTTTTCTTGAAAATACAAATTTTCAATAAAAGTCATTTAAAAAAAATAATGAAATATTTTTTTTGTTTTTTAAAACAGTTATAAAAAGTTAAAAACACTTTAAAAAAGTTCTTTGCCACATATTTTGGAGAGGGAGTGCCGTTGGCGCGGACCTCTAAAAATAAGAGAAGATTGAGTGCTCGAGGGACTAAATGGGTTAAACTAAAAATATATGTCCTTTTTAAAAAATATAATTTAAAAAAAAAACATTTTTTTTCATTTTCTAAAAACAATTTCTTTTTAAATTTTTTTTTATTAAAAATATGAAAAACTATTTTTTTAAAAGCTAGCGCGGGCCCAAATCATCGCCGAGATTGGTTAGTGCCGCTGGCGGGGACCCACATCATCGTCGGAATTAGTTAGTACCGCTGACGCGGACCCACGTCATTTAAACTATTTTTGAAAGAAATGACTTTTATTGAAAATAAAAATTTTCAATAAAAGTTATTTTAAAAAAAAATAGTAAAATGTTTTTTTTTTGTTTTGTAAAACAGGTGTAAAAAATTAAAAACACTTTTGAAAAAAAAAACAGTTCTAAAAACATAGTTTTTATTAACAATAACAATACAAAATTTTTATTTTTATTAAAAAAACAATTTGAACCAATGATTATATGACAACTCATTGTGACTCACATTGTGAGTCACAAAATGAGAGTCCCTCTAGAATTTCCCATTAAGCTATAGTCGTTGATATAATCTATAAGAATAAAATGTTACATCTGACCCATTAAGTACATCAAATATACCGAAATTGTTTTATGTGTGTTATATCATGATGTTGATCATACATCGTACAATACATGTAACTCACTTTTAGTAAATTTTGGTAAGTAAGTGCATCACACTCTATTGGGATCATGTACATATAGTTATATTATGTATCTAAGTCACGTAGTTGGATTCATTTTGTGCACTTACATGGGTAAGTATATATGGTCAACTCATCGGACTCTTGAACATAATAAATTTTTGAAAAATATCAAACAATCCTCCTATAATATATTAATATTTAATATGCTTTGAAAAGATTTTTCAAAATTATCAATTTTTATAAAGTTTACACATTTTTCTACAATTATTTTTCAAAGGACCACTTTTGAGAAAATAAAAATTTTCCAAACCATTCCTAAATTATGGATCATTTTGAAAATTTCCATAAGATGAATTTGTGTGAATAAATTAAGGAATAAGGAATATCACATTTATATAATAAAATTAAACATAAAATTAACTAAATTTTTCTATATGTCAATTGGTTAATAATATTTGTAATTTTCTTTCATTAAATAAATAATGGCAGGTAGATATTTCATGTGTGGGAAAGAAGCTTTTGCATTCACAAACATTGAAGAATGTAAGAGACTCGATTTGGCTGCCTAGATTGATGATTGAATCAGTAAATTCTAGAGCAACATCGACTGAAATTTTAGATGGAAGCTCAGTAAATCACTTGATGTCTTTGGAATATGGAAGGCAATTCCATTTGAATTAAACATATTCAAGGCATGTCTATATTTCAACTTTTTTAAGTCTGTAAAGGTAAGTACATAAGTAATATTATCTATCAATGATGTATATGGTTTGATTTTGACTAGGTCATTTCCCATGAACCACGTAATGCAACATTCCCTCTCTCTCTCTCTCTCTCTCTCTCTCTCTATATATATATATATATATATATATATATTGATATATTGTAGGTCCCTTTTTTATGTGTGCTTTTAAGTGAATTTTTTTTTTTCAAAAACAAACTTTTTCCAATTTTAATATGAACCAATTTTACTTAATTTAATTTTATCTTGTTAATCCTAAACATCCATCTAGTGTGATTAAACAAGTAAAATAAATCAAGTCCACAAAACACATAATGTCGATGTACGAGGAAACCACTTAGGAAAAAAATCTCGGACGGTCCAAGCTAGACAATCACTATGATACGTTATTACAATGTCCAAATAGTAGACTTACTCAATGACTTGATACCCCACAAGCCTTGACGCTCTCCGATGCTTCAACCGCTCCTCTACAGTGCAATGCAAGAGTCCACCTATGCAAGGTTCACAACACACAAGTCCATGTATGTCTCAGTATCCATCGATACAGCTTTGGCAACCATCTACGATAAGGAACACGGAGTCGACCACTACTTCATCCCAAAACTCGATGAAACAATGTTCAATATGTATGAACAAACTCCAGATGGTGTTGAACCAAGATATCTATAAAATATTTTTATGAAGGATCGGATCTTGAAACATAAAGGATGTTTTTAACTTGAAAAACCTTTGTAAACAAGGGCAGGAAAACGTAATTGTTTTGTTCTATAATTTTGGTTCTTCACAGCTCGAAATTATGAGAAAAGGTTGTCTTAAATAAAAAATCATAAATCGGCAAGTCGTTAGAACGATGTTGGCATGTCATTAGAACGACTCTACACATCTCGTTTCTCATTCGAACGAGACATGCATGTCGTTAGAATGACTTGCTAATGTCGTTTGAACAAAAGTAAATGTCATTTGATATTCCAAAAGTCAAGGGAAATATCTGCACGACTCTAAAATGTGTTTATATCAGGAAAAAAGAAGATATCTTCAGAAAAACGAAACTAAAATCTTTTAAAATAATTTTTGAATAAAATAACATCCTTAAAATATTTTCAGAGTCCCATAAATATTATGCATTTATACATGAGCATATCTCAAAATGCAATATAATATGAAGACGTGAAACATGCACCAATAAACACGACATGATCTATCTTTGAATCTTGGCCACTGCGTCTTCAAAACAGCACGTCATAGACTATGTGGGAATCGTGACAAGTAAAAATATATCTATGGCTCAAATTGGATTTTGTCCGGAATAATGCCAATACATACAAATTGACACTATTTTGAAATTCGACCTTATATATATATATATATATATATATATATATATATATATATATATAGAGAGAGAGAGAGAGAGAGAGAGAGAGAGAGAGAGAGAGAGAGAGAGAGGGAGAGAGTTTAATAGATAAAAACAATTCATGTCGAGTACTTGGTAAATTATCCTATTTAAAGTTTTCACCTGACCATATTTTTATATGTAATAAATAGCTCCTCACCAAGTCTTTCATTGAACAAGCGGTTGTATTCCCAATTCAGAAAATACTTGGTCATTTTATAAAACTTGTATCTTTTTTAACGTTGAAACCTTAAAAAAAGATACATGATTAATATGAGATGTTTAATATTGAAATAGGGATTCTAAGGTTATGGTATTAATTTTTTGGGGGGTTGTCATCAATTTTAAGTTTAAATAAAAACAATAATGAATTTATACATTGAAATAAGAGGAAAGAAAAACGTAAACCCATAATCAAGACTTAAATAGATCTAGAAGAAAAAAAATCTGCAAACAACATATCTTTATCAAATTAAATAACTCTCGAGTGTTAGCATCGTAATAATCAATGCTCCTAACGACATTTGTTGATGAAGTCTGGTGCGTACCCAACAAGTCATTAACGGGGTTAGAAAACTTTTTCAATTAAAAAATATGTCTATATACAACTCTTATTAATCAGGTTAATGTGTGTGTTTTGAGAGAGAGAGAGATGTGACACCCCGCCTAATTAAATACCGAGAGATCAGACCTTTATTAAATTAAAATAATATTTTCATCTGGTTCATTCTTAGCATCACTATCGAAAACCTTATTAATTACTAACCAACTATTAGTTAATTAAGCAGGTATCAAAATTTTATCTTTTAAAACCAAGCCATTAAGTACAACAGAAATAAATAGAACCATCACATAGTTATAGAGTCTAAATATCACATCAAATAACTTACTCAAAATCTTACCGAATTAACCATCGGCTAAAATCCAAACCAAACAAATCTGACAGATAGTAAATAAATCCCATACAAACTAAAATGAAGTCGTCTGAAATAAATGTTGTGGGTAACATGCTCGAAATAAAACTGAGATGGAATTCCTAAACTAGGAACAAATGAAAGAGGCGACTACTCCAACTCCTGCAACATCCACATATGCCGCAGTTGCGTAACCCCGGAATAGGATCAAATCTGGCATCCCAGTGGCTGGACACCTAAAAGGTTTTTAAAATATTTGGCAATAAGGGTTAGAACCCAAAATATTTTGTTAATATTTAGCAACTGATTAAATTGCAGTAATTTAAAATGCATGAATGCTTTTCATATTTAAGTTAGTGTAGCACTTCCTTAGGACCCGCCCACCACTCAACTATTGTGCACACATAACGCTTTCTTTATAACCCACCTAGTCATTTATTTCGTAACTAGTTCTTGTTATAACTCTTTCTTGTCACACTACTCTTGCCCGAGTATGTTTAATATATGATTTGTAAGTTATTTAACACATTAACTTAACTAATCAATTTTCATTTAAGACCATATAACATTCTCACGAGTTATATATAATTAATACATTTCACTACATGTACTTTACACACATATAATTATTCACTCCATTATAAACATAGAACCATATTACAACACACACACACACACACACACACACACATATATATATATATATATATATATATATATATATATATATATATATATATATATATATATATATATATATATATATATATATATATATATATATATATATATATATATATCCTTCCGAGTAATACCTCACCGGATGTCTCTCTAGAGTGCTATCCACCCAGGTCTACTCAGACCCACTTGGATTCCCGAGACAGCTAAATACCGCCGAGTAAGAACATAAAAATTTAAGCTTAGTGGAGGCGGTCATATTTCCCCGAGCGTGAAGACAATAATCTCAATATCTCACCTCTATTTGGACGCTATCACTTGGGGATTATACTCTCCTTACTCCTTAAGCTAGGGGGATTCACCCACATCGCGCAACCACCTGATAGCACTAGAGGATAAATATTATAAAATACCTAGTCATCGATATTTTAATATCACACAATACATATACTATCACACTACCATATATATATAATTTAAATTAAAACCTGACTATATCGTGCCCAACAATCGTAGCACTAGCCTAAATGTACCCGAGTCTATATCTCGACTCTAAATTTAATTAATTTATTACCTTGGTGTCACTCAATCAATATACCCTAACTTGCTCACTTGACCCGAATTTAATATTCATAATTTAATATCTAAAATTCTCCTAAATAAATTTGACACACTTACTAATTTAATTTACTGAATGTTCATCTTCCCACATTAAGTCTAATCTAACACTTTCATGCCCCCTTTTAACCTCAAATAATCCCAGGCCAAAATATAATGAATGATTGTATCTCAAATCTATCCCAAACCAAACCGTAGATGAAACGAAAATTGGCCGGATTCATCACGTCGCTCAAATGGCTCAGTCTGTTGTTCAAACGACACTATCTATCGCGGGAACGAGACCTAGGTCGTTCGAACGACCCCTGGGTTTTCTCTCCCTCCTGGTTCGTTCAGTTCCGTTTGCCATTGCTGAACCTCTAAACCTTCTTACCCATATTTCTTCATCTGTAACTCTTAAGAATTTATATCAAACCTAAAAATCTTAAGTCCCATAATCTTAATATAAACATCTACACATATTTGGAGTTTAATTATCAAGTTTTCAAATCCTTTACAGTTCATATAAATTATTCCTAATTTATAAATCAATCCACACAAGGTTTGTAATAATCTCACCATTGATTGTAAGTTCATAAATCTAATCTCTTCATCAGGAATTACGTAAAATTAATCAACCCTATTACACAATTCATCCGTATACCTTCATAAATTGAAAACCCAATTTAGATATCAACCCGACCCAAAATCATTTGTGTTCATCACACTTACTATGATATGAATTGAAAACTGCAATTAAATTAAAAGCAAGTTTAACCACTTGCCTTAAAAGGTTTGTTGGGTCTGAATTCCTTTGGTGTAGATGGGTATTTAATGAAGAACAACCACATTTGTTCTTGCTTTTGGCTCCCAAGAGTTCTCCAAATTCTCCCTCTTTTTTTCCTCTACTTAATTAGGGTTTCTTAAATGAGTTATGGCTACCACACCCTCTCACTTTTAAGTTTTATTAAGTCAATCCCATTTTTAGGCTTGTGGACTTTATTAAAATAGTCCAACCACTCCCATGTGGACCTGGTTATGCCTCGAAATGCTTTGAGACCCATTTATTATCCTCGGATACTCTTTTTCGACTATCTCGGCCTATCCGGACTCATCCGTGCACTTGAAATTATCGTCCAAATTATTTATCAAAAGTCCTTATCTCGAACCCAATACAGTCTATACTCGACTCCTGGTTGAGATAAATAGATGGCATGTCACTACTACTCTCTCTGACGTAAATTAATTATTACTATTCACCTGGTAATTTAATTTCCATAAATATTAACCATTTACTCTCCCGACTAATATTTAAATAAATACTAATAATAATTAATTCAATCAAATTATGACACACAAGTAATTTAAAAAAAATCGAACTAATTAAATATCGAATGCACAAAAATACGATGTGTTATAAGAGAGAGAGTGTAACAACCCGCGTAATTTTTGAGGTATTTTCAAAATAAAGAGAAAAACTAAATTTTGAGATAAAATTATTTTTGTTGCTCAAATATGTCGGTTATGATTTTAGAAGAATAAAACTTCAAGCGGAATTGAAATCGGAGTTAAAACGGATTTAATATGAATTTTTTAATATTTTGCCTTATGGCATTTTTAAGGAAAACTGTCAGATTTTAGGCATGATCGATCGATCGATGATTTTCATAGATCGATCGATGGTCCCAGAAAACGTGAACAACAAGTATTTTTGAAAAGTTGTTTTGGTTTCCAACTCTTATACTTTTACCTCATAAAAAGGGATCGTGGGTAAGTATTTTGGAGCAGCCTTATCGCACAAAAATACTCACAAAACACAATTTTTATTTCCTCTCTTTTTATACACAAACAAGCCCTTTATTTTATACATTCAACCTTAGGTTTTGAGTTGTTCTTGGGGCTATTTTGAGGTTGATCTTGGAGGAGGTTTTGATGATGTTTGAGGACTGATTTTGATAGTGTTATCTGCGTTTCTGGGCAGATTTATTGTTGGTTCTTTTTGGTGGCTTAAGGTATGGGGTTTTACACAATATTCTCCTTAATCTCGCGAGGGTTATTCACTTTGTTTTCTTGTGATTATTTACTCATATTTGAATTGATAAATTCATTGGAATCTGGAAAATATTTGTTATAATCAAATTTCGATTCATGTGGTATTATATTTGGTGTTGAGCATGTTGTCATGAGATTTTAATATGGCACTGAGGTTGGTCACCCGCCAATATTCCTTTTTTCGGATATGCTTAAAGATGCATAGGCGCGGTACGGTGATGAGGCATGGTGACCCGTTTAATGAGTTGTTGAGAAATTATATTGATATAATTGCTTATGAGATTCACATTTGATTTGAATATTCGTACTCGTATTGTTACGTTTTATTCACCGCTAATATTTGTTGAGCTTCTTTCTGTCGTATTGTGTACTTCCCCATATTTTCTTTTAGTGGCAAGTTAGCGCGGATTTTTAGGTGCTTGGAATTTATTGGAGATGGATTTTAGCGTGCATTATTTTTGGAAAGTTTATTGGCGAATACATACTTGAGAAGACTTGTATTTATTTTTGATGTATAGAGCATTGGAGATTTATTTTAGATGTTGTATTTTTATTCGAGAGATTTGTTGTATTAATTTGGAGAAATTGAGATTAGTAGTTTTCTTTATTTTGTGGGTTTTAGATGCTCTATACCTTGTGATTTGTGGAATTGATTAGTTTTATCGTAGTGGCGCTCCGTTCGCTCTCCCCTGGCGGGCGGGGTGTTACAGAGAGAGAGAGAGGGGGGAGAGGATTTCCACTCTAAAATCTTAAATTAGGGTTAGTATTAGTTGACTTAGTTGGGCTGGAACACAATAGTTGTTTTTTCACGAGGGTTAACTCTAAAATCTTATATTCTTATGGTTGGGTGCTTTAATTTTTTCTACTATATTTCAATACCCATGGGAAAATTGAACTTAATCAATTTTATTTAGTAATATTTTAAAATATGATTCAATATCAACAGGAATTGGTTTAGGGGTGCATTAATTTCAACCCACCATACAACAAACTTTTTCAAATTGGAATCAAAACAAGATCTACTTATAATTCTCTATGGTATGTCAATAGAGGGTAAGCCTTCCACGTGTTCACCCATATTTGATGGTAGAAACTATGTGTATTGAAAGGAACGTATGAAATTTTCCCAAAAACTACTAAAAAGAGTGGGTTTGATTCTCATAAACAAGGGATAGACACATCCCATGAAAAAATAAGGTGACATTATTTTCCATAAGCCCATAACTAAATATGAGAATAAATTATGCAACTTTAACTCTAGAGGGTTGAATATTTTGTTTATTAGTCACACTAGAGGAGTTTTATGGGATTATGATTAACACTATGTCTAAAGGGCGTGAAGAATATTGCAACATCTTGCCACCAACTTTAATATGTTATTGATGCTAGATAAAGATACCTTCAAATGAGTTTTGATGAGAGTCTTTTGGTGATGTGTTTGTCTTCATTATAGTTTGTCTCTTTCAATATAAATCCCTCTAACATACAAAATACACTAAATATATATATGTAGTCGCAAGTAGGGGTATCAATCCAACTTCTTAATATGGAAAGGAAGAAAATGAAGATTAATATGGTTTTAAAAAAAATGAAGGGATATTTATTTTAACTAATGATGTGCTAAAATTTAAACTACACTAATAAATAAATGAAAAGATGAGATATATGTGAGACTAAACAAGTATGAGATAATTCAAGTGATTAAAATTCATTACTTAGCCCATTTATTTTTATTATTAATTTTATCTATTTGAAATACCCCATGACATTTATATAACAACCCCCATTTTGTACATAATCATTGGCCAGACATAGTACGTTGTAGATGGATCTCGTCTAACAACTCATACCAATCTTAGCATCAAACCGTAAAAATATAATTTTATTTTAAATCTTCCATGCACAACAAAGCAATATAAAATAATAACTGATAATGAATGAGTGCCAACTCTCATAATTAATAAATCATCCATCCCAACATAACTGAAAATAACTAACTGAATCAAATGAGTCTTGTGCATATGCCTATATAATCTCTTGAATATAAAAAATTAAAGTTAATAAAGAGTAGCAACCTATGCTAGAGTCTAAGAGCTGAGTCCACTACTAAGCAAATGCAACTGCAAATCTAATCCTTTATCAGCCATGTCGTTCCTTTCTAGGATAACCTTAGGAGTAAAATTTTATATTTTGGGTCAGTGTTTAAAGTTACAAGAACTAACTTACAAAATCAATAGACAACAATGCATCCAATTCACATTATATAACGTCCATAGGCTCGTACATGCAGTAAGTATCTCACCCCTCATCTAAGTGTAACTATATACGCATTTCCAACCCAAATCCAAAAATGTAATCCGGTATCTATGCCAACATAACAATATTAAGGCAACTGGCCCACATATAATCAGGGGTAAATATCTACACATATGAAGTTGGTCCCAAAGACTAAGCCCACAATACTACCCTATAGAAATAAAATCGCATCACATTATGTACTTTACTTAGCATTATGTCCATTAACAAATTTCCACATCATTAGACTACATAGATGCATTCTAAATAAATTTATATACAGCTTTATATATATACGACACATGAAGGCATCTACCTCCAATGTCCATCTCTGATCTACCAATAAGTTTGGAGATGTCCCTTACCAAATGGATGTAGACAAAACACGCATAAGTGGGGCGATCACTACACGGTACACCATCTCACTCCCATACCCCCGGCTATGAGCATGGATCCATACATTCGACTTATCTCATCACGAAGTGGTGCCCCTGAATGTATGACCTAAAATAATGAACGACACTACACCTAGCCCACTTATGCTAGCACGTGGTACCAGTCCGATGATGTATGCAACCCCAATCAATAGACCTTCCACGAACACCGGTAATATATACAAATAACGTATATATGTAAAGGTAATTATCCCTATAACTACCGTAATTTGATTTCATAAATCACGAATTACAAATCCTTGTCTTGAAAATTAACATTCTAGTTAATTATTAAATTCACCTTATTGGATAATACCACCAATCCATTTTTATCTAAATATCCTTTTACTTCGACAACCTCCCATATTCTTCAAAGAACTCATAAAAATCCCCCAAATGTTTCCACGATCTAATCCTGACCAAAGCCTTAGGAGACGAATCGATTCTCCCTTGGAGCGAAATCGGTTTGCTCCGACCAAATAGATTCGCATTAGAGGTCGAATTGATTCTCATCTAGTAGTGAGCCCAGATTTCCTAATTATTTAATACGAGTTTCTTTCCCAACGTTCCATACTTGTTTTCATGTCTTACGATAAATTAATTTCAATAACCATAACTCTATTATAGTAAAGCAACGTGTCTACATCATTTTATAATGAGTCTACACATGATAATCCCTTCTAGTTCAAGTTATTGAATCATAAAATTCACAAGTTGTCTAAACCCAACAAGTTCATAATTCTCTTCTAAAAATTCCCATAATATTAAGATCAATACATGATTCGAATTCAATAATAAACATTATTCACATCCCATGGATTCTAGTAGTAGTTTCTCCAATCAAACGATATCAATTTTGAGTTTGTCCCCAAGGTATTTTATTCTCAAATCATAATTAATCATCAATTAATTCTAAACAACTCGAGATTTAAATTCATCTATATTTTAATCTCCAATAAAATTTATAACCCGAAATTTGTATGAGAGACATGCATATGAATCAAGAAACATAATATTAAAAGTTTTGCAAGAAAATTCTTGCCTTTTAGAGATGATAGAAGTCTCCTCACTTAAGCCTTTGGGCCTATCTTATTCTCCAACTTTGGTAACTTCCCCAAAAGGTGTAAGGACACTATGTTTTCTTAGAACTTGATGAAATTTTTAATTAAGTTGGGTTATTAACCTATTGAACCCCTAAATCCCGTATCTCCCCTTAATACCTCGAGCCCCCAAATAAGCCCATAATAATACTCAAGTTGGTATAAAATCTCCTCTAACGATAAACCTATATCCTAGGCCCAACTTAACATGTTTAAAAGTCCTATACGAGTTCCTAAATTACTCTGGAATTCACTCAAACAATGTCTACAATAAATTACACATTTTATTTATACTAGTCATGTGATAATAGTAATTCACGTAAAATGAAATTTAATTATCTACTAATACACGCATTCGCTATAACTGATTCACTTAATTGTGCACAATCATATTAAAGGAAATTTATTCATATAATTTATTTATTTTAATTTCACTAATATAAATTATATAAAAATACAGAATGTTCCATTCTCCCCCTAATAACGGAATTCTATCCTCAGAATTCGAAACTTACCTAACTGGAAGAGTTCTAGATACGTCTCTCACATGTCATGCTCCCTCTCCCACGTTGGCTCATTCTAGTTGTGGTGTCCCCATTGCACAGGTAATAAAAGAACTGCCTTGGAATTAAGTCTATGCTCCTTATGGTCTAAAATGGCTACATGTATCTCCTCATAACTCACGTCGATCTAGAGCTTTATCTCGTCAAGATCTATATGCTGATAATCTATCTCGTCTCTAAGGAATATTCGTAATGCTAAAACATAAAAAATGTCATGGATCCTCTGTATTTGATCCGATAAAGGTGGCCGATATGCTACTGGTTTAATCTTTTCAATAATAGGGAATGGTCCCACATACCGAGAAGACAACTTCCTTTTCTCCCCGAATCGCCTCACTCCTTCATGGGAGAGAGTTTGAGTAGCACCTAATTAGCAACCTCAAAATACAAGTGTCTCATATATGCATCATCATAACTCTTTTGTCAGTCCTAGGTAATTCAAACTTTAGATCTGATTATCTCCACCGTCTCTGATGTATCTTGGATGAGCCTTGGTCCAAAAATAGGCTGAATGATAAGGATTACTGTATAATGCCTCGAAAGGTGCCATACCGATTTTTAAATGGTAATTATTGTTGAAACCAAACTCCACCACTGGTAGGTACTTCTCCCAACTACCTTTTAATCCAAGAATAGATATTTGTAGCATGTCCTACGACATCTAATTCACCCTCTCTGTCTGACCATCCGTCTGTGGGTGATACGAGGTACTCAACCTTAACTCCGTCCCTAACACTAGCTAGAAACTCCTCCAAAAGTGCAACATAAACATCTTATCCCTATCTAACAGAATATTGAGTTGTAGACCATGCAATATCATAATCTCTACAAGAATAGATTGGCGTACTTCTCCAAAGTATAATCTGTCCGAACTGGCAAAAAGTTGAGCCACCTTCTCAAGCGATCATTGATGACCCCAAATTAATCGTGTCCTCGTTGTGATGTAACCTCCTAATAAAGTCCGTGGAAAAGATCTCCCCCTTTCACATCAAAATCTCGAGAGGATATAGAACAACTATTGGCCATTGATGGTCCACCTTATCCATTTGGCATGTGGTACACTTGGACTAAAAAATGTCTATGTCCTTCTTCATGCATACCCATCAATACTGGCATCTCAGGTCCTGGTACATCTTACCCCCATCGGGATGTACCAAAAAATATGACCCATGTGCATCAGTCATAACTGCTCTTCGTAATTTCTCTTCTTCAATAAATACTAACATGTCGTGGAATCTCAATCCTCTCTTGAAACTAATCGAATAATTCTCTGACCCATCTGCCAACAACTGACTAACCTTCTCCTGACAAATAGTATTTCCCGTATGTGCCTTCATGGCCAGAATGATGACCTCAGGTGGGATAGTAATAACTACCATAAAATTATGTGACAGATCATTGTCGGTATGAAGCGAACCCCACTTCGCCTTCAACACTATTGTTAACTCGATGGTCGACTTACGGTTCAAGGCATCCGCCACTACATTTTCCTTAACCGAATGATACCGAATATAAAAAAAGTAGTCTTTTAAAAACTCAAGCCACCGACGTTGCCTCATGTTCAACCCCCTCTGTGTGAATAAATACTGTAAGATTTTTTAGTCCGTGAATAAGTCAAAATTTTCCTCCAAGAGATAATTCCTATAAATTCATTAGGCCAACACTACGGCTGCCAACTCCAAATCATGGGTGGGGTAATTCCCCTCGTGAGGCTTAAGCTTTCGGAACGCATAAACTACAGGCCTCTCCTCCTACAATAATACACCTCTAAGTCCTTTCAAGGATGCATCAATAAAGACTTTATACTCTATTTCTTCACGAGGTAAAACAAGTACCAGAGCCCAAGTCAACCTTGCCTTTAGCTGATCAAAAGCCTGCTGACATACATCATCCTAAAAAAATGGTACACCCATTTGTGTTAAATTTGTTAGAGGCTCGATTATCATCAAAAATCCTTGAATGGATCGATGGTAGTACCCTCCCAAACCAAAAAACTACATACCTCCGTAGGTGTAGTGGGGTGTCTATAATACCCCGTATTTTTATGGCTTTTAAATTTAGGGATTTATTAAATTTAATTAAGATAGATTAATTTAATATGAATTCGGATTTTTTTTAAAATATTTACTAGCGTGACGAGAGTTAGTAATTATTGGAAAAATTATTGATTTGTTAAATATTACTTATTGAGTAAAGTAATATGTAAAATTTAATTTATTAAAATTATCACGAGGAAATAACATGACAATTATGGAAATTAAGTCCGGACGCGCCTGTGTTGTGTCGGCACTAAATTATTAATATTATAAGTGAATAATTTATAAATCGCTCGAATGGTCATTTCGAGTACGCCAACATGTCAGAAAGGGTCGAGATAGTAAAAAAAGTGTACCCGGGGGTTTAGTTTGGGTCTCAGAGCATTTTTAGGCCTAATTGGAATCCCGGGAGGGTATTATAGGCATTTTGTATTTTTGCGTAATTAAACCCACGAATTTCCTAAGGATATATCATCCTTTAGGAGTTGTCTTCTAGGGTTAACAAACACAAAATCAAATAACGACCATTAGAGAAGAAGTTGGAGATCTTTCCAAGCAACTCAAGGCCAAAGACTCACCCATTTGCATTGCCACCACCACCAAAGCGTAGATCGCGTGACAAGGAACGGAACCATACCTCTTTCATCCACAAATCAGAAACTCAAATTCCAGGCAAGTATCTATCTTTCTTTATTTTAGTTAATGTTTCAATCATGTTAGTCTAGGGTTGTTTAGAACATGTTTCATGGAGGAAACCAATAATTTTGAGACTTAAAATCATATGTTGTAAAGGAAGTAAACATATTCTGGACATCTAAATCACATGTAGAGGATAAGCCACGAATTTGAATGGATTTAGAAGCAAGAAATCTGGAAAAGAATTGGAAGAATGGAATTTAAAGAAAAATTAGGGTTCTTGAAGTTTATGTCATTTTTACCCCGATTAAATCGTTATACTTGATGAATTTGGACATATTTTACGTAGAAAATCATGTAGTTAGGTATATAATACTTGTAGTAATGTTGTTTGGGAGTTTGGGGATCGTTAATAGTGATTTGGTTGAGGTTGGAGAGGTAAACCTGTAACTGGACAATAACACGGTTCGTCATAACTGCTTGATCAATTGATCGATTAAGAACATCGATCGATCGATGGTATCGATCAATTGACCCCAATTCCTTGATTGGTCGATCCCTTCTGGAAAATTACCTATGTTTCTTCTGTTTGTTTAATCCGGTTAAAATGCTTAGGAACCCTTAAGTACTATTGTTAGAACATAATGGGATATAGAGAATACCAGTAGGGTCTAGGTAGACCCCGTTGAGTGAAACTTAATGTAGGATGAGATTTTGGGTTAACAAGGAGTTATTCATACGGATAAGAAATCATGCTTGCGTTAAATAAAAGATCGAGACCGTAAAGGAGTTAGACCAGAAGGTAAGTGAGAGTATGCCTACTGAAATTATATTAAGGAAGGTAGAATACATCGAGAAATGAGGAGTAACTATGAATTAAATTATATATGAGAATAAAAGTGACGAAATAGCTATGCGAGATAATCGAGTAAAATGTGCTAAGGATGGATAATTATAATTATGGGTGGTGGGCACACCTAATTTAGAAATGTGAATATTTATATATATATATATGACTGTGTGATTGTGCATATTATATATGTGTGTAAAAATCATACCCGAGCTACTTGCTATCATGGGGGTTTCCGCGTCGGGACAGTCTTATCTCGATTGGGCCTTTAGGGGGGATATTGACATGTACCCTAGAACATAGGATTCCTTGGTACAGGCTATCTGATTGATAGTCAGACAGTCCTAAGAGACGTGAGGGTATGTGCTGACCTCTTAGTGACTTGTAACTATACTTCGCCTCCATTGTTTTGTGTTAATACAGTTCAAGAGTGATTCCGAACTAGTATTTCCCTTAGTACGAGTGATACGGGGACTTAATAGCAGAGTATGTCAGCACCACAGATTTTATGTGGGGTGCTGATAGTATATAAATTATATGACTAATATATATATATACACTTAATTATGGAAACTTTCTACTGTGCATAAAAGTAGGTAAGTAATGAATAAATACTCCAACTTTATTATAAGTGTTTGGGAATTTTTGTGACACCACTGGGTTATTTTAAATAACATAAGATATATGAGAGAGCTTAATTTTCAGAAATTTATTTATCTTAGCCATAGTATTTATTGGAATGAAACTTTATGGGAAAGTTAAGTTAAAATAAACTTTTGAGATGAATAGTACGGTAGGCATGCACACTAGATGAGAGGTGAGAATTTCTCAAGAGAGTGTCGCATACTAACATGGTTATTTCATTAGCCGGTAAGCATTTTAAATACTTGTTAAACTATTTTTAAACTGTTTTACACTCGGGCTCTGACTCGTTTCCTGTTATTTCTTTTCTCTTGTATATATATGTATATATTACAGGTACCCCGCCACAGGGGCATCATGCTTAGATTCCTTGAAATGGACGCGCTGCAGCTTATGTGGGAGTTGCAGGCCATTTCTTAGACGACCTCGTTGTTGACTCTACTCTCATTTTAGTTCTGATTAGTTAGGGCATGCGTCGCCCGTTTCCCTATTCAGTTGGATTTGTCAGAGATTTATGTTCATTTATTTTCAGTATTTGGTACTCTTTGGGATGTAATTCGTGCCATGATGATTTCATTTGTAGTTTTTAGACTTGGTATTGGTTTATCTGAATGGTTAAATTCTTGTGTGTAAATATCCATCTTTAACATTTATACGATTCTTAAACTATTAATTATTGAAAAGGTTTTCACAATGGAATTAAATAAAATAGAAATAAGGTTTAAATTGTTTTGACACTTAGCTTAATTATTTAGGGTGTTTAAACTGGAAATTTATTTTGCGACAGTGATGCTAAGAATGAACGAACCGTTCACCTTGATTTTTAATTTAATAAATGACTGATCACCCGGTATTTAATTGGGAGGGGTGTCACAGGTGGTATCAGAGCATCAGGTTCTACTGTCCTTTAGGATCTGTACCGCTTATCTCGTTTCTAGCTTAACCTTTTTGATCTAGAGCCCTAATATTAGGAATTTTGTATTCATCTTTATGCGTTGGAAATTCGTGCTTCTGCGATTTGTCGATGTGAATGTTGAACTTATCCAGATTATTTTAAACTTTCAGATGGTCCGTCAAGACAAACAGGCTAATGCCGTTGGGGAAGTTAATGAGCAAGAACATCTCACACCTCAGGTGTCTCCGAAAAGGGTATCAATCGACGAATTAGCAAGCATTGTGGCACAGGTAGCTACCACTACAGTCTTACAGTACCACGATCGCAGTATGCATCTTAGAGGAGGCAAAAGACCTAGAGAGATTAGTCAATTTGATATGACTGGAGTTGACAATTGCACGAAGACACCAAAATCCCAGCAACAAGCTCCTCAAGACCAAAAAGTCCACAAAGGTAACAAAATTTACGTGGATAGCCAAAAGCGTCACGGTCAACAAAGCTGGGGTCAGAATGAAGTCATAAAAAGATGTTTCAAATGTGAAATGGACGGCCATGAACATAAATTTTGTTCGAATCAGACTAGAGAGAAACTCCAACCCGACCAACGAGAAATTTCAGGACTCTACTATAAATGTGTGCAACCGGGTCACAAGTGGAGGGTTTGTCCTCAACCTAACATCGTTTTTCCTCAAGTTGCTCAGCAAGGCCAAGGAAAAGGCGAAACTAGACAATAATGTAGTAAAATGAGACAGTTTTGAGGTAGGTGCTTCAAATGTGGCAAGAATGGACATAGATGTCAGGATTGCAGAGAGGGGAATAGGGCCCCACGGCAGCAGGGTGCCTGTAATAAATCGCAGAGGCCAGCTCTACCAGACATGCCAACAGCCTCAGCTTAGCAAGGGAAATTACAGTATGGACGTGTCTATAACGTCCACCAGGCAGAAGCATCTCAGGCACCAACCGTGATAGAAGGTACGTTTCGTATACATGGTGCTATAGGTCGAGCTTTATTTGGTACTGGGGCGTCGCACTATTTTATAGCTACTCATTTTACACGAGCTTTAGGGATATTAGACACGGGGAAGAGTACAGTGTCGTGCGTAAACTCACCATTGGGGAATGAGTCTTTGATATTCTTTATTTGATGGGGTGTAGATATAGAGATTAGTAGCTTCATTTTACCTGCGGACACGTTGGTGTTAGATATGCGTGAGCACAATGTCATTATAGGCATGCTAGATTTTTCGGTAGGATTATTGTCTTTGCCATTTCGGGACAGGAGATGTGTTTGGTGGAGATGCCTCGCCCAGAGGGAGGATTAGCCAAGGAGATTGGCAAAGTAGAAGTATGACTTTTATCCTCGAAGGATGAGGTGCGTTTTATGAGACACGAGCAAGTCACTATATTTTGTTTATTGCTAGGGTAGCATGTGAGACGAGTTTAATGCATAACTATAAACATTATCATTATGTTAATAGTTCCCTAGTGTAGCGGGATTATCTTTAGTGATATGCCCTATATGTACCCAACAGCTCAGAGACACCAACCTCGGCCTGGGAGATGGCCTAGGTTAGAAGGGCCCTAGGTTAACGACCAGCGGTGTCGTCCTAAGTAAGGTCGGTCATGGCCGACATTACTAGTTGCCTCATAGCCAAGCAACAGCTGAGGTCCTCATGGTCCATGCAGATAGTAATTCATCAGGTCGGCCGGAGACGACATCACACCTACATCATACATCAACCTCGGCTGGTTGTAAGCCGAGGAAACAGAGACTACCCCAAATCATCATAATCAGCCTCAGTTGGGAACCAGCCGACGTTCATGCTACTCCACCATTACCTCAGCCCAGGCCGATGTTACAACTCCACCTGCCTTACCTCGGCTCTCTTACTGAGCCAAGATCATCGCGGATAACCTCTGATTGAGCAGTTTCCAGACTTCACCAACCTCGTACTCTCCCAGACCAAGGTTGGTATCACCCGAGGACAGTCGAGCTTCTATACGTCCTTGCATAACTTGGAACATGTGGACAAATCTGTTATAATCGAATTATTCCCTCCACGTGAGAGAATATTGAGGTCATCATTACTTAGTTGAAATTATCCAGGTGTCACTCTCATATTGGCTCGATGCTTATGCACATGCTCATTGTATGCTTGAGGGGCACATTACACCCCCCAAGCACTATATATAGAGGTCATCTTCTACCTTGTAAAGGGATACAGAATTACAACCCTAGCTGAAACTCTGTCATTTTACATAGTAGTGAGAGAAAGCTTCAGAGATTGTATCCATGGCCATTAGTTCTTTCATTCAGTGATATTACTCACACACACTCACAGTGGACGTAGGCCAGATTGGCTGAACCACTTATATTTAAGTGTTCATCCTCTTCTCCTCACCTCCTTCTACATATATACATATATATATTCTCCAATGCTGCCATTTTTATCTGTTGCTTGGGCTTATCAACACCTTACCTGGTGGTGCTATTTCTAGCATCATCATTTTGGCGCCGTCTGTGGGAAACGAGAAGCTGTCTCTTCCTGTTTTTTCTGCATAACCTCACCTGAGACTCTGGTGGTGAACCAGTCCTCACCCCTTGTGTGGAGTTGTTTCACCATTGAAAGAGGTCCATTAAGGTACAAAGAACATTTACTCTACAAGTTATTTAGTGTTAACACATGGCACTGGAATTACCGCCACCTCTTCCACCACCTGGTGTTGGGGGCCTAGTTCTAGTCAGGCACTGCCTCAATCCAAAATAACAGAAGTGGAGGCAGCCTTGAGGTCATTGGCTGCAACACAATAAGCAATGAAGGAGCAGTTTGCACAACTCAGACAAAATATGATGAGACCACCTGGGGTCTCACCGGAGATAATTACTCCGGCAGCTGTTCAACCTCATCCTGATGCCAAGGGACCACCCCAGGCACCGCGGAAAGACCAACCTACGCCTCAGGGAAGGAGGGGTGTTGCTGACCCTAGACATTTGCATTTGGAGAGGCAAGGATACCATTGCCTTAAGGATAGGTATGATGATTTGGAGGCATAAGATGCTCCAGAAGATTGTTGGGAGCCGTATGAGGTTTCAAATAATGCAGTACGTCCTATCCAGCAGAGTTGAGGTTGTGAAGGCAGAAGATGTGAAGAAGCCCAACAGAGAGCGTCAACTTTTGATCGATTAAGAAGAGGGCCGGCCTTTGAAAGGCTCGGCCCAGTAAACAACCTACTTCAGAGGTTATCCAGGTCGAGAAGTGTAGCCATCTCACAAAGGGAAGAGGGGTAACGTCGGCCTCATCAAGGCTGACCTAACACAGGATGGGGTAGGGACCAAGAAAAGGTCAACAGCCAACGTTGTGCTGCGGCTGGGGAACCCTTAGTCCACCCCATGGAGGTGGCTAGGGATAACCTCGGCCAGACTGACGTCACAAGATCATGGAATGACTTCATCCAACGTCTTGAGGATAAGATAGGAGACCTCATCAAAAGTCGGGGCCCACTGCAAAGAGGTTTCTCAGAAGGCTCTCCGTTCGTGGCTAAGATAGTGATCTTCCTTACCCCTACCGAATTCAAGCCACCTACGATGTCTCCTAAGTATGACGGTAGAACCAACCCTATACATCATATTGAGATGTACCATTCTGCGGTGAACATTTACTCAATACCAGATGAGATGAAATATTGGGCCTTCTCTGGGACTTTGACGGGAGCTGCACACATCTCGTTTACCTCTCTCCCGAAGAACTCAATAGAGAACTTTAAGGGTTTGGATGAAAGATTCATCCACAACTTCTATTTTAGGGTAAGGCCTCAAAAGAAGACTACACGTATGTTGTATGTCAAGCAAGGCAAGAACGAGAACCTAAGGGATTACATTGCTAGATTCAATAAAGAAAAACTCGAGGTTGAAGACTATTAAGAGAAGATAGCCATGACCGCCCTCATAGGAGGTCTTCAGAAAGGGAAGTTATTGTGGAAACTTACGGATGACCTTCCCAAGTACATGGCAGAACTTTTGGCAACCGCGGGTAAGGTCATGAACGCTGAAGAGGCCATGGCTGCAAAATATGAGGATGAGAATGGCAGTAGCAGCGGGAAGTTCCAAAAAAAGAAGGACGGAAAGAAGAGGTCAGCTGATGATAAGTTTGCATGTTATTCCCATCTAACTGTGAGTTATAAACACATCCTCAATGAGATCAAGAATGACCGGTCTTTGAAATGGCCAGAGAAGTTGAAGGCCCCTCCACATAAGAGGAATAAAAACTTGTAGTGCGAGTTCCATCAAGACCATGGCCATGTTACGGACAAGTGATTTGCCTTAAAATATGAGATTGAGAAGATGTTAAAATCAGGAAAGTTGAGGAAGTATGTTGATGGCAAGGCTTCTAAAAGGGGAAGATGGTGACCCTAAAAAGAAGAGAAACGACAGATGTCGTGACGATACTCCAGCAAGAAGAGACGATGACTCGAAGGGTGATGATGAGGACGATCCAGACCTCCCGCCAAAAGATAAAAAAGCCCCAGTGAAGAGGGTTGGTATGATCTCCTTCGGTGTTAACACCATATGCGGAGGACTAGTTGGGGGTGGCTCTGAAGTGGCTGACAAAAAAGCTCATGTGGCAGAGGCCAAGTCAGTGGCCAAACTAGAAGTAGTAAATCTGACGTCTTCAGATACGAAACAGAAGAGAAAGAAAGTGTATATGGATAATCTTATAGTTGGGTTCTCCCGACTCGACTTCAAAGGTATCCTAGCTCCGCATGATGACCCTTTAGTAATCACAACAAGGGTGCATGGATGCGAGGTACAGAGAATCCTCGTAGATGGGGGAAGTTCAGCAGATGTGATGTTTTGGCCCTACTTTAAAAGCCTTGGCCTTAGCAAGGCTAGGCTGGTACCCTATCATCATCCGCTAATAGGCTTCAGCGGTGAAAAGGTCCATCCATTGGGCATGTATGAGATGGACGTCCGAATGGGCGATGAGTGGCCTAAGAGGTTAACCCAGAAGATCAATTTTTTAGTTATGGGCGAAAACATCTTCTCAGCATATAACCTCATCATAGGAAGAGTAGCCCTTAAAGTGTTCGAGGTCGTGCTGTCGACGGTCCACCATATGCTAAAATTCCCGACCCCCTATGGGGTAGGGGAAGTGCAGGGCGACCAGATCATAGCACGAGAATGCTACTTCAACTCAACCGAAGAGAGAGAGGCTCATAAGAGAGAAACTACCACGTATAACATTGATACACTTGACCCAAGAGATGAATTGAAATTGAAGAAAGAAAAGGCCGCGGAAGAGGTAGAATCCATCGTCCTCAATGAGGACGAACCGAAAAAAATCATCCAGGTTGGCAAAGCCTTAAAAGCAGAGATCAAGGAAGAGCTGATAAATTTCTTGAAGAAGAGCCAGAGTGTCTTCGCTTGGAGCCACTCGGACATGCCTGGCATCTACCCTGAGGTTATGTGCCATAAACTCAACGTGACTAGGGATGCTAAGCCAATCAAACAGAGACGAAGAGTTTACTCCATGGAGAAGTACGACGTCATCCAAGAAGTCAGAAAGTTGGAAGAGGCCGAGTTTATAAGGGAAGTCATATATCCGGAGTGGTTGTCAAATAAAGTCATAGTGCCCAAAGCCAATAGGAAATGGAGGATGTGCATAGACTTCACCGACCTGAATAAGTCTTGCCCAAAGGACAGCTATCCATTACCTCGGATCGATCAGATGGTAGATGCCACTGCAAGGCATGAGCTCATGAGCTTCATGGACGTGTATTCAGGCTACAATCAGATCTTCATGGATGCTGAAGACTCGAAAAAGGGAGCCTTCATCACTGATAAGGGGACATATTGCTACAAGGTTATGCCCTTCGGATTGAAAAATACGGGGGCGACGTATCAATGTCTTGTGAATAAGATGTTTGAAAATCAAATAAGCAAGACTATGGAGGTGTAAGTAGACGATATGTTGACGAAGAGCTCAAAGGCCTGTATTCACGTGGTAGACCTCGAAAAGACCTTCGATACCATGGACTTGTACATAACGAAACTCAATCCCGCAAAATATGTCTTCGAGGTAGGAGCTGGGAAATTCCTTGAATTCATTGTCAATCAGAGAGGAATAGAGGCGAACCCTGAGAAAATCAAGGCTTTACTGGACATGAAGACACTAAGAAGTATCAAAGACGTTCAGAGGCTCAATGGAAGAGTAGCTGCACTCAATAGATTTATTTCCAGAACAACGGACAAGTGTCTTCCGTTCTTTAAGGTGCTTAGAATGGCCTTCGAGTGGGATAAAGAGTGTGATGAGGCTTTTAACCAGCTCAAGTCCTACCTCGGGTCTCCCTTACTCTTATCTCGGCCCATAGTGGGAGAAAAGTTATTTATCTAGAAGTCTCTGAATCAGCTATAAGTGCTTCCATAGTACGGGAAGACGTTGGGGTTCAAAGGCCTATATACTTCAACAGTAAGGCCCTTCAAGGGTCTAAACAGAATTATACTCGAATGGAAAAGTTAGCCTACGCCTTGATACATGCTTCTAGGAAGATGAAGCCCTACTTTCAATCCCATTCTATGGTCATCCTCACTGACTCCCCACTAAGACAGGTCCTCTACAAACCAAAAAAGTCGGGTAGATTGATGACATGGGCCATTAAGTTGGGGGAGTATGACCTTACTTATCAACCCAGGGTGGCCATTAAAGGGCAAGAACTAGAAGATTTTGTTGCTGAGTTCACATAGGAAGAGACCAAGTTTGAGAATAACCCAGAGATAGCAGAGGGATCAAACAGCAATGTCTTCTAACACCCGGAAGAGGTTGCATCCAATAGAGTCAAAAATGGAATAGCCGAGAATGAGGAAGATCGGTACCTCTTCAAGCAAGGAATCATGTTGGAAGGGGGATTCTCGTCAGATAAAGACATCTGGAACCTCTTTATTGATGGGTTATCTTGCAAAAGTGGAAGCGGGGCGGAGTTGATACTCTCAGCCCCAGATGGTACCAACGTTGAATACGCCCTAAGGTTTAACGTCAAGGCATCAAACAATGAGTCGGAATATGAGGCCATGATAGCGGGCCTCTCCTTGGTAAAGACCCTTAGGATAAGACGACTCCTACTTCACAGTGACACAAGGTTGGTTGTTAACCAAGTGTTGGGGGCTTATGAGGTCAAGGATGAAAGGATGGCCAAATACCTTAAGAGGGTAAGAGTGATATTAGAAGGTTTTGAAGAGGTAAAGATGAAGAGAATACCTCGTCTAAATAACAGCCATGCAGGCGCACTAGCAAGGTTGGCTTCAGCAACTAGGACAGACATCAGAAGGACAGTTCCAGTCGAGATCCTGCCCAAGGCGACCATTAAAGAAGAAGAAGAAGAGGTTGGTAACCCTTGCCTCAATTTGAACTTAGGGGACTCATGGATGGATCCGCTTATCAGATATATCAGAAAGGGAGAGCTGCCGGAATCAAAGCTATAGAGGAGGAAACTAAGGTACAGAGTCACAAAGTTCTCAATAGTAAGAGACGTCCTATATAAGAAAGGATTTCTATTACCTCTCCTCATATGTGTCCATCCCACGGAAGTTCTCCGCGTCTTAAAGGAGGTGCACGAGGGTTCTTAATCCAGTCATATAGGAGGAAAACCTTTAGCCAAGAGGATTATCACGCAGGGATACTGGTGGCCGACCTTGGTTAAGGATGTTGTGACCTATGTGAAGAGGTGTGACAAATGCCAAAGATTCTCCACTATCCCCCATCAACCTCATCAGCCTATGATGTCAATAAGTTCTCCTTGGCCATTCGTGGTATGGGGAATCGACTTGGTAGGTCCCTTACCTAAAGTGGAGAACAACTATAGGTTTTTGATAGTCTCCATCGACTACTTCTCCAAATGGGTAGAGGCCGAGCCGATGATCACTATTACAGAGCAGAAGACCTTCTAATTTATTTGAAAGAATATCATATGCATATATGGTCTCCCAAACACCATCATCTCAGACAATGGCACCCAGTTCAAGAATTCTTCCTTAGAAAAATACTACGAAAGAGTTGGGATGAACCAATTTTGCTCCTCTCCTGGACAACCTCAGGAAAACGATTAGACCGGAGTCACCAATAGAACTATCCTCGATGGGATTAAGAAGAGGTTAGAAGAAGATAAGGGAAGATGGACTGAAGAGGTTTATGTTGTGGTATGGGCCTACAGAACAACGGCTAGGACACCGACGGGGGAAACCCCATTTATGTTAGCACATGGCTCAGAGGACGTCATACCAACTGAAGTAGGACTCCCTACTCATAGGATTCAGACTTATAATCCTGAGAGGAATAGCGAGGAGAGAAGGCTTGACCTGGATTTGATTAAAAAGAGAAGGGAAGACGCAGAGATCAGACAGGCAGCTTACCAGCAGAGAACAACAAAGTTATACAATCAAAGGGTAAAATCAAGACCCATAGCCGTGGGAGACCTCGTGCTATAAAAGACGTTACAGAAGGCAAATAAGCTCCACCCAAATTGGCATGGCCCTTACAAAGTAACCGAGGAGGTTGTACCCGAGACCTACAGGCTAGAAAACCTTGAAGGGGAACCTTTCTTTAATCCTTGGTATGTTGATCATCTAAAAAAGTATTACATATAATATTGCAAGAGTTTCTATGAAAATGTATCATCTCGAGAAGAGATTATTAATGAGAAGATCAGTTCCAGTGTCAATTCTTGGTTCATTATGATCTAGTGATAAAATTTATGGGGGTAACATCTTAGTTGATGACCTCAGACCTTAAACATCATAATTTGGTGACAAGGTCTGAGGTGAACATCATACTTGGATGACCTCAGACCTTAGACATCATAATTTGGTGAAAAATTAATGGGGGTAACATCTTAGTTGATGACCTCAGACCTTAAACATCATTAATTTGGTGAATAATTAATGGGGGTAACATCTAAGTTGATGACCTCAGACCTTTAACATCATAATTTGGTGACAAGGTCTGAGGTGAACATCATACTTAGATGACCTTAGACATCATAATTTAGTGAATAATTAATGGGGGTAACATCTTAGTTGATGACCTCAGACCTTAAACATAATAATTTGGTGACAAGGTCTGAGGTGAACATCATACTTGGATGACCTCAGATCTTAGACATCATAATTTGGTAAAAAATTAATCGGGGTAACATCTTAGTTGATGACCTCAGACCTTAGACATCATTAGTTTGGTGAATAATTAATGGGGGTAACATCTTAGTTGATGACCTCAGACCTTAAATATCATAATTTGGTGACAAGGTCTGAGTTGAACATCATACTTGGATGACCTCAGATCTTAGACATCATAATTTAGCGACAAGGTCTGAGTTGAACATCATACTTGGATGACCTCAGACCTTAAACATCATAATTTGGTGAATATGTTATTTATAGGGCTTATAAAGACAACATTATATGGAGGCTTCAGGTCTTAGCACAAACTCATTGCATGGCATATAACACCATTCAAAGAACATTCAGCAACTATGGAAAACAAAGGTTGATGTAGCATAAAGATAAGAATCACAAGCCATAAGGTAACAGAGTTTGTCATCAGAGGTTACAGACTGAATCAAAAATTAAAAAATACAAAATCTTCACAAAGTGGATTCAAGTGGCTACAGTCTCAGGGTTAGTTGCTATGTACCCATCCCCCTGGCCAAGGTTGGTCACCTCCAACCCATCATCCTGGGCACCAACGTCTTCAGTCCTGGTATCCTCTTAAAGAGCAGTCTCAGTGGGTGCGGGGCCTCCTTCCTCCTTGACCTCTTGTAAGGCCTGAGCAAATCGAGGATCGGTGTATCCTAGACCAATGAAGTCAGAGGCTGCCAGGCTCTCTGATTCTTTCTCCTTCATTGTAGCCCATTTGCCAGTAGCCTTAACACCCCTTTCGAGGTACTCTCAGCCAAAGCTGATAAATTCATCAGTGACCTTGTAATCCTCCAAAATCTTCTCTGAGGCATCATCCAAGGCTGCCTTCATAGCAACATCGACCTTGTGCTGAAGAGAGTCAGCCTGAGTCTTCAGGGTAGAGCTATGATCCTTCTTTAGCTTGTCCATATCCTTTTCCAACCGCTTCACATTAGCCTCAGACTTCTCCAAGGAAGCCTTCAGATTCTCCACTTCAGCGTTTAGATCAACCTCGATCTTTTTGGCCTCTTGGCCCTTCTCAATCAGAGGAAGTTTCCTCAGAGTCCAGGTGTATGGTGAGGAAACCCTGTAGAATATATGTAGAGATGTCAGTTCAAGATTTGGTATAATTTAAAGACGAGGTTACACTTGTTCGAATAAAAGCAAAGTCTTACTTGAATAGATCGATGAAGGGTGAACTCGGCCAACAGAGGCCTGTCCATAGAACGAAAGAAGCATTTGTCAGAGTCGGTCATGGCCGAGACAATAGCGTCCAGGGCCTTCAGACTTTGGCCGATAAGATTGTCGTTAATCTTTAGTTACTCTAGACGAGCAACTAACACAACCTCAGAAGAAATGGGGATGGCACGATTCCCTTATGAAGATTTCTTCTTCTGCCTCTGATCCTTAGGGGAAGGGTTGGCAGGTTTCCTCTTCTTGGAGGCCTCTGCCCTTGAAGTAGTTGGAGGGGGAGTAGGCGCATTTAGACCCGCCTTCTTTACAATTTTCGTGAGACTAGGGGTTGCCATCTCCCAGAGGTCGTCAGAAATTCCTTTTGGGCGCTCTGCAAACAGAAAGGTCTGAGTTAGAAAATCAGAGACATCACAAATTCATAGGTATAACTTGTTGAAAAAATAAAGAAACTTACGAAGCTCGGTCAGAGGACTCCCCCAAGGCCAGTTTCAGAGAGATAATAGGGGGTCATCAAATACTCGTACTTGACTAGCAGACCATGCTCCCCCTGATCCTGAAGGTCTTTGACTTTCTGAAGATTATTTTGGCTTAGCCCAAGGTTGGTCCTAGCAGCCATTGTCACCTTTCCCCATCTCAGGGGTATTCTCAGCTCTAAGGATGAAGAGGGGGCACAGGGACCAAACTTCCATGGCCCTGACGCAAAGAAGTAGCGTGGTTTCTAATTATGGTTCGAGGTTTGGGTAACCTACAACATTTTCTTATTTTACTTCTGAGATAAAAAATGGTAGTAACTCGGATGACTCCTGGAAAAAAAGGGGGCGTATCACCCTGTGAAGACCTGGACGGGAAGGTCTGAATGATGAACTGCCCTTCATAAGACTATAGCTCCAATTATCACCCTCCAGGCATTGGGTGATAATTGGGAAGGAGCTAAGTTAATATAGGACAATATAGACCTGATTATTGGATGAATGGGAAGTCTGAATCCTAACTTGAACATCTGCTCATATAAGCAGATCTCACCATCTCGGCCGTCGAAGGCCCTCTCGTCCCTCAGAGGTCTCTTAAGTTTTATGGAGAAACTTATAGAGTAAAGATGTCTGAAGTCTAGAAGGTCGATCTCTTTGACAGTGCTCTCTATCTCGGCCGCCTCAGAGGTGTCAACATCGCTTTCGCTACCGTCATCCTCATTCGGGTCAACGTCGGCTTGAGCAGACGAGGGAACACCACCAAGGAACCTCTGAGAAAACTCAGCTCCTATGGCGGACGATAAGGGAATAGCGTCAAGGATTGGGGGAGTATCCATGCTAGGCCCTATAATTTCAACATCGGAGGAAGAGTGCGAGATGCTAGAACTCTTGTGATATGAGGCACGGCTGGAAAACTCGGCTTGGTCAGGGGCTTAGTCCATCCGGACGGAATAGTCCATGGCCTCTTGGAAAGAATCCACAGATATAGGGTCTAAGGTTGACGACTTGGACTCAGACATCGGAACGGGTTCTACTAGGACCTCTGCAGATACAGATGGCTCAGGATATATCACCTTCAGAGGGGGTGGGAATATAGCCCTGACAAGGAATGCCTCTGCCCTACGAGCTTCCTCTTGGGCTCGTTCTATTTACCTAATTTTATCCAAGGTTTTCTCCCTAAGAGAGAGGAATTCCTCTAAGAGTTGATAAAGGGGCCTGAGTATATGAGTCAGACCCTACACTTGTGACTCTAAATCCTAAATAAACAGGAATGGCAATTTGACTAAGGATCAAACTGGGATTTTAAAATAAGAACATACAAGAACAGTTATCGAAAAACTCAAGAAACTCCCCAAAAAAATCAAACCGTCATCGAAAAATTCATAACTCTCGTCGAAAATTAAAGAAATGGAATAAAAGCGGCTAAAAATGGTAGAGTAAGGTGGAGACAATACCTGAAGACTTGTGAAATGACGGAGATTTGAAGAAACGCAGAGATCCCCGAAAACGTAGCAACCAATCTCTAGAGGGAAAGAGACAGTTACAGAGATAGCCAAGGTGGGAATGAGAGAAATGAAGAAGAAGGAGAAAGAAATGAGGTTTAAACCTTTGAATAATTTAGCATAACTCCCAAGGCCCATCATTGCCTTGGGAGCCCAAAAGGCCACAATCATTGCACTTACCAAGAACGCGACCACCTTCAGAAGCTGACACTTGTCAAGAAAATATGGGCACCTAAAGAAATCCAACCTCGGACAAACATACCCCTTAGGCACATGATCACACAGGTAACTAAGGGCTAGGGGGTGATTGATATGCCCTATATGTACCCAACAACTCAGAGACACAACCTTATCCTAGGAGATGGCCGAGGTTAGAAGGGCCCTAGGTTGGCAACCAGCGGTGTCGTCCTAAGCAAGGTCAGCCATGGTCGACATTACTAGTTACCTCACAGCTAAGAAACAACTGAGGTCCTCATGGTCCATGCAGATAGTAATTCATCAGGTCGGTCAGAGCTGACATCACGCCCACATCATACATCAACCTCGGTTGGGAACCACTCGACGTTCCTGCTACTCCACCATTACCTCGGCCCAGGCCGACGTTACAACTCCACCTGCCTTACCTTGGCTCTCCTACTGAGCCAAGATCATCGTGGATAACCTCTGATTGAGCAGTTTCCAGACTTCACCAACCTCGTACTCTCCCAGGCCGAGGTTGGTATCACCCGAGGATAGCCGAGCTTCTACACGTCCTTGCATAACTTGGAACACGTGGACAAATCTGTTATAACAGAATTATTCCCTCCACGTGAGAGAATATTGAGGTCATCATTACTTAGTTGAAATCAGCCAGGTGTCACTCTCATATTGTCTCGATGCTCATTCACATGCTCATTATATGCTTGAGGGGCACATTACACCCCCCAAGCACTATATATAGAGGTCATCTTCTACCTTGTAAAGGGATCCAGAATCACAACCCTAGCTGAAACTCTGTCATTTTACACAGTAGAGAGAGAAAGCTTGAGAGATTGTATCCATGGCCATTAGTGATTTCATTTAGTGATATTACTCACACACACTCACAGTGGACGTAGGCCAGATTGGCTAAACCACTTATATTTAAGTGTTCATCCTCTTCTCCTCACCTCCTTCAACATATATAGATATATATATTCTTCGGTGCTGCCATTGTTATCGCTTGCTTGGGCTTGTCAACACCTTACCTAGTGGTGCTATTTCTAGCATCATCATTTAGTGCTACCCACGAGGATGAATGAGTGTATTAATAGTGTCATATACTTTATTAAGGTTATTTGTTTTAGTGATGTGATATACGAGTATGATATTACCTTGGCTGCAGTTTTATAGAAATGATTAGTACAATAGTAAGCAGTTATTACAAGGCTATCGGAGTGGCTGCCTTAGTGCAAAATGATTTGTTCTGGTGAGGCCTCACCTGTGAGAGATTCGGGCTCGCATTTATATTATATATTGTAGAGACTCCAAAGGTTATAGTGAATCGAAGATTTTAAATCCCGGGGTATTTAAGGACCTTGTTGTCATGGTTCTGTGTGTATTGGGTTCATCGTTGAGTGGAAAGATTTGATTCATTATTATGTTTAGCACTCAGGACTTGGTGATAGGTAGAGCGCATTTGATATATCTATCCTTTAGAGATGTGAGAGTTAAGCGTTAGACTCATATGTTTGGGGTCAGGATTTTGAGAGTCCTAATTGTATGTGTACGAGATTTGCGAATTGTGATTACCACCAATACTGAACGATACTGGATTGGCGAAAGGTTCTTTGTTTAAGTGTAATTACGGGAGGAGATGTAACTTTTCTGTCAAGAGATGGAAAAAAGGGTACATGTTATGGACGGAGGGCCTAACAAATTTTGATAACCAACAATGATAGGTAGTAGTGTATCTGGGGGGTTCCTTATTTGTATTTCGCTTTGCGAGACATCCCACGCATGAAACTTAGCGTAAGGTTGGAAGTAGGTAGATGTTTGGTCATTAGTCTATGAGTTTGGTACCTCGGTCGTAGTAGGAGAAGGTAATTATATCTGTAAATTGGAAGTTGAATTATGAATTAATGCCAGTGGAGTCGATTATGTGGAAAGAAAGCATTGAAAGTTTTGTCTTATCACCACGAGTTGAGGGATGGAACGATGATAAGGAGGATTTAAAATTTGAATTTCTAAGGTGATTGAGAGTACCCAAGTGTTGTAATTACGTTGTGAGCAGAAGGAAAAGAAAGAATTGGGTGTTATGTGCGAAGCGTATATGATACTTACACTAGTATGCACGGTTTATAGGGTGTGTGGGCATCCTGGTTAGCTGATGTTAGAATCGTCCGAGTTATAGGGATGTGGGAATAGACGTGTGGAATATATGTTGGTGGGACTAACATAACGAAGTGGAAGTGACAGAGTGGATTAAGCGTCGCGTGAAGAACGATAATCCATATATACGTGTGCGATTAGAGTATCACACCCGAATTTAGTTGGAAGGCTGTGGGAAGCCATTTAAAAAGGGGTATTTCTTGAGAAGGGTAGAATGTAATTATTATGGAGAACACTCGGGCGGAGTTGTAATTAGTCAAATGTTGAGAGCGACTAACGCATACAAAGGGTGAAGATGTTAGTATGGTATAAAAGGTCCGAAAGTGCACATCGTGGAGAAAAGTCCATGGGTCGGAACTTTCAGTATAAGCAAAGGAAAGAAGGGGAGTATTAAGTGTCACTTGATGTGAGACATTACAAGTAGAAGTCGATATCGAGTGGGACATAGTGAGTAGTCTCCGCGATCACTCCTCATAAATAGAAATCGGTTGGAACAAGAGGAGCAACCAGAGAATTTTGTGGCTATCGACAAATCCTACAATGGAAGAGGCCGATAAAGTCAGTAAAGTTTCTTGGATGAGTTTACAACCTCAAAGTATGATAAAGAGTTCCTTCGAACGTGTGGAACATGATGCCCAAGAAGGAAGTGATTGACATTCCTTGGGGTGATTTACAATATTAGCTAGGGTGCCCCCAATCTTCCTTTGAAAGGAAGGATCGCGCCGGTACGTGGTCCTTCACGGTATTTTTCTGAATTAGGTTGAGATTTTTGAATCCCACCTTCAATATGGTATTTTAGGAAGCAGCGGGGATATCATTTCGTTTTAAGCAGGTTGTATCACCCATGATTCGGGAAGTAAGCGAGCGGTGATTAACCATTAGTGGAGCAGTGTGAAAATAATTTTGAATTCATTGTGATCGTTTCTTTTCCACAACGGTTCTATGTAACAAGTGGAGTATAGTACGATAATTGGGGGTGGATATTACCTAATGGTAGGGTTCCGTGGGATTACTCATGCCTGTTTATTATAAACAAGATGCTTATTGAGGTTTTGGACTGGAAAAACCTTAACTTTTGTCACTCTGAATGTTAAGAGATGGGCGAATAATTAGAATTTTGGATTGGTTAAGTTAGAGTCTAATGACTATGGTGGAATTCCATGACTGTTTTAGGCGAACAAGGGTGGTCAGATTCGTATGGTTTCTCTCAGAAGGGGAGTTTTGTGTTTAGATAAATCCGAATAGTTGTCATGTAGTGAGGTGGGCCTCCCAATGATATTGAGATAATAGGAATTAATAATGTATAGGCGTGTCTTATGAATGTTGTCGGATAGGAGCACAATGTGAAGTATCTTTAATGAGAGTATTAAACAAGCTTGTTGTGAGGCGGGGGCTATAGTGATTGAGCGCCTTACTATATAGATAATTTGCCTACTGATAAGGTATCCATAATTGTTTTATCAGATAGGCCTTATTTTCCGAATTTATTCCGTTATTAGGGGGGAAGTATGTAATACCCTGTATTTTTATGGATTTTAAATTTAGGGATTTATTAAATTTAATTAAGATAGATTAATTTAATATTAATCCGGAATTTTTTTTAAAATATTTACTATCGTGATGAGAGTTAGTAATTATTGGAAAAAAATTTGATTTGTTAAATATTACTTATTGAGTAGAGTTATATGTAGAATTGAATTTATTAAAATTATCACGAGGAAATAATATGACAATTATGGAAATTAAGTCAGGACGCGCCTGTGTCGTGTCGGGACTAAATTATTAATATTATAAGTGAATAATTTATAAATCGCCCGTATGGTCATTTCGAGTGCGCCAACATGTTCGGAAGGGTCAAGATAGTCAGAAAAGTATACTCGGGGGTTTTATTTGGGTCTCGGGGAATTTTTAGGCATAATTGGCATCCCGGGAGGGTATTATAGTCATTTTGTATTTTTGGATAATTAAAACCACAAATTTCCTAAGGATATATCAGACTTTAGGAGTTGTCTTCTAGGGTTAACAAATAAAAAATCAAAGAACGGCCATTAGAGAAAAAGTTGGAGAGCTTTCCAAGCAACTCAAGGCCAAAGACTCACATGTTTGCACCGACACCACCACCACCACCAAAGCGTAGATCCGGTGACAAGGAACGCAACCATACATCTTTCGTCCACAAATCAGAAACTCAAATTCCAGGAAAGTATCTATCTTGCTTTATTTTAGTTAATGTTTCAATCATATTAGTCTAGGGTTGTTTAGAACATGTTTCATGGAGGAAACCAATAATTTTGAGACTTAAAATTATATGTTGTAAAGGAAGTAGACATATTCTGGACATCTAAATCACATGTAAAGGATAAGCCACGAATTTGTATGGATTTAGAAGCAAGAAATCGGAAAAGAATTAGAAGAATGGAATTTAAAGAAAAATTAGGGTTCTTGATGTTTATGTCATTTTTACCCCATTAAATCGTTATACTTGATGAATTCGGACATATTTTACGTAGAAAATCATGTAGTTAGGTATATAGTGCTTGTAGTAATGTTGTTTGGGAGTTTGGGGATCTTTAATGGAGATTTGGTTGAGGTTGGATAGGTAAACTCGTAACTGGACAATAACAGGGTTCGTCATAACTGCTTGATCAATTGATCGATCAACCCTAATCCCTCGATCGATCGATCCCTCCTGGAAAACTGCATATTTTTCTTCTGTTTGTTTAATCTGGTTAAAATGCATTGGAACCCTTGAGTACTATTGTTAGAACATAATGGTACATAGAGAAGACCAGCAGGGTCTAGGTAGACCCCGTTGAGTGAAACTTAATGTAGGATGAGATTTTGGGTTAACGAGGAGTTATTAATATGGATAAGAAATCATGCGTGCGTTTAATAAAAGATCGAGACCGTAAGGGAGTTACACCAGAAGGTAAGTGAGAGTAAACATACTGAAATTATATTTAGGAAGGTATAATACTTCGAGAAATGAGGAGTAAGTATGAATTAAATTATATATGAGAATAAAAGTGACGAAATCGCTATGCGAGATAATCGGCTAAAATGTGCGAAGGAGGAATAATTATAATTATGGATCGTGGGCGCACCTAATTTAGAAATGTGAATATTTATATATATATGACTGTGTGATTGTGCATATTATATATCTGTGTAAAAATCATACCCTAGCTAATTTCTATCACGGGGGTTTTCGTGCCGGGACAGTCTTATCTCAATTGGGCCTTTAGGGGGGATATTGACATGTACCCTAGAACATAGGATTCCTTGGTACTGGTTATCTGATTGATAGTCAAACGGTCCTAAGATACGAGAGGGTATGTGCTGACCTCCTAGTGACTTGAAACTATGCTTCACCTCCATTTGTATGTGTTTTGTGTTAATACAGTTCGAGACTGATTTCGAACTAGTATTTCCCCTAGTACGAGTGATACGGGAACTTGATAGCAGAGTATGCAAGCACCATAAATTTTATGTGGGGTTCCGATAGTATATATATTATATGAGTGACTAATATATATATATATATATATATATATACTTTAGTATGGAAACTTTCTACTGTGCATAAAAGTAGTTAAGTAATGAATAAATACTCCAACTTCATTGTAAGTGTTTGGGAATTTTTGTGACACCACTGGGTTATTTTAAATAACATAATATATATGAGAGAGCTTAATTTTCAGAAATTTATTTATCTTAGCCATAGTATTTATCGGAATGAAACTTTATGGGAAAGTTAAGCTAAAATAAACTTTTGAGATTAATAGTATGGTAGGCGTGCACACTAGATGAGAGGTGAGAATTTCTCAAGAGAGTGTCGCATACTAACATGGTTGTTTCATTAGCCGGTAAGTATTTTAAATACTTGTTAAACTATTTTTAAACTGTTTTACACTCGGGCTCTGACCCATTTCCTGTTATTTCTTTTCTCTTGTAAATATATGTATATATTACAGGTGCCCAGCCACAGGGGCGTCATGCTTAGATTCCTTGGAACGGACGCGTTGCAGCTTATGTGGGAGTTGCAGGCCATTGCTTAGACGACCTCATTATTGACTTTACTCTTATTTTAGCTCTGATTAGTTAGGACATGTGTCACCCGTTTTCCAATTCAGTTGGATTTGTCAGAGATTTATGTTCATTTATTTTTAGTATTTGGTACTCTTTGGGATGTAATTCGTGTCAGGATGATTTCATTTGTAGTTTTTGGACTTGGTATTAGTTTATCTGAATGGTTAAATTCTTGTGTGTAAATTGTCATCTTTAACATTTATACGATTCTTAAACTGTTAATTATTTAAAAGGTTTTCACAATGGAATTAAATAAAATTGAAATAAGGTTTAAATTGTTTTGACACTTAGCTTAATTATTTAGGGTGTTTAAACTGGAAATTTATTTTGCGACAGTGATGCTAAGAATGAACCAACCGTTCACCTTGATTTTTAATTTAATAAAGGACTGATCACCCGGTATTAAATTGGGCGGGGTGTCACAGTGTCCCTACTCCATCACCACTAAAACCTTTTTCGAATCCACTAATATCCCCCTCTCATAGACAACTTAGCCTATGAACTGAACCGAATGGGAAAGATGATGGACCTCCTATAACAATAAACACAAGACTTATAAGTAGATAGATAATCCATCCCAGGGATAACGTCATACTCTGACATATCTAACAAAAGTAGGTATTCCACAAACCTAAGTTTCCTAATGTCTATCCCTATACCTATGCACACGGAATGTATAGGAACCCCTCTACCCATGGGTGAATCAGTGTAAAGTACTATGTCATACGCTACATTCCCAAAAATATGGAACATACCCTCCGCTTCCCATGTTGGTGGTGGTCCCTCTCTAGGTGCGATGTGATACCCACACCGATATCAAAGGAACTCTTAACCCATCGTACACAAACTAGGGTTCAACATATTTATTTAGGGTGACATGTTTCATCAATCATTTATAAACAAATGGTTCCCCACAACCTATTCTTCCGATCTAACACCAATCGAATGTAAACAACCCAATTAGCGTCATTCGATTCAATAGCCGAGTGTAATAGGTTACTGCACTAAAGAACCTTGTTAGAAATCCACACTAGTTCTATATCAAATAACTAAGTACAAAAAACACGAATCGTTCACCGTTTATAAATGAGAAAGTGAGTTCGTATGGATAATTCATATATTAGGTTACACACACATAAGATCATATTTTTAATCCAAATTTTATCTTGATTAGACTAAGGGATACATGCAAGATAATGTTGAAATTAAATGATCCACTCAGACAATCAAATCAAACAAGCAGAATAATAAACTAAGAAAAAATATCTTTTAGGAAAAACCTAGATTTCCGCACTGTAAAAGAGTTTGACATACGCGACGATTTACATACAACTTTCATCTCCACTAACTATAATGCAAAAGTACTAAAATATTCAACAGATACGGCATAGTCTAGCAATATCCACAAGAAATATCTCTTCCCTCGATAACAATCGATTAACCTCAACATATCAAAATCCTTTCTTCTTTAGCCATAGAGCCTCGACTCCACAAAACAACAGTAGAGCAAACTATACAAAGGTTTGATGTCATGTATGGAAACTTAGGTTTGATATAACTCAACAAATCACATAAAGGATGTATGATTTGGAAAGCAAAAATGTTTCAAAGACACAAAAAGATGAAAAACTTTGGTGTAAAGATAGCAGATGATTTTTTCCAAAAGAGTTGTGAAAATTTGATCAACAGAAATATTTTTGTAAGAAAACACGTATTTAAGGAATCTATTTATTTCGAACGAAAATAAAACATCATTAGAATGAAAACATAGTCTTCGTTCTAATGAGATTCAATATCGTTCAAATGAAAAGCAAACCTCATTTGATCGTATTTCCAACGATCTTCTAACGAGAGTGGTTCTATCAAACATACACCCTTTCATTAAATGCGAATGAAAAATCGTCGTTTCGTACCAACAAAATAAATCCTCCTTCAACTAAGTCTTATTCTAACGAGAACACAATCTCGTTCTAATGAAATTAAAAATATAAAAATTATTTTAAAAAAAACTTTTATGAAAAAATGCCTTGAGTATAAAAAAATCATACCAAATTGTAACTACACTGAGAAATAATCAAAACCATAAATCCGTATACGTCCATAAAGTGTTCGTGACTAAACCAACGACTTGAAATACGGGAACAATGCTCGGTCACTAACAAGTCTTCAAAGATGATGGAAGCATAAGTGGATTTAGTCTTCCGTTTGTTTCAATGGTTTGTAACAGAATATGCCAAAATTCCTAGCTATAATAAATTATAAAACCTTATTCTAATAACTTTGTCACTTTGGCTATTCCGATACAAAAAAAAAACCGAAATCCAAGTTATTATAAAACCCATAAGACAATGTTCTAATGTACTCCCTAACCCCAAAACGAAACGACATTCGCGACTTTATCTTCAACTGAAAAGTCTTCACCTTGTGTCGTCAAGAAATCATCATCAAAGCGAAAGAGCTCTTCACCCATGAAACAAAAGATTACTATGACGCATATAAGTTTGAAGAAAAAATCCCCCCCCCCCCTCAATTTATTTTCCCCCTCTCTGTCCGTAACAGATAAAGGGTAAGAAACTAATCATGAATAATGAGCATCACCTTAATATAATAGAAATATCAGCACAAAGATAATTAATTAAGCATGTGCGATGGGATTTGAAAGAATCATACAAACTATGTTTGAAAATTTTCAAAATTTTCTAGAGTATAAAATGTATATGTTTAAAAGATACATATACATATAGGTACAAAAATACATAGCTCCATGAAATAACAATAAAATGTCCGAATCGTGAAAGCGAAATGTAATTATGTGAGCATTTTCCATAGAAAATCAACATACGCATTCATACATAGGTGCACAAATCTAATGATATACTTTTAAGGAAATAACTCAATTTCAACCTTATGTGTAAAAATGTTGAACATAAATAAAATTGACTTAACTTATGCAACATGCCATGAATTCAAATGCTTCTCAAATTAACAATGAGACATTATTTAATTCTTTTCAAAAGGGTCCATTGTGCAAACCCATTGATCTTCTACTTTATTACACCTTCAAAATCTCACATATATAATAATTCACTCTCAGATTTTTGAAGATACCATAATAATCATATGCAGTGAAGCATCGCTGAAAAATAAAATAAAATGGCCTTGACACTTCGGTTTCTATATGTCGTTAATCTTTTAGGATCTTTTAACAAATGGTGGGTTTCAACGTAAAGAGAAAAATTCTTTTTCGTAGCCCCTTTCTATTTCTTAACATGTAACGAATTTTTCAAAAAACGAGATCCGGGAAATGGTTCTTACGAGTACAACTCATCTCTAGTACATTTGGTCTGTTATTAAACACTATCAAGACGATAACACCATATTCGACATATGACAAACAAATACAACGTTCAAAAAGTCTATGCACATGTGGAGTAAAGGTGATAAAGAGTCTAGCATGAAGAAAGTAATCATAAATGATCAAGAAAATGATATTCACACATTATTAATCACACTAAAGAAACCAAGCCATGTATCAAAACAACATGAAAAAGTCTCATGAATGGATGGAATGTAGGGGTGATCTGAATATCTTAAATGCACATCCATATATGCTGAAAAAAGAAAATACAAAAATCTTTTTGTCTTTTTCAAAAAATTTATCAAAATAAAATCTTTTTGCAATTTTTCAACCTTTTTCTTAAAATTAAAAATATTTTTAGATTTTTTCAAAATAAATCAAAAAGAAAAGGCATATAAAAACATAGAAATATAATCCAGCATTAGAGATATTAAATATGAACATGATAATCATCTTATACTAGATAAAATACACAATCTCAACAACGGACAAAATACCCAAAGACTTCCTAAGATTCTCGAATCTTAGTGCATCTAAAGGTTTCATGAAAATATCGGCTAATTGATGTTCGGTGCTCACAAAGCTCATGGACAAGACTTTATCCTCAACGAGATCAAGAATGAAATAATCACTTATCCTAAAGTGCTTTGTGCAGGAATGTTGGATCGGATTTTGGGATATATGAATTGCACTCGTATTATCACACGAAATTGTCATTGTGCCTTGGAAAATCCCATAATCTTCCAACATTTAGCTTCATCCATAAAAGATGTGTGTAATAACTCTCAGTAGCTTTATACTCGACCTCCGCCATGGACAAAGATATGGAGTTTTGTTTCTTGCTCACCTAACAGATAAGAGCACTCGTAAAGTAAAAATATCCACCTGAGGTGCTCCAACAACCATTAACAATTCTAGTCCAATCGACCCCTGAATAGGCGGACAAATATCGAGAATAAAGAGTGCTACTCACGTATTTTATGATACATTTAAGTGCAAGCAAGTGAGAGTATTTGGGGGATGCTTAGTATCCCGTGAAAACTCCAATGTAAAAGGAAATATCGAGAAGACTAGAGGTCAAGTACAGAAGATTACCTATCATACTCTTATAAAATGTTTGATATATGTCTTTTCCTAAAGCACCATTACTAAGCCTAGTCGATGTACTCATTGGGGTGCATGAGTGTTTAGCGGAGTCGAAACCAAACTTTTTCACTAGGTCCCTAGCATATTTGGATTGAGATATGAATATCCCATCCTCTAGTTTATGCACCTGGAGACCTAATAAGAAGGTAATCTCACCAACTATACTCATCTCAAACTCGCTCTTCATCTTTTCCTCAAACGTGTGAGCATGTTGGGAGCATGTGGTTCCAAATACTGTGCCGTCTACATAAACTTGGGCAACCAATATAACACCTCTGTCTTTCTTCAAAAATAATATTTTATCCATTTCCTTTTTCTTGAAGCCACGAACTAGGAGATTAAAAGTGAGCCTCTCGTAACAAGAGCATGGTATTTGCTTCAAACCATATAGGGCCTTTTTAAGATAAAATATGTGTCCCGAATGATTTGGGTCTTTGAATCCTTTTGGTTGTTCCATGTACACTTTCTCATGTAGAATTATATTGAGGAAGGCACTCTTGACATCCATTTGAGTGCAAGTATAACACCCAGTCTGGAATCACCACGTAGAGTGGAAGGGTCATGAATCTTTTGAACCCATGAGGTTGGATCCTCACACTGAGGTAGTAAGAGGAAAAATGGTAGCGTCACAAGGGCTTGTATAGTTCTCACACTTAGGGTCAGGGTCAGGGTCAGGGTCAGTATACATCAACAAAATGTCTTCTCTAATCATGGCATCTATTAACTATATAACCTTAGAGATTGTAAGGTTAAACACACTACAAGACCTACTTGACAATGAATAACCTAAAAGTATCCCCTCATTGCTTCAAGATACGAACTTTACTAAATTATCTCTATCTCTTAAGACGAATCACGTACTCTTAAAGACACAAAAATATGACAGGTTGGGTTTCTCCCTTATCCACAACTTGTACGGCGTGTGTGACACCCCGCCTAATTAATTACCGGGTGATCAGTCCTTAATTAATTAATTTTAGAATATCAAGTTGGTTCAGATAATGCATCACTGTCGAAATATCCAATTTTATTTTAATAAAGCTAACCACCTAGTGTTTAAAAAAGGTGTTGTCAAAATTTTATCTTGTTGTTAACCAATCAAAAGAATACTAACGATTGCCATGCATCACAGTAAGATAAGTAAAGTCTGACTGAAGTAAAATAAATGTTTGGAGTAAACATCTCCAGATACAATCCCATACAATAAACCAAATGAATTAAATCAAATCCAAGAGAGAAATTAAAACGAATAAATCTCTGAAAGTAAACATAGGTAAGGACGACATGTCCAACATAATGGAGAACTAAAAATGAAAGAATGAGCTGAGTCGTCTACTAGCAATAATCCCGCAGCTTCCACAGTAGCTACGGCACGGCGACTGAATAGAGTCTCCTAAGGTTGGTGTCCCTATGGCTGGGCACCTAACATAATGGAACAGTAGAAAGATAGATAGAAAAATGGGTCAGAGCCTGAGTTGAACACAGTTTAAAATAGCAAGTGCTTAAATTGATTCAATTAGCACAATTATTAATCAAGTTAACTTAGCGTACTCACTTGAGATACTCACCCCTCAATCTAGTGTGCACGTCTAATGAGCCTAACTAACCGTACTGGTCATGATACCCTGACTGACTACTAAGTGTATAATATGTAGTTTGAAAGTCTCTTTAAATAATTTAAAAACCAACGTACTTATAATTTCAATATATAATTACGATTTCTTTAGGTTATTCTCATATTCTAAATGCCCAACTGATAATACCATAAGTGTACAATTAACAATATTGACAACAGCAAAAGGCAACAAACATGATTTTTGGTATACACACCTTATTCGCTGTACGTATACTTATCAAATTATATAAGTATAGAAATATTACACCCTTGGTTAAGAACCCATTAGTACTACGCATACTCGGCTATCTAGTCCATTTTCAAAGCTCACGCATAGAGGAGAACAGGTTCAATCTCTCGAGAACCAATAGAAACATAAACACATATTGGAGGCGAACATAATCCCAAGCCGATGGGTTACGCACATACCTACGCACCCATACGACTGTCATCACTATCATTCTCACGGATAGTCCGTACCTAGGTTCCATGCTCTAGTGGTACAACTATAAATCCCCCGAAGGCACACAAGAATCGGTTGTCCACAACGCGTTATTGAGGGGTACTTTGTGGAGTCTAACTATCTCTTTTATGAATAATTGGTCATACTGTCTCACGGTGTAGTCTATCTTGACTGGCAGGAAGTGGGCTACCTTGGTCAATCGATCCACTATCACCCATATCGAATCGTGACCCATCTGCGATATAGGTAATCCCGTGATGAAATCCATGGAAATGCTCTCCCATTTCCACATAGGAACTCCTAATGGCTGTAGAAGTCTTGTCGATCTCTGATGGAGCACCTTCACCAGCTGACAAGTGGAATATTTCGAGATGAACTCAACAATATCCTTCTTCATTCCGCTCCACCAGTACTGTCTACGCATATCCTGGTACATCTTGTCCCCGTCGGGATATACTATAAATCGGGACTCGCGCGACTCTGTCATTACCTTGTGTCACAAATCTTCACCCTCGGGTACAACCAATCTCCCTTTAAAACGTAGGGCCCCGTCTGAACCCACGGTGTAAGACTCAACCCCCTCGACTAGAAGCCTCACTATCTGACTTTGGCAGAACGGATCATCTGCCTGAGCATGTATTACTCCCATAATAATCTGGGGCATAATCGTCATTGTAGACATAAACAATCGAGCCACCACGTCCTGGTTCCCTAACTCCTTCCATTTCGCTTTCCACACCTCGGTCACCTCACCAACTGACCTACAGCTCAAATCGTCTGCTACCACGCTAGCCTTTCCTGGGTGGTATTGGATATAAAATTGATAATCCTTCACGAACTCAAGCCACCGATGTTGACGCATATTTAACTCCTTCTATGTGAAGAGGTACTGTAGTGATTTTTGGCCTGTGAATAAGCGAAATTTCTCCCCTAGGAGGTAGTGTCTCCAAATTCAAAGTGCGAACATGACTGTTGCTAACTCCAATTCATGGGTGGGGTAATTCCTATCGTGAGGTTTAAGCATAGGGGAAACATAATCTATAGCCTCATCTTCCTGCTGAAGTACACCTCCAAGTCCTAATAAATACGCATCAGTGTAGACTAGATATTCCACTCCCGGCCTGGGTAATGCTAACACTAGTACTGAGGTTAACTTATCTTTCAACTCATCGAAGGCTAGCTGACAGGCGTCACTCCAGATAAATGGCACCCCTTTGCGAGTCAAGTGCGTCAATGGACCCGCTATCTTTGAAAACCCTTGAATGAATCTCCTGTAGTATCCGGCTAAACTCAAGAAACTGCGTATCTCGGTCGGTGTCGTGTGATGCCCCCACCCCCTCATCGCTGACACCTTCCCCGAATCCACGGATATCCCTCTATCAGAGACGATATGTCCCAAAAACTGTACCTCCTTTAACCAAAACCCATATTTCTCATATTTTGCTTACAATTGATGTTGGCGTAGTGCCTGCAAAACTTGCCTCAAGTGCTCGGCATGGTCCTCCTCGGTCTGTGAGTAAACCAGAATGTCATCTATGAATACGATGACGAACTGGTCCAAGAATTCTCTAAACACTCTGTTTATCAAGTCCATGAACACGGCTGGGGCGTTGGTTAGCCCGAAGGGCATAACCCTGAATTCATAGGAATCATATCTCATCAGGAAAGCAGTCTTCGACACGTCCTGTTCCATGATACGTAGCTGATGGTACCCCGATCTCAAATCAATCTTTGAGAAGAAATTCACTCCTTTCAACTGGTCAAATAAGTCATCGATTCGAGGCAACGGATATTTGTTCCGTATCGTGACTTTATTCAACTCCCGGTAATCAACACATAACCATAACGATCCATTCCTATTATTAATGAACAATACGGGAGCACCCCACAGTGAAGTACTCCGACGGATAAACCTCTGCCCTAATAACTTCTCAATTTGGTCACGCAACTCGCTCATCTCTGCTGGAGCCATACGGTAAGGTGCGCGAGCTATCGATCGAGTATCTGGCGCTAAATCAATGACAAAGTCTATCTCTCTACTCGGTGGTAACCACGAAATCTCCTGAAACACATCAGAGAACTCTCAAACTACAGGAATCGAATCAAGCGGTACCACAACCTCCGTAGAGGTCTCATCCTCTATATAGTATAAATAAGTGGACGATACTCCCTCAAAGAGAGGCATCGCAACCAGAAACATCTCATGCCCTGGTATGGCAAAAACTATACTCTTACTATAACAGTCAATCATGGCCCTATACTTGACAAGCCAATCTATACCCACAATCGCGTCGTACTTGGACATGTCTAATACGAGCATGTTAGCGGGTAAGATAAACCTCCCAATCTCTATACTTACCCCTTGACAAATATAAGAAATAACGGAACCCCTACTCAACGGTGAATCCACCCAAGTGGTCGTACCCTCTGCTGTATCAAATAATCTCGTAGTACGCATAAACCCCGTGGCAATAAAGCAGTGTTTGGCTCCCGTGTCAAATAAAATGCGCCACAAAGTCCCCTGGATAGAAAATATACCCTCAATCGCTGGTGGGTCCTACGGGACTGCGGCCTAGTGCAGATTGTAAACTCGTCCATACTGAAGCTGCCCTTGCTGAACTGGGGCGGATGGGATGGGTGGCAATGCTGCCATTTGTGAAGGTGCTGGAAGGGCTACAGGAAATAACGGTCTCTGGGATTCCTGACGAACACCTTGCTGCTGCTGTTGGCCCCTACCCTTATGAGGGAAGTCCTGGCATTTGTGGCCAGTGTTGCCACACGTGAAACATCTCCCCGGGAAAGGTCCTCCCCTCTTTCCCTATTGCTGTCCCCGACCTTGATGGCCGTTACCACCCCTCCCTTGGCCATTTTATCCCTGCTGAAACTGTTGATGGCCGTGTTGGCCCTGATGGCCATGTTGAAAGCCTCCCTGCCCATGTCTAAAACCTCCTGACCTGAACCTCTTAGGATCCCCTTATTGGGAACCCTGATCATTGTGCCTATGATGACCCTGAACTGTCTGTGCCCCACCGGCACCATTTCCTCCTTCCCTGCCCTGCTGGCTGGGCTCTCCCACCTTCTTAACCTCAGACAAGTGGAAGCGGTGGTCCTGACAGTGGAGTAGTGTTGCATTAACAACATCTGAATAGGTGGCCAGGAAGATATTTCCTATTAAATGATAGCGGATCCTCCATGTCAATCCATCCATGAAGCGCTGAATCTTCTTCTCTTCGATCGAAATCTCACTTGGCACAATGTTAAGCAGATTAGTAAACTCTACCTCGTATTCTTCCACGGTCCTTCCCTCCTGCTTTAGATTTCTTAACTTTCAACTCATCTCTGTCTGGACAGCCGAAGGAAAATACTTGCGGTCGAACCACACCCAAAAGTCTCGAATACATAGTGTCTCTCTCCTCAGCGGTGGTGATGGACTCCTACCACTGCAGTGCTGCCCCCACTAGTTTGAATGTGGCCGAAATCTGACTCTGTACTTCCGTGCACTCGTGCATCCTCAAATGTCTTTGGATGTCCTTTTTCTATTGGCTTGCTACGACTACATCGGAGCTCCCTGAAAACTCTGGAGGATACGCCTTTTGGAAAGCATCCCTAACACTTTCCCAAGCAGATGGGAAAACCTGGGCCTGAACTGGAGTCACCACCGGTGCCTGAGGTGGTGCATGTTGTGCTATGGCTAAAGCCTCTTTGAGCGCCTGAGCCGTAATGGCTGCCACTTCAGCGGCATTCATCATACCCTGAGGAGGTGCAGGATGAGCCTCTGGCTGGGCTTCCCTAGAAACTCTCTATGCACGTTTAGGAGGCATCTGAAAAGAGAGAAAAAGTTTATAAGTATACAGTTATATTCAAAAATTAACAGAAGAACGTAAAATGTACTAAAAGTACAACAATCCTAAAATATAGGGCTCTATATCAAAGGACGCTACGCGGAAACAAAATAAGCCGTACAGATCCTAAGGACACTAGAACCTGATGCTCTGATACCACCTGTGACACCCCGCCTAATTATTTACCAGGTGATCAGTTCTTAATTAATTAATTTTAGCATATCAAGTTGGTTCAGATAATGCATCACTGTCGAAATCTCCAATTTTATTTTAATAAAGCTAACCACCTAGTATTTAAAAAGGGTGATGTCAAAATTTTATCTTGTTGTTAACCAATCAAAAGAATACTAACGATTGCCATGCATCACAGTAAGATAAGTAAAGTCTGACTGAAGTAAAATAAATGTTTGGAGTAAACATCTCCACATACAATCCTATACAATAAACCAAATGAATTAAATCAAATCCAAGAGAGAAATTAAAACGACTAAATCTCTGAAAGTAAACATAGGTAAGGACGACATGTCCAACATAATGGAGAACTAAAAATGAAAGAATGAGCTGAGTTGTCTACTAGCAATAATCTCGCAGCTTCCACAGCACCTACGGCACGGCGACTGAATAGAGTCTCCTAAGGTTGGTGTCCCTGTGGCTGGGCACCTAACATAATGGAACAGTAGAAAGATAGATAGAAAAATGGGTCAGAGCCTGAGTTGAACACAGTTTAAAATAGCAAGTGCTTAAATTGATTCAATTAGCACAATTATTAATCAAGTTAAATTAGCGTACTCACTTGAGATACTCACCCCTCAATCTAGTGTGCACGTCTAATGAACCTAACTAACCGTACTGGTCATGATACCCTGACTGACTACTAAGTGTATAATATGTAGTTTGAAAGTCTCTCTAAATAATTTAAAAACCAACGTACTTATAATTTCAATATATAATTACGATTTCTTTAGGTTATTCTCATATTCTAAATGCCCAACTGATAATACCATAAGTGTACAATGAACAATATTGACAACAGCAAAAGGCAACAAACATGATTTTTGGTATACACACCTTATTCGCTTTACGTATACTTATCAAATTATATAAGTATAGCAATATTACACCCTTGGTTAAGAACCCATTAGTACTACGCATACTAGGCTATCTAGTCCATTTTCAAAGCTCACGTGTAGACGAGAACAGGTTCAATCTCTTGAGAACCAATAGAAGCATAAACACATATTGGAGGCGAACATAATCCCAAGCCGATGGGCTACGCACATACCTACGCACTCATACGACCGTCATCACTATCATTCTCACGAATAGTCCGTACCTAGGTTCCATGCTCTAGTGGTACAACTCTAAATCCCCCGAAGGCACTCAAGATTCGATTGTCCATAACGCGTTAACCTCCGTTCGATAGCCAGTAGCTAGGTATGTTATACACATAATATTTTGAACAATAAGCATGCACACCACTTATATAAATTAATTAGCTTTCCCACGGTCTAGAGTTTACAGTACGTATTTTAACTCTTATCATAACTCGTACTTTATTCGTGTATACCCTACCTTGTATTTTCGCACCTCCTCTATTTTTATGAATTTTATACCTTCCGAGGGTCGACATATTTTCCTCTCACTATTAATTATCAATATAAGTCACTCGATGATCATTCAAGTTTATCACACGTTCAAAGAAGACTATGGAAAGTTCGAAACAAAATCGGCTTAAAAAGGACCATTCTGGAATCTCGTTAGAAGGTCTAGAAATCTCGTTCGAACAAGGTCTTTCGAATGAGGGTCGTTCGAACGAAGGGCTTCGAATGAACCACCAAACTCGTTAGAAGGGCTACTGAAATCTCGTTCAAAGGACCTTGGATGGACTTCTAACAAAATTTCTGAAGTTGCCCAATTCGTCTCTTAACTTTGTTTTTCCCAATTTTTACCACTCGAAACTAAACCTAAATTCATTACAATCCAAATACAATGTTTCCCACTATCCCAAGTCATCTTAGAACATATAATAACATAATTTTGGAGGTCAAAATCCTTCTAATCATCATGTAATCTCAATAAATTCCCAAATTTTACCACAAACCCTATTAACATGAACCCAAAATTTATTTGTTCATAAAAACTTCATTTTAATTCGTGATTTACATTTAGTTCATCATCTTTCACAGTTCTACTAAGGAGAAAATCCTCTACATGCAACCCCCATCAGATTTTCTAAATATTCTACACGATTTCATCATAGGAAAACCCAAATTGGTATTTGTTGTTCTAAAACCTCAATATATGTTAACAAGAGTAATAATTGCTAAGAGAAGAGCAAGATAATCACTTGCCTTAAAATGAACTTTTGATTTGTGGGTTGAAATTGGTATAGGAACGATCCACCTGACACGACCTACGCGTTGGTGTTCTTTTTGTTATGAAAGGTTGAATTCTTGGCTAAGGCTCCAATGGAGTCTCCTTCTTCTTCCTTGGTTCTCTATCTTTCCCTCTCTTCTCACGTAGGTTGAAACTTACAGCCACTAACCCTTAATGCCTTTTTAATTAACCCAATTTTCGTCCATTTAATTACCTTAAAATTTCTAAAGACCAAAATACCCCTCCGGGGTGCCGTTTTGGGTTAAAAAGCCTTTGACTCCAAATAACATACCCCAATAGTGTTTTCTGACTATTTCGACGCTTTCGGACACTCTGGGTGACTCAAAATAGTCGTTCGAGTTATACAAAAATAAATTATCTTTTAACCCCCCTAAATATATACAATTAACGCGACTCATACTTGTGACAAATATTTATAACATAACTGTCGTGTATCTCATTCCCGACCATACTATTATTTCAATAATTACTAAATCTCATCCCGTTAGTGATTATTATCATAAAATCGGATTAATTTAAATTTAAATTTTTCTCCCTTTAATTTAATTAATCCCCATTTTCCATATAAATAGTAACGCATAAAAATACGGGGTACCTAATAACAGAATTTCGTCCAGAAATTCAGAAAAGAATATATATACCTCGCAAGAATAACTCTGGACAATGTTCACGCATGTCATCCTCGCTCTCCCAAGCTGATTCCTCAACATTATGGTGCCTCCACTGAACACGTACTAGTAGTACCACTTTCGACCTCAACTTCCTCTCACTATGTTCCAGGATAGCAACTGATCCTTCCTCGTATGAGCTATCAGGCGGTAAGTCTATCTCCTCTAACGCAATATGATTATGGTCCAAATCATCTCGAAGAAATCTCCTCAACGAAGAGATATGAAACACGTCATGGACTCTATGCAAGTGCTTCGATAATCCAAGTCTATACGCAACTGGACCAATCCTCTCGATGATGGGAAATGGCCCTACATACCTAGGCGCCAGCTTTCCCTTCTTCCCAAAGCGCATAACTCCCTTCATAGGAGACACCCGAAGTAATACCTGATCCCCAATATTGAACTCTCGAAAATAACGTTTTGCATCCGCATAACTCTTCTGCCGATCCTGATCAACTCGAATATGGCTTCGTATCAACTCTATCTTTGCCAAAGTATCCTGAATTATCTCTGGGCCTAGTAACTTGTTGTCCCCCACATCTAGCCAACATGCTGGGGAGCGACAAGGTCTGCCGTATAGGTCTTCGAATGGAGCCATACTGATTAGGCACATATTCTTCACATTTATCCCCTTAATTTCGGTATTTTTATGATCCCATGCAGTGTAAATAGCTTGGACTTGTCTCGTATTTATTCTACTAACATATTTTGGCAAGTATTTCGCATTTTGAGTAGTTCTCATGTGTTTTACAGGTATTTCATGCAAGTTAGTGCGAAAGAGAACGCAAAACAGTGAAAGAAACCAAGAAATGGAGAGTTGAAGGGCATTTTCGTAATTTTTCAGCCTTAGTCTGGAGGTGGGGCCAACTAGAAAGTTGAGGATCTTTAAATTACAAGAACATTGGAAAAAACGGGACCTCAATCCGAGCTACGGTGAAGAAGTTACGAGGTTTTGAAGTTGCGAGATAATGAAGAGAAATTGACCGGATGGAACCAAACCGATCCGGATGGAACCAAACCGGTCTAGTCAGGAAAAAAAGAACCGATCCGGTACCAAATGGATCCGGGTCCGGACGGGTCCGGCTGTGCAAATTCCTGGCATTAATTATGAAGTTCAAGAGGTGCATATCTTGGAAAATCTTGTACAACTCATCAATTCTAGCTGTCAAATTCGTGCTACTTGGTGTTATATAAGGCCAAATTCTAAGGGGAAGAGGTGGGAGTTGTTTTATCAAGTTTTAGGAGGCTAGTAGGTAGGGTTTCTTACTAGTTAGTTTTTAGAGGATTCTTGTAACCAAGAACCCTAGTTTTTGAAGTTTGTCTACTATTCAAGATTCAAAGTTCTATTCAATATTCATCATTCATCCATTGCAAGTAATTTTAATTTATTGTTTTTACTGCTTTCCTAGTTAGTTTAATTAATTGTTGAGTTCTAGTTTTCCATTCCCAATTCAAGTCATGTTCTCAATTTTCTAGAGTTAGTTATGAATTCCTGCACTTTAATTTGTAAGTTTTATTTTGATTTCTTCATGTTAAGCTAAGTTTTTAAGGGTTGGGATGCATGAACCCATCCCAATGTAAATTACTTATGTAGAAAATAGAATTTAAATTAAAAATTTGAAAGAGTCGTGCGAGACAATTTTACAACCATTGTAGATCTTTTAATCTCTCTTGCCCTAGGTACTTGGGATGTTTAAGAATATGATGTGCGTAAAATTATTTATCACCGCTTTATATTTACCTTTGATTTCATATGGTGCGGGCTTGATCCTCATATATGTAATTCTTAGGATCTATAAAGACTGGATTCATTCAAATTTATAATTTACAATTCTAGGATTCTATACGGTAAATTACTAGGGTTAGGGGGATTGTATTCCAACCTACTTTCTCATTCATCTTAATTAATTTAACTTCTTTATTTACTTATTTTTTTCCCTTTTCAACCATCATCATCTTTTTCATTTTTTCTTTAGAAGTAATAAATCAATTAAATTCTATCAACCATTCCCTGTGGATTCGATACCCAGACTCTCCACTATACTCCTTAATAAGTGTAGTTACAAGTTTAGTTTTTTTTGTATTGAGGTTGGAAACCGATAACAACGACTAGCGTATTACACGGACGCTAGGTTTTCGACTCAATCACATACCGATAGTAAACTGGTAGGAGTTGTTATAGGCAAACTCCACTAATGGAAGGTACTGCTCCCAACCTTCGCCAAAATTAATAATGCACATACGTAACATGTCCTCCAACATTTAGTTCGTCCGCTCTGTCTGACCATCCGTCTGCGGGTGATAGGTTGTGCTCAGCCGCAACTCCGTACCCAACGCCTCGTGAAAGCACTCCCAAAATTGAGAAACAAATACCTTGTCTCTATCAGACACGATATTAAGGGGTACTCCGAGGGGTCTAACTATCTCTGTTATGAATAATTAGGCATACTGTCCTGCGGTGTAGTCTGTCTTGACTACCGGGAAGTGGACTACCTTGGTCAATCGATCCACTATCACCCATATCGAATCGTGACCCCTCTGCGATGTAGGTAATCCCGTGATGAAATCCATGGAAATGCTCTCCCATTTCCACATAGGAACCTTTAAATGTTGTAGAAGTCATGCCGGTCTCTGATGGTCCACCTTTACCAGCTGACAAGTGGCACATTTTGAGATGAACTCGGTAATATCCTTCTTGATTCCGCTCCACCAGTACTGTCTACGCATGTCCTGGTACATCTTGTCCCCGCCGGGATATACTATAAATCGGGACCCGTGCGACTCTGTCATTACCTTGTGTCGCAAATCTTCACCCTCGGGTATAACCAATATCTAATTGAAACGTAGGCCCCCGTCTGAACCCACGGTGTAAGACTCAGCCCCCTCGGCTAGAAGCTTCATTGTCTGACTTTGGCAGAACGGATCATCTGCCTGATCCTGTACTACTCCCGTAATAATCTGGGGCATAATCGTCATTGCAGACATAAACGATCGAGCCACCGCATCCTGGTTCCCTAACTCCTTCCATTTCGCTTTCCACACCTTAGCCACCTCACTAACTGGCCTACGGCTCAACGCGTCTGCTACCACGTTAGCCTTTCCTAAGTGGTATTGGATATCAAATTTATAATCCTTCACAAACTCAAGCCACCGACGTTGATGCATATTTAACTCCTTCTGCGTGAAGAGGTACTGTAGTGATTTGTGGTCCGTGAATAAGCGAAATTTCGTCCCTAGGAGGTAGTGTCTCCAAATCCGAAGTGCGAACACGATTGCTGCTAACTCAAAGACGTGGGTGGGTTAATTCCTCTTGTGAGGTTTAAGCTTACGGGAAGCATAAGTTATAGCCTGATCTTCCTACTGAAGTACACACTCAAACCGGTCGAACATTACCACAAAGTATGTATCATAAAGTTAGCTTATGTTAATCAAGTTTGCTTTTAACCCTTTGATGTATAAAGCATTGTCTAGTTTAGGAAATTTGGGTATCTCAACACAACTATGTCCTAAAATAATAGACCTACTCCTATCTCCAAATGTGTCTTTACCTTCCTTGGGATCCACAATATCGGTAAAACACGACTTGTCACTAGTCATGTGCCTATAGCACCCACTATCAAAATACCATTTGGAAGTTTTTTTAACCTTGAGAGTAATGTGAACTACAAGGGTTTTGTCGTCTTGCTTAAATACCCAAGTCGAGGTAGCCTTTTGTTTTTCTTATCATTTTTGGCTCTCTTCGTAGTGTTAGAAGCATTCTAAAAAGGCATATATATCCTTTGAAATTCTTTCATTAAACTTTGAGAAGTAGCGATTAAGAACTAAACATGCTCTCTAAGACTAGCAAAATCACTATAGCGGTGTGCAAGGTTCTAAAAGGCGCGAGGCCTGGTTGAGGCTTAGAGGTCAAGCCTTAGGAGCCTAGGTGCGCCTAGGCGAAGCCTAGGCGTAAAAAGGCATTTTTCCTTTTTTTATTATTTTAATTATTCTAAGGCTAATAATATAATAAAATGATACATACCTTGAATTTTGAAAACCGTATGTTTGGTAGCCATCTTTCTCATATTCATGCTCCATAATTAATATATAAAATGTATTTTGATTATTTTGGACGAGATATTGGTCCTATTTGTAAAAAAAAGTCTTTAAATGGTGATATCATTTCACTAAGGCATCTATGTTTTTTAAAAAGTTCGCCTTAAGCCTTTTACCAAGAATAAGGCATAATAAGGTGTAGGCGATGCGTTTGTCCCAAGCCTCAAGCCTAGGTGCGCCTTTTAGAACACAGGCGGTGTGTGTGTATGTTTAGTTCTTCCTAACTTGTAGAAAAATTTCCTAAGGTGACCTCTCCTTTTACAATGGATGAGAAAATAGACTTGTTTGGGTCTACCTTGGTGGGTTAAGTCAAGGCCCATATGTGACCATCATAACGTTAGGAATCGGTTCTAGTGCGGCATAGAAAGTGGATGCACTGTCGTAACCTATTCCTTGCCTCTCCATAAAAGCGAAAGCAGGATCGAGGAACATCTTTTCCATCTTCTATGCTCTATAGTAACCTTAACCTATCAGGCTCGTTTAAGATCTTTCTTGAGTTGCAATACAAGGGCTTTAAGTTTCTCACAACTCTCCGTTGAAACTTAAAGATCTCTCCTAAGACTAGGAACTTTATTGGTCATGTCACTATTTTCTCTCTCCACTAAAATAACTCTCTCTCCTAAAGACACTCTTAATGAGGACTCATTCTCTCTCAACGCTCTCAACTCCTTCTCTAAAACTAAAACTCTAAGATCTAAACAATTATTTTACTTTCTCGTTTTAAAGGACTTGATGTAAATATCTTCATAACATGTTGAAGTTCAGTCTCCCCCCACTCAAAACTTCATCTCCCTAACCATCTTCGGAATGACTAGACTCATAGCCAAGGTCATCATGTCTAGTAATTTCCTCATTAGTGTGAGGTGTACTTGATGTACTAACATGACTAGTCATGAACATGGTGAAGTTATGTTCCTGCGGTGATTTATCCCCAGAATCCACTAACTCGACATCTCTATTACTAAAAGTGTAATTGAAGCTAGCTTTGTTATTGCCCTGTATCTTTAACCTCGTACCACACTCGTGAGATTTGTGACCCTTACCCTCTTACCCATTATATCTCTCCTCATCTTACTTAGGGTAATCTCCTATTGATTTTTCAAAAAAATTCTTACTCGATTTATACTTTTTATATTTCTCAAAACTTTTTTTTTCTTGGAAGTATTTTCTTTTCTAAGCTTGAGAATTTTTTTTTAATTGTTTTGCAAAATAGGCAAGATCATCTAGATTAAAATCATACTCGAAGTCAGAAGAAACCTCCTCTTTCTTTTTAGATTACACTTTCAAAGAAATTCCTTTTTCCTTAGGTTTAATAGTTTTGGGAAAATATATCAATTACAAAAGTTTGAGGGTCTCCTATGAGTTCTCCAAACCTAAGAGTATCTATAATTCCTAATGAATTAAAGATAGTGACCTTAGTAATAAATCGGGATGAAAGGGATCTCAAATTCTTTCTCACAGTGCACGTCTAGGATATTTTCTCACCCAAACTAAACTAGAGTTAACGATAGTAGACAATCGTGCATAAAATTCATCAAAAGACTCAGTCTCTAGCATAATAATAGTCTCAAACTGTGTGGTGATATTTTTAAGCTTCGAAGCTTTCACGGCTTTGGTACCCTCATGAGTGAGTTGGATGATATCCCATGCTTTCCTTGACGTGGTTAACATCATGATGCGAAGAAACTCAATAAAGGTGATGGCTTGAGAAATGGCATTTAAACTGCATGAGTTAAAATTACTCCATTCTAGTTCATCACCCGTCGAACTAGTGACAGGTTTGATACTTATGACATCACCATTAGTCACAGAGGGTGGTGTCCACCCTATTTCTTAAATAAGCTAGACACGCTCATCAATTTCTTTTGAAGCCAACCTCATTCTAGCTTTTTACTAAGAATAATTATACCCATCAAAAACAAATTGCCTATTATACAAATTATCCATAGAAACCCAAATTGAAAAAGATCACAGAAAAAGTTAGTCAACCAGCTTTGTTAGTAATTTGAGAAAGCGGGCGCGTATGGATAGTTTGTATATTAGGTTACGTACACACGAGATCCAATTTTTAATCCAAATTCTATATTGATTAGACTAAGATGTTCATGTAGGATAAAGTTTGAAGAAACGTGAGTGGCCCGATATGTGTGTTTTCAACAAAACCATTTTTTCTTCGAAAAAGAACCAACTTTTAATTATGCACCAACTAAGTTGTGAAATCCCAATTCTTACTTTAAACCAATGTTATCTTGATTAATCCTAAACATGCATCTAGTGATTAAAGCAAGTAAAGTAAAGTAAAGAATACTCACAACGCCGAATATACGAGGAAAAAACCCAAAAACGAGAAAACAACCTCGGACGGCCCAAGCCAGACAATCACTATGAATAATGGTTTTACAAAGACAGATTATCCTTACACTAAGACTCGATCCCCATGGGTCTTGACGCTCCTTCTGATCTTCAACCGTTCTTCAATAGTGCCCACGCAGAAATTTCGTCTTCTACGATCTCTGTTCACAACACACGCCTCCACGTATGTCTCGGTGTCCATCGATATGGCTTTGATACGTCTACGATGTCGAACACGATGTCCATCGCTTCTTCACCGCAAAACCCTTTGTGTTCAATGTGTAGAACAAACAACTTTGGTGCCGAAAGATCACGTAAACATATAAGAATGATAACTCGGATCTTTGCAAACTCTAAGGATGTGTTTAATACTTTTAAACCTTAGAAAACATGTGCAAAAAATGGTTCTGGTTTGTAAAATAGTTTTCCATAAAGCACACTTACGATATTATGATGCAAACACTATTTAAATAGGATTTAAACACCGCCTCAAAAAACGTGTCGTTCGAACAACTTAAGCATGTCGTTCGCGCGACATTGTATCTCGTTCGAACGAGATCCAATGTCGCTCGAGCGACCTCGCTAAAGTTTAACTGTCTTTGACTTTCGAATAAAAACGTTTCTTATCAAAGAGATACAAATTAGTCAAACTCTATTTCGAGCTTGTCATCATAAAACGAAGTTTAAACCATTAAAACACTTTTTAAAACATTTAAAAATATTTTTCTATATAAAAATTACATCCTTATCTTTTATAAAATAATTCCAAGCACCATTAATTATACGCATTCATACCTGAGTGATCTCGGAGTGAAATTAACTTTGAAGACGATTAAACTTGCACCAAATAAACATCGGCATGATTATTTCTTTGAAGCTTTGCCGCAACGTCTTCAATTTCTTCAATACGTCATAGACCAAGTCGGATCGTGGCAAAATAAACATCTCCCTATGACATATTACAAACACAGTTGTGTTCACGATTTTAAGTCAAAACAATACAGGGACTCAATTGGAAATTTATGTCCTTACAAATCTCCCCCTTTGACTATTTCGGGACAAAACTAAACCAGTGAAATGCCTAACAGGGCCGTCAATCCGTATGACACCCAAATCCCATCCCATAAACCCAAAATCAAAAAGTATAGGACACGGACTAGTATATGTAGCACCGGCAAGCATGAACTGTCTGAATGTGATGTAGTCTTGAAATCTCGAATCGCTGAAGCATACCTACACACATGAAACAGACAAATAAATACCAAGTGAAGTATGGAGGAACAAATGAAACCAATTTATATATTCATTAAGAACATATCATTTGAAACATGTGAGCATATTATTTGATACTAATTTGTTACCAATTACCAATTAACAATAACCAATTTGAAACAAATATGAAGCGCTCAACAAATCTCCCCCTATATCACATACCAAATCTTTCCCCCTTTTTGTCTCAAATAGACAATTCGGTGAAAAGATAAACCAATATGAAATATCTAGCCTGCGAATATGATACTAAATAGAATCAAGTTGATACCAATTTTGAAAAATGAAAACCGCTAGATAAACATGAATCAACCAGCTAAAAAAAATCATGCAATGACAAATCAGTAGCTAGTAAACCAAGGAATCACACAAAGAGTTTACCAATCAAATCAAGTGTGATAAACGGACTCATATGCAAAAACCAGTTTGGAGCATAGAAGAACCTGCATATAAATAAAACAGTCCAGAAGTGCTTCCCGCAGTACCAAAAATATATCAAATTAAGCCAGAGGACTACAAACCAAGCAGAGGCAATTTTTTCACCCTGTCGTTCGAACGAGCCAGGGACTTCGCTCACACGAGATGAGGAAGTCGCTCGAACGAATTACAGAAGTCGTTCGCGCGAGATACAATGTCGTTAGAACGACTTCGCGCGACCTGTCAAAATTTCCCAGATTCCTAGAAATATTATAAAGTATTGCCCAGTGAAAAAATTTCCACAAAAAAATTCCTGGAAGGGCCTGACAGATGCAAAACAGTGCTAAAACAGTAAGCTTTTAACACAAAACGCAAAAACTCATAAAAACTTAAAATGCGAGTTACATGCAAACATAGTACCGATGTGCTCAAACATGGACATGGAATGAATGGGCGTGAAACTACAGCAAATGAGTCACAATTCCAACACATCGAAACAATTAAGAAGCTCTAATTGATAGCGATAAATCATCAAACTTTATCGTAGCCATATGACAATAAAAGTGTGAGCTTAATGAACTAAACATACTACATGCACACAAATCCAGAATTTTGACGATTCTACAAATAATAGCGTCAAATTGCAATGTTTCAACATTAGGATTAGATGTGCAAACTCGTTTAAATTTTCTCCAACCAAGCACCCTCATCTAAACATACTTTTTCAAGTCCTTTTGAGGTTTCTAGCATTCTCAACTTAGATAAAATCTTATTGGCCCTTTTCTTAGCATCTTGCTTTTTTCTTTTTGGGCTCTTTTAAACGGTGGCTTTCACGACGAGTTAATATTGAACTCTCGCAGCCCTTTCCCGTGAATCACTCATCATTTTTTCAATTCAAATCCTCACGGTTATTACATGCACACTTCTCCTTAAATTTACTTACGCATAGATGACAAGATTGAGATAAGAACGCCTCACCAAATTCAAATATGCAAGAGAAGTCAAACATCCATATAAACGTGTGCATGTGTGCGATGTTGGCATATATACAAAGTCGAATCAAGATGCATATCAACTTCGAAACTACCCCCTATAAACAATGGTTAAGATCATTCTAAGCATCGATAATAATGATCAAATGTCCTAGCCACATGGATAATGAAACGATGGGGGGTCCAAGCACACCAATATGCCACATTAAACATGTAAACTCAAAAACAAAATTCGAAAATCTTTTTGACTTTTCACACATATTTTGACTCAAAGAAAAGCAAAATATTTTTGGATTTTCAAAAGTTTTCTAAAAAATAAACTCTTTTTGTATTTTTCAAATAGGACTCAAACTATAATACAAAATGATACACATGTCATAATACTAGTAATGAATATGTCATGAAGCAAACTAGCATATGACAAACAAGGCAACACTATCATCCTTTAGATTTAGCATGGGAAGAATCAAGTGCACCCAAACGAGAATCATGAAGTTTAATTCCAAATGCCACTAAATCCGATTTCCTAACCCAAGTAGGTGTAAAATGACGCATGGGGGTTTGGGTAACCGGGGCAACTTTATTCTTAAACTTCCTAGGAGCTTGTGTAAGGTCGTAACAATAACGCCTAAGGTGACCTTTCCTACCACAAAATGAGCAAGAGTATCGGTGATGGGAATGATTACCTTTATGTGGACCTTTTCTAACCATCCTAGTGTTTCTCACACGTGCGAGGGGGAATGGGAACAACTCTCTCACCAAAACCTATACCTCCCCTATCTCCCTTAATTTGGACGGTGACTAAGATCTTATCTAACTTCTTCGATATAGCCTCCAAATCAAACTTGACTCTAGACGAGTCTTTCAACCTTTACTCCAACTCAAGAATCCTAGACTCGAGTAAACGCCTAGTCTCCTCAAACTCTAAAGTCTCCTTTTTCAAGGACTCCATCAATCCACGAAGATTGTCTCTCTCTTTCTCCACAAACTCGAGTTTCTCCCTAAACTTCTTCTCTAGTGCCCTAAGATCCTCAATTAAACTATCATTATTTTCTATGACACGCTCATTCAACTTAGATTGCAATTTTGAGTTAGCCTTTTTCACCTTCACCGTTTCGGCATACAACTCATTAAACGCATTTTGTAATTCTTTCACATCTATCTCCTCCTCGTCACTCTCTTCACCCTCACTAACATGGGATTCACTCAAAACCTCCTCGGAAGTGTCATTCACATGAGTATTGTCGTTTTAGCTCATATGACATGCCATAAATGCAGTAAAGTTACGCTCAATGGGGGAACTCTCTCCCTCTTCCGGTTCACTATCACTTAAGGTGGCACTATAGACAATGGGTTGCTTGCCCTCTTTCTTAAGTCTAGTGGGACACTCCTTAACCTTGTGACCGTACCTCTCACACCCAAAACACTTATCCGACTCATCTCTCTTAGGCTTCTCAAACTTATCCTTAGAGGTGGGATCTACTTTGTTGTTCTTAAATTTTTCAAATTTCTTGGCATCTTTCGATTGCTTTTGAAACTTAATAAATTTTTTAAATTTCTTTGCCAACAAAGCAACATCCTCAAAATCGGAATCGAAATTGAAATCGAAATCCGAATCCGAAACTTTAATTTCCTCCTTCCGGGTTTTCAAAGCAATACCCCTTTCTTTCTTAGGCACTTTCTTGGAGGTAATCATGTCGATTTCATAGGTTTGTAAGTCACCTACAATCTCTTCTAGTTTCGTTGACTCTAACCTACCCAAGGAGTTTAAAATGTTCACTGTTGCGTCAAACCAACTAGGCAACGACCTAAGGATTTTCTTAATGACACGGTTGTCGGGAATTTTCTCACCTAGATTAAACGACGAGTTGACAATATTGGACAACCTAGCATAAAACTCATCAAAGGTCGCACTCTCTAACATCCTAATGGTCTCAAACTGTGTAGTGAGATTTTGAAGTTTTCACGCCCTAACCGTGCTAGTGCCCTCGTGAGTGAGTGCCAAAATATCCCAAGCCTATTTTGATGTTTCGCAAGTCATAATTCTTTTATATTCTTCATGTGTGACATGTGAAGAAATAATGTGCAAACCCTTAGAATTATATTGTGCAAGTCTTTGCTCCGTTTCAGTCCATGATTCAACAGGCTTTAAACTAGTGACTTCACCTACAATAGTGACAGGGGGTGTCCAACCTTTTTCAACTGCAAGCCAAACACGCTCATCAATAGATTTTAAAGCACTCTCATTCTCATCTTCCAATAAGTGTAATTAGTGCCATCAAAAACAGGAGTTCGAGAAAATTCATTATATATAGAATTCATCTTTGAAAACACACGGGATCACAAAACAAAACAAAATGTTTTATAGCTCTGATACCAATTTGAAGAAACGTGAGTGGCCCGATATGTGTGTTTTCAACAAAACCAATTTTTCTTCGAAAAAGAACCAACTTTTAATTATGCACCAACCAAGTTGTGAAATCCCCATTCTTACTTTAAACCAATTTTATCTTGATTAATCCTAAACATGCATCTAGTGATTAAAGCAAGTAAAGTAAAGTAAAGAATACTCACAACGCTGGATGTACGAGGAAAAAACCCAAAAATGCGAAAACAACCTCGGACGGCCCAAGCCACACAATCACTATGAATAATGGTTTTACAAAGACAGATTAGCCTTACACTAAGACTCGATCCCCACGGGTCTTGACGCTCCTTCAGATCTTCAACCGTTCTTCAATAATGCCCACACAGAAATTTCGTATTCTACGATCTTTGTCCACAACACACGCCTCCACGAATGACTCGGTGTCCACCGATATGGCTTTGATACGTCTACGATGTCGAACACGATGTCCGTCACTTCTTCACCGCAAAACCCTTTGTGTTCAATGTGTAGAACAAACAACTTTGGTGCCGAAAGATCACGTAAACATATAAGAATGATAACTCGAATCTTTGCAAACTCTAAGGATGTGTTTAATACTTTTAAACCTTAGAAAACATGTGCAAACAATGGTTTTGGTTTGAAAAATAATTTTCCAGAAAGCACACTTACGAAATTATGATGCAAACACTGTTTAAATAGGATTTAAACACCGCCTCGAAAAATGTGTCATTCGAACGACTTAAGCATGTCATTCGCGCGACATTGTATCTCGTTCGAACGAGATCTAATGTCGTTCGAGCGACCTCACAAAAGTTTGACTTTCTTTGAGTTTCAGATAAAAACGTTTCATATCAAAGAGATACAAATTAGTCAAACTCTATTTCGAGCTTATCATCTTAAAACAAAGTTTAAACCATTAAAACACTTTTCAAAACATTTTTCTATATAAAAATTACATCCTTATCTTTTATAAAATAATTCCGAGCACCATTAATTATACGCATTCATACTTGAGTGATCTCGGAATGAAATTAACTTTGAAAATGATTAAACTTGCACCAAATAAACATCGGCGTGATTATTTCTTTGAAGCTTTGCCGCAGCGTCTTTAATTTCTTCAATACATCATAGACCAAGTGGGATCGTGACAAAATAAACATCTCCCTGTGACATATTACAAACACAGTTTTGTTCACGGAATTAAGTCAAAACAATACAGGGACTCAATTGGAAATTTATGTCCTTACAAAGTTAAAATTAAATGATCCAGTCACACAATCAAACAAATCAAGTACAAGAAGAAACTGAGGAAAAATCCTTTTCCAATAAAACCATGATTTCAGCAATATAGAAGAGTTTGACAGACTCAATGACTTACAAACTGCTTAGGGCTCCACAAAATATAATGCACATGTCTTCAAAGCTTCAACATATACGACACAATCTAGCACCGTCCACAAGAAGTAGCTCTTCCCTCAGTATCCACTAATCAAACTATGAATATCAAAATCCTTTCTTCTTCAGTCGTGGAGCCTAGGCTCCAAAAATCAGCAGTAGAGAAAACTCAACAACGGTTTGATGTCATGTATGGAAACTTGGGTTTCATAAAACTCAATTAATCATATAAGGGATGTATGATTTGGAAAAGAAAAGTGTTTTAAAGAAACAAAAAAATGGAAACTTTTGGTGAAAGATAGCGGATGATTTTTTCCAAAAACGTTATGAGAAACTGACCAAAAGAAACCTTTTTATAAGAAAACACGCTCTTTCTAGGCAGAAGTTTCGTTCGAACTAAAATGCAACCTCGTTCGAATGAAAACATAGCCTTTGTTCAAATGAGATTCAATCTCATTCGAACGAAAAGCTAATTTCGTTTGATCGTCTTTCCAACAAGAGTGGTTCTGTCAAACAGAGACCCTTTATAGTCTTGTCCTTTTTTAGAGTCTTTAGCTATGTCGTAATTCTGAGGGTCTCCCTTGCCTTGTCAGCTCGACTTTTCCATTTATGGGACATAAAACCCCAGTTAGCTCACCAACGAATGAATTAGCAAAGGATAAGTCAAGTTAACTATAAGACCAATATGAAAAACGCGCCCATATGATAAAGTATATCTACAATAGAATCAGTGAATAGACAACCCTATCCCAACATATAAAAATTGTAGTAAGAATTTTTGGATTATTACCACCCTGAGCCTTAGAAAAATACAACTTATGAAGTTACCTTTAAGTTTTAATAATTGTAAAACACCCCCTAAAGTTTTAAATTGACTTTAAAACTACTGAATGACATATATATTTCAAAATTTCTTTACAAACACCTTTACTACCCTTTAAAATTATAGAATTGCCCTTCAGAATACTTTTCTAAGTTTTAAAATTACACAAAGACCCCAAAAGTTTGAACATAAAGAAAAAACACCTTAAAACTTAACCAAAAACTCTCAAGATTAAAATTAAATATCCTACCATCTTCCTTATCAGTTGGGCTGATAAGAATGACAACAAACATCCATGAGAGCCAATAAAATACTAGGGAAAACCTACACCCTTTATTACCCTAAACTTCCTTTAAAGTTTTCTCCTATTAGACCAACCTAATTACCACCCTAAATTCGACCAATAAACTCACTGTCCCTTCCCCTATGTAGAGCCTCTCTCAATTTAGAGAATTTAGTACAAATAGTTGCTCAAATAAAAAGATTATATTTTGGCAATTTGGGTATACCATTATTTTATGCTTAAACCTTATTTTTTTCAATTCAATTATGTTTCTGCAATAGAGTATGATTCATTTATGATTTTACATGCAAGATTTTACGTAGGAATCGTGAGCTAACGGTTAAAATCAGAAAAACACCATGGAAGCTTAAGCTTCAATGGTGGAATGTATTAATTATGACGCAAAAGACTACAAGAAAAAACACATTTCGCAACACATAAACTATGTCGCGAAATGTATTAATTATGTCGCAAAAGACATTTCGCAACATAACACTGCTTGTCGCCCCCGTGTCACGGTAGCCCCGTCTGGGAATGTATTTCACGACATACATATCTATGTCGCGGAATGTATATACCAATCGCGAGAGGATATATGTCGCGAAATGTATATATTTATTAAAATATATATTAATATTTATTTTTTATATTAAATAATACCTTACCTTTCGTGACATAATGACATGCCGCGGAATGTAGTTCTTTACACGATATGCTATACAAGTCGCGGAATGTCATTCTTTACGTGACATGCCATACATGTCGCGGAATGTCATTCTTTAGGCGACATGCCATACATGTCGCAAAATATCATATTTTACGCGACATACATAGCATGTCGCGGAATGTCTCCTTTTGGGTGACATGATTAACACTGCACCAAAATTGGCGATTGGTCACGGCCAAAATCCCTGACCTAGACTGTGGCTCGCGGACTTGGGCCGTGACCATTTCGGGTCTGACCAATTTCGTGGGTCGCGGCCCAAGTCCGTGACCAAAAAATGGTCACGACAGATGGTCGCAGACTTGGGCCGTGGCCCATACCGCGACAGGGAAAAAATGGCCGCGGCCTTCGTTCGTGACCCACAACGGTGACAAAACTGATCGCGGCCAAAGTCCGTGTCCCACGCCGCGACGGAAAAAAAAAAGGGAAAAAACGGTCTCGGCCTTCGTCCGGGACCGACAAACGTGACAAAAATTGGTCCCGACCAAAGTCCGTGACCCACGCCGCGACAGGAAAAAAAATGGTCGCGGACTTGGGTCGTGACTCACAATCGTGACAAAAATTAGTCGCGACCAAAGACCGCGGCCCACACCACAACGAAAAAAAAGGAAAAAAATGGTCACGGACTTTGGCCGTGACGATTTTTCATCACGGTTGGGGGTCATGGACTTTGGCCGCGACCATTTTTATGTGCGACAGAAAAAATAATCTCATGGACAAAGTTCATGACTATATTTAATTATAATTTTTAAAAAATGTCCTTTTTTGGTCCAATCCAAAAATCGGGGATCTTGTGACTGCACGGTTGCGAATATTTATTATTGGCAAAATAATTAAAAAAAATCACAAATTGCGAATCGGGAACGTTGTTAATAAACAAATATATATACAAATTTAAAAATATTACACGTCTTAATAATTCACAGACCAAAAAAAAATTGGGCAGAGTTTCCTCTATTTTCTGGACATTCCAAACCCTGTAAATACAAAACCTGCTTATTATAAAGCCTGCACGGCTATAAAATTTAACAATCAAATTATAAAAGCCCGCACGGCCACAAAACTAAACAATAAAAGCACGCACGGCTGTAACACATAAAAAACATAATCCTGAACGCCCACACCATTATGTAAACAATCTTCATGTCGTAAACCATTGCCTTCTTCATTTGTTCCACGTGAAAAAATCCTACAAATGATAGGATACAAAAAAAAATGATATCAGAAACCAAGTAGTTTTACAAAAAATTTATTCAAGCTGAAAATCGCATATATGAGTTATAATTATCAGCATATCAATGTTTTTATGCATAGGTCCTGATATATGCAAATTATCATCGTATTCTCAAACCAGGGGTCTCGTGATCGTGCGGACAGTTCGTATGAGTTACATTGGTCCCGTGCGAGGTGTTGGTGCCACTCACGGGGCCGTTTGGGGGCTGTTTCGGGTTTTCACCCGCTAACGCCATGTTTTTAAGGCTAAGTCTAGAAATATGCAAATTATCATCGTATTCTCAAACCGGGGGTCCCGTGATCATGCGGACAGTTTCTATGAGTTACATTGGTCCCGTACGAGATGTTGGTGCCACTCACGGGGTCATTCGGGGGTTATTTCGACTTTTCACCCACTAACGCCCTATTTTTAAGCCTAAGTGTAGAAATATGAAAATTATCGTCGTATTCTCAAACCAAGAGTCCCGTGACTGCGCGATCAGTGCGTACGAGTTACATTGATCCTGTGCAAGATGTTGGTACCACTCACGGGGCTGTTTCGAGTTTTCCCTCACTAACGCCATGTTTGTAAGCCTAAGTCTAGAAATATGCAAATTATCATCGTATTCTCAAACCGTGAGTCCCATGATCGCGCGGTCAGTTTCTATGAGTTACATTGGTCCCGTACGAAGTGTTTGTGCCACTCACGGGGCCGTTCGGGGGCTGTTTTGGATTTTCACCCACCAACGCCATGTTTTTAAGCCTAAGTCCTGATATATGTAAATTATCGTCGTATTCTCAAACTGGGGGTCCCGTGATCGCGCGATCAGTTTGTAAGAGTTACATTAGTCTCGTGCGAGGTGTTGGTGCCACTCACGGGGCCGTTCGGGGGATGTTTCAGGTTTTCACCCACTAAAGCCATGTTTTTAATCCTAAGTCTAGAAATATGCAAATTATCATCGTATTCTCAAACCGGGAGTCCCGTGATCGCACGGACAGTTCGTTCGAGCTACATTGGTCCCGTGCGAGGTATTGGTGCCATTCGGGGGCTCTTTCAGCTTTTCACCCACCATCGCAATGTTTTTATGCCTAAGTCTATATGCATCCATATTATCATTGTATTACCAAATTGGGAATCCCGTGATCGTGCGGAAAGTTCCTACGAGTTACATTCGTCCGTGAGAGGTGTTGGTGACACTCACGGGACCGATCGGGGGTTATTTCAAGTTTTCTCCCACTACCGCTATGTTTTTAAGTCTAAGTCTAGAAAAATGCAAATTATCATCATATTCTCAAACCGGGAGTCCAGTGATCGTGCAGTCAGTGCGTACGAGTTATATTGGTCCCGTGCGAGGTGTTAGTGCCATTCGGGGGCTGTTTTGGGATTTCCCCCACTAACGCCATGTTTTTAAGCCTAAGTCTAGAAATATTCAAATTATCATTGTATTCTCAAATCGGGAGTCTCGTGATCAAGTGATCAGTGCGTACGAGTTACATTGGTCCCCTGTGAGGTATTCGTGCCACTCACGGGGTCGTTCGGGGGCTGTTTCAGGTTTTTCCCCATTAACGCCATATTTTTATGCCTAAATCTAGAAATATGAAAATTATCATTGTATTCTCAAGTCGGGGGTCCCCTGATCGCGCGGTCAGTTCCTGCGAGTTACATTGGTCCCGTGTGAGGTGTTGGTGCCACTCACGGGGCCGTTCTGGGGCTGTTTCGAGTTTTCGCCCACTATCGCCATGTTTTTATGCCTAAGTCTATATACATCCAAATTATCATCATATTCCCAAATCGGGAATACCGTGATCGCACGGACAGTTCCTACAAGTTACATTGGTTCGTGCAAGGTGTTGGTGCCACTCATGGGGTCGTTCAGGGGTTATTTCGGGTTTTCACCCACTAACGCCATTTTTTTAAGCCTAAGTCTAGAAATATAAAAATTATCGTCGTATTCTCAAACCAGGAGTCCCGTGATCACGCGGTCAGTGCGTACGAGTTACATTGGTCCCGTGCGAGGTGTTGGTGCCACTCACGGGGCCGTTCGGGGGTTGTTTCGAGTTTTTCCCCACTAATGCCATGTTTTTAAGCCTAAGTCTATAAATATGCAAATTATCATCATATTCTCAAATCGGAGTCTCTTGATCGCACGGTCAGTGCGTACGAGTTACTTGGTCCCGTGCGAGGTGTTGGTGCCACTCACAGGGCCGTTCGAGGGCTGTTTTGGATTTTCCCCCACTAACGCCATGTTTTTAAGCCTAAATCTAGAAATATACAAATTATCGTCGTATTCTCAAATCGGGGGTCCCGTGATCGCGCGGTCAATTCCTACGAGTTACATTGGTCTTGTGAGAGGTATTGGTCCCACTCACAGGGTCGTTCGGGTGCTGTTTTGGATTTTCACCCACTAACGCCATGTTTTGCCGAAGTCCTGATGTATGCAAATTATCATCGTATTCTCAATACGGGGGTCCCGTGATCGCGCGGTCAGTTCGTACGAGTTACATTTTGGTGCCACTCACAGGTCCGTTCGGAGGCTGTTTCGGGTTTTCACCCACTAACGCCATGCTTTTAAGCGTAAATCTAAAAATATGCAAATTATCATCGTACTCTCAAACCGGGGGTCCCGTGATCGCGCAGTTAGTACGTACGAGTTACATTGGTCTCATGCAAGGTGTTGGTGCCACTCACGGGGCCGTTCGGGGGTTGTTTCTAGTTTTTCCCCACGAACACCATGTTTTTATGCCTAAGTCTTGAAATATGAAAATTATCATCGTATTCTCAAACCGGGGGTCCCATGATCACACGATTAGTTTCTACGAGTTACATTGGTCCCCTACGAGGTGTTGGTGCCACTCACAGGGCCGTTCGGGGGCTGTTTTGGGTTTTTGCCCACTAACGCCATGTTTTTATGCCTAACTCTATATACATACAAATTATCATCGCATTCTCAAACCGGGAGTCCCGTGATCGCGCGGTCAGTTCCTACGAGTTACATTGGTCCCGTGTGAGGTGTTGGAGCCTCTCACGACTGTTCGGGGGCTGTTTCGGGTTTTCTTCCACTAACGCCACTTTTTAAGCCTAAGTCTATAAATATGCAAATTAGCTATGTATTCTCAAACTGGGAGTCCCGTGATCGCACGATCAGTTCCTACAAGTTACATTGGTCCCGTGCGAGGTGTTGTTGCCACTCAAGGAGCCATTCGAGGGCTGTTTCGTGTTTTCCCCCACTAACGCTATGTATTTTCATTTGTATTTTCATTTCTAAACCCATAAAGGTCCGACCCCAATACATAATGGTGTTTGCCTGTACTAAGTGGTGATAATTACAATAGTAACAATACTAATTATGGAAGAAATCATTTTCAGATATATGGATATATGGGAGTTGAGAAAGAAAAATTACACAATGCATTCACCCATCTCACTGAATGGATATATGGGAGTTGAGTAACAAAAAGTTCAAAGGCCCCAAAGATAATTATAAAGTACTACAGCATTAAGTTACCGTCCCTCTCATAATATTTGTATACTGCCTATATATTATATATTAAGGATACAATCAACATTAAATTTTTTTAGCAATTAGCATCATCACCAAGAGCTAGTCGGTTGACAAACCTTAGGGCTGCTTCCAGGATCAAAATGAATGGCAATGTTATTACCCAGAGAAGCCACCTGCTGAAAAAATGCAATAGACCAGTAACCCCAGGATCCTTCAAGATCAGAAACAATTATAAAATTCCAGACGAAATTAGGTTCAAAATATAAGTGCACATGGTTAGGATTAAACCCCAAATCCAAGTTTGTGAAATGTTAGTATTGTTATGTTATATAACAGTTAATATAACATAATCGTTTTATATAACTATTATGTTATATAACAGTTAATATAACATAACAGTTATATTAACTGTTATATAACAGTTATAAATTAAGGAAGTAGGTCTATGAGATTTGCAAAATTCATAAGCAAAATTAAAAGAGAATAGGCCATCTATTGTAAGGGCATCTGAGAGTCCCCCTCTGATATAATAATGTCATCAATTAAGTCAGCTATAGATCTGATTCTTTTTATCACATGGGAGCCATAAGAGCCTGAAAAAAAAAAGAATTTTTATATTTTTGATGCATAAAAAAGCTACAGATTTTTATAGGATAGCAAAGACCAACACATCTTCAAACTAGTAGCTTTAATGACACCATTTAAGATTCTAATGTTCAGACCCCATTTATTGAATGAAAGGAAAAGTTCTTTCCAACTAAGCCAATGTTGCTTGAAATTTTCATCAAAAGAGGGGCCGATCTATTCATTTCATACTCGACGAGACGATCTTAATACTGGTGTAGTAAACGAAGACGATCCTAACGGACGTTGTGACGGGTTTTTGCCTTTTACCGCCATGTTTTTAAGCTTAAGTCTAGAAATACGCAAAATATCATCGTATTCTCAAATCGACAGTCTCGTGATCGTGCAGTCAGTTCCTACGAGTTACATTGGTCTCGTGCAAGGTGTTGGTGCCACTCACGGGGCCGTTCGGTGGTCGTTTCGGATTTTTGCCCCCTAACGCCATTTTTTAAAGCTTAAGTCAAAATATTTTTAAATTATCAACGTATTCTCAAATCGGGAGTCCCATGACAACGCGGTATATTCCTACGAGTTACATTGGTCCCGTGCGAGGTGTCGATCCCTCTCACGGGGTTGTTTTAGGTTTTTTCACTCTGACGCCAAGTTTTAAGCCTAAGTCTACATATATTCAAATTATCGCCATATTCTCAAACCAGGAGTCTCGTGACCACGCGGTCAGTTACTACGAGTTATATTGGACTCGTATGAGGTGTTGGTGCCTCTCACAGGGCCGTTTGGGAGCTATTTTAGGTTTTCTCACTCTAAAGCCAAACGATATAAATAAATAAATGCAAACATATCTATTCTAAACAAAAGAACCTATAAATCACCTACCATTTGCACAAATATCAAGACATTACACTTAAAAGTATATGACATTCATACATTAAAGTAAAGTGCTAATGCAATACCAATATCATAATAGGATACAAATAAGATTGATGAGGATAAAATAATATTTTGATACTCAATCTTCCTCTAAATCAACTAAAAGATCCTTCAAATCAGGGTTGTCATCAAGAGCTGACTGGAACTCTTTTGGATCCTTTAATGTGTCTACTTCAGTAATCATACCCTTTGGTATATGAACGATAATAGACCAATTGCCATCGTTTATGCACTTCGAGTAGAATACCTTCTTTACGTTCTGAAAGGCACAAATAAAAGGCTCATCGACTATGCGGTCTTCAGTCTTCAGCTTTGATAAATCTACCATAATAAGTTTGGAGTCGGGATCAACTTTACAAGCATTCGTTGTATCCTATACCTTTACGCAATCACAATAGAATACGATTTCTGTGAAATCCAAGTAATCAAGTTCTAGGATTTGTTGAATTATCCCATAATAGGTTAGCACCGTATTCTTTGGATTTTTATCACTTTTGCTAGCGATACAGGTGGTCAAGGCAGAAATTGATATTCCACTATTTTGCATCAAAATATTTTTCTCATATGGATATGAAATGAAATCAAAACCTTTGGTGTGGAATTTCTTAAACTCTTTCGCACGAAAACTAGGACCTTTTGCTAGGCGTGCAAGTCTGGAAGAGACATCACCTCTTTTTTGAAGTTGCATTTATTAATTAATGAATTTGTATTAGGGCCTGTTTTTACCACACATGAATAAATAACCGCACACATAAGATGTGAAAAGTACCTCTTTTGACACCCATGGCCTAAAATCAGTTGTCGTCCAATTTCTCCTTTGATTTTGGACAATTTCATTCTCATACTTGCTACCAAAAAATTATAGAGTTTAGATCATAAAATAAGAAATACATATAATCAAAGAAGAAGAAATAAGTAGATTCTCATTCTCTCCAGTCTTCCACTTCATCTTGCGATTCGAAGGCATGACGATTTGCTTGCTCGTATTGTAGGTTTGTGAGTTTCACCTCTTTAGGGTTCCCAAACGACATATCATCCTTAAACTCGTCAGGTTCCTCTATCACTCGTTCTCTACGAGGATTAAACCTCCTCACCTCTTGTTCTGGCATATGTTCTCTAGCGTATAGCGAAGATTCCATCGTTACGTATTCTTCAGCAATTGACTCTTCAATATACCGTGTATTCTTTACATAATCTTTGAACGTTTTCATCAAGCGCTCAAAAGGATACATCCAACGATACTTCACGGGACCACCTAATAAAGATTCATCTCATAAATGCACAAGCAGTTGGATATTGATATCGAAGAATGACGGAGGAAAATATTTCTCTAATATACAAACTGCCTCGGCTAAAGTTGATTTCGTAGCTTTAATGTGCCTTCTGTTTACCACTTTTGCACAAAGTAGGGTAAAACACAAACTGATTTGCATAATTGCCCGACGGAGATCTTTGTGTTCAGAGAAGCAATGCCGAAATAACAGAGGGATTAATTGGATGATCACGTGTCAGACGTGAGACTTGCACTGTTTCAAGTCATTTGCTTGGTAGCTTACTACCCTACGTAAATTACCAAAATAATCGGTTGTAGTCTTCAAGTTTAACAACATGTCTAAGAGGAACTTCTTCTCACTAGTAGTCAAAGTAAAAGCAGTCGGGGGGTAGAAATTCTTCCTGTCGTAGGATCATTTTTTAACCACAGTCTCTTCTTGATGTTCATATCCTGTAGATCTCAGCGGGACCGCTCTCCATCTTTGGAATGAGATCCACCCAGACATGTTCCTATCAAATGTTCTGCAATATTATTCTCTGTGTGCATCACATCAATTATATGCCTTCCACGATGAACTTTCCAATATGGCAAATCAAAAAATATTGATCGCATAGACCATGGCTTTGCTTCACTAGGGTCGTTCGGATCTCCCCTAGCTTTACGCTTCAGGTTTACAAACTGGGGGTGTTTGCCTACGTACCTATTCCCCATAGTCGCAGTCTCCGCCTTCTCCTCAATTTGCTGACCAGAAAGCTGAACAGGTGTTATTCTGTGCTCGTGACCGATAAGCAAAAAGTTAGACTTGTCATTCCTAAAAGGGTGACTGGTCGACAGAAATCTACGATGACTCGTGTAACTCATATTACCACTATGTTTTAACCAACAGGATTTAGTTTCCTCCCCGCGTATGGGACATCCATAATAACCATGAACATTACAACCGGACAAGGTCCCATAAGCAGGAAGATCGTGGATCGCCCACACCACCATTACTTTAAGTGTGAACTCTTCACCCTTACGATAATCGAATGCCGTCACGCCTGTATCCCACAACTCTTTAAGTTCTTCTATTAATGGTGCTAAGAATATATCAATGTCATCACTGGTAGCCTTCGGCCTGGGTATCAACAAAGATAACAATGTGAACTCCTTTCTCATGCATATTATCGGAGGAAGACTTAAAGTCGCCATGAGAACTAGCCAATAACTCTGACTAGTACTTAAATTACATAAATGGTTAAACCCATCGGTTGTGATTGCAAGACGAACGTTTTGTGGTTCCTTTGCAAATTCATGGTGTTATGCATTTGAAATTTACCATATCAGTGAATCAACCGGATGACGCATCAAATTCCCATCCACCTCGCATCGAGCATGCCATGTCATGGCCTCCGCTATCCACGGTACAGTAAAAAACTGTTTTAACCGTGGCCCAAGTGGAAAATACTTCAAAACCTTTTGTGGGACTTGCGATCACTTGCGATTTTTTGCATGTCTGTCCTTTCCATTCTCACAAACCACATATCTAGGCTCACGGCATACAGGACATTCATCCTTCTCTTTGTGATAGTTCTGGTACAATATGAAATCATACTTACAAGCATGAATAGATTTTTATTTCAAACCTAAACCCTTCAAACTCTTCTTCATGGTAGGATAATTGTCTGGTAATGTGTTCTATTTTGGGAGAATTTCTTTAACCCACTTAAGAATTCCGGTTACGCTGTTCCCAGACAAACCAAATTGACTTTTCAAATTATGCAAACCAAGTATTTCATATAATACCGAGTGATCTTCATCGCAATCTTTATACAACGGTCTAGCCACATTGGCTTTCAACCGTATGTATTCCCGATCTCCTAGTAGTTCAACATCAATTTGTTCATTTACTTGGTCATAATGCGCATTATTTGTATCCATAGGTTGGTGGTTTTGATGGTTGTGGAGTCCGTAAGCATCATCAATTAAGTCGATCAATGGACGATGTGCTAGTGAATTATGTACCACTTCTACTCCTTGGGGTTTCGTTACACGGTCGGGTGCCGGTAATTCTTCTGGAACATAAGGTATAACTTTTTCACAGTGGTATGTCCATATTATATAGTCTTGACAGATTCCCCACTTTAGCAAATGCAACTCAACATCTTCAAATGACTTATATTTTTCGTTAATATAATGAGTGCACGGACAAGGAATCTTCTCACTTTTAAGATTTTTGGAAGCGTATTTAACAAATTCATAAACTCCCTTTACATGATTATTTGATATTCGGTTAGTCTCTCCCATCCACTCTTTGTATTGTGGGAAATCCATGTAATAATCTTTAAATTCCAGTCATGTGGCAATAGGTTAAAAAATATTATTACAACTGAAACAAAAAGAATATTCTTATGACTGAAACAAAAAAATATCATTACAAACGAAATAAAACTAATATTCTTACAACTAAAACAGAAAAAAATATCATTCCAACTAAAGCAAAACCAATATTCTTACAACTAAAATAAAAAAAAATATTACAACTGAAACGAAAGAAAATATTATTGAATCTTGGCCAACAGATAAACTGGCCAAGTAATAAAAGATTTTGCATAATTCCTCAATTCCATCCCTTCCCCGATGTTAACTTACACAGGTACATCTCCGCAGCCGTTGTATATTTCATCGACCTTTATTTTAGTCTCACCCTTCTCCAAAGGTCGGCCATGTACTGGAGTTCCAGGAACTAGGGAGATGAGTATGAACACGTCAACAAACCTCAAACCGCGCATGTCCTTGATATAGTACTCTTCACCATAGTCACTGTGAGTTGTTGACGATGATCGAAGTCCCATGATTGGCGGACGTGCAGGGAAGGGGAAAGTTGGAGGATGAGGCATTTGAGAGGGGAATGTTGGAGGGCAAGGATGTGTGAAACCTTGAGTAGGAGAAGGGTAAAGGTAACCTTGAGGAGGCAATGGGGGCCTATAACTTTCAAAAACGTTCACAAGTTTCCCAATTTGATTCGTCATTAATCCCAGGGTATTTTTAATCTTATGGACATCCCCGTCGGTATTCAACTGATGCTCCTTTTGGGATGAGATACAATTCTTGACCGAAGAAAGCTCGTCCACAAGAGGTGCAGTGTGTGGAAGTTTTGTTTTTGGCATATGTGAGCCAACACCTTTCATCCTCCCCCTTTTATCCTTTCCAAAGGTCTGTGTCAGGGCATCATTTTCAAGGTTAAAGTCATCAGTAGGGCTCGAATCGGATTGACTGCTGATGGCCTCTATTGATTCCAGTGTCTTAGCCAAGTGCGGTGGGAATTTATTATCTTTGTCCCGTCGAGCATGAAAGAATAAGTTGGACCAATTTGGGTTTTTACCGGCATCTGGACCATCCTTTGTCCTACTCTCCCATTCATTCTTCAAATCCTCATATGATGTGGATCCCAGCCTATGGATATCAGATTTTTATTCCCAATTTTTTTTTGTTTTGATCCCCCTGGACCAACTTTTTCTCCGCCTCATTCTCCAAAAAATTATTCCACTGCTCTAACGGCATTTCAACATTGGGAGGCACTCTCTTTCAAAGCCAAAATATCTGAGCTCGCTGCCTCTTTCGGGAAATGTTTCTTCCGAAGGTTTCTTATGTATGTCCTTAATCCTTTAGCAACCTGAGATAGAACCCTATTCTTGGAACGGTCAGGAAATGAGAAATGCTTGCAAAGTTAGTCATATATGTCATCTTTGACAGCTTGATCAATAAGGTTCCAATTATTCGGTCCACCGACTCCCACATTCATTTTTCCCAATGACAAACACCGGGCTTTAAAGTTCAGCACGTCATTCCTATCACCCGTTGGGTTATTCCCGTGAAGGGAGAACCCAATGGGCTTCTTTTCATTTGAGCGGGAGGCATTGGGAGTGATGGATTGGGGCGTAGGAGCACTTGGAGTTGGACTTGTTGGGGATTGAACCATTGGTGGAGTTGTGAATTGCTCAGCCATTGTTGTTGATAATTCGGGTTCTGCACGAGATGGTTAACCTAGTGGTGGTGTCACCTCGGCACTTGGTACCATTGGGTTGTTTCCTCTCGACATTATCTACAAAAATGAAAAACTATAAATGAGTAAATAATTATAATAATATGAAAGTATAACTAATAAATCAAGCTTATGACTATATATATATAGATAGATAGATACCTTTTCAGAGTAAGACTTTAGAATAAGTTCAATGTGTCTGATCTCCATCCATTCGGTATTAGTTTTTAAGAACCTATAAATTTTTGCATGTGGCCAACTAGGAGGAAGGAAATCTATGATTGATGTGTAGATATCCGTGACATGAACTCGAAATCCCATATTTCTCAACTTATTGTCAATATTCAATTTTACGTGCATGTGGCACGAGACATCACAGTCTATGTCAATGCTCTCTGTACGCAGTTGTATCCATAATGGGTGGATTTTTTTTCCTCCTTCTACAACAACGTAACCAAGGTCAGGGCTATGTCGAGATTATGTGTGTGAAATATATTTTGTATAACGTCATCTAAATTTTCTGGTAGAGAAAATACAATACGATGGAACAAGTAATCTTGCTGGAGATCAACTCCACGATTTACAAGGTAGTTAAATTGTTCGATCTTTTTATTTCCATACCTATAAATAGGAGTACCCTCTATGTGACGCAAACTAATAAAAGAGTTATGTGTGCGGTATAATTTCAACCTCTCCCACTCTTGTTGATAGTAATTATCACCGTGCCTTATTTTTCCTGTGAAAAGTATACGAGGGCGTGAATACGAGTCCTACTATTAAGGTTTGGGTTTGAAAGTTATGAGAGTCTAAAAGTATATGTGAAATCCAATAACAGCCCGCCGTAATTGTTTATAACATGTTTTGTTAGGATTTATTATGAGAGAGTTTAAAAGTATATGTGTATTATATATTCAATAAACATACAAACTGCAGAATCAATTGAAACACACATTGTACTTACATACATATTGTAGTGCAAACAAACAACCAATGTATAAATACTACTGCAGAAGGTATCTGTAAAAAATCACATATTGTAGTACTTACACACATATTGTAGTGCAAAAAATCACGACATGCATATAACCCCCAATATAATATGATGGCATGCATATAACCCCCAATAAAATCACGACAAGGTGGATGTAAATTTTTTTACTCATTAAAAATCCATTTAATTATATTTTGTCAAAAAAAATACACACACATACAATCTAGGGTTTATTGGCATATTCTCTACATACACACACATATAATCTAGGGTTTGTGGACATAATTTATACATACACATACATACTATTTAGGGTTTACTAAACCCTAATATTTTTTTGACATAAATCTATACATTCACACACATACAATATAGGGTTTATTGACAAAAAAATAATTTATTTGTTCATAGTTACACACATAAACATACATATACACATAAATCGATACATACACACACATATAAACTTAAATCTATACATACACACACATACAAACATAAATCTACACATACATACACAGAAATTAGGGCTTTAGATAGAAATCACAAAATCCAAATGAAATCAAAATGAATCAATACATATCAGGGGTTAATCCAAATGACAACCAACTGAAATCGCTTAGCCCTAATGATTCGTATCAAATATTGAATATTTCTGCTCGTTATCTTTATGCATTCTAGCACTTTTACGGTCCTTAATGCCTATATTTATTCTCATTAACCAGACAACCTTGGATTTGGAGATATACGTGTTTTGCAGGGGTTAATAGTGCTTTTGTAGGTATTGGAACGCTAAAAATGAGGATCCGTTGCATTTCGGAGAAGTTCCGTCATCGGAAGCTACTTCAAGGGCATTTTAGTCAATTCACATTCCTTATCCATCTCATGGAAATTCCACGGATACGTAGTTAATTGAGTTAGCATCGCATGGCAGTAAACGGTGCGTCGTTTGGAGTTCGGATGAAAAAGCTATTCCCGTTTCCATTTTGCAATCCTTTCCCCCTCATCATGGACCAAAAGTGGCCAGAAAATAGAGTACCAGTCGATCGCGTTCTTTGGACCGGTCGACCGTGGTTTCGTATTTTTCTGTGGGAAGGAGACAGTGGGCTTTTGCCTAAGGGACCGGTCGACCGGTGATGCCAGATATTTTGCTCTTCTTCCTTTTTCTTTTCATTTTCTTTTATTTCTTTTGTAACTTACTATATAAACCCATTTTTGGTTTTATATCACATATACATTAATATATTAGGTTTTAGAGAGTTGTAGGTTAGGGTTTGGGTTTTTGAAGAGTTCTTTTTCTTCCTCTCTTGGTTTGACACCCTTTAGGGTTTGTAAGTGGAACTATTCATCTTCCCTACCAATAAATATAGTTTTTTTCCCTATTTTCTTATTTTCTAGATAATTTTCTTGCTTTCTAATTTAGGTTTACATGCTTTCTTCTCGTGCTTTCTAGTGTAGTTTTATCGCGTTTCATTTACCGCTTTCATTTACCACTTTTTACGATGCTTTCTAGATAATTTAAATTAGGTTGTGCTTGAATTGAACTCACTCGAGTTTATGCGTTGCTTGGCTTTGGTGATGGTGTTTACGGGTCTATTTCGGGTGCGTTGTCCTAGTTATTGTGCCTAGGATATTTGACAGGTCATATCATGTATGTCTCGTGCTTACAACCTTTCGTGCATAATTTCTGGGATATTTGTTGACGCCAAAATCATATTAGGCTTTTATGCGTATTTAGGGGCATGACAACCCTTGGTTCAATTAACTATCGAAACGAGACACATTTGTAATAACTCGTCGACCCATGTATCCATTTTATACAAATTAACTTGGGTGAGGGATATTCGACGCAACCTATAGTTTTACCGCTTTGTTAATCTAGTTTCAATACACTCGCCTAGATTACTATTTCCATTTTATGCATCTTTCTCCTTTTGTGTATAATCATCTTTTACACTTTTATTCCGGAGCATTAAATCACTTAAATTCTAGCATCTCGTCTCAGTGGATATTTCGATACCCGACTTACCGCTATACTCACCCGTTGAGTGTAGTTGTAATTTAGGTTTTTGTATAGTTCAGGTGAGCCGAATTCAAAATGACCGGCGCGCAGGTGACTCTCACGTCGCGGCAAAACCCTGCCTATCACCTAACAAATCCAACTCAAATCTAAACGAAATCACACGAACCCTTAGACAGCCTTACAAATCGCAGAAACGAAATGAGAAGCAGCAGGTTTTTTTTTTTCAGACCTGAATCTGGTCACGGCCTAGAGCCGTGACCCCATGTGCGCGACCAATAAATGAAATATGAGGTAGTTTTGGCTTCCACCTGGTCACGTCCTAGAGTTGTGACCCACCATGCACGACCCTTTTCCCCATCAACCCTAATGTTTGAATGAGGTATGGTCACGGCACATAGCCGTGACCCACACCAGGAAATGGTCACGACCCCAAGCCATGACCCTCAATGTATGTGTTCTCTGCTTCGTCATGCCATGTGTCACGGACTTGGGCCGTGACCCATCCACAACCAAGCTTGGAGGGAATTTTGGAGCAAGTTTAGCGCCAAGATGGTCACGGCCAAGTCCGTGACCCACAGTGGTCAGGGATTTGGTCCGTAACCACTTCTAGAGCATCGATAATTTAGTGTGGTAATAAATATGGTCACGCCAAATATTGAGTTGGTCACGACCCAAGTCCGCGACCAGCTGGTCACGGACTTGTGCCGTGACCCACTAGGCGTGACCATTCGCAGGATTTGGAGTAGTGAAACATGTCGCAAAATGTCATTTAATTAGGGGACAGTTTATGTCACCAAATGTCATTTATAGTGCCACTAAAAGTCATTATTCAGAATATGATTTGATTTTTAGCAACATCCACGTTATGTCGCTAAAAGAGATTTTTTTTCAATAAATAATTCCAAAAGAAGATTGCAAGATGCATATGTATAAATTTTTGCCATGATATAACCTGTATAAATGTGAATCCAAACTATCACATAAAATGACACCATATTCTATTCTACAATTCTTCGTGAAAAGATAATTCATTTCATTCAAATGAATATGATTACAATAAATGTTCAAAATAACACCAACTACAAAAATAATACACATTTCGCGAGAAACTTTGAGCCATCCAATCAACTAGCCCAATGAAATCCATCATCAATTTGTGACAAGAAACAAATAAACACGTGTTAACCATAATTGGATTACATAATATGGAAAAAATATACTTTTATCATAAGTGTGCCTCTTTTTGCTATTTTTGATAGTCGTTTTACATTTTCGCACCTCGACGCTCAATTTTCAAATTCAAGTATGTTTGAATTAATCAACATAGAACGCTTCGTAATTTTAGAAAATTTCGACAGAGTTTCCTTTGTTTATTCACGAAATCCAACCTGTTTTAACATTTAAAATTAACTCGGAGACATCAACAAAATCCATAAATAAATAATCAACAAATCCCTTCCAACAATGGTCTTACTTTAGTTACACCCTACACCCCCAGTTCTCAATATGTTTCATAAACTTATGTTTGAGTTAATCAATTTTAAACACTCAATAATTTCAAAAAAAATCGACAGAGTTTCCTTTGTTTATTCAAGAAATACAACCTGTTTTAACATTTCAATAAATTCAACGACATCAACAAAAGCCATAAAAAAGTAATCAACAAATCCCTTCCAACAATGGTCTTACTTTAGTTACACGCTCCACCCCCAGTTATCCACATGCTTCGTAAACTTATGTTTGAGTTAATCAATTTAAAACACTCAATAATTTCAAAAAAAAATCGGCAAAGTTTCCTTTGTTTATTCAAGAAATCCAACCTGTTTAACATTTAAATAAACTCAACGACAACAACAAAAGCCATAAATAAATAATCAACAAATCCCTTCCAACGATTAAACATAAATAAGCTCATAAATAACTCAATCGATAAAAAGGTTCACCCATTGGAAGCTATTTTTCGTTTTCACCCATTAACGACATGTTTTAATCCTAAGTCTAGATTTTTAAAAATTATCATTATATTCTCGAAACGAGAGTCTCGTAACTACGTGTTACATTGGTCTCGTATGAGCTGTTTGTGCCTCTTACGAGGTCGTTTGGGAGTTATTTTGGATTTTCACCCTCTAAAGTCATGTTTTAAGCCTAAGTCTAAATTTTTCAAATTAACCTCGTATTCTCAACCCGAGAGTCTAGTGGCTACGTGGTAAGTCCCTACGTGTTACGTTGGTCCCCTGGGAGGTGTCCGTGCCTCTTACGGGACCATTTAGGGGTTGTTTTGGGTTTTCACCCTCTAACGGCATATTTTTATGCCTAAGTCTAGAATTTTGCAAATTATCCTCGTATTCTCGAAACGAGAGTCGCGTGACTACGCTGTAAGTTCCTGCATGTTACATTGGTCTCGTGTGAGCTGTTCGTGCCTTTTACGGGGTCGTTTGGGTGTTATTTTGGATTTTCACCCACTAAAGTCATGTCTTAAGCCTAAGTTTAAATTTTACAAATTATCATCGTATTCTAAACCCGAGATCTAGTGGCTACGTGGTAAGTCCCTACGTGTTATCTTGGTCCCGTGGGAGGTGTTCGCGCCTCTTACGGGGTTGTTTTGGATTTTCACCCTCTAACGGCATATTTTTAAGCCTAAGTCTAGATTTTTGCAAATTATCATCGTATTCTCGAAATGAGAGTCTCGTGACTATGCGGTAAGTTTTTATGTGTTACATTGGTCTCGGGTGAGTTGTCCGTGCCTCTTACAGGGTCGTTTGGGCGTCGTTTTGGATTTTCACCCTCTAAAGTCATGTTTTAAGCCTAAGTCTAATTTTTACAAATTATCCTCGTATTCTCAACGCGAGAGTACCATGACTACAAGTCAAGTCCCTACGTGTTATGTTGGTCCCGTGTGAGGTGTTCGTGCCTCTTACAAGGCCGTTTAGGGGATGTTTTGGGTTTTCACCCTCTAACGGCATATTTTTAAGCCTAAGTCTAGATTTTTGCAAATTATCATCGTATTCTCGAAACGAAAGTCTCCTGACAACGCGGTAAGTTCCTACGTGCTACATTGGTCTCATGTGAGTTGTTCGTGCCTCTTACGGGGTTATTTGGGCGTCATTTTAGATTTTCACCCTCTAAAGTCATCTTTTAAACCTAAGTCTAAATTTTTCAAATTATCCTCGTATTCTCAACCTGAGAGTCCCTTGACTACGAGGCAAGTCCCTACGTGTTACGTTGGTCCCGTGGGAGGTGTTCGTGCCTCTTACGGGGCAGTTTAGGGGCTATTTTGGGTTTCCACCCTCTAACGGCATATTTTTAAGCCTAAGTCTAGATTTTTGCAAATTATGGTTGTATTCTTGAAATGAGAGTCTCGTGACTACGCGGTAAGTTCCTACGTGTTACATTAGTCTCGTGTGAGCAGTTTGTGCCTCTTACGGAGTCGTTTGGAAGTTATATGGAAATTTCTCCCTCTAAAGTCATATTTTAAGCCTAAGTCCAAATTTTACAAATTATCCCCGTATTCTCAACTCGAGAGTCCCATGACTATGAGGCAAGTCCCTACGTGTTACGTTGGTCCCGTGGGAGGTGTTCTTGCCTCTTACGGGTTGTTTAGGGGCTGTTTTGGGTTTTCACCCTCTAATGGCATATTTTTAAGCCTAAGTCTAGATTTTTGCAAATTATCATCGTATTCTCGAAATGAGAGTCTCGTGACTACGCGATAAGTTCCTATGTGTTACATTAGTCTCGTGTGAGTTGTTTGAGCCTCTTACGAGGTCGTTTGGAAGTTGTTTGGAAATTTCTCCCTCTAAAGTCATAATTTAAGCCTAAGTCCAAATTTTGCAAATTATCCTCGTATTCTCAACCCGAGAGTCCTATGACTATGAGGAAAGTCCTTACGTGTTACGTTGGTCCCGTGGGAGGTGTTCGTGCCTCTTACAGGGCCGTTTAGGGGTTGTTTTGGGCTTTCACCCTCTAACGGCATATTTTTAAGCCTAAGTCTAGATTTTTACAAATTATTGTCGTATTCTCGAAACGAGAGTCTCGTGACTACGTGGTAAGATCCTACGCGTTACATTGGTCTCGTGTGAGCTGTTCGTGCCTCTTACGGGGTTGTTTGGGCGTTGTTTTGGATTTTCACCCTCTAAAGTCATGTTTTAAGCCTAAGTCTAAATTTTGCAAATTATCCTCGTATTCTCGAACCGAGAGTCCCACGACTATGAGGTAAGTCCCTATGTGTTACGTTGGTCCCGTGGTAGGTATCCGTGCCTCTTACAGGGCCGTTTAGGGGTTGTTTTGGGCTTTCACCCTCTAACGGAATATTTTTAAGCCTAAGTCTAGTTTTTTGCAAATTATCATCGTATTCTCGAAACGAGAGTCTCGTGACTACGTGGTAAGTTCCTACGTGTTACATTGGTCTCATGTGAGTTGTCCGTGCCTCTTACGGGGTTTTTTAAGCGTTGTTTTAGATTTTCACCCTCTAAATTCATGTTTTAAGCCTAAGTCTAAATTTTGCAAATTATCCTCGTATTCTCGACCCGAGAGTCCCATGAGTACGAGGCAAGCCCCTATGTGTTACGTTGGTCCCGTGGGAGGTGTCCGTGCCTCTTACAGGGTCGTTTAGGGTGTATTTTGAGCTTTCACCCTCTAACGGCATACTTTTAAGCCTAAGTCTAGATTTTTGCAAATTATCGTCGTATTCTCAAAATGAGAGTCTCGTGACAACGCGATAAGTTCCTACGTGTTACATTGGTCTCGTGTGAGATGTTCGAGCCTCTTACGGGGTCGTTTGGGCATTGTTTTGAATTTCCATCCTCTAAAGTCATGTTTTAAACCTATGTGTATTTTTTTCAAATTATCCTCTTATTCTCAACCCGAGAGTCTAGTGGCTACATGGTAAGTCCCTACGTGTTACGTTGGTCCCGTGGGAGGTGTTCGTACCTCTTCTGGGGCCGTTTAGGGGTTGTTTAGGGTTTTCACCCTCTAATGGCATATTTTTAAGCCTAAGTCTAGATTTTTTCAAATTATCAACATATTCTTGAAATGAGACTCTCATGACTACGTGGTATGTTCCTACGTGTTACATTGGTCTCGTGTGAGCTGTTCGTGCCACTTACATGGTCGTTTGGGCGTGGTTTTGGATTTTCACCCTCTAAAGTCATGTTTTAAGCCTAAGTCTAATTTTTGCAAATTATCCTGGTATTTTCAACTCAAAAGTCCCATGACTACGAGGCAAGTCTCTACGTGTTATGTTGGTCCCGTGGGAGGTGTTCGTGCCTCTTACGGGGCCGTTTAGGGGCTATTTTGGGTCTTAAACCTCTAACGGCATATATTTTAGCCTAAGTCTTGATTTTTACAAATTATCATCGTATTCTCAAAACGAGAGTCTCGTGACTATACGGTAAGCTCCTACGTGTTACTTTTGTCTCATGTCAGCTGTCCGCGCCTCTTATGGGGTCGCTTGGGCGTTGTTTTAGATTTTTAACCTCTAAAGTCATGTTTTATGCCTAATTTTGAATTTTGCAAATTATCCTCGTATTCTCGACTCGAGATTCCCGTGAGTACGAGGCAAGTCCCTACGTGTTACGTTGGTCCCGTGGGAGGTGTTCGTACCTCTTACGTGGTCGTTTAGGGGCTGTTTTGGGTTTTCACCCTCTAACGGCATATTTTTAAGCCTAAGTGTAGATTTTTGTAAATTATCGTTGTATTCTCAAAACAAGTCTCGTGACTACGCGGTAAGTTCCTACTTGTTACATTGGTCGCGTCTGAGCTGTTTGTGCCTCTTACGGGGTCATTTGGGTGTTGTTTTGGATTTTCACCCTCTAAAGTCATGTTTTAAGCCTGAGTCTAATTTTTGTAAATTATCCTCGTATTCTCAACCCGAGAGTCCTGTGACAATGAGGCAAGTACCTACGTGTTACGTTGGTCCCGTGGGAGGTGTTCATGCCTCTTACGGGGCCGTTTAGGGGCTATTTTGGGTTTCATGCTCTAACGGCATATTTTTATGCCTAAGTCTAGATTTTTGCAAATTATCATCGTATTCTCAAAACGAGAGTCTCCTGACTATGCGATAAGTTCCTACGTATTACATTAGTCTCGTGTGAGCTGTCCGTGCCTCTTACTGAGTCGTTTGGGAGTTGCTTTGGATTTTCACTCTCTAAAGTCATGTTTTAAGCCTAAGTTTAATTTTGTAAATTATCCTCGTATTCTCAACTCGAGAGTCCCGTGACTACGAGGCAAGTCCCTACGTGTTACGTTGGTCCCGTGGGAGGTGTCTGTGCCTCTTACGTGGCTGTTTAGGGGCTGTTTTGGGTTTTCACCCTGTAATGGCATATTTTTAAGCCTAAGTCTAGATTTTTGCAAATTATCGTTGTATTTTCAAAACGAGAGTCTCGTGACTACGCGGTAAGTGCCTACGTGTTACATTGGTCTCGTGTGAGTTGTTCGTGCCTCTTACGGGGTCATTTGGGAGTTGTTTCCCTCTAAAGTCATGTTTTAAGCCTAAGTCTAAATTTTGCAAATTATCCTCGTATTCTCAATGCGAGAGTTTGGTGGCTACATGGTAAGTCCCTACATGTTACGTTGGTCCCGTGGGAGGTGTTCGTGCCTCTTACGGGGCCGTTTAGGGGCTGTTTTTGGTTTTCACCCTCTAACCGCATATTTTTAAGCCTAAGTCTAGATTTTTGCAAATTATCGTCGTATTCTCTAAAGTCTTGTTTTAAGCCTAAGCTTATTTTTATTGTTGTATTTGGGTAGCAATATTCCCCTATTTTGGGCCAAAAGAATCCCTTATTTTGTGCAGAAATTAACTGCTGTTTTTGGGCATAAAATAAACTATTTTTTACCCCCGTTTTGGACTATTTATGTTGTTTTTTGTCCTATTTATTCGGGCCATTTTGCTAACGTAATTAGTTGCTATTTTTCGCTGCATTTTGGCCTTTTTGACCTATTTTCATTGTTGTATTTAGGCAACAATATTCCCCTTTTTAGGTCGAAATAAGCCCTTGTTTTGGGCAGAAATTAACTACTATTTTTAGGCAGAAAATAAACCGTTTTTTGTCCCCATTTTGGACTATTTATGTTGTTGTTTCTGGCCTATTTATTTGGGCCATTTTGCAAACATAATTAGTTGTTTTTTTGGCATCATTTTGATCTATTTATTTGAGCCATTTTGCTATTTAATGCTACAATTTTTAAAGAGAAGTTGAGACTTTGAGACTAACCATGTTTCATTTGCATTTTGATAGGCACCTGATGAACTCTCCCCGCCATGACTTCTCGAAAGTGTCCCATTTTTCTCCAACAATGTCGTTAAATTCTCAAATCTTCTATTCTGAGCAGCGTTTAGTTCTTTAAGAGACGATATCATATCTTTCAAGTTTCTCAACTCTTCATTATGAGACCGGGACTGTGCTATGACTATTGAATTGTTGGAGGTCTTTGGACCGACACCGAATCCTCTCATATATCCAGACTTCTTCCCAAGTACCTCAATTGCTATCTCCTCCTGTGACATCAGAACTGCGTCGGGCTCATTTAATTTCACATTTAGCTTTTGAAAATCGTCCTACCATTTTTTATAAAAATAAAAATATATATATAAGAAGGTTTTCCTTATTAAACACAAAAAAGGATAAAAAGGGGTAAGAACTGAAACATACGTATGTCTCCTTGCACTCATCACTCATTGTTGGAACACGAGGCCCCCAATTTTTGAAATCTTACTACAAAAAGTAATTTCCTTTTATAGATATGCGAAAGCGAAGGACGGTTCAACTTAAACAACAAATTTTAATTTATCTTTCAAATTAAAATTAAGCCAAGTGAAATATGATGAAACACACACACAATATTAATTTCACTTAAACACAATTAATTTAACTCAAGTCCTAGAAATTTGCCTAAGTCATATTTTTAATACTACAAAATTAGGCCAACCCAATTTTAACAATTTAAGTGACGACTTGAATTAAATAAACATAAGCATTACCCAAATAAATTTTGCACCAAATTAATTAAGTAGTGACTTAAACCAAATTTTATCTTTTAACCTAATCATGCTTCTAATGTGAATTATGCGAAAGATAAAATAAATAATAAATCACTACGCCGCGATGTACGAGGAAAAACCCACAACGGGAAATAACCTCGGACGGCCCTAGCCTTAAGTCCACTAAGTATGGTTTCACAATTACAAGACAGATGACTTACTTCCTCGACTCGACCCCTTTCAAGCCTTGATGCGTCTTATTGTAAACACCTTCGCCTAGTCGACAACCCCGGAGATCCATCGGAATCTTGGACTTCACTAATGAGACATAGGTACACCGTCAACCACACATGGGGCCTTTAACCATGTGAGAATGCCGCAGCAAAACGAACTTCTTCTTCTTTGAGGGATGTAGAAGAAAACCCAAACGAACTCTTCACTAGGTAGATTAAATCGGTGCCAAAACTCCAAGCAATGTAAATATATAAAGGAACTTGGAATAAACTAAACCAATGGGTGAAACAAAGGTGTTTAAAGGATTTTTCTTGAAAATAAACACTTAAACAATGAACTTTTTCCTTTTTAAAATTTTTATCTCAAACTCTCTCTTAGAGATGGAATAGTATGAAAAATTTAATCCAAAAATGTTGGTTCCCGCACTAATAAAATTTGGCAAAAGGTAGTGGGGTAAACAAGTGGGAAAAGTGAGAAAACTACCAAAAACTGCCCAAATAACTGTTCCCGCCAAATCTCATTCGAACGAGCCTTCTAACGAAGTTCCAGTATATAAAAGTTGAACTCGTTAGAAATCTCGTTGGAATTCTCGTTCGAACATAATTTTCGTTCGAACGACAATTTGAACGATATTCCAGTGACCAATATGGGAACTCGTTGGCAGACCTCGTTCGAACGACAAACTCGTTCGAACAACAATATCGAACGAAAAACCAGAAAGCTTAAATTTTAATTTTTAGCCCAGAAACTTTGTTTTAAAGTTTTAAAGAAACTTTCTGAAAATAAACAACAGTTAAAACAAAGTACACCCAATATAAATTGTTCCAAGCTCCTATATACATATATATATATTAAAATGCATTCATACCTTAGGAGAAATGGAACTATGTTGATGACGTAAAAATGGGGCACAATACACATGACATTTGATGAAGCTTTAATATCTTGGCCGCTACATCTTCAACAACCCCGTCATAGGCTTGAATGGATACAATTAAGAACAATCTTATGACATTAACGTTTTTGTCCGGAATTGAGCCAAAACTACATTAAGACTCAATCGGATAATTGTTTCCTTACACTTATTCAATCATTCTTTCTCTTACTCCAATTAGATGTCTTGAAGAATTCCACAATACTAGGTTTCACTCCGGTTTCATGCACCTAAAATCAAAATTAATCCATGTAAGAATATAATCATACTAGTTGATGATGCGTGTGAAACATGTCTAATATGCACAATATCAAGAATATTATTGTGACAAATTGAAATCGAATTTAGTAAGGCTCAAATCAAGTTGAGAACGATATAATAATTTAGAAATTAATAAATTCATCACCTGGATTGACATCGCAGCTATCCGCATGCATGGTTCCAAGGCAAATGTGCACGTGCCTTTTTGTTTTGGTCTGGCCGCACCTTAAAACATAATTAGGAAAAGTTATATTAATCATAATTTGTTAATATTACGATGGTAGTACAGTATTCACATTGAAGAAAAAATGTAAAAGTTGTGTGTTGAAGGTTATTAATCATAAATAGTAAAGGTTACCAAAAAAGCCTTATCAGCCCAAGTGACATCAATCATGTAATCCCAGTCCTCTTGCTTAACCCCTGGATATGGTTTGATTTTGGAATCAACTCCATCCTCCATTATCTGTGAATAATGTGCATGCATCTTTCTCTTCCAATCACGGTATCTACTCTGACACTTCCTATTAATGGAAAATCTAACATCCTTGTTGATGATGCTCAAAATAGCACCACCGGGTAAGGTGTATATGAGCTCTAATCAATGTATGACAATGGCAGCACAAGTATATCAAGTATAAGAGAAAGAGGTGAGGAGAAGAGGATCAACTCCAGAGTGTAAGTGGTCCAGCCAATTAGGCCTACGTCCACTGTGAAAGTGTGTGATTAATATCACTGTATGAGGGCACTAATGTCCATGGATACAATCTCTCAAGATCTCTCTCTCTACTGTATGTTTGAACAGAGTTTCAGCTAGGGTTGCCAATTTTGGATCCCTTACAAGGTAGAGGATGACCTCTATATATAATGTCGGGGGGGTGTAATGTACCCCCCAAGCATGCAATGAACATGTTCATAAGGATAGATCCAGTATGAGAATGGCACCTGGCTGATCTCATGTAGATAATGATGACCTCAATATTCCCTCACATGAGGGGAATGATTTGGTTATAACTGATTGTGCACATGTGTTCCCAATAATAAATATGTTGATAAGGGTCGGCCATCTGTGAATGGTCCCAACCTCGGCCTGGAAGAGGACGAGATAGTGACCTTAGCTCCGTGGGAGAGCGGAGGTAAGGCATGTTGAGCTGTGATGTCGGCCTGGGCCGAGGTAATGCGGGCATAGCAGGAACGTTGGTTGATCCCCAACCGAGATTCGTTATGATGATGGGATGGAAACCTCGGCCTAAACCAAGCCGAGGTTGCAAGGCTTGGATGACTGGATGGATAACCGCCCCTGTGGATTATGGAGATCTCACCTGCTGAGCTAACTAGTAACGTCGGCCTAGGCCGACCTTGCTTGGGACGAGACCGCTAGTTGTTAATCTAAGGCCTTTCCAATATCGACCATCTCCATGGCCGAGGTTGATGTCTCTGAGACGAGGGGGTACATATAGGTCATATCACTTGTCATCATCATAATCCTCGATATCAAACTTATCCTGTAATAGTAATATCGATCCTTAATAAATATTATATAAATATGATTTTAAATGAATTTATAATTATATTGAAAAATATCCGGACTCTTTGAATTATTGACTCCTTTATCGAGGGATATATTTCATCCCAACAAGAGACGTTTTGAAGTGGGGCGACATTTCTGATCTCTATGCCAAGTTGTTGTGCAAATGTAGGTGATACGATACAAATATTACGTATTTCACCCGTTAACCTACGCATTATTAGCCCCCTTGTGTATCTTAATCCCTATACTTATGCTCAATAACCAGAAAACCTCGTATTTCTATATATAGATGCTTTGCAGGGGTTAATTTAGCTTTTGTAGGTATTTGGATGCTTAGTATGAAGTTCGGACGCTTTCCGAAAAAGTTTCGTTGACTTTTGCAGCTTCAGGGGCATTTTAGTAATTTCATCATTCGGGTTTGAATCCCTAGCTATTCATGGAAGTTTAAACCCTCTGATTTCTCTTCGCGTGGCCGCCGACGGTGCATGATTCCGAGTTGTATCGAAAGAGTTATGGCATTTTTAGGATGGTTTTTACTTCACATTCACACTCAAGGGCACATTCAAGGGCATTTTAGTCATTTCATAATTTGGGTTTTTGGCCCAATGTCTTCTTGGATGTTGTAACCCTCTGAGTTATCTTCGTGTAGCCTCCGACCGTGCCTAATTCCGAGCTATAACGAAGAAATGGCGGCCTTTTTTCGTAAAACAGGACAAAGCTGCAGATTTCATACCTGTAGGTATCGAATCGATTCGGACACCCCAAATCGATTCGGTTTGGACCAGTGTGATCAGTTCCCTTTGACCAAATCTATTCGGACACACCAAATCGATTCCGTCCTGTAGATATTTATTTTTCTTCTTGTTTATTTACAAGTTTGCCATGGGATATTTTGTCTATAAATACACTTTCTCTTCATTTTGAAGAGGGGATTTTCATTATATTCATTATCTTCATTTTGTCTTAGATTTTAGGGTTTGTAAACTTGGGAGATTTGCCCTACTCCTCTCTTGTACTCTTTGTTTTGTAAGTTGTACCTTAACTTTAATTTCATTAATTTAGTTGTCTTCCTTAATTTCCATGCTTTAATTTACTTGCTTTCTTTACTTTCTTGCCTAGATTAAATTATTTCTTGCTTAATTAGTTTATTGCTTTGTTAATTAGTTTAATTCATGTATTGCCCTTAGATAAATAGGGTCGGGGTTGTGTTCCTCCATTTACGTGTTTGGACCTCAAAAGTTAGATTTTGTGTAAAATTGCATTTAATTGAAACCTCGCGTATCAAAGTTGGATTATTATGCGTTTAACTTTCTTTGTCACGCAACTTTAGTGTTTATAGCGATATTCCGAATTTAATCCGTGTGTGACCATTTTCTGTTAAATGTTTAATCTCGCAACTTTGGATTGAATTCCTTATTGTGTGATGTTTATGCTTAATTGAAAACGCTCGATTAAATTTCTTTCGAGCCGAAATTATAATTAGTAGTTTTTTCGATCCGTGTGGTAGAATGTGATCCAGATCCTCGCCTTACTTTTGTGTAGCGTAACTTATTCTTTTCTTTTTCCACCATACCCACACATTACCTTTTCTTTTATTTATTTTACACTTTTATTCCTGAAGTAATTAAACAATTAAAATCTAAAATTTAATCACTCCCTGTGGATTTCTTATGATACCCGACTTACCGCTGTGCTTGCTTGTCAAGTGTAGTTGTAGTTTAGGTTTTTTGCATTGAGTCGCTGAACCGATAACAACGATTTGCGTATTACACGATGCACGGTATGCGCCTCGATCAAAATAGCGTCGTTGTCGGGGAGTGTGTTTTAGATAGTAATTGTTTTCTTATTTCGTAATATTTCTTTCATTCATATTTGTATTCTTTATTTCCCCCTTTCTTTTTGACTTGTGCTAGATTATTTCGAGAAATTGAAATCTCGGTGCTTGTCGCTTTTGTTGAATAGCTTATTTTGAAATGTCTCGCTATTACGCTTTAGATAACCTTACTTGTTATGAGAGTTGTTTTCCAAGTTATACTCCCAAAACAATGAGAGAATGCCTACAAATTATTGAAGATGAGCGCATTGAGCATGAAATTCAAGAGTATGTAAGTGATCCCTCATCGCCTTGTGAGGGTAATTTGGAATGCGGGGAATCCATTAGCTATAAGCAACCCGCACAAGAAGATGAAATGTCTTCTTGTTCGTTTGATTATGAGTTAATGATAAAGGAAATTAATGACCGATCCAAAAGTTCTAAAGCTTGGTTTCTAGAAACCGATGCCATGCTCGATGAGATTTTTTCTTCACAAAATCGGGTTGAGGTTGAAACTTGCGTTTCATCTCCACCCCTTTTTGTTGAAGAAATAATTGAGAGTGAGCCAAGCTTTAGCACTTTCGATTTTCATTCTCTTATTAATTCTGACGATTATATTGGGGTTGTTGGTCCTTCCTTTCCTTTACTCCCTACTATTCCCGAACCATTAAATTTATCACAAGAATCGGTTGAAAGTCTTAAGGACTTTGACCCGATTCTTGAACGAGAATGTTATTTTGAGATGCTTCATCTCATGGGCTTTTCACTTGAACTTGCCCCACCTCCCCTTCCAATTGAAGAATCTTGGGGATGTGATTTTGATTTTTCTGAGACTAATGTAGTCTTGTCCCCCATAGTATCCAAATCCCCCATCGTCCGCCCAAAATTTCAAATTGGCGATGGTTCACTTTTTCACCACCCACATGCCTTCCGTTTTTCAAACGAAATTATTATTTTTCGGGAGGCATGTTCGTTTTGGAGGGTCCACCGTTGATCTTTCAAAGTCAAATCCCTTTTTGGGTGGACCCTCAACTATTTAGACTTCAAGTGTATAGTTAGTGTGAAGCCTAAATAGTAGGTTGTAAATAGTTAGCTTTTTAATTTTCTTTCTTTCCTTTTTTTTTCCTTCCCTTTTTATTTAGTATAGTGTAATTAGTTAACTTTTTGTTATTTGTTTTTGCTATGCTCGGTACTAACTTGTTTTTGTAGATTTCATTGGACTCGTGCTTATGGAGATCGCTCCAATTTTGGGTAATATAGTTATTTTCCTCTCTTTGTGTTGTGTTCTTAATGCGCATTGAGGACAATGCAACATTTAAGTTAGGGGGTGTAGTATATTTTATCCATTTCATGTGTAGTCCATTGATTTGCTTACTTTTTAGTTACTAAGTATGCCTTTTGTGAAAATTTGAAAATTTTCAAAAATATTTTCTTTCTTTTTTCTCCTTTGTTGGGCATTTTGCCTTGTTTCTGATGATAAATTTTAATAATTGTCCGATCCGATTGACAACTCAATGATGCATGTTCTCGATTTTAGAAGTTATTAGACCTTAGTCCTCAAATCATTGATATTGTGAATAACTTCATGAATTAAACTTTATCCCATGAGCATATTCACTTTCCTTGTTATATTGATTTGGTTTAAGATTTTTATAACTCGGAAATCTTTTGTTGCATTGTATATACTTACACCGAGTAAGCTTTGTACCTTTCATCATTTGTGAGTGTATACACTATTCTTTTCTCATTGAAAATGATAAATTCATCAGTAATCTCTTTATTCTTTCATTGATCGTTCATTAATTGAGTTTATATCTTGAAATGTGTTACTTGAGCATGATTCTCATATATTGCTTTGACTCAAGAATTGCGTAAACTTTGTGAAATGATCATAGGCCATCTTTGTTATATCACCCATATTGACCTTGACATCACCTTATATGTTTACCCTCGTCAACCCCTTTGAGCCTAAATACTAGCCTTTTGTTTCATTACCTAAAATCCCATAACCAACTGCAAATTGGAGTTTTAAGCCATACATACACCTTCCATACCTTTGTTTGGAATGTTGCTTGGGATTGAATGTTGTTGTTGTATTGCGGTTGCAATTTTAGGCATATGAGAGTTTGAAAAGTAAAGAAAAGAGATGTGGAAAAAAAAGTGAAGAAAAAGAGAAAGCAAAAAGAAAAAGAAAGCAAAAGAAAAGAAAACATGAGAAAAAGAAGAAAATAAAAGAAAAGAAAGAGAAAGTTGTATATGTTGTGTATATAGTTCAATAAGCTTTGATTACTCTCCAATTGTTATATCCAATGCTTGTTTGGAAGTTACTTTCCATTTGATATTGCCCTCATCCTTCCCATTATTCCAAGTTTTCATCTCCGAACACTTTGAATCCGTACATATACCTTTCATTTCGTACCTTAACCCCAAACCTACATTACAACCCTATAAAGTCCTATGTGATCTTAGGGTGAATTTAATTTAAAATTCATAATAGTTTTGATAATATGTGAAAATGCATTTCGCCTCCTTTAATGAGCGGTATCTTTCATTGAGATTACAAGTTTTTCATTTCCTATATAGCGTTCTTCATTTGTGACATGTGTGCGGCCTAGTTTCCATTTACATTTACTCTTTATGCCCGCATGTTCCGTGTGTTACCTTCCATTCCGAGTGAATTCATTTGATGAGCGTAATGCCTGTGAGGATTGAATACATGAATGCTTTAATGTTAATTATCCGAATTATTTAAGTTTTTGCCAAATCATACTTTGCATTTTCTCTTCCCTCTCCCACTTTTAAAGTTTCAATTCTATGAGGTGCATTCAACCTGTTAATAACAACGGACTTTAGCTTGAATTCATTCAATATGCTAATAACGCGTTTGAAATCATTTTCGTTGTTACTGAGTTTGTTGCATGTTGGGTTGGGCATATTTTGAGGAAACTATATGATGTTTGTGGGTTCCATCTCTGAAAACCCTCACGAGACGACACTCGTCCACTAGGGTTACCTAGGGGTTTAACGACTTATTGCATACGCTAAATGCAATTGTTCGTCCGCGAAAGTGGCCTTATCTTTTTATTGCTTTTTCATCCCATTTTGTACTTGTATCCTGATTTTGGTTTACTTATAATTCTTGTTGTTTCTTATTTCATTGCTAGGGACTAGCAATGTGTAAGTTAGGGGGGGTGATACGATGCAAATATTGCGTATTTCACCCGTTAACCTACGCCTTATTAACCCCCTTGGGTATCTTAATCCCTATACTTATGATCGTTAACCAGAAAACCTCGTATTTCTATATATACATGCTTTGCAAGGGTTAATTGAGCTTTTATAGATATTTGGATGCTTAGTATGAAGTTCGGACGCTTTTCGGAAAAGTTTCGTTGACTTTTGCAGCTTCAGGGGCATTTTAGTAATTCCAGTATTCGGGTTTGAATCCCGAGCTCTTCACGGAAGTTGAAACCTCTGATTTCTCTTCGCGTGGCCGCGGACGGTGCATGATTCCGAGTTGTATCGAAAGAGTTATGGCATTTTTAGGATGGTTTTTACTTCACATTCACACTCAAGGGCACATTCAAGGGAATTTTAGTCATTTCATAATTTGGGTTTTTGGCCCAATGTCTTCTTGGATGTTGTAACCCTCTGAGTTATCTTCGCGTAGCCTCCGACCGTGCCTAATTCCGAGCTATAACGAAGAAATGACGGCATTTTCCCTAAAACGGGACAAAGCTGCAGATTTCATACCAGTAGGTACCGAATCGATTCGGACACCCCAAATCGATTCGGTCCTGCAGATATTTGTTTTTCTTCTTGTTTATTTACAAGTTTTCCATGGGATATTTTGTGTATAAATACACTTTCTCTTCATTTTGAAGAGGGGATTTTCATTATATTCATTATCTTCATTTTGTCTTAGATTTTAGGGTTTGTAAACTTGGGAGATTTGCCCTACTCCTCTCTTGTACTCTTTGTTTTGTAAGTTGTACCTTAACTTTGATTTCATTAATTTAGTTGTCTTCCTTAATTTCCATGCTTTAATTTACTTGCTTTCTTTACTTTCTTGCCTAGATTAAATTATTTCTTGCTTAATTAGTTTATTGCCTTGTTAATTAGTTTAATTCATGTATTGCCCTTAGATAAATAGGGTCGGGGTTGTGTTCCGCCATTTATGGGTTTGGACCTCGAAAGTTAGATTTTGTGTAAAATTGCATTTAATTGAAACCTCGCGTATCAAAGTTGGATTATTATGCGTTTAACTTTCTTTGTCACGCAACTTTAGTGTTTATAGCGATATTCCGAATTTAATCCGCGTGTGAACATTTTCTGTTAAATGTTTAATCTCGCAACTTTGGATTGAATTCCTTATTGTGTGATGTTTATGCTTAATTGAAAATGCTCGATTAAATTTCTTTCGAGCCGAAATTCTAATTAGTAGTTTTTCGATCCGTGTGGTAGAATGTGATCCCGATCCTCGCCTTACTTTTGTGTAGCGTAACTTATTCTTTTCTTTTTCCACCATACCCACACATTACCTTTTCTTTTATTTATTTTACACTTTCATTCCTGAAGTAATTAAACAATTAAAATCTAAAATTTAATCACTCCCTGTGGATTTCTTACGATACCCGACTTACCACTGTGCTTGCTTGTCAAGTGTAGTTGTAGTTTAGATTTTTTGCATTGAGTCGTCGAATCGATAACAACGATTTGCGTATTAAACGATGCACGGTTTGCACTCCATCAGTAGGAGCATGTAATCCCACTGGTGCTCCATCACTAAGTGGGACCTCAACTTTAAGCTTCCCATATTGGCGCACAACTTTCTCCGTCATTTTTTCTACGGTAGGCCCCCTTACACGTTTCTTAGTAGGAGCTGAGAATAAAATTTAAAACGAGTGAACACATTATATATTGAAAACATTAAATTAAATTTACATGTTGTATCCATTACCTGTGGGTGCTAAAGAATGCAAAGAGGTATCACACGCTGCAGGGGTTACAACCGCCTCAACTGTGGGTGTGGAAGAATGTGACAAAGTATCCAACATCACATGGGATACATCTGCCCCATCCATGGGTGTGGAAGAACGATGTGATCTTCTAACAGGGGCCATGAATGAAACCTGACAAAAAATATATAATCAATAATTGGTTATGACATGCATAATAATTGCCAAGAGTACGTGTTTTTAGAGTTTAAATTTAATATGAGTGATAAAAATAAATTTAAATACACTTTCTAACATAAGATTCCTTCTTTATTTGAGGATCAATACACTCATTATGGGCATCATCTTCGGCATCGTCTAAAGGTATATACTCATCGCCGTCCTCACTAACATTTTTTGTTTTTTCCTTACCCGAGGTCGCCTGCTTGCTCTTCTCAACCACACTCCTTAAAGAATTTTCCAAATGACACACCTCAAAGGCAGTCATTCTCATTTTATTATTTGCAATATTATTCAGTCTTTCTTTCTCATACGCTGACACCATAAGGGTCGTATATCCACGTTTGACCCATAATTTTTGTTTAGGGGGCATTTTTGACACTACTAAAACAAAAGTGAAATAAACTTGCATTATAAATAAAACACGAGACATTGATTAAATCAGATAGTATAAAATAAATTACAAAAAGGAGAAAACGCATAAACAATGACATAAAATCTAAACATACAACTTTGTTAAGAACATTTTCCATTGACTAAACACGAGTTACAAGACTACATGTCACTATTTATATCGAGATCTATATCAAGATCAGAATCAAAATACATTTTCTCGTCACCCTCTTCCTCATCTCTATCCGTTGCAATCATTTCATCCTCTTCGTAATTATACTCTCTAGTTAGTTCCATAATTCTGTCACTTGAGATAGTCTCGGGATTAGCATCAATCCTATGATGTTGAACATTGCTATCCTCAACGAGAATTGGGACAACTCCATTGGTTTCATCCTGTTGGAACACATCATTAGGTCTAAAAGATTCATCATCCTCTAACTCTGGTACATTCCAGGTTCTCCGGTGTTGGACCCATTATACGACTTGCCAGTGTGCGCCTAATTTTGTATTATTAACGTAAAAGACTTGTTGCACTTGACTTGGTAAAACAAATGGATCATCTTTATACCAACGAATTCGTACATCAATGCTTATGAAATGTGCATCTGTTTGTATTGTTCTCATACTACCGGTGTTGAACCATTCACATTGAAACAAAATAACTTTATGCCCGTAAATGTATGTCATTTCCCAAACTTTGCACAAGTAACCATAGAAGTTAATTGCACGTCCCTCGTGTTCCCCCGTAGATACCAACCCACTATTATGACTTCTATGATGATTGTTGCGGTCTCTAGTATGGAATCTGACTCCATTACAAATGCAACCTGAATAAAGATTCACTATCACATTGGGACCATTTGCTAATGACCAAAGTTCATTAGTTGCTTCTGGAGATCTTTGCGTTCATAATAGATCCATCTGAGAAAAAATATATATAATGTGTTACATGTTCATGTTAAATGTTAATTGAATATATGTAGATTCATTTAAATATCTTACTCGCTCTTTGAACCACTTCGGAAATGTTTGACGTTGTATTTGAGTTATGTCACATCTACTTTGATTCTTTAGTAGAAGATTTTTGTGCTCCCTGTTTAATGAAATTTGGTTCATAAGTGTGTATATATATATATATATATATATATATATATATATGTTAAAAAAATCTTTCAAGTTGTGCATGTGTAATTAATTTGAACATACTCTAAATACGGTTCGACCTCATCGGTGTTATACAATACAAACCACTTAGACATATTAAGCTCGCTCTCAGACACATTGGTAGCTCTCGTAATTTGTCCAAAAGGACAAACATTTTCTGTGAAAACCGTCAACCCTGGGCCACATTCACCACCATCCTCATTTCGTTCTTCTCTATTAAAAGCAGTTTCGACGTGAGTAAGGTACATTAAGCAAAAAGTTAAACACTCTTTGGCAATGTAAGCCTCAGCAATGGAACCTTTTGGTCGAGCTCTGTTGGATACGTACTCTTTCAGCGTTCCAAGAAACCTTCAAAAAAACACTTTTAAAGTCAATATTACATATGTAAAATAATTGGGAAAAATATCTCCAAATCCGTAATAGAACTTATCAATGTAACAATTACCTTTCAATTGGGTACATTCACATACACTGCACAGGACCTGCAAGCTTGGCCTCGCGTGCTAATTGAACCATCAAATGAACCATCACATCAAAAAAAGCAAGAGGAAAAATCTTCTCTATATTGCAGACTATCAGAACTATTCGTTCTTCTAACTTCTCCGTATCACTCTTCACCAGTGTCTTGGAGCTCAACTCCTTAAAAAAATTACCCAACTCAGAAAGAGTAATATAAATATTCTTAGGGAGTTACCCTCGCATCCCAATGGCAAGAAGTTGTTGAAGCGGGACATGGCAATCATGACTTTTTAGGCCCGTTAATTTACCAGCTTTTGTGGTCACACATCTCGAGATATTCGCAGCATAACCATCCGGATACTTGATCGATTTGAGGAATTCATAAAAACCCTCTCTCTTCTTCAGGGTCAATGTATATGACGCTATAGGCTTGATAAAGGATCCATCGAGACGGCTTTGTAGATGCAATTTTATCCTTATGCCCATATCCTCCAAATCAAGACATGCCTTTTCAGTGTCTTTGTTCTTCCCATCCATGTTTAATATCGTTCCCATCAGATTATCGCATATGTTTTTCTCTATGTGCATTATATCAAGGTTGTGATGGAGTTTAAGTTTCTTCCAATACAGGAACTCAAATAAGATGCTTTTCTTTATCCAATTTAATTATGTTTGATCCCGAGGTCTTTTATTATTATTTGGATGCTTCCCAAACTTGACATCTGGAAGGCGATCCAACTGACTAAGTACCTTTTCCATCGGTAATTCCAAGGATTTAGTTCGATGCTTAACCTTATCATTAAAGGCCCTACTCCTTCGCCAATGGTGGTTATCAGGTAAGTAACATCTATGGCCCATATATCCAATCTTACTTCTCAAACGTTGAGATAATGCATCCTCGTTACAACGAGGAAAAGCAAGATAACCTTTTGTGCTCCACCCAAACAAGTTACCGTATGCAGGAAAGTCATTGATCGTCCACATTATAGCTGTGTACATTCAAAAAGTTTCTTCACGAGAGGCATCATAAGTTAATACACCATTTTCCCATAAATTATTCAACTCATCGACCAATAGTTGCATGTAAGCATCGATATCTTTCCCTGGGGCCTGGGGCCCAGGAATAAGTAGAGACATCATGAAGAAGGGAACCTTTATGCACTTCTGGGGTTTCATGTTAAGGGGCATAAGTATCATGGGCCACATGATATAGGAGATGCTCATGTTCCCAAAAGGGTTGAATCCATTAGTGGCCATACCTAGACTCACATTTTGAGGCTCATAAGCAAACTCGGGATAATTTTGATCAAAGTCCTGCCATACCTCGCTATCAGTCTGATGCCTCATGAAACCATCATCTATGTGCTTATCACTATGCCATCTCATGTCAGCAGCTATCTTCCTCGACATGTACAATCTTCGCAACCTCGGTGTCAAAGGGAAGTAATGCAGGACCTTATGAGGGATTTTTTTACCATTCCCATCATTAAGTTTATATCTAGACTCTCCACATACCGGATATTGTTCTAGATTAGCATTATCTTTCCAAAAAAGTGCACAATCATGTTTCCATGCATGGATGGTCTCATATCCTAAGCCTAAGTCATGTAAGAATTTCTTGGCTTCGTAGATTGACTTTGGAACCAAATTCCCTTCCGGTAAAAGTTCCAACATTACCCCCATTAGCATATCGAAAGACTTGTTGGTCCACTTGCCACTTACCTTCAAATGAAACATTGTAATCATGAATTTGAACAAAGTATACTTCTTGCAGCCTGGGTACACCTCACATTGTGCAGCCACCAACCGTTTTTCAATGTTTTGCACCTCCTCCTTCTGCACACCATCAGTCGTCCCACCTGTATCCGATCCCCCCCAATCATGATTCATGTAAGCCCCCTATAATAGTCTTCCATTAAGTCGGGAAGATCATCCCCGTCCTCTTCTTCGTTGTCTGTTATTTCATTATCACTTTCATAAACTGATACATGGGTTTAACACTCGGGAATAGATTCCCCGTGGTACACCCAATACTTGTAAGATTTCATTATCTCGTGCCGGATTAAATGATTGTTTACCACTTCACCACGATGCCAATATCGATTCATACATTCATGACACGAACGGCGGATAGTACCATTATTGCTCATTTTGGTCATTGCAAATTCAACAAAAGCGCTCGCCCCGTCATGATATTGCTTACCTAATCTTTGCCTAAGAGTCATCCAACTCTTGTCCATCATATCTATTGTACCAATAATTAATAAATTATTTAACCACGATCAATTGTTTTACTACATTATTGTTCGGACTAAAACACAAAAAAGACAATTTAAAATACTATTCAATAATGTGAGGCTATATCCCGACAACGATGATTAAAGAGTGGATTACAAGATACCATTTAAATAGAAGACTACATTTATTCCAAATAGCATATTCAAACAAGTATGTATTGATTTTTTTTTAAATAAAGCTTACTTAAGATTATACTGTGTAAAATATGTCAAACTAAGGTTATACTAAACAAACCAATGCACAAAGGTTGAGATAACATTACAAACTCAATTTTAAACAAACCATCGATTTTCAACGAACTCACTAATTTAGACTAATTAAATAGTTGAATAAAAAAATATACAATTTATTTTATGATTTTAATTGAAACAAATAGCATGAAAATTTGAAATCAAATAACCACTAAACATTTATAGCTATCTAACAATTCCAAAACTAAAATGAAACTCCAACAAAAATCCGTGCCATCAGTGTGTTGTGGGGAGCTTTGATTAAAATAATTTAGATGGTTTCTTTCAAAAACTGCAAAGTTCAGGGGATTTTTGCACTTTCCCCTTATTTTTAATTAAATGATTCGTAATTTCACAAAGATATGCATAACATAAACATGACAATTTTCAAAGATATGCATAACAGAAATATGACAGTTTTCAATTCAAACACGGACAGAGCCAGCACAGGCCTAGTTGGGGATAAATCCCCACATAACTCTGAAATTATATTTTTACTTTTATACTATGAAGGCCCCCAAATTCCATAATTTGTTCGAGTACCACGTCATTTAATTTTGGGGCTTTGTAAATTTAGGACATATTGTAATATGTATTTTAGAAATAAGACAACAAACACTTTGTTTCAATTTATAGTCCCTAATTTTGAATAAAGTCGCTAGCACGAACCCATATCCATAAAACGTCAACCAATAACAGCATGCCACGTCAGCCGGTAATTTATAAATAGGGACTAAAAATGAAAACAAAATGTGTGTTGTCCTATATCCATAACCAATATTATTTTAAGTCCTAGAAGTGAATAATCTATTTAATTTTCTTACCTAATAGTTCCCTCGGCTCATCAATTTTGTTTTCCCATACCGACTTATCTTTCCATTAATTCTCCCTTTCACTTTAAAAAATATTTCCTTAAAGTCCCTGACTTTATTAGATTATTGTTAGTTGATTTGACAACTTGCTTAGGGAAGACTAATGGTTTCTTTTTTTCTTCTTGCAAATATGCTTTATAGCATAATAAACTTGAGAAATTGTTTTGACTTTTTTTTTACTCCAATTTTTAAAAAAAACGTGTACTTTTTTTTCGTAATTACCACAAAATTGTTTTACATTCTCTATAGAGTATATTTTTTAAAAGCGCACATAGCCCCCTCTTATTAATAAGTCTCGCACCCTCCCTTGTTCAACTACTAACCAAAAAATAAAATCTCAAATTGATCTAACAGAAAAGGAACTCAAATACATCCATAATATTCACATAAATAAATCTAAACATTGACATATTAACACTAAAAATATCTTGATTCGGGTGCTGATTTCATTTTTATCCAAAGTGGTTGAAATGGGGTTTTGGCTGATTTCGTTTCGTTTTTGTCCAAAGAGGGGTTTGGGCCGGGATTTTGGGAACACGAAATCGGAAGTTGGGTTTAGACTGGCAGTGGATTGGGGATTGAAATGGGAAGTTGGGTATGGGATTGATCCGATGGATTGGGGCTAGATCAGGTTGGAGGTAGGGAACTCCGACGGTTTGGGTAGGGAACTCCAACGGTTGGCAGTGAACTCCGACGAGTAATGGCTACTAGGTCGGAGGTAGGGAACTCCGACGGTTCACCTGATTTGAGTTCGACGACTAGTGGTGAACAACGAGTAATGGTAACCGGGTGATGGGAGAGAGATAAGATCGACGATCAGGGGAGAGAGAAGAGATCGATGGTCAAGGGAGAGAGACGAGATCGACGAGTAATGGTGACCGTGTGAGGGGAGAGAGACGAGATCGGGGGAGAGAGAAATATGTTTTGGGGTTTTTTTTAATTTTGTTTCTTACAAGGGAGTTTAGGTGATGTTTGAGAGGGAAAATAGTATTTTGGCTGAAAAAAAAGAGAGGGAAATAAATTTTGTGTTTTTATTTTTTTTAAATTAAATTAAACTACATATTGCGACATGTTTATGATGAAGCTGAAACTAGTAAGCATTTCGCGACATGAGTATCATGTCGCGAAACTTGAGTGATATTTTCACGACATACAAGACATGTCGCCGAAAGTAGGAAACCAAATCCGCGACATCCTATTGATGTCGCTGAATGTCAATGACATTTGGTGGGAAATGTTAATAGGGAGCCCACCAAAATAATAAGTTTTTGTGATACAAAAATTATATATGTCGCCTAAAGTATACGCTTTGGCAACACGAAAACACTAATGTCGCTGAAACATGTCGTGAATTCTATTTTTTCTTGTAGTGACAATACTTTTATAAGTTTTAAAAATTACACAAAGACCCCAAAAGTTTGAACATAAAGAAAAAACACCTTAAAACTTAACCAAAAACTCTTAAGGATTAAAATTAAATATCCTACCATCTTCCTTATTAGCTGGGCTGATAAGAATGACAACAAACATCCATGAGAGACCATAAAATACTAGGGAAAACCTACACCCTTTATTACCCAAAACTTCCTTTAAAGTTTTCTCCTATTAGACCAACCTAATTACCACCCTAAATTCGACCAATAAACACACCGTCCCTTCCCCTATGTAGAGCCTCTCTCAATTTAGAGAATTTAGTACAAATAGTTGCTCAAATAAAAAGATTATATTTTGGCAATTTGGGTATACCATTATTTTATGCTTAAAGCTTATTTTTTTCAATTCAATTATGTTTCTGCAATAGAGTATGATTCATTTATGATTTTACATACAAGATTTTACGTAGGAATCATGAGCTAATGGTTAAAGTCAGAAAAACACCATGGACGCTTAAGCTCCAGTGGTGGATTCTAAGTTCTTGACTTTAAACCAGTTTCAAAGTGGTATTCATCGTACTTAGACTTTTAGGATTTCAACCATATAGTTTAATTTCAAGATAGTATCTATAGTTTCATAATTCAAGTTTTATAGTTTCGGTAGTTAAAATTTCAAAATCAAAATTCTCCCTCTCCAAGATGAATTAATCCTCCAAACCAATACCTCTTTATTCTAAATTCACACAGAAAGCAAACCATAATATTTCCATACTTCGAATTTCACTACAAATCGATGAATATTAAACTAAAATTTTTGATATTTTACAGTTCTTGAAGTAGACTCCATAGTTAACCTCAACCCTTAAAAGTTATATATTTAGAATCCTTGTGAAAAGTAGAAAAAATGGCTTTTGAATGACCTCAAATGGTATTCTGAAGAGAATTTAATTGGAGGTCAAAGTTTTCAAAACCCTAACTCAAAATTCAAGAGGTTGAAGACACGTGTGGCCAACGGGCACGCGTGACTAGAGTGTGGTAACTTTGACTTGGCGCGTGAAAGCCTGTGCCCAATCAGAAAATTCTAAAAAAAATATCCTAAATATTTCTTTGATTTATGTGGTAAAATGGTATAATTTAGCATGTTGTTTGGATAAGTAAAAAGAAAATTCTACATAACCCCTAAGATGAGATTTAAACTTCAAAATAATTATTTTTGCATATAAACCCCTGAAGTTTCCCAATTTTTGTATTTCACCCCTGTGACACCCCGCCTAATTAAATACCGGCGATCACTCCTTTATTAAATTAAAATCAAGGTGAACAGTTGGTTCATTCTTAGCATCACTGTCGTAAAAATAATTTTTCCAAATTTAACACCCTATTTAATTTAGCTAAGTGTCAAAACCATTTTTTTTAAACATTACTTTCCAATTTTATTTATTTATTTTATTAAACAATCAATCCAATAATTTAACATTTAACAACCCAATCCCAGCATTTAAAACTTAAAGTAAAACATACATGCTGAATAAATCCCAAAGTAACAGTACTAGAAATAACTGAAATAATGTCCCAATAAAACAGATAAATAGTGGAAAGGGCGACACATGCCCAATAAGGAGAATGATAGAAGTGGAATCAAGTAAATGAAATCGTCTAAGCAAGTGGCCTGCAACTCCCACCTAAGCTGCAGCACGTTCCTTCCAAGGGATCCTAAACAAGACGCCCCTGTGGCTGGGCACCTGTAATATATACATATATATACAAGAGAGAAAGAGGAATAGAAACGGGTCAGAGCCCGATAGTGTATATGATTTAAAATTCATTTAGCAAGTATTTAAATTGATACAGACCAATGCAACAACATATTAGTGCGACACACTCTTGAGAAAATTCTTGCCTCTCTTCTAATGTGCACTCCTAGCGCACTAACCTTCCCAATGGTTTATCTCATCATATATCACACTATCCTTCCCCAAGGATTTAACTTATCTTAGGTGACTCTCAAAATTTAAGATTTAACAACATCATGGTTTAAAAAGGATAATTTCATTTAATACAAAACGCTCATTTTAACTTTATTGATTCATAAAGTTTTTTCAATATCATATTATACTTTTCAAAACAAGTATTTCCAATTTGAGTCATTATACATGTCTTACTTACCATAACACAGTAGGCAGTTTCTCAAATTTCAGAAGTTCATATATATATTAAATACTCGTATAATATATATATTCTAACAGCACCCCACATAAAATTTTATGGTGCGGGCATACTCTGCTATCCAATCCCCGTATCAATCGTACTAAAGGGAATACAAGTTCGGAATCACTCTCGAACTGTATAAATACATACACAAACAATATTGAGGCGAAGCATAGTTTCCAAGTCCAAGAGGTCAGTACATACCCTCACGTCTCTTAAGACCGTGACTACCGATTCGATAGCCTGTACCTAGGATTTCTATCTTCTAGGGTACGAGTCAATATCAGCCATAAGGCACACGAGATAAGATCGTCCCAGCGCGGAAACCTCAGGGATAGCAAGTAGCGCGGGCATGATTTTCACAAGTATATAATATATGCATACACAATCATATAAATATACCACTTTTATTATATCAATTTAGGTTTATCCAATAACCCACATTCACAACATTTATCCTTATTTTCCCATTATTATTTATCAAGTATAATGGTTCGTTTCTAACTTTAATTCGAAGGGTTTTTCCAACTTACTACGTAACCCTCATGGACTCTATTCTTCCAAATGTATAATTCAGTAGATATCCATTTATGTTCCAACGTAACTCTCTCTTACGTGTCTCTCCCCTTTAATATATACTTACATTATCCCTTATGCAAAATATCCCAAAAATATAGATTTCGCCTTACATTAAAGGATTTTGAATTTTATTTTCAAAGATGAGAATTTCAAACGGTTTCGAAATCGGAATTTAAAATGGAGTTTTAATTGAATTTTTATTATCCCTAAGAGTCCTCAAAACATAAAACTGTCTAGCAAAAAAAATATTAAAAATATTGAACGGTCTGATCGAGCTAAATTTTTTTCTGTAGCTTCCTCTCGTCTTCAGCTAATTCTTTGTAAAATTTCATCAAATTCCAACGGTCCGATCGTCCGGAATAAAAAAAATTTTAGTGTTTGTATCTGATTAGAACTCTTTTCTTAATCAAACTCTTAATCCTTTACATGATAAAGGGTTTCCAGAATATCATATAAATCATCACTACATGAAAATTTCCCATCTCAAATTGGGTTTTTCTTCCATAAATCTCATCCTAATAACTCCTAAACTAATATGGATGATGCATCAACGAAATAAGCAAGATAAACACTTGTCTAGGATTTTCAAAAATCTGGTTTGGTGTTGAATTTGGTGTGGTTGCGTTCCCCGCCTCGCGATCTACGCGTTGGCGGTGGCGGCGGTGCAAACGGGTGAGTTTTGAGCCTTGGAATGCCTTGAGAGCTCTCTCCTCTCCTCTCCAATGGCCGTTCTAGTGTTTTGAGTTATCTAACCCTAGGAGATAACCTAAACATCTTATATAACCCCTTTAATTTTCGTGGGTTTAATTACCCAAAAATACAAAATGACTAAAATGCCCTCCCAGGGTACTAATTTGGCCTAAAAACGTCCCGAGACCCAAATCAAACTCCCGGGTATACTATATCGACCCTTCCGGACGCGTTGTCGCACTCAAAACGACCATACGAACAACTTATAAAATATTTTCTTTTATTTATCAATTTTTAGTCCCGACGCGACACGGGCGCGTCCCGACTCAAATTTTTAAAATTGTCATTTTATTCACTCGCGACATTTAATATGGCCACTATTATATATTACTTTGCTCATTAGTAATATTCAACAAATTTTTCCATAATTACTAACTCTCATCACGTTAATAATTATAACATAATTAATTTCCGGATTTTTATTAAATAATTAATTCACATTAAATTTAATAAATCCCCAAATTAATATAGCATAAAAATACGGGGTATTACAACCCCAAACTTTATCAATTACCTTTTGACATTATTAACAACAAAAAAGCCTTTTAGCACAACATCTAAAAAGTTAAGGAACATGAGTAATAAAAATTAAACTTTATTCATGTTTTCCCCAATATTGATTTTTCTATGCAATTTGTAAACTTTACCATACGTTTCAATATGTCATAAACCTTATTCTTACACCAAAATACATATTTTGTTTGTAACACTTACATGGACTACCACCTTGGCTTAAACCAACTCCATGAAACTTTTTAAAAACTCTAACGACAAGTAGATGATTTCGTATTCAGTATTACTTTCACGTAATTCTTTTGATTACGCCTTTTGTTGATATCACTATGTGATAGACCCGGTATATCATATTCTCATTAATGGACTCATTTGAGTAGTTCAACTGTTTACATATAATTGATTTGAATTTTAACGATGATTATACGATCATAGTATTTCATACGATGTAATTTTATCAAGTTTTATTATAGCATACATTATGACCAGAGAATAATTTTTCTTTACACACACGACTATATTATTTGGCCTGTAGGAATCAGATGATTGAGGCCTAGTTATTCCTACCAAATGGAATGTCTTTAATTGACTTAGCACGATTACTTTTATTTCTAGTATTTGGATTGATTGTCTCCAATTTTATTGGATTGACGTTGTTATATGTGTGACTATTACCCTAAAACCTCTAAATCGATAATTATGGGTTATTTGTTTAGAAATAATTCCTAACCATTATTAGTTCTAGCCAGATATTTCCATGATATTATTGTAATGAACATGTCATTTTATCCTAATATTAAATCCCTTTTCATACTGATTTTCTAATACTGAAGCATCAAAAATCATGTTTTGAATTATATAGAATAAGAATTATCTACTTGAAAATTTTGCTTACGTTTTTGAAATTCCAATTGGACTTAGGGAATAGAGATTGCAACATCTCCCCGACTCTGAACAAACATAATGCATCACCTCGTATTAGTCTAGCAATTATATATTCCTGGAAAATCAGCTGCAGCACCAAAGACCCCAATATAGTTTCCTATGCTACTATGTATAAATGGATGTAATTGATATTGTATCTTTTTAAATTTCCTTGTTTTTGTTATCTTTTACGGATTATGTAATAAGAAATAGTGCCTCTATTTAGTATGAGTTTAAGGAATAATGCGTTTCAATAATTTACTTCATGTTAAAGAATATTAATATATGTAGCTCTTTGTTATCATTATTATTTATACTTTCGCTATTTAGATTATTTTCCACTCAAACCTATAAACCCAAACCCTAATTAGGACGTGACAACATGGTATCTAAGCATATTACTTAAAGAGAACTAGGTTTATTACTCCTAAGCAATATACATTTAGGGATAGAGCTATTTTACGCTTTTGCAACTTTTTTAGTTTAAATTCTATACTAATTATATGTATTGCAGCAATGAATGTTTGGGACAACATTAACTTAAACATCGATGGTATCGATGAAGAACGATTTAGCTAAACAATCAGATAAAAGGGATATAATAAGGTATGTAAGCATGTTAGGGACATTGATCGGGAGTGGGCAATCGCAACACCATATATTAAGCATAATCTATTGACATGTTGTTTATTAGGGGAGGAACTTGCAATGAACCAAGATCGAAGATTTGTCGAAGATGAATAGTTTCTGCAAAAAGCGATTCATTTAGCATGGAATGCCGCGCTAGCATGAGAGTAGCGTATAACTCCACCTCCCGATGGTTATGCACCAGATTGGACATCTCTCGATTTTACTAAATCTTTGTCAGACGGAAGCACCGGAGGTTATGAAGAAAAGGATCAAGAAGATAGACAACTTATAGATAACTAAAAAGGATCACAATCATTATAAAATAAATAAATGAGATCGTGTGTAAGAGTAGTGTGAGAATATAATGTTACGTTACTAATATAGGGAACTAAAAACTAATCAAAAAATTAGGATGTTTTAACCGCCAGTATATATATATATATATATATATATATATATGCTAAAGTTTACTTATAACACTTGAAGGATCTTTTTAAATAACTCGTTATGTATGTTTTATGAATTATTTTACGATTACGTGTGCTTTAATTATTCTTTACTTCTATAGGATGGTGAATACTCGCAACATTAACACAACACCTCGATCAGAATGTAAGTCAACTACTCTATCTACGGTCATGGATAACATAGTCAAATGCTTATAAGAACTCACTAGACTGACACAAGCATGTCAAAATCCTATACCTGAGATTGAAGTATCTATATAGGTTCGACGAATGAATGCTCTAAAAGATTTTCTATGGCGAAGACCCCTTGCTTTTCACGAGAAACCTGGAGCATCAGAAGCCAAACTCTAGTTTAGGCAAACTTTGAAGGTTTTGAATGCAGTAGTAATAGTACCTGAACTCTGAGTGAATTTAGCCACCTATTTATTCGAAAGTGAAGCCGATCACAGGTTGTAATCGGTGAAACGTACCAAGAACGTGGAAAATTTAACATGGCCACAATTCAAAGAAATGTTTTTCAAAAAGTATTTTTTTAATCCTTACATGATCAACTGATGGTAGAATTTTTGGGACTCGAACAGAATAACATGATGGTGGCACAATACGAGGCTCGATTCATATAAATTTACCGTTACGCTCAGGAATATATTGATACCGATATTAAGAAATCTAAACATTTCAAATGAGGAATCAAAGCCAGTGTCAAGACTTCCCTTATTCATTTGCAAATTCATGAATTTGATAAAATGATCAAAGTATCCAATCTTATTGAGATGAATCCAGCTCCCAGTTGGACATCTCGTAGTAATTTTCCTATTCCATAAAATAATTCTAATAATCGTTCACCAAACCTCTCCATTCAAAATCGTCCAAATTTTAAACCGAGTGAAGGATGATCATTCAGCAAGATTCAACACCAAAATAGTGATACTACCATTCATTGTCATGGATACAATACTCCTAGACACATCATGCGTCAGTGTCCCGAGCTTCTCAAACTAAATTATAATCACAGACCCATTACAAATATCGGTAGAACTGTGGGAAGACCTTCAACTACACTAGGAAAATCTATTCCTAAAACTCTGCCAGGAAATTCAAATAATCATGTATCTATGCCCAATAATGCAACTGAAGGAAATTCAAATAAACACTTGGGCTTATGCCCGTACAATTCCAGGACAAAATAAAATGACAAAATGCTGAAGTACAACCTATACTAGAATCAATAGAGCGAAATTCATTACGTCCAATGCAACTGCAAGTCTGATCCATCATCAATTCTACTATCTCTGTCATTAAGAATACCTGGGGGGAACATTTATAATTTGTGTCAGAGCCCTAGAGTTGCAAGGATTCTTCACCAATAAATATGCAAACTGTTACTAACTCATAATTCAGGTCTCTCCATCGATGCTCACATGTAACGAGTACCTCACCTCTAATCTAGAAGCAGTCCTACTCGTATCCTTAACTAATAATGCCAATTGTAACTTCCATTTTTTAATCTGACATGTAAAGAATAAACCATATAGCTATGCGTTAACTAAAAGTGGAGATTTATACTTAACACTCTAGCCCCTAAATGGATTTCATAATGTGGCTACTCATTTTGATATAAATTCGGTGTTTATTTTTATCTCATATAATATTCCATAACATTAGTCTATCTCTTCCGATTATATGATATTTAATTCATACTTCTCATAATCTACCCCATTATATTATAGATTGCATTCTCTTAGACTACCAAATTATTAATATCATTAATAATTATTTACCACATTATTCATTCTCTTTAATTATCGTCTATATTCTTAGACTGCTCAATTATTGTTCTCATTAATAACTTTCTACTACCTTATTAATTAGGACTCATATTCGTCCTTAATTAACCACATCATTATATTAGTCCTGACTTGTTGTCATTAAGCATTGTTTACATCTACAGACTAATAGGGCACATACTCATACAAAGCACACCACAATGTGTGTGTGTATATATATATATATATATATATATATGACACCCAAAGACATCTACCATTGGTGTTTAGTTTGTACTCTATTGGCAAATCCAGAGGAATCCCTTATCAAAAGGTGACAACACAAAGCACACACAAGTTGGGGGGTTGTCCCTACGCAGGATACCCATTCACAACCCATACCCGACAGTGAAAAAAGCTGGTCAGCGTCAACACCTACCTCTTATAGGTGGCGCCTCTACGTAATACCTATATGACCTACACAATCCTCAAGCCCACCTGTGCTGACGTCTAGTACCCGGTCTGAACGCATGAATCCCCAAGTCGACAGGACGATCCACGAACATTGGTATGTCCACACAAATACATATAATTACATATTATCACCCAATATGTATAAGTAGTTACTCTATAACTACCTTTATCCAAGGAAATCTCAATCTATATAGAATATATCCCTCTTGGCTTAGCTATAATATTTTAATCATAAATTCCATAACTCATTTTAAGTCGTTATCTTACGGATGCTTCCCGATTAATTATTAAGTCCCATACATTGCCTTTTAGACTTAAATCACATTTTCTTCATAATTTATTTCTCTTTAAACGTATAAGTACAGTTATTCCCAACTAACCTTTCCAAAACTACTATAGGTATAGTTATCATTAAACTAACCTTACCAACACGATTATATATAGGTATAGGTATCCTCAACTACCTTTACTAACACATTTAATGATCTTAGTATGTTTTTCTCCTGACTTAGACTTAAATCACTCCAGATTATTGATAATTATTCGCTCCTTGATACCTTTTCAGCAAGATTTATATGTACATATATAAGGAGTCAACTAGAGTGACATATATAAGAAATCCACTAATATGGGTAAGTAATCTCACTTAACCTATTATCACAACTGGTGTTAACAATTTAGACTTAGCCCCCTAGACTTAGGATACATTCTGTAATACCCCGTAATTTTAATAACTTTTGAAATATGATTAATTAAAAGTAAAATGGGGATTAATTAAAATTAATTATGAATAATAATTGAAATTAATTTGATTTGAATATTACTAGAGAATAAAGTAATATATGATTGATATTGAATATTACTTAGTGATTAAAAGTAATATGTGATTATATGGTCGCGAGTGAATAATACGCGAATTATTGAAATTAAGTCGGGACGCGCGTGTGAGTCCTGCCGGGACTAAATTAAAAGGGCAAAAAGGGAAATTATTTTTAAGTCATTCATATGGTCATTTAGATTGCGCCAATGAGTTCGAAAGGGTCAAAATAGGCAGAAAAGTCTACCCGGGGGTTTGATATGGGTTTGGGATCAATTGGGAACCAAAAGGACCCCCGAAAGGGGTATTTTGGTCATTTTCTGGGAGAGGTGAATAGTACCTACGGGATTGGAGTTGTATTGTAAGGACACAAATTTCCAACTGAGTCCATATATAGTTTTGGCTCAATTCCGGACAAAAACATTTATTCATAGGATAGTATGTAAATGTAATATTCTCAAGCCTATGAAGTGTTTCTTGAAGACGTAGCGGCAAAGAATATAAAGCTTCATCAAATATGCCGATTTACGTGCCTCGTTTCTACGTCATCAACTATGGTTCCACGCTCCCAAGGTATGAATGCAATTATATTTATATAGGAGCTTGGAACAAAGTTTATTGGGTGTTAGGTTTAATAAAAACTGGGTTTTACTTTCAGAATAATTTAATTAGAACTTTAAATTAAAGTATATAAAGTTTTTGGGCCAAAATCGAATTTTATAAAAAATTCTGGAAGTCGTTCGAAATGTCGTTCGAACGAGTTTTTCGTTCGAACCAGGTTTCGTTCGAACGAGTTTGCCAACGAGTCTAAACTGGTCTGTCGTTCGAACGAGATTGTTCGTTCTAACGAGGTTTCTAACGAGATTCTAACGAAGTCCATACTGGTGCGTCGTTAGAAGCTCGTTCGAACGAGAGTTCGTTCGAACGAAATGTCGTTCGAACGAGCTGTCAGGCGGGAACAGTTTTTTGGCAGTTTTTGGCAGTTTTTCACCCACTTCCCCACTTGGTTTTTAACCAACTTTTTCAGACTTTATCTTGTGCAGGAATCACATTTTCCAAACCAACATTTCCAAAATATTTCCATCTCTTAAAGAGTGTTTGAGAGCAAAAATGGTTTAGGAAAATGTTCATGTTTTGAGTGTTATTTTTCAAAGAGAAAATCCTTCACACTCTAGTTTACACCCAATTGTGTTTAGTCCAAGTTCTTATTTACATATTAAATTTCTTGGAGTTTTGGCACCGGTTTATCTCTACCGAATTCAAGAAGAGAAGTTTTGGTTTGCTTCTACATCCACCAAAGAAGAAGACATTTTTGTTGCGATTCTACCCACTTGGAGAAAGGCTCCTTGCACGGGTGACGGTGACCATAGAAAGCCCCATCGGTGGATTCCGAGACTGCGGTGGAGTTCATAGGTTGTCCGCTAGGAAGAGGTGTCTACGAGAAGAAGCGTCGAGGCTTGAGAGGGATCGAGTCAGTCGTTGTAAGTCTATCTGTCTTGTAATTGTAATTCCGTTTCTAGTGGACTTGTGGCTAGGGCCGTCCGAGGTTGTTTCCCGTCTTGGGTTTTTCCTCGTACATCTCGACGTAGTGTGATATTGTTTATTTTATCTTGCATCTTAATTTAGAACGCATGCTTAGGATAAATTCAAGATAAAATTCGGTTTAATTTATCACACTCAATTTAATTGGGACTTATATTAAATATTTGTTAATGTTGTTTAATTCAAGTCATTTGCTAAAATTTGGTTTCGCCTAAACTTGCTAATATTGATAAATATCACTTAGGCAAATTCTAGGACTTGGATTAATGAATTGATTTAATTTTGGTTTATTAAATTAAAATTTGTTTTGTTTAAAAGCTGAACCATCACCTTTCAACGCTTCCGCATCATCTATTGAATTTTACACGAAAAGGAAATTCCAGCTTCTTCAAATTGGTATCAGAGCCAAAGCGATAAATTATTTCGTTAACGATCTTTTTAAATAATTTTTGGCTAAAATGGATTTTTCCCCATTTTCAAAATTTCCTATTTTCGATGGTTCAAACTACGCGTATTGGAAAGCGCGAATGAGATCGGCACTAAAATCTATCGACGAGAGAGTTTGGATGTCTGTTGTTACCGGGTACTCCCCACCAACTTACTTAGTTGAAAATGATCGTGTTATCAAACCCGCCGATAGATGGACTGAAAATGAGTTTAAACTTGCTAACTTTAATTCCCGAGGTTTAAATGCCTTATTTAGCGCTGTCGCACTGGATGAATTCCGACGTATTATGACGTGTGAAACCGCTAAAGAAGCTTGGGATATTTTACAATTAACTCATGAAGGAACTAGTGTCGTTAAATCTTCAAAACTCCAAAACCTCACCACTCAATTTGAAACTATCAAAATGGATGAAAAAGAAACTTTTGATAAATTTTATGCTAGACTTTCTGATATTGTTAATTCATCTTTTAACTTGGGAGAGAAAATACCTGACGACCGTGTTGTAAAGAAAATTTTAAGGTCCCTACCCGATAGATTTATTCCTAAAGTGACCGTTTTAAATTCTTTACCCACTTTAGCCTCTACGAAATTAGAAGAGCTTGTAGGTGATTTACAAACCTATGAACTAGATATGTTTCCCTCTAAAACTGAAAAGAAAATTGAAAAGGGCGTTGCTTTAAAAGTCCGAAAAGAGGTCAAACAAGTAGTAGAGAGCGAGAGTGATAGTGACTCGGAAGACATGGCTTTATTTGCTCGTAAATTTAGAAAATTTCTTAAATTTAACAAAGATAAATTTAAAAATGATTTTAAGAAATTTGATACTTCTAAACATGATAAAAGCGAGAAGATTTCTAAAGCCGAGAAGATGCCTAAACCTAGCAATGACAATTTCGATAGGGTTGAGTCTGATAAGTGTTTTGGTTGTGAAGGTTATGGCCATAGGGCTTATGAGTGCCCCACTAAACTAAGGAAAGATGGTAAGCGACCCATTTCATATAATGCAACCCTTAGTGATAGTGATAAGGAAGAAAAGCCCGATTCCCCCACTAAGAAAAATTTTGTGGTTTTTATGGCTAGTCATGTGAGCGATAGTGAGAACTCATCGATTGATGAAACGATAGCACATGCCACTTCCAAGGTCATTGTACATGATTCTCTTATTTTTTATGATAGTGAGAGTGAAGAAGAAAGTGAGAGTGAAAATGAAGAAGAGGTTAATGTGAGTGAACTTCAAAATGCTTTTCAAGAACTTTATAAAGAATCTATTAAATTGAAAAGAGCTAATTTGAAGTTAGAAGCTAGTTTAAGAGAGAGTGTCAAGGTCGTTGATGAAAATGCTTTAATAAAAGACCTTAGGACACATGAGAGGACTCTTCAAGAGAAGCTTGAATATGTAGAAGGCGAGAGAGATAGCCTTAGGGGTTTAATGGAATCCTTGAAAAGGGAGCTTCTTGCTTTTGAAGAGCGAAATGTTTTACTAGAATCTAACATTGTAGAATTAGAAAATAAATTAAGAGATTCTAGTAATGTCAAATTTGATTTGGAATGTCGTTCAGAAAAACTAGATAAAATGTTAGGAACGGTCCAAATTAAAAATGACACTTGTGGTTTAGGCTTCAATCCTTGTAATGAATTTACTCATAATGCCCAAACCAATGTTTTAGGAGAATCAACTAGGAATACTTTTAAAGATCACTCCTTAAGTAAATCTTTTCGACATGTTCTCACTTGTACAGATTGTGGTCGACAAGGTCATCTTAGGAAATTTTGTTTAGATATTAAACGAATTCCTAGAAAACCCCATAGTAAAGTAACCATGGTAGTTAACGTTCCTACACCCCAAGATAGTCATTCCTCATTAATTTGAGTTAGGAAATCCGACTTGGTTGCCTTACAAAATAGGGTTGTTGACTCTCATTTACTTTCACATGCTTCCTCCCTTGCTAAATCTAAAGGATGAATGTGTTAGTGTTTGCATACTTTAGCGTTTGTACTTTATGCTATATTCACATGCTAAATGTATGCTTGTTTAGTCACTTTCTAGTCATTGCCTTATCTCATATCTCTTACTAGAAATTATGACTTGTTTATCTTTTGTATTATATTTCCTTCATTTTGTTTGCATTAAATGAAAAATACAAAAAGATTTTTGTTTATCATTTGAATTTTACCTCTTGGTAACTTAAGCTTAATGAAAAGTTCAAATGATTTTTGTTTGTCCTTTTGAGTAAATATTTATTTGTGATTAAAAATGTTAAAAACTCAAAAATATTTTATTTTGTGTGTATTTTTAGTTTGACACACTTTATGTGGCATATATTTGTGTTTGAATCCCATATTTTACGCTCCCACGTGGCTAGAACTTTTGGTTTAGATTTTCAATCCTTAAAATGGTCTTTACCATGCTTTATATGGAGTAGTTGGATTTTGTATTGTTTAAATGGATTCTATTTTTATATGCCTCTATTCACACATGCACGAGCTCTTTTGAAATCTTAATGTCACATGTTATATTTGAGTTTTTTTTAGGTGTTCTCCTACCAATCTAGTCATCTACATTTCTATGACCTAGGAGGACTAGTGCATGTCAAAATCCGTTGCATGTGAGATTTGTGTGAAAATGAAAACATGATAAATAAAAATGTGCACGGGGAAGGGCTCCGAAAGGATGAATTAAATCCTTTGCGATTATAAGCCACCGTTTATTGGACCTTAAAAAAAATACGTGATCCAAAGGCCTAAAAACAGAATATTTGGCATTAAAAAGAAAACTATTGCCAAGGCCTATGTTTGATTGATATATTCATTCAAAAGCAAAAGAATATATATGCTTATTGAGGGATAATTGGATGGTATATCAACGGTTTGCACAATGTCCGTTTATCCTAGTTGTCTTCAATGTCATGACTCTATTTGGTTTGTAGAATCATCATCATGCTACGCTTGTATGCATTGTGTATGTTTGTTCATTGAGTTCAATCTATATTGTCACATGAGGTTATATTTAAATGTGATGAAGTTTGCAATCGAATGAGAACTCCGTGAACGTTTCATAAGTGTTTGGGTCTAAATTTAATTGTTGCTAGTTCACACCCCTACACTTTCGTGTCCATATGACACATTTTTGCCGTACGAGTGTGCAAACTTATTGTATTTTGTGTTATATGTGTGTTTATATCTATATATATGCAAGTACTCTATTGGTATATTTATAATATATATATATATATATGATATTTGTTTGTCTTTGCCTTGCTTTTACTGCCCATATGCTTTCATGTCTTATCTCTTTAAGCTTCAACATGCTGTTTATTAGTTCTTTATCCTTTGCCTATTCCTGAACAAAAAGGGGGAGAATGATGATAGGGGAAGAAATGGTATCTAATCCTATTATTTATGTATCTTCGTTTGGGGGAGATTTATCTTAGGGGGAGACGTCTTTCTAAGTAGGTCATGTGTTTGATAAAGGGGAGAATTAATTTAGGGGGAGTAATTTAATTAATTGTATTTAATATCTTGATATTCCCTATGCATTTGATGAGTTTGCTTAAGTGTGCAGGATTTCTTCTACAGCGGCATTGTTTAATGGCAAAGCGTTTGATCCTTGGGTTGAGTCAAGTTTGGGCGGCTTATGTTTTGAGTCTAGTGAGCTTGACGGCCCTTTAGGATTTTGTTTTAGTTTTTGTCCCGGAATAGCCAAAGGGGGAGATTTGTAAGGACACAAATTTCCAACTGAGTCCATATATAGTTTTGGCTCAATTCCGGACAAAAATATTTATTCATAGGATAGTATGTAAATGTAATATTCTCAAGCCTATGAAGTGTTTGTTGAAGACGTAGCGGCAAAGAATATAAAGCTTCATCAAATATGTCGGTTTGCGTGCCTCGTTTCTACGTCATCAACTATGGTTTCACGCTCCCAAGGTATGAATGCAATTATATTTATATAGGAGCTTGGAACAAAGTTTATTGGGTGTTAGGTGTAATAAAAACTGGGTTTTACTTTCAGAATAATTTCATTAGAACTTTAATTTAAAGTATATAAAGTTTCTGGGCCAAAATCGAATTTTATAAAAAATTCTGGAAGTCGTTCGAAATGTCGTTCGAACGAGTTTTCGTTCGAACCAGGTTTCGTTCGAACGCGTTTGCCAACGAGTCTAAACTTGTCTGTCGTTCGAAATGTCGTTCGAACGAGATTGTTCGTTCTAACGAGGTTTCTAACGAGATTCTAACGAAGTCCAAACTGGTGCGTCGTTAGAAGCTCGTTCGAACGAGAGTTCGTTCGAACGAAATGTCGTTCGAACGAGCTGTCAGGCGGGAACAGTTTTTTGGCAGTTTTTGGCAGTTTTTCACCCACTTCCCCACTTGGTTTTTAACCAACTTTTTCAGACTTTATCTTGTGCGGGAATCACATTTTCCAAACCAACATTTCCAAAATATTTCCATCTCTTAGAGAGTGTTTGAGAGCAAAAATGGTTTAGGAAAATGTTCATGTTTTGAGTGTTATTTTTCAAAGAGAAAATCCTTCACACTCTAGTTTACACCCAATTGTGTTTAGTCCAAGTTCTTATTTACATATTAAATTGCTTGGAGTTTTGGCACCGGTTTATCTCTACCGAATTCAAGAAGAGAAGTTTTGGTTTGCTTCTACATCCACCAAAGAAGAAGACATTTTTGTTGCGATTCTACCCACTTGGAGAAAGGCTCCTTGCACGGGTGACGGTGACCATAGAAAGCCCCATCGGTGGATTCCGAGACCGCGGTGGAGTTCCAAGGTTGTCCGCTAGGAAGAGGTGTCTACGAGAAGAAGCGTCGAGGCTTGAGAGGGATCGAGTCAGTCGTTGTAAGTCTATCTGTCTTGTAATTGTAATTCCGTTTCTAGTGGACTTGTGGCTAGGGCCGTCCGAGGTTGTTTTCCGTCTTGGGTTTTTCCTCGTACATCTCGGCGTAATGTGATATTGTTTATTTTATCTTGCATCTTAATTTAGAACGCATGCTTAGGATAAATTCAAGATAAAATTCGGTTTAATTTATCACACTCAATTTAATGGGGACTTATATTAAATATTTGTTAATGTTGTTTAATTCAAGTCATTTGCTAAAATTTGGTTTCGCCTAAACTTGCTAATACTGATAAATATCACTTACGCAAATTCTAGGACTTGGATTAATGAATTGATTTAATTTTGGTTTATTAAATTAAAATATGTTTTGTTTAAAAGTTGAACCATCACCTTTCAACGCTTCCGCGTCATCTATTGAATTTTACACGAAAAGGAAATTCCAGCTTCTTCATGTATTATTTAAGATTAGAGTGTGTTAAACTAAGAGATTATTTACCAAAAGACTAAGGAGATGAAGGGAGAGAACTCAAGGAAGAGGAGGGGTTTTGAGAGCAAACCAAGGGTTTCACCACCACCGAAAAAGTGATTGGAAAGGAGGAGGAGGAGGAGGAGAAAGCATCCTACATACATCTTCACCAAAGTATCATACCTACACCTTAAGGAAAGTATAATTCTTGTTCCAATTAGAGAGTATAATATCCATGTTAAATTAGAAGGGATAAACATCCATGAAAGCTATAAATCAAAGATGAAAATTTGATGATTTTAATGGAATTCTTGAAATGGAAATTATTTAGGATTATTCCTTGGATGAAATTAGAATTAGCACCATGAAATTTTGGATTTAAATGATGAGGGAATTTAGGGTTTATATGTGTTCTTGAGAATTCTTGAATTTAAAATAAGATTAGTATGATTCATCAAAATTCCATTATGATTTTGATATGATTTGATGTTATAAATCATGTACATACTTGGGTATATCATTTGGGATGAATTATTAGGAGTTTGGGATCATCTGGTGGAGGTTTTGAGAATGAATTATGCTACAACCCGTAGGTAGAAATATATAAAAAAAAATGACGAACATTGTATAATAATTTTAAGACTGTTTTAAGCGGAATTTGGTAGTCTACACGTGAGTTTTTGTATAAAATCATGTTCTGCACAACTTCGTAGTTTTAAAAATTTTCAAAATCGGAGCAGAAAAGCCTCAAAATTGTAATTTTTATTTCTGGACATATTGTAACTTTATCGAAAAAAAGGATTATCGGGAATTAAAATAAAATCCGAGCTCGTCATAATAAGTCTGGATTTTGGACCAATAAGTATGAATTGAAGTAGCTACTGGAATAATTAATTAAATCCTTTCGGTTAATAAGAGCTGTTAAGAGAAATGAAAAATGTGAATAAATTGTGAATTATTAGTTATGGGATAAACTTGAAATATACTACGTGTGGGATTTGTATGTGGCATGAGAGTATACCCATTTGTTGATATATATATATATATACATAGGTGGAGCGAATACCTATAATATAATTGAAGTTTAAAATACCATGATACGTAGGATATTCGAGATATAAATATACTACGTATGAGACTTGTGATATGGGATGTGATTATGCCCTATTGTTGATATATATATATATATATATATATATATATATATATATATATATATAAGTTGAGTTAGTGTATACCTATATGATGATTTGTGTGTATGACATACCTAACCTACTTGCTATCGACGGGAGGTTTGCGCGTTGAGGACAGTCATATCCTGATGAGCCTTGGGGGGAATTTTTTACTTGTGCATCAGAATATAGAACCTATGTACGGGCTATCTGTGATAATGATAGTGATGACAGACATATGGTTGCGTAGGTATGTGCGTAGCCCATAGTCTTGGAACTATATTCGCCTCCAATATGTGTGATTTGTGATGATGGTTCGAGTGAGATACTGAACCAATAGTCCTTTATACAGTGACGAGATGTACTGGGACTAGATAGCAGAGTAATGCTTGCACCGCAGCTGTGTCTCGGGGTACAGTATTGTATATATATAATAAAGTGAATGTGTTATATATATATATATATATATATATATATATATATATATATATATATATACATGTGATATTATCTACTGTGTGATTTATGTAGACGTGAAAGATAAAGAAATTTGAAATTAATTAAGTATGAGAACACTTAATTATATTGAGATTTGAATTAATATATTTATTTATTACATGTATTGTGAATGAAATACGTGGGGAAAGATAAGGGCTATGGTTAGTTGATACAATGAGATAATCTAGTGAAAGTGGGAATAGTAACTAGAATAAATTGAGAATACGTTAGGTGTGCACATTAATTGAGAGGTGAGAATCTCAAGTGAGAGTCCGAGGATCTAACATGTATATAATAATTGTTAATTTTAGCATTTATTCACTTGTTGTTTTTAAAATCTTTTACAATCGGGCTCTGACCCGCTTTCTCTTGCATATTCTCTTCCCTTTTGTATATTATATATCAGGTGTCCAGCTATAGGGACACCCAACTTAGAGGATCACATATTTATTCGCTACGAATGCTTAGGAGGGTGGACCTTGCATTAGACGCATCATTTTATTGATTCCTGTACTCTGTAGTCATTTTCTTCTATGGCATGTTGCCAATGGATCCTTATCATTTTCATTATATATCAGTCATTAGTTTTACAAATGTTGGTTTTGGATACATTTGGTTTAACTTGGTTTATTGTATTCAGATGTTTTAAACTGGGAAGTTTATTCCAGTTATATTCAAGGTTCTATAAAACGCAAGGCGTGTTCGAGGCGTGGAGGCCAAGCCTTAGAAACCTAGGTGGGTCGTAGGCGTAAAAAGGAGTGAAAAGGCATTTAGGCCTTCTTAATATATTTTAATATTTTTTAACCATAACAAGGCTATTAAAATACTAAAATTGTATATATCATAAACACATGTCTGAATATATGAAAATTAAAATACTATTTGATTATTTTGGATGAGATAATGGTCCGGTTTGTAAAAAAATTCTTTAAAATGCGATATCGTTTCACTAAAGCATTATTGTTTTTAGAAAAAAGTGCGCCTTAAGGGTTTTAACAAGAATAAGGCGTAAAAAGCTTAAGGCGGGGCATTTCTCCCAAGCCTCAAGCCTAGGCGGAGCCTAGGCGGGTTTTTTAGAACAGGGGTTATATTAAATAAGTTGTGATGGTATTTTTTTTTATTATTCATTGTTGTGGATTGGGTTATAGGATAAAAGATTGATATTGTTAAAAATGAATTTTATTTAAAATTAAAAGTTTTAACACCAACTTAATTGATTACTAGGTGGTTAATAATGAAAGAAAAAAATTTATTTTCCGACAGTGATGCTAAGAATGAGCTAACTGAATAATTCGAATTAATTGGATAAAGAATTGGCCACCGGTATTTAATTAAGCGGGTTATTACACATTCCTACTTAACATCGTTATACGGTAATCATTTGAGAAAATTAATTATTAATTCTGACCTCATACATTCGACATATCTTAAATAAGTGTTTCTCTTTATTTAAACTCTCCCCGAATTAATCATAAGATTTTCATCGTATCTTTTAAGGTCTTATCCTCTAGGTGCCCCTACCAGAATTTTCCAAATCATCTAGGTACATCCCAACCTTTTATATATTTATTTCATATAGCTTTATTTAAGAATCCGTGTAAATCATCTTGTTCATGTGGTCTCGTACACCCTTTCGTAGAAAAATCATAACTAATTTTAAAAAAATCAAATAAATACGAGGTCGGCGTCCACTCGATCGCAATGAAAAATTTTACAAGCTGGTCATTCTGAATCGATTCGGTAGGAGGCCGAATCGATTCGGCTTGTCCTATTTTCCAAGACAGGATTTTTCCAATGATTTCTAAATCTATCAAACTTTGTTCTTATGATTCAAAAATCTCAAATGGGTTATGGTAACATGAAATAAAATCGTTTTAAACATGATTAAACCTCAAAATCATTCCTAGATTAACACCAAATCATCAAGAATCTGTCAAGAACTCATGAACATGAAATTTTCATATTTCATCTTATACTACCCCAATGTTTTCCAGATTAATTAGAGGGTTCTACAATATATTTTTTACAATTAATCTAAAATTTAAACCACATGAATACATAGTTGATACAAAGAGTTACGGATCTAAACATGGATTACATAATTATCATCAATTTCTACCCAATTCAAAGGTTTCTAAATATGCAGTCCCAACACGTAGGGTTGTGTTTCGGCAGGATCAGATCGAAAAATGACCCTTCAAAAAAAATTCCAATTTTTTCGAAAATAAAATATTTGTTCCGATTTCCTATCCAATTTTTTCGGAAAATCAAAATAGTTTCCAAATTCGAAAAAATCGAAAAATTGGAAAAAATCGGAAATTCAAAAAATATACTAAAAATTCAGAAATTTTGGAAATTCCAAAATTTCAAAAAAATTAATATATGATTTTCGATTACTCGAAATTCTCATTTTAAAGAAATCGAAAAAAATATTTAACTCAACATGTAAATATATAAGGATTTAACCATTTTTTTCATTTGTGTAGAGGATAGAGGGATATTCTCCTTTTATAGAGGACTTTTTGGGCCTCCCTTCCTCTCCTAGCCAATGTGGGACACATGAGAATGTTTAAAAAAATTGGAAAAATTGAAAATCGAAAAATATTTCGTGAAAAATTGAAAATAATTAGGAAAAATCGGATCGGCGTGGTTTCGGAAAAATCGGAAATTCAGGATTATTTCCAATTTTAGATTCGATTTTTTTCGCAAAAATCAAAAATCGGAAAATTGAAAATCGAAAACCTTATATACGTTCCAAAATCGAAAAATATCAGATCGGATATCGAAAAAATCGGAATGTTCAGGAAAAAAAACACAGCCCTACAACACGTGATTAAACCTTATTTTAAGCATGGTATCAACATTAATATAATATTAGTACAATTTGAATAAGAATGGCAACAGAATTCTTGATTGAAATTTGTAAAGGAGCCTCTATTCCTCCTCCTAGGATGGTCCTTCCTTCTCCTCTTGGGTGGTTATGTCTAAGGTTCTTTCATGTAACTCCCAAATGAGTGGGTTAACTCTAATTATACAATGTTAGTCTTCAATTCCCTAGTTGGGCTTTAGGCCCCAACTTTGAACCCCCAAATGAGCCCAAGAACAATATCTAATTAGTTCGATAATTACCCAACACATATATATATACCCTGGGACCATTCCTAAGGGTTTAAAATTCTCTAACGATCCCGTCATACCTCTCAAAGTGTGTCCCTAATATTTGTATCCAAAAATATATTTTAATTGTGATGTGATGCCTGTAAATACTCTTTATTAAAAGTAAAATCCAATTTAAGTTTATTCCAAACCATTGAAGTCTAACTCTAAATTTTATAAATAATACTAAGCCTAATTACTCATAACCTTGATTAATTAATTTCACCGAATTAAATTAATCCCTATTAAATTTTATCTTATTCCAAAAATATACGGGGCATTACACACAGAGAGAGAGAGAGAGAGAGAGAGAAGAAGAAGAAGAAGAAGAAGAGAGAGAGGTTTTAATGTGTTAAAAATAAATCAAAATAACCAGATTTACCTTTAAAAAGTCACATGCACTGCACATGTCTAACGTTTCCCCAAAAAAATTAACGGAGTTAGACAGTAGAGGGTTATTTGTAGTCGTTTTTGAAATCTAGGGGGCCAAGTGCAGAAATAAAAATTGAAGGTGGTGAACTGTAGGGGGTCAAAGTTCAGATGGTGTAAGTATAATTAACCCTAAATAATATAATATGCGGATTGTTACACTTTTGGTACTATGTAAACTTGACTGAAATTTTATTTTGCTAAAAAACTCTTGAAAAGTATAAGATTATTGCGCTTGATTCAGTAGAAAAGAGATCCAATGAGTTCGTTTGAAGTCTCCATAACCATTGAGGCTCTTCATTTCATTCACTGGCTTCCCAATGGCACTAGGCATGTCGTTTGGTCCTAATAGGTCAAGAGACATGTAATCACGTATTTAGCCTGTACCTCATATGATCATTAGTGATTTGGAATCTTACATAAAACAAGCTAATAGTTTCAAAATGGGATTCCTTAAAAATTGTATTTTTGTGTGAAGATACAAAAGGACATCAAAAGATAAATGCAACTAAATTTAATTATCTAAATTACTAGATTCGTTCATATACACGTATTTTGAATTATAATAATTACTAGATTTGTTCATTTTTAAAATAATCCATACATTGTGCTTTAATGCATATAGAAAATATACATATAATATGTATAATAACAAGATTGTGAAAGGGTGTTATGGGTTCTTAGTGTATATTCTCAGGTTTCTTTTCACGCATCAACGAAACACTAAATTTTTATTATCGGTAGGAATCCATTAGTTAGATGAAGGAGGTGATATGATTTAGATTAATCATAAAATGTTGGGTAAATTACACTGAACCCCACTGAACTAATTCTGATAAAGAATTGCCTAAACTATTGAATTTTGATAGCTAACACATTTTCATTGAAAATGAATTAATAAAAAATATGATTTTATGCATTAAAAATGCTACATTTTTGTCCATATTTTTTAGGTGTCAAAATTTAATAGTTTAGGGGACTGGTTATCAGGTTTTTTAGATTAGTAACTATCTGCAAAATCGTTATAGTTAAAGAAAATTTGGTGTAATTTACCCTAAAATGTTTGCCTGCAATCACATTCCAACTAATCATATTCTATCCAAAACTAGGAGTGGTGCTAAGGGCACCCCAAAAATAACTTTCATATTTAAAGTGTAGAGTCACTACATATTTAAAGTGTGAAAAATCATTTTACCCATTTTCCCTCCTCTCTACACATCCAAACCTCTCAACTTCAAAACCTCCAAAGTTTCAAAAATCTACATCAAATCATCATCCAACACCATACAAACAAGATATAGTTGTCAAAACATGTATAATAGACATTGCTTGATATATTAGTCATTATGAAAAACATGTTGAACCCTTGAAAATCATGTTAAATATATTAAAAACATGTTGAACAACAATAATGTGTTAATTTTTTGTGCAAAGAACGTTTAATACCCCTCATATGTTGAGAAAACACTAGATAAATAATAAACCCTAGTGTACAAAACCCTAATTGATAACCCAGTGGTTCGGTATCCCGACCCCGAATAAAGACCCAACATACATCATGTTTGCCCAAACCAAATATTGTATGAAAAATTGGATTCAAACATCATTCGGTATAATTATCCCGAGTATATCCATTTCATTCGATATAATTACCCCGAATGAGACTTTTCAACAATATATATATATATATATAATGCTCTTGTGCGGACTAGTCCGCATTTTAAGAATGCGGACCGGGCATGTGTCTATAATTTCTACCGTTAGTCCGCATTCTTAAAATGCGGACTAGTCCGCACAAGAGCAGGATTGTATATATATATATATATATATATATATATATATATATATATATATTTATTTATTTATTTATTTATTTATTTATTTACATTTAATTCGGCATAATCACCCAGAATATATGCATTTAATTTGGCGTAATCATCACAAATATATATGCATTCCATTCGGCATAATCATCCAGAATGGAAATTTTTCTTCAAAACAAAAAATTTAACTTTGATTCGGGATAATCACCCCGAAAATCATCATCTTTTTCGGAGGCCCGATACCGAACCACGGTAAATTTTCATTTTCGGGTTTAATTTTTTCTAGGGTTAAAAAAACATTAAAAAAATGTATTTGTGCAGCAATAATTACCTCAAACATAATATTTTGGCAATTTTCATTAGTTTCAGAATTGTCACACTCAATGTTAACACCTCAATTAGTTGTTGTAACTTTAATATGGTAACTTCAATGACTTAAAACCCTAGTTATTATGTTGTTTCAATAATTAATATGATAATTTGTTAGTGAAGTTTGTATAATATTTTAATGAAAAGTTAATATAGGATTTTGGGTGAGAATAATTGAGAAAAAGTTGTCTCGAGAGAAAAAATGTTTTGAAAGAATGATTGAGAGAAAGTAAAAAAAATATATACACTCTATGGTGACTCTTAACAAAAAAATGTAAAAAATCTCTGTAATATTTTGAAGCATTTTTTGTTGTGCCCTTAGAAACACCCCAAAACTAGACCCAAAGTTCTATGACTTCTGAATCCAATAAATTAATTTGGCTCATGCATAGCATTAGTTAAAAAATAATCCTAATCAATCGTTTTACTCATCTAGGCATGCTAACAGTAACCCTCGTCTTAAAACATTTACAAAATTAGTCCTCGCGAAAAAACAATAAATGTGTCCTTTTTAAACATTAAACAAGGAACAAATGTGTTAAAAGGGTTTTGGCAAACACTGACCAAATGGATGATTTTCTGGCAAATATTGAAATATTTCACACAGGAAAATTCTGCAGTTGGCACTTTTGCGTGTGTGTGTGTGTGTGTGTGTGTGTGTAGAGAGAGAGAGAGAGAGGGGGGTTCAAAAGCGAATCAAAAGATCGAACTTTTTAACGAACCTATTAAGACAATAAAAAATAATTCAATTAATTGTAATTCCTATGTTGTATTTGGTCCGCGCCAGCGGCACCCCCAGCGCCCAACACACACACATACACAGTCACTCAACCCGTCGCTGGCGAAAACCAACAGACCCATTTTCAGCGACATCAACAAAGCCACCTGCTACCCATTTCCGACAATCTCCCATACTAGCTGCTACCCCCATACCGGCGACAGCAATCCCCATACCTGCTACCCATTTCCGATGACACCAACAAAATCACCAAACCAGTTCAGCAACCCAAGAACCCAAGAACCCAACCCCTACTCCTATACCCATTTCAACCCGAACCCAACAATCCCAATCCAAAACCAGCCACTTCCAGTCCAATTCCAACCCCCGGCGATTCAAATCCGACGCTTACCTGCCTTATCACTCCACCTCCGGCGACATCAAACCTTAAAGCTCCAGCCATGGCAGCTCTCTAATCCCAACTCCGGCTTCACCCATCAACCCAACTTCGAACCAAAACCCATTACCCATTTCAAAGTTTTTGCTAAGTTGATAAGAACTAGCTTGTACGCGTCAAAAATTTAATGGGTTTAGGGGTGGCAATTTTTGACACGACACGATAACCCGACACGAAGTTAGCGAGTTAGGGTTGACGATTTCTTTACACGAACCCGAATATGACACAACCCGCCAACACGAATAATAAGCGAGTTGGGTTAGTGTCAAACACGTATAACTCGAAAATGACACGAATAGACCCGCTTAACTCGTATTTTATGGAGAATATATTAGATAATTTATATATCTTGATAGGCATTCTATAAAATTCATGGAGAATCGGATGATAAATTATTTGTGTTGAAAGAAGTTGAAATTAATTAAATTTAAGTTATTGTAGGGGTATGATTGGTATGATTGGTTAAGAGATAAGAAAAAAATTATTCTATATTTTACTTAATGGGTTATGCGGGTCAACCCGAACACGACACGATAATAAATAGGTCGGGTTAGTGTTTGCTCATCTGACACGATTAGTTAAATGGATCGGGTTAGGGTTGACTAATACTTGACACGAACCCGACATGACATGACCCGAACACGATACGACGCACACGAATTTCCACCTCTAGTTCAGGTGGGAGGTGGGGGTAAAGGGTTCTCGTGTGACACGCGTATCCATTATCACTGACGCGGACCAAATACAACATAGGAATTACAATTAATTGGATTATTTTTCAATGTCTTAATAAGTTCGTTAAAAAGTTTGGTCTTTTGGTTCGCTTTTGAACCTCTCTCTCTCTATATATATATATATATATATATCTATATATATATATATCTATATATATATATATATATATATATATATATATATATATATATATAATGCTCTTGTGCGGATTGTCCCGCATTTTAACAGTGCAAATCGGACACGTATCACCTAGCGGTGAGTCCATAAATTATCCACTAAATTATCAACGCTCTCTTTTTTTTCTGGGGGCACCGCTAGGTGACACATGTTTAAAGTATCAACGCTCTCTTTTTTTCTGAGTTCACCGCCAAGTGACACATGTTCAATCCGCACCGTTAAAATGCGGGACAATCCGCACAAGAACAGTATTATATATATAATGCTCTTGTACGGACTAGTCCGCATCTTAAAAATGCGGACCGAACATATGTCACCTAACGGTGCCCCTAGAAATTATCGCCTAAATTATATGCACACTCTCTCTTTTTTGGGTTCACCGCCAGGTGACACATGTCCGGTCCGCATTCTTAAAATACGGACTAGTCCGCACAAGAGCAGGACTGTATATATATAGAGAGAGAGAGGGTGGGGGGGGGGGGGGGGGGGGTGGGGCAGGGTCTCATGCACAACTGATTTTTTACCTATTTTTTTAAAATAATAAAAAAAATTAAGTGAAATTTTTTTATGACATTTAAGATTTCAATGGCCCCTTTTAAAAAAAGGGAATAGTACTCTTAGGTTCCTAGCAAACAAATTAAACACTAAATAAATTTTAACAAATTTTAAACACTTAAATCCACTAATTCTCTTGTAGAAGTTCGCGCTAGTGACATAAGAAGAGGATCTAATAGTAAATTGTCCTTAAATGTTTAAAAATTGTCAACAAGGGACCTAGTTACAAATTGCCCTAAAAAAATCAGCTCAAAATAACTTTTTTTTGCTATTTTTAAAAAACCGATCAATCTTTCACAGCTTTTACAGTGCTTTAAAAGGTGCAAAAATTTGATCGATTTTTAAAGAATAGCAAAAAACGTTATTTTGAGCTTCTTTATTTATAATAACCCCTTGAAATGTTTAAATGTCATATAAAAAAATTCATCTCAAAATTATATTTTTTAGTATTTAAAAAAATCAGTGTGCAAACTTTGTGTGCATGTTAAATCAGTGTGCAAACTTTGTGTGCATGTCTCTCTCTCTCTCTCTCTCTCTCTCTCTCTATATATATATATATATATATATATATATATATATATAGCACTACTCTTGTGCGGGCCGAACATGTATCACCTGACGGTGAGCCTAGAAATTATCGGGCTAAATTATAGGCACTCTTTTTTCTATACTCACCGTCAGGGGACAAATGTTCGGTCCGTATTCTTAAAATGCGGAGTGATCCGCACAAGAACAGTATTGTGTATATATATATATATATATATATATATATATATATATATATATATATATATAGAGAGAGAGAGAGAGAGAGAGAGAGAAAGCGACTCTCATACATACCAAGTATACATACTTGCTGGCGTAAACCTATTTTTCTAATATATTTAAAAAATAATAGTTGAATTTTTTTTTTTGTCGTATTTAAACATTTCAAGGGACCCATATAGAAAATCAACTCAAAATAACTTTTTTCCTATTTCAAAAAAATTTATCAAACTTTCACAACTTTTAAAGTGCTTTAAAATGTGTGAAAATTTGACCGATTTTTTTAAAATAACAAAAAATATTTTTTTCAGCTAATTTTTATTTTTATATGAATCCTTTAAAATGTTTAAATACCACATAAAAAAACTCATCTTAAAAATAATTATTTTACTATTTTAAAAAAATCAAACGGTGAGCCTAAAAATTAAAGGCTAAATTATAGGCACTTTTTCTCTCTTTTCTGGATCACCGTCAGGTGACACATGTCCGGTCCGCAGTCTTAAAATGCGAACTGGTATGCACAAGAACAATATTGTGTATGTGTTTGTGTGTGTGTGTGTATATATATATATATATATATATAGAGAGAGAGAGAGAGAGAGACAGAGAATATAATCTAAGATCATCTAATCAGTATTTTGATTTTTTGCAAATGCTATTTTTGCTCCTCAATCTGTGATAGGAAATTCGAATGCAGCAAGCCAGCTTATTTTTTATTATATTTTTGTTATTTCCAATTCTAATTTTATTTAAGTCCAATTTGAATTTATTTCTTACTAAATAGTAAATTAAAAGAAAACAGATAATATTAAATGAAAAAAATATTAATATGCAATAACATAAAACAACTGTTATGTCTGTTCTCACAGCATTCCAACGGTCACGCGAGCCTTGTTGCCCCTGCAATTGGCGTGTCATATCCTCACTTATAGCAAATCACATTTTTAAGGGACCCAATTCATGTACGGTCTTAGGGGTATTTCTAGTGTTCGGACACCCAATTTTGTTCCTTTTTAACTTCGAGTTTTACACATTTTTTAATCCAGAGTTTTCTTCTTATTCCATGTTAAAGCTTGAATACCCAGTAATACAACAGTAAGACGAATAATAAGGATGAGGCGTATATTTATTATTTTCTCTCTTGTTTTTCTTTATACCAAAAATTTAGATTTAACAATTTTGTGTTCCTTCTCGTATTTTTTATTACTTCGCGATACCCAAATACATCAAAAGGTAAAACGGATTCAATATTTTCTAACATACAGCAAACGGACAAACATTTATTCATGTAAAAAATAAGAAATTTAAGTTTAGAAAAGAAAAATATAACTCTACAAATTTGTTACACAAGATAAGAAACTTAAAATCAGTACCTAAAAGAGATGCTCAAACTTTTATCACCCATTTGATTTTACTCTCCATCTCCTATCCAAATGATCTTACCAATTATACACTGTAATTTCTGCAAAACAAGTAAACATTATTGCAAAACAAAGCCAGTTTTTTCACAGTTGAAGAAAAGCCCCCTGCATCAATCTTTTGTTTAAATCACCTTCTTTGGATCACGAGCTGCTTGAATATGATCCTACAAGACAAGCAGAAAGTTCAAATGATATAAAACACACGCTGGTTTTTTACGGAAATTTGTCTGACAGCCCCCTAGACTTTTTTTTTTAACAATAAGGACATGCTGAGTCTTCTTGGTATCTCAACGCTAAAGCATATTTACTACGCAGTTGCACTTTTCGACAAGTACATCTAAGGTGTATATGTAACACAAAAATATAAAAGCATATCTCTGTTCACTCATTAAATTACAATTTTTTATTTCTTAATTCTGGGTGTTGTGAACAATGTAGATACATTTTCATTCAAAAAACAGCTGCATTTTTTTTTTGGGTTATTTGGATTTTGGTCCCCGTTGATTTTGTCCGGTTGGGGATTAACCCCCAATTAAAAACTATTGTAGAATTAACCGCCATTTTTCACTTATAGCAACACTTTTTGAATTTTTTTTTTACTTTTAGCGACACATTTTGTCCAAAAAGTGGCGGTGAAAAATGGGGTTTATCCTACAATAGTTTTTAATTGGGGGTTAATCCTTGGAAACCAACCATGCAGGTACTTATAAATCTAAAGGTACCCCTACCTCCAATTCATTCTATATGCTTCAAACTTCATATTGTTTCGAGAAAGGTGAATCTAGCAATATGTGAAGAGTCCAGCTATAAGTCCCAAATAAGTCTCCCAAAACCTCCCCCAAAAGCTACAACGCCCAGTTTGGTTGCGCAAATTGTTTAATTATGTTAATTAATTCATGTGAATGAGTGAATTGTAAATGAGTGAATTTGAAATGAGTTATAAATCCAATTTTACACAATGTTTGGTAATTTGAAATTGATGTTAAGGTTCTATGAAAAAAAGGTAAAAACAAATCAAGAGAGAGAATGCGAGGGAAAGAGAGAGGGAGAGGAGGAGGAGGAGGAGGAGGAGGGGGGGGGGGGGGGGGGGGGGGGGAGATGGAGAAGGGACATGCACTTTATGTGACTCTTATTTCAAATGGATTCATTTCACGTTTTTTGTGAAAATGATCAAATTTCAGATTTTACACATGAGCTAAAATGAGACAATTAATGAATCCTTTCATTAATGAAATCAAACACAATTAATGGATCAATTTGTAAATGGATCAATTTATTAATGATCCGATTTACAATTTTGGGACAACCAAATGGGGTCTAATTGTTTGTGCCCTGGCGGAACCCATGCCACGAGGCAAAACTTAAGAGGCAAGTGAGAGAATAAGTGGAATCCACGTCACTTTTGGAGGAGGTTTTGGTACTCATCATTATTCATGTGAGAAAAATTTACAAGTGAATCCCAGAAGGGATCACCCGTCTATACACCCTTTATCCTCAAGACAAAAAGATAAAATTGGACCCTCGATGGAATCCAACAAAAATACCTACTCCTCATTCCGTGTCATTGAAGTTTCTTTCAGACGATGAATTTCCATAATAACTAGAGGGAGAAAGGAGAAATTAAATTTAATTTTAAGCAAGCCTATGATCATCCACGTCAAGAACTTTTAGACTATGAAGCACAGACACTCACCCGGAAGCTACGAGTCAGCTTTGACACGAGTCCGACACGCGACACGCTCGGACACGTTGCCGACACGCTGGGACACGTAAAAATGACACTTTTTTTTTTAATTTTTTTTTCTTATGTGATTTTGATTCTACCTTATTTATGATTTTTAATGTTAAAGTGTGTTTGAATTTTGTTTTATATGATCCATTTTCTTAATTTCATGTTAGGAATGCTCTAATAATGTATTTTATGGAAAAAAAATCTGTTTTATTTCATTAATATATATATATTTAAATATATATTATATATTTTAACATATATTATATATTATACGTATCCTAGCGTGTCGTATCCTAGTTTTTGAAAAAATCACGTGTCGCTTGTCGCGTGTCGTGTCGAAACACGTATTACGTGTCGAGTACGTGCTTCATAGCTTTTAGATCACGTTTCGGCTAAAAAAGCTTTGGGGATATGTGGCCAGTGTGAATTAGGTCTTGTCCAAGCTCAAGGAATTTCTCCCTTGGGATTATTAATGCTAAACCTAGGGGAATTTTGGGGCCTCTAGAGATCTCAGACAAAGGGATCGGCCTTCACCACTATTGTTTGATGGCGGATGTGTTGGGTAGGTTGATGTGTAAAGCATGTGAGTCGAACCTTGCGGTGGAAAGGACGAGGTACATTTATCTCATTTGCGATTCAATAGTGATATGATCTTCGTTGTAAATGATCACGAGGAAAACTGAAAATTTGTTGCATGTAATTTGTATTTTCTTTGATAAAAAAAATATATTATTTTTTTAGCAGAAATAAATAAACGTATTAAGAAAAACGAAGAATCAAGATGCCAAAAGCCCTTTAGGTTCCTTTTGGGTTTTGGTTTTGGGCCTGTGCGCCTAGTTTTAAGCAGTGTGTTGCTTTTTTTTAGTGGGCTTTGTTTGGATCTTCTTGGGCTTTGCCTCTTTGGTAATTATATTCATATTTTACCAAAAAAAAAATGCCAAAAAGTGGACCAGCAATCCAAAAATATAAAAGAAACAATCTAAGACGACATGATGTCCTTGAAATAAAATAAAATTATTGCATAAAATCTGAAGAGGTAAGGGACTTTCTCTGAAATATCCTCACGTTCATTATTGTCACGTACCCCAAGAGATTGCAAAAAAAACAGAAACCCATAAAATTAGTCTGTCTCGTTGAGTGCTAAAGCCTAAACCACAGTGTTAAATAATGTTTCAGAATTATAAGTTAATTCATCAAAAAGTATGGTGGTGGTCATTTCTGTAGATGAGGAAAAATTGGGTACACTGGTGGTTATATCAGGTTGTGAAATCTGATCTTGCCCACTAAAGTATTTGGGTGCCCATTAGGGAAGCTGTCCTTTTAGGCTCCACGAGTGGAAAAGTGTCTAGGAAATTGAAAGTATGGCACAAAATTGTCTTTCTCAAGTGTGTTTCTTTGGAAGAAGTGGGGAATGAAGCTAAAATTCATTTATAGAGGATATTTGGAAGGGGAGACTCCTCTTTTCCAATATTTGTTACCCTATCTATATCAAGTATCTAATAATCATAATTTCTCAAACTCTTCTTTGGCTTCATTGGATCAAAATTCTCTCACCTCTTGGAAGAAACTTTAATGATGCCAAAATGTCTCAATATGCCTCGTTTTTAAGCTTGATTGAGGGGGGTTCACTTGATTCCGGAGAGAGAGGAGTAGCGGATGGTTCTAAAGAATAAGGGTTTCTCTTGTGCTTCTTTGTTTCACTTCTTGATTGGCAATCCTTCATTATCATTCTTTGCACCTTTCAAAGCAATTTGGACATCTGCTCCAAATATTCTCTTGACTTGTGGAGCATAGCAAAGTCAGTACGTGTGATATGTTACAAAAGAGAAGACTTATGAAATGTCTATATCCCCTTCATGATGTTGTCTAAGCAAATTAGTGAGAAAATTTGGGTCATCTTTTAGTTAACCATCTTACTCTTATTTTCTACACAAAAAGGTTTCAAGGAGCTGGATATAATCAAAGCTTTGCCTATTCATGGTGTTGACTTAGTGCTTCTGGAGTTTGGGGATATCGGGGAGATTTTTTAAGATTAAATGCTTTGGAGATGTGTGTGGTGTTAAATATGTTTTAGGTATCCAATTTGATGGATGGAATTCTATTGTGGCTTCTCCAATGCCATTTCGCAGCCCACAGAAATTTATTTCACAAGGGTTAGTAGTCTTTCTTCAAAGGGTACATTTGTTGCGTGCGGGCGGGCGGGTGGGTGGATGGATTATTTCGATTTTAGGAAGATGCTTGAATTACAGATGCTCCTCCATGCCTCCCCTTTTCACTAAACTTTACCGCATCGTCATGCATCCTCAAAAGTTCTATTGGGTCAGTGATATCTTGAACTCCACTTTACATCATTCATGGAGCAACTCTTAAGAAAGAACCTTCATGATTGTAAATTTTATGAGTGGTGGTCCACCTTTCTCATGGTGCTCTGGATTGGGGATTGGGGATTCTTTGAGAATGTCTTTTTTTCTTCTTATCGGAAACAGGCGAATTTCATTCAAATCAAGAAGGGAGTAAACAGGGAGGTGGACCAGTAATCATAGAAATACAAGGAGGGAACAATACACTTATGGAGTAATAATAAGAAAGCTGAATCCTACAACCATACACTTATGGAGTAATAATAAGAAAGCTGAATCCTACAACCGTAAACTGTAACTACCCATCATTAGAAGAAACATGTCCAGGTCCAAAACCTATAACCATTTACTGAAATACTCTGTTTTATTACTAATTGCAGTCATCAAATCATTGAGTTCTCAAAAAATGCTCCTGAAAACTCAATGATTAAAAGACTACAATTGGTAGCAACACCAACAACTGTTTTAGAAATTGACAGCCTGTCAAGCCAATAGTTGTTCATTTTAAGAGCTGGATTGGGCCTGGGAATCTTTTGATGATATATGCATATTTAAAAGCTGCACTTATCCAGTGTAGAAGGGTCATAATTTTCATAAGCATAAAACTCAAACTTACCGAGATAAAATCAAACGCTCTAGTGTCTTCTTTCTTCGAACTGTTCATCATCGGACTAGGATTTTGAGTCGGCAAGCTTGGATTGAAAATATCTGGAAGGGGTGATGAATATCCCCCTCCTTCAGTACTTACACCAGCATTTTGAGGATGCAAGTTCCCCATCTGCTGGAAGTTGGATGTTGCTGCCATAAATTGCTGCTGGGCAAAAAGATTCCCCAAAGCACCATAGTTGATTTGTTGAGAAGCAAATGCTGGATTGAACATTAAGCCAGCGGGTAAATTATATGCCATAGGCCCCGAAGGAAACATAGGGTTAGAATTTATCCCAGTTGCTTGAGAACCAAGTATGCCACTCAAAACATCATTAGGGATACTATGACTTGGCTTTGTAGTGGAATCTGAGAAGATGGATTCGGGAAGTCCCCCGAGAGAGGCTCCGTTCGGCTCAACTAATGAGCTATTTTCATTTATGGACAAACCATCCATTAAATCATTAACATCTTTTTTATTATATGCTTGCTCTAGTGGAAGTGCAGGTGTGAAACCAAACACATCAAATAGTTCAGGTTCACTTTTATTTGTTGCCATGTGGAATTCAGCAGCTGCAGTTTTATCAACGGTCATTCCGGTAAAGAGATCAGCTCCATGTTCTTTATCATTATTGATGTGAAAAGAGACATCGGCAAAGGGATCGTCATCATTTTTTTGTTCCCTAGTGCTCACACCAATGCCCAAGCTATCTCCGAATAGATCATCAACTGTAGTGGTGGTCTTTATTGAGTTCTCATTTTCAGATAGATCATCTTTATCACCTGTGTCTATCAAGTCTGGCATTTGAAACACAGCTGTCTCGGGCTTTACCAGCTTTTCTGGATGACCCGCTCTGCCATTAGTAGATTCCCCATCCAGAAGGGTCAAAACCTGCCCATCAATGACCAAATGTATAGTTTAGTTGCAAAAAGGTACTCCATGGCAATAACAAAATCACTCTCGCCAAGCAATAGAGTGTCATTCAATGTCAACACAATAATAGCGTATTTGGTCTTACACCCCTAGAAGTTTGAAAATTAGATTTACACGACTTCCAAGACAATATGATTGATTCAGTTTGAACAATTGTTCAAAATTAAATGACAAGGTTCAGACACAAAAGGGTAAGTCTAATTAATATACTTCTTCTAGAAGGTAAAGTCCATATACACTATTATCTCATGGGGCAAAGTCAAAATATCCCAAATTAATAGTGTAGGACTGTCGAGAATAAATTTTCGATGACAAACATTAAGACGTAAAAAGTACATAGCAACATTTTGTCACAACTGCAGCATGCTGTGACTTTGTTCTGAACTAAGGAATTCAATCAAAGGAGTCTAGATTATGGGCATTCAAATTAAGCAGGAGAGAAAGGCTACTTTTATTTTTCAGGCAACAGATGGGCTACTGAATTTTGCTTCAGGTTTTATATGTTCTTTTTCTTTTTTCTTTCCAAAATCTACTAATCATATGAATACAAGAATCCACACAAACTGCAAATTTGGAACTGTAATAAACTTTCATTTCAGTAAGTAGTTTTTCTTTTTTCTTTTCTGATAAATGCTTTCATTTCAGTAAGTATAGCACTAAAGAAATGATACCGTCTCACTTTTAATAGAAATAAAAACTAATGGCCTGTTATTTAAAAATTAGGTATATAGCAATGTGAAAACTACTGAACATGAAGTGACAAATTTCATGGCATTATCAATGTATGGATAGCAATAGATTCAAAGTAAAAACTAATAATAATGGCCATGAAAAAAGCTTTCATATCCACAATTAAATTTAAAACTAATAATAATGACCTTAGAAAAAAAAAAGGCTTTCATACTAAAACGTCCCCTGAAAAATAAATGTTCTGTATTTCAGGTCCATGCATGAATTACTCAGAGAAGCTCTCAAAAGTACGTGCATTCTTATGTTCTATTCACCATGATGAAGTTATTCGAATTACTTATACAATCTGGATCCAAATGTAAAGATTACATACTTAACCCAAACAATATAAAAGATTTAAAAAAAACAAAAGCATCCCTTCTGTTTAATGCAGTGTCCAACACCAATTACAATTGAATTGCTGACATGTATTATGAATTAAACAAACATACTAGCAACATCCTATTCCATTTAATCAATCACCAGGACTGACCACATTATAGTTACCCTCCAAACAAAAGGATAAAAAAAAGTCAAAATGAAGGAGTAAATATCTGAGACCGGGTACCTTCTACTCCTAGAAAATGTTAGTAACTTCTTTAAGTATTTGGCTCCCCGTATTAAGGCATGTTTTCGTGCTTTTTGTTCAAATTAATTGTAAGTCCTCAGAAGATGATTTTTTCGCTGACGAACATATCTTTTGCGTAATGAAGAAAATTAACCGTAGATTTGATAGCCTGAGGTATCATTTGCACAAATAAAAAAATAGCTCACCTCCAACATATCTACTCCAAGTTTCAAGTTGAAAACACACAATCAAGTTTTTATTCAGTCCATCGCTTATATCCAATCAATCAAGTTGTTGTGAGAGCTGAATGTTTGTCAGTTGCCACCTGCTTATTTTAAATGCACAGAACTGAGTCAACTGACTTTTCTGTTCTTCTCTATGTAGTTCGATATATTTTTTACATCTCCTTTCTTTTCCTTTTTATTCCTGAACTAGAAACAACAATACCAAAATCTAGATTCCATATTGTTTCTCAAGCTCCATACACCTTGATATCCTTTTCACTCCATAGACTGTTTAATAGTATAACCAAAGCCAGAATCTATTTTCCATTGAAAGGGTATTCAAAACCCTCAAAAGAGGGACGCCCCAATGATTAACAAACTTGAATCGAATCTAAAGCTGATAGTCAGGGCCTATTGTACAACCCTCTAATGTAGTTTTTCTCTGGGGCCTTGATTGGCCACTTACTTTTTATTTTTTATAGATAAATTTGTATTAAGAACAGCCAAACATAGGAGGCAGAGACCACAGAAACCAGCATATGTCAATGAATATCCTCAAATACAAGTATACCTCTAAAAAATGTAATCTTACATACTCAACAAAAAAGGTAAAATAAAAATAAAAATAAAAATAAATAAATACAGAAATGTCTCTAAACAAAAAGTATAAAAAGTTCAAAGACTCGGAAACCACAGAAGATCTGGCTATGTCCCTTAAAAAAATTCTATTTCTTTCGTATTAAATAGACTAAAAATACATCAAGTGGCCACATCCCACAATTTTCTAACCCTCTTCGCCTGGCAACCTCTCCTCAATTCAATTAATCCTTTCTCTGAATTTGGCATTATTCAATCCCCCACAAAACTCCTCACAATAATGGAGTGGTTGCCCTAGGGCGTCAAACCCTCCTTAATTCATTGGTCTACTCTTTTTTAATTTATTCTCAAATTAACCTTTTTTATAAATTAAAAAAGAAAAAAGAAAAAAGAAAAGAAAGAAGAAAAGAAACTCTCATCTATAAAACAAGACATTACACAGAATAGATGATAAGTCCTAAAATTACAAAGATAAAAGACAAAGAGGAAAGACAAACATGACAGCCAAAAAAAAACAAGAAACATTGCTGTCACTCTCACTACATGTAATGTATTCTGGCATTAGCCCATAGCCAGAAAAGACAAATCCCAGTGCTGCTGCCCAAATATGCTCAGAAATTCTAGTGAAAAACAATATAGCACTGGGCTCTGGACAGGCTACCTCATCTCGACAAGCACCAAGCATCTGATCTTTTGTTGATTTTATCTAAACAGAACTCTAAATACTTGGAGCATTCGTGTTCCTTCCCAACTGTAAACCCAAGTATGACAATGGCCACAACTCAACACCTCATCCAATTTTATTGAACAATACTTCCACGCCCAAGATCTTTGAAATTCTCTCAAATCCAAACATCTCGTACCACTAGCATTATAAATGCCCACAAGCATATTGTTCTTCTTATTTCCCCCAAGAAACCATAATAAAAAAATATATTAATTAAAATAAAACATCCTTCCACATTTTGGTAACAGCAACACACAGTCCCAAAATCTCAAAACTTTACTCCAATAAAATCGTGTACAAATGACGAAGGATATGATTCACACTCTTGACTCAGCCCCTCTCTTGTGTAGAATACACTGATGAGGCGATAGCTTCATGTGAGGTCTCTAGATGGAGTAAGATTGATTCTTCTTTTTTGGAGTAAGATTGATTCTTCTTTTTTGGTGGCCAATAAAGGATGTACTTAGACACTGAGGGCACAATCACCTTCCAAATTTTCTTAAAGGATGTACTCGGACACTGAGGGAACACTCACCTTCCAAATTTTCTTATGCAGTTTAAAGATTGAATAGGATGGTGAATCAATAAGATCATAAAAGTAAGACTTGCATGAGAATGCACTGTAAGTCCCCCCTCCCACCCCCACTCCACACACACAACAAAGACAACTCTCGCACCACCCCTATAATTTCTAAACATTTTCACCACAACCGGCTCCCAGAAAGACAGCTCACTAGGGTCCCCTCCTAAAGGAAATTTTAAATATGTTGAAGGCCATGATCCAACCCACTCTGTTTTTTCATGCCTCAAACGAGGCAAGCCTCAAGTGCTTTTTTAAACATTGGCAGATTGCAAGTGAATTAAAGGTACCTTGTCCTTTTTAATCTCAAAGCCTTCAAACTCACATGTTTTTACTCACCAACTTCCCAACATATCTGCACCATAAGAAAGAAAAAGGAATATAATATTTGCTCACATAATCCCTCTAGACACCCTCAAAGAGTCCTAAAGCCTACAATTTACCATTTATGAAAAACTCATGGACCTCAAACAACCCGTAATCCTACCTCTCCATCTCTCCCCAAATCCATTACTAGCCAACACATAATCTACAAAATCCCAACTCACTTGATCAAATGTATTTTCAAAATCAATCTTAAAGATTCCCCCTTTTTTCTTTGTTTTGACTCATCCTCCACTGTGTCATTTGCACATAATAAAATCCAATATGTTTCTACCAATCACAAAAGCCCCTTGGTAAACCCTATAACCCAAAACCCACGATCTCTTTGACAGAACGTCTCTCAACAACTTATACTGGAGAGTTTACGAATTGGCCTAATATATTTCAACTATAGAGAGGATGATTTTTTGAAGTCAAGCAAATATAGGTCTCGTTAGTCGTAATATTCAGTATCCCATTCAAATAAAACTCCTTATGATGGGGCTGAAATTAGTCAAAACCTTAGGCTCACCATATATGCCCCTTAGAGATAGAAAAGAGGTGTTCTTAAATAAGAACCGGGGACGTAAGAATTTATAGTGGTTCTACGTCCACTGTGAAGATGTTTTTCTCTTGTATATATTCGATATAATGGTGAACAATACTAATATGCCCAACCTTAGACTTCGGCTAAGGTCAAAATCAATGGTCTCATGTCTTTGTAACAAACAGAGACTTCTTACTTGCTTAGGAATCACAAAACTGGATATAAAGCTAAGTCACCCAAGTGGGGTGCTTAGAATATTATGTATAAGAAGAAAGTGGTACCAACTCTCTTACAAATGCTAAGTAAAGGTGTTACATTGAACAATATATGAAGACAACTTGAATTCGGATCCTTGCAACCTTCCACGAGCACCCATAATATAGTCAACTGCTTTGGGTTAGTGATTAGTGATATTTGCAGCATGGCAGCCATGGCTGAGCTCTGCTGCTACAGTGGAGAAGAGTGGCGCACTGCATCGTAGCGAAAATAACCATCCTTCAGAAAGTTTTTCACTTTTTTGTCCAGCTGAAAACTGGAATTGAATACTCTTAAGATGTGTTGGTGGAAGGAGTTGCAGGCTGGTAGTGGAGGTTGTTGAAAGCATTAAATATCAATTATTGCTCTAAGACAAACTGCTAGGAGTGAGAGGGGTTGGTAGAGTGAGTGAGTGTACTTTCTACCAACCCGTCAGATTGGTCCAAGGAGCCTCACCCCGCTGTTTGTGGGTATATCTGAGCTTAAGGTTATCGGAACGAGGTGCTGGAGATATTTCGATCATAAGTACGTTGGCCTTAGTCTATCTGAGGCAGATTCCACTTTGCTGAGGCTTTGTTGGACTTCTGTAATCATTTCCCCGGGGTTGTGAACCCTTTATAGAGGGCCAGGAGCTCTTTGATGACTTTTCCAAGCTTAAGCTTGAACAGCATACTAAGGGACAGCTGACGTCCCTGTATTGCGACGTGAGTTTTGCTGTTAGGAAGAGCCTTATGGGTCCCTTCGTCTAAATTGCGGAGTCTGACCTGCCGTTAGTGTCTTAAACCGGAAGGCTGAGATCCTTATCCTTATATTTTGACCTCAGTTTAAAACTTGGGACCATTACCCCAGGTTTGGGAGTGAAGATTATACTTGGTGTTATCACCTTAAAGAATGCTCCTTTCCGACTCGAGCAATAATTGGATTGGCTCCTTTCCAGTTTTGACTTGCTTTCTCCTTGACATTTTGAATCCTTGAATTTGTCTAGCGAAGCAACGAATAGTGCAGTCGGCTTGAAGCGGTATCCCAAGTTCGTAATTCAATTCTACACTTTCCTTTCATTTCTCACCCCCCAAACACTCATTAAAGCATCACTCTGTCAATATGTAGTTCAAAATACAATTCAAATGGAGAGAGAGCACATTCTTATTCATGCATCCGGGTTCATATAAGGGATGGTTAGTAGGAAACGTCAAAGCAAACCATACACACAAAAACAACCATCAGTCAATAGGGCTACACCCTGGATTGATTGATGTACTGGAAGGGACAAAAGAAACTGAAGTTCCAAACCTGTCAGAGCCCCATTTAAGATATACAATCAAGCACACAGCTCAAAAACCTCTCCAAGAGGGGTTTATACATCACCCTTAACACTCTGAGCATAACCAATTAAAAACAAGTAAATTTGTTGAACTTCTCCAACCTTTCAGGAATCCAACAAGTCCCCCATGAGGAATTTGGGATTATTGCATAATGGGAGATATTTTGTGATCATTTATTATTAGGATTTTATTACGTTGCTATTATTTATGATATATTAGGTAAGAGGGTATTATCAAAAAATATATTTTATTTATTAGTTTCTTTTAGTATTAGTTCCTTGTCAATCAAGAGGGAGAGTTCACCGTCATATCTCTGAAAGATCTGCTGATGTCGTCACTCTAGATCTCGTCACACAGACGTCCCGCCCAAAGCCATTGCTCAACTAAACCCCATCGGAGAAGGGGACGATATCCCTCAGCCTCATCCCATCTTCCATGGTGATAGTGCGAGCCAATTCCGTAGCAACAACCAGCTGTAAAGGGAGACAAACGTAAAATAATAGGCAGCAAGCGAGGTAACCACGAGGGAGATGGTCAGGTTGCTGACGAGAGTTTCTTGGCAACTAATCCGGTGTGCCACATGTGAGCTATGAATTAAAAAGGAGAGGAAAGTGTTTGGTTGGAAATTTGGGCAGATTGTGTGTTCAATTGTCAGTGGGCTAATTTGATGGATTTGTTTAATATGGATCTCATGGGGGTGGGGATTTTGAAGGATATGGGCCATTGCATTTGGGCCATAATTAATAAGAGCTCCAAATGTATATGGCTAAAGTTCAATTGGGCAGGCCATAAATTAAACTTTATAGGATATTGGGTTTAATTGACGCCCGGCTTTGCAGAGACATGAACCTTAATTCCCTGGGAGGCGATTCCTCGCTGAGCAAATTAACACACGTGGGTTTGGATTTTGCAAAGATTGAAAATTTTGGGTTTGTCCCAATATTTTAATTGGTAAAAACATATTCTTTAGTTCAAGTCAAATCACCGAAAAATCAATTTGATCCGAAATTGGCCAATCAAAACATTTCAAAAGTATCTATTTTGCTGACAAGGGCTTCTTCAATGCTTCCTGAAAGCTCATGGACGAGCTTTTTCAAAGGAGGGACGAGTGATGCATATGATAAATAGGGGAGATGTTTTGTAATATTTTATTATTACAATTATATTATATTGCTATCATTTAGGATATATTAGGTAGTAAATTGGTATTATTAATTATCTTTCATTTATTAGTGGTCAATCAACAATTAGGGCTAGCTTCAGCTATAGTTAAGGCCCTAGGCCGATGTCTTGTATACACTTTTAATTATCGACTTTATGAATGATATGAAAAGAAAATTGAGGAGAGAATATGAGTGTAATTATGCTGTTTTACATCAGTTTCCATAATCCACAGCACGCTGATTTTTAAAAAATGCTGTCCTCCACCCATTTCTGCAACCATAAATCTGGTCTTGACCATGTATCTCCACAAACTCCATAACCTGTTTGCAAATCTCTACAGTCTTTCTTTTTAGAGACTTGATGAAAATCTTAAGATCCTTTATCCCTGCCCCACTCATACCTAAGCAGAGTGGTTTGTATGTATCCTTCCAATTCACTACATGACATTTGAATTTTTCCAGATTGCCTTCCCAAAAAAATGAAAAGGAAGAGAGTAGTGCCTGAAAACATCTTGATATTCTTCTCTATCCAAATCCCCCAGAAATTTTCAAACATGGAGTATATGTCTCCTTGCACCAAAATCTCTAAAATCTAACAATTCTCAGTTGTAGCAGGATAAGTTCCCCGAAAGCACAAAAAAAATGAATATAACTGTCATGTAGTAGTGCAATTTAGGAACAAGTGTGAATGGCTCTCCAAGTAACCAACACATGGCACATAGATTCGGAAAGTATGCCTTGTAAGGTCTCTTCTTTTTCTGCAATAGACCATTGATATTGCGTTTATTCAGAATCAAGGACCAATCAAATGGCTTACCTCCACAAGAAATTATTTTAATTTCCATATGCATTTAACCAAAGGGTTTTTTCTTTATCTAATAAGATTCCAGACAAAGGAATTTGTAGAGCTGCAATAAGATACGCGAAAAAGGACTGACTAGAGAATAATATAGCTCGACTAATCTGATGACCTACAGTAATCCCCTCTAGCCAATTGTGTCTCCTTTATACATAATACATAACTTTCTTGGACTAAAGGATGTCCAATTCAGTAATAGCAGTCAGCTTGAGGGACAACGGTCCGAGAATGAGAACAGTTACTGTCTGGAATCTGAATTTTCAGGCAAAGTCACTCTCTACCCGTATATGATTGATTCACTTTTCAAGGTTGCACTAGATAATACGTAACAAACGTGATAGTATACCAACCCCATCCACACACCGACTTAAATATGTTTATGGATTTTTTCTTGGAAGATGCTATTGTGGTGGGTAACGGCAAAGGGGGTCGTTAGAGTTCAATTTAAATATGTTTTCTTTCCTTTTTCCAGCTTACAGAATTAGGAAGATATTGGACTTCAGGGTTTGGACGAAATTGAGGCTAATTACACATAAAAGAAGGAACGTCATTTACATTTAGGTGTTTTATTGATTTTTGGGTTTCATGGGTCGAGGCTTTGGAGGAATGATTGAGCTATGCAAATAATATTTTTTTACGGGTTGAAAAGAGTTGTTTTCAGATTTAGATTAAAGGTTAAAAGTGCAGAAAATGGAAACAAACAAAGAAAGAAAGAAAGATGAGTTTAAAAATGAACAGAAAAATAAACAAGACTTTCATAATAACAACATTCCCAGAGGAGTCACAAACAGTGTTTTAAAAAGCACGAGGATAGTAGTAAACCTTGAGGCCATGGTTCAAAGTCTCGGTATCGGACACTCGATTTTCAACTCGGTCGCGGTATCTGGCGATACGCAAAGAAACGCTATTTAGAGAGCGCAAAAAATTCCGAAAAAAATATAAAAAATTTCAAAAAAATAATATTAACAATGTGAACCAATCATATACATTCAAACCATCATTTAATATGCATTGCATTGTACAATTGGTTATATTGAAGTGCGGCGAACTTGGTATATTGCTAATGTACTAATTTTAATTTTAATTTTTAATTACTTAAGATCTCTAAATAATTACGTATTAATGACTAATTGTTGATTTTAATTTATGTAAGTGGAAGAAGATGTTTGACCTTCATGGACGAGACTAGACTTGTGGGGATTTTTTTTCCCCTAATCTTTGTCTCTTCCATTTTTGGACATCATTATGTGATATTATATTTTGTTCCAAGTTCAAATATTTGTATGTACAGTGAATGTTATTAGTTTTATATTAGTGACATTTTAATTTTATTGCAATTGTTTAATTTAATCTTAATGTGTAAAATTATTTTGCATATATATGTTGTGTACAAACTTATATAGGTGGTGTTTCTGTAAATGTTACAATATATTTTTAACAACAAAGAAATATGATAAAACTTAAAAGATTAAAATTCTATCAAAAAATTAAAAAAATGTCGTTCCAATAATGACGCAAAAAAATTTCATGTTCCTCGAAAAAATATATAATGTCGAAACAATTTTCCCAGCATTTTTTTATTTTTGTGTAGAAAAAAAATTTCTCAACGTTTAAATCGGTTGTCTCGGCCGATGTCGCGATTGTCTCGGTCGATATCTCGGCGAGACAACACGATTCAGTATTTTTTTTTAAGCGTGTCTCGGTATCGTATAGCCACCCTCCGATTCCGAGTCAACTCGACCGATACTTTGAACCATGCTTGAGGCAGATCAAGACGTAAGCCTCAATTTGAACCAAAAATACAAAATCATTAAATATTATTTTAAAAAAATACTAATAATATCAAAAATATTATGTATCATGAGTCATGACTATCTTCTCAAAAAAGGATCCATAATTAATGTCACCAACACAATCATGGTTCAAAGTCCCTGTGTACGGTCACGGTATCGGGCGATACGCAAAGATTCACTATTTAAAGAGCGCAAAAAATTCCGAAAAAAATTTAGAAAATTTTTAAAAAATACGATTAACAATGTGGACCAATCAACTATCCTTTAATATGCATAAGATTGTACAATTGATTATATTGACGTGCTGAGAACTTGCAGATTAAATGTTCCATAATAAATCAATGTTTTTTTTCATGGAGGATACAAATATTATGTTTTTACAAAGAAAAACAAATGTTACTTTTTTTAGTAAGAGGATATTTTTTTTTTTACAAAGAGGATACAACTATTATATTCTTAGTATTATTTTTAGTAAGAGGATACAAATGTGTTTTTTAAGTATGTTATATTTTTCAAAAAATGATAGAAATGTTTCTTTATTAATATTGTTATTTTTTTACAAAGATGATACAAATAGTGATTTTGACAAAACACTACATTTTTTTTACAATCGTTTTTTACAAAAAGGATGCAAATGTTATTTTCTTACACAAAATGATGCAAATGTTTTTTTTTTTTGTTGGGTTGCAAATGTTTTTTTTTTAAATTGATGGAAATGTTATTTTTTTTACAAAGAGGATGCAAATATTTTTTTTTTACTTATGTTGCAAATGTTATTTTTACATAAAGGATGCAAATATATTTTTACAATAATTACAGTTGTATAATTGTTTGTAAAAGAATAACATTTACGTTTTTTTATAAATAATAACATATCAAAATATAACATTGGGAACATTATTATAAAAAATAATAACAAATAACATTTGGATCATTTGCATTCTTTAAAAAAAAAAACTGGCACATATACAACACACTAAATTAAACCCACACGATGACCAAATAACCCACACACAGCACACTAAATTAAAAAAAACAATTAGCATTTCGTACCCCCCCAAAAAACCATGCTTACCAACACAACACTGGAGAGAGAGAGAGAGAGAGATTCTTAGTAACTTATATCATCTCAGTCGATATATCACCGATATGGGTCGATACTATTGTGATATCACCGATATGGGCCGATTCCATCGCGATAGCGCCGATATGGGCCGATTCCATCGCAATATCGTCGATATGGGCCGATTATACCGCTATATCACCGATACTACCGAGAAATTACCGATATAGGGTCGATTCACATCAATAATTAAAAACTCAACTCGTAACTCGGAATCGGATCGATGGGCACCGATACCTAGTCAACTCGACCGTATCGTCGCGGTATCGGCCTTGACTTTGAACCATGAACACAATAGAGATGTAGCATCATCGCAAAATAGATTTAAACCCATTTCATCAACATAATAAATAGTGTGGCATCATCACAAAGGTAATCAATAATCAAAACAACCAACACAAGATAGTGCATCATCATCAAACTATCACACACAATGTATAATCAACTATTTATATAATGATGAATCATCAGAATGTAATATAATAATATGACAAAGTTGTAACATAACAAAAGATTACAAAATTATAAAAGTATTATAATAGATTATGTATAAACTACAAACAATAAAACAACTCCAATAAATATAAATTAAAAATAAAATATATGACATAAAATATATTTACAACATTATAATTCTAACATAATAATATAACAGATTATATAAATATATATAAATTTATGGTCATTTGACTGTAGCTACCTTTAGGTATCAATTATCATTATTTAACTTTAGTCACCATTTGGTTTTATTTTAGACTTTAGCCACCATTTTGAGTTTTAGCGACACTCTTTTCTCTTTTTGCGGCCCTTTTTGCATCACCAAAAGTCAACATGATGTCTAAAGCCAAAAGGAAAACAAAATGATGGTTAAAGTCAACTATTGAAAACTAAATGGTGGTTAAAGTCAAAATGTCCCTTAAATTAAACATTTTATATAACATAGCAACGACATTATAACATAACAATAAAATTATAGCATCGTAAATGACACAGATAATGAGGCAAAGCACCCGCCAAGAACAATTATGGGTCCATGAGGCTTAATCATGAAGGCATTTTGATTCACAATGAATTGCATCACATAATTCCAGAAAAACATCAAAAGCTTCTCTGAACTAATTTCTATTATATTGGAAGGATTACATCATGCTTCAGAGACTCCAGGATGCTCCTATATCCAAGAACACTTGAACTTCTTATTTGAAACTTGTTTAAAGACTTCTACAGAAACTGAGGCCATATATGATCCATGTCCAGCAAATTAAGAGTTTACCAAAATACCATCGACTCCTAAATAATTAGAAAACACCTATAAAAAGACCGATAGTAATACCATATTGACATAAGACAATCCAAGACTTCAATAAGACTTAAAACTAAAATTTCAACCATGCAGAACCAATAGGCTTTGCTTTGAAATTATTTCAAATTTTAATATTGTCCCCTTCTTTGACTTTGCTCTTTATTCCATTATTTATGGACTGGGGGCACTTTTCTCTTTGACCACCATTTGATAAGAAACAATTGATTGTCAACATGTCCATTGTTTTGGGAGAAAAAATAATTAGAAGTATGCAAAGATGCAAAATATGAAACTTATACGCACCTTGTTTGCTTTTTCCCTCAAAGAAGCTTGGGGAGATTCAGAACATTTCATGACAGCATCTTTGTTCTCAGTAAAATAAGATTCAATAATTGAAAAAAAATCGTCATCTTTCTTCCTCAAAACTGCCTCAAGGACACAGACAGCTTTCACGCGTACCTGAAAGAAGTTGCGGTACCAAAAGGACAAAGTTCAATGACATGTTTTGCAAGAAATGTTCTATGGTTTAAGAAAAGGCCATCTTCAAATTTCTTGTCGAGGGGCGAGAAAAAATATTTTATGAATGTGTCCATGTGATTGTGATCATATTTTATACAAGTAAATTATGTGGCAACATAAAGAGCATACATGCCTGCCACAAATGTGACTGGAGCTTTGTTTCAAGGGCATGACTTAAAGCCAGTGCATCCAACTTTGATGCCTCCACGAGGAAAACCTGAAGGGCGTCTCGGGTGGGTTGCAGACGAACACCACCAGATGTTACAACGGTCTCCAATAATCTCTCCTCACGAGTTTTATTCTCCACATAACTTGAACTTGAGTTCCCATCGCTTGTATCGTTCCCCCAAGTTCCACCCTTCGAGAACTGAGAAGCTGACCGAGTTGCACTGTGATCTTCAACTCCCTCATATCGATCTGAGTAATTGGTTTCGGTAGTCAATGACCTCCGAAGATTCGGACTCCTATAACTTCCAGTGTCATTCTTTTTAAGTGATGGAGCGTGTGATAGGCTATTCAATCCCTGCATTATTGTTGCACTTCCGATACCAACAACCTCGCTTATAAAGGACTTTCTATCTTCTGATGGCATTTCATAGTTGGTATTTCCAAAACCCTGTATCCTCTGAGTAAGATCTTCTGCAGGAGCTGGCTTATTGTCTTCTGTGGAGAATAGAGCAGATAAAGCTTCCTGGGCTGTGGTCCGTACAGCCTTATTAAGTGCATCCCCCTTTAAAGGATCCAACTGCCCCTTATAGTGAATTAACTGGCGTACAGACGCTGAATTCCTTTGCATTTCCCTCCGAAACTCCACACCAGACTTCCCCACAACATACTTGATCAGCCTCAAAGCCTACAAATATATTCAATTAGCAATGATAGATTTTAAATGTACTTTAAAATCAAGTCGCGGAGTTGTAAACATTTTTCACTATTATCCATGGTGCCTATCAATCAAGAACTTTAAAATGAACAAACTACTAGTACACCTTTCGAAACTAAATTGATCACCGCTTGTCAGTGATCAGATACAATACAAACTAAAGCATCAAAAACAAAACCCTGCAGAAAAACGTTTTCCAGGCATAATATTTCCAAATGCCTCCAATGATCATAGCAATTCCTTACACATTAATCACACACACACACAGAATGAGAGAGGAAAACAAAAACGCATCACATATCCTTTCCAATTCCATTTGTTTCTTTTAAGTCACCATCTCACCTACTTTCAAGTTGTTAGGTAGTGTGCCAGAAATATATATCATGATCCCAAAACTCCCCGGCCGCGCATGGAGAGACCAATCAAGGGGTATCATTTGCAAAAGCCAAACAGATGCATATTGCACAAACACAAAGGGTGAACCAAATGCAAGATGGGAGACTCATACCCAAGACATAATACGGTGCAATCTAATAAAAATAAGGCTCGAGTTTTTTGGAGAATACATAAAATGTTGAAAGGTATCAAAACAGAACCTAAGAATATTCTATTGAAAAGTATTTAATGAATTAATCGAACATAAATAATCTCAAATTTGAAACAAGAACTTGCGCATATGAACAATACTATAGCATGTTAACTAAATTAGTTTAATCCCTGTCTCGAGCATTTTGAAGAAGCTCAATTTATTCAAAATGTTAGTACCACTCATGGCGTAGTGCATTCTCGTTTTTTTGTTCCGGTTCCATTTACAAAAAATACCACACTCTAGGTAAGCATTGCATTATCATCTAGGTTTCACTCATTAATTTGTTTACAAAAATATGTATCAGACATTATATTTGACTTTTTTATCGAAAATGTTTAAGATGACCCATCACATTACTTAAAATTGCACTACCAAACAATGAAAATAGGCTTCCAAGTTCCTAACACAGTGACCCTTGATTCCCTTCCCAACTCGTACCTCCCCCTCAAATAAAGGGGCCTTTAGCTGTTAGCCTCTCGGCTTTTAAAAAGCTAGTGTGTGGTGGAATGCGTTGTGAGATTGTTTTATCACAAATATACTATTAGATACAGTTATATTATCTCACAAGCTGCCGAATATAACAAAGTAACAGAATCATATTTTGTGAATATAACTATTAAAAATGGACATACCACAACTAACCAACAAAAAGTTTTGGTTCACACACACAACCAGACGTCATACGGGGGTTTAAAATTTTCTAATAATAAAACCATCGAATAAAAATGACTACTATAGGATATAGCTATCTCATCCCACAATTTGCAATATATAACATATTAACAATGCAATAAAGTTTATGAAAATAACTATTAAAGACAGGCAATCTTTTCACACTAAAATATTACACGATAACAGCAAAAAACAATTTCTCTATTAGATAAATGGATATAATGATAAATATATACATCCATAATGCAATTAAGAAAGAACATGGTTCTCAGTGAATTATCTCAGCTCATGGAAAAATACATGTACAGAATCAAGGGGCCTTTAGTCATAAAACCCCCCCACCCTCAGCACAACAATTTTTGTGTGGGGCCCAACAGTGAGTTGTCCTAAAATTTATAGAAAGTGTCAAAATGATCCACTCCAACCACATTTTTTTTAAAAAAAAAAGCTCTCCAAAAGTCTCAAATTGTATCACAATATAGGATTGATTCGGAAAATCTTATTCTCCTACAAGTGGTACAAGTGGTCCTAGCTAGAGGAACTTGAAGAAGAATGTGCCTAAATTGTGGATCGAGTTGAAAGATCTCTTGAGGTTCAGTTTTTTTTAAAGTATGTGCCCATTCGATATTATGAAATATTTAACCATGCTTATTTTGATAAATTAGTTTGACAACTAAGTTTTGTTTTTCAAGTGCAAAATAAATGAAACTATATATCTATATATGTATAATTATAAAAAAATATATCTATTTGTCGTCGTGTCTCTGTCGTATCGTATCCTAATGTTTTTAGACTTGTTGTATTGACACATCCGTGTCGCGTTGAATATGACACCTGCCCCATTTCCATACTTCATAGCCCTATCATATACTCACATACACTACAGTACTTGTCATATTAGCTACAAATTAAATTAGGCACAGTACTTATCATATTAGCTACATACTTGTCATATTACCTAGAGTACTTGCCGTAATAGCTACATCTTAGCTAGAGTACCTGTCATATTAGCATATCAGCTACAACATCTATCATATTGCGAGTCATATTAGCAATTAGGGACATGATTCTCAGTGAATTAGCTCGGCTCATGGAAAAAAATACACATAGAACCAACTAACCATACAAGTATTAAAAGTAGAAACAACAAGCAGATCTACTCAATTCCAGTTATGTTTATTCAAAATCATAGCAAATATACATTAAATGATTAGAATATTTAACCATTTGGCTAACAATGGGGCTTTTAGGTACAAGTACTTGTCATATTAATAGGAGTGAAAATTTTAGAAACGACAAGAAACGATGAAATTGACACAATATATCGTGTTCGTGTTAAGGCTCGTCTAGAATTACAATGTTTGGTTGAAAATTTAAGGGGAACTTAGCATTCCTAGAATTTAGAATTCCCACAAAATTGATATTCTCTGGGGCCGGGCATACTTACTTTTGTAGTGAGACAAAAATACCATCTCACATAAACTCACACATACACTCTCTCTCACACACACACACACACACATACTCTCTCTCTCTCTCTCTTACGAGCACACACTCTCTCTTTATCTCACACACACACTCCCTCTCACACACGCATACACACTCTCTCTCCCCCTCTCTCTCACACACTCTCTCTCTCTCACATATTATCTCTCTTGCGCGCTCACGCACGCACAGTCTCACATACAGGCACTGTCTCTCACACATGCCACAAACACATATACACGTATACACTTATACACACACTCAAACACACTCACCAGACACTCGCACACCCCCACACTCAAATCAAGTAGAATCGTATTTTAATTAAATGATACTTATTCCGAACATGGACAAGTAATTTTAGATTCCGATGAAAATTAATTCATGTTTGAACCAAACAATGGAACGTAGAATTCCTAAAATCAAAGATTCGCATTACCTTTTCAAACGTCGAACCAAACAAGCCTTAAAAGTAAAAACAACAACAACAACTAGATCTAGTCAATTCCAATTACATTTATTAAAAACTAGAGCAAAATAATATAATAGACATGGACACCTTTTGTTTAACGATGGGGCTTTTATGATCGAGACATTTGAGCACAAATTCAGAAACTTCTTTGATGATAGAAATATGAGACGACCTAAGCAGCTCACAAATCTCTTCTAATTCGTAAACGGGAGCCACTTTATCCTCGTCTTAAGTTGTCAAATCATGAATCGAAAACCCTATGAATCGTGAACCGTGAATTGAATCGTGAATCGAATCGTAAGAATCGGTATAACATAAAATATGTAGGAAATAATATAAAAATGCAAAGAGAACACATTAAGAATATGTAATAAAACATATTATGACCTAAAACCAATTATAAGACATGATTTCATTAAAATATAGCTAACAAAATGAACTTCCATGTCCAAATTTTAACAACATCACCAACTACGATGTCCAAATTTAAACACAACAATATATTATACAATATAATAACACAAATAAAGATTAAACATAACACTATAAAAAATACGTTATAATAAAAATACCATATGATATAACTTGTAAAATCCTTACACAAGACTTCTTGGCTTCAATCGAATGCAAAACTACCTCCCTCTCTCGATTAACTTCAAACAGGTTAAAAGAGAAGAAAAAAGTGATCGCAACACAAAAAAGAGGAAATCACAGCTTCGAATAGGTTTAAGGAGAAGAAGAAAAGTGATCGCAATTTAGGTTCCGTTCTAGTATGTGTTTCAGTCACTCTCTCTTTTGCAAAGGCAACTTAAGTTTGTACTAACTTCTACTTATTATTTTAATAACAAATCATTTTTAGGGTTATTTCAAAAGGAACAAAAAACGAGCACGAGCTTTAAGCCGGTTGAAAATACCCAACATCCTCCAAGAAACATGAATCGAACCTGAATCGTGAGTCGGTGCGATTCACGATTCAGCCCCCGAATCGGCCAATTCAGCCCCATTTTTGGAACCCCTTCGATTCCATTCCCGATTCGTATCGATCAGTATGTGAATCGGATCGAATCGTATGAATCGAGTTGAGAATTCTAAGATTCTAACAACTATGGTTCTAACCATTAAATTAGCCTTTGAATGCTGAATGCTTAATGCTTAATATTGAACACTGAATGCTTTATATGTTGTTTGTTTGGAGTTATTTGCCTCGGAACGATGAATACAATCAATCTGACCATTTTGCCATTGTTTTATGTTTAGTGTCATTTAGCAAATAAGATAAGGATAAAACTAGAATGACAAAAACAAATATTTTTGTGATATTAGACTACTATAGTTGCACATCATATCAAACTACACTACATATACTTCTTATAGAATGAAGTAAACCAAACAAGCATTAAAAGAAGAAACAACAACAACAACAACTAGATCTAGTGAATTCCAATTACGTTTATTCAAATTAGAGCAAAATAATAGAGATTGACACCTTTTGTTTAACGATGAGGCTTTATGGTCAAGACGATTGAGCACAAATTCAGAAATTTCTAAGACGATAGAAATATGAGATGACCTAAGCAACTCACACACACACACACACACACACACACACTCTCTCTATCACACACTCTTTATCTCTCGCACACACACTCTCTCTCTCTCTATCACACACTCTTTATCTCTCACACACGTACACACACTCTCTCTCACATATACACACAAACACTCTCTCCCCTCCCCCTCTCTCACACACACTCTCTTTATCTCTCTCTCTCACACACTCTCTTTCTCCCTCTCTCACACACACACTCTCTCTCGTTAGCTCACGCGCGCACACAACCACATACACGCACACACTCGCGAGCGCGTACTCAAATATATTTTAGTTAAATGATATTTATTCCCACGATGGGGAAGTAATTTTAGATTCCGATGAAAAATAATTCATGTTTGAACCAAACAATAGAACTTAGAATTCCCAAAATCAAAGATTCTCGTTACCTTTTCAAACCTCGAATCAAACAAGCATTAAAAGTGGAAACAACAACAACAACTAGATCTAGCCAGTTCCAATTAGGTTTATTCAAACTGGAGCAAAATAATAGACATGGACCCCTCTGTTTAACGGTGGGGCTTTTATGGTCGAGATGTTTGAACACAAATTCTTAAAACTCTTTGGCGATAGAAACATGAGATGACCTAAGCAGCTCACACACACGCACACTATCTCTCACACACACATACACACTCTCTCAAAATTTTAGGGACTGAGATCTTTTGTTTAACAATGGTGTTTTTATGGTCGAGACGTTTGAGCACAAATTCAGAAACTTGTTTTACAATAGACATGAGATGAACTAAGCAACTCACAAATCTCTTCTAATTTGTAAACGGGAGCAACTTTGTCCTCGTCCTAACCATTAAATTAGTATCTGAATGTTGAATGCTTAATGTTGAACACTGAATACTTAAAAGTGTGTTTGTTTTTATCTTTGGAGCTATTTGGCTTTGAATGTTGAATACAATCAATTTGACCATTTTGCCATTGTTTTATGTTAGTGTCATTTAACAAATAAAATAAGAATAAAACTAGAATGATAAAAACAAATATTTTTGTGATAATAGACTACAATACTTGCACATCATATTAGACTACAATACATACACTTCATACAGAATCAAGTTAACCAAACAAGCATTAAAAGTAACAACAACAACTAAATCTAGCCAATTCCAATTAGGTTTATTCAAACTAAAGCAAAATAATAGACATGGACACCTTTTGTTTAACGATGGGGCTTTTATGGTCGAGACGTTTGAGCACAAATTCCGAAGTTTCTTTGACGATAGAAATATGAGATGACCTAGGCAGCTCACACACTATCTTTTTCTCTCTTTCGTACGGGCGCACACACACTCTCTCTCTCTCACACACATGCACACACATACACGCACACATTCTCTCTCTCTCACACACTCACTATCTCTCTCGCTCACACACACACACTCTCGTTATCTCTCACACATACACACTCTCTCACATACGCACACACACTCTCTCTCACACTCACACACACTCTCTCTCTCACGAACAATGTTTTAAATAGCTCGCTATCGCGAACGCAATTGCCCGCTATTGCTTTTTGCGACGGGAAAAGGCAACGCAAATGGGTCTGCTAATTGGGAAACTGCTGTTGTGTTCGCTATTGGGCACAATTTGGCGCGATTTAGCGCAAAAGTGCCCAAACCTACGCTATAGCCGCGCGATGCATGCTTTTTTTAAATCCTGCTTACCAAAACAGCGTCGTTTTAGCAAGTACAAAGGTTTAAAAAAAATGCAAACACTTCCTTATTCACTTTTGACAGCCCCGATCTAAAAAAAACCTTCCTTATTATAGTTTTGACAACCCCAACTTAACAAAACCCTTCCTCAATCACTTTTAACAGCCCTGATCTTGAAAACCAAAATAAAAACCTCATTAACAGTGCTCCGGGCTCTTCCTTTCACAATTTGGCAGCCCCGGAACTCCGAACGCTTCCTTCCACTGTTTGGCAGCCTCGGTCCAACTTTGGTTGGAATTTACACAGTTCTTTTTTTATTTTTTATGTTTGACAATTTTTTAAAAAACTCATTTGGTGTTAATTTATTCTTGAAACTTCATGCCTTTGAGATTTTTGGAACAATATGGTCCTATTTGTGTTTTATTTGGTATGTTGTAGCACTATATGGCTTTATGACTATATTTGAAATGATTTGCAGTGATTGTTTAAGCTTATTTATTTATTTATTTATATTTGTTACATGTTTTTCAAATTAAAAATTTGGAATGCACGAATTGCTTGCGCGATACGCGAGGCGATTTGCGCGAGGCGATTTCAGAGGCAAAACGCGACACCCTGCGCGACCGCGATTTAAAACATTGCTCACGAACACAAACTCTCTCTCGTTGGCTCATGTGCACACACTCTCACACAAACACACACCCATATACACACACACTTGCGAGCGCGCACTCAAATACATTTTAGTTAACTGATATTTATTCCCAATATAGGGAAGTAATTTTAGATTCTGATGGAAAATAATTCATGTTTGAACCAAACAATTGAACTTAGAATTCCTAACCTGGAACCAAACGACCATTAAGAGTAGAAACAACAACAACAACAACAACAACAACAACAACTAGATCTAGTGAATTACAATTACATTTATTCAAACTAGAGCAAAACAATAGACATGGACACCTTTTGTTTAACGATAGGGCTTTTATGGTCGAGACGTTTGAGCACAAATTCAAAACTTCTTTAACGATAGAAACATGAGATGACCTAAGCAACTCACAAATCTCTTTTAATTTATAAACGGCCACTTAGTCCTCGCCCTAACCTTTAAATTAGCCACTTTTTCCTCGTCCTAGCCATTAAATTAGCCGCTTAGTCCTCGCCCTAACCATTATATTAGTCTCTAAATGTTGAAATGTTGAATGTTGAACACTGAATGCTTAAAAGTGTATTTTTATCTCAATGAACCACCGAATGTATGTTGTTTGTTTCGAGTTATTTGACTCTGAATGTTAAATACAATCAATTTGATCATTTTGCCATTGTTTTATGTTAGTGTCATTTAACAAATAAAATAAGAATAAAACTAGAATGATAAAAACATATATTTTTGTGATAATAAACTACAATACTTGCACATCATATTAGACTACACTACATACACTTCATATAGAATCAAGTTAACCAAACAAGCATTAAAAGTAAAAACAACAACAACAACAACTAAAAGGTTTATTCAAACTAAAGCAAAACAATAGACATGGACACCTTTTGTTTAACGATGGGACTTCTATGGTTGAGACGTTTGAGCACATATTTCGAAACTTCTTTGACGATAGAAATATGAGATGGCCTAAGCAGCTCACACACTCTCTCTCTCTTTCTAACACGCGTGCACACTCTCTCTCTCCCTCTCACACACTATCTCTCTCTCTCTTGCACATACACACACACTCTTTATCTCTCACACACACACACTATCTCTCTATCACGCGCACACTCTCTCTCTCTCTCTCTCTCTCTCTCTCTCTCTCACGGACATGCGCGCACACAATCCCATCGCGTGCGCTCAAATATATTTTAGCCACTTTTTTCTCGTCCTAGCCATTAAATTAGCCGCTTAGTCCTCGCCCTAACCATTAAATTAGCCTCTAAATGTTGAAATGTTGAATGTTGAATGTTGAACACTGAATACTTAAAAGTGTATTTTTATCTCAATGAACCACCGAATGTATGTTGTTTGTTTCGAGTTATTTGACTCTGAATGTTGAATACAATCAATTTGATCATTTTGCCATTGTTTTATGCTAGTATCATTTAACAAATAAAATAAGAATAAAAATATAATGATAAAAACAAATATTTTTGTGATAATAGACTACAATACTTGCACATCATATTAGACTACACTGCATACACTTCATATAGAATCAAGTTAACCAAACAAGCATTAAAAGTAACAACAACAATTAGATCTAGCCAATTCCAATTAGGTTTATCCAAACTAGGGCAAAATAATATAATAGACATGAACACCTTTTGTTTAATGACGACGGGGCTTTTATGGTCGAGACAAATTTAGAAACTTCTTTGACGATAGAAATATAATATGACCTAAGTAGCTCACACACACTCTTCTCTCTCTTTCTAACGCGCGCGCACTCTCTCTCTCACACACACTCTCTCTCCCTCTCTCACACAAACACACGCAATATCTCTCACACACACACACAATATCTCTCTCTCACACACACACTCTTTATCTCTCACACACATACGCAGACTCTCTCTCTCACGCGCGCACTCTCTCTCCCTCTCTCACACAGACACACATAATATCTCTCTCTCACACACACTCTCTCTCTCGCACACACACTATCTCTCTCGCTCACACACACACTCTTTATCTCTCACACACACACTCTCTCCCTCTCTCTCACACACACACTCTCTCCCTCTCTCTCACACACACGTACTATCTCTCTCGCTCACACACACACTCTTTATCTCTCACACACACATATGCAGACTCTCTCGCGCGCGCGAGCGCTCAAATATATTTTAGTTAAATGATATTTATTCCTAATACGGGGAAGTGAACCAAACAATTGAACGTAGAATTCCTAACCTCGAACCAAATGAGCATTAAAAGTAGAAACAACAACAACAACAACAACAACAACAACTAGATCTAGCCAATTCCAATTAGGTTTATTCAAACTAGAGCAAAATAATGGATGAAATGGACACCTTTTGTTTAACGATGGGGCTTTTATGGTCTAGACGTTTGATCACAAATTCAGAAACTTCTTTGACGATTGAAACATGAGATGACCTAAGCAGCTCACAAATCTCTTCTAATTTGTAAACCGGAGCCACTTTGTCCTCGTCCGATGTGGCTCCGTCGATCATCCGAGACCGCCAGTACGACTCCACCGCTCTCCTGCTCGATTCCATTTCTCTAAATTTTATCTCTTTCAATTGAGACCGCAAGGAAGTGGATGGGAATTTATATGGGGGAAACAAAAGGTTTTGGGATCCTTTTTAACATGTGATTTGTCATTTTGTTGTGTAAAAGAAAATGAATAAACAATGGTGTGTCACAATTGGTTATTATCATTGAGACGACGTACATTTAAAATGTAATAATTAATTGCGACACGATATATCACTGTGTTGCGATCGACACGTGAAAATTATGAGTCGGTCTAGGCTTATTGAATGAATAAATTAGAGCCACTCACGATTCGGATGTTGTACTCGTATTGATTCGTGTTTGAGTTTCACTGTTGTAAATAGGGTTGTGTTCGGTCGAATTGGATCGGAAAATGCCTCTTCGAAAAAAATTCCAATTTTTTATAAATAAAATAATTATTCCAAATTTCAATTCAATATTTTCGAAAAAAAATTTAAAAAAATTGGATTCGAAAAAATCGAAAAAGAAAATGGAAATTCATAAAATATATTAATAATCTCACCGTGAATGTTGCGCACCACCTTTGGGATGAATTTTTTGACCTCGCAAAACCTAAACTGATATATTATTCGTATTGACCCGTGTTCGCGCTCCCTACACACCCTACAGCTAGGGCTGTGTTTTTTTTTCGAACTTTCGATTTTTTTTTATTTTGAATGAAATTTAGTTTGTCGATTTTCGATTTTTCGATTTCTGATTTTTTTCAAAAAAAACGGATCGGAAATAATTCTGAATTTCCTATTTTTCGATTTTTTCGATTTGATTTTTTTGAAATTATGCTGATCCGATTATTCCGAAAAAAAAATCGATTTCATTTTTTTCCCGATTTTTTGAAACTTTCGCATATCCCACATTGATTAGGAGATGTTGATGGTTCCAAAGTACTGCTCTATAAATTGGTGTTCTCCTCATAACCTCGTCACAAATGAAAAATTGGTCAAATCATCATGTATTTACATATTGGGTTAAACATTTTTCTTTGTTTCTTTAAAATGAGGATTTTTAGTAATCGGAAATCTTAAAGTTGTTTTTTGGGAATTTCCTATTTTTCTGGATTTTTAGTGTATTTTATGAATTCCCAATTTTTTTCGATTTGTTGATTTTTTCGAATTCGAAATTTTTTAAAATTTTTCGAAAAAATTGGATCGAAAATCGAAGTAATTATTTTATTTCTAAAAAAATTGAATTTTTTTTCGACGAGGCATTTTTCGATCCGATTCGGCCGAAACAGGGGCGTAATATGCCTCAACTCGACCATTTTTCAAAGTTTACGTGATTTATTTAATGTTGGTCAGTCGATTACCTCAACCTATATTATTCATTTTTTGTGCTTTATAGTTTTGCTTCTCTCATGTTGTATCCTTAATGACACAATACAACTTACTATTGAAACACGAAACTAGTTTACTTGATTAGTTGGATCAATTGTATGTTTGTGAATCTTTTAAACTTTGTCATTGGTGGTAAAGTTTAATAAATAAATAAAACATTGACAAGGTCTAAAGGAAAACTAAATGGTGGGTAAAGTTTAATAATAAAAATTAAACTGGTGGCAAAATCAAAATATCCATTTTTAGGTGTATTATACCTAATGAATCCCTTTAACGTCTATTCATATAGAATCGGTAAAACCGACAATTTTGTTGCTATCTTAAAGTCATAAACTTTTCCATTAATTAACGATAAGTTCGTGTTTTAGTTAAATGTAAACCTTTTGTTTAACGATGGGGATTTTATGGTCGAGACGTTTGAGCAAAAATTCATAAACTTCTTTGACGATATAAATATGAGATGACATAATCAGCTCACAAATATCTTCTAATTTGTAGACCGGAGTCACTTTGTCCTCGTTCGATATGGCTCCATCGAACATCCGAGACTGGCAGTTCTGACACCCGCCTAATTAAATATCGGGTGATTAGTCATTTATTAAATTAAATCACGATTTATAAATTGGTTCATTCTTAACATCATTGTCGAAAACCAAATTAATTACTAATCACCAATTAGTTAATTAAATCGGTGCCAAATTTTATCTTTTATTAAACAAAAACAACACGCGGAACTGACATATAAATCAAACACCAACATAAGATAGTCTGAATAACTCAAGAATATAAATGAATAAAGTCTTGCCGAATAAACCATCAACTAAAATCAAACCAAGCAAAACTCCAACAATGAGAATAAGTATTATCTAAACTAAATCTGGATAAGTAATGAAGGACAACACATCCGTACTGAAATACTGAAATCTTACACTAAATCAGAATGAGTAATGGAAGCGTCTAAGCAAAATTCTGCAACATCCACTTGTGTTGCAGCTCCGTCTCCCTGTAACAAAACGTCAAGTATGGCGCCCCTGAGGCTGGACACCTAAAAGGTTTTGAAAATAGTTTTATAGCACGAGTTAGCACTCAAAATATTTTTGAAAATATTTAGTAACCGTTTATCACAATAAAATTCAGTTATTGATTACACGTGTTCACGCACACTCTCTCTTGAGCTTTCCTTACCTCTCATTTATAGTGCACGATTAGCGTCATATACTTAACCCACCTAGTTGTACTACCCAAGCTAACTAGACTAAAGTATCCCATTGAACTCATCTACACTACTAAGTTCCTGTACCGCCCATACAATACATAATATATTAACACCTCTCATATGTTAATTATTTCTCATGTAACATTTCACATATGTTATTTCAAACTTTATAATTAAGTCTCACTACTTAATTTAAATTTCTTAGATATTCACAATCTATCTTCAATCGGTTAATTAAGTCTCTCACCTTAATTTACTTTTCAGTTATATATCTATATATAATATTTGCCAATCTACTATCACATATAAGTAGAATAATCATAAAGTATATATTTCACACAATATATACCGTATATGCATACTTTATAATCACATCCCCGTATCACACGTTAGGGATTATTAGCTCGGAATCCTACCTCGATCACCAATAGTGATCTATATTTCTTGGCTCGAAATCACACCTCGATCACCAATAGTTATTGATTAGATTGGCTCGGAATCACATCTCGATCACCAATAATAATCATATTTAAATTGGCTCAGAATCATCCCTCGATCACCAATATATATATATATATATATATATATATATATATATATATATATATATATATATATATATGTATTCACGCAACCTATGTATTACTATCCATCAATAGGCACACAACCCAAATATTCATAATTCTGCACATAGTATATATCTCTATCATTCTTGTTGTACTTACTATTTTATGATTTATTTCGCTATCGTATTAATTCGAGTATTCGCCTAACTCTACGGGTCCTAGTTACTTATTTATAATTTCATTAGTTAAGTTCTCGAAAACCTACTGGTATACACCTTGGATTGATGTTTACTCTCTCCGTAACTCAAATTCTAATTTCCCGACACACGACTCGATTGGTTTATCCCTGTCGGTCCATATTCCAAGTCTTACACTCAATGATCGCATCGGACCTAAAAAATATACCTGTTGGTCTTCCCTAAGTCCTTAACTAGGTATAATATCATCACAAAGGTTCCCCTCGGTCATTAGAAATCAAATAACACTCAACTAACAAAAGAACCCAAAATCATATTTAGTGGATCGATCGATCCATCCATTCGATTGATCGACATTCATAGGTCGATTGATCGATCGAACAGGTACAGCGTTGCCCAGCTTCATTTTTCACCATTTTCAACCCATCAAACCTCCATTAAACCTTCTGGAAATATCTACAGATATAACCAAACATCCACTACATGTATAGAGACTATTCATAACGTAAATATATCATCAAATCCTTGCAAAATTCATTAAAGAACCATCCAAATCTAAGTATTATTAAAAAAAAACTAGATATTTGTGTTTTTCATGATTTAGCCTCATAAACCCGATTTAAATCCGTAGTAATAATCATACAATCACTTATTTATATTCCCCTACAGATGTTAATCCAAACTACATGCAATTTCCTACCCAACATGCATTTAAATCATTCATTTTCTTCAAGAACATTCATATAATCAACTATTCATGAAACCCTACACATGGGTATTATAATATCAATATAATTTGCAATAAACACTTGCCTTGATTACTGTCGGGTCTGATTTCGTGAAGAAGATGATGAATCTCTATGTTTCCTCTTCAAACCTTCACTCCTTAGGTTCTTAGGGTGCAAGAACACCTTCCAAACTTCAAGAATTCTCCTTAAGCATTGGGGGAAAAGTCTCTCACTTCTCTCTAATGGCCTCTCTAAGTTTTATGAGTTATGAACCCTAACCCCCAATCCTAACCATCAAATATAAGACTCTAATTTTCGTAGGTCCTTTAACCTCTATTTTTAAAATGACCAAATTACCCTACAAAGGTGCCGGCTTGGTCCAAAATCGACCCATGACTCAATTAACATCCTGGGTATACTATTTTAACTAATTCGAACCTTCCGGACTCATCCGTGACCTCGAAATCATCATACGAGTCACTAAAAATATAATTCCCATCTCGACCTCAATTTTGTTTACACGCGACTCTTGGTTGAGATAAAATAAAATACGCATACATATCACTCACTATGTCGTATAATCACAATCTACAATTATTTACTATTGACGCTTAGTAGATATCATAACATAATATTAATTAGTATCTATCTATTGATTAGTATTTAAATAATCACATTTGTTATTTAATCACATTAAATTACTTCACTCGCGTAATTTAAATAAAACGTATTTTCTCAATTAATTCCCGAATTAATTAAAGTATATATACGCAGAAATACGTGGCATTACATACTTCCCACCCTAGAAAGGAATTTCATCCCCGAAATTAGGACATACCTACGGTGAATAACTTTGGATACTTCTTTTGCATGTCATCCTCCCGCTTTCATGTCGACTCATTAGTATTGTGGTGTCCCCACTGAACTCACACTAATGGTACCCCCTTGGACCGCAGTTTATGCTCACTATGATGTAGAATAGCCACGGGCCTCTCCTTATATGAGACATCTGGTTGTAGGTCAATCTCCTCTATTGGATCATGTACTTCTTCAGTGATGACACGTGGAACACGTCGTGTATCCGTTGAATATGATCCAGAAGTCTCAGTCTGTATGTTATTGGTCCCACTCTCTACAATAGAAAACGATCCCACATATCTCGGCGCCAACTTTCCTCTCTTGCCGAATCTCATAATCCCCTTCATAGGAGATACTCGAACCAACACCTGGTCGCCAACCTCTAACTCTACATGTCTCCTGTCGGCATCGGCATAACTCTTCTGTATATCCCGAGTCGTCCGAATACGCCCTCAAATCAACTAAATATTGGCAGTAGTCTCCTGAATCATCTAGGGTCCCAGTAGCTTGTTGTTCTCCACCTCTAACCAGCAAGCGGGTGAATGACAAGGCCTCCATATAATACCTCGAACGTGTAATACCCCGTACTTTTATGGATATTTATTTATGGGATTAATTAAATTAAATGTGAATTAATTGAGAATTAATCCGGATAAAATACTAACGAGATGTGAGTTGGTATTTGATTATAATGTGTATATATGGCAATATATGAATATTGAAAATATTAAAATTATCGCGAGGCTGAAATACGGCAATTTGGAAAATTTAGTTGGGACGCACGTGACAGTCGCGTCAGGAATGTAATTATTTGAATTAAAAAGTGAATTTTATTTTTATCAACCGTATGGTCATTTTGAGTGCGCCAACGAGTCCGAAACGGTCGAAATAGTCAGAAAACACTAGTCGGGGGTTTAGTTTGGGTCCCGGGGCATTTTTAGGCCATACCGACAACCCAAAAGGGTAGTTTGGTAATTTCGGAATTTTGGGAATTAAAACCCACGAAAATTAGAAGTTAAAATCTTATTTAGTCTTTATCCACTAAACCCACTAACAACACTAAATGACTTAATGGGCTACGGGAGTTATTGGAAGAAATTTTAAGAAGTTCTTAAGGCAACCTCTAAACCACCATTGTCATCTTGGAGAAGAACTTGTAGGGAGAGAAAGAGAGAGGAGAATTATGCAGAGAGAGAGAGAACAATTCAACCTTCTTCAACCAACAACAAAAATCTGAAGAACATAAGGCAAGTGGTTTAATTACGTTAATTTCAAGCGAATGTTTCTTCCATGCTTAGAAATTTATATAATTGCATTGTATTGGGAGATTTATAAAAACCCATGAAATTGGAGTTGTAAATTCAGGTTGTGATATAGGGATTGCATGTAGAATTGTTATTGGGTGATTATACTAAAAGAAATATGACTTTTATGATGCAAAAACGGATTTAATTATGGGAATTGATGACTTTAGATTTCTAGGGTTCATGCTCATAAGGTTTGGGAAAAATTGGGGAGTTATGATAATTAGATGATGTGTAGGAAGATTTGGCCCTATATAAATGTTGAGTTATGACCTAAATATGTTTAGGCATGATTAGAAACCTTGAACTACTGTTGGAATGATGTTTATATGAGATTAAAGGTGAAGAGAATTGGGAAAAACGAGATAGGAGAATTCTGGGCTCGAAACTGTCACTTCGTTAGAAGGCTTGCCCAGGCCGTTCGAACGAGCTCGTTCGAACGAGCTTCTAACGAGTTGACAGTTTGACTTCTAACGAGTTGGATGTTCGTTCGATGCCTTTCGTTCGAACGAGATCTCGTTAGATACCCACTTCGTTCGAACGAACTCTCGTTCGAACGAGACTTCTAACGACTTGACAGTTTGGCCTTTTTGGCCTGATTTGATTTATAGTGTCCCGTAACCTTGTTTAATTGATGAGATAACTTTCCCATGTTAACTAATTGGTATAGTTGGGAGATTTGGGATTTATTGAGGAAATAAATTATAAAATAGTAAATTAGACCGAATGATAATTGTGGGATTGGACGCGAATAACTAATTACGACGTGAGGATAATGGATGATGTGTATATATAAACCGGGGACACGGGTATTGGTATAAGAATGAGAAGTATACCACTAATAAATTATGGTAATTACTAAGATGTGTGCATGCTTAGTATATGTATATGATTTTATGTGTATGACATACCTACCATACTTGCTATCACGGGAGGTTTACGTTCGCTTAGGGCCGTCTAATCTTTGTGTGCCCGGATTTAGATTGGTACCTCGAGGACATAGGTCAGAGAAGGACTTATTGAGAAGTTAATAAGACTGCTGATCGTGGGAGCGTAGGTATGTGCGTGACCCATGTGATGTGTCTGTGTTCGCCTCCATTGTTTGTGATTGTTGTTATCTGAGAACGATTCCTGAGAGATTCGGAATGCGTGATCCTTATGTACGTGATGTACCGGGATGGATAGCAGAGTATGTGTGCATCGCAGCTTAGTCTCGGGTGCTTGTATTGTATATTCATGACGTGAGTAATATACGCTTAAATAATGAGAACTTTCATGTTGGTATTATGAGTATAATTATGGTAACGCTTTGAGAAAATAAAAAGGGATAACTTGTAGTGAATTGTATTGCTAATAATTGAGAATCCGAGTTTAAGTAAAACCTCTATTTAATTGATAACGTTAGAATGTATAATGGGAATTGTGGTGACAATTATTATGCAACACAAATAAATATGAAAGAGGTAACAATCCAAGAAAAGATAAATAAAATGCGAATCACACGACAACGGGTATACGTGGTTCAGCAAAGATATGCCTACGTCCACGGTGGTTCAGTCAGTGTTATTTCTCTATGTTCTGAAGAATAAGTACAGAGAATACAAGGTGTCCTCTTCCCCGGACTTAGGGTTTAATTTATACATGTATATGTTGGTTAGTGGGGGTGATGGGTTCCTCCTTATTAGCCATCTCCCCTGTAACTTTCTTACATGGGATCGCGCTTCCCCACGACTTCTCTTCATGGGATCGTGGAGTAATCGGATCAATACAGAAGGTGATGGTCCTGGGCTTTGGGCCCCTAAGGCGAGGCTACTCGTCCAGGCCTATAATGCTAAATTCAGGGTACCCACAATTGCCCCTAAATTTGTTGGGCCATTTTTATGGGTCCAATGAATTTAAACGTTCAGCCATTTGGTTGATTTCTTCAAAAACTGTGACGTTGCTTTGGCGGCACCCGCTTCGCTATCCGTGCGCTATGATTAGAGTTGAAGGCTTGCTGGAATAAGGCACATTTCTTTTCGTCGCTTCAGCTTTTCCAGCAATCTTCTATCTTCTGAGAACTTCTTACACTTTGTACCTTCTGTTTTTTATCTCTACTTTCGTTGCTTCTTCGCCATTTGACCTGATCTTCTGTCTTGTAAGTTTCTCGTGCTCTTTGCATTTTCTCTTTGGTTTGTAGTTTTTCTTATATTTTTCCAATGGCGAAGATTGGAAATAGGTCAGTAACTGAGTTTAGAAAATTCTACAGTATTCCTGAGTGGGTAGAGATTGAGTGTTGTGCCTCGCCTCCTATGAACGTTAGGGATATAGAGGATGCTCATTGGATTCACCACCTGTTGCTCTCCCAGGGGGGACTTACCTTTCCCCCTAATGATCTGTTTCTGCACTTCTTTAGCTATTTTAGTATTGTGCCTGCACAATGTTCGCCCAACGTATGGAAAATAGTGAACGACGTGCATAGGATAAATCAATTGTATGGCACAAGGTTAGGGCTTGCCGAGGTCTGCTTTTGTTACTCCTTTTCTCGAACGAGTTCAGGTGTTCTGTACCTTAAGTCTAGGAGCCCTGATAGGGTATTGGTAGTAAATTTACCTGATTCCCATAAGGACTACTGGCAAGAAGGTTTTCTTGTTAGGAATTGGCAATTTTCCCCCCAATTTGAAGGGTCGAGGTCTGAGAAGTTCACTGTTCCCTTTTATGGGGAAGAATATATAGGTAGATGTCAGATTATTGTCTCACCCTTTGTTGACTTGTGATTTTTCTAACTTCTCCTTGCTTTTTCTTTTACAGCAAAGACAAAGAACTTGGAGCCTGCTCTCAGCGAGGTTCGTGTCTCGGAACTGGTGAAAGCTTGGAACATCAGGGAACCTTTGGGTGACGGCGAGCATCCTAGGTCTGCTGCTTTTCTGCTTGAATACAAGAACACAGGCTCCAGCTTCATAGCCCGACCTGTGGATAGTGTTCCAAACTTTGATTCTTCCGAAGAGATTTCGGCTGAGCCCATCCATTTGGACGAAGAAGAGAGCAACTCGGAGAGCGAGCCTGCAGGTGTTGTGAGTAATTTGGGTGTAGGCAATGCTGAGAGTAGCAGTTCTTCTGAAGGGGATTCTGAGGCTCGAGACTCGTCGAGCACTACCAGCAGTTCTGGTGAAGAGATGCCTCCCAGGAAGAATTTGATCAGAGATGATGATGATGATGATGTGCTTCTTGCACAGAGGTCCAAGAAATCGAAGACTGCCTCCGGGCCCATAGCTACTGGTTCTCGGCCTTTTTTTCAGGGGCAAGAGAAGAAGAAGAGAGAGGAGGAGTAGGCGAGAGGGATAGAGAAGAAAAAGGAGGAGGAGAGGAGGAAGGTGGAAGCGAAGAAGAAGGCGGAAGAGAGAAAGAGAAGGGAGAGAGAAAAAGAGGAGGAGAGGAGGAAGATGGAATTAAGGACCAAAACTGGTCAAGCACTGGTCCCAGTGTCTGCCTTGCCTGAGGGGGCTTCGATGTCCACCTCTCCTCAGCTTGCCCCTGCGCTGCTCGAGAGAACAGTCCTCCCTGCAGATCGTGAGAGGGCGTTGGAATCCGATCAACTGGCCTTGCAAGCTAGCCAGAGGCTTGCCTTGGTAAGGTTCCCTTATAATTCTTAATTTCTTTTAACAATCTTTGATGGTTTCTTCTTCTTGATCCCTTCCTTATTTTTTGCAGTTTGTGACCGACTTCGCTGTGCTTTATCGCTCTCGTGATGAGCTGATTAGAAGGAATGGCGAGCTAGAGCAGCAAAAATCTGTCCTGGTAGCCAGGGGGTCTCAGCTGGAGGCCGATCTGAAGGCTGCTGACGCAGCTCGAGCTTCATCTGATTTGGTTCTTGTTAACTCTGCTCGCGAGAGGGATGATGCGGTCAGGGAGCTTGGGGAGCTGAGGAAGGCGTATGACCTGGTGTGATCGAGCAAGCTAGACCTTGCAGAGAAGAACAGGGTTCTGGCCGAGCAACTGGAGGCGAAAAAAGCCTAGGCAGCCACTCTTAAGGAAGATTCGTACAACTCTGGCTGGGCTGCTGCGTATGAGGACGCCGAGGTTCAGATAGGCTATATCAGCCGTCTGAACTTCAAGAAAGGGTGGAATAAGGCCCTCGTGGCTGCTGGGGTGGACGTTGCATCCCCACTCTTTGACGAGCATGATCCAGGGCCAAAGCCAGTCATGGATGAGGACCCAGCCCCAACTGCTGAAGGCACCAATCCTGTTTCTCAGGCGACTTCTACTGATGCTCCTTTGGTCGAGAGGGCAGTGGACACCCCTGCAGAGGGTAATGCCCCTGCTGATGCTGATAAGGACAAGGGTCCATCCACCTCTGTGCCATCCGAGGTTGCTAGTTGATAGGGCTTCTCTGTAATTTTATTTTTATTTTTTGATCTGATGTAACCTCGCTCATTATCAATGAAAAGACTACTTTTTTTGTTTATGCTGATCTCTTTCTTTTCTCTTTCTTTTACTTGTAGTTGGTTGATGTGGATGACTATATTCCTGTTACCTCCCAACTAGGTAGGACACTTGGTCCTAATGCAAGCCCTGCAGTTCGCCAGGCCTTTGCTAGGCTTTGCAGGTTTGCTAAGTCAAGGAACCAGAAATATAAGGATCAGTCCGAGCTAGTGGCCAAGTTGAAGGACAGGCTTCAGGAAATGGAAGAGATCGGTGCTTCAGTGCAAGAAGAAGTTAGCGAGCTGAGAGCGAAGTTACTGGAGGCCATCGAGATCAACCAAGTTGGGGAGTTCCTGCAGCGGGAGAACGAAGACCTGAGGCGGGAGGTCTCGAAGCTTAAGGAGCATTCGCCGAGCACCGTTTTGGCAGTCCTACAAGGCTCTTCTTCATCGCGAGCTGCTCGGCCTCCCCTCCCGCGTGTTGGTAGGAGTGCCAGGGGTAGGAATAGGGAAGTCGAGGAACAGCGTGAGAGGGAAATGGAGGAGCTGCGCGGCGATGTTCGGTGAGCATATGTGACTGCTGCTGGGCTCCAGAGGGACATCACCCGTCTCCAGTATTTGTTCAAGAACGACCCTCGACAAGTGTGGTCCGATGGATATGATCAAGGCTGGCTGGAAGCTCCGACGAGATTATCAGAGTTTGAAGAGTTATCCTTCATCAGGGGGTGGTTGAGTGCCCTCAAAGAGCTGCAGGTCCCGAGGAACTCGATGCTGTGGTATCGACACGAGACGTCCTCCTCTACTCTGATGCCCAACCCATTTAGGTGGGATGATCGATGGATACCCATTGATGTTATTCCCCGGCGATTATTGGAATTGGACGCAAATGAGGTCGTGGAGGAGCTCGCCCCTGCTCCTGATGATGGAAGGAGAGCTAAAGTTGCTGATTATCTTGCTCGGAGGCTTCCACCCTCTTGAAATTTTATTTTTATTTATTGTAAATGCTTTGGGCGAGCTTCGCCGACTAAACATGTACTATCATTTTTGTAAATATAAAAGATTAATGAGAAGTTCGAGTTTTGGGCAATTTTGCCGACTAAACGTGTTCATCCAATCCTTTTATATTTTTGCATCTTCACAATCCTTTTTATTTTGTCATGTGAGTGTCCTCCCAGTCCAGTATAAGAATACCATTGTGCCCTCCCTTTACCTTTTAGGTCGTGTCGTTACACTTCCTTAGGCCTAAGTAGGGCAATTGGCGAGGACACACCTGGTGTTGGATGTCTTCATCCGGTCAGGATTTTGTTTAACCAAAGTAGGTTTGATGCCTAAGAATACTCTGTAGGGCTTCATATATTGCCATGGGCAATGCTAAGAGGTCTGTCGTGCTTCATAACGATGACCTGAGGAGGGGTGTTCCCCTGCTATGTCGACCATTATGCCTGTAATTTGGAAAGGATGTGTAATAAGATATAACTGTTACTAATTAGAGAGTGATCAACTGAGAGATTTTCATTGGTGAATTGAGAAATGAACTGTCCTTTCACATAGTGAATACAATAAAAGATCTAACAATAGAACTCCTAAAAATAGAATTTTTTGAGATTAGCTGCGTTCCATGCTCGTGGTATCTATCCGCCCTCTATTGTTTTCAAATGATAGGCACCTTGCAGGTCGTCTCTAATTATCTTATAAGGTCCTTCCCAGTTCGGGCCCAGTTTACCGTCTGATGGCTTCACTGTGTTGCCCAGGACCTTTCTTAGAACATAGTCCCCAACTTCGAATTTCCTCGGGTTGACCCTTTAGCTGTAGTGCTTCGCGAGCTGTTGCTGATAGCTCGCTAGTTTTATTAGGGCAAGTTCCCTGCGCTCGTCGGCCAAGTCGAGTTCAGCGAGCAAAGCCTGATCATTCTGACCCTGCTCGACAAGGTCGGATCTCATTGTAGGCAATCCTGCTTCTAGTGGGATGATCGCTTCCATACCATGTGCTAGTGAGAATGGCGTTTCCCCTGTGGCTCGCCTAGGAGTCGTTCTGTACGCCCATAGGACATGTGGTAGCTCGGTTGTCCACGCACCTTTTGCTCGCTCTAATCGGTTCTTCAACCCGGCGATCACTGTCTTTTTGGAAGCCTCAGCTTATCCGTTGCTTTGAGGGTAGGCCACCGAGCTGAAGTGGTGCCTGATCCCGTGTTTGTCGCAGAAGTCCTGAAGGGCCACTCTCGAACTGTGTTCCATTGTCAGTGATGATGGTTCTGGGGATTCCGAATCGGGTGATTATATTTCTCCATATGAACCTCATCATGTCAGCATCTCGGATGTTCGCCAGTGGTTCTGCCTCGATCCCCTTGGTAAAGTAATCAGTTGCCACCAACAGGTATTTGCGATTGCCGGCAGCGGTGGGCAGTGGTCCCACGATGTCCATTCCCCACTGGGCGAAGGGCCAGGGACTGGTCAGGGATTTTAATTCGCTGGCGGGCTGGTGGACCATGGGAGCGTGAAGTTGGCATTTTAGGCATTTGTGGACATATACTGAGGAGTCCTTTTGCATATATGGCCACCAGTAACCTTCCTTCATTGCTCGGAAGGCTAGAGACCTTCCTCCGACGTGACTTCCACAGATTCCTTCGTGAAGCTCGTGAAGCACTGCCTTGACATCGCCTGGGTGGAAGCATCTAAGGTAGGGGTCGGAGAAAGATCTTTTATACAAGTCGCCTCCTGTGGATAAGTGGAAGCGAGCAGCTTTGACTCTTATCTGGTGAGCAGTTCTTTTATCCTCTGGGAGCGTTCCGTTCTTCAAATAGTCTCTCAAGGGATCCATCCAGCTGGGGGATGATTCCAATTGGAGTATTGGTTTCGCTTTGGTCAGCTCGCAGTTGGGGTAAATGCTTGGGCAACTGAGGAAATCGATAGGGATGATCCTTTTAAGGCTGGAATCAACTGCCGAGCTCAGGGCTGCTAAGGCGTCAGCGTGGCTGTTTTGCCCCCTGGGAAACTGTTGGATGTTGATGTCTTCAAAGTTCGTCATTAAGTTTTTTACCAAGGAGAGGTAGGCTGCCATCCTCTCATCCTTCGCGTTATAGTCTCCACTTATCTGATTGGAAACTAGTTGCGAATCTCCGAATACCTGTAAATGCTTTGCTCCCAGAGTTTGCGCCCTTTGGAGACCTGCTATTAAGGCTTCGTATTCTGCTTTGTTGTTGGAGGCTGCAAATCCCAGCCTGATTCCTTGCTCGAGGACTGCATTCTCTGGAGTGATGAGAACAATTCCTACTCCTGCCCCCTTTGAGTTGGAGGCTCCATCAACGAATAGTTTCCAGCTCCTCCTGTAGCCTGGTTGTTTTGTTCTGTTGGCTTAGGTTGGTCGATGCGTTCTTCGCCTGTGAATTCAGCTATGAAGTCAGCAAGGATTTGATCCTTGATAGCTGTCCTTGGTTGAAATTGGATGTCAAATCGGCCGAGCTCGACTGACCATTTAGACAGTCTGCCCGATAAATCCGCCTTCCTTAGGATAGCCTTGAAGGGGTGTGATGTAAGGACGATGGTCGTATGAGCTTCGAAGTAGTGCTTCAGTTTCCTCGAGGACATCACTAGGGCGAATGCGAGCTTTTCCAATGGTAGGTAGCGCTGCTCGGCGTCCATTAAGGTTTTGCTCGCGCAATAGACTGGATGTTGGATCCCTGTAACTTCACACATTAGCGCTGAGCTGACAGTATGGCTGGACACAGAGAGGTAGAGGTACAAAGAGTCCATTTGCTGTGGTATGACAAGCAGCGGTGGGGAGCTTAGGTAAGACTTGAGCTCGTCTAACGCTCGTGTGCAACCTGGGGTCCATTCTACTGTTTTGCTACCTTTTAAGAGCTGGAAGAAGGGCTTGCATCTCTTGGAGGATTTAGAAATGAAACGATTTAGAGCAGCGAGCAATCCAGTGAGTTTCTGTACATCTCGGACTGTGCGAGGAGGTTGCACTCTTTTGATTGCCTCAATCTGGTCCAGATTAGCCTCTATGCCTCGCTTGCTGACCAAATACCCAAGAAACTTTCCTGACTGGACACCGAAGGAACACTTGCTCGCGTTGAGTTTCATTCGGTACTTCCTGAGGATTTCGAAGGTACTTGATAGGTCCGAGAGGTGATTTTCCTTCTCCTTGCTCTTGACGAGCATGTCGTCGATGTAGACCTCCATTGTGTTTCCCAATTGATTTCTGAACATTTTGGTAACTAGCCGCTGATAGGTTGCCCCTGCATTTTTTAGCCCGAAAGCCATGACCTTGTAACAGTATAAACCAATCCTTGTGATAAACGCCGTTTTGTCCTGATCTGGGGCATACAGGGGAATCTGGTGATATCCCGAGTATGCGTCCAGGAAACTCATTCGTTCGTGAGCTGCGGTGGCGTCTACTAGTTGGTCTATTTTCGGAAGAGGGAAGTTATCCTTGGGGCAGGCTTTGTTGAGGTCAGTGAAGTCTATGCAAACTCTCCACTTCCCGTTGCTTTTTGGAACTACCACTGGGTTGGATAACCATTTGGGGAATTGCACTTCCCGTATGGACCCTGCATCCAGCAGTTTTTCGACTTCTTTTTCTATTGCTCTGGCCTTCTCGGGAGCAGTTCATCGTGCCTTCTGTGTTACCGGTTTGAATGTGGGATTGACGTGCAACCGATGGCAGACCATACTGGGATCGATTCCTGGCAGCTCATAGGGTTCCCAAGCGAAAAACATCTATGTTGCTTATGAGTAAGGTTAACAAATCCCTGTGCTCTTGGTCAGTGAGTGAGGTCCCGATCAGGAAGACTCTGCTGTTGTCGCCTTCTTTAGCAATCACTTCTACCAGGTCCTCTGCAACACGCTCGGAGGGGAGGAGCCTGGTCTCTTCCACTCCGGGCCTTCCATATTTTAATTGCTATTTGGAAGGGATTGCACCTTCCTCCACTTTCTCGCTGGTTTGAACGGCTCTTTTCTCTGGCTTTGGTCGGATGGCCGCTATGAAGCACTTTCTCGCCATCGCCTGGTCGCCATGTATCTCCATCACTCCCCGCTCGGTGACATATTTGAGTTTCTGGTGGTAGGTCGAGGAGACTGCCTTCATTGCATGAAGCCATCCCCTGCCGAGGATGGCTTGATACGGTGAATCGATGTCGACCACCAAGAATTCGATCATTTTTTAAACATTTCCAGGGAGTACTGGCAGTACTATCTTGCCCAGAGGCATGGTCGTCTTCCCAGCGAAGCCGACCAGAGGAACAGTGGTTCTCTTTAAGTCGGCGATGTTCAACTTCAATTTCCTGAACAGGTCGATGTACATTACTTCGGATGAGCTCCCTTGATCGACGAGCAGCCTGTCGATATCAAAGTTGGCTATCCTGAGTGTAATGACTAAGGCATCGTGATGTGGGGTCCTTACTCCCACAAGATCTTCATCCGTGAAAACAATATGCTTGTTGTAGTTGATATCCTCTGCTCGCCGACGTTTTCCTGCCTGTGATTTTGCTGGATCAATCTGAAAAGCTTGCATCACCGCTGTCAGCTTCTTTACCTCCATTCGAGCTGAGTTACCCTGAATTTGCTTAACATTGGATACTCCGTGGATTACTGCGAATTCGTGTCCGGCGTCGTCTTCCAATACGTTGTCGGGTTTTGCCTCTTTGTGAACAGTCACTCTCTCTACCTTCTTTTCCACAAAGTCATTCAAATGTCCGGATTGGGCCAACTCCTCGAGGTGGGACTTAAGAGCCTTGCAGTGCTCGGTCTTATGCCCTCCCTCTTTGTGGAAGGTGCATCTCAGGGCATTGTTTCTTTTCGAGGGGTCTCCTCCCATTTTCCGGGGCCATTTGATGAACGGCTCATCCTTGATCTTCGCGAGAATTTTGTGTAACACCCCGTATTTTAGAGGATATATAAATTAATTAAATTAGTGAGTTGGATTTATTTAACTTGGAGAAATTCATTTAATTTGGTGATTTAAATTTAATTTATTTAAATTGGAGAAATTATTGAATTTGGAGATGTAGAATTTATTATTTAAATTTGGGGATTTAGAAATTCAAATTAATTCGGGTTATTGAAAATTTTCACATGTGTCGCATTTTGAGGTTGAAATTGGAAAATTTTATAAAGTATCTCGGATGACAATTCTGAGTGCACGGTTGAGTCCGGAAGGGTCGAGATAGTCGGAAAAGAGTACCCGGGGGTAGTAAATGGGTCTCGGGGCATTTTTAGACATGATCGAGCCCATACGGGGGCATTTAAGTCATTTTTAATTGGCCAATAGGCTTAATTACGGGATTGAGGAATTTTAACCTAGGTTTAAGTGTGTTGGGCAGCCATGAGTCATTCCAAAACACAAAGGGTTGAGAGAGGAGAGAAAGGAGAAAGAAGAAGAAGGAAAGAAGGATGACAAGAGCAATCCGGGCAAGAATTTCGACATGGGATCGTCGGATTTAATCCCCCAAGGCAAGTGTTTTCTTGCTTTAATTTGAGTTGTAGTTAATGATGTAAATAGTTGTAATTATGTCAATTAATTCTGGAAATTTGGAAGTAGGAATTTGAATTGAAATTTGTGGGTTTATAGTGAAGAAGATGAAGAATAACCATTGATAGGGGATTTTTAACTTTGTGAGAAATTGGGTTAATAGTGAAATTATAACTTAATTTGAGAAGTGAACAACATGATTAGATATTGGTTTTTGAATCTCCATTAGTGGTATTGTTGGAAGAAATTGTTAATGATGAAGTTTTGGTGGATTTATGATGAATCTTGGGAGGTTTTTGGGTTAAAAGATCTGAGTATAATCGAAGGTTTTGGAGCTTTAATGGAGATTCTGTCCGCGATACCCTGTAGAAAATCACGTTTTCTACATTTTGTTGTCTCACGCGCTTCCTCCAAAACTGCTCCAAAATTTCTCAAAACATCAATTTATTAATCTGGGCAGAATGTGGGAAAACTTTTTAAGAAAGTTTTTTTTTTTAAATCTTCTTTGAGGTGAATTTTTATAATGCCCTAACTTTTGGCATACGGACTCGGATTAGTGTGCCGTTCACGGCCACACATAGATAGCGAAGAGTATTACGCTGTCCTGGGAATATTTTTAATTAGATACAAAAATTGAAAGGTCTAAAATACCCTTGAAGACGGAACGAGTTATTTGATTTTTAGCACAACTTTAAATGAGCATAACTTTGTCATACGAATTCGGATTTACGTGCCGTTTGTGGCCACACATAGCAAATGGAGAGTAGTACGCAGTACTAGGAATTTCATTACTGTGGCATATATTGTGAAATGTCTAAAATACCCTTGGAGTTTTAATTAGTGATGAAACTTTCCCGAATTGAAACTAAAAATTGTTGGGAACTTTGTGAGACTAATATGAACTTAATCAAGTATATATGAGGTGAGATATATAATTATATAAATTATATTAAATAGTGGGATGTAGTTATTTTGGTATTGGATCGTATTTAATACGAGCGAACTAGTAATAATTGGAATATATGTATATATATATGAATGTGTGAATTATATATATAAATATGGGAATACACAATTCAATAGAAAAATGATAATAGGTTACGGGAATACGTAAAACAATGAAAGGTTGTGTGAATACCTAATATTTTAATAGGGTGCGTGAATACCTATTTGATTGTTTTATTATGTGTATGACATACCTAGCTGCTTGCTATCGTGGGGGGTTGTGTAGAGACGGTCTTATCCCGAGTGACCTTCGGGGGGATATTTTACTTGTATCTCAGAACATAGGACTGTGAAAGACTTATTTGTGAGTTGATAAGTCCGCTGACTATGGGAGCGTAGGTATGTGCGTGACCCATAGGTATGTGAACTATGTTCGCCGCCAATATGTGTGATTTGTTTATATGGTTCGTGGGACATTTTCGAACCGATAGTCCTTGTTTGAGTACGAGACGTACCGGGACATGATAGCAGAGTATGCAATGCACTATAGGTGTATCCTTAGGGTGCTGTGTTAGTGTCTATATATATATATATATATATATATATATATATAATGGTGGTGGATATATATGTATACTTGTGATATAATTACAATGTGATAATTGTAGGGTATTAAGATTGTGCTGATACATATATATAATAGTGAGGGATATATGTGTATGCTTATGGTATATCTACAATGAGATAATTACAGACTATTAAGATAGTGAAATCTTATATAACCGTAAATAATAAATACTTGACTTTAGTGTGATAACACTTATTTAAAAATGATAATTGTTGAGATCAAATATGATATACTACTACGAGGGGTAACTAGAAGGATAAGCCTTTTTCCTAGTTAGAAGTGTGTCATATGGCTAGGCGGAATAATTGAATGCGATAGGTGTGCACTATAGAAGAGAGGTGAGATTGTCCTCAAGAGAGTGGGACCGTAAAAGCAATTATGAACATTATATACTACGCATTTCATTTATTGCAATAAAATGCTTGCTAAACATTTTTTATAAATCGGGTTCTGACCCGTTTCTTGTACTTCTTCTCTCTTGTCTATGTATATGTATATTAACAGGTGTCCAGCCACAGGGATGCCATAGTTGACTTATCTATTCCAGGGTTACGCAGCTGCAACATTGTGGATGGTTGTATGATTTGATTTAGACGTATCATTTCTTTATTCCTATAGTAGGATTCTTATCTCAGTTGTAGATTCATTCAGTTCATGTTTCCCCTTTTACTTTTAGACTCAGTATTTGGTTTATGTATTCATTTATTGAATTACTATTATTAGGATTTTGAGCCGATTGTTTATTCGGCAGGTCATTTAGTCATTTAGTACTGTTTTAGACTCATGGTTTGGATGTATGGTTTATTTGTTATTCAGCATGCATATTTAATTGTTTAATAAAAAGATAAAATTTAACATCTGTCTTTTTGAATACTAGGTGGTTAGTAAAGTTTTAAAAAGTTTTCGACAGTGATGCTAAGAATGAACCCCTGAGATTCCTGTTTTAAATTTGATATAGGACTGATCACCCGGTATTTATTTGGGCGGGGTGTCACAGGTGGTATCAGAGCATCTGGTTCTAGTGTCCTTAGGATCTGTATGGCTTTTCACGTTTCAGTTTAGCGTTCTTTGATGTAGAGCCTTATGATAGGATTGTCAAATTCATCTACGTATGTGACTTCGTTCTCCTGCTATCAAGTATAGTTGATGTGATTTATGTACGAGTGCGGTTAGGTTTCGGACACCGAACATTATAGGACAATCAACGGGGACCGTTAGAAGGAATGCAGGGGGAAAGCGACAGAAGCAATAGAGTAATCTGATAATAGTAATGGCGATAGAAGCCGCCACAATTGTTGTTTAAAAAAGTGATGATAGGAAAATCTTGGGGACAGTAGTTTCCCGTAGCACAATCAAGGATGACAATGGTGAAAATCTTACACTCACCCAGCGTAGTCAGCAAGGGGTGGGGAAAGTCGAAAGGATTCTTTCGAGGAGCCATCGATAAGAATCCAGAAAAAAGAGGAAGTGTGATAAACCAATGGAAGGAGAAATCCAACGACAACTATGTAGGGTAGAGTACAACGATACTCAGTAGTAAATTTTGGACAATAAAATTTTTAGCTCATAGGAGCAACGTAAAGTGACAAGATCCAGTCACTATATATAAGAAGAATATGGGATTAAATGAAAATTTTGAGTATAATTTAATCGTTAGATTTTCGATATGTTGTTCGGACAGGGGTGCGAATGAAGTTTCGAAACTTATCACAAGTGAGCAAGATAGAAACTGATCGCGAGAGAGAAGTTAACTTGGTTAGTGAACTTCGTACCCGACAAAGGGGATACGAAGTATATGAAGGGTACATAAGTTATTAATGGGCTCGTGAGTTGAATACAAAAGCGTGAGTGTAAAATCCGAATAAGATGACTAGTGTCGACATCATCAAGGTTGTGCGTTACAAGTTTATATTAACGCTTCCATGGGAAGTGAATCTTGAGAATTGAAAATTGAGCTGAAAAGAAAGACTAAATTTAACGGTGTTAGTGAAGCACCACATGAGGGTATACCCAGTAGGGACCCAGTTAAATGTTTCGATTAAATTGAATTTCTACCAAGTAATGGTGGATTCAGTAAGGGCCATTGAGGACAACAACAAGTCCAAGAGGGCCAGCGAAGCCTAATGGACAACGGGGGTAGCAATCGCGGACCCGATGATCAGGCAAGGAAGATAACATGGAGAGATGTCCTATGTGTAAAGGGTAAGAACACATGTGTATACCGTGTTTATCGCGAACCGGGGATATAAATGGGATGCCCAGTAGGGGCAACAGTTATAAGAAGTTTTGGTTCGGTTAGGACAAGGGCGTTATGTCCCAGAACCATTTGAACCGCCACTCGAGGCGATTGAGATATGTTCTGTGTGACAGTAGTTTGTTAATACTAAATTCACATGTGAAATGGGTTTAGTAGAGATGCCGTGAATATTAAAACAGTGTACATATCTTTGTCGTCGCGTAATAGGGCTCTCGTTAGTTCCATCTGCAGGGGAGCAGGTGAGGACACTAGGAGGGTGTCGTATATTATGTGATAGATTTTTTTTTCCTTTTGAGGGATATGAAAGGGAGCATATTTTTATCTTGCGTAGTGACTGTATACCGAGGGTTGGAGCAATAATAGACTGTATGGGAAGTCTATGGTGCTCGCTGTGCCAGGGTAAGACATTCTACTTCATGAATCATCACCCGAAGGAGGGTCGAGTCAATATATATATATATATATATATATATATATATTGTATTATACCATAGACTTCGATGAGTATAGTTGTCTCGTTATGTTTAAATCCTAGTGAGTGGGGACTTTTACCGGTGTATTCAAGGTATATCAGCCAACCGTTAAGCTTAAAGATTTAGATCATTATTGTTTACGTGATGAGAATTAAGTGATAGCTAGAACACCGTATTGTGTGATGCCTTGAGAGACGTGGGCATAGGCAAATTAAATAATGTGTCGAGAGACAGGATTCGTGATATCTAAGTTATGTGCTTTGGACCTACGAATTTTGTTGAAAATGCTAGAGAATAGTGCATTGAGAAATTTCTTTAAACTTAGTTGCAGGATGTTACACGTAGGGACCTTAATTTATGTCCGCGGTGACGAGACGTAGTTGGATGCTAATGCATCGGTTTTAAAATTTTAGTTTTAGAACGTGTAGGGAAAATACCTTAAGTTGAGAGCTATTAAAAATATAGGGCCAGTGGATGAATATATATATTATAGTGTGCATATACGTGTATATATTTGATACTGTGTTTCATAATAGACATATGAGAATATGTTGGCATTGTTATATGTAATCCCAATGAGTAGGAACATTTACTGATGTGATTCAGGGTATACTAACTTATTATTGAGCGAAGAGATCTAGCTCGTGATTTATTCACGCTAAGAAACTGGTGATAGTAAAAGAACCGTATTATATATTGTCTTGTGTAACATGGGAGTGAACGAATATACTTTTATGTTAAGAGACGGGGATTTGGGGGGTATATGCTATGGACTGAGGGCCTAACGGATCTCAACGACCAACAATGTTAGGTAGTAGTGTATCGGGAGGGTTCCTTGTTTGGATTTCGCTTTGCGAGACATCCCACGCATGAAACTTAGCGCAACGTTGGAAGTGGGGAGTTGTTTGTCCATAGGGCATAGGTTTGGTACCGTGGTTATTATACATATATAGTTATAACTATGAGTTGATAATTATACTACGACTTAAGGCCGATAGAGCCGTATAGTGTTGATATGAGAACACTTTGTGGAACACTTTCACCACGAGTAGATCGGTGGGATAACCTAAATGATAATTAAGTTGCAATTGGTAGGGTAGTTTAGTATAACTCACCGTATAATCAGCTTAAATATGAAAAGCTTAATTATAGCAAGTTTATTACGTTAAGTTGAATTGGGCAGTTATGTGCAGCATATAGGGTGTATGGGCACCCTAGATAGTTAAATTTTTATATATTATCCGCGGTCGATAGATGTAGAAATACATGTGCCAAAAGAGTAAATGAATAAGGGAGTTATCGCAGGGGGATGCTGGAGTATTCCCCAGTAAAGGAAGTATTATAGCCGTTAGTGGTTAGGCTCATAGTAGTGTCAGAAGTTGGAAGCTTCAAAGTGTTGTGTAGGCACCAATGTGAGATGATACATTATATGATGGAACATTTTAATATAAGATGACTAAAGCAAATTGGCCACAGGATTGAACGGTAGTGTAGGGACTGTTGGACTAAGGGGTATCGCTAGGAGAAGTGTAGTGAGAACATCATAACGATTTAGATTGTGTGGGAAAGGATGAAGGTGTACGAGATTTTATCTGAAGCTTTGAGTACTAGTCTTATCTGAATTTCGAGGACGAAATTCCATTGTAAGGGGAGAAGTATGTAACACCCCGTATTTTAGAGGATATATAAATTAATTAAATTAGTGAGTTGGATTTATTTAACTTGGAGAAATTCATTTAATTTGGTGATTTAAATTTAATTTATTTAAATTGGAGAAATTATTGAATTTGGAGATGTAGAATTTATTATTTAAATTTGGGGATTTAGAAATTCAAATTAATTCGGGTTATTGAAAATTTTCACATGTGTCGCATTTTGAGGTTGAAATTGGAAAATTTTATAAAGTATCTCGGATGACAATTCTGAGTGCACGGTTGAGTCCGGAAGGGTCGAGATAGTCGGAAAAGAGTACCCGGGGGTAGTAAATGGGTCTCGGGGCATTTTTAGACACGATCGAGCCCATACGGGGGCATTTAAGTCATTTTTAATTGGCCAATAGGCTTAATTACGGGATTGAGGAATTTTAACCTAGGTTTAAGTGTGTTGGGCAGCCATGAGTCATTCCAAAACACAAAGGGTTGAGAGAGGAGAGAAAGGAGAAAGAAGAAGAAGGAAAGAAGGATGACAAGAGCAATCCGGGCAAGAATTTCGACATGGGATCGTCGGATTTAATCCCCCAAGGCAAGTGTTTTCTTGCTTTAATTTGAGTTGTAGTTAATGATGTAAATAGTTGTAATTATGTCAATTAATTCTGGAAATTTGGAAGTAGGAATTTGAATTGAAATTTGTGGGTTTATAGTGAAGAAGATGAAGAATAACCATTGATAGGGGATTTTTAACTTTGTGAGAAATTGGGTTAATAGTGAAATTATAACTTAATTTGAGAAGTGAACAACATGATTAGATATTGGTTTTTGAATCTCCATTAGTGGTATTGTTGGAAGAAATTGTTAATGATGAAGTTTGGGTGGATTTATGATGAATCTTGGGAGGTTTTTGGGTTAAAAGATCTGAGTATAATCGAAGGTTTTGGAGCTTTAATGGAGATTCTGTCCGCAGTACCCTGTAGAAAATCACGTTTTCTACATTTTGTTGTCTCACGCGCTTCCTCCAAAACTGCTCCAAAATTTCTCAAAACATCAATTTATTAATCTGGGCAGAATGTGGGAAAACTTTTTAAGAAAGTTTTTTTTTTAAATCTTCTTTGAGGTGAATTTTTATAATGCCCTAACTTTTGGCATACGGACTCGGATTAGTGTGCCGTTCACGGCCACACATAGATAGCGAAGAGTATTACGCTGTCCTGGGAATATTTTTAATTAGACACAAAAATTGAAAGGTCTAAAATACCCTTGAAGACGGAACGAGTTATTTGATTTTTAGCACGACTTTAAATGAGCATAACTTTGTCATACGAATTCGGATTTACGTGCCGTTTGTGGCCACACATAGCAAATGGAGAGTAGTACGCAGTACTAGGAATTTCATTACTGTGGCATATATTGTGAAATGTCTAAAATACCCTTGGAGTTTTAATTAGTGATGAAACTTTCCCGAATTGAAACTAAAAATTGTTGGGAACTTTGTGAGACTAATATGAACTTAATCAAGTATATATGAGGTGAGATATATAATTATATAAATTATATTAAATAGTGGGATGTAGTTATTTTGGTATTGGATCGTATTTAATACGAGCGAACTAGTAATAATTGGAATATATGTATATATATATGAATGTGTGAATTATATATATAAATATGGGAATACACAATTCAATAGAAAAATGATAATAGGTTACGGGAATACGTAAAACAATGAAAGGTTGTGTGAATACCTAATATTTTAATAGGGTGCGTGAATACCTATTTGATTGTTTTATTATGTGTATGACATACCTAGCTGCTTGCTATCGTGGGGGGTTGTGTAGAGACGGTCTTATCCCGAGTGACCTTCGGGGGGATATTTTACTTGTATCTCAGAACATAGGACTGTGAAAGACTTATTTGTGAGTTGATAAGTCCGCTGACTATGGGAGCGTAGGTATGTGCGTGACCCATAGGTATGTGAACTATGTTCGCCGCCAATATGTGTGATTTGTTTATATGGTTCGTGGGACATTTTCGAACCGATAGTCCTTGTTTGAGTACGAGACGTACCGGGACATGATAGCAGAGTATGCAATGCACTATAGGTGTATCCTTAGGGTGCTGTGTTAGTGTCTATATATATATATATATATATATATATATATATATATATATATATATATATATATATATATATATATATATATATATATATAATGGTGGTGGATATATATGTATACTTGTGATATAATTACAATGTGATAATTGTAGGGTATTAAGATTGTGCTGATACATATATATAATAGTGAGGGATATATGTGTATGCTTATGGTATATCTACAATGAGATAATTACAGACTATTAAGATAGTGAAATCTTATATAACCGTAAATAGTAAATACTTGACTTTAGTGTGATAACACTTATTTAAAAATGATAATTGTTGAGATCAAATATGATATACTACTACGAGGGGTAACTAGAAGGATAAGCCTTTTTCCTAGTTAGAAGTGTGTCATATGGCTAGGCGGAATAATTGAATGCGATAGGTGTGCACTATAGAAGAGAGGTGAGATTGTCCTCAAGAGAGTGGGACCGTAAAAGCAATTATGAACATTATATACTACGCATTTCATTTATTGCAATAAAATGCTTGCTAAACATTTTTTATAAATCGGGTTCTGACCCGTTTCTTGTACTTCTTCTCTCTTGTCTATGTATATGTATATTAACAGGTGTCCAGCCACAGGGATGCCATAGTTGACTTATCTATTCCAGGGTTACGCAGCTGCAACATTGTGGATGGTTGCATGATTTGATTTAGACGTATCATTTCTTTATTCCTAGAGTAGGATTCTTATCTCAGTTGTAGATTCATTCAGTTCATGTTTCCCCTTTTACTTTTAGACTCAGTATTTGGTTTATGTATTCATTTATTGAATTACTATTATTAGGATTTTGAGCCTATTGTTTATTCGGCAGGTCATTTAGTCATTTAGTACTGTTTTAGACTCATGGTTTGGATGTATGGACTCATGGTTTTAGACTCATTTAGTACCCCTGAGATTCCTGTTTTAAATTTGATATAGGACTGATCACCCGGTATTTATTTGGGCGGGGTGTCACATTTTGCAAATTGGTTCTTTGAAGACGGTGTTGACCGCCTGGAACGATTTTGCAACGTCAGGGTTCCCACCGTTTTTGGAGCCATTCTTGCTCCCACTCTTTCCTCCTTTTTTCTGGTTATCAACTTTCTCACTTCCCTTGGTAGCGAGCTTGGCTCGACCGTTTTCTCCTACGTTAAGGCGGGTGACATCTTCCACCTTTGCGTATTTCTCAATCCGGGCCATCAGGTCATCAATGGTCGTAGCTTCCTTCTTTATCAAGGACTGGTAAAGGAGGGAAGAGCTAGGTAGCCCAATTTTGAATGAAGCCACTGCCACTTCTTCCGCGCAGTCCTCGACCTCGTTGAACAACTCCCAGTACCTCTTCGCGTAGTCTCGGAGTGTCTCCTGAGGCGTTTTCTTCATTGTTAATAGAGCATCCATCCTTTTGGGATGGGAGCTGCTGGTGATGAACCGGGTCGTAAAGAGCTCGGCCAGGGATTTAAAATTTCTGATGGATCGGTGAGGGAGTTTCTCGAACCATTTTTGGGCCACGTCATGAAGGCTCGAGGGAAAAATACGGCACATCAGTGCATCTCGGTGATTCCAGAGGGTCATAGCCTGCCGGTACTACCTGACATGATCAATGGGATCAGTCTTCCCGTCGTAAATCTTGAACCTTGGAATAGCAAACTTTTTGGGAGCTTCTTCTTCAATTTCCCTCGTGAAGGGCGATTTCATCTGGGTCTTGAGGGCTCTCCTGGCGAGTTCTCTGGTCGACCTGGTGCCGCGGTGAGCTGGATGTTGGTCCATTTCTCTGCGGACTAGGTTCCGTATGTTGTCGTCGCTGCGAGCAGGGCTCTGATAGCGGCGAGCTTTTCTCAGTTGTTCGCGGAGGTCGTCGTCTGAGTCGCCACCTTCGTACCCTTGATACTGCCGCCTAGGGCTCCTTCCTCGGCTGCGAGATTTGCTCGCCTGAGGGCTAGGAGTGCGATAGGGGCGTCTCCTGGTATCAGGACGTAGTTCCTTCTCCAGTTTTTCCAGTCTTCTTTTCAAGCGAGCATTCTCAGCCTCATATCTGCGAGAAGACTCCCTCTGCTCGTGGAGCCTTGCTTCGTATGCATCGATCATTCTGGATATCTGAGTGGACCTTGCTGGTCCTTGACTTTCTTCTGAGGCTGACCTTTCTAAGCGAGCCCCTTGATCTGAACGTCGGACTTCAGACCTAATCCTGCGAGGAGCGGGTGGCTCCTGAATATCTCCTGCTTGAGGAGCGTTGCTGCTGTGACCAGACATCTTAGATTTTTTCTTGGCGTGGGCTCTTCTCAGGGAAAGATGAACGCTTCCCACAGACGGCGCCAATTGTGGTGACAATTATTATGCAACACAAATAAATATGAAAGAGGTAACAATCCAAGAAAAGATAAATAAAATGCCAATCACACAACAACGGGTATACGTGGTTCAGCAAAGATATGCCTACGTCAACGGTGGTTCAGTCAGTGTTATTTCTCTATGTTCTGAAGAATAAGTACAGAGAATACAAGGTGTCCTCTTCCCCAGACTTAGGGTTTAATTTATACATGTATATGTTGGTTAGTAGGGGTGATGGGTTCCTCCTTATTAGCCATCTCCCCTGTAACTTTCTTACATGGGATCGCGCTTCCCCACGACTTCTCTTCATGGGATCGTGGAGTAATCGGATCAATACAGAAGGTGATGGGCCTGGGCTTTGGGCCCCTAAGGCGAGGCTACTCGTCCAGGCCTATAATGCTAAATTCAGGGTACCCACAGGAATCGAGTAGAAAGGGGTAGAACTTATGACGGTTTAGTTAGATATGAATGACACTTAGATGGGTACGATACGTTAGGAGTGCACAATTAGTCGAGAGGTGAGGATTTCATGTGAGTGCACGTCCTAACATGTATTTTGCATTTAATGTTTTAATGTTATTAAAGCACTTGCTGTTTTTAAAACACTCTCCACTTTCGAGCTCTGACCCGTTTGCTTTCAAATCTATTTTTGTAAAACCCTTTTTAGGTGCCCAGCCACAAGGACACCATGCATAGGAATTCCATTCAGGTGACGAGTTGTAGCTGTTGGGGAAGTTACAGGGCCTTGACAGTAGACACCTCTTTTTTAGTCTTGACTCCATATTCAGTTTCATCATTTGTAGGGCATGTCGCCCATTTCTTTTAGAGACATTTTATATCAGTTATTCAGATTGTGGATTGTAATTAATTCAGGATTCAGACTTGTTTTATTATTTCAGTTGTGGGATTGTTGTGAGGAGTATTTCCTCCAGACTTGTTATTATTTGTTGGTTACTTTATTGAGACTTTATGGTGTATGGTGATGTTATTCTTTTACATTGCATTTATTTCATGTTAATCAGATTTAATTTAAAATTTGACAACTTACTTTTTAAATATTAGGTGGTTAGTAATCATTAAAATGTTTTCGACAGTGATGCTATTAGCTGAACCATCTTGGCATTTTGTATTGATTTAATAAAGGAGTAGCTACCCGATATTTAATTAGTCGGGGTGTCACATAACGGTGCCATACCGATAGTAAATTGGTAAGAGTTGTTAAACGCAAACTCTACTAATGGGAGGTATATCTCCCACCCTCCCCCAAAATTCAAGATACATATCCTCAAGCATTTGATTCACCCTCTCAGTCTGGTCATCTGTCTGTAGGTGGTATGTCGTACTCAATCATAAATCAGTTCCCATAGCCTCCTGAAAGCTCTGCAAGAAGTGCGACACAAAAATTATGTCTCTATCAGACATAATATCAATCGAGACCCTGTGCAGCTTAACAATCTCTAAAATGAATAGCTGCGTGTACTGCATCGTCTCGTAGTCGGTGCAAATTGGAAAAAAGTAAGCCACCTTGGTCAACCAATCCACTATCACCCATATGGAATCATGACCCCTCCGCGATGTTGGTTGCCCCGTAATGAAGTCCATCGATATGCTCTCCCACTTCCACACGGGAATATCATTTGATTGTAACATCCCTGAAGGTCTCTGATGGTCAACTTTCATAAGCAGACAAGTGACACATTTTGAGACAAACTCTACTACGTCTCTCTTTATGTCGGCCCACCCATATTGTCTCCGCATATCCTGGTACATCTTATCGCCATCGGGATGTACTGTAAACCTGGAACTGTGAGATTCAATCATAACTGCCTGTCTCAAATCCTCGTCCTTGGGCATTACCATTCTCCCATTAAAGCGCATGCCTCTATCTGAGTTGACTGAGTAAGACTCTGCACCCTCAGCTAATAATTGTTGTACTATATCCTAACAGAACGGATCCGCTATTTGTGCCCTCACTACCCATATAACGATCTCAGGGGTGATAGTTATAACTGCCATGTACGCCCTGGCCACCTCATTTGCTTGTCGAAGCTCACTCCACTTCGCTTTCCAATCCTCTACCAACTCTCCAGTCGGTCTTCGGCTCAATGCGTCAGCTACCATATTAGCCTTACCAGGATGATATTGTATATCAAACTAGTAGTCCTTCACGAATTCCATCCACTGCCTCTGTCTCGTGTTCAGATCCTTCTGCGTGAAGAGATACTGAAGTGACTTATGATCCGTGAATAATGTAAACTGCTCCCCCAATAGATAATGTCTCCATATCATCAATGCAAAAACGACCGCTCCCAACTTGAGGTCGTGGGTGGGGTAATTCTTCTCGTGGGGCTTTAGCTTCCTAGATGCATAAGCTATCACCATCTCCTCCTACTTCAACACACCCCCAAGTCCTTGCAAGGATGCGTTAGTGTAGACCCGATACTCTAATCCTCCCATGGGTAAGGCAAGTACTGGTGCTAATGTCAATCTGTCCTTAAACTCGTCGAAGGCTAATTGACAATGGTCGCTCCACACAAATGGTGTTCCCTTACGAGTCAAATTCGTCAAAGGTCCAGCAATCTTTAAGAACCCCTTGATGAAGCAACGGTAATATTCTGAAGCACATTATACTCTTGACTCACTTGAGTCTACATTGTATAAGTGCTCATCTAGTTTGGAAATAGTGACAAAATTGTGTCCTCTCCTAAAATCCAAAGAGCCTCATAGAATTGTCTACAATTGATTCCTCTTGTTTGATTGATCAAGGTATATTCATCAATCACTCACACGCAAGTAGGACTGCATACATGGATCTTATATTTCATAAATTGGTTGCATATATAGTGTGTGTATTAATTTCCCTAAAATTAATTTTTAATATTTTTTGGGAATTTTAATGGTTTTTAAAACAAGTTTTTCCTTAATTAAAATTGGTTTTATAAAGTGTTAGGGTCATTCTTCAATTTTGGATTGTTGGTTTTATTGGTTGAAAGTTCATTCGGGTAGAAAACAAAAGCACTGGAGACTTCAAGGTATCTAGGTAATTATTTTCAAACACGCGTATTAGAATCAATCTCAGTCCTACACCTGTCACTTATATATCGGTTCGATTTGTGTTTCTTCCAAGAGACAACCCCTGTGAACAATCTCAATCCTTGGATCATGTTAATCGATGATCTGCATGCGTTCTAACTCTATCCTGGTGAAACTCTCTTAAGCCAATCAAAAGCTTTTTAATCGCCGCGTCTCTTTAGCCCTTAGATCTAAGTCAACTTGCTGAGACCAAATCGTAGCCCTTGATTTGGATCTGCATTCTCGAATCTTCTCAGCCCCCTATATAAGGAGCCTTACTCTCAGTCATTTAGAAGCTTTGGTTATTTCGTCATTTGTAGAGAGAGAAGAGAAGAGAGAGAGAGAGAGAAAAAAGAAAGAGAGAAACCAAATAGAGAGAGAGAGTTAGAAACCCTAACCCTAAATCGTCCAAAACACCTTTCAAACCCTAACCTCTTTCAAAAACCAGTTTATAACAAACACAACCTTGAGTGTTTGAGAGTTTTGAGTGTTGGTTTGATAGTTGCTTGATGATGTAACCTCTTCGTTCTCAGATCTTATTTTCAACTTAAACATTTAATTAGATATATGTTTTTACTTTTATAGAAATCTTAGATCTAGTCGTTGCATGTTATATTACACATAAATCTACATCTATAGTTTCTCATCTTGAGAAAACTTTTGTTGATTCTTTTCTGTAAATGTTTTAGTACTCAAAATCAACAATAACATTTTCTGTTTCTAGTTCTTTTGAAATAAAACCTTTGAGACCTAGTTGGAATCACACTTGGTGATTTTCAATCTCAAAAATATTTTCAAAACCTGAGATTGATTAAGATCTTGATACGTCTTCCAAGCAAGATAGCCGTGGATTATGGGTTAATATTAAAGTTCAAATAAGGTTTGAGTTTTCTAAGAATAGAGAAATAGAAAATCCCTACATATAGATCTTATATGTAATTTGATAGGACTGTTTGTATAAATAAGTGTGTGTGCGCGCATGCATGTGTTAGAAAGCACCCTCACAAACACTAGCACCCTACCATACTCAAAGTGTTGGTAATAAGATCTTAAGAACAAGAGTCGACGTAAAGACTGGAACAAAGTGAAGTTAGCAAACTGGAGAACAACATCAACAATCAGAACTGCAGAAAAGTTAGAAGGACACCAGTGGGTACATTCCTAAACTTGTATAGGTCTGATTTGTGTGCATGTGTGTTATATAGTTTGTAACTGCTATATTTATTTTATTGGATTTTTCTTTTTACTCCTTAGAGGGAGTCGTGGATGTTTCCTCAGTTGGTTGAGGTTTTACCACGTTAAAAATATCTTGTCATTAATCTTTCTACATCTCCTCATCCCTTTCTATTTAGTGTGCTGATTTAAAACTATTTAAATTTGTTTTTCAAAACTTGTTAACAAATCTTGAACAGATCTCGTACATAATTTTAAACACATCTTGTGATTAAATTGATTTGATTTATAGAAAAGAGTTTCTTCAAAAAATAGTTCTGAGTTACTTAAATAGTTTAATCTTGTATTAAATGACTTTAGTAACCGTTTTTAATATTCGGCCAACCGCAAGAAGATACGAATCTTGGTTGGTGTCGTGGGCTACCCCCACTCTCTCATCGTCGCTTCCTTACTCGGATCAATAGCTATGCCCCTGCCGAACACAATGTGGCCAATAAACTATACCTCCCGAAGCTAAAATCCACACTTGCCAAATTTAGCATACAACTGATGGTCCCGTAACTTTTACAGAACCATACGTAAGTGCTCAGCATGCTTCTCCTCCATACGCAAGTACACTAGGATGTTATTGATGAATACTGTCACAAACTGATCCAGAAACTCCTTGAATACTCGGTTCATGAGATCCATGAATATTGCAGGTGAATTGGTAAGCCCAAACGGCATCACCCTAAAATCATATGACCAGTACCACGACAAGAAGACGGTCTTAGGCACGTCCTCCTCTTGGATGCACAACTCGTGATATCTGAATCTCAAATCAATCTTTGAGAAGTAAGCAACACCTCTCAACTGATCAAACAATTCATCGATCCTAGGCAATGGATACTTATTCCGTATCGTCGCCTTGTTGAGCTCCATATAATCCACATACAAACGAAGCGAACCATCCCTCTTCTTTACAAATAACACCAGAGCACCCTAAGGCGATGTACTCTACCGAATGAAACCCTGACCCAAGAGCTACTGAATTTGCGCCCTCAACTCCCGCATCTCTGAAGGAGCCATGCGGTACATTGCCCTGGCAATCGGTCTCGTCCCCGGTGCTAAGTCGATGACGAACTCTATTTCCCGGCTTGGAGGCAGCCTGAAAATAGAGTTATATCCTGAAATACGTCCTCAAATTCCCTCACTACTGGAATTGAATCCAAAGGTACCACTATCTCCTGCTAGGTCTCCTCCTTAATACAGTAAAGGTGAGTGCACTATCCTCCTTCAGGTAAAGGCATCGCCACTAGGAACATCTCCTACCCTGGGATGGAGAACACTATAGTCCTCTCATAGCAATCTACCATTAAACGATAATTTACTAACCAATCCATGCATAGAATCACGTTATACCCCTCCATGTCTAACACTAGGAGGTATGCCGCTAAGCTTAGTCTCCCAATTAAAATATCAACTCCTCTACAGATCGAATGTATCAGCGAACCATTACCCATCGGTGACTCGACACACATAAGAAGACTATCGACTATCTCTAATAAGCCAGCAGCTCGTGCAAATCTAGTCTTAATAATTGAATGAGATTCCCATGTATCAAATAGAATCCTACCCTCAAACTCGTGAATAAGAAACGTACCCTCTACGTTAGGTGGCGCCTATGGTGCTTGAGGTATTGGTATATTTCGAACGTTAAACTCACACTCATAATGCATCTGGCCCTATTGCTGCTGCTGTGGGGCTAGTGATAGTGCTGGTACTGAAGCTATCGGAGCCTGCTGCCTCTGTTGGGCACCCTGACACTGATCCCAATAGATAAACTCTACTTTTGTGGCCCTGCTGGCCACATGTGAAACACTGACCCTGGAATTGTCCATGTCCATGCCCCTGTTGGTCCTGACGTTGGCCCTGATGGCCTTGGCCCTACTGGCCTCCCTCTGGTTCCCTTGAACCTGACGGCCCTGGGGAAACTACTGTTGCCGCTAGGAACCCTGTTGGCCCTGCCAATCTGATCGATGCCCACCAAATCTGAACCTCTTGGCAGTGTTCCCCTACTGGTAGTTTTACCCCTGCATAACCATTGTCTGCTGCTGGGGTGGTACCCCACTACCACTGCTCCCCCGGGCCTTGCCCTACTGGCTAGGCTCGACTCTCTTGCTCCCCTTAATATGGAAGTGATGATCCTGACAATGCACTAGTACGACATTGATGACGTCAGTGTAAGTCAGTAATGCAGGGTTGCCAATCAAATGTTGCCTCATCCTCTAGGCCAAACCATCAATGAATTTAGCTTTCTTTCTTCGTTGCTCACCTCATCGACACAAAGTTCGCCAGACGGGTAAACTCATCCTAGTAGTCTGCTATTGAACGGTCACCCTGACATACCTCCCCAAACTTCTTCCTCATCTCTGACTCGACGGCATGTGGGAAGTACTTGCGGTCAAACTGCACCCAAAAATCATCTTCAAATCTCTCTCCTTAGCGGTGGTCACCGACTCCCACCACTGAAGTGTTGCTCCTATTAATATGAAGGTGGCTAACATTTGCCTCTGTACCTCATTACAGTCTAACATGCGCAGATGACGTTGGATGTTCTTCTTCTACTGGCATGCTGCCACAACATCTGTACCGCCCTGGAACTTGGGCGTATATCCCTTCTCGAAGGTCTCCCTGATGCTATGCCATGTGGGTTGCCTTTGTTGGGCCTGCGAAGCTGGTGCTACGGGTTGTTGTGCCTAAGGCTGAGGGAAGTGGGCTATCATGGACCTCATGGTTGTCTCTACTGCTTGAGCCACTATCACTGCCACCTGAGTAGTAGAAATCATCTCCGATGGTAGTAGTGGTACCTCCTGCTCCTGAGGGTCCTCCCTAACCTCGTCTATGGCTGTTGTCCTCTCAACTCGATCTCTACTCGACAGCATACTGAAATAAAATTAGATTCTATAAATGCACAATTTATACAAAATCTAATAGCATAAGTACAATATCTAAAGCACGCAAAGATAAAACAACAGTCCTAATAATAGGGCTCAATATCAAAATAACGATACGCTAAAATCGTAGCAAGCCGTACAGATCCTGAGGACACTAGAGTCTGATGCTCTAATACTATTTGTGACACCCCGCCTAATTAAATACTGGGTGATCAGTCATTTATTAAATTAACTCACGATTTACAAATTGGGTCATTCTTAGCATCACTGTCGAAACCAAATTAATTACTAATCACCTATTAGTTAATTAAATCGGTGCCAAATTTTATCTTTTGTTAAATAAAAACAACATGCAGAACTGACATATAAATCAATCACCAACATAAGATAGTCTGAATAACTCAAGAATATAAATGAATAAAGTCTGGCCGAATAAACCATTGGCTAAAACCAAACCAAGCAAAACTCCAACAATGAGAATAAGTACTATCTGAACTAAATTTGAATAAGTAATGAAGGACAACATGTCCATACTGAAATACTGAAATCCTACACTAGGTCATAATGAGTAATGGAAGAGTCTAAGAAAAATACTGCAACACCCACCTGTGTCGCAGCTCCGTCTCCCTGGAATAAAAGGTCAAGTCTGGCGCCCCTAAGGCTGGACACCTAAAAGGTTTTGAAAATAATTTTATAGCAAGAGTTAGTACTCAAAACATTTTTGAAAATATTTAACAAGCGTTTATCATAATAAAATTCAGTTATTTATTACGCATATTCACGCACACTCTCTCTTAAGCTTTCCTTACCGCTCATTTATAGTGCACGCCTAGCGTCCTTTACTTAGCCCACTAAGCTGCACTACCCAAGCTAACTACACTAACGTATCCCACTGAACTCATCTACACTACTAAGTTCCCGTACCGCCCATACGGTACATAATATATTAACACCTCTCATATGTTAATTAGTTCTCATGTAACATTTCACATATGTTATTTCAAACTTTATAATTAAGTCTCACTACTTAATTTAAATTTCTTAGATATTCACAATTTATCTTCAATCGGTTAATTAAGTCTCTCACCTTAATTTACTTTTCAGTTATATATCTATACATAATATTTTGCCAGTTTACTATCACACATAAATATAATAATCATAAAGTATATATTTCACACAATATATATCGTATATGCATACTTTATAATCACATCCCTATATCACACATTAGGGATTATTAGCCCGGAATTCTTCCTCGATCACCTATAGTGATTTATATCTCTTGGCTCAGAATCACACCTCGATCACCAATAGTTTAGTTATTGATTAGATGGGCTCGGAATCACACTTCAATCACCAATAATAATCATATCTAGATTGGTATATATATATATATATATATATATATATATATATATATATATATATATATATATATATATATATATATATATAGAGAGAGAGAGAGAGAGAGAGAGAGAGAGAGAGAGAGAGAGAGAGAGACTCACCTACATCATGCTCTATACATCACTCATGCATCATGCCTAATTCTAAGCTCTAAAAAACTTTTTTTTTCAAAATTTTTATTTTTCCCATGAAATTAACCTTCCAATCAACCCATATGAAAAAAATTAGGTCAAAATACATTTTTTAACTATTTTTAAAAAATCCACAAAAAACTGCTAAAAATACCTTATTTTTAAGGGTCTGCGCCAGCAGCTTTTTGTGAATTTTTTAAAAATAGCTACAAAATATATTTTGATCTAATTTTTTGCATATGGGTTGATTGGAAGGTTAATTTCAAGGAAAAAATATAAAATTTGAAAAAAAAAATTTCTAGGGCCTAGAATTAGGTGTGATGTACGGTGTGATGTATAGTGCATAATGTAGGTGAGCCTTCCTCTCTCTCTCTCTCTCTCTCTCTCTCTCTCTCTCTCTCTCTCTCTCTCTCTCTCCCCCTAAAGTATACTATATATATATATATATATAGTATACTTTAGGTATTCACACAACCTTTGTATTACTATCCATCAACAGGTATTCACACAACCCAATTATTCATAATTTCGCACGTAGTATATATCTCTTTCATACTTGCCGTACTTACTATTTTACGATTTATTTCGCTATCGTATTAATTCGAGTATTCACCCAACTCTACGGGTCCTAGTTACTTCTTTATAATTTCAGTAGTTAAGTTCTCTCTAACCTATTGGTATACACCTTGGATCGATATTTACTCTCTCCGTAACTCAAATCCCAATTTCCCGACACACGACTCGATCAGTTTATCCCCGTCGATCCATATTTCAAGTCTTACACTCAACGATCCCATCGAACCTAAACAATATACCTACTGGTCTTCCCTAAGTCCCTAACTAGGTATAATTTCATCACTAAGGTTCCTCTCGGTTGTTGGAAATCAAATAACACTCAACCAATAAAAGAACCCAAAATCAGATTTAGTCGATGGATCGATCGATCCATTCGATCGATCGACATTCATAGGTCGATCGATCAATCGAACAAGTACAACGTTGCCCAACTTCGTTTTTCACCATTTTCAACCCATTAAACCTCATTAAACCTTCTGGAAACATCTACAGACATAACCAAACATCCACTACATGTATAAAGACTATTCCTAACGTAAATATATCATCAAATCCTTGCAAAATTCATTAAAGAACCATCCAAATCTAAGTATTATTAAAAAAAAATAAGATATCTGTGTCTTTCATGATTTAGCCTCATAAACCCAGATTTAAATTCGTAGTAATAATCATGCAATCACTGATTTATATTCCCCTACAGATGTTAATCCAAACTACATGCAATTTCCTACCCAACATGCATTTAAATCATTCATTTTCTTCAAGAACATTCATATAATCAACTATTCATAAAACCCTAGACATTGTATTATAACATCAATTTAATTTGCAATAAACACTTGCCTTGATTATTGCCGGGTGTGATTTCGTGAAGAAGATGTTGAATCTCTATGTTTGCTCTTCAAACCTTGACTCCTTAGGTGCTTAGGGTGCAAGAACACCTTCTAAACTTCAAGAATTCTCCTTAAGCCTTTGGAGAATGGTCTCTCACTTCTCTCTAATGGCTTCTATAAGTTCTGTGAGTTATAAACCCTAACCCCCAATCCTAACCATCAAATATAAGGCTCTAATTTTCGTACGTTCTTTAACCTTTATTTTTAAAATGACCAAATTACCCTCTAAAGGTGTCGGCTTGGTCCAAAATCGACCCGTAACTCAATTGACATCCCCGGGTATACTATTTTAACTAATTCGAACCTTCCGGACTCATCTGTGACCTCGAAATCATTATACGAGTCACTAAAAATATAATTCCTATCTCGACCTCAATTTTGTCTTCACGCGACTCTCGGTTGAGATAAAATAAAATACGCACATATCACTCGTTATGTCGTATAATCATAATTTACAATTATTTACTATTTATGCTTAGTAAATATCATAACATAATATTAATCAGAATCTATCTATAGACTAATATTTAAATAATCACATTTATTATTTAATCACATTAAATTACTATACTCGTGTAATTTAAATAAAACTTATTTTCTCAATTAATTCCCGAATTAATTAAATTAGAAAGAAGCAGAAATATGGGGTATTACTGTCGTACGATTCAACCACTCTCCTTCTCGATTCCATTTCTATAAATTTGATTTATTTCAATTGAGGTTATTTTAATGGTGAATTTGGTTGGAGTTAGGGTTTGTGGAGGGTTTGTGGTTGGAATTGGACGGAAGTAGTATGTGTAAACAAAAGGTTTTGGGAGAAACCAGATTGTTTGACCTTAGCTTTATCATTTAGTTGTGGAAAAAAATTGGAGTTTTTCTCTTTTTCGCATCGTAATGGAGTTTTTTTTTAAATTGAATTGAATCGGACTGAATCGAGCATAAATCGACAATTTTTTTAACCCGATTCGATGTACGGTTGAAAGATTTAGAAAATCGATCATGTCGGTTTGGTCGACGGATTAGATAAAGAAACAATCGATTCGAACTAAACCTAACTGACATCAATATTTATTTTAAAAAATGTTTTTTTGGAAATTAGTGATGTTTACTAAGTATGTAGTTAAATAGTTGCTACGATATTTTTTTTTATCCAACAAGTCCCATGAAAAAATATTTTTTCTCCAATAGGTTCTATTTATAAACATATAGTGAATATTCACTACATGTATAAATAGGACCTATTGAAAAAAAAATATTTTGATATGACCAATTAGAACATGTCTTATGTAAATAGGACTTATCTGTTAAGCTCCCTTAAAAAACCTTAAGCGACTTTAATTTTTATATCCAAAAACCAACCAAAACCGGTCCAAAATCGATGTAGCCCAAAATCGATGTAGCTCCCTTAAAAAACCTCATCATCGGATCGATTTCGGGTGGGCTGAAAATATATGGTTCAAAACCGAACCGACCGCCCCGTGAACACCCCTAATTTTGGGGGATGCTTTTGACCCCCAAAAATAACTCTATAATACCACACAAAAAACTAAAATGACTTTTGTTATTTACCACCACATCATATATGATATTTTGTTTCAAATAAACTAAGGGGCCCACTTTCAATTTTGCACAAACCCTTGAGCTCCTGATTGTGAATGCCCTTGCTCAGTGCAAAAGCACACCACACAAATACTAGACCTGGAAACGTGTCAGTTCGGGTCGTGTTCATGTCAGGTCTTAATGAATTCGTGTGCAATTATGCTAAACCCGAACACGATTCGTTAACTTAACGGGTCGTGCATCCAATATTCGTAAACGATTCGTTTCCCTAACGAATTACACGACACGAACCCGGTTAACCCGTTAAGTTAATGAATTGTATCGTTTGCCCGATACGAACTGCTAGACCTGTAAGTTGATGGGTTATTCCGTGTTGAGTGACCCGTTAGGTACCAATAAGACCCGTTATCATTCAAATGCAATTATAAAAAAGGGGACTATTTGATTTAAAGAATTATAAATTGGTGTGAATTTGACATATTATAAATATAATTTAATTTCATTGGCATGTCTCCACCACCCGTGCATCCACCACGAGTACAATATTTATAATTACAATTACAAAATCAATTTATAAAATTGTGTCTCCATACATTTGAAGATCTCCGTCTCATTTTACAAAAAACACCCTTAATAAAAATTCCATCTTTGCTTCATTACATTAACAACCAAAAATATAAAGTTCCAATTGGTCCATAATTCTGAACTCAATATATAAAGTTTGTAGTACATTATAAAGTCACAAAAAAAGTGCGAACTTCGAGTCTTTATAAGAGCCCCAAATTCCATCTTCAAGAGCTTAACCACCTAAAAATTAAAATATTATTTGTTGTTAGTAAACAATGGAAATAAAAAATGGATAGAAAAGATAGTAGCAAAATGGACAACAATAGTTAATTAAAAGACTGAGCAACCATAACAATCGTAAAGTCTTACCCAAAATGTGCAAAATGAAACATTCTCCAATAATGTAGAACACTTTAAAGCCATGTCACTCGACACTTGAAGACTGCAATATAAAAAATAATGTCAAAATTAAATAAATGATTTGAAGTATCGTAATTAAAATTGTCATATCGAACAAAAACTAAAATAAAATCATTTAAATGAAACTAAAAATCATACATAAACTAAACATGTCATATATCATTATCGTATAGTACCCAAAAAGTGAAACATCTCCTCACAAAAACACAAAAATGAGTTAAGCCCTCCTGCACATTAAGATCAAACATACATGTTTCAAAAACATTCTATGAGATTGACAAATACATACAATATGTTTTGAATACCTCATTACGCATCGATATATAACAGCCCCAAATTCCATCTTCAAGAGTTTAACCACCTAAAAATTAAAATATTATTTATTGTTAGTAAACAATGGAAATAAAAAATGGATAGAAAAGATAGTATCAAAATGGACAACAATAGTTAATTAAAAGACTAAGAACAATAACAATCGTAAAGTCTTACCCAAAATGTGCATAATGAAACATTCCTCAATGACGTAGAACACTTCAAAGCCATGTCACTTGACACTTGAAGACTGCAATATAAAAAATAATGTCAAAAATGAAATCAATGATTTGAAGTATCGTAATTAAAATTGTCATATCAAACGAAAAACTACACTAAAATCATTTAAATGGAACTAAAAATCATACCTAAACTAAACATGTCATATATCAATATCGTATAGTACCAAAAAAGTGAAACGACTCCTCACAAAAACACAAAAATGAGTTAAGTCCACCTGCACATTAAGATCAAACAAACATGTCTCAAATACATTATATGAGATTGACAAATGCATACAATATGTTTTGAATACCTCATTACTCGTCGATAGGGATATTATTAGAGCATTGGGTTGATGCAGACGGATTTTGACTTATACGTAGGTTGAAAATATTTTCTGTGAGCTCATTAACATCGACTTCTTATTTATCGACAACTATGTAAATAAAGTAAATTTTTAATTAGCATATTTTGAAAATAATAAAAGACAATTAGCATAAATGTATCAATTATCGCTCTTTCCAAATATCCAATCTCTAGTGCAAAGCAAAGCTTGAACTGTGTCGGGCAATAAGGAGCTTCGATATTGATCAAGAATTCGACCGCCAATACTAAATGCCGACTCGGAAGCAACGGTAAAAATAGGGATAGACAACACATCACGAGCCATTTTCGAAAGTATAGGGTACCGAATTTGCTCTCCTTTCCACCAAGATAGGATATCCAAAGCTCGTGTTCTTGGTATGTTTTCTTCCTCAAAATACTTTTGCAACTCGTTTTTTTATTAGAAGAAAACCCCTCCTTACAACTATTGTTAAAATCCTATATTATATATATAGAAAAAACTTAGTAAATAAACTTGTAAACTTGTAACACCCTTAATAAATAAACTTGTAAACTTGTAACAACCTTAATAAATAAACTTGTAAGCTTGTAAAGCTTTAACAACCTTATAAGTTAATAAACTTATAAAGCCTTAATAAAATTTATAAAGTTATAAGTTAATAAACTTTATAACTTTATAACATGTAGTGTGTAAAACAACTAATATGTAACTTTATAATATGCAACTTTATAAAGCTAATATGTAACTATTATGTAATAACCTTATATAAAGCTAATATGTAACTTTATAAAGCTAATATTTAAAGCTATTTATAAAGCTTATATAAATAGCATCCTGCATTACTTAACAACATTACTTAACAACTATTACTTAACAACCTTATAAACTTAACAGCCTTATAAACTTAACAACCTTTATAAACTTAACAGCTTTATATAAACTTAACAGCTAATAACATCTTGCATTACTTAATAAATAGGTACAACTTAACAGCTTAATAAATAGGTGCAGCTTAATAAATAGGTACATCTAATAACATCTTGCATTACCATTTAATAGGTACAACTTAATAAATAACATCCTGCATTACTTAAAAAATAGCCTTAAAAATTGCATTAATAACAGACTTACCTGAAATAGAGAATCTCCTTATTCAGTATTTGCGTTATCACGCGCTGCATTACTTGAGCTTAGAAGGTGAGAAAAATTCAAGCTATACACATCGAGAAGATCAAATATGGCATCACGCACACGTGCAAACTCATGGGAATTACTACCATGCAACCTTGTATAAGCCCACTCAACAAATAAACATTTATAATGTGGATCCAAGATGACAGCAATTGCAAGAATAACACTATATTCGGACCAATATTTTTCAAATTTTGTGTTCATTTGTTCTGCCATCCTACGAAAAAAACTATCTGATCCCTCCATTGCTTCTTTCAAACTATGTTGAATTATGAAAACATGTGGAAAGAATAGGTTCGCTGTAAGATAGTTTGTACCAGAGAACAAACAGGTAACTTTATAAAATAGTCCCAAAAACGAACATATCTTTTCCACTCTCTCCCACTCCTCTTGGGAAGGGCAATGCCAATAGTTGGAATCACTTAACTTTAAATGAATGAATGCACGACGATAGAAAATCGCACTTTTTAGCATTAGATACGTTGAGTTCCATCTAGTCGGGACATCTTGCCTCAACCCCCGTGTACACTCTAAAGAAACTTGAGAGACAGAATCATAAAACTTGTATTTTCTTTGGAAAAAACCCTTAATATTTTTCACACTCTCTCTAACCTTAATAATAGCTTCATCAGTTTCTATTAACCCATCTTGCACTATGAGTTTTAAAATGTGTGCACAACAACAAACGTGAAAGAACATCCCATCCATTAGAACTGCGCCATTTAAATTTAGTTGACTCTTCAAAATCTCAATAAAGGCCGTGTTACTAGAAGCATTATCAAGTGTCACGAAAAATAACTTTTTTTCAATGTCCCACTCACTTACTAGTGTCTATATTTTTTTCAGATAATGCAACACCAGCGTGTGGAGGAGGCATGAGACAAAAATTCAGAATTCTTTTTTTTAATTTCCAATTGTTGTCAACGAAATGGGCGGTAAGCGTGAGGTAACCAGCGGTAGCAACAAATGTCCACAAATCGGACGTTAAACAAATTCTTCCACTAGCAGAATTTATGAAAGACTGAAGTTTTATCTTCTCCATTTTAAACCTCTTTAAAAGTATAGATTTAGCGGTATTTCTTGTCGGTAGTTTGATATCCTCATATACATATTTAAAAATAGCCCTAATTCCCTCGTACTCAACAAAATTAAACGGCAGGTTGTGTTTGATAATTGCCTCAACTAGTTTGTCAATAAAAACCTCATTATCAAATTTAGGATTCTTCATTAATAAGGTGCATTTAGATTGGGATAACAAAAGTTGTCCAATGTCAGTTGCATCATTTTTAATGCAATTTTTCATATGGGCCAACATATTCCTAGTCCCGTAACTACTTTCGTATATATATATATATATATTGCCCCACATTTTTGACATTGAGCTTTTCTTTTTTTATCCTCTCCTAGTGGTAATTGTTCAAACAGAGTCCAACAAACTGACCTTTTCCTCCTAGCAATTGGAACACCAGATTTTTTCTTTGACTTCACTTTCCCACCATCTTGTGGAGTGGACTTGTTATCAATAATTTCTAATTCAGCTTCTTCACCGGTCTCTTCTTCAAATAACCCCAAATGCTCCACATCCATTGAAGAATTTTGCATATGACCTACAAAAAATGCAATCATTACCCAAAAGTTAGGAAATCTCAAACAAAAATATACATAAACATCACAAAAAAACATATCTATACATAAACATCATAAATAAAGAGATAATTTCAGTGTTGTATATACCATCACAAATAAAGACATGAACATAAAAAAAACAACCCTAATAAATAAGGAATATCTATAGATTATATTAAATCTTAACAGCCTTAATAAATAACCTTAATAGCCTTAATAAATAACCTAAACAGCCTTAATAAACAGATTTAAACAATTAAAGAGAAAGACATTAAATCTTAACAGCCTTAATAAATAGATCTATTAAATCTTAACAACCTTGTATTAAATCTTCCACTCAAACAAATATATACATAAACATAGAGAAAGAGACTGTATAAATACAATCTATAGATTGTATATAGATTGTATAAATAAGGAATAGATAGGTGTGTGGGACATATCAGTGTATAAACATTTAACTGCCTTAATAAATAAGGAATATCTATAATAGTTTATAAATTGTATAAATATAGAGAAAGAGAGAAAAGAGAGAGAAGGAGAATAGACCTCTAGGACAGATCGGTGTGTGGGTGTTTGAAAAGAGATCGGTTTGTGGTTCGGTTGTTTGAAAATGGATCCTTGATCCGGTGTGGTGTGTAAGTTGAGTTTGCTGATCGGTAGTCGGTGTGTGTTGCGGCACTACTCCTTTCTCTTCGTAGGTGTGAGTGTGTCATGAAATGAAAAAATAAAAGAGAAGAGGTATATAATTAGTTTAGGGCTTCCTTGCAAAATTACATGCGTAACCCCTCAAACTATAAATATTATTTTAATTTTTGCCTACATATCTTAACGGGTCATAATGGTTATTAACGTGTCACACGACCCGGTATGACATGAACAGTGTTCGGGTTATAACGGGTTGTTATCGGGTGAAGCGAATTTAACCAAGCCGATTCATTTTTTTAGCGGGTATATCGTGTTCACCCAATAGTGACCCGTACCCGATAATCCTTGACCCATTAACTGTTAATTTCGTGTCGTGTCGTGTCGTGTCGTGTTATCGTGTCGTGTCACATTTTGCTAGGTCTAACAAATACGACTAAAAATTGAAAGAAAAAATAACATTAGTTTCTCATTGATATTAGTTTATACATTGGTAGTAAACCATTTTCTGATCATTTTAATACTTTTTGAAAGCATATCATCTCATATGAACTCATGGAAAGTGATCAAAATATTAATACAAATGTTGATGGTTTGAGGCTTCAAACATGTCATCAAAATACTCCCAAAGTATCAGAAGAGGTATATTACAGGTTTTTATACTTATTATGTTGTTTGGTTAATATAAAACTAGCTGAAAAAATGGAGATAAAACAAGTACAGTTGCATTCGGTATCGGGGTACCGATAACGATGGAACTTTAACCAAAGATAACACGGTTGCCCTGAATGGTTGTCTTTTGAATTCACTATCTACATCCCGAAACTGTTCCATATAACTCGTTATATGCCTGTCGAATTTTTTTTTATATTCAAGTTACCATTCGACATCTAAACCTTGAGCATATAACTTATAAATCGTGATATTGGACCCAAAGTTCTTTCAAGGTTATTTGTGCAACATATACCATAAACGTTTTTCAATTTTATACAAGTTCAGTTCGACATTTATATGACGAATGATCTTGTAGTCATTCATTATTAGCATCACGAGTTCCAATTATTTCATTCGTTGTCTTCATCCCAGATGACCTGTTATATTTATTGTATTCCTATTTTACTATTTTCTTGTATACTTCATTCCTAGTTTTTATTTATTTTCATTGTATTAATTTATTAAAGTAGTCAAATGTTAATCTTTTACATGATCCATTGATAGAGTTCAACTCAGTGCTTTTTAATTATGCAATGGTTGAAATAAATGAAGACAAAAAGGATGAGGCTGCTCTTAATATTGATGTCAGCGAGTTCTTCTTCTCTGATCGAGTTTTTTCTTTATTATTGTGTGTTTTATTACACAGTTGGATGCTTGTGAAGCAACTAAGGTTTATTATACACTTGTCGTTCAAAACTTATTCATTTTCCACTTGTGTATTTTTCAGGTATTTGCTCCATGATATGCGCTAGTTGATTGGGATCATAATCAGGGCATAGCAGTACTAATGGTTATTGTAACTACCAAGTAAGAGGCATCGTTGACTTCACGAAAGGGTCGTCTTCACATGGGTTATGAGAGGGGTGGAGTTTATAGTGATCGCAAGAAGCCAAATGTTGATGGGAAGAAATATACGAGAGTTTTTTCCACAAATAAGTGAAATTTTCCATTATTGTTGAAGGAAGTTCCCTTGGATGAAGGTGGGTGGATGTTTCAAGTTTATAATGGTGTCCATAATCACTCCGTCTCCTAGACTCCTGTAAACGATCCATATGTCGGCCATCTAATCACGGAAGAGAGGAAAATTATAGATGAGATGTCTCTTAGTTGTGTAAAACATGCACCAATTTTAACCACACTAAAATGATGACATCAATCTAATGTATCAACCATGAAGACGATTTATAATGCTAAATCAAAGTTTAAGAAAAACGAGAGGGATTGCAAGAATGCAGTGCAACATTTGATGAAATTGTTATTTGATAAACATTATGTATACTTTTTTATAACCCTGAATCTCGATACGAACGAGCCCTTTGGACTCCCAATGTGTAACACCATGCTCGGATCTATGGATTACCTGTAGTCAACTCGGCCCGACCCGAGCGTTAGGTGTGAAGTGCAATAAAACAACCTATATAATGTTACTAGTCCAATTTTATTTAATTAATGTTTCATTTGTTTAGCATGAAATTTCAATTTAAATCAAACTACGTGGGGGACCCGTAGGAAGCGTCCTCGAAATCCGAGCATATAGAGCTACTGACGTAAAATAAAAAGGATACCTACCTGTAAAACGATCTCAAAATATGAAACCGCACCTAACCTGCCGTAACGAAGACAAGGGAATGAACCAAACGCACAGTGGGAAAATGCGACAATGTGATATATAATCGAATGATAAAAAAGACTTTAACACGTAATGTGTACGTGCACATGCAACTACCTTATATATATATATATATATATATATATATATATATATATATATACACTTTAATGCGTAAAACCGCTCTTGAATTGGCATTTATTTCTTGATTTAACACACCCGGTTAAATACTTTAAACAAATACCCTTTGTTTAAGGAAAAAAATTTCTGTCACCGAAATTACCCTTTTGCTCATACCAAATTTCCTTAGTATTTGCATTGAAAATCACATTTCAACACACGCAAGCACTGTGTTAGAAAATACCTATTTTCTTTGAAAGCCTTTCGTAAACACGCTCTTGTGTTAATTATGGGTTAAACCTCTCTAGGTTACTTAATTATCCATTTAGTCACTTCACTTTACCATTCATCTTATTTCATGGACATTAATTAATTTTCTTACATTGATTGTCCACGTTATCTTTTACCGAAATATTTATTAATTACTTGGGTTAGGATGTCTTTTCTTATATTCGTCACACAACTCATTTCTTGACACTTTCCACTTCTTATTATCATTTTCTCGGAATCTTCCAATATCCGCATACTTTAACGGGCTTCACACTGCCGGCTATGCTACCATATGCTCTGGTCGGTGATTTTGGGTCTTTCATCTTAGAGCTCTGGATACTCATTAATTATTTTCGGTATCATCTGAGTCCATATTAATGTGTTTTAACATTTTTCAAATGTCCATATTATCACGATTTCCTTTACCGAACGAAGCCAAAACCTGGGGTTTCACCCCAACTTGTGTTACACTTTAAAATCATCATTTCTTGTCATTTATACGCTTGCATTGATTTTATCCAAAAAATCACTTTCATTTAAGACCATTTTGTGTAAAACCTTTTTCAACATTTTTATTTCATAAAAATGTTCCTCTTTACGTAAATTTACCATTTTTCCAATTTGTTTCCAAATATGTCCTTCCTCCATTTTCACAAGTGTCATTTCCCCAAAACATTGTTAAGTTACACACATTAACTTCTTAAATAATTTTAACTCATTAACACTTATTTAATACTTTGGAGTGATATATTTCTGAAGTTGAAAATCTCTTCATTTCACCACTTTCTTTCTCTAAGAAATCATTGAACATTTTGAAGAATACTTTACAAGAAAAGTACCATTTACTTTATTAACACAAGTAGTCCCGTGGCTACACACTTATCACATCTTCAACACTATTTCACACTCGTAAGGGCTGAAATTGCTATTTTGTTTTCAAGTTAACACTCATTAAAACCTTCACTAAACTTGTTTTCATGCTTGTGATTAAAATACCACAAGTTTATATATACATAGGAAGAGGGGTTTTAAGTCAAAAAATCCAAAATAATAAGTTTAGCACATTATTCAAGAAATTTCATAATGTTTGCAATAACATGCCTTTCAAGACTAAAGACAATTTTTTGATCATTCAAACTTGAATAAATGTCTATTTTTATGAAAATCTCAAATTTCACAAGAAAACTTTAAAACATTTGTCCACAAAATATCTTTAAAAAGTTAAACATTTTATTCCATAAAATGTTTAACACCAAGTTTTATTGAAATATATCATTCACTCAACTCTTTTGAAATTCCCTTTTAATCTATTTACACAAAACCATGAGAAATACCCTCTTTAAACCATATATGCATTCTACTCTTACAAACTCAACTACAAGACCAATACTACGGAAAAATAGAGTTTTAAGCTAAGAGTAAAGTTTTTACACCTCAAATAAGCTCCAAAATGGTAGGATGAGTGTATAAGAAGATGGCAACCTCCCACCTCCTAAGGTGGCCTTAAAGAGATTGCCTAGCTCCACCAAGCTTGCCTCCATGAAAGCTCTAAGAAACCCCCCTTTAAAATCCATTAATATTCTACATTTCTTCTTCAAAACCCTCCAACAATATCTCCAAAATTAATTGCTTTGCCCAATATTGGTTTAGATGGGTTTAAAAGGCTTAACTATGGAAGAAAATGGTTAAACTATGGTGGTTTTGAGTGGATGGATGGTCGTGCTAGGGTGGTGTGTGGTGGTTTATGGAGGAGGGCTCTTAAGAGATAGAGATGGATAGAGAGAGAGAGAGAGAGAGAGAGAGAGAGAGGGAGAGCAAATCTAATTGGGAAGTCCCTAAATGAGCCAAACTCACCTTAAATACTTCCAAAACCTGATTAAGGGTGAAAAGTAGCGCATGTCAAAATGCTAATCGTTGTTTTCATTTCACCTCCTCAATACAAACAACCTAAATTACGACTACACTCAACGGGTGAGTATAGCGGTAAGTCGGGTATCGAAAATCCACGGAGACGAGCTGCTAGAATTTATAAGGTTTAATATTCCCGAATAAAAGTGTAAAATATGATTACAACAAAAAGGAAAAGATGCAAAAAAGGGAAATGATTAATCTAGGAAAGTGTATTGAAACCAGATTAACAAAGCGAGTAAAAACTATAGGTTGCGTCGAATATCTCTCACCCGAGTTAATTAGTAAAAAATGGTTACATGGGTCGACGATTTATTACAAATGCGTCTCGTTTCGACAGTTAATTAAATCAAGGGTTGTCACACCCCTAAATTCGCATAAAAGCCTAATATGATTTTGGTGTCAACAAATACCCCAAAAATTACGCACGCAAGGTCGTAAGCACGAAACATACATGATATGCCGCATCAAATCTCCTAGGCATAATAACTAAGACAACGCACCCGAAATAGACCCGTAAATTCCATCAACAAAGCAAAGCAACACATTAACTCGAGTGAGTTCAATTCAAACACAACCTAGACTAATTTAGCTAGAAAGCATATTAAAAATGCGGTAAATAAACACAATAAAACTACACTAGAAAGCAAGGAAAGAAAGCATGTAAATTAACTACAAAGCAAGAATTGAGTAAATTCACACTAGATTAATAGAGATGGAAGATGAAAGCGCAAATTACAAACCCAAATGGGTGTAAATTTAAGAAGAAATGAAGAAATGAGCTCTCAAATCTCCAAAACCCTAACCTAAACTAAGCTAAAACGAATTATATCTGTTATTTACAACAAAATTCCTATATATAGTAAAAGGAATTAAATTAGAAAAGAAAAGGAAAAAGAAAAGAAAAGCCAAAATATCTGCAGAAAATAGGGGATCGGTCGATCGATAAAAAGGATCGATCGATAGATGGTAAAAATCATAGCCCACTGTCTCAGTTCGAGGGCAAAAACTGAAGGATCGATCGATCAATCCTTTTGACCGATGGATCGATGGCTACAGGTCTGCACTTATTCCTCACGTTTTGGTTGGATTGGTTTTCTCTTTCGCTAAAACTCCTGTAACTTCTTCATATGGCCTCAGATTCGCGCACCGTTCATGACCACGCGAAGCTTGCGAGGAGAGATACAACTTTCGTGAAGATGTTAGGCCAGGTGCCCAAGCTATAAATTAATCGAATTTCCCTTAAACGTGTGACTACGTACGGAACTTAAGCGGAACGCATCTGAACTTCATATTTAGTACCTAAATACGTACAAAAGCTCAATTAACCCCTGCAAAGTATGTTAACATAGAAATACGAGGTTGCCTGGTTAACGAGCATGAATATAGGTAATAAAATACCCAAGGGGGTTCAAATGCGTAGGTTCGAGGGATGAAATACGCAATATTTGCGTATAATCAAAACCCTGAGAGTTAAATTCCCGAAATGCCCCTACACTTAACCCTTTAACCCAAGGTCAATTAAGTTTTTTATCCCACATTTTGATCGGAGTCGCTGAGAGCTTGACCCCTCATCCAATCTGACGTCCTATATCGTGATAGCACATTAAGAGGACAAAACTTTCGAGATCAACTTTGGTCGTTCGAACGACCTTTACCCTCGTTCGAACGAGATCCTCTCTCGTTCGAACGAGACTTAGTAGGAGTACCTAAGAAGGCTAAAATCGAGGGTTAAATGGGATGCGAGAAGCACCTCATTTTAACGAGAAAGGCCCCATAATTCGAATGATGTGGGACTTCGTTCGAACGTCGACTTCCAACGATATTCTAGAGAATGAGGGAAATCGACCCTTTACCCTGTCATTTAAAGTACTTTCGAACCCGTTCAAATTACTCGTTCGAACGACATGGTCACTTTGTTTGAATGACTCCAGTTTTTCCCTATATAAACTTTAAGCATAAAATCTCTGATTCGATAAGCATGAAAGCCACGAAGTTACCCAAATCTGATTCAAGGTCTATATCACTAGGTTTAAATCCCAATTTATCCCTACCAAGTTACCAAATCACATGGGTACGATCAAAGTCATGGGGGCGGGTGTTACACAATGCGAGTTAAACAGGGGGCGTTGTGCCAAAGTTATGTATACTGGGCATATAAATAATGAGAGTACCGAGGAAGTTGAAGACTTATTATGGGCCCATCCCAAGTCCGTTTAGCTAGACAAATATTTTCCTTCATTGTTATAGTCGATTGTATATACAAGACCAATCGCTAGAATATTTCACTTTTTAAATTGGTCGAGATTACCTGTGTCGATTGTACTTTCGCTATTGCATTTGCTTTCCTAGTCTAAGATAAAGTAGATAATTATAGGTGGGCATTGGGATATTTAAAGATGTTGCTTGATCTGACTGCCATCCTGGAAGTGTTCATTACCAATCGTGAATTTTTATGTATTAATGCACTAGGAAATGTATTCTCGCATGAAAAATACATGTTGTGCACATTTCACGTTGCGAGGAACATGGAACTCCATGCAAAGAGAGAGAGATGGTGGATGAGTATGTATAGGATAAGTTCATTCGAGGTTGGGTCTATCTTGTTGAATCGCCTGTCGAGTAAGATTTTTCTGAATCGTAGACGTTGATGAATCTGGATTGGGCCCTTATCCTTGTACCATTAAGTACATAACTAAAACATGGATTTCATTGAAGGGGTGTTTCATTGTCGCTTCGACTAATATGATTAAACATTATGGTACCCGAACCACCAACGGTTGTGATTGTGTGCATAAAAAATTAAAGAAATACTTAGAGCACTCACAACTAACCTTTGACTCGGTGTGGGCGGGGATGGATAATCTGTTGGGTTTATAAGTAACGGAGATCGAGAAAGAGTTTGAGACTTCAATGTATAAAATCAAGCATTCTCACAATATACCGATCTTTAGTGAGATATTGGGGCGGGTGTCCCAATTTAGAAATGAATTTATAATGGATAAGATGATAAAAGTTGATGTTAGTGGTGTTGATGTGAATGCCTGTGAGATGATGTATGGCCTTCCATGTGCTCATGAGTTGGCAATTTATGTACTGGGGTTCGCCTAATGTTGTGGGGCGAATTGGATGCTCATTGGTATAAGCCAACAATGATTCCCAACTTGGTTAAATACCGAGAGGTTGATTACGAACCCAAGATAATATTGTTTAAAGAGCGGTTTTCAAGATCGATTGAGGATGAGCAGAAGGATTTATTACGAAAGCTTAAGGATATAGTTTCACCGACCATCGCGAGGCTTTATGAACCTTTTTTGAGGCAAGGTAAGGGAAGATCAAGGGGACATAAACCATCCGCAAAGGAAAAAAAAGCATGAAATGTCGACCAAAAAAGAACCCATCCGCATTTTAATACACGAGGGTCGATGCTAATGTCCGAACGGTGTCGAGTAAAACTAACATTGACTATAAGAAGTTTTTAGGCCCAATATCGTGGTACCTTAAATACATACCCACATATCAACAATATATGGAGGAGATTCATGAGTTTTTTGCAATTTTACCGAGGAGATAATAAATGACGACGTTGATAGTAATTGCAGGTTTAGGTGTGTAGCGGGTTTATCGAAACGACAGTGATTCAAATTCTTGGACGGTTGTAAGATCAGATTTGATAGAAAGGGTGATAAAACACAACCCTTATATGTATATTTGTTCGGGGAGGAGTCTCGTGATACCATTCTTTCACTATTGAACAACTTTAGCAGTCTGTGCCGTCAGAAGCATTGGTTAGTTATGCCCGAATGCGGTTATCTCATTGCACATATTTATAATTGTGTTTGTGTTTTTATATCTCCAAATTAGTGTTTTACGTTATTGCATTTGAGAAACAAGCCAAAAAAAATTCCCAATATTTGTTGAAATGGATCTTGTTTATAATAGTCATTTTGTAAATTTGAAGTTGAGATATGGGTACCCAATGCCACCGATTGCAAGTTATTGGCATAGAAATCCTTACCCGAAGCACGTGCATGGATTGATAAATACACAGAACGGATCTCAGATTTTGAGAAGCTTTGTCCATCTAACGTAACTACCCGTGATGCTCCAATTGATTTTTGATAATGGAAGTATAGTAACTATGTATTTTTTTCACACAATTCATACTCAGTGGTGTGTTTTTAGGGAGTGGATGTTATTTTGTATTGCAATACGAGTGGATTTATTTTTTAGTAGTGAATGTTATTTTGTAAATCAAGATGAAATGTGAATGAATGACTGATCAAGTGGGTGTATTTTGTAATGCAATATGAGTGGGTGCATTTTTTGGGAGTTATTATGCCCTCTTTTAATTATTTGAAATAATGTCCTCTTTTAATTATTTGAAAAAATGTCCTCTTTTAATGATGTTGTTATTACTAAAATGGTGTGTATAAATATTAAATGTATAAGGTCAAAATAAGTTACCTCACCCATTGTGTATAAACTGCATAAACTGGATTGCAGTAATGATTCAACATTTAAATAGCAAAAATTGGGGACACATTCAGAATGGAAATGACGATTGCTACAAAATATCACAATGCCATTATTTTTCTTCAAAACTCCACAAGGTAAAAACCCAATCGGTATAGAGATAACAACTATATGTGGTAAGTTTCGAAATGAGTGCCCCTGGTAGGAGGTTTTTTCAAATATTCTTATACCTTCATTCGGTATGTAAATGGTAAATATGAGTCCCAAGGATCGTCATGAATATCCCGACTTATGGTTTTAATTGGCGCCGTTTAGGTAACAAAGCACTCCCAACTTTGTATGTAATTACAAGGTGAAAACCCAATCGGGTGTAATACCCCATATTTTTGTTAACTATATTTATTAATTGATAAATAAATTAATAAATGGGGCTAATTATTACTTATGTGGTTTAGTAATAATAAATTGGCATAATTTAGATGATAATTAAATTTTCCATGCGATATGATTTTTGTAACGTGTGTTTGGAAGAATTAATTAGTGATTTTAATTGTAGCACCCGCCCTCGTAATTTTGATCGTACCCGTGTAATTTGGTGACTTTATGTGATCCAATTGAGCTTTAGATTTTGTAAGATGAATTGTGGTTCAAAGTTGGATAATATAGTGGCCTTGGTGCACTTGGTTGGATTTTGAATGACCTTAAATTCAATTTGGGAAAATTAGGGTCGTTCGAATGACAACCGGAGTCGTTCGAACGAGATTAGAATCTCGTTCGTACGGTCTTCAAACGACCTTATAATGACCCACCCCTATTTGGAAACCTACTCTTATTATAACCTAGTTCAAACTACGATCGAACGAGATGTGGTTCTCGTTGGAACGAGATACAGTTTCGTTCGAACGATATGGTAGTTCTCGTTCAAACGGGATCCATTCTTATTCAAACGAGATTATAAAAATCATTTTATGCAGATTTGGAAAATAATGTTAAATTACTAATTATTGGACTAAGACACGTGTCAAGCTCCCACAACAACAGATCAAATCGGGATTTGAGCTTTAGACTTTTTAGGGATTTCCCCCCAAGGTTATTTGGGGTATTTAAGTGATATTTGGCTCATTTTAACCCATTTTCAATCAGATTTTACACTCTCTCTCTTGATTTTCAGAGTCCCTCCACCACAAACCACCTCACACCACCCTCCACCCTCATATTTCATAATCTCCCACATATTTAAGTATTATAAACACATCTACACCATTGTTGAGCAAAGTTATGAATTTTGGGAATGACGTTGGGGATATTTGAAGAACGAACGAAGAGGAAAGCAATAGGGTTTCAATGGGAGTTTGCTTGGAGATTTCATGGAGGCAAGCGTGGTGGAGCTAGGCAACCTCTTTAAGGCTACCTTAGGAGGTGGGGAGTTACCATCTTATTTTAAATTTCATCCACCATTGATGAAGTTTACTTGAGGTAGGAAACCCTACTCTTTAGCTTAAGAACTCTATTTTTCATATTATTGGTCTTGTAGTTAGAGCTTGTAAAAGTATAATGTATATATGATTTAATAATGTTATTTCTTATGGTTTGTAAAAAAGGGTTTACAAAGGGTTTCAATAGTTTTGAGTAAAATGATAAATTTCAAGAAAACCTCGTGTTTAAACATTTTATAGAATAAAATATTTTAAAAGAAGTATTTACCTTGATAAGCTATTTTTGGAATAAATCTTGAAACTTTCTTGCAAAAATGAAGATTTTATAATTTAGACATTTAAGCATTTTTGTGAAGATCAAATGTCTTTTTAGCCTTGAAAGTCATGGATTTAAAAATGTTATGGGATTTCATGTGATAATCATGTGTAAAACTCATTTTAAGGATTTCTAGACTTAAAATCCATCTTCTCTTCTGTATAAATTTGTAGTATTTTGATAACGAGCATATAAACAACTTTAATTAAGGTTTTAATGAGTTTTAACATGAAATAATGAAAATAGAAATTTCAGCCCTTAAAGTGTGTTGATAAATGTGGAAAATGTGATAAGTGTTTGTTTTTAAGACTGCATTTGTTAATAAAGGAAAATGGTGTTTTTCTTGTAAAGTAGTCTTCAAAAAACCCAATGATTTCTTAGATAAAGAAATTAATGAAATAAAGAGAGTTCCAACTTGAAAGGTGCGTTAACTCCAACGTGTACAATAAGTGTTAACTAGTCAAACATTCAAGAAGTTTGTATGCATAACTTAATAATGTTTTAGGCAAATAACACTTGTAAAAATGGAGGAAAGCGCGAGTTTGGAAACGAGTAAAATGGTAATTTTATGTGAAGTGGAACATTATTATGAAATAAAAATGTTAGAAATGGTGTTTCACGAATGGTCCTAAACGAAGGTGATTTTCGCGTAAAATCAATGCAAGTGCTTAAAGGACAAGAAATGGTGATTTTCAAAATGTTACACAAGGTAGAATGAGACCCCCGGGTTTTGGCTTCGGTCAGTAAAAGTGAAATAACGTGGACATTTAATAAATGTTAAAACACATTAATATAAACTCGTATGAGATCGAAAAATAATTAAGAAGGCCCCAGATCCCTAGGGTGAAAGACCCAAAAACACTGGTCAGAGCATATGCTAACGTAGCCGGTGGTATAGAGCCCGTTAAAGTATGTAGTTATTTGGAGGATTTAGAGAAAAGATAGTAAGAAAAGTAGTACATGTCTAGAAATGGGTTGTGTGGTGAATATAAAAAAAAGGGAAACATAACTTGAATGAAATCAATACATGTTTCAGTTGAAAGATAACTGTAGGATGCCTTTTTTAATGTGTGCTTTAGGTGAAAATAATTTTCTGTTGCAAAAACTTTTTTTGCAATTTTAATTACGCACCAAGTGTGAACAAATTTGACTTAAACACAATTTTATCTTATTCAATCCTAAACATGCATATATCGTGATTAAAGCAAGTAAAATAAATCAACCCTCAACACCGATGTATAAGGAAACTACACTGGGAAAAAACCTCGAATGGTCCAAGCCAGACAATCACTATGATATGGTTTTACAAAGTAAAAACAGTAGTCTTACTCAACGACTCAATCCCCACAAGCCTTGACGCTCTTCTACGCTTTAACCACTCCTCAATAGTGCCACGTAGAAGTCCTACCACGCACTCGTTCACAAAACACGACTCCACGCGTACCTCGGTGTCCATCGATACAGCTTTGGTAATGTCTACGATTCGAAACACAAAATCCTCCATTTCTTCACCGCAAAATTCGACGAAACAATTTTGTTCAACACAGATGAACAAACTCCAGATGGTGCAAACACAAGATCTCTGTAACATATGTTTATGAAAGATCAGATCTTGAAACCCAAAGGATGTTTTTAATCTTTGGAAACCTTTGTAAACAAGTGTAAAAAAATGTATATGTTTTGTTCTGTATTTTTTGTGCTGCACTCACGAAATTCTGAGAGGAAGATACCTTAAATAAAAAACTTAAGTCGGCAGGCCGTTAGAACGATATCTTTATGCTGTTTGAATAACTTGGCCATGTCGTTTGAACGACAAAAAGATGTCATTTGAATGCCATCAAATGTCGTTTGATCCTCCAAAAAGCAAATGAAAGATCCATACGACTCTAAACAGTGCTTATCTCAGAATAAACGAGTTAGAAACATTCTAAAATCATTTTTAATGAAAATAACATCCTTAAAACATATTTTCGAATCCCATAAAGATTATGCATTTATACCTGAGAGATCAGATAATGATGAAGACGTGAAACGTGCACCAATAAACATTGCATGATATATCTTTGAAGCTTGTCCGCTACTCTTTAATACAACGTCATAGGCTTATACGGATCGTGAATTGGAATCCAATCCCATGACTTAAACTTTTGTTTTGTCTGGAATTTAGTCAATTACATACAAATTAACTCAATTGGAAATTTGTCCTTACAAATCTCCCCCTTTGACTATTCCGGGATAAAATCAAACCAGTGAATGCTAAGCCGGGCCGTCAAGCCGAATGACATCTAAATCCCATCCCATAAGCCCAAAATAAAAAATTATAGAGACACGTACTAGTATATGTTGGACCGGCAATCATGAGTTGTCCGAATGTGATGTAGTCGCAAAATCTTGAATCTTTGAAGAATACCTACACACATGAAACAGACAAATACCTTGTGAAGTATGGATGAAAAAATTATATAAACCTTCTGATACAAATTTGTAAAACAAACCATTTGTTAATATATAAGCATTCAAAAACATGTGCTTATCAATCAAAACAAACTCCCCCTACATCACATACTATCTTTCCCCCTTTTTGTCTCGAATAGACAACCAGTGAAAGAGATAAACATACAACATCGTATTTAGCATGAGGATAATTATATGAAGCATATCTAGATAGAGAGATGTATCCAACTAAAAATAATCATAAGTTAACAAATCTTAGCTAGCAAATAATCACATGATTGAACTTACCAATATCATGAATGATGTGACTAAATGAATCAATGCAGTGTATGAATCAAGCATGATCAATCGAAAATCGATTGCATAAATCCGTCAAAAACAACCCAGAAGTACCAAACCAGAATCCTATCAAAATATATACGAAGCAGGTACAAAATCAGAAATAAAAAATGACAAAAAGTCAATTGGGTCGTTCGAATGACATATGCATGTCGTTTGAACGAGGCAAGAAACGACCCAAAATAGTAGCCCGTCGCGCGATGCATCTATCAACGACCTATCTCGCGACCATACCTAACACTTTTACAACCTTGAAACTAGTGTCGCGCGATCGAACGACATCCAAATATTGTTCGAACGACATCCAAAAATCGTTTCAACGACTTTAAAATTTTCGTATTCCTCCTCTAAAAATGTTTAATTTTTTCCCAACGAAATTTTTCCTGAAAACAGAACCTGGAAATTTGAAATAACAGCAAAATATACTCAAAACTGAAAATATGAAACAAACAAAAACAATATGAGTTACATGCTAACATAATATCGATGTGCTCAAACATGGTTATGGAATGAATGGGCGTGAACTACAACAAATGAATCACAACTTAAACACATCGAAACGATCAAGAAGCTCTTATTGATGGATAAATTTCATCAAACTAAGTTTTAGCCATATGTGACAATAAATATACTGAGCTTAACAAATTAAATGAACAACATGCACACAAATCTGGAATTTTAACGATTCTACAAAAAATAGCATCTTTATACGACTTTTCAACATTAGGATTAGTGGTTCCATTCAGATTCCCTCAAATATTCATATTTATTTTTCTATATATTTTGAGGTTTCTACTTTCTCTCATTAGAGAATTCCTATTGGCCCTTTTTTGGCATTCATGTGATCTTTTTAACGCCTTAATTTTTTCATGGTCTCTTTTAAACGATGGATTTCACGACGAGATTATTATTCTATCATAGCGCTTTCCCATGCACACTCGTCATTTTTTTAATATATGCAATATCTATTCTCACGGGTAACGGTTCTTACATGCACACGTTCTCTCTAAGTCTAATTGCGCATAGATGACAAAATTGAGGGAAGGACCTCTCACCAAACTCAAATATGTATGAGAAGTCAAACATTTATATAAGCTCGTGTATGTGTGCAATGATGGCATATATTCAAAGTCAAATCAATATGCAAATCAACTTCGAAATAACCCTATTAATCAATGGTTAAGATCATTATAAGCATCAACAATTATGACCAAATGTACTAGCCACATGGATAATGAAACGATGGGGGTCCAAGCACACCAATATGCCACACCAAACATGTAAGCTCAAAACTAAAAAACAAATCGATTTTTTTTTATTTTTTAACATATTTTGACTCAAATAAAAACAAAATCTTTTTGTATTTTCTCAAAAGTATATAAAACCAAATATCTTTTTGTATTTTTCAATAAGACTAAAACAAATGAAAAATATAATATAAAATGATACATATGGCATAACACTAGCAAGATATATATCATGAAGCAAGAACTAACGTATGACAAACATGGCAACACAATCATCCATTACATCTAGCATGGAAAGAATCAAGTGAAACCAAACGAGAATCATAAAGTTTCATTCCTAAAGCCTCTAAGTCCGATTTCTAAATCCAAGTAGGTGTGTGATGACGCATAGGGGTTTTGGGACCCGAAACGACTTTATTCCTAAATTTCCTAGGAGCATTCTTAAGGTCATAGCAATAACGTCTAAGGTGACCTTTCCTACCGTAAAAAGTGCAAGTGTAATGACGGTGGGAATTACTACTTAAATGTGGACCTCTCCTAATATTCCTAGCCTCTCTCACACGTACGGGGCTAGATTTTGGAATGGGAGCAATACGATCATCGAAGCCAACACCACACATATCATCTTTGATTTGGACGATGTCGAATATCCAATCCAACTTTTCCAACGTATCCTCCAAATCAAACTTCACGTTACTCAAATCTCTCGATCTTTCCTCAAGCTCACTAATCCTAGACTTAAGCAAACGCCGAAACTCCTCAAACTCTAGAATCTCTTTCTTTAAAGTCTCCATCAAGCCACACAGACCATCTCTATCACCCTCAACATATTCTAGTTTCTCCCGAAGAGTCTTATCTCGTGCCTTAAGATCCTCAATTAATGCATCATTATTTTATATGACACGCTCTTTCAACCTAGCTTGTAGCTTCAAGTTTGCCTTTTTCACTTTTACCGCTTCCTTATACAAATCATTGAAGGCAACTTGTAACTCTCTCACATCTATCTCCTCCTCTTCCTCCTCATAAGATTCTTCCTCACTCGCTTGCGATTCACACAGAATGGCCATAGAAGTGTCATTCACATGAGAATATTTATAAGAAGATTTATCGTCGTCACTTACATGACATGACGTGAATTCTACAAAGTTGCGCTTAGTGGGGGAACTCTCTCCCTCTTTCGGTTCACTATCACTTAAGGTGGTATTATATGCAACCGATTTCTTACCATCCTTCTTAACTCAAGTGGGGAACTATGCTATCGTATGGCCATAACCCTCACAACCAAAACATCTATTCGACTCATCCCTTTTAACATTGTCACTGTGATTTTTAGGGACATGATCTTCCTTGTTGTTCTTATTTTTCTCAAATGTTTTGCATCTTTCGATTGCTTTTGTAACTTGAGAAAATATTTAAACCTTTTTGCCAATAAGTCTACATCCTCGAAATCAGAATCATCATCCGAACTATAGTCTCCTCCTTTCAAGATTTCAAAGTAATGCCATTTTCTTTCTTCGGCACTTGCTTGGAGGTAAACATGCCAAGCTCATAAGTTTTTAAGTCACCTACAAGCTCTTTTAATTTCGTTATTGTAAGCGTACCCAAGGAGTTTAAAACAGTCACTTTAGGGCCAAATCTACTAGGCAACAACCTTAGGATTTTCTTTATGACTCGGTTGTCGGGTATTTTTTTCTCCCAAGTTAAACGACGAGTTGACAACATTAAATAACCTAGTGTAAAACTCATCAAACGTCTAACTCTCTAACATCTCAATCTTCTCAATTTGTGTAGTGAGACTTTGATGTTTAGACTGCCTAACCATGCTAGTTCCCTCGTGAGTAAGTTCAAGGATATCCCAAGCCACTTTCGACATCTCACACATTATAATACGACTATACTCGTTCGGGGTGATAGTTTAGAGTTATAAAGTGCAAGTCTATGTTCGACTTCAGTCTCTGACTCAACAGGCTTTAAACTAGTGGCCTCTCCGTCTCTCGTGACTGGTGGTGACTACCCTTTTTCAATTGTTAACTATACATGCTCATCAATTGATTTAAATCACTTTTCATTCGCATTTTCCAATAATCATAATTTCTGCCATAAAAAATAGGAGTTCTAAAACCATCAAAATTTCCGAAATTCATCCTTAAAACACACGGGATCACTCACACAATAAAATAGTGTTTCTAGCTCTGATACTAATTTGTAGGATGCCCTTTTAATGCGTACTTTAGATGAAAACAATTTTCCTTTGCATTTTTTTTCCCAATTTTAATTACGCACCAAATGTGAACAAATTTTACTTAAACCCAATTTTATCTTATTTAATCCTAAACATGCATCTATCGTGATTAAAGCAAATAAAATTAATCAATTCCACAACGCCAGTGTACGAGGAAACCACACAGGAAAAAAAACCCCAAACGGCCCAAGCCAGAAAATCACTATTATATGGTTTTACAAGGTACAAACACTAGACTTACTCAACGAATCGATCCCCACAAGCCTTAACGCTCTTCTATGCATCAACTATTCCTCCATAGTGCCACGTATAAGTCCTTCCAGATACTCGTCCACAACACATGACTCCATGCGTACCTCGATGTCCACCGATATATCTTTGGTAATATCTACGATTCGAAACATGGAATCCTCCACTTTTTCACCGCAAAACTCGACGAAGCAGTTTTGTTCAACAGAGATGAACAAACTCCAGATGGTGCAAACGCAAGATTTCTATAACATATGTTTACGAAAGATCGAATCTTGAAACACAAATGATGTTTTTAATCTTTGGAAACCTTTGTAAACAAGTGCAGAAAAACGTATATGTTCTGTTATGTATTTTTGGTTATGCACTCACGAAATTCTGAGAGGATGATGCCTTAAATAAAAAACTTAAGTCGACAGGTCGTTAAAACGATATCTCTATGTCATTTGAACGACTTGTCCATGTTATTTGAACGACACTGAGATATCGTTTGAATGACATTAAATGTCATTTGATCCTTCAAAATGCAAGGGAAAGATCCATACGACCCTAAATTGTACTTATCTCGGAATAAATGATTTAGAAACATTTTAAAATCATTTTTAATGGAAATAACATCCTTAAAACATATTTTTGAATCCCATAAACATTATGCGTTCATACCTGAGAGATCAGAACATGATGAAGACATGAAACGCGCACCAATCAACACGACATGATATATCTTTGAAGCTTGTCCACTGCGTCTTTGATATAACATCATAGGCTTATACGGATCGTGACTCGAAATATAATCCTATGACTTAAACTTTTGTTTTGTTCAAAATTAAGTCAATTACATTCAAATTAACTCAATTAAAAATTTGTCCTTGCAATAACATGGACAAGTAATGTAAGAAATTGGCTAATGTCCATGAAATAAAAGTAATGGTGAAGTGATTAAATGGGTAATTAAGCAACCTAAAAAGATTTAATCCATAATTAACAGAAGAGTGTTTATGAAAGGTTTCAATGAAAAATAATTATTTTCAAACACGGTGTATGTGTGTTGAAAGGTGATTTTTAAGAAAAATACTAAAGTAAGTTTGGTGTAAGTAAATGGGTAATTTTGATAAAAAGAAGTTATTTTCCTAAACAAAGGGTATGTGTTTAAAGTATTTAATCGGGTGCATTAAATCGAGAAATCAATGTCAAGTCAAGAAAAAGGTGCACTTTTATAAGATTATGGGGAATCAATTGGAGCAAGTAACGTTTTGGAATAAAACGGTTTCATGCATTAATGTATATATATACGAAGTAACTGCATGTTCATGTAGGTAAACGTGTTAAAGTTTATTTTCTGTCATTCGATTTTATATTGCATTGTCGTATTTTCCCACTGGGCATTATGCTCATTCCCTCCTCGTTGTTACGACAGTTTGTGAGGGGTTCTGTATTTTGAGAGCATTACACAAGCAAGTAATCTTTTTATCTACGTTAGTATCCCTCTATGCTTGGATTCCAGGGATGCTTCATACGGGTCCCTCTCATAGCTTGAAATAAATTGGAATAGCATGTTAAACAAGTGAAAGGTTAGTTAAATATAACTGGACTAGCAACATTATTTAGGTTGTCTCATCGCACTTCACACCTAACGTTCGGGATGGATCGATTTTACCACGGGTAATCCATAAATTCAGGCTGAAGTGTTACAAATGGTATCAGAGCTCTATGTTCAAGGTTCCTTTTGGGAGTGACGTAGTGAAGTCAATAGAGGGTCTTTCGACATCGGTGTTGGATTTGGGCTGATCACGCTAGACTGGTGACGATTTCAATTTGTGCTCTCGATGACGAAGTTAAGAATATTAGCACGACGGGCAAGTTATTGCCAAGTTGCTAGTGTCCAAGTTAGTGCCAATAATAGTTCTCGACGCTTCTGATGTAGGCATAAGCCATCAGTGGCGACACCACATTCTCAAATATGAGGTGCCTTAATGTTAACCCTTGATGTTGTGAGATGCCTAGTGATCGAGTGGAAAATCGAGCGTCCGTGTAATACGCTAGTCGTTGTTATCGGCTTCCAATCTCAATAAAAAAAAAACCTAAACTTGTAACTACACTTCTTAAGGAGTATAGTGGCGAGTCTGGGTATCGAATCCACGGGGAATGGTTGATAGAATTTAATTGATTTATTACTTCTAAAGAAAAAATGAAAAAGATGACGATGGTTGAAAAGAGAAAAAATAAGTAAATAAAGAAGTTAAATTAATTAAGATGAATGAGAAAGTAAGTTGGAATACAATCCCCCTAACCCTAGTAAATTACCGTATAGAAACCTAGAATTGTAAATTATAAATTTGAATGAATCCAGTCTTTATAGATCCTAAGCATTACATATATGAGGATCAAGCCCGCACCATATGAAATCAAAGGTAAATATAAAGCGGTGATAAATAATTTTACGCACATCATATTCTTAAACATCCCAATTACCTAGGGCAAGAGAGATTAAAAGATCTACAATGGTTGTAAAATTGTCTCGCACGACTCTTTCAAATTTTTAATTTAAATTCTATTTTCTACATAAGTAATTTACATTGGGATGGGTTCATGCATCCCAACCTTTAAAAACTTATCTAGGCATGATTTTATTAAATGAAAATAAATTCATAACAATGCATGTAATTGCTGATCTAAGAAACATTGTAAAAACAAAAATTACAAAACAAGTGATAATTGAATTGAAAATAGATTTGAGAATAAATAAGAGAATGAAAAATTGATACTTGTATTCAGCAATAGGGAAAAGAGATGAACTTGAATCCAGAAAAATTCTTCTTCTTCAAACTTACAAAAAGACTCTCTAAAATTCTATTCTACTCTCTAGAATTTGACTCCTTTTGAAATGAGGTAGGGCTTGGTATTTTATAGCACCAAGTAGCACAAATTTGACAACTAGAACTGCTTGTTGCGCAAGTTTTTACTAGCTATGCACCTCTTAATCTTCATAATAAATGCCAGGATTTCGCATGACCGGACCGGTCCATTATCGTGCAACTTCAAAACATCGTAACTTCTTCACCGTAGCTCGGATTGAGGTGCCGTTTTTTCCAGTGTTCTTGTAATTTAGAGCTCTTCAACTTTATAGTCGGCCCCACCTCTGGACTAAGGCTGAAAATTACGAAAATTCCCTTCAACTCTCCATTTCTTGGTTTTTTTCACTGTTTTGAGTTCTCCTTCGCACTAACTTGCATGAAATACATGTAAAACACATGAGAAATATACAAAACACGAAATACTTTCCAAAAGAGGTTAGTAGAATAAATATGAGACAAATACAAACTATTTACCCTGCACGGGATCATAAAAATACCGAAACTAAGGGAATAAATGTGAAGAATATGTGCCTAATCACCTAGTAAGATCTTAATAAAGATGAATGACGTCCATCAAATTAGATAAATGAGTTCTTAAAGTCAATTATTGAGCTTAAGTGACTAGAGTGTCATGTCTAAGCGATACTGACTTTGTGATAAGGACGCATTAGGTTCCTTGGTTGGGTGATTATGGGTTGTTAATAATGATGATATGATTAGGTGAACTTGATCCTTGGGGTAGTGATATGTCGTAAGAATTTGACAAATTCGGTAGGCTTGTAGACCCGTGTTGGTCATTACTTAGGAATACATACTCAAGGCTTAGTTGATAGGATAATATCATTATAGGTGAGTGCCTTAGTAATCATTAATTGATAGGTAAATGTCCTAAGCCATGATATGGGTTACTAGCCATCGATGGTAAGCGCATTGCGTGTATAACAAGGATAAATTGAAGTGACGTAGGAGTAAACTTTAGATAGTCTTCAATGGTGTGGTTTTAGAAAATATGATGCGACATTTGAGGAATAGGATACCTTGAGACATAGATAGTGTGAACTTAAAGGCTTATAGGTTGTATACAATATCCTATATTATGCCAGAATCCTTCATAATATAAGCCTGTGATTTGATGCATAGTATATGGCATGAGTCGTTTTGAAGGAAGTTTTCGGATTGGGTCTCGGGGAAAGGGTCATAGGTTAGACCTATGCTAGAGTTTTAAACAAAAGGGAAATGAGGTTTTTATTTATCTAAATATCGTAGCTCATTTTAGCGGCCTAAGCATTGGATAAATGCCAGGAGGTTTCGATTTTGAGTATGATTTAAGGAAGTCCTTGGATTATCCTTGGGACTAATTACATGTGGCCTCCTTGGGAATAGAAATCGATTTGTTGTGATGTCTTGAGGTGTTAAATGGTTAAAGTGCGACATGTGTAGAGACTTATAGACTAGTATATTTGTGAGTACCTAATAGTCATGATTTGAATATTGGGAAATTAGTAGGTCTTACTTGTTATAAGGAGATCATGGGTGATGGAACCTAGTTCGATTTTTAGTAAATTTTACATTAAGTTATGGCTGACATCATTGCGGAGCCAATTAAGCTCGGTGTTATAGAGTGAAAGTGTTCTAATGAGAGTTATATTGAGGGTCATGTGATGATCTCATGTTATTGGTCAAATTTTAAGGAGTCAAATCACGTAGTCCTCGGTGAGGTCATCCAACTTGATATAAATAGGTGGTGCAACCTTCTACAAAAAATTAGAGACTAGTGTCATGATTGGGCATGATACTCATTTGTCCTAAGATGACCAGTGTAGGAAGTGTGGTACTTGATTTTGATGGGTATTAGGAAAAGCATTGGGGACTTAGATTGATGATGTCAGGTTGAGGACTTGAAAATAGCACCCCAAAAGGGATATCGAAGCATGATTAGTATATCGACATGTGTCGACAGTGTAGGTTAGAATAGCCCTTGAAAGGCAAGGATTAGTTCTTAGCATGTCTTGCAGACTGGTACGAATTAAGAAGCATAAACCTATGTAGTATTTGTTATCCTTATAGTGATAATGGTGACCGGTGTGTCCGTCACGTAATTTCAGTTTGGGTAGAATCTGGAGATAGGCGTAGTGGCGACCTTGTGACATTGGAGATTATAATAAGGTGAATGTTTCTCTTAGTTGGGAACTGCTTAAGGAGACGTGTGGGATACAATCATGGTACAATAAAGTAGACAGTAACTCAGGTGTACTAGGTTGGTCATGACGTCATGTTGGCTAGAGAGATGGATAAGGTCAACTTTTACAAAGGCATTTGGCATTCGTCCACCGGAGTGGCTCACATTCATCAAGGATGAAAGGAGAAAGCCTTATTCCTAAGGAAGGAAGTCCATCATTTGACTTCTCAACGGATAATAGGTTCGTATGTTACTTTCATCTCGAGGAGATGAGCGGTTCGTGATCTAATTCGCCACGGTTAATAACTCAAGCCTGGGTGTATGGCTATATTAGAATCCGATGGGAACATCTGGTAAGAGTCATAAACTTCAAGCGTATGGATTAAGTTCGCCTTTTGTAAACCATAGCCGTTGCATGCAGATGGGATTCCCTTGAAACGATCATTTGTTCATTCAGATTCGTTATGTTCTTTCAGTTCCGGTAGTCGAGGACTGTGTTCCTTCAGTTTCGATGGTTGAGGACGACCTTTTAATTTTAGTGGTCTGGTATTGTTCCATGTTAACAGTTTGGTCATAGCTCGACTTAGCTCAGTACAAATGAGAATGGACCCGGTGTGGTCATTACAGCTCAGTAACTCGACGCGCTCTTATTTGAAATATCCCTTTATTTGCACAAGTTTTGTGTATGTGTGGATGCGTGTTTTGCCGCACGATTTGCTTGTAGTATTCGTTTCCTTAGGATTAGCGATCTTTTTTATTAATAGGTATAACAATTAGTGGCTCTAGTTATAAAGATCAAAATTATGATTTGAGGATATCGTAAAGTGTTAAAACTCGAGGAAACATAACACACAATGTTATTTTGCCACAGTGAGTGGATTGGTGTAATACTCGGGTGATTGCTCCATAGTTAGACACCTAAAGTGATCCTAGGTTCATAGAGGGATCTTTTAGAAGGTGTTATTTGGATGCACGATTTGTGACTTGGTTGGTGTATCGCTCTTCGGAGCGAGTGACTAGCTATGCGAGGTTAGTATCAAGTTTAAGTGAATTTACGTGGTCAGGAAGACCCAAGAATTCGAGTAGACTCATGATATGAAATCTTAAGAATTAAAATAATTTATGATGATGGATTGGGTGTTAGTTGTATGACATTTTGCTCTTAGGTGAGTGTCAATCATTAGAGAGTGTAACTCCGGTAGAGGCTCCGATATGCTTTAGGTGTTAGCAAAGAAGCCCTAGGACTTGATTAACATGATCATCGGGCAAATGAAGACTCGAGGACTGTTATGTGATTTTGATGGCTAGCCTGATGGTGAGCGTCAGAACATGTTGCATGTCGAGTCCTTGGTGATATCCCCTTATGAAAGGGCGTATGATGACTTAGATTGAGGACTTTTATGTCCTAGTCCTGAAAGATTATCACGACTTAAAATAAGAGTTGACAACCTTCAGGAACTTGAGGAATTGATGGATTAATAATTTCGAGGATGGCATTTCCTAAGGAAGGAAGAATGTAACACCCGCCCTCGTGATTTTGACCTTACCCATGTAATTCGGTGACTTTATGTGATCCAATTAAGCTTTAGACTTTGTAAGATGAATTGTGGGTCAAAGTTGGATAACATGGTGGCTTTGGTGCACTTGGTTGGATTTTGAATGACCTTAAATTCAATTTGGAAAAATTAGGGTCGTTCGAATGACATTTAGAGTCATTCGAATGAGATTCAAATCCCGTTCGAATGGTCTTCAAATGACCTTCTACCGACCCATCTCTCTTTAGAAACCTACTCTCATTATAAACTCATTCGAATTATGTTCGACTGAGATGCGGTTCTCTTTGGAACGAGATATAGTTTTGTTCGAACGTTATGGTAGTTCTCATTCGAACGAGATCTATTCTCGTTCAAATGAGATTGTAAAAATCAATTTCTATAGATTTGGAAAATGTCGTCAAATTCCTGACCATTGGATTAAGGCACGTGTCATGCTCCCACAACAACAGATCAACTCGGGATTGGAGCTTTGGGCATTTTAGGAATTTTTCCCTTGAGGGTTTTTGGGGTATTTAAGTGATGGTTGGCTCATTTTAACCCATTTTCAATCTGATTTTATTCTCTCTCCCTCTCGAGAGCCCCTATACCATAAACTACCTTACACCATCCTATAACTACCACCCTCCACCTTAAAATACCCTACTATTTCGTAGTCTCCCGCATATTTATGTCTTATAAATATATCTACACCATTATTGGGCAAAATTATGAATTTTGGGGATGATGTTAGGGATATTTGTAGAAGGAAATGAGAGGAAAGAAGAGGAAAGCACTAGAGTTTGAAGGGGATTTTTCTTAGAGATTCATAGATATTTTATGGAGGCAATCTTGGTGGAGCTAGGCAACCTATTTAAGGACACCTTAGGAGGTAGGGGTTTCCATTTTTGTTTACATTTTATCCACCATTGTTGAAGCTTCCTTTGAGGTGGGAAACCCTACACTTTAGCTTAAGAACTCTATTTTCCATATTATTGGTCTTGTAGTTAGAGTTTGTAAGAGTTGAATGCATATATGATTTAAGAATGTTATTTCTTATGGTTTTTGAAAATGGGTAGGGTTTCAATAGTTTTGAGTAAAATGATCAATTTTAAGAAAACCTTATTGTAAACACCCCATCCTAAGACCCCCGTAAGCACCTCCTTAAGTCCTTAGCACTCAATCGTTCACCATAAACCATAAGTCATACTTCGAGGACTAATTAAGAGGCCATTGAGTGCTCCTGGATAGCGTTTAACTCCGATTAACTCTCCTGCTTGAGATAAAGCTCAATGAATCTTGAAAGGGCTCTAAACCCCCTTTCCGACGGTCCATCCCATGGACGAATCGGACTTACGGTCCAGAGGATTGGTCCGTTTTAGTCCGAAAACTGATCCAGAGGCCATTAAGCTCTCTTGGCCCCCATTTGACTCTAGATAACTCTCCCACTCAAGTGAAATCTTAGTGAATATTCGAAGGGATCTTAATTCCCTTTCCAATGGTCCACCCCATGCGCGAATCGAACTTGCGATCCAGACGAACGATTCGTTTTACCCTAAAAACTGATCTGGAGGCCACCGTGTGCTCCTAGGACCCGCTTGAATCTGGTGAACTATCTGGCTTCAGCAAAGCTCAATGAAGTTTCAAAGGGCTCTGAATCCCATTTTCCAACGGTTCGTTCCGTGCACGAATCAGCCTTACAGTTCGGACGAACAACCTATTTTACTCCGAAAGGTCATCGAGCGCTTTCAGGTTGTATTTAAGCTTGGTCAACTATCTGAACCGAATAAAGCCGAATGAAATATCAAAAGGGCACTGAATTCCCTCTTTAACGGTCTGCCCCATGCGCGAATCGGACTTACGATTCGGACGAATGATCCGTTTTTCGTCGAAAACCTCCCATTTAGAGACCAGCGGGCGCTTTCGAGCCACGTTTGACTTCGATCAACTCCCGAACCCGGGAGTGGCTTAATGTATTCTTAAATGGATCTGAATAACCTTTCTAACGATTCGTCCCTTGTGCAATTAGAACTTACGGCTTGAATTAAATTCCCGTTTCTCCGAAAAACCTATTCTTGACTGCCTATAGGCACCACAGGGACCTTGCCGATGAGTAGTGTATTTGAGGTGCTATGCTGATAGGTAGGTCTCGGACCATACCAATTGGCACCCCCTTTGTCACTTTGTAAAGCACCCCTGAACATCGCTCTCAGTGAGTCACAGAACATTCTCTCGAATTCAGAGTTGTTCCCTTTCCTAAAAAAGCTCATTTTCCCACATTCCCTTCCATCACTTTCTCACATAACTTGGTAATTTCCCCTACCTCTCCATACCACTTTCATACCATTGTTAGATCAGCATATCTACATCTCAAGGTCAACATCAAGCACTCATAAGGAGGTCCAATTATCAATCCCTTTCTCTAATTCTTCGATTTTAGTATTAATCATATAATTTCAACTCTTATACTTTTGTTTCATTACATTACATCCATCAATCCCTACTCTTTATTACTAAAATTTAACATATTCTATTTTCATAAAAAAAAAGAAGGGTTTATCCATAAATTCCAGAAGAGGGATTTCCATTTCACACTCTCACTTTTAAAAGTATATTTTCCCTACACACACACATAAGAGAAATCCACGTTTGGATTTATGGATTAAACCCCACCCTATGCTATCTTCGAACTACGTGGACTTTGATGCCCCATGGGCTACGTAGGCGTATTGGGCCAATCTCAGGATTCGAGTCCTCCTTTATGCATGTTTATATGTTTCTTTCATATCTTACATATATGTATTCTTTATGCATGTCATATTCTTATATGCTTGTGTTCCGTCCAATGCACAGATCCTCTCTTCGATAGCGACTTGTGATTCGGCAAGCACTCATATTATATTTTGAATTATTATTTTTGGGAACATTCCTAAGGATGAATTCACTCCGTCATTTTTCATGGCGAGAGTTGAATCATTCCATTCTCCACCTTTGTTAGACACATGCGCACACACATCACGGAGTCTAAAAGGAAAAGATTAACATTTGTCTATGAGAGACCGAAAAGGGGGGATGGGTGCCTAACACCTTTCCATTTCGTAACTTAGTCTCTGGACCTTCGAACCACTTGGTTTTGCAAGCATCAGTATTGGCCTTGATGCCGTTCTCTTGAGGCGACGACATTCCTTTTCCTGTTTTGAGCAAAATAGGCTAGCAGCTCTATCTCTTTACATTATCCCCCATAATGAAGACGACCGTGCGCCTCGAGAAAGGATGCACCCCATGCGTGCGTCGAAGGAAATTTGAGACATCGGGATGGCCATAGTGGCAACTCTGTTGGGGACGTTTTGCATTTTAAGAGGACTATACTCTATTTATACATGGGTGTTATTCTTTTCTACATGTGTGCATATGCTCCCACCTGTATGTCCCGATTAGTCCTCTACTTACTTTTTGTATATCTACCTCATGCTTACATTTACCATGCCCCCTTCTCATGTATATATTATTTTTTACTCGCTTATACACTTCACACAGTTATATATATTCTCCATGCACATTTTACACACTTACACTTACTTTCACTTCTACTCACATGCTCCACACACCACCTGTAGAATATCCATGTTTAGTTTCACTAGCACACACCCACACTTTTCTCACTTGTACATATCTTCGTGATCACTTACACATCTCACACACCACTTGCAGTTGATCCATGTGTAGGATCACTAGCACAAACACCCACTTGTATATACACACATATCACTCACTCACACGTATTATCCCCATGCTTTCCTGTCACCATGCTTAGTATAGCCTTCATGCTCCATGCTAGATTTACTTTTCGTATATTATCCTTCATTAGTGTAGTACTCCCTTTACTTAGCATGCAAATAAAAAAACATCTCTCCATAATATACTAATTAAGACTCATGCATTTGGCTCACTACATCACCAGAGTATGGCAATATTGACCAAAATTTTGTCCCTTACTGGAGGGTCACTTTATAATGAGTGCCGACTTCACTGGGCGTAGTTAACCTAAAATGATATGACTCTCACCTCCCATTTTTTTTAAAAGGCCTAAAGCCCTATTTTATTATATAAAGTAGGAAGAGCCTCTCCTTGGTGGCCTTACAAGCATTAGAAAACTTTAAAATATTTAAAAAGATCTTACACTTGGCATACCACATCTATCTAAATTAAGAAAACCTTTAATCAACTTAGGCAAATTATTGAAGTTATGATAGGTCTTGGATACTTTTAAACTAGATGCTATTGAAGCTAATCGATCTGCTACAATGTTATTCCGTCTCCAAATGTGCGTAATGAAGATCTGATGAGGAGACATAAAGAGGTTAATCTCATGAACAATGCTTTTGAAGTAACCGGAAACAAGCCATCTACCCTGAATCATATTCAAAGATGTTAAACAATCTGTTTTAATTATAAGCAAATTGAAACCTATTCCCAAACAAGCTTTGATACATTTAAGAATAGCTATCAACTCAGCTTCTAAACTTGATGTTTGGCCAATATACTCATGCATAGCTTGAATAATACCACTATTAGATCCTCTGATAAAAATCCATATTCCACTATCTCCTGGATTTCCTTTACTTGATCCAACAACATTAATCTTTATTGCATTAGCAGGAGGATTAACCCATCCAGTGATTAAGAACACTGGTTGCTTTAGAATCACTTTAATATTGAATTTATAAATAAGATCTTGATGATTCTTTGCTATAGGTTCTCAAGCTTTAAAACTGCTGCCTTCTGAGATACCAATCCAATAATGTTTTTGATGATTACTTCACTTGACAAAGGAGTGTCTTCAAAAATGTCTTTCAATCTAGCTTTCCAAATTTCCTAGAGGATTAAGATATGAAGGATTTTAAGGAAAAATTTCAAGTAGTCTTTATTTGACTTAGATAGCCACCATAACATAAAAAGAGAAGAAAAGGATAACACAGTAGATTCTAAAATAAAAAATATTATTGAAATGAGTCCAAATTGCCTTAGCAATTGGACCATTAACAAGCATATGAAGGCTAGATTCTTCCTGCTTATGGCAGCATTGACATCTAGAAATAGTAGGGATATATATATTTTTAATGTTTGGATACAATGGAACAACATTATGAAGAATTTTCCAAGGGAAAATGGAAATCTTTGGAGGAACCTGATGAGACCATAGGTTGGAACAAATAAAGCTTTTAAGATTAGGTGAAGAGCAAATCTGAACAACAAATTTCAAAGTAAATCTTCCAGAAGTAGAGGGTTTCCGAATAAGATCATTTTCAATTAATGTTGAATTTTCTTGAAGAAGATATTATGCTTGATTTATTCTCTTATACACTACTAACCCATTTGAACTTATCACATTGTTATAATTGTTCGTCTTAAAACTGGCCCAAATACCACCTGAAGTATGATATCTCCATGCAATTTTAAGACCAAAAGCATCACTAATTGTCTTCATGTCTTTAACACCAAGTTCATCCTCATCAGCAGGTCTGCATATGTCATCCCAACTAACCCAAGCATGTTTAAATCCCCTTAGATCATTTGAACCCCAAAAGAATCTACTAAATATCTGATTGATCTTTTGAAAGATAGTTTTTGGTGGTTTTAGAGAAGCTAGAGTAAGTATGGGAATAGAGGTTAAAACATGTTTGATTAGAGTCAACCTACCAACTTCTAACAGGTATCCAAATTTCGACCATTTAAGCTTAGCTCTAATGTTAGCAATCAGATCAATATAGTCTCTAATTCTGCTTCTCACTGTGAACAGAGGACATACCAAATATTTACTTGGAAGAGATTTGAAAGGAAGACCCAATCATTGGCCAATAAATGATCTTCTAGAGATTGGGGCTTTTAGATTAATAGAGAAAGATCTATTTCTCCTATTAATGAGTTAACCTGAAGCTTTTTCATAGGACTCCAAGAACTTTATACGATCTACGAGACTTCTTTTTCCTCCATTTATGAAAATAATGGTATCATCTGCAAAACAAAGATTAGAAACAAGAGGACCACCTGAAGGGTGAGATAAGAAATAACTTTATTGGATATACGAGGCTTTGCAACCCTCTATACAAAACCTCTCCCATTAGGACAAATAAATAATGGGAAATAGGATCTCCTTGCTTCAATCCTCTATTAGATTTGAAAAATCCTGCAACACTTCCATTGATAATGATTGAAAACCAATTTGAATAGATTATTCTACAAATGAAGTCAATAAAATCTTCACAAAATCTAAATCTTCTAAACACCTTAATCCAGAACATCCAATCCACCCTATCATAAGCTTTCTCAATATCCAATTTGATAAGCTCATTTGATCGATTACACTTCTTATTAATCATACTAGCCATATCATAAGCAAGAAAAATATTATCCTGAATACTCCTCCCCTCAATAAAGCCACTTTGAGATAGAGAAGGATATGAAGGTAGTTAGAGAGTCTATCATTTAGAATTTTAGAAACGATTTTCCCCTTGAAATTACCGAGGTTAATATGTCTGAAATGAGAGCAAAGAGTGGGGTTTGAAACTTTAGGAATCAAAATAATAGAAGAGCTAGACCAACTTCTAGGAATTTGGGCACCAAGAAAGAAAGATTTGATGGCATCACAAAGGCCCTTTTTAATAATATCCCAACACTTCACATAAAAAAACTCCTCTAAATCCATCAGGGCCTGGACTACTATCTCCATTAAGATTAGCAACTGCATTGAATATTTCATTCTCTTCAGGAACTTTATTGAGATGAGCATTCATATCATCAGTAACTAGTCTTAGAATAACATAAAAAATCTCCTCTTAACCTGATGTAGGTTCAGCCTGCCATCTATCATTTAAATGATTAATTAAGGATTTTCTATGTCCTCTTTACTAGTCTTCCAACTGTCTTCATCATCTTTAATCTCGTGAATAGCAATAGCAACCACCTTAGCCTTCACAGTTGAGTGGAAAAACTTTGTATTCATATCTCCCTCCTTAAGCCATCTGACATTAAATTTATACTTCCAAAATATCTCTTCAATAGCCAAAGCTTAATTTAACTTTACTTTAGACTGCTGCAACTCCATCCTCTTTTCTGCACAATGATCATTTTCAAACTCAAACTCCTTCAAAAGAACATCATCCTCCAGATCTTGAACATTCTAAAAAATATTTTTAAAAGTGTTTTTGTTCCACTACTTCAAAACTTACTTAAGGTTTTTCATTTTTATTGAGAAATTTCTCATAGTAGATGCTTGGACATTGTAAGGCCATGAATTTGTAACTGTTTCAATGAAAGTAGAGTGGGAAAGCCACATTTTTTGGATTTTGAATGGTTTAGGACAAACATCATTTACTGAGTTTATAGAGAGAAAGAGAGGAGCTTAATCACTTCAATTCTTAGCCAAATGAGTGATGTTTGTATTAACAAAGTGAATTTCCAGTTGAGGTTACGCAAACCCTGTTAAGTCTAACACTAATTGCACCATCTTCAATTCTATAGTTAGTCCAGGTAAATCTAGAGACACTGAATCCCAAATAAAAAAGGCCACACTGATTAATAGAATCATAGAAGTCCTCTACTGTTAGATGATCTATTAAATTACCTCCAATCTTCTCCTCTTAATTAGCCACAACATTATAATCTCCAATGAACAGATGAGGAGTATCTTGGATGTAAATTAAGTTCTCTAAGTTTCTCCATAGATCAACTATATCATGCCTTGTACATTTTGCATATATAAGGCTAATTAATATTTACTTAAGAAGACTTGGATAATTAACTTTTAAAGTGAGACTTTGCTCTCCATATTTGATTATCTCTACATTTATTTCAAACCTCCATAAGAACCGTATTTTATTAGAACAATTACTAATCACCTCTTCATAATTCCACTTAAAAATAAATTGATGCAACTTATGTCTCTTTTTCTTAGGCTCGTGAATTGCAATTGCAGGCAAATTGATTTTTTGGAAAGTTTTTTTAACTCTTCTACTAGTGGGGGAGTTTGTTATACCTCTAGCATTCCAAGAATTCAAATTTATTATTGAGAACAGATGGTTAAAGATTTAGATATCACCTTTGAAGAGGCTCTTGTTATTATTCTGAAAAGAGGGTCAAATGGTTGTTTAGAGGTTTGACTTGTTGGATTGAGGCCTGACTTAGTATGAGAAAATTCGATTTCTTAGCTATTCTTATTATTTCTATAATTAGTGGCCTTTAAAGTATTCCACTTCCTATCAAACATGGAGGGACAAATAAGGAGTTCTTCTTGCATTGGATTTCCATACCACTGACCAATGTTCTCATCTTATAAACGTGATACAAGGTCTGATAGATCGGGGTATCATCGCCCTGCCAGCTAATCCCAAGCCCAACACCACTCACAACCTTCTTCCAATATATGGAACTGGGGCAAATGCCGTCTTCCTAGAAAATAACCTAAAGTTTGACCCTTTTACCCAAATCATACCCATCAAACCACACATCACCCCCACAGTCTCACTTAAACCTCTCTAGGTTCGCCTGTCATTTCTCTTGCACCCTTTATGTCTTGATGATCAAGCCCTATCACTCCTTACAAGTGCTTTTATTTCCATCCGCACCCGATCATAGGGGGAGGCATGTAACTACCTGATGTGTTTGACCAACTCCAAAGGTTTGGGTTGAAATTGTCTGTCAAGATGTCCATTGACTACCAGAAATTCAGTGGCCTATTTATGGATGCCCGAAAGTGGGCTCGAGAATCAGACGAATGGGCGGTGCCCATTAAAGAAGTCAGTTTAGATGTTGTGGTACAGATCATGGCAGATATGTTTAACTTGATAGAAGAAATCTGTAGCATTTCTGAGTTTCTCACTACTTTGAAACTTCAGGGACGGTTGGTCCCTTCACTCTTGCATTTCCCTGATGAATGGAAAGACTTATACGATAGAGCTGTAGAAGTTATCGAGTGCATTAACTACTCTTAGCAGAAGGACATAGTTGCCACCAGATGGGGGGATGACTTTGACAATTCAGACGATGAATTGAATCATAAAGAGGCCAGTCCAGTTGCCAACTTGTGTGGAATGATCTCCTTTAAGGATTTATTGGGATAAATAAACAAAGTATCCATTCAGCCTGAGATAGATGAAGCCACGTGGTTCTTATTCTTCCTCACCTCAACGAACCACATGACCATATCAGGGCGGTACTACAAAGATCTGATCCCCCATGCAACCAAAGTAGACAAAGGAAAGGGAGTGGACGAAGAGATCCCAATGCCAAAAATGATCGTCGAGGAAAGCAAAGTCCTCGATCAACTCAAGAACACCCAAGCCAACATAACCCTATGGGAAATTTTCATGTCCTTTTATCTGAACCAAAATGCATTGATAAATCTCCTCATTGAACCCATAATTTATCCCTCTACTATTCCTAAAGAAGCCGTGAATGTGGTTGGATCCTTAACCTCTGCCAGACTCCTCTCTTTCTCTGAAGTAGAAATCCTAAAATTTGGCCTTGATCACAACTATGCTCTCAACATCTCTAGTGAAGTCTCAGGGAAGACAGTCCCACTATCACTTGTCGACAATGGATCTGCTCTCAATGTTTGTTCTCTTAGAACCTTCAACTGCTTAGTACTGAAAGTCAGCGACCTCACTCCTACATTTATCATCGTGCGTGTCTATGACAACACTCGAGAAGTAGTGAGTTCTATAAAACTCACACTAGGTGCTGGCCCTATCAACCCTATGATAAATTCCAAGTCATAGACAAACCTATATGATTTAATCTACTCCTTGGACGTCCATGGATCCACATGATTCGAGGGGTATCCTCTTCTCTTCATTAAAAACTAAAGTTCTTTGTCAAATGTCAGTTCATCACCATTTTGGGGGACGATGATATACGGACAGTGCCAGTACCAGCAATCCAGTATTAGAGATTCAGCATGGGACCAATGACATATTCCTCTTTAGTTTCAAAATTGATCCGCTCCCTGTACCAGCAGGGGATAACTTCAAAGATCGAGTATGTCCATAGCACAAACCTCACGATAATGTTAACGTAATTTAGATGTTCAAGTACATGCAATTTATGCTCGAAATGGTGTTAGGATGACGTCAGTAAGGAATCCTTGAGCCCATAGTCCTGAAAGAAGCATTTCCTCCATGTGGTTTGGGTTACCAATCTTTACCGACTGAATTCAAAGCACTCCGTCAACCGCGACTAAAAAGAAGCCGGAAGGATAAATAGACAGTTAAAGGGGACTCTCTGAATGGAAGATTTATCAAGGAGGGTGAAAGCTGCCCCTTTTATGGATGCTCAAACACTATGGTATGACCACATTGACAAGAAGATGAAACCGGGGTTGGAGATCTTCTTTTAAGACAACCACACTAGGGATGAAGACTCAAAGCATGAGGTAAAACCTTTGACTGAGCAAACCATGGCAATCACTGAGAACTCCTAGGAAAGTGGCTCTAAAGAATCCCTTGACTTGCAAATACTGGGGATGAGTCTCTGCATGATCCACTAAGATGTTGCATATCGAACCCGTCCATCAAGATCACGACATCTGATATCCCTCTCCTAAACTGGCATGCTAAACCAGTCCTGCCAGCTCAAGCCCAACAAAACCCTGTTGAGGACATCACTGCACCTATTTCTATTTCTCTTTTTCCTGATGTGAATGTAATTGAGACCTCTTTTGACGAGGTTCTCAATCCTGTTTTCCCTGAAAATGAAATAAATGAGGATTTTGAGTATTTTGTTGTGCCTTACATTAATTGTGTTGATTTTAATCAAACTTTTAATGATGATAATTTTATAAATGAATAATTCTTAACCGATCTCAATAAGGAAAAAATAACCATGTATAAACTAATGATGATGAGACTATTTTTATTAATCTCAGTTATAGTAGCCACCAGTGCGAGATGAGGATATGGTCTACCCTTAACGAGCATGAGCGTGCACAATTTGAAAAGTTATTGAAAGAGTTCATAGATGTCTTCGCATGGTCCTACGACGACGTGGTTGGTATTGACCTAGAAATAGCTCAATATAAGATCCCGACAATATCAGAATGAAAACCAGTTAAATAGAAGTTGAGGAAACTCTGAACCGAATGGTCGCTCAAAGTCAAAGAGGAAGTGGTCAAACAACCGAACGTGGGTTTTATTCGCGTAGTCGAATACCCTAAATGGCTTGCCAACATCGTCACCGTGCTGAAGTATGGAGGAAAAGTTTGCACGTGTGTCGACTACCGGGATTTGATCAAAGAATACCTAAAGAATAATTACCCATTGCTAAACACCATCATGATCATAGATAACACGGCCAACCATGCCCTCAAGTCATTTGTCGAAGAATTTATCGATTATAACCAGATCAAGATTCACCCTAACCATGAGGAGAAAATTGCATTCATCACCCCCTTGGGAACTTTATGCTACATCGTCAGGCCATTCAGACTCAAAAATATCGAGGCGATCTACTAAAGGGCTGCCACAACTATCCTGCACGACCTTATTCATAAAGAAATCGAGGTTTGTGTGGACGACATGATCATAAAGTCCAAGACTCAGGAAGGTCACATTCTCGCCCTCCAAAAGATCTTCGAGTGACTGCGACAGTACCAGATGCAGCTAAGTCTACAAAAATGTATTTTCAACGTCACTAAGGGGAAACTCTTGGTGTTCATGGTCAGTGAGAAAAGAATTGAAGTGAACCTCACTTAGGTGAAAGTTGTACTCAAAATGTCATCACCTCGAACAAAGAAAGAAGTTCGAGGATTTCGAGGTAAATTGCAATACATTAGTCGGTTCATTAGCTAACTGGTCTCCATTTGCGAACCCATTTTCAAACTTCTTCGTAGGAATTCAACTAAAGTCTAGAACGAGGCCTTCTATGAAGCCTTTGACCGAATCAAGCGATACCTCACTCAAAAACTGGTCGGGTACGAAGTCAATTACATTGCTTTAGAGAAAGCACACGTCACCTTAGTTTGGGTCACACAAAAGTTGTGGCATTACATGCTTGCCTTTCCTATCATACTAATATCACAAATGGATCCCATTAAGTAATTACTAGAGAAACCTACCTTATCAAGTCAAATGGCCCGATGGTTAATGCTACTAACCAAGTTTGAATTGTGTACGTCATGCTGAAAGCCATGATGAGGAGAGCCATCTCCGACTACCTCACCAAATACCCCATGGAAGGAATTGATGTTTGGGTCTCTAAATTTTATGCCTCTCAGGAGGATCTCAGATGGAAAATGTTCTTCGATGGAGCTACCCATAAGAAAGGATTTGGCATTGTGATGCTCCTTATCTCCCCTGATGACTCCCACATACCCATTGCCATCAACCTAGACTTCCCTTGCACCAATAATAAGACTAAATACGAGGCATGAACCGTAGGCCTCAAGATTTCCCTCGATAAATGTATTAAACACCTAAACATTTATAAGGACTCTGCCCTCATTGTAGGCCAAATCCTCAGAAAATGGAAAGTAAAAGACGAAAAGCTCATACCCTTCCATTCCCACCTAGAAGAGCTCGCCTCCCAGTTCAAAATCTCATCTTCCACTACCTTCCTTGCTCGAAGAACAACCTAGTCGATGCCCTTGCAATCCCGACCTTAAAAATTGGCATGCCCGAGGGAATAACAATGACCCCTTTTCTAGTTCAGAAACATGTTATGCCCACCCATTGCTACCACATTGAGCTTGTTACCGAAGAAGATCCCAAAATGGACAAGTTATGGTACTATGATATTTGGTTCCCCCTTAAACATGGTAGGTATCCCCAAGACGCAGATAAGAAAGGCCGTGTGACCCTTCGTAAACTGGTTGCCCAATACATCATTTGCGACAAAACACTTTTTAAAGAAAAACTTCGACGAAACCCATTTGCATTGCATAGATGGAGCTGATATTAAAAGAATGATATAGAAAATCCACAGCAAGGAATATGGACCCCATATAAATGGTCACATACTTGCTAAGAAGATCATCCGTTAAGGTTAATATTGGACTACCATGATGTATAATTGCACTGCCTATGTTCGAAGATGTATCAAGTGTCAATAATTTGCTAATCTCCAACACTTACCTCCTCGGGAATTATACAACATGACCTTTCCTTGTCCCTTCTCCACCTGGGGCATAGACATCGTAGGGAAGGTCACTCATAAGGCTTCAAATGGTCATGAGTTCATTCTAGTCGCCATTAATTACATCACCAAATGGTAGAAGCCGAGTCATACGCAGTGCTGAATGCCAAGAAAGTTTCCAAGTTTATCAGGAAGAACATCATTTGTCGATACGAGATTCCCCTTGAGTTAGTATCAGATATCGAGCTCCACTTCGAAGCCGAGGTCACAGAATCGGTCTACGATTATGGGATTTAAAGACATAAGTCTTCTCCTTACCAACCCCAAATCAGTGGTGATGTCGAAGCCGCCAATAAAAGCCTCAAGACAATCGTCAGCAAAATGATAAAAAATAGTAGAAATTAAGACGATCGGATCCCGTATGCCCTCTGGGGATACCGCACCTCTATCAGAACACCTACCGGTGCTACCCCCTGGTTTCAAGTATGCGATATGAAAGAAGTTATCCTCATTGAGCTAGAAGTGCATTCCCTCATGTCATGCTCGAGAGCAAAGTTAATGAAGAAGATTGGCATCAGAGATGCTATGACGAACTCTCACTCTTGGATGAAAATATACTTAAGGCTCTATACCACATACAGGGGTACCATCGTCGGATAACGCGATCATTTAATGAGAAAGTCAAGGATAGTGGCATCCAAGAAGGAGACCTGGCTCTCAAAAAATTATAGAACCTGTCTTGGACCCCATAGGGAAGTTCAAACTAAAATGGAGCGACCCCTACATCTTGAAGAAAATTCTGTCAGGCAGTGCCGCTATGCTCACAGACCTCGACAAAGAAGAGATGGTGCGTCTAGTCAATCTGAATCGTCTCATGAAATTCTACCCTTAATTTGAATTCTCGATGTGCTACGATTCTTCTTATCCCCCTTCTGTTAAAAAAATCATTATTTCCCCTACCCAGAACTACGTGGGACCTGATCCTCTCAAAAAAATTATTTTAAAAATAAAGCTCACAAATTTTCGAAACCCTCAGAGGTACGTAGGCAGCCCATACGACACACATATGTGCGGACCTTTTTTTCTTCGCAAAATGCTTTTCTTTTCTAACCCCCAAGAACGACGGTCCATTTTATCATTTACATGAACAAAAGGATTGTGTATGCCTTAGCGATTGATATAGATAATTCAAATGCAAAACGTATCAAAAGACACAACAAAAAATGTCAAAATCATTTTTATTTCAAGTCAAGGAATACAGCTATTACACGAAATATCAGTCGAGGGAGTCAAATAGACCACCCCCTTCCAATAACGAAATCGACTTACCTAGTCCAAATAGTCAGTCTCACAGAAAAACCCTAAAACATGCCATATACCAACATAAATTACCCTAAACATAAAATTTCCCCAGTTAAATTACCAGCTTCACTAATATCGCCCTCAACTGCTAGACGACCCTGCCTCGTCATCATTACCTACGCCCGAAGGTCATAAGTCTCCCAGTCCTGATTATCACTTTGTATACGTTCCATGTAACGACACGCCTTGTTAAGTTTGGTTAAAACCACAACACCCTCCTCTATGGTGTCGAAAGCCACGAAACACCTTTGACGAGTCTCCGCTTTCAAGATCTTCCTAACTACTCACTTCCAAAACCATTTCAGATAATCCCCAATCACATACCAGGCCACTCCTACAGATTGTGACAGATGGGTAGACGGTCGGCGACACTGCCATAAAGGTCCCAGTATCATCCGTAAATATTTAGTCATGCCCTCCATCGAAAAGAAGTTTATTATGCAAGGGGCACGATTTATTCCCACTCAGCTTGGCACAGTAGCCTCCAAGGGAAATAAAAGGAAGTCTGTCGGAGGCCAACCATCCGCACGTACCAATACTCTCCTAGCTGCAAAATGAGTTTCAAGTCTTCCCACCATAGCACCGACCAACGAAGACACCATGCCCCAAGCTCCACGAACTAGTTCAACTAGTTTTCTATTGATGGGCCAAAACTGAAGAAAGGTCAGACGAAAAAATTAGGCACACCCGACATGGGATACTTAGGAGGGTCCACCAAGAGAAATCTCTCTATAAGCCACATAAACAGCATCATCAGGCACCCCCTCATAAAACTTGAACGTCCTTATTTTCAAACATCGAGATCATTAAAGGTCTTTACCGGCACCAGTGTAGACACCACATTTTAGGACCCCCCCAAAGCTTCTCTTTAGGTCCATAGTACTTCCCCACTCACCATGAACCCCAGGTCATACTCCGAGTACATATCTAGAGGTCAATGAAATCTCACATGCCCCGTTTGACTTCGGTTAACTTCTTAGTCATAGAAAAAACTCAATGAATCTTTGAAGGGGCCCTAAATCCCCTTTCAAACGGTCCGTCATGTGCGCTAATCGGTATATCTGTTCAGAAGAACGGTTCATTTCCCCTCGAAAACTAACTCGGAGACCACCGGGCGCTCCCGGACTCTATTTGACTCCCGTAAATGTGACACCCCGACTAATTAAATACCGGGTAGCTACTCCTTTATTAAATTAATTCAAAACGCCAAGTTGGTCCAGTTAATAGCATCACTGTCGAAAATATTTTATTATTACTAACCACCTAGTATTTAACAAGTAAGTTGCCAAATTTTAATTAAAGTCTGATTAACATGCCACAAGTGTAATGAAGAATAATAACACCATTCACCATAATGAAGTAAATAGAATAACCATCACAATAATGTAAATAAAGTCTGGAGGAAAACTCCTCACAACAATACCACAACTGAAATAAGTAATTAAATACTGAATCAATGCATGCCAAAGTCTGAAAACTGTAATGGAAAAGTAACTCTAATGGAACTGGGCAACATGCCCTAAAACTGAAGAATACTGAATACGGAATCCAAATGATAGAAGTGTCTAAAAGCAAATCCCTTTAGCTTCCACAAACAGCTACAGCTCGTCACCTGAATGAGTATCCTATGCATGGTGTCCTTGTGGCTGGGCACCTAAAATGGTTTTACAAAAAGTAGATTTGAAAGCAAACGGGTCAGAGCCCGAATGTGGAGATATTTTAAAAACCTGCAAGTGCTTTAAAAACATTTAAACATTAAATGCAAAGTACATGTTAGGACGTGCACTCACATGAAATTCTCACCTCTCGTCTAACTGTGCACTCCTAACGTAAGCACCAATCTAAAATGACACAACCACTAGCTAAGTGACATCATATCTAGCTAGACTGCCATAGGTTCTACCCTTATTACTCGGTTCCCATTAACATTATAACGATCACAATTAAATAGGGGCTTAACGTAAATTCAGGTTCTCATATAAAAGTAATACAACTCATTATAGATTAGCCCTCTATGTTATTCCATAGTTACACACAATACCATATGAAAATTCCCAATTTATTAAGCGTATATTTCCCACAACATAAATATACAATATAAGCACCCTGAGACTATGCTGCGGTGCACACATACTCTGCTATCCATCCCGGTACATCACGTACATAAGGATCACATATTCCGAATCTCTCAGGAATAGTTCAGATAACACAAATCACAAATAGTGGAGGCGAACACAGTCACATCACATGGGTCACGCACATACCTGCGTTCCCACGATCAGCAGACTTATTAACATCCCAATAAGTCCTTCTCTGACCTATGTTCATCGAGGTAACCAGTCTAAATCCGGGCAACACAAGGATTTGAGGGCCCTAAGCGAACGCAAACCTCCCGTGATAGCAAGTATGGTAGGTATGTCATACACACAATTCATATACCAATACTAAGTAAACACACATCTTAGTAATCCCGTAGTTTAATTGTAGTACTATTCTCATTCTAGTACCAATATATAATTTACACACTTTATACGATTCTGGTTTATAATCATACGCGCCATAATTTATTCTCACGTCGTAGTAGACACTCACGTCTCAACCCAAACAGTCCATTGATTTAAATCACTCGTATATAATTTACTCCTCATAATAACCCAAAAGTCCCAAATCTATCAATACATCATCAAAGGAATGTTATCTCTACCCTCGAACAAGTTTACGGGACTCCCAAAATCAAAACAGGCCAAAAAGGCCTAAACTGCCAGCTCGTTAGAAGTCTCGTTCGAACGAGGCTGTTCGAACGAGATTCCAGTTCGTTCGAACGAACTGTACCTTCTAACGAGATCTCGTTCGAACGAAGTATCGAACGAAATTCCCTTTCGTTAGAAGCGACTGGTCAACTCGTTAGAAGCTCGTTCGAACGAGCTCGTTCGAACGACCTGGGAAGGTCTTCTAACGAGGGACCAGTTTCGGCCCAGATTTTTCCCAATCTCGTTTTTCACCATTTCTACTCCTCAAATCTCCTCTAAAATTAGTCCCAACGATTGTTTTAAGGTCTCTAATCAATCCTAAATATACTATAGTCACATCCTAACACGTTTTAAAGGATTAATTCATCCTAACATCAATCAATTTACAAATCTCTACACTTTTCCCCCAATTATTCAAGAACATGAACCCTAAACTTTTAAGTCCTCAATTAGTCCATTCTAAATCTGTTTTTCTTACATCCAACATATATTAATACCAGAATAATCATCTCTATATGATTCTACATGCAATTTGTCCTCAATATTCACGTTCTAAGTCCAAACAACATGGGTTTTCATTTATCTTCTAAGAACAATTGTAAATCTTCAAATTATCTAACATGGAGGAAACATTCTCTGAATTAAAAGAAATTAAATCACTTGCCTCGATTGTCTCTGAATTTGGTGTTGATTTTGTAAAGATTTTCTGCAGAATTCCTTCTCCTTCTCTCCCTCTCTAAGCTTTCTTCTCCAATGGCTATGGTGGTTAGGGTTTGTTTTGGGGAAACTTAGAAAACCTAATCTAACAACCCCCATAGCTTGTTGGGTTAATATGGGTTGGTTAGTGGCTTAGTGGGTCAATTCCCAATCAGATTTACTTCTCTAATTTTCGTCATTTTTAATTCCTAAAAATACGAAATTACTAAAATACCCTTTATATTGCCGGTATGGCCTAAAAATACCCCGGGACCCAAACTACACCCCCGGCTAGTGTTTTCTGACTATCTCGACCCTTCTGGACGCGTTGGCGCACTCAAAACGACCATACGGTTAATAGAATTTAAATTCACTTTTATAAATAAAATAATTATATCCTGACGCGACTGTCACACTCGTTCCAATAAAATGACCAAATTGCCGTAAATCAATCTCACGACAAATTTCATAGTTCAACATTCAATATAACATCATATATACTCAATATAGTCAAATACCAACTCACATCTCGCTAGTATTTTATCCGTATTAATTCCCAATTAATTCTCATTTAATAATTAATCCCAAAAATAAATATAGCCAAAAATACGGGGTATTACATACTCCCCCCCTAATAACTGAATTTCGTCCCGAAATTCGAAACTAGAAAGTACCTGCTAAAAACAACTCTGGATAACGTTCGCGCATCTCATCTTCGCGCTCCCATGTGGACTCCTCGACATTGTGATGTCGCCACTGAACACGCACTAACGGAACTATCTTTGACCGCAGCTTCCTCTCAATTCGGTCCAAAATAACAATCGGCCCCTACTCGTAGGAGCTATCCAACTGGAGATCTATGTCCTCCACAGCAATGTGAGAATGAGCCAAATTATCTCTAAGGTATTTCCTTAGCGAGGAAATATGGAACACATCGTGAATCCGATGCAAATGCTCCGGTAATCCAAGTCTATACGCAACCGGTCCGATCCGCTCAATAATAGAAAACGGCCCCACATACCTCGGTACCAACTTCCCCTTCTTCTCGAAACGCATAATCCCCTTCATAGGAGATACCCTGAGCAAAACCTGGTCCCCCACTTAGAACTCCCTGAAAAATCTCTTCGCATCAGCATAACTCGTCTGCCTGTCTTGAGCTACCCGAATGCGACTCCGAATCAACTCAATCCTTGCCGAAGTATCCTGAATCACTTCCGGCCCAAGTAGTTTGTTGTCCCACACCTCTAACCAACATGCTGGGGAACGACAAGGCCTACCGTACAATGCTTCAAACGGGGACATGCCAATAGTGAACTGATAGGAGTTGTTGTAAGCAAACTCTACCAGTGGAAGATACTGCTCCCATCCACCCCCAAAGTCAATAATGCACATGCGCAGCATGTCCTCCAACATCTGATTTGTGCGCTCTGTCTGCCCATCGGTCTGCGGATGATAAGCCGTACTCAACCGCAATTCCGTGCCCATGGCCTCCTGGAAACTCTCCCAAAACCTCGAAACAAATATCTTGTCTCTGTCAGACACGATATTTAGGGGTACACCGTGAAGTCTCACAACCTCTGAAATGAAGAGCTGAGCATACTGTCCCGTAGTGTAGTCAGTCCTTACGGGTAAAAAGTGAGCGACTTTGGACAACCTGTCCACAATTACCCAAACGGAGTCGTGACCCCTCTGCGACGTAGGCAACCCCGTGATAAAGTCCATGAATATGCTCTCCCACATCCACACCGGGACCTCCAACGGCTGTAGCAGTCCTGCCGGTCTCTGATGATCCGCTTTTACTAGCTGGCAAGTGGCGCATTTCGAAACAAACTCAGCGATATCTCTCTTCATACCGCTCCACCAATACTGGCGTCTGATGTCTTGGTACATTTTGTCTCCTCCGGGATGTACCGCAAACCGTGAGCCGTGTGACTCTGCCATCACCTCGTGTCGCAATTCCTCCCCTTCCGGAACCACTAATCTCCATTGAAGCGTAATCCCCCGTTTGAGCTAACGGTATAGGACTCGGCTCCCTCTGCTAGTAATCGAACTATCTGCTCCTGACAGAACGAGTCATTAGCTTGTGCCCGTACTACCTTCGTGACAATCTGCGGTGTAACGGTCATCACAGACATGAAAGATCGGGCCACTGCATCCTGGTATCCCAACTCCTTCCACTTTGCCTTCCACACCTCTGCCACCTCATCTGCTGGCCTACGGCTCAACGCGTCTGCTATCACGTTAGCCTTACCTGGGTGATACTGGATATCGAACTGGTAGTCTTTCACAAACTCAAGCCACCTACGCTGCCACATATTCAACTCTTTCTGCATGAACAGGTATTGTAGGAACTTGTGGTCCTTGAACAGTTGGAACTTCTCCCCCAAAAGATAGTGCCTCCAAATCCGTAGGGCAAATACCACTGCTGCCAACTCCAAATCATGCGTGGGGTAATTCCTCTCGTGAGGCTTAAGCTTACGGGAAGCATAAGCTATGGCATGTCTCTCCTGCTGCAATACACCTCCAAGCCCTTGCAAAGACGCATCGGTGTATACCAAATACTCAACTCCCGGTCTCGGCAATGCTAACACAGGTGCTGAGGTCAATTTTTCCTTTAACTCATCAAATGCCAACTGACAGGCATCACTCCAGATGAATGGCACACCCTTACGAGTCAGATGTGTCAAAGGACCCACTATCTTCGAAATCCTCGAATGAACCTCCTGTAGTATCCTGCTAGGCCCAAAAAATACGAATCTCAGTCGGTGTCGTGGGTTGTCCCCACTCCCTCACCGCGGATACTTTCCCCGGATCAACAGATATTCCCCGGTCGGAAATAATATGTCCCAAAAACTGGACCTCCTTCAGCCAAAACCCGCATTTCTCATATTTTGCATACAACTCGTTTTGACGAAGTGTCTGCAAAACCTGCCTCAAATGCTCGGCGTGCTCCTCCTCTGTCTGGGAGTAAACCAGAATGTCATCAATGAAGACAATGACAAACTGATCTAGGAAATCCCTGAACACTCTGTTCATCAAGTCCATAAACACTACTGGAGTGTTGGTCAAACCAAAAGGCATAACCCGAAACTCGTAAGAACCATATCTCGACAAGAACGCAGTCTTCGAGACATCCTCCTCCCTGATACGCAACTGATGGTATCCCGATCTTAAATCAATCTTCGAGAAGAAACAAGCTCCTCTCAACTGGTCAAATAAGTCATCGATTCGAGGTAACGGATACTTATTCCATATCGTGACCTTATTCAACTCTCGATAGTCCACACACAATCTCAGTGAACCGTACCTCTTCTTCATAAACAAAACTGGAGCGCCCCAAGGTGAGGTACTCCTGCGAATAAAGCCCTGACCTAACAGCTGCTCTATCTGATCTCGTAGCTCTCGCATCTCTGCCGGAGCCATACGGTACGGTGCGCGTGTTATAGGCCTCGTATCTGGCAATAGGTCTATAACAAAGTCTATCTCTCGACTGGGGGGTAGGCCTGGTATCTCCTGAAACACATCCGAATACTCCCTGACAACCGGGATCGAATCTAAAGGAATCACAACCTCCTTAGAGGTATCCTCCTCTATGTAATACAGATGCGCGGTCGATCCTCCCTCTGGGCGAGGCATCGCCACTACGAACATCTCTTTCCCCGGAATGGCAAAAACAATGCTCCTGCTGAAGCAATCAACCATGGCCCTATAAGCTACGAGCCAATCCATACCGATAATCACATCGTGAACATGCATATCTAATACCAACATGTCTGCAGGTAATACCAAACCACCATTCTCGACCCCCACTCCCCGGCATATCAAGAATATAAGTGACCCACTCCCCAATGGTGAGTCGACACACGTCACTGTGCTCTCTCCCGTAGCTAACAATCCTAAGGCTTTCGCGAAGTGTGTAGCTATAAAACAATGTGTAGCCCCCGTATCAAATAATACCCGACCCATAGTGCCATGGATAGGAAACGTACCCTCAATCGCAGGCGATGCCTGTGGAACTGCTGCCTGGTAGACGTTATAGACACGTCCATACTGTAGCTGCCCCTGCTGAACTGGGACTGCTGGAATGGGTGGCAATGCTGCCATCTGTGGCGGTGCGGGGAGAGCGGAGGGAGACATAGGCCTCTGCGGCTCCTGGCGAGCACCCTGCTGCTGCTGCTGTGAGTCCCTGCCCCTATCAGGACAATCCTATCGTTTATGGCCAGTCTTGCCACAAAAAAACACTTCCCTGGGAAGTTCCCTCCTCTCTGCCCCTGCGGTCCCCGGCCCTGGTGGCCGTTACCGTTCCTCCCTTGGCCCTGCTGGCCCTGCTGAAACTGCTGCCCATTCTATCCCTGTTGGCCCTGATGACCGTTTGGACCCTGATGGCCCTGACGAAAACCTCCCTGACCCTGTCTGTAGTTCCCTGATCGGAACCTCTTCTGATCCCCCTGCTGGGAACCCTGCTCACCCTGTCTCTGCCCCTGAACCGATTGTGCCCCACCGGCACCATGTCCTCCAGTCCTGCCCTGATGGATAGACTCTCTCGACCTCTTGCCCTCAGCCATATGAAAGCGGTGGTCCTGGCAGTGTAACAAAGCAGCGTTAACCACATCAGAATACGTGGCCAACGAAAGGTTCCCTAACAGATACTGACGGATCCTCCATTTCAACCCGTCGGTGAATTTCTCAATCTTCTTCTTCTCTGTTGGTATCTCATCCGGAACGATATTCAACAGATTTGTGAACTCGGCCACAGTCTTACCCTCCTGCCTCAGACTCATCAATTTCCTCCTCATTTCCGTGTGAACAGTCGACAGAAAGTACTTGCGGTCGAACCGCACCCAAAAGTCCTGAATAGTGAGAGTATCCCTCTCCTCCACGGTGGTAATAGACTCCCACCACTGCAGTGCAAATCCAACTAGCTTGAAAGTAGCTAGCACCTGCTTCTGAACGTTTGTGCACTCATACATCCTCAAGTGCCTCTGTATATTCTTCCTCCATTGGCTCGAGACTACCACATCTGAGCTACCTGCAAACTCTGGCGGATGCGCTTTTTGAAAAGCGTCACGTACACGCTCCCAAGCAGATGGGAATGCATTTGCCTGTTCTGGCGCGGCAACCGGCGCCTGAGGTGGTGCTTGCTGGACTACGGCAATTGCGGCATTTACCGCTTGGGCTACTATAGCTGCAACCTCAGCGGCGTTCATCATGCCCTGAACTGGAGCGGGCTGGGGTTCGGGTGTTGCATCCCTGGGAACTCGTCGTGCACGTCGTGGAGGCATCTGAAATAAGAACAAAGTTTATAAGTTCGCTGTTTATAAACTTAAAATAGCTGAAGAACGAAGCATACACAAAAAGAGTACAACAGTCCTAAAATATAGGGCTCTATATCAAAGAAACTTAGCGGAAACATAATAGCCGTACAGATCCTAAAGGACACTAGAACCTGATGCTCTGATACCACCTGTGACACCCCGACTAATTAAATACCGGGTAGCTACTCCTTTATTAAATTAATTCAAAATGCCAAGTTGGTCCAGTTAATAGCATCACTGTCGAAAACATTTTATTATTACTAACCACCTAGTATTTAAAAAGTAAGTTGTCAAATTTTAATTAAAGTCTGATTAACATGCCACAAGTGTAATGAAGAATAATAACACCATTCACCATAATGAAGTAAATAGAATAACCATCACAATAATGTAAATAAAGTCTGGAGGAAAACTCCTCACAACAATACCACAACTGAAATAAGTAATTAAATACTGAATCAATACATGCCAAAGTCTGAAAACTGTAATGGAAAAGTAACTCTAATGGAACTGGGAAACATGCCCTAAAACTGAAGAATACAGAATACGGAATCCAAATGATAGAAGCGTCTAAAAGCAAATCCCTGTAGCTTCCACAAACAGTTATAGCTCGTCACCTGAATGAGTATCCTATGCATGGTGTCCTTGTGGCTGGGCACCTAAAATGGTTTTACAAAAAGTAGATTTGAAAGCAAACGGGTCAGAGCCCGAATGTGGAGATATTTTAAAAACCTGCAAGTGCTTTAAAAACATTTAAACATTAAATGCAAAGTACATGTTAGGACGTGCACTCACATGAAATTCTCACCTCTCGTCTAACTGTGCACTCCTAACGTAAGTACCAATCTAAAATGACACAACCACTAGCTAAGTGACATCATATCTAGTTAGACTGCCATAGGTTCTACCCTTATTACTCGGTTCCCATTAACATTATAACAATCGCAATTAAATAGGGGCTTAACGTAAATTCAGGTTCTCATATAAAAGTAATACAACTCATTATAGATTAGCCCTCTATGTTATTCCATAGTTACACACAATACCATATGAAAATTCCCAATTTATTAAGCGTATATTTCCCACAACATAAATATACAATATAAGCACCCCGAGACTAAGCTGCGGTGCACACATACTCTGCTATCCATCCCAGTACATCACGTACATAAGGATCACATATTCCGAATCTCTCAGGAATAGTTCAGATAACACAAATCACAAATAGTGGAGGCGAACACAGTCACATCACATGAGTCACGCACATACCTGCGCTCCCACGATCAACAGACTTATTAACATCCCAATAAGTCCTTCTCTGAACTATGTTCATCGAGGTTACCAGTCTAAATCCGGGCAACACAAGGATTTGAGGGCCCTAAGCGAATGCAAACCTCCCGTGATAGCAAGTATGGTAGGTATGTCATACACACAATTCATATACCAATACTAAGTAAACACACATCTTAGTAATCCCGTAGTTTAATTGTAGTACTATTCTCATTCTAGTACCAATATATAATTTACACACTTTATACGATTCCGGTTTATAATCATACGCGCCATAATTTATTCTCACGTCGTAGTAGACACTCACGTCTCAACCCAAACAGTCCATTGATTTAAATCACTCGTATATAATTAACTCCTCATAATAACCCAAAAGTCCCAAATCTATCAATACATCATCAAAGGAATGTTATCTCTACCCTCGAACAAGTTTACGGGACTCCCAAAATCAAAACAGGCCAAAAAGGCCTAAACTGCCAGCTCGTTAGAAGTCTCGTTCGAACGAGTTCGTTCGAACGAGATTCCAGTTCGTTCGAACGAACTGTACCTTCTAACGAGATCTCGTTCGAACGAAGTATCGAACGAAATTCCCTTTCGTTAGAAGCGACTGGTCAACTCGTTAGAAGCTCGTTCGAACGAGCTCGTTCGAACGACCTGGGAAGGTCTTCTAACGAGGGACCAGTTTCGGCCCAGATTTTTCCCAATCTCGTTTTTCACCATTTCTACTCCTCAAATCTCCTCTAAAATTAGTCCCAACGATTGTTTTAAGGTCTCTAATCAATCCTAAATATACTATAGTCACATCCTAACACGTTTTAAAGGATTAATTCATCCTAACATCAATCAATTTACAAATCTCTACACTTTTCCCCCAATTATTCAAGAACATGAACCCTAAACTTTTAAGTCCTCAATTAGTCCATTCTAAATCCGTTTTTCTTACATCCAACTTATATTAATACCAGAATAATCATCTCTATATGATTCTACATGCAATTTGTCCTCAATATTCAAGTTCTAAGTCCAAACAACATGGGTTTTCATTTATCTTCCAAGAACAATTGTAAATCTTCAAATTATCTAACATGAAGGAAACATTCTCTGAATTAAAAGAAATTAAATCACTTGCCTCTATTGTCTCTGAATTTGGTGTTGATTTTGTAAAGATTTTCTGCAGAATTCCTTCTCCTTCTCTCCCTCTCTAAGCTTTCTTCTCCAATGGCTATGGTGACTAGGGTTTGTTTTGGGGAAACTTAGAAAACCTAATCTAACAACCCCCGTAGCTTGTTGGGTTAATATGGGTTGGTTAGTGGCTTAGTGGGTCAACTCCCAATCAGATTTACTTCTCTAATTTTCTTCATTTTTAATTCCTAAAAATACGAAATTACTAAAATACCCTTTATATTGCCGGTTGGCCTAAAAATACCCCGGGACCCAAACTACACCCCCGGCTAGTGTTTTCTGACTATCTCGACCCTTCCGGACGCGTTGGCCCACTCAAAACGACCATACGATTAATAGAATTTAAATTCACTTTTTTGAATAAAATAATTATATCCTGACGCGGCTGTCACACGCGTCCCAATAAAATGACCAAATTGCCGTATATCAATCTCACGACAAATTTCTTAGTTCAACATTCAATATATCATCATATATACTCAATATAGTCAAATACCAACTCACATCTCGCTAGTATTTTATCCGTATTAATTCCCAATTAATTCTCATTTAATAATTAATCCCAAAAATAAATATAGCCAAAAATACGGGGTATTACTGTAAACTCTTCAGCTTGAACGAGATGGAATGGATATTCTAAGGGGATTAAAAACCCTCTCTAACGGTCTACCCCATCCGCAAATCGACCTTACGTCACAAACGAACGACCCATTTGACTCCGAAGGGTCATCGGGCGCTTTTGAAGCTCATTTGAACAAGATTAACTCTCTGAACCAAACGATATTGATTGAATTTTAGAAGTTCTCTCAATACCCTTTCTAATAGTCTGTCTCGTGTGCGAATAAACCTTACGGTTCGGAGGAACGATCCATTTTCCTCCGGGAATCTCTTGTCCAAAAGATCGTCGGACACATTCGAGCCCTATTTGACCACAGTCAACTCCCAAAATAGGTAAAGGCCTAATGGATTCTTAATGGTCTCTGAATAACGTTTCTAACGGTATACCCCATGTGCGATTCAAACTTACGATTTGCGTTTTACCATTTTTTCTGAAAAATATGCATGAGATTGCCGAATGGCAAAACTCATTTCCCTGCCTGTCGGTAGTGTGTCCGGGGTTACCATCCAATAGATAGGTCAAGTACAATTTCGATCAGCACCTCCTTAATGACATATAAGGAGAGCTTGATCTCACTTCGAAAGGCACCTCAGAAACATCCCTCTCAATGATCTTAGCTACAATCTCTCAAAGTCAGCATGGTTTCCCTATTGAAACCTCTCCTCTACATTCCATTTTCATCCCTTTCACACCCAATTTAGCAAAATACTTTCCCTCTCCTCCTACCACCTCCATCCACATTCAAGGGCAACCCTTCAACAATCACTATCAACTTATAATTCTCCAAAGAAGGTCCAAACATTTTTCGCTCTCTTTAAATTTCCTTATTTTTGCATTAGTTATTTAATTCTTATTCTAGCATTTCATCTTTGTTAGTTCACACATATTAATATCCCATTTTTTTATTAATAGATTTTCACATACTATATTTTCTATAAAAAAAAATGAAAATAAGAAAAAGAGGGTTTGCTCATAAGTTCCAAACGGGATTTCTCACCACATTTTCTCAAACCCAAAACAACGTTTTTCTCCACACACATATAATAAAATCCCCAGTTGGATTTATAGGATAAACCCTACCCTCATGTTGCATGCGAACTACGTGGACTTTGATGCCTTTTTAGGCTACGTAGGCATTTTGGGTCAAAACTCGAGACTCGAGTCCTCTTTTCCCATTTTATTCATATATTATCACTATATATTATATTTGTGATTCATGTTTGTATTTTATCTAACATATATCATCGTTTCACAATAACGATCGATCTCTCGATAAGAGCACACATGATATATTTTTCATTATTATATTGGCAACACTCATATGGATGACCTCGCTCCGTCTTTGTCTATGACGCGAGTCGAGTGATTCAACTATCCCTCTCTATATATATATATACACGCACACACTTCGCAGAGTTATTAAGGAGAATAATAGCACATGACCATGAGAGACCTAAAGGGCGAATGGGTCTCTGACACCTTCTCATTCTGTAACTTAGACCCCAAACCTCTGAACTAATTGGTTTTGCCAGCATCAGTTTGTGTTTGATGTCGTTCTCTCGAGGCGACAACATTTATTTTGCCTATTTTGTGCAAAATAGGCTGGTGACTCTATCTCTTTACATCATCCCAAACTGACGGTGACCGAAGCGCCCCGAGGAAGGGAGCGAGACCTTTTCTTCTCTCTCCAATGCGCGTGCGAGCACCGACCCCTTGGAGGAAGTAACGGGGATGGACACAGTGGTGACTCCACTGAGGAATTACTTATCATAAGAGGGCTAAACTCTGTTTGTATGGATGTTATCATTTTCCGCATGTGTGCGTATGCACCTACCTGTATGTTCCTTTTTACCTCTATTTACTTCTTGTATATCTATCTCATTCTTATATCACTCCTCACTCACTCACTTGTAAATACCCTCCATGTACACCTCACACTGCTTACACTTGTATATAGGATCACTTATCACACCACTTAGAATATCCATGATTACGTTTCACTCGCACACACCTCCACTTATCACACTTGTATATATCCATGCTCACTTGCACATATCACACGCCACTTATAGTTAATCCATACTTAGGTTCACTACCACACACTCACTTATAGTTATTCACACATCACTCACTCACACGTATCCATGGTTAGTGTAATCTGTATGCTCTATGCTAGATTTACTTTTCATGATACTTATGCATTCTTCCCTATTAGTATAGTGCTTCTTTTACTCATCATGCCAAATAAAAGACTCTCTCCATAATATAATAATCAATAATCATGCATTTTGCACACTACATAACCAAGAGCATGGCTATTAACCCAAATTTTATCCCGTACTAGCGGTCACTTTGTGATGGGCACTAGCACGGAAGGTATAGTTAGCCTAAGAAATATGACTCTCACCTTTCATTGGCCTAGTACCTTCGACATATATCGAACGGTTCCCCCCACTTCGCACCACTTGACCAAACTCATGACGGGAGGTATATAGCAAGGAATTTGTTCACTTACATCGAGTATATTAAATTCTCTCTCACACGTACTATCCCCACAAGGTATATAGTGAAGCAATTCACGTACACTCAGGTATATCAAATGGCTTGTCCACACGTATAGATTGCCCTCAAAAGCAAGAAGTATATCGTGGAAGTCATGCCAAAGGAGGAACATTTACACTAACTAAACAACTGCATAAATCTCATATAGGCGTCAAACCTAGGGTAATCATATTTAATTTTCCGATTACTACACGAAACTCTGTCGAAATGCCGGGTCGGCATGCCGTTCAAATTTTTGTGCGATTTCGTCTTTTCAAAATAGGACCCTGTCCAAGAGCTTGGAAATAAGTCAAACCCTATCTTACCTATTTTTCAAACTCAATTTTTCCAGGCTTGGGTCCTGTCCGAAATTTATTTTGTATTTAGTTAAACCTAATACAGGTGAAAACACAATAATGATAATAATCATGCTGAGATTTTTCTCTCCTTTTTTCCTCCTCTTTCTCGAAAAACCAAAAACATTTTTTCTCTTCTTTATCAAACATACCAAAACATTTTTCCTCCTTTTCATCATAATACCAGAAAAAGTAAAAAACATTTCATTTATTTTTCAACAAAAACAAATCATTTTTCCCCTTTAAAAAAAATAAATTTTAATCATTTTCCTTCTCAGGTCGATTGCATACCCGATTCTTGGCCTGGCTCTTTATTGGCTTTGGTCTTTCGTCAAATCGTCCTAAAACTTCATCAGTTTCCTGCAACTCCATCCGAGTCCAGAATCTACCTTTATCGGTCCTTCATGGAAAACACAGATCAAGCACCGAACGTACAGCCTGATCTGATTGCACTCCTAGTCCAACTCAGTGCCAAGATTGATAATCTTCAAACCGAAGTTAATGAGATGCACTGAAACCAAGCCCAAGTTCTCGAAGAACCTATCTGCCCGTGCCATGGGTCCGCTCGCTCCCGAGCCTGTCTGGGTTTCGAAAGAATATCAGCATGATCCGCGTCCTCCACTTGCCAATGTGCCACCGCCAACTTAGCTCCCTATGTCAAACCTTGCCCAACCAGGGGATAACTTATCAGTACCCATTGATCCCAAAATGGGAGAACTGAACAAGGTAAAGGAAAACCTCAAGCTGTTTTCGAAGAAGTTTGAGCAAGTTAATGTAATACCCCGTATTTTCCGCGTATTTAGAATTTAATTAATTGAGTAATTAAATAAGAGAATACGTTTTAATTTAAATTACATGAGTAGAGTATTTTAATGTGATTTAATAATAATTATGATTATTAAGTGATTAAATAATAATTGTAGTTATTATATATTAATCGAGAGATAGAACTGATTAATATTATGATCCGAATTTACCAAGTGTGAATAGTAAATATTGATGGTTAATGTGTACGACATAGTGAGTGATATGGACGTGCTTCATTATATCCCAACCGAGTGTCACGCGTAGACTAAATTGAGGGTGAGATAGGAAATATATTTTTAAGTGACTCAAATGTTTATTTAGAGATCACGGTTGATTTCGAAAGGGTTGAATTAGTGAAAATAGTATACCCGGGGGTACTAGTCGGGTACCAGGACATTTATGGACTAAATCGGGACCATTAGAGGGTGTTGTAGTCTTTTTGCATATGGGGGTGAGGAGCCCTACGAATTTACTAACACTAAATCTGATTACAAAAGTTGGAGGCTAGGGTTAGAGATAAGAAAAACTCACGAAATCCATTGGAGAGAAGAGAGAAACAATTCTCAAGCCAAAGGAATAATTGGTGAAGGATTCAAAGGGTTCTTGCACCACAAACTACCTGGTAAGGGAGATTGGAGGAGAAAGACAATCAAGCACCCACAACAATCACGAAGTCAGACCTTACTGAATACAAGGCAAGTGGTTTTTGCAAATTAAATTGAGTTATAGTACCCACGTGTAAGATTTATGAAAAATATGATTTGATGAATATTCTTGGAGATAAAGCTTTGAATATAATGCATGATTGATAGGAATTGCATGTAGAACGATTTAGACCTGTAGAGAATTTGAAATCATATAAGACTTGATGATTAAATCAAATTAAAATTTTTGGTTTATGATTAAAAATATAGGAAGAACATATTTTTAGGGTTCTTGAATAATTAGAAGATTTGATTTATTCTTGACTGAATTTGTGAAGATTTATGATGATTAAATCGTTGGAAATCATCCTAGTATATGTAGGAATGGTTAGGGATCGTTAGTTGCAAATTTTTTGGGTTATGATGTGAGTTGGATAGTTGAAAATGGTAGAAAACGCATAAAGAAGACGAACTGTTTCTGCACCTGTTCGATCGATCGATCAATTGATGAATATCGATCGATCGATGGAGTTGGTCGATCGATGCATTTACTCGATCGATCGACCCTGGAAGATTTTTGGAGATTGTGTCATTTGATTTCTATTCAATGGTCGAAGCTTGAAGGGAATCTTAGAGATGATATTATACCTATGCAGGGACTTAGGGAGTACCAGTAGGTGTATAGTGGAGGTCCGTTATAATCGCTGAGTGTAATATTATGAAAAATGGACCGACGACGATAAACCGATCAAGTAGTGCATCAGAAATTGGGGATTTGAGTTACAAAGTGAAGAAATGTCAATCCAATGATTATACCAGTAGGTTAGAGATAGCTTAACTACTGAACTTAATAGAGGGGTAACTAGGGCCCTTAGAGTTGTGTGAATAGTCAATTGAATGCGATAGTGAGATAAATCATAGATTAGAAGTACGGTGGCTATTAGAGAGAAAAACATTACGTACGATCTTAATTATTTAGGTTATGTGTATACCTACTGAATTATATACATACTTAGGTGGAGAGAGTACCTAGATTATAATTACCTATATGAGGGTCGAGGTATGAATTCTGAACTAATATATGGAGATAGTAAATTAGGGTTGCGATGAAAGAGATCCGAACTAATAATATATATAAGAATTTCATAAATGGGGTCGAGGTAGTTTTTCGAACCAATATATGAAATAAATTTAGGTCGAGGTAATATTCTGAACCAATTCTTTTACTTGGGGTCGATGGATTATTCCGAACCAAGAGTCCTCAATGTGTGATATAAGGACATAGTGAATAATGACAGTATAATTACATATTGTGTGTGAAATATAAAATGTATGGATAATCTACTTACAGAGAATAATATAACTTTAGATGACGTGTATACATCCATAAGTAAAATTAAGCGGAAGGACTTAATTATAAAGATTAAATGACAGTTAGTAATTATCATAAGAATAAATTAAGTAGTGGGACTTAATTGAATAATAAAGGGGTAACATGATGTGATAAGTTATCTAAGTTTATAAAATACGAGATGTATTATTGTTAACATACTAGATAGGTGTATGAGAACTTAGTGCGTAGAGAAGTTCAGTTGATCACTATAGTCTAGTTAGCTTGATTAGTACAACTAGGTGGGCTAAGTATAGTACGTTAGGCATGCACTATAGATGAGGGGTGAGATAACTCAAGGGAGTGTACGAAGTCTTAACTTGTGTAATCAATAACTCATCTTACTGTAATAACTTCTTGCTAGATATTTTCAAACTATTTTGAGTACTAACTCTTGCTATAAATATATTTTCAAAACCTTTTAGGTGTCCAGCCACAGGGACGCCAGGCTTGATTTTCATTCCAGGGACTCGCAACTGCAGTAGATGTGGGTGTTGCGGGATTTTGGATAGACGCATCTATTTTTCTATTCCTAGTATAGGGATTCATATAAGTCTATCTCGAGCATGTTCGCTCAAAGTTTTATTTTAGTTTCTTTCAGATTGTATGTGATTTATTACTCTTTGTTAGTTTGGTTTGGTTTTTGGATTTAGCCGATGGTTTATTCGACAAGATTTTTATTTATATGTGATGACGGTTTATCAGCATTTATTATTTATATAATTCCGCATTTATTCTTGTCTTGGTTTAATAAAGATAAATTTGGCAGCAACTTTTTGAATACTAGGTAGTTAGTAAGTTTTAAAAAGCTTTTCGACAGTGATTCTAAGAATGAACCGTATGAGATTCCTGTTTTAATTTGATATATAACTGATCACCCAGTATTTTATTAGGTGGGGTGTCACAGTTAAGATACCCGGGAACTACATAGAATACACTCACATGTCTCCATACCCTAAAAAAATATTTTCGAAGAAATTTAAGATGCCCACCATCGAGAAGTTAGGGGGCAACGGACCCCCAATTGTTCACCTTCGCAGCTATCATCGAGCCATGACCCTCATTGGTTCCTCATAAGAGATAATGGTCCAGATGTTCAAACAAACTTTGAAGGATAACACTCTTTATTGGTTCCTATCCCTGTAAGAATCCAGAATCCAAAATTGGGAATATGTCACCCGGGGATTCATGTAATAATACAAGTACAACGAAGAACTAGAGGTTACATACCGTGATCTAGAGCTTTTCAAGAAGAATCCTAGAGAAACTATCAACAGCTTCATAGTAAGGTGGAGAGAGAAAGTTTCCACCATAACCAACCGACCCTCCGAAGAAGAACAATTCAACATAGTGAAAAAGAATTTTTCGCCCCATATCAGAGCAACTATGGGAGGTTAGTATTATCCACACTTCGAGCTCTCCGGGAAGAGGGTGTAGAGATTGAAGAAAGTATTACCAAGACAGAAGCCAAGCCAAAGAAAGTGCTCGGACAGTTCATTCCATAAAAGTACAAGAAGCCTGCCAATACTATAGTTTCAACTATTAACAAAATCTCCCACCCTGCCACCTCTTGGGCACCAGAAAGTCGCCCTAATCCTGCTAGAAAAGAATACACCGAGCTCCATGCTCCCCTCTCTAAAGTCTACCAAGCCTTGTTGAGCCGAAACCTCATAAAACCTTTGGACCCTCGTCCATTACCAAACCCACTTCCCCAAAACTTCAAAACTTATGCCCACTGTGATTTTCACCAGTCTGTCGGCTATACTACCGATCAGTGCTTCCATCTCCGGATTGTAATCCAGGGTTTAATTGATCGGGGTATCATCACCCCACCAGCCAATCCTAAACCCAACACCACTCACAACCCACTTGTAACCCATACAAATGCAATCTTCCTAGAAAATGACCCAAAATTCAACCCATCTACCCAAATTATGCCCAGTAAAGCAATAATCATACCTATATTTTCACCCAAACTGCCCAAAGTTTCCTTTATTTCTCCTACACCCTACTTATTTCACCGACAAGCTCTATCAATCCTTACGAGGGCTTGTATTACCGTTCATACTCGGTACGAAGGGAAATATATGGATTTACTAAATATTCTGAACTAACTCTTGGAGTTCGGGCTGATATTGCCCTCTGAGATGACCATCAACTGTCAGAAGTTCAACATCCTATTTATAGAAGCCCAAAAGTGGGCTCGGGAGTTATATAATTGGGTTATACCCATTGATGAAATCAGTTTGGACGACATAGTATAGATCATAGCAGACATATTTTGACAAACCAACGAGATCGACAACATTTTGGATCTACTCACCTCTTTAAAGATACAAGGGCAGTTGGTCCCTTTGCTCCTATACCTCCCCATTAAGTGAGAGGATTTATATGAAGAAGCAGTTGAGGTCGTGGAAAACATTGACTTCTCTTGGCGAGACGACATCGTTGCCACCGGATAGGGGGACAAATTTGACAACTCCGATGATGAATCGACTCTAGAAAAGGACAGTCCAGTGATTAACTTGTATGGGATGATATCCTTTGAGGACTTATTGAGGGAAATCAATAAAGTAGCCATTCAGCTATAAATCGATTAAGACACGGGGTTTTTGTTCTTCCCCTCCTCCATAAACCATATAACCAAATTAGGAAGGCGCTACCAAAGTTCGAATCTCCAGTCAGCATGAACAAATAAAAGAAAGGGAGTTGCCGAGGATCACCCCATGCTACAAATGACAATCGAGGAAAATAAGATCCTAGTTAAACTCAAGAAGACTCAAGCGAATATTACCTTGTGGGGACTATTCATGTCTTCCCAGTTACACCAAAATGCTTTAATAAAGCTTTTCATTATCCCCACAGTACCTCCTTCCACCACTCCAGAAGAAGCCGTAAACCTGGTTGGATCCTTGACCACAACTATACTCCTTTTCTTCTTTGAAGAGAAAATTTTGAAGGTCGGTCCTGACCACAATTATGTCCTCAATATCTCCGTTGAAGTGATGGGAAAGACCGTCCCACTCTCACTCATCGACAATGTATCCACCCTCAATGTGTGCCCAGTAAGAACCTTTAATTGCCTTAGTTTGAAAGTAAGTGACATGAATCCTACTTCTATCGCAGTGTGCACCTATGATAATACTCGTGAAGAGGTGATGAGATCCATAACACTCATAATAGGGATTAGCCATATCAATCCTGTTACTGAGTTTCAAGTTATTGGTATACCCGCATGCTTTAATCTGCTGCTTGATCCATCGTGGCTTCATAGCATTCGAGGGGTGTCCTCGTCCCTTCATTAGAAGTTGAAATTCTTCGCCAAGGGGCAAGTCATTACCATTTTGGGAGACGATGACAGTACTAAAAATACTGACACCAACAATTCGGTACTAGATATTAGTATGGGACGAATGACATGCTTCTATCAGACTTCAGGGTTGATCCGCTTCCCCTTCTAGTAGGGGATAATTTTAAAGACCGATTCTATCCACAATAATGCCCTCTCGGTAATGTCGGTAATGTTAACGTGATATAAATGTTCAAGAATATGAAATTTATGCCCGAATTGGGGCTAGGGTGACGTCAACAAGGAATATTGGATCCTATAGTCCTGAAAAAGGCCTTCCCCCTATGTTCCCTGGGCTATCAGCCTTCACCAAAAGAACTCAGAATGCTCCGGCAACCACGATTGAAAAGGAGTTTAAAAGATGCCAAGACTATTTCGAGGTATTTCTTAAACGAAATATTCATCAAAGAAGGTGAATACTTTCCCTTCTGTGGCTTTCCTGAACCATGGTATGACCCAATGGATAAAAATATGGAGCGAGGGATGGAAATCTTCTTTCAAGACAACTACTCCTGGGTCGAAGACGACCCGCGTCAGGTGCAACCTCTCACTCAAAAAACCATAACCATTGCAAAGGTTTCCGGGGGAAACGATTCCTAATACTCATTCAATCTGTAGACAATGGGGTTAACACTCTGTATGATCTAATCAGGCACTACATCGTCAGACCCGTCCACTCTAATCAAAATCGCTGATGCGCTTCTCCTCAATTGGAATGCTATACTCGTCCCACCTGCTGAAACGCAATCCAACCTTAATATTTTCCCTATCTTTTAATCTATTGTTGTTCCTCCTTTTACTAATAAAAATTTAATTGAAACCTCTTTTGATGAGATTCTCAACGCTGTTTTTCCCGAAAGTGAAATAAATGAGGATTTTGAGTATCTTATCGTGCCTTACATTAATTGTCTTGATTCTAATTAAACTATTGATGACGATGATTTTATAAATGAACAATTCTTAACTGATCTTAATAAGGTTAATAGCAAACAACATAAATATCTTCAAATTAATAAGGATGAAATCGTTTTTATTAATCTCGGTTCTAGTAGCTAACAACGCGAGATTAGGATAGGGTCCACCCTTAACGAGGAGGAGCATGCATAATTCCAAGAGATGTTAAAGGAATTTGTGGATGTCTTCGCATGGTCCTACGGTGATATGACCGACATCGATCCTGAGATAGCCCAACACGAGATTTCAACTCTTCCAAAATGCAAACCGGTCAAATAAGAACAACGAAAACTTCGCACCGAATGGTTACTCAAAGCCAAGGAATAAGTGGTCAAGCAGTTGAACGTAGGATTTATCCAGGTGATCGAATATCCCACATGGCTAGATAACATTTTACCCATATCGAAATCAGGAGAAAATATCCACATGTGCGTCGACTAACAGGATTTGAACAAAGCATCTCCGAAAGATGATTACCCATTACCTAACATCGACATGATTATGGACAACATGACCAGTCACACCCTCAAGTCATTTACCGATGGATTCGTCAGATACAATCAGATCAAGATGCATCCCGATCATCAAGAAAAAAACGTATTCATCACCCCCTAGGGAACCTTTTATTACATAGTTATGCCAATCGGGCTAAAAAATGCAGGGGCTACCTCCCAAAGGGCTTCGACAACCATCTTGTATGATCTGATACACAGGGAGGTTGAAGTCTACATAGGCGACATGATTATTAAGTCTAAGACTCGGGAAGGTCAAGTTTCTGCCCTTCAAAAGTTATTTGAATGATTACGACGATACCAAATACGGTTAAACCCTCAAAAATGTATTTTCAACGTCACCAAGAGAAAGATTTTGGGATTCATGGTTAGCGAGAAGGGAATCAAAGCAGATCCTGCCAAACTGAAAGCCATACTTGAAATGCCACCACCCCGAATGGAGAAGGAAGTCTGGGGATTTTTGGGAAAATTATAATATATTAGTCGGTTCATCAGCCAACCGACTTCCATTTGTAAACCCATCTTCAAACTCCTCCGAAAGGATTCTACCAAAGTTTATAACGAAGTCAGTCAGGAAGTTGTATACTCCGTATTTATGACCTTGTGTGCGTAATTTTTGGGGTATTAGTTGACCCCAAAATCATATTAATCTTTTATGCGAATTTAGGGATGTGACAACTCTTGATTTAATTAATTAATGAAACGAGACTCAATCTTAATAACTCGTGAACCCACATATTTATTTATACTAATTAACTCGGGGTGAGGGATATCCGACGCAACCTATAGTTCTTATTCTATTTTTTAATTTAGTTTAATTACACTCAAGCCTAGTTTATATTTTTATCTTTTTAGTTAGCAAATTATCTTTTACACTTTTATTTTAGAGGTATTAAACTGATTAAATTCTAATAACTCTTCTCTGTGGATTTTCGATACTTGGACTTGGCCGCTATACTCCCTTTTTGAGTGTAGTCATAAGTTTAGTTTTTTTTTTAATTACAGTGGGGAGTAGAAACAAAACGACCGACGCGTAGGTGACTCTTGCGCCGCAGTTTCCCCCTTTAATCAAACGGCGCCGTTGTCGGGGATCGAACTCGGGCAACCCGCATGACAGGGGGAATACTTACCACTATTCTACGATGACATTTTGCTCCCTGTAAGGACACAAATCTCCGATTGAGTCTTAATGTAGTGTTGGCTCAATTCTGGACAAAAACGTTTGAGTTATATGATAGTGTTCTTGCGTATCCTTCAAGCCTATAAAATTTTAAAAGTTGAAGACATTGCGGCCTACTTATCAAGAGAACATCATTGCCGGTTTACACGTGCCTCATTTCACGTCATCAACATCATATTCCATAGTCTCCACAAGCTATGAATGCATTTTTATATATATAGGGAGACTTGGAATAATTTTATAAATGGTGTAATTTTATTTTAAAAATAAACTATATTTTCAGAAGGTTGCTTTAGAACTTTAAAATAAAGTTTTCTGGGCTTAAAATCGAAATATAAAGAATCCGCCACTTCATTCGATATTTTCGTTCGAACGAGTTTGTCGTTCGAACGAGAATGTCGTTCGAACGAGTTTGCCAACGACTTTTCCCAATTAGCCACTGGAATTCGAGAAAGACTTTGTTTGAACGAAAATCTCGTTCGAACGAGATTTTTGGCGAGAATTTTTTTTGGCAGTTTTTTACAGTTTTTCACCACTAACCCACTCTTTTGTTCCCACTAATTTTTCCAGAATTACTAATGTCGGGAACCAACCTTTTCAAATAAACTTTTTCATATTCTACAATCTCCTAGAGAGAGTTTAAGTCCTCCATGAAAAGGTTCAAGTTTTGAGTGTTTGTTTTTCAAGAAAATTCCTAAACACTTTTGTCCACACACATTTTAGTTTATCCAAGTCCCTACATATATATATATTTCTCGGAGTTTGTGTGCCACCAGGTTCTACTCTACCATTTCAATAGTTATTTGGGTTTACTTCTGCATCCCACAAAGAAGAAGACGTGTTTATTGCGGCGTTCCCACTCAGAGAAAGGCTTCGCGTGCGGGTTGATGGTTGCTCCAAAGGCCTCATTGGTGGTTTTTAAGGTTCCGGTGGACTCCGGGATTATTGACTAGGCGAAGGTAGTTACAAGAAGACGCGTCAGGGGCTTGGATGGAGTCAAGTCGAGTTGTGTAAGTCATCTGTCTTGAAATCATAAAACCATACTTAGTGGACTTACGGCTAGGGCCGTCCGAGGTTTTTTCCCGTTGTGGGTTTTTCCTCGTACATCGTGGCATAGTGGTTGTTTACTTATTTTATCTTTTGTAAATCACAATAGATGCATGCTTAGTGTTAACGTAAAAATTCTCCATTTACGAGGACTAATCAGAAAAGGACACATGTCATCCTACGTGGCAATATTCGACACCCAGGAGAGTTGGTCGGCACCCGAGGAGAGTTGGTCGGCATACCAATCAGGAAGATCAAGGGATAACTATGCATTTAATGTGCATTAATGAAGATGAATATGCATTTAATGAGCATTAATGTACATTTATACTGTAGATGACAACACATAGCATACCAAACAATTCAACAATTAGATTCGTTGAATGTAGACATAATGTATAAATGTCTACATACAATGAATCTCTTTATCTCCCGTCACTATAAATACATGTATTCCTTTAGCCAGAGAGGGAAAGGAGATACGACAAGGATGAGAGACACCATACACAAGATCCACACCTTTTTCTCTCTCTACACCACATTGTGCTATTGTAAACCCCTGGGAATAAAATAACAGTGGACGTAGGCTTTTCCTTATAGCCGAACCACTTTAAAAATCTTTGTCTCTCATGTGTTTGATTGGATTGCTTTTATCTATTTATCTGTGATCATAAAAATTGGATTCGATCCAGTTTTTTGCATCAACATATTGCAGGTCTTAATTTCGCAAAAATTATGGAGGCACAGCAGGTTATTGTCTTCAGTGATTCTCAATTGATCGTAAATCTAATGTTGGGAATATATGCAGCCAAAGGAGAATCAATGATTAGGTATCATGCAAAGGTGATGGAGTTGGTATCAGAATTTGTTGCTATTCAGCTGGTCAGAATACCAAGAATGGAGAATGCGAGAGTAGACGCCTTAGCTCGATTAGCATCAGCTACGAAGAACAATCCCAGTTGAAGTTTTAGTTGGTCGGAGTATAGATGAAGATCTGACGATGAATTTTATTACCCTTTATTTAGGACCATCTTGGATGGATCCCATCAGGGCATATATTGAGGAGGGAGAATTACCAATTGACAAGCTCGCAGCCAAGAAATTGAAGTTTAAAGCTGCTCGGTATGTATTAATTAACGGTATACTACATAGACGAGGAATTATGGCAGGTTTGCAAAGATGTGTGCATCCCACCGAGGTGAAAGATTTGATTAAAGAGGTTCATGAAGGGTCTTGTGGAGCCCATGTAGCAGGTCAGGCGCTTTTGCAAAGGATGATGATGCAGGGATACTACTGGCCAACGATGAGAGCTGATTGTATAGCCTATGCTAAGAAATGTGACAAGTGCCAGCGGTTTTCCTCCATCCGAAGAACTCCACAAGCATTGTTGACACCCATAACTTCCCCTTGGCCATTTGCCATGCGGGGAATTGATTTAGTTGGGCCACTGCCAACGACCCGAGGAAGGTTCAAGTACCTCGTCGTCGCAGTGAATTATTTTACTAAGTGGGTAGAAGCTGAGCCACTCATTGACATGACGTACGAGAAGGTGTACCAATTTGTTTGGAAGACCATCATTTGTCGATATGGTTAACCTCATGCCTTCATCACAGACCATGGAACACAATTTGATAACGAGGAGTTTGCCGCTTATTGTCATCAATCAAATATTTTGAAGATCCATTCAGCACCAGGCCATCCTCAAAGCAATGGACAAACTGAAGTAACAAACAGGACGCTGCTAAATGGCTTGAAGAAAAGACTGGATGATGCGAAAGCAAACTGGATCAACGAGTTACAGTCAGTACTGTGGGCTTATCGTATTACTCCCCGAGCAGCAACTGGAGAATCACCATATATGCTGGCGTTTGGAAGTTAAGCTGTTATACCTACTCTTTTTATTGAGATTTTTTTCGGGGAATACTAGTGCTACGCACTACTCGGCAAAGCTCAGACTACTCAGCAGAAATATTCCTAAAAATGCCAACTTCGGTTGGTTAGGAAACAAAATATTCCTAAAAATGCCAACCTCGGTTGGTTAGGAAACGAAATATTCCTAAAAATGCCAACCTGTTTGGCTAGGAAACGAAATATTCCAAATTGTACCAAGTATGGTTGGTCTGGGATAAAAACCCACTAACTGTAGTTGGTCGACGAGGAGAAATAATCCTAAAAATGCCAACCTGTTTGGCTAGGAAACGAAATATTCCAAACTATACCAAGTATGGTTGGTCAGGGATAAAAACCCACTAACTGTAGTTGGTCGACGAGGAGAAATATTCCTAAAAATGCCAACCTATTTGGCTAGGAAAAGAAATATTCCAAACTGTACCAAGTATGGTTGGTCGGGGATAAAAACCCACTAACTGTAGTTGGTCGACGAGGAGAAATATTCCTAAAAATGCCAACCTGTTTGGCTAGGAAACGAAATATTCCAAATTGTACCAAGTATGGTTGGTCGGGGATAAAAACCCACTAACTGTAGTTGGTCGACGAGGAGAAATATTCCTAAAAATGCCAACCTGTTTGGCTAGGAAACGAAATATTCCAAATTGTACCAAGTATGGTTGGTCGGGGATAAAAACCCACTAACTGTAGTTGGTCGACGAGGAGAATTTATCGACCTTGGTTGGTCGGACATTGTTATGAAAAAGACAAAAATTTACCAAGTATGGTTAGTCGGGGATAAATCTTACTAACCGTAGTTGGTCGACAAGCAGAATTTAGCAACCTTGGTTGGTTGGAAACATTTTAAACATTTTTACACTCGTGACTTTATTATTAAGTGATCGAGCAACATTTTTGATACTCGTAACTTTTTTACTGAGTTGGTCGACAAACAAAACATCATTTTTATCAAATGGTTACCGCAAATTCAAACTAGTCGATAATAAGTTGATCGACAAACAACACAATATTGTTATTTTTTTTAACAGATATAAATAAATGTAAAGTGTTTGATATTTAGAAGACAATAGCAATTAAGATTGCAAACAAAAATGAAGGTCTTTCATTAAATTCGAAATAAATTACATTGATAATAAAATGAAAGTTACATTGATATGTATACTAACTATTACATAAATATTCCCATTCTATTGGTTTCTTCCCCTCTGCTTTTGAAACAGGTTCCTCGCCAGCAGGTGGATCATTTGAAGCAAGAGGAGAATTTATGAAGTTAAGATCTTTGAGCATCCTGATATTCATCACGGATGGTCGATCTAGGAGGTGCTCGATAAAGTATTTGTTCATTTGGGGGCTTCTATTACAGATATATTTGTTCATTTGGTGGCACATTCTTATAACATCATGCAGTCGAGCACCAAATTCAACTTCACAAACTCACACGGAGGAGTATTCAGAAGTTCAGGAGGTGAATTCAGAAGTTCAGGAGGCATATTCAGGAGTTATTATGCACATACTATTGAATTTCAGAAGTCAAATTTAGCATCTACAGCACTGAGATCTTAACTACTACTGTCCCGACTAACATTGAAGAAGAAGTTGTATGAAAATGTTTCGAAGTCCACCACTAGCTTGGTACTAATCAGATTGAAGAGTTGGGTTCAAAAGCTAGTATGTTACTCAACAAAGTGTTCAGAGGATCATAAATCAGAAGAATCAAGCACGTGAAGTTAGCACTCAGTTGCTCGGCACAGGAGGCAGTTGGTCGGCTAGCAAACCAATCAACATACTTGAAGATTATGATAAGCTACAAGCTGCATACTATGGCATGGCTGCATCCAAATTCCCAGGGGTGATACATAGCACACGGAGTCCCTCAAAAGAAAGATTAGCAACCATCGATCAGCCTGCATCATATGTCGTCCAGGAGATAATTCACTTTATGTTGAACAAATCAAGAAGGTAGATCAAGAATTTCACGAGCACCGAGCAACACTGCAGAATAAATACTCCATCCTTTCAAGTAAACCATCAAGCATGGAGCATTGGGGGCTTCTGTTAACGTAAAAATTATCCATCTACGAGGACCAATCAGAAAAGGACACATGTCATCCTACGTGGCAATATTCGACACCCAGGAGAGTTGGTCGGCACCCGAGGAGAGTTAGTCGGCACCCGAGGAGAGTTGGTCGGCATACCAACCAGAAAGATCAAGGGATAACTATGCATTTAATGTGCATTAATGAAGATGACTATGCATTTAATGAGCATTAATGTACATTTATACTGTAGATGACAACACATAGCATACCAAGCAATTCAACAATTAGATTTGTTGAATGTAGACATAATGTATAAATGTCTACATACAATGAATCTCTTTATCTCCCATCACTATAAATACATGTATTCCTTTAGCCAGAGAGGGAAAGGAGATCCGACAAGGATGAGAGACACCATACACAAGATCCTCAATTTTTTCTCTCTCTACACCCCATTGTGCTATTGTAAACCCCTGGGAATAAAATAACAGTGGACGTAGGCTTTTCCTTATAGCCAAACCACTTTAAAAATCTTTTTCTCTCATGTGCTTGATTGGATTGCTTTTATCTATTTATCTGTGATCATAAAAATGGGATTCGATCCAGTTTTTTGCATCAACACTTAGGTAAAAAGATAAAATTGGTATATTTAATTTGGTGAAAATTCAATTTGGGTAAATATTAATTTAATTCAATTCATTAGTTTAATTTGATAAAATTTGGTTTGGCCTAATTTGCTAAAATGAATTAAGTATTTGTTAAGCAAATTTCTAGGACTTGGATTATATTGTTGAATAATTTATTTGTTATTTAATTTAATTTCAGTTTAAGTTTAGTTTAATTTTAATTCAAAAGAAATTAAAATTATTAAGTTGTTTATGTGCGTGAGCCATCTTTAATCCGCATTAAAGGAAATTCATTTTGAAATTTTTTAAAAATTGGGGGTTCACGTTTTCACTCCCCTTTTTCATTCTCCATTATCGAACCGATACAAGTACCCGATGAATCGGTGCCAAACTTTAAAATGTTTAACCCTTTCACCGATGAGGATTACTTCCTCCATTTGATTGAAGGGGGAAATCGCAGCGCGAGAGTCACATACGCGTTGGTCGTTTTATTTCAGCTCCCTACTATAATGCAAAAAGAACTAAACTTATGACTACACTCAAAAGGGAGTATAGCGGCCAAGTCCGGGTATCGAAAATCCACAGAGACGAGTTGGTAGAATTTAATCGGTTTAATACTTCTAAAATAAAAGTGTAAAAGATAATTTGCTAACTAAAAAGATAGAAAAGATAAACTAGGCATGAGTGTGTTTAAACTAAATGAACAAATAGAATAAAAACTATAGGTTGCGTCGGATATCCCTCACCTCGAGTTAATTAGTATAAATGGTTACGTGGGTTCACGAGTTATGAAGATTGAGTCTCGTTTCATTAATTTATTAAAACAAGATTTGCCACACCCCTAAATTCGCATAAAAGACTAATATGATTTTGGCGTCAACAAATACCTCGAAAATTACGCACACAAGGTCGTAAATACGGAGTATACATGATATACCCCGTTAAATTTCCTAGACATTATAACTAGGACAACCCACTCGAAATTAACCCGTAAGAAACCATCACCAAAGCAAAGCAACCCGTCAACCCAAAGTGAGTTCAATTCGATACAACCTAATCTAAATTAGCCGCTAAGCATAATCAACAAAATTAATTAAACTAACTAATTAATTAAAGCAACACTAAATAAATTATCACTAATAATTATTTAGGCAAGAAATAAATAATAAGCATGAAAACCTAATTTCGAATGCAAGTAAATGGCATACGAGAGCTTAAATAAATGAAGAAGAAGGTGAATAGTGGATTACATACTCAAGAGAAAAAACCCCAGGAGAGAGAAGATGAACCTCCCAAAAATCCCCTCAAACCCTATTCTCTAACCTAAACTAAGTAAATTACAAAATGGGGACTAAAAATGAGATATTATGTGTCTTTTCCAAATAAACTAAAGTGTTTGTATTTATACTAAGTTGGGAAAAAGAAATAAAGACAAAGAAATAAGAAAACAAAAAGAGTTTAAGTTACAATTAACTAATAAAAGAAAAAGAGAAAGAGAAAAAATAGAAAAAAGAGAAGGAAATGGGCAACAATACAAATCGGACCAAACAGGGGACTAGTCGACTGAGGTCCCTAAGGCCGGTCGACCGCATCAGAAGGGAGGGTACACTATCTCAGACTCACAGCAAAACAACAAAACTCGATCGACCGGGGTCCCAAGGCCGGTCAACCAGCGTTGCTACAAAAGCCCAATAAAATCCTTCGCACAACACTAGCAGCTCAAGACCCAAATCCAACTGTTATGCCAAAGCTTTAGACCTGCCATGGTATGCCAAGAAGCTCAAAAAACCGAGACCCGCAACCTCCATGGTTTGCACAAGTCGAGACCAGCAAATGATGATGGATTGGAGCTGCAAAATTAGCAAAAGCCAAAGACCCACTTCCAAGCTTCACAACCTCCATGAATGGCCAAAGCTATGAAAATAACAAAGTGGGTACTCCAAAAACCCTAGAATTCGTTGGGTCACAGACCCACATCTCGTATTTCATCAAAATCCATGCCCAACTTCTAACCCAAGCTCTAAATTTCGGATGAAACCAAAACCCGAGACAAACCCGAGCATGGCACCAAAATCGCCATTTGAATTTGCTGTAAGAAAAGAGAAGAAGGACATGGAATGAATTAATTAGAGCGTTAGTTTATTAAAATAATAAATTAATTAACTTATAATTCTTCCACGATTAAAGGTCCGTGTTTTCTTCGTTCGGACTCCGATTCGAGCATCGTTCATGGTCACGTGAAGCTTTACCCGAGATCTACATCTTCCGTGAAGACTTTGATAAAAATACCAAAGTATGAAATGACGAAAATACCCCTGAACGTGCGAACTTTGACGAATCTTTATCGGTACGCAACCAAACTCCACACTTAGGACCGTAACACCTACGAAACCTCAATAATACCTCAAATAACATGTTAGGATATAAAATGGAGTTTGTCTGATTAACGACCATAAATATAGGCATTATAGTACCCGAGGGGGCTAAAATGCATAGGTTCGAGGGTAATAAGTGCTATGACTTGGGACGAATCAGAAGTCTTCGACAGAATCATGCAATATCTTACCTGACCTTCGGTACTTATGCCTCTGCAACTAAGTATCCCTATAATCTTATACCTAATTGTAATAGATACTGCATCATGGGCTTTGTTAGCCCAATACATTGAAGAAACGTGCAAAGAGAGGGCCATTTACTATGCCAGTCGAAAATTGGCTCGGTACAAAGTCAACTAAACTACCTTAGAGAAAGCATGTGTCGACCTAGTCTGGGTCACTCAAAAGGTACGACACTACATGCTCGTTTTTTCCATCAGACTTGTGTCCCGAATGGATCCTACCAAATACTTGCTTAAGAAACCCGTCCTGTCTAGTCGAATGGCCCGATAGTTGATGCTACTAGCCGAGTTCGATATCGTATATGTTACACAGAAAGCCATAAAAGGGAGGGCCATCTCCGATTACCTTGCAGATTACCCCATGGAAGAAGTTGATGTTTGGGTCTCAAAATTATCGGACGAAGATATTCTCTGCACATCTTAGGAGGACCTCCGATGGCAAATATTTTTTGACGGAGCTGCCAACAAAAAAAAGATATGGCATTGGGATACTCCTGATCGCCCCTGATAATTCTCACACTCCCATTACCATCAAGCTGAATTTCCCCTACACCAATAATATGATTGAATATGAGGCATGTACCTTAGGCCTCAAAGTCGCTCTCAAGAAAGGTATTAGACACCTAGATGTCTACGGGGATTCTGCTCTCATCATCGGTTAAGTCCTTAGAAGATGGAAACACAAAAATGAAAAGCTCTTACCCTTCCACGCCCACCTGGAGGAGTTGTCCTCCCAGTTCCAAGATATCACATTACACTACTTGCCCCAAGCAAAGAGCAACTTAGTCGATGCCCTTGCTACCATTGCCTCCAAGGTCGTCGTGCCCGAGGGAATAATAATGGCCCCTTTCCTAGTAAGAAAATAAGCTATGCCAACCCACTACAAGCACATTGAGTTCATTACATAAGAAGATTTCGATATGGCCGAGTGATGGTACTACGATATTTGGGGCTTCCTCAAGCATGGTAGATATCCCCAAGACGCCAACAAGAAGGGTCGTCCAACCCTTCGTAAATTAGATGCCCAGTGCATCATCTACGATAAAGCACTGTTTAAGAGAAACTTTGATGGAACCCATTTACACTGCATCGCAGGGACTGACATTGAAGAAATGATACAAAAGATCCACAACGGGGAATGCAAACCCCATATGAACGGTCGTATGATTGACAAAAAGATAACCTGTCAAGGGTATTATTGGACGACCATGGTTCATGATTGCACCGCCTACATTCGAAGATGACTCAAATGTCAACAATTTGCCAATCTCCAGCTCTCACCCCTTGGGAATTATACATTATGACTTCTCCCTAGCCGTTCTCCACCTGGGGTATTGACATCATAGGGAAAGTCACACCCAAAGCCTCTAATGGGCATGAGTTCATCTTAATCTCTATTGATTACTTCACCAAAAGGGTCGAACACGAGTCATATACAGTACTAAATGCTAAGAAGGTGGATAAGTTTATTCGTAAGAACATTATCTGCCTATACGGGGTTCCCTACGACCTAGTATCAGATAATGGGTTACGCTTGAGAACACACTATATGTTTGACTTACTTGAATCTGTGCCATGTAGGAATTTCAACTAGTTTGGATATTGAGACAAAATAGGTTATACTTTTAAAGAGTTATCCTCTCTCAAAGTATCCAAGCTTCAACAAGGAAATCCAGTCCAAGAACTACAATGATCTACCAAAAAGGAAGTACTAAACTTATAAACTCACATTAGGACACATTCACTGCATATAAGAGTTAATATATGTGGACAAGGGTTTAAATAATTTTTAGGAATTTGTCCAACATTTTTAAAAACATTTTCAACATTTTTTAAATCATTTAAAAGGATTTAAAAAAAATGAAATCATGTTTAAAAAATTATTGGGGTTGAAATAGAAATACCTTTTATCCTAAAAATTGTGTTTGGGTAGAAAAAAAATCCGGCTGATAATATTGGGGGTGTAAGTTAGATTGTTAAATCTATATAAACACGCGTTTAAGCTTCAATCAAATATCTACAGGTGTTGTCAAACCACTAGCCTGAGTTATGTTTCTTATGTGTCTATTGCCTTAGATCAAATCCCAGCCCTTGGTTCGTTTTAATTGATGACCTGCATGTCTTCTCGTTCAATCCACGTGAGGCTAATTTTGACCAATAACAACCAACCTTTGAGCGGTGCCTTAATAGCCCTTGGATCTTGGTCAATATGTCAGAATTAATCTAAGCCGTTATTTTTCCATCGATCTTCTGGATCCTTCTCAGCCAACTATATAAGGAATATTAGGGTGAGCCATTACAGACTTTTGGCTTCGTCTCATTTTTTTAGAGAAAAAAAATTGAGGGAAGAGAGAAAAACTTTGCTTTCAAAGATTAAACCCTAATCATTTTTCTCCAAATGCTAAACACCAATACTCTATTGTTGTCAAGTTTTATTTGTTATAAAACTACCTCAAGTGCACGGGCTATTGAAATATAGCGGGTGTAAGTACGGGTCGAACCCACAGAGATTTCGTCAACTTTTATAAAATATCGATTGTCCAACTGGACATATGAGTGTGTCAATGTGATTGAGTGATGGAACAAAATAAATAAATAAATGCGTGACACAAATTATGTAACAATAAAAATAAAGACGGAAAAAACGAACAAGTACAAGAGATAATATTAAATGTGGAAGAATCTAGGACGTCGGTTCCGTTTGTCAATTTTAATTAAATTAACACATCAATTTAATTTCGTAGTTCCGAATTTATAACACAAAATATACCGACTCTCGTCGCGTACATTTCGGAGAATAAAACAATACATGCGCTCAAAATATTTTAACGTCTCTTAAATTAGACACCATAAATCCCTATTCCCTCGAAAATATCACCTTCTAAATTTTTAATCTGTATTTAAGCATGGGATATCAAAACATCTAAGTGCAAGCATAACCCATCAAAAATGACAAATCTAAAATTTTAAAGCATGAATTTATAATTAATTCTTGAGGTTTAAAAATACACTCTCGTGTATTTTTAAGCGAATACCAAATTTTTTTATTTCAAATTAAAACATGTCAGAATATGTACGAAATTAAATTAACATGCGTGATTTAATTAGTCATGACAAACATCACCTAAGTCCTAGTAAATAAACTACTCACAAGGCATATTTGACACACAAATATTGCAAGCTGAAAAAATAATTTTCATTAATAAATGTCAACTTACAAAATTTTGGATCCAAGACTTGAATTACAATACACAATATGCTCATCCAAAGTGTGCCTCCAAAATACTTCTTACACAGATTTTTTTTTCTCTCAAAGTGTGTCTATATCTCTAAAAAAAATGTTGTTAAGAGTCTCCTAAGTGTGTCTCTCACACACACTAACTGTGTATCAAAAGTTTTCCTCCACCTTTTTCTCCTTTTTTTTTTTGAGTTGCCACCCATACCTCTTTTATAACCCACGACCCTTTTCATTTTTTGGAAGATTTATTTTTTGGGTTAGTGGCTGAAATGAAATAGTGGGTTTTGGAGGAGTGGAGTTAGTGGGTGATAGTGGAATATAGGGCTGTTTTGGGTCCGATTTGGAAGGTCGGGTTTGGTTGCGGGTTGCAGGTTGCTTCTGGACAGAGGTGGGTCAGCTAGTGTCGTTGGTTTGAATCGGGTTCTGGGTATGGAGGTGTTATGGTAGGTAGTTTAGAAATGAGGAAGTGGGTTAAAGGTTATGAAAGATTAGGAGAGAGAGAGTGGGTGTTAGTGGGGAAGAAGATGGAGTTTTGGTAATGGAGGAGAGAGAAGGTGGGTGAGAAGATGGATTGAGAAGGGGTTTGTGTGTGGTGAGGTGTATGGAAGAAAAAGTATGGGTGAGTGATTGTTTGGGTGTGTGAGTGTATAGGATAGTGTGGTGTGTTAGTTTGTGACCCTAAAAAAATAAATTAAGACTTCAAATAAAATTTATAAAAATTAAAATCCTAAAAAAATTAAATATTTACACAGCTATAAAATAAAACTAAATAATATAAAGTCTAAAAAAATAAAAAATAAAAAATAAACATCTAATCCTACAAATAAAAGACTTAAAATAAAATAAAACTAATAAACCTAATAAAATTTTAATAAAATGAGACTAAAAATAAAAACTAAAAACCAAATAAAAATAAACTCACACCTAAAATAAAAATAAATAAATTAAAATAGTCGATATAAATAAATCTTAAAAATATATACAAAATTCTAAACGAAATATAAAATAAATCCTAAAAATTAAAAACGACTCAAATCTAAAAAAAAACATAATAAATAATAAAAATAAAATAAAAGGGTGCAAACTAAACACACAAGGGTTCGAGAATGGGTTAATCTCGGTTTAAGGGTGGGTTTGGATTAGGGGAATGATTTGGACTTCGGGCATGAATTTTTACTTTCTTTCGGCGTCAAACTTTGCACGGCCATAAATTCTTCGTTTAAACTCCGATTGATATGCCGTTTGAGCCCAGGCGTCCCTTGATTCAAGGCCTTCAATTTCCATGGTTGGTCCGAGTCCGAAATCAGCCATTTGAATTTACAATTTTGTCCCTGAAGGTGCGTAAGTGACCTTTTCATGCTCAATTTGCGTCCGGACTTCACCGCTTTCTTTTTAAACCTGTCAATACTCAAAAACAAACTTGCACAAGAAATTAGCAATATAAGATGTGAGCTTGAAGTTCTCAAAATTGCATTATTAACCCCGTTTATTCTAAAATTAGTATTTTTTTCTTTTAAATAAAAATAACTCTAAAAGTTCTTTATTAATGATACAACGAGACTAACAAGTCCTAGATTTGGGTATAAATGATACAAAATAATGCGTTCATAAAATACCCCCAAACCTAAACTTTGCTAGTCCTCGAGCAAAAATTGAAATCTAACTCACTTTCGTAGGAATCACGGTTGCACTTAGCATGTGCAACAAGCCGTTAAACCTCTAGGTTTCCCTAGTGGACGAGTTTTGTCTCGTGAGGGTTTGCAGTGAATATACCCACAAAATTCAAAAACTTGACTATATTTACAAGAGACTTAAAAGTAATATAACCAAGTTTGAATGCAAACTTCATAAATATAGCAGAATTTCACTTTTCAATCTCAACTTATCGTGTGTGTGTGTGCATGGCCAATATAACCGTCCATTTCAAAAGATTTGATCGTTACATTTCTTATCCGAAAGTTTGTTTTGATTTCAAAGTCTCTCAGAATGCACTCACAACCGAACACTCGGAAATGGGTTATTTTCTCTCGGTATATGTGAATAAAAGAGTAAATTTATATGAACAAATTTCACATTTACATGATCAAGAACAAACTTTTTATAATGGATGAATATGATCTCATGAACGGAAAATCGATTACTTTTTGAAAACATTGAATCACACCATAGATCCTATTCATCTTCTCTCCACACTTTAACTAACTTCACTTGAGATCGATTAGGACTTTCTTTGGTTTTATTGTAGGCTTTAATTTTGGCTAGAAAGAATGGCTTTTGGAGTTCAAAATTTCTGAGAATATAGAGGTTTTCAGTATATTGACTTTTAGGTACTTTTTCTCACCTCCATTTTTCTTTTCAAACTCACATTTTTTTTATTTTTTTTTATTTTCTTTTCACATATCATTCTTGCAACCTCATTTTCTTTTGGCCTTTTTCCAACCGTAATTTTACCCTAGTATTCTCAGAAAATGGGCATGGCTTCTTTTTATGGGTTTTAAACTCCTAGTTGGAGTTGGGTATGATAGTGGGTTTTCACAAAAGGCTTATCTTCTTTTTGGCTCAAATGGGCTTGCAATGTAATAATGTAAAAAAATGTTGGAGTTTGGGTTTAATTTTTTGGGCTTTCAAACGAGGGCCTAATCTCATTTCTCAAGTTTCATTAAGTTGATTTGTGTCTCAAGACGACTTACTAAGACTTCTAGTGCGTAAGATTCTGATTTTGACCTTTTGTTTTCAGTAATCGAATCAAAACAATGAATTTGAGATCATCAACGAATTTATCACTGAAGAAAAGTTTGAGTTATTTTAACTCGGATTGATTTAAATCTCTCGAAAACGATGAATGGCACAATATCTCACCGGGCTAAAATCTCCACATTTATTCTTTAAGCATATTAACTTTCGCCTCAATATCCATTTTCTATCATATTATATGGCTAAGTGTAATATATTATAAGTTGAGAGATTTGTGAATTAATTCTATATTAAGAAATTGTTTCAAAACTCACTTATATTGAAAATATTTTTGGATTTTTAAAATTTTTTTTTATTTTTTTTTATTTTTTTTTAGCGAAGAAAAATGACCTCAATACCCCCAAACCTAATTTCTACATTGTCCTCAATGTACAAGACAAAAATTGAAAAGGCGAGAAAGATATGAAAGATATTACCGTAATGAGGGACTTTCTCCAACACATGTTTCCTGGAAGAAAAATAATTACAAAAAGAAAAAAAAACATATAAAAATACGACCCAAGTTGTGTTTACTCGTGGTATACCGGGTATTGGAGGAAAATGTCCTCCACTTCCCGATCTCGCAATTCTAGATATGGATTCAACCCTGGACCATTAACTTTGAAAATTTCACCATTTTTAGGATTCTCTATCTCAACTACCCCATGTGGGTAGACTGTCCTAACAATAAAGGGACCGGACCATCTAGACCTTAACTTACCAGGAAAGAGATGCAATCTATAATTGTACAAGAGAACTTTTTGTCCAGGCTCAAATGACTTCCGTAAGATGGACTTGTCATGGAACATTTTCATTTTTTCTTTATACAATTTTGCGTTTTCGTACGCATCATTCCGAATCTCCTCTAACTCATTGAGTTGGAGTTTTCGGACCTCTCCTGCAGCAGGTAAATCGAAATTAAAGGTCTTAATGGCCCAATAGGCCTTGTGTTCTAACTCTACCGGAAGGTGGCAGGCTTTTCCGTAGACAAGCCTATACGGGGACATAGAAAGTGGGGTTTTATACGCAGTGCGATAAGCCCACAGTGCATCTAATAACCGTAAGGACCAGTCCTTTCGATTAGGATTCACTGTTTTCTCGATGATTAGATTGATTTGCCTATTAGACACTTCAACTTGTCCACTGGATTGAGGATGATAAGAGCATCCTACTTTATGCATGACTGAATACTTTTTCATGAGACTCTCAAATGTTCGATTGCAGAAATGGGTTCCTTGATCGCTAATGATGGCTCGAGGTGTACCGAATCGGGAAAAAATATTTTCTCGAATAAATTTGACTACCACATGGCGATCATTTGTCCGACTCGGTATAGCTTCGACCCACTTAGACACATAATCAACTGCCAAAAGGATGTAAAGATTACCGTAGGATTTCGGGAATGGACCCATGAAATCAATGCCCCAACAGTAAAAAACCTTAATAATCAATATGAGACTTAAGGGCATCATATTCCTACGAGTGATCTTGCCTAACCGTTGGCATCGGTCACAACTGCTACTATAGTCATTGGAGTCACGAAAAATGGTGGGCCAATAGAATCCACACTGCAAAATTTTCGCAGCGGTTTTCTTAGTACTGAAATGACCTCCACAAGCTTGGTCATGGCAAAAAGAGATTACGCTCTGAATCTCGTGATCGGGGACACATTTTCGAATGATTTGATCGGGACAATACTTGAAAAGATACGGGTCATCCCAAAAGAAATGCTTGGCTTCCTTTAAAAATTTAGAACGATCTTGCTTAGACCAATGCAGTAGCATTTCACCCGTCACAAGATAGTTCACAATATCGGCGAACCACGGAAGTTGGTTGATAAGGAACAGTTGCTCATCAGGGAAAGACTCATTAAGTGGCAACAAGTCATTGGAAGATTCAACGGTCAACCTAGATAGGTGATCTGCCACTACATTCTCACAACCCTTTTTATCTCGAATTTCAAGGTCAAACTCTTGAAGTAATAGGATCCACCTAATGAACCGGGCCTTAGCATCCTTTTTAGATAAAAGGTGTCGCAAGGCCGCGTGATCGGTGAAAATGATGACTTTGGATCCTATCAAGTAAGACCTAAACTTTTCTAAGACGAATACGACAGCCAAGAACTCTTTCTCAGTAGTGGAATAATTCAATTGAGCGTCGTTAAGAGTCCTGCTGGCATAGTATATAACATGAGGAAGTTTCTCATCTCGCTGACCCAGAACCGCACCTAGTGAATAGTCAGAAGCGTCACACATGATTTCGAAAGGTTGACCCCAGTCGGGGGGTCGCATAATAGGTGCTGAGGTCAATTCCTTCTTTAGCCTCTCAAAGGCTTGAAGGCAATCATCGGTGAACTCAAAGGGTGTGTCTTTGGCTAGAAGATTGCATAAAGGACGAGAGATTTTACTAAAATCCTTAATGAATCTCCGATAAAAACCGGCGTGTCCTAAGAATGATCGAATTTCACGCACAGTTTTTGGGGGTGGGAGATTAGAAATTAGATCAATTTTAGCCTTATCAACCTCGATACCCTTTTCAGAGATGATATGACCTAGTACTATACCTTGTTTAACCATGAAGTGACACTTCTCCCAATTAAGTACAAGGTTCTTTTCCTTACACCTCTTCAGAACGAGGGTAAGTGGTGAAGGCACTCATCAAAATTAGACCCAAACACAGAGAAATCATCCATAAAAACCTCAAGAAACCTTTCGACCATGTCCGAAAAGATACTCATCATGCACCGTTGAAAGGTAGCGAGCGCGTTACATAGCCCGAAGGGCATGCGTCGATAAGCAAAAGTACCAAATGGACAAGTGAATGTGGTTTTCTCTTGATCCTCGGGAATAATTGGAATTTGATTATAATCGGAATAACCTTCGAGAAAACAGTAATAGGGGTGACCGACTAATCTCTCAAGCATTTGGTCTATGAACGGAAGGGGAAAGTGATCCTTCCGTGAGACAGTGTTCAACGTCCTATAGTCTATACAGACACGCCAACCGGTTTGCATCCTAGTGGGGACTAACTCATTATTATCATTTCTCACCACTGTAACACCAGATTTATTTGGAACAACCTGAATGGGGCTGACCCATTGGCTATCAGAGATGGGGTAAATAATACCCGCATCTAACAACTTGAGCACCTAGGCTCGGACGACTTCTTTAAGTATGGGGTTAAGTCTACGTTGTGCTTCACGAGAATTTTTAGCATTTTCTTCTAAGTGTATTCTGTGCATGCACACTGACGGACGTATCCCTTTGATTACGGCTATGGTCCAACCGAGGGCTTCTTTGTGTTCACTGAGAACACGCAACAACTTACCTTCCTATTCTTTATCTAGGTCAGATGCTATTATAACAGGCAAGGTATCAGAAGGTCCTAAGAACCTATACTCGAGTGATTCTGGTAACGGCTTTAATTCAAGCTCGGGGGCTTTTTCAATCGAGGGTGGAATAGGTGACATGGAAAGTGAGAGGGGCTCAGGTTTAGACTTCCAATTTCCCACTTCCATGATAGGGGCGGAGTCAAGGAGGTAATTGGCTTCTTCGATGGACTGCTCGACATCAAATTCGGACCCAAAAAAGGCAAGACAAGATGCTAAAGGGTCGTCATTATAAGTTTGCTCGAAAGTCTCTCGGATGATACTATCAATCATGTCGACATCCACGGGTTCGTCGTCATCGGGTGGTTATTTGGCCAAATTGAACACATTAAGGTCCATAGTCATGTTTCCAAATGATAGGTTCAATTGGCCGCTACGACACCGAATGACGGCATCAGATGTGGCGAGGAAAGGACGACCCAAAATAACAGGGATTTGTGCAATAGGATTTTGCACTTGTTGGGTGTCCAAGACAACAAAGTCGACAGGAAATATAAAGTCACCCACTTTAATTAGGACGTCCTCAACAACGCCTCTCGAAATTTTCACAGAACGATCGGCTAAGGACAAGGTAATCCTAGTTGGTTTCAACTCCCCCAAACCTAATTTCTCGTACATGGTGTACGGCAGAAGGTTCACGCTTGCTCCTAAATCTAGAAGGGCTTTCTCAATGAGGTGCTCCCCTATCTTGATAGAGATCGTCGGAGTACCGGGATCCTTATACTTGATGGGAGTTCGATAAGAAATGATCGAGCTTGCTTGCTCGGCGAGAAAAGCTTTCTTGGGTACGTTGGTGCTTCTCTTGAAGGTACAAAGGTCCTTCAAAAATTTAGCGTAGGATGGAACTTGTTGTATGGCATCAAGCAACGGGATATTAATTTGTACGTGCTTAAATACTTCTAACATTTTATCCACTTGCACCTTTTTCTTTTGTGGCACTAAACGTTGTGGAAATGGAGCTTTCGGGACGTAGGTCTCAATAGACGGTTCAGAAGATGAGGGCGAGGAAGAAGGCGGATCTAAAGGTGGGTCCTTCTTTTCCTTACCTTTCTCGGATTCACTCATGGTGGGTCGTGAGAAATTATTCTCAACTTCTTTACCTGACCTAAGCGTGATTATAGCCTTAGCATGCTCTTGGGTAGTGGACATGCTAGTGTTGTCTTGGACAACATACTGACCCCTAGGCATGTTACCCTTAGGATTAGGCTCGGGTTGGCTTGGGAACATTCCTTTATTTCTCTCGCTCAAAGCATTGGCTAGTTGACTCACTTGTACCTCTAATTTAGCAATCGATTGGGTGTTGGCATGCAAGTTTTGTTCTGTGGATTGAAGGACACTTTGCGTGGTCTGTTGGAGTTGCAGGGTACTTTGGGCAAGTAAATTCATTGTTTCTTCTAAGGATTGAATCTTTTGGGGTGAAGGGAACGATGGTGCGGGGGTGCTTTTTTGGAAACCCGGGGGTGGGTTACTTAAAGATTGATCTCCACTACCCTGGTATTGACCTTTAGACCATGAAAAGTTGGGATGATCCTTCCAACCTGGATTGTACGAGTTGGAAAATGGGTCGTACTTGGGCTTGTTTTGATAGAGGGCGTTTGCTTGCTCGGTGAGAGCTTTATGGGCGGGAAGGGCGCGGCAACTTTCGACGAGGTGGTCGAAACTATCACAAAGTAAACACATAGGTGACCCTACATGTTGCACGGCGGCATGTGTGGCCCGGTTACCCTCTTTACTCATTTCCAAGGCTTCTAAACGACGGGCCAAGGTGGCCACTTTGGCATCTAGTTCAAAACCTTGTTCTTCTGGTTGAGCATTACCCTCATTAATTGTGGTGGTCTTTGAATCCCGATGGGGTGCCCATCGTTGGGACTTTTGAGCAACGGATTCTAAAAACGACCATGCATCGACCTCACACTTTTCTGTAAAATCTCCACTACACATAAGTTCAAGCATAGATCGAGTAGTGTAATCGAAACCCTCATATAAAATCTGAATTTGACGACCTAATTCGATTTCGTGATGAGGACATTGCAGGAGCAAGTCCTTGAATCTTTCCAGGTTCATCCATAAAGTCTCTCCCTCTTTTTGATTGAAAGTATTGATGGCATGACGTATTGCCGCCGTCTTTTGGTTAGGGAAAAACTTTTGCAAAAATTCAACACTCAACTGATTCCATGTAGTGATGGAATTTGGTTTAAGTGAGAGTAGACAACTCTTAGCTTTGTCCTTAAAAGAAAATGGAAATAATTTTAGTTTAACAATCTCATCGGTGAGTTGTTGTAACCTAACCGTTCCACAAATTTCTTCAAACTCACGCACATGGAGGTACGGGTCCTCCTTTTCTGTGCCTCGAAAGATGGGAAGTAAATGAATTATTCCCGACTTGAACTCGAAATTGTTTGCATTGTGTGGGGGAAGAAGTATGCATGATGGTTGACTTGCCCTATTAGGATACAGGTAATCCTTTAGGGCACGAGTTGCTAGCTCATCTCCCATTTCGGTGAAAATCGAGGTGCTACCTATAATAGTATCGGGAATACTAGACTCCACTCTAGCTAAACGACCCGTAGAATCTCGACACCAACCTAGCATACACCGTACTCACTCGATTTTTTTTTAATATATATATATTTTTTTTTATATATATATAAAAAGCAAATAATGTGACACAGGACCACAAAATTCCTAAGCTAATACAAAGCAATTTGAGTTTATCTGAATTAGGTGAGGGGAAGTTCAATTTTTAAGATCTACTTTCCCGAGATTATTCGACGACAATGGGTCTCCGAAATAATCTCCCTAATTAAAAAGCTCCTAATTCTTGACGAGGGAGAATTTAAAAGACGAGCAACTCCGGACTATCGCCTCAATTACCAAATATTTCCTCCAGGTAGGTGGTCGGTACGAAGACTCATTAAAAACCACCAATCCTAGTCAAGGTCAAAATGGCATCGATTTGAAAATTTTGTGTTTGGATTAGCTTTTAATCCTAGCCTTGAAAAGAATATGCCTATGAGCTATGTGACACCCTATGGCCAATGTCTAATATTTTTTAAATTAAAATTATGGCTTGGGTTATGCAGATGCTCGGGTAACTTAATGATTTGTGGGCCAAGGAGGGGTGATTAAATCCCCACCTTATCTTAAAATTGGGTTTTGCCCTTAAGTCAACTTATGCACGTGCTTATTGAAATATACGAAAATAGTTTCATGTAGGAGCACACAAGACTTACCTCCGGCATGGACTTTTTACGGTCACTTGTTTACGCCGCGCCGAAGTTTTATTTGACGTCGATCGGAGGGAAACGTCGCCTCCGTTTCAGTCATCTCCGAGAGTACCTTGTGCGCGTGGCAAGATTGCACAAGTAACGTTAGCGCTTTTCCCACGGTTGCTTGCCTTTTCGAATTTTTCTCTTTTCTCCTCTTTTTTTTTTCCTCGCCTTTTTTTTCTACTCTTTTTTTTTTCTGAAAAAGAACAAAAAAAAAAATATACCAAGCGTAAAGTGCAAAAATTATTAAATACAAAAATACTTACGCATGCATTTACAAGGAATTTGTACACTAAAAAAAGAGAACAAATAATAACCAAAAACACACTAGAAGAATGGAGGGGGAAAAAAATTATATACCGAAAAAAATATATATATAAATTATGCTACTCAAATGACTAAAAAAAAAAGATACTAATTTTTTTTTTTTCAAATTACAGAAACACGAAAATCTGGAAATTTCTCGGAGAATTTTTTTTATTAATTTCGAATTTTTCAAATTTTTAGTTGGTTTAAGACAAAACTAGTGTCAAAAACACTATTTAATTACAAAAAGACTTGTTTTTTTTTTTTCTTTTTTGAAAAAAAAAATAGCTGCTGGAATATTACTACTGTTTTTTTTTGGGTTTATTTATTTATTTTTTAGGATTTTTTTTTGTATTTGTGAGTACTTTTATGACAAAACTAGTGTTAAAAACAACTAGTTATTCATAAAAGACTTTAATTCCCTTCTTTTTTCCACCTATAGAAACTCGAAAATCTGGAAGTTTCCCCAAAAAAAAAAATATTATTTTCGAAATTTCCAAAATTCTAAGTACTTTTGTGACAAACTAGTGTAAAAAACAACTAGTTTCTCATAAAACACTTGAAGTTTTTTTTTTATTTTTTAAATTTTTTTTTTTTACAAATTACAGCAGTTTTGAAAAATAAAAAAAACCCGAGTGTTAGATTTTAGGGTTTATGTAAGTTTTATTGTGATTGGTTTGTACGTTTTGAAGAATTCTTCAACGTATATCTCTCTAGGAACCTTTATCATAGAAAATCTCAGATTTCTTTGAGACATAGTGAGAGTTTCAAAAGAGAACATTACACGTAAATATCTTAGGTTCTTATTTCAATTTTTGCTGGATCTTTTATATTCACTGTATATCATTTTTATATCCAACTTCTATTTTAAAAAATGTTTTGAAAAAGAGACTTCTGATTCTGTTTTATTAATAGATCTGAAAAGATTTGTTTCAAAATCATATTTCACAGTTTGTGAAATTAGTTCGTATATAAATAATATCTTGAAACAAATAGATCTAATTTTCAGAGAGATTTCCTTCGGATCTTAAAAAGATTTTAAGTCTCAAAAACACATTTGAAGGTAGTTTGCATGTCATATATAATCTCTGTAAATTCATAAGAATTTGTTGTATAAATAAATTGAGAGATGTGAGTTTCATTCTTGCATGTAGTGTAAATCACATCACTGTCACTATTTCACTATCACACGATCACTTAGATTTTGTGGTTCATTGAGAGATATAGTGTTGTTTGATCCGCTATAATCAGTGGACAAGGAAAAGGCAAGGAAGCTGCTAGAGGGAGATCAAAGCCGGTCATACACTACCTCTGAGAGTGGATAACTCGTGTAGGTATACCTTTTGAACTTATACCTAGGATCTTGATAACGCATGCTTAGTGCTATAACTTGTACTTATGATTGTTTTAATGGATTTTTTCTTTTGTGGCGTAGAGGTCACCACGGATTTTTTCCCAGTCTTTGGGATTTTACCACGTTAAAATCTTGTGTTAATTTGCTCGAACTGTTCTTAATTTCTTATCTACTTGGTTTCACATTAAAGATATGATATAGGTTTTATTTTTAAAACCAAGGTTATCAAGCTACCAGATCCATCATCCATATTTAGAATTTGTTATACAAATCTTGCGTAGATTTCCGAAAAGAGTTTTGTTCAAAGAGTCATATTTTGGAGTTTGCTTAAACATTAACTTTTGATTAATAATCTAGTAAACAATTTTATTTTCAACACATTGAAGCCAAAGTCAGAAAATTGGTCGACGAGTACGGGATTCAGAGACACAAATCATCTCCCTACCGACCCTAAACCAATGGGGTTGTCGAAGGCACCAACAAAAACATCAAAGCCATCATAAAAAAATGACCGATATTTATCGAGATTGGGACAATCGGATCCCTTATGCCCTATAGGGATGCCGCTCTTCAGTCAGGACATCTACTGGGGCTACCCCTTACTCTCTGGTATACGACGTGGAAGCAGTCCTACCCGTTGATCTAGAGATTCCTTCACTATGCGTTATGCTCGAGAGTAAAGTCACCGATGATGACTGGCATCAGAACCGCTTTAATAAACCGTCACTCTTGGATGAAAAGACGCTGAAGGTTCTATACCATATACAAGACTACCAACGCCGGATAACGTTATCATTCAACTGAATAGTCAAGGATCGTAGTGTCCAAGAAGGAGACTTGGCCCTCAAATATATCATAGAACCCGTCTGGGATCCCAAAGTAAATTCAAGACAAATAAGAGTGGCCCGTATATAGTGAACAAGATCCTATCAGGCGCCGTCTCTATGCTCACTAACCTTGACGGAGAAGAGATAGCGCGTCTAGTCAACTGGACCATCTCAAGAAGTTTTACCCTTAGTCTGAAATCTCGGCGCACTACGACTCCTCTCACCCCCTTCTATTCTAAAAAAAATCCTTCTTTTCCCTCTATCCAGAACTACGTCGGGCCTGATCCTCTAAAAAACCTTTTTCTTTCAAAATGAAACTCAATTTTTTTTAAATCCTAAGAGGTACGTAGGCAACTCATACGCTTTACATGGGGCGCGGTACCTTTTTTTTCCACAAAATGCTATTCTTTTCTTACCTCTGAGAACGAAAGTTTATTTTATCATTTACTTGAATATAAGGGTTACGTATACCTTAGCGATTAATATAGATAATTCAAATATAAAACTCATCAAAAGGCACAACAATATGATCAAAATATTTTTTTATTTCAAATAGGGGAGTTCAGTACAATTACACGAAGTATCAGCGAAGAGAGTCAAAATAACCTCCCTCCGCTAAGCAAACTATCCCTAAAACAAGCCTAACCAAACTTCCTAAAATTATTCCCAAATCCTAGAAACAAAAACCAAAAAAATCCAAACACATTCCAGTCACACAAAAGCTTCATATAAAATAATTCCACCTTCACAAAAGACCCTATCCGCTGCTGTTGGAAGACCCATCCCCGTCATCATCTGCTCCGTGAGGCCCTCAAACTTCCCCTGCCTGGTTGGTATTCTGAAAGCACTCCATATAATGATATGCCCTAACCATCCTGGAGCAAACCACTACTCCCCCCTCCATGATGTCAAAAAGGATAAGCCACTTCTGACTGGTCTCCTCCGCTATAACCTGCTTCCATAGCCATTTGAGATAGTCTCCCGGCACATGCCAGACCCTTCTTATGGTTTGATATGGACGGGTTGACGATCGATAATTCTCCCAGTAAGAACTTAATCTCATGCACACGGATTTAGTAAAGTCTTCCACAAGAAAGAAGTCTAGTTCCCGAGGAGGAACTATTTACTCCCATTCGACTTGGCACAGAAGCCGTCAGGGGAAATAAAATGAGGTATGTCAAAGGCCAACTAACCGAATGTACCGGTATTCTCCCAGTTCCAGAAATGGCTGCAGCTCTTCCCATTATGGCATCAAACAATAAAGGCATCGGGCTCTATATTCCATGAGCAATTTATCCAGTTCTCTATGGATGGACCGAAACTGATGGAGTATCGAGTAAAGAAATTTGTCACAGATGCTAAGGGATACTCTGGGGAAACAACCAAATAAAATCTCTCGGCCAACCATATAAGCAACATAAATGCTCCCCCTTTTGGAAAACTAAAGTGACCTTCCCTCCAAGCATTTATACCAATCAGGGTCTCCGCCAGTATCATCACTGTAGGACTGAGATGATAGGACATTCACGTTGTGATTGCAGCTAAGTGATGGTCCACCATTAGGTCCCCCGTCACCAGCAAGACACTCAAAGTTAGTCCCAGGGCAACTACTCCAACATGGCCTGCATCATTGAAATCCCTCAGATGCACAGAATACATGATAGCCTAAAGAGAAATCATCCTTCCAGTAACCAACGACCGAGCCGTCGAAGGGGAAATATGGAGGAACTCCGCTAATAGCTCCCCAAGAGAACGGGAAAATTTTGAGCATTGCTGTTGCTACATTGGGATTAATTCTTAACATGGCTGAAAACTTTTCGTAGGTTGGGTAGACCTCATTTAAACTGAAGCAGAAAATGTGGTCTTCAGGGTACCAGAATTGTGTTACCGCCACCAACATGTTCCAATCAATAGCTCGATTACACCACAAGGAGACTCAACGAAACTTGAAAATGTCGTAGTCCACGCTATACAGGCACATGACTTCTTGATTAAGTGGAAAAACCGAGCGTTTATGTAATACGCTAGTCGTTGTTATCGGCTTCCAATCTCAATACAAAAAAACCTAAACTTGTAACTACACTTCTTAAGGAGTATAGTGGCGAGTCTGGGTATCGAATCCACAGGGAATGGTTTATAGAATTTAATTGATTTATTACTTCTAAAGAAAAAATGAAAAAGATGATGATGGTTGACAAGGGGAAATAAGTTGGAACAAATTTATAAAACTAATTAAAATGAATGAGGAAATAGGTTGGAATACAATCCCCCAATCCCTAGTAATTACCCATTAGAATAGTAGAATTGTAAATTAGAAATTTGAATGAATCCAGTCTTTATAGATACTAAGCATTACATATATGAGGTTCAAGCCCGCATCATATGAAATCAAAGATAAATATAAAGCGGTGCTAAATAATTACACGCACATCATATTCTTAAATATCCCAAGTACCTAGGGCAAGAGAGATTAAAAGATCTAGGATGATTGTGAACTTATCTTACACGATTCTTTCAAATTTAAATTTAAATTCTATTTCCTACGTAGATAAATTACATCGGGATGGGTTCATGCATCCCAACCCTTAAAAATTAGCTAAACATGATGAAAACAAAAGAAAACTCTAACAAACATTGTTAACAATTTGCAAAACAATTGAGAATTGAATGGAAAAATAAAATAGAGAATAGAAATTGATACTTGTATTTAGCAAGAGGAGAAAGAGATGAATTTGAATCCAGCAAAACTTCTTCTTCAAACTTACAACTAGAGTTTATGAAAACTTCTACCAAAGAAAACTACAATCTAACTTTCTCTCTCTAATCCTACTCCTACCCTCTAGAATTTGACTCCCTCTCTCTAGAATTCAACTCCCCCTTTTGAAAATGAGGTAGGGCTTGGTCTTTTATAGCACCAAGTTGCATGAATTTGGCATCAAATTTCGCTTGTGGCACAAGTTTTCCAAGAGTTGCACTGCATTAAATGCATAATTAATTACAAAAATCCGCACATCCAGACTCTTCATTATCGCGCAACTTCAAAACATCGTAACTTCTTCACCGTAGCTCGGATTGAGGTGCCGTTTTTTCCAGTATTCTTGTAATTTAGAGATCTTAAACTTTCTAGTTGGCCCCACCTTCGGACTAAGGCTGAAAAATTACGAAAATGCCCTTCAACTCTCCATTTCTTGGTTTCTTTCACTGTTTTGAGTTCTCCTTCGCACTAACTTGCATGAAATACCTGTAAAACACATGAGAAATACACAAAACACGAAATACTTGCCAAAAAAGGTTAGTAGCATAAATAAGAGACAAATCCAAGATATTTACACTGCACGGGATCATAAAAATACCGCAATTAAGGGGATAAATGTGAAGAATATATGCCTAATCACTTCTTGACTTTCGAGGTAAAAAGAGAATTATGCGTGCATCGAAAGGGCCATTTGGGAATTAATCGAGCAAAAAGTAAGATATAAGAAGGAAGAGAAAGTGATAAGGGATGAAAAACTACACCCCCTTTTACCACCCTTCTATACACAAAGGCCTTAGCTAAAGATAAGAAACCTAAGGAGCCCGAAATAATGCCTACCGTAAAAATTACTCTGGGCTGCAAGAAGTGCAATCAAAGCCTTAAGGTGATTTGACTTAGCCCATATGTCCATAGGCAGGACAAGGGGTATGCCGATCGATAACTCCTTATTTTAGAAAATTTTATCTTTCCTTTTTTGTCAAAATCAAAAACTCAAAAAATAAATCTTTATTTTAAGACCCCCAGGTTATTTCTTCTAAACTTATCCATTTTTACCCATCAATTCTCGTCATAAGTCTTTTTCTCGAGTTATTTAACCTATTTTTATCCCATAATTTCTACAGTCTTATTATCAAAGTCAAAAGTGCATGTAAAATAAGTCATTTAAATAAGAATGAGTAATAAAAATCTCCTTTATATATATGTGCTGCCATAGTGTGATTACATTTTTGAGGAAAAAGGAAAAAAAGAAGAAAAACAAAAATAATAGGACGCAGTCCGAACCCACAATCTCTCTCCATTCCCTCTAAACCCTCAATACCTGCGATGGAATAGCTTCCCCCAACGGCGAGCTATAGAACCTCCACTCCCCGTGACTGATACCTCGTCCGAGATAGCACGCGGAACCAGACAGGAAGGAACAGAGTCCTTGATATAGGCAGTCACAGAAGCCACCCAGTCATTGATATCCTTTGGCCAAGTGGTCGATACCCAAACATGCTGCAAGCAAAGCAATATATAAAAAAGGCAAATACGTCAGTTCTTGAGAAAAAAGGAATAACCTGATCACTCGTCAGCGTGTTCAGGGCCTGTCGCACCGCTACCAAGGACAGAGACTGGTTCGACCGTCGGTTGGACTTCCACCACTGATACATCTGATAAAAGTCCCCCAAGTCCTCGTCTTTTAGGGCTATCAACCTGACATTGAGCCCTATCACCTCATTGAACCACGTCTGCACAAGGACAGGAATCAGCGAAGAAAAAAACTAAAAGAAAATACATGGAAATACATAAAAAGAAATTGCGAGAATTACCTCCAAAAGGTACATGACCCCCGTAAAAGTTAGCCAACAGCATCGAATGAACGCATCCAAAGAAGAGTAAAGGGTCACCAAAGTCAGGCTCCCCAAGTCATAGAGCGGGACATCTAAAAAGATCCTAAAAAATGGTAAGAACCAGATGACGTTGCCACTCATCTCCACCAAGAAACCACCCAACAAAAGCAGAATAAATAACCGGGCCATCTGCCTCACCTGTCGCCCGCCACTCTCATCAATCCTTAGACTCAATAGCACCTCCCTAAGAGAGGACATGCAGATAAAATCTCCAGAAACTATCCTACCCGCGTCCCCCAACGTCACTTGCACCGCCTCCGACGTCACCCTCAGCATACGATCCACCTCTATCTTAAAACCCTCACAATTAATCCCCAGTAGTTGTTAAACCCCATACCAATCGAGACCTATCGTTTCCTCTTCCCAAGTAATCCCAAGAGTACATGCCATTGCCAAATGGTAACCCATACAACATGTCGGTCAACACCCCCCTGAAATTTTGTACAAAAAATGCTAGAAAATTCCTAAAAATGCCAAACAAGTATTGGGACATTTCTTCACCAAGAAAACCATTTTAATCTCCCACAATACCAAACTGGATTATTATTACACTCTTACTCCCGATAAAAAACCCTGAACGTATTCCGTAAAACAGTGCATCCCAAAAGTCCATTATATTTCCCCAGCGGAACCCAAACTTAAAAATCAAATTCTTCCCCAAATACTAAGCAAAACTCCCAGACTAAACTCCCAATCCATCCACTATAAGAATTTTAACTCCCTCCGAAAAGATATCTCATCTCAAAAGACATAATCCCCAGTCAGTTATCTTTCCCAGTAAAATCTCAAGACAACACAATCCCCAACCGAACCACAAGTTCACCTACAACCCCGAGATAATTTCCCTAGGAGAGATATTCCCCGCATCACAACTTTAGGTCCTCAGAATTAACCTTATCCCTTAAAATCGATCGTCATCACTTTAGGTCCTCAGAATTGACATCGGCCCTCAGAATCGGCCTCCTCACTTTAGTTCCTCAGAATTGACCTTGATCCTCAGAATAGACCATCATCAACTTTAGGTCTTCAAAATTGGCCTCGGCCCTCTGAATCGATCGTCGTCACTTTAGGTCCTCAGAATTGATCTCGGCCCTTAGAATCAGTTGTATAGACTTTAGGTCCTCATAATTGACCTCATCCCTCAGAATTGGTCTCCTCACTTTAGGTCCTCGACCCACAAAATCGATTATCCTCACTTTAGGTCCTCCGAATCGACCTCGACCTGCAGAATCGTTCGTCGTCAACTTTAGGTCCTCATAATTGACCTCGACCCTCATAATTGACCGTTATCACTTTAGGTTCTCAGAATTGACCTCGTCCCTCAGAATCGATCGTCATAACGTTTGGTTCTCAGAATTAACCTCGGCCCTCAGAATCGATTGTCACAACTTTAGGTCTTCAGAATTGACCTCGGCCCTCAGAATCGGTCGTTACAACTTTAGGTCCTCAAAATTGACCTCGACCCTAAGAATCGATTGTTACAACTTTAGGTCCTCATAATTGACCTCGACCCTCATAATCGGTCTTTACAACTTTAGGTCCTTAGAATTGACCTCGATCCACAAAATCGATCATCCCCTACATAACCTGATGTCCTCAGAATCAACCTCAACCCTCTGAACTGGTCATCATAGTCCCTTTGGTCCGTAGAATTTACCTCATTCCGAAATAATAGTGTGGTGTCTATTTGATGGCTTTCACTTGTTTCAAGCTCACCCATCGAGGGGCTCTATAGACACCACATTATAGGACCCCCCTAAACCTCAATTTAGGTCAACAGTACCTCCCCATTCACCATAAACCCTAGGTCATACTTTAAGTACCGATCTAGAGGCCACCGAGCACTCTGAGGCCCCGTTTAACTCTGGTCAACTTCTTAGCCAGAGTGAAAGCTCAATAAATCCTCGAAGGGACCTGAATCCCCTTTCCAATGGTCTACTTCGTGCGTAAATCGACAAAATGATTAGGACAAACGATCCGTTTCCCCCAAAAAATTAAATTGGAGGCCACTGGGCGCTCCCGGACTCCATTTGACACCTCACTTATTTGTTTTAATATTTGAAAAAGCTAAAAAAAAGTAGAAAAAGTAAAAAGCATAAAAAGAAAATAAAAAGTGAATTACAATTAAATTTGTCTCTAGCTTACTTCCTAGGAAGTGGATTGATACCCTTACTTACCTCTACACTTTAGATTGTTATATTTCGTAGGTATTTGAGGTTTTGACTAACTTGGCTTTCAACAACGATACATACAAAAAGCTAAGTTATCACTTAGGTTAACTGAGCTCAAGTGAAGTCGGCACCCATCACAAAGTGACCCCCCAGAGATAAAATTTTGGTCAATACTGCCATGCTTTGGAGATCTAGTGTGTAAAATGCATGAGTCTTAATTAGTATGTTATAGAGAGATAGGGGATTTTTATTTTTTATTTTCATAATGAGTAAAGGGAGTACTACACTAATACGGGAGTATATACAAGTACTGTGAAAAGTATATCTAACATTAAGCATGGAGACTATATTACACATTGTGATAGGGAAGCGTGGGGATATATACATATGAGTGGATGACATATAAATATTTACATGAGTGTATATGGTAGTGAGCCTATACATGGATAAACTACAAGTGGTGTGTAAGATATGTTAGTGAGCATGGAGGTATCTACAAGTGTGAGAAGTGTGGGTGTGTGCTAGTGAAGCCTAAGCATGGAGAATCTAAGTGGTATGTGGAGCATATGAGCGGAAGTGAACCTATTTACAAGTGCAAGTGTGTGAAGTGAATAGGGAGAGTATATACAAGTGTGTGTAGTGTATAAGTGAGTGAAAAGTGATATATACATGATAAGGGGGCATGGTAAATATAATCATGAGGTACATATACACAAAAATTAAATAGAGGAGTAAAGGGAACATACAGGTAAGAGAATATGCACACATGTAGAAAAGAATAACACCCAATGTAGGAATAGAGTCCAGTCCTCTTAAAATACGTCCCCAGCAGAGTCTCCATTGTGGCCATCCCAGGTCTTCCCTTCGAATTCCCTCCGACATGTGAGCGGGGTTGCGCCCTTTCTCGGGGTGCTCGACCATCGTCTATGTGGGGAATAATATGTAAAGATGGAGTCGCCAACCTATTTTGCACAAAACAGACAAAAGAAATGTCACCACCTCGAGAAAACGACGTCAAGGACAATACTGATGCTTACTAAACCAAGAAGTTCTTAGGTCCGGGGACTAAGTTATGAAATGAGAAGGTGTTAGGCACCCATCCCGCCCTTTCGATATCTTATGGGCATGTGTTAATCTTCTCCTGTTAGACTCCGTGAAGTGCGTGCTCATGTGCATAATATAGGTGAAGAATGGAATCATTCAACTCGCGTCATGGAAAAGGACGGAGTGAATTCATACTTAGGAGTGTTCTCGAAAATAATAATTCAAAATTTAATATGAGTGTTTTTCGAATCACAAGTTTCTATAAAAGAACGAATTTATATATTGGACAAAACACAAGCATGTAAGAATAAGAGATTCATAAAGAATATATGACAAGAGGGAAACATATAAGCATGCGTAAAGGAGGACTCGAATCTCGGTATTAGCTCAAGAAGCCTACATAGCCCATAGGGCATCAAAGTCCACATAGTTCAAAGCTAGCATAGGGTTGGGCTTAATCCACAAATCCAAACTGGGGATTTCTTTTATATATATGTGTAGACAAAATGTGTTTTAAGAGTGAGAGTGTGAGATTAGAATCCCTCTTTTGGAATTTATAGATAAACCCGCCTTTTCTTTTCTTTTTTTATAGTTTTTTATGAAAATAGAGTATGTGCAAGTACTCCTAATAAAGGTTTGAGATTAATGTATGTGAGGTAATGAAATAAAATGATAAACTATAAACAAATCAAATAATACTAAAATGGAAGAATTAGAGAAAATGATCGAGAATTTGACCTCCTTATGAGTCCTTGATGTTGATCTTGGATGTAGCTATGAAGATCTTGCAATGGTATGAAATTGGTATGTATAGGTGGAGGGAATTTACCAAGTGAGGTAAGAAAGTGATGGAAGGTAAAGTGGGGAAATGGGTTTTTTAGGAAAAAGGAACAACTCTGAATTCGAGAGAATATTCTCTGACTTTCTAAGAGGAATGTTCATGGATGACCTTCAAAGTGAGGTTATGGCCACTATTTATAAGGTCAAGGGGGTGCCAATCGGTAAGGGTCTGGACCTACCTATAGTCATAGCACCTCAAGCGCATTGCCGATAGGCGGGGTCCCTAGGGTGCCATCTGGCACTTTAGGACGGGTTTTTCGAAAAAATGGGCGTAAAATGCAAACGGTAAGTCAGAATCGCACACAAGGTGGACCATTGGAAAGGGTATTCAGATACCATAAAGAATCCTTTGAGACACTCCAGGGTTTGGTAATTGGCCAAGGTCAAATGGGGCCCGAAAGCACCCATTAGTCACTAGACACGAAGTTTTCAGAGGAAAACGGATCATTCGTCCGAAACGTATGGATGATTTGTGCACGGGATAGACCATTAGAAACTGTATTTAGTTCCCTTAAATATTATATTCAACTTCAATTGGTTCAGATAGTTTACCGAGGGCAAATGGGGCTCTAAAGCGCTAGGTAACCCTTCGAAGTTAAATGGGTCGTTCATTCATACTGTAAGGCTGATTCATGCACGTGATGGACCGTTAAAAAGTGGATTCAAAGCCCTTAGAAGATTCATTGAGCTTCGCTCAAGATGGATAGTTTACTAGAGTCAAACACGGCTCGGGAGTGCCCAGTGGCCTCTAGATTAATTTTTAAAGTAAAACGGACCGTTTGTTCGAATCGTTTGATTAATTCATGCACAGGACAGACCATTGGAAAAGGCATTCAGTGAACTTCGTCATTTAATTCAGCTTTCACTCTTGCGAGATAGTTAATTGGAGTAAATGGGGATCGAGAGCGCCCGGTGGCCTCTAGATCGGTTTTCAGGGTAAAATGAATTGTTCATTTGAAACGTAAGTTCGATTCGTGAACGAAATGGACCATTGGAAAGGGGATTCAGAGCCCTTTGAAGATTCATTTATCTTTCTCTCAGGCAAAAAAGTTGACTAAAATCAAATGCGGCCCGAGAGCTCCCGGTGGCCTCTAGATTGGTACTCGGAGTATGACCTAGGGTTTACAGTGAACGAGTGAGTGCTAGGGACCTAAGGAGGTGATTAGGGTGGTCCTAGGATGGGGTGTCTACTGGGAGATTTTGCATATGTATAGAAAAATTATTTTTGCCAAAAGTCCATTTAAACAAATATGGCAAGACATCTTTATATAAAAAATATGATTTTCGAGGTGGCACATTTTTCAAGGACTCTTTTGAAAGAAAATAGGAGTTCATTCGAAGAAACTACATATCTCATTCGAACCAAAACCAAACTCGTTCGAACCAACAAATGATCTCGTTTGAACTAATATCTAATGATCTTCAAACGAAATTTGTTCTGCTAATAAAGAAACATTGTTTTATGATCATTTGAAGGTCGTTTGAACGAAAAACACATTCTCATTCGAACGAAGACTATAAATTCATTCAAACAACTTAAAAACAAAATATATTTTTATTTAAAAATAACCCTCAGACTTTTATACATAAAAATTAACACCCAGGATTAAGTTCTAAGGATAAAATCGTATATACATTCATACTTGAGAGATCCTTGGAACATGTGGACGAAATGTGGCACAAAACACAACACGACGAATACAATCTCCGTAACTTTGTCGTTACATCTTCAAAAAAACACGTCAAAGGCTTGAAAGGTAGATAAACTCAAGTCTTAACCTATGACTCAAAGGTTTTATCCAAACACGGATATGCCAAAATACATAAAACTTGACTATATCGGAAATTTATCCTTACAAATCTCCCCCTTTGCCTATTCCGGGACAACACACAAAATAAAAACTATGGGCCGTTAAGCTCATAAAAAAGACTCAATCCCCAACCCTAAAAGAAAAAAGTACAAACTTCACCGGCACATACTCTGAGTAACTTTGTACACTTGTAAACTTTTCTACATGTTGCTAACTTTCACACTTAAACACACCTTCAAATGAAACTTGAATATATAACAATATAAACTGCATAAGAATAAAACTCCCTCTTGTCTAACGATCCCCACATAGGTAAGATATATCCCCCTAAGATAAAGATCACCTCCTAAACCTAAACTGAAAGATTCTATTTATCCCCCTTCTGTTCAGGAATAGACAAAGAGAGAATGCATAATAAATATTTCATCCCCACAGATATCTCCCCTAAAATGTAAGAATATGTGATATTAATAGGAAATATAGGGGAAGGAATAATATCATGCAACAGTATAAAGTGCAACAAACCCAACATGCAGCACAATAAAAAATAATCCAAATAATGATCAATCAATTCCAATATTGATACAATAAATGATACCAGCTTGAATACATAATGAAGCATGAGATACCAATGTAAACAAGAAATAATAGATACCAATATGATCATACAACATGCCAATTTAATTCAAACTTAAAGAACATGGCAAACGTGGATTAAATAAAAACACAAAGACTTAAAAATAAACGGTACCATATATATATATATATATATATATATATATATATATATATATATATATATATATATATATATATACAAAATATACAAATGACATAGAAGCACATGTATATAAGTATAAACACCACAAACACGACACAAAACACATAAGTGTTATACATTAGCAGCGTATCGGCGTGTCTAAATATATGGAATGGAGTCAAGGGGCGTGAACTAGAAATAAATGAATTAGCCTCAAATCAATATTGATCGCAAAATTATATCAAACAAATATTTAGCCTCAAATGACAGATAAAGTGAAATCAAATAACAAACAAGCACAATTCACACAAGCATATAATTTTGATGATTCTACAAATCAATAGCGTCATGATGTGTTAAGCAAAATTAGGATTAATTATGCAAACCTGTTGATCTTCAACTAGAGCACCCACATAGCTAAAATTTCACTCAATTTTTTTTAAAGATACCAATTTTTAAAAATCAAACAAATAAATATGTTGACCTTTAATCTTTTTTTTTTCCTATCATCTTTTTAGCCTCTTGCCAATGGTTACTTTCCCAGAATTGATAATTGCTCCTTTCGTAGCCCTTTCCTATGCACCCTCATATATTCAATAAAAATTAACATACTCACGAGAAACGATTCTTATATGCACAAATCCCCCAGAGTCAAAAGATATGTAGACGACAAGATTAATGGGAGAACATCTCACTTATCTCAAATATAACATTTGAAGCTTAAATCCAAAGGAGCTTGTGCATGTGTGCATGGAGGCATATACAAAGTGAATCCATTAAGCAAATCAATATAAAAAAACTCCATGCAAGCATGATTAAGAACAATTCTAAGCATTAAAAATCATAATCAAATATCCTAGCCATATGAAAACATGAAATGATGTGGATTTAAACACACCACTATGCCGCACAAAATGTGTAAAACTAATCTACACATATACCAAAAATCTTTTTGATATTTTTAAACATTTTTCAAAATGATACCAATTTAACACAAACAACTCAAAAGACAAATAAATTCTTTTTGTATTTTTATCAATAAGACTCGATGAAATAAAAAATAAAAGATAAAAGACTCAAACTACATACAACTAGCAAGCATATACAACTTGAAGTATGAAAGGTAGTGTATGTAAACATGCGACACAATGAGCCATGAGAAGTATTATGTATAAGCATTCGAGAATCGGCAAGTCTAACATTTAATGTCTCCAAATATGATTTCCTAACCCACATAGGTGTGATATGATGCTCTTGGGTTTTGGGACCCTTGGTGACTCTAAACTTAGACTTCCTAGAACCATTTATAAGATCAAAGCAAAAGTCCTTAAGGTGACCCTTCCTAGTGTAATGTTTGCACGTGTAGAAATGAGAAATGTTACCCTTGGGTTGACCTTTTCTAACATTCCTTGCAACGGTTAACACTCTTAAACAAACATTGGTCTTGGCTTTAATAGCGAAAGGACTTAGATTATAGAAGCAAGTACCAACAATATGTGAGAATCTCAAATTATTTTTTAACGTCAAAATCCTAGACTCAAGCAACGATTTAGAGTCCCAATGATTGGGAATCCTTCTTCATATTTTCAATAATTATTAGAAGGTTATCTCTCTCCCCCTAAATGTAAATGAACTTATCCCTAAGAGTCTTCTCACGTGCCTTTAAAACTTTTATTGATTTATCGTTATCCTCAATGGCACGCTCATTAACCCTAGTCTCAAAACTTTTAGAGTCCTTTAAGTCATTCTCTAAAATGTAGACCCTAGCCTCACTCTCTTTCTTGGACACTTCTAAATTTTGAAAATCACGTTTCATGTCCATGATATTCTCACAAAGGATATCTCTTTGAGTTTGAACAATTCGTAAAAATTCAATTTCAATTTTGAAACACAAGTTTTCTTTTTCAAGAAATTTTATTCTTTTTGCAAACTTAAAATTCAAATGAGTTAACTTTTCAGCAAGACTATGAAGCTCATTAAACTCCTCTCAAATATTAAAATCATCATCATCACTAAAAACATCAGACAACTTATTACTATGGTGATCCATCGAGAGAGAAAAAAAAGAACAACCAATCCTAAACCAGCACAAAACACGATAACTTAGTGTACCCGATCCGATGCCCATTTGAAGATTAAGGTATGCACGAAGTGGTATAAACAAAAGCCAATTTTTAATTTTTAGAAATTAAATATTAAACTTAAATAATTTTATCCAAAGTAAAACGTTGCAACGATTTTAAATAAGTTATAATTAAATCGATTAACTAATTTTATCTTAACGTAAACATGAATATAAGTGATAGCAGGATAAAATAAGTAAATCAACCATAATGCTCGATGTACGGGGAAAACCCACAACAAGAAAAATCTTGGATGACCCAGACACGTAAATTCACGGTGATAAAGAATTTACAAAAGTTGACAGATGACTTACACAACGACTCGACGTCCTCACAAGCCTTGACGTGTCTTTGATATTCAACCTCTTCTCACATCTACAACATAGGAATCGACCCATGTAACTACAACAGATCGTGAGTCCACATACGCCACGGTATCTATCGAACAACTCAACAACCATTAACAGATCTAGACCATGGGTACACCGCTTCTTCACCGCAACGCCACACACAGAGTCCACCATGTGTAAACAGCAAACCGAGTATGAAATCGACCGCTCGAAATGATTCTCGATAAGATGAAGAAAATAAACTTCTTGGTGCCAATGAATAATATCTCAAAGCATATAGGAATATCAAACTTGTATTTTAAAGATTTTGGTTGAAACTAAGGTTCGGGAACTTTTGGATATATTTAGGGAAACGATGTTCGCTAAAAGTCCCTTTAAAAATAGATGTCAAGACCCCTTTATATAAAAAGATATATTTTTTGAGGCGTCACATTTTTCGAGGACTCATTCGAATGAAAATAGGAGTTTGTTCGAATGAAACTACATATATCGTTCAAACTAAAACCAATTTTTTTCGAACAAACAACTCTTCTCGTTCGAATCAACATCTAATGAGCTTCAAATGAAATTTATTTTGCTAACATAGAAACCTCGTTCGATGTACGCTTGAAGGTCGTTTGGAAAAACAACACATTCTCGTTTGAACGACTTAAAAACAAAAAAATATTTTATTTGAAAATCTTTTAAAAATAGCCTTAAAACTTTTTATAAATAAAATATAACACCCAGAATTAAGTTCCGAGGATCAAAATGTAAATGCATTCATACCTGAGAGATCTTCGAAAGATGAAGACGTAATATAGTATGAAACACGACACGATGAATACAATCTCTATAACTTTGTCGATGCATCTTCAAACAAACACATCGTAGGCTTCGAAGGTCAACAAACTCAAGTCCTATTTCATGATCCAAAGGTTTTGTCCAAACATGGAATAAGCTAAAATACATACAAATTGACTTTATCAAAAATTTATCCTTATAGAAATTTTCATACTTTCTATACACCATAACTTTCTATGATTTGGAACAATTTTTTAATACACGTACTTAATAATACTCAGTTAAAGTTTCATGATTTTTATAGTTCTTATGCTATGTCAAAAGGTCCATAAAATCGGGTTATGTGCTGATTAATTTTACGAACAAGAACTATGCACCAACTTACAAACATCACACAAGTATAACTACAAGGAGTTAAGTTTTAATTTTAGTACATGATGTGAATATATGATTATAGCCACATTTCCAACTATAATGACTAAATTCCAAAAACTATACAAGAATCAATAGACTTTTGACTACAAGGTAGTTTTATGCAAAGCAATAGGGTTTACACATACATCTTGCTTCAAATATGAACATATCAAAATATATATAAAGGAGGATGAAAGTTTAATCAATAATTGATGAATTATACAATTTAATACAAGAATAAAACAAGATTAACTCATAAAATTACCTTGGTAACACTTATATGATTCTATTTGAAGTTTCCAAGATATTGTTATCGCACTTTCTTCCTTGAGCTTCTCCTTTCTCTCTTATCAAATCAAAACCTCTCAAAACTAAATTAAGGGTTAAAATGAAGAAGAATGAGGTGATATTTGGGTGTATAGGTTAGCTAAAGTTGAGGACCACTTGAACCAATCAAAATAAAATATTTGGGGCACTAAAAGACAAAATGTAACTTAAAAGGGTGGACAACTTTGCCTCAGTTCATATATTTGCTATAACTTCGTACTCAGACATCTGTCTGACACACCGTTTATTGACTTACAAACCTAAATCAGAGATATAAAATTATATAGTTTTCACCTAGATAAAATTTTCACCTCCTATGAGTCAAAACAAGTCTTAAACATGAAAAGTCCTATCGAAACCTTGGGATTGTTTTCGTTTGCAATCAACTTGAAATTTTATGATTCTCAAAGGTAAAAATAGAATATAATATGATAACATAACACAAATTATATAAATAAAACATTGTATATAAAATAATGTAACCATTATTCAAATATAACTGATCATGGTTATATTCGGGGAACTGACACAAGTAACGTCTTCAAGAAAGTTGTACCATTAATTTGACACCCGCACAATTATTATCCTAACTTCCTTACTGCCCAAAGAAGTATTGAATATGAAATACTTGACCAATACTACGAACAAGTGGTTTCTAAAGTTGTCCGAGTTCGATATCATTTATGAACCCCGAATGGATATTATGGGGAAAGTTTCAACCTACTTTATTGTTGAGTTCTCAACAAACCCATTTTAGAGATAACCAGCCTCTAACGAGAAAATCAAGAGTAAAAATGGACGTTATTTGTTGATGGATCATCTAATAAATGAGGAACCAATATGTGAATCATCTTTCTCACCCCACAAGCATGCCTCATTAAGTAGGCAATTCGGCTTGGATTTAAGGGATCGAATAATAAAGTGAAATATGAGGCTATTGTACTTGGCCTACAAAGGGTGATTACTATAAGAGCGTAAAAAATTGCCATAAATTAAGATTTTTGTCAAATCTTTAATCAACTCAGTAGAGAAAACAAATTCATAGATCTAAGAATGCTCACCTATCGGGATAAAGTAAGAAAAATCCTAAAGGCTTTTGGATCGGCATCAATAGAATAGTTTATGAGGAACTACAATAGCCATGATAAAACCTTATCTACATTGCTATTAGAAATTTACACTTATTTAAAAAGGATGATTAAAATGCAGTACGTTAAGCGACCAAGCATTGATGATTCAAATATTACCCTAAACATCATGTAGGTCAAATTGACACATTTTGGATGGACCCTATCATCGCTTATATGAAGAGTGGAGACATACCTAAGAACGGTATAAAAACTCACAAATTAAAGATACACTTGGTTGGTTCTGACCTAATGGTTGGTTCATAATCTAGTATTACCCTAACGCTTAGGTGGGTAGGAGAAAATACATAGTTAGGGAAAAGTATATCATTGGAGAATCATTAGAGAAAAGTTTCCCTTATTGATGACAACTCTGCATATATAACCTTAGGAGTCGCGCGTCACCACACCGGCTATACCCAGAGAAGTAGGGCATTATCGTCTGATACTCGGTATACCTATAAGAATATGTTATCATAAATTTGGCTATGTATTTATCGAAGGCGCTGTTGGTATTTATGGTTGACCGTTGTGTCTTCGACGAGTTGCTACTCATCATTCAGCCTTATAGAGGTATTTTCCTATCAAACATATACGTCCAAAATCAATCACGGAGTGTTCTGTCTTTATTTTGGGATCTAACGCATGAGAAATGCACATAACATGATTATGATAAAGGCGATAAAGGTAAATCCATAACATTTAAATTATTTCAATATGTGAGTGATCATGTAGTAATTATGTTGTTGAAGACTCCGTTGATGCTTGTATGACCGATAATAATATTTATAAAGATATTTGAAGAGTCGTGGTCAAGGTAGCAAAAATATAAGCATAGGTCTAATTTTGAAGCATGTTGAAAAAAGGAAATTGCGATAAGATATTTCATTGAAGATAAGCCAATTTCATCTAGAATAAATTTGCAGCCTCTTATGTTCATATAAAAATGAAACATGCTAATAAGAGAAAGACTTAAAGAATTGATAGGGGTGAAAACAACATTTAGCGAAGGATCCAATGGTTTTCCATATTTGTAACTTGCATAAAGGATAATTGTTTGTGATCTACCAAAAGTTGCATGCTCTTGTTCACTCATTTTGACATTGTCACTAAATTATAAGCTCACAAAGAATTCAAGAGTATGGGAATTTAAATTCCTCACAGTTTGTATGAAGGTGGTATGAAAAAAGAATATATATACTACACCAAACTTCATATTTTTATCCTCAAGTTGAATAATTATCCTATATGAATGAAAGAGAAATATCGGTGAGGATGGGAGTTCGGTCGTGTGCCTTGACAAGAATAAAATTAATAATTTGTGTATACAAACATATATCTCGATCATGTCACTAGTATAAGTGTAGAGAATAATTTTCTCGTCAAAAGAGAAATGTAGGACTTTGGAATTTGAGAAACGCGCGAGTGACAGTGATAATTGATTAAATTCGCAACTTTCTACGTTGGCACACTTATTTAATTAGTGTCTATTTTTAAACCAAAATAAATCAGCCCCAAATCATTCAACTGCGTGTGTGCGTGTGTCAAACCATAAAATAAATAAAGCATGCGACACAAGCTTAAGGAAAAATCCCCGCAGGGCAAAACCTTTTATTTCTAGAACTTTGAAAAGTTTAAAAGACCATTGACTTACATACCAACTTGCATCGCCCACAAGAGTAACGCACGGTGTCTTCGTCAAACCTTCAAAGCAACGGCTAAAAATCTGCAGCGGCTCACGCGTAGCTATACCACAAGGACCGCAATCCTAGACACGCAGTCTGAAATATTCACAAGGACTCCCTCCACAATAGCACGCAGCTGTCGGTTGTAGAGCTCTCCCCACAAAGAATAAACAAGGGCAAAAGTTGTGTTCTTGAACACCAAAACAATTTACTAAAGCAAGATGGGAGTTTTGTGAATTGAAAACAAAAAGGGATTAAACCCAAAAAGAAGAAGCCTAGAGATTACTGCTTTGGCAGTGTTTCTGTTCGTCAAAACGTATGGACTTCTTTTTGAAAACGTTACCAAATAATGAGTATTTATAGGAAAACGCGTCGCCTCAAAAACAGAGCTCGTTCGAACGATAAGCTATGTCGCTCGAACGAGAAGCTATATCGCTTGTACGAAGTGTGCATGTCGTTCAAACGACATCGCGCGACTTCCAATCTCGTTCGAACGAGATGCTGATCTCGCGCGAACGACCTGGGCGTCAAAATCGAGGACGCTTCAAAACTTAGAAAAAAATACTCATTCTTAATATTTGACGAAAAAGTCCGCTCCAACACTTAGAAAATATTTTGTAAAAATCTCCCAAAAGCTCTAAGTGAAAAGTTAAGGTATTTAAAACATAACCTTACCAAAGTAAACTTCGCGGAGCCTTGAATGATGAAGAACTTGAATAATTCGGATCCGTCTTTGATGTAGATGTCTCTTGAATGCTCTTCGACGGTGTAGCGGTATATGACATAATAAATTGATAACGGACCAATGAAAATATGTCCTTACAAAATTTAAGTCATTCCAGGGGAACCATCGGTGTTCATATGACCGAGGACAATTTTAATAAAATTTCATTGGTATTCGGATTGCCAAAACTGATTAATGTAAAATACTAGATTGTGACAACAATATTGCTCAAACCATAATTTCTTCATGCACAAAGATCATGTGTCCAACAGCTTTTCTCAAACATTATCGAACACCCTCACTAAAATGAGGGTATTTGATAATGTTTAATTATAAGGCGCGTAAATAATAAATGCTTGTGTCGGACCAAAGTTTCATCCTCATCTAGGTATTTTTGATGTCAGATATTGATAACTTCATAGAAAATTATGGCGATATGTGATTAAAATTTTGCGCAGTGAGCACTCGATTATTGTGTACAAGAATGGTATGGGTAAATCATACGTCCTTTCCTAGATGAAAAGTTTTAGTTATTGTCAACGACAAAAAATTTCTTTGAGTCATCAGCATGTGTAGAAATCATTATAAGCGTATATTTGCTATGGTCAAGTCATTTTTTTTATTGAAAACTGGAGTAGGATTTAAAGACTGTTTTAATGAACTCAAGTTCTTGGACCTATGTGGTCTTATTTATAGAATCATAACATTAACGTATATGTAGGCGCAATATATTGAATTATGTAAAGAAATTTGTGAATGAAGTAAGACCATTTTTTCGTGTGCATAGGAAGAATATAAATAAAGTATGCTATATAGGAAAACTAATCTAATCAATTGATGTTCATAGGCAAGGCATGTTTCAGTTCCCTTCGTGATGTCGCCGGCAGGTTGCGACATAGAATTGGGTGGCATATACATTGGCAATGAATAACCAAGTTGTATTTGGTCCGAGCATGGGTGGTTTGACATAATTTTCGAAATAAATATTCGGTAGCTGGTGCGAGCATATGTATGTCTGGGAATTGAATTGAGAATCATATGCATGTTCGGTGATGAACAATATATGTCTATTTACTCAGTTGAAATGGTTACATCCGTATCGAATTCAAATAGCCACAAGACATCTTCCATTGAAATGGGAAAAATTTGATCTCCATTGGATAAAATTGGAATAACAGCTTCCATAGGAGAGCAAGGTAGAATATAAAATTGATAATAACAAATTTGAAAATTAATGTATGTCCTTACCCAACATATATTTAGTTATCTTTGATTTCTTTGTTAAATGGCAGCAAGACTTAATAAATAGGTGAGAAATATGCGGTATTATAGTGCTACACATCAGGTGTGCATAAAAAATAAAAGAAAGATATGCGTATGAGTATAAGTACACTGGGAGTAATACGAAAACAAAGAGCTTGGAGAGGTCTCATTTGCGACAACCCACCTTCTGATCATCTTTTGTAAATACATATCGACCCATTAATTATGTTGAATTTATGGGCGAAAATCATGTTGAACTTTTCCAATGAAAAGGAATGCAACTTTAGTACAAATGGTACCCAATTTTCTGAAGAAGCATGGGATTTAGCGATATGTCACCCGAATTGTCATATATCTTAAATTTGATTGTCATATATTAACATGGCACAAGCATAAAAATGTAAAGAGTGCTGGAATTTGAGGTGACATAAATATTTATAAAAAAAACAAATCTCTAAACACATACATTTTCCTATTCAGTAATTAATATGATTCGTAGTAGGAGAAACCAAACGAATAAAAGGAGAACAACTGTGTCATTCCTATATTCGGCGCTAATTATGTTGAAGTCAAAATTTGATTCTCACACTAAACACAATAAAGAAATAGTAAATGAATTAATCACACAATAAATGAATCAATCACAAAATAAATGAATCAATCACACACACGAAAACCATATTTTTATGTGGTTCGATCGTGGATGGCCTACGTCCATGGTGGGGGTCATCCCAATCTTCACTATAATCTGTTGGAGTGTTTATAAAGGATCTTATGAGGGGAGAGATGGGTTTCCTTTTATAATGGTTACATGCCTTTTTATAGGCTAAATACAATTGTAGGGTTCTCACTTAATTAAGGCACATGCTTATACAATTTGAATGAGCCCACACACATATCTGTATGATTTGGGATTTGAATCATTTTTTATATTGACCTGTGCACATACATTTTCCTATTCAGTAATCAATATGATTCGTAGTAGGAGAAACCAAACGAATAAAAGGAGAACAACTGTGTCATTCCTATATTTGGCGATAATTATGTTGAAGTAAAAATTTGATTCTCACACTAAACACAATAAAGAAATAGTAAATGAATTAATCACACAATAAATGAATCAATCACAAAATAAATGAATCAATCACACACACGAAAAACATATTTTTATGTGGTTCGATCGTGGATGGCCTACGTCCATGGTGGGGGTCATCCCAATCTTCACTATAATCTGTTGGAGTGTTTATAAAGGATCTTGTGAGGGGAGAGATGGGTTTCCTTTTATAATGGTTACATGCCTTTTTATAGGCTAAATACAATTGTAGGGTTCTCACTTAATTAAGGCACATGCTTATACAATTTGAATGCGCCCACACACATATGTAACATGTGACTAAAATAATCTATCACAGGGTTCGACCTTTGGTCCCTCGTCTTTGGTATGTTCGGTTGAGCATTTGATACGTCCATCTCATTCATCCGTTTGGTCAAGTGTCCATTTGTTCGTTTATTTCAGCCAATTGTTCATCATGTTATTCCGTTCGACTGAGAGATCAACACCGTTCGGTGTAGTTATAAATTATGGGATATTTTTCCTTCATAAAAAATAATAGACCACATTATATTACTTCCTCACGCCTTGCACAAAAAATGAGAGCTCACCCCTATTTACCCTAATCCGATGGGAATATGTTCAATTCCTCTTCATAAAAGATACTACCAAACAAAAAATAGAAAAACCAATACCACCCACACAAGGTTAATTATAGATAAAGGTGAGAAGGAAAGATCACTTGAAAAACTCTGATACCAATTTGAGAATGTTGTGTGATATAGATTAAATACGGGTTCATAAATTTCCAATTTAAAATTTATTTAATTAGAGTCGATCTTTAATCCAAATTAATTAGACCCGAAAACATGCATCTATGTGGATAAATTAAATTGTGCAAATCCAACAAATACGAGATTCATGAAAAAAAAATCTTTCGGGTAAAACCTTTAATTCACTATGAATGGTAGATCTTAACTTACATATACACAATGAAATCTTTAAATAATCTCATGCGGTAGATCCACATGGACCGCAACCCAAGTCAACAATGGTTTCCCTCAAGAACCAACAATAATCGCAACTCCTTCTTCAGCAAGAAACACCCTTAAGTATTCCCAATTACTGCAACCGTCATCAGCAAGCACCTCCCTTAAGAGATACCAATCCATCAGTAGAGAAATAATCTTTACAAGAAAAACTTCAACAAAGATGTGCCTTGGGTTCCAAAATAATTCACTAAAGCAATTGGGATGATTTGTGAATTGAAAACAAAGTGTTTAAACCTTAAAAGTTTGAAGAAATTTTGTTGGTGATATTTAGAATCATAACTGGCAAAAGTCTTAACTAAATAGGTCTCCAAAACAGGTATTTATAAGAAAACAAAATTCTTAAGGCGACGGAGGTCATTTGAATGACAACTCAATGTTGTTTGAACGACAACACATGTTGCTTGATCCTATATTATATGACATATCAAACGAGGTAAAAATCCCAAAACAGTAAGCTGTCATTTGATGAAAAGCTTCTAGTGAGGTTCTCGCAACCATCGCACGACATGTAATGTCGTTTGAAGCTCTCGTTCGAGCGATTTATAAATGTCGTTTGAACAACATATCAATGTTCTTTGAATGACTAAAGCAAAAAATATTTTCTTTTAAAAACTCCGCCTATGGGTCTTAGAAAAATTATTTTGATGAAAAAAGACGCCTCATATGTTTAAGAATATTTTATAAAAATATCCAAACACTTTAAATGAAACACTAAGGGACTTAAACACAACCTTACCAAAATCAATCTTGTCGGGCTTGTTGTTGATGAAAACTTGATATTCGGATCCGTCTTGTTGCGTGAATGAACTTGAACTTCTTTGATGGTTGTAACAGTATATGACATGCACAATGAAAAGTACGGACAATGTAAATTATGTCCTTACAAATATCCCCTATGTCTATGCTGGTACAAACTAAAAATAATCTGAATTATCAAAATAGATGGCCTATACAAATATAATACCCTCCCATGAACCCAAAAGTGAAAATGTACTAAATATGCAAGCCTTTAAACTGTTGCTTCAAAATCTTCAATCTTCAGTCTTCAAATCTATAAAGCTTCTTTATCATCATCAGGGTGTGCACCATAATGATCCTCAATTTGTACCTACACACATGAGACAAGAAACAAATACTTTCGTGACGTATCGAGTTTGAAATGAGATAAATAAATCAAATCTCCCCATGATGCAAAACTTCCCCATAATTCATAATTCGTTCTCCCTCTTTTTATTTATCCGAAATAAACAAGGAAAATAATAAACAAAATAAATACGGAGTGTCATGACAAGCATAGCAAATATATATCAATTACGCTCATGCAAGGAAATACTCAAACTCTTTCACAATCTCTTTTAGATTTAAAAAAAAAAAATCAATTTTTTTTAATAAAAATAACACACACCATGAATATACACTAAGATAACCAAATCGTGGATCATGAATGGGTGTGAACAAATTCGATAGGTAAATTCACTCAATCAATCATATGTGCACGATGAATATGTGTACCCCTAACGAATGAACATAAAAATCGTCCTTAGGTGTAAATTTATTGAATTTAGATGACATCGACTAAATAAAATCAACAAATCAAATTCTAGATGATTTCCACACCAATAATATCTAAAACTATGTAACACTTTTTCAAGACTTTGTTAGGACGTGAAAACCCATTGTTATTTTCAACCAAACTCCCTCATAAATAATAATGCTTTTATTTTTCAAACAGGGTTCTAAATTATCTTTTTAAGAGATTTCCTAATGGCCCCTTTTTGGTTTAAATTTCTTTTTATTGCCTTAATTTTTTTCGCGGGAACTTTTCAAACGGTGGATTTCACGACGAGTTCACTTGCCTTTCACAACCCTTTCCCGCGTTCACTTATTATTTTTTTCATATTAAACAAATTCCTCATGTGCAAGGGTTCTTACATGCACTACTTTCATTGTCAAGTTTTATCACATTTGGTTCGTTTTTAAGACATAATTGGAGTGAAAAGACGTCGACCAATATGTGATAAATAAGCACAATAATCAAACAAATTCGTGCACATGTACAATAAAGGAAATCATAAGTCAAACATGTAGGAAGTAACAGCGACCTTAGGAATAAAATATTTAGGCAATGATCCCAAAATCTTTTTAACTACTCGTGCATCAGGAATATGCTCACCAAGATTGAAACTAGTGTTGACAATATCAGACAAACGTGTATAAAAGTCACCAAGACATTCAGATTCAGGCATGGTTATTATTTCAAATTGAGTAGTTAAATTTTGCAATTTTGATTCTTTCACTGCATTTGTGCCTTCTTGGGTAAATAGAAGAACATCCCATGCTTTCTTTGACGTGGAACACGTCATGATATGTCGAAACTCGTTGGGAGTGACGAATCCGAAAATAGCACTAAGGTCACGAGAGTTATAGGTACACCATTTAAACTCATCATCAATCCAGTCAGTCACGGGTTTAAGATTGATGACATTATTAATGGTGACAGTGGGAGGAGTCCACCCTATTTCACAAACTATCCAAACTCGTTCATCAATAGATTTTAAACTCAATTTCATGCGGGCTTTCCAATAGGCATAATTTTTGCCATTAATGACGGGCATCCGATTATATGAGTTCTCTATTGGAAACATTGCGATTTAAAAAAAAAAATCGATATCACAAAAATATATTGCGAAAAAAAGGAATACTCGATAAATTAGAGTAACCTGCTCCGATACCAATTTGAGAAGGTAAGATCGCTTGAAAAGATCTGATATCATTTGAGAATGTTTCGTGATACCAATTAAATATGGGTTTGCCAATTTCCAATTTAAAACTTATTTAATTAGAGTTAATCTTTAATCCAAATTAATTAGACCCTAAAACATGCATCTATGTGGGTATATAAAATCATGCAAATCCAACAAATATGAGATTCGAAAAAAAAAACCTTTCGAGTAAAACTTTTATTTCACTATGAATGGTAAATCGCAACTTACATATACATAATGAAATCTTCAATGAATCTCACGCAGTAGATCAACACAAACCGCAGCCCAAGTCAGTAATGGTTTTCCTTAAGAACCCATAAGAACCGCAACTCCTTCTTCAGCAAGAAACACCCTCAAGTATTCGCAATAACCACAGTCGTCATCAGCAAGCACCTCGCTCAAGAGCTACAAATCCAGCAGTAAAGAAATCGTCTCTACAATAGAAACTTCAACAAAGATGTGCCTTGGGTTCCAAAACAATTCACTAAATCAATTGGGATGATTTGTGAATTAAAAACAAAGTGTTTAAACCTTAAAAGTTCTAAGAACTATTGCTGCAGATATGCAGACTCGTAACTGGCAAAAGTCTTAACGAAACAGGTCTCTAAAATAGGTATTTATAAGAAAATAAAATTTTTAAGGCGGTGGAGGTCGCTTGAACGACAACTCAAGGTTGTTCGAACAACAAGACATATCGCTTGATCTTATATCACGCGACATATCAAACAAGGTGAAAATCCCCAAACAGTATGCTGTCGTTTAATGGAAAACTTATGGCGAGGTTCTTGTGACCTTCGCGCGACATGTAATGTCGTTTGAACCTCTCATTCGAGCGACTTCTCAATGTCGTTTGAACAACCAAAGTGAAAAATATTTTCTCTTAAAAACTCCGCCTACAGCTCTTCGAAAAATTATTTTGACGAAAAAAGACACCTCGGATGTTTAAAAACAGTTTATAAAAATATCCCAACACTTTAAATAAAACATTAAGGGACTTAAACACAACCTTACCAAAATCAATCTTGTAGAGGCTTGTTATTGAAGAAAACTTGATATTTGAATTCGTCTTGTTGTGTGAATGAACTTGAACTTCTTCGACGGTTGTAACGGTATACGACATACGCAATGTAAAGTACGGACAATGTAAATTATGTCCTTACAAAAAGAATATCATCAAAAAAAGTATACATATTCGAGTCCTTCTCCCCTTATAAATTGTCTGCCTGTCAGTCATTTTGTCCAGAAAATCTTGAATGAAAGTTACCCGACTTTTTCTGTAGTTATCATTACCGACAGAGGATTCATATTAAGTTCTTACTCTAGAAACTCGAGTTTGCACTCCGTATGATTGTTTAGTTTTCATTAGCGATCTCCCCACCCATGAGTGTTAACTATGCATTATTGTACTTTCCATGTGTATCGAAAACGACGAGGCTTCATCCATAATGGACCAGGCTTTGAGATAACTTAAGAAAATCACTGCCTCTTGGAACACCATGCAAGTAGAAATTAGGGCACTAGGTCAAGCACAAGTCCACCCACTAGTGGCCACGACTATAAGGGGATATGGAGATAACGTACTCCCTCCCCCATCCCCAATATTCTTACACTACCTGTAGCGGTCATTGAAGCAGTACTGACTAATCCCCAGAATCCATCTACACTAGTTACAACACTGGCTCCCCTGTCAATGCCGGTACCCCCCACTTCCAAATATCGTTTTCCCAAGCTGGTTATTTTAAACCATACCATTAGTACCCCGAGTACACATACATCTTTCCAAGGCCCCCGCGAGACAAATCTGTAGCTCCTCCATCAGTCGACGAGTTTTTTCCCGAACCTCTGAACCAGGAGATAACTTAAGTCTAATATGAATTGCGTCTCCTTTAAGAAGTAAGCAACAAGATACAAACTATGGATGAGCTTACAAACACCAAGAAAATAGCACTTTATCGAGAAGCCCGGTCACCGAAAAAATTTAAGATGTCAGTCTTTAAAACATATAGCGTAATGGGCTCCCCATTCGCCCATTTATCCAACGACCACCTTCAGATGTAGGCCCAGAACATAGAGTCGGGAGTATTAGAGAGGATGTTCTCCTCAACTCTGTTCGGAGGTGCCCTTAACTGGTATTTAAGTCTGAAATGTGAGGGAACTGTAAAAAAGTGGGACAATGTATATCGAGTTTTCCTTAAGAAGTAGGAATACAATGATGAGCTTGGCATCACATGTAAAGATTTATAAATCCTAAAGAAAGAGGAGGGTGGGGAAGTTGGCACTTTCGTCACTCTCTTGAGAGAGAAAGACGATTAGATGGTCAATCAGCCCCTTGGAAAATAATCAAATATAGATCGTGATCAAGAACCTCCAGAAGGAGGTGAAAAATGAGCAAAGCCGCACATGGATCCCATTATTCAAAGCTCTTATCCACATAGAGTGTAAGATTGAGGAAAGTTTGGTTGCCAAAGCTAGCGAATCTATCGAAAAACCCTGTCGAGCTGCAAACCAGTTCTCTGCCCATAAGAACTCGCCTGGATCTTCTACATATCACATAACTACTCTCATTCTCAGTTCGCAATCAAAACCAAGCCAGGTTACCAACACTTCCCAGGCCACGGTAGCCACCGTTGCACATTTTCAATCAGGTCCCCTCCGAAAAGTTGTGCCTCCTCCCAAAGAGTTCCGTGCCAGGCAAATACACTTAACAAATCTTTAATCCACCCTCTGTCGGGTATTTATGACTTGAAATTAGATGTACGATTGAAACCTCTCGACCCTAGACCACCCTGTCATCCCAGGCAGGAACTGGCATGCCAACTCACATTGCGAGTTCCACATAAGGCCTGATCATATCACGAATAGCTTTTGGGCCTTAAGGTACGCCATCTATGACCTTATTGACATTGGGAGTCTTATCCCACCAAAGCCCCCACCAATGCCTTTTGAGAAACTCCTATCCCAAACACCGATCCATCCACCCTGATAGTCGCCATTTATCATAAATTGAAAATGAGGACACACTCCTTTTCTAAACAGCAACTCCTCATGCATGCCATAACCCGCTATATAAATCACTGTCGTGACTAAGCCCTCCATTGACCATATGACACTCTTCATTATGGCCATACACTTCTTGAAAACCAACCACTATAGCCCAAACTTGCTCCTAGTCATGTGAGTTCATGCTCTCAAAAGAGACAAAGACTCTCTTTGGAGGAAATATATCACTCATTCGAGTGGGAAGAGATGTACGATGAAGCCCTCCAAGCAACAGACAATATCATATCTACTGTACCAGTCTAATCTATCGGATGGAGCGAGTCAACTTATGAGGAACATATATTTGCCCTCATGGACTCAGATATATGCGACATACGTAACTAAACATTATTTTGTGTTCGTCTTCGTAACGACAAAACATAAATATAAATTGGGTACGTTACCACTGTTACGAACCCAACTTTTTTTAGCCTTTTATTATACAAAGTTGTTTTAAATTGACTTCATTGGTTGAAAATAACTATGTAAATTTTTATTTGGTACATTATGTAACTTAAGTATATTTAAAATTTATTTAATGTTTGATTAAATAACATTTATTCACTTATTTATTACATCTATTCACCTTTAAACTCTTTCTCTAAAATTAATTACATTTTACATTAGGGTTGTCCCAAATTCATCAACGGTTGTCTGTAATTAGCGACAAACTGTTCCAATTTTACTGTATATGGATTGTTCGGAATGTGTAAAAGTTTGAATCCATCCAAATGTTCTCGAAGTCCCAAATGTCGCAATTAAATAATCAAACTATTATACAAAAAAATACCAATAAAATATCCAATAAATTAACACATTTATACGATAGGTATCCAGTTAGTCACACACGGTCACAAACGTCCCCACAATCGAACCCAATAATTATACAAAAAAATTGCAAAGTACCAAATGTCACAATAATCTAATCGAATAATTATACAAAAAAATTACACATTAGCTCTCCGAGATGAACATCACACATTTTTGCATTTTCAACAGCTATAAAGAATACCGCATAACATGCCATACACAACATACATATATACTCAATCTAACATGAACAAAACTGTATATATTCTAGGAAAAATTATAGTAAACCACTCTGAACTATTGCAATTTTGCACTTAGTCCCTAATCTATAAAACTAGACAAATAGCCCCCTAAACTATTGAATTTTGACACCTAACATTTTCATCGAAAAAGAGTTGATAAAAACATGATTTTATGCATAAAATTGTTAACTATTTATGCATATTTTTTAGGTGTCAAGACTTAATAATTTTTTTTTCGGGGGGGGGGGGGGGGAGGGGGCTCTTGTCGAGTTTTTTAGATTAGGGGCTATCTACAAAATCGCTATAATTTAGTGGGTTTATTGTAATTTACCCTTTATTCTAATTAAAGTGTAATACTAAAAAATATTTTTAAAAATATGCATGTTTTAAATTACAAGAACAAACTAGTTTTATACAAAAAATTGGCCACAATTTTTTTTATCACAATAATTTAACCGAAAAATTATACAAAAAAATTCCACAATAACTGTCCCAACAATCTAACCCAAAAATTATACAAAAAAAATTCCTTAAGAAAGTCTCAACAATCTAACCCAAACATTATACAAACAAAATTTCACTATAAAAGTCCCAAACCAACATCACAAGTTTATGCAACTTCAACATACATCAACAATACAACACAAAACATATAGAAACATCATATACATTTAATCTAGCATGAGAAAAAGGTAATGATAAATAACAATTGCTATCCAGAAGTGGATAAGGATGACAATGTATCGTTTTTTTGTCAAAGGCAAACGGAAGTGGAGTCTTTCGATGGACGGAACCAATGAATCGATGGAGCCAATGAATCACCAGAGCGTTTTTCATTTGAGTGGAAATGTTGAAATGTTTTATTTGAAGACAAGAGACTACAACTTTATTCAGCCGAAACTAGGCACGTGCTCTGACCGGATCGAATCGAAAAATGCCTTTTAAAAAAAAAATGGCCTTTTTCGGAATAAAATAATTATTCCGAAATATTAAATAAAATTCAAAATCGAAAAAATTGAAAGACCGTCAAAAATAAAATAAAAATCGAAAATCCACAAAATATACTAAAATTTTAGAAATTCTAAAATATCAAAAAAATAAATTTAGGATTTTCGATTACTCGAAATTCTTATTTTAAAGAAACAAAGAAAAATGTTTAACCCTAACATCTAAATACATGAGGATTTGACCCATTTTTTCATTTGTGTAGAGGTCAGGAGGAGCATTTCCTTTTATGGAGCATTACTTTGAAACCCTCATCATCTTCTGCAATGACATAATCTCGTAATTGTCCGTTAGAATCTACGAATTGTCAAAGTTGTCCTATATCCCATATGATATGTCGTATCCCACTACATTGGCATGTCTACACACGATCATCCATGACGTCCACTATCTGAATCATTGGCAACGTGCTCATCATCATGCACCCATCATCTTTAACGTGCGTCGCTCAACTTTAACCGTTCTCCATTACTACACCACGTTAACAATATTATTTTTATTTAGAGTTCTTAATATTCACAATAATATTTGGGAGATATTTTTATTCGATTTAGGAACTGATTTTATTTTATCAAAAACAAGGCTGACAATTAAATAAAATTAATTTTCGCCAACAGTCGTTCAAACGACATGCACATGTCGTTCGAAGGGTCGTTTGATGCCCCTGATCGAATATGGATCAAACGAACATGTACTGTTTTGGTTTTCCTCTGGTCGTTTCTTAGGTCGTTCGATCCATCTTCAAACGACATCTCTATGTCGTTCTAACAACCCTGAGAAGTCGTTCTAACAACATGCCGCCGCCTTGAATTTTTTATTTGCCTATAAATACCTGCTCTCATAAGGTATTTCGTAAGACTTTTTAACTCCGCCTTTTGCAGACCTACTGCACTTTAACTCTTCATAGACATATTATCTCATTCTTTGAGTGATACTTGTGGAGAAGAGAAGCTGTCTCCACTGTTGTTCTTGGAGTTCTCATGGGAGCTCTTGCTGAAGACAAAACGTCTGTAGTTCTCTATGTATATGTAAGTCGAAGTTTACATACGATAGTGAAATAAAAAGGTTTTGCTCCTTTTGAGGATTTTTCCTGAAATATTTTTTGTGATTGTTGGATTTCATGCGAGATAGATTTATCACTTTCAATCACTTAATTGCAAGTTTTAGGCTTATTTAAAACTTGTTACAAATTGACCTTTAATTAAATAAGTTTGACCATTGAACCGTAGCGCATTCTCATCTCCCAACCGATGTGGGATATACGAAGTTTAAAAAAATAAAAAAATTCAGAAAAATTGGAAAATAATCCGGAAGAAATTGAAAATAATTATGAAAAATTGGATCGGTATAGTTTCGAAAAAATCGAAAATTTAGAATTATTTTCGAAAAAATCAAAAATCAGAAAACCAGAATCCGACAAACTAAAATTTCATTCCAAACTCGAAACAAATCAGAACGAAAATGGGAAAAATCGAAAGTTCGAAAAAAAAATACAATCCTCCCTGAAAAATGCGGTTTTAATATTAACATTGAATACGCGATCAACAACCGAGAATTCAATATTATTAATGAAAATGCCGTCAACAAATGTGATTTCACAAAAACAAAATGGGGGTGAAAACAGAAAAAAATAAAAAAAAATAATTAGAAAAGCGTGAAGAGAGAGGGTTAGCGTGGGTAGAAAGGCAGAGGAAACGGTTGATTGTCCCATCGAACAAGAAGATATAAAAAGGCTGAGTTGTTTTTTACAAGATTATGAGAGGTCTAAACCCCAAGCCAAACCCTAAGCCAAAGCTGAAGACATGTTCAGTACAACAAGAAGAAAAAGAAAACCAATACCAATACCAATACCAATACCAATACCAATACCCAAGAATGTAATTATTTCCCCCCCTTTTTGTTTCTCTTATTGTTGCGTAGTTAGCTGTATAAAATATTCAAAATGATTGGTGTTTGATTCCATTTTAATTGGGGGTTAATCTCCAAAAGGACAAAATTAATGGGGCCAAGACCCAAATAACCCTTGTTTTTGGGTAAACAACAAAACTTAGCGTGAAGGTTGATGTAATTTTTATATAGTATTTGTAGTATATACTGTCGGCATGGTAAGTTTGTAATCTCACCTGGTTTTATATACTATTTGTAGGAACACAATTATTAATTGGGTTATTTAGGGTTTGGACCACATTAATTCTTTGTAATTGAATGTAGCCCCCAACATGACTTTTAGCGACACAAAAAGCGTTGCAAATTTTTTTACCAAGTATTTTTTGGGACACTTTTTCCGTCGCTATAAGTCATTTTTGTGGTTGAACCCCCTAAAGTGCAAATATTGGGCGCCAAAGTCAATATCAAAGAATTGGGGTTAACCCCCCAAATAACGTTATTAATTTGGGTTCGATTAAAAAGGAAAGTGAGGCTATTAATTTAGGATGGAAGGAGTATTTGTTTACGTTTGAATAAAGTATAGAGTGTGAATCTCAATGAATGTAGTTGAGGTTCAGAGAGTCACTTTTACCATTCTAAGTCAAATATAGCCGATGGTCTCTTCGAGTATATTTTGAAAACAATCACTAGACGGTACTCTTAAGCGAGGAGGCAAAAACAAAAGATCTGCTACCTTTTTAGGGGTGTTCTCTAATTATTTCTTTAGGGAGTTTGTCGAGGTCCTCGTAACAAGGGATTTTATATGCATAACTATGTGTTTTTGATAGTTATGTACTTTATATGAACACATATATTGTTATATTCGGTAGATTGTGTGATAAGATAACTATATTTAATACTATTTTTTGTAATATAACATTCTCACATTGTTACCAGGCGCAAGACAAAAAAGTTTAGGACCTATTGCTAACACTTTTATGTGCTAGGTACTAAAAACGTCTCCAATGAGCAAGAATGATGATTGTGTATCATTGGCCCATCGAAGAAGTATGAGAAAGCGGAAGAGTTGTTTGTTCTGTGAGAACCAGACTTTGGGGGGGTATAAGAATGTACCAAAGCCAAAGCCAAAGCAAAAGCAAAAGCCAAAGCAAAAGCCAAAGCCAAAGCCAAATCGTAAGAAGGTTATGGATGAGAATGTAATTATTTTCCCCCCCTCATTATTTCTCATTTTCTTGCTTACTTTAAGTTGGGAATAGTTCTAGACCAACACAAATTTACGGCACATTTTGTTTGGTTGGTTGGGGTCCGAGGTCCAATGATTATCATTAGAGACACCAGACACCAATCAATGCAAGCATGCCACGCTTACAAAATCTGCTGCAAGCTTGTGTAGGCCTAAAATTACTTTTTATTTATGATGCAACATTACCCTTGAAGTTGATCCCGATGTTTCAAAGTTGCAATGTTAACCACGATGTTTTAAAATTCGTGCAATTCTAATACTTGGTGACATATTGTTAGAATACCTAACATAATAAATGCATGGAGTTTAATACATTAGGGTTAATATTGCAACTTTTAAAACATCGTGTCCAAAATTGAACCTTAAACTTCATGGTTAATTTTGCATTTTATTTCTCATAGAATTAACTCTCTCGGATCACATAATTAGCTAGAGATTCTCTATTATTAACACACAAATAGAATCACTTTATAGAGATGACACTATTGGGTATACAATTTTATAAACTGTTCAACTCAACTCAGCAAGTCCTTTTCCCAATTATTTGGGATCGGCTATATGAATCCTATTTTCCCATTCCATTCTGATTAGTGCAATATCTTCGCTTAAATGACATGATATCATGTCTTTTTTTACAATATCCCACCAAGTCAATTTAGGCCTAGCTCTATCCTTTGCGTCACCATTAATACTAACTAAATCACTTTTCCTTACGGGGGCATCCATTGGTCTACGCTTGACATGTCCAAACAATCTAAGTCGATTTTCTCTCAATTTATCTACTATAAGAGCTACTTTTACCGTTTCACAAATTCGTTCATTTATAATTTTATCTTTTTGAATTTTACCACAAATCCATCTTAGCATTCGCATTTTCGCCACACTCATTTTCTGCACATTTTGTTTTTTTGTTGCTCAACAATCTGTCCCATATAACATGGCGAGTCTAATGGCCGTTCTATAATATTTTATCTTGAAATAGTTTTAATTTCTCTCCTTTTAAGTTCTACCTCCTAGTTCGTGGGTTAATCTTCTCTTTTTGCACTCGTGATTGATTTTTAATATTTATATCCAACACCATTATCCTATGTTGTGAGGTTAAGCTATCTCCCGGGATAACCTTACAGTCTTTATATGTTAATTGGTCTCCTTTTCGAGTGATGCAAAAGTCTATTTGGCTCTTATGCGTTTCACTTTTAGAAGCCTCTTTTTAAAACATGTATTTACTAGTACAAAATTATAGGCCAACGCAAAATCTAAGATAGACTCTCCACCGTCGTTCCTATTTCCAAAGGCATATCTTATATGCACTATCTCGTATCTTACACGATCTTCTCCAACATGGCCATTAAAATCTCCCCCTATATAGATTTTCTCACCTACGGATATTTCTTGAATTAATTCATCCATTTGTTCCCAAAATTGTACTTTAGTCTGCTCATTAATCAATCTTAAAAAAGGACACATTTATAGATTTTTAAAAAAAGACATTGACACATAGGTTACAAAATTCCAACCATCGGTGATGGCCTAATTGGGGTTTATCTTTTCTTCATTAATTATCATATTTGTGCTTAAAGCTATCCCCCAAACAACTTGGTCCGTCCCAAATTAATAGTTGGTTCAAACATTTAATGAAAATAAAATAACTTTCCAAATTTATTTTCTAAAATGATAATACATATGGGTGTTCTCCGTTTTTTTCTTCTCTTTAGAGAGTTTGTCGGGGTCCTTGTATACGGGTTGGTTTCTTGTGAGGTCCAACACTTTTTAGTGCCATCTTTATGGTTTTATATAACTATAAATATTAAGTTATATTTATAATATCACCATATAGATTGTTTTGTTATTTAGTTTCCAATTTAATTATTAGATTGGGTTGATTATTGCTTAGTCTTGGTTTGCTGTTTGAGTTGAAAAATTGGCATCCCTCTAAACAGATTCAACCACTACAACCATTTCAAAACTGTGCTCTCAAAAATTTTTGAGAAAATGTTCCATTTAAGGTCCAATGCAATTTTGGGCACATTTACACCTGTCCCCCATTTTAAACATAGATCACTCATTTCACTCATCACACATGGCTCATCACATTCACATCACCAAAATATATTAACATTCCCATAATTCAAATTACACACAATCACTCACCTCACATGAACATATATTTTTGGAATGTTAATGAGTTCCTGCCTATATATTTTTGTTTTATATAAACCTCTGGAGTATATATTTGTGTTATGTGTGAATCTCAATGAATACTCATTATTGAGATCTGAAGGGACAAATATAGCGGTTGGTCCCTAATTTTTTATTTGAAAAACAAAAAATGGGCAAAGGCAAAAACAATGCCTCGTTAGTGACTTCGTGTGTGGTCCAATACTTTCTAGTGCGTAGTTTGCTGTCTTCATGGTGTTATATAACTATAAATATGCATCTTTATTAGTTTTATGCATAATATGACCACATACATTTTTATATTCGGTAGAATGTGTGATAATATAACTATATTTAATAGTATTTTCGTAATATAACAGTCTCACATTGTTACCAACCTAAAGACAAAAAAGTCTTGGACCGATTGCTAACACTTTTAAGTGATAGGTACTAATGACTAAAGCACTCTTATTTTTCTTTTTCTTTTTTGATTTAATAGTGTATGGGGATCAGGTCAAATATGTGGAGAAAGATGGATGAGAATGTAATTGGGTCTTCTTTTCTTCATTATTTCCCATAGACGTGTATTAGTTTGTTTAGTTAGTGGGAAATTTTTATGGGTGCTCTCTGTTTTTCTCTTTGTTTAGTTAGTGGGAAATTTGGGATCTTCTTTTCTTCATTATTTCACATAGTTGTGCTCAAGTTTGCTTAGTTATCGACTATCTTTCATGGGTGTTCTTTTGGCTTTCTCATCTTTTCTTTTCTAACAGGGGAATGAGATTGAATCAAATATGTGTCATCAGTGCCAGAGGAATGATAAGGGACATGTTGTTAGGTGCATAAAATGTATGAAGAGGCGATATTGTGTTCCTTGCATGACTAGATGGTATGAATGTTTCAGTGGAAAATTTCTCTCTATAACTCTAATTTGTTATTTCTAATTTTAGTATGTTCTTTGTATATTCTATTATTATGTGTTTTTTGTGTTTGGGGACTACAATTCCATGTCTTGAGATAGAATATTTATAGTTCAAATGCCTTGGAATTAAAATATTTTTAGATTAAATTTGAACTGAAAATAGTTCAATTCCAATTCCAAGGAATAAGATTGGGATTCCAAAGCACACTCTTACTAGTTTTTTAATGCAAGATCCTTTTTTTAATAATATGATGCCCACTTCCAGTTTTCATCTTTTTTCCCGTAGATGATCTACCCACTATGGGGATCATCTCCGCTAGGTTTGGGTTAAAAATTCAATTATTACAATTTAAAAAAAATGGTTCATTTTTTACTTCCGTTAAGTTTGGTGGCTGGGATAGTAATGGGTGGGATTCCAAAAAGGTCGAGAGAGATTTTTTAGGAACACTTGGAAATTCGTATCTCATGGTGTCGAATTTTTCTTAAAGGGAGTGTCATTAGAAATGGGGGATAGGGATTCCATTTGTTTTTTGGAGGGGGAAATCTTCGTTTCGAGTCCTTTTCCCCTGGTTATACAATCTCTCTTTGAATAGGCATTGTACCAATTTAAAAAAGAACCTTGGATTTAAATCCGTTGGCTTCGTGAATTTTTTCATTTCTAAGTTCGCTTTTTCAAGTGATTTTGTGGAGGGTGCTCATCTTCACGAGGAACATATTTTGGGAGTTATGTTTTTTTTCCGCTTCATTGTTCGTTTACTGCCTTCTTATGGAGAATTATTTTTCGGGAGTTAAGCTTGCTCGGGGTTCAATATCCTTCTTTTGAAATGGGAGGCGGTTGGGTGGGTACCCTTTGAGGCTTATGCCTTTGGAGAGTGCGGTCATTGCTGTTTTTTGGTATGTTTGGCTGCAGTGGGACAATATAATATGTGAATAAAAAGAGGAAGATATATATAGATTTGGGAAAGGATTAAGGTGAGTCTCTAACGGGAACAACTTCCAAACTGTTTGAGAAGACGGCTCTTTTATTTATTTGAGTTAGAAGTATGCTGTTCTTTAGTTTGAGGGAGAGTTTTGGGAACTGAAGTGATTTTTTTAATTTTTCCTTTTTTATTAATTTATAAGTTTCTGCTCGAATGTATGTGGACTGCTGGTGCAATGTTATAACAAATTTCTCACTTTCTGGCTATTATCAATAAAAAGTTTTGTTTCGGATTGTGGTCTTCATTATGTAGGTACCCTAAGATGTCGAACGAGGATTTTGCTGAGGCTTGCCCTGTTTGTCGTTATAATTGCAATTGCAAAAGATGCTTGTGCTTAGAAGTACCGAGGAAAGTCTGTTTTGCAGCTCACTGTCACTGATTTTTACTGAGATATTGTAAGTTGAACGTAAATCATAATATGTTATTGGATGTTGCTGTAGGACATGGTGAGGCTATCCTTGGAATACAGCGACATTGAAAGAGTTCAACACTCCAAATATATTCTACACGAACTTCTCCCTTTTTTGAAACGATTCCACGAGGAGCAAATGATAGAGAAGGAGATGGAGGCTAAGATTCAAGGTATATTTCTTTTATTTAGTGCTAGGTGGGTTTAACAAAAAATACAAATATGTATATGTATTTTTTTATTGTACTATACCTCCGGGATTCGGTATTTAGAGATACACTTCTACCTACATGTTCATTAATTAGTGTTACCCCTCGCACGCAACAAATAACGCATATTGTACAAGTGGGTTGATACACATGCGCGGGGGTGGGTGGTGGTGGTGTAACTCTAATCAATGAATATGTAGGGGTATCTCAAAATACCGAATTTTCTAAAGGGTTGAAGAAAAAAAAAATACCTAAAAGTTTTTGTGTGATATATGAATGTTCAAAAAGTTAAAGAAACATAATTTTAAACAAAGATTTGGGGTTTCATATAGAAGATAGTGATGGGAGTCATCAATAAAGACTGAAATGATGGTTGTTAATGTGTTTTTGCTTGGATATGAACCTAATAGTTACTTGCTATTTTTATTGGAATCACGGTATTAGTGTTCATTTCCCTCCTCTTCCTTTTATTTTAAGACAAAGCGAAAGATCGCTTTTTGAGAGTTTAAGAGACATAGCATCTTGTCAAAGTTATATGAGAAAATCTATGCTAGTTACATGACCAACTTGTATGGTACGTATTTTTCTTAGGGGCATATACCAAATAGTCCCTCGAACATTTTTTAATACACGTTTAGTCCAAGCCTTTTTATTTGTTCCAAAAAGTCCCTCAACATGCCGCTAGCGCGGACTTTAAAAATAAGAGAATATTGCTTAAATGAGTGTTTGAGGGACTTTTTGGAACAAAATAACAACGCTTGGACTAAATGTGTATTAAAAAATGTTTGAGGGACTTTTTGGTATTTGGTCCTTTTTCTTATGATAATAATGCTTAGAAAAATATCAGAAGTTAATTCTTCCTTACAATACCTTCCAGTGGTCCGTTGAACTAAAAAAGTAAAATAATATATAGAAGTTCTAATGATTGGTAAGCCACTGTGATATTTTCTATTTCACTTAATCTAAGGTTGCCCGTTTGATGGGCAGGTCCTCCTGATAAGGAGACGGGATAGGATAATTTTTATCCCATCCCATGTTTGGTGTTGTGGGATGATAATTAGGTTGAGATAATTATCCCGACTTTCGAGGAAGCCTCTTATCCCATTATCCCATGAGGTTCCTCATTTTTCTTGGAAACATTTCTTACCTATCCTCCAAGTATTGCATTCCATCGAAATAAGGAAAATTAAGAGAGTGCCTCGCCATCTTTTTCCACTCACTTTTCCGACTTTTCATGAAAATGAATAGTTATTACAATCTTTTTCTCTGTAATCGAACGACACCATAAAAGTTATCATATAAAGTAGTTATATAGGTTGTTTCATATTCAATGTTTTCGTATTAAAGCGAAGTACAAAAATATAGGAGTTGTGAATTTTTCCTAGTTTGGTGTTTGTTTGAGCAGGATTATCAGTATCAGAGGTAAAACTAAAAGAGGCAAATTGCAGGAGGGATGAGCAAATTTATTGGTAGGTTTCCAAGAACTATCTCTACTAACCGTGTTGCTCTTTTCTTCAGTTTTGCACTATAAAGCACCGACACTCTACCAGGGTCATGTACACACCTAGAGAGAATCTTAAATTTTCTTTTATTGCTCTCATCATGGTCAAACACATTTTAGGGACTACAATGACCTGCAATAAAAACGAGCTCAAAATGTAATCTTTGCTGGTTGAAATGTGTTCTTTTCTAATTAAGAGGATGTAAGTATGATATTTTTTGAAACAATATTAATTGTGTATTTTAGTAATATATGGAAAAAATATGGGTTCTTTCGAGCTTTCCCCTTTTATGACCCCCACTTTTAAAAAAAATTCTAGCACAACCCATTTCTATTAACTCTCCATCCAATTAGTTAGTCATCAGTTGCTCTTGACAGTTTGAGTTTTCCCCCCACTTTTATGACTAGTTTTGTAGTGGCCCCCCATTAATTTTTTTTTGCAATACACCCCCAATCTATTAACTCTCCATTTTTTTGTTTAAAAGAACTTAATCAACATTTATTAAAAAAATTGAAAAAGCTTTCAAAAAATTGAAATTGTCGAAAAAATAAGAAATGTCAGAATATTTTTTTTAAATTTCAAAAATATTTTTTTTTACTTATTATAATTTTTTTATTTCGAAATTTCTTAGTTTTTAGGCATTTTCAATGTTTTTCTAAAACATTTTTGATTTTTTTATATGCCAATTAAGGTTTTTTCAATAAATATTTTTTGGAGTGTACGCAGATTGGGGTGTATTGCAAATTTAAAAACAAAAAGGGGGTCTATTACAAAACCGATCATAAAAGTGGGGGGAAAACTCAAAATGTCAACAGTAAACATAACTATTGACTAACGGTTTGGATGGAGAGTTAACAAAACAAGGGTGTATTGCAAAATTTTGAAAAAGTGAGGGTGTATTTTAAAACTGGTCATAAAAGTGGGAGAAAACTCAAAATAACCCAAAAAATATTATTAAAAGTCTACGGGTCCCCGACATGTCCGTATCGTACTTTTGAAAAAAATATCGTTTTGGTGTGTCGATTTGCGGTGAGTCGTGTGTCAGTGCTTCATAGGTACTTTTGCATGTAACTTCATATGTTCACTCGTTCTATACTTCTATGCAGCAACAACTGCAATACTTCCATTCTCGACTACTACCGAAGCTGTCCAAGCTGTAACTATAACCTCTGCCTTACTTGTTGCTGGGAAATACGCCATGGTTTCTTGTTAGGAGGCAAGGAGGAAGTGATTACATGTTATATCGACAACGGGGTAGACTACATGCACGGTTTACATCGCATGCAAAAAAAGAGGAGACACACATGTACTGAAAGAACTAGCTCCATCAGGTGTGATTTTATAGGAGTGCAATATATTGGCATTTATGTTGCAAACTGCAATATTTTGACAAATATGTATTAAAGTTGCAATTTATGAAGAAAAAAATTCAAAATTCGAAGCCTTTTTCGAACCCAGATGTCTCTGGGTAAATTGTATTGAATTCCCCTGGAATTACTTGATAGATTGCTCCTATAAACTATTTTACCCGACGACCTGTTGCAGTTTAGATTATGGTGTTAGCAGAGGGTGTAAATGAACTTCAATACCCTCAAGTAAAGTCTGAATAAGTCGAAATAAACCAAGAGAGTGTAAATGGACTTATATACCCTCAATTAAAGTTTGAATAAGTGCAAATAAACTGAAAGTTATTCTTATTCTAATTCTGAATAGCAAATACACAGTAGCAAGCAACCTAATCTTATGACTGTACACTGCAAAAGGGAACTCTAATGATTTTGAAGCAACATTGGTTACATGTATATTTTCTGTGTGTGTATATATACATATATAAGATATGAACACAATTTTGATCCACAAAAGTCTATTTCAATATGTTGGATTTTCAATTTGTGTATATACATCAGTTGGATTTCAGTTTTGGTTAATTTTTGGCGTACCTGTTGAAACAGCCCTCCTGCGAAGTTACCATTTGAATGGAAATCCGAGGAAAACGGTAGTATTTCTTGCCTTCCAGAAAAGATGGGTGGTTGCGGTCGAGGCGTTTTGGAATTGAAATGCCTATTTGCAGAAAATTTTGTTTCAGAATTGTTAGCAAATGCAGATACAGGTGCACAAAAAATACCCCCAGTGTGCAAGAGTGATTACGTGGCAGAAACTCATCATATTGGGAGAGAGAGTTTGCGGAAAGCCGCTTCTCGAGAAGATGGCGATGACAACTATTTGTACTGTCCAGTTGCTAAAGATATTCCACCCGAGAACTTGAAGCAATTTCGGGGCCATTGGCTCAATGGTGAGCCCGTGATTGTCGGTGATGTGCTTGAGACTACATCTGGCTTGAGCTGGGAACCGAAGGTTATGTGGCGTGCGTTTCGCCAGATTACAAACTCTAACCATTCTCAACTTCTGGATGTCACTGCTATTAATTGTTTGGATGGGTGTGAGGTCAGTTTAGTTTTCTTTTGCAGTTTTATCCAAATATTTGAGAATTGGTTACACTGATATACTCACTCTGCCCCGAATTAATAGTCATGTTTTATTTCCTTTTTAGTCGGGCCCAATTAATAGTCCTAAAAGGAATTTGTGAAGGCTTACCCAATTGGGAGTGCAATAAATGTCTTTTATACTCAAATTTTACAAATCTAGAAGCTTCGATAGAATACGAAGTCAAAATTGTAAAAAGACTACACCTTAAGCCTAAAACACGGTATATTAAAAGGAAAATACAAGAAATGTTTCGATGGAGAGCTTAAAGTTGAGATCCATAGGATTCAAAGACGGGCGAGAATCTTTGAATAAGATCCAACGTATATTTATGCAGGGATAAAGAGATCCCACGTCACCGAGTCACCTTAGTCCCAAAAATGTACCAGAGTGGAGCAAAATCCTTCAAAACACCTCGCCAGTATCCTGCTTTACTTGGGCATTCCCATCGTCATCATCACTCGTAATAATAATATCATCGACATAAACAAACAAAATGATTTAACTACCATTGTGTTGACGACAATTAAGACATGTATGATCAGAATGACACCGAGTAAACTCCATGGAGAGAACCGCCTCACTGAACCGGCTAAACCAAGAAAGAAATTTTCGAAGACAACTTTTCCGGTATACTCCCCATCAGGCTTGAAAACCTGTAAGAGGGTCATAGAGATTGTCTCTGAGAGATCCCCATGGGTCATTCTTGGCGTTTAAGTGATGTAGTGGCCTAGAGTGGAAGCCACAAGAGAAATCAACTGACGAAGTAAGCTTTACCTCCAGGGCATCCTTCTTGGGAACCTGGATGATCTTTTAGTAACGAACCTTGCCTTATAGCGATCTGTAGAGCCATCGTTGAAATGCTTTACACTGAAGACCCATTTGTATTCAATTGTCTTCTCCCCGGGAGGTAAAGAAACAAGCTCTTGTGTACCATTATGCTCCAGAGTATCCATTTCCGCTTTCATGGTAACCGCCCATTAAGGGCTCAAAGCATTAGATACAAACCAATGAATGGAGATAGAGTCAAATTGGCTTAATAAGACTAAATAGATACTCAAAAGCCTAATATATGAAAAATGCTCAGAAATAGGATAATTAGTACGACCATAAAATTATATCGGGAAGATATACGAAAAGGGTGACTAGAGTTAAAATCAGATGTAGGATGTGGTAAAGGGGATGGAGAGCTACCTTAGTTTTGATAAAGAGCTGAGGTGGCTGAGGGCGACGAGAGTTCCCCTCCAAGGTAGGCTCCGACAAGGCAGGAGGATGAGCTTTATAAAAGAGAGAGATAGGTTGAACAAGTGGCGAAACCTCCTACTCGAGATGTGGGGAGAAAAGAGCCTGCAAGTTATTTATCCCCTATAGAAAGGGCATCCTTACGACAACTAACATACAAAGGTGAGCATTATAAGGCCTTCTCTGCCGGGGAAAAGATCTGAAATCTAGAAGCAAGGTCTTTGTTCGCCTTTGGACACGGGCATAAAAGGATTTCATGCCCGTAAGGTGGCCATAGTGATTATAAGAGGAAGGCCTGAATCATACGAGATCTATGGCAATTTCACCTCCAGCTAACATGGTAGTAGGCCTTTTCAGGCCGCCCTATTGGAATGAGTGCTCTTTTTGGCGTATCACAATAGAGCTATATCAAGGTGGAAGCGACTTTCACGCTTGGTCTTCTTCTAACAATGACTTTTTGGGACCACCAACACGGATAAATGCCCCTTTTATCCTTTTCATATATAGGTGGATTGTTTCGAGCAAGCACTAACGCGTAATGACTTTCACATAGCTCATTGCTTCTTGCTTTATATTATTGTGACACCTTGCCTAATTAAATATCGGGTGATCATTCCTTTATCAAATTAAAATAGGAATCTCATATGGTCTATTCTTAGCATCATTGTCGAAAACTTTTTAAAACTTACTAACCACCTAGTATTCAAAAAGCCGGTGCCAAATTTTATCTTTTTATTGAACAACAACTTACGGAAAATAATTACAATAACCAAACCATCCATGCCGTAAAATAATCTGAACCAAACACCAGTTGAAATAAAATAATACCGAATAAATCATCGGTTCCCATTACAAAAATCCAACTAAACATCTAATGAAATCAAACTGAGTCCACAATTACAAAGTCTGATAAACTGAATAAAAGAAATAGTTGAAAGGGCGACACGCCTAAATGAAATACTTAATAATAGATCCTACTCTAGGAATGAACAACTGAATCGTCTAATCAAAATCCTGCAAGCAGCCACAAGTACTGCAGCTACGCATCCCTAGAACAGATCATCAAGATTGGTGACCTTGTGGCTGGATACCTAAAAGGTTTTGAAAATATTTTGCATATGGGTCAGAGCCCAAGTAAAACCATTTGAAAATATTTCGCAAGTATTTATCACAAGTTTAGAAACAGTTATTGATTACACATGTTAGTTCAACATACACTCCCTTGAGTTCCTCACCTCTCAACTAATGTGCACGCCTAACGTCTCTTACCTAGCTATGCTACCCAACCTGACTAGGTCTCATCAATAACTAACTAACCACTAACAAGTTTAGCTTCCCCGTACCGCCCATACAGTACGCAACTATATACCCTCACTTTACATTAAGTTTTTAGTTACGTTTCTCTTTAACTTATCCGTACCGCCCATACAATACTCTTTCAATCTAATTAATAATTAACATCTCCCTTATGTCATAATTAAATCCAAGTTAACATTTCACATATGTTATCGTTCAAACCTTTTCGTTAAGTTCCTCTACTTAAATTTCATGTTAGATATACGTTATCTATCTTTCCTACTATTTACACATTAGTAGATTTAACCTTGTTTAGATATATACACTATCGAGTCTCCCTACTATCTTGCATAAGTAGATTAAACATTATTTTAGATATACACTATCTAGTCTTCTTACTATCACACATCAGTAAGATAATCACACATGTATATATATATATATATATATATATATATATATATATATATATATATATATATATCATCTAGCATCTACCGGACGGGCCACCGTGATGCACACTTGCGTACTCTGCTACCAAGTCCATGTACCTCTCATACCAAATCAAGGACTATCGGTTCGGATATCACCCTTGAACCATAAATCAATTCAACACGTATTGGAGGCGAACATAGTTCTAAGCCTTTGGTCTACGCACATACCTAACGTACCCAAATGACCTGTCAGCCCTACTAATACACAACACTTAGTGAGCCGCCCTAAGTTCTATGTCCTGGGGCACTAATGCAGACCTCACTGGAATCGTCAAGGTGGGATCGCCCTCTGCGCGGAACCTCCGTGATAGCAGGCAGCGTAGGTTTGTTCACACATAAGAAAGTACATAATAGGTATACACACAACCTATAATAATAACCCGTATAGGCATACATTCATCATATAAATATAATCCATACATAGTATTTATCCCTCGAATACATATTGTATCAGTAATTCACAATATTAACTCACTATCGTATATTCCCTTATTCCCTACCCGAAGGGCCCATAGATACCCCTTAAGTTATTACACTGCTACCCTACAGGTCATGGTCCACTCTTCCCGAAGCCCAAATTCCAAATTCCCGATTTGTAACTCACTTGATTTACTCTCGTCGGTTTAACGTTTAAAACTTACCCTTATTAAGATCTAACCAAGTCTTAGCCATATACCTACTAACTTCCTCTAAGTCTTTAATTAATATAAGATTAATCCCCAAGTTCTCCATAATTCATCCCAAGAGGAAAATAACATCAAAAAGCCAAACTTGGGCAATTTTGGGCAGCCGAATCAATTCGAAAAGTAGCAGATCTCTTCTTCCTTACGTTTTTACGATTTCTCACCCTAATATCTTCCTCAAATCTCCATGAAACTTCATCAAATTTCAAACCAACATAACTAATCATTATATAGGTGTATAGGGATGATTTCCAACGTAATTTAAACAGTAATTCATCACGAATTCAATCCAAGAATCAATTATCTTCTAAAATACATAAAACCCTAGTTTATCATGTTCTTCATCTCTTTTACGCAAGAACCCATATTTTATTCATACAATTCGTCCACAACTCTCTGATTTCGTAATAACAACATAAAGGAATATCACTACATGCAAATTCTACCCCAAAACATGTATTTAAATCATCAAAACCTCAAGATTCAAATTAAATCATCAAGTACAAAACCCTACACTACATGGGTATTATAACTCTTCAAAAACAAGCAAGATAAACACTTGCCTTTGGTTCAGCAGGTCTGATTTCGTTTGTATGATGATATGGTTGTTCTCCCCTCGTTCTGATCTCGATTCCGTCACGTTCGATGTGGAAATTGGTGTAGGAATATTTGGCTTTCTTCTCCTCTTCCTCCCCTATGACCTCTCTTCCTTAAGTTGTGTTAACCCTAGCCCCTCACTCTAATGGGCTGATATAAACTTACAATTTTCGGAGTTCTTCTAACCCTAAGTTCTCAAATGACCGAAATGTCCTTAAACGGTGCCGGTTTGGTCTAAAATCGCCCCGGGGCCCAAACTATGCCCCGGCTATGAAGCACGGACACTTCTCCGAAGGCCGCGTACGAGTGTCGGACACTCCAAGGACACGAACACGCAAGGGACACGGCTGGGACACGTGTCCGACACGCCACGTGGCGTGTCGGGCTTAAAAGACATTTAAAAATAGTTGGACATGGCTGGGACACGTAAGGGACACGGCTGACAAAAATATATAATAACTTTAAAAAAAGGGGGCAGGAAACATATGTTTTTTTTTTCTCCTTTTTCTCACCTATTTATTCTTTTTTTTTTTTAATCTCTTGTTCAATAAATTGCATTAGCCATATGCATTTTGATTGTTATTATTAGTATGGGATTTAGTATCATTGTGATGTTTGATGTGTAGAATGGATTTAATACTCTTAATGCTTATATGTTTAATGTTGTTCTTAGTATGAGATTAGTATTAATGTGATATTTCCTATTTTTTATATATAAAAATAATTATAAAAAATATTTATTTTATACCGTGTCCCCGCCGTGTCGTGTCCTGATTTTTTTAGATTTGCCGTGTCGGCGTGTCCGTGTCGTGTCGGACACGACACCCGTGTCCGTGCTACATAGTGCCCCGAGTATACTATTCCGACCCTTTCGGAATCAACCGTGACCTCTAAATCATCATCCGAGTCACTTTATACAATTATCTTATTTCCTCCTCAAAATACGGCACGCGTGAAATTTAAATAGACCGAATTAATTTAAACTCTAAATCACCAAATTAATTGAATTCTCCGAATTAAATAAACTCCAAATCACCAAATTAATTAAATCCTAAATCACCAATTTAATTAAATCCTATATTCTCAGATATACGGGGTATTACAATTATAATCTTAGTAAAACAACCTTTCGCCTTTATGGTGGAAATATAAAACAAGCAACCTTACGGGCCAACTCACCCAACCATGATGCATGACCGAAGTGTATGTTTTTTGGCTCCTTCGTGCTCGGAAGTTTGCTTCAAATGACTAGCCTCTAAGCTCTTGTACTTGGAAAAGGGCTGGCAGTTCATCTATGGGAGTCACTATCGACTCTATTCATTATTATGGAGAATCGTAGAGGTGTCTGCCCTTGAGATATTTACGAAAGATGATCGACTTTCAGTCAAAGTAGGGCTTCAAGCTACTTTGATCTATCACTGGTAGGATGTGCTTCATGAATTGAATTTGAACCAATATCATGCTACTTTCCTTTTAGTAAATCGTGAATGGGTCTGTCTAGGGCGCCTAAATAGTAAAAGTTTATCCCTTTGCGACGTTGGTTATATTCCGTATATCACTCGGGAAGGAGAAGTGTCCTTTCCTATATGCTTCACACATGAAGTTTGTCTTCTCCCTTACATGAGTGTTAAATGTGTTTGGATATCGAGTCATAACAACTATTACCCCTTAGAGATCAATGAGTATCCTACAAAAATACGCCTAATGGCTTTATCATCGGGTTTGTGCTGGGTGGGACAATGGTCATGAACAAAACAAGTACACCTAAATACACGAGAGAGAATGTGGAATATAATGCTATCAATTTGAAGACACTGAAGGCCACCTTATTCCCAAAACCTGACTCGGGGTGAGATTTATGATAAAAGCGCCGTTGAGGAAAACAAGGTGACATTAATACTAATCACATGGTAACGATAACCAAAAAAGACTAACAACTGGGGATGGCCCCCATACATCATAATTAAATCAAAGCACGACTCATATATGGTATAACTAGTTTTAGTATGCTTGGAAAACACACAGTTTCACTTAAAAACCTTTTTTTCTTACAAGCTTGAGAAAGAGATGGAAATAACACAAGTACTAAAAATTGACATGCGTTAAATGAGCTTGCTGCATATGAAAGATCCTAAAGAGAAACATCATAGGAAATGGAGCTAGGCAAGATAGGAGCACCAAGATTAGATGTGGGAAGCTACGATGGAGGATCCCCGAAAAAAGTACAACCCATCGAGCTCATAGCCTATGCTAAGAATCCTCCTCGAACTGAGGTTTTGAAAGAGACAATTGGTAGGTAATAACGCAGTAGCACAATTGAGATGTTTTCAAGTTGACTAACATATAAGAGATTAAAAGAAAAATTAGCCACATGCAAAACTGAGGAAAGAGCAACAATAGGAGACAAACACACGTCCCCTTTGCTACGGATATGCGAAGGGGAACCGTTTGCAAGATGAACTTACAAACAAAAGGGATTGGTGGGTGAGGGAAAAAGGCATGACTCGCTTGTGATGTGATTAGTGGCTCCAGAATCCAGAATCCGCAACCCATGTGGTCTTCGCGGCCCTAATGTGAAAAAAAAGGGGAAGCTTGAAGCAATGATGGCCCGGGCATAGAGGATCCGACCTCAGTGGCGAGAGAACTCATATACTGGCAAACTAAGACTCTAGCTAACTAAGATCAATCAATGCATCAATCAATGCAGGAGGAGCAACAACAACGAGGAAGAGCCACTGAAGGACAAGTGTCATCAACAACATCATCCATGTTAGATTTGCTTTTGCCATCAAGTAGAGGCGGAAGGAATGAGACTATGGCACAATGTTACACCCATTCAAGAGGACACTTGTAACCCGTTGTGTTGGGGTATGTTGTGACACCGAGAAAACTCACTTCCACTACCCAAACTGATCATAATATAGCAAGTGACTGAATTGATTCAAACAGATCTGAAAAATACCGCCGGTACTATGAATGATGAATACGAAGCAAGAGATCACCAACAAATCAGTCGGAGACATGACAAATAAACCAAGACTATGTCGAACACACCGGCAACCCCAACAATAAAGGAACAGCAATTCCTTACTGCATAAAAAACACCAACCCCCCCAAAGAGAGTGAAGAAATAGGGGTTGACCCTAAAACAAAGCGTACCAAAGGCTACTATAAATTTTTTCCCATATCACCCTTTTAGAGTTCTAATCAGGATGGACGGTAATTAAGATGAACAGTATTAGTAAACAATATTTATGGTTAGGTCTGTAGAGGAAGGGTACGTAGAGAGAGAGCTCTGAACCAAAAAGGAATTTGTGAAGGCTTACCAATTGGGAGCCCAATAATTGTATATATATTAAAATGTTAAAAACCTAGAAGGTTAATACAAAGTCAAAAATGTAAAAGGACAACACAGCCTAAGCCCAAAATGGACGGCATAATACTGAAAAATATAATTAATGCTAAAATAGCATGAAATCCAACAGTCCCATGTTTCTAGAAAAATAGTATACAAAACTAAGTGAGATTACAAAGTTACCCATCCGAATAATATTCATTACAGAACAACGATCTGACTGGTATTCATAATTTTTAGTAGGATAAATTTGGAAAGAAAATTTACTTAAAATGTTTTATTTTCGAACTTCAACTATCAATTTGGAATGGAGAGAGTATTATTTATAATTATTCTAGTTTTGGCATAGGTAGACAAATCTGCTTTAGGATAAGCATAACTATCCTTGTGGTCTCTATCATACACACGAGGTTGCACTATCTTGAAATGCTAATTATTTAGCCAGTGTGTGGAGATAGAGAACAAGAAATCTATCACTGTCTGAAGCGTCAAAAATTGCCCCCTTTGAATTTTTACTGGATCAAATTCTTCTTTATGCAGTGTCTACATAAACAATTTCAAAGCTTGCTTTAAATCTGGATAGTATTAGCTAAATTTAAATGGTCAAGATGCAGAATTTTTTTGAAAGAGAAAAGGTGCATAAAGAAATGCATCAGAATATGAATATGCTCTAGTTTGTAACCTGTTGAATGTCCATTGATCGAAGGTATTTTCTTCTCCGCAAGAGGGTAGCCTCATCCACATTGTATAGTTTTCCACATCAATATTCCCAAGATTCTTTAACAACTGAAGACTGATTTGGCTCAAAATCAAGCATCCATATATGTGTATATATGTATGCTTGATTAAATCCGATCGGTTTTCAATTTCAAAGCTTGGTGTTAAGATTATATATTTACAGAGATGGATCGCATATGTATAAAATGATCTTGAAAAATGGATACTGGAAAAACTGGGACCCAATACAAAAAACCTTGGAAATAGGACTTATGGTTATAAGCAAAATTCTATGGCCTTACGTAAATACTTAGTATGTGTAAACTTTTATTACACATTTTTTTTTACATGTAAAACAATGCTCCATCGAGTAAAAAATAAAGATAAATTCTACATTACTCAATCTAGATTCCTCATAAAAAAAATATAATACTCAACTTAGAGAAGAAGCAGCAGTATAAACTTTTACTTGGACTAGATTTTTGAAAAACTACGGAACTCTTCCACTTGATGTCCACAAGATCCCTGCCTCATTGCCTTTCATACGTTCTTTCTCACGTCTCTTGTTATGTATTAAATTCCTTAGTTGTTATAATTTTTTCTCAGTTCTTGTTATTTTTGTAGCCTTCCTGATGTTTGTAGAACCTTCTGCACTAGTGTGGTCGAACTGAGGAAACAACCTATGTCAGCTGACTTAAACGCATTTGATTGTAGGAAATGGCTTTGGAGGTTCCTCTTAGAACAAGATTTCCTTTGGTGTCAAGTTATTAGAAGTGAATATGGTATTCATGATAAAATTCTCCGAAATCATTGGAAGTTGATCTCCCATGGCTTGGAATCCTTTTAAATTTCTCCTATGGTTTGGATTTTAAGGTGGTGGAAAAGGGGTACCCTCTGAATTCCTTGGAAGTTTATTCCCCATCGTTTGGGATATGTCCATAAATATTCTTGTTTTATTGTTGGGAGGGGGTACAAGGTGCAGTTTTGGAAGGTTTGTGATAGGGGACTGTTCTTTGTGTTGTTTATTCCCTAGACTTTATAGGATATTTTTGTGAATCTCATCACTCAATCTATAGTGTTGTTTCTATGAATATGAACTCATCATTTTCTTGTATCGTTACGTTTAGGAAAAATCTGACGGATAGTTTAATTTAGGGCTATTCTTCGCCATGCGATCCTCGTCATAAAATTGTTTTTTGGGCATGTGGGGTTGGGAGAGTAATATATGGGCTGATTTTTGTTGCAAATCATACTTCTATATTCTTGTGAATTCCTCATCCTCTTCAACTTTTGAGCCGTATAAGATGATTTGGAATGTTTCAAAAGTTCAAATTTTTGCTCGGTTGTGTGCAGCTTGGGGGAGGGTGAACACTTTGTGATATTTTCCAAAGAAAAGACCCCATAATTGTTTGTCACCATATTGGTGCATGAATCTATTGACCATCCATTTGCTTTGCTTTGTTCGAAATTCTCTCACACCATTTATTGTAAAGTGTTTAAGGGGTTGATTTGGTGGGAGCTTCCCCAGAGATTGAAATCTTCTCTGTATCATAGCTTGAAATTCTGGCAGCAATAAGAGAAGGGTCAAATTCTTGTGGAGGTGTATTATCATGGATCTTATGTGGACTTTTGCTTAGAAAGAAACTACAGAATATTGGATAAAGTAAGTTTATGGGGAAAAGTTGGCTTTTCTACTCTTTGCAATTTCGTTTTCTTGAATATTTCTGTTGTTTCCTTTGTGCAATGCTGCAGCCTATGTTTTTTTCTTGTTGCTTTTGGTCTGGTCCGCTCCTTCCTATAACCTCTTACTTAATCCTAATAAAATTTCTCTGTTTCCAATAAAAAAATTTGTTATGTACCGGCGACGCCTATACCCATGTTAGTTTATTATACCGAAGTTCCTTTTTTCATTTATTTATAAATATTTGGTCCTTGTGTTGCTTGTTTTACATCATACATACATACATATATATAAAATATTTTTTTAGCCAGTATAGGTTAAAATTGGTCATTTCTTGTGATGACATGCAGGTAGATATTAATATACACAGATTTTTCAAAGGTTATTCGGAGGGCCAATTTGACATTGAAGGGTGGCCTCAGATTCTTAAGCTAAAAGACTGGCCCCCATCTAGTTCATTGGAGGAGCGTTTGCCACGTCATTATGCGGAGTTTATCAGTTGTTTGCCCTTCAAGGAATATACACATCCTCAATATGGCTTCCTAAATCTTGCTGTCAAGTTACCTATTAAATCTTTAAATCCAGACATGGGTCCAAAGTTGCATATTGCTTATGGAGTTGCTCAAGAGCTGGGATGTGGAGATTCTATAACTAAGCTTCGTTATGCCATCTCTGATGTGGTATGATTTTTATTTTTTGTGAATTTATAAATATTCTTTTGTTTAGTTCATTGCTGTAGGATTTCTGTAGATGGTAGAATTCTTAGCTTTTATTTTTTTTTTTTATTTGTCATGCATTTTTTGAAGGTTTAATGTTGGGTTATATATTCAATCTCTCAATTCATGCATGAATCCTCAACCCATTCTCATGAATGAAGTCATAAGTTAGGTATAATAAATAAATGAGAGAATGCATGAGTTTTATAGGCACCAAGGAACCTATTGCCCAAGTTACCCTGAATGGAAATATACTAAACTACCCCCACATGATATTCCTAATGTTCTATTTTAAATAAAGGCAAGTTAAGTTAGATACAATTAGAACTCTTTCCACTTGGTTCGACAACACACCTGCATTTTACAATATTCCGAAGCTTTTTTTTGGGTGGTGGTGGGGATTGAAATTGACACAGAAGTTTGGGACTATATTTCTGGCACTTTAGTTTCGGCCACATATTGAGAATCTGAACCATGACTATAACTTTCCACTTCACTGAAATCAACACTCTCACATGTTAAGCGTCCAAAAGGGGTCGCAATCATAGTTGTCAAATCGTGAATCGAATCGTAAATCTAAAACCTTATGAATCATGAATCGAATCGATATAAAGTGTTGAAAATGTAGTAAATAATATTTAAATGCATATAGAACACATTAGAATATGTAATAAAATAAAACATAGGTTAAATTACACCAACCCCCCGGAACTATCTTAAGTTTACAAGTCACCCCCTGAACTATTTTACCCGATAAACTCACCCCCTAAACTATCAATCCGTTAAAAATAAACCTAGATACTGGGTTTTTGGCTTTTTGAACGCAAATCGACTAAAATACCACTTGAAAAAAACCCAAACCCATAAAAAAACAAAACTAATGTAAAAAAAATGGGAACAAAAAAACCAAACCATTCAAAACACCAAACACGGTTGCTCCCTCTCCTCCACTCCTCCCACCTCCACCCGACACCACCCCACAGTCCAACCACCATCAAACCACCCCTCCTGTTCTCCCACCTCCACCTAAAACCACCCACAACCATCCAACCATTCCCCACCAACCCCCATTACGGAGCCAACCATCCACCGAAACATCTTCATCACCCACCACTTTAACCATAACCCACCACCTCGCACACCCCCAACCTATTGAACCTCACCGAAAACCCTAACAACACCCACTACTTCTTTCTCTGCATTTAATCGAAGGAGAAAATGGAGAAGGGGATTGCCCCTTTCTCCGATTGTTTCTTGTTGGCGAGCGAGAAAAGGGGCGTGGACCACTAATGGGTGGTCCGGCTATTCCCCATCTCTCACGGGTCTCATTCCATTTGATCTCTCTATTCTGAAATCGATTCTATGGGTTTGCGGTCGGTGCCGGGTTGGTTTGGGAGATGGTGGAGGGCTGGTCAGTAATGGAATTTGTGGTTGTCGGCAGTGATGGTAATTTTGTTGGTTGACGGTTTATGGTGGTGGTTTGGGTTTAAATTGTTTGTTTATTGACGGTGGAGATTAGGGGTGTTGAAGTGGAGATTGATCCGGGACAGCTGGGCTGGAGATTTGCAGTGGCGTTTATTGGTGTACTGTGGTGTTGAGTTAAATGGCAGGTGGTGATTGGTGCTGGGTTTTTGGAGAGAGAAGGTCCGGTTTGTGAAGAGAGAGAGAGAGGGAGAGTGTTTTAGTTTTGGGCATTTGAATTTGGGCTAAGGGGTATTTTTGTCCATTTAGATTTAAAAAAAAAACGGGAACCCGATTTTTGGGTTTATTTGTAATGGGTTGATAGTTTAGGGGGTGAGTTTGTCAGGTAAAATATTTCTGACCTAAAACATATTTGTTACCCTAAAGCATATTCTGACCTTAAACATATTTGTTACTATTTTTCTTAACGATTTTGATAACCAAATATTAACAATAACAACACCTACATAAAGATTAAACACAAAAATATATTACCTCAAATGGTTACAATTGTAATACATAAAGATTTATATCCAATTGGATCATTCTTAGCATCACTGTCAAAAAACACTTATTAATCACCTCATAATTAATTAAGCTAGTGTCAAACTTTTAAACATTTAATTATTATCCAACAATTTAAACTATTAATCATATTCTCCATACTAATGAATAAAACAATAATAAATGAGAAATCATCTGGCTGAATAAATGATATTGGAATAAACTTTCCAGTTAAAAGTCTTAAAATAAAAATAATCCATAATAAAATTGAATCCATCTAAATGAAATAAAAGAGTACACAATCTCTGAGATAAGGAATAGCTAGAAATGGGCGACATGACCTAACTGAAAAAAATAAATCAGGATCTGAATGGATAAGAGTGGATGCGCCTAATCACAAGGACCTGTAACTTCCACAATAACTGCAACACGTCAAATCATCCAATAGCCTATGCCTGGCGTCCCTGTGGCTGGACACCTCAAGTGAATTGTACAAGATAAAATAAATTTACAGGAAACGGGTCAGGGCCCGAGTGAAAATATTTTAAATCGCAAGGGGGAGTCCAAAGGGCTCGTCCGTGTGGAGGTTCAGGGTTATGAAAAAAAATAATAAAAATAAATCTTAATACATCCAAGAGAAGCCTATCACTCCGCTGAACAGATTAAATAGCAAAAGAAGAGATTAAATAGCCAAGAGAAGATACTCATCCAAGATAACAAACAAGAAAAGTCGGTTGCTAATGACCGAGCCAAGAGAACACAGTTTAGAACGGGATCGAAGATGAGAGGAGAGGAGATCGAGCCCAGTGCAATACTAAAAGTTAGGGTTTTCACTTTCAGAACATTCTTTTCTCTAAATTTAAGTTTCGTAAAGGTAAACTTTGTTGTTTGCTTCTTTTTTATTTTTTTGATCGCAACACACGTGTGGTTGTAAGAAAAGAAAAGAAAAAAAACACGTTTTCCTATCTTTTGGGCTTACTCGGCCCATATAAATGAATCGGACCCGAATTGGGAATCGCTCAATTCACGATTTTCTCGATTTTTTAACCCTAGCCGATTCTCAACTCAAGTTGAATCATTTTATGTGAGGAAGAAAAAGCATCGTTGCCCTAGGGGATGCATAGTCCGAGATTTTATGTGGACCATTTGGAACTCGAGCAATGATAGGATTTATAAGGCAAGAAGATTGAAAAGAACCTTTGTTTGGGAAGATCACACTTCCGTCTTCAACCTTAGCTTATGAATCGCAGATTTTTGGGGAGCTTATTTGTCATTTTTGAATGTTAATTGGAATTGTATATTGTGTAGTGGCTGAGTAGGATCGTTATCTTTTGTTTTTTTCTCTGTTGTATAGAGTTTGTTTTGTTCAGATTGACTGTTGATCCTCTTTGTTGTATTTGCGTTCGATCATTTATGATGAGTTTTTATTTTTGATAAAACAAAGGAAAGAAAGAAGCCAGGTACAAGTTGATGGGTAAATGGAGCAGTTCATTTGTCTGTTTCAGACAAAAGATTACGGGTGGACAGTGAAAAATTGAGAGGAGTATGGAGAATATTCTCAAGTTGAATATGCCCTTGATTCATTATCAAGCTGATTAGAGCCATATTTTTCGTCAACAACGAAAGGAAACTGAAAGAATTTGAAATTTTGGGAGGTGCTTTACCCCCCATATATGGAGAGACTCCCATTGTAGATATCTATATAAATTATAAAAATACAAATTTTCACAAAATATGTCCATTTCAGAGATAGAATAAATTAATCTAAAACACTACCAACTAATAAAACCTAACCATATTTCAACTCCACAACAAATCTTTTTTTCACTAGATTGAAAATTCAATCGCAGAATATAACATATTTACTTGTCTTGTAAGTCTAATACACAAAAAATATTAATCATTATACACTGCCACACTAATTATTCATAAACGACAAAAAAATAGATGAGAAACAAGAGTTGATATTAAGAGACGAAGTTTAAATATTGAAAGTTAAATATCAATTGTAGGTGTGTGTGGGTAGAGAGAGAGAGAGAGGTTCTTAAAAATGTCTAACAAAATAAATGGAGAGAGAGAAGTCTGAGTAATAGAAATATCTAAAGGAATGCAAAACATTGTAGAAGCTTTAGAATAAAACTACAACAGTTGCCCAACACCCAAATGAAGGCCACTTACATGTACAAAACAGTAAAAAAAATAGCAGTATAATAATGTTAAGCAATAGCTATACAATTTCCAATGGGGTTCCTCCCCATAGTGAGGCCCTAGGCAGCTAGCTGCCTAAGCTACCAAAGGAAAAGCCGCCGCTTTTTATCTTATTGGTTGATAAATTGAGTAGAACTGTGGACGAGGCTAGGGCATATGGGGTTATAATAGGTTTTGAGGTAGGTAGAGTGGCATGGGCTTTTACCTCACAACCGGGAGGTTAAGGATGCAAATCCTCTTTGGGCAACCTCCCACGCTGTGTCCTGGAGGGTCCAGACATACCATTGGGGATTAGGCAAATTCTCAAAGATGTTTGAATAACCCAAGATATAAAAAAGGTAGGTAAAGTGTGTTTGAAGGTTACTCACCTCGAACTTGCGAATAATATCATTTATTTTGATTCGGGAGATATGAGCCCTCGTAAAAACTTAGTTGGGATTCCCTCTTCAACAAAATTCTTTATGGTTCTGTATTATTAAAAGTAAATACAATTTTGGAATAGATGATTGGATTCAAAGGGGGTGTGGAGTTTGACTTCTATAAAGGTCCAAGTAAATTTATCTCCAATAGATTGGGTTCCTATTTTGAGTTTTATCTTTCTTGAGTTGGGGAATTGATCTTTTATTTGATTTTGGGAGGATAAATGGGTGAGTGATTCTCCTTGAATCAAGGGGTAACCATTGCTTCGGCAACCTCTCCCAATTCCTTTTTATTTCTTGGAATCTTTGCCGAGGTTTGAGCTGAAGGAAACCGCAAGAGATTAGTGGACTTAACACCAGCATACTCATTTTGCCTCTTTTAGGCCCTGAAAAAACACGAAGAATATTAAGACTTGTTATTTTGTACCACCAAGTTGCAAGTTGTGATCTCATCTGCAATTTAAATAGTGACACAATTAGCCAAATATGTGAAAGAGTAAACTAAGCAGTTTCATGTTTTGATTATGGGATCATAGTTTTTATTTAATGAATAATATAATGATTAAAATATACGACAACTCTCTTATCGGTTGGTTGCCAGTAAATTTTTTGAAGTACGACATATGCAGTGCATGTAGTTAATAATACTTATGTGAGACCATCCACAAAGTTTATAACTATGAAGTGAGAGAATCTTTGTTAATGCAAATAGGGGTAAATATTTTGACTAGTCACAAGTAAGTTGATGTCTATGAGGGAAATGACCCCTCCTACCAACCTGAAGGTAGATAAGACGCGTTTTTTGACATTCACTATTAGCAAACTCAAGTATATTTGTGGTTTGATGTCTATGAGGGAAATGACCCCTCCTACCAACCTGAAGGTAGATAAGCCGTATTTTTTGACATTCACTATTAGCAAACTCAAGTATATTTGTGGTGTTTTGCCACTCTTAAGTTTGTCTTGGGATGCACATAAATTTTGGATAGAGATTAATATGTTAGCCTGTCAAAACATACTCTGTAATGATGGCAAGACGGTGTAAACCCTTGTTTTTCCTATTGAAATGCCTAAAGTTAAGTTTAAAGTGTTTGTACTAATTCAATAAGCTTCTCCACAGCGGACATTGGTTAAATCAATATTATAAGCACCAGAAGCCATGGGGCAAAGACGATGGGTTTAAGAACTTGTTTTGTAGACGTTGGGTTTAAGAACTTATTTTATGAGGGGAAATTTAAGAGTAGTTTAGAAACTTGACATTTTTTTTTTCAAAATATATAGTTGATTCGGGTTAGGTTGTTCAGCTCTTCTTTTTATTAGTATCATTACCTTAGTTGGCATTATGATATCATCCTATAAATAAAGCCATAATAAGAATCCCCTAATTTCAATGGACTTGATTATCGAGAAGTTGAGTTAATATGTAAGCATGTGTCCTTTTTTCGCTGATGAGAGAGAGAGAGAGTATAATTCATCTATACATAGGCAACACTTATATAACAGAAAATTAATGATTACTTCCCTACTAATAAATTATTTATCAATGTAAGATTTTACAATTATGTTACTAGTTACAAAGGTCAATTACGATTGATATTTGCCGGAGTTCAAAACTTCCATCTTTTAAGTCTCACACGAGGAATTACAAGCACTTCTTCTGGGGGGGGTGTTGCGGTTATGTCTCTCCACAACCATGAGCGGCCAGATATGTGCCACCAAGTTCCACCCATCTTTTAGTGCTATCGACATAAATGGGACCAAATAAAATTAATTTTTTTTCTCTTTTTACTGCAAGATTCACCACTGGATAGTGGCAGATATTATGTTAGATCTACATACATTCTTTTAGATTCTTACATGCTTGGAGTTAGGTCAGAGCGAGCTTGGATTTCTTACCGGATGTGTAAGGTGGGTACTACACGATACATACATGACAATATGTCATACCTGGAAAAAAATGGACTTGGGCACAGAGAGGGTATGAACAAAATGATACACATTAATCGGTACATATTTATTTCCTTTAAAAATTAATATTACACCTTTTGTACTTACTGAAACTTCATCTCCCAGTAATATCATATAAAAGATTCAAAACCTAGTTATGACTATTTCGACGATAGAAATTAACAATATCGGTTCTTAAGATTAGAGGTATATGCTTTGTTATCAGATTTTGTTTTTGTTTTTTTTGGGGCGGTCAAGTTCTCATTTTTTAATTTTTGAAAATTCATTGTTACAGGTTAATGTGTTGACACATACCGGAGATGTGACCCTTGCATCTGAAACTCTTGAGAAAATAGAAAAAATGAGACAAAAGCACCACAACCAGAATCAAATGGAACTGTATGTCACCTATCACATGCATTCAAGTGTTTCACTTTTTAAATTGATGTATTTTTTTTGTTCATGCTCTCTCTCTCTCTCACACACACACACATCAGAGACAACAAGGATTTCATTGTTGACAAGGAGAAGGGCGGCGAAGGATTTGGGGACACAGATGGTGGTGCTGTCTGGGACATTTTCCGGCGGCAAGATGTTCCTAAATTGGAGCGATATCTTAGGAAGTACTATAGGGAATTTAGTCATAAGTATTGTTCTTTGCTGCAGCAGGTAATAACTAAATTTCATTATGTATCCTTTTGAAATAATTGCGTGCCAAATATTCTCCATGTTTGTTTATATTTGTTCGGAAACATAATATATTTTATTAATGGAACTACAATATGCGGATCAATGGTCCAGCAGTCCACAGTACGTAATAGAAATTAAAATACAAAGGAGAAAAAACAAGATATAAAGGGCTTGGTCAACTGTGTTTAGAAATGATTGGTTGTCGAGGCCCAAAGTGATGAAACGGACTTGATCCTCTCCCAAATCCATTCATTGTCTAGCACTTTTTCTTGATTTTGTTGTTACGTTCTAACCATATTTTCTAATAAGTAGTAATCATCCCACATCTCCATAAGCTATTAACTTACACAAAGTCACACGATCCAACCCACCCCCAAAGCATATCAATCGGATTTTGAGGCCTTGCCCCAACAATGTTAAAATCCTCAATCCACAAAAAATGTGGTAATGAACAATTGACGAGGACGTGTCAATTGGTCTCCACGTGAATGTAATATAAACAACAACAATTTGGGATAAGCTCATTTTGGGACATCTCCATTGAATTAAATCACTAGTGCCACCAGCCATGCAAACAACTTAAATTTTTAGGGAACTCTGCTGCCAGGTTTTCTTTGAAGGATAAAAACAAGCAAATAAAGGCGTTGTCAGGAGTAGTTCCGTCCCGCACAGCATTACTGACAGGTTATTGGGTTGACGAGTCATTTTTGTGGACATTGTAGATAATCCTCTAGTGTTCCTTGTAATTTTGACGGCCTTCCATCTTAGAATGATGGCCAGATAGAGCTAGTTAATCGGAGTTGGAGGGCGGGTGGATAGGGGATAACTTTCTTCAATGTTTGCCGATTGATAATCTCAACTATTGAGATACTGCGGTAGCCTCTGCCTAGTTCGCCTTCAACAACGTTATCCGATTAACAGATCGTTTTAGGTGCTTCCCCCTACATGCCCATTGATTTAGTGGAGCTTCCCCCGCCGGTACGGGTGTGTCCATTTACATCCTTGTTTGCTGCGCCTGGCTTCTATTAGAGAGCTTTATAGGGCACGTATGATGCCTATAAGGAGGACGTGAATCCTCATCAGCCATGCTTGGTCTTTTAGTCCGGGGATTCAGTGATGGTTTATATGAAGAAAGAGTGACTTTGTTTGTTTCCACAAGCTAGCTTTTATGCCCAGCATTAGCACGAGAGGTTGTATCTAATTCAGTTCGAAGTAGACAGATTCAGTTAGTGAGTTAGTTCAGTTAGAAGATAGTTGGTAATATTTTACTTCAACTGAAGCATAGAAAATGTATAAATACGGTAAATGAAATGTAAAGCAGGGCTATGAATAGATAATTCCAATTTCATCTCTCTCTCTCTCTCTCTCTCTCTCTCCTCTCTATGAAATTCTCTTCTTATCATCCTTAACCTTCATAATTTCTCTTCCTCTAAATTCTACATTTTAATTGTTAAAATGTTTGAAAGGAATCATTCCACCATGGCCTGAAAAATGGTATCAGAGCCAAAACTTATCTCACCCGCGCAACAATTCACAATTCACCAAATTCAAAAAACAATGGAGAAGACAACCGAAAGGAGTTTGATGATCTGAAAGGTACTGTGGCCAGTCTACAAGAAGGATTTGTGGGTATTCAAGGACAATTGCAGATGCTGTTGAATCAGAGGGGTCTGCTAGTTTTGGCATGAACACAGATGCATTGAGGAGATACAATCCCCCATTGTTGTCGGATCCTGTTCGTAAAGGGGTTAGCATAAAAGAACACCAAGGATTTCAACACAAAACCCCCAAGATGGATTTTCCCCATTTTGATGGAACATACCCCAGAGGATGACCCAAGAAGTGCACCATGCATTTCCAATTCCACCCCATGATTGAAGAAAAGAAAGTGTTGTTTGCACCTATGCACTTGGATGGAAGGGTGGACCATTAATTCCAGTCATTTTATGAGAGTGCAGATGGGATATATTGAAGGGAATTTACAGTTATCAGTGCTTGGTTCTTAGACGTGGGCCGTGAAGATTTTATTACTGAATTCAATAAGCTACAACAAACATGTACAGTGGCTGCAGATCAAGATCGATTTGAAGAGCTGAAACCACTAGTTTTGGCTAGACAAAGAGGACTCTCAGATGATTATTTCATATCCAACTTTATTAGTGGGCTAAAGGAGGAGATTAAGTGTTGTGTTCAGATGTTCTACCCCAACTCTTTAGATAAGGACATCATCCTTGCAAGATTACAAGCATCATCTCTTGAGGTTGTTGTCAAAAGGAATCGACCCAAATATTGGGAGCCACCATGGCCTGATTACCCATCCCAAAAATGTAATTCCAACACCCCAACATTTACCCCAAGAGCCAACCAAATATTGAACAAAACATTCCCAAACAAAACCACCCTCCCATTTCCCATTAATAAATTGACTCCTTGATAGCAATCCGGCCTACACTAAAGTTTATAAGCGGAACAAAAGAGAATGAATACGAAGCCCAATACTCTGATCTGGTGGGATAATGGTACAGCTGCCCAATGTGGGAGTTAGAATAATTCTTAGTATAATTGTGCAATCCCAACAAGAATAAATGCTTCTGCAAATTTTCAAAAATAGTCCTTTAATGTTGTTGGAGAAATCTAAAAGTTGAGTAACGTGTAATGCATTGGAAAATTTAGAGTCAGTCATGCTTGAAAAAGTTAAGAAGTCTTTAATGATGTCATTAAAGTGGAAACTTCTAGTAAAATGTGTAATAGTCTATCGGTCATAGTCTTGGTTTTATTTAAAGCATGTAAGGCTGTCATTTTGGGGTAATGAACAATATTTTGAAATTACCTATTTCTTGTGAGTGATTCACAATATTAAGGTGTGATACCAACTGGAAGTGTCCTACATTTATATCTCTGCACTTTTATTATTATTATTATTATTATTATTATTATTATTATTATTATTATTATTATTCCGATTTCCCTTTGTTTTCTATCTTTTGTCATTATTTTTTTTATCCTTCCCTAGCTGTTCTAAATCACTCCTTCCGAAATGCAAGAAAAAAGAGACAAGAACTTGTGTTGCAATTGGGACGAGGTGTATTTCTCGGTGCACAAATGTGCAAGATGGCAATTATACGTGATGATGATAGATTAAAATGAGAGTCGGGAGTGGGTGCAGGAAGAAGAAATAGAGAATGCAGAAGAGAGACTCGAAGTAGAGCAAGCTAAACCTGATATGACCATATCCTTGCAAGCCGTCTCAAGAGGCAGAACCCTTAGGCGCATAGGTAGTGTTAGTGACAAACCTCTTCACATATTGATAGATAATGGGAGTACCCACAACTTCTCTGGATGTGTGTGTGTGGGGTGGTGGGTGGGTTGGGGGTGTGTGTGTGTGGGGGGGGACATGAGTCATGGTTCAAAGTCGCGGTTTCGGTTATGAATTGGAGTCCCAATTTTCAACTCGGTCGCGGTATTGGGGAATACGCAAAGATACGGTATTTGGAGAGCCCCAAAAAATTGAAAAAACATAGAAAATTTTAGAAAAATAAGAATAACACTATGGATTAATTAAATATGTATAATACTATCATTTAGTATGCATAACATTGCCTAATTGATTATACAGACACGCGTCGCACTTGTCAGTTGCAGTTGTATTCCATAGTAATTCAACAATAAGTAATCAAAGCAATCTTGTTTCGGAGGCATTGTACAAGACAACTATGATTCTAATTAAATAGAATTATAATTATTAGATATATGATTGATATTTTTCAGAAATGTAATAATAATACCTCGTACTTACACTTTAAGTAGTTAATGTTACATAAAAGAAAAACTATCGAAGATTCATTAAAAATGAAGTGTTTTCAATAAATTTAAAATTTTGGTACATTTTAATCAATTAATGATACATTAAAGAATACATTTTTTGACAAATTGCTTGAAGTAAATAATCATGTCTAATAAAATAAATAAGGATATGTTGTTAATTTATTTTTAAATTTTAGTTGTACATTTTTTACATTATAATAGATTAACAATACATTAAAACATGCATTTTTAAAATATTATTTACGCAAATAATATTTTTAAAAATTAAAATACATTTCAAGGAGAGATTAATAGTGATATATCTTAATTAGGGGTGGAAGCGGTATGGGTTTTTACCATACTGTTTACGTCCGAAAAAAAAAGGTTTTGGTTTCATATTATAATATACCAAAAATCGATTTTACCGAAAACGAAAATACTGCAAAAAAAGTTGGTTGGTTTTGGTTATTAGACATGAAAAAACGACTTACCGAATTTACCATACCTGATTTACGAATTTACCGTACAAAAATTATTGCATATTACCGTACCAATTTACCGAGTTAAAAAACCAAAAATACTGAATAAAAGATGTGCTTAAAATATATATATATATATATATATATATATATATATATATATATATATATATATATATATATATATATATATATATATACATACGAATTTACCAAGACCCTTCATTTTTTAAACCTATCTCAGCCATTAATTTACCTTAATATAAAATCCAAACCCTAAACTAAACCTAACAATTCCTTATTTTCTTCACTCTTCCAAACGGCGACAACAGCAAGCAACACCACACAGTCCACACTCCCTCTCCCTCTTCGATCTCCCACCACGCACACACACACACAGACAGCACACACAGCACACAGCACACAACACACAACACACAACACACAACACAGACATGCACACACCACACACGCACACAGCACACAACACACAACACACAGATGCACCGAAACAAAAAAAACGAAATTACCGGAAACACTGAAATACCGACCGGTTTGGTTTTGGTTTCTATTTTGGTGTACCGGCAAGTAAATTCGGTTCAAATGGTAGAGGCTTATATGGTGAACTCTTCAGTTCTATTTTTCACTAGTTTCCTGAATAGAACTCATTTTCATTTGCGTTTTTTCTTCTAAAAACGTATCTCGGTCGATTTTCTTCTCTATTGTGCATCGTGGCCGATATATCGGCGATATATCTCAGTAACACCGAGACATCGACGATATTGCACGATTCAGTTTATTTATTGAAATGCCTCTCGGAATCGGATTGCCTAGTTGCGATAGCGAGGTGCCTCGAATGAGACTTTGAACCATGATAGGATTGGTGATTTAACCTTCCAACACAATGTGGGTTACAATGGCTGAAGGTCACAAAATCGACAACACAACTACTTGCACCAATAGTAATTGGAGCATGCAAGGCCATAAGTTCTCAACCTCAATGAGGGTATTGCCCCTCGAGAGGTTGTGATGCGGTATTGGGTGTGCAATGGTTAGAGGAAAATAATCCAGTAACAATTGGATTTTAAAGAGAGGGGGATCAGTTTTAGAAGCGGAGACACTCATGTTACATTACAGGGAGACATTCAAACAATAGAATTGAAGAGTATATCAGCAACGAGCCTTTACAAATCGTGCCAAGGAAGCAATATGGCGATGATTGGCCAACTCTTCTCCATAACAACCACAAAAGAGGAGGTGTTTTTCCCCCATTTATTGACAAGTCGTTAGGAGAGTTCAATGATGTATTTGGTGAAGTTAAAGGGTTACCAACCGGTGAGATCACATGACCACCACATACTTCTTAAAACCTGACCAAAAACCTATTAGGGTAAATCCCTACAGGTATTCTCATATCCAAAAGGATGAGATTGAGAGGATAGTCAAGGAGAATGCTTGAAAGTGGGATAATCAGGCCGAACGCCAGCCCTTTCTTATCCTCAGTGTTGGTGTTCAAAAAGAAAGACCAACACTTGGAATTTTGCGTAGAATATAGGGAATTGAACAAGATTACAGTCAAGGATAAGTATCCTATCCCGGCCATTGATGAACTACTTGATGAGTTAAATGGAACCATTATCTTCTCCAAGCTAGAATAAGGGAAAACTATCATCAAATTCGACTGAATGAACCTGATATACACAAGTCTGCGTTCACCACTCACAGTGGGCATTATGAATTCATGGTTATGCTCTTTGGGCTCAGAAACGCACCAGCCACGTTCCAAGCTTTAATGAATGACGTTTTCAAAGCATATTTACGCAAGTTTACATTAGTTTTCTTTGATGATATCTTGGTGTATAGCCCCTCACTTTCAGATCACACTCATCACCTCCACACAACTTCGGCTACTCTAAGGCAACACTCCCTGTTTACTAAACTACTAAAATGTTCATTTTCTCAAAAGAAGATTGTGTACTTGGACCATGCCATCTTGGGAAGAGGGAGTTACTGCGGAGGAATAAAAAATTACAACCATGCTGCAATGGCCTATTTCCAAATCAGTCAAGTCCTTGCGGGGATTTCTCGACCTTACTGAGTACTATCGCAAGGAATTACAGTGCAATCAGCCACCCCTCACGGATTTACTTAAAAAGACCAATTGAAATGGTCTGAGCAGGCCCAATTAGCAATGGAGCAATTAAAGGTAGCCATGCCTACTATCCCGGTTTTAGCATTGCCTAATTTTAAGACTTTTACAGTTGAAACAAATGCTAGTGGGTCGGGCATTAGGGCTATTTTGATTCAGGAAGGCAGAGCCATAGCCTATCTTAACAAGGCTTTTCCACTTAGAAAGAGAGGGATGTTAACATATGAAACAAAGTTATGGACAATAGTATACGAGGAGAAATGGAAAACTTATCTGTCTGGGTCCACTGTGTAATAAGAACAGATCATCAGAGAGTCTGTAGAACAAAACCTCAGCACGACTTCGCAGCAAAAATGGTTTACAGGACTCCTGACATATGATTATGAATCGAATATAGAAAGGGGAAGGAAAACATAGTGGCTGATGCGTTATCTAGGTCCCATGAGGAAGAACCACAATGTTGTGCAATCATGGGTGTTGCCCCATAATGGATGCATGAACTCGAGAGAAGTTTTGAAGGAGACTGGACAACTGAAAAAATAGTGGCAGAGTTAATGTTGGGAAATTCTACCAACACCCATTACACTTACATGATTGGGATATTTCATTTTAATAGCAAACTATATGTGGGAAACAACGGGGGGTAGACAAAAAGTTTTGGCAGAGGTACATTCCACCCAAATGGGGGTCACCAGCCGAAACTTAAACAGGATGTTAAACACTTTGTAGCCGCTTGTGATACTTGCCAACGGAGTAAATCCGAGCACGTTCCATATCCAGGCCTATTACGGCCCCTGCCCATGCCGGAGGTCCTTTGGAGAGAGATTTCTATGGAATTCGAGGGGTTACTCCTCTTAGTCCACAAACGGAGCATCCTAGTCGTGGTGTATCGCTTGACCAAATATGGACACTTTATTGTTGTCCCTCACTCGTGCACAACGACGACGATAAAAGAGCTCTTCTTTGTTCAAATTCATATATTCCACGGACTCCCGGCTACAATCCTAATTGACTGGGACTCTACATTCCCACCTAATTTCTACCTAATTTCTGGATGCAATTATTTCATTTGGTGGGCGCAACCCTACATTAATGTACCTCATATCATCCTCAAATCGACGGACAAACCAAGAGACTCAATCAATTCCTTGAAAGTTACATAAGATGCATGACAGGTGATCGACCTCAATACTGGCCTAAATGGATCCCAATGGCTAAATGGTGTTACAATTCCAACCACCACACCACCATAGGAATGACACCATTTGAAGCACTCTATGGTTACAAACCACCCCAATTCTTGAATCATCCCTACAACAACATTGACGAGGAGACACGTTAGTTCCTTCGTAAGAGGACCCAAATACAGGAGCTCTTAAAGCATAACCTCACTTTTCCCAACGACGAATGAAGTACTATGCTGATAAAAAGAGATAAGGATGAGAGTTTGAACAGGTGACTGGCTGTACACAGGCTTTAGCAGATAAAATCTGAAGTTAGTCCCCAAGTTTTTTTGTCCCTTTTCAGGCCGTACCCAGTTAATAGTGGAAAAATGGGCCCCAAAGAATAAAACGACCCATATTAGCCCAGTCATTTAAATATGGGGCCCATTTTTAAAAGCTATGAGTCAAATATGGGCCCTATATTTAAAAGTTAGAGTCAAATATGGGGCCCATATTTGAAAGCTATGAATCAAATATGGAGTCCATTTTCAAAATCTACGAGTCAAATACAAAACCTATTTTTAAAAGTTAAAGAGTAAACTATGTTTTTTTTACATATATTTGGAATTGTAATACTTATTTGGGGCAAAACAAATGGGTGTACCCAACCCATAGTTTTGCCACTACTATACCCAGTGTACAAAGCTCCCGCTTGGAAAGGCGGATGTCGGCAGGCCTTACCTCCGTACATATATGGAGAGGCTGCTCCCATGTCCGGAACCGAGACCAACCGTAGGTTGTCCCTTTTTGGGTGCTCTTGCGTATTGGAAGGGTAGTTTACCACCTTGATCTCCCAGCTTCATCCTCCATCCACCAACGTCTCCCTACTAAAGAAAAGAGTGGGACAACACAGCACGACTTCTACAAAGTTTCCTCGCATGGGCCTGGAAGGTCAATTGTTAGTTGAGCCACTGGAGATTGTTGATCGACAAACCATCCAGTGGTATTCTTCCAGTATATTAGGTCCTTGTCAGATGGTCAAACTCTCATCCGGAGGACATGACATGGGAGGACTACTCCGTCCTCGATGCTAACATTCCCTCCTTTGATCCTTGATGACAAGAATTTTTTCACAGGAGGAGAGCATTGTTATGCCCCACACTAGCACAAAAGGTGGTATCTGATTCAGTTAGAAGTAGGCAGATTCAGTTAACAAGTTAGTTGGTAATTTTTTACTGTAATTGAAGCATAGAATATGTATAAATACAGTAAACGAAATGTAAGGCAGGGTTATGAATAGATAATTCCAATTTCATCTCTCTCTCTCTCCCCATTTTCCTGAACTTTGTGTTGTGGATATAACATAAATGAAATTGTATACCCTTTTGATTTCCATCCGTACTGTAGGTTACACGCGTTGGATCCCTCCCATTCCATTTTGACTCTTCTACGTACTTCCTTATTTAATGGTTTGGGCGCCTTAAGGCTGAAAACATGTGGATCTCCGAGGCTACTCTTCAGCTTGTTGATCATCCCTTCTACAGCCAGTATCAGGACTATATTGGATAGCTTTTTTTGGTTGGGGGACGTGTTTACCATATATTTGTTCTATTGCTTGCTATTTGTGCTAATAGTGAGGGTATTCTTGTCTCTGGAGCAACCCTAGCTGATAATGGGCGGTCCTCCTATCTTTGTAGTTCATTACCTTACTTTTACTTTGGGGAACGAGAATACGAGAGACCTAATTGCTTTTACTAGTTCTCATTTCACTTCTGCCCAGTTAACATAAAAAACAGAAGTCCAGTACAATAGCAAAACTAGGGGAAAAACTGTAGAACATACATGTAAAACAGTCACAAAGCAGTAAAAACATCATCTACACTGCTAAATTGCATAGAACTTGCACCATACTGAAGCTGCTGAAACGTCTCTTTGAACACGATTATTACGTCTGTTTTCTGCACCATAAATGTATTACCCCCTGAAAAACAAATCAGGTTCAAAGGTATATCTTTGAGTGGTTTTAACAGTGATGCCCAGAAAGATGTTATAAACTCTACATTTTTATACATCCATACGTTGCTCTCCTCTTTCTCATCGAAGATTCTATTTTTTCTTCCAACAAATAAACAAAAAACTATTTTTCCTTTCAATCCAACGACAAGTAACCTTATCTCCCTCACCCTATCCATTCAAGTCTTAAAAAAATGCGAATTGGTTTACAAGGAAGGGCACCCACAAGTGACAATTCCTCGAACACGTTCTTCCACCAATATCCGGAAAATGAGCAATGGAGCTGATGGATCAAGTGCATACCATTGTACTACTAACTAGTGCAACTTATTCCCATATACACGAGGTGAGTCTACCCCATGGAGATCAAGCCTAGCAAGCCTAGACTCATTCAGGTTAGAATATGCTCCGACATCAGTCTCCTCACCTGAAGAGGTTCCTCATAGTTGAACCCATGACCTCGCTCTACTAGCAAGATAATTTAGCCTATAAATAGGCCCCTGGCCTCGCATTGTAAGGGCAGATGATGAATGAGAATTAGAGAGACAAACGGGCAATTTGCCTTTATTCAATGTCGTCGTGCAGTTTATGTTAGATCTCTTCAGGTTCGGGTGCCCACCTAAAGGTACGCCCAAATATAACATAGACCATGCCTCTACCGCACAACCAACCCTATAAGACAATATTTTTACTTTCTTAGGTTTCACATTTTCCCTGCAACTGTATTTTTATTTAAATTTACCTTCAACCCCGATATTTCACAGAAAAGGAGAATACAGGAAACAAGGTTTTCAAACTTGTTGCTGTCCAGAGAAGAAAAAAAGATAGATTCATCCGCAAATTATAATTGAGTCACCTCAATCTAGTCTCCTCCAACTTAACCTTTTCCACCACCTAACACTCTTTTGCCTTATCAATAATCCGGCTTAAAAATCCGCAATGACTACAAATAGGAAAAGGAATAACGGGTTATCTTTCCTTAGTCTTCTTCTATTAATAATGACTAAACTAATACCACCCCAAATCCACTTCATCTACAAAACGCATTCTTTTCCATCACATAATTAAGACAATTCCACTCTACATGCTTATATGCTTTTTCAAAGTTCACTTTGCATACCACCCATCTCTCTTCTTCATTATATACTTCTCGACAATCTCATTAGCTATCAAAACAAGATCTAAAATTGGCCTTCCCTTTACCAAGTTACCTTGACAGGCTGCTTTTGTTTCACCCAACGCTTCCCTCAATCTTGTCCTTTTAAACTTTGAGAAGTCCTGGATTAATAGTCCGATTTTGATTGACAGTAGTGGTATTGATTATGAACACGTGGAATTAATTAGGATATATACTCAACTTCACATTTTTGTATCCCACTGCTCTGATGGTTCATTGTATGCGGAGTGATTTGATGTCGAATAGCTCCGGATTATATTGTGTGGCATTTCTAATATATATTCTAACCATTCTCTTGATGCTACAGGTTGTTCATCCTATTCATGATGAAACTTTTTACTTGACTATGGAGCATAAAAGAAGGCTAAAGGAGGAATATGGTTAATACTTCATATATTGAATGTAGGTTCCCAGATGTATCGCTATATTTTTATTTCTTGATCATGAGTATTTTATTTTTTGGTGTTAGGAATCGAACCTTGGACATTTGTGCAAAAACTAGGAGATGCAGTTCTCGTACCTGTTGGCTGTCCTTACCAAGTTAGAAACATAAAGGTAAGTTAGTTTATCAAAGTTGTTCGGTCTGTATGCTTTACTCTAACTTGGATTTTGATACTGTGTCTTTCCTTGCAAAATCTCTAGTGTCTTTTTTTTTTTTACTTTAATACATTACTAATATTCTATTTTAGACTTTAATATAAATGAATTCGCCATTAAAAGTGATCTTTGGAGACGTTTAGCGACAAAAAATGTACTAAAATCTAATAAATTGATTAATTCGTATTAAAGTCTAAAAAGGAAAATTAGTAATGTATTAAAGTTAAAAAAAACCTTTTTTCTAGTAATATTTTCTCTCGTCTCTAGGCAAGTTAGTGGTATAATTAATTAAAGAAAGCAGATCTGCTACACAATGGGGTGCCCCTTTCCATTTAAAATTTCCCCCCAAAGTGTATTGATCAAGTGTCAAAGGTGAGGGGTGCTTGATTCTATGGAACTGGAATGTTAATGCATTTTATTCGAATGTAAATATGATGGAATTGGAAGTCAGTGAATTCTACTTCCATGGGGTTACGGATTTAATTTTTTTGTTCCAATATGGAATTTAATGTGAATGTTTCAATGTTTGTGTGATAGCGTGAACTGTGTGTGTGTGAAAAATTGTGTGTGTAAACTGTGTTTGTGTGTTTTTGTAAATGAAACGATGTGTGCGTGTGAAACTAAGTGTATATGTGGATTTGTGTGCGAAACAAAGGAATTGGAATTCAAGGTCCTTGTTCCAATTCGAAAACCCTGGAATTGAAGTTGCCAAACACAACCTTAATGTATTTGTTTTCTTTGCTATTAAGCTGCCTTGTATATTAGTAATAGGTTACTTGTAGAGACATGTAATAGCTTAATAATAAGAACTGTGTGTTTGGTTGGTGAGAAATCCATCAAGAGTTAATCTCTTTTTTATACGCTGGTGCTTCATATTTGTTTTAATGATATTGTGTTTCATATATGGACAACTCATAAATATTTTTTATTCGTCTTTCCTGCAGTCATGTATAATGGTTGCACTTAACTTTATCTCACCTGAAAATGTTCACGAGTGCATCCGTTTAGCAGAGGAAGTCCGTACTCTCCCTCGAAATCATAGCGCTAAGGATGACAAGTTAATGGTATACCTTCTGATTTCCTTATCTAGTCTCCTGATTTGCGAAAAGCATATTATGATATATATCATCTGATTTCTCTAATAAATTTGTTTGTTATTGCTAAATTCTATGCCTTCAGTGTTACATGGTTTCTGAATTTCGCGTTTCAAAATAGGTGAAGAAAATGGTGGTTTTTGGAGTTATGGAAGCCGTGACGACTATATTTAGAGACGACCCATTAAATCTGGGTGTTTTGAACTTTCCCAGTAGAGTATCCATTCGCAGAACGACGGGTCTCAAGAGTCGGAGAAAGGTGAGGAAAATTGTTCCTGCAAATGTTGTTGATAACATGGATCCTGAGTGCTGCATGGACACTTCCTTGGATGATGTAGATGGGGATAATGAGAATCCCGAACCCTGCAATGATGATGATGGTGGTGGTGGTGATAACGACGTTCTCAAGCCCTGCATAAATACTTCCTTGGATAATGTAGACGGGGATAATGAGGATCCCGAACTCTGCAATGATGATGATGGTGGGGGTGGTGATGATAGCGAGGTTTCCAAGCCCTGCATAGATACTTCCTTGGATGATGTAGAGAGGGATGATGAGGATCCCGAACCCTGCAATGATTATGATGGTGGTGGTGGTGATAACGAGGTTCCTGAGCCCTGCATAGATACTACCTTGGATGATGTAGACGAGGATGATGAGTGTCCTGAACGCTGCAATGATGATGATCGTGGTGGGGATGATAACGAGGTTCCCGAGTCATGCATAGATAATTTAGGGGATGATGTTGATGGGAGTGATGATGAAGAGGAGGATCCCAAGCCCTTCATGGATACTTTTGTGGATGACGTTGATGACGATTCATGCACAGATGCTTTTGTGGATGATGTTGATGGGGATGATAATGATGATGATGAGGATCTCGAGCCCGACATAGATACTCCTATTGATGTTGTTGAGGGTGGGGTTGATCATCAGGATGATCCTGAGACTTGTCTAGGTGCTTTGGTGTATGATATCGATGTTAATGATGTTGTTGGTGATCATGGTGATAAGCTCTGCATAGATACTCGCGTGGATGATGATGGTGATTATGATGGGGAAAATCCCGAGCCCTTCATAAGTACTTTTGTGGATGATGTCGATGATGGTGATCACGATGATAAACCCTGCATAGATACTTGTGTGGATGATGATGTCAATGGGGATGATTCAACGGATATGACCGAGATCAATGGAGGAGAAGCCGAGTCTAATAACGTGGATGACCATGAGAAGGTCCAAGTCATAACGCAAGATGTTGAAAAATGCGCTGATGAGTTAAAATCTGCTCAACAGGTGGAACCGACCGGTGGTATGAGTACTACTACCTCTACTAATACTACCATATCACCACCGGCAGGAATGGCGTTATGGGAAGGCCATTTGGTCCTTCAATCGTATGCCGATCTCTTCTCGAATATGAAGAAGGAGTATCCTGAGACATTCCAACACGCGCTTCAGAGCGCGTCCATACATACCTCCGCCCTTGACTTCCTCGGAGCAGTTTACGTTTCATTTGCCGCAAAGCACGTGGCCGATATGGTCCCCTATGATATCGCTTTCTTCACCGCGATGTTTTCCGATTTGCAACAGTGCTTCAAGTTTGACGTGAGTTGGTTACAAAACCGCATTGATCGCATTGAGGAGATGCGGTTTAAGAGTCCCCTTGTCGGGGAGCTTGTGGCTCTTGGGCAACGTATTGAGGAGCGAGAAAAGGAAGTGGTGGAGATGAAAGTGCGATACGCTGCAATAGTGGAGGAGGTTAAGGTATCCTATGGTTCCCTCGGAGAGATCATGACCATGGGCGGGCGGGCAGCCGACGGTCTTCTTATCGGATGGACTCCTAGGGATGATGATGATTATGGGCCGTGATAGAAAGGTTTATACGGTCTCCAATATATATGTATATATATTGTTTTCTGTCATAGTAAAAAGCAAAAGTTATAAATATTTGCTAGCAGAATGAAAGAAAAGACTTTTTTGTTACACTTTATTATATCCTTACAACCTTTTATGGGAATTTGTAGTAACTGGATTTGTTGGCAATTTCGAGGGAATTTAGATGCTGAAATGGCTTTTCTGTGTGTGTACCTGTTCTTTTTCAACATTAAGCATCTTTTGCATGATTCTTGAGTAACTTGTACGAGGCATGTGAGTTGTTTTGTCTATGTAAACTTGAAATAAATTTATTTTGGCACCTGTGTCTGTTTTGGTACAAGTTTTGGGTGTTTGATGTTAGTATGAGTTGGACTCACTGTGGACCATTTATACTATGTTTTGCTAAAAAAATTCATTTTTTTAGTAATTTAAAAATTGGTTTGTTTAATGAGGTGTGTTGGATATACTAATTAACTAACTAACTATATATATATAATTACTTAAAAATGATTTTTTAACCAAGCTTTGCATAAATGGTCTACATAGTGAGGACGAAATCATCTACAAAAAAATCATTAAAAATGCAACCCAAATGTGGGTGAGATGGTCAAAAGTTTGAACGGCAAAAAATGCACATATACATCTAATTTCATTTTACCCACTTTTGGTTTGAATATTGGGTCATTTACTATTTGGGGTACATTTGTTTACGTATTAATTAGGTGGGTATTATTTTAACACTAACGAACGTTTAGCAAATGTATTCTTTTTATCAAATACCTAAAATACCCTTGATTATTTTAAAGAAAAACCTAAAATTCTCACTCTCTCACCTACCACAAATACCAACTCGTTCTCTCTCTTCTCCCTCCCTTCTCTTTCTTCCGCCCAAACCACAACCACCCCACACCATGCCCAAACCATAACACACTCACACCGCTGGAAACCTAAAGTTTTTTGAGTGAGCAAAAGTCCTTTGTGTTGCAGAGCCTCAAGGATTTGCTTGAGGTTTGTTTGAGTTGCAGAAGTTTTTTTTTTCCGGAGGTTTATTTTGGTGGCCGGAGGTTTGTTTTGGTGTGGTTTCATATTTTTTGGTGGCCAGAGGTTTGTTTCTATTTGGAGTTTGATTGTGGTTGCTGTCGAAATCATTTTTTCTGAGATTTGTTGTTCGTTTGTTGTTTGATCCGTGTTCATTTTTTTCTCTGATTTCTCGTGTTATGAGTTTTCTTTGATTTTCATTTTTTTAATTTCTTGTAAATCTTACTTTTCAAATTATTGCTGGAGGTTTGATTTTTTGGCTGGATTTTTATTTTCATATTTATTCTGCTGTTTTTTTTGGGGGGAAATGTTTTGATTTTCTGGAAATTGGTGGAAAATCATTTTCCTTTTTTGCTCGAAAATCATTTTACTTTTTGCTTTTTTGCTAGAAATTGGTGGACAATGAAAATCATTTTTTGAAATCATTTTTTATTTTGTTATCTTGAAATTATTTTTTTGAAATTATTTTAATGGTAGAAAATGTTTTTTTCCGGAAATTATTATAACAACTTTTTTAATTGTTTTTCCCCCTAAATAATGGGTTTGGGTTTAGCTAAAATCAGTATCGTTTTTATTTTTATGCTGGAAATATACTTTTTTTCTAAATATATTTTAAAATTATAATATATATAGCTTATATATATATATCAGTCATGCTCTTGTGCGGATCAGTCCACATTTTAAGAATGCGGACCAGACATGTGTCACCTGGCGGTGTGCCCAGAAAAGAGAGAGTGTGCTTATAATTTAGGCGATAATTTCTCGGCGCACCATTAGGTGACACATGTTCGGTCCGTATTGTTAAAATACGGACAAGTCCGCACAGGAGGATTATTATATATATATATATATATATATATATATATATATATATATACAGTTTTATTTTTTAATGCTGGATAGTATTTTTTTAACTGAAAATCCTTTTTTATTTACGGAAATTATTTTTTTGGGTGGAAAACAGTTTTTAATTGGTGGAAATCCTTTTTTATATATATATTTTAATTGGTGGAAAATATTTTTTTTCGAAAATTATTTTTAACAATTTTACACAATTTTCAGAAATTATTTTTAAATAATTTTTAACTGTTTTTTTTCTAATTATTTAACCTTACAATATATAAACAACAATTTTATGCTTTAATTTAAAGGGCAAAGATGTCAAGGACAAATATGTCTTTTATCATGTGAGAAAAATGTTGATGATGTCAACTAACGGTCAACTGAGTCAACTAACGATTTTCGTTAGTTTTGGACCCAACGAACTAATACGTAAACAAACGTACCCCAAGCAAGCAACTAATATTATAAACAAACGTACCCCAAACAGTAAATGACCCTTGAATATTTAAGGGTTAATTGGAGTTTGACCCCCAAAATGGCTTTTAGTGAAGGTGAAGTGTCGCAAAAAATACTCGGTAAAACTTTTTGTGATAATTTTTGCTTGCCATTGAAAAATCATTTGGGGTCAAACCCAAGGAAATGAAAATTATGGGGGTTAAGCTCAATTACAAAGAATTAATGAGGGTCAAATTCTAAATAACTCATTTTTTAATATTTTTTTTTTTTATAAATGGTCATATGGTGCTCTAACCATTGCTTCTAGCTCTTTTCACTATGTGGATCATTTGTACAAAATTTGATTAAACAATACAATTTTTTAGTATTTAAAAAAAAGGGTATATTCAATGAGGTATGTTAGAAAGCTTAAATGTCTATGTGTATATGTATATAAACATACATACACTCTTGACCACCCAAAAGTGTGATAAATGCTGAGTAAGAGATGAAAAGTTATAATAAACGTATTAAAACATCATTTTGGGGACAAAATGCATTTAGTGAAAACATTGGCATTTGAATAAGCAAGGATATGTGGGGTCAAAGTTCAACCCCTAGGTGGGTTGGCAAACAAACTCAATGTACCATGCAGATTAAGTAAACAATGTTTCTTTTATTTCTTCAAGAAATAAAAAAAGTTAAAACACCCTTTTAAAGTAAATTCCATGGCAACGAGATAAGAGTTTCCATATGAGTAGAGGGGTTGAAATTTGAATACAACGATTAAGACTTTTCAATAGACCAATGATATTGCAAAGATTTGTGGTGGGTGGTGGCCCTCGACCTATAAAATGAACAACAAGAGTAATAAGGAGGAGGCAATAATGTTGGGATTTTATTACTCACTAGATAAGGTTTGAGAAATGCTACACGAACATAAAAACGCGACACAATTTACGTGTCGCACTTGCATTGACTCATGCAGGGACGAAGCCATTGCATGGCCAAGGGGGGCGATGGTCCCCCCAAGATTTTCAAATTTTAGTGTTGTGCTATCATTTTAAGAAGTAGAATGTCAGTAATGTTTGTAGTTCACTCAAAGATCTAACTGTGAAGGTTGCTAGAGGGTTGCGTCTGACTTGTAATACCCCGTATTTTTATGGCTTTTATAGCGAGTCGAGGTTAGTATTTAAATATGATGATAACGTTGAATATTACTGAGTGATTATGGTAATAGGTGATTATTGAATTTATTAAAATTGTCGTGAGTTGAAAATATGGCAGTTTCGGTAATTTAGTTGGGACGTGCGTGTCAGGACCCAAGTTAATGGATTTAAAAGTATTTTATTTTTACGACATTCGTATGACCATTTTGAGTGCCCTAACGTGTTCGGAAGGGTCAAGATAGTCAGAAAACACTAGCCCGGGGTTTAGTTTGGATCCCAGAGCATTTTAGGCCTAATCGGCAGCCCGGGAGGGTATTTTAGTCATTTTGACTTTTTGAGGAATAGTAACCCACGAATTTTAGACTGATTATATCAGCCAATACTTGAGTCCCTTAGGGTTTCACAACCAAAAATCATAAACGGCCATTAGAGAGGAATGGAAGGAAGTTCCCAAAAGAGAACCAACCCTTGGAGGCTTTTACACCACCGTCACCACCGGAGAGATCGAAAAGCAAGAATCACACCCATGCCGTCTGCTTCAAAGGATCAGAATCTCTATTTCAGGCAAGTGATTTATCTTGCAATAATTTATGTCATATACTTTACATGATAGTTTAGGTTTGATGTCAATTTATGAATAAAGGCAAAAATATGAAATTGGAGACTTAATAATTGATTTGGAGTAGGTTTGCATGTAATGATCCTTCTGGAAATGTTTGATGAAAGAAATTATAAATTAAGGGTTAAGAATCACGAAATTTAATTGACGGTTATGATGATTTTGGAGGAAATAGTGAAGAATTAAGGTTATAGTGAAATTCATGACTTTTGATCGAAGAAAACGATGTTTTATGATAGTTTAATGATTCTTAAACGTTAAAACCTGTGTATATATGTTGGTTTAATGATTAGTAAACTTACTTGGGATATTGGGACGTTGTACTGGAGGATTTGGGGTGTAAAAATGGTAGAACCCGTAACTGTTAGAGAAATTCTGGGCTGATACCTGTTCGATCGACTCAAGAATGTCGATCGATGGATCGACCCCTTTTCTTCGATCGACCGACCTCTCCTGATTTTTGGCAATTGTTTTCCTTTAAGGCTTAATGAAAATTTCAAAGCCGATATTAATTCTTAGGGTGATTAATATAATATTGCGGGACTAATTATTGTTGAAAAATGCTATAACTTATGGGATTGAGCGTTATAATTACGAATGGTTACCGAGTGAGGACAGTTTGAGATCTTTCGATTTTGGGACTGAAAGTGGAATGAAAGTTAATTTAAGGGGTTTGATATTTGCTGAGATAACCTTAGGAACAAATGGGGGACCTAGTATTCCCTTGGGATAGGTATAGGTACCCGAATCCGTATGACGAGACTTGTTGTGTTAAATAAATATTACGTAGAATATCCGGAACATAAATATTGTGGGTGTGACTTAATACATTGGGGAGGAGTATACCTATATTGAAATCGTATATATACTGGTTGTGTGATTTTCTAGTATATGGATTATTGTGTGTATAACATACCTACCATACTTGCTGTTGATGTAAAAAACTAGATTATATCTAATTTTTTAATCATAGATAAAAATGAAATAAATAAGACAAAGGATTTTTAAAGTGGTTCAGCCTTGTGAAAATGGCCTAAGTCCACTGTTTTGTATTGCTGACTGTTGGCCTGGAATCTCGATAATAGGGTTTACCAAGAAATTTCGAGTCCCCCGCTTATGAGGAGGTTATAATGTATTTATAGCCTTGAGGCTGTACATATGAAAGGATAATGCGCTGTTATCTAGCAGACATATACATCTGTACGATAATAATGCACATTTAATGCGTAGTTGTCTTTTGATTTTCTTGATGCGTACGCTATGAGTGATTAAGTTGCTCGGCACGCTTTAGTTGCTCTCACCGCTTAAGTTGCTCGACACGTTTTAGTTGCTCGGCACACTTTAGTTGCTCGCACTGCTTAAGTTGCTCGGTAGCTCGGAGTGCTCAAGTATACTGCTCGTTGAAAGTCTTCATATTTGACATGTAAGTTGACACGTGTCTTTGTGCGATTGGTCTATGTCAGAAGATTAAATTTATTATCAACAGAAGCCTCCAATGTTTCACAGTTCGATGTTGAGGAGGAATGTGGAACATTTTGCTAGAAAACTGCTCGGATTACTGGCTTTCATAAATTTTAGGAGAATATTTTAATTTCTATTTGGCGCACAATATCGAACTCCATAAATATTTTGAATTTCCACGATCACTTAGATATTTGTGCCCTTTTTCTCTTTCAGCTGCCGAAAATGCAAACATCTTTCCTGGTAATCATTGTTTTTCTCCATTCCCGAGATAAAGTATTTAAACCCGACAGAAATCCAATCGTCTTCTACTTTTCAAATCTGTATCTCTGAACTCTTGTGTTTTCTCTCTCTCTTGTGCCTTCGTTCTTTCCATCCTTCATTATCAACTGATTTCTCTTTCTTCTATAAGATTTTCTTCCCTCTTCTTTATTTACTTTATTCATCATGATTTTTCTTGTTGAATCGTTGGATAAATTTCGGTCCGAGTTTTCAATCGCTTCGTGGGTTATTTTGTAAGAACTCTATGCTCCTTCTGATTTGTTTTCTTTGGCGGAGGGACACTGGTTCCCAAGTCCTTTTGTAGACGAGTGTGGTTTTTATTTCCCACCAAATCCCCTGTGTTTGGAGTTTTGATAATATTTAGATAATGTACCTGCAAGAGTAGCTCCAAATACATGGAGGGTAGTTAGTGGCGTACATAAGTTGAATCAACTTCATGGAACTCGTTTGGGGATTCCAGAAATTATGTATTGCTATAGATGGGTCACCAGTGATGCTACTTTCTATTTAAAAACTAGATTTTTGAATAGATCTTTAGTTGTCAACCTTCCCGATGCCAATAAAGACTATTTTGATCATGGGGTAGTGATGACAAATTGGCAACACCCCCCATTAGAGGGAAACGATGAGTACCAAGGTCCTAAGTGTCCACCTTATGGCAACGGGATAAGTTGTTTTTATTTTTGAAATCTTGTTTTCTTTGTATTCGATGAAATGCACCACTGACATTTGATTTTGTTTGTTATAGTTGACAGTAAAAGAAAATTTCCAAAAGAAACCGAAGTTAATATAAAGCATTTAAAACTTATCTGGGGCCTCCATCAATCTGTTGCTAGGGAGCACATTAGATCTGCTTCTTATTTGTTGCAATACAAAAGCTACACTTCATCTTTCATTGCTCGTCCTCTGGTGGTTGATCTTGACCAGATACCAACCTCAGAAACCAGTGTGGAAGGTTCTTCTTCTGACTTAGGTACTCCTATCACTGATCTAATGAAGAAGAGGAAAGCTCCTGCATTTTTTGATAAGTTTGCCCTTGCTGCTAAAGAGGCAAAGAAAAGTAAGCAAGATGTCCCAGATGTGGGGATAAAGAATATAGAAGTACCCCCCTCTGCCGCTGCTAAAGAAGTTGGCAAGAAGCCCCTGTGCCTGCCAAAGAGGTATCTCCTTCGAAAAAAACTGTTGTTATCTCATCAGGAGAGACATCACCCTTAATTGAAGGTGCTCCTGCTCCTATAAGGAGATTGAAAAGGAGTTCTTCTGTGAGACCTGTTGACCCCATCTCTCAACCTTCAAATGTTGAAGGTAATATTTCTGCTCTGGTTGCTCCGAGCTCTGCTGTGGGCTTGATAAAATCTTAGACTGTTCCAGAATCCCAAGGTGTTGAAGATACCTTCTCTCGTGAGAGACTTACTACATTGGCTGCTCAACACCTTAGTTCCGTAAGTATCGTTAGTTTGACTCCTTTATTTTCTAATACTATATTCATATATCGACTCAAAATGCTTCCTTTTTTCAGCTCGTGACATGCTTTAATAGCATTTTGAAGAAAGATGAAGCCATCAAGGCTTCCAGCTCCTCTGATGGGGTAGAAGAAGATTTTTTTGGATTAACTCAATCCTTGAAGGAATCTCGTCGGAAGTATGAGGAAGACAAGAGTGCTTGGGAGAAGAAATTCAAGTTTGTTGAACTAAACAGAGATCAAGCTGTGACTGCCTCCAAAGAGTTGGAGAAGAAATTAAAGGAAGCTGAACAGAGTAACAAGGAGCTTGAGGTTAAGCTTAAATCTGCCGAGGAGAATGTTGCAAAGCTTCAAGATATTGAGCAACAGAAGACATAGGTAGAAAAGAAATTGAAGTCTGCCGAAAAGCTCCTCAAGGAAAAAACTTCTTTCGAGAGAACAAAAAGGAAACTTGTTGTTAAAAAATCTTTTAGTGCTGGTTGGGACAAGGGTTGGAATAAAGGCCTGGCTGTTATGACTTCTCAAATGGAGTATGCCAGTGTTAAATACTTTAGGGATGGATGGGTAGAAGCTTTAAAGAAATTGAAAGTTACTGAAGATTCTGAGTTGTTCCAGGAGCATACTCATGGCCCTCCTACCTTTCCTTGAGAAGAAGAAGAAGATGAGGCTGCATCAGATGAGTCTTCCATGATAGGAGAGCAAGTCCCTGTTATTACTGTCATTCAACCAGCCGAGGAAGTAGAACGAGCAAGTGCACCTGCCGAGTAATAGCCATCACTGTCCGAGCAACCAACCTCTTCCTCCAAATCGTCCGAAGAAATCGTAGGAAATAAGGAGAAGGTTTAAAGTTGCTCGAATTTTTTATTTTATTGTCTTCTTGGATGTAACCCTGAACTATGTTTCTCTTTATCGTGATGAATAAAAATGAACCTTTATTATTTGTCTGTAATTTCTCTCTTACTTGCTCTGTTCGCATGATTGTTGATTTTGTTTTTCATCTTCTCTTTGCTAGCTTATAGCCAGGATGGAACTCTTATCATCTAATGATACAGAGTTGATGAAGAAATGCAATGACTATTTCAAAGCTGGTCATGTAAACTTGACTGAGGCCCAAATAATTAACATCCTTGGATCAGACGCTTCTGAACGAGCAACTGACGCTTATCAGTACTTAGTGCTTACTTGATCGTGCTGTAGCCAACAACGTAGCTTATTACGAAATGATTGAAGAGCTTCAAGGAACAATCGAAGAGCTTCAACAGCAGTATAAAGAATCCACCACACTCTTGCATCAAGGTTATGAGAAAAAGTACCAACAACTGAGTGCTGACAAGGGATATGACAATTACATTTCAGCTCACGAGAAAAAGGAAAGTGTATTAAAGCTTGAGGTTGAAGAGCACAGTCACATTGCGAAGCTGTTAGAGCAAGAGAACATCACTTTACAGGAGGAAATAAAACAGCTCAAATCTGCTGCCTCTTCTTCTTCGAGGGCCTTGGTCCCAATTAATGAAGATGGTTTTTCATTTTTAAAAGTAGAAAATTCTAACTTAAGGGATAAGTTAGAAACTTTGAAATGAGATGGGACTTCCACATCTGCTCGGGGCAGAGCAAAATCTTCTTCTTATGGACGAGCAAGGGCTGGTCGGGTTACTATTGATGAAATGAGGACTCAGTTGGCCTTAGAGAATCAAGCCGTTCAACTGATGGTGAAGAATCAGGCTCTGGCAGATATGTCTAAAAAGATTCTGAGTTTCACCGACCAAATCTCTAATCAAAGTTCTTCTTTAGAAAGTAAAGAAATTCTGGTGAAAAATCTCCACGAGCAACTCGAGAGACTGACTTATCAATTGCATAAGCAGCCCAGGAAATTTTGGATGGTTGGGTATAATGAAGCTCTATTTCATCTTGATGCTCGTTTGCAGCAATCAAACAACGAATGATATAAGAAGGGGTGGTTGAATACCTTATGTGTCCTGAAGCTGGAGCAAGGTCATTTCTTGTGGGATCATTATGAACCTGACGTTCTTGATTTACCCGCGCCTCCCTTTAAACTTGACCTTGATTGGATTCCAGCTCGTGCTATTCCTCGGATTTTGATCTCCAAGTATCTCGGTGTTTATAGTCTTCATTCAAACTTTGAGATATCTCATCCAGAGCACTTGCTTGATTGACCATCCATAATTAATGTCAGAATGCTGCGAGATATAAACTTTATCAATTCTCCTTATGCATTAAATGATCCTCCAGCTGGGATGGATCCTGTGTCAAAAGCAGAGGGAAAGAAACCCATAGAATAGGATATGCTTTATGTAATGAATCAAACTTCATGTCATATGTAATCTACTTGATTTTAATGAAGAAATTTTTAGTCTTTGACAATTACATTCTTCTTCGAAATAATTTGTAGAATGTCCTTGTTTGTTGGTTGGTGAATATATATATATATATATATATATATATATATATATATATATATATGTGTGTGTGTGTGTGTGTGTGTGTGTGTGTGTGTGTGTGTGTGTGTGTGTGTGTGTTTACGTAATGTCCTGCTTGGTTATTGGATTACCGACCAACCAAAGTTGGTGATAATTGAATTGCCGACCAATCGGAGTTGGTGGTTATTGAATTGCCGACCAACCGGAGTTGGTGGTTATTTAATTGCCGACCAACCGGAGTTGATGGTAATTAAATTTTTGACCAACCGGAGTTGGTGGTTATAGTAACTTGTCACTCTTTGGGCCTAAGCAATGGTATCATTTTCATCCCATGTTCCTGCTTAGTTGTAATAATCTTGTTAAGATTACCTTGTTGCCTAGACAGTGGATGCCCCGGGAGGTCATCCATCTTCTTGCCTAGTTTGATACCAACCAACCGGAGTTGGTGATTATTGCCGACCAATCGGAGTTGGTGGTTATTGAATTGCCGACCAACCAGAGTTGGTGGTTATTGAATTGCCGACCAATCGGAGTTGGTGGTTGCTGCTCTGAATTTATGTTTACGTAGTGTGTAGCACTAATATTCCGAAAAAAAACTTCCACAAAAAAGGAAATAGGGGCGAAACATCACTTTATTCATATTAAAATAAATGTGTTACATATGGATTTCAATTACTGATAATACTTACGCAGATGCTCTGCATTCCATGCATTCCATGCATTCTTGAATTCTTCTCCTTCCAAAGTTTCAATTCTGTATGTCCCAGGACGAACAAATTCAGTTACTCTGTAAGGTCCATGCAAGTTGGCCTCCAGTTTGTTATGCTTTTGGATTTCTTTCTTCAGCACATAATCCACTTCTTTCAGATCACACTTCTTCACCCTTTTATTGTAAAAAAAAGTTGTTCGTTGTTGATATGCTGCATTCCCGATTGCCGCTTCCTCTCTAACCTCTTAGAGTATATCCAAGTCTAATCGCCTCATCAGGTCACTTACAGGAGAATTGAAATTAAGCACCCTATGTGTGGGTAGGCCTAATTCAGCAGGTATGACAGCTTCACTACCAAATGTCAATATGTATGGAGACTCCCCAGTTCCTGTTCGTGGTGTAGTGAGATAAGACCACAATACAGAGTGTAGCTCGTTAATCTAATTTTCCTTCGCATTATCGAGCCGTTTTTCAAACCATTCAGTAGTGTTCTGTTTGTTACTTCAGTTTGCCCATTGCTCTGGGGATGGCCTCGCGCAGAGTGGATTTTCAGTACAATGGATTGATGACAATATGCAGCGAATTTCTCGTTATCAAACTGGGTTCCATGATCAGTAATGAATGCGTGTGGGAGATCATATCTGTAAATAATACTCCTCCAAATAAATTGATAAACCTTATCATATGTCATATCAATGAGAGGTTCATCTTCCACCCATTTGGTAAAATAATCCACAGCAATAACGAGGCATTTGAATCTTCCTTTGGTCGTTAGAAGTGGCCCAACCAAGTCTATCCCCCACATGGCGAATGGCCAAGGGGATGTAATGGGTGTTAACAATGCCTGAGGAGTTCTTCGGTTGGAAGAGAAACGTTGGCATTTATTGCATTTCTTAGCATAATCTGCGCAATCAGCTCTCATCGTCGGCCAGTAGTACCCCTGTGTTGTTATTCTTTGTAAAAGCGTCCGACCTGCTACATGGGCCCCACAAGACCCTTCGTGAACTTCTGCGATCAAGTCTTCCACTTCGAATGGATGGACACATCTCTGTAGTCCTGCTATAACTCCTCGTCTATACAAAATGCCACTGGTCAATACGTAACGAGCAACTTTAAACTTCAGTTTCTTGGCTATGAGTTTATCAATCGGCAAAGCTCCCTTTTTAATATAAGCCCTGATAGGGCCCATCCAAGATAGTCCCAAGTCAAGGGTAATGACGTTCATCATTAAATCTTCATCTATGCTTCGACCAACCAGAATTTCTATTAGGATTATTCTTCGTAGCTCGGTGCGTGTTGCTGATGCTAGCCGAGCTAGGGCATCGACTCTTGCATTCTCCAATCTCGGTATTCTGATCAACTGAACTGCAGTGAAATTCGATATAACCTCCATAGACTTTGCATGGTACTTGACCATTAGTCATTCCTTTGCTGCATACAGTTCGAGAATCTGATTTACGATTGACTGTAAATCACTGAACACCACGACCTGCTCTGCCTTCATAGTTTTGGCTAAACTTAGCCCCACGATCATTGCCTCATATTCAGCTTTATTATTAGAGGCTTTAAACTAAAAACGTAGAGCATAATCCATATCAATTTCGTCAGGACTGTTTAAAACAATTCCTCCTCCATTGCCATTGGCACACGAAGAACCATCCACAAACAGATTCCACACAGGTACATTATTATCAAATTCCTGATCAGATAGAGTTCCTCGATGGAATATTTGATGCTTCCTTTTGTCTTCACCGGCTCTTTTCGCTTCTCGTTGATTATCTTTTCTTGGTCGTCGACGGATGGAAGCTAGTCGGGTGTTAAATTCGATGATCCCGTAACATCCACGGGTTCGTGTGTATTAAGTTCCTATTCTTCGGGGGCATCAAAGTGAATGAACTTTGTAATAAAATTCGCTACTGCCTTCCCCTTAAGTGACGATCTAGGCTCATAAACTATGTCATATTCACCAAGCTCTACTACCCAGTACATCAATCTTCCGTATTTCTTCGGTTTATGCAGAGCTTGTCTTAATGGGGTATCAGTATACACTACTATAGTATGGGCTTGGAAGTATGGCATCATCCTTCTGCTTGCTTCGATTAGAGCTAGTGCAAACTTCTCTAGCTTGGAGAGTCTGATCTCTGCTCCTCGAAAAGCCTTGCTAGTGTAATAGACCAGTTTTTGTACTCCGTCTTCCACTCTTATCAACATCGGGCTAACTGCATTATCTGAAACTGCTAGATACAAGTATAGTCTTTCTCCCATCACTGGTCTAGATAACAATGGAGGTGTCCCCAGATATTTCTTCAATTCTTGAAAGGCCTCCTCGCATTCATCACTCAACTCAAAAGATTTTCGAAGTGTTTTGAAGAATGGGAGGCATCTGTCTGTTGCTCGTAACATAAATCTATTAAGTTCTGCAACTCTCCCTGTGAGACTTTGCACCTCCTTCTTTGTAGTTGGAGATTGTAGCTCTAATAGGGCCTTAATCTTTTCAGGATTCGCCTCGATACCTCATCGATTAACAATATATCCGATAAACATACCTTCTCGTACTCTGAATATGCATTTAGTGGGATTCAACTTCATTTGATATTTCTCTAGTTGATCAAAGGTCTGACCTAAGTCTTCCAAATGATTAGCAGCTTTCTTTCTCTTCGTTAGCATATCGTCGACATAAACCTCCATGTTATGACTGATTTGCTCTGCAAACACCTTATTAATCAGCAGCTGATATGTTGCACCTACATTTTTAAGTTCGAAAGGCATAATATTATAGCAATAAGTTCCCCTTGGGGTAATAAAAGAGGTACTTTCCTTGTCCTCAGGCTTCATTTTGATCTGGTTGTAACTAGAGTAAGCATCCATGAAACTCAAAAATTCATGTCCCGAGGTAGCATCCACCAGCTGATCGATTCGAGGCAAAGGAAAATGGTCCTTTGGACAGGCTTTATTAAGATCAGTGAAGTCAACACACATCCTCCACTTGTTGTTCTTCTTCTTTACCATCACCACATTTGCTAGCCAATCAGGATACTTGACATCCTCAATAAAAAAGGCTTTCTGTAGTTTCTCTACCTCTTCCTGTATAGCTTGATTCTTTTCAGGACTAAACACCCTTCTTCTCTACTTCACTGGCTTGACCTCCTTCTTCACGTTGAGCTCGTGACACAGGAAACTCGAGTCTATCCCTGGCATGTATTCATGACTCCGTACAAAAGTCTGTTTCCTGCGTCTTAGAAATGCTACCAGTTCCTATTTTATCGATTCATCTAATGACGCATCAATTTGGGTTGTTCGTTCTGGGTGTTCATCGTCCAGAATGATATTATCGGTAGCTTCCATGGCTTGGCCTTTCACGAGCTGAGACTCGTCTCTAGGGTATAATGTTTCAATCTCTGCATCTTCTGTTTCATCCACTTGATAGGTAGTAGTCTTCTTCCTGGATTTTGCTCACTTTTCCTATTCGATTGATGAATAGTAGCATTCCCAAGCTACCTTCTGATCGCCTTTCACAACTCCCACTCCAAAGTTGGTTGGGAATTTTAAACATTGATGTACAGTAGATGGTACTGCTTTGAATTTCTTCAGACCTACCCTGTACCGATAAGCCATGTACCGATAAGCATATCCAACTTGATCGTCCCAAGTGGAAAAACCTTTTCGCCAGTAAAATCGAGGAGGGGCCTATGATATGGCTCCAACTGGGCTAACTTCAGATTCAAACTATTAAAGCATGGGTAGAACATGATATCTGCTGAGCTACCATTATCCACCAATACCTGTGAAATCACTACTTCCTTTTATTCTTATCTTGATCACCAATGGGTCATCATGAGGATAGAGTACACCTGGCAGGTCGTTCTTAAAGAAACCGATGACCAGTTTGTCTTTATTCACCTTTCTCGAGCGATTGTCTTCAGCTAAGTTTATTCGCTGTATGTAAGAGAAAGCTTAGGCCTCATTGAGGTAAGCTTTACTCTTCGCAGTAAGATATCCACCTCCTGCATCTCCACCTGTAATAACATTACATTCAAATGATCCAAAATGGATTGAAAATACCTCACGCTCTGGCTGTCTTGGTCTTTTAGGAAGGTCGGGATCATCTTCGTGATCTCTCTTCTTGTCTTCTTTTGCTCGACGAGGAGACTTAGATCTTTACCTTCCTCATTCGCTGGTCTTTCCACCATTTTGGCGATCAATATATTTAGCCAATTTTCCTCGCCTGATGAGTGGTTCAATTTCATTCTGGAGAGCTATGCAACGTTTGGTCGTGTGACCATGGTCTTTGTGTAATTCGCAATATTTGGACTTGTCCCTTTTGTCAGGATCTGGCTTCATTTTCCCTGGCCAAGCTAACTCCTCGCTGTTCTTGATCTCCTCCAGAATGTGATTTATGTCTACCTTCAATGGGGTATAATTTCCATATTTCCTCATCTGCTCCAATGCTTGTTTACCTTTCAACTGCTTGTTGCCACCATTATTCTTCTGATCCTTCTTCTCAGTTTTACCAGTTTCGACCTTAGTCTCCTTGGTGTCTGTATTCTTCTTCGCAACCATAGCTTCCTCAGCATTCATGATCTTGGCTACTTTTGCCATCAGTTCTGACATAGTTTGAGGCGAATCTTTGGCTAAAGTATAATACAACTTTTCTGGTAACAGTCCACTCATCAGAGCAGTAATTGTTGTCTTCTCCTCGTAATTAATTACCTCAAGTTTCTTGTTATTGAAATGAGTAATGTAGTCGCTGGTACTTTCTTCTGGCTTCTGTCTAACACTCAGTAAGTGTGCTACTCGTTTGACTGGTTTTGTTCCAAAACAGAAATTACCTATAAAAAGCTCAGCCAGTTGAAGGAAAGTTGCAATCTTCCCCCGAGGAAGGTTATTGTTCCATATCTGGGCTGACCCGGTGAGAGTTCCTGAAAATGCCCTAAATCTCATCTCATCTAGAATCGTATAGATGTCGGCAGTGGCTTGGTATTGTTCTATATGAAGGACAGGGTCAGTTTTTCCATCGTATTTAGGCGTCACCATAGGAGCTTTGAATTTTGATGGTGTGGGAAAGTCCACAATTGCCTGTACAAATGGTGTCCCTTGGACAAAAGTTCTTTGTAAAGGATTCTTGGCCTTAGCCATTTCCCCTAATCGGTCCTCTAATATTTAAATAGAGCCTTTCCATGCATTATTTCCTACCTCGAGCCTATTTGTTCGAGCAGCTGATCGCATTGAGCTTTCCTCTTGGGATCTTTCATTACGAGCAGTTGGGCGTGATTGGGCAGAGCCTTCCCTTAGATCAGATGGTCGTTGAGAGTTCCTCGACGCAACCCTAGGGGGACTTCTATTACTCCTGGGTCCCAAACGATCAAAAGGAGAGGTTTTACTAAACCTTTCTAGAGCACTAGTCCTTTCTGGAGTAAGAGTGACATTTCGTTGGGAATCGGTAGCTCGTACCGATGAGGTCCGGCCAAGTTGATACGAAGGATCACTAGATCTTTGAGTACTATATGAGCCAGTACGTCTAGATTGAGAGACTTTCGGGAATAGCGTTCTTCTAGTTCTTGAAGATGGCAAATGGTTATTTCTCTGAACACTTCGTTGTCCTGATTGTGCCGGCACTCCACCTTGAACAGTTTTTATAAGTTAACGGATAGTTTCTTGCATGTCCGTTTGGCCTTGGACTAAATTAGCCATTATGCTAGCCAGATCTTGAATATTCGGGGGAGTAGAAGGGTTTGGAGTAATCCTAGTGTTTTGATTACTGGATTTCAAATTCTCAGCTATAGATGATGAGTTGTTTTGGTGAAAAACGCTAAGTACAGTCATTTCCCATAAACGGCGCCAATCTATTGATGTAAAAAACTAGATTATATCTAATTTTTGAATCACAGATAAAAATGAAATAAATAAGACAAAGGATTTTTAAAGTGGTTCAGCCTTGTGAAAATGGCCTACGTCCACTGTTTTGTATTGCTGACTGTTTGCCTGGAATCTCGATAATAGGGTTTACCAAGAAATTCTGAGTCCCCCGCTTATGATGAGGTTACAATGTATTTATAGCCTTGAGGCTGTACATATGAAAGGATAATGCGCTATTATCTAGCAGACATATACATCTGTACGATAATAATGCACATTTAATGCATAGTTGTCTTTTGATTTTCTTGATGCGTACGCTATGAGTGATTAAGTTGCTCGGCACGCTTTAGTTGCTCGACACGTTTTAGTTGCTCGGCAAACTTTAGTTGCTTGCACTTCTTAAGTTACTCGGTAGCTTGGAGTGCTCAAGTATACAATTCATTGAAAGTCTTCATATTTGACATGTAAGTTGACACGTGTCTTTGTGCGATTGGTCTATGCCAGCAGATTAAATTTAGTATCAACACTTGCTATAATGGGAGGTCATTCGTAAGAGGATAGTCTAGTCTCGATGTGACCTTCGAGGGGACTTTAGATTGATACCTCAGAACATGGGACTTGGAAGGGCTTATCGTTGAATGGGTAAGTCTACTAACCTTGGGAGCGTAGGTATGTGCGTGACCCATAGGTATGTGAACTATGTTCACCTTCACTATGTGTGATTTTTATTGAAGCGGTTCTTGAGTGATTCGGAACTTGTGATCCTCACGTACGTGATGTACCGGGATTCAATAGCAGAGTATGAGGGCATCGTAGGTTCTATCCTTGTGGGGTGCCTAATTTGTATATGAGATATTATACTGGTGTATGTGATAGTTTTGTTGTGTTGCTTAGTAGATGTGAATAACTAAGATATTTGAATGGGATAAGAATGTGAAAAATTTAATTAACACTTGAGATAAGTAATTTAATGAGTGTGAATATGGGTTATGAATATAACTTATTTGGGTGTTACGAGTAGATACCCTATGTTAATATGCTATAGCAGGAGTGGTACAGACTAGTTAGTTAGCGGCATAACTAGGATGGGTTAAGGGCGTGCACATTAGTTGAGAGGCGAAAAACTCATATGAGAGTACGCAACTAACATGTTTATTATATGTGTTGTTTAATATTGTGATTTAAACACTTGCAGTTTTAAAATATTTTCACCTCGGGCTCTGACCTGTTTGCTTTCAAATCTATTTTATTGTAAAACCTTTTAGGTGCCCAGCCACAGGGACGCCAAGCATATGAGTTCCATTACATTGACATGCTGTAGATGTTGTGGAAGTTACATGATCTCGGTATTAGATGCCTCCTCATTATACATTTGATTCTCTTCAGGGTCATTCATCAGTTAGGGCATGTCGCCCATTTCCATTTAAAGATAGCATTCTAAGACTTTCAGTTTTATTTCAGTGTTGGATTTATTTATTTATTCAGGCTTTGTATTGGGATTTATTCAGTATTTGGATTATTTAGGGGAGTGTTACTCCCGACTCATTTTACTTATTCCCTTACTATTCTATTGTGGTTGTGATGTGGATGTGGTATATTTAGCTTATAATTTAATTGGTTGCATGTTAATTTAATTTCATTATAAAAATTTGGCATCTCTCTATTTAAATATTAGGTGGCTAGTAATTAAATGTTTTCGACAATGATGCTAAGACTAAACCAACTTGATATTCTGTATTAATCTAATAAAGGAGTAGCTACCGGGTATTTAATTAGTCGAGGTGTCACACTGACCCATTCAGGATGTTTTTTCATGTAGTGAGAAAGACAAAGCCTACTAAAGTTATTTATTTTATTAGGCCTGTTTTGATGACGTGGCCCTTTAATATATGTTAAAATTAATTCTTTTTCCATTTCACTGCCAAAAGAGAGGACAAACTCACTTCTCTCTTTAACAAGCCATCGCTAAGCAGTGAGTGAGGGGTCTTCGAAATTTCATTTCAAAAAATGAATGACAAGTTATCTCTCTCCCTCTTGTCTTGTGAGTAAGTTTATTTACATTTTTTGCTTATTAGTTTGGAACGTAAATCTTTCCCTTATTGTTTATTGTAAATTGTAATTGTAATTTTTTACCCTTGAATTTATCATATTTGTAGATTTCTTTCTTTACTTCATAACTATTTTTTCTACTTTTGTTGTTTATTCATTTTTCAAACCTAATTGTTGACCTCTAAATTAACTCCAATGACATCTTTTTGGAGTTTGAAGCAAGATTTAGTATTGGAGGTATCAACTGATATTTTATAGCATAAGAATATAGGTCTACAACTATATCCCGTTCCCCATTTGATTATTTATTAAGTTGATGAAATTGGAGTGATCCAGTAATATCACCATTATATATGTGTTAGTTAAACTAGAAATTTAAATCAGGCAACTTTTATCATTTTTGGGATAAATTTATATTAGGGAACTTTTCATTTTAGTCCCCACTCAATAATTTATTTTTTACTCTAATCTACTAGCATATCTTTTGGTAACTAAAGTTATGGTATGTACAAATTTAACATGGGTATATAATTAACCCCCAAAAAATTATAAACGAGCAAATGAAGCCAAATAATACATTATGGTGTTGGAGAAAATTACGTCTACTTAAAGTTTGGCCCCCTCCATGAATAAATCCTGTCTTCGTCCCTAGACTCATGTCCAAGTCCAACAACAATGGAGCCTAAAAACGAACCAATGTCTCGCACTTTTGTATCCCATTTTTGTGTCGGCCTAGCATTTTCTGTAAGGTTTTTACTTGAAAGCAAAGACGACAAAAATTATCGTTTGTACTTTTTTTTATTTTGTGTTTAAAAAGTGCTATTTTTCATTGAGAAAAAGGGTAATTTATAAATAGGTCTTCTATTAGCCGTGTGTACAGTAATAGATCCAGTGTTCCTTTCTATTATATTTTTTTGCATATGCACTCTTTTTTAAGGGTTATTTGAGTTTTAGCCCCAGTTAGTTACACCCATTTGGGGATTAACCCTCAATTAAAAATTGTTGTAGGATCAACCCACATTTTTCACTTTTAGGGCCGTTTGGTTTGGGGTGAAATACTTTTAACTGCGATGAAAAGTAAAATTGTGAAATGTTTTTTCACATATTTAAAATTAATTTTTTATTGGATTGACATCGTGAATAAGTTCACACCTCATAATTATGAAACTTTAAACAAGAATAGAGAAGAAAATTTAACTCTAAATAGGTGAAATCGTATTTCACTATATTACTTTTCATCGCGTTGAAACATATTTCAACCCAAACCAACACTTATCGACACTTTTTTAATTTTTTTTTTGATATATTTAACCATAACCACCATTACCCACCTAAAACACACTCCAATTCCCACATCTACGCCGACCATTTCAACTCCCAACCTCACTCTCTCTCCTCTACCATCCTAGACCCGAACCTAAAACTCGGACCTACTATGTCCGAGCACCTCCAACCCGGAATCACCTTATATCGAAACTCAGAAAGTGGCCAACCAAACCAGCTACGGGCAGACCCACTTGTGACCAGCCCCGACCACCCAAACCCATTTCGGCCTGAACCAATCACCAACCTGGGGCAGCCCCATTTCGGACCTCCTTAAACCTAGAATCCATTTCCATAACTCCAAATCGAGTACAACCCAAGACCCACATCCCAACTGCTCACCACGATTTTTTTCACCTACCTCTGACATCTCTGTGCCCGAACCAAATCACTGCCAAATCCCTTTTTTTTCTGCTACTAAATCTCTGCCAAAGCTCAATCCCACTAAACCCCTACTTCATGCCATAAAGGAGAATCCATCTTTTCATTTAGAAGGGGGAAAAAAAATCGGACAGATAGTAGAGGGTGTAGGAAGTAGTTTAGTTTTTGAGCTCCATTTTTAGCTCATTTTTCATGTACTTTTACGAGTAGTGTTGTAATTTTTTTATTTCTTTATTTGATCATTTGTTTTTGTAGTGACTTAAGTGTGAGGCAGAAAATATTGAGACACAAATTGTGAGATGAGTGATAATTTTGTGTATTGCAAAGCTCAGATTTTTGGGTTACTATTCATATCAAGTTTGGGAAGTTAATATCAAACTCAAGGAGACTTGGTTTATTTATTTTCTTTCTCACTCTATTTTATTTTGTATGCCTCCTATTGTGTCATTATTATATTTTATATGTAACAATAGCATAATGAGAGGCTAAATACCCCATTCAAGGGGTGAGATGGAACCCTCAACTTAATTATTTTTATTTCTTGGTTTTCTTATTTATTATGCCCCTTTGAATATTAATATCAAAATTTTACAATTTATATTTACGCTTCGAGAGAGGGTGAATTATTTTCGAGAGAAAATCGTAAATTCAAATTATAATATTTATTCACTAATTAAACTTGTGGTGACTATTATTATTCAACACAAATAGATAAGAGAAGCGCAATCACCAAGTAAAGTAAGAAACATAAAATGCCAATCACACAACAGGAGATGTATGTGGTTCAGCAAGAATGCCTACGTCCACGGTGGTGTAGTCAGTATTATTTCTATATACTCCGGGGAACGATTATAGAGAATACAGTGCGTGTCTTATGCCCCAAACCTAGGGTTTATTATATACATGTTTATTTTCAGGGAGTGGGGGTGTTGGACTCCCCCACGTTTTCCATCTTCTCCTGGAACACCTCTTTACGAAAACATGGGAGAAGACTCAGTCATAACCGAATTGATGTTAAGATATGAAGGGTTTGGACTTTGGGCCGCTTCAATTCGGCTACTCATCCAGGCCCGTTATTCTAAATCTGTGTACCCACAATTTCCCCTAAGTTTGTTGGGCCATAATTTGGGCTCAATAAATTTAAATGATTTGTCATAATAGCTCCTTCGTATATCGTGCAGCTCTTCCCAAAGTTTGAGGAATGGATTAGGCGGCAGTTGCTTTGGGTCTTGTGCGTGATGATTAGCAACATTTAAAAAGTCTTTTTGGGCAATGTTTCATAGTTGTCGTTATAAGCATCTCAGTGTTCTTCTATCTTCTACGAACTCTCTGTGAGTTTTAACAATTTGTGCCCTCTTCTCCAGATCTTCATTTTCCTTGCTTTCGATCTCCCTCGTCGTTTGGACTTGTGTTCTTGCATTGTCCAAGTCAAGACCTCATCTCGTAAGTCTCTTTTGATCTTTCTCTGTGCTTTATTTGAATTTGTAGTTTTAGGGTTTACCAATGGCAAAGATATGTAATAGATCAGTGTCCGAGTTTAGGAAGTTCTACAATATCCCAGAGTGGGTAGAGATTGAGTGCGCCTCTCCCCCTAAAAATGTTAGAGAGATAGAGGGTGACCATTGGATCCACGTCTTGTTACTTTCCCAAAGGGGGCTTACTTTTCCTCCAAACAATTTATTCTTGCACTTTTTTGGTTATTGTAACATTGTTCCTGCACAGTGTTCGTCCAATGTGTGGAAGATAATCAATGGCATCCATAGAATAAATCAACTTTATGGCACCAAATTAGGGCTCGTCAAAGTCTGCTTTTGCTATTCCTTTTCTCGCACTAGCTCTGGTGTTCTTTATCTTACGGCTAGGGGTCCTGACAGGGTGTTGGTAGTTAACCTACCTGATTCCCATAAGGACTACTGGCAAGATGGATATCTTGCTAGAAATTAGCAGTTCTCCCCCAGACTGAGGGGTCGAGGTCTGATAGGTTTACTGTTCCCTTTTATGGGGAAGAGTATATAGGCATTATTTGCTCTGTCCTTTTAATTTCTTTATTAATGTGTGATCGCTCTGACTCTTTCTTGTTTTTTCTTCAGCGAGGTCAAAGAACTTGGAACCTGCTCTCAGCGAGGTTCGTCTTTCTGAGTTGGTCAAAGCTTGGAATATCAGGGAGCCCCTAGCTAACGGCGAGCAACCCCGGACTGCTACTTTCTTGATCGAGTACAAAAACGTTGGGTCTAGCTTTATAGCGAGGCCTGTGGATAGTATTCCTGAATTTGATTCTTCTGAAGAGACTACTGCTGATCCCATTCAGTTAGACGAGGAGGAGAGCAGTTCTGAGAGTGATAACATAGGCGATGCTGAAGGCAATTTTGGTGAGGGGAGCTCTAATGGTGACAGTTCTTCTGACTCAGAAGAGGTTTCTAAAGCATAAGAACCTTCGAGCACGTCTAGCAGCTTTAGTGAGGAAATGGTTCCTCCGAGGAAAATTTTGATTCGAGATAATGATGATGATGATCATGTGCTTCTTGCTCAGAGGACAAAGAAGAAGAAGTCCAACACTGGGGCGCTTGCTACTGGTTCCCGATCTTCTGCTCAGGAGCAGGAGAAGAAGAGAAAGGAATAAGAGCAAGTGAAAGAGAGAGAGAGGAAGAGGGAAGAAGAGAAGAAGAAGATTGAAGAGAAGAGGAAGGTTGAGGAGAGGAGGAGGATAGATAAAGAGAAAGAAAAGGAAGAGGAGAGGAGAAATATGGAGGCGAGGACCAAGGTTGGGTAGGCCTTAGTGCCTGTGTTCGCTTTTTCGGAGGGGGCCTCGATCGCCACTTCCCCCCAGTTGGCCCCTGCACTGCTCGAGCGAGCAGTTCTTCCTGCTAACCGCCAACGAGCGGTGGGGACTGACCAGTTAGCTCTGCAGGCAAGACAGAGGCTAGCCTTGGTAAGTCTATTTCTCTTCTTTAATGTCTCCTAATTTTTGTCCGTTTCCTCTTTCTAATGTCTTCTTTTTCTTGCAGTTTGTGACTGATTTTACCATGCTCTATCGCTCTCGCGACGAGCTGATCAATAAGAACGGCGAGCTGGATAAGCAGAATGCTGCCTTAAAGGTGAGGGGTACAGAGCTGGAGGCTAGTCTGAAGGCCGCTGATTCTTCTCGGGTCTCATCCGACCTGGCCCTCGCTAATGCCAATCGAGAGAGGGAAGCAGCAGTTAAGGAGCTGAATGAACTGTGGTAGGCCTATAACCTGGTCTGCTCGAGCAAGCTGGCTGTTATGGAGGAGAATAAGGCGTTGACCGAGCAACTGAAGGAGAAAGAGTCCCAGACATCCACCATTAAGGAGGACTTATACAACTGAATGAGCTGCTGCGTATGAAGCTGCCGAGGTTTAGATAGGCTACATTAGCCGTTTGAACTTCAAAAAGGGCTGGAACAAGGCCCTTTTAGCTGCTGGTGTGGATGTTGCTTCTCCTCTATTTGACGAGCATGATCCAGGCCCGAGGCCAATTGTGGATGAAGCCCCTGACCCAGCCATTGAAGGAGTTAACCCTGCCTCCCAGATAATTCCTGCTGATACCCTCCATGCTCAGACGACGGAGGTTATCCATACCGAGGAAGGTTCTTCTACTGCTGCTGACAAGGGAAATCATCCAGCTTCTTCTGGGTGGCCTGAGGTCACTAGCTAATTTACCCTTAGGGTTATACTTATATTTTTATTTGTAATTTCCCTCTCTGCTTCTTCAATGTATTATGATATTCTTCATATGAATGAAATGAGAAGACTTTTTCCTTTAGTGTACTGAATAATTCTATCCTTCATTGCTCTTCTATTGCTTGTAGTTGATTAATGTTGATGATTATATACCAGCCACTTCTCAAGTAGGAAGAATGCTGGGTCCTGATGTAAGCTCTGAAGTTCATCATACCTTTGTGAGGATTTGCAAATCACTGCGATTGAGGAACAAGCGTTTCATAGAGAAAACTGAGCTCGTTGTTAAACTGAAAGACGGGCGCCAAGAGATGGAGGAAGTTGGTGCCTCAGTCCAAGAATAGGTGAATACACTGAGAGCAAAGCTTCTAGATGCTTCTGAGATCAACCAGGTTGGGGAAATTCTTCAGCAAGAGAATTAGGCTTTGAGGAGAGAGGTCTCGTGACTTAGGGAGTATGTGTCAAGCGTTGCTCCTGCTTTATTACGAGGTTCCTCTTCATCGCGAGCTGGAACTAGCCCGAGCGATGTTACTTCGGTGCTGCGAGGCCCTACCCCGCCAACTATTCCGCGAGCTGGTACAAACGTAAAAAGTTTAGCTAGGGAAATGGAAGAGCTCTGAGGTGATGTCCAATGAGCGTATGTGATTGTTGCTGGGCTTTAAAAGGATGTCACTCGGCTGAGGTATTTGTTTAAGAGAGGACCTCGGTGAGTATGGGTCGATGGTTATGACCAAGGTTGGCTGGATGCTCCAAAGAGGCTAACAGAGTTCGAAGAGCTCACCTTTATCAGGGGATGGTTGAGTGCCTTGAAGGAGCTGCAAGTCCCAAGGAACTCGATGCTCTGGTATCTTCATGAGATCTCTCCTTCTACTCTACTGCCTAATCCCTTTTGGAGAGATGATCAGTGGATCCCTATTGATGCCATCCCTTGGTAGCTATTAGAGTCGAATGCGAATGAAGTCGAGGATGAGCTAGTTTCCCATCCCGACGACGGTCGAAGAGCCCAAGTGGCTAATTATCTTGTTCAGAGGCCTCACCCTCATCAAGATTTTGCCAATAGTAGCTTTGTATATTTTGCAATGAAGTAATGTAATGTAGATGTTTTGGGCGGACTTGTCGACTAAACATGGGTTATATTTGTTGTAAATGTGATGAAGTAATATAAAGTTTATGTTCTGGGCGAATTTGCCGACTCAACAAGTGTTTTATATTTTCCACCTTTCTTAGATTTTGCTTAATAACCTTGGGCCTTTCTTGGCCGACTAGATTTGTAAGTTTGTATTGTCGAGTAAGTGTCCTTCCAGTCCAGTATGCTTATAAGATACCATTTTCCCCCACTTTACCTTTTAGGTCGTGTCGTCACACTTCTTTAGGCCTAAGTGGGGCAATTGTCGAGGACACACCTGGTGTTGGATTTTTCATCCGATCAAGATTTTATTAACCAAACATTATTTGGCAGCCAATTTTGAACTGGCCATATTGCCTAAGGATCTCCTGTAGGGCTTCATATATTGCCAAGGGCAACGCTAAGAGGTTTTTCGTGTTTCATAATGAAAACCTGAGGAGGGTGATTTCCCTGCTATAGCTTAATGATTAAGGTGCCTGTCACTTGGAAAGGGTGTGTGAGTTATGAAGTTCATGTACTAGTTAACTGACACTTCGTAGAATGCAAATGCTAAACAACTTTTATTAATGATAAGGAAATGAGTTTCCGTTCTCATAAGTATAATGCAAAAGAAGAGTCTAGAAATAGAATTTCTTAAGATTAGCAGCATTCCATGCTCGAGGTATCTCTCTGCCCTCCAGCGTTTCTAAGTGATAGGCTCCTCGCAGATCATCTTTTATTATCTTGAATGGTCCTTCCCAGTTTGGCCCTAACTTTCCATCTGATGGTTTTACTGCACTGCCCAGAACTTTCCTTAGGACGTAGTCCCCAAGTCGGAATGCCCTTGGGTTGACCTTCTTGTTATAGTGCTTTGCGAGCTTTTACTGATAGCTCACTAGTTTTACTAGGGCAAGCTCACGACGTTCGTCAGCCAGGTCAAGCTCAGCGAGCAATGCTGCATCATTCTGGCCTTGGTCGATGAGGGTGGACCTCATAGTGGGTAAGCCTGCTTCTAATGGGATGACTGCTTCCATTCCATATGTTAGTGAGAATGGGGTTTCCCCCGTTGCTCAACGTGGGGTAGTACATTAGGCCCACAGAATATGCGGTAGTTCATTTACCCATGCGCCTTTGGCTCGTTCAAATAGTTTTTTTAGCCCATCGATCATCATTTTGTTGGAAGCCTCAGCTTGGCCGATACTCTGAGGATAGGCCACCGAGCTAAAATGGTGTCTGATTCTGAAAAGGATGGAACCCCGGGTTTTTAATTTTCGCAATTAAAAATATTTATAATTTCCTTTTGTATATTTCAAGAGATGCGGAAGCGTACAACGTGATGGTTCAACTTAAATACTAAATTCCAAATTATAATTTTCTAAAACAAATTAGAATAAAACCCAAGTGAAATTAACTTAAACACACACAAACATTAATTTCACATAAACCAATAGATCCAAGCCCTATAATTTGCCTAATTCATGTTATCAATATTTCGAAGTTAGGCCAAACCAATTTTAGTAAGAGACTTGACTTAATTAAATTAACCCAATATTTAATTTAGCATTAAATTAAATTGAGTGTGATAATTTAAACCGAATTTTATCTTGAATTATCCTAAGCATGCATTCTAAATTATTTATGCAAGATAAAATAAATCAATCACACTACGCCGCGATGTACGAGGAAAAACCCAAGATGGGAAACAACCTCGGACGGCCCTAGCCACAAATCCACTAGATACGGAATTACAAGTACAAGACAGATAGACTTACAACACATGACTCGATCCCTCTCAAGCCTCGATGCTTCTTCTTGTAGACACCTCTTCCTAGCGGATAACCTTGGAACACCACCGCGGTCTCGGAATCCACCGATAGGGCTTTATATGGTCACCGTCACCCGTACATGAAGCCTTTTTCCAAGCGGGTAAAGCAACATAAAACACTTCTTCTTTCTTTGTGGGAGGTAGAAGCAAAACCCGAAACTTCTCTTCAATTCGGTGTAGAGAAAACCGGTGCCAAACTCCAAGCAATTGATATGTATATAAGAACTTGGATAAACAATATGGGTATACAAACTAGAGTGGTAAGTGAATTTCTTATTGAAAATTAGCACTCAAAACATGAACATTTTCCTTAAACATTGTTGCTCTCAAACTCTCTCTAAGAGATGAAAATAAATGGAAAAGCTACTTTGGAAAATGTTATTCCCACTAATGATAAAGTCTGAAAAAGTTGGTTAAAAACTTAGTGGGAAAGTGGGTGAAAAACTGCCAAAAACTGTTCCCACCTGGCATCTCGTTTGAACGATATTTCGTTCGAACGAAATCTCGTTCGAACGAGACTTCTAACGACGTTCCATATTGAACTCGTTAGAATCTCGTTGGATATTTCGTTCGAACATAAAGTTCGTTCGAACGACATTTCATAGGCCTATACTGGAACCTCGTTGGCAAACTCGTTCGAACGACATCTGGTTCGAACGAAAAACTCGTTCGAACGACATATCGAACGAACTTCCAGAAAGTTTGGAAAATTCGATTTTGGCCCAGAAACTTTATATACTTTATTTTAAAGTTCTAATAAATTCTTTCTGAAAATAAAACACAGTTTTTATTAAACCTAACACCCAATAAAACTTGTTCCAATCTCCTATATATATATATATAATATTGCATTCATACCTTGGGAGCATGGGACCATGGTTGATGACGTAGAAACGAGGCACGTAAACCGGCATATTTGATGAAGCTTTATACTCTTTGCCGCTACGTCTTCAACAAACATGTCATAGGGTTGAGAGTATTACAATTACATACTATCCTATGAATAAATGTTTTTATCCGGAATTGAGCCAACACTATACATGGACTCAATTGGAAATTTGTGTCCTTATAGATTCCATGGTCATTACAGAAATTCTGAAAGGAGTCACTCTCAAACTGCGTTCCATTGTGAGTGATGATGGTCCTAGGGATCCCAAAATGGGTGATTATATTTTTCCATATGAACCTTATCATATCCGCGTCTCGGATGTTTGCCAGTGGATCTGCTTCTATCCATTTGGTGAAGTAGTCTGTTGCGACCAATAGATACTTATGATTATCGGCAGCGGTAGGAAGAGGTCCTACGATGTCCATTCCCCATTGGGTGAATGGACATTGGCTGGAAAGGGACTTTAGGTCCCTGGCCGGTTGATGTACCATGGGAGCGTGAAGTTGGCATTTCTCGCATTTGTGAACATACATTGCAGAGTCTCTTTGCATATATGGCCACTAATAGCCTTCCTTCATTTCTCGAAAAGCCAATGACCTTCCACCAATATGGCCTCCATATATTCCCTCGTGAAGTTCATATAGGATTTGTTCGATAAACCTCGGGTGAACACATTGAAGGTAGGGACTGGAAAACGATCTCTTATATAGCTTGCCCTAAGGAGATAAGTGAAAGCGAGCAGATTTGACTCTTATCTGGTGAGAGATATTCTTATCATCTGGAAGTGTGCCATCCTTCAAATAGTCCCTTAGTGGGTCCATCCAGCTGGGTGCTGACTCAATTTGGAGCACCTGCTCCACGCTTGGTAGCTCGCTGATACGGCTAATGCTTGGATGAGCAAGGAAATTGATGGGGATTGTTCTTTTTAAGTCGGAATTGATTATCGAGCTCAGGGTTGCTAGTGCATCAGCATGGCTATTCTGTCCTCTGGGAAACTACTCAACATTGACTTCCTCAAAGTTAGCCAATAGCCTTTTTGCCAAGGCGAGGTAGGCTGCCATTCTTTCGTCTTTTGTATTGTAGTCTCCCCTTACCTGATTGGAGACTAGTTGTGAGTCGTCGAACACCTGCAACTGATTTTCCCCTAAAGCGTGTACCTTATGGAGGCCGGCTATCAGGGCCTCATATTCTGCTTCATTATTGGAGGCTTCAAATCGAAGCCTAATTCCTTGTTCGAGAATTGCATTTTTTGGAGTGATAAGCACGATGCCTACTCCTGCCCCCTTTGAATTGGAGGCTCCATCAACAAACAATTTCTAGATTTATCCTATCGTCTGATTATTCCTTTGCTTCACGGGTTAAAGTTGGACGAGAGGCTGCTCGCCTATGCATTCTGTTATGAAATCAGCAAGGATTTTTCCCTTGATTGCGTTCCTTAGTTGAAATTGGATATCAAATCGCCCGAGCTCGACTGACCATTTAGATAGCCTGCCCGACAAATCCTCTTTCCTCAGGATTGCTTTAAAGGGGTGCGATGTAAGGATGATGATAGTGTGAGCTTCAAAGTAGTGCTTTAACTTCCTCGAGGCAACTACAAGTGCAAAGGCGAGCTTCTCCAGTGGTAGGTATCGCTGCTCAGCCTCTAATAAGGTCTTGCTCGCTTAATAAACGGGGTGCTAGATTCCTATTTTTTTGAACATCAATGCAGAACTGACAGTGTGGTTGGAAATGGAGAGGTATAAGTATAAGGAATCTGTTTCCTGTGGTATGACGAGTAGTGGTGAGGAGCTAAGGTAAGCCTTGAGCTCGTCCAATGCCCGCGAGCAATCCTGATTCCATTCTACCGTTTTGTTTCCTTTTAGGAGCTGGAATAATGGTTTGCACTTCTCGGAGGAGTTGGAGATAAAATGGTTCAGGGTAGCGAGCATGCCGGTGAGCTTCTGTACGTCGCGGATGGTACGAGGAGGTTGTACCCTATTTACTGCATCGATTTGGTCTGGATTAGCTTCGATGCCTCTCTTACTGATCAAGTACCCAAGAAATTTTCCTGACTGGACACCGAAAGAACACTTGCTCACGTTAAGTTTCATTCGGTACTTCTTGAGGATTTCGAAGGTTCTTGATAGGTCTGAGAGGTGGTCTTCTTTCTTTCTGCTTTTGATGAGAATATCGTCAATGTAAACTTCCATGGTGTCTCCCATTTTATCTTTGAACATCTTGGTGACCAGCCGCTGGTAGGTTTCCCCTACATTTTTGAGCCCGAAGGGCATGACCTTGTAACAGTATAATCCAACGGTGGTGATGAATGATGTCTTGTCCTGGTCTGGTGCATACAGGGGGATCTGATGATATCCCAAGTATGTGTCCAGAAAACTCATCCTTTGGTGGGCTGCTGTGGCGTCCACTAACTGATCAATTTTTGGGAGAGGGAAAATGTCCTTAGGGCATGCTCTGTTAAGGTCAGTGAAGTCGATGCAGACTCTCCATTTTTCGTTATTCTTTGGGACTACTACTGGGTTGGATAACCATTTAGGGAATTGGACTTCTCGAATGGATCTTGTATCCAACAGTTTTTTAACTTCTTTTTCCACGGCCTTTGCCTTCTCGGGTGCAGTTTGCCGTGCTTTCTGTGTGATCAGTTTGAAGGTGGGGTTAACATGTAGCTAATGACAAACCACACTAGGATCAATCCCAGGTCGTTCGTATGGTTCCCATGCGAAAACGTCTGCATTGGACCTTAGCAGAATCGTCAACTCCTTCTTTTCCTAATCTGTGAGGGAAGCTCCGATTAAGAAGATCCTGCTATCGTTGCTATCTCCAGCTGTGACTTCCTCCAGGTCCTCGATGACCCGTTTAGAGGGGAGGAGCCTAGTCTCCTTTACTTCGGGCCTTCCGTATTTTAATTGCTATTTCGAAGGTGTCAGACCATCTTATTCTTCAACTTTCTCGCTGGACTTATCGGCCTTCTTCTCTAGTCTCGGGCGGATGGCTGCTATGAAGCACCTTCTTGCCATCGCTTGATCGCCATGGATCTCCATTACTCCTCGCTCAGTCACATATTTGAGCTTCTGATGGTAGGTCGAGGAGACTGCCTTCATTGTGTGCAGCCACCCTCTACTGAGGATAGCCTGGTACGGCGAGTCAATGTCGACCAACAGAAACTCGATCATTTTAGAAACATTTCCTGCCCTTACTGGCAGCACGATCTTTCCCAAGGGCACAATCACTTTCCAAGCGAAGCCAACTAAAGGGACAGTAGCTTTATTTAGGTGAGCAATACTTAACTTCAATTTTCTGAATAGGTCGAGATACATTATCTCGAACGAGCTTCCTTGGTCAACGAGCAAATTGTTGACATCATAGTTAGCTATCCTGAGAGTAATGATCAGAGCATCATGATGTGGGGTTCTCACTCCCACCAGATCTTTATCTGTAAATACGATATGCTTACTATAGTCGATGTCGTCTGCTCGCCGACGCTTGCCTGACTGTGTCTTCGCTGGATCGATTTGAAAAGCTTGCATCACCGCTGTAAGCATTTTACCTCCATTCGAGCTGAATTTCCTTGAATCTGCTTCACGTCGGATGCCCCATGAATTACTGTGAATTCATGGTCGGCATCGCCTTCGAGTACGTTGTCAGGCCTTGGTTCTCTATGGGCAGCAACTTTCTCTGCCTTTTTTCCACGAATTCGTTCAGATGCTCGGACTGGGCCAGTTCTTCGAGGTGGGACTTAAGAGCTTTGCAATGCTCGGTCTTATGTCCTCCTTCTTTGTAAAAAGCGCATCTCAGCGTGTTATTTCTCTTCGAGGGATCTCCTCCCATCTTCCTGGGTCACTTGATAAATGGCTCGTCTTTGATTTTTGTGAGAATTTTGTAAATTAGTTCTCTGAAGACGGTGTTGATCGCCTGAAATGCTTTTGTCACATCGTTGTTGCCTCCGTTCTTAGAGCCATTCCTGGCCCCCATTCTTTCCTCCTTTCTTTTGGTTCTCAGTCTTGTCACTGTCCTTGGCAGCGAACTTAGTTCGACCATTTTCTCCTGTGCTGAGGCGGGTCACATCCTCTACCTTGTCATATTTCTCGATGCGGGGCATCAGGTCTTCGATGGTCATGGCCTCTTTATTTGTCAGGGACTGGTATAGAAGGGAAGAGCTGGGTAGCCCAATTTTGAAGGAGGCCACTGCCACTTGCTCCGAGAAGTCCTCAACCTCGTTGAATAACTCCCAGTACCTCTTCGCGTAGTCTTGGAGGGTCTCTTGAGGTATCTTTTTCATTGTTAGCAAAGCATCCATCCTTTTAGGATGGGAGCTACTAGTAATGAAGCGGGCCGTCAAGAGCTAGGCCAGGGACTTGAAGCTTCTGATGGACCTATGGGGGAGCCTTTTGAACCATTTTTACACTATGTCATGCAGGGTCGAGGGAAAAATTTTGCACATCAGTGTGTTCCGATGGTTCCAGAGGGTCATGGCTTGCCTGCACTGCCTGATGTGATCAATGGGATCATTTTTACCATCATAAATCTTGAACCTTAGAATAGAAAATTTCTTGGGGGCTTCCTCTTCTTCTATTTCCTTTGAGAAAGGTGATTTCATTTGAGTTTTTAGGGCTCGCCTAGCGAGTTCTCGGGTTGATCTGGTACCGCGATGCGCAGGGTGTTAGTCCATCTCCCTTCGGACCAGACTTCGTATGTTCTCGTTGCTGCGAGCTGGGATCCTGCAATTGTGAGTTAGTCGCAGTTGCTCGAGCAGGTCGTCCTATGACTCGTTTCCCTTAACTTTTTGGGATTCGCATCTAGGGCTCCTTCCTCGGCTGCGAGACTTGCTCGCCTGAGGGCTAAGAGTGCGGTATGGACGTCTCCTGGTGCCACGATGGAGCTCTACCTCCATTCTTTCTAACCTTCTTTTGAGGAGAGCATTCTCAGCTTCGTGCCTGCGAGAAGACTCCCTTTTCTCTTGGAGCCTCGCCTCATAAGCATCAATCAACCTGGATATTTGTGTGGACCTCGCTGGTCCTTGGCTTTCTTCTGAGGCTGGCCTTTCTAGGTGAGCCCTCTAATCTGAACGCCGAACTTCTGATCTGATCTTGCAAGGAGCGGGTTGTTCTTGGATATCTCCTGCCTGAGGAGAATTACTACTGTGACCAGACATTTCAGACTTCATTGTTGGTGTGGGATTTCTCAGGGAAGATAAACGTTCCCACAGATGGCGCCAATTATGGTGACAATTATTATTCAACACAAATAGATAAGAGAAGTGCAATCAACAAGTAAAGTAAGAAACATAAAATGCCAATCACACAACAGGAGATGTACGTGGTTCAGCAAGAATGCCTACGTCCATGGTGGTGCAGTCAGTATTATTTCTATATACTCCGAGAAGCGATTACAGAGGATACAGTGCGTGTCTTATGCCCCAAACCTAGGGTTTATTAAATACATGTTTATTTTCAGGGAGTGGGGGTGTTGGACTCCCCCACGTTTTCCATCTTCTCCTGGAACACCTCTTTACGAGAACATGGGAGAAGACTCAATCATAACCGAATTGATGTTAAGATATGAAGTGTTTGGACTTTGGGCCGCTTCAATTGGGCTACTCATCCAGTCCCGTTATTCTAAATTCGTGTACCCATAAAACTAGAGATAGGCAATTTTTGAATGATATTGTAGTTTGAATTTCTCTACTCTAAAAATGAATTTTTTAATGATTTAAAATACTTTTAGTAGATTTTCCCTAGCGTGTGATTTGTTAGAAAATGTTTAAATATAATTTTTGTGAGTATGTGAAATCTAAATATTAATCTTCTAAAAGGACTATATGTAATTTTACATTTGCAACGAGACTTGATTTGTGAATTTATATATGTTTTGGGGTATCTCAAATAGACAAACTAATTAATGAAAATAACTAGGTCAAGTGGTGAATTTTTATCCCTTGAATTATCTCATAATTATTTTCTCCTCATAATTAGCTCACTTTATCATTTTCTTTATTTATTAGTGTAGTTTTAATTTTAGTTCATAATTAGTAGTATAAATATCCCTTCATAATTATTTTAAAAATCACACATTGTCTTCATTTTGCTCTTGTGCACATCAGAGAGAGCGAATTGACCCTTTACTTGCAATTATACATGTTTTATTGTATTTGTAGGTACAAAAGGGATTTTTGATTGACCGTCTTTACCCCATACCGACATATACTCTAAAGGAGAAATATCACACTCGCTATTTAATAAACTACCAAAATGTTCATTTTCTCAAAAACAGATTGTGTACTTGGGCCATATCATCTTGGGAAGAGGGAGTTACTGCGGAGGAATCAAAAGTTACAGCCATGCTGTAATGACCTATTCCCAAATCAGTTAAGTCCTTGTGAGGATTTCTCGGCCTTACTGTGTTCTATCGCAAGGAATTACAGTGCAATCAGCCACCCTCTCACGAATTTACTTAAAAAGACCAATTTAAATGGTTTGAGCATGCCCAATTATCAATGGATCAGTTAAAGGTAGCCATGTCTACTATGCCGCTTTTATCTTTGCCTAATTTTAAGACTTTTATAGTTGAAACAAATTCTAGTGGGTCGGGCATTAGGTATATTTTATTTCAGGAAGGCAGAGACATAGCCTATCTTAGCAAGGCTGAAGGAGAGGGATGTTAGCATATGAAAAAGAGTTATGGACAATAGTATATATGGAGAAATGGAAAACTTATATGTCTGGGGTCCACTTTGTAATAAGAACAATTCATCAGAGTTTGTAGAACAAAACCTCAACATGACTTTGCTGCAAAAATGGTTTACTAGACTCCTGACATATGTTTATGAGATCGAATATAGGAAGCGGAAGGAAAACATAGTGGATGATGCCTTATCTAGGGGCCATGAGGAAGAACCACAATGTTATGCAATCACGGAGGTTGTCCCATAATGGATGCAAGAACTCAAGAGAAGTTTTGAAGGAGATTGGACAACTGAAAAAATAGTGGCAAAGTTAATGTTCGGAAATTCTACCAACACCTGTTAAACTTACATGAATGGGATATTGCATTTTAATAACAAATTATATATGGGAAACAACGGGGGGTAGACAAAAAGTTTTAGCAGAGGTACGTTCCACCCAAATGGGGGTCACCAGCCAAATCTTAAACATGATGTTAAATACTTTGTAGCCGCTCGTGATACTTGCCAACGGAGTAAATTCGAGAACGTTCCATATCCAGGCCTATTACGGCCCCTGCCCATGCCGGAGGTCCCTTAGAGAGAGATTTTTATGGAATTCGAGGGGTTACTCCTCTTAGTCCACAACTGGAGCATCCTAATCATGGTGAATTGCTTGATCAAATATGGACACTTTATTGTTGTCCCTCACCCATGAACAACGAAGACGATAAAAGAGATATTTTTTGTTCAAATTCATATATTCAACGGACTCCCGACTACGATCCCAATTGACTGGGACTCTACACTCCCACCTAATTTCTGGAAGCAATTAGTTCATTTGGTGGGCACAACCCTACATTAATGTACCTCATATCATCCTCAAATCGACGGACAAACCAAGAGACTAAATCACTTCCTTCAAAGTTACATAAGATGCATGACAGGTGATTGACCTCACAACTGGCCTAAATGGATTCCAATGGCTAAATGATGTTATAATTCCAACCATCACACCACCATAGGAATGACACCGTTTGAAGAACTCTATGGGTTCAAACCACCCCAATTCTCGAATCATCCCTAAAACAACATTAGCGAGGAGAAACGTTAGCTCCTTTGTAAGAGGACCCAAATACAGGAGATCGTAAAGCATAACCTCACCTTTTCCCAATAACGAATGAAGTACTATGCTGACAACAATAGATTAGGATGGGAATTTGAACATGTGACTGGGTTTACACTGGCTTTAGCAGATAAAATCTGAAGATAGTTCCTAAGTTTTTTTTGTCCCTTTTCGGGTCGTACCCAGTGCAAAAGGTTCCCGCTTAGCTAAAGGGTCTAAGAGAGGCGGATGCCATCATACCTTATCTCCCTACATATATGGAGAGGATGCTCCCATGTTCGAAACGTAGACCAATCGTAGCTTATCCATTTTCGGGTGCTCTTGAGTATTGGAAGGGTAGATCACCACCTTGATCTCATAGGTTTATCCTACATCCACCCAATATTCAATGTCTCTATACTAAAGAAAAGAGTGGGACAACACAACACATCTTCTATAAAGTTTCCTCGCATGGGCCTGGAAGGTCAATTGTTAGTTGAGCCACTAGAGATTGTTTGTCACGCCCCGACTTCAGTAAGTTAAGATTATCATTTTATATCGAGATAAATATCTATTAAACAACATGGTACTTGATGATTCGGTAAACACCACCACCAGATGAGGTGTTAATAATCTCAAACTAGCAATAACAATGGCAACACAAGAATAAATGTCTAGTAGAAGGAGGTGAGGAGAAGAGGGTGAACACTAGTATATAAGTGGTTATGACAATCTGGCCTACGTCCAGTGTGAGTGTGTGAGTAATTTCACTAGATGAAGGCACTCATGGCCATATATACAATATCTCAAGCTTTCTCTCTCTTTTGCCTAAACAAACAGAGTTTTAACTAGGGTTGTAATTATCCGTCCCTTTACAAGTTAGAGGAAGACCTCTATATATAGTGCTTGGGGGGTGTAATGTACCCCCAAGCATGCAATGAGCATGTGTATGAGGATCGAACCAGTATCCTGATGACACTTGGCTGATCTTATGTAGATAATGATGAGCGTAATATTCCCTCACGTGAGGGAAATGATTCAGTTATAACTGATTTGCCCACATGTTACAAACCTTACATATTCTTGCATATGCTCGGACTTGTGTCCCTGACTGATGTAACCTCGGCCTGGACGAGTACTAGGTTGGTGAAGTTCGATAGTGTTGCTTTGCCTTGTCAATAGCCATGATGACCTCGGTCGGGAAAATTGGCTGAGGTTAGTCATAAAGGTGAGATAAAACGTCGACGCAAGCAGAGTAGGATGCTGACGATAACCTATCCCCATAAGGCACTGCTGACCTCGACTTCTGCAGAGCCGAGGTTGGACAAAAGAGAGACGACCTTACAGAATACTACCTTTATGATGGCAGTTGAGAGCTTCCTGTCAACTTAGCTCTGAGACATGCCAAGGTTAGTGACTCCGAGTACGAGGGCGCACTTTGGGCATATCAATCACCCGCTAGACTTTAGAGTAGGTGATTGAGGGGTATGCTAGGCCGAGGCTGAGTTTCTTTTAGTGCCTTGGGGTGTAAAGCGATTCCTTGACACATGTCACTCACTAAAGTGACTAACAATGTGGCCATCCCCGATCCCCTCCGTAGAGGGAAAGGATCGAGAGAGCGCTTCGGCCAGCGTCGTTTGAGATGTGGTGTAAAAATGTAGAGAGATTTAGAGTCGCCAGTCTATTTTACTCAAAACAGACAAAAGAAAAAGGGTAAGCCACCCCGAAGGATGGCATCCAAAGACATACTGGTGCGTGCGAAACCAAAATGATTCGAGAAGGGTTCGGAGGCTTAGTTACGAAATGGGAAGGTGTTAGGCACCCATTCCGCCCTTTTGGTCTCTCATGGATATCTGCTATTTTCCTTTATGTTTACCCCCCTGATATGTGTGCATGTGTATATATAGAATAGAGGTAGGAATCCTCGACTTGTATCATGGAAAAGACAAAGAGAATCATCCGTAGGAAGATATAAGAATAATATTAAAAAAATAAGATTTACGCGATTACCCTATGTTAATCGTTATAATGGAACGATAACGCATATGGAGTAATACGTCACTAAGAACAAATATATATAATATAAGAAAAATGAATTTATAGAAGATAGAAAATGAGAGAAAAGGTGGGAAAAAGGACTCGAGTCTCGAGTTTTACCCCGAGACGCCTACGTAGCCTATAAAGGCATCAAAGTTCACGTAGTTCGCATACAAAATGAGGGGTGGAGTTTATCCCATAAATCCAAATGGGGATCTCTTATTTGTGAGTATGTGTGTGTGTGTGTGTAGAAAAAGTGTTTTAGTTGTGAGAAAAGTGTGGAAAAAGTGTGAGAATCCCTATTTGGAATTTATGAGCAAACCCTCTTTTTCTTATTTTTTGGGTTTAATTTATATGAAAATAAGAGATGCGCAATAATACTAAATAAAAAGTATATTAGGATGTGTGAGATGAGATAATAAAAGTGCTAAATAAGAAAATAAGTTATTGGGAATTTAAGAGAATTTAAGAGAGGGTTTAAGAAAGTTGGACCTTCTTGAAGATCTTGAGCTTGATCTTGAATGTTGGAGAGCAGCCCTTGCACTTGGATGATGATGAAGAGTGGTTAATCCACCAAGTTTTATGAAGAGGATGATGAAAAGTGGAAGTAAAAAAAAGATTTGGAAGTTGAAATCACGCTGCCTTCGAGAGAGGGTTTTGGTATTCGCTGAGAGAGATTTCTATCAGATCTGGGCTCCTCCTGCAAATGAGGTGAAGACATCCTTTTATAAGCTCAGGTCACTACCGATTGGCATATACCTGTTCCTGCCTATCGGCATGTGCCGATAGGCGGGGTCTGGAACCTGCCATTTGGCAGTGCGCTTCAGGCTTTTTCGGAAAATCGACTGCCGAGGGCAAACTGTTGGTCAGAATCGCGCACGGGGCATATCATTGGAAAGTTACTTCAGAGACCTTAGAAAGTCCTTTGGACTGTTTCCGGTTTTGGGAGTTGACTTTGGGTCAAATATGGCTCGGAAGCGTTTGTTTGTCCATTGGACGGAGAATCGTTCGGACACACACGGATCGTTCGTCCTTATGGTAAGTCCGAATCGTGCACGGGGTGGACCGTTGGAAAGGTTAGGAGATGTACTTCGACATTCCAAAGAGTTTGACCCGGTTTAGAGAGTTGACTTTGGTTAACCGAGCCCGAGAAGCATTCGGTGACCTCTTGGAGTCAAACTGATCGTTCGTCCGCATGGAAAGTCGGAATCGCACACGAGATGGACCGTTAGAAAGGGTATTCAGTGCCCTTTGAAGATTCATTTTGCCTCGGTCGAGATGAAGATTTGGTCGAATAGAGCCCGAGAGTGCCCAGTGGCCTCTAGGTCAGGTTTCAAACGCAAACAGATTATTCGTTCACATGGTAAGTCGAAATCGCGCACGGGACGGACCGTTAGAAAGGGTATTCAGTGCCCTTAGAAGATTCATTAAGTCTCAATTGAGATGAAGAGTTAGACTTTTTGGTCAAACTGAGCCAGGGAGTGCCCGATGGCTTCCAGGTCAGTACTCGGGACATGACCTAGGTTTGTAGTGATGAAGGGAGGTACTAGGGACCTAAGGAGAGTTAGGAGTAACAGAATGGGGTGTCTACAGAGCCCCTCGATGGGTGAGTTTAGAACAAATGATGACCGTCGAATAGACACCAGATGATGTTTTTGAGGGAGTGTGACCGATTCAGAGGGTCGAGGCCAATTCTGAGGACCTAAGGAGTGTGCTGGGGATGATCAATTTTGCGGATCAAAGCTGAATCTCCGGACTTAGGGTAAAGGTTTGATAATCGAGGTCAATTCTGATCCAAATCAGGTGACGATCCAAGACCGGGGTCAATTCTGACCCGAGAGTTATGACGATCGAGGACCGAGGTCAATTCTGACCTAACTCAGGTGATGATCCAAGACCTAGGTCAATTCTGACCCAAAAGTGGTGATGACAGAGGACTGAGGTCAATTTTGACCTAACTCGGGTGACGATCCAAGATCGAGGCCAATTCTGACCCAAGAGTGTTGACGACCGAGGACCGAGGTCAATTCTGACCTAACTCAGGTGACGATCCAAGACCGGGGCCAATTCTGACCCAAGAGTGGTGACGAAGGAGGACCGAGGTCAATTCTGACCTAACTCAGGTGACAATCCAAGATTGGGGCCAATTCTGACCCAAGAGTGGTGACGAACGAGGACCGAGGTCAATTCTGAGCTAACTCAGGTGACGATCCTAGATTGGGGCCAATTCATACCCAAAAGTGGTAACGATCGAGGACCGAGGTCAATTCTGACCTAACTCAGGTGACGATCCAAGACCGAGGCCAATTCTGACCGAAGAGTGGTGACAACCGAGGACAGAGGTCAATTCTGACCTAACTCAGGTGATGATCCAAGACCAGGGCCAATTCTGACCCAAGAGTGGTGACGACTGAGGATCGGAGTCAATTCTGACCTAACTCCGGTGACGATCCAAGACCGGGGCCATTTCTGACCCAAGAGTGGTGACGACCGAGGACCGAGATCAATTCTGACCTAACTCAGGTGACGATCAATTCTAACCCAAGAGTGAATAAATATGGTATTTTGATTTTACTGGAGAAAGAGCTTTGTGATTTTGATCTGAGCTGGGGAGCTGATAGCTGAGGAAGCTTTTAGGAGACCTCGCAGGGGGGAACAACCTATCTTGGTGCTGTAAGATAATTCCACTGGGGGAAGTGATCAGGCGATCCTTAGAGATCCTCCGGAGCTTTGCCGGGAGGAGTTTCACTTGATTTTTGAGGATTACGCAGGGTGAAGAAGGGTTATGCTCAAGGGAAAGCGAAATTTTCTCAGTGAACATGTTCAAAATCCATCCTGGGATATTTAGGAATTTTCCCAGAATTTTTCGGGGCTTTCTGGCATTTTTTAGGAATTTCTGTACGACATTTGAGGTGGGGTGCCGGTCGGCATGGTATGAGGGGTGCCATTCAGTAGTGGGATGGACTTTTGGGCTGCCTCGGGAAGGGGAGGAGTCAGTGCCGATCGGTTTGGTAAGGTGAGGTGCTGATCGGCATGGCGCTTGGCATCCTATAAAAAGGGAGCGAATCCCTTTATTTTTTCACAGCTTCTTTTGCTCTCTCTCTGCGATTCTTCTGCAGATCGTTCTAGCGTTCCGATCTTCAAGAAATGGTGACTTTTGTGAGCACTGCAGTCCACTGGGAGTGGTTGACCGTTGATGACTGGGTAAATATGGATTGGAGGGACAGGGTGCCCCTTGCTTTGGAGAGTGAGAACTCCTTTGATGCGTTTGAGCCTGTTGCGGATGAGTGGACCTTGCTGCGGGAGCCATCGCGTCATCGCTCTTCGAGAGTGATTCCCGACGGTTATGTAAGTAACCTGACCTTTGGCATTCCTTTCTTTTTGAGTGATTTTTCTTTCTTTCTTGACTCTTGATGAGATTTTTCCTTTTTACCAGTCCGATATTTCTTTGAAGAACATGCGTTCCTGAGGGACGACGGGGCTCAGTGATGTCTGGGAGCATCTCCCACCTGTGGTGTGCTGGGTGGTCTCATCAGCGGGTTTTGGGAGGTTGGCATCGATGCTGGATGAGACGCCTCGTTCGACAGCGGTCTTGTGCGCTTTGGGAGAGAGGTGGTGGGACACTACCCATACCTTTCATTTCGGCTTTGGGGAGATGACTGTGACTCCCATAGATGTGCAGCAGCTGCTGGGGCTGGATTGTGATGGAAAGCAGATAGAGGTGGATCGCTCTTTACGGGTGAGATCGGAGGCAGTGCATGCGGCATTTAGTGATGTGAGGAGGATTATTTTTGGAGATTCTATCCGACTGTCCCTGCTGAAGGACGTTTTGCTGAGCAGGGTGATTGATGTGGAGGATGGGCTGCAAGTGAGGCAGATGGCCTGGTTATTTATTATGCTGGTATTGGGAGGTTTCATGGTGGCGTCGAGCGGCGACGTCGTCCATTTGTGGTTCTTGCCGTACTTGAGGATGTTTTCAAACATTCCTTTCTACGATTGGGGGAGTCTGACCTTGGCGACCCTTTACTCTTCTTTAGATGCATTCAGCCGGTGCTGCCGGCAGACCTTTACTGGGGCCACATACCTTCTTGAGGTATTCTTTAATTTGCGCATTTATTTTCATACATTTCGCATTTTCCTTTCACGCATTCGCATTTTCCTTATGCGTCTCTTTTTATTTGCGAATTCAGACGTGGTTCTATGAGGTTATTGGGTGCAACACCCCGCAGATCGCTTTGAAGGATGACACTGTTGGGGTCGTCTGCCGATTATATCAATGGCGTAAGTCCAACCGACGGTCGAAGGGATCTCTCTCCCTGGAGGCGGTGCGTCAGGTCTTGAATGACCCGACTAGTGGTAGGGTAAGACTCTTTCCATTTCATTCTTGATTTTTTTCACCTTCTGATCTTGTATGGATTTATGCTTGCTTGGTGATTTTCAGGTGACCTTTTATCCCTGGGGAAACAACCATTCAGGATGTGAGGGTGACCGGGGTGAATGCGCGGATGAGGCGTTTGCTGGCGCATGAGTTCGGCCATTCCTGGTACCTCGGGGAGAGGGTGATTCGACAGATTGCTAAGGAGGAGGTGGTGGTGCCACCCGCGCAGCCTCCTACGTCTATGAGGTGGGAGAAACAGCTATTGGAGGATGAGAGGATCGCGGAGATGATTGGCGAGTCCTACTCACTATACACCGATATGGCTGCGCCGTATGACTATATGGATTTTGTGACGATCTGGTTGATGGCGCCCAGCATATATGATGCGTTGCCCTTCCTTCCTACAGGTTCGAGTCGAGCGGTGGGATCTTCCCACAACAGCGGTGGTCCATCGACATCTGCGGCGGCGGCGACCTCGGAGGTCCCTTTTGTACGGTTGCATACCCCTTCATACAACATCCGACGAGCTGATGGAGGGATGGTGCCTATGTTACACCGTCCTCATGCGATGGATTCGGAGGAGTTGGGTTTTACAGAGGAGGTCCTTCGACCTGCGGTATACCTTTCTGTTCCTCTCTTTCTTTTCTGTTTTGGTTATTTTTGCTTTGATACTGATTTCAACTTTTCTTGTAGCAAGTCCGGGTGTCGACCACTTGGCTCAGGGACACCAGGGACTGGATATCTTCGGCGACTGTCCATATTCGGGATACGGTTCCTGTTACTTCTTACTTGGTGCTGTCTCCTTCGTCCGGAGAGGACTTTGGCTCGGGTAGTGGTGGTGTGTCATCTCGCCGTAGGGGGAAGAGAGCACGTCGCAGGGGTGGAAGTTCTTAGTGAGAGAGAGAGAGGATAGGGGTTCGGGCTGAGTCCCGTTGTTTTTTACTTTTTCTTTTTTTTTATTTCCTACAAAATTGATGTAATACAGAACACAAATATATGCAATGGAGTTTTTTTATTATCTTTTATTTATGATGAATGAATGCATGCACATGCGCTTTTTACTTTGCTGCTGAGACCGTAAAAAGGAATATTTTTGGAATTTTTTTTGAAGGAAAGTTTTTAAAAAAGGAGAGAATATAAGGAGAAAAGGTGATTCTTGAAATTTTGTTGAGAATATCAATTTATTTTTATTGAATTTTCTGATTTGACAAAAGAGGGAAAAAGGGAAATTTCTAAAAATAGGGGGGGGTGCCGGTCAGCAATCACCCTGACCTGCCTCTCGGTAGTTCTGTCCAGTCCCATTAATAGAAAGCTTTGATTGGTACCCTCTTCAGGCTTTGGTACTTTGTGGGGTACGATTCCCTCCGATTTCTATAGGGATTATGTCCCTTGTGAGGGTTTTCAAGTATAAAAAGGGGTGAGGGTGGAGTGTTTTCATCACACCTTTGCATTCTTACCCACTTGTCCATTATCTTTTAGCCTTGCAAGATGGCTCTCCCTAGTAGCACCGAGTTTGCCAACTACTTCAAAGCCTCGGAAGCTATGTGCTCTTATAATGTCTACTGTGAAGCTTTCAACATGCGTCGAGTCTCCTTGTGGCGCAATCGGCCTCTTGAGTGGAACGTGCTGATGGCGGCGGTACAATTCTGGTACCCCAAAGACCATGTATTCCGCTTTGGGTTGGAAGAAGTTTGTTCTACCTACGAGGAATTTTCTGCCATGCTGGGTGTAAATCCCAGTGTTGTTGCGGCTTTGCCCGAATTTTCCCACTCTCCTAGGGATTTGTTGGATGGGCTTCTTCATATTCCGCCTTCGTCGGCCAAATCATTGGTTGCTGGAGGAATGATCTCCCTCCCGGCGGTGCTGTGGTCCATGCATTTTCAGGAAGTAGGTGATGCTGGATATGCTGGAGCCGTTGTTCTAGTCATGATTTCAAAATTAATGCTGGTGACTGGGGAGGTGCAAGTGGACCCACAACTTACAGCCATTACCTCGTGGATGTCATATCGTCCCAATCCTGCGGCGGTGATATTGGCGGAGACCCTGAATGGCCTGGATGCCTGGAGAGAAGGCCGTTCTGACTTTTTGAGGGGTAGCCCTATGATGCTGTTCATGTGGTTGTCTGAAAGATTCCGCTTAGTGACTCCTCCAGAGTATCCCTTTCCGGCTGTACCCAACTTCTTTTCACGCTACTTCATCAGCGCTGGCTTATATGTTGAGAACTAGGAGAATTGGCTTGTGGAGTATGGGGCTCATGGGCTGTATTGGTTAGTGCCTTGGTGGGGATAGTTGCAGCCTGTTCTGGAGCTAGGAGAGTATTCATATGTGCGACTGGTTGGTCTCAGACAGACCTCTTTTTATTTCCCTTGGCGGCTTTTGTGCCAATTCAGCTGGGCGCAGGTCGTGCCCTCTCGGACCTCAAATTTCTTTCTGATAGAAGATTTGACTGAGCGCTTGCGTCTGTTGCTTGGATCTCTATGGGAAAATCGGCGTCCATCGACCCGTCCCTCTCAGTCTGTCGGGGAGGTTTGGCATGTCCCCAAAGATTATATGAAGTGGTTGTCGAGGAAAGTAGTCAGCAAGATGTTGGCAGTGGAGACTGGACAAAGATGGTTTGTTTTATCTAACAGCATGGAAGGGGGTGTTGTGGTTTTTTCGAAGATGGTTAAGGCCCATCGGTTCATGGAATGTTTACGGCACTCTATTCAGGCAGGGGAAACTTAGGGACCTCAGGATGAGGGTGAAGGCTCCTCTGGTAGCTATGGGTAGGACTCTTGGAGAGTTTATTTATGTAATAGGGAATGTATGCGGGGCTTTTATTTGGCTTTTTATGGTAGTAGGGGAAGGGAGTTATCCATTCCTTTTTCTTATGTAATCCGTGCTGAATTTTCTTATTAATGAAATAAACAAGTTTCTGATCATCCAGCTGTGCCTTTCGATGAATTTTGTATTTTGAATTATCTATACTGATCGCTAAGGCATACATAATCCTTTTGTTTGAGTATTTTTAGAATGAACCGCCGTTCTCGGAGGTAAGAAAAGAATAGTATTTTGTGAAAAAGAAAGGGCCACACTCATGTGAGGTGTATGAGCTTCCTACGTACCTCTGGGGTTTTTGAAAAGTTTTAAAATAGTTTTTTTTGTAGAGGATCAGGCCCACGTAGTTCTGGGTAGAGAGAAATGCAGAGTTTTTTTTAGAATAGAATAGAAAAGGGGATGAGAAGAGTCGTAGTGCGCCAAGATTTCAGACTTAGGGGTAGAATTTCTTGAGACGGTCCAAATTGACTGGACGAGCCATCTCTTCCCTATCTAGGTCAGTGAGCATGGCGACACCTTCGGATAAGATTTTCTTCATAATGTAGGGGCCGCTCCAATTGGGCTTGAATTTCCCTCTGGGGTCCCAGATGGGTTCTATTATCTCCTTGAGGGCTAAGTCTCCCTCTCGGACACCACGGTCTTTGACTCTCTTGTTGAATGATCGCGCTATTTGGCGATGGTACCCTTGTATGTGGTACAGTGATTTTAACCTTCTTTCATCTAGGAGGGCTAGCTCATCGAGACGGCTTTGGCACCAGTCTTCTTCACTAACTTTGATTTCGAGCATGACGCGTAGCGAGGGTATTTCCAGCTCCACAGGTAGGACTGCTTCCATGTCGTAGACCAGGGAGTAAGGGGTATCCCCAGTAGAAGTTTGGATTGAGGTTCGATAGCCCTATAGGGCGTAGGGGATCCGGTCGGCCCAATCTCTACAATTTTCGGTCATCTTACTGATGATGGCTTTGAGGTTCTTGTTGGTGGCTTCAACTGCACCATTAGTCTGAGGTAGGTAGGGAGAAGATTTGTGTCTCTGAATCCCATACTCGTTGACTACTTTCGTGACCTCTTCTTCGAAATGTAACCCGCTATCTAATACCAGCTCGTGCGGGACCCCATATCGACAGATGATATTTTTTTTTTGAGAATTTGGCCACTTTCTTAGCATTCAATACCGCATATGACTCAACTTCGACCCATTTGGTAAAGTAATCGATGGCAACTAGGATGAACTCATGTCTATTTGAAGCCTTTGGTGTACCCTTCCCTATGATGTCGATACCCCAGGTGGAGAAAGGCCAGGGAGAGGTCATGTTGTATAACTCTCGTGGAGGCAGGTGTTGAAGATTGGAGAATTATTAGCATTTGAGGCACCTACGGACATAGGCGGTGCAATCCTGGATCATGGTGGTCCAGTAGTAGCCCTATCGGATGATCTTCTTGGTAAGCATATGAACATTCATGTGGGGTCCGCATTCCCCGCTGTGGATCTTCTACATTATTTTCTCAATCTCAGCCCTAGCAATATAGTGTAGATGATCAGTTCCATCGAAGTTCTTCTTGAGTAGGGCTTTATGACAGATAATGTACTAGGCGGCCAGTCTTCGGAGGGTTGTTTGATCTTTCTTATTGGAACCCTCGGAATACCTACCATGTTTGAGGAGGCACCAAATATCGTAGTACTAGCAATCGGCTAGTTCAGGATCTTCGGTGGAGACAAGCTCAATATGGTAGCAATGGGTCAGTTTGTCTTGCTTTTGAACTAAGAAGGGGTTTATTGTTGTTCCCATAGGCATGTCGACCATGGAGGCCAAGGTAGTGAGAGCATTGGCTAGGTTATTCTTTTCTCGGGGTAGGTAACGGAAGGTGATATCTCAGAATTGGGAGGCTAACTCTTCTAGTTGGGCATGGAAGGGTTGGAGCTTTTCGTCCTTGACTTTCCACTTTCTGAGAACTTGACGATGATGAGGGCAGAATCCCCATAAACATCAAGGTATTTAATACCTTTCTTGTGAGAAACTTTGAGGCCCACTGTGCATGCCTCGTATTCTGTCATGTTGTTGGTGCAAGGGAAATCCAATTTAATGGCGATGGGAGTGTGGGAGTCATCTGGGGCGATCAGGAGTATCCCAATGCCATATCCCTTGTTGTTGACTCCGCCATCAAAGGACATTTTCCATCGAAGGCAGTCTTGAGTGGTGCAGAGGATATTTTTATCTGGGAATTAGGAGATCTGAACCTCCACTTCTTCTATGGGGTAATCAGCAAGGTAGTCAGAGACGGCTCTTCCTTTAAACATCTTTCTGTGTGACGTACACAATATCGAACTCGGTTAGGAGCATCAACCATTGGGCCATTCGACTGGATAAGGTGGGTTTCTCAAGCAGGTATTTGATGGGATCCATTCAGGATACAAGTTTGATGTGGAAGGAGAGCATGTAGTGCCACAACTTTTGGGTGACCCAGACAAGTGCGACACATGCCTTTTCTAAAGAAGTGTAGTTGACTTCGTACCCGGCCAATTTGCGAGTGGAGTAATAGATGGCTCCTTTTTTTGCGAGAGTCTTCAAGATATTGGGCTAGCAAAGCCCCAAATGTAGTGTCGGTTATGGTTAGGTAGAGGAGCAAAGGGAGACCAGGCTGTGGTGGCATGAGAACTGTAGATTGGGTCAGATATTGTTTGATTCGTTCAAAAGCTTCTTAGAAGGCCTCATTCCAAATCTTGGTTGACTCCTTTCGAAGGCGCTTAAAGATTGGTTCACAGATGGGGGTTAGCTGGCTGATGAATCGGCCGATATATTGTAATTTCCCAAGAAAACCTCAAACTTATTTCTCTGTTCGAGGTGGTGGCATCTCAAGTATGGCCTTCAGTTTTGCAGGATCTGCTTCTATCCCCTTTTCGCTGACCATGAATACCAAGAGTTTTCCCTTTGTAACGCCAAAGACACACTTCTGTGGATTAAGTCGCATCTGATACTGTAGCTGTCGTTCGAAGAACTCTCGGAGAGAGAGAACATAACCTTCTCTAGTTTTGAACTTAATAATCATATCATCCACATAAACCTCGACCTCTTTGTGAATCAGATCATGCAGGATGGTTGTGGCAGCCCTTTGTTAGGTAGCCCTAGAATTCTTGAGACCGAATGGCATAACAGTGTAGCAAAAGGTACCCCATGGGGTGATGAATGCGGTTTTTTCTTAGTGGTCGGGGTGCATCTTGATTTGGTTGTATCCGACAAACCCGTCGACGAATGACTTGAGAGCATGACTGGCTGTGTTGTCCACGATCATTTTGGAGAAGATTTATTTATATCTCGGTAGTCCACACACATTCAGACCTTCCATACTGATTTTGGCACAGGTATAATATTGGCTAGCCATGTGGGATATTCGATCACTCGAATGAAACCCACGCTCAACTGTTTGACCATCTCTTCTTTGACCTTGAGCGACCATTTGGTGCGGAGTTTTCTCAATTTTTATTTAATCGGCTTGTAATCTGGGAGAGTGGGGATCTCGTGCTGAGCTATTTCAAGATCAATGTCGGGCATATCATCATAGGACCATGCGAAGACATCCACGAACTCCTTCAGCAATTCTTTGAGTTGTGCATGCTCATGCTCGTTAAGGGTGGCCCCTATCCTAATCTCGCGCAGTTGGCTACCAGAACCGAGATTAATAACAACCGTCTCTTCTTCATTAACTTGAACGCGGTTATGTTGTTTATTATTAACCTTATTTAGATCAGTAAAGAATTATTCATTTGTAAAATCATCATCATCAAAAGTTTGATTAGAATTCAAGAAGTTAATGTAAGGCACAACAAGATACTCAAAATCTTCATTTATTTCATTGATAGGAAAAATAGCATTGAGAACCTCATCAAAAGAGGTCTCGATTACATTTGAGCAGAGATAGACAACAGAAGAAAAAATAGGGTAAACATTGGGGTTAGGGGAGATTTCAAGAGGTAGAACTAGCGCAGCATGCCAGTTGAGGAGAGGCGTATCAACAGCTTTAATCAGACGGGATGGGTCCATTGATGTAGTGTCTGAATGAATCATACACAATGACAGCCCTAGTATCTTCCAGTTGAAGGGATCTTCGGAATCACTTTCCTCAGTCTCTTCGATATATTTGATGAGCGGTTTCACCTGGTGTAGGAAACTTTTGGCCCATGGGTAGCTATCTTGGAAAAAGATCTCCATTCCAGGTTTCATCTTCTTGTCTATGTGGTCATACCATGGTTCTGGAAAATCGCAAAAGGGGAAGTCCTCGCTTTCTTTGATGAATCGTCCATTTAAGGAGTCTCCTGAGATAGTTCGGATGCAGTCTAGTCCTCTCTTTGGTCGAGACTGGCGGATCATTTTGGGCTCTTATTCTGATGGTTGATACCCCAAGCCGCAAGGAGGGAAATGTTTATTCAATTCGATGGGCTTAAGTATCCCTTAATGCCTTTGCCCTAGCCCCAGTATGGGCATGAAGTGCATGTTTCTGAACATCTGAATCACATTAACATTGCCATGAGAGTCATATTCTGGATAAACCCTTTCTTTAAAACCGTCCCCTGTCGGGAGTAAGAGTGGCTCAACGTGGAATCCTGATAGGAGCATATCATTTGACCCGTGTTGTATCTCAAGAATTGGACTGCTGGTGCTTGTACCCTCGGTATTTTCGTCGTCGCTTAAAATGGTGATGACTCGCCTGTCGGAAAAGAACTTCAATTTCTGATGGAGTGAGGAAGACACACCCTTGATGTTATGGAGCCAGGGGCATCTGAGCAACAGGTTGAAACAAGCTGGGATGTCGATGACTTGGAATTTAACGACAGGGTTTATAGGGCCAACCCCTATTACAAGTTTTATGGATCCCATCACCTCACAACGGGTATTATTGTAGGCACGCACAGTGGTGGAGGTTGTAGCGAGGTCGCTTTCTTTCAGTCCTAAACACTTGAAGGTTCTTAGTGGGCAAACATTCAAGGCGAATCCGTTATCGACAAGGGAGAAAGGCACGGCCTTTCCCATAACTTCGACGGAGATGTTAAGTGCATGATTGTGATTTGGCCCAATTCTGGGGATTTCTTCTTCAAAAAATGATAGCATTCGGGTAGAGGTCAGGGATCCGACCATATTTACTACTTCTTCTGGTGTGGTAGATGGAGGAACTATGGGTCCAGTGAGTAATTTGATTAAAGCATTTTTGTGCAGCTGGGAAGACATGAAAAGCTCCCGTAGAGTGATGTTAGCTTGGGTTTTCTTCAGTTGATAGAGGATCTTGCTTTCCTCGACGGTCATCTCTGGAATAGGAAGGTTTTCAATGCCCTTCCCTTTGTCATTTGTCGGTAGTGAGCTTGGAACTTGGTAATGTCTCCCTAATCTGGTCATGTGATTTACTGAAGAAGGAAAGAACATGAACTCCGTTTCCTCATCAATCTCAGGTTGTTCTGCCACCCTATTTATTTCTCCGAGGAGTTCTTCAAATTTGATCATCCCACATATGTCGGCTATTGGTCTAGTTCTTCCTAAAACCTGTTCTTCACTCGAATCTTTGAATTCTTCTCCCCATACGGTGGTAACAATTCTGTCTTTCCCTGTAAGGTCGATGCATTCCACAACTTCAACGGCTTCGTTATACAGGTCTTCCCATTCTGTGGGGATATGTATGATTGAAGGGACCAAACGCCCTTGCAGCTTCAAAGTGTCAAGTAACCCGGTGATACTGCAAATGCTATTGGTTTGCCTAAATAATTCTGCCATAGTTTGGACAATATCATCTAGACTGACTTCGTCAGTTGGTACCACCCATTTGTCTGAATCTCGAGCCCATTTTCGTGCTTCTAAGAACAGTGTACTGAATCTCTGGCAATCGATGACCATCTGTGAGGGCAATTCAGTCCGAACTCTATGAGTTGGTTTAACACCTCTGATAATTCCATACTTCCATTTTCTAAACAGATACGGACAGCGATGCATGCTCTGGTAAGGAGAGACAGTGCCTGATCAGTGAGGCCAGTAGGGTGTAAGAGGAAATATGGGCAAATTTGAAGAGGTTTAGGAGAGTATATGGGTGTGATTTGAGTTGAGGGATCGAAATATAGGTTTTCTTCCAAGAAGATGGCATTGGTGTGATTTGGGAGTGGATTGTGAGTAGTGTTTGGCTTAGGATTGGCTGGTGGGGCGATGGTGCCCCGGTCAATAAGATCTTAGATTATGTTTCGAAGGTGAAAGCATTGGTCGATGGTACGGCCAGCAGTTTGGTGAGAGGCGCAGTGAGCATCAGTCTTAAAGTTTCTTAGGAGTGGATGAGGTTTCGGCTTAACAGGGCTTGATAAACTTTGGAGGGGGGAGCATGGAGCTCAGTGTATTCCCTTTGGATGGGGGCAGGGCGACTTTCTGGTGCCCATGATGTGGTCGGTTGAGAGATATTGTTGATGGTCGAGACTGTAGCACTGGCAGGCTTGTCATACTTTCTAGGGGTGAACTGTCGGACACCTTCTTCGGTTCAACCTCTGTTTTAATAAGGCCTTCATCGATTTCTACTGCAGCCTCTTTGAGAGCTCGAAAGTGGGAATAGTACTGTCCTCCCATCGTCGCTCGGACATGGGGTAAGAAGTTCTTCTTCACTATGTTGACATGCTCTTCTTCGGATGGCCGATTGGTCCTGGTAGCTACTTGCTCCCTCCACCGAGTTATGAAGTTACTGACTGATTCTCCAAGATTCTGTTTGAGCAACTCTAAATCATGACGGGTGACCTCAAGCTCTTCGTTGTATTTATACTGCGATATGAATTCTTGGGCTACATCCTCCCAACTACGGATTCTGGATTCTTCAAGAGATAAAAACCATCGGAGGGCACTATCCTTTAAAGTTTGCTGAAACAATTGGGCCATCACCTCTTCAGAAGCCCCTAGTAGAGTCATGGAATGATGGTAACTGTGAAGATGGACAATCGAGGGTCCACACCCTCCGAACTTCTCGATATTTGGCATATTGAACTTCTCGGGTAACCTTACTTTAAGATAAAGGGACATGTGGATATAGTCCATGTAATTCCCAGAGATCCTGACTTCGTCGAACTTCTTGGTGAGAATCTTGATATAATCTTTGACTTTATTCAACCCTTCCTCCTTTGGATCAGCGACCACAAGCAAGTTGGCCATAGGCTGGGTAATATTTTGCATTGGAAGCTGGGCAGGCGGCGACCCATTGGCAGGAGGGGCACGTGGAGCGTGCTGATATTCTTCCAGAACCCAGATAGGCTCGGGTGGACCCATAGCAAGAGGGAATAGGGACTCGGGCTCTTGAGGAATAGGAACTTGGTTTCATTGCATCTTTCGAACCTCGGTTTAGAGGTTATCAATCTTGGACACGAGCTGAGCTAGGACTGTCGTTAGATCCGGCTGCATGACTGGTACTTGATCTGTATTCTCCATGGAAAATGGAAGGATTCTGAACTTGAAAGTAGTAGAGGAACGGATGAAACTACGGGGTGATTTGACTGAAGATCGAAGCCAGTAGGGAGCCAGGCCAAGGGCTTGCGATCGACCTGAGAAGGCGTAATATAAGATTTATTTTTGAGAAAAAAGGAATAACTATTTTTAAATTTTTGATAAATAAGGGAGAAATGCTTTTGAATTTTTGATAAAGAAGGGAAAAATGTTTTTGGATTTTTGATAAAGAAGGGATAAATGTTTTTGGATACGGGACTCATCATGATTATTACAATTATTATGTTTTCACTTGTATTTAATTCTCCTAAATGCAATGCTAGATGGGACCCAAGCCTGAAAAAGTGGGGTTTTCAATATATGCAAGCTATGGTTTGGACTTGTAACAGGCTCACAGACAGGGTCCCATTTTAAAAATGCGCAAAAATTGGGCGATAGATCGACCCGAAATTTCGGCAGAGTTTCGGATTAAAACCAGCAATCTAAAGTGCGTGTCCTAGATCTGACACCTATATGCGGGTATGCAGTTGGTTGGGTGAATCGTCATGGGTTCCCCCCTTTGGAGTGACTTCCACGATATACGTTTTGCTATTGCGGGCAATCGATACGTGTGGACAAGTCATTTGATATACCTGAGTGTACATGAATTGCCTCACCATATACCTCGTGGGGACGGTACATGTGAGAGCGAATTCGATATACTCGATGTACGTGAATGAATTCCCTGCGATATACCTCTCGTCTGACTTCGGTCAAGCGGTACGATGCGGGGGAACCATTTGATATACGTCGAAGGTACTTGGACAACGGAAGGTGATAGTCATATCGCTTAGGCTAACTGCGACCTGCCAGACCAGCGCCCATGGATATTTGCTATTTTCCTTTATGTTCCCCCCGTGATATGTGTGCATGTGTATATATAGAATGGAGGTAGGAATCCTCGACTTGTATCATGGAAAAGATAAAGCGAGTCATCCGTAGGAAGATATAAGAATAATATTAGAAAAATAAGATTTACGCGATTACCCCTACGTTGATCATTATAATGGAACGATAATGCATATGGAGTAATACGTCGCTAAGAAAAAATATATATAATATAAGAAAAATGAATTTATAGAAGATAGAAAATGAGAGAAAAAGTGGGAAAAAGGACTCGAGTCTCGTGTTTTACCCCGAGACGCCTACGTAGTCTATAAAGGCATCAAAGTCCACGTAGTTCGCATAAAAAATTAGGGGCGGGGTTTATCCCATAAATCCAAATGGGGATCTCTTATTTGTGAGTATGTGTGTAGAAAAAGTGTTTTAGTTGTGAGAAAAGTGTGGAAAAAGTGTGAGAATCCCTATTTGGAGTTTATGAGCAAACCCTCTTTTTCTTATTTTTTTGGGTTTTATTTATATGAAAATAAGAGATGTGCAATAATACTAAATAAAAAGTATATTAGGATGTGTGAGATGAGATAATAAAAGTGCTAAGTAAGAAAACAAGTTATTGAGAATTTAAGAGAATTTAAGAGAGAGTTTAAGAAAGTTGGACCTTTTTGAAGATATTGAGCTTGATCTTGAATGTTGGAGAGTAGACCAAGCACTTGGATGATGATGAAGAGTGGTTAATCCACCAAGTTTTATGAAAAGGATGATGAAAAGTGGAAGTAAAAAATGGATTTGGAAGTTGAAATCACGCTGCCTTCGAGAGAGGTTTTTGGGATTCGCTGAGAGAGATTTCTATCAAATCTGGGCTCCTCGTGCAAATGAGGTGAAGACCTCCTTTTATAGGCCCAGTTCACTGCCGATCGGCATATACCTGTTCCTGCCTATAGACAAGTGCCGATAGGCAGGGTCTGGAACCTTCCATTTGGCAGTGCACTTCGGGCTTTTTCGGAACATCGGCCGCCGAGGGCAAACCGTTGGTCAGAATCGCGCACGGGGCATACCATTGGAAAGGTAATTTAGAGACCTTAGAAAGTCCTTTGGACCTATCCTGGGTTCGATAGTTGACTTTGGGTCAAATATGGCTCAGAAGCATTTGTGGATCCATTGGACGAGGAATCGTTCGGACGCAAACGGATCGTTCGTCCATATGGTAAGTTCGAATCATGCACGTGGCAGACCATTGGAAAGGTTAGGAGATGTACTTTGACATTCCAAAGAGTTTGACCCGGTTTAGAGAGTTGACTTTGGTCAACCGGGCCCCGAGAAGTATTGGTGACCTCTTGGAGTCAAGTGGATTGTTCGTTCGCATGGAAAGTCAGAATCGCGCACGGGATAGACCGTTGGAAAGGATATTCAGTGCCCTTAGAATATTCATTTAGCCTCGGTCGAGCTAAAGAGTTTACATAGGTCAAATAGAGTCCGGGAGCGCCCAGTGGCCTCTAGGTCTGGTTTCGAACACAAACGGATCGTTCGTCTGCATGGTAAGTGGGAATCATACACGGGATGGATCGTTGGAAAGGGTATTCAGTGCCCTTCGAAGATTCATTGAGTCTCGGTCGAGATGAAGAGTTTGAATTTTTGGCCAAACTGAGTCGAGGAGTTCCCGATGGCTTCTAGGTCAGTACTCGGGACATGACCTAGGTTTGTAGTGATGAAGGGAGGTACTAGGGACCTAAGGAGAGTTAGGGGTAGCAGAATGGGGTGTCTACAAACATATTTCCCAAGGTGTCTTTTTGGTTTCCAAGGGTAATGATGGGGGCATTTGAAATCATGCCCCATCATTGAGTAGGTTTAAAACTTTATTCTGTCTCTTTATTTCTTAACTTTCATTTCCGGGTTTAAGATTTTACGATGACTTTCTTTTTTTCGGCGAGGGTTTCTTTCACTGTTAAGTGGTTGTAGGGTAGGATAGTAGTGGTTGAGTGGCGTTAGGGCCAGCTCTGAGGTTGATTTAGCCATAAACTTCCTTAATTTAGGTTCTCCAGTGACATTCTGGTTATCTTCTCCGGTGACCTAGCTTAATGTGTTCTTGGTGTTCTTCATTTGAGGCCTTTCAACTTCCACCCTTTAATTTTTAATTTGGGTTTTTTAAGTTGTGTACCTGTTTGTAGTTTGAGTCTTTCCCTCAAGTGTAGTGTAATATTCCTTATGCTCAGACCCTTGTACCAATTTATAGAAGAGTTCCCCTCTCTTTGTAAGAACACCTTTGAGAAGATTAGGCAGATAAAAATTGCCCAAGAGAAAGCTCGTAGGGCTGAGGCCTTTCCCCTCAGACCAATTTTTCCTCCTCCACTAAAGGTCAAATACCCTGAGCCTGTAGAGCCTACTGAGCCTATAGAGGTTCCTAAGGATCCTGTCCCAATGTCCTCTTCCTCTTCCTCAGACCCTATGTCAACATTTGAAGCAGGTGAATCTGTAGACTCTTTTCAAGAGGCTATGGATTATTCTCCTAAGCAAGGTGAGGTTCCTGAGGAGGCTGAGGTTTCAAGCCGTGCCTCGTCTCACCAAGGTGCTAGCACTTCGTGTAGGTCTTTCGATGTTGAAATCTTAGGGCTCGATGTAGTAATTCCAACTCCTATTAATGCCATTCTGCTATCGACTGCCATCGGGGTTAAATTTTCTCTGAGGTTTCCTGATGGTGCCCCTACAACTTCCCAGGCAGATGTTGCTAGGGATGGTGATAATGATGAAGGGAGCAATATTGATACCTCTGAGGTGACCGAGTATGAGAGTACCGTCAACGAATACGACCTTCATACTTTCAGGCACCTCTATTCCATATATTCTTCAATCATCCTTAGGAAACCTATGAAGGATGAGAGTGCCTTTAATCGATGAGATGGAGAAATCTGTGTTTATGAGAAGATGTTTAAGTTGGGCTTTCATCTTCCTAATCACCCAACCATCACTGCTATACTCCCTTATTTAAATCTTTCCCCTTCTCAGTTGTCCCCAAATGGCCGGAGGGCTATTATTGGGGCCATCGTCCCTTGGAGGGATGTTCACTATTCAGACCTTTGAGTTAGAGTTTTTATAGGTTGTTATGTTCCCTCATCTACCAAGAACCAATCCTACTACTATCACTTCTTAGCTAGGAAATCAGAGAAGAAAATACTCTTGGTTACCCAAACTTTAAATTATAATTGGAAACCTCGATACTTCTTTATTTTCGGGGCATGGGATTTTGGTTCAGATGAGGCTTATGGAACGTCGGTCCCAAGGACCCCTCTGAGACGGGGGAAGGTATCTCTTGCTATTAAAGCCAACCCTGGTCTTATCCAGGATAACTATAAAAACGTTGAGGACCTTTGCAATCAGGGCAAGAAAGGTCCTCTCATTAAATATGAGCATTTGATGACCCCCTACTACCTATCTCATATAGGTTTAGAGGGTGGTACCTTGGAAGAAATTCGTACGTCTTAATTTTTCTTACCTAAGTTATACCTCTAATATTTTGTATTTCTGACTGACGAACTCAGAGACTTGTCTTTGTAGAGCGCCCTCCAGGAATATCAGACGAGTTCTGGGAAATGTCTGCTCCTGGCCTTGTCAAGCTCATGGAAAAAAGGGGTGGCAAAAATGTAGCCCCACCTAACACTAAGAAAAGCGTCGGCACATCCAAGGCTGATGCTAATAAAAAGAGTAAGTACACGATTAACTCGGAGCATCCGACGCTGAGTAAGGCCCAGGCCAAGGATCGTGCCATACCTATTTCTACAGATGATACCCTGACCTCTCATCTATCTCAGCTTAAAATTGGAGATAGCTTGATCAGCCATAGTCTGAAGGCTACCGATGCTATTAGCAGAATAATGATTGAGGAAGACAAGCATTTTCTATTCGCCTTGGATGTCCCTTTGTTGGCCGAGTTCGCTCTTCACAAATCGATTCAGGCATCAGTTGTTAGCTCTTCACAAGTGTAACATTGGTTTTTTAGAAATTATAACTCATATGCTCATATTCTGATCTTCTTCTGCAGGGTTTCTTGTCTTTTTATCGCCTTGTTGATTGGACTTTGCAGAAGCTTCCCCTTATAGAGAAGGGTAAGGAAGCTGAGAAGGTTGAGGCCTCTCTGAATGCAGAGATTGAAGGTTGAAGGGAGCCATCAAGGAGAAGGATAACAACATGTCTCAACTCAGGAAAGATCACGAAAAAGCTCTGAAGGCCAAGGATGAAGTTATTCAGTCCAAGGTTGATGCTGCAGTTAAGGCTGCTTTGGAAGATGCTACTGAGAAGGCTATCGAAGACTATAAGGTCTCAGATGAATTTGTCAGCCTCAGCTTTGAATACATAGAGAGGGGTATTAAAGTGACTGGCAGGTGGGCATCCATGAAGGAGGGTGAGTTTGGGGCCTTGACTGCCTCAGACTTAGTTCGTCTCGACTTTGGAGACCCTCGGTTCGCTCAGGCCTTGAAGGAAGTTGAAGAGGCTGATGCTGCTCCAACCGAGACTTCTCCTCTCAAGGTCACTGAGATTGAAGATGCTACTCATTATGATGATAGAGTTGAAGTGACAAACATCGACCATGACTAGACGACTGCAGCTACAGAGGCATAAGCCCTTTTTTTATGAAGCTTTTTAATAGTTATAATTTTGATTCCCCCTTTTGTCTATAACTCTTATTCTTATGAACTCTGATGAAGGCTCTTGATACTCTATTTTGTAACTCTGAACCCTTTTTATGATAATCATAAGTAGTTCAACCTCTTTAGATTCTATTGCTTCATATGATGTTTGTTTAAAATTCATTTGTTGGCGTTGCCCTATAATTGCGATGTTTTGCCTCTTATTTCCACCAATCTAATGTTATTTTGAGGCCTGAGGGCACCACATCATGGTGTTTTACCCTCATATTTCGCCCAATAGTGATGTTTAAGATCTGAGATCACCACATTATGATGTTTTATCCTCATATATTACCAAACAATGATGTTAAAGGTCTGAGGTCACCACATTATGATGTTTTACCTCTTAAATTTTCTCCAAAATAATGATGTTTAAGGTCTGAGGCAACCACATTATGATGTTTTACCCTAATATATCACCAAATAATGATGTTAAAGGTCCAAGGTCACCACATTATGATGTTTTACCTCTTAAATTTTCACTAAATTAATGATATTTAAGGTCTGAGGTCACCACATCATGCTGTTTTACCCTCATATTTCACCAAATAATGATGTTTAAGGTCTGAGGTCACCAAATTATGATGTTTCACCTCATATTTTCACCAACTTAATGATGTTTAAGGTCTGAGGTTACCAAATTATGATGTTCCACCTCATATTTTCACCAACTTAATGATGTTCCAAGGTCCGAGGTCACCAAAGTATGATGTTTAACCTCCAATTTTCACCAAATAATGATGTTTAAGGTCTGAGGTCACCAACTTATGATGTTCCACCTCATATTTTCACCAACTTAATGATGTTTTAAGGTCCGAGGTTACCAAATTATGATGTTTTATCTCATATTTTCACCAACTTAATGATGTTAAAGGCCTGAGGTCACCAAATCATGATGTTTCACCTCATATTTTCACCAACTTAATGATGTTAAAGGTCTGAGGTCACAAATTATGATGTTTCACCTCATATTTTCACCAACTTAATGATGTTAAAGGTCTGAGATCACTAAATTATGATGTTTCACCTCATATTTTCACCAACTTAATGATGTTTTATGGTATGAGGTCACAAAATTATGATGTTTTACCTCGTATTTTCACCAACTTAATGATGTTAACACAACGTTGCTACTTTTTATTAACACCTTTGTATAAATGGGTATATGTATTACAAAAAGATAAGAACAACTGTAACATCATATGTAACACTTCTTTAAGTGATCGGCATTCCAAGGGTTGGAAAAAGGTTCTCTTTCAAGATTTTCTAGTCGGTAGGTACCAGACACAGCCTAATCAACTACCCTATAAGGACCATGCCAATTAGGATGGATCTTATTTTCTTTTTTCCACATCTTCTTTAGGACTAGGTCACCCATAGCTATAGGCCTTGACTTCATCCTTTGATTATAGAATCTCGCAGTTCTCTACTGATAGGCTGCCTGTCTTATCTCTGCATCCTCTCTTCTTTCCTAGATCAAATTAAGATCAAGTCTTCTCCCTTCCCCATTCCTTTGAGGGTCATAGGTCTGAACTCTATGATTGGGAAGGCCTACCTCTGATGGGATGACAGCCTCTGAGCCTTGGGCTAATATAAATGGAGTTTCTCCTATTGGTGTCCTCAATGTCATCCTATAGGCCCAAAGCATATCATATACCTCTTATATCCATATTTATTTGGCCTCCTACAACCTCTTTTTTATCCCATTGAGGATTGTTCGAATTGTGACCTCAGTCTGACCGTTTGCCTATGGTCGGCCAAGAGAAGAGAAGAACTGCTTGATTCCCACTTTTTCACAGTATTTTTCCAAGGATATGTTCTTGAATTGGGTTTCATTGTCTGAGATGAGGGTGTTTGGAAGACCATACCTGCATATGATGTTCTTCCAGATGAACTGGAAGATCTTTTGCTCAGTTATTATGACCATTGGCTCAACTTCCACCCATTTGGAGAAATATTCAATTGCCACTATTAAGAACTGATAGTTATTTATGGCTCTTAGTAAGGGTACTACCAAATCAATGCCCCATATCGCAAATGGCCAAGGGGAGCTGATTGAAGTCATAGGTTGATGAGGGATGGTGGAGAACCTTTGGCACTTGTCACACTTTTTCACACACGTGACTGTGTCTTTGGCCAAGGTCGGCCACCAGTACCCCTGGGTGATTATCCTCTTAGCCAACGACCTTCCTCCTATATGACTGGAACAAGATCCCTCATGCATATCGTGAAAGATGTGCGAAACCTCTGAAGGGTGGACATATTTGAAGAGAGGTAGCAGGATCCCCTTTTTATAGAGGATATCTCCTAGAATTGAGAATTTAGTAGCTCTGAACCTCAGCTTTCTCCTTTCTAACTTAGACTCTGGAATCTCACCCTCTCTGATGTATCTAACTTCAACTCAACTTTCTTCCTCTTCGATGGTTGGTTTGAAAAGAATCTCAACTGGCACTGTTCTACTTATGTTTGTCCTTGTTGCTGAGGCCAACCTCGCGAGTGCATTAAATCGGTTGTTGTCTAGCCGAGGTATCCTCTTCATCTTAATTTCCTTGAAGCTTTCCAGCATCACTCTCACCCTCTTCAGGTATCTGGTCATCCTTTCATCTTTGGCCTCATACACCCCAGGATTTGGTTCACGACTAACCTTGAGTCAATGTGGACTAAGAGCTGGCCAACATTAAGGGATTTTTCCAAAGAGAGACCTATTATCAATGCCTCATACTCTAAATCATTATTGGAAGATTTGAAGTTGAACCTCAGCGCATATTCAATATCTGTTCCATCTGGTGCAGACATTATCAGCCCTGCTCCACTTCCATTTTCACAGGACGACCCATCAACGAAGAGGTTCCAAATCGTTTCATTAGAGGAGAAGCTTCCCTCTGATAGGGTCCCTTGCTTGAAGAGGTATATCTCTTACTCATTCTCAACTCCCCTTTGACTCAACCTCGTCTGAATCTCGAAAGACGTTTCTGTCTGGTTCATCTACGGCCTTGTGACTCTCCTCAACATCAGCCTCTTCCCTGGTAAACTTGGCTACAAAGTCTATAAGTGCATGTCCCTTGATGGCAAGCCTGGGTTGATAAATAATATCATATTCCCCCAGCTCGATTGTCCAGGTCATTAACCTTCCTGACTTCTCAAGCTTATAGAGAACCTATCTGAGTGGGGAATTAGTGAGGACGACCATGGAGTGGGCTTGAAAGTATGGCTTCATTCTTCTAAAATCATGTATCAAATTATAAGCTAACTTTTCTATCTGAGGATACTTCTGCTCAGACCCTTAGAGTGCCTTGCTATTGAAGTAGACTGGACTCTACACTCCATCCTCTTCTCTTACTATCACAGCACGTATGGCTGACTCTAAGATAACTAAGTATATATATAGCCTCTCCCCCTAAATTAGTCGGGATAGTAGTAGGGGAGACTCGAGGTAGGATTTTAGCTCTTGAAAAGCAATGTCACATTCGTCATTCCATTTGAAGGCCTTTATAAGAACTTTGAAAAAAGGAAGACACTTATCTGTGACTCTTGAGACGAACCTCTTAAGTGCAGTAACTCTCCCGATTAGCTTCTGAACGTCTTTTATAGTTATGGGTGTCTTCATTTCTAACAAAGCCTTGATCTTCTCTGGGTTAGCGTCTATTCACCTTTGGTTGATGATGAATCCTAAGAACGTTCCTTCTCCTACCCCGAAGACACATTTGGACGGGTTGAGCTTCATTCTATATTTGTCCATGGTGTCAAAAGTTTTTTCAAGGTTGGCCACATGTGTTTCGACCTTCAGACTCTTCGTCAGCATGTCGTCCACATAAACTTCCATGGATTTGCCTATATGATCCTCGAACATCTTATTTACAAGACATTGGTAAGTAGCCTCCTCATTCTTCAGGCCGAAGGGCATGACCTTATAACAATAGGTCCCTTTGTCTATAATGAAAGTTGTCTTCTCTGAGTCTACCGAGTCTATGAAGATCTGGTTATACCCTGAATATGCATCTATGAAGCTCATGAGATCATGTCTTGCTGTGGCATCCACCATCTGATCTCTACGAGGTAGGGGAAAATGTCTTTTGGGTAAGACTTTTTTAAATCAGTGAAATCTATACACATCCTCCATTTCCCATTACTCTAGGGTATTATGATAACGTTAGATAACCACTTAGGGTATATGATCTCTCTAATGAACTCAGCCTCTTCCATCTTTCCCTTGAGTATACTCTTTTTCTCTGCTTGATGGGCTTAACATCTTCTACAATATTGAGTTTATGGCACATAATCTCAGGATTAATACCTGGCATATTCTGCATGGCTCCAAGAAAAAAATACTTTCTTTCTTCCTTAATAGCTTTACTAGTTCCTCCTTGACCTCAGGTCTTAGGGCTTTGACAACTTGGATCGTTTTTTATGGATCGTCCTCATTGAGGATGATGGGTTCTACCTCCTCTGCGACTTCTCCCTTTTTGATCTTTGTTTCATCCTTAGGATCAAGTGTGTTGATGTTGTACGTGGTTGTTGCCTTCTTATGAGCATCTCTCTCTTCTGCAGAGTTGAAGTAGCATTTATGTGCCGATGTTTGATCACCTTACACTTCACCTACTCCATAAGGAGTCAAGAATTTTAGCATTTAGTGGACCATTGAAGGCACGACCTCAAATTCCTTGAGGTCTACTTGTCCTATGATGAGGTTGTAAGATGAGAAGACATTTTCATCCATCACAAATAAATTTATTTTTCTTATCAAACTCTTCGGCCACTCATCCCCCATTCTAACATCCATCTCATATATACCCAATGGATGAACCTTTTCACTACTGAATCCAATCAAGGGATGATGATAAGGGACAAACCTAGATTTGCTGAGGCCCAGGCTCTTAAACAAGGCCAAAACATAACATCTGCAGAACTACCCCCATCAACGAGGATCCTCTGAACTTCACACCTATGCACCCTTGTGGTGATGACTAAAGGTTAATCATGGGGAGATAAGATACCCTTAAAGTCAAGTCGTGAGAAATCTACCATGAGGGTGTTCATATCTACCTTCTTTCTCTTCTCGCTCTTAACCTCCATAGATGCCAAGTCCATTACCTCGACTTTAGTCACTGCTTTGGCCTCTGCTACATGAGCCTTGCGATATGCTACCTCTGATACATCCCCTTCTAGTTATCCATAGATAGTGTTCACACTGAAAGAGATCATACTGGCCCTCTTCACTGGGGCATTGTCATCTTTAGGTGGGAGGTCAGGGTCATCGTCATCATTATCTGAAACATCAGCCCTTCTGAAAGGGACATCTTCCCAACATTTATCATTTATTTTCTTTTTAGGGTCGTCTCTTCCCCCCTTATAAGCTCTACCATCCACATACTTTCTAAGTTTTCCAGACTTCAACATCTTCTCAATCTCGTCCTTCAGGGAGAAACACTTATCAGTCAGATGGCCTTGATTTTGATGGAACTCGCACCATAGATTCTTGTTTCTCTTATGTGGAGGAGCCTTCAGCTTCTTCGTCCATCTCAGGGATCTATCATTCTTTATCTCATTGAGGATATATTCCCAGTTCACAGTTAAAGGAGTGTAGTGTGCAAACTTATCATCTGCAACCCTCTTCTTTCCATCCTTTTTCCTTTGAAACTTCCCACTATTACTTCCATTCTCATCCTCATACTTCGCAGCCATTGCTTCTTCTGCGTTCATAACCTTTCTAGCTATTTCTAACAGCTCGACCATAGACATGGGAGGGTCTTTAGCAAGCTTCCAAAGTACCTTTCCTTTCTGAAGTCCTCCAGTAAGGGCTGTCATGGCTATGCTCTCTTCATAATCTTCTACCTTAAATTTTTCCTTGTTGAACCTTGCGATGTAGTCTCTGAGGCTTTCATTCTTCCCGTGCTTTACATAAAGCACGTGAGTAGTCTTCTTCTGAGGCCTTACCCCAAAACAGAAGTTATGAATAAACCGGTTGGCCAAACCTTTGATATTTTTAACTGAATTTTTAGAAAGAGAAGTGAACCAGATATGTGCAACCCCAGTCAAAGTGCTTGAGAAAGCTCGACACCTTATCTCATCAGAGATCGAATAAATGTCTGCTGCAGATTGATACATTTCAATATGATGAACTGGGTTAGTACTATTGTCGTACCTGGGAGACACCATCAGAGGTTTAAATTTGGTAGGGGTTGGGAAGTTAACAATCATTGCCACAAATGGTGAGCCCTCTGAGAACCCCCTCTGTAATGGGTCTCGACTTTTTATGAGGTTCCCTATCTCCCCTTCCAGCCTTTGGATGGAATCATTCCATGGTCTGGCAATGTCGACTTGACCGAGGTTGTCCCAATCCACTTCTAAAGGGTGAACTGAGGGTTCTCCAGCTGCTATGCAACGTCGGCTGTTGACCTCCCCCTGACCATAGTCTCGGCCATGTGGGGGTCGGCTATAATGAGGTCGATGGCCACCTATGCTTCTTGACCTAGATAACCTCTGCCTCAAATCATTAACTGGGTCAAGCCTTTCAAAGGCCGACCCTCTACTTAAGCGATCAAAAGCAGACCCTCTCTGTCGTGCATCACCATCTCGCCTTTCACACTAACCTTGGCTCTGTTGTATAGGATGTACAGTGTTGTTTGAGACTTCATACATCTCCCAAGAGTCTGTCGGGTCATCCTCTGCCTCAATGTCATCATACCTATCCTCAGGGCAAGGGTTTCCTTGCCTCCCCAGGCATAAATTCCTAGGGTCAGCAACATCCCTCCTCCGTTTAGGAGTAGGTTGGTCCTTTCGTTGTGCCTGGGTTGGTCCCTTGGCCTCATACTGTGGCTGAACAGCCGCTGGAGTAATCATCTCCGGTGAGACCTCAGGTGGTCTCATTATATTTTGGCTTAGCTGGGAAAATTGCTCCTGCATCACTTGCTGAGTTGTAGCCAAAGACTTCAAGTCTGCTGCCATCTCAGCCATCTCGGACTGGGGTGGTGCCTGGATAGAACTGGGTCCTCCAACACCAGATGATGGAGGAGGTGGTGGTAACTCCGATTCCATATGCTTGAGCTTTTGATGAGAGGACTATACAACTTGGAAACCTTAAGGGACCTTTTTCAATGGTGAAACAACTTCACACGAAGGACGAGGCCTGGTTCACCACTAGAGTCTCCGGTGAGGTTAAGCAGCAAAAGAGGAAAAGATGAATCTTCTCGTTCCCACAGACGACGCCAAAATGATGATGCGGTAAACATCACCACCAGGGTGTTAATAAGCTCAAACTAGCCATAACAATGGCAACACAAGAATAAATGTCTAGTAGAAGGAAGTGAGGAGAAGAGGATGAACACTAATATATAATTGGTTAAGACAATCTGGCCTACGTCCAGTGTGAGTGTGTGAGTAATTTCACTAAATGAAGGCACTAATGGCCATAGATACAAAATCTTAATCTTCTCTCTCTTCTATGTAAACAAATAGAGTTTTAGCTAGGGTTGTAATTATCCATCCCTTTACAAGGTAGAGGAAGACCTCTATATATAGTGCTTAGGGGTGTAATATACCCCCCAAGCATGAAATGAGCATGTGTATGAGGATCAAACCAGTATCCTGATGACACCTGGCTAATATTATGTAGATAATGATGACCGCAATATTCCCTCACGTGAGGGGAATGATTCGGTTATAACTGATTTCCCACGTGTTCCAAACCTTACACGTGCTTGCATATGCTCTAACTTATGTCCCTGACTGATGTAACCTCGTCCTGGACAAGTACGAGGTTGGTGAAGTTCGATAGTGTTGCTTTGCCTTGTCAATATCCATAATGACCTGCTTCGGGAAGACTGGACGAGGTTGGGCACAGAGGTGAGATGTAACGTCGACGCAAGCAGTGTGGGATGTTGACGATAACCTATCCCCATAAGGTGCTGCTGACCTCGGCTGCTGCAGAGCCGAGGTTGGACAAAAGAGAGTTGACCTTGCAGAATACGACCTTTTTGATGGCAGTTGTGAGCTTCCTGTCAACTCAACTGTGAGACAGGCCGAGGTTAGTGACTCTGAGTACGAGGGTGCACTTTGGGCATATCAGTACTTTAAACCTTTCAAAAAATAGCGCACGTTTTTTTTTCCTTCAAAGGAATGTTTTGATGAAAACATAACTACCTTTATGCATAACTTACAAGTACCAAACAAATTTACTTACATAATTTCTTTAACCCACTTAAGAATTTCGGTTACGTTGTTCCCAGACAAACAAAAATGACTCTTTAAATTATGAAAAATAATCATTGCATATAATATCGAGTGATCTTCATCGCAATCTTTATACAACGGTCTAGACACATCGACTTTCAATCGTTTAAATTTTTGGTCTCCTAGTAGTTCAGTATCAAATTGTTCATTGTGTGCATTATATGTCTCCATAGGTTGGTGATTTTGTTCATGGAGGACTCCATAAGCTTCGTTAATTAGGTTGGTCATTGGACGATGTGTTGTCGAATCATTTACCACTTCCACTCGTTGGTGTTTTATTATGCCGTCGGATACCAATAATTCTTCAGGAACATAAGGCATATGTTTTTCACCATGGTATGTCCATTTGTTATTATCTTGACAAATTTCCCACTTTTTAAAATGTAATTCAACATCTTCTAAATATTTATATTTTTCGTTGATACAATGCGTGCATGGACACGGAATATTCTCACTTTTAAGGGTTCTTAAAAGCATATCTAATAAATTATTGAATGCCTTTAACATAACTATTAGTTATTCGGTCAGTCTCCCCCATCCACTCTTTGTATTGTGGAAAATCCATTTAATAATCTTCAAATTGCAATACTGTGTTAACATGATAAAATAAATATCATGTTGCATAAATATCATTTTGCATAACTTTGTTAACAGGATAATCTTTAAATGGAGGGAATATTATTTGTAAATCAAAGTAAAAAACTAATATAGTGTCAATAACGCACCAATCAATCAAACTATGCAATAACTTAAATACAAGAACACACCAATCAACGATACTACACAACCATTTGAACTCAAATTAAATTAATTTGTCTAGTGATATTATTACAACATAAGAAAATATTACTTCCATCAAACGATAAAGTGGCAAAATGATAAAATAGTTTAAATAAGTTTTCAACCCATCCCTTCTCCACTATCGACGTGCACATGCACATCCTCAAAACCAACATTTATTTCATCAACCATGATCTGACACTCACCCTACTACAAAGTATGACTATGTAATAAAGTTCCTACTTGAGTGGAGATGAGCGTGCACACCCCACCGATATTTTTACCGCTCAGGTCCATCATATAGTATTTCTCACCATAGTAACTGTGGGTTGTTGACAATGATCCAAAACCTGTGACATGATAAGACACTGAGAAGGGGAATGTTAAATGAGGAGCCAACATCTGTGAAGGGAATGGAGAAGGAGGAATCGGCATCTGTGAGGGGAATGGAGAAGGAGGAAAATTTTGAGGATGTAAAGGGAAATCGGGATGCATTGGGGTCTGTAGGGGCATACGACCAGTTAAAAGGGACAAAATTTGTACAAGTTTCTCATTCAAATATCCTAATTCATTTTGAAGCCCCATTACATCACCTTTGGTCCTAGAATGACGTTCATTATTTGACGAGAAACACTTATTAATAGAAGAAAGCTTGTCTATAAGAGGTGCGACGTGTTTGGATTTTGTTATTGACATATACGACCCTAAACCTCTCGTCCTCCATCCATGGTCCTTCTCGAAGGTCTGTGCGATGGCATCATTGTCAAGGTAGTCGAACGGGCTTGTAGATGACTGACTACTCATAGACTCTATTAATTCTAGTGCCTTAGCCAAGTGAGGATGGATTATCTTTTTCTCGTCTTGCATGCACGTACAAGTTGGCCCGATTCAGTATCTTTCCTTTATTTGGGCTGCCTTTTTTCTTGCTCGACCACTCATTCTTAAAATCTTCATAAGATTTCGAGCCGCAGCATTTTCGAGTCCTTCGCCTCATTTTATAAAAAATCAACCCATTGATCGACTGGCATCTCAACATTCGAAAGGACTTTGTCTTTGAGTGACAAAATGTCGGAGCTCAATGCTACCTTAGAGAAATGTTTTTACCTAAGGTTTCTCCGATATATTCAGAGTTGTTCATCAACCTGAGAAATAACCTTATTTTTTTGAGTTTGTGAAAAATGAAAACTGTTTGTTGAATTTCTCGTAAATATCATCTTTAAGAGCTTTATCTATGAGGTTCCAATTATCATCTCCTCCCACTCCCACATTCATTTTTGCTAAGGACAAACACTGGGCTTTAAACTGTTGAACATTATTCTTATCCCCTGTGGTGTTATTCCCAATAGAGAGAACCCAATGGGCTTCTTCTCAACTCACCCGACAGTTTCAGGAGCATTGGGTATGATCTGTTGGATTAATGAGAGTACTTTTCCTACTGTAACTCGGAGTAATGGAGCGAATCATTGGTGGAGCTGAGTATTTATCACCAATTTGTGAAGATAATTCTCCTTAGGGTGGTGACAGCTCGTCGGTTGGAACGTTGTGTCCATTATCGCTCGACATTATCTACAAAAATAATAAAAGTTTAATTTAGGGTATTTTACAATTTAGGGCAATATACAACTAGGTAAGTTTGATTTAGGTTAGTTCGATCTTCCTAATATATACAATGTGTGTGTATACCTACTTTTTTATCTATTTAATGTTTACCCAAGAAATTATATATACCTACTTTTTCATTTTTTTAGAAAAATGTCTCTTACAAACATACATAGAGAGTATACCATACACATATACATACAGAGTATACACACATACATACACAATCCACACACATATATAGTATACACACACACTTATGGGTATATACACATATGCACACATGTATACACATAATACACACACACACTAGTGTATATACACATATATACACACACCAATACATAGAAATACACATACACACTGAAATACACATATATATTCAAATGCACAAATACCTGAATACAAAAAATTAGGGTTTAAGGGTTAACTTTGAGATTGAGATTGAAATGTTAGGGTTTGGAAATCGTCGAAATCACCGGAGACAGGGAAAGTTAAAGGGTTTGAAATTTTTTGAGGGAAATATGAAAATTGGTTTTGGGTTATTATTATACAGACACTGGTCACGGCCTTGAGCCATGACCATATGCCATGACCCCTTTAAAATTAAACATGTTAGCTTGGAAAAAGAACGTCGTCACGACCCAAAGTCGTGACTCCTAAATTGGGATAGTCATGGCCCAAAGCCGTGATAAGGACAATGTGTATTTTGTTTTGTGGTGACGGACATAGATTGTGACCACATCCATGACCAACTTGGAGGGAACTTTGGAGCAAATTTGTTGCCATAATGGTCACCCATGTGTCACGGCTATGGTCCATGACCTATAATGTCCATGACCAAAGTCTGTGACTACCTTCAAGAGGATCCATGACCATACTGGGTCATGGACTTGCCAGGGCAATGTTTGATATGGTCACGACTTTCGATCGTGACCAACTGGTCATGGATCTGGGCTATGACCCCCAAGTCGTGACCATGCGCAGGATTTGATGTAGTGGATCAGACCTAAGTCGTTAGAAGTTTCGTTCAAACATCATTTCAATGAGTTCGACCCCTCGTTTAAACATCCTCTAATTTCCTTGGTCCAAACTTCGTGCCTTAAAAATTCTAGTTCGGTGAGCACAGAGGCCAAAAATTTACCCAAATTTAGCTTATGGTCCACCTCAATAAGTCCTAAGCCCAATTGGTCATACCAAATCATAAAATCTTACAAGTACGATAAAATTACGGGTGCGGGGGTTACATTTTTCCCTCTTTATGGAATTTCGTCCTCGAAATTGTTAATCCATCGATTCTACAAACTTCTGGGATTATCAATCCTTACTCTAATCCATAGGGATATTTTAAGGATATGTCATCGAAGTCCTCAATCACAAAAAGTAATGATACACCCCTCTAATAGGGACTGTCACTATAGAAGCTGACATGCAACATATTCTAATGCTCACTAATAGGGATAGCCATTATGCTATACATAAGAGTCCTTGAGTCCCCACTTATTCAATGATCAAGTTCAATCAATTCCTAAGGCATCATTGTTAACACCCAAGCATACCGACGCCTCTATTGGGGTAGCACTATTTAAGGGTTGACACTCACGCAAGCGTAAACTGCATGTAACTGACCACCTAATTAATTATAGTAATTTTTTCAATTCTTGGGACTACTTATGTTGAGTCTCCTCAAAATTTTGAGTTTTCTTGACTAAGAAAATTCACTTAGACTTGATACTAATTTAACATCGTAAACCCCTCACATCAGAGAGACATGATACTAAGTTCCAAATTATGCGTACAACCAACACCATCCCATAGGACCCTTCTATGAACCTGGGTCACTCAAGGTGTACTACTAGGGATCTCTCACCTAGGCGTTAAATCAATTCCCCCATCGTGGCAAATAACACTTAGCGCTATGTTTCCTCGAGTTCTAACACTATACGATGTCCTTAAGTTATCATCACGCTCTTTACAACTAGAGACACTGACTGCCATGTCGACCAATCATAAGATCGCTCATTCTAAGGAGAATGGATACTATGGGCAAACTATGTGTCTTTAAGTGCATGCACCCTTCCACAAAACTTTGTGCAATAGTAAGGATGTTATTGAACCCCTGTGACCATACCGGGTCCAATCGCACTCTACTCAGCCAAATCGCGTCATATCATAACATGGTATATACGTAGACTACCATAATAGTGGGAACACATAGAATAAGAAAAAATGATCAATCATTCTGAGAAGATCCCATCTACACGCAATGGACAATGGTTTACAAAAAATGGATCTACGCCATAAGATTCAAATTCTACGACTCCTCACAAACATTCTCACTAGGTACTAACCTAGCTCGGGTTACGAAATGTGATGAATTGGATCATAACCCATCCATCTCCAAAAGCCAAAAGTAACATACAAACCTATGGGGAAAGGCTTCCCCTCTTAGGGGTAAGGCTTACCCTTTACCTCCTTGACGTATATGAACCTCTCTAGTTGGCGAATGCCCAATGCCTTTGTCAATGCTGACCTTATCAACCTCTCTAGAGACATCGTGACCAACCTAATACACCCACGTCATTGTCGGTATTATCATACCATGACCGTGTCCCAAACATCTCCGTAGGAAGTTTCCCCTTAAGCGAAACCTTTATCTTATTATAACCTCTAACTACATAAGGTTGTCACTGAGCTTATCTCTAGGTTCTACCCAAACTAAACTTACGTGATAGCCACACCAACCGCCATTAACATTTTAAGAGTAGTAAGTACCACACAAGTCTATATCTCCTAACCCGTATAGATTTGGAAACACATGCCAAGAACTAGTCCTTTCCTTGCTAAGGATATTCTAAATTCTACTTTCGACAGATGCCAACCCATAATCATATTACAATATCCCTCCTAGGGTGCTATTTTCAAGTCTCTAACATAACATCATCAATATGAGTCCCGAATGCATTTCCTAGTACTCCTCAAAATCAAATATGTCACTTCCTACACTAGTCACCGCATGACACTCAAGCATCACGTCCAATCACAATGCAAGCTCTCAATATCTCTTAGAAGGTTAAATCACCCATCTGTGCCAATTCGGATGATAATATCTGACACGTACACTATTCGACTATTTTAAACTTTGACTAATAACCTGAGATTATCACATGACCCTCAATACTAACATCATTAGGGCACTCGTACTGCATAACACCGAACTTAACTGGTTCCCTATGGACACTAATCATATGACAACATAATTTTTATCAAAGACCTAACGAGATTTCTTTGCTTATAATCCTCTCATTGTTGGTATACTCTACACATTTTTCAAAGTTGCATCATATTCTATAAACCCCTGTCATAGAAGACTATGTCGGGTTCACTCCTACATTACTTCAACTCATCACTGTTACACACGTAACACACTTACTACCAATGGCCCGTAACTCTCATTATAACTTACGAGATATAACTTTCCATCGACAAATTACCAAAGCACTTAACTGTAATGATAATATCCTATTAACTACGGTTGAGTGCCCATCCTCAAGTGATGACCAACATGGTTCTATATGCTTACCAAATTGTCAAGTGATTACGATATGATACTATCCCAAGGATCGAGTTAGCCTCATCACATCATCGGCATTAACTACCTGTAAGTACCACATCCAAGAACTTATTATATACTTATCACAAACCAACATTGCCTAGGCATGATACTCTAGCACTTAAAATCCATGTTTGAAACCAGCATTTGACATCCCCAATTCAGTGGACATCATGTAGCTTTATTAACATCTTATTAGACCCTCACACACAAGCAGCTCACACTAAACACCGCGGTGTCACCATTAGTGGCTCTCATTGGTACTTGTAAATAACTAACATATTTAAATCAGAATCACGTGAGAGATTAATGACACTAAATTGGTCGCATGGCACTTGGAAATGAATTACCATCGTGCTAATCTCATTGACTCCACCGTTGAGAACACGAACTAAAACCGTCACCAATCTAGCATGACTGACCCAAAACCAACATCAACATCAAAAGATCGACTACCAAACTCACCACATCACTCTTGAGAGGAACCTTGAACCAAGAGATTTGATACTATTTGTAACTAACGTGACTTAAAATATGTCTCTAACGCGTGTAAAAATGGTTTAAATGTAAATCGATCGCTCAAGTAATAATTCGATAAATCGGGTATCGAACACAGGGACTAAGACGATCTCTCGTAATGAATAGTAAGGAAGATGACTAACCCTAATGATCGACTCACAAAGATAAATAGAAAAGATGATATGGTTGTTAACAACTTATCATACTTCTAATGAAAGAAATATAATTCCTAAGTAATTTAACTATTCATGCAATGACTAGAGACTAAGTGAGTGAACTTGTATGAGAAAAATGAGACGGCGATCCACTCCCGCGAACCTTGGGCAACTACATCGAATATAAAATCTAGAAAAAACTTAACATCTCATTGAAATGAAAACTTTAACTTCTTCCAATAATTATATATGGGGATTTAACCCTCACAATACATAATCAAGAATAAAAGTAAAGTGCGAGACAAGATTGTCAATCCATGTGCCGCATTCTTAAACGCTCCGGTACCTACGACAAATGGAGTTAAAAGTCCTACGACATTAGCATCAACAAAATATCAAATTTCAATTATTTATTTAATTTCTGAATAAATTTTATACCCATGCATAATATGTTAGGTTGGGTTCATGTACCCTAACCCACTAGGAACTTAGACGTACATGATAAAATGAATATTAAACAAGAATTTTACGTTGTATGAATTCATCATCATTAAATTAGGTCTAAGAATGAAAGAGAACAGTATATATCAAGAGAAATACTCAAAAACATGCAAAATAACTCAATAAATTAAGAACAAGATGAGAAAGAAAACTTTATTAAGAAATTACTTGAATTCAATTCAAAAGTAATGCAACTTGATGAAGAAATAAATTGCCTAGGGTTTTTGTCTCCTTCTTTCTCTCTAAGCTAGGTTAAAACTAATGTAAACTATGTCTAATATCAAACTTTAACTCATTCAAGTCATTTTTGCAAGATTCCTAAACCCCTACAACTCTAAGGTAAAAATTCAGAATAAAATAAAAATTCGTGCTCAGGGAAACTGAATCGCTTCCCTTTGGAATCCGAACCGATTCGCATGTCAAACTTTCTCAATTTCCTCTTTTTCCCCTGGATTATTTTCTCGACTTCGAACGCATATAACTTCTTCACTGTAATTGAGGTGTCATTTCTTCCAGTGTTCTTGTGGATTCAAGATTTTCAACTTTCCAGTTGGCTCGGCCTCCAAACTACCGATACAAAATTACTAAAATGCCCTACAACTTTCTTTCCTTTGTTTCTTTCACTGTTTCGATTTCTCTCCCGCATTCACTTGGACGGAATACTTATAAAACACTTGAGAAGTAAAAAAAACAAGAAATACTTGTTGGAAATGGTTCGTAGCATGAATCCGAGATAGATCCAATCTATTTACACCACACAAGGTAATAAAAATGCCTAAATGATGGAGATAAATATGAAAAAATTTACTCTAAAGCAGTAACGCCCCGAATCGGATTGATGGGTTACCCGTGGTCCACCCGGTCTGACCCGACCATTAGGTGTGAAGTGTAATGAGACAACCTATTTAATGTTACAACTCCAATTTTGTTTAATTTAACGTTTCACTTATTTAGCATGCGATTCCAATTTAAATTAATCTACGTCAGGGACCCGTGGGAAGCATCACTAGAATCTGAACATACAAAGCTACTAACACAAAATAAAAAGTTTACTTACCTATGCAATTTCTCTCAAGATACTTAACCGCACGCAACCTTCCATAGCAAAGATGAAGGAATGAACCAAATGCCCACTGGAAAAATACAATGATGCAATATAAAATAGAATGGTAGAAATGAGAGTCTAACACGTTACATTTACATGCACGTGAAACTTACTTATATATATATATATATACACACACTTTAATGCATGAAATCATTTTTATTCCAAAAACGTTACTTGTCTCGATTAATTCACCTTAATCTTGTAAGTGTACTTCCTTTTTCTTGACATTGATTTCTTGATTTAATAAACCCTGTTAAATACCTTTAACAACTACCCTTTAATTAAGGAAAGCATTTCTATCACTGAAATTACCATTTTTCTCATACCAATTTTACCTTAGTATTTTTATTGAGAATCACCTTTCACCACACACAAACACCGTGTTAGAAAATATTTATTTTTACGTGAAATCCCTTCATAAACACACTCTTGTGTTAATTATGGGTTAAACCTCATTAGATTTCTTAATTACCCATTTAGTCACCTCACTTTACCATTTCTTTTTCTTCATGGACTTTAATCAATTTTCTTGCATTACATGTTCATGTTATCCTTTACCAGGACATTTATTTATTCATTCAAGTTAGGTTATCTATTCTCATTTTCATCCCACAAAAAATTTCTTGACATGTCTGACTTGTTATTATATTTTCCTCATAATCTTCCAATATTCACATACTTTAATGAGCTCCACACTGCTAGCTATGCTACCATATGCTCAGAGGGGTTCCGGGCCCTCCTTAATTATCCCAGTGTCATCCAAGTCCATATTAACGTTCTTTAAGATTTTTCAAATGACTACATTACCACACTTTCCTTTACCGATCGAAGCCAAATCCCTGATTTTCATCCTAACTTGTATTACACTTTAAATATTATCATTTCTTGTTCTTTATACAATTACATTGATTTTATCCCAAAAATAACTTTAATTTAGGACCATTTTGTGTAACACCCTTTCCAATATTTTTATTTCATAAAAATGTTTCACTTTACGTAAAATTTTCATTTTACCCATTTGTTTCCAAACTTATCCTTTTCTCCATTTTCACAAGTGTTATTGTCAAAAAACATTGTTAAGTTACACACACTAACTTCTTAAATATTTTTAACTTCTTAACACTTATTTAACACTTTTGAGTAGCATACACCACTAGTTGGAAATCTCTTTATTTCTTTACTTTTTTACGAAGAAAACTCCATTCTTTTACCTTGTGGAGACTATTTCACAAGAAAATGCCATTTTCCCTTTTATTTTAACATGTAGTCTTAATTATCCATCTATCACATTTTCCACCCCCTTAGCAGATTTTAAAGACTAAAATTTTTATTTTATTTATTTCATGTTTAAACCCATTAGAACACTCATTAAACTTTCTTATATGTTCATCATCAAAATACTATAAGTTTATTTACATGAGAATATGAGTTTTAAGTCTAAAAATCCTATTAAATGGGTCTAACATATAACTTGTTCTAGAAATTTCATAATGTTTGCACAAACATACTTTTCAAGAAAAAAGACTTTTTTGTTTTTTCAAAATTTGAATAAGTGTCCATTTTTACAAAAAATCCCATTTTTTCATAAGAAAACTTAAAAAAATTTGTTTATAAAATATCTTTAACAAGATAAATATTCCCTCAACATTTTTATTCCATAAACATGTTTAAACACAAAGTTTCCTTGAAATATATCATTTTTCCAAATATTATTGGACCATTTGTAAGACCATATTCATACATCATAATAAATATCCTTCTAAAATCATATATGCATCATACACTTGAGAGTGCACACACGATCTCAATGGAATAACATATTTAATTAAATGTCTCAAACACAAATCCAGTTTTATCTTTTATCCTAAGACATTAATCTAGGTAATAAAGCAGATAAGTAAAGCATGGAATCACACAATATGTTAGGAAAAATCCATGTTTAGGGAAAACCCTTTTTCAACACTTTATAAAGTCTTACAAGACAACCCACTTACAAAACTTCTAAAGAACAACACTCGATCCGGACCAGTCGAGAGGCGATAATCCACCCTCGGTATCCACCGATAAACCTTTTTTTCCTTCAGCAGTGATCCCACGAGTCACAAGGTCAACAATAGAGTGTGAACTCCATAAGGTATATCAAGTATGGAACTTTTAGGGTGTCAAATGGATTCACAAATATATTGGAGAGGATGATTTTGTGAATAAAAAGTGTTTAGAAACACAAAAAGATGAGAACTTTGTAGCGAATATGTTCATTACATTTTTGCAAAAGCTCTCTTAAAAATATCTTTGAAATAGGTATTCATAAGACGACAAAACATCCGAGGCAACAAAATTCATTTGAATGGAAATAAAAGTCCTTCAAACGAGAATAACATCTCGTTAGAACAAAAAATGTCGTTTGTTAAACGATAATACCAAACTCGTTTGAACGAACTTTTAATGAATTCTAGCAGAAGGCCGTTGTTGGATGTTTGTTCGATATATTAATCTAGTGAGCCTTCTAACGACAACCCCAAGTCATTATAATGAGAAAGAGATCTCGTATAAATAATGTAAAAAGTAAAAAAATGATTTAAAAACCATTTAAAAATTAACCAGTCTCGCTTTTGAATAAAATCATCACCCGAATATAATTATAAATAAATTTAAACTCCTAAAATATGTTATACCTTCTAAAAGCATAGACTTGGAGATGTTGGAGGTTCGGTTCATCATGCTGGCGCGTTTCACTTTGTAACGAGGTATGGGATACAAAAGTAAGCCTAATCTATAAGCAAATTGGCCTGGCACTTCTGAGTTGGCCCGACACTTCTATTTTTATAGCTCATATGAAGCGAAGCATTAATGCTCATAAATTGGCCAGACACTTCTATTTTTATGTAACTTTAATCTTCTTGTCTCCTTTCATTGCAAATGAGGGCTTTTATGCAACCCCTTTCCATTGCTCAATAAAAATAAAGTTTTCATATTTTTTTTAAATCCGGGCAATGGCTCTTATAAGCATATGTTTTTATCTCGTTTTTACATTTGTTCCGCTTTAAAACACGATTGAGATGAAAACATTATAATCGACATGTGACAGGTAAGTGCAATGTTCAACTAAGCTCGTGCTTGTGCGCATTAAAGGAGACTGGGAGTCAAACATGTAGTAAATAATCATTAGTTCACAACGAAATGACGTGGATATGGAATGAACCGATGATCCGGACACATTAAATGTTCATCCATATATGGTAAAAAAAATTATGAAACTCTTTTTGAATTTTTCAAATTTTTCTTAAAGTAAAAAATCTTTTGTATATTTTTTAAAATTTTTAGAAAAAAAAACTCTTTTTGGATTTTTTCTAAAAAAATATGAAAATGAAGAAGATAAATACAATGCTAACACAATTATAATACACTCTAGTCATTATGAATAAGAGATATAAGCATGGGCAGCATCCTAAACTATTTAAAATATCCGAACTCAGTCAATAGTGCAAATTCCAATGATTTCCTAAGATCCTCAAATTGAAGTGTATCTAAAGATTTCATGAATATATCGATTAACAAAAGATCAATGCTCATAAAGCTCATGGACATGACCTTATCCTCAACTAGGTCTCGAATAAAGTGCTCGCGTATGCTAATGTGCTTTGTGCACGAATGTTGGACCGAATTACGGGTAATATGGATTACACTCTTATTATCATAAGAAATGGTCATCGTGCCTTGTGAAATATCATAATCCTCTAACATTTTCTTCATCCATAAGAGTTTCATGAAATAACTCCTAGTAAACGTATACTTAGCCTCTACCGTGGACAAATAGATGGAGTTTTACTTTTTCTAAACCATAGGATAAGATCACTCCAAAATAAAAACACCCACCCGAGGTGCTCCTATACCCATCAACATCCTCGCCCTAATTGGCATCCTAATATGCGGAAAAATGATCATCGATATCAAAGGAATACCAAATACCATATGAAAGAGTTCCACTCATGTATTTGATGATAAATTTAAGATCGAGTAATTGAGACTCTTTCAGGGACGCCTGGTATTGTGGATAGACTCTAACGCCGAAGGAAATATCGAAACGACTAGCGATCAAGTAAAGAAGACTACCTATCATACTCCAATAATGGGTCTGCTCGATATCCTTTCCTAAAGTTCTTTGTTAATCTTAGTTGATGTACTCATAAGGGTGCATGAGTGCTTAGTGAAGTATAAACCAAAATTCTTCACAAGGTACCTTGCGTATTTGGATTGAGATATGAACATCCCATCCTCAAGCCGCCGAACCTAACAACCTAGGAAGAACGTAAGATCACCTACCATGCTCATATCAAACTCACTCTTCATCTCCTTCTAAAAGTTGTGAGCATAGCGGGAGAATGTGGATACAAAGACTATGTCATCCACATAGTCTTGGGCAACCAAAATATCACTACTCTCTCTCCTCACAAACAACGTCTTATCCATTCCCCCTCTCTTAAATCTATGAGCTAAGAGATCAGAAGTTAGCCTTTTATAATAAGCACAGGGTGCTTACTTCAAACCATAAAATGCCTTCTTAAAATAGTAGGCGTGTCTTGGGTATTTAGGTTCTTTAAACACTTTTGGTTGTTCCACGTAAAACTCCTCCTATAGAATTCAATTTGGAAAAGCAGTTTTGACATGCATCTGATAGAACATGAAGCGCAGATGACATGCTATGGCGATTAGTAAGAGGATAGACTCAAGCCTCGTAACATAAGCGAATGTCTCCTAAAAGTCTATACCCTCGATCTGTGTGTAACATTGAGAGACCAACCTAGACTTATTGAGATTATGGTACCTTTCTCATCCATCTTATTCTTGTAAATCCACTTGGTACCAATCACATTTGTCTCGCTAGGTCGGGGGACCAACTCCTCGAAATTGTTCTTGCGAAACTGAATCAACTTTTCTTACATGGCAGATATAAATTGCTCGTCCTTAAGTTCTTCTTTCACATTCTTGGGATCAAATAAAGATGTGTATCATAAATAGCTAACAACATTTTTGAGTTAAGCACGAGTATTGACACCTAATGTAGGATACCAAGTATAGAAGATGGGTTATGAATCTTTCAAACCCAAGACAGTGTCTCACCTAAATCAGTAATGGGTCCACTGTGGTAGCATGATGAAGGATTGGATCATCTACAGGGGGTGAATCATCCTCACACTTGGGGCTAGGAGCAAAAAACTTTAGTGGCTCTTCATTTCTGATCGTGACATTTATCGACTCCATAGCCTTAGAGCTTACAAGGTTAAAAACCTGATAAGCCCTACTTATTGATGAATATACTAAAAATATCTCCTCGTCACTTCGGGTGTCAAAATTTTTGAATTAATCTTTATCTCTCAAGATGTAGCAAGTACTCCCAAAGACAAGAAAATACGATAGGTTGGGCTCTTTCCCTTGTGCGGATGAAGATATACCCTATTTATCGTATGGCATGCGGTTCTCGTTACCTCTGCCTAAAAATGTCTAAGCACGTTTCTCCTAATAAGCATGGATTTATCCATTTCTTGTATCATTCGGTTCTTCCTCTCAGCAATCCTATTTTATTGAGGAGTATGAATCGTCAAAAACTTGTATTTGATGCTGACTCCATCACAATAGCTATCCACTTTGGATTCTTTAAATTCAGTGCCATTGTTACTATGCATTCGATTAATAGTGACACCATGTTTATTTTAAAGGAAACATAACTTAGTTGTAAGGAGCTCAACTTCAACAGAGTTTTCACTCAGAAATCTTACGATACAGTATCAATAAAAGTCATCGACCATCACGAGAATGTATCTCTTTCCACCTAAACTCTTTGAGAGAGTAGGACCCATAAGATCCATGTGAATTAACTCCAAAACTCAATAGGTGGTAATGGTATTCAACTTTCTATGGGGACGTCAAATTTATTTTCTTTATTAACAAGGTCCACAAACCGAGGAAGTTAGTTTCCCAAGCAATGGTAAGCCACGAACTAGGTCCTTTTTCACTAATCTCTCAAGATCTCTAAAGTTCATGCGACCTAGTCATTGATGCCAAAGGTCTATAGTGGAAACCGTGGCACTGTTGCATACAAATGAGGACTTGGGCACAATCCCATAACAATTATCTTCGGTCCTCACTCCTTAAAGTAAGAGTTCACTGGCTTGATTGTAAATGCTACATTCAGTTCGATCAAACTTTATCGCAAACTTTGCATGGCACCGTTGACTTATACTAATTAGATTCACGTTTAACCCTTTCACGCACAACACATTGTCTAGTTTAGGGAATCCGAGTATCTTAAAATAACCTTGCCCTAAATTACTAGACCTACTCTCATCTCCAAAAGTGACTTTACCATCCTTGCGATCCTCAAAGTGGGTAAAAATAATAAATGTCACCTTTCATGTGCCTAGACCACCCACTGTCAAAATACCATTAGGAAGTATTTTGAAGCTCGGGAGAAACATGCACATCAATGGCTTTGACGTCTTGATTAGGTAACCAAGTGGAGGTAACCAGTTGTTTTCCCTTATAATTGTTAGATCTAGTCAGAGCATTGAAACCGTTCTCAAATGAAAAGACAACCATTAAAATTCTTCAATAATGCTTTGTGAAGTCGCGACAAGGAACTCTACTTGCTCTCTAAGACTATCAAAGTCGCTAGAGCTATGTGTGGGAGTATGTGTACCTCTAGTTCTTCCTAATTTATAGGAAAACTCTCTAAGGTGACTTCTTCTCTTGAAAAAAGTGCAAACATAAACTTTTTTTAGTCTACTTCGGTTCACTTTTCTAGGTTGAACGCCCCTTTGTGGTATAAGTTGAGGGTCATAAGGATTAACCAAAAATTTAAGAATCGGATTTGGTGCAATAATGGAAATGGATGCACCGTCATAACCTATTCCATGCATTCTACCAAAACCTAAAGCGGGCCCAAGGAACATCTTACCTACCTTTTTTGTTGTATCCTCGATAGTTATCTTGACCTCCCGGGCACGTTTGATATCTTTCTCAAGTTCGGATACAAGGGATTCATGCTTATCATGGGTCTTCACGGAGGTTTGGAAATCTCTTGTAAGACTAGCATATATGTTCGTCAAGTCTTCATTCTCTCTCTCAACTAAACAAACTCTCTCTCCCAAAGCTTCTCTCACTGAGGATTCACTATCTCTTGCCTATTTCAACTCTTTCTCTAGAACAAAAATTCTCATAACTAACCCTTTGTTTTATTTCTTAGTCTTAAAGGACTCAGCGTAAAGATCAGCATAGTTGTGCTGAAGGTCACTCTCATTCTCACTTGCACATTCTTCTCCCTCACTCTCCTCAGAATAACTAGACTCATAGTCTACGTGTCCATGTTTAGTAGCTTCCTCATCCTAGTGAGGTTCTCAAGATGTACAAATATGACTAGATATGAATGCGGTGAAGTTACATCCATGCAGTGAATCATCCCCTAAACTCATCGACTCGACCTCTCTATCACTAAGTGATTAGTGCATTATTTTATATATTTTATACCCAAATTTATACCTTGTTGTTCCCATTTTGTTTTATTTAATAAGTTCTTAGAATCATTTTATTAAAAAGAGAAAAAATGCAAGGATGATTGAGTTCATAGTTAAAATGGCAATTCCAAGTCAAAAATGGGTGCTTCAATAATTTTATAATATTTTTGTGTTAATTTGTGAAAAAAGTTGCTTAGTGAAATTTTTGCAGGTAATGATGGAATTTGATGCAAATTGATGATCAACTTGAAAAAGGCTGGAAAAAGCTGAATTTTGCGATCATTCGAAAAAATGTTATTTTTACACTTGTGTCAAATCATAAAAAAAGTCAGGATTTTTTATTCTCCGAATTGGACGAAATTTGACATGCATGTTCAGCAAGAAAAGATAAGACTTTTCAAGTGGGGAGAAATTGAAGAGGTGGAAATTAAAGAGGGGAAAGTTGAAAAGTTCAACCAAAACCCTAATGACTCACCCTAAGCCTACAAATAGAACCCTTTGGCTCATTATTTGGTGTAGAGAATTTCGTAGGGAGAATTTTAAAGAGCAATTTTTGAGAGATTGTATTCAATTTGAGGGTCAAGTCTTTATCATTTCTTAGAGAATTAAAGATTATTGTGAGAGAACTTATTGTAAGTTTGGTTTATCAATGAAAATCTCTTCTTATTCTTGCAATTTCTCTTTCATTACAACAACTTGATTATTGTATTAGGATTAAGATGAAGTTTATCATAGTTAGCTAATATTGTCACGTTAATTTGATTGTTGGTTATTCCTTACTTATTTTAATTGTTATTAAAGATTCAGTATTCATTTTAAAACGGCACGAGAGTGTGTTTTAAAACATTCAAAATTGTTTTGTCAATCCAGTTTTGAGATTTAAAAATAGTAATTTTTAATGGATTATGCTTGCACTTTGATTGTTTTGATAGTCCATGCTTAAATACATTTGCAAATTTTAAAACTTGTATTTTCTAAGGGAATAGGGATTTTAGCCGTCTATTAGAGATGTTAAAAATATTTTGAACATAATCGTCATATTTTCTGAATTGAACCCGGCGAGAGTCGGTTTAATTTGAGTTATAAAAAGGGAATGACAACATTAAATTAGTGTGCGATATTAGTTACGTGATAAATGGACCCCTAATCCTAATTATTTCCTAATTGTTTACAAATCTCTTGCGTTACTCTCATTTATCGTAGTTGTTTTTATTTAGTTTAGTACATATTCCCTAACCCAGTTTATCTAGCTGGACAGTTGCAATTCTTTTAAAAATTAAAATTGACAAATCTCTGTGGACTCGACCCATTCTTGCACCCGCTATTCTATAATAGTCTGCGCACTTGCGATATTTTATAAAATTGACAACAAGTTTTTGGCACCGTTGTCGGGGATCGAACCCGGGTCACCCCCAAACCTAAACTTTGATAGTCCTCGAGAAAAAATAAAAAATTTAAAATATAACTCAGTTTCGTAGGAATCACGATTGCACTTAGCATGTACAACAAGCCGTTAAACCTCTAGGTTACCCTAGTGGATGAGTTTTGTCGCTTGAGGGTTTGCAGTGAATATACCCACAAAATTCAAAAACTTGACTCAATACAAAAGACTCAAAAGTCATATAACCAAGTTTGAATACAAACTTCATAAATATAGTATAACTTCACTTTTCAATCTCAACTTATCGTGTGTGTGTGCATAGAGAATATATACGTCCATTTCAAAAGATTTGATCGTTATATTTCTTATCCGAAAGTTCGTTTTGATTTCAAAATATCACATAATACACTCAATCGAACACTCAAAAATGGGTAATTTTCTCTTGGTATATGTGAATAAAAGAGTAAATTTAGATGGACAAATTTCACATATACATGATCAAAAATGGATTTTTATATAATGGATGAATATGATCTCATGAACAGAAAATCGATTACTTGTTGAAAACGTTGAATCGCACAATAGATCCTATTCATCTTCTCTCCACACTATAACTAACTTCCCTTGAGATCGATTAGGACTTTCTTTGGTTGTATTGTAGGCTCGAATTTTGGCTAGAAAGAATGGCTGTTTGGAGTTCAAAATTTCTGAGAGTATAAAAGTTTTTCGATAAATTGAATTTAAGGAACTTTTTCTTCTAACCTCCATTTTTTTTCAAACTCATTTTTCTTCTCTTTCTTTTGTTCTTTCCTTTTTTCACACATCATTCTTTTGCAAACTTTTTTTCTTTTCTTTTTTTAGCCTTTTTCCTATCGTAATTTTACCCTAATATTCTCAGAAAATGGGTATGACTTGATTTTATGGGTTATAAACTCCCAGTTGGAGTTAGGTAGGATAATGGAATTTCAACAAAAAGGCTTATTTTCTTTTTGGCTCAAATGGGCTTTGCAACGGAATATTGTAAGAAGGTTGGAGTTTGGTCCTAATTTTTGGTCTTTCAAACGATGGCCTAATCTCATTTCTCAAATTTTATTAAGTTGATTTGTGTCTCAAGAGGACTTACTAATACTTCTAGTGCTTAAGATTCACATTTTGACTTTTTTTTCACTAATCGAACAAAACAATGAATTTGAGACCATCAACAAATTTATCACTGAAGGAAAGTGTGATCCTGGCCCTATTAAATATCGGGTGATTAGTCCTTTATAAAATTTAAAATAGAATGTTCGGTTGGTTCATTCTTAGCATCACTATCGAAAACATAATAACTCATTTAATCACCTAATATAATTAAGATAAGTGTCAAAATATTTTTCCTTTTTAATTAAAACCATTTAATTACCAAACCAAGAAATGTAATATAAACCATCCACGCATAATTAATTAACAAAATACTGAATCACAATCATAAGCTGAAATAACTAAGACTGGATAAAACATTCCAGTTCAAAACTCCAAACCAAAACCATAGTAACCATAAATCCAAATGAAAATGAACGGAAAGTAACTGAACATAATCTCTGAAAAATTGTCTAACGAATGGGCGACACATGCCCTAAATAGAAAGACTATAAGGAATGGAAATGAAATGATGGAGGCGTCTACTACGAAGAGCTACAACATCCACAACAGCTGCAGCACGCCAAGCAATCCAAATCTCTAAGCCTGGTGTCCCTATGGCTGAGCACCTGATATAATACATATATATAACAAGAGAGAGATGAGATGCAAGAAACGGGTCAGAGCCTGATGTGTAAAAATATTCATTTTAACAAGTATTTAAAATTTACAATAAAGCAAGTATCAATTGCATGTTAGTTCGAACTCTCATATGAGATTCTCACCTCTCGTCTATTGTGCACGCCTAACGTACCTCTATCCCCACCTAGCCATTTATAACACTTCTAACTAGATAAATACTTACACTTCTTGTTATAACTCGTAGCAGCATATCAAAATTCCCCATTTTCCCACATTATTAATATCAGCATTTATTAATAAATTCGGTTAAGTGTTATCATACTAAGTTAAGTATCCACAACTTACGTCGCTTAAGATTGTACTATCACAATATCCTACAATTATCCCTCAGTATGAATAACACATTTATATATATACATATATTCACCACTATAATATACATATACTAATACAGCACCCCAAGGCTAAACATGTAGTGCATTGCATACTCTGCTATCATGTCCCAGTACATCTCGTACTCTAATAAGGACTATCAGTTCGTAAGTTTCCCACGAACCATATATACAAAACACACATAATGGAGGGGAACATAGTTCACATATCTATGGGTCACGCACATACCTACGCTCCCATAGTCAGCTGGCTTATCAACTCACCAATAAGCCTTCACAGTCCTATGTTCTGAGATACAAGTCAATAATCCCCTCAGGATAAGACTGTCTCTACACCACCTCCCATGATAGCAAGCAACTAGGTATGTCATACACATAATACTAGCAAGTAATAGGTATTCACACATCCTATTAATAATTATGGGTATTCTCCCAGCCTTCTTATATATTTATCATACGTATTCCATTCTCATTATTACGTATATTAAAGTATTACTAAATTACTACCATTCCTTAGTAATTTCCAAAGTAACTCTACTTTCCGGATTAATTAAAATATAAAACTCCCCTACTTCCTTGTAAACCTGCCTCGTTTTAAATCTGTTAATTGGTAAGTTTCTCTCACTCGTAAAGGCTGGAAAATTCTTAAATTGCCCCTAAGAAATTTCCCAGAAATTCACCCTGTCGCTCGAACCAGATGGCTTGTCGTTCGAACCAGAATGACATGTCGTTCGAACCACTTCCACATGTCGCTCAAACCACTTCCACATGTCGTTCGAACGACTTCGCGCGAGACCTATTGTTTTGTCGCCTTCACCAAATTTTAACATTTTCTACCATTTTTGGACCTAAAAAACTCTAAGATTCAACACCCAAAGCCTCATCATCAATACCCATCAACACCTAACAGGTTATAAATTATTTCTACCCTAGGATCCTTAATTCGTCATTAATCATCATGATTACATAAAATCCCCAAATTAATTCACATGAACCCTAGTTTCCAAAATTCCAATTAAAGAACCTAATCAACCCAAATTTGTTCATCAAGATGTGATTCAATTTCATAGTTTAATCTCTACATATACGGAGGAATATCATCAACTATTTAGTCCAGTCTCTAGTCATCATTAAAACCCTAAATTTTTACCCAATTAACATGTAAATCAAGGAATAAATTCACCTATACTAACATGAGTATGATTATTGCTAAAGAAAGCAAGTAATAAACACTTTCCTTAGATTTGTCGTCTGATTTCTTGACGTTGTTGGTATGGTTGTGTTCCTCTTGTCCCGATCTACACGGCGGTGGTGGTTGTGTAAGGTGGTGTTAACTTTGGCCTTTTCTCTTGGAAATAGCTCTCCCTCACACCTCTATGTCCGTTATCAACTTCCTGACACTTTTCTAACCCTAATGGACTTTCCTTGGCTGATAAATAACTCTTAATTTTTGTCCATTTAATTCCTCAAAAAATCCAAATTACAAAACTACCCCTACCGGGTGCCAGCTTGGCCTAAAAATGTCCTGGAGTCCAAATAAAATACCCGGGTAGAGTTTTCTGACTATCTTGGCCCTTCCGGAATCAATGGCGCACTTGAAATGAACATACGAGTTACTTAAAATTAATTTACCTTTATATTCCACTTAATTAATCCTGACACGACTCACACGCGCGTCCTGACTTAATATATAACCTGTCGTATTTCTCTATCTCAACAAGTTATATAAAATCGTCATTCCATATTACTTATTCTCACAGTAATATCAATAATTACTAACTTCTCGTCATGCTAGTAAATATGCAGATTAAATCCGGATTAATATTTAATTCTCACATTTTAATTTAATTAAACCCGCAATAATAATAAATCACACAATTATTTAAGTCTTCGAAAATACGGGGTATTACATACTTTCCCCCCTAATAACAGAATTTCGTCCCGAAATTCAGAAAATAAGGCATTTCTGGTAAGGAAAACTACAGGTATTAACCTCACATCGCATGTAATCTATGCAGTACCGCCCATACAGTACATTACCGAATACCCTAAATAATGAACACCTCACTGATTAATTACTCTCCAAGCCTTACCATTTAAGTTTCACCACTTAACTTATATGTAGTCACTTTCTAGCCTCCTACTACTCGTACTAGTAGGTTAAATGATATTTAGATATATACAAATTGTTCTTACACACAATATATACTATAAATGTCAACACATTTTTGCCATACTGCCTCCGCAAAGGACTATGGAACCTAAGCCTGTACGCTACCGGCTCAAACTCAACAATAATTGGAAAATATCCCATATTAGTCGGTACCAATTTCCTCATTCCAACATGCAATAATGCAACTCCCAACCATTTTCACCCTGGTTGACGGGCACTAAAATTCCTCTGGACCTAGTATATTATTGTCCTCCCTTCTATCCAATAAGCACAAGGATAACAAGGATTTATATATATAACGCCTCGAATGGAATTCTATCGATAATAAGTTGAGGGGAGTCGTCTTACGCTAACTTCACCAATGGAAGATATTACACTAATCCTTCCCATAATTGGAAATACAACATACCTTGCAATATGCTACTAAAACTCACAGACTTACCGCCCACCTACGAGTGTGTTAGGCCGAATATGTTCGCATCTTGATATTCATGGCCTCTCAGAAACTCTTCCCAATAATCAAGTCATAACTCTTTTGACTCTTTCGGACAAAACTTTGTTTGTACCCCATATAACCTTCCTATCTCAGGAATAATGGTTGGGGTTTACTGTTACATGTTATGATTTGTCCTAACTTGGCATAACGTGAGCTACTTTAATTACGCGACCCACTTTCACCCACATAGGGTTGTGATCCCATTGCGAAGTACTTAACTCTATAATGGTCCGCGGATTTACTCTCCCATTACTACCAAGGTATCCCTAATGCTGAAGGAACTTTATTATTTATTGATGGTGCACTTTCAATTGGAGATCAGTAATGTCTTGCACTACTTAAGTCATCACTACTACGGCTTTATATCGATATGCATATTACCTTTCCTATAACCACATCCATACCTATGACTCAAGCGACAGTGTCATCACTGCATGTCGCAAGTCCTCCCCCCTCTCTCTAAGTTTCAGATTCTCGTGAAACATGTTCTCTCCATGTCCTAACAAGTAAGTTTAAACTACCCTGAGTTAAACTTTATTAGATTCTTATTATACTATCCTCGTGGCAAATCTAGGAATTAACGATCTAACTTCCCTAACCCATCAGATGGCTAAGTTCTGAAATCACACCCTTCTACATTCAGTTACCTCTCGCAATACGCATTGTGCCAAAATTCTCAATTATGTAAAATACTATAATTCAACTATCTAGGGTGCCCATACACCTTATGTTTTGTGCATTGCAGCACAACCGTACTAGATGTTTTATATAAATAACAAATTATGCCCCACATACTTGGCATGACTGTATGGTAAGGTCCTACTCAGTCACCCTACCTTGTCCACCTAATCATATCTTAGGTTGTCCCATCGGTCTGCTTGTGGTGTCAACGATTGATAACATTATCACATATTATTATTATTATACGTCTCTATCGGCCTTAATTGTAATATGACCATTATCTCACGGTTATAACTACGTAAATGGGTATTCATTACGATAATAAATCCATGTACTAAAGAAAAACTTCTCCCAACTTCCAACGTTCGCTAAGTGTATCAATTGGCAAGAGGTAAACAAACGGTATAATGATGTTATTTCTAAAAATAATCATGAATTAAATGGGGATAATCAATTTTGTGAGGAGGAAAAATTTGACAATCTTGACACATGTAATACTTGTGATGATTTGAATGTTAATGTTTGTCGAGATTTTTCTCCTCATTTAATTGAGAAAAATGTTGATTCTTTTTATATGTGGAAGAATTTATTTGAGGATTCGAAAAATATCTAAGAGTGACATTTAATGTAGTTATGTCTTTCCCTTGACCTTTCAGTCTAGTCGAACACTCATGAGTTTTGTGACCCTTTCCCTCACATGCGAAACATCTCTCCTCGTCTTTCTTTGGGAAATATTTCTTTTCTTTTTCAAAATTATTCTTGACTTTAAATTTTTATCTTTCTCAATACTTTTCCTATTTTTGAAAGTATTTTTCTTTTTAAGTTTGAGATTTTTTTTGAAAATTTTAGCAAACATGGCCAAATCATCTAAATCAACATCGTACTCAGAATGTGACGACACCTCCTCTCTCATTTTAGAATGGGCCTTTAAATCTGTCCCTTTTCCCATAGGCTTAACAGTTTTAGGGAATATATCTATCTCTTATGTTTAAAGATCTCCTATAAGTTCTTCTAACCTACGATTATCCAAAATCCTTAGTAAATTCAACACGGTAACCTTAGGAATGAAACGGAAAGGGATCGATTTGAAATTTTCATAACTACATGCATTTTGGGAATGTTCTCACCTAAATTGAAACTCGAGTTGACAATATCAGATAATCGTGCATAAAACTCATCAAAAATACTCATATTCAACCATTTTAAGTGTTTCAAATTTAGTGGTGAGATTCTACAGCTTAGAATCTTTAACAACATTAGTACCCTCGTGAGTGAGCTATAGGGTATTCCAAGCTTCTTTAAACGTAGTACACGTCATGATGCGGCAGAACTCGTCAGGGGTGATGGATCCAGAAATAGAATTTAAGCCACGAAAGTTAAAGTTACTAAATTTAAGTTTGTCGTCTATCTGTATAGTGACAAGTTTAGTGCTAACAACGTTCTCAACAGTGACAGTGGGTGGTGTCCACCCTGTTTCACAAACCAACCATATTCTCTGATCAATTTCTTTTAAAGTGGATCTCATCCTTGCTTTCCAATATGCATAATTTGATCCATCAAAGATGGGAATTAGATTATACAAATCCTACGGATCACAATGTCAGTAGTAGATTATAAACTCCACAAGTTATATCAAATATGAAATTTTAGGGTTTCAAAAGGGTTCACAAATATATTGGGGAGGATGATTTTATGAGTCAAATTTTTTTGGAAACACAAGAGGGGAAAACTTTTGCAGCAAATATGTAGGTTACGTTTTTGCAAAATCTCTCATACGAATATCTTTTAAACAAGTATTTATAAGACGACACAAAATTCGAGGAGGTAAAATTCATTCGAACGTAAATAGAAGTCGTTCTAATGAGAATAACATCTTGTTAGAATGAAAATGTTGTTCATTCAAACGACAATACCAAAATCATTTGAAGAAGCTTCTAACAAATTCTAGCAGAAGGCCCTCGTTGGATGTTCATTTGATATATTGATCTAACGAGCCTTTTAATGACAACCCCAAGTCATTCGAATGAGAACGATATCTCATTTGAACGAGGTAAAAAATAAAAAATTTATATTAAAACCATTTAAAAAATTAACCAGCCTTTGTTTTGAACAAAATCATCTCCTGAATATAATTATAAATAATTTGTATTCCTAAAATATGTTATACCTTCATAAAGAGGAGACTTGGAGATATTGGTGGTTATGTTCATCGTGTTGGCGAGTGTCGCTTTTTAATGGGATATGCCAAATACAAAAGTAAGCCTATGATATGAGCAAGGTCAGACTATTTGCTCTTACAACTCTTAATTTCTACATGCACGACTAAATACTAGGAAAATAGAGTCTTAAACTTAAAGAGTAGAGTTTTTACCTCCTCAATGAAGCTCCAAAAATGGTAGGATGGAGGTAGAATAAGATGGGAACCTCCCACCTCCTATGGTGTCCTTAAAGAGGTTGCCTAGCTCCAGAAAGCTAGCCACCATGAAAGCTCCAAGAAAACTTCCCTTCAAACTCCATTAACCTTTTACTCTTCTTCCTCAACATTTCCAAATTATTTGCTTTGCTGAACCAAGGTGGAAGTGGGTGTATAAGGCTTAAATATGGTGGCACGAGGTGGAGGATTAATGGTGCTAGGGTGGTTTGTGGTGGTTGGTGGAGGAGAAACTCTTAAGATCTAGAGAGAGAGAGGAACTGATTTGGATCTCCCAAATGAGCCACACATACATTATATACTTCCAAAACCCCCATGTTATTTAATTCCCCAAATTCCCTAAAACTTAACCCTTTAGGCTAAGGTTAATCTAGTCCTTTGTCTCACATTTTGATCTAGGTCACTGAGAAGTCGACACGTCATCAAATTTGACGACTCACGTCATCAAATTCGACGACTCACGTCGTGACAACACATTAAAAAGATAAGATTTTCAAACTTAGCTTTGATCAATCGAACGACCCTGAGCCTCTTTCGAATGAGATGTCTCACTCGTTCGAACGACCCTTCAAATGAGATGTCAGCACACACGATAGATAGATCAGACCTAAATCGTTAGAATTTTTGTTCGAACGTCGTTTGAAAGTGAAAAACGTCGCTAATGCCGTTTAACACAAGGTTAAACTGTATAAGCAAATCCGAATTGTTTGTTGGAGAAACCCTTTTCTTTTGAAAATAAAAATTATAAACAAGATGTGTTTACAAAGAAACTTATGTACGAGAGTAATTAAGATTGTGTAATCAGTTTTTAAAACGAAGGAAGTTTCAAAAATTCAGCACACTTATAGAATGAGATAAGTAGATGAAGATAATCAACACACAGTTTTTAACGTGGTAAAACCTCTCCCAACAGAGGAAACATCCATGGTGACTTCTAAGTCACAAAAGTAAAAATCCACTAATAACAAAAATCAGTTACAAACAATACAACATGCAAGCACACAAAACAACCTATTCTAAGTTTAGGAATGTACCCCCTTAGTGTCCTTCTAACTTCTCATAGATCTGATTTGTTGTTGATGTTTCTTCAGTTTGCTAACTTCCTTTGCTTTAGCTTCCTTATGTCGACTCAATGATCTCAGATCTTAAACACAACACTTTCAATGTAGTAGTGTGTTAAGTGTTTGTGTAGTGATTCCTATTCACATGCATGAACTCACACACACTTAGATTTACAAACAATCCTAGTAAATTACATATAAAGTCTATATGCAGTGAGTTTAGTTTATTTCTTTCTCACAGAACTCAAACCTTTTTGACCTTTAAATATAACCCAGATTCCACGGAGATCTTGCTTCAGAAATCGGCCAAGACCTTAATCAATCTCTTTTGAAAATATTTATGAGATTGAAAACCCTCCAAGTGCGAATCCAACTAGGTCAGAGTTAAGTTTCGTAAGAAGAAACCAGAAAACATTTTCAGAACCAAATCAGTAAAGATTTTCTTGAAACAAGTAGAAAATATGCAGATCTAGTGAAAATGTAACATGCAGAGTATAGATCTAATGTTTCTATGGAAAAAGAAACAAGATCTTCACTCTAAAGTTTAAGTTGTGAACAAGATCAAAAGATCACGAGGTTACAGCAACGATATGAACAAACCACTCTCTCTCTCAAACACTCAGGATGTGTTTGGGGTTGAATGTATACGAAGGTTTGTTTCTGAGTAGAAGTGTTTAAGGGTTAGGGTTTGGTTTTGGGCTAAACTGTTTCCCTTTCTCTCTCTTCTCTCACTTCTCTCTTATTTTTTTCTCTCAGAAAGACGAATGCCCAAAAGTCTTCTAAGGCTGAGAAGAGGAGGGTATATATAGGGCTGAGGAAAGGTTCTGGACGTTCGAGGGAAATCAAGGGCTGTGATAAAGTCTTGTAAGGTTTGACTTGATCCAAAGGTTATAAAACAACGGTGGTTTAAAATGATTATGATTGGATCAAATGGATAGCACCGGGATTAACCAAGAACACATGCAGACCCTTGATTAGGAATGATCCAACGATCATCAAACATCCATCCATCCCTCTCACATAACAAACACAAATACATTCACCCGGAGGATGACAAGTGTTGGCCTGTGAGTGGCTCTCACACGCGCGTCAAAATAATTACAAAACATCACCCTGAAGTCTCTAGCGCTTTGAGTTCCTACCCAACCAAACAGTTTAATGAAAACAGAAGTTTCCAAAATAGAATATTAACCCCACAAATTATATTATCCCATTTTATTAATAAAAACATTTATTAAAAAAATGTTTAAAAAAGTTTAAAAAGGTTTAAAAAATATTTAAAAATTCCCAAAAAATTATTAAAGCACCAATTCAAGGGGAATTAAACACACACTCAATTTTAAGCAATATGAACACATGTATGCACTTCTAATTGTGTGTAGTGTGATTCATTTTATACCATCAAGGATCATTGAAGAGGATTAGAGAGATAGGTTCTGAGGCTTTTTGGATTCTAGGATGGACAACCAATTTTGTCAATATTTCCAAACTAGTTGAACACTTATACAGTATAGACTTAAGCAAGTCAAAGGTATAAGGTGTTTCAATATCCCCCTTTGGAAATATGAGACAAAATCTCCTTTGAGTTAGCTTAAAACTCGTAGGGAATAAAAAAAAAATAAAACCTAGTCCTATACAAAAGATACTATCTACCCATTTCCTAGAAAGTCAAAAATTACATAACTCAACTATTTACAAATTTTTACACTAGAAACGGTAGACAATCTGTAGAAGAGCTTCCTGCAAATATACACACTAAGATCAAGCAGTTTAGATGAAATGTGAACAGAAAAATGAACTCATAAAACTCAAATTTCTCCCCCATTTTGTCTCAAATGGACAAAGGGTAAAACTTAAAGTCTTGAGAGTTTAATCAGCGCATACCATGCCTATAGAATTTTGCAAATACAGAAATCTATTATAGTCTAAAGGTTTAGTGAACATGTCTGCAAGTTGTAGATCAGTAGGCAGGTAATGATTTTCTAATTCCTTAGTTTCAACAAGTTCGCGAATAAAATGATGCCTTATTTTAATATGCTTAGTTCGCGAGTGTTGAACCGTGTTTTTAGATATGTTAATGGCGCTTTGATTGTCATAATACAATTGTAATTGATCTTCTTTAATCCCATAATCACTTAACATCTGTTTGATCCATAACAATTGAGCACAACAACTTCCTGTTGCAATATATTCGGACTCAGCCGTAGAAAAAGATGTGCAATTCTGTTTTTTGCTACTCCAACGAACTAAATTATTGCGGACATAATAACAGGCACCTGATGTACTTTTACTATCATCAGTACAATCGGCCCAATCAGCATCAGTATAACCTATGATGGTGCTACAGGTATCCTTAGTATACCTAAGTCCAAGATTAAGAGTGCCTTTTATGTACTTTATTATACGTTTTACACACAATAAATGGCTCTCTTTAGGGTTATTCTGGTAACGAGCACACAGACATACAACATACATTATGTCTGGTCGTGAGGCAGTTAGATAGAGTAGGCTACCAATCATACTACGATAGAGTGTGGAATCAACTGACTTTCCAGTTTCATCTTTACATAATTTAACAGTAGTACTCATAGGCGTTTTGGCGACTTTAGCATTATCTAAACCAAATTTCTTAACAAGATCTAAGGCATACTTGGTTTGAGAGACAAATAGTCCATCAGAATTCTGTTTCACTTGAAATCCTAAGAAAAGCTGTAGCTCCCCCATAAGGGACATATGAAATTCCTTATGCATAATAGCAGAAAAAGATTTAACTTCATAGTTTGAAGTTGACCCGAAAATGATGTCGTCTACATAGACTTGGGCTATAATAATGTTTTTGTCAAAATGTTTGACAAAGAGAGTCTGGTCATTTCCTCCTCTCTTAAAACCCTTATCCAACAAAAAGTTGGAAAGGCGTTCATACCAAGCTCTAGGAGCTTGTTTTAAGCCATACAGAGCCTTTTTTAGACGAAAGACATGATTAGGGTATTTAGGGTCAATGAACCCTTTGGGTTGTTCTACATACGTTTCTTCGAAGAGGATTCCATTTAGGAAAGAAGATTTTACGTCCATTTGATAAAGTGTGAATTTTAAGTAACACGCTATGGCGAAAAGAAGTCGAACAGATTCCAGACGAGTGACAGGGGCAAATGTTTCGCTGAAATATATCCCTTCTATTTGAGAGTAGCCTTGAGTAACTAGTCTAGCTTTGTTTCTAAGAATCCCCCCATTTTCATCAGATTTGTTCTTAAAAATCCAACGCGTTCCAATAACATTTTTGTTTTGAGGCCGAGGTACAAGATACCAGACATCGTGAATGACGAATTGTAAAAGTTCTTCCTGCATAGCAGAAATCCAGTGTGTGTCATTCAATGCTTCATTAAAAATTTTCGGTTCCACAAGGGAGACGAAACATGTATAATTAGCATAATTTCTTAACTAGGATCTAATACGAACTAGCTCTTTAGGATTACCGACCACGTTGTCAATGGGATGATCTTTAGATACCCAGCCAGGTACTTCTGGACTCTCAATAGGTAATGAGTCATCTATTTCTGGTGAATCAGTTTTGAAATCATTTTCAGATTCAACCACAATAGGTGATTCAGATATCTTATTTTCGACAATAGTGTCACTTACAATTACATTTATCGATTCCATAAGGGCCTTAGTACACAGATTGTATATACGATAAGCACGACTGTTTGGGGAGTATCCTAAGAAGATGGCTTTATCACCACGAGTCTCGAATTTAGACAGATGTTCTCTATCTTTATAAACATAACACTGACTTCCGAAGGTTCTTAGGTATTTCAGATTTGGCTTCTTACCGTACCACAACTCATAAGGGGTTTATTTAGAGTTTTTCCTAAGATAGACCCTATTAGTGATGTGACAGGCAGTTCTAATGGATTCTACCCAGAAGTATTTAGGTAGGGATTTGGCATGCAACATGACACGTGCCATCTCTTGAAGAGTTCGATTTTTCCTTTCAGCAATGCCATTCTGCTGAGGAGTTTTAGGGGCACTAAATTCATGTTTGTAACCGTTGTAGTCACAATATTCAACTATTCCTGTGTCTATGAACTCTCCCCCTCTATCACTACGAATGCGATTGGCTTGTGTGTCCTTCTCATTTTCATTTCTTAGAAGAATTTTCAAAAAATTCTGAAACGTGTCAGATTTATGTTTTAAGAAGGCAACCCAAGTGAATCGTGTGAAATCATCAACCATGACAAGGATATAACTGTGTCCACAAAGACTAACAGTTCTAGAAGGACCAATAAGGTCCATATGGATGAGATCTAAAGGTCTAGAGGTGAGAATGTCTTTAAACTTTTTATACGAAGTCTTAACTCACGTCATCAAATTCGACGACTCACGTCGTGACAACACATTAAAAGGATAAGATTTTCAAACTTAGCTTTGATCAATCGAACGACCCTGAGCCTCTTTCGAATGAGATGTCTCACTCATTCGAACGACCCTTCAAATGAGATGTCAGCACACACGATAGATAGATCAGACCTAAATCGTTAGAATTTTTGTTCGAACGTCGTTTGAAAGTGAAAAACGTCGCTAATGCCGTTTAACACAAGGTTAAACTGTATAAGCAACTCCGAATTATTTGTTGGAGAAACCCTTTTCTTTTGAAAATAAAAATTATAAACAAGATGTGTTTACAAAGAAACTTATGTACGAGAGTAACTAAGATTGTGTAATCAGTTTTTAAAACGAAGGCAGTTTCAAAAATTCAGCACACTTATAGAATGAGATAAGTAGATGAAGATAATCAACACACAGTTTTTAACGTGGTAAAACCTCTCCCAACAGAGGAAACATCCACGGTGACTTCTAAGTCACAAAAGTAAAAATGCACTAATAACAAAAATCAGTTACAAACAATACAACATGCAAGCACACAAAACAACTTATTCTAAGTTTAGGAATGTACCCCCTTGGTGTCCTTCTAACTTCTCATAAATTTGATTTGTTGTTGATGTTTCTTCAGTTTGCTAACTTCCTTTGCTTTAGCTTCCTTATGTCGACTCAATGATCTCAGATCTTAAACACAACACTTTCAGTGTAGTAGTGTGTTAAGTGTTTGTGTAGTGATTCCTATTCACATGCATGAACTCACACACACTTAGATTTACAAACAGTCCTAGTAAATTACATATAAAGTCTATATGCAGTGAGTTTAGTTTATTTCTTTCTCACATAACTCAAACCCTTTTTGACCTTTAAATATAACCCAGATTCCACGGAGATCTTGCTTCAGAAATCGTTCAAGACCTTAATCAATCTCTTTTGAAAATATTTATGAGATTGAAAACACTCCAAGTGCGAATCCAACTAGGTCAGAGTTAAGTTTCATAAGAAGAAACCAGAAAACATTTTCAAAACCAAATCAGTAAAGATTTTCTTGAAACAAGTAGAAAATATGCAAATCTAGTGAAAATGTAACATGCAGAGTATAGATCTAACGTTTCTATGGAAAAAGAAACAAGGTCTTCACTCTAAAGTTTAAGTTGTGAACAAGATCAAAAGATCACGAGGTTACAGCAACGATATGAACACACCACTCTCTCTCTCAAACACTCAGGATGTGTTTGGGGTTGAATGTATACGAAGGTTTGTTTCTGAGTTGAAGTGTTTAAGGGTTAGGGTTTGGTTTTGGGCTAAACTGTTTCCCTTTCTCTCTCTTCTCTCACTTCTTTTCTCTCTTCTCTCACTTCTCTCTTCTCTCACTTCTCTCTTATTTTTTTCTCTCAGAAAGACGAATGCCCAAAAGTCTTCTAAGGCTGAGAAGAGGAGGGTATATATAGGGCTGAGGGAAGGTTATGGACGTTCGAGGGAAATCAAGGGCTGTGATAAAGTCTTGTAAGGTTTGACTTGATCCAAAGGTTATAAAACAGCGGTGGTTTAAAATGATTCTGATTGGATCAAATGGATAGCACCGGGATTAACCAAGAACACATGTAGACCCTTGATTAGGAATGATCCAACGATCATCAAACATCCATCCAGCCCTCTCACATAACAAACACAAATACATTCACCCGGAGGATGACAAGTGTTGGCCTGTGAGTGGCTCTCACACGCGCGTCAAAATAATTACAAAACATCACCCTGAAGTCTCTAGCGCTTTGAGTTCCTACCCAACCAAACATTTTAATGAAAACAGAAGTTTCCAAAATAGAATATTAACCCCACAAATTATATTATCCCATTTTATTAATAAAAACATTTATTAAAAAAATGTTTAAAAAAGTTTAAAAAGGTTTAAAAAATATTTAAAAATTCCCAAAAAATTATTAAAGCACCAATTCAAGGGGAATTAAACACACACTCAATTTTAAGAAATATGAACACATGTATGCACTTCTAATTGTGTGTAATGTGATTCCTTTTATACCATCATGGATCATTGAAGAGGATTAGAGAGATAGGTTCTGAGGCTTTTTGGATTCTAGGATGGACAACCAATTTTGTCAATATTTCCAAACTAGTTGAACACTTATACAGTATAGACTTAAGTAAGTCAAAGGTATAAGGTGCTTCAAAAAGTCTCATTTGAACGAGATCGACCCCTTTTTCGAACAACATCTAAATTCCTCGGTCCAAACTTCGTTCCTTAGAAATTCCAGTTCGACGAGCACAAAGGCCACAAATTTACCCAAATTTGGCTTATGGTCCACTCAGCAAGTCCTAATCCCAATTGGTCATACCAAGTCATTAAATCTTATAAATAGGATAAAATCACAAGGGAGGGTGTTACAGTTTACATTTTTATACACCCATACTTTGATCTCCTATTTCTCGTTGGATAATATATTTTTTCTTTGAAAAAAATAGAAATACTATTTCTCTTTACAATCCAAAGACAAGAAACATTATATCCTATAATACCCCGTATTTTTGCGGCTTTCAAATTTAGGGATGTATTAAATTTAATTGAGATATTACTAAATGAGTGATTATTAAATTTAGGAAATTTAGGGATGTATTAAATTTATTACTTACTAGCGTGACGAGAGTTAGTAATTATTGGAAATTTGTCGAATATTACTAAATGAGTAAAGTAATGTATAAGATTGATTTTATAAAAATTGTCACGAGTGAATAAAATGATAATTATGAAAATTTAAGTCAGGACGCGCCTGCGTCGTGTCAGGACGAAGTTATGATTATTAAAAATGAATAAATTATAAGTCATGCGTATGGTCATTTTGAGTGTGCCAATGTGTCCGGAAGGGTCAAAATAGTCAAAATAATGTACTCGGGGGTTTAGTTTGGGTCTCAGGGCATTTTTAGGCCTAATTAGCATCCCGAGAGGGCGTTTTGGACATTTCATATTTTTGGGTAATTAAACCCACGAATTTACCAAGGATATATCAGATGTTAGGGGTTTTCATCTAGGGTTAACATAAGCAAAACCAAAGAACGGACATTGGAGAAGAAGTGGAGAAGCTTTCCAAGGAGTTCAAGGCCAAAAACTCCACCGTTTGCACCGCCACCACCGCCAAATCATAGATCGTGGGGAACACATCCACATCACTTTCTTCCACAAATCAGAAACAAAATTTCCAGGCAAGTATCTATCTTGCTGATTTCTAGTTAATGTTCCTTCCATGACTCTCTAGGAATGAATATCATATGTTTTAATTAAAGAATTATATGTTTTATAAGAAAACTCGTATGTGCTGTAGGGAGAATCTATGTAGTATGAATTTTGATCATATGTAGAGGTTTTATCACAAAATTGGAAAAAATATTGAAGAACGAATTGGGGTTGGTTAGGTTCTTTAATTAAAAAAATTTGGAAACTAGGGTTGTTATGAATTAATTTGGGGATTTCATGTAATCTTGATGATTTATGACGAATTAATGATCCTAGGGTGTTATGAATGATATATAATATTGTTATTATTGTTTGGGATTGATAATGAGGTGTTGGGGATTAAACTATAGAGGATTTTAAGCTTAAAAAGGGTGAAAAACGAGGCTGTCAAAGGTTGAAGATGAAACAACCCAGGTCACGAGATGTCGCGCGAAGTCGTTCGAACGAGATGGTGTTGTCGCGCGAAGTCGTTTGAACGACGTGTAGTCGTTCGAGCGAGATCCCTTTTGGTTCGAGCGAGATTTCTATTTTCTAGAGAATTTTCCTAGTTTGCCTCTATTTGGGTAAATAGTCAAATTAAGTGAGGAAAATCAATGTTCGATGAACCTAAAAGAGTGCAAAATTATTTGAGAGTTGTTTAGCTGTAATGATTAAAATATTTGGGACGGTCAGTTTACCCTGAAGATCATGAGAGTGAGATAATCGTAATTAGGATTTATACCATAATAAGGTAAGTGAGAGTATACCTATTGAGATTATACTTAATGAGATGGAATACTTTGAGATGAGAAGTAAGTATAAAATAAATTATAAACGAGAATAAAAAGGGACGAATTCGTTATGCGAGATACTCGAGTAAAATGTGATAATTATAATTATGGGTCGTGGGCGAACCTAATTTGGAAAATGTGAATAACTATATATGACTGTGTGACTGTGCATATATTGTGTATCTGTGTAAAAGTCATACCCGGGCTACTTGCTATCACGAGGGGGTTTTCGCGCTGGGACAGTCTTATCTCGATTGGACCTTTATGGGGGATATTGACTCGTACCCTAGAAGATAGTATTCCTCGATACAGGCTATCTGGAAAATGATAGTCAGATGTTCTAAGAGACGTGAGGGTATGTGCTGACCTCTTAGAACCTAGAACTATGCTTCACCTCCATTTGTATGTGTTTTGTGTTAATATAGTTCGAGAGTGATTCCGAACTAGTATTTCCGTTAGTTTGTGTGATACGGGGACTTGATAGCAGAATATGCCAACACCATAGATCTTATGTGGGGTGCCATTAGTATATATATTATATGGTGTGACTAATATATATACGTATATTTATATGGGAACTTTCTACTTTGCGTATAAGTAGAGAAGTAATGAATAAATGCTTCAACTTTATTATAAGTGTTCGGGAATTTTATAATGGTAATGAGTCGTTTTAAATAACGTAAGAAATCTTGAAGAGAATGATTTCATAAAGTAAATATTATAACCTCTCTTTTCACATGATAAAACCTTATGGAGAATAAGATAGGGAAACTGATGAGAATTATTAGTACGGTAGCCGTGCACACTAGATGAGAGGTGAGAATTCTGAAGAGAGTGTCGTATACTAACATGGTTGTTGCATTAGTCAGTAAGCATTTTAAATACTTGCTAAACTAATTTTAAACTATTTTACACTCGGGCTCTGTCCCGTTTCTTGTTATCTCTCTCTCTCTTGTGTATATATGTATATATTACAGGTGCCCAACCACAGGGGCGTCATGCTTAGATTCTTTGGACGTGACGTGCTGCAGCTTATGTGGGAGTTGCAGGCAATTTACTTAGACGATCTCATTATTGATTCCACTCTTAGTTCCGTTTTAATTAGTTGGGCATGTGTCGCCCTTTTTCCTTATTCAGTTGGATTTGTCAGAGACTATGTTCATTTATCTTTAGTATATTACTCTTTGGGATTTCATTACTGTCAGGATGGTTTTCCTTTATGGTTTTAAAGTTGGCATTAGTTATTTGAATGATTAAATTCATGGGTGATTATTTCCATTCTGATAATTGTGTGATTCTTAAACTGTATATTGTTAAAGGTTTTATAATTGCATTTAATGAAATGAAAATCATGTTTTATATGGTTTTGACACTTAGCTTAATTATTTAGGGTGTTTAAATTGGAAAATTTATTTTTGCAACAGTGATGATAAGAATGAACCAACCGTTCACCTTGATTATAATTTAATAAAGGACTGATCACCCGGTATTTAATTAGGCAGGGTGTTACATATCCCTCGCCTTATCCAGTCAAGTCTAAAAAAATATCCATTGGTTTACCAGGCAGGGAATCCTCATAATGATAATTCCTCAAACACTACCTTTTACTAATATCCAAAAAATGAGCAATGGAACTGATGGGTCAGGTTCTTACAATTGTACTAAAAGTAGGTGCAACTTATCCCCATGTACACGAGGTGAACCTACCCCAAGCTTAATTAATCCTAGACCCATTCAGGTTAGAATATGCTCCGACATCAGTCTGTCACCAGAAGAGGTTTCCACTCCTCATACTTAAGCCAATGACATCGCTCTACTAGCAAGATAATTAAGCCAATAAATAGGCCTTTAGCCTTGCATTGTAAGGGCAACTGATGAATAAGAATTAGAGAGATAAATGGGTAATTTGCCTTTATTCAATGTTGTTGTCACATCAAAAGCAAAATATGTTGCAATTTCCTCATTTTCTTTACATAAGCAATATTGCTGGGAAGATATTGTTAATTCAATGGAGAGTTTAGTCAACCAGAGTGCTGCTGATAGTCCCGGGCTAAACTTTTTACTGGAAATAAAATCTACAAAACTCTAGATAGGAATCCTCCAAGGACAATCCTACTGGCATCCTCCAAACACAAGGATAAACCTTTTATTGATTTTATCCAAAACTGGGTTCCAAATGCAAAAGATCATTTGGGTGCCCACCTAAAGGTACGCCCAAATATAACATAGAACAAGCCTCTACCGCATAACCAACCCTATAAGCCAATATTTTTACTTTCTTAGGATTAAAATTTCCCCACAACTGTACTCTTATTAAAATTTACCTTCAACCTTGATGTTTCTCAAATTAGGAGAATACAAGAAACAAGATTATCGAACTTGTTTTTGTTAACAGAAGGAAAAAAGATAGATTGATCCACAAACTATAATTGTGAAACCTAAATTTAGTCTCCACCACCTCACACCCTTTTTCCTTATCAATTATTCGTCTTAAAAATTCGCAACCACTACAAGTAGTAAAAGGAATAACGTGTTATCCTTCCTTACTCTTCATCTATTAATAATTACTGAACTAATACCACCTCAAATCCACTTCCTCCATGTACAAAATGAATTATTTTTCATCACATAATTAAGGAAATTCCACTCCACATGCTTTTCAAAGTCCACTTTCCATACCATCCATCTATCTTGTTCATTATATACTCTCGACAATCTCAGTATCTATCAAAACACGATCTAAAATAGGCCTTCCCTTCGCAAAGACTCATTTACAGGCTGCTTTTGTTCCACCCAACACTCCCCTCAATATTGTCCTATTAAAATTTGAGAAGTTATGGATTAATTGGTCGCTTTTGATCGAGAGTAGTGGTATTGAGTAGAAAAACGTGGAATTAATTAGAATATACACTTAACTTCACATTTTTATCCCACTGCTATGATGTTTAATTACACGTGGAGTGATTTGATGTCGAATAGCCCCATACTATTTTGTATGGCATTTCCAATTTATATTCTACTCATTGTCTTAATGCTATAAGTTGTTCATCCTATTCATACATTTTACTTGAATATAGACCATAAAATATTGCTAAAGGAGCAATATAGTTGATAATTCATACATTGAATGTAGGTTCCCATATGTATCGCTATATTTTTATTTCTTGATTTCGGGTATTTTAATTTTTGGTGTTAGGAATTGAACATTGGACAATTGTGAAAAACTAGGAGATGCAGTTCTCATACCTGCTAGATGTCCTTACCAAGTTAGAAACCTAAAGGTGATTTTATCAAAGTTGTTTAGTCGGTATACTTTACTTTAAGATTTTAAAATTCTGCATTTTCTTACAAAATCTCTATTGTCTTTTCTTTTACTAATAATATTTTCTCTCTTCTCTTGACATGTCAGAGGTGTATTCTATTTAAGAAAGCAGATATGCTACCCAATGGGGTAGCCCTTTCTTTTTAAATTATCCCCAAGTGTTTTTATCTAACTTCTCAAATGGTAAGAGGTGCTTGATTAAATGGAATTGGAATGTTAATGAATTTTATTATAATGTAGATTATATGAAATTAGAAGTCAACGAATTCTAGTTTCGTGACATTACAAATTAATTTTTTAGGTTCAATTGTGGAATTTAACATGAATATTTCATGTTTATATGGTTTGAAAATTGTGTGCAGTGTGTGTGAACTTCATGTGTAGTGTGTGAGAAATGTGTGTGTGTGTGTGTAAGTGAATCTGTGCGCTTAACTCTCAACTTTTTTTATTTTAATTTATCGAATTGGAAGTTGTAGAATTAAAATACGACGATAATTCCAAACGCATTTTTCTAAAAAAATGGAATTGGAGTTTAAGGCCCCAATTCCAATTTCAATGCTTAATAGGGTAGTTGTGAAATACCGCCTTAATATATTTCTTTTCTTTGCTATTAAGATGCCTTGTTTATTAGTAACAGGTTACCTATAGAGACATTTAATAGCCTAATAAGAAGAAACATGCGTTTGGTTGGTGAGAAATCCATCAAGAGTTATTCTCTTTTTTTCGTTAGTGTTTAATATATAATTTGACGATATTGTGTTTCTTATATAGACGACTCGTTAATATTTTTTTTATTCATATTTCCTGCAGTCATGTATAATGGTCGTACTTAACGTTTGCTCACCTGAAAATGTTCATGAGGGTACCCGTTTAGGGCTTGACAAGTTAATTATATACCTTATGATTTCCTTCTCTAGTCTCCCGATTTGCAAAAAGCATATTATACAATATATATCATCTGATTTCTCTAATAATTTTGTTTTTATTTTTTTTCTAAGTCTTTCTTTGTTTGGTGAAAGCTAAATTCTATTCCTTTAGTGATAGACAACTTCTGAATCGCTTGTTTTAAAACATGTGAAGCAAGTCACTGTTCATGCATTTTTGAAAGCTGTGGAGACTATATTCAGAGACGAGTCAATCAATCCGGATGTTCTGAACTTGCCCCATGGAGTATTCATTTATAGAACGAAAGGTCTCATGAGTGAGAGAGAGGTGAGAAAAACTATTCTTCCAAATGTTTTTGATAACATGGATCCTGAGACCTACATAGATACTTCTTCAGATGATGCAGATAGGGATGGGGAGGATCCTGGATCCTATAATGATGATAATGGTGGTAGTAGTGATGATAAAAAGGTTCTCAAACTCAGCATTAATACTTGGATGACATAGATGAGTATAATACGGATCCCAAACCCTAAAATGATGATAATAGTGGTGATAATAAGGTTCTTGATCCCTACATAGACACTTCCTTGGATGATGTAGATGAGGATGATGAGGATTCTAAATCCTGTGATGACGATGATGGTTGTGGTGGTAATAAGAAATCTCTCGATCCTTGCATAGATACTTCCTTGGATGATGTAGATGAGGATGATGACGATACTGAACCATATATTGACTTACTTGAGTCTACATTGTATAAGTGCTCATCTAGTTTAGAAATTGTGACAAAATTTGAGTCCCATCTTCTAGATACCAAATAACCTTAGATTCTTGTCATGATGCCTCAATTGATTCATTTAAAGGTAAATTCTCAACCACACACACACTAGGATTTCATACATAATACATATATTGCATTAATTGCTTATGTGAGTTAATTACCTTTTAAAATAAGTTTTTACTAATTTTGGGTTTTTTTAAAATAATTTTTAAATGATTTTTAAGAAATTAAAAGTTGGATTTTAAAAACATTTGGGGTCATTTTGTGATTATTGGTTTTATCTAAACTTTCCTGAATGTTTGGTTAGGTAGAATCCTAAAGTGCTTGAGACTTGAGGGTGAGTGTGTAATTAGTTTTGAAACATGCGTTTTGGTTTCATCTGAGCCTTACACTGGTCATCTGCATGACGACCTGATCTATGTTTTCTTGCTCTCACATAACTCTTTACTTAATCTGGTTCGTTCATCTATTTGATCAACGAACTACATGCATTTTATCCCAATCCATGTGAACCCTCTTTAGACCAATCAACAATCACTTAATCCACCGCTGATGTTAAACTGTTGGATGTGAGTCAAATGCCAAAGACCAAATCTTAGCCATTAGATTTGAGATGATGTTCTCGGTCCTTCCTTGCCTAGTATAAAAGGAGGTTTAGTCTCTGCATTTTAAATACTTTTGCCAGCTCGTCAAACTGAGAGAGAAGAAGAGAGAGACAATATGTACGAGATATGCCTGTGACTAAGTATGAGGATGATGCTAATAGCTCTACTTCTGTTGTTATGAATCATGATGCTAATGGTTTATATGCTTTAATTTTTGAGAACATTGCTAGTTCTAAAGCGGGGTGTGTGAGTCAAAGGGAAAGTAATAATGACGATGTCAACATGTGTGTGAGTTCAAGAATTGAATACTTAGGGGTGACTTCACACACTACTCTTAGTGATTTAGACACTGAAGACCTCCCTGATGTTCACACACTTTATGCCAAACTCTCAAGAAAAGCTCTAGACTAGAGAAGATAGTGAAAGACCTCACTAAGAAACTAGAAGACCTAAGTCTAATGGTAAAACTTAACGCTGAAGAGTATACAACCCAATGTTTAACTCATGAAAATGAAGTCAAAATTTTTAGTCAAAAATTGAAAATTTTTATTAAGACAAATGAAACTCTGGAGGAAAAAATATAAAAGGACATTATTATAATTGGAACAAGCTAAAGAAAAGACAACAACTGTTTTAAAAAAATTGCTAAGTTTGAAAATAATTCCAATTATTTTGATGATTTTGTTACTGATTCAAAAACCAATTCTGACGATCGAACTGGAATAGGATTTTGCCCAAACTCAAAGACACAAATTAAAAACTTTGAATCAATAAAGTTTGTGTCAAGTGGCAAAAGACCTATGGAAACCTGTCCATATTTTCAATCCATAAGTGATGAGTTTGATAAAAAAATAACAAAAGTTGGATATTGGGGAATCAAGTCACTCTAAGTGCGATAGTCTACCTAAGGCTACATATGTCTGCCCTCCGATTAGGAAGAGTGATTTTGATTTTCAAACTGTAATCCCTAGGAATAAGGTTCAACGTCAAAATCCCATGAAACCTATGTTTAGATATTTTCCTAAGGAGATACCCTCTCCAAGCAATCTATATTGCTTTTATTGTGACATATACGAACATTCTTTTGAAGGTTGTTACTCTAGACGTTTAATTAATCCTGTCTGTAATACTTCTTTATACCAAAACTTTAACTAATCTAGGAGAAGCCATAACAATTATGTTTTGCCTAAACAACCAGATAAAAACTCTAACTATAGAAAGAGAAAGACTAGACCTAAAAGATCATTTACAAGAGGAATTCCTAGGCACTTTTCTAAACCAAATGCTCATATCCTCCATAAAACTCAAATGCATGTGCAAAATATTTTTCAACAAAAATCTAATTATCGTATATTTTATCAAATGAGAGCAAATATGCGCAAAACAAAAACAAGAGCTATTTGGGTTAGAAAAGATGAGCTATTGCCCTAAATGAAGTGTAACATTGTGATTACTACTTTAAAAGCTAAACACACTCCTTCTGGTTGGTATTTAGACTATGGGTGTTCAAAACATATGACTAGGGATGATACAAAACTTTTAAACAAAATTAGCTTTGCTGGAGGAAAAATTATTTTCGGTGATGGTGTATCATCTCAAATCATTGGTAAAGGAACACACCAAGAAGAAGGATTGCCTATGCTTGAAAATGTTCTTCTAGTAAAAGATCTTAAGGCTAATCTACTTAGTATCTCGTAATTTTGTGACTCAAATCATACTGTCATCTTTTCAAAGAATAACTGCAAGATTTTAAATGAAAAAGGTGAGTGCATAATTACAGGACTCAGGACTCCCGATAATTATTTTATTGTCCAGAATAGTACTGAAGTCTGTAACATTGCCAGAATGGATGACAATGAAATATGGCATAATAGTATGGGTCGCATAAATTACGATAGCCTTAGTAGATTGTCTTCACAAGAAATAGTTAGAGTAATTCCAATGATCAAACCTATCTCTAACATTGTCTGTGGATCATGTCAGGAAGGAAAAATTGTTAAGGCACCTCATAAGAAAGTTAAAGATATCCTTACCTATAAACCCTTGGATCTCATCCATATGGACCTAATGGGTCCTTCTCGTACTGTTAGTCTATGTGGACACAGTTACTTTCTAGTTATGGTAGATGACTTCACCAGGTTTACTTGGGTAGCCTTCTTAAAACAAAAGTTAGACACTTAAATCTTACTTCGTATTGAAAACGAGAAGGACACTCAAGTAAATAGAATTCATAGTGATAGAGGAGGAGAATTCATAGATACAGGTGTTATAAAAATTAGACATCATTTATTCATGAATTATTTGAAACTAAGGAATTAGAAATTAATTATCTTCCTACTGATTTGCAGCTCGCATATTTGTTTACAAAACCTTTGGATTACAATAGATTTCATTTTTTACAAAAATCGATAGGAATGGTTTGTGCTGAATAAACTCGCGTGGCTTAAGTATTTTTTTCCCTTTGTCCATTTGAGACAAAATGGGGTAGAAATTTGAGTCTTGTGAGTTCATTTTTTCTTGTACATATGACTAAAAAGCTTGATCTTAGTGTTATTTGCAGGAATCTGTACCGTTGTCTACAAAAGATGTTATTAGGGTATTGGTTTGTAATTAGTTGAGTTATGTAATTTTCTTTTTCTAGGATATGGGTAGATAGAATTTTGTACAGGAATAGGTTTTTCTTATTTTTTCGTATCCCTGCGAGTCCTAGTTGACTCAAAGGAGATTTTGTCTCATATTTCTAAAGGGGGAGATTGAAGCACCTGATACTCTTGACTTACTTGAGTCTATATTGTATAAGTGCTCATCTAGTTTGGAAATTGTGACAAAATTTGAGTCCCATCTTCTAGGTACCAAATAACCTTAGATTTTTGTCATGATGCCTCAATTGATTCATTTAAAGGTAAATTCTCAACCACACACACACTAGGATTGCATACATAATACATATATTGCATTAATTGCTTATGTGAGTTAATTCCCTTTTAAAATAAGTTTTTACTAATTTTGTTTTTTTTAAAATAATTTTTAAATGATTTTTAAGAAATTAAAAGTTGGGTTTTAAAAACATTTGGGGTCATTTTGTGATTATTGGTTTTATCTAAACTTGCCTGAATGTTTGGTTGGGTAGAATCCGAAAGTGCTTGAGACTTGAGGGTGAGTGTGTAATTAGTTTTGAAACTTGCATTTTGGTTTCATCTGAGCCTTACACTGGTCATCTGCATGACGCCCTGATCTATGTTTTCTTGCTCTCACATAACTCTTTACTTAATCTGGTTCGCTCATCTATTTGATCAACGAACTGCATGCATTTTATCCCAATCCACGTGAACCCTCTTTATACCAATCAGCAGTCACTTAATCCACCGCTGATGTTAAACCGTTGGATGTGAGTCAAATGTCAAAGACCAAATCTCAGCCATTTGATTTGAGCTGATGTTCTCGATCCTTCCTTGCCTAGTATAAAAGGAGGTTGAGTCTCTACATTTTAAAAACTTTTTCTAGCTCGTCAAACTGAGAGAGAATAACTGAAGGAGAAGAAAAAGTGAGAGAAAACCCTAAAATCGTCCAAACCCTAATCTCCTTTCAAACCCTAAAATCATTTTAGATCCAAAACCAAACCTGAGTGTTTGAGAGTTATTTTGGAAATGGTTTGAAGCTTGTTCGTGGTTTGAATCCTCTGAGTTTGAGATATTCTAACGAACTTAGACATTTTAAGTTTGATCTCTATTTCTTTTCATAGAATCTGTAGATCTTGCTATTTCATGTCATATATTTCTAAGATCTGCATTATTTCGTTTCTCATCTTGAGAAATCATATTTGTTGATTATTTTCTTCTGTAAATGTTTTTCACAACTCAAGAATCAACAAATTCCTTTTATGTTTATAGTTCTTATGAAACAAGACTTCTGATATAGTTGGAATCATAATTGGTGGTTTACAATTTCAAAAGCATTTTCCAAACCCTCTGAAATTATTTAAGACCTTAAACACCTTCCGAGCAAGGTAACCTTGGATTCCGGGTTAATTTGAAAGATCAAGAAAGTCTGTTGTTTCTAAAGAAGAGAGAAACTGAAAACCTTATCATTTAGATCTTTCTGTAATTTGATAAGACTTGTTTGTATAAATAAGTGTGCATGTGTGCATGCATGCGTTAGAAAACTGTCACAAACACTTGTCACACTACAACACAAGAAGTGTTGGCTATAAGATCTTGAAACGTTAAGAGTCGATGTAAAGGTGGAACAATGTGTTGAGAAGTTAGCAAGCTGAGAAAGCCACATCAACATCCGAACTACAGATAAGTTAGAATCAAACCAGCGGGTTCATATTCTAAACTTGTATAGGTCTATTTTGTTTACATGTGTGATATATAGTTTGTAACTTGTATATTATGTTTTAGTGGATTTTTGGTTTGTGACTTAGAAGTCACCGTGGATGTTTCCTCAGTTGGGTGAGGTTTTACCACGTTAAAAATTGTGTGTACTTAATCTTTCTAAATCTCCTCATCTCATTCTTATTGGTGTGCTGATTTAAATTGATTTAAACCGTTTTAGTTTTTTTTTCAAAACTAGTTACATAATCTTGAACATATCTCGTACATATTTTTATTAAACACGTCTTGTGGTTAATCTGTTTGATTTAAAGAAAAGAGTTTTCCCAAAAAATAGTTCGGAGTTACTTAGATAGTCTAATCTTGAATTAAACGATTTAAGTAACAACTTTTCAGTGGATACTTTTATTGATGACGTTGATGACAATTCATGGATAAATGCTTTCGTGGATGATATAATGGGGATGGTAATGATGATGATAAGGATGTCGAGCCCCACATAAATACTCCCATTGATGTGGTTGAATGATCAGGATGATCTTCATACATGTCTAGGCACTTTGGTGGATGATATCATGTTAGTAATCATGTAGGTATTCACGGTGATAAGTTTTGAATAAATACTTGCATTGATGATGATGGTGATTATGATGGGGAACATCCTGAGTTCTGCATAAGTACATTTATAGATGATATCGATATCGATATCGATGATGGTGATCATGATGATAAACCTTGCATAGAAACTTATGTGGATGGTGATGTCAGTGGGGATGATGTAACAGATATTCCGAGGATCACTAGAGGATAAGATGAGTCTAATAATGTGGATGACCATGAGATGGTCCAATATGATGATCTTATAGTGCATGATGTTGAAAATGCATCAATGAGTTAAATTTTTCTCAACAAGTAAAACCAAATAGTGGTATGAGTACTACTGCTACTAATACTAACATATCGCCACCGGTAGGAATGACATTATGGGAGGGCCATTTGGTCATCCATTCGTATGTCGATCTATTATCGCATATGAAGAGGGAGTATCCCGAGCATTCCAAGATGCATAAATTTGAAGCGTGTCCATGCATGCCTCCACCCTTAACTTCCTTGGCAAAGTTTACGTTTCATTCGCCGTAAATCACGTGGTCGATACGTTTTTAGATTTGCAATAGTGCTTCAAGTTTGATGTGAGTTGGTTACAAAATTGCATTGATTGCATTAGGAAGATGCGGCTTAAGAGTCCCTTTTTCGGGGAGCTTGTAGATCTAAGGCACTGTATTGAGGGACGAGAAAAGGAAGTTGTAGAGATAAAAGTGCGATATGCTATAAAAGAGGAGGAGGTTAAGGTATCTTATGGTTCTCTCAGAGAGAACATTACAACGGGTCAACAAGCAGCCGACAATTTCCTTATCGGATGAACTCCTAGTGATTACGATGATTATGGTCAATGACAGAAAATATTTTATGGTCTCCAATATATATATATATATACAGTCAGGGTATCCAACATACCTCCTAGCAACAAACCTACGAACATACCCATTTTTTTAAGTTGTAAAAAAAATAATTTTTAGGTTATATTTTTTATATGGGTTCATGATATTTCAGTGTGCCCCTGTAAAAAAAATTAAATGAAAATAATGTCTTTTGTTATTTTTAGAAATTAGGTAAAAAAATTGACAATTTTTAACCTATTTTTTAAAAATAACAAAACACATTCTTTTGAGCTAAATATTTGTACAGGGGCACATTGAAATATCATGAACTAATATAAAAAATATTAACTCAAAATTATTTTTTTTACTATTTAAAAAAAATAGGTATGCTTAATGAGGTGTGTTGGAGAGCCTGACTCTCTCTCTCTCTCTCTCTCTCTCTCTCTCTCTCTCTCTCTATATATATATATATATATATATATATATATATATATATATATATATATATATATATATATATATATATATATACATCATCCATACATCAAACCTAGTTTTACGTCTTAAATTGTTTACTTTTCTCTTGAAATCTACCTTCCAATAAACCCATGTTCAAAAAATTGGGTCAAAATGCATTTTGTATTTATTTTTAAAAAATTCACAAAAACTACTTAAAACACCTTATTCATAAGGGTATGCGCCAACGTTTTTTTGTGGATTTTCAAAAAATAGCTACAAAATGTATTTGGCCTAATTTTTTGAATATGGGTTGATTGAAAGGTTAATTTCAAGAGAAAAATAAAAAAATTGGACAAAAGTTTTCTTAGGACCTAGAGCTAAGTGTGATGTATACATCATGATGTAGGTTAGCCTTCCTCTCTCTCTCTCTCTCTCTCTCTCTCTCTATCTCTTTATATATATATGGGGATAGAGAGTTCCTATTATTTCACAATAAAAATAAAAGTTGTAAACATTTGGTAGCAGAATGAAAGAAAATACATTTTTTACATTAATGTGTTGTTTAGCTTGAGTCATTTGGCAATGAATCTTTGTTATAGGGTTGCAATCGGTACGGTATGGTCGGTAATGACCCCTTACAAATACCAAAACCACAATCTAAATGTTAAAACCGTACCGTACCAATTTACCGACCGGTACATGAAAATAAAAACCAAAACCAAATCGACCGTTTTTTCGTTTTTTTTGTTTTGGTAATTTCGATTTCAATTCGTTTTTTTCCCGGTAAATACTAGAATTTCAAATCGGTTTATGCATTCGATAAATCTAGTTTATAATAAACTGAAAACGTCAAAACTTAGTTTTTACAATAAAATAATTTCAACCATATAGAATTAGATGTTTAACTTATTCAAAAATTATAATAAAAAATTACCCGCTTATGGTTTAGTCTCTCTCTCAGAAGACTCAGATGCTCAGATATTTTCTTGGAGCTTGAAACTTGGAATGAAGTTGAATGAATCGTTTCTCTGCTCCTGCTCAGATGCGGTTGGGGAACTTGGGGTGCAGGCGACTGAGATGTCGGTGGAGAGGAGAGAGGGCGGAGACAGAGGGGAGGAGAGGAGCCGGAGGGATCTCCTGTTGCTGCTGGATTTGTGCGACGAAGAGAAGAGAGGAAAAAGATCGTGAGGGAGAAAGGGATCGTGCGTGAGGAAGGAGAGATAGGGAGTCAGTTAGGTTAAAAGTTATAAAACCACGTGTGTATTGTATATCAAATAGCGTGTGTAGAAATTAGAATAAGATTTATTTGTATTTGTGCCTCACAAAATTAATACATTATATTATAAAACATTACATAAAGGTACAAAAAATTTCGAAAAACTTAGGTGGGTGGTCTTGATATGGTAATATGTCGTAAGTTTTGTACGGTATTTGAGTACAGTAATTTGGTAATTTCTATATGGTAAATTCGGTAGGATAAGTCGGTACGGTAAATTCGGTAAATCGGTTTTTTATATCTAAAAACCAAAACCAACCAAATTTTTTACTGTATTTTCGGTTTCGATAAAATCGATTTTCGGTATTTCGTAATATGAAACAAAAATATTTTTTATCAGACCAAAACGGTACGGTACGGTACGGTAAAAACCCGTATCGGTTGCATCCCTACTTTTTTATATCCTTACAACCTTATGGAAATTTTGTATTAACTAGATTTGTTGGAAAATGAGATAAATTATAGTGGATTCCTCCATTTGGAGGGAATTTAGGTTCTGAAATGGTTTTTCTAATTGTGTACCCATTCTTCTTAACAACAAACATTTTTTGCGTAATTCTTGATGAGCTTATATAAGGCATGTGAGACTTGTTTTGTAGATATAAACATGAAATAAATTTATTCGGCACCTGTCTGTGTTTTGGTAACAAGTTTTGGATGTTGTAAATTTAGAGGAGTTAGACTTTGAGTTTGACCCCATTTATTTTGGTGTGTTTCAGTTGGCCCACCAAAGTTTAAGTGTGTGTGTGTCACACACATGCACATAGACGCATATATATGCGCGCGAACACACACACATTGTGTGTGCCCGCGTGCATGTGTGCTAGTTGATTCGGACCCATCCTTAAAAAGTTTAGGTGTTTTGAATTATTTGCTGACACGAATAAAGTCCGAGAAAACCTCCGAAATTATTTCAGTATTAAAACATGGAGAAATAATAGTTCCAAATAAAATATCTTTAGAAAGATCTTTTGTCTCATGGTAGTGTGCTTTAAAACTGTAATTACTAGGGGTTCTCCAACATACCTCATTAAGCATACCTAAAGAACATACCGATTTTTAAAATACCAATTTTTTTGATTTGTTAAGACAAACTTTGTATAAATGATTTACATATTGATGAGATCATCTAAAAAAATTATCATTTTTTACTCGAAAGTGGGTGAGATTATCAAAAGTGTGTGTGTGTGTGTGTGTGTGTGTGTATACACTTGTGTACACTTTTGACCACCCAAAGGCGTGATAAATATTCCGTAAGGGACAACGAATTAACAAAATAAATGTCTTAACAAAATCCTTATGGGGAAAAATGTATTTCAATGCAAACTTTGGCATTCTAATAAGCAAGAACAAATGGAGGTCAAAATTCAAACACCGTTTAAATTAAATTCCATGGTAATGATATAAGAGTTTTTCATATGATTAAAGGGCTTGAAATTTGATTACAACTTGTGGAAGGTGGACCTATAAAATAAGCAAGAGTAATATATAGGAGGCAATGAAAAAGTGTAATAATTGGGTTTTCTTGCAAAAGTAATGACAACAAAAATTATACCCTTTTTTTCCCTAAAGGGTGTTTTTATTAAGAAAAAAGTTAAAATTACGAAACGGTCTTATATTAGTTTCGTGTGTTGCTGTTTGAATAATGGTATTTTGTGAATTGTTGATGATGTTGTATATTTTAGTGCCTATATATGTGCTTAAAGAAATGTAACATCTTATTTAATAAGATGTGAATATGGATTTTTGAACAAATAGCAAATTTAATTGAATCCTTGTTGCTGATTTTTTATAAATAATTATTTTGGGGTAATAATTATTTGAACATATAATATGTATACTAATATACATTAAGGTTCTTTTATATGATATTATAAGTTCTCCACATACATATAAATTAATTGTAGAATTTATTGCTTTAAATGTTTTCAGTGAGGACTTGTCGCTTTAAACGTTTTTCGTGAGGACTTGTCACTTTAAATTTGAGAAACTTTGATAAATGCCCCATAAAAATTACATAAGAAACAAAAATAGAATATATGTTAAAAATATTATATCCCAATTATGAAAGTCAATTTATATTTAATTGTTTTTCAAATTCCTTGAAAATTGAGAACACGTGATTAAAATGTTTTTATAATATTCTTTTAAAATGAAAATTTACTTTTAAATTTACCACCTAACCTCCACCGCCACTGATCATTGGCACATCCACTGCATCACCAAGAGGAGGAGCCTATTTACATTTTTGAGCTGTATAAAATTAAAATTGATGAATGTCTTGAATGGTTCACATAAGTTTTGAAAATATGATGCCATTTTTTAAGAACAAGTTTAATCTACAAAAACTTTGCCAAACTGGATTTTTTTAAAATTTTAAAATCTAGATTTTAGTTTCATGTGCTATGAAATTGTTGGGTTTGTGGACATCTTAAAAATTTATGAGTTAAAAAAATTAATACTCTTTGATAAGCCTCATTTGAACCGAAAAATTATGGTAAATGCCAGTTTGCCTTGGTTGGCTTGAAATGGTCACTTGATGCTCATGTAATACCCCATATTTCAGAAGGGAGGCGGGGCCTATTTACATTTATGAGCTATATAAAATTACAATTTGTAAATGTCTTGAATTTCTCACATAAGTTTTAAAAATATGACGTCATTTTTTAAGTATAAGTTTAATATACAAAAACTTTGCCAAGCTAGATTTTTTTTCATTGAAAATCTACTTTGTTGTTTTGATGGGTTGTTAAATTATTGGGTTTGTGGACATCTTTTATCAATTAAAAATGTTAGGGCCAGGTTAATAAGCCTACTTTGACTTATAAAATTATGACCAGTGACAATTTGCCTTGGTTGGTTTGAAATGATCACGTGATACTCATTTAATACCTTGTATATTAAAAGATATCAAATAAATGATTTAAATAAATATTAAGACAAGGAATTTGCATTTTAATATGAAAATTTTAATCGGTTAATAATTATATTTTAAATTGGATTTGTCATTAACTAAATTAGAATTATGGAATTTAATTGATAACTTGTTAAAGCATTATGCAAATTGGTTTGATAATAATGTAATTGAGCTTAGACTTTCTTTGATTGGGTTAGAACACTCTAGAATGGACATGCGAGGCATTAAGGTGGATCCCCGAGGTTTAGTTGGTCTTTAGTGAATTTGATGGTGAGAAAGATTAGGATTTATGGATTGAATTTTTTTGGGCTACAGGAGTATAGCCATAATCGTGACATTTAATTGGTGAGACTGTGGGGTCATAACCGCGACCGCAGGCCTCTTGTGGCTAATTCAGGGGGATACCTAGTGGAACATGGTTTCAATACTTATCATGTAAAAAAGTTGATTACTTCATATCAAATTTCTCTCAAAATACTATTTCCCTCTCTAAACGAAACCCTGGTTCTCGTCACATCGTCAATCAATTCAACCAATAACTCCGTTATCAAATCACCAAAGTTAAACATGAGATTTTGAAGATGATGTAAGATTAAATACTGGTTTAATTCAATTTTATAAGGGATTTTGAAGAAATGAAGTTTTTTTTATGTAAGAGGGGCTTAGGGAGGGGCCCCTCGTTTAATTATTAAATGAGATTATAAATTATTAATATTGATAAAAGTACATGCCTTTATGCGACTGAGGTATTATTTTGTGCATCCAATATATCCCTTAAATTTATGTATTACTTATGTATCAAGTAGACATTATTCTAGTGTTGAGGTTGCAATATATGTTATGGGACACATGACATCCAAATTAGGACATATGTCACCACAAATGTTTTGACACATGTCTTGACAATGAAATTGACAAGTGGCATCCCACTTGGGTTTATTTTTGCTATTATGGGAATGTGTATGGTATTTATATAATTGACCGTGGGGGTAATTTGGTTCCCCAATGTATTTCATCCGTAGTATAATTATAAACCCCAAAATTGTTAGGGCCATATTTGAATTCTCTAATTCTAGTTGGTGTCAGGGCTAAAAATAAAAAAAAGGGGAGACCTATTCATTCCTTTCTCTTCCTCAACCCAACCACCCTTTGTAACACCCCGTATTTGTGGGAATATTTGAATTACAAGTGTTCTCGAAATTTAATAAAGTCAGAAATAAAGTTAATGGAATAAATATTAATTAGAGAATATTGGATTAATAATTATGTGTTATTTTATTTACTTGTATGACAAGTAAATGAAATTGTATTATTTTATATTACATCGTATATAGATAAAAGAGACGGGTTGACAAGATCGTATTCGGGATGCATGTGTGGAGTCATATTCAGAATAGGATGGTAAATTGATGATAACTTACTTGGACGTTGATTTCGAGTGCACGGATGATCTGGGATGGGTTGAGTTAATTAGAATTAGATACCTGGTGGTTGTAAATGGATTCCGGGGAGTTTTGAAGCTATACGGGACCCGTATGGGGGTATTCAGGTCATTTTAACAGTATAATTTAACATAATTTCCAGATTAGGGAAATATGTAGGGTTATTAGATGAGAGAGGCGTCCACATACTCATTATAAATCATCTAGGCTTGCGGGAAAGGCAAAAAAAGATGGAAAATTCAAGAGAAAACTCAAGAAGAAAGATAGGAATTTATACATTTAAAGGAAAGTGTTTAACTTTCTTTACTATTATATGTTGTGCTTTATTCATATCATGATTGGTGAAAAAAATATATGAACTTTTGGGTGGGAGTCACATGTCAAAATCAGTTTTTGGAAGAAAGATATCGTAGAAGGTGATTGATGATTTTTCCTTATGAAATTTGGTTAAATAAATCTTATATAAAGATAGATTCTTGATAAAGAAATTTAAAATTGATTTAATTAAAGATGTCTTCTTGGATTATAAATCTTGAAATTTGGGTGATAAACATTGAATTAAAGGGTGGATGCTTGATGAATTGAATCAAGGAAACATATATCCTTATGGTGGGTATTGATAGGATAGGATGAAATTGTATTGAGATGAATTTTTGGACTCATATTGGCTTTGAAATTGGGTGAATTTTTTTAGTAAAAATGGTAGCCTTGTCCTAGTCTAGAACAGGGGCAAACCAGTTCACCCCCATAGTCGTACCGGTTCGACTTCCCTACTCAACCTAGGTTAGGTGTTTTGATGCGTTATTGATTAGGTTGGGATCCGGATTATTTTGGAAGGTCCATAGAGGATGTTTAGTACTTCTGGGATTTTTTTTAATATAATATTACCTTGGGGTTAATTGGGTATAAAATCAGGGTATGGATTTAGGAGTGTTTAGAATGAATGACACTCGAAAATATATTAATGGACTCAAATGGAACTTTATATTGAAATTGGGATATGGTATAGATGGAGATACGCTTAGTGTCTAGAATAAAATATAATTGTGATAAAAAATAAGTGACTGCTTATGGATTTGGGACTCAAATTTAAACTCGAGAATTATAGGCTAGTGCTACGAGTTATTTGTGCACGGTTAACCGATTTTATTGTGTGTATATATATATATATATATATATATATATATATATATATATATATATATATATAGAGAGAGAGAGAGAGAGAGAGAGAGAGAGAGAGAGAGGCAGTCCCCTGTGCACACTAAGTTTGCACATGTGCTGGCGCACCCCTATTTTTTTAAAATATTAAAAACAATATTTTTAATGTGATATTTAAACATTTCAATGGACCCATATAAAAAAATCAGGAAAAAAACTCTTTTTGCTATTTTAAAAAAATCAGTCAAACTTTGGCAGCTTTTAAGTGCTTTAAAAACTACGAAAGTTTGACAGATTTTTTAAAAATAGCTTTTATATGGATTCCTTGAAATGTTTATTTATCACACAAAAAAAATCAACTCAAAAATATTTTTTTACTATTTAAAAAAAATAATGCGCAAACTTAGTGTGCACAGGAGCCTCACTCTCTCTCTCTCTCTCTCTATATATATATATATATATATATATATATATATATATCCACACACACACACACACACACACACACACACACACACACACACACACTAGCGTATGCCCGTAACTGATGACACGACGAAATTTTTCCAAAGTACATAATCGCATAATGGCAAAAATTCCAAGTACATAATTGCGAAATGAAAATTTTTTTGTACCCCAATGCTAATTTTCCAAAGTGTATGTCGTTGATAGGGCCATTTGTAAATAGTTTAAAAATTTTGGGCAGAGTTCCCTTTGTTTATAGGACTATCCACCCTGTTTAACAACTAAAAACTACTCAAACCACAAAATAGTAATATTATTTACTGAACCTAATATAAATAATTAACCTGTAGATATGCAACAATATTGCTCTTTAGTCACAAGCATACATTACACTAAGCAGACAAATAATAACCATGTACATTAGTGTCCATTAGTCACACGCCTTGATGATTTCTCAGATAACTTTTGAAGAAAGTCCGAAAACTTTTGATATTAGTAAAGTCAGATAATATTTGATAAGGTGAAACAATCCGTAAACATATATAGAAATCAGGAACGTTTAACTCTAACTTGACATGCACGTAGGAAAAAGCATGATCGATCGATGACCAATTGTGTTGTTTTACCTACAAAAAGCATACATACCAAATCAGCGGCCCACCAATTGAAAAACAACTTTCAAAGCCAACACCGAACAAAACAAGCATACATTACATTGAGGAGACATACATAATGCTTACCGAATCAGTTGCATACCAAATCAGCATACCAAATTAGCTGTATGTCGAATCAGATGCCCACCAAATCAGTTGCATACCAAAACATTGTGACACCCCGCCTAATTAATTACCGGGTGATCAGTCCTTTATAAAATTAAATCAAAATATCCGGTTGGTTCAGATTATGCATCACTGTCGAAAACTTTATTATTAAAACTAACCACCTAATATTTAAAAAGGTTAATGTCAAAATTTTAACTTGTTACTAACCATCATCAATAAAGTAAAATATTTAATCATCACCATACATCACAATAGCATAAGGAAAGAACTCACTGAATTTAAATAAAGAACTGTAGTAAACACTTCCAGTCAAAATCTCATACAATAATCCAATAACTTGAAATCAAAATATAATGATAGAATGAAACAACTCTAAATCTCTAAATGTAAAATAGGATGGACGACATGTCCAACTGAAGTAAATAACTAATAGATAAAGAACAATAGACTATGAAGCGTCTACTAGCAATGTCATATAGCTTCCACAGCAACTACAACTCGGCAACTGAATGGATTCTCCTAAGCTTGGTGTCCCTGTGGATGAGCACCTAAAATAAAGTAACAAGAGAAGAGATTTGCAAAAGAAACGGGTCAGAGCCCGAGTAGAAAACAGTTTAAATATAGCAAGTTCTTAAATTGGTTAATTAGGACAAATATTATTCATGTTAACTTAGCGTACTCACTTGGGATGCTCACCTCTCATCTAATGTGCACACCTAGGGAGCCTAGCTACCCATACTAGTCACGATACTCTGCTTGACTATACATAGTATAACCACTATGCCGAATAAAATATCTAAATAACCCGAAAACAGTATATCTCTATTATTTAGGAATATATTTAAAGAAGCTTTAACTCATTCTCATAGCATCCTTAACTCTCAACTGGTGACCCAATAAGTACATACTTTAATAAAGTAGCCAACATGAAACATAGAATAGGAACTCAGTATAGATATAAAAATCTCACTATGTATACATACAAATATATATATATCAATACTGCACCCATGGTTAAGAAACCACTGGTGCTAGGCATACTCGACTATCTAGTCCCATTGCAACGCTCACGCATAAAGGACAACAGGTTCAATCTATCAAGAACCAATAAAATATATACACATATTGGAGGTGAACATAGTCCCAAGATGATGGGCTACGTATATACCTACGCACCCATACGACCGTCACCACTATTGTTCTCACAGATAGCCTGTACCTAGGTTCCATGCTCTAGTGGTACGACTCAAAATCCCCCGATGGCACACAAGATATGGTCATCCACAATGTGCTAACCTCCGTTTGATAGACAGTATCTAGGTATGTCATACATAAAATATTCTAAGTAATAATCAAACACACAACTTATATACATAATACGCGTTCACGCAACCTAATTCCCATAGTACGTAGGTCATATTAACATCACTAGTCTCCACAATATCCCTTTATATATAACCTCCTTAGCACTCACATTCTCTACTCGGTTTCGTACAAGGTCAATACCTTGAGGATCATTACACCCTTAATTACCTAAATCTTTGGAATTTAAGTCACCCGTTACTTATGTAGGTTAATACACTCGCTTGGATAAGACTAGGATGGACTTTAACTAAATCGGACCCAAAAATCAAGTTCTGGAATCTCATTAGAAGTTCCAGGATTCTCGTTTGAGCGAGTTCATCCGAACAAAGTTTCCACTTTGAGCGAACTTCAAAATCAAGTTAGACGGGTCACTGGATTTCTCATTAGAAGGCTCGTTGGAACGAGGTCGTTCGAACGACCTGGGCTGGTTTTCGAACGAAAAATCCGAACAAACCCAGTTCTTCCCCAAATTCAATTTTTTTCACATAACACACTTCAAGCTCAACCCAAATTTCATCCAACATCCAATTAGATAGTTCTAAACTATTCCTAATCATTACGGGACACTTTCTAACACAAATTAGTGTTCAAATCTTTATATTTTCAAAGGGAAACCCAACAATTTCTTAAATCTCTAAAAATTTGCCTAACATGAACCCATCAATTTAAGTACTCAAAAACTCTTATTATAATTCGTGATTAAGACATAAAAATTCCAAATTTAATAGTCTAACAAAGGACAAAACCTCTACATGCATACCCATATCCAATTCATAAGATTTCTTTACAATTCAGTCTAATTAACCCTAAGATTTCATTACACTAAGTTTATAACATCTAATCTAAATCAACACGAACAATATTTGCTAAAAGAGGAGCAATATAAACACTTGCCTTGAAATGAACTTTTGATTCTTGGACTAAATATGGTATGTAGTTGATCCACTCGTTGTGATCAACACTTTGGCGCAACTTTTGGTGGGAGTCCTTGAGTTCTTACCTTTGGCCTCCAATGGAGTCTTCTTCTGCCTTGGTTCTCTCTCCCTCTCTCTCTTTCACATAGGTTGAAACTGACAGTAACCTCTAACCCACGTAGTTTTTAATTAAACCTAATTTTTGTCCATTTAATTACTCAAAAATTCCAAAAGACCAAAATACCCTTCCGGGGTGTCGTTTTGGGCTAAAATGCCCGGACTCCAATAAAACATTCGAGTAGTGTTTTCTGACTATTTCGACCCTTCCGGACACACTGGCGAGCTCAAAACGGCCATATGAGCTATATAAATATAATTTACCTTTTTAAACCCCAAATAGATAATAGTGACGCGACTCATATGCGGATCCTAAATAATTATATCTTAACTGTCGGGTATCTCGTCCCCGACCATATTATTTTCAAAACCATCTATTACGCTACTCACTACGTAATGCTCAACATAGTTATTACTCAACATGATTTCAACATAATTATTTTCGATAACAACTAACTCTCATCATGCTAGTAATTAATACCATTAAGTCAGATTAATTATAAATTAAATTTTCTCTCTTAAATTAATTAATCCTAATTTCCATAATTTTATAATAAAATAAATATGCGTAAAAATACGGGTATTACAAACTTCCCCCCTAATAGCAGAATTTCATCCCGAAATTCAAAAATGAAAGTATACCTGGCAAGAATAACTATGGATGACGTTCATGCATTTCATCCTCATGCTCCCAGGTTGATTCCTCAACATTATGGTGTCTCCACTGAACACGGACTAGTGGTATTATCTTTGACCTGAACTTCCTCTCGCTACGGTCTAGGATATCAATCGGCCCCTCCTCGTATGAGCTATAAGGCTGTTAGTCGATCTCCTCCAACGCAATGTGAGTGTGGGCCAAATTATCCCGAAAATACTCCTCAGAGATGAGATATGGAACACATCATGGACTCTATACAAGTGCTCCGGTAAGCTAAGTCTATAAGCAACCGACCCAATCCTCTCGATAATGGGGAATGGCCCTACATACCTAGGCGCCAACTTCCCATTCTTCCTAAAATGCATAACTCCCTTCATAGGAGACACCCGAAGTAGCACCTGGTCCCCAATATTAAACTCTCTGAAATACCGCTTGGCATCGACGTAGCTCTTCAGTCGATCCTAAACAACCCGAATACGTCTCCGTATCAACTCTATCCTCGTCGAAGTATCCTGAATCACCTATGGGATGAGTAATTTGTTGACCCCCACATCTAACAAACATGCTGGGGAATGACCAGGTCTGTCGTATAGTGCCTCAAACGGAGCCATACCGATAGTAAACTGGTAGGAGTTACTATAGGCAAACTCCACCTGTGGAAGATACTGCTCCCAGCCTTTGCCAAAATCAATGATGCACATACGTAACATGTCCTTTAACATATGATTTGTCTGCTCGATCTGTCCATCCGTCTATGGGTGATAGGCTATGCTCAGCCACAACTCCATACCCATCACTTCCTGAAAACTTTCCCACAACCGAGACACAAACACTTTATCTCTGTCAGACATAATGTTTAGAGGTACTCCGTGAAGTCTCACTATCTCTGCTATGAATATCTGGGCATACTGTCCCGAGGTGTAATCCGTCCGGACTGGCAGAAAGTGGGCTACCTTAGTCAAATGATCCACTATCACCCATATTGAATCGTGACCCCTCTATGATGTAGGTAATCCCATGATGAAGTCCATGGAAATGATTTCCCATATCTACATAGGAACCTCTAATGTATGTAGAAGTCCCACTGGTCTCTGATGGTCCACCTTTACTAGCTAACAAGTGGCACATTTCGAAACAAACACGGCAATATCCTTTTTCATCCCGCTCCACCAGTACTGTCTCCGCATATCTTGGTACATCTTATCCCCATTGGGATGTACCACAAATCATGAACCGTGTGACTCCATCATCACCTCGTGTTGCAAGTATTCTCCTTCAGGAACAACTAACATTCCACTGAAACGTATACCCCCATCTGAACTCACGGTGTAGGGCTCGACCCCCTCTGTTAGAAGCTGCACTATTTGACTCTGGTAGAAAGGATCAGCTACCTGAGCCTGTACTACTCTCGTAATAATCTGGGGTGTAATTATCATCACAGACATGAACGACCGAGCCACCGCATCTTGGTGTCCTAACTCCTTCCATTTTTCTTTCCACACCTCGGCCACCTCACCTACTGGCCTACGTCTCAATGCATCTACTACCATGTTAGCCTTCCCTGGGCGGTATCGGATATCAAATTAATAGTCCTTCACAAACTCAAGCCACCAACGCTGATGTATATTTAACTCCTTCTGCTTGAAGAGGTACTGTAGTTACTTTTGATCCGGGAACAAGCAAAATTTCTCCCCCAGGAGGTAATGTCTCCAAATCTGATGTGCAAATACGACCGCTGCTAACTCCAAGTTATGAGTGGGGTAATTCCTCTCGTGAGTCTTAAGCTTAGGGGAGGCATAAGATATAGCCCGATTCTCCTGTTGAAGTACACCCCAAGTCCTAATAAGGACGCATCAGTGTAGACTAGATTCTCTACTCCCAGCCTGGGCAATGCTAACACTGGTTCTGAGGTTAACTTGTCTTTCAACTCATCAAAGGCTAACGGATAGGCGTCACTCCAGATAAACAGCACCCCTTTGCGAGTCAAATATGTCAACGGACTCGTTATCTTCGAAAACCCTTGAATGAACCTCTTGTAGTATTTGAATAGGCCTAAGAAACTGCGTATCCCGGTCGGTGTCGTGGGTTGTCCCCACTCCCTCATCGCTGATACCTTCCCCAAATCCACAGATATCCCGTTGCCAGAGATGAATGTCTTAAAAACTGAACCTCCTTCAGCCAAAACCCATATTTCTCATATTTTGCATATAAGTCATGCTGGCATAGTATCTACAAAACCTGCCTCAAATGCTCGACATGATCCTCCTCGATTTATGATTAAACTAGAATGTCATCTTTGAAGACAATGATGAACTGGTCTAAGAACTCTCTGAACACCCTGTTCATCAAGTCCATAAATAAGGTTGGGGCATTGGTTAGCCCGAAAGGCATGACCCTGAACTCGTAGGAACCATATCTCATCAAGAAGGCAGTCTTCGACATATCCTGCTCCTTGATACACAATTGATGGTATCCCAATCTCAAGTCAATCTTTGAGAAGAAGTCCTCTACTCTCAACTGGTCAAATAAGTCATCGATTCGAGGCAAAAGATATTCGCTCCGTATCGTGTCTTTATTCAACTCCCGATAATCGACACACAATCATAACGATCTATACCTCTTCTCAACATGGAAGCACCCTAAAGCGAGGTATTCCTCCAGATGAAGCCTTGACCTAACAGCTGCGCAGTCGGGTCTTGTAATTTTGATTATTCGATAAGGTTAGTCTCACTTACCCTAAAAATCGTAGTTATAATATCCTCCGTTATTACACCGATTTATTCACAATGTAAGACATTCAACAATGGTTCTTACGTCATATAATACGGCTCCACTAGCCGTGAGTGTAGATATAATATATCTTAAGGTTATCGTTTCCTTTACGGATGACAACCAAGGTACTAGCCCGTGTATTAAAGGCCAAACATTTCCCAACTTTTGATGTTTGTTAAGTTTCATGCGTGGGATGTCTCGCAACGCGAAATCCAAACAAGGAACCCTCCCGATACACTACTAACTAACATTGTCATTCAATAAGGTTTGTGGGCCCTCAATATTCGACTTGTACCCCTCATACCCGCTTCTTCCTATAAGATTAACTCACCTACCTCATGTTACTAGAGATGATATTCAACACATTACTCCTACTAGCTCGACGTTAGACTCTTAAAATTTTCTACGGGATAATCCCCATGCTCATAAATATTTCATCCAATCTTGAATCCCTTTAATAGACATCCCTATCCACCAGGATTAGGTATAACCATACGACATACGCCAAAAAAGTCTTTATTCAAAATTATATAAAGATATATATAAATGTGGTCCCGCCTCCTCTCAGGTGGCTCTTAGCACATGAAAATATCACTGTAACGGTCTATTGTCGCTCAAACCATCGTTAGCTAGTTTGCAAATCGGGATAGTAATACATTTTACGCCCACGTTTCTTAAAGTATTACAATAAATTATAGAGCATCAAATTTATTTCTAGATTTCCGCTATATCTTAAAGGCAATATAAATAATGAAGTATCATACCTCCAAATGTGGGTGACAGTTGTGTTATCAGTGGCATAACCGCATATCAGGAATTATAGATATGCCCGTACTGTACTCCTTGCTGATGATATGGAGACAGTTCTATTGGTGTAAATATCCATGCTTCCCCATGTTGGGAATTATGTGGTTCCGGGCGAGCACCATGCGGCTGCTGCGGGGTCCTGACCTTCCGAGGGAAATTTCGATGGAAGTGGCCCCATTCGCGCTGTGCTTGTCCTACTGAGTACGCTGCTGGCCCTAATGGCCTAGCTGACCTAGCTGATTTGAACGAGGTTGTCCTCCAGCTCATTGTGGGCAAATTTATCATTTGTGGCCATTTCTTCCACACTTAAAAAACCTCTTTATGAAGGTCCTCTATCCCTCGCTTTGTTGATCCTGGCGGATTTAACTCTTCCTTTTATTTCCATTATCCTTTGGTCTTGACGACTCTGAGGAACTTGTCGCCGTTGCGATGGTACTTTCTCACTATTGCTATCCCTGAAATTATCATATTGATCGACTTCTCTTGTTCTTTTCCCCTGTAAGTTATACACTGCAATTTTGGAACTGCAATATTGCAGTAGTCACTGCTTGTGCCAAAATATTCGCTATCTCAGTGATTACCGCTCTTTCCTGATGTACTCGCGGTACTTGCTAGTCTGGTGCCACATTTTCTTCTTCAGCGGTGTTAGTTTGTCTCTCCCTCATAAGCGACATCTTAAATTCAAATGAAATGAATTTTATAAGTCTACCGGCTATACATAGCATCGTATAAAAGTACTTAATCTATAACACGTAACAAAGAATGCAACAGTCCTAACAATAGGGCTCTATATCAAAGAACGCTATGCAAAAACATAACAAGCCGTACAGATCCTAAGTACACTAGAACCTGATGCTCTGATACCACTTGTGACACCCCACCTAATTAAATACCGGGTGATCAGTCCTTTATAAAATTAAATCAGAATATCTGGTTGGTTCAGATTATGCATCACCATCGAAAAATTTATTATTAAAACTAACCACCTAATATTTAAAAAGGTTGATGTCAAAATTTTATCTTGTTATTAACCATCATCAATAAAGGGAAATATTTAATCATCACCATACATCACAATAGCATAAGGAAAGAACTGACTGAATTTAAATAAAGAACTGGAGTAAACACTTCCAGTCAAAATCCTATACAATACTCCAATAACATGAAATCAAAGTCTGATGATAGAATAAAATAACTCTAAATCTATGAATGTAAAATAGGAGGGACGACATGTTCAAGTGAAGTAAATAATTGATAGATAAAAAAGAATAGACTATGAAGCGTCTACTAGTAATGTCCTGTAGCTTCCAGAGCTTGGTGTACCTGTGGATGAGCACCTAAAATAAAGTAACAATAGAAGAGATTTGCAAAAGATACGGGTCAGAGCCCGAGTAGAAAACAATTTAAATATAGCAAGTGCTTAAATTGGTTAATTAGCACAAATATTATTCATGTTAAATTAGCGTACTCACTTGGGATTCCCACCTCTCATCTAATGTGCACACCTTGTGAGCCTAGCTACCCATACTAGTCACGATACTCTGCCTGACAATACGTAGTATAACCACTATGCTGGATAAAATATCTAAATAACCCGAAGACAATATATCTCTATTATTTAGGAATAGATTTAAATATGCTTTAACTCATTATCGTAACATTCTTAATTCTCAATTAGTGATCCAATAAGTATATACTTTAATAAATTAGACAACATGAAGCATAGAATAGGCACTCAGTATACATTTAAAAATCTCACTATGTATACATACAAATATATATATCAATACTGCACCCATGGTTAGGAAACCCCTGGTGCTAGGCATACTCGGCTATCTAGTTCCATTGCAACACTCACGCATAAAGGACAATAGGTTCAATCTCTCAAGAACCAATGAAATATATACACATATTGGAGACGAACATAGTCCCAAGCCAATGGTCTACGCACATACCTACGCACCCATACGACCTTCACCACTGTCGTTCTCATAGATAGCCTGTACCTAGGTCCCATACTCTAGTGGTACGACTCAAAATCCCCTTAAGGCACACAAGATATGGTCATCAACAACACGCTAACCTCCATTTGATAACCAGTAGCTAGGTATGTCATTGTAATACCCCGTACTTTTGGCTATATTTATTTTTGGGATTAATTAATTAAATGCGTATTAATTGGAAATTAATCCGGGTTATAAATACTAACGAGATGAGAGTTGGTATTTGATTATGTGCATATATGATTATATATGAATTTGGAATTATGAAATTTGTCGTGAGATTTATATACGGCAATTTGAGAATTTTGTTGAGACGCGTGTGACCGCCGCGTCATGGTGTATTATGTTAATTATAAAAGTGATTTTTATTTCTATTATCCGTATGGTCATTTTGAGTGCGCCAACGCGTCCGTAAGGGTCGAGATAGTCCAAAAACACTAGCCGGGGGTGTAGTTTGGATTCCGGGGTATTTTTAGGCCATACCGGCATCATAAAGGGTATTTTGGTAATTTTACATTTTGAGGAATTAAAAGTGACGAAAATTGGGAGTTTTAATCTGATGTGGATTTAACCCACTAAACCCACTAACCAACCCATATTAACCCATTAAGCTACGGAGGCTATCATTAGGTTTACAACTTTCCCAAAGAAAAACCCTAGCCACCTTAAGCCACCATTGGAGAAGAAGCTTGGAGAGAGAAGAAATTCTGCAGAAAAGCTCTATCAAACCATCATCCAAACTCAGAGACAATCAAGGCAAGTGTTTTAATTATATTTAAATTCGTAGAATGTTCCTTCCATGTTAGAAAATTGAAGAATATCAATTGTTCTTGAAAGATAATGAAAACCCATGTATTTTGAAGCTTAGAACTTGAAATCTTGAGGAGAATTGCATGTAGAATGATAGGTAGATGATTATTCTCATGATATTTATGATTGGAAGAAATTAAAACAGATTTATATTGGATTAATTCATGATTCAAAAAGTTAGGGTTCATGTTCTTGATAAATTGGGAAAAAGTTTAGAGATTTGTAAATTTGGTTGATGTTAGGATGGATTAATCCTTCAAAACGTGTTAGGATGTGATTATAATATGTTTAGGGTTGTTTAGAGACCTTAAAACGATTGTTGGGACTTAGTTTAGAAGAGATTTGAGGAGTATAAATGGTGAAAAACGAAACTTAGAGAAATCTGGGACGAAACTGGCAGGTCGTTAGAAGCCCCTGCCCAGGTCGTTCGAACGAACTCGTTCGAACGAGCTTCTAACAAATTGACCAGTCGCTTCTAACGAAAGGTAACTTCGTTCAATAATCTCGTTCGAACGAGATATCGTTAGAAGGTACAGTTCGTTCGAACGAACTGGAATCTCGTTCAAACAGCCTCGTTCGAACGAGACTTCTAACGAGTTGACAGAGGAATCTCGTTCGAACAGTCTCGTTCGAACGAGACTTCTAACGAGTTGACAGTCTGGACCTTTTTAGACTGTTTTGATTTTTTGGAGTCCCGTAAACTTATTCGAGGTTATAGATAACATTCCGATGATGATGTAATGATAGAATTGGGACTTTTGGGTATTTATGAGAAGGAAATTATATACGAGAGTTATATTAAATGGACGGTTTGGGTTGAGACGTGAGTGTCTACTACGACGTGAGAATAAATTATGGCGCGTATGATTATAAACCGGAATAGTATAAATTGTGATAATTATAAGTTAGTACGAGAATGCGATATGTACTACGATTAAACTACGGGATTACTAAGATATGTGTTTACGTAGTATTGTTATATGAATTGTGTGTATGACATACCTACCATACTTGCTATCACGGGAGGTTTGCGTTCACTTAGGGCCCTCTAATCCTTGTGTTGCCCGGATTTAGACTGGTTACCTTGATGAACATAGGTCATAGAAAGACTTATTGGGATATTAATAAGTCCACTGATCGTGGGAGCGTAGGTATGTGCGTGACCCATGTGATGTGACTGTGTTCGCCTCCATTGTTTGTGATGTTGTTATCTGTGAGCTATTCCTGAGAGATTCGAAATATGAAATCCTTATGTGCGTGATGTATTGGGATGGATAGCAGAGTATGTGTGCACCACAACTTAGTTCTCGGGGTGCTTATATTGTATATTTATGATGTGAATAATATACTCTTAATTAATGGGAACCTTCGTGTTAATGCTATGAATATAATTACGGTATTGTTTCGAGAAATGTAAAGAGTTAACTGATAGTGATATATATTGCATATTGAGCATCTGAGTTTACGTTAAACCCCTACTTAATTACGAGCGTTATAATGTTAATAGAACCAAGTAATAAGGGTAGGACCTATGTCAGTCTAGCTAGATATGATGGAACTTAGCTAGTGGTTTGTGTCGTTATAGATGGGTACTTACGTTAGGAGTGCACAGTTAGACGAGAGGTGAGAATATCATGTGAGTGCACGTCCTAACATGTACTTTGCATTTAATGTTTTAAATGTTTTTAAAGCACTTGCAGGTTTTTAAAATATAACTCCACATTCGGGCTCTGACCCGTTTGCTTTTCAAATCTATTTTTCTTTGTAAAACCATTTTAGGTGCCCAGCCACAAGGACACCATGCATAGGATACTCATTCAGGTGACGAGTTGTAGATGTTTGTGGAAGCTACAGGGATTTGCTAGTAGACGCCTCTATCACTTGGATTCCAGATTCATTATCTATCAGTTGTAGGGCATGTTGCCCATTTCTATTAGAGTTACATTTCCATCACAGTTTTTAGACTTTGGCATGTATTGATTTAGCATTCAGTTTACTTATCAGTTGTGGTATTTGTAGTGAGGAGTTTTTCCTCCAGACTTTATTTACGTTTTGTGATGGTTATTCTATTTTACTTCATTATGGTGAATGGTGTTATTATCCTTATTACACTTGTTGCATGTTAATCAGACTTTAATTAAAATTTGGCACTTACTTTTTAAATACTAGGTGGTTAGTAATCATTAAAATATTTTCGACAGTGATGCTATTAACTGGACCAACTTGGCATTTTGAATTAATTCAATAAAGGAGTAGCTACCCGGTATTTAATTAGTCGGGGTGTCACAGTCATACATATAATATTTCAAGTAATAAGCAAGCACACAACTTACATACATAATAGGAGTTCGCGCAACCTAATTCCCACAGTACTTAGGTATTATTAGCATCACTACTCTCCACAATATCCATTTATATATAACCTCTCTAGGACTCTCATTCTCTCCTAGGTTTCCATACGAGTTCAATACCGCGAATATCATTACACCCTTAATTCCTTAAAACTTTGGAATTTAAGTCACCTGTTACTCACGTAGGTTAATACACTCTCTTGGATAAGACTAGGATGGACTTTAACTAAATCGGACCCAAAAATCAATTTCTGGAATCTCATTCGAAGTTCCAGGATTCTCATTCGAATGAAGTTTCCACTTCGAACGAACTTAAACATCACATTACAAAGGGTTATAAGGCTCGTTCGAATGAGGTCATTTGAACGACCTAGGTTGGTCTTCTAACAAAAAATCCGAACAGGCCGAGTTCTTCCCCAAATTCAATTTTTTTAACATAACACACTTCAAACTCAACCCAAATTTCATCCAACATCCAATTAGAATAGTTATCATTATGGGGCACTTTCTAACACAAATTAGTGTTAAAAACTTTATATTTTCAAGGGGAAACCCAACAATTTCTTAAATCTCTAAAAATTTGCATAACATGAACCCAGCAATTTAAGTACTCAAAAAATCTTATTATAATTCGTGATAAAGACATAAAATCTCCAAATTTAATAGTCAATCAAAGGAAAAAACATCTACATGCATACCCATCTCCAATTCATAAGATTTCTTTACAATTCAGTCTAATTAACCCTAAGACTTCATTGCACTATGTTTATAACATCTAATCTAAATTAACAGGAACAATATTTGCTAAAAGTGGGGCAAGATAAACACTTGCCTTAGAATGAATGAACTTATGATTCTTTGAAAAGTCGTAACGGTGTGATAATTGATTAAATTTATTCGCAAGTTTTCCAATTCGGCACACTTATTTAATTAGAGTCTATTTTTAAACCAAATTAATCCAGCCCCTAAACAAGCATCTAAAAGTGCGTGTGTCAACCCATAAATAAATAAAGCATGTGACACAAATATTCAGGAAAAATATCCGAAGGGCAAAACCTTTTATTTCTAGAACTTTGAACAGTTTACAAGACGATTGACTTACATACCAACTTGTATCACCCACAAGTGTAACGCACGGTGTCTTCGTCAAACCTTCAAAGCAACGGTTAGGAATCTATAGTAGATCCACACGCAGCGAGCCCACATGAACCGTAGTCCAAAATCAGCAAGAGAAGACCCGCAAGCACTCCCCAAAGACCACAATCTTAAATCGTCATAGAGTCTCCCTCCACAATAGCACGCAGCTGTCGGTTGTAGAGCTCACCCCACAAAGTATGAACAAATAGCAAAATATGCTTTTGGGTTCCACAAAACAATTCACATAAAAGTAATTGGGATTTGATGTGAATTGTAAACAAAACAGAAATTATTTGAACCCTTAAATGAGAGAAGAAAATATTCTGCCAAAAGAAATTTTCAAATAAATTCTGGGAAGATAAACAAACCAAAGAAAACTCTAAAAGTTGTAAACTTCTTATCTGTTAAAAAACTGTAGGTGCATGTTATTTTATAGAGAGGTTTTTGATAAAAAAAACAAAGGCACGTAACTGATTGTTTTTATCCAAAAGTTAGCTGTGAGATTTTGGATAACTCATGGCAAGAAGCGTGTAAAAACAATATCAGATTTGGCTTATAAAACACTGTACGCAACTTTTAAAAAATAAGGCAAAGGGACTTAGCCATATGTAAATATGTGCCAATGATTGGCAAAAAGCAAAATTGCGGCTACTTGAAAAACCAATCAAGGGTTTGCCTTGAATAAAAATTTTGTACGCACCTTTTCTTAAAATAACTTTAAAACCAAAAAAGATAATCATTATCCCAATGATTGGAAGTAACCAAAAAGTGAGTTCCCTTTTTTTTTAAACACCCACTACCTGCCGAGATTTTATCAAACAAAGAAAGCCTTTTTTTTTTATATTCGACCGAGAACTTATTTTGACAAACAACAAAAAAAAACTTTTGATTCTTTTTTTTTTAAATAGAGCTTCTTTTATGCAAAAGAAATTTTATGTTTAAAAAATTTAACCTTTTAAAAATATCCTAACACTTTAAATATAAAACGTAAGTGGAACTTAAACATTATCTTACCAAATGTCATATTGTTGGGCTTGAATGTTGAAGACAACTTGTAATTCGGATCCATCTTTTGTAGATGTAATCTTCTCAATTCTTCGACGGCATGTAGCGGTATACGACATAATAAATTATGATGGACTTATTAAAAATATGTCCTTACAAATCTCCCCCTATGTCTATGCCGGTACATACATAAAAACATTCGAATTATCAAAAAGTGAAATGCCTATACAAATCTACCCTCCCATGAATTTTGCAAGTTCTCAAACTGTTCTTCAAAAATCTTCATCAAATCTCAAATCTTTTCTCATCAAGGTGTGCAACATCATAATCTTCAGTCTTTGTACCTACACACATGAGATAAAGCAAAACCTTCGTGACGCATCGAGTTTGAAATGATATAAGAATAAAGCATTAATAAATCAAATCTCCCCCATAATACAAAAACTCCCCCATAACATGATAATAATTCTCTCTCCCCCTTTTTATGATGTCCCCAAATAGACAGATAAGAAGAAACAATCAAAACATGGAGTGTCACGATAAAATGCATAGCAAACAAGGATCAAACTACGCGCATGCAAAGGAGTATCTCGAAAAAACTCACAAACTATTTTTGGATTTTTTAATTTTTCATACAAAAATAAGATACCACTTTAAAAAAAATATGATACAAAAAATCACACCATGGATTTAAACTCAAACAACCAAGTCATGGAAACGAAATGAATGGGTGTGAACACATTAGATAGGTAAATCAACGCAATCAATCATATATGCACAATGCATATGTGTACTCCTAACGAATGAACATCAAAAGTATCCCTAGGTGTAAAAAAATTGTTGAATTTAAATGACATCGTCTTAATCAAATCAACAAATCAAAGTCTAAATGATTTCCACACCAATAACGTCCAAAACTATTTAGTGTCGTTTCGAGAACTTTTCAAAGGACGTGCAAACCCATTGATATATCCATCCAAAACTCCCTCATATATAATAATGCAATTCTTTTTATCTGAAGAGGTACTAAATTATCAAATTAGAGAAAACCTATTGGCCCAAATTTTTGGCATATTTCATCTTTTTATAGCCTTATTTTTTTGTGTGTGTGGGCTCTTTTCAAACAGTGGCTTTCACGACGTGATTATTATTCACTCGCAGCCATTTCCCGTGTTCACTCATCATTTTTTCAAACTAAACAATTTATTCCTCACGGGCAATGGTTTTTACATGAACTACTTTTATTACTCTCCTATTAATGCACTTGGTTCGTTTTAAGGACAGGATTGAGATGAAAACACCCAACCAACATGTGATAAGTCAAGAACAATAATCAAACAAATCCGTGCATGTGTGCAATAAAGGAAACATGAGTCAAACATGTAGGAAGTAACACTTAATTACATCTTAATGACTCCAAACATTATAAAGCACAAGGATGAATTGACCTATTGTCTTAAAACACTATCAAATAGTCACATGTAAAATGGAATGATGTTGTGACTCGGCCATCCTAAGTCTTCATCCATAAACGGTGCAAACAAAATACAAAAATCTTTTTGGATTTTTCTAAAAATTTTATCAAAATAAAATCTTTTTGTATTTTTTAAAATTTTTCAAAAATAAAAATCTATACAAAAAGTACATGTCACAACGCTAGCAAAAATATATCAAAAAGCATAACTAGCGTATGACAAACATGCAAACACAATCATCTATATGATATGGCAAGAGAAGAATCGTGTGCAAGCAAATGAGAATCAACTATTCTAAAATCTAGTGTATCCAAAAGTGATTTCCTAACCCAAACGGATGTAACACGTCGACACGGGGTTTTGGGAACCAACAAAACACTAGACTTCGAATTCTTAGGATTTCTTCCAAGATCAAAACTAAATCTCCTAAGGTGACCTTTCCTACCACAATATGAACATGTGTAAACAGGTGGAACGACACCTAAAGTGTGATCTTTTTTAACATCCTTTGGAACGATTGACCCTCTAAAACAAATAATAATTTTGGCTTTAGCACTAGAATCATGAGAACAAGATGAGCTATTACCATCACTATCAAACCTACTTGAGTCTGTCAAATCATTTTTTAACTTCAAAATTTTTGACTCAAGCAAAGAATTAGACTCTTCCAAAGACAGGGATTTCTTTTTCAAATTTTCAATTAAACTTAAAAGTTTATGACGCTCCCCCCAATTAAAACAAACTTATCCCTAAGAGTCTTTTCACGTGCCGTAAAATTATCGATTAATTATTTATCCTCGACGGCACAAACGGGAAATCTAGAATTTTTTAAGTCCTTTAATTCCTTCTCTAAAACTAGGACTTTCTCATCACTCTTCTTTTAGGCAATTTTTAAAGAATCAAAATCAATACACAAATTACCAAAGTGTTCATGACAAATATCACTTTGAGTTTGAAATGCTTGCAAATATTAAATCTTACTTTTAAAGAGAGAATTTTCTTTTTCCAAAACTTTACTTCTTTTGCAAAGTTTCAAATTCAAACTTTTTAATTTTTCAGCACGGTCGTGAACTTTTTGAAAAATAGGCTCCTCATTAAACAGGCATACCATTGAAAAAATGCGATTTTTCATAAAACTGATTTTAAAAAAAAAATCAATATCACACAATTTTTGCGGAAAATAGGAATACGCAATAAATTAGCGTAACCCGCTCTGATACCAATTTGAAAAGTCGTAACGGTGTGATAATTGATTAAATTTATTCGCAAGTTTTCCAATTCGGCAGACTTATTTAATTAGAGTCTATTTTTAAACCAAATTAATCCAGTCCCTAAACATGCATCTAAAAGTACGTGTGTCAACCCATAAATAAATAAAGTATGTGACACAAATATTCAGGAAAAATCCCCGAAGGGAAAAACCTTTTATTTGTAGAACTTTGAACAGTTTACAAGACCATTGACTTACATACCAACTTGTATCACCCACAAGTGTAACGCACGGTGTCTTTGTCAAACCATTAAAGCAACGGCTAGGAATCTACAGTAGATCCACACGCAGCGAACCTACATGAACCGCAGTCCAAAATCAGTAAGAGAACACCCGTAAGCACTCCCCAAAGACCGCAGTCTTAAATCGTCATAGAGTCTCCCTCCACAATATTATAGATCTCACCCCACAAAGTATGAACAAATAGCAAAATATGCTTTTGGGTTCCACAAAACAACTCACATAAAAGTAACTGGGATTTGTTGTGAATTGTAAACAAAACAGAAATTATTTGGACCCTTAAATGAGAGAAGAAATTATTCTGCCAAAAGAAATTTTCAAATAAATTTTGGGCAGATAAACAAACCAAAGAAAACTCTAAAAGCTGTAAACTTCTTCTCTGTTAAAAAACTATACGTGCATGTTATTTTATAGAGAGGTTTTTGATAAAAAAAAAACAAAGGCACGTAACTGATTGTTTTTATCCAAAAGTTAGCTGTGAGATTTTGGATAACTCATGGTAAGAAGCGTGTAAAAAAAATATCAGATTTGTCTTATAAAACACCGTACGCAACTTTTAAAAAATAATACAAAGGGACTTAGCCATATGTAAATATGTGCCAATGATTATCATGCCAATGATTGGCAAAAGGCAAAATTGCGGCTACTTGAAAAACCAATCAAGGGTTTGCCTTGAATAAAAATTTTGTACGCACCTTTTCTTAAAATAACTTTAAAACCATAAAAGCTAATCATTATCCCAATGATTGGAAGTAACCAAAAGTGAGTTCCCTTTTTTTTTTTAAAACACCCACTACCTGCCGAGATTTTATGAAACAAAGAAAGCCTTTTTTTTATATTCGGCCGAGAACTTCTTTTGACAAACAACAAAAAAAAAACTTTTGATTCCTTTTTTTTTTAAATAGAGTTTCTTTTATGCAAAAGAAATTTTATGCTTAAAAAATTTAACTTTTTAAAAATATCCCAACACTGTAAATATAAAATGTAACTGGAACTTAAACATTATCTTACCAAATGTCATATTGTTGGGGTTGAATGTTGAAGACAACATGTAATTCGGATCCGTCTTTTGTAGATGTAATCTTCTCAATTCTTCGACGACATGTAGCGGTATACGACATAATAAATTGTGACGGACTTATTAAAAATATGTCCTTACATTCTTTGACTAAAATTGGTATGTAATTGATCCTCTTGTTGTGATCTACACTTTGGCGCAACTTTTGGTGGGAATTATTGAGTTCTTACCCTTGTTCTCCAATGGAGTCTTCTTCCTCCTTGGTTCTCTCTCCCTCTCTCACTCTTTCATGTAGGTTGAAACTGACAGTAACCTCTAACCCACGTAGTTTTTAATTAAACCTAACTTTTGTCCATTTAATTACTCAAAAATTTCAAAAGACCAAAATACCCCTCCGGAGTGTCATTTTGGGCTAAAATGCCCAAGACTCCAAATAAAACACCCGAGTAGTGTTTTGTGACTATTTTGACCCTTCCGGACACATTATCGCACTCAAAGCGACCATACGAGCTATATAAAAATAATTTACCTTTTTAATCCCCACATAGATAATAGTGACTTGACTCATACACACATCCTAAATAATTATATCTTAATTGTCGTGTATCCCGTCCCCGGTCATATTATTATTTTCGAAACCATCTATTGCGTTACTCACTACACAATGCTCAACATAGTTATTAATCAACATGATTTCAATATAATTATTTTCGATAACTACTAACTCTCATCACGCTAGTAATTATTACCATTAAGTCGAATTAATTATAAATTAAATTTTCTCTATTAAATTAATTAATCCCAATTTCCATAACTTCGTAATAAAATAAATATGCGTAAAAATATGAGGTATTACAAACTTCCCCCTTAATAATAGAATTTCATCTCGAAATTAGGAAATGAAAGTATACCTGGTAAGAATAACTCTGGATAACGTTCACGCATGTCATCCTCACGCTCCTAGGTTGATTCCTCAACATTATGTTGTCACTACAGAACACGGACTAGTGCTACTATCTTCGACCTCAACTTCCTCTCGCTACGGTCTAGGATAGCAACCGTCCCCTCCTCGCAGGAGCTATCAGGTTGTAATCCAATCTCCTCCACCACAATGTGAGTGTGGGATAAATCATCTCGCAGATATCTTCTCAGCGAAGAGATATGGAACACGTCATGGACTCTATGGAAGTGCTTCGGTAATCCAATTCTATAAGCAATAGAACCAATCCTCTCGATTATGGGGAATGGACCTACATACCTAGGCGCCAACTTCCCATTCTTCCCAAAATGCATAACTCCCTTCATAGGAGACACCCAAAGTAACACCTAGTCCCCAATATTGAACTCTCTGAAATATCGCTTAGCATCGGCGTAGCTCTTCTGCCAATCCTGAATAATCCAAATACGGCTCTGTATCAATTCTATCCTCGCCGAAGTATCTTGAATCACCTCCGGGCCAAGTAATTTATTTTCCCTCACCTCTAACCAACATCCTGGGGAACGACAAGGTCTGTCGTATAGTGCCTCGAATGGATCCATAGTACTGTATTGTACTAAAATATTTTCCTGGTGCCCGCACCACCATTAAAAAAGAACGTAGTTCCATTATTTTCAAGAACCGAAGCGATTATTGTTTCATATGCTATGCGTTTTCCATTATTAAGACAATCAACATTAGGTTGAGGCTCCCCTTGCTCAGCTTCACTTTGAAACTGACGATGTTCACGAATAATCTTATTACCCACAATTATACCCCAATTACCTAGTGAAACAGGCATCAGAGGAAAAATCAGTTAAGCTTTTTCCTAATTTTTGTAATAACTCGTTGATCAGATACAAACCGTAGTCTTCGATTTCAATCTCAGTTGGTGTCTGAATGCCGTACAAAATCCGTATATGATGAGACAAATCATCGCATATAAGCATCGCAAATTGATTCCACAATATATCTGGATGTAGAGGCGCACATTGAGTAAGGATAACAATGAATAACTGTCTCAATTGATACCCAGTTTTAAGGACCGTAACCTCTTGCAAACATTGGATCCATTCACCGCCGTCTTCTAAAAGGCCCAAATCAATACATGCTAACTTGAATGAATCATAAGTTATATCATTGATAGTCTTAAGAGCTTCATACGATGAAGGTCCTTTTACAACTCTTAAAAGATGCCGCAAATAAAAAAGATCATGTGTATTCGGGGAAGCAAAATTCATTCGACCAATTGAATAACCTTGCGTCCTTGGAGATCTCGCAGTCCATGTCTTCGGTTCTTTATTCCAAGAAAAATGTTGTGGAAACTCCTAATATGTGTAAGCACATGCAAATGCATTTGATGCACATGTGGCAAAGAATTCAGTCAAAGTGGTCATTTGATTAGCAGCCCAAGACATAATTGTTTCCACATAATCATTTGGATTAAATGAAACTCGATGCATTCCTGATAAATGAAAAGCTAACCATACAACATTGGGAATTTCTTCATTCATTGGATTACCAAATAACCACCAAAAAGCTTCAGGTGGTCCAATGTATCTCGCATCAAGGTATTGTTGGATCACATTTAATCCTCCTAAAACCATTGTAGTGCGATCAAAACCCTTAAATATGTACTTGTTAATATATTTAACACATATCAACCCCACACAAACTTCCACATTAATATGACAATCGAACATTCTAGAAACATATGGATTGTACGACACAACATCTTTGTTACATACTACTTTCCCTCCCGCGATAATGTACTTTCGACCATTATTGCGTCGACGATATATTGGATATCCATCTTAATCCATAATCATGTATTCTGCCCAATCTTGAGGAAATTTTTTTGTACGTAAAGACCATGTACCATAAAACCCAAGATTGTCCCGAATTGGGTAGGATCTTCCTTCGGGTCGGGCAATTCAACATATACAATTCTATCCACTTGATCACGTGTCTTAATTTTACTTTTGTTTTCTAAAAAAGGAACATAAACATATGGCAAACTCCTCTTTTGAAATGCAATAGTAAAAATGTGCGCGACTTTCCTACCAAAAACATTATTACTTCCCTCCTCTTTCATCATCACTTTTATTTTCATCTCAAACACGCGAGCAACGATGTCGGACTGACATGAAGAATGTTCCAATAGAGCTCCAGAAATTTCAGGCCAACTCGGTGTGACACCCCTCCTAATTAAACATCGGGTGATCAGGCCTTTATTAAATTAAAACAGGTTTCTCAAATGGTTCATTCTTAGCATCACTGTCGAAAACTTTTTAATTACTAATCCCCTAAGTAAAATTAGACCGGTGCCAAATTTTATCTTTCTTAAAACAGGTAAATCAACCATGCGGAACAAAGTAAAAATAATCATGTACTATAACCCAATCAACAAAGTAAAAAATACAACAGAACAAAAGTATTACCGAATAAACCATCGGCTAAAAATCCCAAACAACAATAGAATAACCACTAGTCTAAAACTAACATCTGAGACTAATACCGGACCACAAGTCCATACATAGAATAGTGTGAGATCCTGTACTAGATCTGAATGAGAGATATCGTCTAGTCAAAATCTTGTAATCATCCACTGTGCTACAGCTTCGAGTCCCTGGAAGGAAATCATCATACATGGCGTCCCTGTGGTTGGACACCTAAAAGGTTTTGAAAATATTTTATAGCAAGAGTTAGTACTCAAAACATTTTGAAAATATTTAGCGAGCGTTTATCACAATATAAAATGCGATTATTGATTACACATGTTAGGTTCTCATATACTCTCTTGAGTTTACTCACCCCTCATCTTTTGTGCACACCTAACGTTCTACACTTAGCCTAACTATCCATATCTTCCAAGCTAACTAGAACTAAGTAACCATTTGAACTTATATATACTTAAGTTCTCGTATCACCCACACAGTATATCCATTTCATTAACATCTCGCGAAGGTTAATTAATACTCAAGTAATATTCCACCTATGTTATGTTTCAAAACTTCTCATTTAGTTTCACTACTAAATTTATACAATAATCACAATTTCTGTCTTCCCACTTTTGTAATTAAGTTTCACTACTTAAATTACTAAATAGATATTCTCTATCTATCGTTACGTTTCGTAATTAAGTTTCACTACATAACTTACCAGTTCGGTATGTATCTTTAAGTACATAATATATATCAATCTACTAATACACATAAGTAGAATATCATCAAGTATTTATTTCACACACAATATATACTAATTATCAGTCATTACAATTTTGTCCTTTTCACACACGTAAAGGACTCTTGGTTCGGAATGATTCATCGACCCCAAGTAGGAATTGGTTCGGAATGATTTATCGACCCCAATTATTTATATACACAAATAAAGACTCTTGGTTCGGAACGATTCATCGACCCCAAGTAAGAATTGGTTCAGAATGATACATCGACCCCAATTATTTATATACACAAATTCTGGCTCTGACTCTTTCATCACGCCACCAGTTCAAAGGTTTGGTTCGGCATTTTACATCGACCCCAAACATAATAATAACCCTATGTTAGTTCGGAATATCACATCGACCCTAACATAGTTAATTTAGGTATAAATCTCTCGACCTAAAAGATCATATAATTCAGTAGGTACACGCCTAACCTATTAATTATATACGTACGTAATATTTTAATCTCTTATATTTACCGTACAATATTCGTTTTATGATTTATCTCGTTAATCGCATTTATTTGAGTATTCACACAACTCTAAGGGTCCTAGTTACCCCTCACATATAATTTCAGTAGTTATTACTTACCCTACTGCTCCATTACTTAAATTGAATTTACTTCACCTCGTAACTTAATTCCGAATTCCCTGATACTCTACTAAATCGGATTATTTTCGTCGGTCCACAATCCAAGCCCTACACCCAATGGCCTTATCGGACCTCAACGATATACCTACTGGTCTTATTCTCATTCCCATATAAGTATAATATAAATCCTAGGATACCCATTCATTCCCGGAAATCAAAGGAGCCTTAAACACGAAAAGTTTGGGAAAAACAACTTTCGTCGATCGATCGACTATTGGGTTCGATCGATCGACCTAGTCGATCGATTGACAATTCGAGATCAATCGATCGATCGAATAGGGACAGACGCAGTTCGTCTTCTTCGTTAACCTCTTCCTCCATTAACAAATCTCCAAACTCCATTATAGTCCACCAAACTTCGACCCAATGATCTTAACATGTTTCCACATATACTAGGACAATTGCTAACGTCTCAAATACATTAAAACCCCAATTCCTTTAAAGAAATAGTGAATTAAACCCAGAATTTCTTAAAACCCTAGTTATGGTGTTCTTCCCATATATGCATTCAAAACCTAGATTTTCTTCCGAAATAACCATCAAGTCTACTCTGAATATTAATCCTCTACATATGTTAAATCATTCTACATGCGATTCCTATCCCAACATGTATAAATACCATTATTTTCCTATCAAGATATTGATTTAACAAAACTACTCAAAAACCCTACACATGGGTATTATAACTTTATAATTTTTGCAATAAACAACTTGCCTTATGATCAGTAGGGTCTGATTTCGTGGAGTTGATGATGGATTGATGCTTCTCTTCTTTAATCCTTCCTCCTTTGGCTCCTAGGGTGCAAGATCCAAACCCAACCTTCTCAAAAGCATCTTCTAAGACTTGAGAATGGTGTTCTCCTTCTCTCTAATGGTATTAGTGTTTACATGGGTTTTCTAACCCTAATCCCTCTTTCATACGGCTGATAAAAAGCTCTCAAATTCGTAGGTCTACATACCCTCTCATGTTAAAAGACCAAAACGCCCCCGAACAGTCTCGGTTTAGTCCAAAATTACCCCGAGACTCAACTAGTAGCCCCGGGTATACTATTTTGACTAATCTGACCCTTCTGGACTCATCTGTGACCTCCAAATTATCATTTGAGTCACTTAAAAAACATTACTCGTTCTCACCCCAACACGGTCTACACGCGTTAAGTAATTATTTACCACTCGCACTAAGTAAATATAATGAGGCAATATAAATCGGTATCTACCTCTCGATTAATATTCCATAATTACACTTTTAAATAAAACTCATTAAATTACTACTCTTACGTAATTTATATTAAGCCGTATTTTCTCATTTAATTCTCCAATTTAATTAAAAAGAATATTTGGAATATTCAGAAATACGGGGTATTACACTGGGATTTACAGTCATAGTAAGGAAAATATCTAGATGTTGATGATAACGTGTGATGGCTATTGAATCTTGAAAAATTTCAAACATATGCCTAGCACTACCAGTGAGGAAAGATGGTAAAATGCTACATTTACCTATTTCATTTGCATTAAACCCATCAACTATACCTTCAAAAAGTCCAGTATAAAAATCAACACGTAAGTCAGATTGATTACGATGGAATTAGGTCAGACGATTTTTCTCAGTTGAAGCCCAAGCATCAACAATGAACACTTGAAACAATTTCACCACTTTAAGAATTATGGAGTATTCATTCGCTCGTTCGAAGATACGATAACCATAAAAATTAAGTTGAGTCAACCAATGACGTAAATTAGGTTGTCCATTGACTACATCCCAACGTGCCAAATTGGGTTCCCATCCGAGCTCACTGAGAGGGAACAATTACACATCTTGCAATGGTAAGTATGCCGGGAGGCACTCACTAATTCGCATAAATTGATTATCTCCTTTTAAATGAAGAATGAGATCTCTCATCACACTAAATTGAGTTCCATCTCTAGGTAATACAACTGCAATCTCCTCACTTGATGGTAAATTATACCTTCGTCTATATGTTGACTTACTATAATGCAAATAAGCCGGTACATTCACATTTGTCGTATTTACCTACTCTAAAATAGCACATGCATGCCGAAATTTTGATAAAAATGGATTAGTGGTGAACAAATATCTTGAATAATTCCAAGAACATCCATTATTATTTATGGATTTTGGCGCTCGCAAATATCCAAAGAAACATCATGATCATAAATATAGAGCTGAACATAACTTCCTTCTTGCCCTTCTTCTGGTTATAAGTTTCTAGACGGATGATGCAATTCCCCATGAATGGTGAATGACGTAAGACCATGTCCAATAAGTACTCTATCATCCATTTGTACTCTAAGACTGGTAAAGGCATTAGTAGCATTATACTGTCTAGTAAATCTCCGAAATGAGTCTAACTGGACATCGTATAAAGATTTGATCTCGGGCGGAGGTTCATTCAATGTTGGTAACCTTATTTGACCTTGCAAACAACATTTACCAAACAATGGGCGTGCAATTGAAGATTTGCTTAATGTTTCACCAATCCAATGTAACGCCGAACAATTAGGGCACTCAACATTCATTATTCCAAGAAAATATTTACCCTAGCCAAAATCATATTCCATGTACAATAATAATAAATTTATTTTAGAAAGGGGAATAATAATTGAAGTAAAAAATATGCATTATGGGGCTATTATAAGAAACAATTTCATATATATATCGAAGCAAGCAGTGTTTAGAGAAGGCAACAAGGATGTTAGTATAGAGATTCATAATATTTTTAAATGTGGGCAGACTTAAACTCAAATTTAGTGTAATGTCAGATGCTAATGGCAACATGGGGCATGGTTTTGTACTCAGAAATAGGGAAGGAGAAAAGTAAAAGCATGTTTGAAGTAGTTACAACATAGTTATTAATTCATTATATTAATAGAAACTATAGAAATAACATAAAACTGATCATTATAATAACAGAGAACAACTATTAATCATTACAACATAGTTATGCAGTGACAAAAAACATCAATTGATTCATTATTATTGATCAGAACATTAGTATAACATAGTTATGCAGTAATAGAGAAATAATTATTATGCAAGGATCATTACTATGGATTCAAACTAATTGAAGATCTTACAAGGGTTATTAAAGAATCAATTATTGTGGATCAATTAATATGGCCATTCACATAGATAGGGATTTTCTCTCTTTGATTTCTAATAAATTCTCCTAAAGAACTTAAATCGAACGTACCGATTAATTTGAGGAGCTTCTTCAACATTTTCTTCAAGATACAAATGTAAATGGTCGTCATCTAAATGGTCTTCAAGATCCATAAACTGAGCCATATTTGTATTTGTTGTAGTATTACAACCTGACATCCTAGACGACGTAGTCTCACGCTCAATATGCTCACGTTCACAGCGACGGCATTGCGCAAATGCAGCCTTTGAGATTCCAATTTCAAAATTTTCCTATATATGAAACGATAGAAGTAAATACGTATTGCATAATAACGAAATAAGTAAATATGGCATAATAATGAAAGAGGCCCATCGGGAACAAATTTTTCCTTTTCCTTTTGCTTCTCTCCTAGACGACGGTAGGCCAGGGAAAGGTGAAGGGCAGTGAGAAGGCGTGGTTCCACATTCAATATGCTCACATTCACGTCTACGACCTTGTGCAAATTCAGCCTTGGATATTTGAAGTTCAGATTGCTCCTATAACGATGTATTAAATGACGTATTAAATGTGGAAGTAAATGATGTATTAAATTTGGAACTAAAGGCACATACCCCATCCTGCTATAATGTAAGGGTAGTTACATTACTACGAACTTGATCATCAAGGCTGGGTGTTTGACACGACTCGGTAAGAGAAGACCGTGTAGATAGAATGTGATTAACAAGGTAAGGTGTTTCACGTTCAATCTACTCTCGTTCACATCGTCGCCGTTGGGCAAATGCAACCTTTGAGATTCCACTTTCAAACTGTGCCTAGAAAGAAAAAATGTATTAAATATAATTACTAAGGTACAGTTTATAAAATGTAAAAATAAGGACTAGTAGAACATACCCCATCCAAAATAACGTTGTCTTTGCCTTTTCTCTTTCCTATACCTACATCAGAACTTATCACAATGTTTTGATTTTGTGCCTCAAGTCGAATTGTATTTATCTCATATTTATCTCGAATAATAACACCAAGGTGTCTACATCGCGTAAATCGAACCTATGATGCCGAACAATTAGATTCATCTCGAATAATACATGTATGATTTTACATCTAAGAAAGAAATAGATGCATCCTTACATCTTTCGACATATCAGAACACTTCCAAACTTTAGTTCTCTGAACAAAAGAAGCATAAAAATAAGAAAACCAACATGAGCATAAAAACATGAAACCCAACAAATTGCAAACTAAGTTTGTAAAAAATAGCAAACATAATAAGGATACCCGAGTTTGCTATTAAAGAGGCAGGCTGTAGAAATGTCCGAACCCACGAAACTTGACCTATTAATACAAAAATATAAATAAGTTCTCAGAATGTAAATAACCAAAACCTAAGAATGTAATTATGTAAATAACAAAATAAGAATGTAAATACATGATCCAAGCTTCACAAAGGGTAAACGGTTAAATGTCCGAACCCAGGGGACCTAACCTATGAACACCAAAATAAGTAAATAAGCATAAGAATGTAAATAACCAAAGGCAAGTTTGTAAAACATAGCAAACAAAAGTAGGATACCCAAGTTTGAAATTAAAGAGGTGTAAATAAGTTCTCATAATGTAAATAACCAAAACCTAAGAATGTAAATATGTAAATAACAAAATAAGAATGTAAATACCTGACGCAGGATTCACAAAAAGCAAACCGTTGAAATGTCCGAACCCACAAAGCCCAACCTATTAATACAAAAATAAGTAAATAAGCATAAGTAAATAACAACAATGTAAATACCTGAGCCAAAACAAAATACCAGAGATAACAATGTTTAACCCAACAATGTAAATACCAGAGCCAAATCAAACTAAGAGTAACCATACAAAACCCAACAATATATACAAACCCAAATCAAAATGTAAATAACGAAAACCCAAAAATTTAGAATGTAAATACCATCTATAACCCAATAATGTAAATACCTGAGCCAAATCAAACTGAGAGTAAGCATACCAACAACACAAACCCAAATCACAACGTAAATAATGAAAACCCAAAAATGTAGAATGTAAATACCTTTCAAACAATGACGAATGAAGGTGACACAATGGGTAAAATTTTGTAACCCAACAATGTAAATACCTGAGCCAAATCAAATTGAGAGTAAGTATACCAACAATGTAAGCATCCGAAATGTACAAACCTAAATCAAAACATAAATAACGAAAACCCAAAAATATTGAATGTCAATACCTGTCAAACAATGAAGAATGAGGGTAAGAATAATGACGAAATCATGGGTAAAAATTTGTAATGAACCAACAATGAACCTAAGAATGTAAACCATGGGTAAAAATCAAACAACGAAGCTACGAAATTGCAAACCAAACCTTGACATGGGAGGTGAGTGGAGATCAGGTGCTGAGAGTTGTGGTATTGATCCCATAATTGTAAAAGGAGAAAAGATATGGGGGAAAACTAAAACAATTTAAAACCAATAGTGGTATTGATCTCAACCCTTAATTTTGGAAAAATGTCTTTTGAGGTGGCACTCATCCGCACCGTTGAAAATGTGTACATTTTCAAAAACTTCCCTATATATATATATATATATATATATATATATATATATATATATATATATATATATATATATATATATATATATGTATGTATGTATGTATATATATCTATGTGTGTGTGTGTGTGTGTGATTTTATCTGTGTATGATATATTTTAGTCAAACATGCCTACTCTAGCGGGATGCATCTGTGGAGGTTTCGCACACTGTGCGGTCTCTCCTGGCGAATCCCAACGGGTGTATTACCAATCCCTAGGTTCATAGGTATGTTCACGACCACCCAATGTGAGTTTAGAGTCCAAGTGGAGTAATGTGATATGGTTTTAACCCACTAACTTCAAGATTGTGACCGCCTCTAGTTTACATTACGATTTGGGTTTAGTGGAAAGATTTCGACCCGGTGCCCCAGGTTGAGGTAGATACCCAAGTGCCTAATAGCGTGCTAGAGATTTACATCCAGCGGGGTAATGCTCGAAGGGATGGTTGCAATTCATGAGGTAATTCTCTTTGGATTGCGGTTATATATATGTGTGTGTGTGTATGTGTGTGTGTGTGTGTGTATGTGTATACAAGCAAATTAAAGGATATTATGAAGAGTAAATTTATTTTCATCCAGGAGGACATCTCGAGGATACTATGTGTTAATACGTATGTAAGTGTGATAGAAATATATACGGGTACATTACACTAATGTGTGAATATTGAATTAATAACTAGTGAAGTTATGTGGAATGAGTTGATAAAATTATAAATGAGATTTATAATGAATAAGAAGATACAAAAGATTAATGTTAATTCCAAGTTAAATAAAAGTATATGTGGGGCATAATGTAGCGTATGGGTCTATAATTAGTAGAGGTACTAGTTAGGCTGGGTAGTGTAACTAGGATGCCTAAAATACGTGCGTTAACTGCGCATTATAGATGAGGGGCGAGGGGTATATCATGGGAACGAAACTACGGTTTAAATATGAAATATTGCAAGACATATTTATTAATGTATTTTAAACACATGCAAAATATTAAAAAAGTTTTTGGGCTCTGACCCGTATCAAAATATTTTCAAAAATTTTAGGTATTCACCATAGGGACACCTAACTTAACCATACTTCTATCCAGATGATGCTGCAACAGTTGTGGATGAATGCATGGATTTATTAGATGCTTTTATCCTTTAGATCTAGATAAGAGGTGATTGAGAGTTATTTCGGTAATGTAGCCCAACTATTTTGTATTTATTGTATCCACATGCTTTCCTTTCAATTAGATAGATTATTGTATTGTGACTCTTTATTGAGAGTTATAGGTTAATTTATTTATGCTATGTATTGTATCCCCGAAGGCATGACGTTAGAGGGCGCAATCCTGAAACACCAACCAAACGGCCCCTTAAGCGGGGCCAACACCTCGCACGAGACCAATGTAACTCGTAGGAACTGACCGCATGATCACAGGAACCACGATTTGAGAGCACAATCAAAATTTGAGAATATCTACACTTAGGCTTGAAAACCTGGCGTTAGAGGGCGAAACCCCGAAATACCACCAAATGGACCCGTGAGCGGAGCCAACTCCTTGCACGGGAACAAGGTCACTCATGGGAAGTAACCTCCTGGTCACATACCCCCAGTTTGAGAGCACGACAATAATGTGATAATATCTACACATAGGCTTGAAAGCATGGCATCAGAGGGAGAAACCCCAAAATACCCCCAAATGGCCCCATGAGTGGCGCCAACACCTCGTACGGGACCAATGTAACTCGTAGGAACTGACCGTGTGGTCACGGGACACCTAATTTGAGAGCACGGTGATAATTTGACAGTATCTACACTTAGTCATGAAAACATGGCGTTAAAAGGTGAAACCTCGAACCCCCCCCCCCCCCCCCAAATGGCCCCATGAGCGGCGCCCACACCTCGCACGGGACCAATGTAACTCGGCGGAACAGATCGCATGCTCATAGGACCCACAGATTGAGACAATAATGAAAATCTAAGAATATCTACACTTAGGCTTGAAAATCTAATGTTAGAGGGTGAAACCCCGAAACACCCCCAAACGGCCCTGTGAGCAGCGCCAACTCCTCGCTCGAGAATAATGTCACTCGTGGGAACTATCCGCGTGGTCACCGGACCCCAAGTTTGAGAGCATGACAATAATGTGATAATATCTACACCTACGCTTGAAAGCATGGATTTAGAGGGCGAAATCCCGAAACACCCGCAAATGGCCCCGTGAGCGGTGCCAACACCTCGCAAGGGACCATGTAACTCTTAGGTAGGGGGCACAACGGAACCAAAAAAATTGATAAATCGAACCGAACCGATTTTATTGGGTTGGGTTGGTTCAATTTTTTAAGTTATTGGTTCGGTTCAAATTCCGAAAAAAATAAACCGATATTTTCGATTTGGTTCTCGGTTCCACTGTAAATCCAGTACGAATCGATCCGCTACCCAAACCGATCTGAACCAATATGGTATATTTTATTAAATAAATAAATATATATGTATATAACACTTGTAATTTATATTTTTGGGATTACCTGAGTTTATAACTTATGTTATTAGGGATCAAAATTAATTTTGACCTAAAAAAATTATTTTTGAAATACATTAATCTTAATATTTCACTAATTTGAAATATGAATTTGGAACCGAAAACTGATCCGAACCAATCTAGAAACCGTTGGTTCGTTTCTGCACAACTATCAGTTCAATTTTGGTTCCAAAATTTTGGAACCGACCCATATCGGTTCGATTCTCGAGTTAGTATCAAAATCGAACCAAATTGAACCGTGTGCACCCCTACTCGTAGGAACTGACCGTGTGGTCACGGGACCCCCAGTTTGAGAGAACAACAATAATTTGAGAGTATCTACACTTAGGCTTGAAAACATGGCGTTAGAGGGCGAAACCCCGAAACACCCCCCAAACGGCCCCATGAGCGGGACCCACACCTCGCACGGGACCAATGTAACTCATAGGAACTGACCGTGTTGTCATGGGACCCCAGATTTGAGAGCATGGTGATAATTTGAGAATATATACACTTAGACATGAGAACATGGCGTTAGAGGGCGAAACACTAAAACACCCGCCAAACGGCCCCGTGAGCACGACCCACACCTCACATAGGACCAATGTAACTTGTAGGAACCGATCCCATGGTCACAAGACCCCCGATTTGAGACCACGATGATAATTTGAGAATGTTAACACTTAGTATTGAAAACATGTAGCTAGAGGTAAAAACCCCGAAACACCCCCAAATAACCCTATCATCAGCTCCCACACCTCGCACGGGACCAATATAACTAGTAGGAACTGACCACGTGGTGATGGGACCCCCATTTTGAGAGCACAATGATAATTTAATAATATCTACACTTAGGCTTTAAAACATGGTGTTAGAGGGCGAAACCTCGAAACACCCCTAAAACGGTCTCATGAGCGATGCAAACACCTTGCACGGGACCAATGTTACTTACAGAAACAGACCACGTGGTCACGATACCCCAAGTTTCAGAGCACGGTGATAATGTGGGAATATATAGACTTAGGCTTAAAAACATGGCGTTGGAGGATGAAATCCCAAAACCCCTCCCAAACGGCCCCTTGAGTAGAACCAACACCTCGCACGGGACCAATATAACTCGTAGTAACTTTTTGCACGGTCACGAGACCCTCGATTTGAGAGCACGATGATAATTTAAAAATATCCAAACTTAGTCTTGAAAACATGGCGTTAGAGGGAGATACCCCAAAACACCACCCAAACGGCCCCGTGAACTAGGGTAACACCTCGCACGGGACCAATGTATGTCGTAGGAACTGAATGCGTGGCCTCGGTTCCCCCGATTTCAGAGCACGGCAATGATTCGAGAATATATATGCATAGGCTTGATAACATGGCATTAGAGGGTAAAACCCCAAAACACCCCCCTAATCGGCCCTGTGAGTGGCGCCAGCACCTCACACGGGACTAATGTAACTCATACGAATTGATCGCGTGGTCACGGGACCCCCGATTTGAGAGCACGACAATAATTTGAGAATATCTACACATAGGCGTATAAATATGGCGTTAGAGGGCGAGACCCCGAATCACCCCCGTGAGTGATGCTAACACCTCGCACGGGACTAATGTAACTCGTAGAAACTGACATGTTGTCACGGGACCCCCGATTTGATATCAAGATGATAATTTGAGTATATATACACTTAGGCTTGAAAACGCGTTGTTAGAGGGTGAAACCCTGAAACACACTCCAAACGTCCCCGTTAGTGGTGTCAACACCTCGCGTGGGACTGATGTTACTCATAGGAACTGATCGTGTGGTCTTGGGACCCTCAGTTTAAGAGCACAATCGTAAATTGAGAATATCTACACTTAGTCTTGAAAACATGAGGTTAGAGGGAGAAACCCCAAAACACACCCCCAAACGGCCCCGTGAACGACGCTAACACCTCGCACGGAACTAATGCAACTCGTAGGAACTGACCGCGTGGTCACAGGATCCTCGATTTGAGAGCACAACAAATAATTTGGGATTATCTACACTTAGGCTTGAAAACAAGGCGTTAGAAGGAAAAACCCTGAAACACACCCCAATAGGCCCCTTGAGTGGCGCCAACACCTCGCACGGGAATAATATAACTCGTAGGAATGGCCACGCGTCCCTTAATTTCAGATCATGAAAATAATTTGATAATATCTATGCTTAGGCTTGAAAACATGGTGTTAGAGTGCAAATGAAAAATCCCCTGAGAGGAGAATTTCTTGAGATGCACCCATGAAACAATCTCTATACGCACACATAAACATACTCTAATTTCATGCAAGTTTTTCTAATAACATATATATGATTAAATCAAGAAAAACTTTATTATCTAACTAATCAGATTTTAATACATGCGGAAAATAAAATCAATTAAATATGATTTAATTAAAAGTCAAATTAATAACTATCTGATTTATTACGTTACAATCCAATATATCACATATGAAGAATTATTCCAATTCAAGTAATTAAATCATGTAACAATTTTAATTCTAAATCATACAAAGAATAAGATGAGGATAAGAAGAATAACAAGTATGATTTTTTAACGTGGTAAAAACCCAAGCTAGGGAAAATATCCACGAATCCCTCTACGGAGTAAACCAAAAATTCCATTAAAACAAAATATTCAAGTTACAAACTATATAACACACATACACACAAAATAGTCCTGTACAAGCTTAGAATATGTACCCCCTAGTTTGATTCTAATTTCTCTGCACGTCCGATGTTGATGTGGTTCTCCCAATTTGCTAACCTCCACTTTGTTCTAGCAAATTCCAACTCAGTCAAAACTGATCTCTCAATAACATACTAGTTATGCAAAACTTGCAAGTGAATATGTTCTAAATGCAAACCATGCAAGAACTTAATTCTAAACACAAGAATATAAGTTTTCTTCAAAAACTTAACAAAAATACATTTGTAATCAGGCAAATAAGTTTTCTATAAAAACTTTAGAAAAATTCATTTTCAATTATCAATCAATTAAGTTTTCTATAAAAAATTACAAAATAAATTTTCAATCATAAATCTTATAAACACTCTTTATACGAAATACATACAACACTTATCATGAAGACACAAAAAGATTATTCATGTAACACCCCGCCCGCCCGGGGAGAGCGAACGGAGCGCTACTCATCGATAAAACTAATTCAAATCCACAAATAACAAGGTATAGAGCATCTAATTCCCACAATAAAACAAGAGAACTACAAATCTCAAATCTCATCAAATAAATACCAAGTCTCTCGAATTCATATAACAACTAACTCGAAAATAAAACAAATCTCCAATGCTCTATACATCAAAATAAATACAAATCTTCCAACTTGTATTAAAAATCTTCCCAAAATAATCCTCGCTAAAATCAATCTCCATAGCGCCCCAAAATCCGCGCTAACCTGCCACTAAAAGAAAATATGGGGAAGTACACAATACGACAGGAAATATGCTCAACAAATATTAGCGATGAATAAAGTATCACAATACGAATACGAATATTCAAATCAAAAGAGAATTTTATAAGCATTTTATCAATAAATTTCTCAACAACACATTAATCGGGTCACCAGGCCTTACCACCGTACCGCGCCTATGCATTTTTCTAGCATATCCGGAAAAAGGAATATTGGCGGGTGCCCAACTTCTGTGCCATATTAAAATCTCATGACAACATGCTCAACACCAAATATAATATCACGTGAATCGAAATTAGATTCCAACAAATATTTTCAGATTTCCAAATGACTTTATCAATTAAAATATGAGTCAATAATCACAAGAAAACAACGTGAATAATACTCGCGAGATTAAGAAGCATATTGTGTAAAACCCCATACCTTAAAATCATCACATGAACCATCACATAATTTCAGCCTCAAAATCTAATCACACCATCACGTTCTTCTCGCTAAAATAATCAAATCTTGCTCTAGCCCAAATTCGAGAAAACACCAAATAAGCCTTCTAATCTAAGGTTGAAATCTTGAATAAGTTTGGAGCTATGGTTTGTATATAAAACGGAGTAATTTTGGAGAGGTATTCTGGTTGAAAAGTTTGAGAAAAAGTGATTTGAAAAGCCAAGCCACGAATTTGTTGATATATAAAGGATTAAGAGTTTGATTGAGAAAAGAGTTCTAATCAGATACAAACACTAAAACATTTATTCCGGATGATTGGATCGTTGAAATTGGATGAAATTTTATAGAGAATTAGCTGAAGACGACAAAAAGCTACACAAAAAAATTCAACTCGATCGAACCGTTCAATATTTTTAAATATTTTTTTTTGCTAGAGAGTTTTATGTTTTGAGAACTCTTAGAGAGTTTTATGTTTTGAGGACTCTTCTATATAATACAAATTCAATTAAAACTCTATTTTAATTCCAATTCCGAAACCATTTGAAATTCTCATCTTTAAAATAAAATCCAACATATTTGAGCAATAAAAATAATTTTACCAAAAACTTTATTTTCCTCTATATTTTGAAAATACGCCAAAATTACGCGAGTTGATACAATTCAATCATTTAAGAAATATGTGTTCTCAATCTCTCAAAAATATAACATTCAATTTTATGAGTAAAGTGTTTTACAAATAATTTCACAAATATGAGAAAACAGATCTTTAAAAAAATTTCAATAAACATGCAAGATCCGGAGAAATTCTTATTTTAAACATCATAGAGCATCTAACACAAAGTCATAATATTTAGATCATAAAAATATTCAATAAAATTCGGATCTGGAAATCTAAGGAATTCTAGTTTTTGTAAAAAATTATTTCATGAAAGCAGATAAATTCTCTCTACAATTACGCAATATTTCAATCTCTAAAATTATGAGATGATGTGCAAGATCATTGAGAATCTAAAAACAAAAACAGAATAAAGATGAAGTAGAATGAACACAATGTGTGTAAAATAATACTTTCTTCTCTATTAGACATTCTCTCTAATTCTCTATATTTTTCTCTCTAAAAATATTAAACCCTCTTGTGTTTCTCACTCTAGAAAATATGACTGAAAGGTCTCTCAAAAAATCTAGCTCCAATAAACTCTTCAATGAGTTTTATATAAGTGAGAAAACAATATTCTAGAAACATTAAAATCAAGGGTTCAGATTAAAAGCTATTAATCAAAGGCAGGTGGTCAAGTAACAGAAGGATGAAAATATCTTATGGATACAACTATGGAACCTAAGGCTAAAGGCCTTACATCAAGTATACATGAGTGGTGTACTTGCCTAAGGCTTGAAGGCTTTAAAACCTACTAAACGAAAGAGTCTCACTATGGCAAGTCTAAACCAAGTTAAATCAAAAGAGTTACTATGTACCAACTAACAGATATGGATTTTAAAAATCTCGACCAAAACAAAATAGTAGGTAAATGATTTACGAAAAATATTTTTTCAAAAAGAAAAATTATTTTTATCAAATAATTCTGAAAATGATTCTAAGCAAAATTTATACCAATTTTATTTAAAAAATCATTTTTAATAAAAATAATATAATTTCTTTTTAGAAAAAATGTTTAGGCTCACAATTAATTAGTCACACAATTAAAAATCATAGATCAACAAATATGCATGTGTGCCTAATGTGCAATATATGTGAATACCTTTACTCGAATATGTCATTGAGTAGAGTCGAGGCATGTTGAGTCGTCGAGTAACGTTGCAAGATATACCAAGGAGAAGGCTCGAACTAAAAAAATATGTTTTGGCACAATATCCAAATTAGTTGAAATGCCTAAATAATGTAGATTCAAGTAAGTCAAAGATTTAGGGTGTTTCAGCAAAATCCCGAAAAGACCCCGAATTGGCCTCGTGAGTGGTGCCAACACCTCACACGGGACCAATGTAAATCATAGGAGCTGATCACATGGTCACGGGACCCCCGGTTTGAGAGCACAACAATAATTTCTGAATATCTACACTTAGGCTTAAAAATAAGGCGTTAGAGGGAGAAACCTCGAAACACCCCAAATCGGCCCCGTGAATTGTGCTAACACCTCACAGGGGACAAATGTAACTCGTAGGAATGGACCTTGTTGTCACTGGACCCCAAATTTGAGAGGACAATGATAATTTGAGTATATCTACACTTAGGCTTGATACATGGTGTTATAGGGCAAAACCATGAAACACCCTCAAACAACACCGTGATCGGTGCCCATACCTCGCACAAGACCAATGTAACTCTTGGAACTAATTGCGTGGTCATGGGATCCCCAGTTTGAGACCACGGCGATAATTGGAGAATGTCTACACTTAGGATTAAAAACATGGCGTTTGAGGGCAAAACCCCCGAAACACTCCCAAACGGACCCGTGATCAGTGCCCACACCTCGCAATAGGACTAATGAGACTCATTAAAACTGACCACGGGATCACGCCCCCCCCCCCCCCCCCAATTTTGAAAGCATGGTGATAATATGATAATATCTTCACTTATGCATGAAAATATGGCGTTAAAGGGAGAAACCTCAAAACGCCTATCAAATGGCCCCGTGAATGGTGCAAACACCTCGCATGGGAACAATGTCACTCGTGGGAACTAATCGCATGGTCACGTGACCCCCAATTTGAGAGCATGACGATAATGGGATAATATATACACTAAGGCTATAAAGCATGGCGTTAGAGGGAAAAACCCCGAAACACCCCACAAACGATCCCGTGACTGGCGCCAACACCTCGCACGGGACCAATGTAACTCGTAGGAACTGACCTCATGAGCATGGGATCCCCAGTTTGAGAGCACTATGATAATTTGAGAATATCTACACTTAGGCTTGAAAACATGGCGTTAGAGGCAAAACCTCAAAACACCCCCAAACGGCCTCGTGAGCGGTGCCCACACCTCGCATGTGACCAGTGTAACCCGTACGAACTGATCGGGCTCGGTTAAGTTAGTCATCAGACTCTTTCATCTCTCGACGGACATGGTTATAAAGGTAATAAAGTTTAACCCAAGTATTGTACAAATTTCAGTACCTTCACAAAGAGTTACTTAAAAGGTTTCTAGGGTTTGAAAGATAAAAAGAAAAAGTAAATCATTTTGAAGCATGGACACTCAAGAACACTTCGATGAATTATAAACCCTACACCGATAGAAAAATCACTATAAAACCCGAGAAGTAACCAGTTTCTTTCAAAAATCCCATAACCACCACCAAAATCTATCACAAATCTTAGAATCCCTACAATCGTCACCCAAGAACCACCATGGCAGGAAGTACAAATTCTAAAAAATCACCCAAAAATAATATAGAAAAATGGAAGGAAATAACAATGAAAAATAGTGGAGACGCAATTTAAAGTGTACCTAAAAAGGGAGATAATCGTAAAATGATTAGAGATGCTAGGGAAGTTGAACGGAGGAAGAATAAATGGAAATGTTCTAGAGAGAGAAAGCTCTAGTTTTATTGAAAGGTTTGAAGGTTTTGAGACAATGGCACAAATGAGAAGTTATCCCACCTAAGAGATATAAAAAATGTGATAATACCAAGGCACGAAGGCCAAGACATGGGGTGACGTGAAGGGATTCATACGTGGATCAAACACACTTTGAATAGTACATCAAATATCTCATAATCGTGCCACTAATAACACAACCAAGATATGATTGACATCAAAAAAATATCACACAATGGGTATGACTCGAGAACACATGTGGATGGTGTGGCTGTTATTTCTAACAATATGATCGTTGCATCCTATTAATGTCCAGAAATGGATATAACAAATAATAAAGCAATCAAATAATTAGAGGAATAATCTAGAATGGGGGTAAGAGATAATGGGAGTAAGACAAGTTTTACGTGGTTTAATCTAGAACAAAAACCTGCATCCACGAGTGTTACTTGGTTTGTACTTTCTATTCTCTCGGGTATACAATTAGGGTTGTATTTGTGGCTTGATGATTGAGAGAGAGACAATCATTCAGATATCCTTTTCAGGTGGATTTGTTACCTATTTATATATGGTTCATAAAGAATATTTAGAGGCAGGGTGGACAACCCTTATATGTCGAGCAGTTACACTTTAATACACATGCTTATCAAAATAACAAATAGATACGCCTTGGATCATAAGTTGGCATCATGGATATGCATGTGGGTAACTAATTTATAACAACCACATTCTCCTCTCTCCCACGTGATTAGTGAGGAGTGTGTAATACCCCGTATTTTTATGATATTTATTTATGGGATTAATTGAATTAAATGTGTATTAATTGGAAATTAATCCGGATTAAAATACTAGTGAGATGCGAGTTGGTATTTGATTTTGATGAGTATATATGGCTATATATGAATATTGAATTATGAAATTTGTCGTGAGATTGAAATACGGCAATTTGGAAATTTTGTTGGGACGCGTGTGACAGTCGCGTCAGGAATATAATAATTTTAATTAAAAAGTGAATTTTATTTCTATTAACCATATGGTCATTTTGAGTGCGCCAACGCGTCCGGAAGGGTCGAAATAGTCAGAAAACACTAGCCGGGGGTTTAGTTTGGGTCCCGGGGCATTTTTAGGCCATACCGGCAACGTAAAAGGGTAGTTTGGTAATTTTGGAATTTTGGGAATTAAAACCCACGAAAATTAGAAATTAATATCTGATTTAACCTTTACCCACTAAACCCACTAACTACACTTAATGACTTAATGGGCTACGGGGGTTATTGGAATTAGTTTCAAGAGTCCTAGGGCAACCTTAACCACCATTGTCACCTTGGAGAAAAAGAACTTGTAGAGAGAGAGAGAGAGAGGAGAATTCTGCAGAGAGAGAGAATAATTCATCAATTCGACATCAAAATCATAGAAATACATAAGGTAAGTGGTTTAATTTCGTTTTTGCAAATAATGCTTCTTCCATGTGTAGGAAATTTATATAATTGTATTGTTTTTGGGAGATTTATAAAAACCCATGAAATTGGAAGTTATGAATTCAGATTTTAATGTAGGATTTCATGTAGAATTGTTATTGGATGATTGAACTAAGAGAATTACTACTTTTTATATTGCAAAAACGGATTTAATTATAACTATGGAAGACTTTAAATTTCTAGGGTTCATGTTCTTGAAAATTGGGGAAAATTGGGGAGATTTGATGATTAGGTGTGGTTTGGGATGATTAGACCCCATATAAATGTTGTAATACGAATTTAATATGTTTAGGGATGATTAGAAACCTTGAAACCTTGTTGGAATGACAATTAGATGAGTTTAGAGGTGAAGAAAAGTTGGAAAAACGAATTAAGAAAATCTGGGCTCGAAACTGGCCTCTCGTTAGAAGACCAGCCCAGGTCGTTCGAACGAGCTTCTAACGAGTGAAAGTTTGACTTCTAACCAGAGGGATGTTTGTTCGATGCCTTTTGTTCGAACGATATCTCGTTAGATTCTCACTTCGTTCGAACGAACTCTCGTTCGAATAGCCTCGTTCGAACTAGACTTTTAACGAGCTGACAGTTTAGGCTTTTTGGCCTGTTTTGATTTCGCGTGTCCCGTAACCTTGTTTAATTGTAGAGATAACATTCCCTTGATGATAAATTGATATAGTTGGGATATTTGGGATATATTGAGGAGTAAAACATAGAAGTGTAATTTGAATTGAATGGAAATTGTGGAATAGGACGTGAGTGACTATTACGATGCGAGAATTATTGACGGCTTAAATAATTGAATTAACCGGGAACATGTGAATTGTGTAACATTATAAGTCGGTACAAGAATGAGAAGTGTACCACAAAATAAATTATGGTGATTACTAAGATGTGTGCATACTTAGTATATGTATATGATTTTATGTGTATGACATACCTACCGTACTTGCTATCACGGGAAGTTTACGTTCGCTTAGGGCCATCTAATCCTTGTGTTGCCCGGATTTAGATTGGTACCTCGAGAACATAGGTCAGAGAAGGACTTATTGGGAAGTTAATAAGGTTGCTGATCGTGGGAGCGTAGGTATGTGCGTGACCCATGTGATGTGACTGTGTTCCCCTCCATTGTTTGTGATTGTTGTTATCTGAGAACGATTCCTGAGAGATTCGGAATGCGTGATCCTTATGTACGTGATGTACCGGGATGGATAGCAGAGTATGTGTGCACCGCAGCTTAGTCTCGGGGTGCTTGTATTGTATAATTATGACGTGAATAATGTTCACTTAAATTAATGAGAACTTTCATGTTGGTATTGTGAGTATAAATACGAAAACGCTTTGAGTAACTATACAGGGATAACCTGTAATGAATTGTATTGCTAATAATTGAGAATCTGAGTTTAAGTAAAGCCCTCTACTTAATTGATGACGTTAGAATGTATAACTCATGTCAGTTTAGTTAGATATAAATATCACTTAGATGGGTGCTATTCGTTAGGAATGCACATTTAGTTGAGAGGTGAGTATTTCATGCGAGTGCACGTCCTAACATGTATTTTGCATTCATTATTTTATTGTCATTAAAGCACTTGCTATTTTTAAAATACTCTCCACTTTCGGGCTCTGACCCGTTTGCTTTCAAATCTATTTTTTCAAAAACCCTTTTAGGTGCCCAGCCACAAGGACACCATGCTTAGGGTCCTCATTCAGGTGACGAGCTGTAGCTGTTTGTGGAAGTTACAGGACTTTGCTAGTAGACGCTTCATTTATCTTGACTCTATATTCAGCTTCCATCAGTTGTAGGTCATGCTGCCCATTTTCATTAGAAACATTTCCCATTTCAGATTTTCAGATTTTTGGCATGTAATTAATTCAGGATACATTGTTTTGCTTATTTCAGTTGTGGGATTGTTGTGAGGAGTTTTCCTCCGGACTTATTATTATTTTGTTGGTTATTCTATTACTTCGTTATGGTGAATGGTTGTTATTCTTTTATTATCCTTTTACTGTATATTAATCAGACTTAATTTAAAATTTGACATCTTACTTTTAAATACTAGGTGGTTAGAAATTATAAACATGTTTTCGACAGTGATGCTGTTAACTGAGCCAACTTGGCATTTGGATTTAATTTAATAAAGGAGTAGCTACCCGGTATTTAATTAGTCGGGGTGTCACAGGTGGTATCAGAGCATTAGGTTCTAGTGTCCTTTAGGATCTGTACGGCTTATTATGTTTCCCCTGAGCTTTCTTTGATGTAGAGCCCTATATTTTAGGACTGTTGTATTCTTATGTATATGCTACGTTCTTCAGCTACTTTGAGTTTATAACTGCAAACTTGACTTCATTATTATTTCATATGCCTCCACGATGTGCACAACGGGTTCCCAGGGATGCAACGCCAGAACCACAGCCCGTACCAGTTCAGGGCATGATGAATTCCATCGAGGTTGCAGCCATTGTGGCCCCGGCGGTAAAAGCCACACTTGCCACAGTTCAGCAGGCACCACCTCAGGCTCCAGTGCCCGCGCCAGTTCAGACACATGCATTCCCGTCTGCTTGGGAATGTGTACGTGATGCTTTTTAGAAAGCACACCCACCGGAGTTCGCAGTTAGCTCCGATGTTGTGGTTTCGAGTCAGTGGAGGAAAGACATTCAGCGGCACTTGAGGATGTATGAGTGCACCGATGTCCAGAAGTAGATACTAGCTACCTTTAAGCTAGTTGGGTCTGCACTGCAGTGGTGGGAGTCTATTACCACCGTGGAGGAGAGAGATACTCTGACGATCCAGGAGTTTTGGGTGCGGTTCGACCGCAAGTACTTTTCGTCGGTTGTTCACACGGAAATGAGGAGGAAGTTGATGAATCTTAGGAAGGAAGGTAAGACTGTGGCCGAGTATGAGGCTGAATTCACAAATCTGTTGAATATTGTTCCGGATGAGATACCGACAGAAGAGAAGAAGATACAGAAATTTACAAACGGGTTGACTTGGAGGATCCGTCAGCATTTGTTGGGGAATCTATCGTTGGCCACTTACTCTGATGTGATTAACGTTGCACTGTTACACTGCCAGGATCACCGCTTTCACATGGCTGAGGGCAAGAGATCGGGAGAGTCCAGCCATCAGGGCAGGACTGGAGGACATGGTGCCAGTGGGGCACAATCTGTTCAGGGGCAGGGACAGGGTGACCAGGGTTCCCAGCAGGGGGATCACAAGAGGTTCAGATCGGGAAATTTCAGGCACGGACAGGGAGGTTTTCGGCAAGGCCATCAGGGTCCGAACGGCCATCAGGGCTAGCAGGGTCATAATGGTCAACAGCAGCAGTTTCAGTAGGGCCAGCAGGGCCAGGGGAGGAACGGTAACGGCCACCAGGGTCGGGGGCAGTAGGGACAGAGAGGAGGAACTTCCTGGGGAAGTGTTACGTGTGTGGCAAGACTGGCCATAAATGCCAGGACTGTCCTGATAGGGGAAGGGCCCCGCAGCAGCAGCAGGGTGCTCGACAAGAGCCGCAGAGACCTATGTTTCTCGTCGCCCTCCCGGCGCCACCACAGATGGCAGCATTACAATCCATTCCAGCGGTCCCAGTTCAGCAGGGGCAGCTTCAGTATGGGAGAGTATATCAGCTTCAACAGGCCGCTGCCCCATAGGATCCACCAGCCATTGAGGGTATGTTCTCTATTCAGGGGACTCTGGGGCGCATTTTATTTGACACGGGGGCTACACACTGTTTTATTGCTATGAGATTTGCACGCACCGTTGGGTTGTTAGACACCGCAGAGAGCACCGCTACTTGTGTAGACTCATCGTTGAGTAGGGGTTCTGTGATTTCCCTTGTTTGTAGAGGTGTGGGTATAGATATCGGGAGGTTTACTTTACCCACTGATATGTTAGTGTTAGAGATGCACGAGTATGATGCCATTATTGGTATGGATTGAGTTGTTGCGTACCGAGCCATGATTGATTGTTTTAGTAGATGTATTATCTTTGCCATTCCCGGGCTGGAGATGTTTTTAGTGGCGATGCCTCGTCCTGAGGGAGGATCGTCGACTCATTTGTACTATATAGAGGAGGAGACCTCTAAGGAAGTGGTGATACCACTTGATTCGATTCCAGTTGTTCGATAGTTTGCCGATGTATTTCAGGATATACCTGGATTACCTCCGAGTAGAGAGATAGATTTTGTGATCGACTTAACGCCGGGCACTCGGCCTATTGCCCGCGCACCTTACCGTATGGCTCCAGCCGAGATGAGAGAGTTACAGGATCAGATTGAGCAGTTGTTGGGTCAGGGGTTTATACGGAGGAGTACTTCGCCGTGGAGTGCCCCTGTGTTATTCGTGAAGAAGAGGGATGGATCGTTGAGGTTGTGTGTGGATTACCGGGAGTTGAATAAAGTCACGATACGGAATAAGTATCCGTTGCCCCGAATCGATGACTTATTCGACCAGTTGAGGGGAGCTTCTTTCTTCTCAAAGATTGATTTGCGATCGGGATACCATCAGTTGCGTATTAGGGAGGAGGACATCTCGAAGACTGCGCTCTTAACGAGATATGGTTCCTACGAGTTTCGAGTTATGCCTTTTGGTTTGACCAATGCTCCAGCCGTGTTTACGGACTTGATGAATAGGGTGTTCAGAGAATTCCTAGATCAGTTCGTCATTGTCTTCATTGATGACATTCTGGTTTACTCCCAGACAGAGGAGGAGCACACCGAGCATTTGAGGCACGTTTTGCAGACGCTATGTCAGAATGAGTTGTATGCAAAGTATGAGAAGTGCGGGTTTTGGCTGAAGGAGGTTCAGTTTTTGGGGCATGTTATTTCCGACCGGGGGATATCTGTTGATCCAGGGAAGGTATCCGCGGTGAGGGAGTGGGGACAGCCCACGACACCGACTGAGATCCGTAGTTTCTTGGGACTAGCAGGATACTACAGGAGGTTCATTCGGGGATTTTCAAAGATAGCAGGTCCTTTGACACATCTGACTCGTAAAGGTGTGCCGTTCATCTGGAATGATGCCTGTCAGTTGGCATTCGATGAGTTGAAGGACAAGTTGACCTCAGCACCTGTGTTAGCATTGCCGAGACCGGGAGTTGAGTATCTAGTTTACACCAATGCGTCCTTGTAAGGACTTGGAGGTGTATTACAATAGGAGAGTCAGGCCATAGCTTATGCTTCCCGTAAGCTTAAGCCTCACGAGAAGAATTACCCCACCCATGACTTGGAGTTGGCGGCAGTTGTATTTACCCTTCGGAATTGGAGACATTACCTTTTGGGGGAGAAGTTTTGACTGTTCACGGACCACAAGTCCCTACAGTACATATTGACACAAAAGGAGTTGAATATGCGGCAGCGAAGGTGGCTTGAGTTTGTGAAGGATTATCAGTTTGATATCCAATATCACCCGGGGAAGGCTAACGTGGTAGCAGACGCGTTGAGCCGTAGGCTAGTAGATGAGGTGGCAGGGGTATGGAAGGCAAAGTGGAAGGAGTTGGGACACCAGGATGCAGTGGCTCGATCATTTATGTCAGTGATGACTGTTACACCGCAGATTGTCACGAGAGTGGTAAAGGCACAAGCAGATGACTCGTTCTATCAGGAGTAGATAGTTCGATTATTAGCAGAGGGAGCCGAGTCCTATACCGTTAGCTCAGACTGGGGATTACGCTTCAATGGAAGACTGGTAGTTCCGGAAGGAGAAGAATTGCGACACGAGGTGATGGTAGAGTCGCACGGCTCACGGTTCACGGTACATCCCGGTGGGGACAAAATATAGCAAGACATGAGACGACAGTATTGGTGGAGCGTGATAAAGAGAGATATTGCCGTGTTTGTTTCTAAATGCGCCACTTGTCAGCTAGTAAAAGTGGATCATCAAAGACCGGCAGGACTTCTACAGCCATTGGAGGTCCCGATGTGGATGTGGGAGAGCATATCCATGGACTTTATCACGAGGTTGCCTACGTCACAGAGAGGTCACGACTCCATTTGGGTAATTATGGACAGGTTGACCAAAGTCGCTCATTTTTTACCCGTAAGGACAGACTACACTACGGGACAGTATGCCCAGCTCTTTATTGCAGAGATAGTGAGACTTCACGGTGTGCCCCTAAATATCGTGTCTGACCGAGATAAGATATTTGTTTCACGGTTTTGGGAAAGTTTTCAAGAGGCCATGGGCACGGAATTGCGGTTGAGTACGGCGTATCACCCGCAGACCGATGGGCAAACCGAGCGTACAAACCAGATGTTGGAGGACATGTTGCGTATATGCATCATTTATTTCGGGGGTGGATGGGAGCAGTATCTTCCACTGGTAGAGTTTGCTTACAATAACTCCTACCAGTTCACCATTGGCGTGGCTCCATTTGAGGCGTTGTACGATAGACATTGCCATTCCCCAGCATGTTGGTTGTAGGTGGGGGACAACAAACTACTTGGGTCGGAAGTAATTCAGGATACTTCGGCGAGGATAAAATTGATATGGAGTCGCATTCGGGTAGCTCAGGATCGGCAGAAGAGCTATGCTGATGCGAAGAGGTTCTTCAGGGAGTTCCAAGTGGGGGACCATGTTTTACTCAGAGTACCTCCTATGAAGGGGATTATGCGATTTGGGAAGAAGGGGAAGTTGGCACCGAGATACGTGGGGCCATTCCCTATCATTGAGCGGATTGGGTCTGTTGCATATAGACTTGGGTTACCGGAGCATTTGCATCGGATTCATGATGTGTTTCATATTTCCTCGCTAAGGAAATATCTTAGAGACGATTTGGCTCATTCTCACATTGCTTTGGAGGACATCGATCTCCAGCCCGATAGCTCCTACGAGGAGGTTCCGATTCCTATTTTGGACCGAAGTGAGAGGAAACTGTGGTCAAAGATAGTTTCGTTAGTGCGTGTTCAGTGGCGACATCATAATGTCGAGGAGTCCACATGGGATCGCGAGGATGAGATGCGCGAACGTTATCCAAAGTTGTTCTTACCAGGTACTTTCTAGTTCCGAATTTCGGGACGAAATTCTGTTATTAGGAGGGAAGTATGTAATACCCCGTATTTTTATGATATTTATTTATGGAATAAATTGAATTAAATGTGTATTAATTGGAAATTAATCCGGATTAAAATACTAGCGAGATGCGAGTTGGTATTTTATTTTAATGAGTATATATGGCTATATATGAATATTGAATTATGAAATTTGTCGTGAGATTGAAATACGACAATTTGGAAATTTTGTTGGGACGCGTGTGACAGTCGCGTCAGGAATATAATAATTTTAATTAAAATGCGAATTTTATTTCTATTAACCGTATGGTCATTTTGAGTGTGCCAACGCGTCCGGAAGGGTCGAAATAGTCAAAAAAACACTAGTCGGGGGTTTAGTTTGGGTCCCGGGGCATTTTTAGGCCATACCGGCAACGTAAAAGGTTAGTTTGGTAATTTTGGAATTTTGGGAATTAAAACCCACGAAAATTAGAAATTAATATCTGATTTAACCTTTACCCACTAAACCCACTAACTACACTTAATGACTTAATGGGCTACGGGGGTTATTGGAATTAGTTTCAAGAGTCCTAGGGCAACCTTAACCACCATTGTCACCTTGGAGAAAAAGAACTTGAAGAGAGAGAGAGAGAGAGAGGAGAATTCTGCAGAGAGAGAGCACAATTCATCAATTCGACATCAAAATCAGAGAAAGACATAAGGCAAGTGGTTTAATTTGGTTTTTGCAAAGAATGCTTCTTCCATGTGTAGGAAATTTATATAATTGTATTGTTTTTGGGAGATTTATAAAAACCCATGAAATTGGAAGTTATGAATTCATATTTTAATGTAGGATTGCATGTAGAATTGTTATTGGATTATTGAACTAAGAGAATTACTACTTTTTATATTGCAAAAACGGATTTAATTATAACTATGGAAGACTTTAAATTTCTAGGGTTCATGTTCTTGAAAATTGGGGAAAATTGGGGAGATTTGATGATTAGATGTGGTTTGGGATGATTAGACCCCATATAAATGTTGTAATACGAATTTAATAAGTTTAGAGATGATTAGAAACCTTGAAACCTTGTTGGAATGACAATTAGATGAGTTTAGAGGTGAAGAAAAGTTGGAAAAATGAATTAAGAAAATCTGGGCTCGAAACTGGCCTCTCGTTAGAAGACCTGCCCAGGTCGTTCGAACGAGCTTCTAACAAGTGGCAGTTTGACTTCTAACGAGAGGGATGTTCGTTCGATGCCTTTCATTCGAACGAGATCTCGTTAGATGCTCACTTCTTTCGAATGAACTCTCGTTCGAACAGCCTCGTTCGAACGAGACTTCTAACGAGCTGACAGTTTAGGCTTTTTGGCCTGTTTTGATTTCGCGTGTCCCATAACCTTGTTTAATTGTAGAGATAACATTCCCTTGATGATAAATTGATATAATTGGGATATTTGGGATATATTGAGGAGTAAAACATAGAAGTGTAATTTGAATTGAATGGAAATTGTGGAATAGGACGTGAGTGACTATTACGATGCGAGAATTATTGACGGCTTAAATAATTGAATTAACCGGGAACATGTGAATTGTGTAACATTATAAGTCGGTACGAGAATGAGAAGTGTACCACAAATACATTATGGTGATTACTAAGATGTGTGCATACTTAGTATATGTATATGATTTTATGTGTATGACATACCTACCATACTTGCTATCACGGGAGGGTTACGTTCGCTTAAGGCCATCTAATCCTTGTGTTGCCCGGATTTAGATTGGTACCTCGAGAACATAGGTCAGAGAAGGACTTATTGGGAAGTTAATAAGTCTGCTGATCGTGGGAGCGTAGGTATGTGCGTGACCCATGTGATGTGACTGTGTTCGCCTCCATTGTTTGTGATTGTTGTTATCTGAGAACGATTTCTGAGAGATTCGGAATGCGTGATCCTTATGTACGTGATGTACCGGGATGGATAGCAGAGTATGTGTGCACCGCAGCTTAGTCTCGGGGTTCTTGTATTGTATAATTATGACGTGAATAATGTTCACTTAAATTAATGAGAACTTTCATGTTGGTATTGTGAGTATAAATACGGAAACGCTTTGAGTAACTATAAAGGGATAACCTGTAATGAATTGTATTGCTAATAATTGACAATCTGAGTTTAAGTAAAGCCCTCTACTTAATTGATGACGTTAGAATGTATAATGATAACCGAGTAGAAAGGATAGAACTCATGTCAGTTTAGTTAGATATAAATATCACTTAGATGGGTGCTATTCGTTAGGAGTGCACATTTAGTTGAGAGGTGAGTATTTCATGCGAGTGCACGTCCTAACATGTATTTTGCATTCATTGTTTTAATGTCATTAAAGCACTTGCTATTTTTAAAATACTCTCCACTTTCTGGCTCTGACCCGTTTGCTTTCAAATCTATTTTTGCAAAAACCATTTTAGGTGCCCAGCCACAAGGACACCATGCTTAGGGTCCTCATTCAGGTGACGAGCTGTATCTGTTTGTGGAAGTTACAGGACTTTGCTAGTAGACGCTTCATCTATCTTGACTCTATATTCGGCTTCCATCAGTTGTAGGGCATGTCACCCATTTTCATTAGAAACATTTCCTATTTTAGAGTTTCAGATTTTTGGCATGTAATTAATTCAGGATACATTGTTTTGCTTATTTCAGTTGTGGGATTGTTGTGAGGAGTTTTCCTCCGGACTTATTATTATTTTGTTGGTTATTTTATTACTCCGTTATGGTGAATGGTTGTTATTCTTTCATTATCCTTTTACTGTATATTAATCAGACTTAATTTAAAATTTGACATCTTACTTTTAAATACTAGGTGGTTAGAAATTATAAACATGTTTTCGACAGTGATGCTGTTAACTGAGCCAACTTGTCATTTTGATTTAATTTAATAAAGGAGTAGCTACCCGGTATTTAATTAGTCGGGGTGTCACAGAGTGTTTAGGGTGTATGCATGTATGGTGTTAGTGACTTTATCCACATGAATGGGATAGTTATCAGCCGTAGTGGGATGAGAAAATTAATACTGAGATGATCTCGTGTTTGGAGTAGGTCGAGCACATCGTCAGTCCTCTTCGTACTTGTTTTGGACCTAATTTAAGTTCGAAATCCTAAGGGTATGACAGAAAGCCCTAAAGACCTTATGCACGAGCTCTATGATTTGATATAAAGTGATTGGATAGGGTGTCTTATTCTTCTCTTATCGATGTGATGTGGTTGTCCTTACTTTGTTCGGCCGAGGCTAAGTAGATTACTTTTATGATTAATAAATTTTTTGAGGACACGTGTCAAGAAACTAAAGTGTCATCTTTGTAATGATTGTGGAAGGGCGCGTGTGCGGGTGCTCTGTACCGTCGTTCAACTTTCTGTAAATTTTATGTCTTTCTTTCTGCTACGTCCTTTCAGTCATTTCTTCGAAAGTATGAAGACCCACCACAAGTCTCATTCAACATAAATGTTTAGACATTTGCATAAATATAGAGATAGAAAAATACAAGCGATCTTCAGATTTTTTTTGAGAGACCATTCGTTTGTCGCCAATGCATTTCTTTGGTTTCTTCCTTGTTCTGCATTCGGCTCATTGATCTATCCTTCGTGTTTAATTTGTTTTATCAGGTATGAATTTCCCCATTGTTTCTAGGGTTTGATCGTTCTTCAATTTTTGTTTTTTTACATGTTGTTGGTCGGTGACTTGTTGTTGGTGGAGATTTTAGCTTTAGGCGGCCATTGAGTTGGTTAACCTAGGTTTTGCTAATAAGGTTACAATATCTTGGTGAGATTGTGTTGTTTCGAATTTGGTTGTGAAGAAACCCCCAACTTTATCGTTTCGTTTTCCCTGTTTGGCAACTGGATTTTTGTATTTATGAGTTTTCCCCCACACGTCCAATGACTTTATGATTTCATTCGTGAACTTGAGTCAAAGTTCCCTAGAATCACTGAGAGGAGGTTTCCACATCCCTTGTAGGTGGTTTGATTGGAAGAAGAGCCAGGTCATCCCCACTATAACCCCAAAGTCCTATCCAATTGTGGTTCTGCCTCTGACCCTGGTGAACCTTGTGTTCACTCTCCTGTGTTAGATACATTTCTTGTGAGTCCTATTGTCCCCTATTATTTTAAGGGTTATTTCATAAACACTGTGTCAACTTCTGTCATAAATATTGATTCCATTTTTGAAGAGGTTTCTATTGACAGGGCCAAAGACACAAGGCCAGAGAGAGTTGGTCCTCGTCCGTCTACATCTCCTGTTGATGATTGATAAGTTTGACTTTTGTATGTTTGTTGTTGTTTTCAAGCCAAGCTAATCAATTCCTTTATCACTCAAAAAAATAATAACATACTAGAATAGAGACAAGTAAGGATGTCAATCCACCTTTAAGGAGTGAAATAAATGAAAAGTAATGTAATTCATTTATTTATTTATTTTCTTTTTAGATTTTTTACTTTTTCTCTTTTTTTTAACCTTTTTTTATATTAAAACAATTTTCAAGGAGTGGTGAACTAACTAAACTAAATGACTAAAAAAATAATGAATAAAATTAAACACTAAAATAAGAGATAAAGTGAGGTAAATAAATGTGAGAACAATCAAGGAATGGGACTACACAACAAATTCAAGTTATTCTAATTTTATGTAACACCCCGCCTAATTAAATACCGGGCGATCAGTCCTTTATTAAATTATAATCAAGGTGAACGGTTGGTTCATTCTTAGCATCACTGTCGCAAAATAAACTTTCCAATTTAAACACCCTAAATAATTAAACTAAGTGTCAAAACCATTTAAAACATTATTTCCATTTTATTAAATCCAATTATGAAAACCTTTAATAAGTAACAGTTTAAGAATCACACAATTATTAAGACTGGAAATAAACACCCATTAATTTAACCATCCAGATAAACCAATAACAACTTTAAAACTACAAAGGTAAACCATCCTGACAGTAATCAAATCCCAAAGCGTAAAAAAACTAAAGATAAATGAACATAATCTCTGGAAAATCCAACGGAATAAGGAAATGGGCGACACATGCCCAACTAATTAGAACTGAAATAAGAGTGGAATCAACAACGAGGTCGTCTAAGCAAATGGCCTACAACTCCCACATAAGATGCAGTATGTCCAGTCCAAAGAACCTAAGCATGACGCCCCTATGGCTGCGCACCTGTAATATATACATATATATACAAGAGATAAGAGATAACAGGAAACGGGTCAGAGCCGGATTGTAAAATAGTTTAAATTTAGTTTAGCAAGTATTTAAAATGTTTACCGGCTAATGTAACAACCATGTTAGTATGCAACACTCTCTTGAGAAATTCTCACCTCTCATCTAGTGTGCACGCCTACCGCACTATTAACCCCAAAAGTTTATTTTAACTTAACTTTCCCATAAGGTTTCATGTCGACAATTGTTATGGCTAGGATAATTAATTTCTGAAAATAAAGTTCTCACATCTATCTCATTTCATTTTAAAATATTCCAGTGTTGTCACAAAATTCTCAAACACTTAATAATAAAATCAGAGTATTTATACATTACTTAACTACCTTTATGCACAGTAGAACGTTACCATACTTAAGTATACATATCTATATTAGCCACTCATATAATATATATATATATATATATATATATATATATATATATATATATATATACACACTATCGGCACCCCACATAAAATTTATGGTGCTGTCATACTTTGCTATCAAGTCCCCGTATCGCTCGTACTAAGGAAAATACTAGTTCGGAATCACTCTCAAACTATATTAACACAAAACATAAACAAATGGAGGCGAAGCATAGTTCCAAGTCACTAAGATGTCAGTACATACCCTCACGTCTCTTAGGACTGTTCGACTATCAATCAGATAGCCTGTGCCAAGGAATTCTATGTTTTAGGGTACAAGTCGTTATCCCCTGTAAAGACCCAATCGAGATAAGACTGTCCCGGCGCGAAAACCCCCGGTGATAGCAAGTAGCTCGGGTACGATTTTTACACATATATATAATATATGCACAATCATACAGTCATATATACATATATCACTATTCACATTTCTCAATTAGGTGCACCCTCGACCCATAATTGTACTTATCCGTTCTTAATACATTTTACTCGTTTCTCCCACATAACGGACTCGTCTCTTTTATTTTCATTTATAGGTTATTCCATACTTACTTCATATCTCTCGAAGTATTCTATCTCCCTAAGTATAATTTCAGTAGGTACTCTCACTTACTTTCTAGTCTAACTTCCTAACGAGTCTCAATATTTTATGTAAACGTTCGCATAATTTCATATGTGTAAATCACTCCCCGTTAACCCTTAATTTCATCTTACATTAAATTCTCACTTAGTGGGGTTTACTGGAACCTTACTGGTCCTATTTATATCCCAAAATGTTCTAACAATAATACTCAAGGGTTACTACGCATTTTAATCAGAATAAACCATAATAAGAGGAATATACAGTTTTCTAGGAGGGGTCGAACGATCGATGGAAGGGGGTCGATCCATCGATCATCGATCGATCGATATTTTTAGGTCGATCGATCGATCAAGCAGTTATGGCGAAAACTACATTAACCCAGTTACGAAAATCCATCTCCAACCTCAACCAAATCTCCATATATGATTCCCAAACTCGCAACAAATGATACTACAAGCAATGTATACCCAAATATATGATTTTTTACGTAAAATATTAGTTTTCATCACATATAACAATTTAAAGGGGTAAAATCTACATAGACTTAAAGAACCCTAATCTTTCCTTTAAATTTCAATTCCTCCAATTCTTTTCCAGATTTTCTACTTCAAATCCATGAAATTTTGTGGTGTATCCTCTACATACGAATTAGATGTCCATAATATGATTACTTCTTCTACGACATGCGAATTCTAGTCTCCAAACTACACTTTCTTTCATGAAATAAGTTTTGAACAACCCTAGACCAACATAATTGAGACATTAACTAAAAATAAAGCAAGATAGATACTTACCTGGAAATTTAGTTTCTGATTTGTAGAAGAAAGTGGTGTGGTTGTGTTCCCCGTCGCGCGATCTACGATTTGGCGGTGGTGGCGATGCAAACAGTGGAGTTTTTAGCCTTGAACTCCTTGGAAAGCTTTCCCACTTCTTCTTCAATGGCCGTTCTTTGGTTTTGCTTTTGTTAACCCTAGATGACAACTCATATAAGTTGATATAACCTTGGGAAATTCGTGGGTTTAATTGTCCAAAAATATGAAATGTCCAAAATGCCCTCCCAGGATGCTAATTAGGCCTACAAACACCCTGAGACCCAAACTAAACCCCCCGAGTACATTATTTTGACTATCTCGACCCTTTCGAACATATTGGCGCACTCGAAATGACCATACAGGTGACTTCTAATTCATTCACTTTTAATAATACTAATTTAATCCCGACACGACACAGGCGCGTCCCGATTTAATTTTCACAATTATCAAATTATATACTCGTGATAATTTTAATAAATTCGATTATACAAATTACTTTATCTGTTAAGTAATATTCAACAAAATCCCAATAATTACTAACTCTCATCCACAATTATCAAATTATATACTCGTGATAATTTAATAAATTCGATTATAAATATTACTTTATCCGTTAAGTAATATTCAACAAAATCCCAATAATTACTAACTCTCATCACGCTAGTAAGTATTAAAATAATTTTCGAATTAATATTAAATTAATATATCAAATTAAATTTAATAGATCCCCAAATTTAAAAGTCATAAAAATACGGGGTATTACATACTTTCCCCCTAATAACGGAATTTCATCCCGAAATTCGAAAAATAAGGCTTACTTGGTAAAACAAATCTGGATACCTTATCAGTACGCAAACTATACATAGTAAGGCGTTCAATGCCTATAGCCCCCGCCTCACAACAAGCTTGTTTAACACTCTCATTAAAAACACTTCACATTGTGCTCCTATTCGACATCAGCTGCATAAGACACGCCTATACATTATTAATTCTCATTATTTTAATATCATTAGGAGGTCGTACCTCACTACATGACAACTACTCGGATTTTTAAACACAAAACTCCCATTCTTAGAGAAACCATACGAACATCTGACCACTCTTGTTCGCCTAAAATAGTCGTGGAGTTCCACCATAGTCATCAGACTCTAACTCAACCAATCCAAAATTCTGATTATCCACCCATCTCTTAACATTTAGAGTGAGAAAGTTAAGATTTTTCCCACATCAAAACTCAATAAGCATCCAGTTCACAATAAACAGGTACGCATGCTCCCACGGAACCCTACCATTAGGTAATATCATCCCATAATTACCGTACTATACTCCACTTACTATTTATAACCGTTGCGGAAGTGAAACGATCACAATGAATCCAAAATTTACTTTCACGCGGCTCCACTAATCGTTAATCACCGTGCACCTATTCCCCGGATATGGGTGATACATTCTACTCAAAATGAAACGTTATCCCTGCTGCTTCCTGAAATCCCATTTTGAAGGTGGAATTCAAAATTTTCATCCCGATTCAGAAAATAAAACTGTGTAGGACCAGGTACCAGTGCGATCCTTCCTTTAAAAAGTAATGCTGGGGCCCGCTATTTAATATTATAAATCACCCTAAAGGAATATCAATCACTTCCTTATTAAGCGAATTATTTTACATGTTCGAAGGAACCCTTGATCTTTCCTTGAGGATGGCAACCCATCCACGAAACTTTACCAACTTTGCTGGCCTCTTCCATTATAGGAATTTTTTATAGCCACAAAATTCTCTAGTTGATTCTCTTATTCCAATCGATTTCTATCTATGAGTGGTGCATGAAGAGACTACTCACTATGTCCCGCTCAACATTGAATTCTACTGGAAATGTCTCACATTAAGTGACACTTAATACTCCCCTTCTTTCCTTAGCGTATACCAAAAGTTTCGACCCGTGCACTTTTCTCCACGATGTGCACTTTTGTACCTTTTATACCATATTAACATCTTCACTCTTTGTACGCATCAGTCGCTCTCAACATTTGACTAATTACAACTCCTCTCCGAGTGTTCTCTATAATAATTAAATTCTACCCTTCTCCAGGAACACCCCTTTTTTTAAATGGCTTCCCACAGCCTTCTAACCAAATTCGGGTTTGCTCCTCTAATTGCACGCGTATATATGGACCATCGTTCTTCACGCGACGCTTAATCCACTCTACCACTTCCACCTCATTAAGTTAGTCCCACAAACATATATTCCACACGTCTATTCCCACATACCTACTACTCGGACGGTTATAACATCGGCTAACTAGGATGCCCACATTTTGTAACACCCTGACTGCCCAGGGAGAGCGAACGGCGCGCTACTCATCGATAAAATTACCCAAACCCAATAAAATACGAGGAATAGAGTATTTAAATCCCACAACAACCAAAGGAGAAACCGCTAATCTCAAATCTCTTCAGGTAAGTACAACAATTCTCTCGAATAAATAAAATAACTAAAATAAACCACTAATGCTCTATACATCAAAATAAATACAAGTCTTCTTTCTTGTATGAAATTTTTTTCGCAGATAATCCACACTAAAAATCAGCCCAACTCTTTATTTACCTTGTGTTCCGAACGCGGTTACAACACTTAGGTACTCTCAATCACCCTAGAAATCGAAATTTTTAAAATTCTCCTTATCATCGTTCCACCCCTCATTCGTGGTGATAAAACAAAAATTTCAATGCTTTCTTACCACACAACCGACTCCACTGGCCTTAACTCATAATTCAACTTCCAACTTACAGATATATTTACCTTCTCCTAGTACGACCGAAGTACCGAACTCATGGACTAATGACCAAACATCTCCCTATTTCTAACTTTACGTTAAGTTTCATGCGTGGGATGTCTCGCAAAGCGAAATCCAAACAAGGAACCCTCTCGATACACTACTACCTAGAATTATCGGTTATCAAAATTCCTTAGGCCCTCCGTCCATAGCATGTACCCCTTTATTTTGTCTCTTGACAGAAAAGTTACATCTCCTCCCGTAATTTCACTTAATAAACAATATTTTGCCAATTGCACTATTGTTTAGTATTGGTGGCAATCACATTCCATAAACCTTGAATTCCTACAATCGGGATTCTCGAATTCCCGTTCCTAATCATATAGGTGTAACTCTCAACTCCCACATCTCTAAAGGATAGATATATCAACGAGCTCTTCCTATCACTGAGTACTGAGCGCTAAACATAATAATGAGTTAAATCTTTTCGCTCAATAGTAAACCCAATACATACTGAATCATAACAACAAAGTCCCTTCACACATTGGGATCGAATATCTCGATACCACTATCCCTTACAAAGTATCTAAAATAGATAATATAAGTGCGAGCCTGACCCTCTCGCATGTGAGGCCTCACCAGAATAAAACATACTGCACTAAGGCAACCATTCCGATAGCCTTGCAATAATTTCATACTATCGTACTAACCATTTCTATAAAGTTGTAACCAAGACAATATCACACTCGTATATCACATCACTAAAACGAGTAATCTCAATAATATATATAACACTATTAATATACCCATTCATCCTCGTGGGTAGCACTAAAGATAATCTCACTACACTAGGGAACTATTCATATAATGATAATGTTTATAGTTACGCATTAAACTCGTCTCACATGCTACCCTAGCAATAAACAAAATATAGTGACTTGCTTGTGTCACATAAAACACGCCTCATCCTCCGAGGATAAAAGTCATACTTCTACTTTGCCAATGACCTTGGCTAATCCTCCTTCTGGGCGAGGTATCACCACCAAACACATCTCCTATCACAAAATGGCTAAGACAATAATCCTATCGAAAAATCTAGCACGCTAATAATGACATTGTGCTCACGCATATCTAACACCAGCATGTCTGCAGGTAAAAGGCAACTACCAATCTCTATATCTACACCCCGGCCAATAAAGAAAATAAAAGACTCATTCCCCAATAGTGAGTCTACGTACGACACTGTACTCTTCATCGCGTCTAATAGCCCTAAGGCTCGTGAAAAATGAGTAGCTATAAATAGTGCGATGCCCCAGTACCAAATAAAACTCGACCTATTGCACCATGTATAGGAAACGTACCTTCTAACGCAGTTGGCGCCTGAGGTGCTGCTGCCTGGTGAACGTTATAGACATGTCCATACTGTAATTGCCTCTGCTGGGCTGAGGCTGCTGGGATGGTTGGTAGAGATGGTTTATTTGGTTTATTACGGGCACCCTACTGCCGTGGGGACCTATTACCCTCTAGGCAATCCTGACATCTATGGCCATTCCTGCCACATTTGAAGCACCTTCCTCGAAACAGTCTCATTTAACTACACTGTTGTTTAGTTTTTCCTTTTCCTTGGCCTTGTTGGCCTTGCTGAGCATTTTGAGGAAAAATGATGTCAGGTTGAGGACAATTCCTCCACTTGTGATCCGGTTGTGTACATTTATAGCAGAGTCTTGAAATCTCTCACTAGTCGGGTTGGAGTTTCTCTCCAGTCTGATTCAGACAAAATTGACATTCATGGCCGTCCATTCCACATTTAAAACACCTTTTTATGACTTCATTCTGACCCCGACTTTATTGTCCCTGACGCTTTTGGATCTCCTCGTAAATTTTGTTACCTTTGTGGCCTTTTTGGTCTTGAGGATCTTGTTGCTGTGATTTTGGTGTCTTCGCACAATTGTCAACTCTAGTCATATCAAATTGACTAATCTCCCTAGATCTTTTGCCTCCTCTAAGTTGTATACTGCGACCGTGGTACTGTAAGACTGTAGTGGTCACTACCTGTGCCATAATGCCTACTAATTCGGCGATTGGTACCCCCTTGGGAGACACCTGAGATGTGAGATGTTCTTGCTCATTAACTTCCCTAACGGCATTAGCTTGTTCGTCATGACGGGCCATCTGAAAGTTTAAAATAATCTAGATAAGTTCAACATTCAAATCGATAAATCGCAAAAGCACGAATTTACAACGAATAAAGATGAATACAACATTCCAACTATTAGGGATCTAAATCAAAGACCCTAAGATGGAACGAGATAAGACGTACATATCCTAAAGGACACTAAAACCTGATGCTCTGATACAACCGGTAACACCCCGCCTAATTAAATACCGGGTGATCAGTCTTATATTAAATTATAATCAAGGTGAACTGTTGGTTCATTCTTAACATCACTGTCACAAAATAAACTTTCCAATTTAAACACCCTAAATAATTAAGCTAAGTGTCAAAACCATTTAAAACATTATTTCCATTTTATTAAATCCAATTATCAAAACCTTTAATAAGTAGCAGTTTAAGAATCACACAATTATTAAGACTGGAAATAAACACCCATGAATTTAACCATCTATATAAAACAATATCAACTTTAAAACTACAAAGGTAAACCATCCCGACAGTAATCAAATCCCAAAGAGTAAAAATACTAAAGATAAATGAACATAATCTCTGACAAATCCAAAGGAATAAGGAAACGGGCGACACATGCCTAACTAATTAGAACTGAAATAAGAGTGAAATCAATAACGAGGTCGTCTAAGCAAATGGCCTGCAACTCCCACATAAGCTGCAGCATGTCCAGTCCAAAGAACCTAAGCATGACGCCCCTGTGGCTGGGCACCTGCAATGCATACATATATATACAAGAGAGAAGAGATAACAGGAAACGGGTCAGAGCCCGATTGTAAAATAGTTTAAATTTAGTTTAGCAAGTATTTAAAATGCTTACCGGCTAATGTAACACCATGTTGGTATACGACACTCTCTTGAGAAATTCTCACCTCCCATCTAGTGTGCATGCCTACCGCACTATTAACCCCAAAAGTTTATTTTAACTTAACTTTCCCATAAGGTTTCATGCCGACAATTTCTATGGCTAGGATAATTAATTTCTGAAAATAAAGTTCTCACATCTATCTCATTTCATTTTAAAATATTCCAGTGTTGTCACAAAATTCTCAAACACTTAATAATCAAATCGGAGTATTTATACATTACTTAACTACCTTTATGCACAGTAGAACGTTCCCATACTTAAGTATACATATCTATATTAGCAACTCATATAATATATATAAACTATCGGCACCCCACATAAAATTTATGGTGCTGGCATACTTTGCTATCAAGTCCCCGTATCGCTCGTACTAAGGAAAATACTAGTTCGAAATCACTCTCGAACTGTATTAACACAAAACATAAACAAATGGAGGCGAAGCATAGTTCCAAGTCATTAAGAGGTCAGCACATACCCTCATATCTCTTAGGACCGTTTGACTATCAATTAGATAGCCTGTACCAAGGAATTCTATGTTCTAGGGTACAAGTCGTTATCCCCCGTAAAGGCCCAATCGAGATAAGACTGTCCCGACGTGGAAACCCCCCGTGATAGCAAGTAGCTCGGGTATGATTTTTACACATAATATAATACATGCACAATCACACAGTCATACATATATATCACTATTCCCATTTCTCAATTAGGTGCACCCACGACCCATAATTGTACTTATCCATTCGTAATACATTTTACTCATTTATCCCGTATAACGGACTCGTCACTTATATTTTAATTTATAAGTTATTCCATACTTACTTCATATCTCTCGAAGTATTCTATCTCCCTAAGTATACTTTCAGTAGGTACTCTCACTTACATTCTAGTCTAACTTCCCAATGAGTTTGAATCTTTTATTTAAACGTTCGCATAATCTCATGTGTAAATCACTCCCCGTTTACCCTTAATTTCATCTTACATTAAATTCTCACTTAATGGGGTTTACTGCAACCCTATCGGTCCTATTTATATCCAAAAATGTTCTAACAATAATACTGAAGGGTTACTACGCATTTTAATCGGAATAAACCATAATAAGAAGAATATGCAATTTTCCAGAAGGGGTCGATCGATCGATGGAAGGGGGTCGATCGATCGAATCGATATTTTTGGGTCGATCGATTGATCAAGCAGTTACGACGAAAACTGCATTAACCCAGTTACGAAAATTCATCTCCAACCTCAACCAAATCTCCATATATGATTCCCAAGCTCCCAAAAAATGATACTACAAGCACTATATACCCAAATATATGATTTTCCACGTAAAATATGTGAGTTTTCATCACGTATAACAATTTAAAGTGGTAAAGTCTACATAGAATTCAAAAACCCTAATCTTTCCTTTATATTTCAATTCTTACAATTCTTTTCCAGATTTTCTACTTCCAATCCATGAAATTTCATTGTGTATCCTCTACATACGAATTAGATGTCCAGAATATGATTACTTCTTCTACGACATCTGAATTCTAGTCTCCAAACTACACTTTCTTTCATGAAACAAGTTCCAAACAACCCTAGACTAACATAATTGAGACATTAACTAAAAATAAAGCAAGATAGATACTTGCCTGAAAATTTAGTTTCTGATTTGTGGAAGAAAGTGGTGTGGTTGTGTTCCCCGTCGCGCGATCTACGATTTGGCGGTGGTGGCAGTGCAAACAGTGGAGTTTTTGGCCTTGAACTCCTTGGAAAGCTTTCCCACTTCTTCTCCAATGGCCATTCTTTGGTTTTGCTTTTGTTAACCCTAGATGACAACTCATATAAGTTGATATAACCTTGGGAAATTCGTGGGTTTAATTGTCCAAAAATACGAAATGTCCAAAACGCCCTCCCGGGATGCTAATTAGGCCTAAAAACGCCCCGAGATCCAAACTAAACTCCCGGGTACATTATTTTGACTATCTTGACCCTTCCGAACATATTGGCGCACTCAAAATGACCATACGGGTGACGTATAATTTATTCACTTTTAATAATACTAATTTAATCCCGACACGACATAGGCGCGTCCCGATTTAATTTCCACAATTATCAAATTATATACTCGTGATAATTTTAATAAATTCGATTATATAAATTACTTTATCCGTTAAGTAATATTCAACAAAATCCCAATAATTACTAACTTTCATCCACAATTATCAAATTATATACTCGTGATAATTTTAATAAATTCGATTATACATATTACTTTATCCGTTAAGTAATATTCAACAAAATCCCAATAATTACTAACTCTCATCACGCTATTAAATATTAAAATAATTTCTGGATTAATATTAAATTAATATCTCAAATTAAATTTAATAAATCTCCAAATTTAAAAGTCATAAAAATACGGGGTATTACAATTTACTCATTTGAAATCTACCAAATTAGTATTAAAATTACAAGTCAACTCTCGTCACAAATGAAATTTTAATAATAACCTTTTAGAAAATTAAGTTCAAACCCTCACAACTCTTGAAATTATATCTTTACTACTTTTAATTAACCACCCGCTAGGATCGATTCATCAAAATTCATATAAATCATAGAAGATAAAATTTAGAGTACGAAGTCAAGGAATATTATCACACTTGAGAAACCCATATATCTAGTTTGATTCTAAAATGGGTATTGTATCTCAAATTTCAATTTTCTCTCGAAAATCATTTATCCTCTCTCGAGACGTAAATTGAAAGGTGAAGGATCAAAATTAACATTCAAAGGGAATTTCAATTGAACAAACTAATTAATTAAAATATCATAAAATAAGGGTTCATCCCACCCCTTGAAAGAGGTTTTTAGCCTAACATAATATGAAACATGTGAAACAATTAATTAAATGCATTAAAATGAGAGTAGAGATGAGAACAATTAAACCAATTTTCTTTGAGTGAAATTGAACTCCAATACTTGAATTAGAAGCATACAACCCTTAAATGGAGTGATCTAACAAAATTGAATTTAAATCCCTCACACTCAAATTTAATCTCACTACAATTTATTTCCCTCAATTTAAATCTAAAAAAATAAAATTATTACCTAAAACAAAAATTTATTTCAAGCTAAAAAATTTCTCTCTAACTTCTCTCTCTTCCTTTTTCTCCTAGGTCTTCCCTTCTTCTCTTGTTTTATAATGTCACTCATGGGGCTAGGGGCAATTTAGGGATGTAAGCGCATGTGTACATGAGGTGTGGAGAATGAGAGGATTATTTAGGGAGAATGATCATACATGTGGAAAGGGTGTATGGGGGTATTTTCGGAATAAGGGGATAATAGGCATTAAACATATGGGGGTTTTATTCTGTAGATTCTTATAAGATATGTGTGGTTAAATGGGTTAAATAGGAAATATGTCTTGGTTGTTGGGTTAAAGGGTTTGGCAAACGGGTTTTTGGGTTTCACAATTTTTGTTTGGTCGCCGGGTCAAGATGGGTCGTAAGATAGATTTGGTTTATACCAGATTGGGTTAAGCAGGTGGAGGCCGGAGTCAGGGAGGGCTTTGAAGTCTTAGGGGTTTTAGGCGAACAATCAATTGGGGGGCCTTTACATAAAAAAAAATCAAATTTAAAAAAATGTGTTATTCTCGTATTTTTTTTAATGCAATACTATCATTTAAATCATTAAATTTTATTTTTGTTAAAAAAATTTCTTCAATTTATAACATGGCTAATCCATTTAATCTTTCTTGTGACATGGTAGAACGAAGATATCCTCATCTTTATCTTTAACCATCAATTTGAACTTGTATATTTTGATCAGATGTTTCATTTTTTGGAAATCTAAATATTAATTCTCGCCATTGTGTCATACTATCTTCATGTCTCCTAAGTCGCATACTAATATTTTTCCAGTCATCGACTCCTTCATTTGCTAATTGAGTTTTATTTCCATTCTTTTTGAACAACTTAGAAAAATGGCAAAAAATCTTATTCATGGATTGTAAGTACACTCGTCATTATCTATTACTTTTTTCTCCATTTTTTGAATAAGTAGTATAATTTATACTAGTAAAATGCTATTTTCTAAATCTTTAGGAAAATCAATGACATTATCTCTTGTTGGAATTTTTTTTACCATTGTGTCAATCAAATTTTAGTCAATATTCTTCCAATTATCCGGATCATAAATATCTGACGGTAAAGCTTCTACATGTTCATTTTCAATACGTTCATTATCTAATTCTTCTAAATTTTGATGTTCAACAATATTTTCATTATCTAAATCTTCTATATTTTGATGTTCAACATCAACATGTTCATTTCTTTTTTTTTTTGTTTTATTAAAATATTTATTTAGTGAACCCACTAATTTTTATGTGTCTTCTTCATTTTGTTTTCGTTTATTTCTTTTTTCGTGACGTGAGGAATATTTTCTAGTAGACATATTAATGACACAACAACAAGTGTAATTTTCAAACACAAAACTTAATCACACAATCACAACAATATTATATATTAAAGAAAAATACTAAAGAAGAACAATAAAATCTGATTTGTAACTAATTTGAGAACAATCCCAAATTACAATTTGTAAATGCCCAAATAACAAATTGGAAACTACAAAAAAAAAACACAAATAATAGTAACGAAAATTTACATAGCCAAAAAAATGTAACAACTAAAATAAATATATACTTGCACACACAAGCTCGTACCAATCTCCAAATGCTTGAGTATGCCCCCCCCCCCCCCCCCCCCCCAAAAAAAAAAGCCCTAATTGTCTGAAATTGAAGAAATTGAAACCCTAGATTTTTTAACCTTTGTTTTATGAGTGGAGTTATTTAAAAAGGGGGGGGGGGGGGGTATTTTGTTGTAGAAATTTTGTGGGGGAGGAGGGCTGTCCAAATTTTTTTTTTTTTTGGGTGGGGGAGGGTACCCAAAAATAGGGGTTTGGAGGGGGGGGGGGGGGGGGGGAGGTAGGAGGAATTTTTGTATTCTTGCTTTGTTAATAGACGACTAGTGTGAGAGAGAAGATAAGAAGATATAGAGAAGAAAGGGAGACTTGGGGTTAGAAAATAGGTGGGTAAGTGAGTGGGTTCGGTCGGGTGGGTTTAGCGTATGGTTTGGACTAATTTAATTCGGCTTATCAATGAGATTTTAATCTTTTTTTTTTATGGCCTTTTATTTTGTAAATTATTTTAAATGGAAGAAGTTTTATTTTTGGGGTGGCATTTTAAGTGATGACTCTAATTTATTTATTTTCACAACTTTTTTTCCATAACTAATTTTTTTATACCTATTTGTTTTCGAAGGAGGGCTTAGGTGACCGCCTACTTTGCCTATAGGCAAAGCAGGCCCTGGACGGAGTTGGCTTGAGTTGAACAAATATGGGTTTTGGGTTGGGGGTTTTTAACGAGGGATAACAGGCTAATATGGGGATCGTGGGTCTTGGCCGAAGCTGCTCACCGGAATGAGATGGGCCGAAGGTGAGAGGTCTAAGAGGGTTTAAAATCGGGTAGTTCAGGTCCGATTGTCCCCGGGTTTGGGGAAATGAGTATAGCTCCGGGTATAAGGAATGGAGTTCGATTGGTGGAAGTTTGAGGAGAGAGAGTGGTGGTAGGTGTTGGGAAGAAGATGATGAGGGGTAGTGTTTGAATGAGGTGGGGTGTAGGTTAGTGTGGTGTGTGTTACGATAGGTGTGTGTGTGTGTGTGTGTATCTTTAAAATAAAATTAATGAAAAATTTATAACATAACTAAATGTAAAATCTACTAAAACTCTAAAATTAAATTGTTAATCCTAAAACAAAAAAAAATTCAAATAAAAAGTAAAGTAATAAAACTAGACTAATTAAAAACTAAAAAAAACTAAAATACAATAAAATAAAGATAAATATAGACACCTATTATACAAACACTCAACGTCCATACTAAAAATGCTCGGACCCTAAGGTAAAAAAAGAAATAAAATAAAATAAAATAAAATAATAAAGAAACAGAAATGACACAACCATACACACGTGCATAAAATATAATAAAACACTAAATAAAATAAAATAATAAATATTACTCGAAAAACATAGAATATAATAAAAATAACACTACATGCACACTAGGGAAAATGTGGGATAGGCACGATGTGGTCTCAGCTTGGATCTGGGCTTGGATTTTAAGTTTAAGGGAATGGGACAAGGTTTAGCCCCTTTAACCGCATTTTGCCTTAAAATATCGCTTTTAGAACCCGCAAATGCAAACAAGCCTAAAAAATAGACAAATAAGCGCATACGACCCATTTTATCGAGAATTAGCAATTAAAAATCGTCTATTTGAGATTTTTTTTATACACTTTTGGTTGCTTATCATACCATCCCCAAATAAAACATTGCTAGTCCTCGAGCAAAATATACAGAGAAAGAAATATAAGAAACCAAAAGTGTACCACTTTTGCGGGTACTTGCGATTACACTTAGCATGTGCAATAAGCCTTTAAACGATAGGTTGCCCAACAGGACAAGTGTTGTCTCGTGAGGGTTTACAGGGAATATACCCACAAAATTCTTTATTTGAATATGACAGTCAATCTCTTATTAGACATAGAACAATGGCACAATCCATCATGAGATAAATATTTTGAGGAATGAAAGCTAGAAGTATATAAAAAGTTTAGCTAAGTGAATACTCAAGCACTACACCAAATCTGCCTAATTGTCACGATCATTGACCTTGACAAGTTTAACTTGTCAAGGTTAATGACCGTGACAATTTGGGGCGAGACAACTTTTTTTTTCACGGACATGTCACGATCATTGACCGTGACAAGTTCGTTAGAATTGTCACGGTCGTGTCACGGGCCATGACCGTGACACGTTTAATCACGGTTAATAACCGTGACAAAGCCTTGAGCCTTTTTAAAAAAATTATCACGGTCAATGATCGTGACAAGTTCGTGACAACCTTATTTGTCAAGGACTTGTCACGGTCAATGACCGTGACAATTCTGGGCAGAATTTAAAAAAAATCTTCTGGGCAGTATGGCCACTGCCACTGCCCAGCAGTATATTTGTACCTATTATAGCAACGTTGTACCTATTCAAACATCATGTATTCAAACAAACTAAAGATAATGCAAATATATATTCAAAATAAAAACAATATACATGACGATATAATCCAAATATAATTCAAATGTACCAACTTAAAAATAATGTCACTACATGTCTGGGGCAAATGTGAGGAGGTGAGTAGGCCACACGATATACGAATTGATACACCCATTAATATTCATCGTGCTGCATTGTTCACGCAACCACAATAGGGAGTTCTCCTTTCCGGGTATCACATGCGTGACGAGCACTTTGGACTCGATCTCTTGAAGCGCACGTCCATGAACTATTCCACCCTGGACGATATTCGGGTCCCTCAACCCCCGCCCTATTCGTTGGCCATAAAATATGTCCAATGTGAACACGCTCGGCCAACCAATTGTCGACATCGGTCTGGGTAAGGGAGCCAAATAAGGAAGTGGATCATCGAAGTACGCACGTGTCGGTGATGAAGCAGCGAGGTCCACATCCTCGTCATCCTGCGCCTCATTCTCCTGCACCTCCTCCTCCACCGCCTTCTCCTTCCCTTTCCTCTTACGATCTCCGCCCAACGTACGCTTCATGATTGAGTACATATCTTGGACCGTCACCTCCAAATGGGACAGTTTCGTGTCATGTGAATCCACCGTTCGAGCCAACCCGGTGTCGCTCATCTCCAATCCGATGATCCTAGATTTGTCCACCCGCGAGCTCACCCCCTTGTCCTCCCCTTGCGATCAGAGGAAAGCACTTGGCTGAGTGCGTCTGTGGACAAAGACGCCTTGTCGGCATCAGACTGCGACTCATGCACTTCCTTAAGCTTTGCCTGAAATGACGAAAAGCACATGATTAGTAAAATAAGTAAACTAAAACATTATAACGTAATTAACAAAAATTAAACTGTCGGATTACTAACAATTTTGGCTGCGACGCTCGGGGACACCTCCTTGTCCTTCCCCTTCTTCGTTCGAAGAGCCACATAAGTATCGAGTCTATGTGGCTTACCCCCTGGGCCACTCCCTACCCCCTGAAAGAAAATAAAGTAAAATTAGTATCGTCCCCGCAAAGTAAAATAATGAAGAATAATATATTTCTGTAGTTATAGAAAAATTAAATCTTACCTTCATCCTATGCTCCACCTCGGCGTAAGACGTCTGGCCGGAGTAGTGCACGTCCGTCTTTTTTGCCCGATTTTCCCTCCCCGATTGGCGAGATACCAATTGTCGATCCTCGATCTCATTGTCAATGAACTTTTGCCATTGTGCCAATGAGATCGGTTCCTTGGCCGGGACGGATCCACGCCATTGGATAATGGACTCTCATGTTTTCCCAAAGTAGCGTGTCCGCATATTTTTCTTCTACGTCTTGTGTTGCTCCCTCAACTTCTCCAAGACGGAATCGCGTAGCTTTGGATCCAAGTTGAATTGTTCCTGTCCAACAAATACAATGTTAGTTGCGAATAAATATAAATATAAATATAAAATGAAATTGAAATCGATATTGAAATATTCATATAAATATAAATATATTACCTGTAGTGCCGCCCAAACAGCTAACTTGAGCTCATATGGCACCTCCTTCCAACTCATAAACCCCGGGCCGATGACCGTCTTTAGCAGCTCGAGGGATTTCTCTAATAACTCCGACTTGTTCTCGATGATAATCCCAAATTTGCCATATTTGGGGAGCCTAGGGGCCGAGGAGCCCTCGTCGCCTCCGCTACCACTGAGCCCAGATGACATCATCATAACCAGCATCATCATCCTCACCTTAATACCTGAAGGAGACATTTGCTGTAAAAAAATGTTATTAGTACAGATAAAAAAAAATGTTATTAGTACAAATAGACACACACCAGCCCCCCATCCCCACTCCCTCCCCCCTCACCCCACCCCCACCACACACACGCACACGTACACGTACACACACACACACCCCATCCCTGCCACCACCCCACCCCCACCACACACACGTACACACCACCCACCCCCCATCCCTGCCACCACCCCCACCCCCTCCCCCCCTCACCCCACCCCCACCACACACACGCACACGTACACGTACACACACCACCCCCTGCCCCCCACCACACACACAATAATCCAATAATGATTAATAATTATATGTAGTATGTCTTATTTAATTATGTCTTATTTATATTCAAATTCAATTATTAATAATTATATATAGTATGTTTCATTTAATTATGTCTTATTTATATTCAAATTTAATTATTCAAAAGTTAAAAAATCCCACCCCCATATGGACAATAATCCAGTGGTCATGCCACTTTTAAAACTAACCAACCCAACATTTACTAAACAAAATAATCCAACAACAATGTCTACAACAAATGTGTATATTCAAATTCAATTATTAATAATTATATGTAGTATGTCTTATTTAATTATGTCTTATTTATATTCAAATTCAATTATTAATAATTATATGTAGTGTGTCTTATTTAATTATGTCTTATTTATATTCAAATTTAATTATTCAAAAGTTGAAAAATTCCACCCCCATATGGACAATAATCCAGTGGTCATGCCACTTTTAAAACTAACCAACCCAACATTTACTAAACAAAATAATCCAACAGCAATGTCTACAACAAATGTGTATATTCAAATTCAATTATTAATAATTATATGTAGTATGTCTTATTTAATTATGTCTTATTTATATTCAAATTCAATTATTAATAATTATATGTAGTATGTCTTATTTAATTATGTCTTTTATATACAAATTCAGTTATTAATAATTATATATAGTATATATTAATTTACTAATTTACAATAAGGGGCAATCATATATTAATTTACTAAAAAAATTAATAATCAATTAATTTTTTACAAGGGACACTACGCGCACATACACATAAACACACACGCAGCCCCCCACCCCTACCCCACCATCCACCCCCCATCCCTGCCCCCACCCCCACGCCCTCCTCCCCTCATCCCACCCCCACCACACACGCACACGTACACCCCCCCCCCCCACCCACGACCACCACACCCCCTGCCCCCCTCCCCCACCACACACATACACACACATATACACATACACATACACATACACACATATATATACACACATATATACACACACATATACACATACATATAAACACATACATATACACACATACATATACACACATATATATACACACATATAGAAATGAAAGAGAAAGAGAAAAAAAATTTACCTTAGAGAGAGAGAGAGAGCGCTGAAATCGTTTGTAGAGAGAGAGAGAGAAAGAGGAAAACCAAAACGGTGGAAAAAAAAGAGGCTAGGGCTTTTTTACTGAAGATATTGTCACGGTCGTGTCAAGGTCCTTGACCGTGACAAGTCCGTGATAAATATATTTGTCACGGACTGATCCTGGTCATTGACCGTGACAAATCTTTGTCACGGTCATTGACCGTGATACAAAACGCGAGATTCGTGTCATGGTCAATGACCGTGATAAGGGTGGCCGGATGAAAGGTGACATTTTGGCCATTTTGGTGTAGTGAATGTACATCCTTCCTAGAACTCGATGTGTGTGTGTGTGTGTGTGTGTGAATCAGTCAAAACGGGTCGAGTATCATAAGATTAATTCCTAAATTGCCTTTTCAAAATCAATGCTTCAACTCCAAAATCTCACGGATATAGCTCCCTTAAATTAACTCACGAGATTTAGATAAGTGTATCGCTCTTGTGTGTGAGGAGGTAATTAAATGTAAGCAAGTCAAACATCTCACACACATATAAGAAAGAACGAATATTTTGAAAGAAAAATGATCTCATGAAAGAATGCTAATCACTATAGTGAGAACGTCGAGTTATTCACCAGGTTAACCTTCATTCGCCCGAACACCTTAGAGCAAATATGAATGTTTATGGGTGAGGGGAAGATGAAATGAGAAGGATAAGATGAGATAAGGATGGTGATATGATGGATGGATGATGGATGTATGAGAAGAGTGTTCTACTCTTGAGGAACAAATGTTTTTTATTTTACAAGAACTTGACTCCAACTTTCTCTCGCTTTTTTTTTCCTGAATTCTTTTTCTTTTTTTTAATTTCACTCTTTTTTTCTCTTTTCTACTCGCAACACTCTTTTCTTTTTCAAAATTGGTGGGTGGAAAACGGAGGCTATATGGAAATGGGTGGAATGCTATTTGGTGATGATATGAAAAATAAAAGGTGTACGGATGTGGATGTATGGGTGAAAGTCTAGTGATCGGGACTGTAATACCCCGTACTTTTAAAGATTTATAAATTATAAAAGTGGGCGTAATTTGGTAATTTGAGGAATTACTATGAATAGTAATTTTGGAATTTATGAGTGTAAATAAATAAAATTTAGAATATAAAGTGAATAGTAAATATTAGTTTGTAGATGTCTGATTATTACTTACATGGATTATATTTTATTACGGGACTTAATATATGAGTGGATTATTTTAATTACATGTCGCAATTGGGTAAAGCGACAAAGGATAATATTTTAATTGGAAAAAACACACGTATTGGAATGTATTGGGTTTAATTAGTAAATTTTAGTTAAATGACTCGGATGGAGATTTCGAGTGCGCAGTTGGTTTCAGAATGGCCGAAATAGTCAACATGAAGTACCCGGGGGTAATGTTTGGGTTTCGGGGGCTTTTTGGACTAGTAAGGACTCGCAATTGAGTACACGAGTCATTTTACAATTGGGTATACACCCTATTTCGAGTTTAATAAGGGTAGAGCCCTCATTTATCCCACATATAAGCCCTAAGAGAGAGAAAGAGAAGAGAGAAAGAAGATAAGAGAAGAAGGAAGAAGAGAAGAGAGGAAGGAAGAAAGGGGATTTTAGGCCAAGCTCCGCGGGATTCGACTCGGGGTCGTCAAATTTTATCCACGAGGCAAGTGTTTACTGGATTTACTAATTTAGTGTGTTTATTTCTCATATTATAGTTAGTGTGTAAAACTATAAATATTTTTGGGATGAGTTTTCGTGAATCAAAACGGTTTTTTCGAAAGATTAACGAATAAACCCCGAATAATATCAAATTTGGGAAACTTAGAAATTAATTGAAATTAATTGTTGGATATGGGTTCTAGGATGATTATAACCCTTTTTATCTTTGTATATATTTTTGGTTAAGGTTGGATGATGATGGGAGAGAAGATAAAAACCTTGGAGGTGTATTAATGGAGGTTTGGGATTTTTGGAGAAGAAGGTGAATAGTAATTTTGTCCTTTCTGAATTGATTCGGCTAGGAAGAGAATTGATTCTGCTCTTGGTCAAAAGATGAAATTTGTAGATCTTTTCGATACGGTCACGTGGGCATTGACCACGTATTTTATTTATTTATTTTGGATTTATAATGATTTTTCTAATAAGCAGTTCCGAGATGGAAACTCGGACTGACATAACGGAACCGGTTCCATTTTTCTGATAGGTTCGGTTCCCTTTTTCTGATGGGATCGATTCGTTTTTCTGATAGGATCGCTTCGTTTTATTTTAATAGGATCGGTTCGTTTTATTTTAATAGGATCGGTTCGGTTCGTTTCTCTGCAGACTTTCAGTTCTGCTGCAGAACTTTGGAGAAACCTTTAGAATCTTAAATTGTGAGATTTGAGGAGAAAAATACTTTGGACCGGTAGAGTATCGGGACCTTATCTACTATCTTGATATGTGATTGTGGTAGTACCCTTCTAGTGAGAAGAAATACTCTACGTAGATCATTTGTGATATTCGGGGTATAAATATACTACGTATGGGATTTATTATATGGATTGGGCGTATGTCCTGATGTTATTATATATATGGGTTAAATGAATACCTATGGGGATTATATCTAGGTGAGATTAATACCTGTTGTTAATATATGTATATGTGAGATGAATACATATCGTCATCATATGGTTGTGTGAATACCTCATTGATGTTATATTTATATAAGTGGAATGGGTACCTATATTATTGTTTATTATGTGTATGACATACCTACCTTACTTGCTATCATGGGAGGTTGTAGGAAGAGGAAAATCTTATCTTGTGTGCCTTCTGGGGGATTTAGATTTGGTACCTCAAGAACATAGGACTGTGAAGGGCTTATTTGTGAGTTGATAAGTCTGCTGACTATGGGAGCGTAGGTATGTGCGTGACCCATGGGTATATGTACTATGTTCACCTCCAATATGTGTGATTTGTATTGATACAGTTCCTGAGTGATTCGGAACGCGTGATCCATATGTGCGTGATGTACAGGGATTTGATAGTGATGTATGTGTGCACCGCAGCTTAACTTAGGGGTGCCATATATGCACATATGTATTGAGAATAATATATATGTATACTAATGATGTTCCACTGTTGCTTAGTAGATGAGAATGACTAAGCTGCTTATATTATAGCTCAGTGGACTGATTATTATACTTGTTGCGTATAGTATATTGTTTATATATGAGATGAGATATCATATAACGTAACCTTGTATAAAGTGAAAAGAATGAATAACGTGATATACTCATTCTGGTAGATTTATATCCGAATTTATATGAATATGGATCATAGGTTCTAGTGAGAACTATATATCTACGGGATGGTATAAAATGTGGCATGTATTAAGGGCCTAATAGATCCCGACGATCAACATTGTCATGTAGTAGTGTATTGGGGGGGTCCTTATTTTGATTTCGCTTCGCGAGACACCCCACGCACGAACGTAACGTAATGGTTGGAATGGGTAGAAGTTTAGTCCTTAGTACTCGGATTTATGTGGATTTTGGAAGATGGGTGAAATACATTAGTTAGGAAAGGTAGCTTAACTAGGTTGTTTAGAAAGGTATGCGATAGTTGTGCACTATTAGAAGAGGGGTGAGGTGTATCTCATGAGAGTGGGATACCAGTTTAAATAGGAGAAATATCATGTTTTAAAATATGGATTTTAAGCACTTGCTAAAACATTTTCAAAACTCGGGCTCTGAACCGTTTCTCTATTTTTCCCCTCTCTTGCTCTCTCTCTCTCTATATAGGTTTCCAGACATGGGAAGCCTGGATGATTTCTTCGAGTCAGACATTTTCTGCTGCAGCTGTGGATGCAAGAAGGTTCATTATAGACGCTTCTATCATTGAGATTTAAGTAGGAGGTATTGTAGAAACATTCGGGCTGATGGCCTAACTCTATTCATTTATCCTTTTACCGTGTTTTAGTGCGGCATTCGATTGGGTTGTATTATATTGTACCGATTGTTCAGTTATTTTATTTCATTTCAGTTATGGCATATAAACTGTTGTGATTATTTTATTTGAATGGTTTGGTTAAAACGATTAGTTAATTAAAATTTTGACGCCATCCTAATAGGTTATTAGTAATTAAATTGGTTTTCGACAGTGATGCTGAGAATGAACCATATGAGACTCCTGTTTTAATCTGATATAGGAGTGATCACCCGGTATTTAATTAGGCGGGGTGTCACAGGGACAAACTTCAAGATACTTATTTCTTACAACTCAAAACTGATGTCGTTCTCAATGATCAAGCCAAAAAATTTATTGAAGAATAATGAGATGATAGAACGATTTAAGTGCGGACCCAACGGAAGTTGAATCGACTTGTGACTCAAAGAGTGAGTAAAACACTCTAAAATGGTGAAAGGCACGAATCTCACAAGCTAAAGTCTCCACTGGTGATCCTTAAGATTTTCTTGAGAATTGTAGTACTCTTCAACTCTAAACCGTAATGGAGTGAAAAGTGCGCAAATGTTATTGAGTCTAGAAATTCATGGTGCAAAATACCTTGGAACGTATTACATAAGATATATATAAAACAAATATCATGTAGCTTGATTCCTGGATGGATGACTGGAAATTCACGTCAAAGAATGAGATGAAAGAAACTGCACAAATATTTCAAAAATCAGGATTTGAATGTTTTTCAAAAGAGGTACGATTTTGATAAAATTTCTCACCCCAAACAAAAAGGAATATTGTCCTCGATGTTAAAGAAATTTATTTTAGAAATTGAGAGTATAAAGGAGGAAAGAGATTACTAGAATCGACCTCTAATGAAATGGATAGATGAATCCAAGAATAAACCTGAATAAGTGATAAGATAAAAAAATGTATACAAATCTCTAAACATGGTAAAGCATTGGGTGATGTGAAACACCGTCCCCAAACAGGATAAGACTTATACTCAGAAATAACGGACTGCCGCCCGATAGCGCTAAGTTTAATGTCTTCAGCCAGACCGAAGGAAACTCACCCTATGGATAAGGACTATGAAAGCCCGAGGTGGCAGAAAAATGGGGTGATGGAAATCACCCCCAAACAAGACTGAAGCCTCAGTCTTGTTGGAAAAAGGCTAAATGGGTTAATGCACTTGTATGGAAAAGTGCATCAGACGATGCAAAGCATCAGTGGACCAAGCGTGGGTGGGGAGTAGGCTATATGGAGGTATGGAAAGGGAGAGGGTGAAGAGGCACCGATCACGGGCCTTATTGAGATGAAAGGTGAGGGCAACAAGGGCCCTATAAGCATGGTGCTCTATTTGGTAAGGAAGGCGAAATGGTTTGGAAAGTGGAATGTGGTGGGTATCATAAAAAGAGCACGAACGTTATATAAATGGAGGATGATAAAGGTCACGCCATGACACATCAGTGAGTTATCGATGGGAAAAATCAACACCACAATAGAGTGGTGGGCATGGAGTAACAAGCTCTGTGTCACGGAAGTGGAGAGTAGGACCAAAAATACTCTCATGGATGTTGGAGGGTGGTTTCTGGTGAGGATTGATATATATGGATGAGAACATGCACGGTATAATATCAAGGTCCAGACTAGGTGGGGGGGGGGGGGGGGGAGGGACAATGGGAGGGTCGGGAGGGATAAAGGGTGGGTGGGGTGGGATAAAGATTGGATCGTGTGGGATAAAGATTCGGTCAGGTGGGACAAAGGGTGGGGAAGATTATCCAACTCAACCATAGGAGACACACACTCCTCATGACTATCGAAGTGATCCTCAAGGGCACTCGCAGGAGGAGGTGTGAAAGTAAATGAGTGAGTGATCAACTTATCCACCCGTAAGTCACCATCAGAAGTGGTGGAAAAATCAAACGTGGCACCAAAACTAGAAATAGAGGAATCACTAGAGATAGTGGGCTCAAAGGGAGCCATGGATAGTGGTACATCATCCATATCAATAGAGGTAAGAACCGTCTCTAATGCAAACTCGAGAAAATGGTGAGCACTTGTAGCCGGAGCTAACCTTTGATGAAGTGGTTCCTCGGGAACACACACGGTGGGTTCAATTGGTTTAGACTTGGGCATTTTTTTGGATTCAATGGGAGTGTAAATAGTATCCTGAATGATGTGTTCCTTAAATGTGACAGGGTCGGGATCAGTCTCACAGTCGATGGATAAATCAACACAATTATCAACTTAGGGGCCCGAACCACGGGGTGGTCTCAACTTCGAGATTCTCGGAAGGATAGGATTGTTCACACTTAAACTTCATGTCAAAATACGAATCATCATCTTTCCACATGGGTGGAACAATGGGTTGACTTGGGGGGATATCCGACTCATTTGCACACCTAAATTCATTAGGGCATTGTTCTAGCCATTAGATAGCTTTATTTTGATATTGAGTGGCTTGCTCTTGCTCAAGGATGAACTTTTGCAAGAGGTTTTCGAGAGTGGAGGTGGATGACAGTGGTGGAGTGATGGCGGGTGGCCGCAGTGGTTGAGGTGGACACAACTCAGTATTAGCAGGACTGTACAGAGAATACTCGTATAAAGTGTGTGGAGCGGGGTCAAGTTGTTCATACATGGGAGAAGTGTCTCCTTGAGAGACAAAAGGTTGATAGTCATGGGCTGCGTAGTGAGGTGACTGATCGTTATGGGGTGAACGAGGTTGTCATGATGACTGTTGGAACGTGTGAGGATCAACAACATAAGGTTGGGATTTATATTGCATGAAAGGATGATCAGGCCCCCACGAATAGCTTGGGTACTCACACCACTCGATATTGGATATGTCCTTACAATAGGCCGAGGTGGGTTCCAAAATAGTGTCATATGGATACACTTGGTCCATGGTGGGTTCGGATGGATATGGAAAGCTTGGACACTCTGGGGCAAGTGATTGCCTAGAAAGCAAGAGGTGCACATCGAAGCATTGGGCACATTAATACGCGTCATCGGGGGCGATGGAAAGTGAGACGCGTGCATGGTGACACATGAGTATTAACGATGTGTGCTTGAGAGTTAAAGACACTAAGTAAAGTGTGGAGGTTGAACTCGGGCTCAACATCAAACATACTTCGAGACAATGGAAAATGGTGAAAGTACTCCCATCATGGCCGTTCTTCGGCCATGATGAGAAGGTTATTTTTTTTGAATTTTTAAATGTTTTTTCGAGAGGAAAGAAAGTATTTTTTTATTTTTATAAAAATAAGATAGGAAAATATTTTTTGATTTTTTTGGAAGAAAAGGCGGGAGAAAAATATTTGACTCTCAATTTGGACGAACTCACTAAAATTGACTCCGAGAGATTGAATTAGACACACACAAGTCAAGGATAAATCCTAACTAGCTTGTAGCCAATTTTTATCTTCAAAATTAGTGAAAGGGTAGCCAACTTTTAGTTAAGTTCGCGGGCGACAAAAATCATGAAATTTATCTTTATGAGCACCTCAAAAAGTTGTGTTCCTACCTGGCTAGCTAGTTGATAATTTTAAATTTAATGATAGCTAGGGTAGCTACTTTATGGATAAGCGAGTGAGTCAGGTGATGAAATCCCTTATCGTTTTAATGACCGGGTCGAGGTCTTAGGTTCATTAATTCATGAAACCATTCAAAGTAAGGCTATGCAAAAAATAAAGTCATATCAGAGCATATAGACAATTAATAAACGGACTCGCTAACAGGAGATACACGAGTGATAAATAAATGTACTTCCTACTACTTTTACACACGTAGGGTGATGATCGATTTGAGTCGACCGAGGGCAGATCTCGCTTATCTCAGTTGACTTCGGGAGTCCTACCGACCCAAAGTAGAGAGGCTTCTAAATCCTCACCTTTGGACGCCCTCTCTCTACCTTGTTTGGTTTCCCTATCACGCTTTTCTTCTTTTTTAAATTATTACAAATTTAAATGAAACGCAATACGAGCCAATAATAAAGTCTTACTACAAAACTTCTAATAAAATGAAAAAAAATAGCACAAATGAACTACATTCCAAAAAATTTCGCAAGTGCCTCAAACTCAAGCGACAATGGTGCCATTTGATAACTTGTACTTTTGTATGTTTGTCGTTGTTGTCAAGCCAAGCTAATCAAGTCCTTTGTCACCTATAAAAAATAATAACAAACTAAAATAGAGGTCAGTAAGGATGTTAATCCATCTCTAAGGAGTGAAACAAATGAGAAGTAATGTAATTCATTATTTTTTATTTATTTTCTTTTTAGATTTTTTAGTTTTTCTATTTTTTAGCTTTTTTTATACTAAAACAATTTTCAAGGAGTGGTGAACTAACTAAACTAAGTGGCTAAAAAATGATGAATAAATTCAAACACTAAAATAAAAGACAAGGTGAGGTAAATAAATGTGAGAACAATCAAGGAATGGGACTATACCACAAATTCTAGATGTTCTAATTAACTAATTTACTCATTTGAAATCGCCCAAATTAGTATTAAAATTACAAGTCAACTCTCGTCACAAATGCAATTTTAACACAGACCTTTTGGAAAATTTAGTTCAAACCCTCACAACTCTAGAAATTAGATTGATTCATCAAAATTCATATAAATTATAGAAAATAAAATTTAGAGTAGAAATTCAAGGAATAATACCGCACTTGAGAAACCCTATCTCTAGTTCAATTCTAAAGTAGGCATTATATCTCGAATTTTGATTTTTTCTCGAAAATCATTTACCCTCTCTCGAGGCGTAAATTGAAATGTGAAGGATCAAAATCAACATTCAAAGGGAATTTCACATAAACAAACTAATTAATTAAAATATCATAAAATAAGTGTTCATCCTACCCCTTGGAAGGGGTTTTTAGCCAAACATAATATGAAACATGAGAAACAATTAATCAAAGGCATTAAAATAAGAGTAGAGAAAAGAACAATCAAACGAAATCTCTTTGAGTGAAATTGAACTATAATCCTTCAATTAGAAGCATACAACCCTTAAATTGAGTGCCCTAACAAAATTGAATTTAAAGCCCTCACACTCAAATTTAATCTCACTACAATTTATTTCCCTCAATTTAAATCTAAAAAAAATAAAATAATTACCTAAAACTAAAATTTATTTCAAGCTAAAAAAATTCTCTCTAACTTCTCTCTCTTCCTTTTTCTCGTAGGTTTTCCCTTCTTCTCTTGTTTTATGATGTGGCACACACGAGGCTAGGGGCAATTTGGGAAGATGTAAACACATGTGTACATGAGGTGTGGAGAATGAGAGGGTTATTTAGGGAGAATGCACATGTGCATATGGAAAGGGTGTATGGAGGGTATTTTAGGAATAAGGGGATAATAAGCATTAAATATGTGAGGGTTTTATTTTGCATATTCGTATAAGACATGTGTGGGTTAAATAGGAAATGGGTTTTGGTTATTGGGTTAAAGGGTTTGGCAATCGGGTTGTTGGGTTTCACGGGTTTTATATAGTCACCGGGTTAAGATGGGTCGTCAACTGGATTTGGTTTTATGCCAGATTGGGTTAAGCATGTGAAGGCCGGAGTTAGATTGAGTTGAGGAAATATGGGTTTCGAGTTGGGGGCTTGCAATGAGGGATGACGGGCGAGAATGGGGATCACGGGTCATGGCCGGAGCTGCTCGCCCGAATGAGAAAGACAGAGGTGGGAGATCTTAGAGGGTTTGAAATCGATTAGTTCAGGTCCAGTTGTCGCCGGGTTTGGGGAAAATGGGTATAGCTCCACGTATAAGGAATGGAGTTTGATTGGTGGAAATTTGAGGAGAGAGAGCGGTGGTAGGTGGTGGGAAGAAGATTGAGGGGTAGTGTTTGGATGAGGTAGGGTGTATGTTAGTGTGGTGTGTGTATGTTTAAAATAAAAATAATGAAAAAGTTTATAACCTAATTAAAAGTAAAATCTACTAAAAGTTAAAAAATAATTCTTAATCCTAAAAAAAAACTCAAATAGAAAGTAAAATAATAAAAGTAGGCTAATTAAAAACTAAAAACAAATAAAATAAAATAAAGAAAGATATAGACACCTATTATACAAACACTCGACCTTAAGATAAAAAATAAAATAATAAAAATACTAAAAAAGAAACAAAAATACTCAGACCCTAAGATAAAAAATAAAATAAAATAAAATAATAAAAAAATAAAATAAAATAAAAAAGAAACAAAAATGACACAACCATACACACCCGCATAATATAGAATAAAACACTAAATAAAATAAAAAATAAAAACGAATTGAAAAACATAGAAAATAATAAAAATAACACTACACGCACACTAGGGAAAATATGGGACAGACTCGGAATGGTCTCGGATTAGATTTGGGCTTGGATTTCAGGTTTAAGGGACTAGGATAAGGTTTATCCCCTTTAATCGCATTTGTGTCGCCTATTACGTTGAAATACCGCTTTTAGAAATCGTAAATGGAAACAAGCCCACAAATAGACAAATAAGTGCATAAGACCCATTTTACCGAGAATTAGCAATTAAAAATCATCTATTTGGGGTTTTATTTAAATATTTTTGGGTGCTTATCAATGAATCTCTTGCAGAGGCTACAAATGAAGAGGAAGCTGGCTCTTCGGGGTCATCTCACTCCAATGATCCTGCTGAGATTGACACTAGACGGTATGAAATGGAAGGAATAACTAGGCCCTCAATCATCCGAGTCCTACAGGCCAAATAATACAGTCGTGTGCGTAAAAAAAGACTATTCATCAGTCATAATGCATGCTGTATCATATGAAATACTATGATTGCATAATCATCGTTAAAATTCATATCAATTATGTGTAAATAGTTGAACTAGTCAAATGAGTCCATCAGTGAGAATATGATATACCGGGTTTATTACATAGTGATATCAACAAAAGGTGTAATCAAAAGCATTATGTGAAAGTAATACTGAATGAGAAATCACCTACTTATCGTTAGAGTTTTTGAAAAGTTTCGTGGAGTTGGTTTAAGCCAAGGTGGTAGTCCATGTAAGTCACACAAACAAAATATGTATTCTGGTGTAAGAATAAGGTTTGTGACATATTGAAAAGTACGGTAAAGTTTACAAATTGCATAGAAAAATAAATATTGGGGAAAATATTAATAAAGTTTAATTTTTATTACTCACGTTCCTTAACTTTTTAGATGTTGTGTTAAGAGACTTTTTTGTTCCTAATAATGTCAAAATGTAATAGAAAACGTTTGGGGTGAAATACAGAAACCGGTAAACTTCAGGGGTTTATATGCAAAAATAATTTTTAAAGTTTAAATCTCATCTTAGGGGTTATGTAGAATTGTCTTTTTGCTTATCCAAATAGCATGATAAATTATACCATTTTGACCACATAAATAAAATAAAATTTTAGGAATTTTTTTCAGAATTGGGCACAGGCTTTCACGCGCTAGTCACTCGTGCCCGTTGACCACACACATCTTCAACCTCTTGAATTTTGACTTAGGGTTTTGAAAACTTCCTTCGATTAAATTCTTTTCAGAATACCATTTGAGGTCATTCAAAAGCCATTTTTTTTACTTTTTCATAAGGATTATAAATATATAACTTTTAAGAGCAGAGATTAATGTGGAGTTTACTTCAAGAACAGTAAAATATCGAAAATTTTAGTTTAATATTCATCGATTTGTAGTGAAATTCGAAGTATGGAAGTAATATTGTTTGCTTTCTATGTGAATTTAGAACAAAGAGGTTTTGGTTTGGAGGTTTAATTCATCGTGTACAAGGAGAATTTTGATTTTGAAATTTTAACTGTCCAAACTATAAAACTTGAATTATGAACAACTATCGATACTATCTTGATATTAAACTATATGGTTGAAATCCTAAGAGTCTAAGGACGATGATTACCACTTTAAAACTGGTTTAAAGTGAAGAACTTAGAATCCACCATTGGATCTCAAGCTTCCATGGTGATTTTCTGATTTTAACCGTTAGCTCATGATTCCTACATAAAATCTTGCCTGTAAAATCATAAATGAATAATACTCTATTGCAGAAACATAATTGAATTGAAAAAATTAATCTTTAAGCATAAAATAATGGTATACCCAAATATGCCATCGTATAATCTTTTTATTTGAGCAACTATTTGTACTAAATTCTCTGAACTTAGAGAGGCTCTATATAGGGGAAGGGACGAGGAGTTCATTGGTCGAATTTAGGGTGGTAATTAGGTTGGTCTAATAGGAGAAATCTTTAAAGGAAGTATAGGGTACTAAACGGTGTAGGTTTACCCTAGTATTTTATTGGTTCTCATGGAGGTTTGCTGTCATTCTTATCAGCCCAGCTGATAAGGAAGATGGTAGGATCTTTAATTTTAGTCATTAAGAGTTTTTGGTTAAGTTTTAAGGTGTTTTTTTCTTTATGTTCAAACTTTTGGGGTCTTTCTGTGAGTTTTAAAACTTAGAAAAGTATTGTGAAGGGAAATTCTGAAGCCCTTATACTTTTGACTCATTTGAGTCTAGACTGTATAAGAGCTCATCTAGTTTGGAAATTGTGACAAAATTGTGTCCATCCTAGAAACCAAAGAGCCTCAGAGATTGTATTGCTTCTTCTCATATTCATCTTGTAATGATCCTGAGACTATAGCCATCACTCACACTCTTAGAACTTAATTTTTGCATATCACATTGCACCTTTATGTGTATTAATGTGGTGAGTGTGTTTTAATCCCTCAATTTGATTTTTATTAATTTTTTGGGAATTTTAAACATCTTTTAATTAAGGTTTTATTAAATTAAAACTTGATTTAAAAAGTTTTGGGGTTAATATCTAAATATGTATTGTTGTGATTTTTGGCCTTAAGTTACTCTGGGTAGAAACCGAAAGGGCCAGAGACTCCAGGGTTGGCTTTGTAATTAGTTTGGGACGCGCGTTTGCATTCGTCCTATGGCCAACACTTGCTGCTCTCTGATTGGCCAGAGTTGTGTTTCTTTGCAGAGACAAAGCTTCGCATGTTTACAGCCCTTGGATCAACCCTTATCAATGGCCTGCATGTCGCCTGAGTGAATCCCCGTGTATACCTTTAAGCCAATCACAGCCTGTTTAATCCACCGCCTGCTGTGAGCCTTTGGATTGCAGTCAAAGGAGCTTGACTCAATTTCAGACGTTGTTTTTGAACGATAGTCTGGAATCTTCTTCTCTTCCTATTTAAAGGACTCTCTTCTCAGCCTTCGAAAGCTTTTGTCATTTTGAAAAGTCTCAGAGAATAGAGAGAGATAGAGAAGAGAGAGAGAGAAACCAGAGAGCCAAGTTGGAAACCCTAACTTCGTCAAAACCTTCTCCAACCTAAACCACTTACCTCTTCAAAACACCATAACCAAATAAACACCATCCTTAGTGTTTCTTGATTTTATGAGAGTTCGAGTTGAGTGATCTTGGGTTGCTGTAACCTTGTGTTCATAAAATCTTATTTCCAACTTAGACACTTACTCAGATCTTGTTTCTGATTCAATAGAAATCATAGATCTGAAGTTTTTCATGTCACAACACACTTAGTTGCATTTTATTTCTCATCTTGAGAAGTTCGTTGTTGATTGTTTTCTGTTAAAACTTTTTCTTACTTCAGAATCAACAATAGATGTTTTTCTGTTTCTGTTTTTACAAAAACTTAACCTGACCTAGTTGGATTCGCACTTGGAGGGTTTTCAATCTTCTAAATATTTTCAAAATAGATTGAAAAAGGTCTTGACCGATTTCTTAAGCAAGATCTCCGTGGAATCTGGGTTATTTTGAAAGGTCAAAAGGTTTTTGGTTTTGTAAGAAAGAAAAATAACAAACTCACTGCATATAGACTTTATATGTAATTTGTTAGGATTGTTTGTAACTAATAAGAGTGCGTGTGTGCATGCATGTGTTATAGAACACTTTTCACAAACATCTTCACACTACATACACTGAAAGTGTTGGCTATAAGATTTGGTGAACATAAGTCGACGTATACTGCTGAAACAAAGGAGGAGTTGACAAACTGAGAAGACTACATCAACAATCAAGATCTGCAGAAAAGTTTAAGGACGCCAGAGGGTATAATCCTGAACTTGTATAGACTTGTTATTGTGTGCATGTTAGTTAAATAGATTGTAACTCACATATTTGTTTTAGTGATATTTTCTTGTTTTACTCCGTAGAGGGAGTCGTGGATGTTTCCTCAAGGTTGAGGTTTTACCACGTTAAAAATCCTGAGTATTAATATTTCTACATCTACTCATCCCATTCTGTTGTGTGCTGAGTTTAAAATATTTTAAACTGTTTTTCTAAAACTTGTTATCAAATCTTGTCCATATCTCGTACATAATTTTGTTAACACATCTTGTGTTCAAAATCATTTTGATTTAAGTAAAGAGTTTCTTCAACAAACTTTCGGAGTTGCTTAAATCGTTTATTTTCAATAAACGGCTTTGGCAACGCTATTTCAATTGGTATCAGAGCTTTTGGTGAACTTTTTCAAAAAGATCCTGAGTTTCTGAAACTGTTTTCTCAAAATCAATCATGGACGAGAAAAATGAAAGATATGGTAACTTGACCAGACCTCCAGTCTTTGATTGAACCAATTTTTCTTACTGGAAAGTAAGGATGATTGCTTTCATTCAAGGAACTTTGGGAGATGATGTCTGGGACATTATTGAAAATGGGTACTTTTATCCTACTAAACCAGCCACTGAAGGAAGTAATGAGAGGGTTAAGAAAATATTAAGTGAGTTTACTCAAGAAGAGAAACAAGGTTCTCATAATAATAATAAAGGAAAGAATGCTATATTTATGTCTATAAATGAACATGAGTTCAAGAGAATCTGATCTTGTACCACTTCTAAGGAAGCATGGGATACCCTGATTACTGCCCATGAAGGAGACTCTAGGGTTAAGGCTGCTAAAACTCAGATGTTAATTCAACAGTATAATTCCTTAATCATGTCTGAATCTGAGTCTTTTGATGACTTCTATATGAACCTGACTGATATTGTCACTAAACTGCATGCTAATGGTATAACGTATGATAGACAAGAAATTGTGTCTAAAATTCTGAGATCATTACCACAGAAATTTGACAATAAAAGATATGCTATTGAGGAAATATGTGATATAAATCTCACTCCTGAATTACTCAGTAGTAAATTAAGAACTGTGGAAATGGAATTTGAGTTTAAGAAACAATTGACCCACACTCATAGGAAACATACCAATTCCAATCTTAGCTTTACTTCTAAGATGACTAAGCCTGAGTTAAACACTCCTAGTAATGATTCTGATGAGGACTGTGACTTAAAAAGTCTAGATAATCAGATTGCCCTAATGTCAAAACAATTTAAGAAAATTGTTAAATTTAGAAACAGTATTGCAAATAGACAAGGCAAGTCTAATTATTCTACTCCTTCAAATCACAAGCCTCATGAGAAACCTCATGACAAACATAACAAGGACAACACAAGACCTCACAGAGACCTCAAGAAGACTGAATGCTATAGATGTGGTAAACTAGGACACATTGCTCAAGACTGTAGAGTTAATTTAAATACCCAAAACAAACACTCTAGAGCCAACATCTGCAAAACATGGGATGACTCAAGTGACTCTGAAAATGAGGAACCTGAGACATCTGATGGTTTTGATCCTTGTTTATCCTTCTTTGCCAAAATCATATATAATGATGATATGCCTGTGCTTGATAGTGAGGATGAGTCTAGTAATTCTAGCTCTATTGCTTTGAATCATACTTTAACTGGTTTAAATGCTTTACTTACTGAGAACATTAATACTTCTTCCTCGGGGTGTGTGAGTCAAAGGGGAATCGATACTGCTGATGTCAATGGGTGCGTGAGTTTAAGAAATGAAACCTTAGGGGTCACTTCACACACTTCACTTAGTGACTCAGACAATGAAGATCTCCCAGACATTCACACTCTATATGCCAAAACTCTTAAGAAAAGCACTAGACTAGAAAAGATTGTGAAAGATCTTACCAAAAAGCTAGAGGATCTAAGCCTGATGGTAAAACTGAATGCTGAAGAGTATACTACTCAATGCATGTCTCATGAAAGTGATATCAAAGTGTTTGATGAAAAACTGAAAACTTTGACTGAAGCTAATGAGATTCTGGAGAAAAAATACAAAGGGACATTATTAGAATTGGAACAAACCAAAGAAAAGACAGCAACTGTGTTCAAAAAGTTTACAAAATTTGAAAACAACTCTAAATGTTTTGAGGAATTCGTTGCTGAATCTAAAACCAATTCTGATGATCGAACTGGTATAGGGTTTTGCCCCAATTTGAAGACACAAACAAAACCTATTGAACCTATCAAATTTGTGTCAGGAGGCAAAAGACCTATTGAAACATGTCCAGACTTTCATTCTCTAAAAACTGAATTTGATCATCAAAACACTAACACTGGAGATGCATGTTGCTCTAAGCATGAAAGTCTACCAAAGAGAAAATATGTCTGCCCCCCAATTAGGAAAAGTGAACCTGCTTTCAAACCTGTGCTACCTAGGAATAAAATTCAGCCTCAAAATTTCTCAAAACCTTTGTTTAGAGACTTTCCTAAGGTAAACCCCATTCTGAGCAATCTTTATTGCTCCTATTGTGATATATACGGACATTCTTTCAATGATTGCTATGCTAGGAGACTGATTAAGCCTACCTACAACACTTCTGTGTACCATAACTTTAGCTACTCTAGGAGGAGTCGTAACAATTATGTCCTTCCCAGGCCACCAGACAAAAACTCCAACTATAGGAATAGAAAGACTAAACCTAAAAGGACATTTACTAGAAGGAATCCCAGAAACTTTTCTAAATCAAATGCTCAGGTGTTTAAATTTACTCAAAATCATGCGCAAAATGTTTTTCAACAAAAATCTAATGCTCTCAAATTTTATCAAATGAGAGCAAACAAGCGCAAACAGAAAACCAGAGCTATTTGGGTTAGAAAAGATGATCTAGTACCCCAGATGAAGTGTAATATTGTTATTTCTGCCTTAAAAGATGAACTCACATCTTCTGGTTGGTATTTGGATTCTGGATGTTCCAAGCATATGGCAGGTGATGATACAAAACTTTTAAATAAAACCCACTTTGATGGTGGAAAAGTTGTTTTTGGTGATGGAGTATCATCCCAGATCATAGGCAAAGGAACTCTTAAAGAAAAAGGACTTCCTGTTCTTGAAAATGTTCTCTTAGTTAAAGGTCTTAAGGCTAATTTACTTAGCATTTCGCAATTTTGTGACTCAAACTATACTGTTACCTTTTCAAAGAACAATTGCAAGTTTTTAAATGAAAAGGGAGAATGCGTAATTACAGGATTCAGGACTCCTGACAATTGTTATACTGTCATGACTAGTTCTGAAATCTGTAATGTTGCCAGAATGAATGACAATGAGATATGGCATAACAGAATGGGTCACATTAATTACGAAAATTTGAGTAAATTGTCCTCTCAACAAATAGTTAGAGGAATACCAAAAATTAAACCTATTCATAACATTGTCTGTGGTCCCTGTCAAGAAGGAAAAATTGTTAAAGCACCTCATAAAAGGGTTAAAGATATCCTTACCTCTAATCCCTTAGAACTCATCCATATGGACCTAATGGGTCCTTCTCAAACTGTTAGTCTCTGTGGACACAGTTATATTCTAGTTATGGTTGATGACTTCACCAGATTCACTTGGGTAGCTTTCTTAAAACAGAAATCCGATACTTTTCAAACTTTTTTAAAGATTCTTTTACGGATTGAAAATGAGAAAGACACTCAAGTAAATAGAATCCATAGTGATAGAGGTGGTGAATTCAAAGACACTGGTATTATAGAATACTGTGACTATAATGGTTACAAACATGAGTTCAGTGCTCCTAAGACGCCTCAACAAAATGGTATAGCTGAGAGAAAGAATCGAACTCTTCAAGAGATGGCACGTGTCATGCTCCATGCCAAGAACTTACCTAAGTATTTTTGGGTAGAATCTATTCGTACAGCCTGCCATCTTATTAATAGGGTCTATCTTAGAAAGAATTCCAAACAAACTTCTTATGAGCTTTGGTACAATAAAAAGCCTAATCTTAAGTACCTTTGAACCTTTGGTAGTACCTGCTATGTGTGCAAAGATAGGGAACACTTATCTAAATTTGAGAGTAGGGGAGATAAAGCCATATTCTTAGGATATTCACCTAACAGTAGATCTTATCGGGTGTATAATCTTCGCACTAAAACCTTAATGGAATCCATAAATGTAATTGTTAGTGACACTACTGCAGAAAGCAAGACTAGTGAATTAACTATAGAAGAAGAATTGACAAATATTTTAGAAAATGACTCTTCTGAAGTAGATAATTCATTACCTATTGAGTCACCTGAAGTACCTAACTGGGTTTCTAAAGATCATCCCATAAACAACATAGTTGGTAACCTTAGTGAGCCAGTACGTACAAGATCCCAACTTAGAAATTATGCGCTTTATGCATGCTTTATTTCTCTTGTAGAACCAAAGAATGTAAATGAGGCATTGAATGACTCTCACTGGATTTCTGCAATGCAGGATGAACTTTTACAATTTGTCATTCATGATGTATGGTATCTTGTTCCACGTCCTGATCACAAAAAGGTTATTGGTACTCGTTGGATTTTCAAAAATAAAACTGATGAAAATGGGATGATAATTAGAAATAAAGCTAGACTAGTTGCTCAAGGTTATTCCCAAATAGAAGGACTTGATTTTAACGAGACGTTTGCTCCTGTTACTCGTTTAGAATCAGTTCGTCTGCTTCTTGCTATAGCTTGTCACATGCATTTTACATTATATCAAATGGATGTTAAATCTGCGTTCCTTAATGGAATACTTGCCGAGGAAACCTATGTAGAACAACCTAAAGGGTTCATTGACCCTAATTATCCTAATCATGTATTTCGGTTGAAAAAGGCTTTATATGGTCTTAAGCAAGCTCCTAGAGCTTGGTATGAGCGCCTGTCCAGTTTTCTGCTGGATAAAGGTTTCAAAAGAGGTGGAAATGACCAAACCTTATTTGTCAAACATTTTGGCAAACACATTACTATCGCTCAAGTCTATGTAGACGATATCATATTTGGATCCACTTCTACCTCAGAAGTAAAATCTTTTGCTAAAATTATGAGTAAGGAATTTCAGATGTCCCTTATGGGGGAGTTACAGTTCTTCCTAGGTCTCCAAGTCAAACAACAACCAGATGGATTGTTTCTTTCGCAGACTAAGTACGCATTAGAGATAGTTAAGAAATTTGGCCTCGAGAGTGCTAAAAGTGCTAAAACGCCCATGAGTACTACAGAAAAATTGTCAAAAGATGAAAATGGAAAATTTGTAGATCCTACTTTATATCGTAGTATGATTGGCACATTACTCTATCTGACTGCCTCGCGTCCTGATATCATTGCACGCTATCAAAACAACCCCAAAGAGAGCCATTTAAACTCTGTTAAACGGATAATTAAATATGTTAAAGGCACTTTAAATTTAGGAATTTGGTACACGAATGACACACCGAGCACTATAATTGGGTACACTGATGCTGATTGGGCTGGTTGTACTGATGATAGTAAAAGCACTTCAGGCGCATGTTGTTATATTGGTAATAACTTGGTAGGATGGAGTAGTAAAAAACAGAACTGCACATCTCTCTCGACTGCTGAATCTGAATACATAGCCGCTGGTAGCTGTTGTGCCCAATTATTATGGCTTAAACAAATGCTAAGTGATTATGGTATTTTAGAACCCACACTTCATCTCTATTGTGATAATCAAAGCGCGATTAATATTTCTACGAACCCAGTTCAACACTCGCGAACTAAGCACATTAAAATAAGACATCATTTTATTCGTGAATTAGTTGAAACCAAGGAATTAGAAATCAATTATCTTCCTACTGATCTACAACTTGCAGATTTATTTACCAAACCTCTTGATTATAATAGATTCATTTCTTTACGAAAATCTATTGGTATGATTTGTGTCGAGTAAATACCTGTTTTTTTTCCAAGTTCCTTCCCTTTGTCCATTTGAGACAAAATGGGGGAGAAATTTGAGAGTATCTCTGCATATACTAAACAGCTTGATCTTAGTAATTCTTTGCAGGTATTCTTCTTGTACAGTCATTCTCTATTGTAATAATAGGATGTTAAACTGTATATAGTTGAGTTATGTAATTTTTTGCTTTCTAGGATTTGGGTAGATAGAACTTTTATAGGAATAGGTTTTTCTTATTTGTTGTCGCCCTACGAGTTCTAGATGACTCAAAGGAGATTTTGTCTCACATTTCCAAAATTGAAGCCCTTATACTTTTGACTCATTTGAGTCTAGACTGTATAAGAGCTCATCTAGTTTGGAAATTATGACAAAATTGTGTCCATCCTAGAAACCAAAGAGCCTCAGAGATTGTATTGCTTCTTCTCATATTCATCTTGTAATGATCCTGAGACTATAGCCATCACTCACACTCTTAGAACTTAATTTTTGCATATCATATTGCACCTTTATGTGTATTAATGTGGTGAGTGTGTTTTAATCCCTCAATTTGATTTTTATTAATTTTTTGGGAATTTTAAACATCTTTTAATTAAGGTTTTATTAAATTAAAACTTGATTTAAAAAGTTTTGGGGTTAATATCTAAATATGTATTGTTGTGATTTTTGGCCTTAAGTTACTCTGGGTAGAAACCGAAAGCGCCAGAGACTCCAGGGTTGGCTTTGTAATTAGTTTGGGACGCGCGTTTGCATTCGTCCTATGGCTAACACTTGCTGCTCTCTGATTGGCCAGAGTTGTGTTTATTTACAGAGACAAAGCTTCGCATGTTTACAGCCCTTGGATCAACCCTTATCAATGGCCTGCATGTCGCCTGAGTGAATCCCCGTGTATACCTTTAAGCCAATCACAGCCAGTTTAATCCACCGCCTGTTGTAAGCCTTTGGATTGCAGTCAAAGGAGCTTGACTCAATCTCAGACGTTGTTTTTGAACGATAGTCTGGAATCTTCTTCTCTTCCTATTTAAAGGACTCTCTTCTCAGCCTTCGAAAGCTTTTGTCATTTTGAAAAGTCTCAGAGAATAGAGAGAGATAGAGAAGAGAGAGAAGAGAGAGAGAGAAACCAGAGAGCCAAGTTAGAAACCCTAACTTCATCAAAACCTTCTCCAACCTAAACCACTTACCTCTTCAAAACACCATAACCAAATAAACACCATCCTTAGTGTTTCTTGAGTTTATGAGAGTTCGAGTTGAGTGATCTTGGGTTGCTGTAACCTTGTGTTCATAAAATCTTATTTCCAACTTAGACACTTACTCAGATCTTGTTTCTGATTCAATAGAAATCATAGATCTGAAGTTTTTCATGTCACAACACACTTAGTTGCATTTTATTTCTCATCTTGAGAAGTTCGTTGTTGATTGTTTTCTGTTAAAACTTTTTCTTACTTCAGAATCAACAATAGATGTTTTTCTGTTTTTGTTTTTACAAAAACTTAACCTGACCTAGTTGGATTCGCACTTGGAGGGTTTTCAATCTTCTAAATATTTTCAAAATAGATTAAAAAAGGTCTTGACCGATTTCTTAAGCAAGATCTCCGTGGAATTTGGGTTATTTTGAAAGGTCAAAAGGATTTGGTTTTGTAAGAAAGAAAAATAACAAACTCACTGCATATAGACTTTATATGTAATTTGTTAGGATTGTTTGTAACTAATAAGAGTGCGTGTGTGCATGCATGTGTTATAGAACACTTTTCACAAACATCTTCACACTACATACACTGAAAGTGTTGGCTATAAGATTTGGTGAACATAAGTCGACGTATACTGCTGAAACAAAGGAAGAGTTGACAAACTGAGAAGACTACATCAACAATCAAGATCTGCAGAAAAGTTTAAGGACGCCAGAGGGTATAATCCTGAACTTGTATAGACTTGTTCTTGTGTGCATGTTAGTTAAATAGATTGTAACTCACATATTTGTTTTAGTGATATTTTCTTGTTTTACTCCGTAGAGGGAGTCGTGGATGTTTCCTCAAGGTTGAGGTTTTACCACGTTAAAAATACTGAGTATTAATATTTCTACATCTACTCATCCCATTCTGTTGTGTGCTGAGTTTAAAATATTTTAAACTGTTTTTCTAAAACTTGTTATCAAATCTTGTCCATATCTCGTACATAATTTTGTTAACACATCTTGTGTTCAAAATCATTTTGATTTAAGTAAAGAGTTTCTTCAACAAACTTTCGGAGTTGCTTAAATAGTTTATTTTCAATAAACGGCTTTGGCAACGCTATTTCAAATTCTATAATTTTAAAGCGTAATAAAGGTGTTTGTAAAGAAATTTTGAAATATATATGCCATCTATATAGTTTTGAAGTCAGTTGAAAACTTTAGGGGTGTTTTACAATTATTAAAACTTAAAGGTAACTTCAGAATTTGTAGTTTTCTAAGGTTCAGGGTGGTAAGAATCCAAAAATTCTTTTACAATATTTATATGTTAGGATAGGGTTGTCTATTTGCTAATTCTATTGTAGATATAAATTCTCACATGGGCGTGTTTTTCATATGGGTCAGACAGTTAATTTGACTTATCCTTTGCTAATTCATTCATTGGTGAGCTACCCAGGGGTTTATATGTCCCAGAAATGGAAAAGTCGAGTTGACAAGGAAAGGGACACCCTCAGACTTACGGCATACCCCTATGAGTACATCGACTAGGCTTAGCAATGATGCTTTAGTAAATTACATAGATCAAACACTTTATAAGAATATGATAGGTAATCTTCTGTACTTGACCTCTAGTCTTCCCGATATTTCCTTTAGCGTTGGAGTTTGCGTGGAATACCAAGCGTCCCCCAAAGACTCTCACTTGCTCACTTAAAAGTATCATAATATACGTGAGTAACAGTCTTTTTTTACGATATTTGGTATACCTTTGATATCGATAATTGTTTGTCTGCCTATTTAGGGGTCGATTGGGCCAGAGATGTTAACGGTTATTGGAGCACCTCTGGTGGATGTTTTTACTTTAGGAGTGCTCTTATATCTTAGTTGAGAAAGAAGCAAAACTCCATATCTTTGTCCATGGCGGAGGCCAGGTATATATCCACCGAGAGTTATTGCACACAACTCTTATGGATGAAGTTAAATGTTGGAAGATTATGGGATTTTCCAAGGCACAATGACTATTTCGTGTGATAATACGAGTGCAGTTCATATATCCCAAAATCCAATCCAACATTCCCGTATAAATCACTTTAGGATATGTGAATATTTCATTCATGATCTCGTAGAGGATAAAGTCTTGTCCATGAGTTTTGTGATCACCAAACGTCAATTAGCCGATATTTTCGTGAAATCTTTAGATGTACTAAGATTCGAGAATCTTAGGAAGTCTTTGGGTATTTTCTCCGTTGATTGAGTTTGGGTATTTTATCTAGTATAAGGTGATTATCATGTTCATATCTAATATCTCTAATGATGGATTGTATTTCTATGTTTTATATGCCTTTTCTTTTTGATATATTTTAAAAAAATCTAAAAATATTTTCAATTTTAAGAACAAGGTTGAAAAATTGCAAAACGATTTTATTTTGATAAAATTTTTGAAAAAGACAAAAATATTTTTGCATTTTTTTTCCAGCATATATGGATGTACATTTAAGATATTCAGATCACCCTTACAATCCATCCATTCATGAGACTTTTTCATGGTGTTTTGATACATGGATTGGTTTCTTTAGTGTGATTAATAATGTGTGAATATCATTTTCTTGATCATTTATGATTACTTTCTTCATTCTAGACTCTTATCACCTTTACTGCACATGTTCACAGACTTTTTGAACGTTGTAGTTTCCTTTCATATGTCGAATATGGTGTTATCGTCTTCATAGTGTTTAATAACAGACCAAATGTACGAGAGATGTGTTGAACTCGTAAGAACCATTTCTCGGATCTCATTTCCTAAAAAATCGTTACATGTTAAGAAATAGGAAGGGGCTACGAAAGAGCAATTTTCTCTTTACGTTAAAACCCACCACTTCTTAAAAGAGCCTAAAAGACTAACGACATATAAAAACCGAATTGTTAAGGCCATTTTATTTTATTTCAGTGATGCTTCGCTGCATATGAGCATTATGGTATCTTAATAAATCTAAGAGCGAATTATTATATATGTGAGATTTTGAAGGTGTTATAAAGTATAAGATGTGACACCCCGACTAATTAAATACCGGGTAGCTACTCCTTTATTAAATCAATAAAAATGCCAAGTTGTTTCAGTTGATAGCATCACTGTCGAAAACATTTTAATAAATACTAACCACCTAGTATTTAAAAAGTAAGTGCCAAATTTTAAGTTAAGTCTAATTAACATGCAGTAAAAGAATAATGAAAGAATAACAACCATTCACTATAATGAAGTAATGAATAACCAACAACATAAATATAAATCCAGAGGAAAACTCCTCACAACAATCCCACAACTGAAAAATAATACGACAAGTCTGAATCCTGAATAATTACATGCTAGAAGTCTGAATAACTGAAATAAATGAAATGTCTCTAAAAGAAATGGGCGACATGCCCTACAACTGATAACTGAAGAATATCGAGTCAAGATAGATGGAGCGTCTACAACCAAAGTCCTGTAACTTCCACAAACATCTACAGCTCGTCAACTGAATGAGAACCCTAAGCATGGTGTCCTTGTGGCTGGGCACCTAAAATAGTTTTTACAAAAATAGATTTGAAAGCAAATGGGTCAGAGCCCGAAAGTGGAAATAATTTTAAAAACAGCAAGTGTTTTAATAACATTAAAACATTAAATGCAAAATACATGTTAGGACGTGCACTCACATGAAATTCTCACCTCTCGACTACATGTGCACTCCTAACATACCGTACCTATCTATAAGACATCCATATCTAACCAAACTGTAATAAGTTCTACCCCTTACTACTCGATTACCATATTACATTCTAACGTTATCAATTAAATAGAGGGCTTTACATACACTCGGATCCTCAATTAGTAATATAATTCACTATCAATTAACCCGTTATGTTTTCTCAAAACATTACCATAATTATATTCACAATATTAACATGAAAGTTCTCATTAATTAAGTGTATATTATTCACGTCATAAATATACAATACAAGCACCCCGAGATTAGCTGCGGTGCACACATACTCTGCTATCCATCCCGGTACATCACGTACATAAGGATCACGCATTCCGAATCTCTCAGGAATCGTTCAGATAACAACATCACAAATAATGGAGGCGAACATAGTCACATCACATGGGTCACGCACATACCTGCGCTCCCACGATCAGCAGAATTATTAACATCCCAATAAGTCCTTCTCTGACCTATGTTCATCGAGGTAACCAATCTAAATCTGGGCAACACAAGGATTAGAAGGCCCTAAGCGAACGTAAACCTCCCGTGATAGCAAGTATGGTAGGTATGTCATACACATAAAATCAATACATATACTAAGTATTCACACATCTTAGTAATCACCATAATATATTGGTGGTACACTTCTCATTTTCGTACCGACATATAATACTACACAATTTATATGTTCCCGATTAATATAATAAATTAGACCGTCAATAGTTCTCGCAACGTAATAGACACTCACGTCCTACTTCATATTTTCCCTTAGGTTCAAACTACACTTCTAGGTTTGACTCCTCATTATATCTCAAACATCCCAAATGTAATAATTAATCATCAAGGGAAGGTTATCTCTACGTATACACAAGGTTACGGGACACTCGGGATCAAAACAGGCTAAAAAGCCTAAACTGTCAACTCGTTCGAAGTCTCGTTCGAACGAGGCTGTTCGAACGAGAGTTCGTTCGAACGAACTGGGCCTTCTAACGAGATCTCGTTCGAACGAAAGTCTTCGAACGAACATCCCTCTCGTTAGAACCCAAACTGTCAACTCGTTAGAAGCTCGTTCGAACGAGCTCGTTCGAACGACCTGGGCAGGTCTTCTAACGAGTGGCCAGATTCGAGCCCAGAAATCCTTATTTCGTTTTTTCCTTCTTTTCTTCACTTCTAATCTCTTCTAAACATTAGTTCAACAATTCTTCAAGTTTCCTAATCGTCCCTAAACATACATAGGTCACCTACTAACGTTTTTGTGGGGATTAATTCATTATAAACATCTTCCAAATATCAAATCCATACATTTATCCCCAATTTCAAGAACATGAACCCTAAAATTTATAAATCATCAAAGAGTCTAAATAAATCCGTTTTTGTTTCATCCAAAACGTATTAAAATTAGATTATTCCCCTACATATAGTTCTACATGCAAATCCTCATCACAATACAAGTTTCTAATTCCAAATTAATGGGTTTTTATCAAACTCCCAAGAACAATAAGATTTTTATCAATTCCTACACATGGAAGAAGCATTCTCTGAAATTAATTGGAATTAAACCACTTGCCTTATTGGAATCTCTGATTTGATGACGAATTTGATGAATGGTTCTCTCTCTCTCTGCAGAATCCTTATATCTCTCCCTCTACAAGCTTTATTCTCTAATGGTAGCAATGGAGGCTAGGGTTTTTGTCTTAGGAACTTTTGGGGCTAATTCTAATAACCCCCGTAGCCCTCTAATCAGATAATGGCTGGTAATGGGTTAGTGGTTTTTTAATTTTCCAATTAAAACTCCTAAAATTCGTTAATCAAAAATCCCAAAATTCTAAAATTACCAAACTGCCCTTTTTGGTTGCCGGTATGCCTAAAAATACCCCGGGACCCAAACCAAACCCCCGGCTAGTGTTTTCTGACTATTTCGACCCTTCCGGACGCGTTGGCGCACTCAAAATGACCATACGGTTTATAGAAATAAAATTCACTTTTTTAATTGTCATAATTATATACCATGACGCGACTGTCACACGCGTCTCAACAAGATTTCCAATTTGCCGTATTTCAATCTCACGACAAATTTCATAATTCAAAATTCATATGTAATCATATATGCACATTATATTCAAATACCAACTCGCATCTCGCTAGTATTTTAATCCGAATTAATTTCCAATTAATACGCATTTAATTTAGTTAATCCCATAAATAAATATCACACAAATACGGGGTATTACATACTCCCCCCCTAATAACTGAATTTCGTCCCGAAATTCGGAACTAGAAAGTACCTGGTAAGAACAACTCTGGATAATGTTCGCGCATCTCATCCTCGCGCTCCCATGTGGACTCCTCAACATTATGATGTCGCAACTGAACACGCACTAACGGGACTATCTTTGACCGCAGTTTCCGCTCACTTCGGTCCAAAATAGCAATTGGCCCCTCCTTGTAGGAGCTATCAGGCTGGAGATCGATGTCCTCCAAAGCAATATGAGAATGAGCCAAATCGTCTCTAAGATATTTCCTTAGCGAGGAAATATGAAACACATCGTGAATCCGATGCAAATGCTCCGGTAACCCAAGCCTATACGCAACCGGTCCAATCCGCTCAATAATAGGAAATGGTCCCACATATCTCGGTGCCAACTTTCCTTTCTTCCCGAAATGCATAATCCCCTTCATAGGAGATACTCTGAGCAAAACCTGGTCCCCCACTTGGAACTCTCTAAAGAACCTCTTCGCATCAGCATAGCTCTTCTGCCTGTCCTGAGCTACCCGAATGCGACTCCGAATCAATTCTATCCTTGCCGAAGTATCCTAAATCACTTCCGGCCCTAGTAGTTTGTTGTCCCCCACATCCAACCAACATGATGGGGAACGACAAGGTCTACCGTACAACGCCTCAAATGGAGCCATGCCAATGGTGAACTGGTAGGAGTTATTGCAAGCAAACTCCACCAGTGGAAGATACTGTTCCCATCCACCCCCGAAATCAATAATGCACATACGTAGCATGTCCTCCAACATCTGGTTTGTACGCTCGGTCTGCCCATCGGTCTGCGGGTGATACGCCGTACTCAACCGCAATTCCGTGCCCATGGCCTCCTGAAAACTCTCCCAAAACCGTGAAACAAATATCTTGTCTCGGTCAGACACGATATTTAAGGGCACACCGTGAAGTCTCACTATCTCTAAAATAAAGAGCTGGGCATACTGTCCCGTAGTGTAGTCTGTCCTTACGGGTAGAAAATGAGCGACTTTGGACAACCTGTCCACAATTACCCAAATGGAGTCGTGACCTCTCTGTGACGTAGGCAACCCCGTGATAAAGTCCATGGAGATGCTCTCCCACATCCACATCGGGACCTCCAACGGCTGTAGCAGTCCTTCCGGTCTCTGATGATCCATTTTTACTAACTGACAAGTGGCTCATTTAGAAACAAACTCGACAATATCTCTCTTCATCCCGCTCCACCAATACTGTCGTCTCATGTCTTGGTACATTTTGTCCCCACCGGGATGTACCGTGAGCCGTGCGACTCTGCCATCACCTCATGCCGCAATTCCTCCCCTTCCGGAACTACTAATCTCCCATTGAAGTGTAATCCCCCGTCTGAGCTAACGGTATAGGACTCGGCTCCCTCTGCTAATAATCGAACTATCTACTCCTGATATAACGAGTCATCTGCTTGTGCCTTTACCACTCTCGTGATAATCTGCGGTGTAACGGTCATTACAGACATGAACGATCGGGCCACTGCATCCTGGTGTCCCAATTCCTTCCATTTGGCCTTCCACACCCCTGCCACTTCATCTGCTGGCCTACGGCTCAACGCGTCTGCTACCACGTTAGCCTTCCCCGGGTGATACTGGATGTCGAACTGATAGTCCTTCACAAACTCAAGCCACCTCCGTTGCCGCATATTCAACTCCTTCTGCGTGAATAGGTACTGTAGGGACTTGTGGTCCGTGAACAATCGAAACTTTTCCCCCAAAAGGTAATGTCTCCAAATACGAAGGGCAAATACAACTGCCGCCAACTCCAAGTCATGAGTGGGGTAATTCTTCTCGTGAGGCTTTAGCCTACGGGAATCATAAGCTATGGCCTGACTCTCCTGCTGTAATACACCTCCAAGTCCTTACAAGGACGCATCGGTGTAAACTAAATACTCAACTCCCGGTCTCGGCAATGCTAACACAGGTGCTGAGGTCAACTTATCCTTCAATTCATCGAATGCCAACTGACAGGCATCACTCCAGATGAATGGCACACCCTTACGAGTCAAATGTGTCAAAGGACCTGCTATCTTCGAGAATCCCCGAATGAACCTCCTGTAGTATCCTGCTAGGCCCAAGAAACTACGAATCTCTGTCGGTGTCGTGGGCTGTCCCCACTCCCTCACCGCGGATACCTTCCCCGGATCAACCGATATTCCCTGGTTGGAAATAATATGTCCCAAAAACTGGACCTCCTTCAGCCAGAATCCGCATTTCTCATATTTTGCATACAGCTCGTTCTGACGTAGTGTTTGCAAAACTTGCCTCAAATGCTCGGCGTGCTCCTCCTCTGTCTGAGAGTAAACCAGAATATCATCGATGAAGACAATGAGAAACTGATCTAGGAAATCTCTGAACACTCTGTTCATCAAGTCCATAAACACGGCTGGAGCATTGGTCAAACCAAAAGGCATAACCCGAAACTCGTAAGATTCATATCTCGATAATAATGCAGTCTTCGAGACATCCTCTTCCCTGATACGCAACTGATGGTATCCCGATCTCAAATCAATATTTGAGAAGAAAGAAGCTCCTCTCAACTGGTCGAATAAGTCATCGATTCGAGGCAACGGATACTTATTCCGTACCGTGACCTTATTCAACTCTCGGTAGTCCACACACAATCTCAGTGAACCATCTCTCTTCTTCACGAACAACACAGGGGCACCCCACGATGAAGTACTCCTCCGTATAAACCCCTGACCCAATAACTTCTCAATCTGATCCCGTAACTCCCTCATCTCAGCTGGAGCCATACGGTACGGTGCGCGTGCTATAGGTCTCGTATCTGGTAATAAGTCTATGACAAAGTCTATCTCTCGACTGGGGGGTAATCCAGGTATATCCTGAAATACATCGGCAAACTCTCTAACAACCGGAATCGAATCAAGTGGTATCACCGCCTCCTTAGAGGTCTCCTCCTCTATATAGTACAAATGAGTGGACGATCCTCCCTCGGAACGAGGCATCGCCACCAAAAACATCTCCTGCCCGGGAATGGCAAAGATAATACTCCTACTGAAATAGTCAATCATGGCTCGGTACGCAACAAGCCAATCCATACCAATAATGGCATCATACTCGGTCATCTCTAATACTAACATATCTGCAGGTAATACCAAACTACCAATCTCTACCCCTACTCCCCGGCATATAAAGAAAATAAGTGACCCACTCCATAATGGTGAGTCTACACACGTCACTGTGCTCTCTGCTATAGCTAACAACCCTAAGGTTTTCGCAAAATGTGTAGCTATAAAGCAATGTGTTGTCCCCGTATCAAATAAAACCCGACCCATAGTACCATGGATAGGAAACATACCCTCAATAGCGGGTGGTGCCTGTGTAGCTGCTGCCTGGTGGACGTTATAGACACGTCCATACTGTAATTGTCCCTGCTGCACAGGAACTGCTGGAATGGCTGGAAGAGCTGGCACCTGGGCTGGAGCTGGGAGGGCTGGTGGAAAAAGTGGCCTCTGTGGCTCCTGTCGAGCACCCTGCTGCTGCTGCGGGGCCCTGCCCCTATCAGGAGAGTCCTGGCATTTATGGCCAGTCTTGCCACAAATAAAACACTTCCCCGGGAAGTTCCCCCCTCTCTGTCCCTGCTTCCCCCGGCCCTGGTGGCCGTTACCGTTCCTCCACTGGCCTTGCTGAAATTGTTGTTGACCATTCTGACCCTGCTGGTGCTGATGGCCGTTCGGACCCTGATGGCCCTGCCGGAAACCTCCCTGTCCGTGCCTGAAATTTCCTGACCTGAACCTCTTGTGATCCCCCTGCTGGGTACCCTGATCACCCTGTCTCTTCCCCTGAACAGATTGTGCCCCACTGGAACCATTTCCTCCAGTCCTGCCCTCATGGCTAGACTCTCCCGATCGCTTGCCTTCAGCCATGTGAAAGCGGGGATCCTGGCAATGGAGCAATGCAGCGTTAACCACATCAGAATAAGTGGCTAACGAGAGGTTCCCTAACAAGTGCTGACGAATTCTCCATGTCAACCCGTCGGTAAATTTCTGTATCTTCTTCTCCTCCGTCGGTATCTCATCCGGAACAATGTTCAGAAGATCATTGAATTCGGCCTCATACTCGGCCACAGTCTTACCCTCCTGTCGAAGGCTCATCAACTTCCTCCTCATTTCCGTATGAACAGCTGATGGAAAGTACTTGCGGTCGAACCGCACCCAGAACTCCTGAATAGTGAGAGTGTCTCTCTCTTCCACGGTGGTAATAGACTCCCACCACTGCAGTGCAGACCCCACTAGCTTAAAGGTAGCTAGTATCTGCTTCAGAACCTCAGTGCACTCGTACATCCTCAAGTGCCGCTAAATATCCTTCCTCCACTGACTCGAAACTACCACATCAGAGCTACCTGCGAACTCCGGAGGGTGTGCTTTCTGAAAAGCATCACGTACACGTTCCCAAGCAGACGGGAATGCATGTGCCTGAACTGGCGCGGCTATCGGTGCCTGAGGTGGTGCCTGCTGAACTACTGCTAGTGTGGCATTTACTGCCTGGGCCACAATGGCTGCAACCTCGGCGGCATTCATCGTGCCCTGAACTGGTGCGGGCTTTGGTTCTGGCGTTGTATCACTGGGAATCCTTTGTGCACGTCGTGGAGGCATCTGAAATAAGAATGAAGTTTATAAGTTCATAGTTATAAACTTAAAATAGCTGAAGAACGTAGCATATACAAGAGAGTACAACAATCCTAAAATATAGGGCTCTACATAAAAGAAAGCTCAGCGAAAAACATAATAAGCCGTACAGATCCTAAAGGACACTAGAACCTGATGCTCTGATACCACCTGTGACACCCCGACTAATTAAATACCGGGTATCTACTCCTTTATTAAATCAATACAAAATGCCAAGTTGGTTCAGTTGATAGCATCACTGTCGAAAACATTTTAATAAATACTAACCACGTAGTATTTAAAAAGTAAGTGCCAAATTTTAGTTAAGTCTGATTAACATGCAGTAAAAGAATAATGAAAGAATAACAACCATTCACTATAATGAAGTAATGAATAACCAACAACATAAATATAAATCCGGAGGAAAACTCCTCACAACAATCCCACAACTGAAAAATAATACGACAAGTCTGAATCCTGAATAATTACATACCAGAAGTCTGAATAACTGAAATAAATGAAATTTCTCTAAAAGAAATGGGCGACATGCCCTACAAATGATAACTGAAGAATATCGAGTCAAGATAGATGGAGCGTCTACAAGCAAAGTCCTGTAACTTCCACAAACAGCTACAGCTCGTCATCTGAATGAGAACCCTAAGCATGGTGTCCTTGTGGCTGGGCACCTAAAATGGTTTTTACAAAAATAGATTTAAAAGCAAATGGGTCAGAGCCCGAAAGTGGAAATAATTTTAAAAACAGCAAGTGTTTTAATAACATTAAAACATTAAATACAAAATACATGTTAGGATGTGCACTCACATGAAATTCTCACCTCTCGACTACACGTGCACTCCTAACGTACCGTACCCATCTATAAGACATCCATATCTAACCAAACTGTAATAAGTTCTACCCCTTAATACTCGATTCCCATATTACATTCTAACGTTATCAATTAAATAGAGGGCTTTACATACACTCGGATTCTCAATTAGTAATATAATTCACTATCAATTAACCCGTTATGTTTTCTCAAAACATTACCATAATTATATTCACAATATTAACATGAAAGTTCCCATTAATTAAGTGTATATTATTCACGTCATAAATATACAATACAAGCACCCCGAGAGTAGCTGCGGTGCACACATACTCTGCTATCCATCCCGGTACATCACGTACATAAGGATCACGCATTTCGAATCTCTCAGGAATCGTTCAGATAACAACATCACAAATAATGGAGGCGAACACAGTCACATCACATGGGTCACGCACATACCTGCGCTCCCACGATCAGCATAATTATTAACATCCCAATAAGTCCTTATCTGACCTATGTTCATCGAGGTAACCAATCTAAATCCGGGCAACACAAGGATTAGAAGGCCCTAAGCGAACGTAAACCTCCCGTGATAGCAAGTATGGTAGGTATGTCATACACATAAAATCAATACATATACTAAGTATTCACACATCTTAGTAATCACCATAATATATTGGTGGTACACTTCTCATTTTCGTACCGACATATAATACTACACAATTTATATGTTCCCGATTAATATAATAAATTAGGCCGTCAATAGTTCTCGGAACGTAATAGACACTCACGTCCTACTTCATATTTTCCCTTAGGTTCAAACTACACTTCTAGGTTTGACTCCTCATTATATCTCAAACATCCCAAATGTAACAATTAATCATCAAGGGAAGGTTATCTCTACGTATACACAAGGTTACGGGACACTCGGGATCAAAACAGGCTAAAAAGCCTAAACTGTCAACTCGTTCGAAGTCTCGTTCGAACGAGGCTGTTCGAATGAGAGTTCGTTCGAACGAACTGGGCCTTCTAACGAGATCTCGTTCGAACGAAAGTCTTCGAACGAACATCCCTCTCGTTAGAACCCAAACTGTCAACTCGTTAGAAGCTCGTTCGAACGAGCTCGTTCGAACGACCTGGGCAGGTCTTCTAACGAGTGGCCAGATTCGAGCCCAGAAATCCTTATATCATTTTTTCCTTCTTTTTTTCACTTCTAATCTCTTCTAAACATTAGTTCAACAATTCTTCAAGGTTCCTAATAGTCCCTAAACATACATAGGTCACCTACTAACGTTTTTGTGGGGATTAATTCATTATAAACATCATCCAAATATCAAATCCATACATTTATCCCCAATTTCAAGAACATGAACCCTAAAATTTATAAATCATCAAAGAGTCTAAATAAATCCGTTTTTGTTTCATCCAAAATGTATTAACATCAGATTATTCCCATACATATAGTTCTACATGCAAATCCTCATCACAATACAAGTTTCTAATTCCAAATTAATGGGTTTTTATCAAACTCCCAAGAACAATAAGATTTTTATCAATTCCTACACATGGAAGAAGCATTCTCTGAAATTAATTGGAATTAAACCACTTGCCTTATTGGAATCTCTGATTTGATGACGAATTTGATGAATGGTTCTCTCTCTCTCTGCAGAATCCTTCTATCTCTCCCTCTACAAGCTTTATTCTCTAATGGTAGCAATGGAGGCTAGGGTTTTTGTCTTAGGAACTTTTGGGGCTAATTCTAATAACCCCGTAGCCCTCTAATCAGATAATGGATGGTAATGGGTTAGTGGGTGTTTTAATTTTCCAATTAAAACTCCTAAAATTCGTTAATCAAAAATCCCAAAATTCTAAAATTACCAAACTGCCCTTTTTGGTTGCCGGTATGGCCTAAAAATACCCCGGGACCCAAACCAAACCCCCGGCTAGTGTTTTCTGACTATTTTAACCCTTCCGAACGCGTTGGCGCACTCAAAATGACCATACGGTTTATAGAAATAAAATTCACTTTTTAATTGTCATAATTATATACCATGGCGCGACTGTCACACGTGTCTCAACAAGATTTCCAAATTGCCGTATTTCAATCTCACGACAAATTTCATAATTCAAAATTCATATATAATCATATATGCACATTATATTCAAATACCAACTCGCATCTCGCTAGTATTTTAATCCGGATTAATTTCCAATTAATACGCATTTAATTTAATTAATCCCATAAATAAATATCACATAAATACGGGGTATTACATAAGATCAATGCGTTTACATAGTGGACCCTCTTGAAAAGAATTAAATAATATCTCATTCTTGATTTGAGAAGCATTTGAATTCATGGCATGTTGCATAAGTCAAGTCAATTTTATTTATGTTCAACATTTTTACGCATAAGGTTGAAATTGAGTTCTTTCCTTAGAAGTATATCATTAGCTTCGTACACTTCTGTATGAATGCGTATGTTTATTTTCTATGGAATAACACAATTACATTTCTCTTTCATGATTCAGATATTTTATTGTTATTTCATGGTGCTATGTAGTTTTGTACCTATATGTATATGTATCTATTCAACATATCCTTTTATACTTTAGAAAATTTTGAAAATTTTCAAAAATAGTTTGTATGATTCTTTCAAATCTCATCGTACATGCTTACTAAATTATCTTTAGGCTAATATTTCTATTAGATTCAGGTGATGCTTATTATTCATGATTAGTTTCTTGCCCTTTATCTATTACGGACAAAGAGGGGGAAAAGAAATTGCGGGGGGGGGGGGGGGGGGGGGTATTTTTTCTTCAAACTTATATGCATCATAGTATTCTTTTGTTTCACGTGTGAAGATCTCTTCTGCTTTGATGATGATTTCTTGATGACACAAGGTGAAGACTTTTCAGTTGAAGATAAAGTCGCGAATGTCGTTCCGTTTTGGGGTTAGGGAGGATATTAGAACATTGTATTATGGGTTTTATAATAACTTGGATTTTGGTTTTCGTTTTGTATCGGAATAGCCAAAGTGACAAAGTTATTAGAGTAAGATTTTATAATTTATTATAGCCAAGAATTTTGGCATATTCTGTTACAAACTGTTGCAACTAACGAAAGACTAAATCCACTTATACTTCCATTAGCTTTGAAGACTTGTTAGTGATCGAGAATTGTTCTTGTATTTCAAGTCGTTGGTTTAGTCATGAACACTTTATAGAGGTATACGGATTTGTGGTTTTGATTTTTTCTCAGTCTAATTACATTTTGGTATGATTTTTTTATACTCAAGGCATTTTTTCATAAAAGGTTTTTTTAAATAATTTTTATATTTTTAATTTCATTAGAACGAGATTGTGTTCATGTTAGAATGAGATTTGGTTCTCATTCGAATGAGGATTTATTTCATTGGTACAAAACGGTAATTTCATTAACATTTAATGAAAGGGTATATGTTTGATAGAACCACTCTCATTAGAAGATCGTTGGAAAGATGATCAAATGAGATTATCTTTTCATTCGAACGAGATTGGATCTCATTAGAACGAAGACTATGTTTTCATTCTAACGAGGTTTTATTTTCGTTCGAAATAAATAGATTCCTTAAAAATGTTATTTCTTACAAAAATATTTCTATTGATCAAATTTTCACAACTCTTTTAGAAAAAATCATCTGCTATCTCTACACCAAAGTTTTTCATCTTTTTGTGTCTTTGAAACATTTTTCTTTTCCAAATCATACATCCTTTATGTGATTTGTTGAGTTATATCAAACCTAAGTTTCCATACACGAAATCAAACCTTTATAGAGTTTGCTCTACTATTGATTTGTGGAGTCGAGGCTCTATGTCTAAAGAAGAAAGGATTTTCATATCTTACGGGTGATCGATGGTTACCGAGGAAAGAAATATTTCTTGTGGATGGTGATATACTATGCCGTATCAATTGAAGATTTTAGGACTTTTGCATTATAGTTAGTGGAGATCAAAGTTGTATGTAAATCATCGTGTCTGTCAAACTCTTTTATAGTGCTGAAATCTTAGTTTTTCCCAAAAGATATTTTTTATCAGTTTCTTGTTCTGCTTGTTTGATTTGATTGTCTGAGTGGATCATTTACTTTTGACATTAACTTTCATTTATCCCTTGGTCTAATAAAGATAAAATTTGGATTAAAAATATGATCTTGTGTGTGTGTAACCTAATATACAGATTATCCATACGAACTCGCTTTCTCATTTATAAATGGTGGTTGGCTCATGTTTTTTATACTTAGTTATTTGATATAGAACTAGTGTGGATTTCTAACAAGGTTCTTTAGTGAGGTAACCTATTGCACTCAGCTGTTGAATCGAATGATGTCAATTGGGCTGTTTACACTCGGTTAATGTTAGATCGGAAGAATAGGTCGTGGGGAACCATTTGTTTGTAAATGATTGACGAAAAATGTCACCCTAAATGAATATGTTGAACCCTAGTTTATGTACGATAGGTTAAGAGTTTCTTTGATATGGTCGTGGGTATCACATCGCACCTAGAGAGGGACCAGCACCAACATGGGTAACGGAGGGTATGTTCCATATTTTTTGGCATGTAACGTATGACATAGTACTTTACACCAATTCACCCATGGATAGAGGGGCTCCTATACATTCCATGTGCAGAGGTATAGGGATAGACATTAGGAGACTTGGGTTCGTGGAAGTCCTAATTTTGTTAGATATGTTAGAGTATGACGTTATCCCTAGGGTAGATTATCTAGCTACTTATAGGTCTTGTGTTTATTGTTATAGGAGGTCCATCATCTTTTCCCTTGTTGGATAAGAGATGTACTTGGTTGTGATGCCGCACCCGAAAGGAGGGTCGAGCATGAATTTGTATTACATTAAGGAAGATACTTCTGATGAGGTCGTTGTTTTTCTAGACTCCATTCTTATTGTTAGTGATATTTTAGATGTGTTTGGAGAGATTCTAGGGTTACTACAGAATATGGAGATCAAGTTTATGATTGAATCGATTATGGGCACGACATTTATCTCCCGTGCACCATATCGTATGGCTCCTTTTGAGATGAGAGAACTTAAGGACCAGATTAAACATTTATTAGGTTGGGGATTCATTCGGATGAGTACTTCACCTTGGGGTTCTCCTATCCTATTCGTGAAGAAGAAAGACAAATCATTGAGATTGTGTATCGATTATACAGAGTTAAAGAAGGTCACTATATGAAACAAGTATCTATTATCCCGTTTTGATGATTTGTTCATCTATTTGAAGGGTGCTTCATATTTTTCAAAGATTGATATGAGGTCGGGGTACCATCAATTGAGAATTTTCGGATCAGGATGTTCTGAAGATAGCATTTTTTATGAGATATGGGTCTTACGAGTTCATGGTTATGCCTTTTGGTCTAACCAATGCACCGACAGTGTTCATGAACCAGATGAAGAGGGTGTTATGGACATCCTAGATCAGTTTGTTATCATATTCATAAATGACATAATGATTTATTCTCTAACAACAGATGAGATTACAAAACACTTGCATATAGTCTTACAGACGTTTCAGGACCATCAACTCTACGCCAAGTTTGCGAAATAGGGATTTTGGTTGAGGGATGTTTAGTTCATAGGCCAAGTTGTATCTGATAGGGGGATATTAGTGGATTTGAAAAAGGTTTTAGTGGTTATGGAGTATGGATATCCCACTACACCTACGGAGATATGTAGTTTTTTGAGGTTTGGGAGGGTACTACCATCGATTCATTCAAGGATTTTTGAAGATAATCGGGCCTCTAACAAATTTAACAAAAATAGATGTACTATTTTTTTAGGATGACATATGTCAGCAGTCTTTTGATCAGCTAAAGGCAAGGTTGACTTGGGCTCTGGTACTTGTTTTACCTCGTGAAGAAATAAACTGTAAAGTTTTTATTGATGCATCCTTGTAAGGACTTGGAAGTGTATTAATGTAGTAGGAGAGGCCTATAGTTTATTCTTTTCGAAAGCTTAAGCCTGATGAGTGGAATCACCCCACCCATGATTTGTAGTTGGCAGCCGTAGTGTTTGCATTATGCAATTGTAGGAATTATCTGTTATAGGAAAATTTTGAGTTATTCACGGACTAAACATCTTACAGTATTTATTCACACGGAGGGAGTTGAACATGTGACAGTATTGGTGGATTGAGTTTTTGAAAGACTACTTTTATTATATTTGGTATCATTCGGTTAAGGAAAATGTTGTGGCGGATGCCTTGAATCGTAATCCGACCATCAAGTTAGCAGCAGTGTCGAAGGCGTAGTGGGGTTCACTTCATATAGACAATGAGCTGTCACATACTTTTATGGTAGTTCTTACTATGCCACCTGAGATCATCATTCGGGTAGTGAAGGAATATACGAGAAATACTATTTATCAGGAGAAGATTAGTCAGTTGCTGGCAGATGGGGCAGAACATTATTCGATTAGTTTGGATAGAGGATTGAGATTCCACAACATGTTTATATTTCTTAAAGAAGAGGAATTACTATGAGCAATTATGACTGAGGCACACGGGTCACATTTTTTGGTACATCCCGAGAGGGATAAGATGTACCAGGACCTGAGACACCAGTATTGATGGGCAGGCATGAAGAAGGACATAGCCATTTTTTAGTCCAAGTGTACCACATGCCAAATGGTTAAGGTGGACCATCAACGACCAACAGGTGTTCTACATCCTCTCGAGATTTTGATGAGAAAATGGGAGATCTTTTCCATGGACTTTATTAAAAGGCTACATCACAACGAGGACACGATTCAATTTTGGTCAACAGTGATCGCTTGGAAAGGTGGCTAAACGTTTTTCCAGTTAGGACAGATTGTACTTCGGAGCAGTACGCTAATCTATTCTTGTAGAGATTGTGAAATTGCATGTTCTAAAACTCAATATTGTGTTAGATAGGGGCAAGATGTTTATGTTGCGCTTTTGGAGGAGTTTTTAGTAAGCGTTAGGGATGGAGTTGAGGTTAATTACCTCATATCACCCACAGACGGATGGTCAGACAGAGAGGGTTAATCAGATGTCGTAGGACATGTTACAAATGTGCATTCTTGGCTTCAAATGTAGTTGGGAGCATTACCTACCATTAGTGGTTCAACAACAATTACTAGTTTAAAATCGGGATGGCACCTTTTGAGGCATTATACCGAAATCCTTGTCATTAAGCCTATTTTTGGTTAGAAGTGGGGGAGAACAAGATTTTCGAACTGGAGCTCATTCAAGATACATCGAAAAAGGTGGAGATCATCAGATCGAAAGTTAGAATTACCCAGGACCGACAGAAGAGTTATGCTGGTGCAGATATGAGACACTTGTATTTTGAGGTTGCTAATCAGGTGCTACTTAATCTCTCTCCCATGAAGGAGCGATGAGATTCGGGAAGAAAAGGAAGTTGGCTTCTCAGTATTTGGGACCATTCCCTATTATTAAAAAGATTAGACCACTAGCATATCGATCACCTTTATCGAATCACATGCAGAGGATTCATGACATTTTCTATGTTTCAGCATTACGAAGATTCCTTAGAGACGAGATAGACTATCAGCGTATAGATCTTGACGAGATAAAGCTCCAGCTCGACGTGAGTTATAAGGAGATACATGCAGCCATTTTAGACCATAAGGAGCATAGACTTAATTCTAAGGAAGTTTTTTATTACGTGTGCAATGGGGACACCACAACGAGAATGAGTCGACGTGGGAGAGGGAGCATGACATCTGAGAGAGGTATCCGGAACTCTTTCAGTTAGGTACATTTTCAATTCTGAGGATGGAATTCCGTTAATAGAGGGATAATGTAACATTTCGTATTTTTATATAATTTACATAAGTGAAATTAAAATAAATAAATTATATGAATAAATTTCTTGAATATGATTGTGCATAATTAAGTGATTCAATTATAGCGAATGTGTGTATTAGTAGCTAATTAAATTTCATGTTATATGAATTACTATTATCACATGACTGGTATAAATAAATTGTGTTGTTCAAGTGAATTCCAGAGTAATTTATAAACTCGTTTAGGAGTTTTAAACATGTTAAGTTGGGCCTAGGATATAGGTTTACCGTTAGAGGATATTTTATACCAATTTGAGTATTTTAATGGGCTTGTTTGGGGGTTTGAAATTAGGTATTAAGTGGAGATATGGGATTTAGGGTTTCAGTAGGTTAATAACCCAACTTAATTAAAAAATTTCATCCACTTCTAAGAAAACCTAGCGGCCTTACACCTTCTGGGGAAGTTACCAAAGCTGGAGAATAAGAGAGGACCAAAAGCTTAAGCGAGGAGACTTCTATCATCTCTAAAACTTTTAATATTATGTTTCTTGATTCATATGCATGTCTATCATACAAATTTCGGGTTATAAATTTTATTGGAGATTAAAATATAGATGAATTTAAATCTCGAGTTATCTAGAATTAACTGATGATTAATTATGATTTGAGAATTAAATACCTTGGGGATAAACTCGAAAATGATATCATTTGATTGGAGAAACTACTATTAGTATCCATGGGATATGAATAACGTTTATTATTGAATTCAAATCATGTATTGATCTTAATATTATGGTAATTTTTAGATGAGAATTATGAACTTGTTGGGTTTAGACAACTTGTGACTTTTATGATTCAATAACTTAAACTAACAGGGATTATCATGTATAGACTTATTATAGAACGATGTAGACACGTTTGCTTGACTATAATAGAGTTATGGCTATTGAAATTAATTTATAATAAGACATAAAAAAAAGTATGGAACTTTGGGAAAGAAACTCGTATTGAATAATTAGCAAATATAGGCTCACTAACAGAAGATAATCAATTCGGCCTTTAATGCGAATCTATTTGTCCAGAGCAAATTGATTCCGCTCCAAGGGAGAATCGATTTGTCTCCTAAGGCTTTGGTCAGGATTAGATCGTGGAAACATTCAGGGGATTTTTATGAGTTTATCGAAGAACATGGGTGGTTATCCAAGTAAAAGGATATTTAGATAAAAATGAATTTGTGGCATTATCAAATAAGGTGAATTTAATAATTAACTAGAATGTTAATTTTCAAGATAAGGATTTATAATTCGAGATTTATGAAATCAAATTACAGTATTTATAGGGATAATTACCTATACATATATACGTTATTCATATGTTTTATCGGTGTTTGTGGAAGGTCTATCGATTGCGGTTGCATACATCATCGGACTGGTGGCACGTGCTGGCATAGGTGGGCTAGGTGTAGAGTAGGTCACTATTTTAGGTCATACATTTAGGGGCACCACTTCGCGATGAGAGAAGTGGAATGTATGGGTCCATTCTCATAGCTGTGGTATGGGAGTGAGATGGTGTACTGCGTAGTAATCGCCCCACTTATGTGTGTTTTGTTTATGTTCATTTGGTGAGGGACTCCTCCAAACTTATTGATAGAGCAGAGCTAGACACTGAAGGTAGATGCCTTCACGTGTCGTATATGTATAAAGGTGTATATAAATTTATTAAGAATAAATCTATGTGGTTTAATGACGTGGACAATTTTTAATGGACATAATGTTAAGTAAAGTACATAATGTGATGCGATTTTATTTCTATAGGGTAGTATTGTAGGGTTAGTCTTTGGGACCAACTTCATATGTGTAGATATTTACCTCCTGATTATATGTGGGATAGTTGCCTTAATATTGTTATGTTGTCATAGAGACCGGATTACATTTTTAGGTTTGGGTTGGAAATGCATATATAGTTACACTTAGATGAGGGGTGAGATACTTACTGGATGTGAGAGCCTATGAACGGTATATAATGTGAATTGGTTGCACTGTTGTCTATTGATTTTGTAAGTTAGTTCTTGTAACTTTGGGACACTGATCCAAATTATAAAATGTTACTCCCAAGGTTATCCTAGAAAGGAACGTCAGGCCTGACAAAGGATTAGACTTGCAGTTGCATTTGCTTAGTAGTGGACTCAACTCTTTGACTCTGGCATAGGTTGCTAATCTTTATAAACTATAGTTTTTTATATTCAATAGATTTTATAGGCATATCCACAAGACTCGTTTCATTCAGTTAGTTATTTTCAGTTATGTTGGGATGGTTGATTTATTAATTACGAGAGCTGGGACTCATTCATTATCAGTTATTATTTTATATTTCTTTGTTGTGCATGGAAGATTTAAATTAAAAATATATTTTTACAATTTTATGTTAAGAATGGTATGAGTTGTTAGACGAGATCCATCTACGGCGTACTATGTCTGGCCAATGATTATGTAAAAAATGGGGGTTGTTACATAAATGTCATGGGGCATTTCAAATAGATAAAATTATTAATAAAAATAAATGGGCTAAGTGGTGAATTTAAATCACTTGAATTATCTCATACTTGTTTAGTCTCACATATATCTCATATTTTCATTTATTTATTATTGTAGTTTAAATTTTAGCACATCATTAATTAAAATAAATATACCTTAATTTTTTTTAAACCATACTAATCTTCATTTTCCTCCTTTCCATATTAAGAAGTTGGATTGATACCCCAACTTGCCACTATATATATATATATATATATATATATATATATATATATATATATATATATATGTGTGTGTGTGTGTGTGTGTGTGTGTATTTTGTATACATCGAAGACAAACACATCACAAAATGACTCTCATAAAAAATCATTTGAAGGAATCTTTCTCTAACATCAATAACATATTAAAGTTGGTGGCAAGATGTTGCAATATTCTCTACGCCCTTTAGACATAGTGTTAATCATAAACCCATAAAACTCCTCTAGTGTGACTCTGATAAACAAAATAGTCAACCCTCTAGAGTTAAAGTTGCATAATCTATGCTCATATTTAGTTTAGATCCCTATTGGCTTAAGGAAAATAATGTCACCTTATTTTTTCATGGGATGTGTCTATCCCTTCTCTATGACAAATCAAACCCACTATTTTTGGTATTTTTTGGGAAAATTTCATACGGTCCTTCCAATACGCATAGTTTCTACAATCACATATGGGTGAATATGTGGAAGGCTTACCCTCTATTGACATACCATCGAGAGTTAAAAGTAGACCTTGTTCTGATTCCAATTTGAAAAAGTTTGTCGTATGGTGGGTTACAATTAATGCACCCTTAAACCAATTCATGTTGATATTGAATCATATTTTAAAATATTACTAAATAAAATTGATTAAGTTCAATTTTCCCACCGGTAATGAAATATAGTGAAAAAAAATTAAATCACCCAACCACAAGAATACAAGATTTCAGAGTGAAAACCCTCGTGGAAAAAATCGCTATTGTGTTCCAGCCCAATTAACTCTACTAATACTAACCCTAATTTAAGATTTTAGAGTGAAAATTCTCTCTCTCTCTCTCTCTCTCTCTCTCTCTCTCTCTCTCTCTCTCTCTCTCTCTCTCTCTCTCTCTCTCACTTTAACACCTCGCATTTTTGTGCATTCGATACTTAATTAATTAAAAAAAAAAAAAATTACTTGTGTGTCGTAATTAAATTGAATTAATTATTATTAATCTTTATTTAAATATTGATCGGAAGAGTAAATGGTTAATACTTATGGAAATTAAATTACTAAGTGAATAGTAATAATTTATTTATGTCATAGAGAGTAGTAGTGACGTGTCCTTTATTTATCTCAACTGGAAGTCGGGTATAGACTATATTGGGTTCGAGATAAGGACTTTTGGTAAATTAATTCTGATGACAATTCTGAGTGCAAGGATGAGTCCGAATAGGCATATATATTCGAAAAAGAGTATCCGGTGGTAGTATAGGCCCACACGGGAGTATTTGGGCTATTTTAATAAAGCTCACAAGCCTACAAACGGGATTGAGTTAACAAAACTTAAAAGTGAGAGGGTGTGGCAACCATAACTCATTTAAGAAACCCTAATTAAGTAGAAGAGAAAATAGGGAGAATTTGGAGAACTCTTGGGAGCCAAAAGCAAGAACAAGTGTGGGTATTCTTCATCAAATACTCGTCTACACCAATGGAATTTAGACCCTACAAATTCTTTAAGGCAAGTGGTTAAAATTTCTTTTAAATTAATTATAGTTTTCAATTCATATCATAGTGGGTGTGATGAACACAAATGATTTTGGGTTGGGTTGATATCTAAATTGGGTTTTCAATTTATGGAGGTATACAGATGAATTGTGTAATAGGGATGATTAATATTACATAATTACTGATGATGAAATTAGATTTATGAACTTACAATCAGTGGGTGAGACTATTATATACCTTATGTGGACTGATTTATAAATTAGGAATAATTTATATGAACTGTAAAGGATTTGGGAACTTGATAATTAAACTTCGAATCTGTGTAGATGTTTATATTAAGATTCGGGGACTAAAGATTTTTAGGTTTGATATAAATTCTTAAGGGTTACAGATGAAGAGAATTGGGTAAGAAGGTTTAGAGGTTCATCAATGGTGGATGGAACTAAATGAACCAGGAGGGAGAGAAAACCCCGGGGTCGTTAGAATGACCTAGGTCTCGTTCGTGCGATAGCAAATGTTGATCGAACGACAAGCTGAGTCGTTCGAGCGACATGATGAATTTGGCCATTTTTTGTTTCTTCTACGGTTTGGCTTGGGACAAATTTGAGGATTGCTATAGTTATTCAATATATTTTAGCCTGGGATTATTTGAGGATAAAAAAGGGGAATGACAGTGTTAGATTAGACTTAATGTGGGAAGATTAACATTAAGTAAATTAAATTAATAAGTGTGTCAAACTTATTAAGGAGAATTTTAGATATTAAATTCGGGCAATTGAGCAAGTCAGGGTATATTGGTTGAGTGACACCAGGGTAATAAATTTATTAATGCGTAAATAATTAAATTTAGAGTTGGGATATAGACTCAGGTACATTTAGGATAGTGTTACGGTTGTTGGGCACGGTATAGCTGGGTTTTAATTTAAATTATATGTATACGGTAGTGTGATAGTATATATATATATATTAAAATATCGGTGATTAGGTATTTTATAATTATTTATCTTCAAATGTTATCAGGAGGTTTCTCGATGTGGGTGAATCCCCCTAGCTTGAGGAGTAAGGAGAGTATAATCGCCAGGTCATAGCGTCCAAATATAGGTAAGATATTGAGATGATTGTCATCACACTTGGAAAAATATGACCGCCTCCACTACGCTTATATTTTTATGTTTCGACTCGACGGTATTTAACTATCTCGGGAATCCAGGTCGGACTGAGTAGACCTGGGAGGATATCACTCTAGAGAAGTATACGGTGAGGTATTACTCGGAAGGATGGATTTATATATATACGACATATGTGTGAATGTTGTAATATGGTTTACGTATATAATGGAGTGAATAATTATATGTTGGTAAAATACATATATTGAAATGTATTAATTATATATAACTCGTGAGAATGTTATATGGTCTTAAACGAAAATTGATTAGTTAAGTTAATGTGTTAAATAACTTACGAATCATATATTAAACATACTCAGGCTAGAGTAGTGTGACAGAAAGGAGTTATAACAGGAACTAGTTACAGGGTAAATGACTTGGTGGGTTATAAAGAAAGTGCTAGGTGTGCACAATAGTTGAGGGGTGAGTGGGTCCCTAAGGGAGTGCGACACTAACTTAAATATGAAGAGCATTCATGCATTTTAAATTATTGTAATTTAATAACTTGATAAATATTTTCAAAATGTTTTGGGTTCTTACCATTGCTGCCAAATATTTTAAAAACCTTTTAGGTATCCAACCACATGGACGCCAGACGTGATCCTATTCCAGGGTTTTGCAGTTGTGGCATATGTGGATGTTGTAAGAGTTGGAGTAGTTGCCTCTTTCATTTGTTCCTAGTTTAGGAATTCTATCTCAGTTTTATTTCGAGCATGTTACTCACAACATTTATTTCAGATTACTTCATTTCAGTTTGTATGGGATTTATTTACTATCTGTCAGATTTATTTGGTTTGAATTTTAGCCGATGGTTAATTCGGTAAGACTTTGATTCAGTTATTTGATGGGATGTTTAGACGCTATGTGATGGTTCTATTTATTTTCGTTGTACTTAATGGCTTGGATTTTAAAAGATAAAATTTTGACACCGGATTAATTAACTAATAGTTGGATAGTAATTAATAAGGTTTTCGACAGTGATGCTAAGAATGAACCAGATGGGAATCCTGTTTTGATTTAATAAAAGCCTGATCACCCGATATTTAATTAGGCGGGATGTCACAGATGGTATTAGAGCATCAGTTTCTAGTGTCCATATGATCTGTACGGCTTACTACGATTTCATTGTCGCGTTCTTTTGATGTAGAGCCCTATTATTAGGACTGTTGATTTATCTACACACTCGATATATCGTACTTATGCTATTAATATTTATATTAATAATGAACTAATACAACTCGTTTAAATTTTAGATACTGCATAAGAGAGGTAGACCTTCTCGGGCAGCATCCAGGGACGAGGTGAGAGAGGCTCAGCAGGAGACAGAGGTTCGGCAGCCATAGGCCCCACCAGGGTTAGTGACTACAACTTAGGTGTCAGAGACCGTGGCCCAGGCGGTCAATGCAATGATGACATCGATGGCAGTATATTTTCCTCAGCCTCAGCCACAGCAGCCAGTGGCCCCAGTTGTTCAGGCCCACCCGGGGCCGTCAGAGTGGAAGAGAGTGTGGGAGGCATTTCAAAAGGGTCACCCCCCAGAGTTTTAGGGGGGTTCTGAGGTGATCCTAGCTTGCCAGTGGAAGAAATATATGAAGCACCACCTGTGCATGGTTGACTGCAGTGAGGTGCAGAGACAGATGTTAGCCATATTTTGATTGATCGAGGTGGCACTATAGTGGTCGGAGTCCATTACCACTGTTGGAGAGAGAGATACGATGACCATCGTTGAGTTCTGGGTGCGGTTTGACCGTAAGTACTTTCCTCTAACATTCAAGGCCAAAATGAGGAGGAAATTTAGCAAGGTGATTCAGGGTGACAGCTCCATGACAGAGTACTAGGAAGAGTTCACCTGTTTAGATAACTTTGTACCAGACGAGGTGAGAAACGAGGAACGGAAGAAGGCGAGGTTTGTAGTTGGTTAATTCTGGAGGATCGCGCAGCATTTGATCGGGAACCCTGCATTGGTGATATATACAAACATTGTCAATGCAACTTTATTGCTCTGTCGGGACCATCGCTTCCAACTGAAGGGAAGTAAGAGGGGAAGTGAGCCAAGCCAGCAGGGCAAGGCAATTGGGGCTATTTTTAGTGGAGTACAGTAGTAGTTAGGCAACCAGCAGGGGTAGGATACCCGTTAGGGGAATTCTACTAAGAGATTTCGACCAGGAGGTCAGGGATTTAGGCAGGGCCATCAAGTCCCTAATCATCAATAATAACATGTTCCTTAGGGCCACCAGGGCCAAGGGAACAATAGGGGAGACCAGTCGGGCCAACATTAGGGACAACCTCGTCAGGGCCAGCAAGGCTAGCGCCAGGGAGACTTTCAGAGGAGTTTCTTCGCCTGTGACCAGACAGGCCATCTTAAGAGAGAGTGATCACAAAAAGGTAGGGTCTAGCAACCGGGTTCCCACAAAGCATTAGGTGTTCACTATAGTTTATGGGTGAGTGGGTCCCCAAGGGAGTGCGACATTAACTTAAATATGATGAGCATTCACGCATTTTAAATTACTGCAATTTAATCACTTGATAAATATTTTTAAAATGTTTTGGGTTCTAACCCTTGCTGTCAAATATTTTAAAAATATTTTTGGTTTCCAACCACAGGGACGCTAGACTTGATCCTATTCCAGGGTTATGTAGTTGTGGCATACGTGGATGTTGCAGGAGTTGGAGTAGTCGCCACTTTCATTTGTTTTTAGTTTAGGAATTCTATCTCGGTTTTATTTCGAGCATGTTACTCACAACATTTATGTCAGATTACTTCATTTCAGTTTGTATGGGATCTATTTACTATCTGTCAGATTTGTCTGGTTTGGATTTTAGCCGATAGTTAATTCGGGAAGACTTTGATTCAGTTATTTGATGGGATGTTTAAACTCTATTACTATGTGATGGCTCTATTTATTTCAGTTGTACTTAATGGCGTGGTTTTTAAAAAATAAAATTTTAACATCGGCTTAATTAACTAATAGTTGGCTAGTAATTAATTAGGTTTTCGACAGTGATGCTAAGAATGAACCAAATGAAATCCTGTATTAATTTAATAAAGACTGATCACCCGGTATTTAATTAAATGTGGTGCACATCTCTCTCTCTCTCTCTCTCTCTCTCTCTCTCTCTCAAGACACACACACTAACCCGATTAATAAGAGTCGTATATAGACATATTATTTATTTGAAAAAGTTTTCTAACCTCGTTAATGATGTGTTGGGTATGCACCGGACTTCATCAACGAATGTCGTTAGGAGCATTAATTATTACGATGCTAACACTCGAGAGTTATTTAATTTGATAAAGATATGTTGTTTCCAAATTTTTTCTTCTAGATTTATTTAATTATTAATTAGGGGTTTACGTTTTTCTTTCCTCTTATTTGAATGTATAAACTCATTATTGTTTTTATTTAAACTTAAAATTGCTGACAACCAAAAAAATTAATGCCATAACCTTAGAATCCCTATTTAAATATTAAACATTTCATATTAATCATGTATCTTTTTTGGAAGGTTTCAACGTTCAATAAAATACAAGTTTTATAAAATGACCAAGTATTTTCTGCATTGGGAATATAACCACTTGTTAAACGAAAGACTTCGTGAGATGCTATTTGTTACATATAAAAATATGGTCGGGTGAAAATTTTAAAGAGGATAATTTACCAAGTACTAGACATGAATTATTTTTATCTATTAAAAATACTCTCTCTCTCTCTATATATATATATATGGACAAATTTCAAAGTAGTGTCAATTTGTATGTATTAACATTATTCCAGACTAAATCCAATTTGAGTCATACATAGATTTTTACTTATCACGATTCCCACATAGTCTACGACGTGCTGTTTTGAAGACGTACCAACCAAGCCTCAAAGATAGATCATTTCGTGTTTATTGGTGCACGTTTCATGTCTTCATATTATATTGCATTCCGAGATACTCTCATATATGAATGCATAATGTTTACGGGACTCTGAAAATATTTTAAGGATGTTATTTTATTCAAAAATTATTTTAAAATGTTTTAACTTCGTTTTTGTGAAGATATCTTCATTTTTTCCTTTTAGAGTCGTGTAGATCTTTCCGTTGACTTTTGGAATATCAAACGACATTCACAGTCATTCAAACGACATGCGGGTCTCGTTCGAACGAGATGTGTAGAGTCGTTCTAATGACATGCTGACATTGTTCTAACGGCTTGCAAACTCAAGATTTTTTTATTTAAGACAATGTTTTCTCAGAATTTCGAGGTGTGCAGAACCAAAATTACCAAACAAAACAATTACATTTTTCTGCACTTGTTTAGAAAGGTTTTTCAAGTTAAAAACATCCTTTGTGTTTCAAGATCCGATCTTTCATACAAATATTTTATGGACATCTTGGTTTAGCACCATCTGAATTTTGTTCATACATATTGAACATTGTTTCGTCGAGTTTTGGGGTAAAGTAGCGATCGAATCCGTGTTCGTTATCGTAGACGGTTGCCAAAGCTGCATCGGTGGATACTGACACATACATGGACTTATGTGTTGTGGACCTTGCATAGGTGGACACCTGCATTGCACTGTAGAGGAGCGATTGAAGCATCGAAGAGCGTCAAGGCTTGTGGGGTATCGAGTCATTGATTAAGTCTATTATCAGTACTTTGTAATACCATATTGTAATGATTGTCAGGTTTGGGCCGTCCGAGATTTTTTCCCTTAGTGGTTTCCTCGTACATCGGCGTTGTGTGTTTTGTGGACTTGAATTATTTTACTCACTTAATCACACTAAATGCATGTTTAGGATTAACAAGATAAAATTGGGTTAAGTAATATTGGTTCACAAAATTGGTGCATATTAAAATTGGAAAAAGTTTGTTTTTGGAAAAATTATTTTCACCGAAAAGCAAACATAAAAAAGGGACCTATATATAAGGTATCAGATCTAGAAACATTTTTTTATTGTTTAGATCCTTGTTTTTGCGCTTTTTGATTGTTGTGTTTGTTTCTCTCTCTTGGTGTGTTTTTCTCTCGATGAATTCTCAAAGTTTTGACGAATTAAATCTTTTGAATTTGAAGTTTCCAAAACGAATTGAAATTCTCGAAGAAGAAAACTCTCGTTCTAAACGTAAGATTGAATATTTGCAAACATTTCAAACTCAAATAGATATTTAGTGAGAACTTTGTTGCTTTGTATGATGAATTTAATTCCTTTAAATTGGCCAAGGAAAAGAGTGAGAATATAGTCCTTATTTTAGAAAAAGAGTTAGAGGACTTTAAAATTTCTAGGGTTTGTGCCAAAGAGAATAGTGCTTTTACTGATGATTATAAGGCACGTGAGATGATTCTTAGGGACAAGTTCGCTCATATTGAGGGGGAGCGATATAAACTTCTAGGTTTAATTGAAAATTTAAAGGAGTCCCCCAAAATTGAGGAGTCTATAATTCTTTTCTTGAGTTCAAAATTTTGAAGTTGAAAAATAATTTAAAAGACTCGAGTAATGTGAATAGTGATGATAGTGGCTTTTCTTGTTCTGGTGCTTTGAATGTTAAAGACAAAACCATATTTTATTTTAGAGCGTCAACCACATCCCAGAGTGTTAGAAGAATTCAACCTAAAGGTTCCATTCCTTGTCGAGTTTACACATGTTCGCATTATGATAGGAACGGTCACCTTAGGCGTTTTTTCTATGATCTTAGAAAAGACCGTAGGAAGTTCAAGTCTGCTGTCCCGTCGACTACCAAAACCCTTCTTGTTGGGTATACACCTGTTTTGGTTCGAAAATATATTTTGGAGATGTTAAATGTTAGGTTGGTTGATTCTCTCATGCTAGCACATTATGCTTCACGTGCTATTTCTTACGGATGATTGCTTGCATGACCATGCTTGTCATACGCCAGTCTTTGCTTCATGATATATATCTTGCTAGTGATATGACATGTGTATCTCTTTGTATTATATTTTTTCCTTTTCAAGTTTTATTTGGAAAAATACAAAACGATTTTTAGTTTCATATATTTTTGAGAAAATACAAAAAATATTTTATTTTTTGAGTCAAATTTTTTTTTTTTAAAAACACAAAAAGATTTTCGAGTTATTTTTTCTATCATGAGTTTACATGTTAGATTTGGCATATTGGTGTGCTTAGACCACCATTATTTCATTGTCTATGTGGTTAGGACATTTGATCATAATTATATATACTTAGAATGATCTTAACCATCAACTAATGGGGTTGTTTCGAAGTTGATTTGCATTTGGATTCGACTTTGTATATATGTCATCGTACACATATGCACGAGATTTTATGAATGTTTTACTTCTCATGCATATTTGAGTTTGGTGAGATGCTCACCTCTTAGTTTTGTCATCTATGCGTAATAATACTTAAGAGGAGGTGTGCATGTAAGAACCATTGCCGATATTGCTTATATTGAAAATGATGATTGTTAAAGTATAATAAACTCTTCATGAAAACCACTGTTAAAAGATCCCGAGGAAAAAATTAAGGCAATAAAAAGAAACATATGCCAAAAATGGGGCCAATAGGATTTCTCTGAGGAGAGAAAAATAAAAACCTCAAAAGAGATAGAAAAAGAAAACATGAATATATGAGGGTGTTTGGATGGAAAAATATCAAAGGGTTTGCACCACGAATCCTAATGTTAAAAAAATGAGTCATGACGCTATTGTTTGTAGAATCGTCAAAATTTCAGATTTGTGTTCATGTTGTTTGTACGGTTAAAACTTAGTTTGATGACATTTAACTATCAATTAGAGATTTTTGATCATTTTGATGTGTTCAAATTGTGATTCATTTGTTGTAGTTCACGCCCATTCATTTCATATCCATGTTTGAGCACAATGATAGTATGTTAGCATGAAGCTCATTTTTTTTATTTTCAGTCTGTTTTTTTACAGCTTCTTATTTCCAGTTGCAATGTTCAATAAATTTTTTCACTAGGTAAATCCAACACATTTTGAGAGCTGGAAAACAAAGTTTTTGAAGTCTTTCAAACGAATTTTGAATGTTGTCAAAATGACATACCCCATGTCGTTAGAAGAGTCGATTTCGCGACAGTAGAAACGGGATAGAAAAAGTGTTAGGTACGGTCGCAAGATAGGTCATTTTTTGGTCGTTTCTTGATTTGCATCGCGCGACACCTTATTGTTTTGGGTCGTTTCTTGGAGAGATCGAATGATACCTTTTCTCGTTCAAAGGACACTGCATTGTTGTCTGAATGACCTGAGTTGACTTATTGACTCGTTCTTTCTATTTTTGTACCTGCTTTATATATGTGATGATATTACACTATTTTTGTACATTTGGGTTGGTTTGGACAATATGTGTTGTGGTTGATAATGTTTATCCATAATTGATTCATATACTGCATTGATTCGTTTAGTCAAATCATTCCTGATATTAATGATTCCTTTTTGTGACTGTTTGTTAGCTACGATTTGGTATCTTCGATTATTATTAGTTGTCTATCCATGTTTACCTAGATATTATTCATATGAATATTCTCATTTTAGATATTTGGTTTTTTGTTAATCTTTTTCTATGGTTATTTATTCGAGACAAAACGAGGGAGAGATGGCATGTGTTATAGGGGAAGTTTTTATTTGATGAACACATTTTTTTTACATGGTTATATATTGATATCATGTTTTAAGCGGGTTGCTTACATGTTGGTATCATTGACATGAGCAATATTAAAAATGTGCATACAAATTGGTATCATTCATTTGCTCACATGTTTAACAAATGGTTTGTTTTACATATTAGTATTTCATAAGATTTTATATCATTTGTTCCTCCATACTTCACACGGTATTTGTTGTTTCGTGTGTGTAGTGATAATTTAGAGATTAGAAATTTTGCAACTACATCATATGAAGATAAGTTTAAGCTACCCGTCCGACATTTGTTTACTAAATCGTGTCCTCGATTTTTTGGGGGGTTTATGGGATGGGATTTAGGTCATTCAGCTTAGCGGTCTGGCTTAGGCATTTCACTTTTTGGGTTTTGTCACAGAATAGCCAAAGGGGGAGATTTATAAGGGCAAATTTTCATATAATGTCAATTTGTATGTATTGGCATTATTCCGGACAAAATCCAATTTGAGTCATGATTCCCACATAGTTTATGACATGCTGTTTTGAAGACAGCGGCCAAGCTTCAAAGATAGCTCATGACATGTTTATTAGTGCATGTTTCACGTATGTTTTGCGGAGAAAATATTGTTTATGGTACTCAAAAAATATTTAAAGGATGTCATTTTATTCAAAAATGATTTAAGATAATTTAACTTCGTTTTTCTGAAGACAACTTCATTTTTTCTGATATGAATACGTTTTAGAGTCATGTAGATATTTTCCTTGACTTTTGGAAGATAGAAACGACATCACTGTCGTTCAAATGACATTAGAAGGTTATGCATGTTGTATCAACCCAAGGTCTTGGAGACGATGATTTATTTATTTTGGGAGAAATAAGTATTATTTCTTGGAGAATAATTAAATTGGCAATTGAGGTAAAAAATTGGAGTCATTAGAAAGTGTGTCGAATGGCAATTCTGAGGGTACCATTGTTTTCGGAAGGGTCGAGAAAGTCGAAATGACTGTACTTGGGGTCTGTTTGGGTTCCGAAATAATTTAGGACCGTTTGACTCGAATTAGAGTTACCGGGTCATTTAAAGTGGGTATTATCATTTAAAGATGTGTACATTTGGGAGAAAGGCTTATTAAGCCTACGGGAGATTTATTCTCCTTAGAGAGAAAGAGAAAGAGAAATAAAGAAAGAGAGAAGAAGAACGAAGAAGAGAAAGAAGAGAAAAGAGAGAGAAAGTGGACATTTCCGGCCAAATACGCGATCTCAAGGCGGATTCAGACCCTACGAACCCGAGGCAAGTGATTAAACTTGCTAAATAATTATTGTGTACCATCTATTGCACGATTTGTGGATTGATATTTTAGGTTTTAGGTTTAGTTTATCAAAACCTAACTTTTTGGGAAAACCTTAGATTTGTGGTGTATAAATGATTTCTAGGTTAGAAATTAGTTTATATGTGTTTATAGATGATATATGTGATTGGGTTGAAGAGAAATGAAGAGAAAATGATTAAAATGAATTTTGGGGATTTTAGGCTAAATAAAAAGTAGCCATTTTCGAGGTTTCTGAAGGGCTGAATCGATTCGGCCTCCTACCGAATCAATTCGGAAATGTGCAGGTGACCAAATCTGAGTGACCGAATCGATTCGAATCCCAGCCAAATCGATTCGTCCTGAGACAGAGTCCCAGGTCTGATGACCCGAATTGATTCGGAATTAGCCCGAATCGATTCAGAAACAGGGCTTTTCGAGGGAAGTTTTTCTAGGGAGAATTCATCCCGTTTTGTTCGAGGTTATCAATTGAGAACCTCTATAGGAGTTAATTGGAGTATTTTTTGGAGACTTTTAGAGATTTTCCCTTATAAGAAATGATTGAAGTCATATTGACTAAATTTGAGGAATATCGATTAAATATTATGGTGTGTCCTAAGTGGGGAAGCCCACCTTGATTGGAGACTCTATTTGGAGATGTTAATTATAATTACATGAAAGAATGACATTAAATTTAGAGACATTGGATCTTAGGATCAAAATCCCAAAAAGGGATAACTTCAAAGGTTCATAAAATGGATTGAACCCTATTATGGATGGAGAATTAGAAATGTAAATTGAAGTGTACTAGGATAAAGAATATCCTTAACTTAAATAGAATTGAGAGGCAATTCATAATAGAAGCGACATGTGAGCTTCAAGCGAGAAATAGTATAACATATACTAAGTGGGGAAGATGTGTGAGAATTAACGATTAGTTTATCAAGAGAGAGAATATACTAAACAATGACATTAAATCTCTTGTGTCTAAGAGCGAATAATGAAAATGAAAATGATGTGGCAGGTATACCTAATATGATAGTACATCTTTATTATGTGGGATGTATGTATACCTTATATGATGGTATATATGCATAACTTAGGCATACCCTCTCCTTGCTATCATTGGGAAGTTATGTGCGTAGAGGGTGAGCATCCTGGCTCAAAGAGCAGGGTGTGGATATTCCCCAGGTCATAGTCGTCCATGTGGTTATTATGTGATATACATTATTTATTTTGGGGGTGAGAGGTCGTGGGTATGTGTCTCTCTCACTTGCCGGTTAGGAGCTATGACCGCTTTCCGGGACATCGTGTGCGTGAGTTGATCACGAGGTGGGTGTCGTTGAACCCCACCAGGTGGCCCCAGTTTGCTACGTATATGGGTTGCTAGAAGATGATAGCATGTGAGCCTGCGTCCTTCGAGTTATAGCTCGGTTGGATGGTTATTATTGCTTGTGCTTGTACTTAGGTATCGAGGGCATAATGGACCTCAACGACCTACATTGCCAGGATTAGTGTATCGGAGGGGTTCCTTGTTTGGATTTCGCCTTGGCGAGATGTCCCACGCACGAACCGCAGTGTAATGTTGGAAATTGGGGAGAAGTTAGTCCTTAATGCTCATACTTATATATATCACCTATCTCGACAATCGACACTGCCAGGAGTAGTGTAACGGGGGGGGGGGGGGGGGGGGGAGGTTTCCTTTTTTGGATTTCGCTTCGACGAGATGTCCCACGCATGAAACGCTGTGTACTGTTGAGAATTGGGAATATTAATTAATTAAAATTGGATAATAATTTGGGTTACATGCATCATGCATTGAGGTCATAATGAGCCTCGAGGATCGATACGGTCAGGAGTAGTGTAACGGGGGGGTTCCTTGTTTGGATTTCGCCTCGGTGAGACGTCCCACGCAAGAAACGCAGTGCTGTGTTAAGAATCGGGAGGAGTTTAGTCCTTAACTCTTGATACTAATAACTCATATAATATTAATATTATATATATATATATATATATATATATATATATATATATATATATATATATATATATGTGTGTGTGTGTGTGTGTGTGTTTACATTCCAAATAAGGGCATCACTAGAATATAAAATTCTAGTAAATGAATGTTGATGTATTGTGATGATGTGGTTGTGAGGATGATTGTACAACTTTATATGTTCAATAAATGATCAAATATCAAGATAACTATAACATTTAAATTAAAGTATATGATCTAGATGGAATTCAGATAAGTGTAGAATTGGAGATAGGTTAGATGATTCACATTAAATATTTGAAATGGGTTTAAGTTAGATTCTTTGCCTAAATAGAATTGGGCATTTATTTTGGAGATCACGTGCATACGTTTAGTGCGCGCTTTAGTTGAGAGGCGAGTTGAATTATTATGGAGAGTTCGATTCCATTAAATCATGTAATAATGCATTTATAATTATTATGCATTTTAATGCACTTGCTATAAAACATTTTCAACTCGGGCTCTGACCCGTTTATATTTTCTCCTCCATGTGTATATGTGTATATATTGTATTACTTTAGGTGTTCCTCCGCAAGGACGCCATTGATGTTCATCCACCCAGAGTACTCGTGGAGCTGTAGCAGTAGCAAACTGTTGCGGCATTTTGTTTTAGTCAATTCCTATCTTTGTATATCTAGATTGGGATTTAGTTTGTATATGGAGTTAGTAATCAAAGTGTTGTAGATTAACACTTTCATATTTCATTTCTCAGATTTGTATTGTCTGTTACCCGACAGCATATTCGGGTATTTTATCTGTACGTTGTATTGCACTCTTTCATTCTATTAGAGTTTGCACTTTTCACTCATCACAGTTCGATGTGCATTATTGGTTTTGTTAATGTTGTTAAATAAAAGTTTTAAATTTTTGACAACCTACTTTTAATGATTTCGGGTAGTTAGCCTTATATTATTTAGTTCTCAGTTGATGTTGAGACTGTGCCATTTGAGATACCTGATTTAATGTAGTATAGGGCTGGCCACCCGTTATTATTTTGAGCGGGTTGTCACAGATGGTATCAGAGCATGAGGTTCTAGTGTCTTTAGGATCTGTGTGAGCTACTACGATCTTCCGTAAGCGTTCTTGATATAGAGCCTTATTGTTAGGACGGTTACATTCTTACGTCCATATTTCTGCTGCGATATGAAAATATTTGAAAGGCGTTCTAATACAATTGTTCTTGTTTCAGATGCCACCGAAGGGAGATCGTTCAGTCAGGGCAAACAAAGGGGATAAAGTGCAACCCCAAATGCCTCAAAGGAACATGACTACAGATGAAGTTGCCAATATTGTGGCACAAGCAGTAACTGCTACCGTTTCTACGATGGCACAGTAATCTGCCGTTCGAGCATCCCCACCCCATTTAGGTCTGTCTTTATGGGAGAGAGTGAAGGAAGATTTTAGTAAGGGGCATCCTCCCGAGTTTCCAGGGGGGTTGATGCAATGGCTGCAAGTCAGTGGAAGAATAGTATACAGAGGCACCTTCGTATGGTTGAGTGTAGTGAATGCAGAAACAGTTTTAAGCCACCTTTAAGTTATCGGGTGCAGCTCTTCAATGGTGGGAGTCTGTCACCACATCTGAACAGAGAGATACTTTACCTATAACAACATTTTGGGAACTTTTTGATCGAAGGTATTTTCCTTCCTCTACTAAGAATATCAGGATTTTTTAGGGTAATAGAACGGTGGTAGAATATGAAGAAGATTTTTCTAGATGAGCAAAATTAATACCTGATGAGGTAAATACGGAAGAGAAGCGTATATCAAAGTTTGTTCGAGGTTTAGATTGGAAAATCCGGCAACATTTATTAGAGAGTCCTACGTTAGTGACTTTTGTCGAGGTAGTAAATGCGGCACTACTAAAGTGTCATGTATATCGTTTTCGTTCGCAAGAGGGTAAGAACTTTGGAGATTCGAGTTCATCAAGTAGATTTGACGAAGAGAGTGCCAATAATGTGAGTGGGCAAAAAGAATTTGTGGGTAAGTGTTTCTTTTGTAAAGAAATAGGTCATAAAAAGAGAGACTGTCCTAAAAGAGGTAAAGGACCACAGTTTGATGAAGTTTTAGAAGTGCAACGCCTACAACAGATTCGAGGTCATTTTCGACCAGGGGATTATGTTTGGGAGCCCATTGATGAGGAAGGGCAATCGGACTAGAGATAGATGATGTAAGTTATTTTCCTTTATGAATAGGATAATTACTAAAATGAGTTTGGGGAATATCGTATGGGAGATATTTATGAAAGGGTAGTGCTATTGCCCTATTATGTATGTAATGAACCGAAAGGGAAATTTTGAGCAAGTTAGGCTCTTATGTTATTATATTTTGTAAGACTAGAAAATTTTGCAAGGTGCTCAAAAAGATCTATAAACCTTGTGGTGAATGAAAGAATGGTTATTGTGTAATAAGTAGTAATGATAAAAGCTACTTCTTTTATATAGTCATGATAGACTTAGATAATTGTTGTATTCTAGATATGGATGTGCCTTATAAATTGCAACATATTGAAATGATGTAAGATGTTGTTTTTGATAAAAGTTAAGATTGTGGATTGTTGGGACACAGGAAAGTTCAGCTCACAATTATGCTAATTCTTATGAGCTATATATTGTTATATGTATGATGATTGTTAAGACCTTGTGTTGGACATAAGGCATTTTATATTATATTAAATTATATTATATTATATAAACCGTTTTCAAAACAAACCATTTTCAAAATAAAACTTTTTACCGGCCTTTGGGCCATTTCAAAATGATTTTCATAAAATTAATTTTTTTTTCAAACTCTAGTCCGAATTTAACAAACTCTCAATCCCCGACGTCGCCACATAGTAGTGTATTGGGATGGTTCCTTATTTGGATTTCGCATTTGCGAGACGTCCCCCGCACGTAAGTGGCGAATGTCAGGAATTGAGAGGAGTTATTTCTTTGTACCATTCAAATTTTTACTCTATTAAAATGTTAGCATTATTTATATTTATGGAATTGTGGAACTTTGGAGGCAAATAAAGCCTCATTATGATTGATGTGAGCATAAAGCTCAAATATAAAGGGTGTATGGGCGCCCTAGTTGTGGAAATTGGATTTATAAAACTCAAAATAAACTTAAAATAAAGTAAATTAAAATAAACTCGTCGTGGGAAGTTAGAAGTTTGGAGATAGGATTAGTAAGGATGGGTACAGTAGAACTAGTTGAGCTTTGGAGAATTAGGCTTAGCTAAATTTCGAGGACGAAATTTTTGTAAGTGGGGAAGTTTGTAACAACCCGAGGTCTTGGAGACGATGATTTATTTATTTTGGGAGAAATAAGTATTATTTCTTGGAGAATAATTAAATTGGCAATTGAGGTAAAAAATAGGAGTCATTAGAAAGTGTGTCGAATGGCAATTCTGAGGGTACCATTGTTTTCGGAAGGGTTGAGAAAGTCGAAATGACTGTACTTGGGGTCTGTTTGGGTTCCGAAATAATTTAGGACCGTTTGACTCGAATTAGAGTTACCGGGTCATTTAAAGTGGGTATTATCATTTAAAGATGTGTACATTTGGGAGAAAGGCTTATTAAGCCTACGGGAGATTTATTCTCCTTAGAGAGAAAGAGAAAGAGAAATAAAGAAAGAGAGAAGAAGAACGAAGAAGAGAAAGAAGAGAAAAGAGAGAGAAAGTGGACATTTCCGGCCAAATACGCGATCTCAAGGCGGATTCAGACCCTACGAACCCGAGGCAAGTGATTTAACTTGCTAAATAATTATTGTGTACCATCTATTGCACGATTTGTGGATTGATATTTTAGGTTTTAGGTTTAGTTTATCAAAACCTAACTTTTTGGGAAAACCTTAGATTTGTGGTGTATAAATGATTTCTAGGTTAGAAATTAGTTTATATGTGTTTATAGATGATATATATGTGATTGGGTTGGAGAGAAATGAAGAGAAAATGATTAAAATGAATTTTGGGGATTTTAGGCTAAATAAAAAGTAGCCATTTTCGAGGTTTCTGAAGGGCTGAATCGATTCGGCCTCCTACCGAATCGATTCGGAAATGTGCAGGTGCCCAGGTCTGAGTGACCGAATCGATTCGGATCCCAGCCGAATCGATTCGTCCTGAGACAGAGTCCCAGGTCTGATGACCCGAATTGATTCGCCTTCCTAGCCGAATCGATTCGTTGGGCTGAATCGATTCGAAATTCGCCCGAATCGATTCGAAAATAGGCTTTTCGAGGGATGTTTTTCTAGGGAGAATTTCATCCCGTTTTGTTCGAGGTTATAAATTGGGAACCTCTATAGGAGTTAATTGGAGTATGTTTTCTAGACTTTTAGAGGGTTTCCCTTATAAGAAATGATTGGAGTCATATTGACTAAATTTGAGGAATACCGATTAAATATTATGGTGTGTCCTAAGTGGGGAAGCCCACCTTGATTGGAGACTCTATTTGGAGATGTTAATTATAATTACATGAAAGAATGAGATTAAATTTAGAGACATTGGATCTTAGGATTAAAATCCCAAAATGGGATAACTTCAAAGGTTCATAAAATGGATTGAACCCTATTATGGATGGAGAATTAGAAATGTAAATTGAAGTGTACTAGGATAAAGAATATCCTTAACTTAAATAGAATTGAGAGGCAATTCATAATAGAAGCGACATGTGAGCTTCAAGCGAGAAATAGTATAGCATATACTAAGTGGGGAAGATGTGTGAGAATTAACGATTAGTATATCAAGAAAGAGAATATACTAAACAATGACATTAAATCTATTGCGCCTAAGAGCGAATAATTAAAATGAAAATGATGTGGCAGGTATACCTAATATGATAGTATATATTTATTATGTGGGATGTATGTATACCTTTTATGATGGTATATATGCATAAGTTAGGTATACCCTCTCCTTGCTATCATTGGGAAGTTACGTGCGTAGAGGGTGAGCATCCTGGCTCAAAGAGCAGGGTGTGGATATTCCCCAGGACATAGTCGTCCATGTGGTTATTATGTGATATACATTATTTATTTTGGGGGTGAGAGGTCGTGGGTATGTGTCTCTCTCACTTGCCGGTTAGGAGCTATGACCATTTTCCGGGACGTCGTGTGCGTGAGTTGATCACGAGGTGGGTGTCGTTGAACCCCACCAGGTGGCCCCAGCTTGCTACGTATATGGGCTGCTAGAAGATGATAGCATGTGAGCCTGCATCCTTTGAGTTATAGCTCGATTGGATGGTTATTATTGCTTGTACTTGTACTTGGGTATCGAGGGCATAATGGACCTCAACGACCTACATTGCCAGGATTAGTGTATCGGAGGAGTTCCTTGTTTGGATTTTGCCTCGACGAGATATCCCACGCACTAACCGCAGTGTAATGTTGGAAATTGGGGAGAAGTTAGTCCTTAATTCTCATACTTATATATATCACATATCTCGACAATCGACAGTGCCAGGAGTAGTGTAACGGGGAGGGGGTTCCTTTTTGGATTTCGCTTCGACGAGATGTCCCACGCATGAAACGCCGTGTACTGTTGAGAATTGGGAATATTAATTAATTAAAATTGGATAATAATTTGGGTTACATGCATCATGCATTGAGGGCATAATGAGCCTCGAGGATCGATACGGTCAGGAGTAGTGTAACGGGGGGTTCCTTGTTTGGATTTAGCCTCGGTGAGACGTCCCACGCACGAAACTCAGTACCGTGTTGAGAATCGGGAGGAGTTTAGTCCTTAACTCTTCATGCTAATAACTCATATATATATATATGTTTACATGCCAAATAAGGGCATCACTAGAATATAAAATTCTAGTAAATGAATGTTGATATATTGTGATGATGTGGTTGTGAGGATGATTGTACAACTTTATATGTTCAATAAATGATCAAATATCAAGATAACTATAACATTTAAATTAAAGTATATGATCTAGATGGAATTCAGATAAGTGTAGAATTGGAGATAGGGTAGATGATTCACATTAAATATTTCAAATGGGTTTAAGTTAGATTCTTTGCCTAAATAGAATTGGGCATTTATTTTGGAGATCACGTGCATACGTTTAGTTCGCGCTTTAGTTGATAGGCGAGTTGAATTATTATGTAGAGTTCGATTCCATTAAATCATGTAATAATGCATTTATAGTTATTATGCATTTTAATGCACTTGCTATAATATAAAACATTTTGAACTCGGGCTCTGACCCGTTTATATTTTCTCCTCCATGTGTATATATTGTATTACTTTTGGTGTTCCTACGCAAGGACGCCATTGATGTTCATCCACCCAGAGTACTCGTGGAGCTGTAGCAGTAGCGAACTGTTGCGGCATTTTAGTTTAGTCGATTCCTATCTTTGTATATCTAGATTAGGATTCAGTTTGTATATGGAGTTAGTATTCAAAGTGTTGTAGATTAACACTTTCATATTTCATTGCTCAGATTTGTATTGTCTGTTACCCGACAGCATATTCGGGTATTTTATCTGTACGTTGTATTGCACTCTTTCATGCTATTAAAGTTTGCACTTTTCACTCATCATAGTTCGATGTGCATTATTGGTTTTGTTGATGTTGTTAAATAAAAGTTTTAAATTTTTGACAACCTACTTTTAATGATTTCGTGTAGTTAGACTTATATTATTTAGTTGTCAGTTGATGTTGAGACTGTGCCACCTGAGATACCTGATTTAATGTAGTATAGGGATGGCCACCCGTTATTATTTTGAGCGGGTTGTCACACATGTCTCCTTCGAACGAGATGTGTAGAGTGGTTCAAACGACAGGACAATATCGTTCTAATGACTTGTCGTCTTAAGATTTTTTATTTAAGACAATCTTTTCTCAAAATTTCGAGGTGTGCATAACCAAAATTACAGAACAGAACAGTAACGTTTTTCTGCACTTGGTTATAAAGGTTTTTCAAGTTAAAAACATCATTTTTGTTTCAAGATACAATCTTTCATACAAATATTCTATAGAGATATTGGTTTAGCACTATCTGGAGTTTTCTCATACATATTGAACATGGTTTTGTCGAGTTTTGGGATGAAGAAGCGGTGAACACTATGTTTCTAATCGTATACAGTTGCCAAAGCTGAACCGGTAGATATCGAGACATACGTGGACTCGTGTGTTCTAGACCTTGCGTAGGTGGACTCTTGCATTGCATTATGGAAGAGCGGTTAAAGCATAAAAGAACATCAAGGCATGTGGGTATTGAGTCATTGAGTAAGTCTACTATTTGTACTTTGTAATACCATATCATAGTGATTGTTTTTCTTGGGTCGTCCGAGGTTTTTTCCCTTAATGGTTTTCCTCGTTCATTGGCATTATGTGTTTTATGGACTTGATTTATTTTACTTGTTTAATCACACTAGATGGATGTTTAGGATTAACAAGATAATATTGAATTAAGTAAAATTGTTTCACGAAATTAGTGCATATTAAAATTGGAAAAATTTTCTTTCTGAAAAAAAAATTCACCTAAAAGCACATTAAAAGGGACCTACAATATATATATATATATATATATATATATATATATATATATATATATATATATATATATATATATATATATATAAGAGAGAGAGAGAGAGAGAGAGAGAGATAGAAGGTGGGGGGAGAATGTTGCATTACCTGGTTCATGGGAAATGACCTAGTCAAAATCAAACCATATACATCATTGATAGATAATTTTAATTTTGTACTTACCTTTATAGACTTAAAGAAGTTGAAATATAGACATGCCTTGAGTATGTTTAATTCAAATGGAATTGTCTTCCATATTTCAAAGACATCAAGTGATTTACCAAGGTTCCATCGAAAATTTCAATCGATGTTGCTCTAGAATTTACCGATTCAATCATCAATCTAGGCAGCCAAATCGAGTCTCTTACATTCTTCAATGTTTGTGAATGAAAAAGCTTCCTCCCCACACATGAAATGTCTACCTGCCATTATTTATTTAATGAAAGAAAATTACAAACATTATTAACCAATGACATATACAAAAATTTAGTTAATTTTACGTTTAATTTTAATATATAAATGTGATATTCCTTATTTTGTAATTTATTCACACAAATTCATGTATGAAAATTTTCAAAATGATCCATAGTTTAGGAATGGTTTGGAAAATTTTGATTTTCTCAAAAGTGGTCCTTTGAAAAATAATTGTAGAAAAATGTGCAAACTTTATAAAAATTGATCATTTTGAAAAATCTTTTCATAGTATATTAAATATTAATATATTATAGGAGGATTTTTTGATATTTTTCAAATTTTTATTATGTTCAAGAATTCGATGAGTTGACTATATATTCTAACCCATGTAAGTGCACAAAATGAATCCAATTACGTGACTTAGATACGTAATATAACTATATGTACATGATCCCAATAGAGTGTGATGCACTTACAAAAATTCACTAAAAGTGATTTACATGTATGATTAACATCATGATATAACACACATAAAACACTTTCGGTATATTTGATGTACTTAATGGGTCAGATGTAACAATATTCTTATAGATTTTATCAATAACTATAGCTTAATTAATGGATGAAGCAAGCATGTTGACAAGGGGTGATCATTATTTAAATGGGAGTTATCTTACTATTGATCATTTTTTACAAGAATCTAAAATAATTGTATTAAATTCTAGAGACGAATAATAAAAGGTTCGGGTTGAATCAAATACTAATTACTCTAAATATGTCATGGATGAGTATATTTCAATGATATCATTAGAGACGTTTTATAGACCAATATAATACGAAAATTATACTATACATTATCTATATGCATTTGAAAATACAATATATCTCCCAATTCAAATATTAATAATATCATTATTTTGTTCCATGGTTCAATATACATACACCACGCATATCTAAGAATTTATTGAAGAATTGGCTTAAACTCATCAGAATTATTTTATATTAATTTAAATTATCACATAATAATGCTCATTTAGGTCACTATTGAACATTTCAAAAATGAGTCAGAAAGAGTACATAGTTTGCTACTTTCATTGATGTGCAAATGTTTTATAATATTTTAATTCGTACGAGAAAGATATAAAAAATATCTCTATTGTTTTTTGTTTTTTTGTTTTTTTTTAAATTTCAATATCAAAATATTTTAATCAAATATCTAATTTATAGTTGAAATCCTGAAGGACAAATCCAACATAGAAAAAACACAAATTGCACAAAGAAGTGAATTTTGGTAATTAAAAATTGTATTAAAATATCAATTAATACAAATACCCACAAATCTTTGCCTACAAAACTACTCATTCATCCACCTTACTTCTCTGAGGAGTTTGGCCCTCTCTTCTTTTCGAAACCAACAACGGCGGTGACGAAACGGCTTGTGAGCGCGACCACGGGGCTTCTTCTTCTTGTCCTGCTTGGCCACCTTTGGGGTTTGGCCTCTCACCTTATCGGCACGAGCCAACGATCCGTGAACCTTTCCCATGGCTGATTTTTAGTTTTCTGGCTCGTCAACTGCTGGCTTCGATAGCTAAATCAAGAAGTAAAAAAAAATCTCTATTGTACATTTCACTCAAAATAAATTTGTGGCATACTCTATGACATGATTTTGTAACACTTTTGTGACTATTTGTAGTAGTTGGTGAAGTGAAATGGTATCAAAGATGAGTGCTAGCAAGTTTTCCTATAAAATGGTTAAACAAAAAATATATAAAAAAATGTACTAAATTAATATTAGTTTATATGTAATTTGTTAATTTTCACAAATTAATATAAACTTGAGAGTAAGTTATATTAAGAAAAAACACAAACTTTTATAGTTATTATTTAGTTAAAATATTAGTGATATGACTCATCGTGTTCTATCTCAATTAATAAGTTTTATAAGAATTAATAATTTATAATCTATAAGATTGTGATTAATAACATTACCGATTTCACGCTTTTTACAAGAGAGAACTTTATTTATAGAGAAAGACTAGAGCGACCCACATATTGTACCATTGAAGCGACCCACTGATGTGGCTGATGCCACATCAGCCAAAAACACAGTGAAGTGCACTACTCTATTTATTACTCTCCTCTTTTTTTATGTCACATTTTACTTTCCACTTTTATTAAATAAAAAATAAATAACTCATAAAATATAATTTATTTTAAAATATAATTCATATATTTGAACTCCTCTCAACCCAATGTATCAAATGAGACCAACAACTATAGATAATTTCAAATTTTTTAAAATGTTATTTTTACATCCAATATTTTATTTTTCAATGTTAAAAATTAAATAACTCATAAAATTAATTTTGTTCAACACGAATTTACATATATGGACTCCCATCAATACGATCTATCAAACGAGAACAAAAAAATTTAGGTAATTTTAAAATTTTGTTTTTACACCCAACAGTTTATTTTTCAACGTTAAAAATCACGTCTATCACAAAATAAAAAGCCGTTCAGAACGAAATTGATATATTTTGACTCCCCTAACTTCTATTTGTCAAACGAGACCAAACACCTATAGGTAATTTCAATTTTTTTTACACAGCGTTATATTTTTCCACGTTAAAATTACGCTTATCACAAAAAATAAGTTTGTTTAACCCGAAATTTATATATTTTGGACTCCACTCAATGTCCAAAATATGTAAATTTCTTATTAAACTGACTTACCTTTTGGACAACAAGTGGAGTCCAAAATATATAAACTGTTGAAAAATAAACTGTTGCATTTAAAAATAAAAATAAAATTTGAAAATTACATACAGTTGTATGATTTCATTTGATAGATCGCCTCAAGGGGAGTCCATATATATATAATGTTGAAAAATAAAATACTGGGTGTGAAAATGACATTTTAAAAAATCTGAAATTATCAAAAGTCGTGTTAAATGAACTAATATTTTGTGAGATGTATAATTTTAACATGGAAAATAAAACGGTGTGTGAAAATAAAATTGTAAAAAAATTAAAATTACCTATAGTTGTTTGGTATCGTTTGATAAATAGCATTTATAGGAGCCAAAATATATAAATTTCGTGATGAATGGATTTTTATTTTGTGAGAGATGTGATTTTTTAACATTGAAAAATAAACCGTTAAGTGTAAAAACAAAATTTTAGAAATAAACTATAGTTTTTGGTCTTGTTTGATAGATCGCCTCAAGGGGAGTCCATATATATAAAACTCGTATTCAACGGAACTAATTTTATGAGTTATTTAATTTTTAACATTGAAAAAAAAATATTGGGTGTAAAAATAATATTTTAGAAAATTTAAAATTATATAAAGTTTTTCGACTCATTTAATAGATTGTATTGGGAGGAGTGCAAATATATAAATTATATTTTAAATGAAATTATTTTTATGAGTTATTTATTTTTTATTTAAGAAGAGTGGAAAGCAAAATGTGACATAAAAAGAAAGAAAAGAAATAGGTCGTATATAGGTAGTATACACAACAAAAGAAATAGGTCGTCCTAACTGTACCCCCTCTTAACTGAGGAAAAGGAAACTAGTCTACCTTTTGTAACTCTTCCATAAAATCTACGAACAAAAGAAGGGACGGTCAGTGACTTTTCTTATGCCAGATTAGAAGCGTACTCAAAAAGGTATAACGAAGTCTAGATGGAGCGAGTTCTTCCCTATCGAAACACCTTTTATTCCTCTCCTTCCACACCGTTCAAAGAATGAAATGAGGGACCATCCCTCAAACATTCCTGTCATCCTTCCATAGGGATCCTTCATTCCATCATCACCTCGCTCACCTTTTGAGGTATGACCCAATGAACACGACATAAAGATAAGAAAATTCTCTATAACACCCTTATCACTCGACAATGCAGAAGTAAATGAGTACTCAACTCGTCCACCTCCTTACATAACAAACATCTAATGGACATCCATACCCCCCTCTTTTATATCCTTTCTAACAACAATATCGCCTGCCTAGCGGGGGTCCAAACAAAGAAAATGACCTTAGGAAGTGCCTTAGACTTCCATACTTCCTTCCACGGGAAAGAAGCATTCCCATGTCCCCTCAACATTGTGTAAAAGTTATTAACCGTGAAGAGTTAATCCTTTTTGTGCACCCACTTCAAAACTTCATCTCCTCCAATCAGCATCAACACCGCATCCAATCAATGAAATAATGACTCTTCCTCCTCTAATTACTAATCCCGTAAACCCTTATACACCTCAAATTCAACACCATACGATCCCATACCCTCACCCTTTGATCCTACACTAAACCTTCCTTATCCCTACCAAGACGGAACATCCCTAGGAAAATATTCTCCAAAGTGCCATCCTTCCCTTATTTGTCCCTCCAGAATTTTATTGTATTCCCACTCCCTAGAAAGAAGAAAGTGACTCGAGAGAATTCTTCCTATCCCTGAGCTATGTACCTCCATATTCCCACACCATGGGCTAAGCATCCCACTCTACGACCCCACACGTATGTAAAGACCCACCTCGATCCACCACTACTTTACTCCACAATGGGATATCTTCACTATTAAATCTTTATATCCGTTTGCCTAACAATGCCGTATTAAAGTATTATAAGCTCCTCACTGCAGCACCCCCTCCTTCAACGACTTACAAACAGATTCCCAACTCACTAAGAAGTATATTAATTTATCCTCATTTACTCTCCACTGGAAGTCCCTTGTCATCTTACCCAGAAACTTATGCACAAAGCCCGACAAAGGTAAAACTGACATAAAGTAAATATGAAGACTCGATAAAACACTTTTGATCAAAGTCATCCTCCTCTGTTTTGAAAGAAAGCTATTCTTTTAAACTTCAAATATCCTTTTGACTTTCTTGAGAACCGGATTTTATATCGATGTAGACTTAGATTTCACCCCGAGTGGGAGGCCAAGATAAAGGAAGCATACCGACACTCCAATCTAGTAAATCTGTCAATGAACCCACGTTCTCTTCTCCACTGACTGCATCATCTCACTCTTTCGGGCTTTAATTTAATACCCGACACCTATTCAAAACACAAAATCATAATCTTCAGTGAACTCATTTGATCTTCAATCGCCTCACAAAGGATAATAGTGTCAACTGTAAATAAGAGATGAGAAATCCTGACAGCTTGGGTGTTTTGGACTCCCGGCCTAAATCCGCTAATTTACCTCGCCTCAACCGTACAACCTATCATCCGTGCAAGCGATGCCATCACCAATATAAAGAGGAATGGGGAGAGAAAATCTCCTTCTCGTATCCCTCTATAACTCAAGAAAAAGTGTTTTGATAACCCATTCACCATAATCGAGAACTTAACGAAAGAAATGAAACTTTTCATCCACTTGCACCATTGCTCCACATATCCCATCATCTTCAATAGGTACAAGACAAATCCCCAATTCAGGTGATCATATGCCTACTCAATGTCAAGCTTAAAGATAATACCCGGCTCATCATTTCACAACCTGGAATCAATACACTCATTTTCCACTAGCACCACATCAAGAATTTTCATTTCCCCCACAAAAGTGTTCTGGACTTCTGAAATAAGAGGGTCAATTGTAGCCTTCTAAGTCTGATCGACAACACCTTCTATAGCAAATTATACATGGCCCCTACTAAATTAACAGGCCTAAAGTCTCTCACATTAACCAATCCTGGTTTCTAGGGGACCAAAGTGATGTTAAAACTTCTTACGAATTAGCCCTTATCATCAAACTTACTGAAAATAGCGATCACATCCTCTCTAACCAATGTCCAACATAGTATGTGAAATTTATAGTGAAATCATATGGTCCTAGCGTATTATCTCCACTCATTGTCCTCAAAACCTGCATAACCTCCTCCTCTGTGAACAATCTCTCCAACTTATCTACCTCGACCTTGGAAATGCTACCCATTGGCAACCCATCTACCGTGGGTCTCCAATGTTCCTTAATAGTGAATAGCCTCTCATAGTACTGATTGATCTCCCTTCTTACCTCACCCTCATTGGTGAACTCTTCCTCCACCACTACAGTTTTCCCCATATGTTTAAAGCGACGGTGAGAGTTTGGTTCCTTATGAAAAAATTTAGTGTTCTTATCTCCTTTCTTCAACCATAATGTCCTCGATTTTTGCCTGCAACTGATCTCGTCCCGATCCAACCTCTCAACCTCCCCTTTTCTCTACTCCCTCAACACCTCCTCTTCCCCGGAAAGACCTACCACCCCTTCATTATATCAAAGGCATAAATTTCCTCTATATATCTCTCGATAAGATCCCCCAGATTCCTAAACACGTCTTTATCCCACAGTTTGGTATCTCTTTTGAGGAGACAATTTTTTTTGCTAATGAAAAACTAGAAATACTACCCACTTCATACCCTTACCACCATTCCTTCACCCTAACAACAAAATGAACCTTTTTTAGCCACATAATTTCAAATAAAGGGGTGACCCCTCATTATTGACACACCAATTGATGAGAACTTTTCCTCTCTTTAAAATTCTCTTTGTGCCCGATTTCTCTTAACACGTTATCGGCACGAACCTACAAATTTCGACGACTATCAATCGGAGTCGATTAACAGAAAAAGTTTTTTTTAAACAACAGTCGACAGAAAAGATACACATCTTCTTTATCATGTCTTCACACCTTTACATAATAATAACTTACATAAATAGTTGTATGTTTTAAAAATAATATCTGTAAATATAGATTTGGGTTTAAGGTTTCTTTTTCGTATTCCATTGTAAGTCTTCATCTCCATTATGCGTGAATAATCATTCTAGAGAATAAAAATTTCCTCTTTCATGGCATGTTAGTATATGAATTTATTTTCATACGCAAGTTATATTTTTTTTAACTTTTAAAGCATAAATGATGGTTAATATTAGGGTACAAAAATCGAATCGTACAAGTTATATTTCTTTTATTAAATTTTTTTCTTCAAATTAATGTATGAATAAAAATGAAATTTTGAACCTGAACTTCTAATAAAATATGTCTTAAATCAAAATCTGAAGTTTTGATTATTTATAAGTTCTCAATTCTTATTTAAATTTTTACGGCCTGAAGTTCGTAATTCATGTTCAATTTTTTAACATGATAATAAAATATGCCATAAAATCAAACCTGAAGTTTTGATTTTGGGGACTTGAAATTTCCAGTAATTGGAGCCTGAAGTTCTTAATTACCATTAAATTTGGGACTTAAATCATTATTTATAATTTGAACCTGAAGTTCCAATAATATATACCCTCAATCAAAACCCGAAGTTTTGATTATCTCAATCATGGAGTAAGAGACATTAAACGTCCCCAAAGATTTTTTTTTTAAATCTGATCAAACCTGAAGTTTTGACACAAAAGAGTAGAGACTTTAAAGTCCTTATACTTATTAAGATTGACCCGAAGTTTAATTATTTTATGTGTTGATCTGAAGCTCCAAAAAATAAATAACACGAACCTAAAGTTATAATTATAATTTTGTTATTATGCATTACATATTTCTGATTGTAATTTACTTATTGAAAAATTTAAAAATGTCAAATATCTCTAAACTCGAATTTGAATCCCTTGAAATTTCTGGGGTGAATTATCTTAATTGGTCTCAAGACGCTAAACTCCATCTCAAAGCGCAAAATCTTGATGATGCAATTACACTTAAAAATACCATGTCCCGGCAGGACAAAGATAAGGCCCTGATATTCCTTGGACATCACATACATAATGATTTGAAAAGTGAGTACCTAACTGCGACAGATCCTCTTGATTTATGGAAATCCCTAAAGGAGCACTATAACCATAAAAAATCGATCATACTTCCATGTGCATGCCATGAATGGCTCAACTTGAGATTTTAAAATTTCAAGACTGCGTCTAAATACATTTCTGCTATGTTCAAGATTACCTCCAAGCTAAATCTATGTGGAGAAAATGTAGAGGATGCAAATATGTTGGAGAAAACATTCTCAACATTTCATGCCTCGAATATGCTCATGCATAAACAATATCGAGAGCGAGGGTTTAAAAGGTACTTAGACCTAATCTCATGTCTCGTAGTTGTTGAGCAGAACAATGACTTACTGATGAAGAATCATACATCTAGACCCACTGGATCTGTAACACTCTCTGAAGTGAATGCTAACTATGTTCAGAATAACGAAAGAGGCTGAGGAAATATGCGACGGGGCATGGCAACTCTAGAAGATGTGGTTACCATAATCAAGGCTCTAGACAAAATAAAAAATTCAAGAACCACCAGAAGTGGAATAATCAGAATAATAAAGAGAATCAGAAGTCAAATCCTTAGAATCCAAATGATATTACCTATAGATGTGGTCGCAGTGGGCATTGGACACGTACCTGTCATTCGTTCAAGAAATTTGTGGAAAAATATCAGGCCTAAAAAAAGAAAGCAGAGACAAACATTGTGAAAGGTCCTGAAGACCATTGGAAACTTGATGATACTGATATCAATTTCAATGATTTTTTTTAAGATGATGATGGAAATGCTATTGATGATGAAACATTTGATAACATGCTTGGAGAACCACTAGAGACGGTCCTGAAGACCTAAAAGATTATGCTTTATTTATTTCTTTATTTTCTTTATCTTTTTTATTGAGACATTAGCAGTTTATCATTAGAGGTTAGACAATTTTATTTAATATATTTATTTTAAGAATTTATTAGTTAATGGAATGATTTTGATCATTTTTTATGCTTATATGATTGGTGGATTGAGTTTCAATTTATATTTAATTATGTTAAAGGTATGGATCCGAATATAAGCGCAAAGATTACACTTGTCTGGTAGATAGTGGGACAACCCATGCCATTTTAAAAAACCAGAAGTTTTTTTCTTACTTAGTATACAATATAGCGAATGTTTCCACTATAGCTAGTCCTGTTAAGATTATTGAAGGCTCCAGAAGACCCCACGCGGTGTTACCTAATGTTACCCACTTATTCATAAATAATGTTATATACTCAAGAAATTCCGAAAGAAATTTATTGAGTTTTAAGGACATAAGAGTGAACGGGTATCACATTGAAACATGTAATGAAGGTAATAAAGAGTTCATTTGCATTACTTCTAGTGTTGGAAGCCAGAAGCTCACACTGGAGAAATTGGTGATCTTTAGGTATGGGATTAGGGTTGGTTTAGGCTAGATTACTCGAATAAAGGGTCGCTCCAATAGAGAGAGAAGATAAATTGACAATAAATTGATAACTAATGCCTAAGACAAAGAAAGGGTATTAAAATGAATTTGCGTCACCATTATATGCAGAACTAAGAAATTGGGATGGTTGGCTATAGTGACGTGGGTGTGTGTTGGTATTGCCAATATGTGCAGGGCTAACGAAATTGGGTCGGTTGAATATAGTGATGGGAATGGGTAATGGATTGATAGCTTTATATGGGCCCGAATACGTGCAGGATTTATAGATAGGTCGGCTGGCTATAGTGGCGTCGCTTCGATAATAAATTGACTAAACGCATTAAATTAAGTTAGTAGCCTTGATAAAATGAAATGTTGTAACTTAAATAACTGAACTGGGATAGTGGGGTGGCTTAGTATGTGGGTAATTAGTATCTTGTTGCTTTATTCACATTTAATTATATCGTTTAATTTAAAATACTCTATTGTGATATTTATCATGTATGATGCTTATGTCTGGGTTTACGAACCCTAAGTGGGAGGAGTAGCTAGTCTTCATGCGGGGGTTCTGACCCATTACATTGACTAATATTTCAGGTATAGTTGCTAGAGTAGCTGCATAGGATGGATTGAATATCTTTGGATTGAAGTTGGAGATTTATTTTTATCGCTTTAGTAGTTTAATTTATTTTCATTCCATCGTTTATTTATGAGACAATCATTTATGGATTTTGGTGGGTTATTCGGTTCCACGGGTGTTTATGAATTTCAGTCGGAGGCTTTGTTGAATTGTTTATCGAGAGCTTTGATCTATCGTTTTGAATTGGATTTTATTTTGAAGTTCGCATGGTGATGGATTTTATTTACATGGACGTTTGTATTCATTGGATTTAGTCAAATTATATATTGTGGAATAAAAGTTTTTAATGTCTCATATTTCTGTCAAATGATGAAAATAATATTTAATTTAATGATGCCTGGCATAATTTGGCAGTGGCTGACGCCAGAGTGCTCGGAATGTTACAAGTGATATAGAGAGGCACTTAAGGATGGTAGATTGTATAGATGTGCAGAATAATATGTTGGCAACATTCAAGTTGACTGGGAATGCGTTGCAGTGGTGGGAGAGTGTCACCACATCTGAGGATAGGAATCGTCTGAATTATGGAGATTTTTTGGTGAAATAAAATGACAAATATTTTCCTTATTTGATTAGGAGTGCGAAGAAGAACGAGTTTCTGGATTTTAAACAGGGTTTCAAGTCAATTGTTGAGTATGAACAAGGAGTTCATAAATTTATCGATGTATGTACCGGATGAGGTGAATACTAAGGCAAAGAAGATGGAGTGTTTCGTTAAGGCTTTGACATGGTCGATTAAGCAAATGGTTTTAGAGAATCTAGCGCACACTACTTACACTCAGGTGGTGGAAAACGTATTTTTGTTATGGAAGGAGAAGGTAAATTATCAAAAGAAATAGGGTAAAAGATATGAGTCGAGCGGTCAAAATGGAACCAAGGCAAGTGGGGAGAATAAGGGTCGCAATGACCAACCGTGTAAGAGGAAGCAAACACGTCAGGATCAACAAGCCTTTCAGCAAGGCAATGGCGTCCAATAGGGTCCTCAGGGATAGGGGTAGGGTAGTAGAGTGAGCGAGAGTCGGGAAGGCATTTAGGACCTTTTAGGGGTGCGTGTTTAGTTTGTGGAGAGGTGGGGCATCGAGCTTCTGGGTGTCTAAAAGCACAGGGTCAGCAAAGCCAAGGGCTTCTATCAATACCAACACCAAGTGCACTGGGAGTGCTAACAACACCAATATTGGGTACGCAAGGACCAATTATGCCTATGGTGTATGCCCTTCATGTTCAGGAACCTTAGGCAGAGGAGGCCCAGCAGGAGACAAGGCGTGGTTAGTGGGATAACATGGTACGTATTATTTTCTTAGATATATCTATGTGTATGCTGAATACATTGTATTTCTTTGTTATGGGATAGGTGCATGTAGGATTGCATGTTTGAGCGCCCAATCGTAGCATTCTATGGGTAGGCTTATGTAAGCCTCCCATAATTTTATCCTCTCATCTACAAAACCTAAACCCTATTAAACACAATTTTCAACCCAAAATTTTAAGACCTAAATCAAGTAATCTCAACGACCACCAAGAACATGTTTTTATTATTTCTGTGACATGAACACAACCATGTAATCAGATTTTCAAGATGACTTATTTACAGGCATGAATGATTCTATTGTTACCCTTAAGTGTTATGCATTTTAGATATTACTAAACTAAAATAAATGATGTTTTCATAAAATAATTTTATCCTCTCATCTACAAAACCTAAACCCTATTAAACACAATTTTCAACCCAAAATTTTAAGACCTAAATCAAGTAATCTCAACGACCACCAAGAACATGTTTTTATTATTTTCGTGACATGAACACAACCATGTAATCAGATTTTCAAGATGACTTCTTTACAGGCATGAATGATTCTATTGTTACCCTTAAGTGTTATGCATTTTAGATATTACTAAACTAAAATAAATAATGTTTTCATAAAATAAAGTAGGAGGACTAATTAGAAAAAAGTGAAAATAATTTCGGGACAATTTTTATTCAAATTTAAAAATATATTTAAGATTTGAAACAATCGAATGCTCTGAACATAGATTTGAAATATGATAGAACCGTGGGACATTTTGCCTATTAAAATTTAAAAAATGAATTTGTAATAATGTTTCGACTCGAAAAATCACAATTCCTATGTGAATATTGTAGATTGGATTTATTATTGCGTAATAGGTTTATAAGCATATAAAAAATGAAATCTTGTGTTAACCGGTAAAATATCACTCGTATAGAATTTATGAACTTTGAAAACTTTTGTGACAATTGGTAAGACTCGTTTAATTATAAAATTAAAAATGGCGTAATTTTGATAATATTCAAATTGGAGAATGAATTGGAATAGTTGTATCTATAAATTGAAAATGTGAATTACTTAAATATTGCTTGTGTTAATATTTCGACATCGCGGTGACGTTGAAATTTTGATGTAATTATGCTTTTTTACCCTTATTTTTAGGTTAACACTCTCTAGGTATGGGACTAGTGAGTGCAAGATCGTATGGTTGGGTATTTTTTGGGTGAGGTTAGATAGTACGTCATCACGTGTTTTTTGTCAGTCTATGTGCGAGACAAGGTGGTGATTTGTGGTATGTATTCTTCCTAAGTGATACGCTAGGGAATACTTGTGGTCTTGGTGATCTCTAGGTATGGGACAAGGGATGATTTAGGATGGATACCCGAAAAAAAGATGGGGCTAATAGACGTAAATGATAACTTGGCAATAAATTGATAACGAGGTGGTGATTTGTGGAATGTATTCTTCCTAAGTGATAGGATAGGGAATACTTGTGGTCTTGGTGATCTCTAGGTATGGGACTAGGGATGATTTAGGCTGGATATCCGAAAAAAGGATGGGGCTAATAGACATAAACGATAAATTGACAATAAATTGATAACAAATGCCTAGGGCAAAGATCCCGTATTAAAATGGATTTGCATCGCCAATATGTATAGAACAAATGAAATTGAGTTGGCTAGCTATAGTGACATTACTGTGTGTTGGCGTCGCCAATATGTGTAGGGCTAACGATTATTGGGCTGGTTGGCTATATCGACGTGTCGTGTGTGGAACATCGCCTAGATGTGTAGGGCTAACAAAATTGGATCGGCTGGCTATAGTGATGGGAATGGGTGTAATGGATTAATAACTTTAAGTGGACCCGAATATGTGCAGGATCATTAAAATTATTATTCTTTTGGGGGGAAGGTTAATTTTAAATCGACTTTCTTGTATTCTTAATTATTTTATAATCTTTTTTAGTTTTTTAAATAAATTTTATTATGTTCTAATTTATATTTTTTTGTTTTATAATTCATTAAATTATTTTTCCTAAACTCAAAATAATTTTTAGTTTTATTCGAAAGTTTCAGTTTCAAGTATTGAATAAATTTTCTTGAATTCTAAATAAATTTTGTAGCTTTTTGGCATTTTAAGTTATTTTTATGTTATTTTTCGCATTGCCTCATTTAGTTGTGTTTCTTGAGAACTTATCTCACATCATCCACCAGTAAGTTGCCATATCGGAGTTTTATTAAATTGGAGTAATGGTGTTAAACACATGGGTTCAATTGTGTAATTTAATTTGTCTCGGGGTTTATTTGGTCAAATTAAAATATTGAAGTTAAAATTACAAATAATCTTCAATTTTCAAAATTTGTGGTGTTTTTTTATTATATTATGTAATTATTGTCATGTTTAATCCTCGTTGTTGGGCTAGACCAATCCACATGCTTGGTATGAATTAATTCAAAAAGGGAGTTAAATGATGTAAAACTAGGCCTTTTTAGCTCTTCCAAATTTATGGATGGACCATCTTAAGAACATAACACTATTTTACATGATAGTTTTAACACAATAACAAAGCATATTTTAAAAAAGTGATAATTTCAAGGCTTTTTTCCTCTCAAATTTATGACAGTAGTTTCAACAAGCGGTTTCTCGCGTCGCATTCCATATGTCAACAGGGACCTTCACCCTTCGTTCGTAATGTCACAAAATATAGTATTGCGGTATTATTTATTATTTAACATGAACAAAAAATTATTTTTTGGTTGTATAGAACCTCCTCACATATTATGTCACAAAATTAATTTTTTATTCGACACGAACATGACTCATTTATAATACGATGTTATACATCTAACGGGAGTAAATTACTAAATATCATTATTAACACGAATAATAATTTTAAGATAAACATAAGAAGACTTTATGTGAAAAAAATCCAACGTGATTATAAAAATCACATAGATGTAATATCGCTAAGCGCGAAGATGGTAGGGAGACCTCCTAAGATCCGTTGCGTATTTCTAAAGCACCTTACTAAGTTGGTTCAAGGAGAGACATTATGCATCTCTTCCGAGCTTTCTGAAATTTGTGGAGGAGCTACATAGTGACTTGTAGATTTAGTTTGTACTCTGGTTGAGGCTCTCTTATTTTAGTTATTTATGTCCTTTCTTAGAAGTAATTATAGTCCCTCTATACGGGTTACATTCCCTAAGCGAATTATGGTCAATGCAACATTTGATTATAAAAAAATATACAACGAATACAATAAAAAACCTAAAGGAAAATCAAAGACCCGCTATAGATAGGTTGGTTCACTTTAATTAGGGTTTATAGCCCTGATCTATATCATATGGAGAAAGTTAGAGCATTTCTAATTCAAAGGAAAATTATGAAATATGAGCAAATGAGAAGGTGTTGTTTATAGACATGCTGACTTTTGATAATGTTAGCACTATCTAAAGATATATTTGTACCTTTTGCTATTATAAGATAAACAAATTTCATAAAATTTTGTAACCCGTATTCATGGAAGGAAAAAAAATCAATATGATTTTTGGCCAAAAATTATAACAAGAATTGTAATATTATCTAAAGATAATTGTCTCTATCAATTGTCAGGGTGAGCCTCTTGTACCATTTTTTTTAAAACACCATCTCCAAAGTCATTGACATATTTGTAAAATATTATTTGTCATTTGCTTTATTATTTTTGGCTCTCTAGAGCCGTCAGTATATTTGAAAAAGTATTTTGGGCTAGCAAAATAGTTGCAAACTGCTGCAATCAATTTTTCGATCCCGAAATTGACAAAACGAGGTTCCCGTTGCACTTCACTTACCGCGGGTTCCTTATTTTTCTATCTTTCCATGTTTTTTGGTAGTTCTTATTTTCAAAAAAATTCCCACACTTCGAGCGTCATTACACTTGTCAAGGGAGAAATAATTTGCTTATTGTCTTTAATCATTTGAACTTTTGGGGGGAAATGTAATTGAGCATTTGAGTGTGCAAAAATGAACAAATGCATTGGAGATAGTCTTATTCTCGTAAATAGTGGAAGTTTTTCAATTTTGAACTTTTTTCTTATTCTAGTCGACTTTATATATTTCCCCACACTAAGTTTCTTAACTCCTTAAAGTATACCTTGTATGTTACAGTATAGATAAACCTAACACGTCTACATTACAAAATTCATGTATACGTTATAAAATGACATGTTTAAAATTAAAGGTTAATTGAATTTTAGTCCCCACTAGTTATGCCCCTTTTGCGTTTAGCTCTCAATTAAAAACTATTATTTGATCCCCAATTTGGACCTCTCTGTCAATCAACCGTTAGTGGAGGCTATTTTGATCGTGGAGGCTAAACATTCAATAGTTTTTATTGACGAACGAAACTAAAATAGGTATAACTAGTCAAATTATTTCACACCTTTGAGTACTCCAACTTCGGCGCTAAATTTACTTGGCCACAAAGTACTCCAATATGGGCACCAAATTTACTTGGCTAGACAGTACACCTATGAGTGTAAATTCTACTAATATTTTTCTAATGCCCCAAAAAGCAAGAGTTCTCTCTCTCTGTCTCTCTCTCATCTTGATTTTTCCCTCTCTTCTCTCTCTCAACTTGATTTTCTTCTTATTCCCCCCCCCCCCTCTCTCTCTCTCTCAACCTGATTTTTCTTTCTTTTCTCTTTCTAACTTAATTTCCCTCTTATTTTTCCAATGTATCACTAGAACTCTATGTATTTTTCGGCTTACACTTGCAAGTATTACTAGCACTCTGAAAATACGCACTCTGTAATTTTTGAATCAGACTTACAACACCACTCTCAAAATACCTACTCTGTATTTTCTCTGTTAAACACTCCAAGTACCCCAAATTGGGCATCAAGTAATCCATTCATATTCATACTTTTAATAGACTTCTCTTACTCAAGGGAGTAACGATATAGAGAATTTAGAAAACCATTAAAAAATAATATTACTAATATGAGGGGGTAACCAGAAAGTTAGGATATAAAAATAGAAAATAATCGATTTAGTAAAGAGAAGGAAAAAAATTGTTCCTAGTGTTTTTTTTTGGTCCCTAATTAAAAACTATCGTATGCTTGACACCCAATTAAAAATTATTATACATACAATAATTTTTAATTAAAGATTAAATACAAAATGAATATAACTGGTATAAGTCAAATTCAAATAACCTTAAATTTGACGTAAACATTATTGAAAAAAATATGGTATACACTACACATGGGAATTGCAGCCAAAAGACTTTTTCTTCATTTTTAACTTATAAAGAAATAATTGTGCATTATTTTAGTGTGTTATTCGCAAATGTCATATTCTATCAACGTTTATATATCTTATATCATTTAGTTATATATAAATATAATTATCTGTGGTAATGCTATACACTATTTTATATTTTTTTGTTGATGCAAAGTTTGAAAAGACAGAAAATCTTACGATGCTTTTTTAATTTTAGTGAGTCTTGTCCCATATGCATTACCGCCGTGTGAAATTAATGCAATAAAATATATGAAAAGTTACAGTCAGATCAAACCGATAATTGATGGATCCATACATGCATGTCAAGTAATAATTAAACCAAATGAGCTTTCCATCTAATGGAATGGTTGTCCATATCTAACAACTGCATTTGTACAGTGCCCTACACACACATATATAATCATTAGCCTAAAAAAATGAACCCTACAAACTTTCCATGCAACTTCTTACATTATTGACAGTAATCATTTATTTGATTTGATTTAATTTAATTCACGTGAGAGTTAAAAATAAAAAGAAAGACATGGGTAATTAAATTAAGAGTTTTTGCATTTAGGTCTAATAATTTTGTTATTAATCTTTTTAGGGCTATTCGGAAATTTAGAATCAATCCACGTACGCTTTTAAGTTTATGCAAAATAAAAGATATTTGGTAAGAAAATATAATTAAATACCACTAATATGCTTACACTCGGATACATTAGTTCAAAAGTTGTGAATTTTGATTTTATTTGGGGCCATTTGAGAGAATGGAATGAAAATTTGTGACGCCAAATCGGAAAATTTTGAGATTTGAAAATCTTATAATTTTTTATTTCTTGAAATTTTCTAAAGACTTACATTATAGTACCATCAATTCGATTTTCAAAGTCATATTTTGACTCAAGACGACATGTCAAGATATGAATACTAAATACTAAAGATAAACTTGATAGAATAACCTTTCTCACATGTGCTGCTATAATGAAGGACAGTTCGACAGCTAACCTTTACCTATTCAAAGTTGGTATAACAGTTCCTATTATACTGGAAGTCTTCATAACGTTCCTATTGTGCTGACAGCTTTGACAACTCAACATTATAGACCTTGTCAAAGGGACTGTTGCTATTCTCATGCAATTATTTAAATATTCGTGCTGGCTATGTTTTATAAATAGTGCAGCGTGTGCATGTACAGTAGTGCAGTGAGCTTTTGTTATTCATATAACAGCTCGATATCTTTGAATACATATCGTAAGTTCAATATTGTTTCCTGACCTCATTCAGGTGTTTTTATTATAAAAGTTATCATGGTATCAGAGCATAGTGGTTCTTCACAAATGACTTCATCTGGGTTGAGTCTCTCTTTGAGCTCTCTTCATCAGTTAATAGCTATTTGTCCCATGGAGCTTAAACCCTCAAATTATCTTATTTGGAGAACTCAAATGTTGCATCTAATTCAGTCTTTAAAAGTGACTCATTTTCTTTATGATGAGCCACCTATGCCTCCTACAAGTGGGAAGAACAAAGAAGTGGACACGGAGCTATCTATATATGCTGTTTGGGAAGAAAAAGATTATCTTTTAAGAAGTTGGATTTCGGGCACAATGAGTGACGAATCTATGTATTTAATAGTGGGTTGCAGCACTGCCAAACAAATATGGAAAACTCTAGAAGATCAGTATCTTCAAGTTTCAAAAGAAAAGGAATTTTCTCTCAAAGAACAATTGCGTAATATATCAATGGAAGGAAAAACCATTGATGACTATGTCAAAACATTCAAAGAAATTTGTGATGGACTTATGGCCATTAACAAACCTTTGGATGAAGATTCTAAAGTTATCACTTTTGTCCAAGGGTTGGGAGTTAAATATAAAACTTTTCGTACTCTTATGATTGGAAAACCCCCGTATCCAACACTTGGACAACTCATAACCGCTTTAAGAGGTTTTGATATGAGAGAAGAAAAAGAAGTAACACCTACTTCTCAAGAACATACGTCCACTATGGATTCCTCCTATGCTTTTACGGCACAAATAGGAGGATATCAAGGAAATAGTAGAGGAAGAGGACGACAAAATAGAGGCAGAGGAAACTATGGAGGATATTTTGGAGGAAACTACAATTCAAGAGGTCGTGGATTTCGACCAGCAGGTTATTATCCTAACACTACTTCTTTCTTTAATCAGAATGGCAGGTATGACATCAATCATTTTCTTCAAACCGACACAATGCAAGGCATGGGACAAAACCCACGGCCTTTCCATCCAAAAGGAATAAATTTCAGAAACACAAATCAGTCACAACATAGACAAGAAAACCCCACAACACAAGTGGAGTGCCAAATTTGTGGATCCAACAAACACAAAGCACTAACATGGTACTATAGGTGGGATTTCTCCGTTGGTGCCCCAGGTAACACACAAGCAATGATGGCTACCCAACAATATCCCCTTGAACATAACATGTATGTGGACTCAGGTGCTTCTACTCATATGACGAACACAAAAGGTAACATTTCAAATTTAAAACCATATTTTGGTAATAATAAAGTAGTAATAGGTGATGGATCTCAATTAGACATCACACATGTGGGTGAAAAGAGAATAAATGGACTCACCCTTAAAGATGTTCTTGTTGTCCCAAAACTTAAAAACTCACTTATTTCTGTGTCTCAACTTGCTAGAGAAAATGAATGCACTCTTGAATTTACTGACAATGATTTTGTTGTTAAGGACAAGAAGACCAAACGAGTGATGGCCAAAGGAACTAAACAAGGGTCTCTATATGCCTTTGATGAAAACAACTTTCACGCATTATTTGCAAATCAAGGGAGTAAGAGTAGTGATGATATTTGGCACATGAGACTAGGGCATCCTAGTAGCCAGACTTTAAAAAATTTATCTAGAAATAAGTGTCTTGATGTTACACATTGGAATAAAACCTCTACTGTTTGTGTTTCTTGTCAAATGGGAAAGAGTTGTAAGCATCCCTTTAATTTGAATGATAAAATTTCTTTAGAACCTCTTGCCAAAATTCATTCCGATTTATGGGGACTGACTCCCATCAGTTCATCTCAAAATATGAAGTATTATGTTGTATTTATAGATGATTATTCAAGATATACTTGGTTGTTCCCTCTTAAAAACAAATATGATTTTTATGAAACTTTTCTCAAATTTCAAAACATGGTTGAAACTCAGTTTGATAAGAAAATAAAAAAATTTCAATGTGATGGAGGAGGAGAATTTCAAGTAATTTTTTATTGAACACTTACATAACCATGGAATACTTAGACAAATTTCTTGTCCAGACACACCTGAACAAAATGGAGTTGCTGAAAGAAAGCATAGACACATTGTTGAAACTGCTTTAACCCTTATGTTATATGCTAAAATACCTTTGTATCTTTGGGTCGATGCTTTTCTAACTGCGGTATATCTCATCAATAGACTACCATCTTCCAAACTGAATAAACAAACTCCTCTTTTTAAGTTGTATGGTAAGCAACCTTGCTATGACTCTCTTAAGGTGTTTGGATGTAGATCCTTTCCATATCTTATAGGAAAAAATCAACATAAATTTTCCCCTAAGTCTTTTCCTTGTGTCTTCATTGGATATAGTTCATTACATAAGGGATATAGGTGTTATTATCCCTCTACAAGAAGAGTGTATGTGTCAAGACATGTTGTATTTGATGAAACTATACTGCCTTATGTAACCCCCAATAGATATATGAATTCTAGTGAACAAAGAACTGATATGACAACCTATTCTGAATTTTTAAAAGTCAGAGATAAAGAAAAGTTTTCTCACACAAACCAAATCTTTGCATCAGAGTTGAATGACACTATGTTACCACCCAACAATGATCGCGTAACTTTTACAAACCTGACACCAAATCCCTCTCTACCTCTAGGACAATTAAACAATCCAATTAATACAAAAGAAACTCCTACACGCGACAATCATACTTTTCTTTTCCCTGCTGTAGCACAAGAACAAACAACATCTTGCCCTATTAACTCAGCAAATGGAAATGCTAACCTTTTATCCAGTAAATCTTCAGTGGATAATAGTGCTAGCCTAAATGAATATGGGACTGCATTATCCAGTCAACCTATCATGCAATCTAGTCCCACAATTCCTTCACATCAATTAAATTCGCCTGCAAAAGACCATACTAAATCCCTTCACCTAGTACTACCTTCTCATAAAGACAACAGTGCACCTCCTTTAGGATTTACTCCAAACCGTATACTATCAAGTCACCTACCAGACCAGCCTTTGTCCCCATCACCTTGGCTTTTTAACATTCCTAAAACTCCTAGCTCTTTACCTAGTACACCTACTCATTTTATTCCACCTAACACCATTTACAACCCACAGGGTATTCAACTATCTATACCTTTAAACTTTGACCCAACTCCTATAATTCCAAATAAACATCATATGCTAACTCGATCCAAATCAAAACAAACGTCTAATCCCTCTTCTCTTACAGCTCTTTAAACCACGCTTACATTACCTCCTGAACCTAAAAATTACAAAGAAGCTTTCTCTGATCCAAAATGGGTTAAGGCTATGCACGAGGAACTTACTGCTCTCCACAAAATTCACACTTGGACTCTTATCCCTAAACAACCACATATGCATTTAATTGGATCAAAATGGATTTATAAAATCAAATTAAAACCGGATGGAAGTATTAAAAGATATAAAGCAAGGTTGGTAGCTCAAGGGTATAATCAAGTAGAAGGTATTGATTTTTCAGACACCTTTAGTCCTGTGATAAAACCCACTACTATTCGAATTGTTCTCTCTATCGCCATAACTCATGGATGGTGCATTAAATAATTAGATGTAAAGAATGCTTTCTTACATGGAAAATTGAAAGAACAAGTCTATATGAAACAACCACCTGGTTTTATTCATCCTTTGTATCCCCTTCATATTTGTGCACTACGAAAAGCTATTTATGGTCTTAAACAAGCTCCAAGAGCTTGGTTTGATAAATTTAGCACATTCCTTATCAATTATGGCTTTGTATGTAGTAGGGCAGACACTTCTTTATTTATTTACCATTCACCTTTTGGTATTATTCTTTTATTATTATATGTAGATGATATTCTAATTACCGGCAGTCAATCTCATCTTCTTCAAAGTTTCATTACCAAATTAAGTACTGGTTTTTCTTTTAAAGATCTAGGAGCTCTAAGTTATTTTCTTGGAATGCAACTCTTTTCAATTCCTGGAGGTTTTCAGCTAAATCAAAGTAACTACATAGAGAAACTTCTTGCTCAAGCCAACATGACTCATGCCAACCCTGCTATAACACCTTCTCTTCAAAGAGAATCAACCAATGCCACTGCTACTATGCTCTCTAATCCAACTGACTATCGATCTCTAATTGGGGCCTTAGAATACTTGTGTCTTACTCGGCCAGATATTGCTCACATGGTCAACAGTCTGTGCCAACATATGCATGCTCCCACTACTTCTCATCTAGCTCAAGTTAAACGACTACTTCGATACCTAAAAGGCACAATCTCTTATGGTTTGAAATTTCTTCAACAATCAACTCTCTCTCTATGGATTCTCGGATGCGGATTGGGCAGGATGTCCAACTATAAGAAGATCTACATCCGGGTGTTGTATTTTTCTTGGTGCAAATTTTATCTCGTAGTCCTCTAAGAAATAACTTACTATTTCTCGTTCTAGTTGTGAAGCGGAATATCGGTCTATGGCAGCAGCCACGGCTGAGCTCACATGGGTTTCCTCCGTTCTTCAATAAATTGGTGTCCGTCAAGTTACACCACCTACTTTATTTTGTGACGACATAAGTGCTATCTACATGTCCATAAATCCGGTGTTACATGCTCACATTAAACATATTGAATTAGATTATCACTTTGTTCGGGAAAAAAGTTGCTTCTGGAGATTTAATCACTCAGTATATTTCATCGAAACATCAACTTGCCAACATCTTTACCAAACCTTTATCCACACCTTCTTCCTTGAATTTTCATTTCAAACTTGGTGTATGGCGTTTACCCACATCAAGTTTGAGGGGGGAATGATTGAATAACCTTTCTCACATGTGCTGCTATAATTAAGGACAGTTCGGCAGCTAACCTTTACCTATTCAAAGTTGGTATAGCAGTTCCTATTATACTGGAAGTCTTCATAACGTTCCTATTGTGCTGGCAGCTTTGACAACTCAACATTATAGACCTTGTCAAAGGGACTGTTGCTATTCTCATGCAATTATTTAAATATCCATTGTATACTTCCGTGCTGGCTATGTTTTATAAATAGTGCAGCGTGTGCATGTACAGTAGTGCAGTGAGCTTTTATTATTCATATAACAGCTCCATATCTTTGAATACAATATCGTAAGTTCAATATTGTTTCCTGACCTCATTCAGGTGTTTTTATTATAAAAGTTATCAAAACTAGTATATTCTGTCATCACAATTTTAGCCCCCACGAACTCAACATTTAATACACATTAGAATTTAACTATCATTGTTTATAATGTGTTGCTTGATAATGAAAAATCTAGGCATACTACCTAAAAGTAATAAAATTAAACGTAATCTTATGAATAAATACATTTATCATTAAAAAAATCATAAAATACCAAAATCATAACTCGCATTTTATCCCCAGGAGTGTAAATGTGCTACTCTCACACGGAATAAGTAAAAACAATCTTTATAATTTCATATCGACTTAAGAATAACAAAGCACTAAGAGCATCAACAGTGGTGGAAGTAGAATCCAAGAGATTTTGTAAGTTTAAACAACAGATTGCCTGCAATGGTGGGAAAGAATGAACAAAATCCGTTCATAAATTGTAGACTTTCTCTAAATTTGGAGAACGAATGAAAATTCTGTAAAGGTTCCTACGAACTTCGTTGGTTTGTAGAAATTCCTACGAACAAATGAAATTCGGAAGAAATATAAATAATCATTTCTATTTTTTATTTGGGTTTCTACGAACAACATTTGTCCGTAATATTTCTTACGAACAAATGTGGTTCGTAAGAAGGATGGTTTGTATTTCCTACGAATAACAATTGTTTGTAGGAATATTGGCTACAAATTTTGGTGCTCCACCATTGTGAAACAATACTCCCATGAAAAGATAACTCTGCTTTTCAATTTGGAAAATACCTTTCACGAGCATCCACCTCTGTGGATGCTCTAATAACAACCACGGAAAAAACTTCACTCTTCGTATGTGATAGGCAAACATTTATAAAATAGTATTCCAACTAAAATCCGAGATCTGCATATAATTTTTTCTAATGCACTTTGAGGAATAAAGTTTTTATTATTTACACATTAAAATTTATTTTATTTTCTTTTATGAATTTTGTAAAACAGATTACACTTGTTTTTTAAAACAAAAGCATCTTAAGGAAATCTAAGAACAACAAAAAAACAACACATAAAACTAGGGGTGAACACGGTCCAATTTAGTCCAATTTTTGCCTAGTTATATAGATTAATGTTTTTACATATATAAAAATGTTTATTCATATCTTAAAATGATCGAAATTAAATTCATAGGTTAAATAGATTAATTCAAAAACTATAACCGATCTTTTTATATAGACGACCATGAATCGGACATATTTAATTGTTTTTTAATTTTTGTGGATCGATTTTTGCACCGTTTTCAATGTAACCTTAATTTTCGGTTTGGTCCGGATCAATCCAATTTTGTACCACCCTAAATAATTCAAAAAAATTGAAAAAAAATTATGCTATGAATTACAAACAATTATTAAATGAAAGAGTAATAAATTACTAACCTCAGCTTCGTTGGAGAGACCAAGTTTTGCAACTAGGTACGTCTTAACCATGAAAACTGTCACGTTGTCGTCCCTTATGGATTAGACAAAAAAGAGAAAAACAAACCAAAACCCAAAAAGCAAAGCAAACGTCAGCTTTTAAATCATTTCACTGAAAGCCATCATTAACAAGTAGAAACATCAAAATGTGACATTTGAAGTGATCATCATTTAGCTCTAACGTGCACCATTAAGTTACTTCACTCTAATATACGCCTTTTGTATTTGTGGGAGCTGCACCTCTCCATCCCTATCCATCACATAGCCAAATTAAATTGATCCCCGGTTCACAAAATAATTGATAAATATTAGATGTGTGTGTGTATGCTAGGGTTCAGCCTCGAATGATGTGGAGTGATTTAGATGAAAATGATAAATATTAATGAAGGGAGACTAAAAAAGATATTTAAGTAAAGGGAGATTCTTTTTTTTAGCATAAAAAGAACTTATTTATAAGCAATTAAGAGAAAAAGCTTTTCATTGGGATCTTATAAACGCTAATGGAAAACAAAATAAATTATGAAAATTTACAAAGTTTTGAACAAGAAGCAGGGGACGACTTTAAATTAAACTTGAGCGCTAATTTCTCATTTTTGATTAAGATCAGAATTATATTTATAAACAAAAAGGGAGGTAGATGAAAGTAGATTGCTGATATCAATAAATGTGAACGCTTTTGACATGTAACACAGTGTGAGAATTATAATATATTATATATTGACATACATTTAATTGTTTAAAGGTTATTCTCACATAAAATAGAAAAAAATTAGATTATTTAACACGAGATGTTCACGAGTTTTTCAAAGGAAAAATTAGCACTTGTACTTAGTCACCTCATATCAATTTTTTCACATGTTATTGTCGCATTAGAAAATACGCCAGCAAAACAAAAACAAAAATATTGAATGATCCTATCAACATCGCAGCTAATATGACGTGACATAAGCACTTCATGATTAAATACTTCAAGCAAATACTAAACTTTATTCAATAATGACCCAAGTATTTATTGAATAAATTTTTGTTAATTATTTTATGAGTCGTTAATATCACAAGTAAAACATAAGTTATAAAGAAATATATAGCGTATTTTTTAATTTGAACCTTATTAGCTTCTTTCATAGTCATTTTCAACGCAAGTTTTCACAACGTAAATAGTTTTTGGTAAATATAACAAAATTAGAGGCCAAATGTTCATGTTCCAAAAACTTTTGACACCTATATTCAAATACAATTACAAATTTAAGGCTAAATCATAATATGTCATTGTACAAAAATCTCTGATTTGGTTTGATGTAAAAAATTTACATTTCTCTTTACTAATCTTAAAAATGCTTAAAACTTGAGCGGCAAATTGCAACTACTCAAACTAAGAACACGGCTAGAGCTTTGCATGGTTTTGACACATTTTTGTGATACACTAACACATCCTATTCACATTTATTAGTATTTATGTTCACAAAATCATTTATACATCAATCAATACGAGCGTGATATTTCACCTTATCTTTCAAAATGTATCGCTCATAATGTGTTTGAGAATTAAGGGGCAATAGGTTGTATCGTGTCGATTACGTGTCGGATCTATTCGGATTCGTATCAAAATTAAATCTATCCAAACTTGATCCATTAAACTTTTCATGTGTATCGTGTCGTGTCTTATCGGATTCATTTCGTGTTTGGATCCATTTTTTACTTAATGTGTAATGTCGTGTATTTATATTAAATCGCTAAACCCAAACTCTTTTCTTTAAATTGTCTTATTTAACGGATCCACCCATCAAGCACCGTATTTGTTAAGGTTTCATTCAAACCTGCTAAAAAATCACGTGGATCGTATCGTGCTATAATTTGTCACCTCTAAATATTCGTCAAAGTAAACATATATTATGAAAATAGAGAAAATGCAGTTACCTATTTAACAAGGGTCTGAGCCTAAACCACAAGCCAGGCTCGAATTTGACAGGATAATTATGGGTGTCTTTACATACCCCAAAACTTCCACTTGAATCTCCATGCAATGGCCATGGTGATAATGACGGTGATCCAAACAACACATATGATGACGGTGATGTCAAACCTAAAGCCATTCTCACACTCATATTATCAAACCCTAACCCTAACCCTAATCTTAGTTTTGTCTCTAACCTTTTTCCAGTTTGGGATTGTTGTAACGAGAAACAAGAAGAAGAAGGGTTTGAACCATTTTGCACTTTCGATTTTTTGAAATTTGGGCTAAACTTTAACCCTAAACCTAGCTCAAGCCAATCAGCTTCTTCAACTTTTTGTCTTGGGGGTTTTGAAGACGAGGCCATGAAGGGATGGCAGATACTTTTTCTTTTGTGTTTGTGTCATGGGTGTATATATATATAATAAGAATCAAAACCCTAATTTGTTTGCTTTTAAATATAATAATAAATTGGGAAAAAATAAAAATCTTACGTTTTCTCACACTCAAAGTGTCACTCTTTACCGAGGCACTCTCTCTCTCTCTCTCTATATATATATATATATATATATATATATATATATATATATATATATATATATATATATAGACAGGGTGTGCGACAGTGGCAGGATCAAGCATGAACAAATTATCAGTCCTTGGAAATCATTTGGCTTTGTAAATGTATGAAATATTGTAACAAGGATTCGGGAAATAGGTTAATAAATATTTTGTTTATAGTTTTAATTTTTATTTTTAAATAAAGTTATTGGTGCGGATTTATATTCATTAAACATTAATTAATTACAATATTGCACGTAAGTCGACAATTTAAAACTAAGGACTAAAAATGAAAACAAATGTATGTTATCATATATCTATAATCAATATTATTTTAAGTCCTACAAGTATATAATTTATTTTTTTTATAATAATTTTTTTTAATTAATTTTTTTTGTGTGGTACATAAATATTTCACGAATTCGATAATAAAAATTTAATTTAAAATTAGATTATATATTATTTTTTAAAAATTGGTCAAAATAATTTTGAACAGTTTTTTTTCCATAATCTTTTTAATATTTTAAAGATATCGATTAGCCGAGTGATTTTTAAGCTTATCCTTATTTGACTGTATGGTTGTTTCTGAACAGTTGTAAAACTAAGGATTACGTTGTTAGTTCGTTTCTAAGATGCACGCAACATAGCAAAAATATTGTACTTCTAGCTGTGTGTGTGTGTGTGTGTGTGAGAGAGAGAGAGAGAGAGAGAGAGGATTACGTTTAATGATTTTCATGTTTGTGCTCTTGGAGTTGGAAAATGTCTTGTACGATTGCATGGATAATTTTGAAAAACCATCTTCTTATCTTTTGCTCGCTAACTTTCATCTTCAAAAGCAAAAATGGAACTAAGGGGTGTCAAGTTTAGACAAGGGTATGATAATACGTCATGACACGATGTGAAATTGATCCAAAATTAATATATTTTATTGTGTTCGAGTCGTGTTTGTGTTCATGTTTTTTAACACGAAGTTGAATTGTGTCGTGTCGTGTTCGTGTCAAAATTATGAGCGGTGTTAATCGTATAATCGTGTCTTGTCGTGTCAATCAAGTTTTTATTCGAATTTTCGTGTTTATTTATGTTTAATTTATTGTAAAATTTAAGAAGTCGTGTTATTTGTGTCGTGTCGTGTTTTGTCATGTTCTCTTTGGGTGGTATTCGTGTCAACTAAAAAAAATACGAATTCGTGTCGTGTCGTGTCCAAAAATTCCTTGTCGCGTCCAAAAACATGAATTTCCACCCCTAAATAAGCCTTAGTGTGTGTATGAGAGAGAATGGGGTAAAGAGATAGAGTGTGAGTAATTAGTTATGGAATTTTAAATCTCTTCATTACATTTTCTTTTGGGATTCGTTCGCCAATCCAATTCCAAGTCATGAAAATGAAATTTTAAGGTCAATTTTAATTCCACGGAATTAAAACTGGCATTCCAATTTCAATTCCAAGCATTGGAATTGAATTGTCAAATGGGCACTTAGAGTAATAATACTCGTAGTATTACTTTGTACCGGGTTAGTATTAAATACATTTTATATGGCTTGTATCCTAATGGGACTCACACCATAGTACATGTTATATAAACGTATTTGGTACTAACATGATATTAAGTATCTGTGTGTGTAACATTATTCTTTCTTGATCTAATACATTTTCAAGGCACTAAATAATACGAGTGATCAAAAAATGACTGGACCAACAAACTGGATGGAACTTTGTCGAGTCAATATAACTTTCTGAAGGATTAATGTGCGTAAATATGTTTTAGGAATGGAAATTCTTAACATGGACTTTTTTGGGTCAAAGATGCACCAAATCATATTGACTTTTTTTTAATGCCCCAAGTCTTTTTTCATTATTGACTACATATATTTAGACAAATATACCCTCACGTATACCCATATTAAATCCACTTACTCTCTCTCTATAAAAATAAACACATAATCTCATACTCTCTCTCTCTCTAACAACCCCACTTTCACCTCCACCCCCACCCCCACCCCACCCCACCGCACTGGAAACTCACCGAAAATAGCCCATCAAAAAATCTCGCCGGAGGCCACCGAAATTCTCGCCGGAGTGTTTCTCTCTCTCTCTCTCACTTCATCTATTTCTTTATTTTTTTTGTCCGCGCCAGTGGAACCATCACCGAGCTGGAGAAGAAGAGGTTTCGCTGGAAAAAATTGAGATTTTACAAAAACAGATAAATTTATCTGTTTCGATTTTTCGTCAAAAAATATCGAATAGGGGTGTTGTTTGATAGATCTCGACGAGTAGATTCCAAATATATAAATTTTAAGAATTTTGGATTTGTAGATTTGAAGTAATGGGCTTTTAAAGATTTTGTGGTTTTTTTTTTTTAAAATGACGTTAAGAGCTGTAAAGAGTTATGAGGGTGATTTTGAGGGTGTATTTGTCATTTTAATATGCTGAGTTGACAAAATAGGACCTTTGACACCATTGACTTAGTCAAATGATCTCTTGCATCATTGACCAAGTGAATGGGACTTCAAAATAATTACCTCAAATATTAAAGCTTCACGTGAGTATTTGTTCCTTATTAAATGTAAGTCGGAACTCTGTCCCTACTATTTGTATATTCTTAATTTGTCCCCTTAAGACGCATGTTATTATGATCCTTCTTAAATTAATTCGAAATCATTACAAATATATACCATGTAGGACGTCACCAATGAAAGGTTTCTTAGACCTATGAAAATCAAAGTTGCTATTAAACAGTTAATCAAATATACAAAAATATTAGTCAAATTTTAAAATTTTAGGTGGTGGCACTATACCTAAATTCCAATATGCTAAGGGGCAAAGGTTTAATTTTTAAAAACTTGGGTGGGGGAACTTGCCCTACTCGGCCTCCATATAGCTTCACCAAAGTATGTGTTATCCCTCCAAAGTACCTAAATTCTTTTTTTGGGGCGCAAGAATTTATTTATTTATTTATAAACAAATAGGAAAAAAAGGTAATTTTGGATTCATCCGCGAATTTTGCAAATACATCCGCTCGAAGATATTAATAAGTTAATCCACAAATATGGGTTATTCCCGTGCCTAAAAATACATATCCCATTTTGATGGATTAGCTTAATAATACTTTTGAGTGAATGCACTTAGAAAATTTGTGGATGGATCTAAAATCACCCTGAGAAAAAGCCTCTCCCAGGGCTCTTACAAGCGATAAAGAAAACAAATTAAGAAAATTTGTGAATTCTTAAACGAGAAGAAGTCCTTAAATTATAATTTAGACCCGATTTCTTCTCATAAGTTAAGGTTGGGAAAGAATCCACTTGAGAATTTTGTATTCCTATGAAATTTGATGAATCTTCCAATTTTCCTAAAGCCTCAAATGAATTACTGACTTGAATATGATTTTGATTTTTACCACATTTTCCCCAACCAATTCTTCTGTGATAGCACGAACTTGGGAATCATTCTTTCAAATATCCGCATATAAACTAAGTTCGTTACTTTATTCTATATCTTCTTCTTACACTAAGTTGACTATTTGAGCTGATAAAACCTCATTTAAACTTGGAATATCTTCAAATGGAGACATATCATCATAAGAGTCGATTGAAAAAATGTCATTATCCACTAAATAAATAGGGGCTTTGTATATTTAGGACATATTGTAATATGTATTCCGAAAAGAGGACAACAAACATTTTGTTTTCATTTTTAGTCCCTATTTTTTAATAAATCCGTTGACGCGGACCCATCAACCAATCACAGCATGCCATGTCAGTCAATAATTTAAGAATAGGAATTAAAAATGGAAAAAAAATGTTTACTGTCCTATATTCATAACCAATATTATTTTAATTTAAGTTCTAAAAATGCATAATATAAAATAAATATTCTGATTTATATTCACTAGTTTAGGGTTTGTTCATATGTATTCTTGTCCTTTTGAAATTTTCATTCTAGAAGAAGACTCAATCCCCTCTTTCTCAATTGAGTATTCCAGAAGATTAGGAGACTTTAACTTGATTATTTCTTCATTATCCACTAAAGCAGCTCTATCTAGACTGGTGTGATCATTAACCTCTTGAATGTCAATTTCATTTCCCCCCCCCCCAAAAAAAGGAGACTACCGGGTGTTTGATATTCACCTCGCCCAATATAGGCACTTGGTTTATGGTTGCTTCCTTAAAACCTGCAGAGACTGACTTAAGGTGCATCACACTATCAACATTTTTGTAATATCAACAATTGTTGTAGTTTCAACATTTTTATCTCAAAAATGCTAGATTGACACAATTTTTTAACACATGTGGGTGCGATACAATGGTGTGTCGTATCGGTATTGATTATTGTTTTACGGATGTGAATCCGTATTAACGGCAATAATCAATATCGGTGTGAGACGTGACGATATTGCATCAACCGTGTTAAAAAAGTTTATCGGTGTAAAAGGACTCTTTTTCTCTTTAAGTAAAAGCCCCACGTGTTGTTGACTTGGGATTTTCTAATCCTTCTATAGTTTCTAGCATATTTATTTGAAAAATTGAACTATCTAAATTCTGGAAACCACTTTTCCACCTGATTCGGCTGCCAGAACAGCCTTGACCCCATTTTCATTTCCACCTGATCCAGTTGCCAACTGTGAGATATTGAGTTTTTCATTCGTCTAAATAGCTTTCTGGGTCAGAATTTTTATTCTTGAATTATCAACAGTTTGACTTTTATTTACCAGCTGATTATCATGAGCAACGATTTTTTTTCACTAACACTTGAGAAGTGTCATGCATTTTTTTCTTAACCTTTAGACATGAAGAGATAGAATACCCAATGCTTCCACAAAACTCACAAAAACTAGGGGTATTTTTAATAATTATTTTAAGGATCAAATACCAAAAAGTCTCTCAAATATTTTTTAATACACATTGATATTCCCCAAGTGTAACCTCGGCCCAGGGACACCTACCTCGGTCGAGATGATGGCCGAGACATTGATCGACCCTATGTAGGCCAGGGGCCCACGATATCATCCCTCGGCCAGACCAACCTCGGCCCAGGGCGACACTACCATATACACTTCAATGGACACTACGCACATCGCAGGAATCAACAGCATCCTCATGTACCTGGGTATAGCAACCTCGACCAATAGTAGGCCAAGGTGACAAGGATCCCTGATCACCTTCAACATGGAACCGGTCCTACCTCGGCTTGGGCCGAGGTGATGAGAAGCATTAGTAATCATCAGCATGCTATATGTCCAACCTCGGCTCGGGCCGACCCCAGCATATGTCTCGGCTGAAATCAGGCCGAGACTCCTTATGACACATCTCGGATTGAACGGACATCAAGCCTTTACAGCTCGGCCTCTCCCAGGCCGAGGTCATTCACCAATATGACTGCCAAGCATCTGTTGACATTTGGATAAGGACACCTGGGCACAAATCAGTTGTAACAAGATTATTCTCCACACATGGGGAGAATATTTCATCATCATTCCTTACATGTGACACACTCATGCTCATTGCATGCATGGGGGGTACACTACACCCCCTTGGTACTATATATAGGGGTCATACCCTACCTTGCAAAGGGATCCCAGTTATAAAATCCTAGCTGAAACTGTCTAAATATACAATAGAGAGAGAGAGCTTGAGAGAATTGTATCCATGGCCATTAGTGCCTTCATTCAGTGATATTACTCACACACTCACTGTGGACGTAGGCCAGATTGGCTGAACCACCTATATTCCGGTATTGATTCCTCATATCCTCATCTCCTTCCCTTATCTCTTTATATAACTGTGCTGCCATTGTTATTCATATATAGATCTTGGAAACACCTTATCTGGTGGTGCTGATTCTTAGCATTTTCATTTTGGCGCCATCTGTGGGAACGAGAAGCTATCTCTTCCTCTTTTTCTGCTTAACCTCATCGGAGACTCTGGTGGTGAACCAGGAACCACCCCTTGCGTGGAGCTGTTTCACCATTGAAAGAGGTCCTTTAAGGTATTAAGCTCACTTGCTGCACAAGCTCTTTATTGTTAACACATGGCACCAGAATTACCACCGCCTCTTCCGCCGCCCAGAGGTGGAGGGGCTAGCTCCAGTCAGGCTCCTCCCCAGTCCGAAATGGCGGAGGTAGCAGCAGCCTTGAAATCTTTAGCTGCAACACAGCAAGACATGAAGGAGCAATTTGCCCAGCTCAGCCAAACCATGATGATGAGGCCACGTGGAGTCTCACCGGACATGATAACTTCGACGACAGTTCAGCCTCATCCTGACGCCAGGGGACAACCCCAGGCTCCCATGAAGGACCAACCTGCACCCCAGCAGAGGAGGGACGTTGCTGACCCTAGGCGCTTGCGCCTGGGGAGGCAGGGAAACCCTTGCCCAGAGGACAGGTATGATGACCTAGAAGCTGAAGAGGCCCCGGAAGACTGCTGGGAGCCGTATGAGGTGTTAGATAACACTGTACGACCTCTTAGGCAGAGTCAAGGATGTGTCGGCCAAAGAAGAGATGAGGCCCAACAAAGAGGGTCGGCCTTTGAAAGGTTGAGCAGAGGGTCGGCCTTCGAGAGGTTAGGCCCGGTGAACGACCTAAGACAGAGGCTATCAAGGTCGAGGAGCGCAGCAGGCTCTTAGAGAGGGGGTAGGCAAGGTCGGCCAGACCAAGGCCGACCCTGTGAAGGAAGAGCCAGGGAACCGAAAGAGGTTAACAGTTAGCGTGTTGTGGCTGGGGAACCCTCTGTCCATCGCAGGGAGGTGACAGGGGATAACCTCGGCCAAGCTGAAGAAAGAAGACCGTGGAATGACTCTATCCAATGCCTAGAGGAGAAGATAGGAGACCACATTAAGAGCAGGGACCCATTACAGAGGGGTTACTCAGAGGGATCCCCATTTGTGGCTAGGATAGTGGGGTTCCCAACCCCAACCAAGTTCAAGCCTCCTACAGTTACTCCTAAGTATGATGGCAGCACTAACCCTGTGCACCATATTAAGATGTATCAGTCGGCGGCAGACATTTACTCGATACCTGATGAGATGAAGTGCAAAGCCTTCTCACGGACCTTGACAGGAGCAGCTCATAGTTGGTTCACCTCCCTCCCAAAGAACTCGATTGAGAACTTCAAAGGCTTGGCTGAGCGATTCATCCACAACTTCTGCTTTGGGGTAAGACCTCAAAAGAAGACCACCCACCTGCTGTATGTCAAACAGGCTAAGGGTGAGAGCCTAAGAGACTACATAGCAAGATTCAACAAAGAGAAATTGGAGGTGGCAGACTATGAAGAGAGCATAGCCATGACCGCCCTGATAGGAGGCCTCCAGAAGGGGAAGTTATTGTGGAAGCTGGCTGAAGACCCCCCCAGGTCTATGGCAGAGCTGCTGTCCACCGCAGGGAAGGTGATGAATGCGGAAGAGGCAATGGCAGCCAAGTATGAGGAGGAGAACCGCGGTAGCACAGGAAAGTCCCAGGGTAAGAAAGAGGGGAAGAAGAGGTCAGGAGATGACAAGTTTGCTCATTACACTCCTCTGACTGTGAGCTGTGAGCACATACTCAATGAGATTAAGACTGACCGGTCTCTGAGGTGGCCTGAGAAGCTGAAGGCCCCGCCACATAAGAGGAACAAAAACCTATGGTGTGAGTTCAATCAGGATCACGGCCATGTCACTGATAGATGCTTTGCTCTAAAGGATGAGATTGAGAAGACGCTGAAGTCTGGAAAGCTGAGGAAGTATGTGGATGGAAAGGATTCGAAGGGTGGAAGAGAGGACCCTAAGAAGAGAAGGAATGACAGATGCCGTGGCGATGTCCCGGCCAGAAGGGATAATGACTCAGAGGGCGATGATGAAGACGACCCGGACCTTTCGCCAAAGGATGACAACACCCCGGTGAAGTGGGTCGGCATGATCTCCTTTGGTGTTAGCACCATATGTGGGGGATTTGCAGGAGGTGGCTCTGAGGTAGCCGATAGGAAGGACCACGTAGTAGAGGCCAGGTCAGTGGCCAAGACCGAGGTTGTGAATCTAACGTCTTCTGACGCAGTGCAGAAGAGGAAGAAGGTAGACATGGACACCCTCATAGTGGGGTTCTCCAGACTCGACTTCAAGGGCATCTTATCCCCCCATGATGACCCTTTGGTCATAACAATAAGGGTGCATGGGTGCGAGGTAGGGAGAATCCTCATAGATGGGGGAAGCTCAGCAGATGTAATGTTCTGGCCTTGTTTCAAGAGCCTGGGTCTTAGCAGGGCGAGGCTAGTGCCCTACCATCACCCATTAATAGGCTTCAGTGGTGAAAATGTGCACCCCTTAGGCATGTATGAAATGGATGTACGGATGGGGGATGAGTGGCCTAAGAGGTTGACCAAGAAGATCAACTTTTTTGTTATGGAAGAAAATGTCTTCTCGGCCTACAACCTCATCATCAGAAGAGTGGCCCTCAAAGAGTTTGAAGCCCTGTCGTCGAAGGTCCATCAGATGCTAAAATTCCTGACTCCTTATGGAGTAGGGGAAGTGCAAGGGGACCAAACCACGGCGAGGGAGTGTTACTTCAACTCGGCCGAAGAGAGAGAGGCCCATAAGAGAGAAACCACCACTTACAGCATTGACACTCTTGACCCGAGAGATGAAACAAAATTGAAGAAGGGCGAGGCCGCGAAAGAGGTAGAATCCATCGTCCTCAATGAGGATGAGCTGAAAAAAACTGTCCAGGTCGGCAAAGCCCTAGAGCCAAGGATCAAGGAAGAGCTGATAAACTTCCTCAGGAGGAGGTAGAGTGTCTTCGCATGGAGTCATGCAGACATGCCTGGTATCGACCCTGAGATCATGACCCACAAGCTCAACGTGGACAGAGATGCCAGGCCTATCAAGCAGAGGCGAAGAGTCTACTCCAGGGAGAAGTATGAGGTCATCCGGGAGGAGGTGAAAAAGTTGGAAGAGGCCGAGTTCATACGAGAGGTTACCTATCCGGAGTTGCTCTCTAATGCAGTCATCGTGCCTAAGGCCAATGGTAAGTGGCGAATGTGTGTAGATTTCACTGACCTGAACAGGTCTTGCCCAAAAGACAGCTATCCCTTACCTAGGATAGACCAGATGGTGGATGAAACGGCAGGGCACGAGCTCATGAGTTTCATGGATGCTTATTCAGGTTATAACCAAATCTTCATGGATGCCGAAGACTCTGAGAAGACAACCTTCATTACTGACAAGGGGACGTACAGTTACAAGGTGATGCCCTTTGGTCTGAAAAATGCGGGGGCAACGTATCAACGTCTTGTCAATAAGATGTTCGAGGAGCAGATAGGTAAGACCATGGAGGTGTATGTGGACGATATGCTAACGAAGAGCCTGAAAGCGTTTACTCACGTAGCAGACCTTGAGAAGACCTTTGATGTCATGGACTCGTATAGAATGAAGCTCAACCCAGCGAAGTGTGTCTTCGGGGTAGGAGCCGGGAAGTTCCTGGGGTTCATCGTTAATTAGAGGGGGATTGAAGCAAACCCTGAGATGATCAAGGCCTTTCTCGACATGAAGACTCCTAGGAGTATCAAGGATGTCCAGAGACTCACCGGAAGAGTGGCTGCCCTTAACAGGTTTGTTTCCCGGGCAACAGACAAGTGCCTTCCATTCTTTAAAGTTCTGAGAAAGGCCTTCCAGTGGGACGAAGAGTGTGAAAAATCCTTTGACCAACTCAAGTCCTACTTGGGGTCTCCCTTGTTGCTGTCTCGGCCCATCACGGGGGAGAGGTTGTTTGTGTATCTGGCAGTCTCTGAGTCAGCCATCAGCGCAGCCATCGTACGGGAAGAGGTTGGAATCCAGAGGCCTGTGTACTTCAATAGTAAGGCCCTTCAAGGTTCTGAACAAAACTATCCCCGGATGGAGAAGTTGGCTTATTCCCTGATACATGCCTCAATGAAGATGAAACCTTACTTCCAAGCTCATTCCATGGTAGCAAGGTTCTAAAAAACGCGGAGCGTGATTGAGGCGTGGAGGCCAAGCCTTAAGCCTTAGAAGCCTAGGCGGGCCTAGGCGTAAAAAGGCGTGAAAATGCGTTTAGGCCTTCTTAATATATGTTAATATTTTTTAACCATAACAAGGCTATTAAAATACAAAAATTGCACAGATCATAAAAATATGTCTGAATATATGCAAATTAAAATACTATTTGATTATTTTGGATGAGATAATGGTCCGGTTTGTAAACAAATTCTTTAAAAGGCGACATCGTTTCACTAAATCATTGTTGTTTTTAGAAAAAAGTGCGCCTTACGGGTTTTACCAAGAATAAGGCGTGAAAAGCGTAAGGCGAGGCGTTTCTCCCAAGCCTTAAGCCTAGGCGTGCCTAGGCGGAGCCTAGGCGGGTTTTTTAGAACAGTGCATGGTAGTCCTCACTGACTCCCCACTAAGGCAGGTTCTGCACAAGCCTGAGAAGTCCGGAAGATTGATGACCTGGGACATCGAGCTAGGAGAATATGATCTTACCTACCATCCTAGGACAGTCATCAAGGGGCAGGCCCTCGCAGACTTTGTCGCAGAGTTCACTTGGGAAGAGGCCGATAGAGGTTTGGAAGAGGCCAAGACAGAGAAAGGTTCAGATGACGGCGAAGAGACGAACTGTAGTGTCTTCCGAGATTCGGAAGAGACTGCACCAAACGTCTTCCGAGGCTGAGAAGAGGTCATCCCAAGCAAAACTCGGAGCAGAGTGGAAGAGAACGAAGAGGATAGGTACCTCTTCAAGAAGGGGGTTATGAGAGAAGGGGTCTTCTCATCGGATGCAGACGTATGGAGCCTCTTCATTGATGGCTCTTCCTGTGACAGTGGAAGCGGTGCGGGGATAATACTCTCGGCTCCATATGGCACAAACATTGAGTACGCCTTGAGATTCAACTTCCAAGCCTCCAACAACGAGTCTGAGTATGAGGCCATGATAGCAGGTCTCCTATTGGCAATAACTCTTCGAGTAAAATGACTCCTACTCCATAGCGACTCAAGGTTAGTTGTCAATCAAGTGTTGGGGGCATACGAGGCCAAAGACGAAAGGATGGCCAAATACCTAAAGAAGGTATGAGGGTTGCTAGAGTATTTTGAAGAAGCAAAGCTGAAGAGAGTGCCTCGGCTGAGCAACAATCACGCTGATGCGTTGGCAAGGTTGGCCTCGGCAATGAAGACAGATTTGGGAAGGACCATCCCAATCGAAGTCTTAGGAAAGGCGAGCATCGAGGAGGACGAGGTATGTAGTCCTTGTCACAATGTTAACGTAGGAGACTCATGGATTGACCCGCTCGTCAAGTACCTAAGAGAGGGAGAGCTACCTGAGTCCAAGCTGGAAAGGAGAAAGTTGAGATACAGGGATGCAAAGTTCTCATTAGTAGGAGACGTCTTGTACAAAAAGGGGTTTCTACTGCCTCTCCTCAGATGTGTGCATCTTGTGGAAGTACCCCAGGTCTTATAGGAGGTTCATGAGGGTTCTTGCTCTAGCCACATAAGGGGAAGACCCTTAGCCAAGAGGATCATCACTCAGGGATACTGGTGGCCTACCTTGTCTAAGGACGCTGCAGACTATGTGAAGAGGTGCGATAAATGTCAAAGGTTTGCCACCATCCCTCATCAACCTCATCAGCCTATGACGTCAATCTCTTCTCCATGGCCATTTGCGGTATGGGGAATTGACTTAGTAGGACCTTTGCCAAGAGCTGTTAACAACTATAGATTCTTGATACTTGCCATTGACTATTTCTCAAAGTGGGTGGAGGCAGAACCAATGATAACAATTACAGAGCAGAAGACCTTCCAGTTCATTTGGAAGAACATCATATGCAGATATGGCCTCCCGAACACTCTCATCTCAGATAATGGGACACAGTTCAAGAACTCCTCCTTAGAAAAATATTGCCTAAGAGTGGGGATTAAACAGTTCTTCTCATCCCCTGGTTATCCTCAGGCTAATGGCCAGACCGAGGTCACAAACAGAAACATCTTGGACGGAATCAAGAAGAGGTTAGAAAATGCGAAGGGTAGATGGACAGAAGAGGTCTGCGCAGTGTTATGGGCCTACAGAACCACGGCAAGGACACCAACGGGAGAAACCCCATTCATGCTGGCGCATGGCTCAGAAGCCGTCATACCAACGGAGGTAGGACTGCCGACTCATCGGATTCAGACCTGCGACCCTGACATCAATGGAGAAAATAGAAGGCTAAACCTGCATCTCATCGAAGAAAGAAGGGAAGACGCAGAGGTCAGAAAGGCAGCCTACCAGCAGAGGGCAGCGAAATTCTACAACCAGAGGGTGAAGTCAAGACCCATTGCAGTGGGAGACCTAGTGCTGAAGAAGACACTACAGAAGGCAAACAAGCTACACCCAAACTGGCATGGCCCCTACAAAGTAACGGAAGAGGTTGTGCCTGGCACTTACAGGCTAGAAAACCTAGAAGGAGAACCCTTCACTAACACATGGAATGCTGACCATCTCAAGAGATATTACATATGATGTTGTATAGAATTTTATAAAAATGTACTATCTTACTGAGAAGAGGTTATTAATAAAGATCAGTTTCCATATCAAGTTCTTGCTTCGTTCTTTAGACCAAAAGTTTATTATGGGGCAAACCTCTTAGGTGATGACCTCAGACCCTCATAACATCACTCGGTGGTGACGAGGTCTGAGCTCATACACCTTAGCAGAGGACCTCAGACTCTTAAACATCATTAATTTGGTGATATTATTGTGGGGCTAACATCTTAGGTGATGACCTCAGACCCTCAAAACATCACTCGGTGGTGACGAGGTCTGAGCTCAGACACCATAGCAGAGGACCTCAGACTCTTAACATCATTAATTTGGTGACATTATTATGGGGCTAACCTCTTAGGTGATGACCTCAGACCCTCATAACATCACTCGGTGGTGACGAGGTCTGAGCTCAGACACCTTAGCAGAGGACCTCAGACCCTAAACATCATTAATTTGGTGATATTATTATGGGGATAACCTCTTAGGTGATGACCTCAGACCCTCATAACATCACTCGGTGTTGACGAGGTCTGAGCTCAGACACCTTAGCAGAGAACCTCAGACTCAACATCATTAATTTGGTGACATTATTATGGGGCTAACCTCTCAGGTGATGACCCCAGACCCTCATAACATCACTCGGTGGTGACGAGGTCTGAGCTCAGACACCTTAGCAGAGGACCTCAGGCCCTAAACATCATTAATTTGGTGATATTATTATGGGGATAACCTCTTAGGTGATAACCTCAGACCCTCATAACATCACTCGATGGTGACGAGGTCTGAGCTCAGACACCTTAGCAGAGGACCTCAGACTCAACATCATTAATTTGGTGACATTATTATGGGGCTAACCTCTTAGGTGATGACCTCAGACCCTCATAACATCGCTCGGTGGTGACGAGATCTGAGCTCAGACACCTTAACAGAGGACCTCAAACTCAACATCATTAATTTGGTGACATTATTATGGGGCTAACCTCTTAGGTGATGACCTCATGACCCTCATAACATCACTCGGTAGTGACGAGGTCTGAGCTCAGACACCTTAGCAGAGGACCTTAAACTCAACATCATTAATTTGGTGACATTATTATGGGGCTAAACTCTTAGGTGATGACCTCAGACCCTCATAACATCACTCGGTGGTGACGAGGTCTGAGCTCAGACACCTTAGCAGAGGACCTCAGACTCTTAACATCATTAATTTGGTGACATTATTATGGGGCTAACCTCTTAGGTGATGACCTCAGACCCTCATAACATCACTCGGTGGTGACGAGGTCTGAGCTCAGACACCTGGGTTAGATGACCTCAGACCCTTAACATCATTGATTTGGTGATATTTATTATGAGGCTAACCTCTTAGGTGATGACCTCAGACCCTCATAACATCACTCGGTGGTGACGAGGTCTAAGCTCAGACACCTGGGTTAGATGACCTCAGACCCTTAACATCATTAATTTGGTGAAGTTGGTTATGAGCACAGCATATTAAGTAATGACTTCAGAGACTAATAGCATTCAGAGGCATTTAGAGATCAAAATAAGAGGATTGCATTCAGTAAAAAGAAGAGATTACATATGATGTTCATTATTACAAATTACAAATTACAAAATGTTTGTTGTTACAAATCACTCCTGGTTGGGGGGGGGGGGGGCATTGACAGTCTCGGCCGGATTGGTCTGCTCAGCATTAGTAACCTCGGCCACCTCATCAACAGGATCTGTCCCTCCGAGCTCGGTCCCTCCCAGAGTTGCAGTATCGGCTGGGGCAGCGGCCTCGTCTTCTACCTCTTGCAGTGCCTGGGCAAATTGAGGGTCGGCGAAGCCGAGGCCCACAAAGTCAGAGGCCTTTATAGTTCCGATCTCCTTCTCTCTGACCTCGACCCATTTGGTAGTGGCTTTGATACCTCTTTCGAGGTATTCAAAACCAAAACCCACGAACTCCTTAGAGACTTTATAGTCATAAATTCTTTTCTCTGAGGCATCTGTAAGGGCAGCCTTCATAGCCGCGTTGACCTTCTGCTGCAGAGCATTGTCTTTGTCCTTCAGAGCCTTAGCATGGTTTTTGATGAGCGCAGAGATATCTTTTTCCAAACCCTGGGCCTTATTTTCAGAGTTCTTGGCCTTATTCCCAGAATTCTGCAACTCTGACTTCAGACGGTCAACCTCGGCATTCAGGGCGCTCTCGACCTTCTCAGCCTCCTGCCCCTTCTGGATGAGGGGAAATTTCCTTATAGCCCAGTTAGAAAGTTGATACATGGCAGTCACACCCTGCACAGTTAATGAAGAGGTTAGGTGGGAGTAAAATCAGACGTTGCACTTATAAAATTCTGACAAAGGAACAATTCATACCTGGACGGCTTTGTGAAGGCCGAACTCAACCAGCACGGAGGTGTCCATGGCTCTGTAGAAATGCTTATCTGCCTCGGTCATCACAAAGGTGAGTGCGTCCATGGCCTGTCTGCTATTGCCGACCGCGCTGTCAGTTAACTTCAACTGCTCCAGACGAGCCGTCAGAATGTCAGCCGAAGAAATTGGGATCGCAGCGTCTGAGGTCTTCTTTTGTCTTGAGGTCGGCCTATGATCCTCAGAGGCCGGGACCTCAGGGGCCCTCTTCTTGTATTTGGATGTTGAGGGAGCTGGACGAGGAGCGTTCAAACCAGTATTCTTTGCAAGCCTTGCCAAACTCGGAGCTGCCATCTCCCACAGTTCGTTTGGGATACCTGGTGGTCTCTCTGAAAAAGTTCAAAGATAAGGGTTAGAGATCAGGTATGAATGAGGTCAGAGGTTAGACTTGAAAAGAAAAATCCTTACCAAAATCAACAAGGGGACTCCCACCCAGGCTCGTCCCTGAGAGAAACTGAGGGGTCAGCAAATGCTCGAACTTAACAATCAAGCCGTGTGCCCCTTGGTCTTGCAGGGACTTCACCTTTTGGATATTTTAAAGACTTAGACCAGGATCGGCCCTTACAGACATGGTGACCTTACCCCATCTGAGGGGTATCCTCGGCCCAAGAGTGGAAGAAGGAACATATGAGCCGAACTCCCATGGCCCTGAGGCGAAAAAATATCGGGGCTTCCAATTGTGATTCGAGGTCTGAGTCACCTGGAGCATCTTCTTCTCAGGCCTCCGAGCCACGAAGTGATAGTATCTCGGATGATTTTTGGCCGAGGTAGGGACATAGCAACCAGCAAAGACCTGAACTAGGAGGTCAGAGTGGTGGACTTCCCTCCACAAGATGATGGCCCCAATAATGACTCTCCAAGCATTGGGAGAGAGCTGTGAGGGAGCCAAGTTGATGAAGGAAAGAATGGATCTGATGATAGGATGAATGGGTAGGCGAAACCCTAGCTTAAACATCTGCTCGTACAAGCATATTTCTCCATCTCGGCCATGATAGGCCCTCTCTTCCCTCAGAGGTCTCCTTAATCTGATTAAGGGATTGATGGAGTATAAATATCTGAAGTGCAAAAGATCCACCTCGGTGACTGTGCTCTCGAACTCGGCTGCTTCAGAGATGTCAACATCACTTTCATCATCCTCATCCTCGTCAGGCTCAACGTCGACTGGAGTAGATGTAGATGGGTGACCAGGGAATCTCTGAGCGAACTCAGCCCCTATAACGGCCGACAGAGGGATGGCATCCAGAATGGGTGGCACAACCACACTTGGCTCAACAAGTTCAACCTCTGAAGAAGAGGCTGAGGTGCTGGAGCCATTATGGGATGATGCTCAGCTGGATACCTCGGCCTGATCAGGGTCCTGATCAGGCCGAGGTGTAAAATACATGGCTTCTTGGAAAGAGTCCACAGACATGGGGTCTGAGGTGGAAGACTCAGACTCAGACATCGGCAATGGATTAGCAGAGACCTCTGTCTGATAGAAATTCTCAGGGGGGTCAGGATATACCACCTTGAGAGGTGGGGGAAAGATTGGCCTAATAGGAAACTCCTGTAACCTACGAGCTTCCTCTTGAGCTCTCTCTATTTGCCTAATATTTTCTAAGGTCTTCTCTCTAAGAGAAGGGAAATCCTCAAGAAGATGGTATAGGGGTCTGAGCATCAGGGGACGATCCTAAACTTAAGAAAAATCTCCTAAAACTACAAACACGATTGACTTATAAAATAGAGGAGTTTAAAGATCAAAACTTAGAAGTTTCAAGAAAACACAGTTCGCCGGAAGTTAATGGAGCTCGCCGGAAAACTCAAAAGCTCACCGGAAAACTCAAACACACGCCGAAAAATGCAAACCAAATATGAGAAACAGAGGAAATGAAAGGGAGAAGATACATGGAAGTGGAACGATGAGGAAAAGTGAGGAAAACTCGCAAGAAATCCTCTGCAGAAGGGTGTTGCGTGGAGGAGTTTAGAGAGAGAAAACCGCAAGAGCTTTGCATGCGCGGGAAACGAAATGAAGAAGAAGAAAGAGAAAGGAAGGGTTTAAACCTTAAGTACTTGGGCACACTTCCCAAGGCCCATAATTTCCTTGGGAAACCCAAGGGACATCTAACAGCACACGCCAGCCAAATTTGCACGCTCTAGCTTGGGACAAATGTCATACAGGTGTTAACTTGGGACGGACAGGCCTCGGAGGGAAAGTAACCCCCTGGCCACTCGCTCTCGCATATGACTAAGGGCTCGGGGGTGATTGATATGCCCCAAGTGTAACCTCGGCCCAGGGACACCTACCTTGGCCGAGATGATGGTCGAGACATTGATCGACCCTATGTAGGCCAGGGGCCCACGATATCATCCCTCGTCCAGACCAACCTCGGCCCAGGCCGACACTACCATATACACTTCAATGGACACTACACGCATCGCAGGCATCAACAGCATCCTCATGTACCTGGGTATAGCAACCTCGGCCAATAGTAGGACGAGGTGACAAGGAGCCCTGATCACCTTCAACATGGAACCGGTCCTACCTCGGCTTGGGCCGAGGTGACGAGAAGCATTAGTAATCATCATCATGCTATATGTCCAACCTCGGCTTGGGCCGACCCCAGCATATGTCTCGGCTGAAATCAGGCCGAGACTCCTTATGACACATCTCGGATTGAACGGACATCAAGCCTTTACAGCTCGGCCTCTCTCAGGCCGAGGTCATTCACCAATATGACTGCCGAGCATCTGTTGACATTTGGATAAGGACACCTGGGCACAAATCAGTTGTAACAAGATTATTCTCCACACATGGGGAGAATATTTCATCATCATTCCTTACATGTGACAGTGACAGATGGCACTCCCACATTGGTGAGGATATTACACTCATGATCATTGCATGCATGGGGGGTACACTACACCCCCTTGGTACTATATATAGGGGTCATCCCCTACCTTGCAAAGGGATCCCAGTTATAAAACCCTAGCTGAAACTGTCTAAATATACAGTAGAGAGAGAGAGCTTGAGAGAATTGTATCCATGGCCATTAGTGCCTTCATTCAGTGATATTACTCACACACTCACTGTGGACGTAGGCCAGATTGGCTGAACCACCTATATTCCGGTGTTTATTCCTCATATCCTCGTCTCCTTCTCTTATCTCTTTATATAGCTGTGCTGCCATTGTTATTCATATATTTTTAATACACATTTAGTTCAAGCCTTTTATTTTGTACCAAAAAGTCCCTTATTCTCTTATCTTTAAAGGTCCGCGGCAGCGGCATGGTCAAGCCTTTTTGGCATGGTGGAGGAATTTTTCATTCAAAATAAAAACCCTTGGACTAAACGTGTATTAAAAAAAGATTGAGGGACTATTTGGTATATGCCCCTTATTTTAATGGGGATTTGCATTTCCTTATTTTCTATGATAATCACATTAGGCAAATAAAATGAGAAATTAATGTCAATAAGAACCTTGGCAAATGTGCTAAATTTTTGTTCTAATGTAGCTTCATTATAGGAATACCCACACCTCTAGCTATTTCAAGAAGTAGTTGAGGGTGCCAATATTAGTTGGAAGACCTATGAAACGAACCAAAGCTCGAGCATTTGATGAGACAAAATTTTAAGGGTTAAAATCTAGAACCCGTCCAATCCCTTTGCATGTCAACATTGGATTCAAAATAAATGGAGTAAAATCCTTTACCACTAGATGTGATCTTCCATGATTTTTGTGGATCCTAAATTTCTAATAGTGATTTCTTCAAGGATTCAGTAGGGATTATTTGTCCCTTAGATGTTAGCAATCTTCCCAAAAGCCTGAACTTACATGTTTTCAGTGATTCTTTGTAGTACTCTCTTTGATTTTCTGATGATTGGATTGTCTTCGTGATAATATAGTTCCCGAAGATTCATAAAATGATGAGCAATGTTAGGAAAAGTTGTATGATTGGATTTTTTTCATTTTGAATCCGTTTTCTCCATTTGATAGTGCATTAGCAATAGAAAGTTTTGATACATTGGAGATCATGGTAGGAAAATTATGGGGGAGAAGAAGGAAGAAGACATATATTATTTTAGAGAGAAACATGTCTTCCAGAGGCATATTGCTGTAAATGCACTAATTACATTTTGCATATAGATTATCTTGTCTTCTATATTTAATGAGTGATGTTATGAAAACACACTCGGGGTCATAATTTTGGGAAGGAGACATGTGTCTATGTGTTATTGATGAACAACATTAGTGATACATTTACACTTAAGGTACTCATTGTAACACCTCGTATATTTTAGTATAAAGAATTCATTTAATTTGGTGAATTAGAATTTAAACTAAATTGATGATTTGGAGAAATTATTTAAATTGGAGAATTTATTTAATTTGGAAGATTCAATTTATTTGGAGGATTTAGATTTAAATTAATTCAGGTTATCTCTTTTAAGAATACATGTGTTGAAATTGGATATTTTAGTTAAGTAATTCGGATGATGATTCTGAGACCAGGGTTGGTTTCGAATAGGTCGAGATAGTCGGAAAAGAGTACCCGGAGGTAGTAATTGGATCTCGGAGCATTTTTAGGCATAACCGCACTCACAAGGGGGTGTTTGTGGCATTTTAATATGGCCCATAGGCTAAATTTAGGGATTCACCTAATAAAACCTAAGTGAGAGAGTTTGTGGTTGTCACCACTCAAATAAGAAAACTCTAGTTGTAGAGGAGAAAAGAGGGATCAAGTGGGAGAGCTTATGGGATCCAAACTAAGAAGACATTGATGTGTTCTTCATCAAATCTTATCTAGAATAAAGGAATCAGACCCTACAAATCTATCAGGCAAGTGGTTAAACTTGTTTTCAATTTAATTACAGTATTGCGATTCATATCATGGTAGGTGTAAACCAAATTCGTTTTTGGGTGGGTCATTACATGGAAAAAAGGGGTTTTGGATGATTGAACCGTGTTGTCTAGGTTAAAGGCTAAATTGATGATAAGATGAAATTTCATGATGTAGTAATCTGAACTATATAGAAAGTCTAGTAGTTGGTGTTGACAAATTCTAGATTTTAGATTTAAACCGAAAAAAATAATAAAACGAGAAAGCGTATAAACCCGTCTCGAAGACTTATAATTATTGATGTTAATTAATGTGGGTTAAGGGATTGAATCATGCGTAGCACCTCTTTACGAAAGAAATTGTTGTTGGGAATGGTTAAATAAGGTTCTGGGTAAGAAAATAAGAGCTCGGAAGAACGTTTATGGCAGCAGGCCTCGGGGAAGAAGAAGGAGGGGACGGAACATGGGTCGCTCAAACGACCAGAGAAGTCATTCAAGCGACACTAGAAGTCGTTCGAGTGAGTGAAAGACTTATTTGAACGACGTTGGGAATTCTCTTTCTCTAGTTTCTTTTTGGTGTTGATCAGTTCGACACTTGCTGGAAATGTTTGTTGGATAAATTCTGCCGAGGATTCCAATTGTAGATTTTAGTTTCCCATTCTTGTTTTGATCAGTTCGTGATTGTCTTGAAATTGTTGTTGGGACAAATCCTTGACTCAGTTAGTGTACAGACGAGTTAAATGGGAGATAAATAAAAGGGAAGATTTTCGATTCAGTTAAAAGAGATAAAGCCGTGGAAAAAGGGTTTTTCAGATGTATTTTATTTAGAGAGTGTCAAATAAAAAAATTATGGGATTTGAGCGAAATAAATTCAAAGGCTTAGATTACGGACTAAAAAAGGAGTCCGAGTATTTTGGTTGAGTGACACTACTTTAGTGAAATTTATGGAGGTGAAATTAGTTAATTAAGGGTCGGGGATTTGACTCAGATATTTAGGCTAATGCTACGAGAGTTAGACACAGGGTAGCCGGTGTAATTTATTATCGGTGTATATAATAAATTATTGTAAATTAAATGTGAGGAGAGGTGTTAACCTTAATAGTGTAATAAATACTAAGAGATAAAGTTACGGACCGAATGAGTGTGTCGGAGTATTGTAGTTGGGTGACATTACTTTAATAAATTAATTAATGTGAAATTGATTATATTAATCGGTGTAATTTGAAGTGTAACGAATTCAGGAGATGATCGAACTTATGACTTAGATCAGTAAGATATGAGTGAATTACCTACTGAAATATTTTAAAGGATAATTAGCACACTTCGAGTAGTGGGGGATACTCGAGAATATACGATAAGAAGTGTAATTAGAATTAAATAATACGTAGGATATTCGGGAGATATATATGCTACGTACGAAATATATGATTAGGTTGTGTGTATACATATTTTGATTTGTATAATTTATTATGTGTATGACATAACTATGCTACATGCTATCGGGGGAGATTTCGTAGCGTGGACACTCTTATCCTGATGACCCCATTGAGGGGGATTTTAGACTTGTGCCCAGAATATAGAACCTTATATATGTGCTATCTGAGAGTATGATAGTTTCAACAGTCGAATGGGAGCGTTGGTATGTGCGTGACCCATTTGGCTGGGAGCTATGTTCTACTTCAATATGTGTGGTTTGTGATGATGGTTCAAGAGATATATTGAACCAATAGTCCTTAATACAGTGTGTGATGCACCGAAACTTGATAGTAGAGTATGTATGCACCGTAGGTCTCATGTAATACCCCGTATTTTTGTGATATTTATTTATGGGACTAATTGAATTAAATGTGTATTAATTGGGAATTAATCCGGATAAAAATACTAGAGAGATGCGAGTTGGTATTTGATTTTAATGAGTATATATGGCTATATATGAATATTGAATTATGAAATTTGTCGTGAGATTGAAATACGGAAATTTGGAAACTTTGTTGAGACGCGTGTGACACTCGCGTCAGGAAGAGAATTATTTTAATTAAAAAGTGATTTTTATTTCTATTAACCGTATGGTCGTTTTGAGTGCGCCAACGCGTCCGAAAGGGTTGAAATAGTCAGAAAACACTAGCCGGGGGTTTAGTTTGGGTCCCGGGGCATTTTTAGGCCATACCGGCAACGTATAAGGGTAGTTGGGTAATTTTAAATTTTTGGGAATTAAAACCAACGAAAATTAGGAAATAAATCTGACTTGGTAATTACCCACTAAACCCACTAACTACACCTTATGACCTTATGGGCTACGGGGGGGGGGGGGGGGGGGGGGTTATTAGAATTAGTTCCAAGAGTTTCCTAAGGCAAACCCTAGCCACCATTGTCACCTTGGAGAAGAAGAGCTTGTAGAGAGAGAAGAATTCTGCAGAGAGAAACTCATTAATTCGCCACCAAAATCAGAGATACACATAAAGCAAGTGGTTTAATTTTGTTTATTACAAAGAATGTTTCTTCCATGCGTAGGAAATTGATCAAAATTTGTATTGTTCTTGGGAGTTTGATAAAAAACCCATTAATTGGAATTAGAACTTTATATTTTGATGAGGAATTGCATGTAGAATTGTATGTAGGTGATAACTCTGATGATAATATATTTTGGATGAAACAAAAAAAACGGATTTAATTAGACTCATTGGGGATTTAAGAATTTCTAGGGTTCATGTTCTTGAAATTGGGGGAAAATGTATAGATTTGATATTTGGATGATGTTTAGAATGAATTAACACCACCAAACACGTTAGTATGTGACCTAAGTATGTTTAGGGATGATTAGAAACCTTGAAAAATTGTTGGATTGATGTTTAGATGAGATTAGAGTGGAAGAAAAGTTGGAAAAACGAAAAAAGGGATTTCTGGGCTCGAAACTGGCCACTCGTTAGAAGACCTGCCCAGGTCGTTCGAACGAGCTCGTTCGAACGAGCTTCTAACGAGTTGACAGTTTGCCTTCTAACGAGAGGGATGTTCGTTCGATGCCTTTCGTTCGAACGAGATCTCGTTAGATACCCAGTTCGTTCGAACGAACTCTCGTTCGAACGAGACTTCTAACGAGAGGACAGTTTAGGCTTTTTGGACTGTTTTGATTTCGCGTGTCCCGTAACCTTGTTTAATTGTAGAGATACCCTTCCCTTGATGATAAATTGGTATAATTGAGATATTTGGGATATAATGAGGAGTAAAACATAGAAGGGTGACTTGAATCAATGGAAGTTATGGATTAAGACGTGAGTGTCTATTACGATGCGAGAATTATTGACGACTTAAATAATTGAATTAATCGGAAACTTATGAATTGTGTAACATTATATGTCGGTACGAGAATGAGAACTGTACCACAAATAAGATGTGTGTATACTTAGTATATGAATATGATTTTATGTGTATGACATACCTACCATACTTGCTATCACGGGAGGTTTACGTTCTCTTAGGGCCCTCTAATCCTTGTGTTGCCCGGATTTAGATTGGTACCTCGAGAACATAGGTCAGAGAAGGACTTATTGGGATGTTAATAAGTCTGCTGATCGTGGGAACGTAGGTATGTGCGTGACCCATGTGATGTGACTGTGTTCGCCTCCATTGTTTGTGATTTGCTATTATCTGAGAACGATTCCTGAGAGATTCGGAATGCGTGATCCTTATGTATGTGATGTAGCGGGATGGATAGCAGAGTATGTGTGCACCGCAGCTTAGTCTCGGGTGCTTGTATTGTATATTTATGACGTGAATAATATACACTTAATAATGGGAACTTTCATGTTAGTATTGTGAATACAATTATGGTAATGTTTTGAGAAAATATAACGGGTTAATCGATAGTGAATTGTATTGCTAATAATTGAGAATCTGAGTTTAAGTAAAGCCCTCTAGTTAATGGATAACACTAGAATGTAGAATGGGAATTGAGTAGTAAGGGGTAGAACTTATTACGGTCTGGATAGTTATGTATGTCACTTAGATGGGTACGGTACGTTAGGGGTGCACAATTAGTCGAGAGGTGAGTACTTCATGTGAGTGCACGTCCGAACATGTATTTTGCATTTATTGTTTTAATGTTATTAAAACACTTGCTGTTTTTAAAATAATTTCCACTTTCGGGCTCTGACCCATTTGCTTTCAAATCTATTTTTGTAAAAACCATTTTAGGTGCCTAGCCACAAGGACACCATTCTTAGGATTCTCATTCAGGTGACGAGCTGTAGCTGTTTGTGGAAGTTACAGGACTTTGCGAGTAGACGCATCATCTATCTTGACTCTATATTCAGCATTCATCAGTTGTAGGGCATGTCGCCCATTTCTATTAGAAACATTTCCCATTTCAGATTTTTCAGACTTTTGGCATGTAATTAATTCAGGATACATTGTTTTACTTATTTCAGTTGTGGGATTGTTGTGAGGAGTTTTCCTCCGGACCTATTACTATGTTGTTGGTTATTCTATTGTTTCATTATGGTGAATGGTTGTTGTTCTTTCATTATCCTCTTATTGCATTTTAATCAGAGATAACTTAAAATTTTGCAACTCACTTTTTAAATACTAGGTGGTTAGTAATCATTAAAATGTTTTCGACAGTGATGCTATTAACTGGACCAACTTGGCATTTTGTATTAATTTAATAAAGGCGTAGCTACCCGGTATTTAGTTAGTCGGGGTGTCACAGGTGGTATCAGAGCATCAGGTTCTAGTGTCCTTTAGGATCTGTACGGCTTATTATGTTTCCGCCGATCTTTCTTTGATATAGAGCCCTATATTTTAGGACTGTTGTATTCTTTTGTATATGCTACGTTCTTCAGCTATTTTAAGTTTATAACTTCGAGCTTATAAACTTTATTCTTGTTTCCGATGCCTCCACGACGTGCACAACGGGTTCCCAAGGATGCAACGCCAGAACCACAGCCCGCACCAGTTCAGGGCACGATGAATGTCGCCGAGGTTGCAGCCATTGTGGTCCAGGCGGTAAATGCCGCACTAGCCATAGTTCAGCAGGCACCACCTCAGGCGCCAGTAGTTGCGCCAGTTCAGGCACATGCATTCCCGTCTGCTTGGTAACGTGTACGCGATGCTTTTCAGAAAGCACACCCACCGGAGTTCGCTGGTAGCTCCGATGTCGTAGTTTCGAGTCAGTGGAGGAAGGACATTCAGCGGCACCTGAGGATGTATGAGTGCACCGATGTTCAGAAGCAGATACTAGCTACCTTTAAGCTAGTGGGGTCTGCACTGCAATGGTGGGAGTCTATTACCACCGTGGAGGAGAGAGATACTCTCACTATACAGGAGTTTTGGGTGCGGTTTGACCGCAAGTACTTTCCGTCAGCTGTTCACACGGAAATGAGGAGGAAGTTGATGAATCTCAGACAGGAAGGTAAGGCTGTGGCCCAGTATGAGGTCGAATTCACCAATCTGTTGAATATTGTTTCGGATGAGATACCGACAGAAGAGAAGAAGATACAGAAATTTACAGACGGGTTGACTTGGAGGATCCGTCAGCATTTGTTGGGGAATCTATCGTTGGCCACTTACTCTGATGTGGTTAACGCTGCACTGTTACACTGCCAGGATCATCGCTTTCACATGGCTGAAGGCAAGAGGTCAGGAGAGTCCAGCCATCAGGGCAGGACTGGGGGACATGGTGCCATTGGGGCACAATCTGTTCAGGGGGAGATACAGGGTGACCAGGGTTCCCAGCAGGGGGATCACAAGAGATTCAGATCGGGAAATTTTAGGCACGGACAGGGAGGTTTTTGGCAGGGCCATCAGGGTCCGAACGGCCATCAGGGCCAGCAGGGTCATAATGGTCAACAGCAGCAGTTTCAGCAGGGCCAACAGGGCCAGGGGAGGAACGGTAATGGCCACCAGGGCCAGGGGCAGCAGGGATAGAGAGGGGGGAACTTCCCGGGGAAGTGTTACGTTTCTGGCAAGACTGTCCATAAATGCCAGGACTGTCTTGATAGGGGCAGGGCCCCGCAGCAGCAGCAGGGTGCTCGACAGGAGCCGTAGAGACCCATGTTTCCCGCCGCCCTCCCGGTGCCACCACAAATGGCAGCATTACCACCCATTCTAGCGGTCCTAGTTCAGCAGGGACAGCTGCAGTATGGGAGAGTATACCAGCTTCAGCAGGCAGCAGCTCCACAGGCCCCACCCGCGATTGAGGGTATGTTTCCTATCCATGGCACTATGGGTCGGGTTTTGTTTGATACGGGGGCAACGCACTGTTTTATAGCTACACATTTTGCGAAAGCCTTAGGGTTATTAGCCACAGCAGAGAGCACAGTGACGTGTGTAGACTCACCATTGGGGAGTGGGTCACTTATTTTCTTTATATGCCGGGGAGTGGGGGTAGATATTGGTAGTTTGGTATTACCTGCAGACATGTTGGTATTAGATATGCATGAGCACGATGTGATTATAGGTATGGATTGGCTCGCAGCTTATAGAGCCATGATTGATTGCTTCGGTGGGAGCATTGTTTTTGCCATTCCGGGGCAAGAGATGCTTGTAGTGGCGATGCCTCGCCCAGTGGGAGGCTCGACCGCTCATTTGTATTACATAGAGGAGGATACCTCTAAGGAGGTTGTGATTCCTTTAGATTCGATCCCAGTTTTCAGGGAGTATTCCGATGTGTTTCAGGAGATACCAGGCCTACCCCCCAGTCGAGAGATAGACTTTGTCATAGACTTATTACCGGATACGAGACCTATAGCACGCGCACCGAACCGTATGGCTCCTGTAGAGATGCGAGAGCTACGAGATCAGATTGATCAGTTGTTGGGTCAGGGGTTTATACGGAGGAGTACTTCACCGTGGGGTGCCCTTGTGTTATTCGTGAATAAGAGAGATGGATCGTTGAGGTTGTGTGTGGATTACCGAGAGTTGAATAAGGTCACGATACGGAATAAATATCCGTTACCTCGAATCGATGACTTATTCTACCAGTTGAGGGGAGCTTCTTTCTTCTCGAAGATTGATTTGAGATCGGGATACCATCAGTTGCGTATCAGGGAAGAGGATGTCTCGAAGACTGCGTTCTTAACGAGATATGGTTCTTACGAGTTTTGAGTTATGCCTTTTGGCTTGACCAACGCTCCAGCAGTGTTTATGGACTTGATGAATAGGGTGTTCAGAGAGTTCCTTGATCAGTTCGTTATTGTCTTCATTGATGATATTATGGTTTACTCCCAGATAGAGGAGGAGCACGCAGAGCATTTGAGGCAGGTTTTGCAGACGCTACGTCAGAACGAGCTGTATGCAAAATATGATAAATGCGAGTTTTGACTGAAGGAGGTCCAGTTTTTGGGACACATTATTTCCGACCGGGGGATATCTGTTGATCCGGGGAAGGTATCCGCGGTGAGGGAGTGGGGACAGCCCACGACACCGACTGAGATCCATAATTTCTTGGGCTTAGTAGGATACTACACGAGGTTTATTCGGGGATTTCGAAGATAGCGGGTCCTTTGACACATCTGACTCGTAAGGGTGTGTCATTCATCTGGAGTGATGCCTGTCAGTTGGCATTTGATGAGTTAAAGGATAAGTTGACCTCAGCACCTGTGTTAGCATTGTCGAGACCGAGAGTTGAGTATCTAGTCTAATCGATGCGTCCTTGCAAGGACTTGGAGGTGTATTGCAGCAGTAGAGTCAGGCCATAGCTTATGCTTCCCGTAAGCTAAAGCCTCACGAGAAGAATTACCCCACTCATGACTTGGAATTAGCGGCAGTGGTATTTACCCTTCGGATTTGGAGACATTACCTTTTGGGGGAGAAGTTTCGATTGTTCACGGACCAAAAGTCCCTACAGTACCTATTCACGCAAAAGGAGTTGAATATGCAGCAGCGAAGGTGGCTTGAGTTTGTGAAGGACTATCAGTTTGATATCCAATATCACCCGGGGAAGGCTAACGTGGTAGCAGACGCGTTGAGTCGTAGGCCAGTAGATGAGGTGGCAGGAGTGTGGAAGGCCAAGTGGAAGGAGTTGGGACACCAGGATGCAGTGGCCCGATCATTCATGTCGGTGATGACTGTTACACCATAGATTGTCACGAGAGTGGTAAAGGCACAAGCAGATGACACGTTCTGTCAGGAGCAGATAGTTTGATTATTGACAGAGGGAGCCGAGTCCTATACTGTTAGCTCAGACGGGGGATTACGCTTCAATGGCAGACTGGTAGTTCCAGAAGGGGAGGAATTGTGAAATGAGGTTATGGCAGAGTCGCACGGCTCACGGTTCGCGGTACATCCTGGAGGGGACAAAATGTACCAAGACATGAGACGACAATATTGGTGGAACGGGATGAAGAGAGATATTGCCGTGTTTGTTTCTAAATGCGCCACTTTTTAGCTAATAAAAGTGGATCATCAGAGATCGACAGGACTTCTACAGCCATTGGAGGTCCCGATGTGGATGTGGGAGAGCATATCTATGGATTTTATCACGGGGTTGCTTACGTCATAGAGGGGTCACGACTCTATTTGGGTAATTGTGGACAGGTTGACCAAAGTCTCTCATTTTCTACCCGTAAGGACCGACTACACTACGGGACAGTATGCCCAGCTCTTTATTGCAGAGATAGTGAGACTTCACGGTGTGCCCCTAAATATCGTGTCTGACCGAGACAAGATATTTGTTTCACGGTTTTGGGAGAGCTTTCAGGAGGCCATGGGCAGGGAATTGTGGTTGAGTACGGCATATCACCCGCATACCGATGGGCAAACCGAGCGTACAAACCAGATGTTGGAGGACATGCTACGTATGTGCATAATTGATTTCGGGGGTGGATGGGAGCAGTATCTTCCACTGGTGGAGTTTGCCTACAACAACTCCTACCAGTTCACCATTGGCATGGCTCCATTTGAGGCGTTGTACGGTAGACTTTGTCGTTCCCCAGCATGTTGGTTGGAGGTGGGGGACAACAAACTACTTGGGCCGGAAGTGATTCAGGATACTTCGGGGAGGATAGAATTGATACGGAGTCGCATTCGGGTAGCTCAGGATCGGCAGAAGAGCTATGCTGACGCGAAAAGGTTCTTCAGGGAGTTCCAAGTGGGGGACCAGGTTTTACTCAGAGTATCTCCTATGAAGGGGATTATGCGATTTGGGAAGAAGGGGAAGTTGGCACCGAGATACGTGGGGCCATTCCCTATCATCGAGCGGATTGGGTATGTTGCATATAGACTTGGGTTACCGGAGCATTTACATCGGATTCACGATGTCTTTCATATTTCCTCGCTAAGGAAATATCTTAGAGACGATTTGGCTCATTCTCACATTGCTTTGGAGGACATCGATCTCCAGCCTGATAGCTCCTACGAGGAGGGGCCGATTGCTATTTTGGACCGAAGTGAGAGGAAACTGCGGTCAAAGATAGTTCCATTAGTGCATGTTCAGTGGCGACATCATAATGTCGAGGAGTCCACATGGGAGCGCGAGGATGAGATGCGCGAACGTTATCCAGAGTTGTTCTTACCAGGTACTTTCTAGTTCCGAATTTTGGGACGAAATTCTGTTATTAGGGGGGAAGTATGTAATACCCCATATTTTTGTGATATTTATTTATGGGATTAATTGAATTAAATGTGTATTAATTGGGAATTAATCCGGATAAAAATACTAGAGAGATGCGAGTTGGTATTTGATTTTAATGAGTATATATGGCTATATATGAATATTGAATTATGAAATTTGTCGTGAGATTAAAATACGGAAATTTGGAAACTTTGCTGAGACGCGTGTGACACTCGCGTCAGGAAGAGAATTATTTTAATTAAAAAGTGGTTTTTATTTCTATTAACCGTATGGTCGTTTTGAGTGCGCCAACGCGTCCGAAAGGATCAAAATAGTCAGAAAACACTAGCCGGGGGTTTAGTTTGGGTCTCGGGGCATTTTTAGGCCATACCGACAACGTATAAGGGTAGTTTGGTAATTTTAAATTTTTGGGAATTAAAACCAACGAAAATTAGGAAATAAATATGACTTGGTAATTACCCACTAAACCCACTAACTACACCTTATGACCTTATGGGCTACGGGGGGGGGGGGGGGGGGTTATTAGAATTAGTTCCAAGAGTTTCCTAAGGCAAACCCTAGCCACCATTGTCACCTTGGAGAAGAAGAGCTTGTAGAGAGAGAAGAATTCTGCAGAGAGAGAGAGAGAAACTCATCAATTCGCCACCAAAATCAGAGATACACATAATGCAAGTGGTTTAATTTCGTTTATTACAAAGAATGTTTCTTCCATGCGTAGGAAATTGACAAAATTTGTATTGTTCTTGGGAGTTTGATAAAAAACCCATTAATTGGAATTAGAACTTTATATTTTGATGAGGAATTGCATGTAGAATTGTATGTAGGTGATAAATCTGATGATAATATATTTTGGATGAAACAAAAAAAACGGATTTAATTAGACTCATTGGGGATTTAAGAATTTCTAGGGTTCATGTTCTTGAAATTGGGGAAAAATGTATAGATTTGATATTTGGATGATGTTTAGAATGAATTAACACCACCAAACACGTTAGTATGTGACCTAAGTATGTTTAGGGACGATTAGAAACCTTGAACAATTGTTGGATTGATGTTTAGATGAGATTAGAGTGGAAGAAAAGTTGGAAAAACGAAAAAAGGGATTTCTGGGCTCGAAACTGGCCACTCGTTTGAAGACCTGCCCAGGTCGTTCGAACGAGCTTCTAAAGAGTTGACAGTTTGCCTTCTAACGAGAGGGATGTTCGTTCGATGCCTTTCGTTCGAACGAGATCTCGTTAGATACCCAGTTCGTTCGAACGAACTCTCGTTCGAACAACCTTGTTCGAACGAGACTTCTAACGAGAGGACAGTTTAGGCTTTTTGGCCTGTTTTGATTTCGCGTGTCCCGTAACCTTGTTTAATTGTAGAGATACCATTCCATTGATGATAAATTGGTATAATTGAGATATTTGGGATATAATGAGGAGTAAAATACAGAAGGGTGACTTGAACCAATGGAAGTTATGGATTAAGACGTGAGTGTCTATTACGATGCGAGAATTATTGACGGCTTAAATAATTGAATTAATCGGGAACTTATGAATTGTGTAACATTATATGTCGGTACGAGAATGAGAAGTGTACCACAAATAAGATGTGTGTATACTTAGTATATGAATATGATTTTATGTGTATGACATACCTACCATACTTGCTATCACGAGAGGTTTACGTTCGCTTAGGGCCCTCTAATCCTTGTGTTGCCCGGATTTAGATTGGTACCTAGAGAACATAGGTCAGAGAAGGACCTATTGGGATGTTAATAAGTCTGCTGATCGTGGGAGCGTAGGTATGTGCGTGACCCATGTGATGTGACTGTGTTCGCCTCCATTGTTTGTGATTTGCTATTATCTGAGAACGATTCCTGAGAGATTCAGAATGCGTGATCCTTATGTACGTGATGTACCGGGATGGATAACAGAGTATGTGTGCACCGCAGCTTAGTCTCGGGTGCTTGTATTGTATATTTATGACGTGAATAATATACACTTAATAATGGGAACTTTCATGTTAGTATTGTGAATACAATTATGGTAATGTTTTGAGAAAATATAACGGGTTAATCGATAGTGAATTGTATTGCTAATAATTGAGAATCTGAGTTTAAGTAAAGCCCTCTAGTTAATGGATAACACTAGAATGTAGAATGGGAATTGAGTAGTAAGGGGTAGAACTTATTACGGTCTGGATAGTTATGTATGTCACTTAGATGGGTACGGCACGTTAGGGGTTCACAATTAGTCGAGAGGTGAGTACTTCATGTGAGTGCACGTCCTAACATGTATTTTGCATTTATTGTTTTAATGTTATTAAAACACTTGTTGTTTTTAAAATAATTTCCACTTTCGGGCTCTAACCCATTTTCTTTCAAATCTATTTTTGTAAAAACCATTTTAGGTGCCCAGCCACAAGGACACCATGCTTAGGATTCTCATTCAGGTGACGAGTTGTAACTGTTTGTGGAAGTTACAGGACTTTGCGAGTAGACGCATCATCTATCTTGACTCTATATTCAGCATTCATCAGTTGTAGGGCATGTCGCCCATTTCTATTAGAAACATTTCCCATTTCAGATTTTTCAGACTTTTGGCATGTAATTAATTCAGGATACATTGTTTTACTTATTTCAGTTGTGGGATTGTTGTGAGGAGTTTTCCTCCGGACCTATTACTATGTTGTTGGTTATTCTATTGTTTCATTATGGTGAATGGTTGTTGTTCTTTCATTATCCTCTTATTGCATGTTAATCAGAGATAACTTAAAATTTGGCAACTCACTTTTTAAATACTAGGTGGTTAGTAATCATTAAAATGTTTTCGACAGTGATGCTATTAACTGGACCAACTTGGCATTTTGTATTAATTTAATAAAGGAGTAGCTACTCGGTATTTAATTAGTCGGGGTGTCACATCTCATCCAAGGGGTGTTGTATTGTATATATATAATTAGAATAACAATATATATACTTGTGTTTTATTCTACTATGTGTGCTTGGTAGATGATATATTGGGACATGATAGCATAGTAGACATGCACCGCAGCTCAGCCTAAGGGTGTCATATTAATATATATGTAACGAAGTGATAAATATATGCTCATGACTTATTCTATGGTGTGTAATTAGTAGATGGTAAAGATAGTGACATCTAAAATAACCCAAGTGGGTGGAGGACTAAACATATAATGATAAATTCATAATTGGCTAATTGATATAAAGAATTTAGTAACGTTATTGTATGGTCAAAACGGGCGGGCACAACGAGTTAGTACGTAGAAAGAGACTTGATACGGCTAGTCAGGTGGGGTAGCTTAACTAGGAGAGGTTAGCCGACAAGTCTTAGGTGTGCATATTATATGAGGGGTGAGTTATACCTCAAGAGAGTGCGACACTAACTTACATATGATAAATGTGCATGCATTTTTAATTACTGCAATTTAACTTCTTGCTAAATATTTTCAAAATGTTTTACTTGGGCACTAACCCGTGTCAAAATATTTTTCAAAACCTTTTAGGTGTCCAACCACAAAGACACCCAGTCTGAGGATTTTATCTAGGGATACGCAGCTGTAGCTCATGTGAAAGTTGCAGGACTTTGTTATAGACGCTTCATTCGTTCATTTATTCTTAGTGTGGTATCTTTATTTCATTACTCAGTTGGGCATGTCACCTCAGATTTAGTATTTAGTCTATTTATATCACATTGTGTATCCAGGTTGTGATTGCAGTTTACTGTTGTATTTCATTGTTGAACCGATAGTTGATTCGGTCCTCCTTATTTATATCATTCATTTGTATTTGATTTATTTATCAATTTTTGATTTATGGTTTAATTATTTTTTACCTCCGCATGTTGTTAATTATTGAAAGATAAAATTTGGCATCGGTCTAATTAAATTACTAGGTGGTTAGTAACTTAAAAAAAATACCAACAGTAATGCCAAGAATGAGCCATATGAGACTAACATTTTATTTTGATTACGGGCTAGACACCCAGTATTTTAATAGGTGGGGTGTTATAGATGGTATCAGAACATCAGGTTATAGAGTCCTTAGGATCTGTGCGGCTTATTACGTTTCAGCATAGTGTTCTTTGATATAGAGCTTTATTATAGGATTGTTTTATTCCTTCACGTATGCGATTTACGTTCTCCTGCTATTAGGTATAGTTGATGCGATTCATATACGAGTTAGGTTGGGCTTCATACACCAAATAATTTTGGACGACCAGCGAGAGATATTAGAAAGACTGCAGGAGGATTGGCTCAGCAGAAGCCGTGGAATATTCTGGGAATGGTGACCACAATAGAAGTCACCATGGCAATGGAAGGATAGTATCCAAAGATAATTGTGTAGGGTGGAGTATAGTGGCACCAAGGATTAAATTTTGGGAAAATTTTTGGCTCATATGAGCGGCATTGTTATGGTGGGAGTCGATCACCACAACCATGGAGAGATACCATGAATAACAAAGAGGTTGGGATGCGGTTTGACCACAAATCCTCTCATCAGTTGTTTAAATAGAGAAGCAAAGGTGATTTCAAGACTTATTTCAAAAGGGTCGTACAGTAGTTGGTCATAAAGGAGAGTTTACGTGTGTAGAGAACTTCATACCCGACGAGGTGGATACACAGAATTAAGAAGGTCCGTAAGTTAATAATGGACTAATGGGTAGAATATACAAGCATGGAAGAGGAAATTTAGATAGAATGACGGTTACCTTTCTCGTCAATGTTATGAGAAAGGGGCCAAGAGAGTTGGAGAATCTAACCGAAAGGCAAGACTGTAATTAACAGTGCTAGTGAGGCACCATATGAGGGTATAACCAGTAGAGGACCCATGTTAATAATTGAGATCAATAGAATTCCTACCAGGTGATAATGGATTCAGTAAGGGTCGTCAATGCCAGCAACGATTCCCATAGGGCCAGTGGAGCCAAAGGGACAATGGGGTAGCAATCAAGGTCAAGTCTACTAGGTCCGTGAGAAGGACAACCCCGACATGACCAATGGGGCCAGAGAAAGGGGAATGACACAGATAGGTGTCTTATGTGTAATGAGTAGGAATACATGAGTGAATATTGTCTGTAGTGAATTGGGGGACAGGAACGGGAGGCCCAGTAGGGGTAACAGTTATATGGTTTTTGGTTCGGTTGGAATAAAGGTGTTATGTCCAAGAACCCTTTGACCTGCAAATGTTATTGGCAATTGAAAGTAGGAGCTTTATCCCGGGATAATTGGGGTTTGTTTGGTGTGACACGAGCGAGTCAGAGTAAATTATTAGTGCTAGATGCGCATGTGAAACGGATTTAGTCGAGGTATCGTTAATATTTTTATAGTTTTATATATTCACCGTTGGGTTACTGGTAACTCTTTAGTTCCATCTGCAGGGGAGCAAGTGTGGACACTGAGAGGATATCTTTATAAAGATAGTTCGTTTCGAGAGGTGATATTCAAGGTATGATTTTATCCTGGGTACGGACTGTTGGGCGGTTACAGCAAGACTATCGTGTTCGTTGTCCGTGACATGATGTACATTTTTATGATGTCTCACTTGAAAGAGGGTTGAGATCGCAGAAATATTTAGGAAGTAGACTTTAGAGACTACAGTTGTCTAGTTATAGTGGATCCCGATGCGTAGGGACTTTGTTTGATGTGATTCAAGGTATATCGGGTTCATCATTTAGTGGAGAGTTTTAAATCATTATTGTTTACGTGATGAGAACTTAGTGCTAGTGAGACGCCTTGAGAGACATGGTCATAGATGATTTGATTTATATGTCGGGAGACAGAATTTGTGAGATCTTAATTGTGTGCTTTGGACCCCCAAATTTTGATGATCAACAATGATAGGGGATAATGTAGTGAGGAAAGTCCTTTTGAGCTCCATTATGGGGATGTTACTTGCATGGACCTTAATAAGCGTTAGGAGTAATGAGACGTTGTTGGATGCTAGTGCATCGGTTTTAAATGTTAAATTATTGAATGTGTAGAGGAACCGGTTTAAGCTGAGAGTTATTAGAATATATGGCCAATGGAGCCGGGTAGTGTTGCGAAAGAAGCACTGAGAGAACTTTTGCAGCACAAGTTAATGGATGCGGCAGTATCGAGAAGAATTAAATTACAATTTGTGGGGTAACCAAGAATACTTGTATGATATGTCCATGTCGAAAGTACGGATCTGAGCTTGAGATGAGTAGGTTACGCACGAGATGTAAGTGATATTTAGGTCGGGATGTTTGGGCTATAGTATATAGTATGGTAAGACTTTGTGATTGTTATTTTGAGATATGATTTACTTTTGCTAGTTATCACTTGAAAAGGGGTCTAGTCTATATATAATTGTACGTATGTTATTTTGTTTCATAATAGACTTATAAGAAAATGTTGGTATCGTTATATTTGATTCTGCAGAATAGGGATGTTTACTGATGGGATTTAGAGTGGAGAGGCTTATTATTGAGCGGAGAGATATATCTCATGATTGATTCGCGCTAAGAAACTAGTGAAAGTAAGGGGCACATTATTGTACGATGTCTTTTGTAACATGAGAGTGGACGAGTATACTTTTATGATTAGGAGACGAGAAATTTGGGGGTATGTGTTATGGACTAAGGGCCTTACAGATCTCAACGATGGACAATGTTAGGTAGTAGTGTAATGAAGGGGTTCCTTGTTTGGATTTCTCTTTGCGAGACATCCCACGCGTGAAACTTAGTGCAACGTTGGAAGTGGGGAGATATTTAGTCATTAGGACATGGGTTAGTACCTCGGTTATATATATATATATATATATATATATAGGGAGAGGATCACAAGTGGACCTAAAAAGCGGACTTTTTAATGGACCTTAACAAAAAACACTTAATATATAAAAAGCGGACTTTTTAATGGACCTTAACAAAAAACACTTTATATATATATATATATATATATATATATATATATATATATATGTGTGTGTGTGTGTGTGTGTGTGTGTGTGTGTGTGTGTGTGTGTGTGTGTCGTTATAACTCTAAGTTAGAAGTTATATTATGATTTAAGACTAGTAGAGTCGGGTGACTTTCATGCAGATGAGCATGGGTACAGGGTATATGGGCCCCCTGGGTAATTAATTTAATTCTAATATAATTCAATATTTCAAGGGGTAGAGATTTGGGTAGCGATCTTAAGGGAATGTGAGTAGGGAAGTATTCGAGGCTTGGAATACTAGACTCGTCTGAATTTCGAGGACGAAATTCCTTTGTAAGGGGGGAAGTATGTAACACCCCGTATTTTTTATGATAAAGAATTCATTTAATTTGGTGAATTTGAATTTAAACTAAATTGATGATTTGGAGAAATTATTTAAATTGGAGAATTTATTTAATTTGGAAGATTCAATTTATTTGGAGAATTTATATTTGAATTAATTCGGGTTATCTCTTTTAAGAATACATGTGTCGAAATTTGAGGTTGAAATTGGAGATTTTATTTAAGTAACTCAGATGACAATTATGAGTGCACGGTTGGTTCCGAATAGGTCAAGATAATCGAAAAATAATACCCGATGGTAGTAATTGGGTCTCGGGACATTTTTAGGCATAACCGGGCTCACAGGGGGTGTTTAAATCATTTTAATTTGGCCCATAGGCTAAATTTCGGGATTAACCTAATAAAACCTAAGTGAGAGAGTTTGTGGCAGTCATAACTCAAATAAGAAAACCCTAGTTGCAGAGGAGAAAAGAGGGATCAAGTGGTAGAGATTTTAGAAGCTAAACCAATAAGAGATTGATGTGTTATTCATCAATTCTTGTCTACAACAAAGAAATCAGACCCTACGAATCTATCAGGAAAGTGGTTAAACATGCTTTCAATTTAATTGCGGTATTGCGGTTCATATCATGGTGGGTGTAAACCAAATTCGTTTTTAGGTGGTTCATTACAGGGAAAAAAGGGGGTTTAGACGATTGAACCGTGTTGTGTAGGTTAAATGCTAAATTGATGATACGATGAAATTTCTTGATGTAGTAATATGAACCATGTAGAAAGTCTAGTCGTTGGTGTTGATAAATTCTATATTTTAGATCTAAATCGGATAAAATAATAAAATGAGAAAGCGTATAAACCCGTCTCGGAGACTTATAATTGTTGATGTTAATTAATGTGGGTTAAGGGATTGAATCATGCGTAGAGCCTCTTTACGAAAGGAGTTATTGTTGGGAATGGTTGAATAAGGTTCTGGGTAAGAAAATAAAAGCTCGAAAGAATGTTTATGGCAGCAGGCCTCGAGGAAGAAGAAAGAGGGGACAGAACAAGGGTCGCTCAAATGACCACAAACGTCGTTCAAGCGACGCTGGAAGTCATTCGAGCGACTGAAAGCCTCATTTGAACGGTATTGGGAATTCTCTTTCTCTAGTTTCTTTTTGGTGTTGATCAGTTCGCCACTTGATGGAAATATTTTTTGGGACAAATTCTGCATAGGATTCCTATTGTAGATTTTAGTTTCCCATTCTTGTTTTGATCAGTTCATGATTGGCTTGAAATCATGTGTTAGGACAAATCTTTGATTCAATTAGCGTATAAAAGAGTTAAAAAGGAAATAAATAAAAGGGAACATTTTCGATTCAGTTAAAATAGATAGATCCTTGGAAAAAGGGTTTTTCAAATGTATTTTATTTAGAGAGAGTGTCAAATAAAAAAATTTAATGGATTTAAGTGAAATAAATTCAAAGGTTTAGATTACAGACAAAGAAAGGGAGTCTGGGTATTTTAGTGGAGTGACACTACTTTAGTGAAATTTTTGGAGGTGAAATTAGTTAATTAAGGGTCAGGGATTTGACTCGGATATTTAGGTTAGTGCTACGGGAGTTAGGCACGGGGTAGCCGGTGTAATTTATTATAGGTATAATAAATTATTGTATATTAAATGTGAGGAGAGGTGTTAACCTTAATAGTGGAGTAAATATTAAGAGATAAAGTTACGGACCGAACGAGTATTGTAGTTGGGTGACACTACTTTAATAAATTAATTAATGTGAAATTGATTAGATTAATCGGTGTAATTTGAAATGTAACGAATTCGGGGGATGAGCCAACCTAAGACTTAGATCAGTAAGATATGAGTGAATTACCTACTGAAATATTTCAAAGGATAATTGGCACACTTCGAGTAGTGAGGGATACTAGGGAATATACAATAAGAAGTGTAATTGGAATTTAATAATACATAGGATATTCGGGAGATATATATGCTACGTAGGGAATATATGATATAAGTTGTGTGTATATCTGTTCTGATTTGTATGCTTTATTATGTATATGACATACCTACGCTACTTACTATCAGAGGAGGTTTCACAACATGGATTTTCTTATCCCGATGAGCCTATTGAGGGAGATTTTAGACTTGTTACCAGAACATAGAACCTTGGATACGTGTTATCTGAGAGTATGATAGTTTCGATGGTCGAATGGGAGCGTACGTATGTGCGTGATCCATTTGGCTTGGAACAATGTTCGCCTCCAATATGTGTGATTTCTTATGATGGTTCGAGAGAGATACTGAACCAATAGTCCTTTATACAATGCATGATTTGTCGGGACTTGATAGTAGAGTATGCATACACCGCAGATCTCAGCCTAGGGGTGTTGTATTGTATATATATCATTAGAATAATAAATAAATATACTTTTGTTTTATTCCACTATGTATGCTTGGTAGATGATGTACAGGGACATAATAGCATAGTATACATGCACCACAGCTCAGTGTAGAGGTGTCGTATTAGTATATATGTCACTAAGTGATATACATATGCTTATGACTTATTCTACGGTGTGTAATTAGTAGATGAGAAAGATAGTTACATCTAAAATAACTCATCCTGGGTGGAGGATTAAACATATAATGTTAAATTCATAATTGGCTAATTGATATAAAGAATCGAGTAACGTATTGTATGGGCTATACATGTGGGAACAATGAGTTAGTATATAGAAAGAGACTTGATACGACTAGTCAAGTGGGGTAGATTAAATAGGAGAGGTTAGCACACAAGCGTTAGGTGTGCACATTAGATGAGGGGTGAGTTATACCTCAAGAGAGTACGACACTACCTTAAATATGAAAAGTGTGCATGCATTTTTAATTACTGCAATTTAACTGCTTGCTAAATATTTTCAAAATGTTTTACTTGGGCTCCCCGTGTCAAAATCCTTTTCAAAACCTTTTAAGTGTCCAGCCACAGGGATGCCCAGTCTGAGGATTCTATCCAGGGATACGCAGCTGTAGCTCATGTGAAAGTTGCAGTACTTTACTATAGACGTTTCATTCGTTCATTTATTACTAATGTGGGATCTTTATTTCATTACTCAGTTGAGCATGTCGCCTCAGATTTAGTATTCAGTCTATTTATATTACATTGTGTATTCGAGGTTATGATTTCAGTTTACTGTTGTATTTCATTGTTGAACCGATATTTGATTCGGTCCTCCTTATTTATAATTCATCTGTGTTGGATTTATTTATCAATTTGTGATTCATGGTTTAATTATTATTTACCTCCGCATGTTGTTAATTAATGAAAGATAAAATTTGGCATCGGTCTAATTAAATTACTAGGTGGTTAGTAACTTAGAAAAAGAAGTTTTTCGACGGACATGCTAAGAATCATCCATATGAGACCAACGTTTTCTTTTGATCACGGGTTGTCCATCCACTATTTTAGTAGGCGGGGTGTCACACTTATCAATTATACGGGGACACGTGGTGTCCTCAAATCATCTTTCAAAAGCGTGTCACCCTAATATTTTTCATCTTTTAAAAATATTATTTATTTTTTAGTGTAGTTTTTGGGTTTAGAATCATTTTATGATTTAGCCAGCAAGCTAACAGTGGGTTAGACCAAGGTTTAGCACATGTTAAAATTTGATACATCTTTTTAATATTATTCATAGTAGAATAGAGCCTATAAGTGCTAAAATCCTATAAAGAGTAATTCCAAACAACTAAAACCGAACAAGAAAGATAAATTACACAATCGCAAAACACAAGAATATACGTGGTTCAACAATGTACCTATATCCACGGGGTGTTTATCTATAGCTTTATTATAATCGGTTCGCAATAAAAAGAATTACATGCCCCTTCTCCTAGGGATGGGGGTTATATTTATAGGAAACATAAGGTCAGGGAATCATATAGGACTCTAGGATCTCTAGTTGTAGTTACAACTGGATTTAATTGATCTTTCTCGCGACATCCTTGATGATCAGACTTCCCTTTGTTCTCATCTTTAAGCCGCGATCTGTAACTATGTTTTTCGGGAAGGTGTCACCTGATCTGAATAATTCGTATTGCACAGATAACTTGTAGCCTGAGAATGGTGAAGAGGTTTGAACGTCGATGAGCAATAATTATGGTTGACAGCGATTCTTGATTTCCAGTTGAGGTTTGGTTTTGGAGTACCCAATATTAGTGATATTTTTGGAGCAAAACCCCCTTTTTGTTCTACCCATTGGGTGCTGATGGAATACTTGTAATTTAACTTGTCTTCCCAAGGGTACGCTGATAAAAAGTGCATGAAAAGACCAAAAGTTAGGGTGGGCGTGTCTCAGCTGTCACCTTGGGCCTTATTTCAAATGATGAGTCACTTTAGGAGTTGAACCATGTAGTTACAGAGTTCTCCCTATGGTCATTTTTTATTTTGTTTCATTTATTCAAGACGTCAGGAGATCCCTTAATCTTTCTTAACTTGTAAGTTTTTTGCATTCTCCATTTTCGTTATAATTTATTTTCAACCTGCAATTTGATTGCTTAAATCTTCTTTTATTCTTTCTCCTCGGATTGAAAAAGTGGTGTATGCTGTGAACACCAAAACCCCAAAAAGTTTAGGAAGACATTTTCAATCCCTGATTGAATGGAAATTAAATGTGCCAAGGAACCCGATGACTATTACAACGTTTTCGGTGGCCATTGGATACACACGAAATATGTAATAGAAGGTGGTATCACCTTTCCTCGAAAATAATTATTTCTGGAGTTTTGCAAATTCTTCAGAGTTTCTCCTACCTAATGTATCCTAAACACGTGGAGAATCGTGAATTGGGTTCATCAAATTAACAAACTATATGAGACTCGAATTAACATTCCTGAGATAAGCTATTGTTATTAATGGGTGGAAATGAATGATAGTATCTTTTATCTAAAATCAAGGAAGGCTCGCAAGGTTTTAGTGTTTAACGTCTATAATTCTAAGGGTTATTGGAGCCACGTCTTAATTTCTAAAAAATGTAACAGCCACCAATTCCTGAGGGTGATGCGCCATGTAGAGGTTTTAGGTTTCCCCAATAGGGGGAACAAGATAGGTTGATAATTTTTTTTTTATTATTGATGACTAGTGGTTTTATGAAATGGAAATGTCTACAAACTGTTGATAATGAGTGTTAAACTTGTAAGTGACTTTATACTCACAAGTTCTCCCCTCTGGACCTCAGATGGGTAAAAGAAGAGTACTGTCAAAGTAAGAGACAATGATTTAAAGCGGTTCAAACCTCAGATGAGGGTCATACGTCCATTTTTAAAGGCAATTCACTAGTTTATTAGATTGAAGATGATATATTACAATATAAGAGAACTCTTGAGCTTTGGTCAAAAGAGTCTAAGGTCTTGTATACCCTATCAATAACACAAAACACAGAGGATCTTCGCAAGTAACTGGATGACTTCTCTAAGGGTTCATATGTACTAATTTAGGCCTCATCAAGATGTACAAACTATATAAGCAAGGGAAATAACACAAGTTATGAATATAAACTCATTATGGTGGGTTGTGAGAATAAGACGTAGTGTAAACACTTGTGTATGCTTAAAACTCTTGCAAGTTTGATTACTTGAATGCCTTTATATCTTTAAATGTTGGAGATTAGTCCCCCTTCACCTTCTACCATCTTCCTATTTATAAGAGAACTCTTGGAGAGAGAATGAGTGGATTGTCATAGCATGGATGGGGTGCCACTAAGGGAAAAATATTTGCATGTGGTGTAAGGTGATTGCTGAGTGCATTTAATGGTGATGGGAATATTTAATGTAAGTGGATTTGGGCAGTGAGGTAGGTGGAATAGTTTTTTTCTTCTCACATACTCCATCAAAATTCATGCAAGATTTTTTATAGGAGGTCCAATGGGTCTGGAAGGACCATGAAGTTGCTTGAACTTGATCCTAAAGTGTCACACACCATCACATCTTAGCACTGAGACCTGATTGACTTCGGGAGGTTTTTTTCCTTTAATTTGAGGTCGATTGTGGGCACAAATTATGATGGAAACTTGATAATGTGGTCCCCGAGCTTTCTTGAGGAGGTATGCTGGAACGACTGACCTCCCAGGAGAAATAAGGAATGATTGAGGTCTACTACAATACCATATCTCACCCTTGAGAGTAACAAAGGCTATATAAGGCAACTAACACTCTGTTTGAGCTCATGGGCTAGCATTGGGACCTCTACCCTTCCTCGGAGGTAGTTGGAGAGTTGGAGGATATTATAATTACTAGATGTGAAATGAAGTATCATTATTAGCCCCTTGTTTCTTCTTGAAAAGTTTTTGAGGCGCAACACTTACCCTTTGTGCATGTTGGGGTATTGTCGTAATTATCCACTGAGATTTCCGTCATCACTATGTTATGTTGGGAAGGATATCTCATATGGATAATGACTGGAGTCGGAAATTGATATCTATGATGTTATTTAAGCATCTGATCTTGGAGATAGGAGTGGCTAGAACTGTAGGCGTTAGAGGCTATAAAGAGCCCCTTGGGCTGAATTGAGTTTTTCACTGCTAACTCCTACTTTTTATTCTTATCTTTTAGAATTTTTTGAGAAAGAAAACCCTTCCATAAGTAAAAAACCAATGACTTCTCATAGATTTCTTCCTTTAAGGTCTTGGACCCTACACCCCTTTTTGTCGTTAGGCCCCACATTTTACTTTTTCCCATGGTAACGACAAAAACTGAGCCTAAGTTCACCTTCTAAGTGGGTCAATTCCACCTAGCATAAAAGTAATGAGTTATGAGGGGGTATTCAACCCTAATTTTTCTATTGGTAATCACTATACCTCATAACACACTAAGCATAATATGATCGACTTCTATAAGACTTATCATATTTCAAAGCCTAATGTGAGGTCTTATTCCATGGTGGCCAATGAAGTGTGTTTTAATGAGTGTTACCTCAAGTATGGGGCCAGATTCCCCATGCCCTTGGCCATGGTCAGGATCTTGAAGGCCATTGATATATCCCACTCTTAACCATTGTCAAACTCATAGAGACCTTAATGGCATTTGATTTAGATTTTAGGAAGACCAGTGAGGGAAAATGTGATGTATCCCCAACCCACTTCTTCAATTTATAAAAGGTTATCGAGTATAGAAATCCCACCAATAAGGGTGTGAAGTATCTATCCCATAGTCCAATATTGGTGACCTTTAGTATGGACAAGCATAGCGCCCCCAAGAAATGGAGAGGGTGATATTCTTCTTTGTTGGGGGATCTTGGGCCACCTCAAATCCTGTTGAGTCCATTGGTTGTCCTAGTCTTTGGTGTACCCATCTGTTAGTAGGTAAGTTTATGTTCTAAGTTTTTTTATCGCTTAATTTGACCTCTACTTTGAGATTTAAAATTTTCATTTGTCATTTGTAATGATTATTGATCCCAATATATAGGAGTTTAATAGTATTGATGAGTCTCAGAGGTTGTCCTCCACTCCCTTCAAGATCCTTGTTACTACCAAAAACCTCTTTAACTATGGGTTGGGGACTGAACTTAAGCCTCTGACCTTTATGGGAGTCGTTGAGTATCCTAAGATCATTGTGTGGGCCACGCTAGAAGCTAGGACTTATAATTTGTCTTCTCCAAAGAGGAAGGCTGTATCTAAAGCCTTAGATTAGGTTCCTTAGGCCTTTAAAGGTGAGGATGACTAGAGAAAGGGTATGGCTGACCCTTCGATAGATGAAATGGTCTCTACCTGAGCTCATGAGCCTATTCTGCTCTTCGACTCTCCCATTGTAAGTAATTTTGCCATTTTCTTCTTTTTGTCTTTAGTAGTTTTTTTATAGATGATTCCGACCTCTGATTTAGAAAATGAGCGGGAGGAATAAAGGATCCTTGATAGAGCTGTGGTCAATAAAAATAAGAGAACCAATACCACCAAGTGCTTGAAGTTTGGTTCCATAGTGTACATTCTATTTCTCAGGATTAAGTTGGTAGAGGAGACCAACTTGGGGTCTAACCTTGTTGAAGGATCAGGTTTGGACCTTGAAAAAACCTTATCCTTACTGCAAGAAATATCAGAGGTGGGCGGGACTTCTAGTGTAACTCAGGAAAATACTTATATATCAAGGCATTTTTAACCCTTGGTCTAAAAAAGTTGTAGATAAGGTTATGCTTGCTCAGGAGGATAAGAGTTTGTAAAGGGCGGCTGAGGTGCTTAGTTTATCACAAGAGAAGATTTATTTGAGGCCTCCGTCAACTGAGGGTATATAACCTTATACCTAAGCTATGGATACCCTCAATTTGTAGGACAAGATAAATAGTTCAGATATGGTGGCCACTATAGGGGCAGAGGTAACCCTACCAATGCTAAGGAGCGCGTCCACTTGATGACTTCTCCTTTAACCTTTTTTTACATTATGTTCCTTTTTGTTACATCTATTTCGCTTATATTCTCAACACTTGAAAGAATCTCTTTTGGCAAATGTTGTCGATGCTAGTAGAGCATAGAGGAAAGCTATAAATATAGAGAGCAATTAAGACCTCACCAACAGTATTTAAACTAAATGATCAAGGTGAAAAGATGAATATGGAGGCTCTCGAGAGGGACAGAGATACCTTGAAGACCCAGGTTTCTTTTATGGAAATGAGAGGACCCTTAGATATAATGATTCTTTCATGGTCATTGCTCAGGAGTCTCTAGCTAAATTTGAGGAGATACATGCCTTTGATCATTTTGAGATCACGATGATGGAGGAGGCTCTTCATGTCCACAAAGGTGATTTCCATAGATTCAAGGGGAGACTTCTTTAGGTTGATGGTGAGGTGGAGATTCTGTAAAAGATAGTCAAAAACTTGTCTTTTGAGAAGGACTAACTGATATCTTGAGGTTAATAACTTCAAAAGAGATATGTTGAGGTTGTGGTCAAGCATGAAGCATTATAAGGACATATTCGTACTGCGATTCATAACCAATTTGATGCCTACCAGGTTTCTGAGGCCTTTAAGAGATATCTCTTTTAGAACTTCAACACTGGTATTAACGAATACAAGGTGAAGTTCCATATACAGTTTCCTAATGTGGATGTTTCTAGTCATTTCCTGAAGCCCCCTCAATCAGAGGAAGAGAGCTTGGATAATGAAGGCAATAGTGATGATGATGCTGGAGATGCATCTACTCCTAAATTTCATGTGGAAGACCTCAAAGAAATGATCTATGTCTCCCTGCTTTCAATTAAGTGAGGTCGTTATGAATCCCAAAACACTCAAGCCTTCACTGGGTTTTATGCAATAATTATTTTTTTCTTTTATAAGTTATCTGGTCATTGGCCACTCTTGGTAATTTACATTTTTACCCTTAATGAGAAGGTAATTTTAGAATCATGGAGTTTTTCTGATCTGGATGCCATTCAACTTTTACTTCATTACTTTTTTTCTACTTTGCTAAGTATTTTTTAACACATCTTGAGGTCTGCCTGAGGTTTTCCCAGTGTGTAGTACACCCTTAGCTATAAAAATTACTTAGTAAAGTGAAGAAACTTGATTTATGATCATGTTGGATCATCCTGAGGTTCTAAGACCTAAAGATACATAATTGTGAAGTTTCTAGAGGTGATATGGAGGTTTTGTAATGGCTACTTAGGACTTTTAACCATCGAATACCTGATCCTTGTGATTTTTGGGACTAAAATTTGGATTGAACATTTTAAATATTAAATCCTTATAAGGGGCCTAAGACCTCCGAACTTAGAGAATATTTGATATCTGAATTCTTTACAAGGATCTAAGACCTTTGGATTGAAAAAAAATTAGAATCTAATGTCCTTATAAGGGTTTGAGACATCTATAATTAGATATATTTTAACCCAAAGTCCCACAGAAGGGTCATAAGACCTCTGAACTTAGGTAAACATGAACTTGAAGTCCCACAAAGGTTCTTAAGACCTCTGAACTTGGAAATTTTATAATTCAAGTCCTTGTAAGGGTCTTAAGATATTCAGACGAAAAATCTTCAAATCTGAAGTCCTTATAAGGGCCCGAGACCTCTGGTCTTAGAAGGAATTTTGATGGTCGTATTGGGATGAAAACTTGTTGGGCCTTAACCCCCTGAGGAGGGTATTATGAGGTTATTCAAAGGGTCTTTACGGTCTCTAATCCTTAGGAATTACACCATTACATTATTAAAAATTGAGGGTTTGGAAAAAAAATTGTATTTGAACACTTAACCCCCAAAGTTTTTTTTTTAAAAAAATTAAAGTTTTTTCTTAAAAGTTTTTCAAAAATTAAATTTAAGGGGTGCAAGTTTCATATGTATTTTTTATATGACTTCATGGTAAAGAAAATATTTTGATTAAGACTATAGGTTATCTATGGGTCCTTAGACCTTAGCCTTTTTGGAAATATGGATGAAAATATAAATAATCCCTTTAGTCTTTTACGGGTTCGAAGACTTTTGACTATGCCTTTTGGGTTGTTTAAACTTGAGGACTGTAGTCATTTTGCGCCATGATACATTTGATTGTGAGTCTTTAAGCTAAGGCTACAATCATTGAAACTCTTTTATGGTTCCTTAGACCTTAGTTTACGTTTTGGTTCAAGACTGAAGTCCTTGCAACTCAATTTGTGGGTCATAAGACCTGAGTTTTTTAAAGCCAAGGCTAGAATTCTTATAGCTCTTAATGAATACATATATTATATATATCATGAGTATTAAGCGATTTATTTTTTCATTTAAATATAAGAGTACATAGTTTACAGTTGTTCTTTTAGGACAACATACATCTCGTGAGGCTTCTGTTACTTTTAGCGTTAAACCTTCATTTGGGCTCTTAAATGTGAGGGGAATTATCCTCATCTTATGGTGGTGGGGGTGGAGGTAATGAAACTTATCAATTATATCGTAGTCTTTCTATAAGGATCTCAGACATTGGTGCTAATGGAGGTAAGACCTCTTGTGAGACCTTAGAGATCTTTCAAAGCTTTATTAGAGATTTTTCCAAGACATGTGAGATGATGAGTGACTTATTTATGTTATTCATAAAGGTGATGTAGCACTCCCGAGACTTTTTTTGGTCTCCAAATAACTCTCATATTCTTTTGGAGGTTGAGAATCTCATCACCAATCTCCATGTTGAGATTATAGAATCCAAGTCATTGAGAGATGTCATGCCCATGATAACATTGCTAGATGGTGGGAGGTCCTCCACTATAAATTTATTTCAAATGGTTATGTAGCAAGCCTTGGAACTTGTGATTAACATTTCCCAAGGATTAGGTTCGTTCTTCATGGAACTCAATGAGAGGGGTAGTGGTTGGATGCATGTGATTTACACCAAGGCCCATAACTTCCAAAGCATCTAATAACAGTATGTCTATAGAGCATCCCGTGTTGATCAGGATCCTCCTCATGTGGTCATTTACCATGTTGTCTGTAATCATAAAATTATCTTCATGAGTTAGTTGGACCCTCCCGGGCCTGCTTCTGGGAAGGCCATCATTGGAACCTTCTTGGGGGGCTTGATGTGGATGAGAGACATAATTGACCTGAACCCCTTCGTGTTGGAGGCTCCTAAGGTGGGACTTTATGGATGAAGTAGAGAGTTCTCCTCCTACAAAGTCTCAAAAATTGCATTAGACCTCAATTAGGGAGACATCATCTTTGTTTTTGTTGTTATAGTTGTGATGATTTTTACTTGCATGTTTTGCCATGTAATTTTTTAGGTAGCCCCTCTTTATTACTCCCTAATGACTTCTTTTAGTCTAAAGTAGTCATTTGCGTTGTGGCCATAATCTCTCTGAAGTCGACAATACTTAGACTTGCCTATTTTATTATCACAAGTCCTCGTAAGATTTAGCTGAGGCAAGATGTCTTGAATTTCTATAGTTGCAAAGACCTTCTTCATAGTGGTTGTGAAGGGAGTAATGTTTTTAGCCTCTGGAGGTTCACTTTTCTTATCGTCATCATTTATCTTCTTATCCTTAGTTTCTCATGAGGTCTCCCCAAGGTAGGAGAAGACGTCTCTCCTCTTTTCATAATGGGGAAAGGCCGTAGCATTCCTTGCTGAGATAACATCCTCAGTATTCATGTACTTACGATTTATTTTACGTATCTTAGTCATGGACTTTGGAGGCTTCATTTTAGAGGATCTTAACAAATCTTATGAGGTAATGCTTGAAATAAAGACGACTACATAGATTATGTCATTAAAGTCATAAACTTAGAGAGCTTCATGGTTGAATATAAAGGAGATTAATGAAGTAACAGGTTTCCCTATCTTCAGAGATTCAATAAAATTACTGATAAATAATCTTATCATCTTTGTGAATCTTGTAATGGTCCCTAATTTGAGATTGGAAAACCAGTGCCTAGCCATTACTCCCAAGGTAGAGGTAAAATCACAGCATAAGATCTCATATGTGGTGTCTCGTAAGAGCATGAGTGACCAATAAATTTCCCAATGATCGATGGGATCTTTGGAATCATCGAACAATTCAATATTAGGCATCTTCCACTTTGGGGGAAGTGCATAATGCTGAAAATTATTAGAGAATGGATAAAATGTATTTTGGATGGATAACTCAATAGTGTTGAGAGTTTAGGTCTTATACTGGTTGAGGAAATTCACCAATTGGTCATGCATCTTCTTTATCTTTCCATCTGAGGGCCTAGTTGCCTTGGAGAATCATTGCCACTGGTCTTTAGGGAGTGATAATATGTCCTTAATCGGAATGCGAGTCGTTAATCGTTAGGTGACCCTAGGTAAATTTTCTGGGTCATATTCTCCTTTTATTTGGGGTTTATGGCTTTCCCTAATACCACTATGTTCTGGTACAATTGGTTCTTTCACCATTGACGGTAAAGGGAGCCTATGATAATAGAGGTCAGTTGCTCTTGGAGCGTTTTCTGCTAGTCCACCACATTTTTGAAAGAACGAACTAAGGCAACGATAGTCACCATTTTTAAAGCATGAGGGTGTGTGTTTGAGAGAACTGGGACTTGTTGTTCCCACAGATGACAATAAACCTAGACCTTATACAGATCGCTAATTACTTTCTAAAGCCTCCGTTACTCTAAAGGTTGAGCTATGATACTATAGCAGGCCTCAATTGTGTCTTCTTCCTCCTGGGAAGGTCATTCGTTCAAGTATACCTCCTCAAGAAAGCTTAGGGACCACAACAACGAGGTTCCATTATGATTTTTGCTTAGAGACAACATTAGATTGAAGGAAAATGACCTCCCAAGGTCACCCAAACCTTAGCTCTAAGATGTGGTAGTGTTTGACACATAAGGATCAAGTTTAAGAAACGCTATCACCCTCTAGAGCCCTTGAACCTTTAATAAAGATCCTACAAGCAATCTGACAGAGTAGGTGAGAAGTAGAACACTATTACACTTAACGCCATTACCCAGCTCCACTTCCATTAATATTCCCATCAATATTAAATTCACTCAATAACCACCTTACACCACCTATAAATACTTTTTCGAACACTCTATCACCTTGTTGACATCGACAGACCTCACGAAGACCATATATATATTGTGATAGTCCATTTGTTCTCTCTTCATCAGTTCTTCTATAAATAGAAAGTCAGTGGAAGGTGAAGAGGATCGATCACTAAAAGACATTAAGACATTAAAGTACCTAAAATTTCAAGAGTTTTAAGAATACACAAGTGTTTACACTTCATCTCACGCCCACAACCCATTGTTGTGAGTTTAAATTTGTAACTTGGGTTATTTCCCTTGCTTACATAGTCTATACATCTTATTAATCCATAAATTATTAAAGAGGCAACCTTAGAGAAGCCATCCAGTTATTTCATAAGCCTATCTATGCTATTGATAAAGGCCGCAAGACCTCAGACACTCTTGACCAAATCTCAAGAGGACTCTTATATTGTAATATGTCATTTGCAATCTAATAAACCAATGAAACACATTTTACTGTGAACTTAGAACCATTATCTGAGGTCTAAACCACTTTAAATCATTTTATTTTACATTGAAACTACTCTCATATTACCTGTCCGAGGTCCATAGTGGAGCACCTGTGGGTCTAAAGTCACTTATGATTTTAACTCTCAATATTTCCATTTTCCTTTTATAGAGGATTCGATTAACAAAGAACCTATAGCTTCTGATGTTAGATGGTCTGAGCTTGTAAAGGTCTGGAATCTGATAAGATGGTTTTCTATTGGTACCAAGCATCTGAGATCGGCATCATTGTTGACCAAGTATGCAAATACTACCACCTCCTTCATCATCAAGCCCATTGACTCAATTCTCAAAATACCAGTCATTTTAATTAGCGAGGTTCTCAATTGTATCCACCTCATCTTATTTTGATCTTGTGAACATTATATTCACCCCTAATGCTATGGAAGGCATGCATCCGAGGAAGAAAACTCTTACTCTGGTGGATGAGTCTGACCTCCCCACTTATCCAAAGGCTAAGGCTTCCAAGAGGAAGGAGGTTAAAGGTCCCTCTGAGCCCATCACTCTGTTGGATTCTCTTAATAAGGAGAAGGAAAAATAGGAGGTCAAGAGTGAGGCCCCTTCCTCTACTACTATTATTTATCCCACCAAGAAGGTTGATGCCCCGAAGATGGGGAGGGGCCATAAAATCATGATAGTGTCCAAAAATCCCTCATTGGCCCCTGGGTTCCTGAGGGGGGCATTTGTAATTGGATAAAGAGCACGTAGGTGGGATGACTTCCAACCAACTTGATTCACACACTGTGTATGCTTTATCTTTTTTGTGTGACTTTTAGTCGAAATATTTCTGTAGATTTTTTATAGCTATGTTAACTGATTCTCGTCCCGTTTTTATTGTTTGCGGAAGATTTTGTAGACATGCTTGATAGGAGGGCTTCCCAAGTCAGGGAAAATGATGACATGGAGAATGCCTTGGCAAAGTCCTAAGAGTCTTTCGATGCTTTCAAGAAGGCAAATGATGCTGAGAAAAAAACCACCATCTTGAAGATGCCAAAGTTGAAGTCAGAGCTTGATTTGCTTAAGAAGACTGTCGAGGACAATCATTGAGCCTTGGCAATGGCAAAAAATATGGCCAATGACCAGGGGTATGTGGACGCATTTGGTCAGGACAAAAATCAACTTCCTTACATTCATAAGTCAAATTTCAAGAAGGGATGAGATGAAACCTTAGTTAAGATCGAGGTCCTCCCTAAGTCTGAACTTTTTAGGGTGCACGCTCTAAGTTCTCCACCAAGGGAAAATGAATAGGGAGAGGCATAAGATGGCAGTCAAGTAAAGGATGGATCAAACCAAGATATGATGGAAGCCAATCAAAGCAATGTCCCAACCACCCAAGATAAGTTGAAGTAAAAGGAGTTCAAAGCTAATTAGCTTTAGCTTAGGTCTCATTATTCCTTGTATTTTTCTATCTTTTGATTGTTGTAAGGGCATGACCCTTTATTGGATTAATAAAAAACTTATTCTTACTTATTATTGTTCATATATTATTGGTTTCTTTATGATGCTTGTAAATTGTTCTTGCTATGTATTAATGTTCTTTTCTTGATCCTTGTAGGTTGATAAAAGGTTAGCAGTGGCTCCGACATTCCCATAATGTTTCATGCACGATTCTATACCTAGTGGTACTAGATACAATAATAAAACTAATAATTTAAGTGAAAGAAAAGTAAATCTTTATTTATTTGGATGCATAGGATCTTATTACATAGGTTGGAGTCTTCATAAATAGAAATAAAAACGATCTCTCGGTCTTCTTATAACATAGAAATACAAAGGACTAAAAGATCACAGGAGCCGGTACGTTGTACTAAAAGTGTTTCAATGGATACTACCAAACTTTCTTGTTACTGCTCGCATATATGTAACTGAAAATATTTTCCTTCCCAAAACTAAATAAAAATCCATACATACGGGGGTATTTCTCCTTATTCTAGTTCACTGTCCATCTGGAAGGAAAACAATTAAGAAAAGTTTGCCAAGTAAATAATTTTATTTCTATAATAATGTAGATACGTGAGTTTATTTAAAATTTATGTCATAATTTATAATGGATTGAAACAAAATGAGATATCAACAGTAATGAATAGGGGCATGCGGGAGTTTTTTTATATTTATATAAACTAAGAGTGCCCTCTCAGGATCTTAATGGATTATTTATATAATTTAGTCTCGAGCACACATATGTCCAAAATTTATCTTATTATCCTAAATAATCATTTAGGTGATAAAACAGATAAAATAAATGATGCATTTAACAAAGGCGAATTAAGGAAAAAAACCTTGCGAGTAAAATATTTTTTCATTCAACACATTAGAGAGTTTACAAGACTATCGACTTACAGACTACTTGACAACCACTACAAGTATAATGCACAATGCCTTCACAAATGTCTAAAGAATATGGCTCCGTCCCGAGTCATCCACGTGCATCCTTCCACGCTCGGTATTCAACGATCAGCCTTCGTCATCAACAATGAGTTCCCTGGGATATCACAAGATCAACCGTGAATATACCTCTCCACAAAGGTTGTGTGCAAGACACGCACTATAGGGTTTAATTATCTTTCACTCAAATATATCTTCGGGATGTGATTTGTGAATTAAAAATGTTTTCTCAAAACAAAAGGTTGAAAACTTTTGCAAAGAATATGTAGAAATAGTTCTGGAAAAAGTCTTAACGAAAATGAACATGAAATAGGTATTTTTAGGACAAACACAAATTTTGAGGCGGTGGACTCTTTCGAACAACTTTTGAATCTCGTTTGAACGAGAATAGCATGCTCGTTCTAACGAGAATGTATCTTATTCAAATGGCAAAGAAATCTTTCTTGGACAAAGTTCAAACGACCTAAAACATTACGCCCTCATTCTATGTTCGATCGAAGTAATCGAGACTTTGAACGAAACTAGGATCTCGTTTGAATGATATTCCCATCTCATTTGAACGGGATATGCGCATTTTGAAAATTTTTAAATAAAGAAAAACATCCTCGATTTTTAAAGAAAAAAAATAAGATTTCTAGTTTTAATACAAATAAACAATCCAAAACAAATTCAAGGAATAAATTAAAACTTGATAGCATTAGACCTTCATAGTGTGGAGATGCTTGAAACTTATAGATGTTAAATCTTCATATCTTCGTTTCGACTCGAATCAATTGGTAGAGGAATATGCCAAAAAAAACTATGATAGCCTAAGTTATGAGCAAATTATGCTCGTACAAATCTCCCCCTTTTTGGCCATTCCGGCACAAATATAAAATCGAAATCCAAATTGAAAATAAAATCCCCTAAGACAAATATAATATCCTAATACCCTCCAAAACCCTAAAATAGATAGGTTTAAGATAAAGATGTCTTCAAAATAATATTTTCAAATCTCAACTTGAGCATTAACTTCTCTTAAGAACTTTGTCTTCATTGAGTGTAATCTAAATATGATCTTCCAAAAGTAACTACACACATGAAAGATAGAAAAAATCATGTGATGTATCGAGTTTGACAAATCTAATACATTTAAAACTCTCCGCCATAGATCAAACTCTCCCGTAATTTGTTCTCCCCCTTTTATTTTGTCCAAAATAGACTAGGAGTATAAACTAAACATGAAATATATAGAGCACATCACTAAAGATAGAATATCATCATAAAGATATATCAAATAAGCACATGTAATGATAAACTCAAAGGCTCCATAAACTATTATTTTAATTTTTTAATTTTTTCAAGTCTATATAAAAAATTTACAAAGTACAACACATCGTGCAAAAACACAAAATTAACCGAATCATGGAAACATAATGAAGAGGTGTGAACACATTCGATAGGTTATTCAACGTAGACAAGCATACCATAAGTACAAGAAGGAATGAGACATCACTAACGCAAGATCTCAAAGTCTACCTTAGGTGTAAAAATGGTGAAGTCACATGACATTGACTTAACCTTATTAACTAATTAAAATCATAAGTGATTTCCACACCAATAACGCCCAAAACTATATATTTGTTTTACGTGATTTTCAAGAATGTGCAAACCCATTGATCTTCGACTTAACTCCCTCAAAACTCACATAGTAAATTTTTTCTCTAAAATCTTTTTGAAGAAATTAATGCTCATATGTAGCGAAGCATTAATGTACTTAGAATTTGGCCTGGCATCTATGTTTTTATGTTCCTTTAATCTTGTAATCTCTTTTCTTTTTACAAATGGTGGCTTTTCACGCAAAGTCAACATGTCTTTCGAATCCCGATTCCATTGCATACAATATACCACATATATCGGATAATTGATTTTCTATAATTTTGAATCCGGATAATGGTTCTTACGTGCACTTTTTCTTATTATCTAGTATTTTCACATTTGTTTTTTTTAAAAGAAGGATTGAGATGAAAACGCTACGATCGATACATGAATAGTAAGTGCAATACTCAAATAAGTTCGTGCTCGTGTGCATTAAAGGTAAAAAGGAGTCAAACATGTAGTAAGTAGTCATCATATCACATATTAATGACTCCACACATTATAAAGCACAATAATGAAATGATGTCATGTCTCAAACACTACAAAAATAGTTACGTGGATATGGAATGAATGGGTTATTCGGACATCTGTGTTGTTTAAAAAAAAAAAACTCTTTTTGGAGTTTTTTTTGTCAAAAATATAATATTTTTGTCTTTTTTACCTTTTTCTTAAAAGGAAATCGAAAATCTTTTTGTATTTTCAAAATTTTCAAGAAAAATAATTTTTGGGGGGATTTTTGAATATATCAAAATGAAAAATATAAGTATGATAATAGTACAATCTAGCGATAGGCATGTAAGATATGAACATGAAAAGCGTCATATGCTAGAAATAAGTCTCAACCTTAATCATTAGGCCCAAATGAGTTTTCAAAAGGTGGTGACATCCTATGAAAAACATCCCTCAAATCATAATAAAATCTTATGAAGTCTTGACCAAATACTTAATTTTCTCTCGAAAACTCTCAAAATATTTCATATGATGTGCGGGAGAATGCAAAGTAACATATGAGGGAGTGTATGCGGGAACACGTGTGGTAGCATATCGTGGAAGATAAGTACGATACACTCTACCCAACTTAAAGCAAAATTTAATAAGTTGAACTTTTTGCTTGCAATGGGAGAAAACATAAACGGTCTTAGGTCCACCTCCCTCAAAACCTCTAGGTCTAGCTCTCCTACGTGGAATCGAACGCCTAGGTGGGTTAGATCGAGGTCCATAAGGATCTAACACAAACTCAAAAATTAGGTTGGGTGCTATTTGGTAAGTGGGTGCACCGTCGTAACCTATTCCTAACCTCTCGGTATTACCCAGAGTGGGGATGAGGAATATCTTTCCAACCTTTTTAGATGTGTCTTATAAAGTAACTTTGACGTCCCGGGCATGTTCGAGATCTCTCTCGAGTTGGTATACACGGGATTCAAGTTTCTCACAGGTCTTCAATGAATATTGAAGATCCCCTGTAAGACTAGCCACAGTATTGGTCAATTCACTCTTTTTTTGGCCTAAAATGATCAATTGCTCACATAAAGAAACCTTCACCTTCTTGAGTTGACTCTACGAAGCCTCACACACCCTTAAAACTTTCACCTCACTCTCCAAATCTAACACCCTAAGAGACAACTCCTTATTAATATTTTTCGTCTTCAACCTATCGGTGTATAAATCAGTAAAGGCCATTTGGAGGTCACGTTCTCCCTCACTCGAAACACCATCCTCCCTCTCACTATTTCTTGAATGAATCGAAACATCATCGAGGCTCTCACATTTAGATATGTCCCCATTGGGTAGGACAAACTAGAAGTGCTTACGTGACTAGCCATGAAAGCAGCACATTTTTCATGTGGCGATTCTCTCCCTGAATTAGCCGACTCAATGTCACTATCTCTAAGTGTGGCTTTATTTGCAATCTCTTTACCCTAGCCTAGTCGGAGACTCATGTGCCTTATGCCCTTTCCCCTCGCATTCATAACACCTTATTTCTTCCTCTTTCTCACCGTTATCCTTGACCAAATTTTTATTTTTATTTTTCCCAAAAATCTTTTTATTGGAAGAATTATTTTTGGAAAATTTGAGAAATTTTTAAAAGAAAATTGCAAATATGGTCAAGTCACCAAAATCACACTCACTTTTAGATTCAGACTCACAAACTCTCTCATTTTTCTTCTTCTTAGTTTAAGTCCTTAAAACTACCCCTATATCCTTAGGCGTGATGGTTTTAGGGAACATATCTGTCTCATTAGTCTGAAGGTCTCCTACGAGTTCTTCCAACATAATAGTGTATAAAATCCATAATGAGTTAAACATGATGACCTTATGATTAAAGATGACGAGAGTGACCTCAAAATATTTTTCACAACTCTCATTTCTAGAACTTTCTCATCCAAATTAAAACTAAAATTGACTATGTTGATAAACGCACATAAAAATCATCGAATGACTCGGAATCTAACAAAGTGATGGTCTCAAATTGGGTGGTGAAATTCTGAAGCTTTGGCGCTTCCATAGCGTTGGTACCCTCGTGAGTGAGTTGGAGGGTTTCCCATGCTTCCTTAGACGTAGTGCACATCATAATGCGACAGAACTCATTAGGGATGATGATTCCAGAAATAGCACTAAGTCCATGAGAATTAAAATTATTCCATTTAAATTCCTCATGAGTCCAGAAAGAAACAGGTTTAGGATTTGTAACATTATAAATAGTGACAGTGGGAGGAGTCCACCCTCTTTCATAAACTGACCAAACTCTTTCATTTATGTCTTTTAGAACAGACCTCATCCTAGCCTTCCTGTATGCATAATTGGTTACATCATATATGGGCACTTGATTATACAAATTCTCTATTAAAATATCAACAATTTAAAAAAAATTGATATCAAGGGAAAAAATTTACTAAAAAAGGATCACATAGTACTTTTGTGTAAGAAGATCTGACACCAATTTGATAGTGCGCTCTCAAAGTCTTAATGGATTATTTATATAATTTAGTGTCCAACACACACAAGTCCAAATTTTATCTTATTATCCTAAACAATCATTTAGGTGATAAAGAAGATAAAATAAATCATGCATTCAACAAAGACAAATTAAGGAAAAAAACCTTGCGAGTAAAATCCTTTTTCATTTGGCACTTTTGAGAGTTTACACGACTTTCGACTTACATACTACTTGATAACTGCTACAAGTATAATGCGTAATGACTTCAAAAATCTCTAAAGAATATGGCTCCGTCCAGAGTTGTCCACACGCGGCCTTCCACTCTCGGTATCCATCGATCGGCCTTTGTCATTAGCAGTGACTTCCCTCGGGTATCACAAGTCAGCCGTGAAGATACCTCTTCATAAAGGTTATATGAAAGATACACACTATAGGGTTTAACTTGATTCACTCAAATATATCTTGGGGATGATATTTGTGAATCAAAAAGGTTTTCTCAAAAACAAAAGGTTGAAAACTTTTGCAAAGAATATGCAGAAACAGTTCTGGAAAAACTCCTAATGAAAAAAAACACGAAATAGGTATTTATTGGACAAACACAAATTTAGAGGTGGTGGACTTGTTAGAATGACTTTTGAATCTCGTTTAGACGAGAATAACAGACTTATTCTAATGAGATTTTATCTCGTTCAAACGACCATGTAATCTCATTTGAATGATGTTCAAACGACCTTCAAATGATCTCAAACAGTACGCCCTCGTTCTATGTTCGACCAAAGTAAACTTTGTACAAGACTTCGAGCAAAACTAGGATCTCATTTTGAAAAAATTTAAATACAGAAAAACGTCCACGATTTAAAAAAAAGCTATTTCCAGATTTAATACAAAAGAACATCCCATAATAAATTCATGGAAAAAATTTACACTTAATAGAATTATACCTTCATAGTGTGGAGATGATTGAAAGTTGGAGATGCCGGATCTTTGGATCTTCTTATTGGCTTGAATAAATCGGTAGCGGAATATGCCAAAAACTATGATGGCCTAAGCTATGAGCAAATTATGCTCTAACATAAACAATATGTTGATTTATAAATGGATAGATTCTTATCAAATAATAAAAATAAAGGTTCAAACTATAACAGGATAGCCCATAATTATCAGTTATAGGGGTTTCAAATGAGCAACAATAATCTTATAATATCATCCAAAAGCTTTGGACTATTGACCCAAAATATATGGATAAAGTAACTAGATAGGGACACTAACTAGAGCGACACTCATATGTATATAGAAATAAAAGTAGGCATTCAACATCTAAGTCCTACAGGCCAAATTGATCTTTCGTGGGTATACCAGAGTCTAACCCCTAAATTATAAGGTATGCCACTGGGTTTCACTGAAACAATAGGTTATAAGTTACAGGGTTTTACTGTAATATGGTTTAATTAAAGTCAGGGGGTTTAACTGAAATCGGGGCTTATTTAAATCATAGGTTGTAGGAGTTTATTAGGTTGGGGTTTAAGTAGATAAAATTAAATCAATATTTACTATAATGTGAATTTCACAAAAGAGTTAACAATGATAACAAGAGTTCAGGGGCTATCACATAGTGATATAAATAATGTAGTAATTCAAGGATATAAGTTTCAAATTAATTGTAAAATAGAATCACATACTTTTAAGTTGGGTTTGTTAAAAATTGCTCGTCTAATTCATAAGAGTGAACCGAGTATTCTAAAATCGGGGATAATATAAATATTTAGTGTATGCATAAAAGTGAAATTATAGTATTTATGAGAGTGAAAATAAGCTTGATTTTTCAAGGTAAAATTTAATGTTGGGGTGAAATGTGTAATTTATGAAAGTTTAGGACTTTGATTATTTCACTATTTTCCCTTTAAATTTGGGCTCTGTGGAAAAAGGCAGTTTTAAACTTTTAATTTACTAACAGAAAGGACTTACATTTAAATTTGGGACTGTTTTGAAATAGTTGAAAAATATCAAGGGGTTAAGTGAAATTTAAATGTTTGATTTTAAACTTAAACCCCTATTTTCTTTGGAAACTACTTTCATGGAAACCAGATAGGGTCGTGTAATATACCAGTTTATTCAGAATTAAAAAATAAAATTTTTGAAAAAAATCAGATTTTTCTGATTTGAACGCGTCCTCACGCGCTGGGTCAAATTCCAGACGCCCCTGCATTTGACTCCTCTCTCATGCGTGCAACCCACTTCATCTCTTACCTTCATGTAGAAGAGTGTCTCCCCCAAATATACTTTTTTGAGGTATCGAGAGGCAACCCCACCTAGGTGGTGGCAGAAGCCCATATTGAGAGAGGCCCCCGCAAGGGTCACTGTAAAAACCCAAGTTGAGAGGGAACCCACCTAAGTAGCAGCAGAAGCCCAAGTTGAGAGGAACCCCCGCAAGGGTCCTTGTAGAAACTCAAGTTGAGAGGGAACCCACCTAGGTAGCACCATAATCCTATATTGAGAAGGTCCCCTACAAGGGTCACTGTAGAAGCCCAAGTTGAGAGGGGCCCCGCAAGGGTCCCTGCAGAAACTCAAGTTGAGAGGGAACCCGCCTAGGTATCAGCAGAAGCCTATGTTGAGAAGGGACCCCAAAAGGATCACTGCAAAAGCCCAAGTTGGGAGGGGTCCTTGCAAGGGTCCCTGCAGAAACTCAAGTTGAGAGGGAACCCACCTAGGTAGAAGCAGAAGCCTATGTTGAGAAGGGCCCCCGCAAGGGTCACTGCAAAAACCCAAGTTGAGAGGGAACCCACCTAGGTAGCAGAAGAAGCCCAAGTTGAGAGGGTCCGTCACAAGGGTCCCTGCAGAAATTCAAGTTGAGAGGGAACCCACCTAGGTAGCAGCAGAAGCCCAAGTTGAGAGGGCCCCCGAAAGGGTCCTTGCAGGAACTCAAGTTGAGAAGGAACCGTTGTTAAGAGGGACTTCCCCTAAGGTATCATCTGGACCAAAAAAGGGAGCACAGCGGTAGATACCAAAATCTTTCCCCTAGCGAATGCGCATTGATGGTGCTAGAAACAACACCACCCTTCATGGTGTTTGTAAGATCAAATCAGTGATAACAATGGCAACTCAAGTATATACTAAATATAAGGGATTGAGATAAGGAGAAGAGGATGAATACCAATATATAAGTGGTTCAGCCAATTAGGCCTACGTCTACTGTGAAAGTGAGTGAGTAAGGTCATCGAAATAAGGCACTAATGGCCATGGATACAATCTCTCAAGCTTTCTCTCTCTACTGTATAATTAGACAGAGTTTCAGCTAGGGTTTTCATTTCGAATCCTTCTCAAGGTAGGAGAATACAAGTATATATAGTGTTTGGGGAGTGTAATGTACTCCCCATGCATGTAATGAGCATGTGTGTGTTGATCCAGCCAATCTGATGAAGACATCTGTCACTGTCACATGTAGAGAATGATGATGAAATATTCCCCCACGTGAAGGGATTGATTTGGTTACAACTGATTTTGTCCACGTGTTCCTATCCTTTCATGTGATTATGAATGCTTGGCCTTATCCCTGACTGCTGTAACATCGGTCTGGAAGAGTACGAGGTTGATAAAGTTTGACTGTTTCTTATTCCGAGGTTATTCAGGATGATGTCGACCAGGTAGGCTAGCCGAGGTAAGACAGAAGGAGTTGTAACGTTGACCTGGGCCGGGGTTTGGTGTGTGTAATTGGAAGGTCGGCCTGGGCCGATGATGATGATGATGAAGGGTGGTTGAACCCATGAGACATTAGTGGCCTCGACTAATTCCCAGCCGAGGTTGATGTATGTGGTAAATATGATGTCGGTTGTGGACGACCTGATGGATAGCTGACCCCATGAGTTGAAAGGACCTCGGCTGATGCCTGATGGTGGGGTAACTAGTAACGTTGGCCATAGCCGATCTTATGGATGAGATCGTTGGTCGTCAGTCTTAGTCCCTTGTTACCTCGACCATTCTGCTGGTCGAGGTTTGTGCCTCCGAGCTGTCAGGTACACTTTGGGCATATCAATCACCCCTAGCCCTTAGTTACCTACATAAATAGGTGACTAAGGGGTATGTATATCCGAGGTTATTTTTCTTTTATGTGCCAATATTTTTTTAACAAGTGTCAATTGCTGAAGTGGGTTGCGTGCTTGGCAAGTGCAATGATGATGGCCTTTTGGGCTCCCAGGGCAATGATGGGCCTTGGGATTTGTGCCAGCATGGTTTGGGTGTTTAAACCCTTTTCCTTCTCTTTCTTCCTCATTTATCTCATTTTCCCGCCTGAGTTTCTTGCGTTCTCTCTCTCTTCAAGAGCTCCTTCGCTGCTGAGTTTTCTGAGTTTTCATTGTTCTTAATCATCATATTCCTCATCTCTCACTCCCTCAGGTACTATTTTCATCCCATCTTTCCATTTTCAGCCTTATTTCTCTATTTCTTGCATTTTCCGGGGACTGTTGGCATTTTCTGGTGGTTGTATGAGTTTTTTGGTGACTCATTGAGTTTTTTGGTGGCCCTAGTTCTTGACTGTTCTTGATTTGAACTTGACCAAAACCAGGTTTTGATCCTTAGTTTAACTTGCGTCCAGTTGTTTGATTTTAGTTTAGGGTCCACTTGTAAGGTCGTCTTCCTATGCTTAGACCTCTTTATAAACTTATTGAGGATTTCCCTTCTCTTAGAAAGATGACTTTCACGAAGATCAGGCAGATAGAGCTAGCCCAAGAGGAGGCTCATAGGGCTGAGGCCTTTCCCCTCAGACTTATCTTTCCCCTACCTCTGAAGGTGGTATACCCTGAACCAGCCGAGACTGCTGAGCCATCAAAGGATCCAATTTATCCCTCTTCCATGTCTGAGTCTGAGTCATCCACGTCACCCTATGTCCACATATTCTTTCCAAGAGGCCATGGACTTCTCTATTAGGCAAGATAAGGTCCCTAATCAGGCCGAGGTCCAAAGTCATGCCTCGTTCCACAATGGTTCCAGCACTTCACGGACCTCTTCTGATGTTGAAGTTGTGGGGCCGAGTTTGGTTGTGCCCCCAATCATTGATGCTATTCCCCTGTCGGTCTCCACAGGGGATGAGTTTGCTCAAAGGTTCCCTGGAGGTGTTCCTACACCTGCCCAGGCCGATGTTTCTAGGGATGAGGATGACGGTCATGAGAGTGATGTTGATACCTCGGAGGCAGTCGAGATATAGAGTACTGTCACTAAGTTCAACCGGTTATCCTTTAGACACGTTTATTCCATTGGTCCTTCTATCAAAGTTAGGAGACCTCTGAGGGATGAGAGGACCTGTGGTGGCCGAGATGGGGAAATCTGCGTATATGAACATATGTTTAAGTTAGGATTTTATTCCCCATCCATACAATAATTGGATCCATATTATCCCATATTAACCTGGACCCTTCCCAATTATCTTCCAATGCTTGGAGGGTGATGATTGGAGCCATCATCCAATGGAGGGCAGTCCATCATTCAGACCTTCCCGTCAGGGTCTTCACAGGGTGCTATGTGCCGTCCTCTGCCAGGAACCATCCGAGCTACTACCACTTCCTGGCTAAGAAGTCTGATAAGAAGATGTTATTGGTTACCCAAATCTCAAATCATAACTAGAAACTGTGATACTTCTTCGTCTCATGGGTATGGAAATTTGGAACTTGTTCCCCCTCTTCATCGCTAGAGCCGAGGACCCCTCTAAGGTAGGGAAAACTGTCACTGACTGCCAAAGCCGACCCTGGGTTAAACCAGGATAACTTACAAAAGGTCAAAGACCTTCAAGATCAGGGGGAGCTTGGTTGTCTAGTCAAGTACGAGCATTTGATGACCCCATACTACCTCTCCGAAACTGGCCTAGGGGAAGTCCTTTAGCCAAGCTTCGTAAGTGCTTATTTTGCAAAGTTATACCTCTGATATTTAATGTCTCTCATTTACTAAATCAGACGTATTTTTTGCAAAACGTCCAGAAGGTATATCAGACGACATGTGGGAGATATCTGCTCCAAGCATGATTAAGTTGGTGAAGAAATATAGGCTCAATGCTCCTCTTCCTCCCCCATCTAAGCAGAACGTCATCACTTCTAAGTCCGACGCTACTAAGAAGAGGAAATCCACCGCTGTTGCCCCTGAGTATCAGAGGCAAAGCAAAGCCCAAAAAGGTGACCGTGTTATCCCCATCTCATCTGATGATGCACTTGTTGCTCGTTTGGATCAGTTGAAGATCGTTGACAGCCTGATTGGTCATGTTTTGAAGGCGATGGATGTCATTGGCTCTGCAATGATCGATGCTGGCAAACGCTTCTTACGCTCTATTGATACCCCTTTGTTTGCCGAGTTTTGCCTTCATAGGTCTATCCAGGTAGAGATTTTAACTTTTTTAGCTCCAAGTGTAGCCTCGTCCTTGATTTGGGCTGTTTTGATCTCATACATCTGACTTTGTGTTGCAGGGTATCCTGTCCATGCACCAGTTTATTGATTGGACATTGAGGAAGCTTCCCCTTATTAAAAAGGGAAAAGTGGCCCAGAAGGTTGAGGCCTCTCTAAATGCTAAAGTTGAACGTCTGAAGATCGTCTTAGAGGGGTCTGAGAGTAAGGTGAAGCAGAAGCACAGGGACATTGCTAAGCTCTAGAAGAACCATACTTCTGTCTTGAAGGCCAAGGATGATGTTCTTCAACAAAAGGTTGATGCTGCAGTGAAAGCTGCCCTTGAGGACGCCTCTGAGAAGATCTTGGCTGATTACAAGGTCTCTGACAAATTTATAAGCTTCGACTTTGAATACCTTGAAAGAGGTGTTAAATCTACTAGTAAATGGGTGGCCATCAAAGAAAAGGAGTCACGGAGTTTGACAGCCTCGAAATTTATTGGTCTCGGCTATGGTAACCCTCAGTTTGCTCAGGCCTTGCTAGAGGTTAAGGAGGAAGTTGCTTCTCCTGCAGAGATCGCACCACTAGAGGTTACAGAGATTGAGGATGCCAACCCTCAAGATGATGGGACCGAGGTTACCAACGTTGGCCAAAAAGATGGGGCCGAGGTTACCAACCCTGTAGCTGCAGACACCTAGGCCATGATTTGTAAAGCTTTACACTTGCAATCTTTATTTCTCATATGTAACTGTTTGTAACCTCTGATAACATTCTCTTGCACGATTTGACTTGTAATTCTAACTTCTTCATGCTATATCATCCTCTTTAAAGGATTATTCTTCTTTTGATGAATGCTCCTTTGAATAGTTTTTATATGTCATACGATGGTGTTTGTATTAAGGTCTGAAGTCTCAACATCATAGTGTCTTCATTAATTTCACCAAATTAATGATGTTTAAGGTCTGAGGTCATCTAACTAAGAGGTTACCCTCATAAATTTCACCAAATTAATGATGCTTAAGGTCCGAGGTCATCTAACTAAGATGTTACCCTCATAAATTTCACCAAAGTAATGATGTTTAAGGTCTGAGGTCATCAAACTAAGATGTTACCCTCATAAATTTCACCAAATTAATGATGTTTAAGGTCTGAGGTCATCTAATAAAGATGTTACCCTCATAAATTTTACCAAATTAATGATGTTTAAGGTCTAAAGTCATCAAAATATGATGTTTTACCTCAGACCATGTCACCAAATTATGATGTTTTAAGGTCTGAGGTCATCAAACTAAGATGTTACCCCCATAAATTTCACCAAATTAATGATGTTTAAGGTCTGAGGTCATCTAAATATAATGTTTTACCTCAGACCCTGTCACCAAATTATGATGTTTTAAGGTCTAAGGTCATCAAACTAAGATGTTACCCCTATAAATTTCACCGTATGACGTCATCAAACTAAGATGTTTCACCTCAGACCTTGTCACCAAATTATGATGTTTAAGGTCTGAGGTCATCTAAATATGATGTTTTACCTCAGATCCTGTCACCAAATTATGATGTTTTAAGGTTTGAGGTCATCAAACTAAGATGTTACCCTCATTAATTTCACCAAATTAATGATGTTTAAGGTCTGAGGTCATCTAACTAAGATGTTACCCTCATAAATTTCAGCAAATTAATGATGTTTAAGGTTTGAGGTCATCCAAATATGATGTTTTACCTTAGACCCTGTCACCAAATTATGATGTTTTAAGGTCTGAGGTCATCAAACTAAGATGTTACCCTCATAAATTTCACCAAATTAATGATGTTTAAGGTCTGAGGTCATCTAACTAAGATGTTACCCTCATAAATTTTACCAAATTAATGATGTTTAAGGTCTGGTGTCATCCAAATATGATGTTTCGCCTCAAACCCTGTCACCAAATTTTGATGTTTTAAGGTCTGAGGTCATCATATAATGATGTTACCTCATAATTTTACCATCAAAGTAATTCAAACAAAGTATTGACACAAGAACTTCTCTTCTCATTAATATTCTCTTCATAAAATGATACATTTACATAGAAATAATTGCAACATCATATGTAGTACTTCTTCAGGTGATCATCATTCCATGGATTGGAGAAAGGTTCCCCTCGATATTTTATAGCCGGTAGGTACCGGGTATAACTTCATCGATAACTTTATAGGGACCATGCTAATTCGGGTGAAGCTTGTTTATCTTCTGCAACGTCTTCTTCAGCACCAGGTCTCCTACAGCTATAGGTCTTGATTTCACCATTTGATTGTAGAACTTTGTTATTCTCTGCTGGTAAGTTGTCTGTCTGATCTCAGCGTCTTCCTTTATTTACTTAATCAAATCTAGGTAAAGTTTTCTCTCTTCTCCATTCTTCTTGGGGCTATAGGCCTGAACTCTGTAAGTGGGGAGTCTTACTTCTGTAGGTGTGACGGCTTCTGAGCCATGTGCTAGCATAAATGGGGTCTCCCCCGTTAGTGTCCTTGCTGATGTTTTGTAGGCCCATAATACTGCATAAACCTCTTGCATCCATCTCCTTTTGGCCTCTTCCAACCTCTTCTTAATCCTATCGAGGATCGTTCGGTTCGTGACCTCAGTCTGGCCATTTGACTGGGGTCGGCCAAGAGAAGAGAAAAATTGCTTGATCCCGACTCTCTCGCAGTATTTTTCCAAGGAAGAATTCTTGAACTGGGTTCCGTTGTCTGAGATAAGGGTGTTCGAAAGACCATGCCTGCATATGATGCTCTTTCAGATAAACTGGAAGGTCTTCTGCTCTGTAATCGTGATCATCGGCTCAGCCTCTACCCACTTGGATAAGTAATCAATTGCTACTATCAGAAATCTGTAATGATTCACAGACCTTGACAATGGTCCCACCAACTCAATCCCTCATACTGCAAATGGTCAAGGGGAACTGATCGATGTCATAGGTTAATGAGGTTGATGAGGTATAGTGGAGAATCTGTGGAACTTGTCACACCTCTTCACGTGGGCTGCAGCGTCCTTAGCCAAGGTCGACCACCAGTATCCCTACGTAATTATCCTCTTGGCCGAAAGTCTTCCTCCTATGTGAATGGAGCAAGAACCCTCATGTATATCTTATAAGACGTGTGGGACCTCTGTGGGATGGACACATATGAGAAGAGGTAGCAAAAATTCTTTCTTATATAGGATATCTCCTATTGTTGAGAACTTTGCAGCTTTGTACCTCAATTTCCTCCTCTTTAGCTTTGATTCCGACAGCTCTCCCTCTCTGATATATCTGATGAGAGGATCCATCTATGAGTCTCCTAGGTTTAGGTTAAGGCAAGATCTGGCAATCTCTTCTTCCTCAATGGTCGGTTTGAGCAATATCTTGACTGGTATTGTCCTTCTGATGCGTGTCCTTATTGCTGAAGCCAGCCTTGCTAATGCATCTGCATGCCTGTTGTCTTATCGAGGGACTCTCTTCATCTTTACCTCCTTGAAGCCTTTTATCATCATTCTTACCCTCTTTAGGTATTTCTCCATCCTATCATCCTTGGCTTCATACACTCCAAGTATCTGGTTCACAACCAACCTCGAGTCATTGTGAAGTAGGAGTCAACCAACTCCAAAGGATTTTGCTATAGAGAGCCCCGCTATCAAGGCCTTATATTTCGACTCGTTATTTGATGCCTTGAAGTTGAACCTTAGTGCATATTCAACGTCGGTACCATCCGGAGCTGATAGTATCAGTCCTGCATCGCTTCCACTTTCGCAAGAAGACCCATCGATGAATAGGTTCCAAACATCATTATCTGAAGAGAAGTGACCCTCTGACAGGGTTCCTTTCTTGAACAGGTACCTATCTTCCTCATTCTCAGCTACTCCTTTTCTAGTTCTGTTGGACACAACCTCTTTCGAGTTTCAAAAGACGTTACTATTTGATCCCTCTGTAATCTCTGGATTATTCTCAATCTCAGCCTCTTCCCATGTGAACTCAGTAATAAAATCTGCGAGTTCCTACCCTTTAATGGACACCCTAAGTTGATAGACAAGGTCATATTCTCCCAACTCTATGGCCCAGGTCATCAATCTGCCTGACTTCTCAACCTTGTGGAGGACTTGCCTTAGTGGGGAGTCAGTGAGGATGACCATAGAGTGGGCTTAGAAATAAGGTTTCATCTTCCTGGAAGCATGTATCAAAGTGTAGGCCAATATCTCCATACGAGGATAATTCTGTTCAGACCCCTGAAGGGCCTTACTATTGAAGTATACCGGCCTTTGTAACCCATCGTCTTCCTGTACTATGGCCGCGCTTATAGCTAACTCTGAGACCGCTAGATAAACATACAACTTCTCCCCGAGAATGGGCCAAGATAAGCGTAGAGGGTACCCAAGGTAGGACTTTATCTCTTTAAAGGCCTTATCACACTCTTCATCCCACTCGAAGGCCTTTCTGAGAACCTTGAAAAATGGAAGACACTTGTCCGTAGCTCTGAAAACAAACCTGTTGAGTGCTGCGACTCTTCCAGTGAGCCTCTGAACGTCTTTTATACTTCGTGTCTTCATATCAAGCAAAGCCTTAATTTTCTCGGGGTTGGCCTCTATTCCCCTCTGATTGACTATGAATCCAAGAAACTTTATAGCTCCTACCCCGAAGACAAACTTGGCAGGATTGAGCTTCATCCTGTATAAGTCCATGGTGTTAAAAATTCTCTCCAGGTTTACTATATGGGTGCAAGCCTTCAAGCTCTTCATCAATATATCATATACATATACCTCCATAGTCTTGCCAATTTGATCTTCAAACATCTTATTTACAAGATGTTGATACGTGGCCCCATGCATTCTTCAAGCCGAAGGGCATGTACTTATAGTAATAGGTCCCTTTATCTGTGATAAAGGCTGTCTTCTCTGAGTCTTCAAAATCCATGATGATCTGATTGTAGCCTGAATATGCATCCATGAAGCTCATAAGTTCGTGCCCTATCATGGCGTCTACCATCTGATCGATCCAAGGTAAGGGATAGATGTCTTTAGGGCAAGACTTGTTCAGGTCAGTGAAGTCTACACACATCCTCCATTTTCCGTTGGCTTTGGGCACAATGACGGCGTTTGATAACCACTTTGGGTATATGACCTCCCTGATGAATTCCGCATTTTCTAACTTTCTGACCTCTTCCCTAATGACATCATACTTTTCCCTAGAGAAAACTCTTTGTCTTTGCTTGATTGACTTGGCATCTTCTTCCACATTGAGTTTGTGGCACATTACCCCCGGGTCGATGCCAGGCATATCTGTGTGGCTCTAAGCGAAGACACTCTGCCTTTTCTTCAAAAATCTTATCAGCTCTTCCTTGATCTCTGTTTTAAGGCCTTGTCGATTTGGACAGTTTTTTTCGATTCTTCCTCATTAAGGACAATGGATTATACCTCTTTCGCGGCCTCTCCTTTCTTCAATTTTGTTTCATCCCTAGGATCAAGTGTATCAATGTTATATTTGGTTATTGCCCTCTTATGGGCCTCTCTCTCTCTTCCGCCGAGTTGAAGTAGCATTCTCGTGCCGTAGTCTGGTCACCTTGCACTTCCCCTACCTCATAGGGGGTCGGGAATTTTAGCATTTGGTAGACCGTTGACGGCACGGCCTCAAACTCCTTATGGCCTACTCTTCCTATGATGAGGTTGTATGTTGAGAAGACATTTTCATCCATAATGAAAAACTTGATCTTTCGGGTCAACCTTTTAGGCCACTCGTCTCCCATTCGTACATCCATCTCATACATGCCCAATGGATGGAACTTTTCACCGCTGAAGCACATCAATGGGTAATGATAGGGTACCAGCCTAGCTCTGTTGATGCCAAGGCTCTTAAAACAGGGTCAGAACATTACATCCGTTGAGCTTCCTCCATTTACAAGGATTCTCTGTACCTCACATCCATGCACTCTTGTTCCAATTACCAAAGGGTCATCATGCGGAGCTAAGATACCTTTGAAGTTGAGTCGGGAGAATCTAACTATAAGAGTATCCATATCTACCTTCTTCCTTTTCTTCTTAGATTCTGAAGCTTCCAGATTCATAGCCTCTACTTTGGTTACTAACTTAGCCTCTGCCACATGAGCTTTATGATTGGCTACTTCAGATCCACCCCTGCTAGTCCTCCACAAACGGTGTTAACACCGAAGGAGATCATTCCAACCTTCTTCATAGGGGCATTGTCATCTTTCGATGGGAGGTCTGGATCGTCCTCATCATCAGCATCTGAGTCATTATCTCTTCTCGCTGGGGTGTCATCTCAACATTTGTCACTTCTCTTCTTTTTAGGGTCATCTATTCCCCTCTTAGGATCCTTACCATTGACATACTTCCTCAGCTTTTAGAACTTTAACATCTTCTCGATTTCATCCCTCAAAGCGAAGCACTTGTATGTTACATGGCCGTGGTCTTGGTGGAACTCGCACCACAGGTTCTTATTCCTCTCATGCGGAGGGGCCTTCAACTTCTCTGGCCATCTCATAGACCGATCATTCTTGATCTTATTGAGGATGTGTTCGCAGATCACAGTTAGAGGAGTATAATGTGCAAACTTATCATCTGCAGACCTCTTTTTTCCATCTTTCTTTCTTTGGAACTTCCCGCTGCTACTTTCGTTCTCATCCTCATATTTTGTGGCCATAGCCTCTTCAGCGTTCATAACCTTTCTTGCAGTTGCCAATAGTTCTGCCATGGACTTGGGAGGGTCTTCCGCAAGATTCCATAGCAACTTCCCCTTCTGGAGTCCTCCAATGAGGGCTTTCATGGCTATATTCTCTTCGTAATCTTCAACCTCTAATTTTTCTTTGTTGAATCTAGCAATGTAGTCTTTTAGGCTCTCGTTCTTGCATTGCCTAACATACAATAGATGGGTGGTCTTCTTTGGAGGTCTTACTCCAAAATAGAAATTATGAATGAACCGTTCAGCCAAACCCTTAAAGTTTTCAATTGAGTTCTTCGAAAGAGAGGTAAACCAGATGTGTGCAGCTCCCGTCAAAGTCCCGAAGAAGGCCCTACACTTCATCTCATTTGGGATTGAATAAATGTTCGCCGCAGACTGGTACATCTCAATATTATGTACAGGGTTGGTACTACCATCATACTTGGAAGACACCGTAGGTGGCTTAAATTTGGGAGGGGTTGGTAAGCTCACTATCCTGGCCACGAATGGGGAGCCCTCTGAGAAACCTCTTTGCAAGGGGTCTCGGCTTTTGATGTGGTCCCCTATCTTCTCTTCAAGATGTTGAATGGATTCATTCCATGGCTTTGTAACTTCGTCCTAGATGAGGTTGTCCCCAACCACCTCCAAGGGGTGGACTGAGGGTTCCCTAGCCGGTGCATAATGTCGACTGTTGACCTCCTCTTGATCCCTGTCTCAGCCCTGATGGGGTCGGCCATGCTGGGGTCGACCATGATGAGGCCGATGTTCCCCATCTTCCTTTTGTGACCCTGCTGTACTTCTTGACCTAGATAACCTTTGTCTCAGGTCATTTACTAGGCCGAGCCTTTAAAAGGCCGACCCTCTGCTCAAGCAATCAAAAGCTGATCCTCTTTGTTGGGCACCACCATCTCTTCTGTCCCCACAACCTCGGCTTTGGTGGATAGGACGTATAGCGTTGTTCGAAACCTCATACGGCTCCCAACAGCCCTCTGGAGAATCTTTTGCCTCCATATCATCATACCTATCCTAAGGTCAAGTGTGTCCTTGCCTCCCCAGACGTAAATGCCTAGGGTCGGCAACGTCCCTCTTCCGTTGAGGAGTAGTTTGGTCTTTTCGCGATGCCTGGGGTGGTCCCCTGCCTTCAGGATGGGGTTGAGCAGTTGTCGGAGTAATCATCTCCGGTGAGACCCCAGATGGCCTCATCATATTTTGACTGAACTGTGCAAATTGCTCCTTCATCACTTGCTGCATAGCAGTCAAGGATTTTAAGGCTGCAGCAACCTCAGCCATTTTGGACTGGGGTGGTGCCTGGCTGGAACTAGGCCCTCCAGCACCAAGTGGTGGAGGAGGTGGTGGTAACTCCGGTGCCATATGTTCAAACTAAAGAGCTTGTAAAAAGGTGAGCTTAAAACCTTAAGGGACCTCTTTCAATGGTGAAACAGCTCCACGCAAGGGGTGAGGCCTGGTTCACCACCAGAGTCTTCGGTGAGGTTAAGCGAAAAAAGAGGAAGAGAAACAGCACTACCCTTCAAGTTGTTTGTAAGCTCAAATCAGTAATAACAATGGCAGCTCAAGTATATACTAAATATAAGAGATTGAGGTGAGGAGAAAAGGATGAACACCAATATATAAGTGGTTCAGCCAATTAGGCCTATGTTCACTGTGCAAGTGAGTGAGTAAGGTCATCGGAATAGGGCACTAATGGCCATAGATACAATTTCTCAAGCTTTCTCTCTCTATTGTATAATTGGACAGAGTTTCAGCTAGGGTTGTCATTTCGAATCCTTCTCAAGGTAGCAGAAGAAAAGTATATATAGTGTTTGGGGGGTGTAATGTACCCTCCATGCATGTAATGAGCATGTGTGTGTTGATCCAGCCAATCTGATGAAGGCATCTGTCACTGTCACATATAGAGTATGATGATTAAATATCCCCCCACGTGAGGGGATTAATTCAGTTACAACTAATTTTTTCCACGTGTTCCTATCCTCTCATATTCTTATAAATGCTCGGCCTTATCCCTAACTGGTGCAACCTCATCCTGGAAGAGTACGAGGTTAATGAAGTCTGACTCTTGATTGTTCTGAGGTTATTCAAGATGATCTTGGCCAGGTAGGCTAGCCGAGGTAAGACAGGAGGAGTGGTAACGTCGTCCTGGGCCGATGATGACGATGAAGGGTTCCCCTGGGACATTACTGGCTTCGACTGATTCCCTGCCGAGGTTGATGTTTGTGGTAAATATGATGTCAGCTGTGGACGACTTGATGTATATCTGACTCCATGAGTTATGAGGACCTCGGATGATGCCTGATGGTGGGGTAACTAGTAACGTTGGTCATAGACGACCTTATGGACGAGATCGTTGGTCGTCAGTCTTGGGCCCTTGTTACCTCGACCGTCCTGCTGTCCGAGGTTTGTGCCTCCGAGCTGTCAGGTACAATTTGGGCATATCACGCATATAGTCCTACCATGGGTGAGAAGAAGATGATGTAGCTGAGGAACTACCAAAAGCCATTGACTGGAGAAAATAACCCATCGCGGTAGAAAACCCAAGTGAGGAACCTCAGCTGCAGCGGACCCTCTGGAAATACCAACTCGTGAGGAACCCATAGATGAGAAACCCTGGGTGTTACCCGCCGCTAAAAAAGAAGTGACAGCGGCAACCCCCGTAGAAACACCAGATTGCGAGGAACTCGTCGCCAATAAAGTATAAAATCCCAACGACACTTCTGGCAAGGAACCCCCTGGTATGAAGTCCACCCGCGAGGAACTCGTAGCCAAATGGGGTCTCGCGACTTCAATTTGCGACATTGGCGAGGGACCCATGGTACGAAAGGGGACTCATGAGGAGCCCTTAGCTATGTCGCTTCCAAATGGAAAATAAAATGGTGAACTACTTCGAACAATCAAGGAACCCACTTGTAGAAATCCAACTCGCGAGAAACCCACAGGTACAGAATTGCCACGCGAGAGACCCTCGATAGTAGCAAGTCCCACAACTTCATTCTGTGACGACGGCACTGCGAACGAGGAACCAATAGGATGAAATGGGTCTCGCAATGAGCTCTTGTATATGCCACTGCCAGATAGAAAATCAAATGGTAAACTACTTGGGATAGTCGAGGAACCCTCGGACAACAAATCAACCCATGAGGGACTCTCTGATAAAAACCCAACCTGTGAGGAACTCTAGGTAGCATCTCTCGTGGAAGAAACCCAACTTGTGGAAATATAACCTCCAAAAAAAATACTGCTCGTCGAGGAACACTGAAGCGGATAAGAAATTGACATAGTTACAAGCGGCGTGGAACCTGTGTCTTCACCTCCAGACGGCATAACAACTTTAGTTGGTGTCGTGAATAAAATACCCCCAAACAATTTGTCCTCAGACCAGGAACCCATAGATAGGGAACAATCACATGAGAAACCCTCATAAATAGTAGGGTTTGCGACTACAATGCGTGTTGTCGTCGGCGAGGAACCCACAATATGGGATGGGTCTTGAGAGAAGCCCGTGGTTGTACCACTGCCAGATGGAAAACCGAAAGTCACCAGTGGAGACTATATTTGAATGCTCGAGGAACCGTCGAGACGGAGACCCACGGATACAGCCTTATTGGGAGCGGAACCCACGGTTGTAACCTGCGGCCTTATCATTTTTTATGAAAGATTCGCGAGACCTAGCGCAAGTTCCCTCGCCAGCGTGCGTCACCACTGGTACAGCCAAAGAAAGGTTTGTAAAGTTCTTAACCCCAAAAGATTCTTCACTACCAGCAGTTAGAAAAAATGACGTGGGGGGAGGTAGACACATTGGTGGTAGCTGAGGAGGAATGATGATAGAAGATGGTATTGAACCAAAGATGATGGGTTAGAAGCCATTAATGGAGTGTTTGAGAAAAAAAGCTAGAGAAAAAAAAATTGGGGGGGCTATGGTGTTTAAATTTTTTTTCTCTCACAACAAACTTAAAGACTCTCTATGAGGGTTTTGAAGAATATGAAAGGTTTTCAGAAATGGGCCTTATGTTTTTTTACACCAAAGTGGAAAAACGTGCAGGAAGGCAAAAAGGTTATGAGATTTTTTTCCCAAATGATGAGAGGATAGTCCCCACACTGACGCATGGGGTCTCGAAAATAAAAAAAAACTCGGATGAAGGGACAATGCATTTAATGACCCTAGGGTCCCTTTAAATTTGAAAAAAAAAATCGACTTTATGGCGTACAAAGCCTGTTGGTCTACCCAACACAAAAAACTTTGCACGAGGAGCTAATGTAGAAGGGTGTCTTCCCCAAAAATACTTTTCTCAGGTATTGAGAGGGAACCTCACCTCGGTGGTGGCAAAAGCCCATATTGAGAGAGGCCCCCGCAAGGGTCACTATAGAAACCCAAGTTAAGAGGGAAGCCACCTAGGTAGCAGCAGAAGACCAAGTTGAGAGGGACTCCCGCAAGGGTCCCGGCAGAAACTCAAGTTGAGAGGGAACCCACCTAGGTAGCAGCAGAAGCCTATGTTGAGAAGGACCCTCGAAAGGGTCACTGTAGAAGCCCAAGTTGAGAGGGGGCCTGCAAAAACTCAAGTTGAGAGGGAACCCGCCGAGGTATCAGCAAAAGCCTATGTTAAGAAGTCCCCCGAAAGGATCATTGCAGAAGCCCAAGTTGAGAGGGGCCCCTGCAAGGGTCCCTGCAGAAACTCAAGTTGGGTAGCAGCAGAGGCCTATGTTGAGAAAGGCCCCCACAAGGGTCACTGCAAAAACCCAAGTTGAGAGGGAACCCACCTAGGTAGCAGCAGAAGCCCAAGTTAAGAGGGGCCACCGCAAGGGTCCCTGCAGAAACTCAAGTTGAGAGGGAACCCACCTAGGTAGCAGCAGAAGCCCAAGTTGAGAGGTCCCTCGCAAGGGTCCCTGCAGGAACTCAATTTGAGAAGGAACCGTTGTTAAGAGGGACTTCCCCCAAGGTCTCCGCAGAAACTCACGATGAGAGGAACCCCACCAAGGTGGCAGCAGAAGCCTACATTGAGAGGGCCCCCGCAAGGGTCCCAGCAAAAACTCACGTTGAGAAGGAACTTCGCTTAGATGGCGCTAGAAGCCCGGGTTGAGAAGGACTCCCCCCAGGGTCCATGCAGAAATGACATTTGAGAAGGAACCCCCCAAGGATTCCTCAACTGCAAAAATGATGTTTGAGAAGGAACCCCCCCCCCCCCCCACCCACACACACACACTAGGATTCCTCAATAGCATAAACTTACATGGGAGGAGGTACCCGCAAGGTCCTTCCCCCTTAGTTCCCAGAAAACCAAGTTAAGATAATGGGGTGTCTACCACAAGCAACCCCTTATCATGAAAAAAGAACAGAAGTACTAACACTTATTTTCTTGTACATGTTGCCTAGTTGAGCAAGTAGGGCAAAAGTAGGCCAGTTGGGATCTCTTGAAAGTTTTGGCTTGGTGGCTGAGGGAAAAGGTATGTTGAGCAAGCTCAACCACTAAGCACTATAGGATTGAGAGAATACTAGTAGGAAGACCCAGAAGTCACTCAAGACAACACACACTTCACACCTGGTCACAAGTGAAGTGAGCAGCCAAAAGGTTGGCTACTCACAATGAATAAACTCTTTACAAAAAATAATTTTTTCAGAAAAGGGGGTCCTCGAGGTCCCTTTCAAGAAAAATAATGATTTTAGAAGATAGGGGTCATTAAGGCCTCCTCTCTAAATATTTGCAAAGATTGCACCACAAGTTACCGTTTCAAAATATATTTACCAAATCAGATATCTTGTCTTCATTGGGAGACATATGTGCTTTTTGACTTTGGTTGGCTCCAGGTGGCACCTGCAGGAGGGGACAGGCAGGGTTGCCTGCAGGTAGGGACAAATGTTACACTTCATACATTGTCCCCCCACCAACCCTCTCAATTTTGGCACACAAAAGTGCCAACTGAGCCCTAATACCCAAGTATAAATAGACCTCTGGGCAAGGTAAAAAAGGAGATATAATTGAAATTACACTATTACTCTGCCAAAAATCACACCAGACCTACCTAGTATTCTCTCCCTGCTCATTCTCTTAGTGCTAAGTGCCTTGTTCTTTGACTCCTCAACTGACAACCATCATTCTCAGGTGTTTCCCTTGAGAAAATCACTATTCATACTGTGAAAGCTCATCTTCTTACAGGGAGTGAGTTGAAGCCCGAGTTCCATTATTACCAGAAAGAGAAGGTTTCTTAAGAAGTTGCTCCAGAAGACCTTGATGATCTTGTAGGCAGTGTCCATTGGAGTGGGTCACGCCACACCCTTTCCAGATATTCATAGGCCCTAGTCTCACTACCCTCCTACATTTCTATTTGTTGACTTTAGGGTCTGACAACTTTAACCCTATATTCTAACCATTTTAGAACACCATTTAGGTTGATTCCTGAATGAAACTTGTCTAATTTTTTGAGAGGAATCCAACCATATTGGTTTCAAAGATTTTGGTGGGTTGGTTCGAGCTATTATTTTTTTTATATAAAAATGGCATGAGTTTGACTTTAAAATTCATGGTTTAGGCTATGATTCGAGCTACGCCATGGTTATATGTGTGTTCTATGCTCAAAATGCAATCGAACAGGTTTGGTTTCAAGGGTTTTGGTTTACCATAGACTCTGAATTTGATTTTTGGAATTTTGAGGTCCGTAGTTTCAAAAATTAATTTGGGGCATTAAAACTCATTTTTGCTTCAATTAAGATTTTCACCCAGGTCCCTTAAACCCAGAGCTCAAGTTCTCTAACTGTAGGAGGGTAGTGAGACTGGGGTCTATGAATAACTGGAAAGGGTGAGGCGTGACCCACTCCAATGGACACTGTCTGCAAGTCTTCAAGGTCTCCTGGTGCAACTTCTGAAGAAAACTTCTCCTTCTGGTTACAATGGAACTCAAGCTTCAACTCACTCCCTGCAAGAAGATGAACTTTCACAGCAAAAATAGCAATTTTCTCAAGGGAAACACCTGAGAGTGATGGCTGTCAGTGGGGAGTGAAGGAACAAGGCACTCAACACTAAGAGAATGAGCAGGGAGAGAATACTAGGTAGGTCTGGTGATATTTTAGCAGAGTAACAGTGCAATTTTTCTTGTCTATCTTTTGACCTTGCCCAGGGGTCTATTTATACATGGGCGTAAGGGGTGAGCTGGCGATTTTGGGCGCCAAAATTGAGAGAGTTGGTGGGGAACAATGTCTGAAGTGTACCATTTGTCCCTACCTGCAGGCAGCTGCCTGTCCCCTCTGCAGGCGCCACCTGGCACCGACCAAAACTCAAAAAGCACATATGTCCCCTAATGGAGACAAAATAGCAGATTTGGTAGTTATCTTTTAAAACGGTAACTTGTGGTGCAATTTTGCAAATCTTTGAGAGAGAGGACCTTAAGGCCTCACTCCCTCTAAAAAGTGTTATTTTTCTTGAGAGAGACCTCGAGGACCCCCTCTTCTGGAAAAGTCATTTTTCTTGTAAAGAGTTTATTTCTTGTGCGTAGCCTCAAGTGGCTTCTGGGTCTTCCTACTAGTATTCTCTCAATCCTATAGTGCTAAGTGGTTGAGCTTGCTCAACATACCTTGTCCCTCAGCCGCCAAGCCAAAACTCCCAGGAGGTCCCGACGCGCCTGTTCGAGCCCTGCTTGCTCGACTAGGCAACCTGTGCAAGAAAGTAAAGTGTTAGTGCTGTTGTCCATTTAGAGCCTGCTGTTTCATGATGGAAACTCCTGTAGCAGCACTTCTCGAATAACGTTTCTGTAGTACGATTGCAGTGGCGCTGACGCTTGAAGTGGCGTTGACGCGTGAGGCGGCGCCGACCCTTGTCCCGGCGCCGATGCTCGAAACGGCGCCGACCCTTGTTGCGGCGCCGACGCTCGAAGTGGCGCTGACGCCTGAGGTAGAGCTGAGCCTTGAATCAGCGCTGACATGTGAGGCGGCGCCGACCCTTGTCCCGGCGCCGATGCTCGAAATGGCGCCGGTGCTCGAAGTGGCGCTGACGCTTGAGGTAGCGCTGATGCTTGAACCGGCGCTGACAGGTGAGGCTGCGCCGACCCTTGTTGCGGTGCCGACGCTCGAAATGGCGCCGACGCTCGAAGTGGCGCCGACGCTTGAAGTGGCGCTGACGCATGAGGTTGCGCCGACCCTTGTCCCGGCGCCGATGCTCGAAATGGCGCCGACCCTTGTTGCGGTGCCGACGCTCGGAGTGGCGCCGACGCGGGAAGTGGCGCCGACGCTCGAGGTAGCGCTGAGACTTGAATTGGCGCTGACATGTGAGGCTGCGCCAACCCTTGTCCCGGCGCCGATGCTCGAAACGGCGCCGATGCTCAAAGTGGCGCTGACGCCTGAGGTAGCGCTGACGCTTGAACCGGCGCTGACAGGTAAGGCGTCGCCGACCCTTGTTGCGGCGCCGACGCTCGAAGTGGCGCCGACGCTCGAAGTGGCTCAGGTAGCGCTGATGCTTGAACAGGCGCTGACATGTGAGGCGGCGCCAACCCTTGTCGGGGCGCCGACGCTTGAAGTGGCGCTGACGCCCGAAGTGGCGCGGACGCCTGAGGTAGCGCTGACCCTTGCGGTGGCGTAGGGACTCGCCGCGGCGCTGACACTTGCGGTGGCTTTTGGACTTCTGGGTGGCCTCGCGGGTACCTCTCGGATGTTATTTAATAAAAAAAAGCATATTTATTTTATTTTGCTTTTTTTGTTTATAACACCCTTCTACATTAGCCCCTCGTGCAAAGATTTTTTGGTTGGGTAGACTAAAAAAACTTTGTACGCTATAAATCTGGTTTCAACAATTATATATATATTTATATATATATATATATTTTCTGAGGGATCCTAGGATCATTAAATTCTGTGGCCCTTTATCCGAGGTATTTAATTTTTTGAGAACCCACGCGTCAGTGTGGGAACTGTCATCTCATCATTTGGAAAAAAAAATCATCAACTTTTTGCCTTCCTGCACGTTTTTCCATTTTTTGTGAAAAGAACATAAGCCCCTTATCTTGGGGTCTTTCATCTTCTTCAACCAAAACATAGGCATCTTTGGGTTTGTAGTGAGAGAAAGTGAGAGAGGGATTCTTTTAAAACCCCATAGCCACCCATCTCCTTTTTTCTCTAACCTTCCCAAATATCATACCCTCTCATCCATGGATTCCCAACCAAAGAATGTATCTCCCAATGTGAGCAGCTCCAAAACCCCCATGGTTCTAAGTTCTATACCTTCTTCCTTGCCCATTTCAGCGTTTCTGGCCGTCTCTGTTACAACCGCGGGCGCCTCCGTGCTACCCGCCCTCTTTTCGGCGGACGGAGGTTCGAGAACCCTCATGGGTTCCTCACAACTTCTTTCCGTGGACCGTAGTCAGATCTCGGGTATCTCAAGCAGCGGGTTTCAATTGGAGATGGGTACCTCGACCGCCCCATTTGTCATTGCTGTCGACAAGTGGGTATCGCGAACGGACCTCTCGTCCGGAGGCCTCTCGCCCATTGTCCTAGGTTCCGATGAGCAAGTCAGTCGCGTTGGGGGAGATGCTTCAACCTCGGTTCGCGGATTTTTTCAATTTGATTTAGGTGTGGGTATCTCGAGCAGCGTTAGCGGCGAGAGCCCGGGGCGGACGGTTCTCTCGTCTGCGGGTCTCTCGCCCGTTGACTTGGGCTCCGCTAAGCAAATCGATCGCGTTGGGGGAGATGTCTCGGTTCACGAAATTTATCCCTTAAATTTGAATAAGGGTATCTCGCGCAGCGCTGATGACGAGGGCCCGGGGCGAACGGTCCTCTCGTCCGCGGGTCTCGCGCCTGTTGACTTGGGCTCCAACGAGCAAATTAGTTGCGTTGGGAGGGGGGTATCGAACGAAATTTATCCCTTAAATTTGGATAAGGGTATCTCGCACAGCGCTGACGACGAGGGCCCGGGGCGGACAGTCCTCTCGTCCGCGGGTCTCTCGCCTGTTGACTTAGGCTCCGACGAGCAAATTAGTTGCATTGAGAGGGGGGTTTCGACGCCTGGTCTGGTGCACATGGGTCTCTTACCCCTGCAAGGGGGTGTCTCGGGAGGTATTAGTGCTGACGCAAGCATATTGACCTCAAGTATTTCGATGCCTTTCACCCTTTCTGAAATGGGGGTTTCCACTTATGGCAGCACGGTGACTTCTCGTCAACGGTCGGAGGTCTCGCGACTTGGCCTCGCATCTACGGGTCTCTCGTTCGTGGAAGGGGGTGTCTCGACATTTCGTCACCTCAGGGGTTCCGTGACCCAGGGTGTCTCGACGACTATTAGTGTTACGGAGAGCATGCCACTGACCAGGGGCTTTTCCTATGATTATGATGGGGTTTCCTCTACTTCTTTTTTCGCGACAAAGGACCCCGGGGGTCCTTCGCTCGGAGTCCCCACTGGGGTGAGTTCTTTTCTTGAGCCATTGGCTCTGGGTGGTTCATCAGCTACGCCTACTTCCTCTCAGGCATGGAAGGATTATATGCACATTCGTCAAGGGCAGGACTTCGGTATTTATCGCCGTGCTCCCTTTTTTGGTCCTGCTGACAGTTTCATGACTTCACTTTCCGACTTTGGGGAAAAATTTTCGGGTGCTGTTCTCGATCGGTCTCATGTGGGGTTAACTGAGTCTGCTGATCTTCCTACTATTTCTCCGGATTCAATTCTCCGAATCTGAGTTGACCGAGGCGACTTTCCCTATTCCAACGTTGAGGTTAAAACCCCCGGAGGACCTACAGAGGAGTGGGCCAGTTGGGTTGACTACGTTCTGAGCGTTCCTGATTACGTGGCTATCCTCAGGGAGGTGGGGCTCTTCACCGCCGTCAGCAGTCTGAAGTCCTGCACCCTCTTTAAACACGGTTCTTCGCTCAATCTCTTATTGTCCCGGTGGAGTATGGAGTCTCACACCTTTGTTACGGGCTGGGGAGAATTTACTGTTACTCTAGAAGATATATGTGAGTTGTACGCCCTTCCTTTCTTTGGGCAACAGGTCTTTACTGATGACTGCGAGGACTCCCTAGAGCAGGAGTTGGTGGGGGAGTTACGGTCATCTCTCGGGGAGTGCTCGAGATATGTGGCCATAAATGTAACGGGTCATTCCAAGCATTCCTTTGCCAAATGGCAAAGATATTGGTTCAGAGACTTTGAGCAGTTGCCAAAGGGGGAGACTTCTCGTGCAGCGCCCAGATCCCAGGATGGTCCTAAGCTTCACTCTCCTGCACATTTAGCCGCTTTCCTTGTTACGTTCCTGACTCGGTTCCTTCTTCCAGGTAAGCCTGAAGACTGTCCCCGCGAACTTCTTTTTAGGTTGGCTGTGCGATTGTCTCGCGGTAGACCAGTACCCATAGCTGCCCTGACCTTGGGTTCTCTTTACACCTGGATAGACCGAGCACACATAGATGTAGAGAGGTCCTGCGGTCGGTATGATGTTGCTAATCATGTCAACGACCCTTTCTTGATGGCCTTTTTGTTTGAGCATTTCCCCCACTTTACTTCAGGGGCTCACGCTTGTCATAGCGACGCTGCGAGGCTTCTTCGGTGGCATAAGAAAACTCCCAAGCAGTCTTTGGGAATGTTGATTGATGATATCGAGGAATTTCAGTTTCGGCCTTATACCAAGCGCCCAGGGGGTACTTTCAGCTGGCTTTCTTTCCCTGGTGATGGTGGAACCTTCTATTGTCCTTCCGCAGTGGGGTCAGTTTCCACGTGTCCCCATATTAATGTGATGACGATGCTCTTACCATGTCACCTTCCTTCTTGGACCGAGTTAGGCCCCCGTGCTGAATTTTACCATTCCGAGAGGGCAAGACAACAGTTTGGTTATGATCAGGGTGTCCACACTCCTCCTCTTCCTACCTACAGGAGTCATTCTGAGGCATTCTCCGAGGCTTGCGCGAGCTTTACTCTTCAGGGGTTATTCCGCAGGGTCAGTGGTTTGGGTGGTCTCTATGTGCCTACCAGTGATTATCAGCCTTCATTCACTTCATCCTGGTTCCTTCTTTGGCAGCAGCAGGTTCGTCTTATTCAAGAATGTGTAGTTGGCCCTCCTCATGAGACTAACCCCATTAAATATACCAGAGCTCAGTTTTTGGTCAGGCGAACGCAGAAAGAGCCTTGGTTTCTCAGTACCACTTCTACGCCACCCTTGGAGCAGGCCATCCCTATTTTAGTCAAACCTCTCATTGACGAGTCACTTCCGCCTCCGTCGACTGATCTTCCCCTTGTGAAGTCTAAAAGCCAACCGAAAAGCAAAGGGAAGGCGGGCATCTCTACTGCCAGCAAAAGGAAGCATCCTGACACCGATGTTTCCAATTTTGTTCCTGCTACTACTGCTTCTCCTCCTTCTTCTCCTGTGAGGACCCGGGCTGCGAAGAAAAAGAAAGGAAGTGGCGCTGGCATAGCTGCTTCCTCTACGGTGGACCAAGGTTACTCCTCGCCGAGCCTTACTTCCCAGGAGACACGGGTCGCATCCATTCCTATTGCAGAAGGTACTATATTACAGCCTCCTTTACTTAGTGGAACCAGTTCTTGCGGAGTTCTTTCATCTCCCTCCCCTTCATTGGAAGAGGAACTAGTTGATTATGGAAGCACCCCTTCCTATGACGACCATAGTTCTTCTTCGGGTGATATGGGCGGCCTGGGTTTCCATAGCGAAAGCACTACTGATACTTATACTTTGTTATCAGTCTCCAGAGAGTCTTCTAGCGATGATGAGGCCTCCCGTTCTCCTGGGGGGGTCAGCCCCACCCATCTCCCTTATAGCCAGACTACGCGCCCTGTTACTGTAAGCGTTCTCCCTTCACTTGTCTATATTTTTTTGCATATGATTTTTCTTTCTTCCCTTCACCATATATATGGATACATTTTCATTTAAAGCATTCGGTTATGTTTGTGCAGGCCACTTCCATCGAGGCAGGTGGTTCTCCTCTTCCCCCACTACGACCGACGCCCTTTCAGCGGGAGAGGAACTCCATGCTCATTTCCTCCCGGGGACTATTTAGAGAGGTTTGCTGTTTCCTCAGTTCATTTAACATCTGTTGTAATTTATTCATCTCCTAACTGCCTTTTGGTTGCGTATACTGTCGCTTCCTCGCAGCTTTCGTCCGTGCATTTTACCGTCACTCGGACCACTCCTGTGGCTTCCCCTTCTCCTCAGGTATGCCTCATTATTTTCAAAACTTTCATAGCGTCATTTCCTTTTGTATTCCGTCTTTTTATTTACCCATTTATCATGCGTAGAGAGCTGTGTCTTCGGGCGTTGCCACATTGTCCTCTCTTGTCTCGGCGGTGGGTGCTTCTGCAGCTGAGCCCCTGGAGGCCTCTTCATATGAGGTAGTACTTATTTTTTTTTGAATATTCATTTCCTCTCCGCAGGAGTCTTAATGGCTCTTGGACTTTCTTCTCAGGAAGGGGCTCCTCCCTTAGCTGGCGTTATCGCCCCGAGTTTATCCTCTTCGGGAAGGATTTCCATCCCTAGGGTCCGCGTATCTATGGACGGCAGACCTTTGGTTCAGGCGATTTCTCGGGGCCCCATATTTACCGTGGCCTCAACCAGTGAGCCCACACTTCAGGTCAGTCTTTTCTGTCAAAGGAATGGGATCTCCTTTTCCTCGAACATGCAATAAACAACATATTTTCATTCCTTGCAGGCTATCAGTACAGCCCCTACTGCGCCGACTGTCCTTTTTCGTGCTTCCCCCTTGGATGGGGTTCAGGTATTCTTTTATTTTCTTAGTTCTATTTTCTTATCTGTCCAGCCTGCATATATCGTAGCCCTCTTTTACTTTGTCGCAGTTATCTCTGGGAGCTGTTTCGAGTGCGGCTCCTGCTACTGCCATTTCAGCAGCCCCTATACACGAGCTGGTTTGTCCTGTTGTTGCGCCTCCTCAGGTAGCTATCTCTACGGTGCCTGAGGTTGAGGTAGCTTCTTCGGAAGTATTGGTTACCGAGGCAACCTCTTCTGGAGCATCAATCAGTGTTGTTGCCCCTACGGGGGCCCCTGCTCCTCCTTCTATGTCCGTTGCGGAGGGCATTGTTCAGGTACCGTGTATAAGACTGGCATACCCCCTCTTTTTACTATTCCCCCTTTCTTTTCTTCTTGCGTATACTGTGCAAGCATTCCTACAATACCCTTGTCTCATTGTTTCCAGGTGTGTGAGGATACTCCGGTGACTGTGGAGTCTGGCGGCGGGGCAGCTGTGAGAGAGGTACTAGACTGGCGTACCCCCTCTTTTACTATTCCCCTTTTCTTTTCTTCTTGCGTATACTGTGCAAGCATTCCTATAACACCCTTGTCTCATTGTTTCCAGGTGTGTGAGGATACTCCGGTGACTGTGGAGTCTGGCGGCGGGGTAGCTGTGAGAGAGGTACTAGACTGGCGTACCCCCTCTTTTACTATTCCCCTTTTCTTTTCTTCTTGCGTATACTGTGCAAGCATTCCTATAACACCCTTGTCTCATTGTTTCCAGGTGTGTGAGGATACTCCGGTGACTGTGGAGTCTGGCGGCGGGGCAGCTGTGAGAGAGGTACTAGACTGGCGTACCCCCTCTTTTTTCTATTCCCCTATTCTTTTCTTCTTGCGTATACTGTGCAAGCATTCCTATAACACCCTTGTCTCATTGTTTCCAGGTGTGTGAGGATACTCCGGTGACTGTGGAGTCTGGCGGCGGGGCAGCTGTGAGAGAGGTACTAGACTGGCGTACCCCCTCTTTTTACTATTCCCCTTTTCTTTTCTTCTTGCGTATACTGTGCAAGCATTCCTATAACACCCTTGTCTCATTGTTTCCAGGTGTATGAGGATACTCCGATGACTGTGGAGACTGGTAGTGGGGCAGCTGTGAGAGAGGTACTAGACTGGCGTACCCCCTCTTTTTACTATTCCCCTTTTCTTTTCTTCTTGCGTATACTGTGCAAGCATTCCTATAACACCCTTGTCTCATTGTTTCCAGGTGTATGAGGATACTCCGATGACTGTGGAGACTGGTAGTGGGGCAGCTGTGAGAGAGGTACTAGACTGGCGTACCCCCTCTTTTTACTATTCCCCTTTTCTTTTATTCTTGCGTATACTGTGCAAGCATTCCTATAACACCCTTGTCTCATTGTTTCCAGGTGTATGAGGATACTCCGATGACTGCGGAGACTGGTAGTGGGGCAAGTGCGGAGGGAGATCACAGTTCTGAGTTCACTCCTTTAGTCGGTGATGCTGATTCTGGTGGGGAGTCTTCTTTTCTTCCCTCTGAGGCGGGGTCTCGCCACTCTGAGGGCGATGATAAAACAGAGGACGCTGCGACTATTTCTAGTAGGCTATGGCGTGAGGAGCTACCAGGCCGCTTCAGGGTACACGAGCGTCAGCTCTTGGATCTCATCTCGAAGCACCACCCCGAGACGTTCACTTCTCAGAGTATACTCCAGGTTGACAGTCTTACGGCCTTCAACCTGAGGGCTCTTGCCAGCCATGTTCATGAGTTCTTGGCTACCTCCCCTGCTAAGCTGACTAGCTCTTCTATCTTGCTATTCTTGGATGCTCTCCGCGACTTACAGCAGTTCTATCATTTTCGTTTGGATTGGCTTGACGCAGGGGTTCGCCCCTTCCTGAGTGTTCCTTTCCGGAAGATAGTGAGGTTTCACACATCCCGGCAGTCCAGGGTTGAGCAACGACGCGCTGAGGCTACGAGGATCCGGAATCAGATCGCCCTACTGCAGGTGAAGCTTGCCAGACTTGAGTCTGGCGATGAGGAGGATGATGCTAAATCCGTCCGGTTGGAGGAAGAGTTTCTGCGGGAGGCTGGTCCATCATATGCTGGCGCCATCGCGCGCGATGATTTATTTTTTGTGGTTTCTAGCCGATAGGCTACTTCTTGCTTTGTAGTGCTCAGAATTCTATATGTACATCGCTTATCATTCATGTATGAGACACTTTTTTTTGAACGCACCTCTTGTAACTGTGAGGTGTTGGCATGTGACTTTCTTGGGTTGCCCCTCTGTCTGTGGGGGTATTCCTACATATTACTGCTTATAGTCATAGAGGCTGGGTTGGGGAGGAGGGTGACCCCCTCCCCTTTCTGGAAGCCTGATTTTATCATAAAACTATATTAATTTATGTCTGGGGGGCTTTGCTCAGTATACTTTCTCTTAGGATGGACTTACCTCCCAAGTGTAGTGAGCAAAGTTCCCGACCTCTCTTTTTTTTTTACTCTCTTCTAACTTAATAGGGAGCATATATGTATGTATAAATAAGTAAGCGAAATAAACGTCAAAATGATCAAAAACGTTGCTATTTCATTTCTTTTACTTTTGTCTATCGTTTACAGTGTAGTATTGCTTCAAAAAAAAAAAAAAAAAAAAAAAACTTTTCTGGTGTAGGAGCAATCCTTGACATCCGTTGCCGACATGCAAAATACAAACAAAACTTGTTAGTTGCTACTAAGCATAGTACCTCTTCAGCCACTTGCAGTTGATGGACTGGAGGCAATCACTCTCAGGTTCTGATATCTGGCAGTAGCCCGACTTCCCCACTCCTCTGACAACAAAAGGGCCTTCCCAGTTAGGTTTGAATTTGGACGCCGACATGCTACGGAGATGGTGGGTTGATGCTCGTAGGACTAGATCTCCCACCTGGAATTCCCTAGGCTTAACCAAATTTTCATAGGCTCTGGACAGTTGCTGAGTGTAGACTTTAAAATTCTCTCTCGCCTTGTCCCTGTGCTCATCTAGTGCCTCCAGCTGCACATGCCTAGGATCTGGAATGAGCCCATTGCTAAGAGAAATTCTGGCCGAAGGTACCGCCAGTTCCACTGGTAGGACAGCTTCGGTCCCATACACTAGAGAGAAGGGAGTGAAACCTGTTGGCTTTCTCTTCGAAGTACGATAGGCCCATAACACCATAGGCAGCTTCTCATCCCATGCCCCCGGCATGTCTTCTAGCATCTTTTTCAGAATATTTATCAGGGTCTTATTAGTAGCTTCCGCCTGGCCATTGCCCTTGGGGTAGGATATGGTTGAGCTATTATGCACAATCTTATACTTGTCCGTGAAGAGAGCCATCTCTTTGCATACAAATTGCTTCCCATTATCCGTTAGGATCACTTTGGGTATACCAAACCTACATATGATATACTCTTTTATAAACTGGGTTATCACTTGGGCAGTGACCCTCCTTAAAGGAATGGCCTCCGCCCATTTGGTATACAATTCTGTAGCCACAATGATAAAGGTCTTTCCATGAGATGCTGGGGCGATCTTACCCACCAGGTCGAACGCCCATGTGTGGAAGGGATAGGGGGTTGCCAAGCTTTGTAGGCTGACGGAGGGAGCGTGCACCATGTTTCCGTGCACCTGGCATGCTCTACACTTTTTCACGTATCCAATGGAGTCAGCCTCCATGGTCGGCCAGTAGTATCCCAACATCATCAGCTGATCATACAGCTTGGCGCCTCCCATGTGGGAGGGCTCATGAGCTTCTTTCAGCACCTTTTCCACTTCCTCTTTGGCTACGCACCTTAACGCCTTCTCATTATACCCTTTCCTATACAGCTCTCCTTTGACCAAGTAGAAACGTGCTACCCTTTTTCTAAGGTAGATTTCATCCGCTCTCTCGACGGGCAGCTCCCCATTCTTCAGATACGCTAGGTACGGCTGTCTCCAATCTTCGAAGGCTTCCACGAAGTTAGCTTCCGTCGGCTGGTCAAAATTAGCTTGGCACTTTAGACAGCTTTGTTGCAAGCGGTCCGCTTCTACGCTCATGGAGGGCCAAAAATACCCGCTTCGCTGCAGTCTTCTGTAAAGGGGGATATCTGTATCTCCACAGTGCCTCTGGTGCATTTCTATTAACCTCTCTTTGGCTTCCTGCTCCCCTACGCACCGTGCCAGAAACCCTCCGGGACTCTTGAAATAGAGAGTTCCCTGCAGCACATGATAGTTGGCTAACTCCAAAATTTTCATTGCCCCTTCTCTGGTTTCCAGTTGCCTCTCCACCAGACGCCTCCAGTCTTCCGGCTCGTCACTTGGGAATAGGGACTTTACGGTAGTAGGCACTGTTCTCCGCCTAACGGTGATGGTTGCTTCTGACTCCTCCATGTCCAACTTTTGTGCTATGGTGGCGAGCGCGTCAGGGTGCCTGTTCATCGTTCGCGCTTGCCTCTCCACAGTTACTTCCAAGAATTGTCTCAGCAGTCGTTGGATGATGTGTCTGTACGGAGCTAAGTTGGCATGTTTAAGGGAAAACTCTCCATTGACCTGCCTTACTACCAGATTGGAGTCTCCTCGTATACACAGTACCCTGATCCCTCTTCTGAGCGCTTCCAACATCCCTAGAATGAGGGCTTCGTACTCAGCTTCATTATTTGAGCATTTAAAATCTAACTTGAAAGAGAGGGTAATCTTCTCCTTCCCATCTGACAGTATGACGCCATCCCCACCTGTTCCTTGTGCACTAGAACCATCAAATTCCATAAACCACTTCTTCACCTCCTCCGCCATGCATGCTTGGAAACTTTCTCCGGGTAGCTCTTCACTAGGTGGTTCGAAAACCCCACTCGGGAAGTGGGCCAGCAGATCTGCTACCGCCTGGCTCTTGATGGCTTTAGGTACTACGCACTTTAGATCATACTCTGACAAAATCAAAAACCACCTTGCTGCTCGTCCCACGAGTATAGTCCGCGCGAGGAGGTACTTGATGGGATCACACTTAGTGATTATGTGAACGGTGAAGGCTAAAAGGTAGTGTCTCAACTTCTGGGCTACAAATACCAGCGCCAGGCAGTGCCTCTCAACGCTGGTGTATCTCGATTCTGTCCCGGATATTACTCTTGATAGGTAGTAAACCGGCCTTTCCATTCCTTCCTTCTCTTGCGCCAAGAGGGCCCCTATCGACCTCTCTATAGAAGTGAGGTAGAGCAGCAGCGGCGCTCCGGCTTCGGGGGGAATCATCGTGGACGGAGAGGCTAGGATTTCTTTAATCTTTCTGAACGCTCTCTCTTGCCTCTCTCCCCAAACCCACTTGGCTTTGTCTTTTAGTAGAGGCGCGAACGGATGAGTTACTTCTGCCAACGCAGGTATAAACCTCCGCAGGTAAGATACCTTTCCCAGGAAGCTCTTAAGTTGTCTCTGACTCTTGGGCGGTGGCATCATCACAATGGCTTTCATCTTCTCTGCATCCACTTGCACCCCTTGTCTATTTACCACAAAACCTAAGAATTTCCCTGCAGTAACCCCAAAGGCACACTTTGAGGGGTTCATTCTCATCTTATACCGACGACACCTCTCGAATACTCTCCTGAGATCTTGAATGTGCTTGCTTTCTTTCCTAGATTTCACCACCAAATCATCCACATAGAATTCTGGTATGTCATGAAATAAGTCGTGAAAGATCGCCATCATGGTCCGCTGGTATGTGGCCCCAGCGTTCTTCAATCCGAAGGGCATGACTGTATAGTGAAAGTTCCCTAACGGCGTGCGGAAGGCAGTCTTCTCTGCGTCGGCGGGGTCCATCTTAATCTGGTTATATCCAACATACCCGTCCATGAAGCTATACATCTCATGTCCCGCGGTGGAATCCACTAAGCTGTCTATGCTGGGTAGTGGGAATTCATCCTTAGGACACGCCCTATTCAAGTCGCGAAAGTCTACACAGATTCTGATTTGGGTCTTATCTTTCTTTGCCACTGGCACTATGCTGGACAGCCATATGGGGTGCTGAATAGGCTTGATGAACCCTGCCGCTAACAATTTCTCCACCTCGGCCTTTATTTTTAAATCAAGGTCTGCTTTATATGTGCGTGTGGCTTGCCTTACCGGAAGGGCGTTGGGAAGGATGTTCAATCTATGAGAGCTCACTTATGCGTCTATTCCCGGCATCTCCGTGTACTTCCAAGCAAATACATCAGTGAACTCCTTAAGTAGCTCAATGAGCTCTTCCCTCTGCTTCGGTTCCAGGCACTTGGAAATTAGGATGGGTCTACTCTCGCCCTCTTCCGACCCCAACTTGATTTCCTCTAACTCCTGCAGCTGCTCTCTGGGTCCGTCTTGCATGCACTCCGGCGCATCTTCTGGTTCTTCCACATGCTCAACAATATGGGATTCATCAACAATAAAACACTCGGGCGCCGGGTCGATGCTCTCGTCCCAGAACATCGCCCGCGCAGACCGTTATAAACGGTAAATGACTTTTCCATTGGGCAAAACCACTTTCTTGCAAGTTCGAGGAGGCCTAGCTACCTCCTCTACCTTCCTCTTGCCTTTTTCTATGTGGGGAATTATTCTTTCCCCTAGACGATCATGAACGGATTTTTTCTGCGGGACCCTTCTCTCAGCTATCTCGCTTCCTGCTAGCTTTCTCGTAGAGACCTTTCTTTCCTCGTCCAACTCGGTGTAAAAGCGCTGATGCTGGTTTAAAGTCAAGAGTACATGTTCCACCATTAAAGCTCATGTTTTAATGGAGGTTCCTAATATTCAAGCCTTTTTAGTGTTATTCTTATGTTGAAACTTACATGTAAACTCATATTTCTAGTCTAGGAACATACAAAAACTCAACCAATTCCTAAGAAACATAAATTTTATATAAAATGGTAGAGATACCAAAAGGCTCAATTTTTTTGTTATTTTTATCGTGGTTGGGTACATTTTTATAGTGGTAAGTGAGTGCTTTTATAAGGTTGGTAAGGGAAAATAGATTGGTAGAAAGATAGATGGGATTTCACCTTCGTAAGGTTAAGTTTAACCATGGTACCCAACATGGTACTATGGAAAAACCATGTGGTACAACTGCCCACAGGGCAGCCACCTAGCCAAAATCAACAGGGGTAAAGTGGAAACAAGTTTGGCTTTGATTTGGATCTTTGGGTAGTTTATGGATTAAATTTAGGGACAAATTTACTAAATTATGGAAATTTATGGGTGTTATGTGTAATTTCCCAAACTTATTGGATTGGGTTATGAAATTTGTATAAGGTATAATGAGTTTTATGAAATTTTGAGCTTAGGTTTGGTTTCAATTGATAGAATAGGGTGTAAATACTAATATTGGTTCTTCTTAGGGGCATTTTGATAATTTGGAAAGTTTAAGGGCTTGTATGGTAATTATTCATCTTTAAGGTATTGTCTTCATAAATTTGGTAGGTTGTTACATTCTGCCTTCCTAAAAAAATTCATCCTCAAAATTACTTGTAAAAAGTGCAGGATAGTGTAGTCTCATAAATTCATCAGTTTCCCATGTTTCTTTGTCCGTAGCTTGATGTTGGCCAAAGAACTTTAATAAGTAGAATAAATTTACGCCGAAGAACGTTATTTTACTGATCCATGATTTTAATGGGGGTTTCTTCACATTCATGATTGGGCTTTACTGATGTGCCTTTCTAAGTGATAATGTGGTTGGTATCAGGTATGTATTTACGTAGTTACGAAACATGGAAAACGTCATGTATATTGGATAGTTATGGAGGTAACTCCAAACTATTGGCTACTGGTCCTTTACGTTCGATGTTTTTAAAAGGACCGATATAACATGGTGATAATTTCCCTTTCTTACCAAACCAAATTATACATTTCCATGGGGATACTCGTAAGAATACATGGTTATCTACTTGAAATTTCAAATGTCTCCTTCTATTGTCTACGTAACACTTTTTCTACCTTTGGGACGAATGTGGTATTTCCCAAATAAGTCATATCTTTTTCGTAGTTTCGATGATAATTTTGGGTCCAAGGATATAGTTCTCTCCAGATTCGTTCGAGCGGGTGAACGACAGGGTCTGCCATATAGAGCTTCATACGGGGTGGCTTAAATGTTGGTCTCATATCTATTGTTGTAAGAAAATTCTATCAATGTTAGATGATCGCTCCATGTACCTGAAAAATCTAAAGTGCATGCTTGTAAAATATCTTCAAGGGTTTGGATTACTCTTTCAAATTGGCTGTCGGTTTGAGGATGGAAGGCAGTGCTTAAATAAAGTTTTATTCCCATAGATGCTTGCAATTATTGCCAAAATTTTCCAATGAATCTATGGTCTCGATCCGATACAATGGATAGGGGTATTCCATGGAGTCTAATAATTTCTCGAATTTAAATCTCACTATGTTTTTAAAGGAATTAGTCGATCTTATCGGCAGAATATGAGCTAATTTAGAAAGACGATCGATAATGACCCATATTAAATTGTAACATTGATATGTTTGAGGTAATGTACTGATAAAATGATCCTATTTCCATTATGGAATTGGTAGTGGTTGTAATAGTTTGTCGAGGTGATGGTGCTCGATTTTACCTGTAGACATGTTAAATATTTAGCCACAAAATTAGTGATATCTTTTTTCATGCCTTGCCACCAATAATGGTCCTTGGGATTTTTATATATTTTGGTACTTTCGGGATGAATCATAAATCTGGAATGATGGTCTTCTTTAAGAATTTCTTCTCGAAATGAGGATACGAGAGGGACACATCCTCGATTTTTGAATCTCAACCTTCTTTTGGGGCTATAGGTCAAGTCTTTCTCGAGGATGTTGTTTTATAATTTCCACTTGTGGACTTTCACGAATTGATCCTCTTCTTGGAGTTCGAAAATCCATTTGTGCAGAGTGGGATGAGCGATGATATTTCTTAGAATAATTGGGTCTTCAGATTATTCTCTTCGTAAATTATATCCCTATATGGTATTTATTAATAAGTACATATTGTGGATAGTTACCTTTAGTTATTGACTTAAGGTGTTATCAACTACGTTACCTTTTTCGGTATGGTATAGTAAGTTAAATTTATAATCCTCTAAAAATTCTATCAACGGTCTTCGCCGAAGATTTAGATCTTTCTGAGCAAAAATTTAGTTGAGGCTTTTGTGGCTGAAAAATACCGGAAATGTTTCTCCGTACAAATAACAACTCCAAAACTTTAGGGCAAAAACTGTTGTTGCTAATTTTGAGTCGTGTACCAGATAATTACGTTCATGAATTTTTAGCTTCCATGATCTGTACTCTATTACTTTCCCTTGTTGCATTAACACATATCCTAATCCATATAAGGAGGCGTTGGTATACATGTCATAACCAACATTATTAGAAGGGATAATAAAGACTAGGGCAGTGTTTAGTTTTTCTTTCAATATGAGGAAGGCTTGTTCACAATCGGAGGTCCACATGAAGCGGACGTCCTTCCGGGTTAGTTTCATTAGAGATAAGGCAATTTTTGAAAATTATTTTACAAATTATTGATGGTAACCTACGAGTCCTAGAAAACTGCATACTTCTATGACGTTCGTAGGTTGTATCCATTCGAGTACTGCCGTGGTCTTTGTTGGGTCTACTTGTATACCTGTTTTGATGATCACGTGCTCGATAAATTTCACTTTTTCATAATAAAGTAACAGTTGCTATTCTTTATATAAAGTTGATGTTAGCGTAGGGTTTCTAACACTGTGCATAAATTTTCTTCATGATTTTCTCTAGTCTTAGAAATCGATCTACGAAAGGTCAAAATACTATAAGCATCATATCTATGAAAGCTTCAGGGGCATTTGTCAATCCAAAGGACATAACTAGAAGTTCAAAATGATCGTATCTATTTTGAAATGAAGTTTTGGGTATGTCTTCTTCCCTAATGCGAAGTTGGTGGTATCCTAATTGTAAATCAATTTTTGAAAATACTTTCTCCCTCTCAATTATTTAAATATGACTCCTATCCAAGGTAAATGATATTTATTCTCGATGGTCACTTGATTTAGTTTTTGGTAGTCAATACATAGCCAAAAGGCTTCATCCTTATTTTTCACAAATAGAAGCGGTGCTCCCCAAGGGAACATGATGGGGTATATGAATCCTTTCTTTAGTAAATCCTCCAGTTGGGACTCGAGTTCTCATAGCTGTAATGGTTCTATACAGTAAGGAGGGATCAAAATGGGGGACGTGTTTAATAATAAGTTAATGACGAAATCAAGTTCTTGGGGAAAGGGTAGCCCAGGAAACATTTGGGAAACACATCATCGTACCAATATAAAATAGTAGGGGGATTCGAGGATTCTTTTTCACGTAGTTGGAAGAGTGTTAGTTTATGGTAACTTTTCCTTTGAAAGCAAAATGAAATTTGATGCGATCGTCCAAATGTTACCGTCTTCCCATAGCAGTTGACATGAGCAAAAATGGGCGACAAAATATCCATTCATATAGTTAAGTTAAATTTTTTTACGTTTAGGACTATTACATCTAACTTTAGCATTCATTTCCCAAGTCTTAATGTATGCTGCTTACATACCCTATTAGTGATGATAACTTTTCTAGTTGGCATCCCTATGGATAAAGGATATGCTAATGGACTAATAGAAAATTGCAAGCGAGTCATGCATGCATGGATAATGAAAAAATGCATTAAACCATAATCAAATAATATATGTGCTGAGATGTTATGAAAAGAGAGGTTACGTTCTGCCATGCCATGGTTGTTTAGATTTTTTGTTAGGAGAATGGAGAAGTTACGATCTCAGGTTCGAGTTAATGGTTCTTTCCTTTTCTCAAAAAACCTTTGCTACAATGGTTTGTTATTAAAGTTACTATTTGGGATCATGAAGGGAATCTTGATGAAGTTAGAGTATTTTGGGGTTGATGAAGAAGAAAATTTTCAGTGATGAAATGGTTCTAGATGTGGGCATTATGGTCTAAGTTGTCCTACTTGGTTACATTCATGACAGCGTGCAAAAGATCCAATATATCTATGATGAATTATGCTAAAAACATGACCATTCTTGGGTTTGGTATAGGGAAGGTCCCATTGACTGGATTGGTTCCTAATGACATAGGTGCTTCTAGGGGGTAGAGTTGAGATTTTGTTATTTTCTCCAGATGTCGAGTTCCTTTTAGTAAGGCATGCTACCTCTAACATTTGCTTAAATTCACTTATTTGGAAGTGGATAATAGAAGCTTTATGTTTGTTCGCAATCCTCGTTTAAAGTGAATGCACTTTTTGGCGTCAGTATCAATATATGCTTGAGCATTTCGGGATAGTTCTGTGAACTTAGCTTCATATTATGCCACCGTTAGCTTTTTCTTTTGCAACCTTAGAAACTCCACGATCATTTGATCTCTTATGGATTCTAAAAAAGTGCTTCTTGAAGAAAATTTCTTCGAACTGATTGCAAGTCAAGTTTTTAATATGTCAAGAGCGAAGAACAAATTGCCACAAAAAATCTGCTTCTCCTTCATAAAGATATGTGGCCAACTTCACCCTAAGTCGGGGCTGATAACTACTCCATTGAGAAACTTACGCGTCTGATGGATACATTTCTCGGCTTCGGTAGCACCAGCCCTCCATAAAATGTTGGTGGTCTTTTTCAAAGGAAATCCGTAAGTGCGTTCATTCTTTGAGTCTCATTTGGAATCTAATTATTAACCGGGTGAAGTTGTGGTACATTGTATTGCATCCTGGTCCAGATTCTTAGTTCTTATAAACAACATAGTATTCCTTCATTGGTCGTAGGTGTATTGGGCAAGGGGGAACTTGTTGCTCTAGTTAGGCTCCAAGGGTAGATGTACGTGTTGTAAGACCTCGTAATTTTTTAGTATTATCTTTATTAAGTAAATCAGTAAATTGGTAATTTACTTGTGTCATAAATTAATGAGAATTAATTAATTGGGATATTTAAAAGTGGGTATATTTAAATAAATTGACGAGTGGAAGTTAATTTTAAAAATTATTATTTGGATGGTAATTTTGAGCACGCGGTTGAGTCCGGTAGGGTCAAAATAGTCCGAAATGAGTGGCCATATGTATATAATGGGTTTCAGGACTTAATTAGACATGTTTGAGCTCCAAATAGAGAATTTGGACCCTTTTTATGAGGCCCATAGGCCCAAAAACGGGATTAAAGCTTTTAACCCTAATTGGGTAAGGTAAGGCAACTTAAAGTCATTTTAGAACACTAAAAATGGGGAGAGCTTAAGAGAAAAGCCATTAGAAGACAATTTGGGGAATTTTAGGAGATATCTTCAAGAACAAGAAGTTATCCTTGAATTCAATCCAACATCCTCATTCAAAGGCTTTGATCTACAAATTGAGGCAAGTGGTTTAATTTACAATTGTTAATTTGTATTTACCTATTCATATTAAAGGAGGTGGGAATCAATTAATATGTAAAGGTTTGTGTTCATAAGAAATTGGAGACTTCTTTGATTTGGACATTTATAAATCTGTAGGGGTGTTCAGAGTTGATGAATTTGATGCCCAAATTGATGAAATGGTTAGGGTTAGATTGAATATGATAAAAGTGTGAATCTAGGATGAATCTGGGGACGTTTTGGTGAAGAAATCTTCAAAGAATGAAGGTTTAAAACTTGTTAATGGCGGACTGAATTTTTAGCAAAAGAGAGAGAAGGAGATGATACCAGGGTCATTCAAACGACCTGGTATCTCGTTCAAACGAGAGCCACTGTCGTTCGAACGACAGGGATTGTCATTTGAGCCACCTGTTAAGTTTGCAAATTTTTTTATTTCCCCTGATTCAGACCTGTTATGTGTTGGAGAATTACAGTTTCTGCCTTGACTTATTTCTGAAATTGAGTATGATTTAGGGTTTAATTTGTGAATACCTAACCTTGAATTAATTAGAGGACTAATGAAATTGAAGATGTAAGATACATAAATTAGTATATTGTAATCTTGTTGTTTAAGTGAGTAAACTTGATTGCATGAAATTGAGGGGCGGGTTGAAACTCTTGAATTTCGGGCCGAGGGATAGAGAGTCCGAGTATACTTGGTAGGGAAACACCAAAATATTAAAATTAATTAGTGTAATTAATTGAAATGAAGTCGGACCATAGACTTAAATGTTTTAGGCTTCTTTTATGGGCATAATACACCGCTAGCCTTGATTTCTATATATGTACGGTGATGTGTAGTTATAAGGACATTTTTATCCGTTATCAATTTATATGTCATATACCGCTACATCGTCGAAGAAGATCAAGATCACATTCACATCAAGACGGATCCGTATAATCAAGGTTCTTCAACAAACAGTCTCCACAAGGTTAACTTTGGTAAGGTTACGTTTTAGAGAACCTTAATAATGAACTTAGAGTATTGGGACTATTTTTGATAAAATATTTTCTAAGTGTTGGAGCGGAGATTTAAAAGTTTTTATTAATTTTTTTTGAATTCGTACTATCTAAAGATTTTGTTCTCGGACTCCTTTCCGTAGAAAAACTATATCTAATTCATAAAAAATCAGAAAAATACGAAACTGGCGGCCACGCGTTCGTATCGAAATTATCTACAATCATGACCTCGTTTGATAGGTCTTTCAAATGAGATAGGATCTCGTTCGAATGAGATAAGCATATCATTCAAACAACATCGTATGTCGTTCGAACGAGAAGAGTTATTTTCTGACACGTCACCGCCTTTATTTTTAGTGTTTAAAGGGTGTCAGACTACTGGATTTCAGGTGGAGAAACACTGGTTTTAAATAAAATACGATTTTGAGTGTTTTACTTTATTCTCCAACATTAAAAGAGTTCAATATCTTGTTTTACAATTCACAAAATCCCAATATCTTTTTGTGTGAATTGTTTTGGAACCCAATAACAGAACTTTGCTATTGTTCATCCTTTGTGGGGAGATCTCTACAATCGCAGGGATGTGTGCTATTTTGGAGGGAGTCTCTATAAAAAAATTTGACTGCGTGTCATAGGGAGTGCTTTCGGGTATTCTTGGGTTGATCAGACTGTGTGTCCTTGTTCTATAGTTGCGCGTGAACCACTGCAGATTTCTAGCCGACGCTTTAAAGGTTTAATGAAGGTACCATGCATTACACTTGAGGGAAGTTATATGCAAGTCAATGGTCTTGTAAAATTTTCAAAGTTCTAGAAATAAAAGGTTTTTCTCCTGTGGGGGATTAATCCTGAAATTTGGTTTTATTTGCATGTTTATTGATTTATGATTTCATATTACGTAGATGCATGTGTTAGGACTGAATTAAAACTTAGGTTTCATTAAAACTGCTTTGGTTGACACACAATTAAAATTGGTTTTATTTGAGAAGTCGCATTTATTCGGCTATAGAGGCTCTTTCAGTAGTATATATATGACATAAATATTTGTGTGAATATTATTTATAGTAAAGCATATTAATATTAATGTTATTGGAAGGTTGCGCGAAGTGGGTAAATCACCTGGCTAGTGAACGCATGGTGAGTATAGTCCCTAGGTCATAACATTTCGGTTCAGGAATGAGGTGAATGGTGTCTAATTCAATCTCACTACTGTGGGAAAATATGACTGCCTGCTACGCGTTCGGTTATAGCATTTATATCCGACATGTGAGTGAATGTTGTGATATGGTACGTATATATAGTGCATAATTATATACGGATATATATACATGGTGTAAATGTATAATTAATATAACTTGTGAAACAGTTATATAGTATTGAATGAGAATTGGTTTAAATATGTTCATGTTCATAACAACTTATTACGTGTATGCTAAACTCACTCGGGATATAGCAGTGGGGTAAATAGTATAATATTTGGGACAACGCTAGTTAGGAGGAGGGTATCTAGGTGAGTTAGTTATAGTTCGTTAGGCGTGCACATTAGTAGAGGGGTGATGTGTCCTTAAGAGAGTGTACGACACTAACTTAAATATGAAAAGCATAATTGCATTTTAATTCTTGCATTTAAATAAACTTGCAAAATATTTTCAAATGTTTTGGGTTCTAACCCTTGATATAAAACCCTTTTCAAAAAAATTTAGGTGTCCTACCACAAGGGTGCCAGGATTCATTAGGGTGCGTTGCTACAAGATGTTTGCTTAAACGTCTGTCTTATTCACTCTTTAGATAGGGATTTTTTCAGTTGTACTATTGGATTTGTACTTCTATATTCAGTCTTAGCATGTATCGGTACTCTTTTATACTTGCACTTTGTGGATTGCTTGTAGTCGGTGTTGCTCAATAAACACATTTACTTATTTTGTGGCATGATTTGATTTCTTGTTGTGATAGTTAATTTGGTTTCCTATTATATTAGTTGGGTTTGATTTAATTCATATGATAAAATTTTGCATCGGCTTAATTTAAGACTAGGTGATTGATAATTAAAAAGTTTTTCGACAGTGATGCTAAGAATGAACTAGATGAGATTCCTGTTTAATTTGGTATAGGACTGATCACCCGGTATTTTATTAAGTGGGGTGTCACACGTGTCTTATCTATCCTATATAAAAATAACAGACTAGTGGATAAAATGAGAAGGGGGATAACTAAACTATCCTATTATATTGATATCACAATATGTTACAAGGGAATATTTTATAGTTAAAAACTTGCATAATTGAAAGTATACTCTTTATAGGTCACTATTTTACAACGATGGTCAATCCAATCTATTATGACTTACTAAAGAATACAGTGATTACTCTCTCTCACACATGCACAACTCAATGAAAGGTACTATATCCCTTATCGATGCACTTATGTATAACCATATTCCTCCTCTGGTTGTTTTCTAAACAAGATAAGGTATAACGTTATAGAATTTCGATCCGGGTTTAGAGGGGTCAGAGTTACTCGAGGTAGTGTCAGAGGCAGTGGAGATGAAATAACTGCTGTTTATTGAAGTCGGGCTGTAGTTTATGGGGGAATCTGGAGGAGTGAGGACGAGTTCCTCAAGTGGATCCACACATGCAATCTGAATGGCTTGTTGAAGTACATCGGGTTTTTAGAGAACCTTTTTGCTTGACGTGTCGCTTAGGCCTCTCCTATCAGGCGTTCGATCAATACCATCGTTTTTGTGACATACACTGATGTGATTAATGGGGCCTTACTTCATTGTCATGACCATCACTTCCACCTTAAGTGGAGCAAAAGAGTTGGGGGGTCGAGCCAACAGGACAAGGCCAATCGAGGTCCTTCTAATGGTGCACAGCAGGGGAAGGATACCCGTCACGGGAGTCCCGCTAAGAGATTTAGATATGGAGGACAGGGGTTCAGGCAGGGCCAATAGGGCCCAAATCAGAAGCAAGTTTTTTAGGGCCCCCAGGGCCAAGGGAACAATGGGGGTGGCTGTCAGGGCCAACAGTCGGATAGCCTGGCCAGGGCTAACCTCAGGGACTGCAGCGTCAGGGTCAGCAGCGCCAGTATCAGGGAGACGGACTGAGACACTACTACACTTGTGGCCATTCATGACACATGAAGAAATATTGCCCGCAAAGAGTTAAGGGCTCGTAGCAGGGTTCCCCGCAGGGCTATCAGGCCGCACCAGCTCATCCGATTCAACGGCAGTTGGGACAGTTGTAGTATGAACGTGTGTATAACGTCCGAGATGTTCTGATTCCCCCAGCACCACTAGCGCCACTGGAAGTAGAGGGTACGTTCCCTATCCAAGGTCATGTTAATAGGCTACTTTTTTATACTAGTGCATCGCATTCATATGTTAGGACTCGTTTTGCTAGAGTAGTTGGGTTACTAGACACAGCTAATATCCTACTCATGTGTGTGGTGTCACCTATAGGGGTAGATCGCTTATTCACTCGATTTGTAGGGAGGCAGACATTTTGATTGGGGGTTTGAGTTTTGCGACGGATCTCTTTGTTTTGGATTTGGAGGGTTATGATGTTATTTTGGGTAGAGATCGGCTAGATGGTTATAGAGCGATGGTTGATTATTATGAGAGAGCCTTAGTATTTGGCATGTCGGAACAAAAAATATTTTTTGTGGCGATGCCCCATCCAGAAGGAGAATCGCTCACTAATTTATATTATCTTAAGGAGGACACCTCACAGGAGGTGATGGCCTCAATACACTTGATTTAGGTAGTGAGGGACTTTGAGGACGTATTCTAAGATATATCGGTGTTACCACCCAGTTGGGAGATTGAGTTCGTCATCGATCTAGCGACGGGTACTAGGCCGATAACCCGAGTGCCTTACTGTATGACCCCTTCGAAGATGCATGTGTTGAGGGAACAAATTCAATAACTCTTGGGTTAAGGGTTTATTCGACGGAGCACATCACCATGGGGTGCTCCTGTGTTGTTTGTGAAGAAGAAAGACGACTCACTCCGCTTATGTGTTGATTATAAGGAGTAGAATAAGGTCACGATTCGAAATAAATATCCACTGCCTAGGATTTATGATCTTTTTGACCAGTTGTGAGGGGAAACTTTTTTCTCTAAAATTGATTTACGATTGGGGTACCATCAGTTGAGGATTCGAGAGGAAGACGTCCCAAAAATCACCTTTTTGTCACGATATGGTTCTTATGAGTTTCGGGTGATGCCATTCGAGCACACCAATGCACCGACGGTATTCATAGACCTTATGAATCGAGTGTTTAGAGATTTTTTCAATCAGTTCTTCATAGTGTTCATAGATGACATTTTGATCTATTCGTGCATGGAGACGGAGCATGTCGAGCACCTCCGTATGGTTTTACAGACGTTGCGGGATCACCAACTATACGCTAAGTATGAGAAATGTGGGTTTTATCTTCAAGAAGTGCAGTTCTTGGGCCATATTGTGTCGAAGCAGGGGATTACCGTGGACCCAGGTAAAGTGTCAGCAGTAAGGGAGTGGGGCCAGCCCTCGACACCGATGGAGATTATGAGCTTTTTGGGGTTAGCTAGGTACTACCGCCATTTCATCAGGGGGTTCTCCAAAATTGTCAAACCGTTGAAAAATTTGACCCGAAAAGGGGTGTCCTTTGTATGGAACGATTTGTGTCAGTTGGCATTCGACGATCTAAAGGACAAGCTAACATCAGCCCCCGTATTGGCATTACCGAGGGAAGGATTAGACTATCGAGTTTATACTGATGCGTCCTTGCAGGGACTCGAAGGTGTGTTGCAATAAGAAGAGAGGGCCATAGCTTATGTGTACCGGAAGCTAAAGACCCGCGAGAGAAATTACCTCACTCATGATCTAGAGTTGGTCGCGATAGTCTTTGCCATGAGGATATAGAGGCATTACCTTTTGGGAGAGAAGTTCACCTTATTCACTGATCACAAATCACTCCAATATCTATTCACTCAAAAGGACTTGAACATGAGGCAAAGGAGGTGGTTGGAGTTTGTGAAAGATTATCAGTTTGATATTCAATATCATCCTGAAAAGGCTAACGTAGTTGCGAATGCGTTGAGCCGACGACCCAAGGAAGATTTGGCGACAGTTTGGAAGGCAAAATGGAGCGAACTGAGGCACGATGATGAGATTTACAGGGCATGTATGGCAGTTCTAGTAGTCAGACTCGAGATTATTATGCGGGTGGTAAGGGCTCAGGCGGATGATCCCTTTTTCCAGGACAGGGTGAAGCAGTTGATAGCATAGGGTGCAGAGTCCTACTCTATTAGCTCTGAGGGTGGGCTACACTTTATTGGGAGTTTGGTCATGTCAGAGGATGAGGACTTGAGACACGACATTTTAACTGAGGCTCATGGCTCCAGATTTGCGGTGCATCCTGGAGGGGAAAAAATGTACCAAGATATGAGAAGGCAACACTGGTGGACGGGGATGAAATGAGATATTACGGAGTTTGTCTTGAAGTGTGCCATGTGTCAATTTATGAAGGTAGATCATCAGAAACTGTCAGGGATGTTGCAGCTGTAATACCCCATAATTTTATTGATTTTTATTTCAGGGATTAATTAAATTAAATGAGAATTAATTGGGAATTAATTCGGATATAAATACTAGTGAGGTGTGAGTTAGTATTTGATTATGATATTAAAATTGAATATTCATGAGTATTGAAAGTATTTAAATTGTCACGAGGCAGAAATGCGACAAGTTTGGAAACTTAGTTGGGACGTGCGTGTCAGTCGCGTCAGGAGCGAAATGATTTAAATTAAAAAGTGAATTATATTTTTATCAACCGAATGGTCATTTTGAGTGCGCCAATGTGTCCGAAAGGGTCAAAATAGTCAGAAAAAAATAGCGGGGGTTTAGTTTGGGTCCCGGGGCATTTTTAGGCCAGACTGGCAACCTATAAGGGTATTTTGGTAATTTTAAAAATGGGAATTAAAAGAAACGAATTTTAGGTATTAAATAATATATTACTAATGAACCCATTAAGTCCATTACCAGCATTAGGTAAGTTAGTGGGCCACGGGAGTTAAAGGGGCCTCCAACCACCATCACTATTCTTGGGAAAATTCTGTAGAGAAAGGGGAGAAATCAGCCTTCGTTCAGCAACATCAATTGAGAAGAAACAAATCTAAGGCAGGTGTTTTGATGTTGTTATTTGCAATGAATATTTCCTCCATGTGTAGTGTCGAAAACTGTTTATGTCTTGGAAATTTTGATGAAGAACACCCAATGAAATTATTGTGAAACTTGTGGTTTGGGGTAGGAATTTATATGTAGATGATTATGGACGAATTTAATATACAAAACATAACTTTTGATGATCTAAAAACGGATTAATAAAGAGTCTTTTTATGAAATTAAATTTTGGGTTCAAGTTCATAGGGTTTGGAACAAGAATTGGGGATTTATGATTTTGGCATGTTAATTTGTAAGATTTGACCCCAAAAGCATGTTTAGGAATGATCTAGGGTGACTAAAAATGGTCTACCAGCATTAAAAAGTAGTTGGATAGTCTTAGGGTGGATTTAGAGAAGAGGAGAATAAAGAAAAAAAAAGAGTTTGGGATTTTCTGGGCGTATTATGCCATCTCGTTAGAAGACCTGCCCAGGTCGTTCGAACGAGCTTCTAACGAGATGACAGTATCCCATCTAACGAGTTGGTAGTTTGTTCGAAGCCTTTCGTTCGAATGACACTCGTTCGAATGACCTCGTTCGAACGAGACTTCTAACGAGTTGACAGAATGGCCTTTTAGGCCTGATTTTTATTTCAAATGTCCCGTAGACTTATTTAATGGAGTAATCACCTTCCCTTATTGACTAGTGGGTATTATTGTGAGATTGGAGTACGTTGAGGAGTAAAACTTAGATTCTTGTAGTAAACCGAAGGACATTTATGGATTAGGAAATGAGTACCTAATTACGACGTGAGAAGAATTGACAACCTTAATGAACATAAACCGGAGACTTGTAAACGTGTAACACTAAATGATGGTATAAGAACGAGAAGTATACCTCTATTAATATTTTGAGATATCTAAGATGTGCAAATGCTTAGTATAAGTAGTTATCTGTGTATAACATACCTACCATACTTGCTATCATGGGAGGTCGGCGTTCGATCAGGGCCATCTAATCTTTGTGTGCCTATGGGGGGGATTTAGATTGATACCTCGAGAACATAGGTCAGAGAAAGACTTATTGAGAAGTTAATAAGTCTGTTGATCATGGGAGCGTAGGTATGTGCGTGACCCATGTGATGTGAACTATGTTCGCGTCCATTATGTGTGATTTTTGCTATTTGAGAACGATTCCTGAGAGATTCGGAATGCGTGGTCCTTATGTATGTGATGTACCGGGATTGGATAGCAGAGTATGTGTGCACCGCAGCTTATTCTCGGGGTGATAGTATTGTATATTGATGATGAGAATAATATACTGTTAATTGAAATGAACTGTCATGTATAAATGTGAGTATAAATAATAGCAACATTTTGTAAAGATAAAATGGAAGATCTCTAGTAATTAGTATTAATAATATGGGAAACTATGAAGAAAAGTAAAACTCTCTGTTTAAATGAAGATGCCGGAATTAAATTGTGAATCGTATAGTAATGTTCGATTTTGTATTGGACTAGTTAGATATGGGAATAACTAGAATGGGTACGAGTACGATAGGAGTGCACAATTAGTTAAGAGGTGAGGAACTCATGTGAGTGCACACACTATCATGTACTTTATATTTACTGTTTAATGATATTAAACACTTGTTATTTTTAAACTGTTTTCACAATCGGGCTCTGACCCGTTTGCTTTCAAATTTATTTTTTGTAAAACCTTTTAGGTGCCCAGCCACAAGGACACCAAGCTTAGGAGTTCTATTCCAGTGACGTGCTGTAGCTGCTGTGGAAGTTATAGGACCTCGATTATAGACGCCTCCACTTTCTACTTTGATTCCAGTTCAGACTTATTTATCTGTTGGGCATGTCGTCCCTTTTTAGAGACAGTTTATTTATTATGTTTTATTTCGGTCTTGGTTGTAATTAATTAGTGATTCGGACTTTGTATTCAGTTTTACTCAGTATTTCGGATTATTTCAGGGGAGTGTTCCTCCAGATTAATTTATTCCTTTATTATTGTAATGTGACTATAATGTAGTTGTGGTTTCATTATTTCGTAATTTTATACTTGTTGCATGTTAATCTAATTTAATTAAAATTGACAACTCACTTTTTAAATTTTAGGTGGCTAGCAATTATAAAAATGCTTTCGACAGTGATGCTATGAACTGAACCAACTTGGCATTTTGTATTAATTTGAATAAAGGAATAGTTACCCGGTATTTAATTAGTCGGGGTGTCACAGGTGGTATCAGAGCATCAGGTTCTAGTGTCCTTAGGATCTGTACGGCTTGTTATGTTTCCGCGTAGCATTCTTTGATATAGATCCCTATATTTCAGGATTGTTGTACTATATTGTGTATGTTTCGCTCTTCAGCTATTTTAAGATAATAACTGCGAACTTATAAGACTTTACTCTAATTTCAAGTGCCTCCACGACATGCACAACGAGTTCCCAAGGATGCTCAGCTCGAGCCACAACCTACACCAGTTTAGGGCTCCATGAATGCCGCAGAAGTCGTCGCTATTATAGCCCAAGCGGTAAATGTCGCTCTAGCAGTTGTGCAGCAGGCACCGCCTCTGGCACCGGTAGTAGCGCCAGTACAGGCTCATGCATTCCCGTCTGCTTGGGAACGCATTCGTGATGCTTTCCAGAAAGCACACCCTCCGGAGTTTGCAGGTAGCTCCAACGTCGTTGTGTCCAATCAGTGGAAGAAGGACATCCAAAGACACTTAAGGATGTATGAGTGTACGGATGTACAGAGATAGATAGTGGCTACTTTTAAACTGGTAGGGTCAGCTTTGCAGTGGTGGGAGTCCATTACCACCGCGGAGGAGAGAGATATCCTTTATATTCAGCAGTCCTGGGTGCGGTTCGACCGCAAGTATTTTCCATCAGCCGTTCACACCGAGATGAGGAGGAAGTTATTGAACCTCAAGTAGGAGGGGAAGACAATGGCAGAATATCAGGCCGAGTTTACTAATCTCTTGAACATCGTTCCCGATGAGATTCTGACAGAGGAGAAAAAGATACAGAAGTTCATGGATGGGTTGACTTGGAGGATCCGTCAGCACTTATTGGGTAATCTTTCGTTATCCACTTATTCTGATGTGGTTAACGCAACACTGCTTCATTTCTAGGACCACCGCTTTCACTTGTCAGAGAGTAAGCGATCAGGAGAGTTTAACCATAGGGTAGAACATGGGGAAATGGTGCCAGCGAGGCACAATCAGTTCAGGGTCAGCACAGGCAGGGCGATCAGAGTTCCCAGTAGGGGGATTCTAAGAGACTTCGATCTGGGGGTTTCAGAAATGGTCAGGGAGGTTTTCGTCATGGCCATCAGCAGGGCCAACAGCAGAAGTTTCAGCAGGGTCAGCCTGGTCAGGGGAGGAATGGAAACGGCCACCAGGGCCATGGGCAGCTAGGTCAGAGAGGGGGGAATTTTTCGGGGAAATGTTTCACTTGTGGAAAGATTGTCCACAAGTGCTAGGAGTGTCCTGATAGGGGCAGAGCCCCATAGAAGCAGTAGGAGGGTGCTCGACATGAGCCCCAGAGACCTATGTTTCCCATCACACTCCCAGCACCACCGTAGATGCCAACCATGCCACTCATTCCTGAAGTCCCAGTCCAGCAGGGACAGCTTTAGTACGGGTGAGTTTATCAGCTCCAATAGGCTGCAGTCCCACATGATCCACCTACTATTGAGGGTATTTTCTCTATTCAGGGGACTATGGGGCGTATTTTATTTGATACGGGAGCCACACACTATTTCATTGCCACGAGATTTGCACGCACTATGGGGTTGTTAGACATTGCAGAGAGCAAGGTTACTTGCGTAGATTCACCATTGAGTAGGGGTTTCGTGATTTCCCTTATTTGTAGAGGTGTGGGTATAGAGATAGGGAGATTTACTTTATCCGCTGATATGCTAGTATTATAGATGACTGAGTATGATGAGATAGTTGGTATGGATTGGCTAGTTGCGTACCGAACCATAATTGATTGTTTCAGTAGGAGTATTATTTTTACCATTCCCGGGCAGGAGATGTTTTTAGTGGCGATGCCTCACCCCGAGGGAGGATCGTCCACACACTTGTACTATATAGAGGAAGAGATATCTAAGGAAGTGGTAATACCACTTGATTCGATTCCCGTTGTTAGTGAGTTCGCTGATGTATTTCAGGATATACCTGGACTACCTCCTAGTAGAGAGAGAGATTTTGTTATCGATTTGACACCGAGCACTCGGCCCATTGCCCGCGCACCTTACCTTATGGCTCCAGCGGAGATGAGAGAGCTAAGGGATCAGATAGAGCAGTTGTTGGGTCAGGGGTTAATTCGAAGGATTACTTCGCCGTGGGGTGCCCCTGTGTTGTTCGTAAAAAAGAGGGACGGATCGTTAAGATTATGTGTAGATTACCGGGAGTTGAATAAAGTCACGATACGGAATAAGTATCCGTTGCCCCGAATCGATGACTTATTTGACCAGTTGAGAGGAGCTTGCTTCTTCTCAAAGATTGATTTGCGATCAGAATACCATCAGTTGCGTATCGGGGAACAGGACGTCTCGAAGACTGCTTTCTTCATGAGGTATGGTTCCTACGAGTTTCGGGTTATGCCTTTTGGCTTGACCAACGCTCCAACCATGTTTATGGATTTGATGAATAGGGTGTTCAGAGAGTTCCTAGACCAGTTCGTCATCGTCCTTATTGATGACATCTTGGTTTACTCCCAGACAGAAGAGGACCATGCAGAGCATTTGAGGCCGGTTTTGCAGACGCTGCGTCAGAATGAGCTATATGCAAAGTACGAGAAATATGGATTTTGGCTGAAGGAGGTTCAGTTTTTAGGGCATATCATTTTAGATCGGGGGATATCTGTTGATCCGGGGAAGGTATCCACGATGAGGGAGTGGGGACAGCCCACGACACCGACTGAGATTCGTAGTTTCTTGGGCCTAGCAGGATACTACAGGAGGTTTATTTGGGGTTTCTCAAAGATTGCGGGTTCTTTGACACATCTGACTCGCAAAGGTGTGCCATTCATCTGGAGCGATGCTTGTCAGTTGGCATTCTATGAGTTCAAGGACAAGTTGACCTCAGCGCCTGTGTTAGCATTGCCCAAACTGGGAGTTAAGTATCTAGTCTACACCGATGCGTCCTTACAAGGACTTGGAGGTGTACTGTAACAGGAGAGTCAGGCTATAGCTTATGCTTCCCGTAATCTTAAGCCTCACGAGAAGAATTACCCCACCCATGACTTGAAGTTAGCGGCACTCATATTTGATCTTAGGATTTGGAGACACTATCTCCTGGGGGAGAAATTTCGGTTATTTGCAGACCACAAGTCTCTACAATACCTCTTCACGCAGAAGGAACTGAATATGCGTCAACGTCGGTGGCTTGAGTTTGTGAAGGATTATCAGTTCCATATCCAATATCACCCAGGGAAGGCTAACGTGGTAGCAGACACGTTGATCCGTAGGCCAGTAAGTGAGGTGGCCAACGTGTGGAAATCTAAGTGGAAGGAGTTGGGACACCAGGATGTAGTGGCCCGATCATTCATATCTGTGATGACTGTTACACCTCAGATTGTTACGAGAGTAATAAAGGCCCAGGCAAAAGACTCGTTCTATCAGGAGCAGATAGTTCAATTATTAGCAGAGGGAGCCGAGTCCTATACCGTTAGTTCAGACAGGGGATTACGCTTCAATGGGAGACTGGTCATTTCGGAAGGGGAAGACTTGCGACACGAGGTAATGACAGAGTCGCACGGCTCACGGTTCGCGGTACACCCTGGTGGGGATAAAATGTACCAAGACATGAGACGACAGTACTGGTGGAGCGGGATAAAGAGAGATATTGCCGTGTTTGTTTCTAAATGTGCCACTTGTCAGCTAGTAAAGGTGGACCATCAGAAACCGATAGGACTTCTACAAACGTTAAAGGTTCCGATGTGGACATGGGAGAGCATATCCATGGATTTTATCACGGGGTTACCTACGTCACAGAGGGGTCACGACTCCATGTGAGTAATTATGGATCAGATGACCAAAGTTCCTCATTTTCTACCCGTAAGGACATATTACACTACGGGACAATATGCCCAGATTTTCATTGCGGAGATAGTACGACTTCACAGGGTGCCTCTAAATATCGTGTCTGACCAAGACAAGATATTTGTTTCACGATTTTGGGAGAGTTTCCAGGAGGCCATGGGTACAGAGTTGCGGCTAAGTACGGTATATCACCCGCAGAATGATGGGCAAACAAAGCGGACAAATCAGATGTTGGAGGACATGTTGCGTATGTGCATTCTAGATTTTGGAGGTGGTTGGGAGCAGTACCTTCCACTGGTGGAGTTTACTTATAATAACTCCCACCAGTTCACCATTGGCATGGCTCCATTTGAGGCGTTGTATGGTAGACCTTATCGTTCCCCAGCATGTTGGTTAGAGGTGGGGGATAACAAACTCCTTGGGCCGGAAGTGATTCAGGACACTTCGGCAAGGATAGAGATGATACGGAGCCGCATTCGGGTAGCTCAGGACCGGCAGAAGAGCTATGCTAATGCCAAAAGGTTCTTCAGAGAATTCAAGGTGGGGGACCAGGTGTTACTCAGAGTATCTCCTATGAAGGGGATAATGCGTTTTGGGAAGAAGGGGAAACTGGCACCAAGATACGTGGGGCCATTTCCTATTATCGAGCGGATTGGACCAGTTGCGTATAGACTCGGGTTACCGGAGCACTTGCATAGGATTCATGATGTGTTCCATATTTCGTCGCTAAGGAAATATCTTAGGGACGATTTGGCCCATACCCACATTGCTTTAGAGGACATCGATCTCCAGCCTGATAGTTCCTACGAGGAGGGGCCGATTGCTATTTTGGATCAATGCGAGCGAAAACTGAGGTCAAAGATAATACCACTAGTACGTGTTCAGTGGCGGCATCATAATGCCGAGGAGTCCACATGGGAGCACGAGGATAAGATGAACGAGCGTTATCCAGAGTTATTTTTACCAGGTACTCTTTAATTCCGAACTTCGGGACGAAATTCTGTTATTAGGGGGGAAGTATATAATATCCCGTAATTTTATTGATTTTTATTTAAGGGATTAATTAAATTAAATGAGAATTAATTGGGAATTAATCCGATATAAATACTAGCGAGATGTGAGTTAGTATTTGATTATGATATTAAAATTGAATATTTCATGAGTATTGAAAGTATTTAAATTGTCACGAGGCAGAAATGCGACAAGTTGGGAAACTTAGTTGGGACGCGTGTGTCAGTCACGTCAGGAACAAAATGATTTAAATTAAAAAGTGAATTATATTTTTATCAACCCAATGGTCATTTTGAGTGCGCCAACGTGTCTGGAAGGGTCAAAATAGTCAGAAAATACTAGCCGGGGGTTTAGTTTGGGTCCCGAGGCATTTTTAGGCCAGACCGGCAACTTAGAAGGGTATTTTGGTAATTTTAAAATATGAGAATTAAAACCCACGAATTTTAGGGTTAAATAATATATTACTAATGAACCCAATGAGTCCATTATTAGCATTAGGTAAGTTAGTGGGCTACGGGAGTTAAAGGGGGAGTTTGAAGAGGTTCCAAAAGAAACCTCCAACCACCATCACTATCCTTGGGAAAATTCTGTAGAGAAAGGGGAGAAATCAGCCTTCGTTCACCAACATCAATTCAGAAGAAACAAATCTAAAGCAAGTGTTTTGATGTTGTTATTTGCAATGAATATTTCCTCTATGTCTAGTGTAGAAAACTGTTTATGTCTTGGAAATTTTGATGAAGAACACACAATGAAATTATTGTGAAACTTGTGGTTTTGGGTAGGAATTTACATGTAGATGATTATGGACGAATTTAATATACAAAACATAACTTTTGATGATCTAAAAATGGATTAATAAGGAGTCTTTTTATGAAATTAAATTATGGGTTCAAGTTCATAGGGTTTGGAACAAGAATTGGGGATTTATGATTTTGGCATGTTAATTTGTAAGATTTGACCCCAAAAGCATGTTTAGGAATGATCTAGGGTGACTAAAAATGGTCTACCAGCATTAAAAAGTAGTTGGATAGTCTTAAGGTGGATTTAGAGAAGAGGAGAATAAAGAAAAAAAAACGAGTTTGGGATTTTCTGGGCGTATTCTGCCATCTCGTTAGAAGACATGCCCAGGTCGTTCGAACGAGCTGCTAACGAGATGACAATATCCCTTCTAACGAGTTGGTAGTTTGTTCGAAGCCTTTCGTTCGAATGACACTCGTTCGAACGAGACTTCTAACGAGTTGACAGAATGGCCTTTTAGGCCTGATTTTTATTTCAAATGTCCCGTAGACTTATTTAATGGAGTAATCACCTTTCCTTATTGACTAGTGGGTATAATTGTGAGATTGGGGTACGTTGAGGAGTAAAACTTAGATTCTTGTAGTAAACCGGAGGACATTTGTGGATTAGGAAACGAGTACCTAATTACGACGTGAGAAGAATTGACAACCTTAATGTACATAAATCGGGGACTTGTAAACGAATAACACTATATGATGGTATAAGAACAAGAAGTATACCTCTGTTAATATTTTGAGATATCTAAGATGTGAGAATGCTTAGTATATGTAGTTATCTGTGTATAACATACCTACCATACTTGCTATCATGGGAGGTCGGCGTTCGATCAGGGCCATCTAATATTTGTGTGCCTACGGGGGGGATTTAGATTGGTACCTCGAGAACATAGGTTAGAGAAAGACTTATTGAGAAGTTAATAAGTTTGTTGATTATGGGAGCATAGGTATGTGCGTGACTCATGTGATGTAAACTATGTTCGCGTCCATTATGTGTGATTGTTGATATTTGAGAACGATTCCTGAGAGATTCGGTATACGTGGTCCTTATGTACGTGATGTACCGGGATTGGATAGCAGAGTATGTGTGCACCGTAGCTTAGTCTCGAGGTGCTAGTATTGTGTATTGATGATGAGAATAATATACTGTTAATTAAAATAAACTGTCATGTATAAATGTGAGTATAAATAATAGCAACGTTTTGTAAAGATAAAATGGAAGATCTCTAGTAATTAGTATTACTAATATGCGAAACTGTGAAGAAAAGTAAAACTCTCTGTTTAAATGAAGATGCCGGAATTAAATTGTGAATCGTATAGTAATGTTCGATTTTGTATTGGACTAGTTAGATATGGGAATAACTAGAATGGGTACGGGTACGATAGGAGTGCACAATTAGTTGAGAGGTGAGGAACTCATGTGAGTGCACACACTATCATGTACTTTATATTCACTGTTTAATGATATTAAACACTTGCTATTTTTAAACTATTTTCACAATCGAGCTCTGACCCGTTTGCTTTCAAATTTATTTTTTGTAAAACCTTTTAGGTGCCCAGCCACAAGGACACCAAGCTTAGGAGTTCTATTCCAATGACGTGTTGTAGCTGCTGTGGAAGTTACAGGACCTCGATTATAGACGCCTCCACTTTCTACTTTGATTCCAGTTCAGACTTATTTATATGTAAGGCATATCGTCCATTTTTAGAGACAGTTTATTTATTCAGTTTTATTTCGGTCTTGGTTGTAATTAATTAGTGATTCGGACTTTGTATTCAGTTTTACTCAGTATTTCGCATTATTTCAGAGGAGTGTTCCTCCAGATTCATTTATTCATTTATTATTGTAATGCGACTGTAATGTAGTTGTGGTTTCATTATTTCATAATTTTATTCTTGTTGCATGTTAATCTAATTTAATTAAAATTGACAACTCACTTTTTAAATATTAGGTGTATAGAAATTATAAAAATTCTTTCGACGGTGAAGCTATGAACTGAACCAACTTGGCATTTTGTATTAATTTGAATAAAGGAGCAACTACCCGGTATTTAATTAGTCGGGGTGTCACAGCAGCCACTTGAGATCTTGGTCTGGAAGTAGGAGAGCATCTCTATGGACTTGATTACAGGGTTACCTGCTTCACAGAGGGGTCACGATTCTATATGGGTCATAGTAGATCATTTGACCAAGGTGGACCACTTTTTGCTGGTTCATACAAACTTTGAGACTATGCAGTATGTGAGACTGTTCATAGCGGAGATTGTCAGATTGCACGTGGTCCCAATCAATATAGTATCAGACAGGGATAAGATTTTTGTATAACATTTTTATCAAAGCCATTAGGAGGAAATGGGCACCGAGTTGAGGTTGAGCACCTCCTATCACCCTCAAATGGATGGCAAACGGAGCAGGTAAACCAGATGCTCGAAGATATGCTACGGATGTGTATTCTTAATTTTGAGGGAGGTTAGGAGCATTACCATCCATTGGTAGAGTTTGCGTATAACAACTCGTACCAAGTCACTAGGCATGGCTCCATTCGAGGCGTTGTACGGGAGACCTTGTCGCTCACCATCTTGTTTGTTGGAGGTGGGGGACAATAGACTATTGGTGCCGGAGATGATTCGGGACACGTCCTCCAAGATTGAGTTAATTCGGGGGCGTATCCGTATAGCCCAAGATAGGAAAAAGATCTACACGAATGCGAATAAGATACATATAGAGTTGGAGATTGAGGATCAGGTATTAGTGAGGATATCCCCTATGAAAGGGGTTATGAGATTTGGCAAAAAGGGAAAGTTAGCGCTAAGGTATGTGGGACCTTTCCCCATCATTGAGAGAGTTGGACTAGAAGCATACCGTTTGGGTTTGCCAAATCATCTTCACCGTATCCACGATGTGTTTCATGTTACGTCGTTGAAGAAATACAAGAGGATCCCGAGGGTGTTTTGGCTAGTCCCACTTGAGGAGATAGACTTACAGCCCGATATTTCTTATGAGTAGAGACCAGTAGCTATCTTAGATCGTATGAGCGCAAGTTACGATCTAAAGTTGTACCGCTTTTCCGTGTTGAATGGGGTCATTATAGTGCCGATGATTCCACTTGGGAACGTGAGTAGGACATGTGGGAGAAATATCCAGAGTTGTTTACTATAGGTACGTCTGAATTTCGGGGACAAAATTTCCTTATAAGCGGGAAATATGTAACACCTTGTAATTTATGGGTTTTATCTTTATTAAGTAATTTGGTAAATTGGCAATTTACTTGTGTTGAAAATTAATGAGAATTAATTAATTGGGATATTTGAAAGTGGGTATATTTAAATAAATTGACAAATGGAAGTTAATTTTAAAAATTATTATTTGGATGCAGATTTTGAGCACCCGGTTGAGTCTGTTGGGTCGAAATAGTCTGAAATGAGTGGCCATATGTATATAATGGGTTTTGGGACTTAATTAGACATGTCTGAGCTCCAAATAAAGAGTTTGGACCCTTTTTAGGAGATCCATAGGCCCAAAAACGGGATTAAAGGTTTTACCCCTAATTGGGTAAGGGTAAGGCAACTTAAAGTCATTTTAGAAGACTAAAAGTGGAGAGAGCTTTAGAGGAAAGACATTATAATATAATTTGGGGATTTGGGGAGATAGCTTCAAGAACAAGAAGAGGTCCTTGAATTCAATCCAACATCCTCATTCAAAGGCTTTGATCTACAAATTGAGGCAAGTGGTTTAATTTGCAATTGTTAATTTGTTTTTACCTATTCATATTAAAGGAGGTGGGAATCAATTAATATGTTAAGGTTTGTGTTCATAAGAAATTGGAGACTTCTTTGATTTGAAAATTTATAAATATGTAAAGGTGTTAAGAGTTGATGAATTTAATGCCCAAATTGATGAAATGGTTAGGGTTAGATTGAATATGATAAAAGTGTGAATCAAGGATGAATTTGGGGACATTTTGGTGAAGAAATTTGTACAAAATGAAGGTTTAAAACTTGTTAATGGCGGACTGGGTTGTTAGCAGAAGAGAGAGAATGAGATGATACCAGGGTCATTCAAACGACCTGGTATCTCTTTCAAACGAGAGCCACTGTTGTTTAAACCAACTGTTAAGTTTGCAAAATTTATGATTTCCCCTGATTCAAACCTGTTATGTGTTGGAGAATTACAGTTTCTACCTTTTCTGATTTCTCAAATTGAGTATGATTTCGGATTTAATTTGTGAATACCTAACCTTAAATTAATTAGAGGACTAATGAAATTGAAGATGTAAGATTCATTATTTAGTATATCGTAATCTTGTTGTTTACGTGAGTAGACTTGATTGCATGAAATTGAGGGGCGGATTGAAACTCTTGAATTTTGGGCTGAGGGATAGAGAGTCCGAGTATACTTGGTAGGGAGACACCAAAATATTAAAATTAATTAGTGTAATTAATTGAAATGAAGTCGGACCATAGACTTAAATGTTTTGAGCTTCGCGTATGGGCATAGTACACCACTAGCGTAGATTTATATATATATACAGTGATGTGTCGTATATATATGACATAAATATTTGTGTGAATATTATTTATAGTAAATCATATTAATATTAATGCTATCAGGAGGTTGCGCGATGTGGGTAAATCCCATGGCTAGTGAACGCTAGGTGAGTATAGTCCCCAGGCCATAATGTTTCGGTTCAGGAGTGAGGCGAAGGGTGTCTAATTCAATCTCACTACCGTGGAAAAATGTGACCGCCTGCTACGCGTTCGGTGATAGCATTTCTATTCGACATGTGTGTAAATGTTGTGATATGATACGTATATCTAGTGCATAATTATATACGGATATATATATATGGTGTAAATGTATAATTAGTATAACTTGTGAAACAGTTATATAGTATTGAATGAGAATTGGTAAATATGTTCATGTGCATAACAACTTATTACGTTTATGCTAAACTCACTCGGGATATAGTAGTGTGGCAAATATTATAATATTTGGGATAAGGCTAGTTACGGGGAGGGTAGTTAGGTGAGTTAGTTATAGTTCGTTAGGCGTGCACATTAGTAGAGGGGTGAGGTGTCCTCAAGATAGTGTACGACACTAACTTAAATATGAAGAGCATAATTTCATTTTAATTCTTGCATTTAAATATGCTTGAAAAATATTTTCAAATATTTTGGGTTCTAACCTGTGACACCCCGCTTAATAAAATACCGGATGATTAGTCCTATAACAAATTAAACATGAATCTCATCTGGTTCATTTTTAGCATCACTGTCGTTCATTCATTAATTACGAACCACCTAGTATTTCATTAAGCTGGTGTCAAATTTTATCTTTATGAATCCAACCAAACCAATACGACAAAACAACAACCAATCCAATATGAGAATAAAACTAAAACATGCCTCAAAATAAGTACAATTGTCTGTCGAACAACGTTGGCTACAAGACATCCACAAATGCGAATATAAAAGAGTACTAATATATACCAAAACCGAATATAAAAGTACAAGTCCGAAAGTACAACTGACAAGATTCCTATCTAAGATATAATGAGATAAACGACAACATCAAAGAAACCACATCACTCCACATAGCTACAACCACGTACCATGTAGGAAGGAATCATGTCTGGCGCCCTTGTGGGAGGATACCTAAAAGGCTTTTGAAAATATTTTATAGCAAGGGTTAGTACCCAAAAACATTTAAAAACATTTAGCAAGAGAATTTAATTGTGATAAATAGATATTCAAATGCTCTTCATATTTAAATTAGTGTCACGCACTCCCTTGAGTTTACCTCACTCCTCAACTAATGTTCACGCCTAACGGATTAAACCTGATGTTCCTAGCCACTTCCCTCGTAACTAGCCTTTCCCAAATACTATAATAATTACCCCACTAACACACCCCCAAGTGAGTATAGTATTTTACTTATTAAGTTATTATGAACATTAACTTACAAAGAGCATCATTTCCCTTTTAATACCCTATAACCATTTCACAAGTTATATAATTAATACGATTTCCATCATGTACTAACCCGTATATACTTATACCATATATACGAAATCATACTACAACATTCACACGTATATGCCGTAGATATGTATATAACTATTCCCCCGAGTAGGCACTCATCGGGTATTCTCTAGATGCTATCATAACTAGGTATTCTCATTCACCCGACAGTTAGCTCCCCGTTTCAGAATAAAATATATAATCACTGTGGAGGTGGCCATATTTTCCCACGATAGTGAATTCGAATTAGGCATCATTCGTCTCACTCCTGAACACTTAACTTGGGGACTATACTCACCCTGCTCCTCAATCCAAGGGATTCACCCACATCGCGCAACCTCCTATGATATCATTCGTTGGTATGGCTTTGCTATATATATAATTCATGCAAATATATATACTCATATATGAACTACACACCGACATATATAAAAATCCAGGCTATTGGAGTATTATGCCCATACTCAAGCCTAAAATATTTAAGTCTACGCCCAACTTCCTTATTGTTATTATTTACACATTAATTTACCTTATCTCAATGTAACCCTTTTTTAAGTATAATCGGATACCCCATCTCTCGCCCCGAAGTTAAGTGTTTCTAGCCCACCATTTAATTTTCTACAATCAAGTTTAATCACTTTAAACAATAAGATTATAATATGATAAATCATGAACCTTCATCTTCAATATCATGAAATTTAGTCAAATAAATGCCAAGGTTAAGTATTCCCAAATTAACCCTAATTCAATATTAAATTTCACAATTTTAGTTGGACAAAAATTACAATTTCCAACACAGTAGGTCTGAACCAGGGGATCTCAGAAATCTGGCAACCATCAGAGGTGGTTCGAGCGAAGAGCCCTGTCGTTCGAACGACAGTGGATCTCGTTCGAACGAATTACCATATCGTTCGAAAGACCATGGTAATTCCTCCTCTCTCTTGATTCTGCATAAACCCACTCCTCTATTGATTAATTTAAAACCCCAATTTTGAACAGATTTCTGTAGAAGCGTTCCCCAAGTTCATCCTAAGTCCCTTCCTTCATTACAATAATTCTAGCCCTAATAATCTCATCAATTTTCAAATCCTCAATCATCAAATGCATCATTTAATAAATCATCTACATAATTTAAGTTTGGATAATTTGGGTAAGTTTAATGATCCTTTTAATGAACATTTTAATTCCTATGATGTAATTGGTCCTTAACAAAAGATGAACATTTTAATTCAGAAGCGAACATAAAAGATGAACATTTTAATGATCCTTAACAAAAAAATAACTAACATCCAATCAATTTTAATTCCTATGATGTAATTGCTCTGCACCGGCGGCAATGGACACGCGTGTTTTTTAATACACCCGTGTCACATGCGTGTCCGTTGTCACTGGCGCGTGTCACATGCGTGTTCGTTGCCGCTAGAGAGGACCAATTACAACATAGGAATTAAAATTGATTGGGTGTTAGGTGTTTTTTGTTAAGGTTCATTAAAATTTTCATCTTTTATGTTCACTTTTGAACATCTCCACACACACACACACACACACACACACACATATATATATATATATATATATACCACTCTTGTAATATATACGAATACGACAACCCTAGGTGGAGACCTGCGATGCTGGCATACTATGCTGTCAGGTTCAGGTACGTCATGTACTAATTAAAGGACTTCTGGTTTGGAATCACTCTCGAACCATATATTACAGTTGACACAATTTGGAGGTGAACATAGTTCTAAGCCTTTGGGCTACGCACACGCCTAATGCACCCAAATGACCGGTGACACTATCATACACACGAGTATTGCTCAATCTTTAAGTTCTATGTTTTTAGGCACAAGTCAAAAATCCCCCCAATGGGCTCATTAGGATAAGACTGTCCATGATGTGGAACCTCCCGTGATAGCAGGTAGCCTAGGTATGTCCACACACATAAGAATTCACACAATAGGTATTCACACAATAGGTATGTCCACACCTGAATTCATTGCATTACAAATCATGCCGATTAAACTTAGCCTTAATTCATCTCACTTATGATTAAGTCCCAACCATATCATTAGCCTAAAGATGACCAAAATATGTCTCACTATATTTTAACGGCATCCCAAAATTTCACTCGATCATAATTTACAAGTTCAAGACTTAAAAATGGAAAATTGACAAAATCTGGGAAACCGAATCGATTCGCCCTTTGACGGAATCGATTCGCCTAACCGAATCGATTCTCCCTTGGGCCGAATCAATTCGAAACTGTACAGGTCATCTCCTTCCTCTAACTGTTATGGTTTTCACGAATTTCAACCCTCCAAACCTCCATAATTCAGTCCCAAACTCCCAACCAAGTATACTAATCCTTATAATAACATGTATAAAGGATTTTTAACGTAATCAAAACATCGAGGAGGGTTATTTAAATAAAATTAATCCTTCAATTTAACTCCAAAACTGTAGGTTATTCTTTTTATTCAAGAACATCAATAAATCCTAGATTTCTTCCATTATTATCATCTCATATGTTCTGATTTCGTTTTCTATGCACATGGGAAATGAATCTACAGGCAAATCCTACCCACGATTGTGACTTAATTCTCCAAATTAAAGGGGAATCGTTTATTCATGGGTATTATTCAATCTTACTCTAACATGGATAATATATGCACTCAATTTAGCAAGATAAACACTTTCTTGGAATTGTAGGTCTGATTTTCTGCAAAAAGGTGTTGGGGTTGCCTTCCTTTCCTCCCGATCTACACTCCGATGGTGGTGGCGGTGCAAAAATGGTGTGGGAAGCCTTGAAACTCCTCTCCTTCCTCCTATAGTGGTCTCTCTCTGATTTTGTAACTTTTAACCCTAGCACCCCTAATCTACCAGATGATATAAATTTAGCAAACGCATAGGTTCATTTACCTTAAAAATCCAAAAGACTAAAATACCCTCCCGGGGTGCCGGTTTGGCCTAAAAATGCCTCGGGATCCAATCCAAATATCGAGTACACTTTTCTGACTATCTCGACCCTTTCAGATACATTGGTGCACTCAAAATGACCATTTAAATTACCCATAATTAAATCACATTTTATTTTATAAATTTAAGTCCCGACACGACTGACACACGCGTTCCGACTAAATTATCATAACTATCGTATTTCTCACTCACTATAATCATAATGCATTCTTACCAATTTATTACTCGTTCACTAAGTAATACTCAATATAATTTTTACAATTAAATATTAAACCTCGTCTCTCTAATTAATATTTATTTGAAACTGGATTAATTTTCCATTTGTAATTTAATTAATCCCAATATAAAAATCATTAAAATTATGGGGTGTTACATATTCATCATAGCCATATACTTCCTGAAAACCAACCACTGCAGTCGGAATTTCTTCTAGTCAAGTAAGTCCGTGCTCTCAAAAGATCCAGGACTCACTTTGGAGGAAATAGATCACTCGGTCGAGTGGGAAGAGACGTACGATGAAGTCTTCCAATAAACATACAATATCACCTCTGTTGTACCACTCTAATCAATACGATGGTGCATGTCTACTTTTGAGGAACATATATTTACCCTCACAAACTCTGATATATGTGACATACATAACTAAACATTGTTTTATATTTGCATTCGTGATGACAAAACATAGATATAAATTGGGTATTTTACTGCTGTCACGATCGCAACTGTTTTTTAATTTTTTTTATACAAAGCTGTTTAGACATAATTGGTTGAAAATAACTATGTAGATTTTTATTTGGTACATTATGTAACTTAGCTATATTTTAAATTTACTTAATCTTCCTTTACAATAAAATTTATTTACTTATTTATTACATTTATTCACTCATTCATTACAATTAATTACATTTATTCACTTTCAGCTGTTTCTCTAAAATTAATTACATATTTACATTACTATTTCATCATGTGTTGTCCCAGATTCATCAACAATTATTCGTATTTAGTGGAAAACTGTCCCAGATTTATAGTATATGGATTGCTCGGAATGTGTCAAAGTTTGAATCCAAGCAAATGTCCATGATGTCCCAAATGTCGCAATTAAATAACCAAACTAGTATACAAAGAATTACCCAAAAATACACAATAAATTAACACACATTCATACGAAAAGTATCCCATTAGTCACAAGCGGTCATAAATGTTCCAACAATCTAACCCAATAATTATACATAAAAATTGCAAAGTACCAAATGTCACAACAATCTAACCGAACAATTATACAAAAAAATTGCACATTAGCCATCTGAAATGACCATCACGTATTTTTGCATTTTCAATAACCATAAACAATACCACACAACATGACATACACAACATGCGTATATACTCAATCTATGATGAACAAAACTATATTTATTCTAAATAAAGTGTAATACTAAAAAACCATTTTAAGAATATACATGTTTTAAATTACAAAAACAAAGTACTATTATACGGAAAATCGTCCACAAAATTTATTATCACAGCAATTTAACCAAAAATTATACAAAAATATTCCACAATAACTGTCTCGTCAATATAACCCAAATATTATACCAAAAAATCTCTTATGCGAGTCCCAACAATCTTACTCAAACATTATGCAAATAAAATTTCACAATAAAAGTCACAAAAACCAACATCACAAGTTTCTGCAACTTCAACATACATCAACGACACAACACAAAAATATACAAAAATATCATGTACATTTGATCTAACATGAGTACAAGGTAATAATAAATAATAACTGTTATCCAGAAGTGGAGAAGGATGAAAATGTAGCAATTTTTTGTCAAGGGCCAACGGAAGTGGAGTTTTTTTTAATTGCCATAACTAATGAATCGATGGAGCCAATGAATCGGTATAGCGTTTTTTGTTTTGGTGGAAGTATTGAAATGTTCTATGTGAAGACAAGAGAACTGTGGTTTTAATATTAATGTTCAACACATGGTTAACTACTGCAATTTCAATTTTATTATTTAAAACGCGATCAATAAATGTGATTTCAATATTAATCTTATAATTACACTTACCTATGCAAAACTTTATTCAAACTTCAACTCGCAATTAACAACTACAATTTAAGTATAAAAAATTGTTTACAATCGCAGTTTTACGAAGTGTAATATAATTATAAATATGTTTGGCAAAAAGTTTGATTCGTAATACATTAAAAATGGTGAAGATATTAGGTAACATCAGTTTTAGGGGTGATAATGGGTTGTGTCGTGTCGGTTTTGTATTGGGTCTAATCGGGTTCGTCTCAAAATTACCTTTACCCAAACTCGACCCGTTAAGCATTTCGTGTGAACCGTATCATGTCTTATCAGGTTCGTTTCATGTTTGAATCGTGTTCAAGTCGTGCCTTAACGAGTCATGTCATTTATTTACACTAAAATGCTAAACCCAAACCCGATTAGTTAAGTTATCGTGCTTAGTGGGTTCATCCATTAAGCACCCATATTCATTAAGACTTCACCTAAACCCGATAAAAAATCATGTGGTTCGTGTTGTGTTATCGGATAGTGCGATAATTTACCAACCCATATTAGCTTATAAGATCAAAAAAACAAAATGGGTTGAACACGAAAAGAAAAGAATAGAAAAATGTGAATAGAGAGAGAGAGAGATAAAATGGTGAAAAGCAAATAAGGGTTTGGGCTGGGGTGAATAAATTAATGGGTGGGTAAAAAGGAAGAGAAAATAGTTGGTTTAAAAAAGAATGTTGATTGTGTAGAAATGCCCTATCGAATAAGAAGATATTGAGGAAGAGTTATTCTTTACAACAACAAGAAGATTTTGAAGGGTCTAATAATATCCAAAACCCTAAGCCAAAGTTGAAAACATGTTTAGTACAACAAGAAGAAGAATAAGAAAAACAAGATTTTGGGGAGTCTAACAATGTTCCAATACCAATACCCAAGCCAAATATGGATGAGAATGTAATTGTCCAACCGCCCTTATTGTTTTTCATATTATTGCTTAGTTAGTTGCATAAAATATTCAAAATGATTGGTGTTTGAGTCCAAAGGGTTAACACTAGGGGTGACAATTCATGTTTTGGGTCGAGTCACGGGCTAACACGACATCACACTACTAAGATTTTTACGGACACAGACACGACACGACATAACTTCATATTTTCCAATAGGCATTCGACTCATCCACTTTCCTTTGTTACGACAGTTTGTACATGATTATGTGTTTTAACAGCATTATACATGTAAGTATCATTTTTATTTTATGTTAGTAGCTCTGAATGCTTGGATTTTGAGTACGCTTCACGTAGTTCGATATAATTTGGATTCGCATGCTAAACAAGTGAAATGATAATTAAATAAAACTAGACTAGCAAAGTTATGTAGGTTATCTCATTGCACTTTACACCTAATATCAGGAATGGACCGGGTTGACCTATGGGGAATCCATAAATTTGGGTTAGGGCGTTACACTACCTACTATTGGTGAAGTTTGCTTATAATAACTCGTACCAATTCACTATTGGCATGGCACCTTTCGAGTCCTTGTATAGGAGACCTTGTCATTCGCCCTTGTATTAGTTAAAAGTGGGGCATAGCAATCTTCTCAAGTCGGACGTGATTCATGATATGTTAACGAATATTGAGCGATCACGAGTCATATTCGGGTAGCTCAAAACTATCAAAAGAGTTACGCCAATGAAAATCGGAGGCACTTGAAGTATGATATGGGTAATCATGTGTTGTTATGGGTATCTCCTATAAAGGGAGTGATGCAAATCGAAAATAAAGGTAAGCTAACACCAAGATACGTGTGAGGCCTTTTCCCATCATTGAGAGGATAGAACCGTTTGCATATAGACTTGGCTTATTGGAGCACTTACAGAGGATGCACGATGTGCTCCACGTGTCGTCATTGAGGAGGTATCTTAGGTAGGCCTATAATTGAGCCGAGCAGGCCCGAAGCCCGCTCGCTCGGCCCGCTAAATTTTAGCCGACCTTTTATTGAGTTTGAGCTGAACTGAGTTATTCTGAGATATTAAGCCAGAATTCCATTTGAGCTAAGCGCGAGCGAAACACTTTCAAGCTCGAACTAGGCTCGGCACGAAATAATGTATATATATATATATATATTTTTTATTTTCAATGATATGTAAAAAAAATTTAAAGCAAAATAGTTTTTAAAATTTTATTCTTATGCAAATAAACTATTGGACTTAATATTAAAGGAACAAAAGTAAGATGGGTTATTTATTAATTTACTTTAGTGCTAAAATATGTTTTTTAATGCTGAAATATTATTTTTTAATGTTGAAATGTCTTTTTTATTATTGAAATATGAATGTTTATTATTAAAATAAATAAATATGTATTGATATATTCAATTGGGGCCTGCTCAAATCGGGCCCGAAGCCCGATTTTCTTTGTGAACTGAGCTTGAGCCAAACACTTTCAGGCTCGTTCGGGCCGAGCTTGAGCTTAAGCCGAGTAAATAAAAATTTGGCCGAGCTTGATTAACCGCAAGCTCGGCTCATAGAGCCCGATTGACAGGCCTAATCTTAGGGATTAGTTGGCTTACTGACATATCGCATTACATGAGATATACTTGTAGCCGAATATTACTTACGAGGAAAGACCTGTTGCCATTTTGGATCGTAGCGAGCGAAATCTTCGATCGAAAGTGGTACCACTAGTACGTGTGCAGTGAGGGCATCACAATGCTGACGAATTGACTTATGAGCGCGAGGATGACATGCAAGAAAAGTATCCAAAGCTCTTCATGGCAGGTATGTTCGAATTTCATGGACAAAATTCTATTATTATGGGGGGAGAATGAAAAGCCACGTACTTTCAGAGCATTTTATTTTATGTGCGTATTAAATTATTAATTTGATTGAAAAATTAAATCGGTTTTGATAAATATTAATTAGTGAGTTTGGGGATTAATATTTATAAATAAAATTAATTACTTGCATGTACAGGCGAATAGTGATGTGGAAATTATTATATTGTTGTTTAGAGAGTGAAAACAATGGAGTATTTTATTATGTCGTTAGAGAGTTAAAACAACGGATTTAAAAAGTTTAAGGGCGACACGTACTGTACGCACGTGCGCATCTGGTTAATGAAATGTTTGAACATTTTTACTTTGGTAACTCGGATGACCTTTTTGAGTGCGTCGGTGATCCGGAATGGGTGGAACTAGTCCAGAATAGGTACCTGGGGTTATAGTTGGGTTCCAGGGGCTTTTTAGACATAAAATAACCCATAGAGGGGCATGATCGTCTTTTTACCCTTAGCTCTTAACCCAAATACGAAATTAGGATTTTATAATGAGGTAGGAGTGGGTTAGTGTAACACCTCGTATTTCTGAGTATTAAATATTTAATTAATTTGATCATTATAAATTACACGTGTAAAGTAATTTATTTGAATTAATTATTATGTGTTTATTAAAATATTAATCGGGGGAGATAATGATAAATATTTATACAATATAATTACCAAGTGAATAGTAAATGATTACGTCATAACGAGTGATAGTGATGTGACAGTGTTATATCTCATCCGGGAGTCGCGTATAGGCTATATGAGGTTGAGATAGAAAATTATTTTAAGGTGACTCGGATGGCGATTTTAAGGTCACGGTTGGTTCTGGAAGGGTCGAGAGAGTTAAAATAGTGTACCCGGGGTAGTAATTGGGTCCTAGGGCCTTTTTAGACATAACTGGGCCCACATAGAGGTATTCGGGTCATTTGGGCTTGGTCCGTTAGCCTAATTTTGGGATTAGGGATATTAAACCTTAGTTTGAGAGTTGGAGGAACCTATAACTCATATGCTAACCCCTAGAAATTGAGGAAAGAGATAAGGAAGAAAATAAGGAAACTTGAGAGGCCAAATTCAAGAGAGAATTGGGTGTGCTTCGTCAAATTCGTCTTCTACAACGCATAATCAAACCCTAAGAACCTAGAAAGGCAAGTAATTAACTTGATTCTGTTTTAAATTGCAAAAACTCATGTTCATATCATGGTAGGTGTAAACAAACTCATTTTTGGGGAGGGTTGTCACATGAAAAATAGGTTTTTGGGGATTTAGACATTAGATGTAGAATTAATGTGCAAATGATGTTGAAATACTATTATAAATTATTGGAATTCGATCTATAGTTAAAACCCAGTAGTTAATTTCATTTAATTTGAATTATAGAATTAAATTCAATGAGAGGTTTGAATGAAATTGAGAAAACCCAATTTGTGAAATTTTGAAATTCTTAATGGAATTCAGTGATGATTAATGGTTTATATCATAACTGGAACCTAATTAGATATGTGATAAATATTGGGTATGTTTGGGTTGATTTTTGAGAAAAATCTGTGGATGTTTGGGTGAACAACAATGGAGGAAATAAATTAGGGAGGAAGAGTTGCCGAAGCAGCATCGATCGATCGATCGATGATGCCTGACTTCGAGCAGTTTTCCCTATTTTTATTTTTAGGCTCTAATTTCTTTGGGATTTGTTCTAGCTCTATTTATTTAGTGAAAAATAAGTAGGGGGGCAATTACCTAGTGATTATGGGTGGATATAATTGGGTTTGGGAAAGTAAGATATGGTAAGTAAACTAAGAAACCAATAACGTGAGATAAATTAGTAAACATTTAAATACGGGCCGATTGGGTGAGTCCGGGTATTTTAGAAAGTGAAGCAACATTAATTATATAATGAATGTGAAATTAAATAAATTAAGAGTCAGGGAAATAGACTCGGGGATTATGGACTAGTGCTACAGAATTAAAGTTAGTGCGTGTGTGTGTGTGTGTGTGTGTGTGTGTATATTTATATTTTATAAATATCAATTTGTATGGTATTTATGTGAAAAGTACCACTCTAATGCTATCATCGAAGGTGGCGCAATATGGGTGAATCCCCTGGCTAGTGAATACAGGGAGAGTATAGTCCCTTGGTCATATCGTCTGGTATTTTATTGTGTATTTCATTTTTCGAGGTGAGATGTTTTGGATATGATTAAGTCTCACTCTCAGGAAAATATGACTGCCTCCACTACGTTTACGATTTTATTTACCTATTTCGGTGTGAGTTAACCGACTTATGGTAACCGGGTTAGAGTGAGTGTACCTGGGATATAATAGCATTGTAAAGACAAGCATTCAATGAGTTATTACTCGGGATGATGGTCGTTATACGCGACATGTGTGTGATTGTTGTAGTATATCTATACGTATATAATAGAGCAGATAATTTACATATGGGTTAAGAATACAAAATGTGAATGTATTATTTATATAACTTGTGTGAATGTTATATACTTAATTAAAGTTGAAATGATTAACTAAGTTAAAGGGTAAAATAACTTAGGAACCAAATAGATAAAGTACTCGGGATAGATTGGGGTGATAAAAAGATACGTAACAGGATTAATTAGGTGGAGGAACCTTGTCGAGCTGCAAACCAGTTCTCTACCCATAAGAATTCACCTAAAGCTTCCACATCTAACTTCACTACCCTCATGCTTAGTCTTCAATAGGAACCACGCCAGTTTACCAACACTTCCCAAGCTATGGTATCCACCGATGCACCATTTCAACTAGGACACCTCCTAAAACTTGTGCCTCCTCCTAAAGAATTCCCTGCCAATCCAAGACACTTAATAAATCTTCAAGCCCCCCAGTCGGGTATCTACCGACTTGAAATTAGATGGACGACTGAAACCTATCAACTCTTGACCACCCCCTGCCTAACCAGACAAGTACTGGCAGGCTGACTCATATTGCGAGTTCCATTATGGGCCCGACCATATCACTAATAACTATCGGGACTTGAGGTATGCCATCTAAGACCTCATTGACGTCAGGAGTCTCATCCCGCTAAAGCCTAATGTTACTAATAACACCTACCATATCACCCCAACCCGCACACCAATGCCTTATCAAACACTCATATCCCAAACACCGATCCATCCACCATGATAGTCGCCATTAATTACAAACCAAGGATGAGGACACACTCCCACTTCCAATAATAACTCCTCGAGCATGCCATCACCAGCCATAAAGGTCATTGCTCAGACCAAGCCCTCCATTGACCATATGACGTTATTCATCATGGATATATACTTCCTAAAAATTAACCACTGCAGCCCGAACTTGCTTCTAGTCATGTAAGTCCATACTCTTAAAAGATAGAGGACTCTCTTTGGAGGAAATAAATCACTCAGTCGAGTGGGAAGAGGCATACGATGAAGCCTTTCAAGCAACATACAATATCACCTCTCTTGAACCAATCTAATCAATCAAGAACATCTATTTACCCTCATGAACTCAGATATATACGACATACATAACTAAACATTATTTTATGTTTGTCTTCGTGATGACAAAACATAAATATAAATTGGCTATTTTACTACAGTCACGACCCCAACTATTTTTTAATTTTTTTTATACAAAACTGTTTTAGACATAATTAGTTGAAAATAACTATTTAGATTTTTATTTGGTACAATATGTAACTTAACAATATTTTAAATTTACTTAATGTTCATTTAAATAAAATTTATTCATTTATTTATTAACAAAACTTAATGTTCTTCATATAGAGTCGCTTCAAGAGATTCGCTCTAGAAGCACTCGTGATACAAATCCATAGAGGAGAGAGGAAAGGTGCATGAGGGCTCCCCACCTGACAAAATCACCAAAAGGATTGAATCTAGGAAGGAAAATGATAGGAGACCCGATTCGTGGACACATTTGGGGGACACGGTGTCCCTCATATAGGAAACATCCCGAAAACCAAGATGAAACTATACAACCCAAATTAACAGAGATCCAAACCTCCCAATCTAACATAAAGTTCTTCATCAAGGTGGAAATTGAGAATAGGATAGGGTTCTCCACCAAAGGGGGACTACAGTAAATCAGAAGGCAACCCGACCACATGAGGGAAACTCCACAGATCTAGATCTGACATGAGGCACACACCCATAAAAAGGGCGATCTGGAAGGGGGAGGAACATAATGTAATACCCCGTAATTTTATTGATAATTATTTTAAGGATTAATTAAATTAAATGTGAATTAATTGAGAATTAATCCGGGTATAAATACTAACGAGATGTGAGTTGGTATTTGATTATGAAGTGTATATATGACAATATATGAATATTGAAAATATTGAAATTGTCGCGAGACTGAAATACGATAATTTGGGAAATTTAGTTGGGACGTGCGTGTTAGCCTCGTCAGGAACGTAATTATTTGAATTAAAAAGTGAATTTTATTTTTATCAATCGAATGGTCATTTTGAGTGCGCCAAGGAGTCCGGAAGGTTCAAAATAGTCAGAAAACACTAGCAGGGGGTTTAGTTTGGGTCCCGGGGCATTTTTGGGCAGTACCGACAACTTAAAAGGGTATTTTGGTAATTTTGAAATTTTGGGAATTAAAGCCTACGAATTTTAAGAGTTAATTATACATTATTAATAACCCACTAAGCCCATTACCAGCATTTGACAAGTTAGAGGGCTACGGGAGTTATAGGAAGAGTTGGTAGAGGTTCCCAAGAGAAAACCCATAACCGCCATCTTCAACCTTCAACCTTGGGAGAAATCTGTAGAGAGGGAAGAGGACAACCTTCAACCTTCAACATCAAATTCTGAAGAACAATTTGAGGCAAGTGATTTAGTATTTTTAATGCATTGAATATGTCTTCCATGCTTAGTGTAGGAATTATCTCATATTGACCTTTGTGAAGAAAACCCATGAAATTTATGGAAGAAACTTTGAATTTGGGTTAGGATTTGCATGTAGTATGTTAAGGGACTGAGTTAATACTTGAATAGTTGTATATGATGAATTAAAAACGGATTTTGATGGGTAAATAGGCATAAGAAAATTTGGGAGTTCATGCTCATAGAGTTTGGGAAAAAATTGAAGATTTATATCGATTCTATGATAAATTGTAAGAATTGACCCCTTAAATGTGTTAAGGAATGATCTAGGGTGATTATAAATGGTTTGTATACATTAAAATACAATTTGGATGATCTTAGGGGGAATTTATAGGAGATAAGAATTGAGAAAAATGGAATTGGGATTTTTCTGGGTCGAAACTGCCATCTCGTTAGAAGACCTGCCCAGGTCGTTCGAACGAACTTCTAACGAGATGAAAATATGACTTCTAACGAGTTGGTAATTCGTTAGAAGTTCTTCGTTCGAACGAGACTTCTAACGAGTTGACAGAATGGCCTTTTTGGCCTGATTTGATTTCTAGTGTCCCGTAGACTTATCTAAATGGTGAGATAACCTTTCCCTATTAACTAGTGGATATAGTTGTGAGATTTGGGCTACATTGAGGAGTAGAACTTAGAGTAGTGTCTTATATCGGAAGACATTTGTGGATTTGGGAATTGAGCAATTATTCACAACGTGAGAAGAGTTGATAACTTAAAGACATATAAACCGGGGACTTGTGAGTTATGTAACACTAAATTGTTAGTATGAGGACGAGAAGCATACCACTAATGAAATATCGTGATACCTAAGATGTGTGAATATTTAGTATATGTATTTATCTGTGTATGACATACCTACCGTACTTGCTATCATGGGAGGTTGGCGTTCGTTTAGGGCCATCTAATCTTTGTGTGCCTACGGGGGGGATTTAGATTGGTACCTCGAGGACATAGGTCAGAGAAGGGCTTATTGAGAAGTTAATAAGTCTGCTGATCATGGGAGCATAGGTATGTGCATGACCCATGTGATGTGAACTATGTTCGCCTCCATTATTTGTGATTGTTGTTAATGAAACGATTCCTGAGAGATTCGGAATGCGTGATCCTTATGTACGTGATGTACCAGGATTTGATAGCAGAGTATGTGAGCACCGCGGCTTAGTCTTAGGGTGCTAGTATTGTATATTTATGATGAGAATAATATACTGTAAATTGAAATGAATTGTCGTGAACAATTATGAGTATAAATAATAGCAACGGTTTGTAAAGTGAAAATATAAGACTTCAAATAAATGTAGTGTTAAAGTGGGAAACTGTGTAATAAGGTACAATACTCTATTAAATAGAAGATGTTGGGACTTGAATTGAATATCATATAGAAATGTTAGATTAAGCATTGGAATAGATAGATATGGGAGCAACTAGAAATGGGTACGGGTACGATAGGAGTGCACGATTAGTTGAGAGGTGAGGAATTCATGTGAGTGCACACACTATCATGTACTTTGTATTTACTGTTTAAAGATATTAAACACTTGCATATTTTTAAATTATTTCACATTCGGGCTCTGACCCGTTTGCTTTCAAATCTGTTTTTTTTTTGTAAAAACCTTTTTAGGTGCCCAGCCACAAGGACACCATGCATAGGAGTTCTATTCGGGTGACGTGCTGTAGCTACTGTGGAAGTTACAGGACCTTGTCAGTAGACGCCTCCATCTTCGATCTTGACTTCATTATCAGTTTTTATCATTTGTTGGGCATGTCGCCCATTTCTTTTAGGGACATCTTACTTATTCAGTTATTTCTGACTTTGGGTTGTAATTAATTCTAGTGATGCAGACTTTGTATTTATTTATTTCGGGATTTGGTTGTTGTGAGGAGTTTTCCTCCAAACTCATTATTATTGTATGGTTATTCTATTGTGTTGGTTATGTTAACTTTTCATAATTCATTTATTGCATGTTAATCGGATTTAGTTAAAATTGACAACTCACTTTTTAAATACTAAGTGGTTAGTAATTATTAAAATGTTTTCGACAGTGATGCTATTAACTGAACCAACTTGGCATTTTGTATTAATTTGATAAAGGAGTAGCTACCCGGTATTTAATTAGTCGGGGTGTCACACATAATTGCAAGGCAGGGGGCAGGGGAACGTGGTGGAGGGTAGGGGGAGGGAGGTCGGCTAAGGAAGTAGCAAACAAAGGTTAAAACTAGACCAAGGCTAGAGATAGAATCTCTCACCCATCCGAAAATGGGGCCATATATTTATAATATTATATTTGTAATTTAATAAATCAAGATTTAATTTTAAAAAAATAAAATAAAAAATATTACATTTATTCAATTATTTATTATGATCAAATACCAAAAAGTCCCTCAAACATTTTTTAATACACATTTAGTCCAAGCCTTTTATTTTGTACCAAAAAGTTTCTTATCCGCTTATCTTTAAAGGTCTGCGCCAGCGGCATGGTAAAGCATTTTTGACATCCTTATCCTCTTATCTTTAAAAGTCCGCGCTAGCGTCATGGTAAAGCCTTTTTGACATGGTGAAGGACTTTTTGGTGCAAAACAAAAAGGCTTGAACTATACATATATTAAAAGAAATTCAAGGGACTATTTGGTATATGCCCCTATTTATTACAATTAATTATATGTATTCACCTTTCAACTATTTCTCTAAAATTAATTACATATTTACATTTTATTTCGTCATGGGTTGTCCCAAATTTATCAACCATTATCCGTATTTAGTGGCAAACTGTCCCAAATTTATTGTATGTGGATTGTTCGGAATGTGTCAAAGTTTGAATCCACGAAAATGTCCATGATATCCCAAATGTGGCAATTAAATAACCAAACTATTATACAAAGATTAACCCAAAAATATACAACAAATTAACACATATTTATATGAAAAGTATTCAATTAGTCACAAATGTCCCAACAATCTAACCCAATAATTATACATAAAAATTGCAATGTACAAAATGTCACAACAATCTAACCGAACAATTATACAAAAAAAGTCTAAAAAGAACATCACATATTTCTGCATTTTCAACAACCATAAACAATACCACACAACATGACATACACAACATACGTATATACTCAATATATCATGAACAAAAATGTATTTATTCTAAATAAAGTGTAATACTAAAAAACATTTTAAAAATATATATGCTTTAAATTACAAAAACAAACTACTATTATACAAAAAATTGTCCACAAATTTTTTTATCACATCAATTTAACCAAAAAATTTTACAACAATATTCCACAATAACTGTCTCATCAATCTAACCCAAAAATTATACAAAAAAATCCCTTATGCGAATCCCAAATTCTTACTAAAAAATTAGGCAAATAAAATTCCGCAATAAAAGTCCCAAACCAACATCACAAGTTTCTGCAACTTCAACATACATCAACAATACAACACAAAACATACAGAAATATCATATACATTTAATCTAACAGGAGTAAAAGGTAATAATAAATAATAGCTGCTATCCAGAAGTGGAAAAGGATGAAAATGTTGCGTTTTTTTGTCAAAGGCTAAAGGAAGTGGAGTTTTTTTTTTAATGGCCGGAACCAATGAATCGATGGAGCCAATGAATCGCTGGAGCGTTTTTCGATTTGGTGGAAATGTTGAAATATGTGAAAACGAGAGAACCGTGGTTTTAATATTAATATTGAATACGCGGTTAACAAATGCGATTTCAATTTTACTAGTGAAAACGCGATCAATAAATTTGATTTCAATATTAATCTTATAATTTCACTTAAGCAGAACTTTAATCCAACTTCAACTCGCAATTGCGAACCACAATTTCAGTATAAAAACTTGTTTCCAATCGCAATTTTACGAAGTGCAATATAATTGTAAGGAAAACTATATATGCACCGGACGGTTTTACCGGAGAATTACTGGATCATCCATTTTCTTTTTTTTTTAAGTTTCTATTATTTTGTTTTTAACCATTGAAATAAAAATAGTTTTTTATATATAAAAAAAACAGTTTTCCTATTGATATAAAAAAAAGTTTTTTTCATATTAACTAAACAGTTTTTTATTAAAATTAAATTAAAAAATATTTCTTTCATAAATAAAAAAAATTATGTTTATTGACATGATATCGTGATTGATTAGTATTGCTGGCGCGGACTCACATTTGCACACCCACATCATTTGTTGGATGTGGATCCGCGCTAATGACACTAATCAAACTGTGTGTTGAAAATGGCGCGGTATGTTTTTTTTTATATTATTTTTAACTCATTTAGTCCCTCAAACACCTATTTACTCAATATTCTCTTATTTTTAAAGGTTCGCGCCAGCGGCACCCCTTATTTTTTAAATTAATTTTTATTTAATGAGATATGTACCCGATGCTTTTATCGGAATATTACCGGATCTCCCCTTTTTCTTTTCTTTTTCAGTTTCTTATTCTTTTATTTTAACAACTGTTTATATAAACAAACAGTTTTTTATTTAAAAAAATAGTTTTCCTATTAATATAAAAAACAGTTTTTTTATTTTATTTTCTTAAAATAGTTTTTTTTTTTGTTATTTTTAATTAGTATTTTTGTTTTTTTATAATAATTTTAACTCATTTAGTCCCTCAATCACCGATTTACACAATATTCCCTTGTTTTTAAAGGTTCGCGCCAGCGGCACTCCTTATTTTTAAACCATTTTTTGTTTAAAAGTTCGACTTAAAAATTAATTTCTTATTAGAATAGTTTCTTTTAAAAGTTCGACTTAAAAAACTAATATAATAAGAAATTATTTTTTTTATATTATTTTTAACTCATTTAATGCCTCAAACACTCGTTTGCCTAATATTCTCTTATTTTTAAGGTTCGCGCCAGCGGCACCCTCTATTTTTAAAGTTTTTTTTTTTTAATTTTACAACATTTAAAACATTTTTTGTATTTCTTAAAACTATTTAAAGGTCCGCGTTAAAAAACTATTCTAATAAGAAATTATTTTTTTATATTATTTTTAACTCATTTAGTACCTCAAACACTCATTTATCAAATATTTTCTTATTTTTAAAGGTCCGCGCCAGCGACACCCCTTATTTTTAAACCATTTTTTGTAGATCTTAAAACTGTTTAAAAATGTAAAAAAACAACTTTTTATTTATTTATATTAATCTAATTTTTATTTTTTGAAACAGTTTTTTTTCACAAAGCTTTAACAAACACAAAGAAAGGAAGAGAAAAAAAAGGGCATCCGGTAATTATCCGGTAAATTTGTCCGGTAAGTATATCAGTGCTCTAATTATAAATATGTTTGGCAAAAACTTTGATACATAATACATTAAAAATGACGAAGATATTAGGTAGCATTAGCTTTAAGGGTGGCAATGAGTCGTATCGTGTCGTTTTCGTGCTGGGTCTAATCAGGTTCGTGTCAAAATTACCTCTACCCGAACCCGAATCGATAAGAGTTTCGTGTGAATTGTATTATGTCTTATCGTGTTCGTGTTCAAGTCGTCTCTTAACGAGTCGTGTCGTTTATTTACACTAAAGCACTAAACTCAAACCCGATTTGTTAAGTTATTGTGTTTAGCGAGTCCATCCGTTAAGTACCCATTTTTATTAAGACTTCATCTAAACCCGTTAAAAAATTGTGTGGACAGTGAATTGTATCGTGTTATCGAATTGTGGGGCCAATTTACCATTTCATATTAGCTCATAAGGTCAATAAAACAAAATGGGCTGAACACAAAAAGAAAAAGAATAGAAAAGCGTGAAGCGGGAGATGAAAGGGTGAAAAGCAAATAAGGGTTTGGGTTAGCATGAATAAACGAATGGGTGGGTAAAAAGGAAGAGAAAACGGTTGGTTTCAAAAAGAACGTTGATTGTGTAGAAATGGCCTATCGAACAAGAAGATATAGAACAAGACTGAGTTGTTTTTTACAAGAACAAGAAGATTATGAGAGGTCTAACATTGTACCAAACCCAAAGCCAAATCTGAACACTGGAGATTTTGAGGGGTCTAAGAATGTTCCAATACCAATACCCAAGCCAAATACGGATGAGAATGTAATTGTTTCCTCCTCCCTTATTGTTTTTCATATTATTGCTTAGTTAGCTGCATAAAATATTCAGACACATTTTGTGTGACAGAGCAAAATGATTGGTGTTTGAGTCCAAAGGGCTAAACCAATGGGTGACAATTCGTGTTTTGGGATGCAAGGTTTTGTTTTGGACGTAGACATGACCCGAAACAACTACATATCATATTTTTCTATCTGACACGAACAAGATCCAGATATAAATGACTAACACGGTTTCATAAATTTTATACTAGATTAAACATAAATAGACATGAAAATTCAAAAAGAACATGATTAACACGACAAGACACGATAATATGACTAACATGACTCGTGTTAAAAAAATTGACACGAGCACGACATGAACACGAAATATCGTGTCAATTTCGTGGCGTTTGTAAAATTGCCACCTCTAGTTAACATGACCGTCAAATCAAATGTGATTTTGGTTAAAATATGAACAACTAACTAAAAATTATAAGGAAAATGCTATGTGTCCCAAACAACTCCCCCAAATCATCCCCCAAATAGCTTTAAGTGTTATACCTTATGGTATGGGTCCCGCCAGGGCACAACTCATCAATGCTATTTGGGGGAGATTTGGGGGAGTTATTTGGTACCCATAGCACCACTCAAATTATAAAGTCCATTACTGAGTCATTCGTGTTTAAGATAATAACATTGGAGGGTCAACAAATTTGTACTCTTGGTGTTTGGGGTCCATATGTATGCGTGTCATACAATAATTTTTTGGGTTATTTGGATTTTGGCCTCCGTTAGTTATAACTGTTTGGGTTTTGACCCTGAAATAAAAACCATTGTAGGATTAACCCCCATTTTTCACTTTTAGCGACACCTTTTGAATGTTTTTGATATCTTTAGCGATACATTTTTTCAAAAAAGTGTCGCTAAAAGTGAAAAATTGGGTTAATCCTACAATAATATTTAATTGGGGGTCAAAACCCAAATGGGTAATAACTAATCCGCACTTTGCTATTTTCTTTGAGACAACTCCCTGCACGAGGGGGTTATATCAATATATATCATAAAAATAAGGGGTTATGTCTAAGGATTTATTTGACTTTGTCCCTTGTTTATAACGCCATGTTAGAATTAGCCCCCTATGTTGGGGGAAAACTCAAAGGATTATGAAAATGAAGGGCAAGTCAAATTAGGCATTAAAATTTGGGGGTTAAGTTAAAATCACCCTTCTTAATATTGGTCTTGATGTTTCAAAAGTTGGGGTCTTGATCTGATATTTCAAGACACATGCAATTTTAACACTCATTCACATATTGGTAGAATACTTAAAAATAGATGACTAGGCATCCTACTCCTTATGACATCCATTCCGTTAAGTCTCCTAACAAAGATGTGATGGAGGGCTGATAAAATATCGGGGTTAACATTGCAACTTTTGAAACATCGGGTTCAAAATTGAAAATGTCCACAAACTTCAGGGTTAGTTTTGCATTTTGTTTCTTATAGAAATAACACTATTGGATCACACATTATCCGAAATTCTCTTAAGATAGAATCAATTTATACAAATAACACTTTTGGGTATACAATTTTATAAACTTTTCTATCTATCTAAACAAATGACACATCACGTAGATATTTTAAAAAAAGACATTTGTTACATTGGATAAAATGTTTTAACCATTGTAGATGGACTATTTGGGGTTTTTCTTTTCTTTATGGTTTATCATATTCGTGCTTAAATCTGGATCCCAAAAATGTACTTAGTCTGTCCCAAATAATAGTTGCTTCAAACACTCTGTGAAAAAAAATGCGTTTCAAATTTATATTCCTATCATTATTTTCTCGTGGATACTAGCTATAGGAACACAATTATTAATCTCTTTTATATACTATTTGTAGGAAGTAGGAACACAATTATTAATTGGGTTATTTTTCGTTTGGACCCAATTAATTCTTTGTAATTGAATTCAACCTCCATAATTTTTATTTCTTGGGGTTTGGCCCCCCAACATGACTTTTATTGACACAAAAAGTGTATCAACAAATTTTACCAAGTATATTTTGGGACACTTTTTCCATCTCTAAAAGTCATTTTTTGGGTTAGACCCCAAAAGTGCAAATATTGGGGGCCAACCCCCAAATACCGTTATAAATTTGGGTTTTGATTAAAAAGGAAAGTGAGACTATTAAACTAGGATGGAAGGAGTATTTGTTTATGTTTGAATAAACAAATATTGTTATATTTGGTAGTATATATCAAAGTCAATATCAAAGATTACATATATACTCTCCGTGTGAATCTCAATGAATGTATATATTCCTAGTGTTGAGATTCAAAGAGTCACTTTTACCATTTAAAGTCAAATATAGCCGATGGTCTCTTCGTTTATATTTTAAAACAAACACTATATGGTACTCTTAAGCCAGGAGGCAAAAGCAAAAGACCTGCTACTTTTTCATGGGTGTTCTCTTATTTTTTTTGTTAGAGAGTTTGTCGAGGTCCTCGTACAAGGGTTGATTTTATACGTATAAATATGTATCTTTGATAGTTATATACATTATATGAACACATATATTGTTATATTATGTAGATTGTGCGATAAGATAACTATATTTAATAGTATTTTTTGTAATATAACATTCTCACATTGTTACCAACCTCAAGACATAAAACGTTTAGGACATATTGCTAACACTTTTATGTGTTAGGTATTAAGAGCATCTCCGATGAGCAAGAATGGTGATTGTGTATCATGGGTCCATCAAAGAAGTATTAGAAAACGGAAGCGTCGTTTGTTCAATGAGTACAATATTTTGGGAGGGTCTAAGAATGTACCAAAGCCAACGCCGAATCCAATGCCAATGTGTAGGAAGAGGAATGATGATAAGGTAATTATCTTTCCCCCTTGTTATTTCTCATTTTCGTGCTTAATTCAAGTTGAGAATAATTCTGATGAACACAAAATTACGACACATTTTGTTTTTTTGGTGTCCGGAGTCCACTGATTATCATTAACGACACCAGACACCACCAATTAATGCAGACGTCTACAAAATCTGTTGCAATCTTCTGTCGGCCTAAAATTACTTGTTATTTATGATGCAAAATTACCCCTGATGTTGATCCCGATGTTTCAAAGTTGCAATGTTAACCCTGATGTTTAAACTTTGTGCAATTCTAATACTTGTTGACATATTGTTAGAAGACCTAACGGAATAGATGCACGAATTTTAATACATCGGGGTTCATTGTCCAAAATTGAACCCTAAACTTCATGGTTAATTTTGCATATTATTTCTCATAGAAATAACACTCTTGGATCACATAATTTACCTAGAGATTCTCTATTATTAACACATAAATAGAATCACTTTATGGGAAATGACACTATTGGGTATACAATTTTGTAAACTATTCTATGCATCTAAAAAAAGGACAAATTTATAGATTTTTTAAAAAAGACATTGACACATGATAGAAAATTCCAGCCATTGGTGAGGCCTAATTGGGGTTTATCTTTTCTTCATTAATTATCATATTCATGCATAAAGCTATCTCCAAAACATACTTGGTCCGTCCCAAATTAATAGTTGGTTTTAACATTTAAAGAAAATAAAATTAACTTTCCAAATATATTTTCTAAAAATGATAATACATATGGGTGTTCTGGGTTGGTTTCGTGTAGACTTGGCAAAATGAGGCACGACCATAGTTGTCAAAATCTTACAATTCGCGATTCGAATCTTACGATTCGATTCGATTCTCACATAAAACGATTCGAATCGAGTTGAGAATCGCAAATGTCTAAAGAATCGGACTGAATTGGCGATTCACGATTCGAATCTTCCGATTCGGGTCCGATTCCTGATTCGGGTCCAATTCAACTTTTTTTTTCCCGCGATTTTTTTACCTTATTACCATACGTGTGTTTTAAGTAAGGACATAATTCTATAAATGTCCGGGGTAGAATCTAGGATTTTTCTGTTTTCTCCTAGATCACTGTACATATGTCTGATACCGTTACATTCGGCCCGTCAACACGATCATCCTCGATGGGCCGTATCCGAATTCGATGCATCCACTCTCTTCACGTGCATCATACTACATACAACGTGCTGCTCAGCTCATTCCCACTACTCCACTACACTCTATCGGTAAAATATTATTTTGGAGTTTTAAATGTTTGCATAAATATTTGGGAAATATTTTTGAAAATTATTTTTGAAGTCTGGGTTAATTTTTTATCAATAGCAGAAATTTTTCTAAGTGTAGAAGCGAATGGCCTCGATCGACGAGATCGCTCGAGCGACTTTGCAAGTTGTTCGCGCGAGATAGAATGTCGCGCGATATCGTTCGAACGACTTTTGTACTTCGTTCGAGCGACATGCTATCTCGTTCGAGTGACATGCCATCTCGTTCGAACGAGCCACCGCCTTGATTTTTGTATAAATATCTGATCACCTTCTACACATTTTTTAAGTCTTTTTATAATCTCGAAAATCTGCAAAAACTGCCCAGAACAAGACTTCACCTTTTAAGGTTTTCTAAATCTTTTTGATTCATAAAACCATTCCCATATATGTGTGTGAATCTTTAAACCTTCAAGAAGGTCGTTTAGTCATCTGGAGTACTGTGTGAGGAAGCCGTTCTCTTCGTCACTGCTGCCCTACTGGAAAGGGATTGTTCCAACCGCCGACAACAGAACCGACACCCGAGGGTATTTTTGTGTCACTGTATTTTCATTGTAATCCGTTGTAAGCCGTTCTCTTACAAATATTATTGTGAAAATAAAAGGTTTTTCCCTGCGGGGATTTTTCCTCATATATATTGTTCTTGCATGTTTCATCATCGCACTTAATATCATATAGATGCATGCTTAGGAATTATTTGGTAAAAACTGTGTTTAATTAAATAACTTCATTATTTGAACGCAAGCGCACTCTTCAAATTGGTATCAGAGCCAGTTACACAAATTTACCGTGTAATTTTCTGCAAAATTTTTCTAAGATATCAATTCTTTAAAAAATTGATCTTTTGAAAATGAGTGTGTTCATTATGGAGAAGTTATATAATAAAATGCTAGTTTTTGACGGGACAAACTATGCATATTGGAAAGCCCGTATGAGATATGCATTAAAATCCATTGATGAACGTGTCTGGATTTTGGTTGAAAGAGCGTGGAGACCTCCCTCCGTGACTGTTGATAATGTGATCAATTTGAAACCTGTCACTTCTTGGAATGAAGAAGAATTTAAATGGTCATCTTTTAATTCTAAGGGTCTAAGTGCTATTTCTGGGTCTGTCACACCTGATGAGTTCAAACGCATAATGACGTGCACCACGTCAAAAGAGGAATGGGATGTTTTACAACTCACCCATGAAGGAACTAATGCTGTGAAAGAGTCTAAGTTGCAAAATTTGACAACTCAATTTGAAACAATCACCATGCATGAGACTGAATGTTTTGATGATTTTTATGCTAGACTTTCTGACATTGTTAATACTAGCTTTAATTTGGGTGAACATATTCCTAATGCTAGAGTTGTTAAAAAGATTCTTTGTTCTTTGCCTAAGCGTTTTATCCCTAAAGTCACTGTGCTAAATTCTATGAGTAATTTAAATACGCTAAAATTGGAAGAACTTGTAGGAGATTTGCAAACATATGAAATTGATATGTTCCCTAAAACTGCTAAATCTAAAGATAAGGGAATTGCACTTAATGCCCAAGAGAGAAGGAGTGAGGGGTCGGCTAGAAATAGGGTAGAGTCATCTAGAAAGAGAGAGACTGACACCTCAGATTCTGATTGTGATTTTGACTTAGATGATTTGGCTCTTTTGCAAAAAATTTCAAAAGGATTCTCAAATTTAAGAAAAATGGCAATTTTAAAGATAAAAAGAAATTTGAGAAAAATAAGTCTGAAAAGAAAAATGAAAAAGTTTATAAAGATCCTCCTAAGAAAGAAAGTGAGAGATGCTTTGAGTGAGACGGTAGGGGTCATAGAGCCTTTGAGTGTGCCACTCGTCTGAATAGAGAGAAAGGGAAAGTTGTCCTTAATGCTACTCTTAGCGACGATAGTGAGGTCGAGACGGTGGATTCAGGAGATGAGTCACCGCATGAGTGTAACTTCACCGCATTCATGGCCAGTCATGTGAGTACTCCTAGTTCTCCTCACGACGAAGAGGATGATGCTTCACAGGGACACCTCGACAGTGAGATCGATGTGAGTGAGGGGGAGGATGACACAAGTGAGAGCGAGAGTGATATTCAACGTGCCTACGCTGAGTTGTATTCTGAGTCATTTAAAACTAAAAAGCGTAACAAAGCGTTAGTCCTTAAGATCACCGGCTTAGAGGAAGAATTAAGAAAAGCGAGAGAGAGAGAGTCCTCCACCTGCACCGCCCTGAGAGAGAGAGAATTTGCCTGTGTTGAGAAAGAAAGGTTGTTTAGAGAGAGAGATAGCACTTTTGAGAAAGAGAAAGGGGACTTGACTAAACAAGTGGATAGTCTTACGAGTCATCTCCATTCCTCCGTGGAGACTCGGAAGAAACTTGAAGCCCTTGTTGCCCATCTGACTCATGATCTTGAGAAAGCACGGGAAGTCAAGGTACAAATCGAGGACAGATCTTGGAAAATGGGAAAGATGCTCCTTGGCCCCGCTTTAGGTTTTGGTGATCGGCAGGGAATTAGTTATGATGGTGCCTCCACGTCCCAAATTATACCTGGACTAGTTCCTGAGTTTACTACGACTCCTTATGGCCATCGTCAAAAACCTCGAAGGAGAGTTCGACCAAGAAAGGCAAACCAAGGTTCGCCTTTGACTGTGTTCTTTTGTACTTATTGCAAAAGAAAAGGTCACCTCAGGGAGTTTTTCTATAGCATGGGTCGGACACGACGTACTTCTGCTCCACCACGTCACACTGATGAGTTTTCTAGTCTGAGAGAGTGAGTTGAGTTCTTAGCTGCCACGTCCCAGAGTTTGATGGAAGAATTCTGACGGATATCTTTGCCGTTAGTGAATGCTTCTCACATTCCAGCTAAAACCAGCAACAACAAAGTCAAACAAAAGGTCACCTCTTCTTGGGTACCTAAGAAAGACAAAAAGGCCTTCGTTGTTCATGTTGCTCTCAAAGCACACAATACCTCACATTGGTATTTTGATAGTGGATGCTCCAGACACATGACAGGTGATGCCTCATTTTTTACGACTCTTGAGGATTATCAGGATGGCAGAGTTACCTTTGGATACGGGAGCAAGTCTAGAATTATAGGACGTGGTAATCTTGAGTTACCTGGATTTTCTAAGCTAGAAAATGTTTTGTACGTCAAAGGTTTGAAAGCAAACCTTCTCAGCATTAGCCAGCTGTGCGACGCTAACTTTGCAGTAATGTTTGACCGGGATGCTAGTAAGGTCTATAATCAAGCCGGTAAACTATTAGTGCAAGGGGTGAGGACAAAGGATAATTGTTATGGGACTGAGCCCACATCCTCACTTGTCTGCAACAGCGCCACGATCACTCCTATGGATCTGTGGCACCAACGTCTAGGTCACGTGAACGTTAGAGATCTCAACCGCTTAGCTAAAAAGGACCTAGTACGTGGCTTACCATCACTTGGAAGGCCAACTTCGACGGTTTGTGGACCGTGTCAGTTGGGAAAACAAATTCGTAGTCCTCATAGGAAGTTGCATTCCATTGCCACCTCTCGTGTTCTTGAGCTTATACACATGGATCTTATGGGTCCCACTCGTACTGAGACTCTAGGTGGTAAGAGGTATATCCTCGTGATGGTGGATGATTTCTCCAGGTACTCCATTGTAGGTTTTCTGAGAGAGAAATCCGATGCTGTAGAGTTTTTAATGACCAAATGTCGGGTCTTATAAAATCAACATGGAGTCACTATTAACAGAATACGTAGTAACAACGGCACTGAATTTAAGGAAGCAAAAGTGGATTTGTATTTTGATAGCCTTGGGATCAAACATGAGTTTTTTGTTGTGAAGACTCCTCAGCAAAATGGGATTGTTGAGAGAAAGAATAGAACGATCCAGAAAATGGCTAGATCTATGCTTCTAGGTCGTAAAGTTTCTAGGAGATTTTGGGCAGAGGCAGTGTCTACTGCATGCCACACGGTGAATAGGATTTATTTGCATCCACACACACTTCATACTCCTTATGAGTTCTGGACTGGCAAGAAGCCCAACCTGGCATATTTCCGTGTTTTTGGGAGTAAATGCTACATCCTACGGGATAGAGAGCAATTAGGAATGTTTGACTCCCGGAGCGACGAGGGAATATTTCTAGGATATTCATCGAATAGCAGAGCATACCGAGTTTTTAACCTGAAGAGCTCAAAGGTTATGGAATAAATAAACGTCACCGTGCAAGATGACGAACCTCAGACGTTTATTGATCCTAACCTTCAGTGTGAGGATGAGGACACATCTGACAGTGATCCACTTGTCCCCCACCCACACTCTGTGGTCCCCACTCCTGTGTTAGGGGACACACCTGCTTGGGTTCGCAAGAGTCATGACCCGTCTGCCATTGTTGGCTATCCCACTCTAGGGGTCAAGACTCGTGCTCAGCTAGAGAACGTTGTTAGCCATCTTTACTACACGTCCAAAGTCAAGACCAAGAACCATAAAGAAGCACTCAAGGATGAACACTGGATATCTGCTATGCAGGATGAGTTGCTTCAGTTTAAAAAGAATAATGTCTGGGAACTTGTCCCCCGACCTAGTGAGACTAATGTTATAGGTACCCGGTGGATTTTTAAGAATAAAATGGATGAAAATGGTACCATAATCCGAAACAACGCTAGGTTGGTCGCTCAAGGCTACACACAGATAGAGGGTGTAGACTTTGGAGAGACATTTGCTCCTGTTGCGAGGCTTGAGTCCGTCCGCCTACTACTCGCCATCGCATGTCATCTGCGCTTCAAGTTATATCAGATGGATGTCAAGAGTGCCTTTCTGAATGGCATTCTACAGGAGGAGGTTTACGTGGAATAACCAAAAGGGTTTGAAGACCCTCAGCACCCAGAGCACATCTACTATCTGAGAAAAGCCTTGTATGGTTTGAAGCAAGCACCCCGTGCTTGGTACGAGAGGCTTACTTCCTATCTCTTAGCCCGTGGCTTCAAGAGAGGGGGAGTTGATATGACGTTGTTCGTCAGGAGAGATGACGGTGCAATTTTGGTTGCCCAAGTCTATGTGGACGACATAGTCTTTGGATCCACGTGCTCTCAACATGCTCATCACTTTGAAGAGGAGATGAAAAGTGAGTTTGAGATGAGCATGGTTGGTGGGCTTACTTTCTTCCTTGGTCTCCAGGTTCGTCAGCTAGAGGATGGGATGTTCATCTCCCAATCCAAGTATGTTAGAGACTTAGTGAAGAAATTTGGTTTAGGCTCCGCTAAGCATGCACGTACACCTATGAGTACCACTACCAAGCTTAGTAAGGACACTTCAGGCAAGGACGTAGAGCAAACCTTATATCGGAGTATGATAGGTAGTCTTCTCTACTTGACTGCCAGTCGTCCCGATATAGCCTTAAGTGTTGGAGTCTGTGCACGATATCAGGCGTCCCCGAAAGAGTCACACTTACTTGCTCTAAAACGTATTATTAAATACATGAGTGGGACTATCTCATACGGTATTTGGTATTCCTTTAATACTGATAACCGTTTATCCACCTATTCAGATGCTGATTGGGCCGGGGATGTAGATGGATGTAGGAGCACTTCTGGTGGGTGTTTCTATTTTGGTTTTGCTCGTCTCCTGGCTGAGCAAGAAACAAAATTCCATCTCTTTGTCCACAGCGGAGGCTGAGTACATAGCCGCTGGGAGTTATTGCACGCAACTCTTGTGGATGAAGCAAATGCTAGAGGATTATGGGATTTCACAGGACACCATGACCATTTCCTGTGATAACACGAGCGTGATACACATATACCGTAATCCAGTCTAGCATTCGCGCACAAAACACATCAGGATACATGAGCACTTTATACGACAGCTAGTTGAGGAGAAAGTCGTATCCTTGAGTTTTGTTCCTACCGACCGTCAGTTAGCCGATATTTTCACGAAACCTTTAGATTCCCTTAGATTTGAGAGTCTTAGGAAGTCTTTAGAGATTTGCACAGTTGACTGAGGGGTTGGTCTTTGTCTAGAATAGGATGTTTTTTCATGTTCATATCATATGCTTCATATTGCTAGTCCGTTTTATATGTACCATTGCTTTGGTGTACAGCTATTTATTTATTCATTTGAAAAATCCAAAAAGATTTTTGTTTTTGTATATAAATATTTCAGAAAAGGCCAAAAATATTTTTGTATTTTTTATGCACCTTTTATGGATGAACATTTAAGATAGCCAAGTCACAATTTCACTTCATTTATCCATGTGACTGTTTGATAGAGATTTGAGACGCTACACCATTTCAGCCATGTGCTTTACTTTGATTGGAGTCTTTGAGATGTGATTAGTGATATCTTTCTACATGTTTGACTCTTATCTCCTTTATTGCACACATGCACGGATTTATTTGATTATTGCACTTGTCTATCACATTTTGGCTTGAGTATTTCCATCTCAATTATTTCTATACAACTTGCAATATGCGATAAAACTTGACAAGATTGGAATGCATGTAAAAACCGTTTTTGTGAGACTGAGTGATTATTTAAGAACGGGGAGGGGCTGCGAAAGTTTATTCTCTTCTTTGCGCAAAAGCCAACGTTCAAAAGGACCTAAAAAAATGGAGGAATTTTAATTATCCGGGGTCCAAAGAGGTTAAAAGAGCCCGAAAAAATTTAAAGACAATAAAAAGCAATTCATGCCAAATATGGGCCACTTAGGTTTCACCTTCAATTCTCCAAAGTTTGAGAATTTAGAACACCTCTATTCAAAATATATATCTGAGGGAGTTTGGTTGGAGAATATAAACGGGTTTGCACTTCCTTGAAAGTCCTGAAAAAGCATGAAATAGTTTTGGACGTTATTGGTGTGGAAATCACTTTGAGCATTGATTTGTTGATTTGATTGAGTCAATGTCTTATATTTCCATTTTTTTACACCAAAGGAAGACTTTGAGTTCATTCGTTAGGAGTATCCAATATTCATCGTCCACTTATGTCATGTTTGTATGCATTGATTTTCCTATCGAATCTGTTCACACCCCTTCATTTTCGCTATCATTGACTTGGTTGTTTTTGTGATATTCCATGGTGTGATTCTTTGTTGTATATTATTGTGTGAAATATTTTGAAAATATAAAAATAGCAGTTTATTCCCGTGTGTCATTCTCCATGTGCATTCATTTCTACTTCTCATATTTGTCTATTTGGGGACATCATAAAAAGGGGGAGAAGAATTATGGGGGAGAATTGTTTTGGTGTTTGGATTGATTTATGAATGATTTCCTTAAGCTTAATTGATCATCAATTTTTGCATTTCATTATATTTCAAACTGTTGCTTGTCACGGGTATTTGCTTTGTCTCATGTGTGTAGGTACATCATTGTTCATTAGTGAGTTGCACACCCTGATGAGAAAAGCTTTGAAAGTTTCTGAAGATTTGGGAGACATGTCATTTAGTATTCTCAGTTTGAGGGTTTAATGGGGATATTATCTTATATGTCATTTATTTGCATAATTCGAATTTTTATGTATGTACCGGCATAGACATAGAGGGAGATTTGTAAGGACATAATTCTATAAATGTCCGGGGTAGAATCTAGGATTTTTCTGTTTTCTCCTAGATCACTGTACATATGTTTGATACCGTTACATTCGGCCCGTCAACACGATCATCCTCGACGGCCCGTATCCGAATTCGATGCATCCACTCTCATCACGTGCATCATACTACATACAACGTGCTGCTCAGCTCATTCCCACTACTCCACTACACTCTATCGGTAAAATATTATTTTGGAGTTTTAAATATTTGCATAAATATTTGGGAAATATTTTTGAAAATTATTTTTGAAGTCTGGGTTAATTTTTTATCAATAGCAGAAATTTTTCTAAGTGTAGAAGCGAATGGCCTTGATCGACGAGATCGCTCGAGCGACTTTGCAAGTCGTTCGCGCGAGATAGAATGTCGCGCGATATCGTTCGAACGACTTTTGTACTTCGTTCGAACGACATGATATCTCGTTTGAGCGACATGCCATCTCGTTCGAACGAGCCACCGCCTCGATTTTTGTATAAATATATGATCACCTTCTACACGTTTTTTAAGTCTTTTTGTAATCTCGAAAATCTGCAAAAACTGCCAAGAACAAGACTTCACCTTTTAAGGTTTTCTAAATCTTTTTGATTCATATATGTGTGTGAATCTTTAAACCTTCAAGAAGGTCGTTTACTCATCTGGAGTACTGTGTGAGGAAGTCGTTCTCTTCGTCACTGCTGCCCTACTGGAAAGGGATTGTTCCAGCCGCCGACAACAGAACCGACACCCGAGGGTATTTCTGTGTCACTGTATTTTCATTGTAATCCGTTGTAAGCCGTTCTCTTACAAATATTATTGTGAAAATAAAAGGTTTTGCCCTGCGGGGATTTTTACTCATATATATTGTTCTTGCATGTTTCATCATCGCACTTAATATCATATAGATCCATGCTTAGGAATTGTTTGGTAAAAACTGTGTTTAATTAAATAACTTCATTATTTGAACGCAAGCGCACTCTTCAATAAAACAAATAAAAAAAGAAGCAAACAACAAAGGATACCGTTAAGATACTGAGTTTTAGGGAAAAACATGTTTTCTTGGTTTCGTTATTTTCAGTCGGCTTTTCTTGTCTATTCTCTTGGCTGAGTGTCTTCTATTTTTTGCTTTTTTTTGTTATAAAACTTTTGTATTTGTTATCAAATCTTTGAAGGTATATTTGTTTTGTTTCTTTTTATTAATATGAACACTGTTTTAAATTAATATTGTTTTATAGTTAATCTTAGCATATATTTTATTGTTTTAAATTAATATGGTTTACTATGTTAAATTAATATTGTTGTAATTTTGTAGGCTACTTTAAATTAATATTGTTAATCTTAGTAGGTAGGCCTGTTTAAAATTTTTGGAAGTATTTATTTTACAGTTTTACTGTTTTAAATTAAACTTTGTATTTATTTTATTGTTTTAAATTAATATGTAGGATGTTTTAAATTAATATGTAGGTTGTTTGATGATATATTTTTGTTTTTTACATTTTTAATCTTAAAATGAATGAGAACATGTGCTACGGTTAATTTTTTTGATATATTTTGGTATATTATCATGTGCTACGATTAGTTTTTTGTCATATTACGCTTAATTACCAATTCTATAGTGTTAAATCCCATTTACTTATGTTTTACTACGTTTTTATCATTTGGTTCCGATTCGATCGATTCGATTCACGATTCGCGAATCGGGGGTAAACGATTCTCGATACGATTCGCGATTTGACAACTATGGGCACGACAGGCTTACACGACACAAACCGACACAAAGTTATAAGTTAATGGGTGGATCCTTAATGGTTTCGGGTCATATTAGTGCCAACCCGATAAGACACGATAGTTAACGGGTCGGGTTAGTGTTAAGACCCATTAATTTAAGGAAATAAGATATATTGTTGTGGCTTATAAAGAGTTTATATAACTTAATATTAATTTAATCATAGCCATTTTTACTCAATGAGAGAGTTCGTAATGTCAATGATTATTCGGTCTAATTATGTTAAAAAATGAGCTAATATGTCAACTTGTATACGATTCAAAATAAATTACTATATTAATGGGTAAATACGGGTGAACACGACACAATACATTATGATAACAAGTCAAGTTTGAATATGTTTTTTTCACATGATAAAAGTTAGATAAGATATGAACACGATAAAAATCGACACAAACACGACTCGACATGACCATTGACAGGTCTAGTTTTGTGTGTGGGCCGACAATTTTTATTGCTATATTCATGGTGTTATATAACTATAAATATTAAGTTATATTCATAATATCACTATATACATTGTTTTGTTATTATAGTTTCCAATTTAATTATTCGATTGAGTTCATTGCTGCCTAGTCTTGGTTTATTGCTTGTGTTGAAAAATTAGCCTTCTAAACAAATTCAACCATTACATCATTTTAAAATTGTTCACTCAAAAGCATTTGAGAAATAGTCTCATTGAAGGTTCAATGCAATTTCGGGCACATTTACACCTGCAATCTCCCCATTTTAAACATAGATCACTTACTTCACTCATCTCACATGGCTCAGCACATTCACATCGACCACATTTTATTCATATTTCCATAATTCAAATCACATACACAATCACTCATCTCACATGAACAAATAGTGGTTGGTCTCTAATTTTTTATTTTACAAACAAACAATATTTGGTACTTCTTAAGTCAGGAGGCAAAGGCAAAAATAATGCCGTGTTAGTGGCTTAGTGTGTGGTCCAATACTTTGTAGTGCGTAATTTGTCGTCTTCATGGTTTATATAACTATAAATATGTATATTTATTAGTTTTATACATAATATGACCACATACATTTTTATATTCGGTACATCGTGTGATAATATAACTATATTTAATAGTATTTTTGTAATATAATAGTTTCACATTGTTACCAACTTAAAGGCAAAAAAGTCTTGGACCGATTGCTAACACTTTTAATTGCTAGGTACTAACGACTAAAGCACCCATATTTATTTTTTTCTCTTTTGATTTAATAGGATAGGGGATAGGGTCAAATATGTGTGGAAAGATGGATGAGAATGTAATTGGATCTTCTTTTCTTCATTATTTCCCATGGACGTGCATTAGTTTGTTTAGTTAGTGGGAATTTTTTTATGAGTGCTCTCTGTTTCTTTCTCTTTTCCATTTTATTTGATTTAATAAGGTAATGTGATTGAGTCACATATTTGTGGAAGGAAAATGAATGGGAATGTAATTTGGGATCTTCTTTTCTTCATTATTTCATATATTTGTGCTCAAGTTTGCTTAGTTACTGACTACTCTTTCATGGGGTTTCTTTTGGCTTTCTCATATTTTCTTTTCTAACAGGGGAATAAGATTAGGGGCCTATCAGCAAAATCGTTATAGTTCAGGGGGGTTTACTGTAATTTACCCTTTATTCTAGTTAAAGTGTAATACTAAAAAAATATTTTTAAAAATATGCATGTTTTAAATACAAGAACAATCTAGTATTATACAAAAAATTGTCCACAAATTTTTTTATCACAACAATGTAACCGAAAAATTATACAAAAATATTCCACAATAACTGTACCAACAATCTAACCCAGATCTTATAAAAAAAAATTCCTTAAGCAAGTCCTAACAATCTAACCCAAACATTATACAAATAAAATTTCACAATAAAAGTCCCAAGCCGACATCACAAGTTTCTGCAACTTTAGCATACATCAACAATACAACACAAAACATATAGAAATATCATCTACATTTAATCTAACATGAGTAAAATGTAATAATAAGTAATAAATACGATGGAGAAGGATGAAAATGTAGCGTTTTTTTGTCAAAGGCTAACGGAAGTGGGGTCCTTCGATGGACGGAACCAATAAATCGATGGAGCTAATGAATCACCGGAGCGTTTTTCGTTTTGGTGGAAATGTTGAAATGTTCTATGTGAAGACGAGATAATCGTGGTTTTAATATTAATAGTGAATATGCGGTCAACAATGACGGATTTAATTTTATTAATGAAAATGCGGTCAACAAACGTGATTTCAATATTAATCTCATAATTAGAAGCAAAGCTTTAATCCAACTTCAATTCACGATTACCTAACGCAATTTTAGTTTAAAAACTTATTCCTAACCACGATTTTACGAAGTGCTATATTTTTGTAAATATGTTTCACAAAAAACTTTGATCGGTAATACATTAGAAATGGCAAAGATATTAGGTAGCAGCAACTTACAAGATAAAAAAAAAGAGATAAAGTGGTGAAAAACAAATAAGGGTTTGGTTTGGGTGAATAAACAAATGGGTGGGGTCAAAAAGTGACGTAAATGACGCCAAATGGGTAATAAGAGGAAGATTTCTCACATTTCAACCCTCAATCAATAACGATCTCCAAAATATAGAATACCTCAAATGAGGCTACAAAGGGGGTATTTATAGGTGGGAAGTAGTTTAGGCTCTAAGCTATCAATCTAAATTACAATTATGTCCCTATATGCCACTTGTCCTTCCCACCTCTAAATACTAAGAAAACAAACAAAAGGAAAATACAATCAATTAACCAAATAAAAGAAAATAACAAAAATATTATAAAATCCAAAAAATGACGAAAATATCCCCAATTCTTCATTCACATCATTCTTTCCGCCTTCGAAAAAGTTCGCCCTCGAACTTTATAATTGAGGATGCACAAAATCTTTAAAATTGGATAATCACTTGAAAAGTGCCAAAAATGTGCGGAAGGGGGGCAAAACTTGAGGGGCCAAAAGTAATTTCTAAAAATTTGAGCAGGATCCTTCAATTCTTGAGTCAAGATCATCATCTTACTCGTGCTGCTCATGTGAATCATCAAAAAATATATTCCCTCAGGTCAAAAACCATTTTCTTGGTGCCAAACCTTAGTTCTTGCACATGTTAGAGGGTTCCACCTAGGGCAGAAGATAGATCGGCTAGCATAGGATGGGTTTGTGTCGAAATGGGTTGAAACCCTAGGGTTTCTTGGCCGCCGGCAGGAGCTGGATGATTTTCGGCCATCATAAGTGAATGTTTAGTTGGATTGGGGGATAGAGGGTTGTTCTGGGCTCGACTGGCTAGGGAAAGAGGGCCTTCGGCGCTAGGACTGGCCTCTAGTGGCCGCCGACCACCACTAGGGCAAAACCCTAGCAGTCCGGCGCCGTTAAGAGTGGGGTAAGGCTATTCGACCACTGGGGTGATGGTTCAGCCAAGGTGGGGAGGGATTTGGGTAGGATTTGGAAGGGTTACGATTGGTGGGGACTACTGACCAAGGAGTTAGAAGTTTTCGGCGGGTTCTAGGTCAGATTTGGGTCTGAGAAGGGGGTTTTGGTCTCGAATTTGCATGTTGGTGGTGCCGCCTGGGTTGGAAGGGGTTTGTGGGAGGAGATCGACAGCTGGGGAGAGAATGGGCGCTGGACAGAGGTCCTGGAGGTTGGCCGCCGCCTCTGCCGCTTTCGGCCACCTCTGGGCTGGTGGTGGATGGGTTAGGGTTTGCTAGATCTGATTTTTTTGGGGGTAGGGGTGTGAAAATGGTTGCGGAAGCGTAGGTAGAGAAGTTTTGGGGGCTAGTGTTAGGGTTTCTTGATTTAGGGTTAGGGCTAATGGTGGTGGGTGGCTCAAGGTGCCTTTGGGGGTGGTGGTGGGGATAGATCGAAATGTGGAGGAGGTGAGGGTCGTGGTGTAAGGTGGTAGGGTGGGGTTTTAGGGTTTGCAGGGGTATGAGAATGCGAGGTGGTGGAAGGTGAGGGGATGGGAATTGATGGTGGTGTAATGGCAATTTGGGCGGTGGTGGAGGTTCGCGTCAAGAGGTGACCCAAGGTTCTCACGATTCGATCATTAGAAGTTTCCATTGGAGCATATCTCCTCTCAAAACCCATCTTGACGTTCTTTACAAATTTTTTTTTTACAACAACAACGGGTAGAACCAACGAGGCTCTGATACCAATCGACGTAAATGACGTCGAATGGGTAATAAGAGGAAGATTTCCCACACTTCAACTCTCAATCAATAAGTCTCTCCAAAATATAGAATACCTCAAATGAGGCTACAAAGGGGTATTTATAGGTGGGAAGTAGCTTGGGCTCTAAGCTATCAATCTAATTACAATTCTTTCCCTAGATGCCACTTGTACTTCCCACCTCTAAATACTAAACAAACAAATAAAAGGAAAATACAATCAATTAACCAAATAAAAGAAAATAACAAAAATATTATAAAATCCTAAACACGACGAAAATATCCCCAATTCTTCATTCACATCAAAAAGGAAAAGAAAATAGTTGGGTTTCAACCAGAATGTTGATTGTGTAGAAATGACCCATTGAAAAAGACGATATAGAACAAAGAAGAGTTGTTTTATACAAGAACAAGAAGATTTTGATGGTCTAAGAATGTACCAAACCCTAAGCCAAAGCTGGACACATGTTTAGTATAATAAGAAGAACAAGATTTTGGGGAGTCTAATAATGTTCCAATACCAATACCCAAGCTAAATACGGATGAGAATGTAATTGTTTTTCATATTATTTCTTTGTTAGCTGCATAAAATATTCAGACACGTGATTGGTGTTTTGAGTCCAAATTTGTTGACACTGTTTAAGGTGGGTTAACATGACCGTCAAACGTGATTTTGGTTAAAATATGAACAACTAACTAAAAATTATGAGGTACGTTGTTGAGTGATTCATGTTTCAACTAATAACATTGGAGGTAAACAAAATTGTACTCTTGGTGTTTGGGGTCCATTTATTATCAATGAAGACACCATTGCACTCACCATATGTATGTGTGTTTATATTTTTTTGGGTTATTTGGATTATGGCCCCCGCTAGTTATAATCATTTGGGTTTTGGACCCCAATTAAAAACTATTGTAGGATTAACCCCCATTTTTCACTTTTAGCGGTACCTTTTGAATTTTTTGATATTTTTAGTGACACATTTTTTCAAAAAAGTGTCGCTAAAAGTGAAAAATGAGTGTTAATCCTACGATAGTTTTTAATCAGGGGTTAATCTCCTGACACATTTTTTTTCAAAAAAGTGTCTAAGTGAAAAATGGAGGTTAATCCTACAATAGTTTTTAACAGGCGGTTAATCTCCAAACACATTTTTTTCAAAAAAGTGTCTACAAATGAAAAATGGGGGTTAATCCTAGGGGTGTGCAAAAAAACCGTTAACCCGAAGAACCGAACCAAACCGACCTTCGTGGGTTGGGTTGGTTCGGTTTTTTTTCTCCACGGGTTGGTTCTGGTTCCAAAAAATTGAGAACCGAAGTGTTCGGTTCGGTTCTCGGTTTTATACCTGAACCAAACCGAACCGAACCGAGAACCGAACCCATGGAACCGAACCAAAAAACCGAACCGAATAACCGAACCAAAGAACCGACCCCAAGAACCGACCCATGAACCTGAACCATTAACCAGAACCATTAACCATAACCATTAACCAGAACCATTAACCAACCCGAGAACCAACCCATGAACCAGAATCATTAATGAAAATCGCGAACCAGAACCGCAAACTAGAACCACAAACCAGAACCACAACCCAAACCGCGAACCAGAACCGCAAACCAGAACCAAGAACCAGAACCATGAACCAACCCGAACCAAACCGAGAACCGATGGTTCTGTTTCGAACCGAACCGACCAATTTTGGTTTTGGATCTGGTTCCAAAACCATGGAACCGATCAATTTCGGTTCTGGTTCTGGTTCCGTAGTGGAACCGAACCGAACCGAACCATGTGCACCCCTAGTTAATCCTACAATAGTTTTTAAAAGTGAGACTACTAGTTTGTGACACCCCGCTTATTAAAACAAGAGGTGGCCAACCCGTTAAATAAAATAGGGAATCATAAATGGTCCATTCTTAGCATAACTGTCTTAATAATAATAGTACGAGACAACCACCAATTATTTTATAAAACGGATGTCAATTAATTTTTGCAAGTTTAATAAAACAGTTTCGACAATCCAATTTATAAAAAGAAGGTGGATATATACAAAGACATGTAACAGTTTAAACATCATTCTACAAAACATAACCGAATAAGCTGTCGGTTAACTAGCTAATACAAAAGATTACATCAAGTATTACAACAACTATAAATGAATGATAACAGGGACAACACGCCCGAATATACAGAGGGATAATAACTAGAGTATCAAAATAAAATGATGCGTCCACTACAAAAATCCTACAACATCCGCAAAGTGCTGTAGCTCCTTGACACTGGGAAGGAAGGATCAAATCGGGCACCCTTGCGGCGGAGCACCTGAGAATATGAGAGAACCACACAAGAAAGAGAGATATAAACGGGTCAGGGCCCGGTTTGATATGATATACGTGTGAATAAAATGCATAACAATTATGAATTCTAAATATCATAACAGGTCAAGTTCGCCCTTCATGATAAGAATTACCCTCACCTCTCTTCTAAGTGCTCATCCTAACGTCATACCATTTCATACAATTTAATCTACCCATCTAATTGAAAGAAATAGATTGATTCCATTTAACATGCTTAACTTACAAATTTATAAAATATAACTTCTCAAGTCCAATTATCATCGGGGTCATATACCATAAAGTTAATTTAGAGATTCATTAACTCATGCATAGGAAATTTTCATAACCGTAAGAACAATTACAATCATAATATAACAGTTCTAAGACCATCCTTTCGGGAATCACCCCACTGGATACGCCCCTAAAAGCTATCATCTTCCAGGGCCTAAAATCAAGACCACATGGGCACCCTTTATCGCGTCGCGTGGGAAGTGGCCATATACCTTCGACAGTGAGTCATAACCATACCCGAAATTACCTCACTTCGAATAAAACAACCACACAATATAACCATCGGTCCTATGGCCGAGGACTATATTCTCCCTGCATCACAAGCCAGGGGATTTACCTCATGCGCGTAACTTCCCTTATGATAGCATTTAGAGAGGTATGTATATGCATGCAATAAATCACAAGATATGCCAATTTAAAATATACGTTTCTTATTCACGAGACCATATACGTTTAACAATATAGGGTACAAAGTATAATTTCCCTCCTAATAGTCTCCAAAAGTCCAAAACAATACCACCCAACTCTCCCATAGTCCTAGGCTAGCTTACTAGATGAAATGTGTCATTAATTTCTAATAATTAATCCCCGAAATAAGACAAAATACTTCCTTTATTAATCCGCCTAATATAAGACCCGAATACTCTTTATTACTTCATAAGAGAAGGTTCCTAAGCCTCAAACCTAAAAGAAAAGGACTAGAAACCAGTATAGAAAACTATCCTAAAATAAAAGGATTTCCAAATCGATTCGGCTGAGAAAACCAACTTTTTGTCTAAGCCCGAATCGATTCAGCCTTAACCTGAATCGATTCGGTTACCCAGACCTGTATCCACCATTTTAGCAAATCGATTCGCTAGGGAGGGCGAATCGATTCGCCCTGGTCGAAATGCCCAGTTGGGGCTACAGGTTAGTATGAACCCTAAATACCCAAAACTCATTTTCTTCCCTCAAATCCCAACATCAACTCTTATCATCTCCAAATCATCTATCCAAGTTAATCAACTAGAAAAGACCATTAAAACAAGTCTAGATCCTATAATATTATATTTAACCAACAAAATCAACAATTTCCATTAATGGTTCAACTCAAGAATTCTAACTATAAATACAAATTATTCACACTCAATCATACATATTTGTAAGTTAGAAACTTGCCTTAAGATTGTAGTCTCGGATTCTTCGTCGTTGAAACGATTTTCAAGCCCAAATAGCAAATCTCCTCTTTCTCTCAAGCTCTCTCTTCTCTCTAACTCTCTCTAGGTTTAGAAACATAAATGAGAAATAAATGTTCTTGTAAGACTAAAATACCCAATTACATTAAGTCCAACTTTAAATGCTACTACACAATTAAAATGACCCGTAACATCATAATTAAGTTATAACTAGTCAAAAGTGCCCCGGAACCCAAAATACAACTTGGTACTTATTTTGACTATCTCAACCATTTTCGGAATAACCGTGTCCTCTAAATTGGCATCCGGGATATCGTTCATTATTGAATGTTCCAACATCATATTAACTCTTAAATAATAATTCAATTGTAATATAAATCATAACCGTCACTTAAAGCACAACGACGCAACAAAACATAATGTTACACTGTTTACATTCACGTAATGGTAAATATGCAAAACTCAGTAAATATTATCTCTCAAATCACTTAAAGTAATATTTACTTCAACTTCCTTTATTTTATATAGTTAACCCACATGGCAAATTAATATAAAAATAATTACTCATAAATAAGGGGTATTACATAGTTTAGGATGGAAGGAGTATTTGTTTATATTTGAATAAACCTCTGGATTATATATATGCTCTATGTGTGAATCTCAATGAATGTATATAATCTTAGTGTTGAGATTCAAAGAGTCACTTTTACCCTTCAAAGTCAAATATAGTCGATGGTCTCTTCTTTTATATTTAAAAACAAACACTAAATGGCACTCATAAGCCAGGAGGCAAAAACAAAAGACCTGCTACTTTTTTAGGGGTGTTCTCTGATTTTTTTCTTTAGAGTGTTTGTCGAGGTCCTCGTACAATGGTTGATTTTATACGTATAACTATGTATCTTGGATAGGTATATGCATTATATGCTCACATATATGTTATATTTGGTAGATTGTGTGATAAGATAACTATATGTAATAGTGTTTTTTGTAATATAACATTCTCACATTATTACCAACCTCTAGACAAAAAATTTAGGACCTATTGCTAACACTTTTATGTGCTAGGTACTAAGAGCATCTCCAATGAGCAAGAATGATGATTGTGTATGGGTAAGTAGGAGAAAGCGGAAGAGATATGTAGTACGAGAAGAACAATATTTTGGGGGGTCTGAGAATGTACCAAAGCCAAAGACAAATCGTAAGAAGGTTATGGATGAGAATGTAATTATTTACCCCCCTTATTATTTCTCATTTTCGCGCTTACTTTAAGTTGGAAATAATTCTAGACCAACATAAATTTACGACACATTTTGTTTGATTGGTTGGGGTCCGAGGTCTAATCATTATCATTAGAGACACAAGATACCATCAATGCAGGCACGCCACGCCTACAAAATGTGTTGTAATCTTGTGTCGGCTTAAAATTACTTGTTATTTATGATGCCGATGTTGATCCCAATTTTGAAAATTGCAATGTTGATCCCGATGTTTCAAAGTCGCAATGTTAACCCATATTTTTTAAATTCGTGCAATTATTATTCTTGTTGACATATTGTTAGCAGACTTAAAGGAGTGGATGCACGAATTTTAAAATATCAGAGTTAATATTGTAACTTTTAAAACATCGTGTCCAAAATTGAACCCTAAACTTCATGGTTAATTTTTCATTTTATTCTCATAGAAATAACTCTTGGATCACATAATTTTCCTAGAGATTCTCTACTATTAACACACAAATAGAATCACTTTATAGAAATGACACTATTGGGTATAAAGTTTTGTAAACTTTTCTATCAATCTAAAAAAAGGACACATTTATCGATTTTTAAAAAAAGACATTGAGTCATAGGATATAAAATTCCAACCATTGGTGATGGCCTAATTGAGGTTTATACTTTCTTCATTAATACCATATTCATGCTTAAAGCTATCTCCAAAACATACTTGGTCCGTCCCAAGTTAACAGTTAGTTCAAACATTTAAAGAAAATAAAATAATTTTCCAAATTTATTTTCTAAAAATGATAATACATATGGGTGTTCTCTGTTTTTTTTCTTCATTAGAGAGTTTGTCGGGGTCCTTGTACACGGGTTGGTTTTTTTGTGGTCCAACACTTTTTAGTGCTATTTTCACGGTGTTATATAAATATAAATATTAATTTATATTCATAATATCACCATATACATTGTTTTGTTGTTATAGTTTCCAATTTAATTATTAGATCGGGTTTATTGTTGCTTAGTCTTGGTTTGCCGTTTGTGTTGAAAAATTAGAATCCTTCTAAACAAATTCTACCACTACAACCATTTTAAAATTGTGCACTCAAAAGTGTTTGAGAAAATGTGGTCTAATACTTTCTAGTGTGTAGTTTGTTGTCTTCATGGTGTTATATAACTATAAATATGTATCTTTATTAGTTTAATACATAAGATGACCACATACATTTTTATATTCGGTAGATTATGTGATAATATAACTATATTTAATAGTATTCTCTCTTTTCCATTTGATTTGATTTAATAAGGTAATGTGATTGAGTCACATATTTGTGGAAGGAAAATGAATGGGAATGTAATTTGGGGTCTTCTTTTCTTCATTATTTCGCATAGTTGTGCTCAACGTTGCTTAGTTACCGACTACTCTTTCATGGGTGTTCTTTTGGTTTTCTCATCTTTTCTTTTCTAACAGGGGAATGAGATTGAATCAAATATGTGTCATCAGTGCCAGAGGAATGATAATGGACGAGTTGTTAGGTGCATAAAATGTGCGGTGAAGAAATATTGTGTTCCTTGCATGACTAGATGGTATGAACGTTTCAGTGGAAAAGTTGTTGTTGTATAACTCTTATTTCTTATTTCTAATTTCAACATGTTCTTTGTAAATTCTATTAGTATGTGTTTTGTTTGTTTGGGAACTACAATTCCATACCTTGAGTTGGAACTAGAATATTTTTAGTTCAAATGCCTTGGAATTAAAATATTTTTAGATTAAATTTGAACTGAAAATATTTCAATTCCAATTTCGGGGAATTAGATTGGGGTTCCCAAGAACACTCTTACTAGTTTTTTAATGCAAGATCCATTTTTGTATAGTATGATGCCCACTTTGAGGTTTAATTTTTTGATGTTTTTTCCCCTAGATGATCTACCCAATATGGAGATCATCTCCGCTAGGTTTGGGTAAAAATCCATTAAGTTTGGTGGTTTGATAGTAATGGGTGGGATTCCAAAAAGGTCGAGAGAGGTTCTTTTATAAACACTTGGAAATTCGTATCTCATGGTATCGAATCGTTCCTAAAGGGAGTTTCATTAGAAACAGGGGATACGGATTCCAACCAACCAAACATTTGAGTTATTTTTCGGGAGTTAAGTTTGCTCAGGGTTCAATATCCTCCTTTCGAAATGGGAGGGGGGGGGGACCCTTTGAAGCTTATTATGCCTTTGGAGATGTGCGGTTCTTTCTATGTTTTGGTATGTTTGGCTAGAGTGGAATAATATAATATTTGAAGAAAAAGAGGAAGATATAAATCGATTTGGGAAAGGATTAAGGTCATTGCGTCTCTAACGGGAATGCTTCCAAACTGTTTGAGAAGATGGATCTTTTATTAATTTGAGTTAGAAGCATGTTGTTCTTTAGTTTGAGGGAGAGTTTTGGGAACTGAAGTGATTTTTTTAATTTTTCCTTTTTTTTAATTTATAAGTTTCTGCTCGAATGTATGTGGACTGCTGGTGAAATGTTATAACAAATTTCACACTTTCTGTATATTATCAATAAAAAGTTTTGTTTCGGATTGTGGTCTTCATTATGTAGGTACCCTAAGATGTCAAACGAGGATTTTGCTGAGGCTTGCCCTGTTTGTCGTTATAATTGCAATTGCAAAAGATGCTTGCGCTTAGAAATACCGAGGAAAGTCTGTTTTGCAGCTCCTTACACTGTCACTGGTTTATTCTGAGATATTGTAAGTTGAACGTAAATTATAATATGTTATTGGATGTTGCTGTAGGGCATGGTGAGGGTAAATTTGGAATTCAGCAACATTGAAAGAGTTCAACACGCAAAATATATTCTACACGAACTTCTCCCTTTTTTGAAACGATTCCATGAGGAGAAAATGATAGAGAAGGAGATGGAGGCTAAGATTCAACGTATATTTCTTTGATTTAGTGCTAGGTGGGTTGAACAAAAAATACAAATATGTATATGTATTTTTTTATTGTACTATACCCCGTGGATTTGGTATCTAGAGATACACTTCTATCTACATGTTCATTAATTAGTGTTACCTCTCACACAAAATAAATAATGCATATGGTACAAGTGGGTTGGTGCACATACAAGGGGTAACTCTAAACAACCAACATGTAGGGGTATCTCTAAATACCGAATTATCTAAAGGGTTAAAGTAAAAAAAAAACTTAAAGTTTTTGTGTGATATATGAATGTTCAAAAAGTTAAAGAAACATAATTTTAAACAAAGATTTGGGTTTCGTATAGAAGATAGTGATAGGAGGCATCAATAAGACTGAAATGATGGTTGTTAATGTGTTTTTTCTTGGATATGGACCTAATAGTTACTTGCTATTTTTATTGGAATCATGGTATGGGTGTTCATTTCCCCCTCTTCCTTGTATTTTAAGAAAAAGCAAAAGATCTCTTTTTGATAGTTTAAGAGATATAGCATCTTGTCAAAGTTACATGAGAAAATCTATGCTAGTTACATGACCTACTTGTATGGTGCCTATTTTTCTTATTATAATAATGCTTAGAGAAATATCAGAGTTAATTCTTCCTTACAATACCTTCTAGTGCTCCGTTGAACTAAAAAAATAAAATAATATGTAGAAGTTCTAATTATTGGAAAGCCACGATGATATTTTCTATTTCACTTAATTGAAGGTTGTCCGATTGATGGGCATGTAGGATAAGGAGATGGGTTAGGATAGTTTTTATCCCATCCCATGTTTGGTGTTGGATGGGATGACAATTAGGTTGAGATAATTATCCCGACTTTCGAGGAAGCCTCTTTTTGACACCCCGCCTATTTTAATCACGGGTGATCATTCCTTTATCAAAATAAAATATTGGTCTCATTTGGTTCATTCTTAGCATCACTGTCGAAAACCTTTTTAATTACCAATCACCTATGTCAAATTAAGCCGGTGCCAAATTTTATCTTTCAATTATTTAACAACATGCGGAACTAAAATAAATTAACTAAAACAACCACACAAATAATAGTCTGAACAATCACATGACACATTTATAAATAAGACCGAATAAACCATCAGTTCTCAAAACAAGTAATCCAACTACAATCTGAAGTAAATAAAACTGAATCTGAATAAAGTTTGATGAATAAACTAACGAACTGAATAGTCTGAAGGGGAAACACCCTCGACTAAAATACTGAATGAAAATCCTAAGCTAGGAATGAATAACTGAAGCGTCTGCGTTAACTTCTGCATGCCTCCACAAGTGCTGCAGCTATGCATCCCTTGAAAGAATCCTCACGCTTGGCGTCCCTGTGGCTGGACACCTAAAAGGTTTTGGACAATAAATTTTATACGGGCCAGAGCCCAAGAAAACCGTTTGAAAATATTTTGCAAGTATTTAAATCATACTTTAAATCAGTTATTAGATACACATGTTAGTTCAATGTACACTTCCCTGAGTTCCTCACCTCCCAACTAATGTGCACGCCTAACGTCTCCTACCTAGCTATGCTACCCAACCCTACTAAATAACGTATCAAACTATCCACGACCGATCTACCCCCTCGTATTACACATACGACACGCGACCATAGTATCAATAGTTAATATTACTCATGTATTATTATTGAATCAATTATTTAAGTCTCTCTACTGAAATTATCTTTAGATATACACAATCTATCAGTTCTACTATCACACATAAATAAATGGGTCATACTTGTATATATTTATCACACACATAATATATACAACTATAACATCTCCAGAATTGCCCCTCGTGATGCTGGTATACTCTGCTATCAAGTCCATATACCTCTCGTACCAAATCAAGGCCTATTGGTTAGGCATGCCTCCTTGAATCCAAAATCAAACAATAGACCCTGGAGGCGAACATGGTTCTAAGCCTTTGGGATACGCATATACCTAACGTACCCAAACGACGCGCCGGTCCCACTAATACACTGCATATAGTGAGCCGCCCTAAGGTCCATGTCCAGGGGCACAAATCCATACCTCACTGGAATCGTCAAGGTGGGATCGTCCTCTACACAGTAAACTCCTGATAGCAGGCAACGTAAGTATGTTCACACACATAATAAAATCTCAACTATAGGTATTCACACAACCTATATACACATCATATATTATTCAGTAGGTATACACACAACCCAATCATATAAGTCTGTACGTAGTATATATCTCTCGCATACTCAACGTACTAATTAATTCTCACCTTTTATTTATTTCATATATTTTCGGGTATTATGCACTACCCAAAGGGTCCCATCTACTCCTTACGTAAATTCAGTAGTTTTACATCTCTATACTACTAATTGAAGTCTTAGGTTATCGTTATACTCTTCCCGTAACCTAAATCGCACATTCCCGATACATCCCTCAACCTTTTAAACATCGTCGGTCCAAGCCTTAATTTACCCTCACTAAGACTGACCGAGTCTAGATTTTGTACCTACTGACTTTCCCTAGTCTTAGTATAATTATTAAAGTTTCCCCATAATAAATTTCCTTAGAATTCAGCCAATAAAATTTCTGGGCAACAGGTACCCCGAACTAGTATGTGGCCGACCAGATTTGGAGGTCGAACAGGTATGTGGACGACCAGATTTGGAGACCGAACAGTTATGTGGCCGAACAGATCTTACCGACCAAATTTGGAGATCGAAGAGTTATGTGGCCGAACAGATCTGACCGACCAGATTTGGAGACCGAACAGGTATGTGGCCGAACGGATCTGGAGGCCGACCAGAACTCCTTGGGACTTCATCTTCTCCACTGTTAAGGATTCCACCATTTTTAACCAAAAAAATCTTCACCTAAACATACCCAACTCCAATATGATTTAACCCAACATCAAATATGAGTTTATATAACAGTTCTAACAAATTTCTAACGTTAAAACATCTTTAAATTTATACATCTCAAGATTTCATCAAAGTTTTTTACACAAATCCTAGTTATGGTGTTCTTCATCTAAGTTCATCAAAAATTTAGATTTCGTTCATGTTCTTTATTCCATGACTTCTGATTTCGTTTCATCTACACAAATGGATTCATTCCACATGCAATCCTATCCAAATTTTTGAGTTTTATTCATCAAATTTTTAAGAACATCATCAATTATCATATTCAAAAACCTTACACTACATGGGTATTATAATTCATAAAATCATGCAAGATAAACACTTGCCTTATTAAGTAGGTCTGATTTTGTTTTGTGATGGATGATGATCCCATCTTTTCCTCCCGATTTCACTTCGGCGGTAAAGGAGATGCAAGGAAGTGTTGAATCCTTCAAGAAATCTTCTCTTCTTCCTCTCTAATGGCCTCTTCTCTCACCTCTTTTGATTCTTAGGGTTTGGGATGTGTTAAGCGTCTGCCTCAATTAGCTAGATTAGGTTTATAACTCCTAATTCCCGAAATTAGACTAACGGACCAAGCCCAAATGACCCGAACACTCCCGTGTGGGCTCGATTATGACTGAAAAGGTTCTGAAACCCAATTACAACCTCTGGGTACCCTATTCCGACTATCTCGATCCATTCCGGAATCAACCGTGACCTCAAAATCGCCATCCGAGTCACTCTACAATAAAGTTCCATCTCGACCCCAATTAGTCTACACGCGACTCTCGATTGAGATAAAATATTGTCACGTCACTATCACTCATTACGACGTAAAATAATTATTTACTATTCATTTAGAAATTTTATTCCATAAATATTAACCATTATCTCTCGCGATTAAAATTTTAATTCACACATAATAATTAATTCAATTAACTTATGGCACACGTGTAATTTAAAATACCCGAATTAATTTAATTATAATTACTCAGAAATACGGGGTGTTACACTCTTATCCCATTATCCCATGAGGTTCCTCGTTTTTCGTGGAAAAATTTCATACCTATCCTCGAAGTATTGCATTCCATCGAAATAAGGAAAATTAAGAGAGTGCCTCGCTATCTTTTTCCACTCCCTTTTCCAACTTTTCATGAAACTGAATAGTTATTACAATCTTTTTCGCTGTAATCAAACGACACCATAAAAGTTATCATATAAAGTAGTTATATAAATTGTTTCATGTTTAATGTTTTTGTATTAAAGTGTAGTACAAAAATATATGAGTTGTTATGAATTTTCCTAGTTTGGTGCTTGTTTGAGCAGGGTTATCACTATTAGAGGAAAATCTAAACGAAGCAAATTGCAGGAGGGATGAGCAAATTTATTGGTAGGTTTCCAAGAACCATCTCTAGTAGCCATGCTGACCTTTCTTCAGTTTTGCACTATAAAGCACCAACACTATACCGGGGGTCACGTACACACATAGAGAGAATCTTAAATTTTCTTTTATTTCTCTCATCGTGGTCAAACACATTTTAAAGAATAAAATGACCTGGAATAAAAACGAGCTCAAAATATAATCTTTGTTGGTTGAAATGTGTTCTTTTCTAATTAAGAGGATGTAAGTATGATATTTTTTGGAGCAATATTAATTGTGTCTTTTAGTAATATATGGAAAAAATATGGGTTCTTTCAAGCTTTCCCCTTTTATGACCCCGACTTTTAAAAAAAATTGCAGGACACCCCATTTTTATTAACTCCGCATCCAAATAGTTAGTCAACAGTAATTACTGTAGACATTTTGAGTCCCCCCCCCCCTCACCCACCACTTTTGTGACCAGTTTTGTAATAGCCCACGATTTAAAAAAAAATTCAATTCACCCCCAATCTATTAACTCTCCATTTTTTTGTTTAAAAGAACTTAAACGGCATTTATTAAAAAAAATCGTAAAAGCTTTCAAAAAATTGAAAAAGTCAAAAAAATAAGAAATGTTGGAATAGTATTTTTTTTTTAATTTTCAAAAAGTTTTTTTTACTTTATGATTTTTTTCGAAATTTCTTATTTTTTTAGGCTTTTCAACGTTTTTCTATAACATTTTTGAATTTTTTTATATGCCAATTAAGTTTTTTCTAAAAAAATTTTGGGAGTGTTTGCAGATTGGGGGATATTGCAAATTTAAAAAAAATGGGGGTCTATTACAAAACCGGTCATAAAAGTGGGCGGAAAACTCAAAATGTCAACGGTAAACATAACTATTGACTAACAGTTTGGATGGAGAGTTGGGAGAACGTGGGTGCATTGCAAAATTTTAAAAAAGTGGGGGTTTATTGTAAAACTGGTCATAAAAGGGGGAGAAAACTCAAAATAACCCAAAAATATTATTAAAAGTCCATGTGTCCCCGACATGTCCGTATCGTACTTTTGAAAAAAATATCGTGTTGGCGTATCGATTCGCTGTGAGTCGCAGTGCTTCATAGGCACTTTGGCATCTAAATTCATATTTTCACTCGTTCTATACTTCTATGCAGCGACAACTGCAATACTTCCATTCTCGACTACTACAGAAGCTGTCCAAACTGTAACTATAACCTCTGACTTACTTATATATATATGTGTGTGTGTGTGTGTGTGTGTGTGTATATATATATATATATATATATATATATATATATATACTTATATGAGATCCGAACAAAATTTTGATCCGCAAAAGTGTATTTCAATATGATGGATTTACAATTTGTGTATATACATCAGTTGGATTTCAGTTTTAGTTAATTTTTGGTGATGTGCTTGAGACTACATCTGGCTTGAGCTGGGAACCGATGGTTATGTGGCATGCATTTCGCCAGATGACAAACTCTAACCATTCTAAACTTCTAGATGTGACTGCTATTAATTGTTTGGATTGGTGTGAGGTCAGTTTAGTTTTCTTTTGTAGTTTTATCCAAATATTTGAGAATTGGTTACACTGATACGCTCACTCTGTCCTGAATTAATAGTCATGCTTTATTTCCTTTTTAGTCGGACCCAATTAATAGTCCTAAAAGGAATTTGTGAAGGCGTTTACCCAATTGGGAGCGCAATAAATGTCTTTTATACTAAATTTTACAAATCTAGAAGCTTCGATAGAATACAAAGGAAAAATTATAAAAAGACCACACCCTAAGCCTAAAACACGGTATATTAAAAGGGAAATATAATGAATGATAAAATAACACAAAATCTAACAATTCTCCTCAAGCTCGAGCGAAGATATCAATGAAGTCCAACTTCGTAATGGATGGTAGGAGGAGAAAGCCCGGGTCATTTTGTGAAGAAATACGACGCCTGGTTCGAAGAAGGGACAAATGTAGTTTGAATGATGCCAGACCTCAGTCTTTTTCGGATAAAGTGAATATTAAAATCCATGTCCTTTGTCCTCTCTTTAAACACGGAATCAGATGCAAGCATAATGGCTGGCTTATTATCACAAATAACTCCGATGATCCTTCCTCCATAAAAGCTTAACTCTTTGAAATGACCGGAGCTATAAAAGTTCACACGTTCCTTGAACCATTGCACGGTACTCAGCTTCGACTGAACAACATGAAACAATCGCGTTCCTTTTGCTCTTCCATTAGATAAGGTGAGAACTATAAAACATATAAAAGCCACCATAAAACGTATAAAAGCCTTAGGTGGAACGCCTATCTGTCTTAGACTAAGACCCAACAAGATCCACATTAGTGAAACACGAGAGGTGTGTACAACTAAGGCATAAAAATGATTTGAGGTATTTCAAAATGTGTAGATAACATCCATATAAGCTGTTTGGGGAGCATGCATAACAAAAGTGAAATATGATCTTGTGTTGGTCAAGTGAACGAAGTGACCATCTAATCTTTGATAAATTGACAGATCCAAAATCAAATCACTTGTTTCGGTGGAGAGCTTAAAGTTGAGATCCATAGGATTCATAGTCGGACAAGAACCTTTGAAGAAGATCCAATGTATATTTACGCAGGGATAAAGAGATCCCACGTTGATATCGAGCTATGAAGCACGGACTCGACACGTAATACGTGTTTCGACACGACACGCGACACACGATACGTGAATTTTTCAAAAACTAGGATACGACACGCTAGGATACGTATAATATACAATATATGTTAAAATATATAATATATATTTAAATATATATTAATCAAATAAAACATATTTTTTTTCCATAAAATACATTATTTGAGCATTCTTAACATGAAATTATGAAAATGGACCATACAAAACAAAATTCAAAAACACTTTAACATTAAAAATCATAAATAAGGTAGAATCGCCATCACATAAGAAAATAAAAATAAAAAAAGGGTGTCATTTTACGTGTCCCAACGTGTCGGAGCGTGTCACGTGTCGGACTCGTGTCAAAGCCGACTCGTGGCTTCTGGGAGTATCGGTGCTTCATAGATACCGAGTCACCTTTGTCCCAAACATGTACCAAAGTGGAGCAAAGTCCTTCACATAAAACACCTCGCCAGTATCCCGCTTTACTTGGGCATACCAATCGTCATCATCACTCGTAATAATAATAATAATATCATCGATATAAACAAACAAAATGATTTATCTACCATTGGGTTGACGACAATAAAGACATGTATGATCCAAATGACACCGAGTAAACCCCTATGAAGCACGGACTCGACACGTAATACGGGATACGACTCGATTCGGGATACGTGATTTTTCCAAAATGTAGGATACGTATACGCTAGGATACGTTAAATAATTATTATTTTAATTTATTTATATTAATGATAAACTTGATAAAATGAAACTAAAGCATCAAACACCATTATATTAAAGTGCTAAAATATGATGATTGTTGTCACCAAACAAACACCATAACAATAAAACATCATTAACATAAAAGGTTGTTCCACATCATCAAGTATCTCAATCACTAAGTAGACCCAATATCAACGACATCATTATCTCTGTCAACCACATCATCAAGTACCATAAAAAGGATTCAAACAGTGGGATGTAAAGGTTAAAAATAACATAGCTAAAAGTGAAAACAGTTAAAGAAAACAATACAATTAAAAAGAAAGATAAATAAAAGAATGAAAACATAAAAAATAGTTAAGATAAAAATCAGAAAACAATACAGCACAAGCAAATAATGAAAAATAAACAACACAGTTAAAAAAACATAGTAAAGGAAGAAAAAGAATTAAATAATGAAAAACAACACAGTTAAAAAAAATAAAAAGTATCCTAAAAAGTATCTGAAACGTATCCCCGCGTATCCTAGCGTATCCCAGTCATTTAAAAAATAAAAAAAATTAGGATACTCTAGGATTCACGTATCCTAGCGTATCCTAATGTATCCTGTATCCTATACGTTTCCAACAAAAATTCACGACCTCCGGAGAGTATCCTTACTTCATAGGTAAACCCCAAGGAGAGAACCACCTCACTAAATCGGCTAAACCAAGAAAGAAATTTTCGGAGACAACTTTCTCGGTAGACTCCCCATCAGTCCTGAAAACCCGTAAGAGGGTCATAGAGATTGTCTCAAAGAGATCCCCATGGGTCATTCTTGGCGTCTAACTGATGCAGTGGCCTATAGTGGAAGCCACAAGAGAAATCAACTGGCGAAGTAAGCTTTACCTCCAGGGCATAAGGTAGCACCAAAATCCTTCTTGGGAACCTGGATAATTATTAGCCACTAACCTTGCCTTATAGAGATTGAAATACTTTATGCTGCAGACCCATTTGCATTCAATTGTCTTCTCCCCGGGAGGTAAAGATACAAGGTTCTTGTGTACCATTATGCTCCAAAGTATCCATTTCCACTTTCATGGTAACCGCCCATTAAGGGTTCAAAGCCTTAAACACAAATCAAGGAATGGAGATAGAGTCAAATGGTCTTAATAAGACTAAATAGATACCCAAAAGCCTATCATGTGAAAAATGCTGGGAAATTGGATAATTAGTACTACCATTAAGATTACATTGGGAAGGGGGTGTTGATTACGAAAAGGGTGACTAGAATTAACATCAGATGTAGAAGGTGGTAAAGAGGATGGATAACTACCTTATTTCGGATAAGGAACTGAGGCGTCCGAGGGCGACGAGAGTACAGCTCCAAGGTAGGCTCCTACAAGGTGGGAGGTTGAGCTTCAAAAAAGAGAGAGAGAGGTCAAACAAGTGTTGAAACCTCCTACTCGATATATGGAGAAAAGATCTAGTAATTTATTTATCCCCTATAGAAAGGGACATTTTTATGAAAACTAACATACAAAGGTGAACATTATAAGGCCGTCTATGGCCTGGAAAAGAACCGAAATCTAGAAGCTAGGTCTTTGTTCACCTTTAGACACGAGCATAAAAGGATTTCATGCATGTAAGGTGGTCGTAGTTATTATAAGAGGAAGGCCTGAATCGATGCGAGATCTATGGAAATTTCACCTCCAGTTGACATAGTTGTAAGCCTTTTTTCAGTAAACACGAATCAAGAATCAGGACGCCCCGTTGGAATGCGTGCTCTTTTTGGCATATCACAATAGAGCTATATCAAGGTGGAAGCGACCGTCACACCTGGTCTTCTTCTAACGATGACTTTTTGGACCACCAACGCGGATAAATGCCCCTTTTATCCTTTTCATATATAGGTAGATTGTTTCGAGCAAGGTCTAATGCGCAATGACTTTCACATAGCTCATTGCTTCTTGCCTTATATTATAATCTTATTAAAACAACCTTTCGCCTTTATTGAGGAGGTATAAAACTACGGGCCAACTCACCCAGCCATGAGCTCATGTTTTTTGGCTCCTTCGTGGCTCGAAAGTTTGCTTCAAATGACTAGCCTCTACCGCTAGCTCTTGGATTTGGAAAGGGGCTGGAACTTCATCTATGGGAGTCACAATAGACTCTATTCATTATTATGGAGAATCGTAGAGGTGTCTGTCCCTAAGATATTTACAAAGGATGCTCGATATTCAGTCAAAGTAGGCCTAGCACTGGTAGGATATGCTTCACGAATTGAATTTGAACCAATATCATGCTACTTTCCTTTTAGTAAATTGCGAGTGGGTCTGTCTAGGGAGCCTAGATAGTGAAAGTTTATCCCTTTGCGATGTTGGTTCTAGTCCTTATATCAATCGGGAAGGAGAAATGTCCTTTCCTGTATGCTTCACACATGAAGTTTGTCTTATCCCTTACATGAGTGCTAAATGTGTTTGGATATCGAGTCATAACGTCTATTACCCCTTAGAGATCAATGACTACTCTACAAAAATACACCTAATGGCTTTATCTTGGAGTTTGTGCTGAGTGGGTTTGATGGCAATGGGTTCATATTAGGGTTTATTAGTCATTTTAATATTTGTCATTAGTTTTCCTTTTATTTTAGTTCTTTTATTTTCTTTTAATCCTTTTAATTGGTCTCCAACCATTTTTGGGGCTAATTATGTATATTTTTCTTAATAATTGTCCTTGTTAGTCTTTTAGGTAATTACTTGGCTAACAAGTAATTCCCACCTTATAACACCTATGTATTCCTCATTTGGAGATAGCTTCCATATTGAATATAAGAAATTCTTTATTTCTCTCTCTAGAAATTGTATTGGTTTTGTTTTTTTGCCATTGACGTGTAGTTTACGCCAAATTGGTATCAGAGCGAGGTGTCGTTCCCCCGATTAGTGTATTGGTGTGTAGTTATAAACAAATCGTACACTACTTTTCAATGGCCCCAAAGAAAGCGAATCGATTTCAAGACAAGATTAATCAAGGATTGAGAAGAAGTCGTTAAGAATTGAAGGAAAAATTAGAGGAATTAGAACAACAACAACAACAAACTCTAGAAATCAACAAGAAATGTGATGCCCTCATCCAACTCCTCTCTTCCAAAATTCAACCTCCCACCACCACAAATGACCCACCGGAATCAATCTCCCGAAGACCCGAAAAGGAGACCATTACCAAAAATTTGGCACACAATGATGGGCAAAAATTGACGTGGCCCTGAACGGAAATTCTGTTCTCCCTGGGCTCGGTTGAACAGTGGCTTGTTCTGGTTGTCCCATCGCAACTGAATTTTCCGCCCACCTCGGGAATGACGGAATTTTTGACCCATCCCTTTTCTTGAAGTCCCGACCTAGATCTGAATTCTGGCCCTGCATGGTTCTAGAAATTTTCGGCCCTGGTGAAACCCTCGAGTCCCTCGGTAGAAATTCGACAACCCTATCCCTCGTAAATTCAGGCATACCACCATCGGGATATTAGACGGCATTGCCCTCCTTAGCAACGAAAGAAAATCAAGAAAACCAAACCCCTTGCAATTTTTGCGTAAAAATTTGGATTTCTTGAAAGTAGGTATGCGAGTCGCGTACGCGGGCCCCTCCTGTTTCAAATTGAAGAATTAATGGAAGGAGGCCTAGCCACGTTGTCGTTTACCCTTCAAGTTCGAGGATGAACTTTTTTTAAGCAGGGGAGAATGATAGAAATGGGTTCATATTAAGGTTTATTAGTCATTTTAATATTTTCCATTAGTTTTCCTTTTATTTTCTTTTATCCCTTTTAATTGTTCTCCAAGTATGTTTGGGACTAATTAGGTATATTTTTCTTAATGATTGTCCTTTTTAGTATTTTAGGTATTTACTTCGCTAACAAGTAATTCCCACCTTATAAATACCCATGTACTCCTCATTTGGAGATAACTTCCATCTTGAATATAAGGAATTCTTTGTTTCTCTCTGTAGAAATTGTATTGGTTTTATTTTTTTGGCCTTTGACGTGTAGTTTACGTCAGGGATTATGGCCATGAACAAAATAAGTACACCTAAATACACGAGGAAGAATATGGAATAGAGTGCTATCAAGTTGAAGACACTGAAGGCCGCCTTATTACCAAAACGTAATTCTGTGTGAGATTTATGATAAAAGCAGCGTTGAGGAAAACAAGGTGACATTAATAATAATCACATGCTAACGGTAACCAGAAAAGAAGACCAACGACTAGGGATGCCCCCCATTTATCATAATTAATCAAATAAAAAATATTAGGAGCACGACTCATATATGGTATAACTAGTTCTAGTATGATTGGAAAACACACACTTTCACATAAAAACCTTTTTTCCTTACAAGCTTGAGAAAGAAATGGAAATAACATAAGTACTAAAAATTGACATGCCTTAAATGAGACTGCCGCGTATGCAAGATCCTAAAGAGAAACGTCATAGGAAATGGAACTAGGCAAGATAGAAGCACCAATACTAGATGTGGGAAGCTGCGATGGAGAATCCCTGAAAAAGTACAACCCATCGAGCTCATAGCTTATGCCTAGAATCCTCCTCGAACTAAGATTTTAAAAGAGACAACTAGTAGGTAAGAACACAATAGCACAATTGAGATGTTTACAAGTTGACTAACATATAAGAGATTAAAAAAAACTAGGCACATGCAAAACTGTGGAAAGAGTAACACTAGGAGACAAACACACGTCCCCTTTGCTATGGATATGTGAAGGGGAACCGTTTGCAAGATGAACTAATGGACAAAAGTGATTGGTGGGTGAGGGAAAAGGGGATGACTCACTTGTTATGTGATTAGTGGCTCCAGAATTCAGAATCCATAACACGTGGTCTTCGTGGCCCTAATGTGAAAAACAAAGGGGAAACTTAAAGCAATGATGGCCCGAGCATAGTGATCCGACCTTAGTGGTGAGATAACTCATATACTGCCAAACTAAGACTCTAGCTAACTAAGATCAATCAATGCAGGAGGAGCAACAAAAACTAGAGGAAGGGGTGCCCTTGAAGGACAAGTGTCATCAACAACATCAACCATATTAGATTTGCTTTCGCCATCAAGTAGAGGCGGAAGGAACGAGACCATGACACAATGTTACACCCATTCAAGAGGACACTTGTAACCCGTTGTGTTGGGGTATGTTGTGCCAATGATAAAACTCACTTCCACTACCTAAACGCCCATAATATATCAAGTGACTGAATTGATTCAAACAGATCTGAAAAATACCGAAAATACCACGGGCACTACAAATGATGAATACTGATAATTTATAAAACAGTTTATCAATTAGAGTGTCCAAACTACCAATAGTTGAATTTCATTATGCGGTTAGAGTGCCATTAGCTGCCCTGATTTCAAGTTACATTTATAGGTCATTATCAAAATTTCAAGCTCCAAAGATCATTATAAAGCATAGTGATAATGTAACTTGAAATCTGGAAATGTAGTTTGAAATCTTGATTAATGTAACTTGAAATCTGTAAAAATGATCACGATTTTGAGCTTTACCAAACCATCCTTTTTGGTAATGAGATAAAATGAGTAGATAAAGCTCCAAATCTTGATAGTGATCATTATTTCAGGGTTGAAAAAGCATTAAAGTATTAGAGTACCAAACCATCCTTTTTCCTATTCAAATGAGTTTATTTATTGATCATACGAGTTGCATTAGCATCCCTAATGGGTGCTACTTATCTCTCTTGTATTTGCAAATGTTATCCTATATTTGTAAAATTCATATTGATTTGATAAAATGCAGGCCAATAGGAACATTCTGTGTGCTTTGATGTGCCTACAAAGGAAGTAAAAGTTGTTGTTGAGGCTCTAGAATCTATATTTGGCTAAGCTTTAGATGTTGGGCACCTTTCTCAGGTATTGTACTTCGATTTGAATGAGTTGTAGACACTCATAATGTGTTATATCAAGATAGTTTAGTGCTTAGGATTGCCATTTTTTTAGTATAATTGCTAAACACGTCTTGGTGGGGTTTGAATATCAAATATTGATGATACAACCAACATATTGGGCAAATGCCCATTCCATTTCGCCTTTCGCGAGAGTGGAATCCATGAATCTCAAATATTGATTAGACAATTATCATTCTTTGTATCAATTCTTGTAAAAGCTTTGTTGAAAGATGATCACATATTAATATAAGATCTGATTGAAGTTCAATGCTTATGAATACATAAATATGTAGGAGGTAGTGCCGTGAAAAGGTACTAGAGTCTTCACTTGAGACATATCAAAGTGAATTTGTCAATTTTTTATCTTTTGTTAAGATATATCAGTTAAGACATATGTCTTCAGTTAAGATAAATCAAGGTACTGAACAAAGTGAATGTTTTATACATGTGAACAAGGCACTGGAGTCTTTAGGTATCAAGCAATTAGATACATCACTGCTTGGTTTCACATTCAAAGTGAATGTGTCAATTTTCATTATTAAATTAATCTCATTTTTTCCCTAAAATGTCTATTTTGTATGGAGAGCCTTATCTAATAGTGTTCGTGTTGATATGCTGATCCAAAAAGTTAGGTAAGGCTTGCATCTAAATGTCAGTGCTGTAAAAAGAATTCAGAATCCAATTATCATTTATTGATTTCAGGTCCTATTGCTGCTAATATTTGGAACTTCTTTAGCAATTTGATGAATTTCAGTTATCACTCCTACATTAGAGGTATATAACGTTTTCAACCAGACTTAGTCCCCAACACCATTGAGGTAATTCCCATTGAGGTTTCTGTATTCTTTGGTAATGTAGGTATAAATATTGGGGTTCTCTTTTAGAACAACAGTTGGCAGAAATAGACATTATAGTGGCATGCATTGATTACAGGTGAACGTCATTTCACATTCTAAATATACTTTCTTGGACAAAATAAATACAGTTGCTTTGATACTCATACAAATTCCTATCTATTCTGTGCAAGAGTACCTAGTTGAAGTAATTATTCCTAGTTAACAATAATGTACTCAAAACAGAAATGAAAGCTTCATGATACCTATAAATAAATAATTATTAAGGCGACGAAGGTCTCCAAAATAGGTATTTATAAGAAAACAAAATTCTTAAGGCGACGAAGGTCGTTTGATTGACAACTCAATGTTGTTCGAACAATAACACATGTCACTTGATCCTATATCATGCGACATATCAAACGAGGTAAAAATCCTAAAACAGTATGCTGTCGTTTGATGAAAAGCTCCTAGTGAGGTTCTCGCAACCTTTGCGCGACATGCAATGTCATTTGAAGATCTCGTTCGAGCGATTTCTCAACGTCTTTTGAACAATATATCAATGTTCTTTGAACGACCAAAGAGAAAAATATTTTCTTTTAAAAACTTCGCCTACAGGTCTTAGAAAAATTATTTTGATGAAAAAAGACGCCTCGGATGATTAAAAACATTTTATAAAAATATCCAAACACTTTAAATGAAACATTAAGGGACTTAAACACAACCTTACCAAAATCAATCTTGTCGAGCTTATTGTTGAAGAAAACTTGATATTCGGATCCGTCTTGTTGCGTGAATGAACTTAAACTTCCTCGACGGTTGTAACGGTATACGACATGCTCAATGCAAAGTATGGACAATGTAGATTATGTCCTTACAAATCTCCCCCTATGTCTATGCTGGTACAAACTAAAAACAATCTAAATTATCAAAATAGATGGCTTATACAAATCTAATACCCTCCCATGAACTCAAAATTGAAAATGTACTAAATATGCAAGTCTTTAAACTTTTGCTTCAAAATCTTCAATCTTCAATCTTCAAATCTATAAAACTTCTTTGTCATCATCAGGGTGTGCAACATAATGATCCTCAATTTGTACCTACACACATGAGACAAGAAACAAATACTTTCGTGATGTATCGAGTTTGAAATGAGATAAATAAATCAAATAAAATCTCCCTATAATCCAAAACTTCCCCATAATTCATAATTCGTTCTCCCCCTTTTTATTTGTCTGAAATAAATAAGGAAAAGAATAAAAAAAAATACGGAGTGTCACGACTAGCATAGCAAATATATATCAATTACGCTCATGCAAGGAAATACTCAAACGCTTTCACAATCTCTTTTTTATTTTTGAAAAAAAAATCAATTTTTTTTATAAAAACAACACACACCGTGAATTTACACTAAGATAATCAAATCGTGGATCCTGAATGGGTGTGAACAGATTCGATAGGTAAATTCACTCAATCAATCATATGTGCACGATGAATATGTGTACCCCTAACGAATGAACATCAAAATCGTCCTTAGGTGTAAATTTGTTGAATTTAGATGACATCGACTAAATCAAATCAACAAATCAAAGTCTAGATGATTTCCACACCAATAATGTCTAAAACTATGTAACACTTTTTCAAGACTTTGTCAGGACGTGAAAACCCGTTGTTATTTTCAACCAAACTCCCTCATAAATAATAATGCTTTTATTTTTCAAACAAGGTTCTAAATTATTTTTTTAAGAGATTTCCTAATGGCCCTTTTTTGGCTTAAATTTCTTTCTATCTCTTTTCAAACGGCTTTCACGACGAGTTCACTTGCCTCTCACAACCCTTTCCCGTGTTCACTCATTTTTTTCATATTAAACAAATTACTCATGGTCAACGATTCTTACATGCACTACTTTCATTGTCAAGTTTTATCGCATTTGATTTGTTTTTAAGACATAATTGGAGGGAAAACACATCGACCAATATGTGATAGACAAGCACAATAATCAAATAAATTCGTGCACATGTGCAATAAAGGAAATCATGAGTCAAACATGTAGGAAGTAACAGTGACCTTAGGAATAAAACATTTAGGCAATGATCTCAAAATCTTTTTAACTACTCGTGCATCAAGAATATGGTCACCAAGATTGAAACTAGTGTTGACAATATCAGACAAACGTGCATAAAAGTCATCAAGCCATTTAGATTCAAGCACGGTTATTATTTCAAATTGAGTAGTTAAATTTTGCAATTTAGATTCTTTCACTACATTTGTGCCTTTATGGGTAAGTAGAAGTACACCACATGCTTTCTCTGACGTGGAACACGTCATGATACGTCGGAACTCATCGTGAGTGACGGATTCGAAAATAGCACTAAAGCCACGAGAGTTGTAGGTACGCCAATCAAACTCATCATCAATCCAGCCACTCACGGGGTTAAAATTGATGATATTATTAACAGTGACAGTGGGAGGAGTCCACCCTCTTTCACAAACTATCCAAACTCGTTCATCAACTCGATTTCATGTGGGTTTTCCAATAGGCATAATTTTTTCCATCAAAGACGGGCATCCGATTATATGAGTTCTCTATTGGAAAGATTGCGATTTTAAAAAAAAATCAAATTTTAAAAAAAAATCGATATCACAAAAATAGTTTGCAGAATAAAAGGAATAGTCGATAAATTAGAGTATCCTACTGTGATACCAATTTGAGAAGGTAAGACCGCTTGAAAAGATCTGATACCAATTTGAGAATGTTTCGTGATACCGATTAAATATGGGTTTGCCAATTTCCAATTTAAAACTTATTTAATTAGAGTCAATCTTTAGTCCAAATTAATTAGACCCTAAAACATGCATCTATGTGGGTATATAAAATCATGCAAATCCAACAAATATGAGATTCGGAAAAAAAAAACCTTTCGGGTAAAACTTATATTTCACTATGAATGGTAAATCGCAACTTACATATACAGAATGAAATCTTCAATGAATCTCACGTAGTAGATCCACATAAATCACAGCCCAGGTCATCAATGGTTTTCCTCAAGAACCCATAAAAATCGCAACTCCTTCTTTAGAAAGAAACACCCTCAAGTATTCCCAATGACCACAGTCGTCGTCAGCAAGAACCTCCCTCAAGACCTACCAATCCAGCAGTAAAGAAATCGTCTATACAAGAGAAAATTCAACAAAGATGTGCCTTGGGTTCCAAAATAATTCACTAAAGCAATTAGGATGATTTGTGAATTAAAAACAAAGTGTTTAAACCTTAAAAGTTCTAAGAACTTTTGTTGTTGATATGCAGAATCGTAACTCGCAAAAGTTTTAACGAAATAGGTCTCCAAAATAGGTATTTATAAGAAAATAAAATGGTTAAGGCGATGGTGGTCATTTGAACGACAACTCAATGTTGTTCGAGTGACAACACATGTCGCTTGATCTTATATCGCGCGACATATCAAACGAGGTAAAAATCCCAAAACAGTATGCTGTCGGTTATTGAAAAACTTCTGGTGAGGTTCTTGCGACCTTTGCGCGACATGTAATGTCGTTTGAAGCTCTCGTTCAAACGACTTCTCAATGTTGTTTGAACCAGCAAAGTGAAAAATATTTTCTTTTAAAAACTCCACCTACAACTCTTAGAAAAATTATTTTTATGAAAAAAGACGCCTCAGATGTTTAAAAACATTTTATAAAAATATCCATACACTTTAAATGAAACATTAAGGGACTTAAACACAACCTTACCAAAATCAATCTTGTTGAGGTTTGTTGTTGAAGAAAACTTGATGTTCGGAGTTGTCTTGTTGTGTGAATGAACTTGAACTTCTTCGATGACTGTAACGGTATACGACATACATAATGTAAAGTACGGACAATGTGAATTATGTACTTACAAAAAGAATATCATCAAAAAAATTATACATATTCGAGTCTTTCTCCCCTTATAAATTGTCTGTTTGTCAGGCATTTTGTCCAGAAAATCCTAAATGAAAGTTACCCGACTTTTTCTGTAGTTATCATTACCGACAGAGAATTCATACTAAGTTCTTACTCTAGAAACCTGAGTTCGCACTCCATACGATTGTTTAGTTTTCATTAGCGATCTCCCCACCCATGAGTGTTAACTATGCACTGTTGTATGTTCCATGTCTATCAAAAATGATGAGAATTCATCCATAATGGACCAAGTTTTAAGATAACTTGAGAACATCACCGCCTCTTGGAAAACCATGAAATTAGAAATTAGGGCACTAGGCTAAGCATAAGTCCACCTACTAGTGTCCACGACTATACGGGAGCTGGAGATAACATTCTCCCTCCCCCATCCCCAATATTCTAACACTGCCTGTAGTGGCCATTGAAGCAGTACTAACTAATTCCCAGAATCCATCTACATTAGTTCCAGCACTGGCTCCCCTGCTAATGCCGGTTCCCCCCACTTCCAAATATCATTTTCCCAATCTGGTTATTTTGAACCATACGATCAGTACCCCGAGTACACACACCTCTTTCCAAGGCCCCGCAAGACGAATCTGTAGCTCCTCCATCAGTCGACGAGTTTGTTCCCAAACCTATGAACCAGGAGATAAATCAAGTCTAATATGAATTGCGTCTCCTTTAAGAAGAAATCAACAAGATACAAACTATGGATGAGCTTATAAACACTAAGAAAATGGCACTCTATCCTGAAACTCGGTCATCGAAAAAATTTAAGATGTCAATCTTTAAAACATATAGCGTAATGGGCTCCCTATTCACCCATTTATCCAACGACCACCTTCAGATGTAGGTCCATAACATAGAGCCAGGAGTATTACAGAGGATGTTCTCCTCAACTCTGTTCGGAGGGGCCCTTAACTGGTATCTAAGTCTGAAATGTGAGGGAACTGTTAAAAAGTGGGACAATATATATCACATTTTCCTTAAGAAGTAGGAATACAACGATGAGCTTGGCATCACATGTAAAGATTTAGAAATACCAAAGAAAGAGGAGGGTGGGAAAGTTAGCACATTTGTCACTCTCTTGAGAGAGAAAGACGATTAGATGGTCAATCGGCCCCTTGGAAAATAATCAAATATATATCGTGATCAAGAACCTCCAGAAGGATGTATTAAATGAGCTAAGCCACACATGGATCCCATATTTCAAAGCTCATAACCACATAGGGTGTAAGATTGAGGAAAGTTTGGTTGCTAAAGCTAGCAAATCTATCGAAAAACCCTATCGAGCTGCAAACTAGTTCCCTGTCCATAAGAACTCACATGGAGCTTCCACATCTCACATAACTACTCTCATTCTCAGTCCGCAATCGAAACCACGCCAGGTTACCAACACTTCCCAGGCCATGGTAGCCACCGTTGCACGTTTTCAATCAGGTCCCCTCCGAAAAATTGTGCCTCCTCCCAAAGAGTTTCATGCCAGGCAAAGACACTTAACAAATCCTTAAGCCACCCTCTGTCGGGTATTTGTGACTCAAAATTAAATGGACGATTGAAACCTCTCAACCCTAGACCACCCCTGTCATCCCAGGCAGGAACTGGCAGGCCAACTTACATTGCGAGTTCCACCTAAGGCCCAGTCATATCACGAATAGATTTTGGGCCTTAAGGTACTCCATCTATAACCTTATTGACGTTGGGAGTCTTATCCCACCAAATCCCCCACTAATGCCTTATGAGAAACTCCTATCCCAAACACCGATCCATCAACCATGATTGTCGTCATTCATCATAAATTGAGGATGAGGACACACTCCCCTTCTAAACAGCAACTCCTCATGCTTGCCATCACCTGCCATATAAATCATTATCATGACTTAGACCTCCATTATCCATATGACACTCTTCATTTTGGCCATACACTTCTTGAAAACCAGCCACTATATCTCAGAATTGCTCCTAGTCATGTGAGTTCATGCTCTCAAAAGAGACAAAGACTCTCTCTAGAGGAAATATATCACTCATTCGAGTGGGAAGAGATGTACGATGAAGCCCTCCAAGCAACAGACAATATCATCTCTACTGTACCAGTTTAATCTATCGGATGGAGCGAGTCAACTTATGAGGAACATATATTTTCCCTCACGGACTCAGATACATGCGACATACGTAATTAAACATTGTTTTGTGTTAGTTTTCATAATGACAAAACATAGATATAAATTGGGTACGTTACCAATGTTATAACCCCAACTCTTTTTAGCCTTTTATTATACAAAGTTGTTTTAAATTGACTTAATTGGTTGAAAATAACTATGTAAATTTCTATTTGTTACATTATGTAACTTTGTAAGGACACAAATTTCCAATTGAGTCCATCTATAGTTTTGGCTCAATTCCGGACAAAAACATTTATTCATAGGATAGTATTTATTGTAATATTCTCAAGCCTATGAAGTGTATGTTGAAGACGTAGCGGCAAAGAATTTAAAGCTTCAACAAAATGCCGGTTTGCGTGCCTCGTTTCTACGTCATCAACTAAGGTTCCATGCTCCCAAGGTATGAATGTAATTATATTTATATAGGATCTTGGAACAATTTGTATTGGGTGTTAGGTGTAATAAAAACTGCATTTTATTTTTAGAAACATTTAAATAGAACTTTAAAAATATAAAAGTTTCTAGGCCAAAATCGCATTTTACAAACTTTCTGGTCGTTCGTTAGAAATGTCGTTCGAACGAGTTTTTTCGTTCGAACCAGATTTCGTTCGAACGAGTTTTGTCGTTCGAACCAGTTTCGTTCGAACGAGTTTTACCAACGACCCTATCTGGTCAGTCGTTCGATATGTCGTTCGATATATCGTTCGAACGAATGTTCGTTCTAACGAGGTATCTAACGAACTTCTAACGAGCCCAGGCTGGTCACTCGTTAGAAGTCTCGTTCGAACGAGAATCAAGTTCGTTCGAATGAGATTCCAGCGGGAACAGTTATTTGGCAGTTTTTTGCAGTTTTTCCCCACTCCTCCACTTAGTTTTCAACCAACTTTTTTCATACATTATTATGTGCGGGAAACACATTTTCCAAGACAACTTTTCCATCATAATACATCTCCTAGAGAGAGTTTGAGAGATCATTTTAAAAAGGAAAATGTTCATGTTTGAGTGTTCTTCAACTTAAAGAAAAATCTTTAAACACTTAGTTTACACCCATTGTTGTTTATTCCAAGTTCTATATATACATATCTTTACTTGGAGTTTTGGCACCGGTTTTCTCTACCGAATTCAAGAGACGTTTCGGGTTTACTTCTACACCCCATCACAAAGAAGACTTTTGTTGAGATTCTACCCACACGGAGAAAGGCTCCATGCTTGGGTGACGGTGACCATATAAAGTCCCATCGGTGAATTCCGAGACCACGGTGGAGCTCCGTTGGTTATCCGCTAATTGGAGGTTGATACAAGAAGAAGCATCAAGGCTTGAGAGGGTTCGAGTTTAGGAACTAAGTCTCTTGTCTTGTATTTTGTAATACCGTTTTTAGTGGATTTGAGGCTAGGTCCGTCCCGAGGTTTTTTTCCCGTTAGTGGGTTTTTTCCTCGTACATCACGGTGTAGTGTGACATTGTTTATTTTTATCTTGCACAAAATTTAGAACGCATGCTTTAGGTTTAATTCAAGATAAAATTCGGTTTAATTCTCACACTATATTAAAATTGGACTTTAATTTAATATTGGGTAAAATTGTGTAATTCTAGTCACTTGCATTAATTTGGTTTCGCCTAACTTTGGATAATTGTTAATTATGACTTAGGCAAATTCTAGGACTTGAATTATGATTTAATTTGTTTTGAGAAATTAAATCTTGTTGTTATTTTTGAAAGTTGAACCATCACCTGTTTCACAACGCTTCCGCATCATCTTCATTGTGTTTTACATAAAAAGGAAATTATATTTTAATCGTGATAAATTATTAAAACCCCCGGGGATTCCACTCCTTCAAATTGGTATCAGAGCCAAAAATGATAATTTTTTTCATTAAGATCCTTTAATTTTTGGCTAAAATGGATTTTTCCCCATTTAAAAAATTTCCTATTTTCGATGGTTCAAACTACGCGTATTGGAAAGCGCGAATGAGATCGGCACTAAAATCTATCGACGAGAGAGTTTGGATGTCTGTTGTTACCGGATATTCCCCACCAACTTACTTAGTTGAAAATGAACGTGTTTTAAAATCCGCCGATAGATGGACTGAAAATGAGTTTAAACTTGCTAACTTTAATTCCCGAGGTTTAAATGCCTTGTTTAGCGCTGTCGCACAGGATGAATTCCGACGTATTATGACGTGTGAAACCGCTAAAGAAGCTTGGGATATTTTACAATTAACTCATGAAGGAACTAGTGTTGTTAAAGCTTCAAAACTCCAAAACCTCACCACTCAATTTGAAACTATCAAAATGGATGAAAAAGAAACCTTTGATAAATTTTATGCTAGACTTTCTGATATTGTTAATTCATCCTTTAACTTGGGAGAGAAAATACCTGACAACCGTGTTGTAAAGAAAATTTTAAGGTCCCTACCCGATAGATTTATTCCAAAGGTGACCGTTTTAAATTCTTTACCCACTTTAGCCTCTACGAAATTAGAAGAGCTTGTAGGTGATTTACAAACCTATGAACTGGATATGTTTCCCTCTAAAACTGAAAAGAAAATTGAAAAGGGTGTTGCTTTAAAAGCCCGAAAAGAGGTCAAACAAGTAGTAGAGAGCGATAGTGATAGTGACTCGGAAGACATGGCTTTGTTTGCTCGTAAATTTAGAAAATTTCTTAAATTTAACAAAGATAAAGTTAAAAATGATTTTAAGAAATTTGATACTTCTAAACATGATAAAAGCGAGAAGATTTCTAAAGCCGAGAAAATCCCTAAACCTAGTAATGAACATTTAGATAGGGACGAGTCTAATAAGTGTTTTGGTTGTGAAGGTTATGGCCATAGGGCTTATGAGTGCCCCACTAAACTAAGGAAAGATGGTAAGCGACCTATTTCATATAATGCAACCCTTAGTGATAGTGATAAGGAAGAAAATCCCGATTCCCCCACTAAGAAAAATTTTGTGGCTTTTATGGCTAGTCATGTGAGTGATAATGAGAACTCATCGATTGATGACACGATTGCACATGCCACTTCCAAGGTCATTGTTCATGATTCCCTTGTTTTTAATGATAGTGAGAGTGAAGAAGAAAGTGAGAGTGAAAATGAAGAAGAGGTTGATGTGAGTGAACTTCAAAATGCTTTTCATGAATTATATAAAGAATCTATTAATTTGAAAAGAACTAATTTGAAGTTAGAAGCTTGTTTAAGAAAGAGTGTCAAGATCGTTGATGATAGTGCCTTAATAGAAGACCTTAGGACACATGTGAGGACTCTTCAAGAGAAGCTTGATTATGTAGAAGGCGAAAGAGATAGCCTTAGGGGTTTAATGGAATCCTTGAAAAAGGAGCTTCTTGCTTTTGAAGAGCGAAATGTTTTACTAGAATCTAACATTGTTGACTTGGAAAATAAATTAAAAGATTCTAGTATTGTCAAATTTGATTTGGAGTGCCGTTCGGAAAAACTAGATAAAATGTTAGGAACGGTCCAAATTAAAAATGACACTTGTGGTTTAGGCTTCAATCCTTGTAATGAATTTACTCATAATGCCCAAACCAATGTTTTAGGAGAATCAACTAGGAATACTTTTAAAGATCACTCCTTAAGTAAATCTTTTCGGCATGTTCTCACTTGTACACATTGTGGTCGACAAGGTCATCTTAGGAAATTTTGTTTAGATCTTAAACCAAGTCCTAGAAAACCCCATCGTAAAGTAACCACGGTAGTTAACGTTCCTACACCTCAAAATAGTCATTCCTCATTAATTTGGGTTAGGAAATCCGACTTGGTTACCTTACAAAATAGGGTTGTTGATTCTCATTTACTTACACATGCTTCCTCCCTTGCTAAATCTAATGGATGAATGTGTTAGTGTTTGCATACTTTAGCGTTTGTACTTCATGCTATATTCATATGCTAAATGTATGCTTGTTTAGTCATTTTCTAGTCTTTGCCTCATGTATATCATATGCTAGAAATTATGACTTGTTTATCTTTTTGTATTATTTTTTGTGTTTGATTTAACTGCAAAATATAAAAAGATTTTTGTTTATCATTTGTGTTTTATTTATTTCATTTATGCTTAATGAAAAATACAAATGATTTTTGTTTAGTCTTTTGAGTATATATCTTTCTTTTTAACTAAAAATGTTAAAAACTCAAAAAGATTTTGTTTGGTGTGTATTTTTGTTTGACACACTTTATGTGGCATATACTTGTGTTTAAATCCCATCATTTACGCTCCCATGTGACTAGAACTTTTGGTTTAGATTTTCAATCCTTAAAATGTTCTTTACCATATTTTATGGGGTAGTTGGATTTTGTATGGATTAAATGGATTCTATTTCTATATGCCTCTTTTCACACATGCACGAGCTCTTTTGAAATCTTAATGTCACATGTTATATTTGAGCTTTTTGAGGTGTTCTCCTACCTATCTAGTCATCTACATATCTATGACCTAGGAGGACTAGTGCATGTCAAAATCCGTTGCATGTGAGATTTGTGTGAAAAATGAAAACATGATAAATTAATATATGCACGGGGAAGGGCTCCGAAAGGATGAATTAAATCCTTTGCGATAGTAAGCCACCGTTGATTGGATCTAAAAGAAATACGTGATCCAAAGGCCTAAAAACAGAATATTTGGCATTTAAAAGAAAGCAATTGCCAAGGCCTATGTTTGTTTGATATTCATTCAAAAACAAAAGAATATATATGCTCATTGAGGGAGAATTGGATGGTATATCAACGGTTTGCACAATGTCCGTTTATCCTAGTTGTCTTTAATGTCATGACTCTATTTGGTTTGTAGAATCATCATCATGCTAGGCTTGTATGCATTGTGTATGTTTGTTCATTGAGTTCAATCTTTATATTGTCACATGAGGTTATATTTAACTGTGATGAAGTTTGCAATCAAATGAGAACTCCGTGAACGTTTCTTAAGTGTTTGGGTCTAAATTTAATTGTTGCTAGTTCACACCCCTACACTTCCGTTTCCATATGACACATTCTTGCCATACGAGTGTGCAAACTTATTGTATTTTGTGTCATGTGTGTGTTTATATCTATCTATATATGCATGTACTTATTGGTATATTTAAAGTATATATATATATATGATATCTGTTTGTCTTTGCCTTGCTTTAATTGCCCATATGCTTCCATGTCTTATCACTTTAAGCTTTCACATGTTGTTTATTAGTTCTTTATCCTTTGCCTATTCCCGAACAAAAAGGGGGAGAATGATGATAGGGGGAGAAATGGTATCTAATCCTCTTATTATCGTATCTTCGTTTGGGGGGAGATTTATCTTAGGGGGAGACGTCTTTCTAAGTAGGTCATGTGTTTAAAGGGAGAATTAATTTAGGGGGAGTAATAAATTACTTGCATTTAATATTTTGATATTCCCTATGCATTTGATGAGTTTGCTTAAGTGTGCAGGAATTATTCTAAAGCGGCATCTTTCTATGGCAAAGCGTTTGATCCTTGGGTTGACTCAAGTTTGGGCGGGTTATGTTTTGAGTCTAGTAGAGCTTGACGGCCCTTTAGGTTTTTTGTTTGGTTTTTGTCCCGGAATAGCCAAAGGGGGAGATTTGTAAGGACACAAATTTCCAATTGAGTCCATCTATAGTTTTGGCTCAATTTCGGACAAAAACATTTATTCAGAGGATAATATTTATTGTAATATTCTCAAGCCTATGAAGTGTATGTTGAAGACGTAGCGGCAAAGAATTTAAAGCTTCATCAAAATGCCGGTTTGCGTGCCTCGTTTCTACGTCATCAACTAAGGTTCCATGCTCCCAAGGTATGAATGTAATTATATTTATATAGGAGCTTGGAACAATTTGTATTGGGTGTTAGGTGTAATAAAAACTGCATTTTATTTTCAGAAACATTTAAATAGAACTTTAAAAATAAGTATATAAAAGTTTCTAGGCCAAAATCGCATTTTACAAACTTTCTGGTCGTTCGTTAGAAATGTCGTTCGAACGAGTTTTTTCGTTCGAACCAGATTTCGTTCGAACGAGTTTTGTCATTCGAACCAGTTTCGTTCGAACGAGTTTTGCCAACGACCCTATCTGGTCAGTCGTTCGATATGTCGTTTGATATGTCGTTCGAACGAATGTTCGTTCTAACGAGGTATCTAACGAACTTCTAACGAGCCCAGGCTGGTCACTCGTTAGAAGTCTCGTTCGAACGAGAATCAAGTTCGTTCGAACGAGATTCCAGCGGGAACAGTTATTTGGCAGTTTTTTGCAGTTTTTCCCCACTCCTCCACTTGGTTTTCAACCAACATTTTTCATACATTATTATGTGCGGGAAACACATTTTCCAAGACAACTTTTCCATCCTAATACATCTCCTAGAGAGAGTTTGAGAGATCATTTTAAAAAGGAAAATGTTCATGTTTGAGTGTTCTTCAACTTAAAGAAAAATATTTAAACACTTAGTTTACACCCATTGTTGTTTATTCCAAGTTCTATATATACATATCTTTACTTGGAGTTTTGGCACCGGTTTTCTCTCCCGAATTCAAGAGACGTTTCGGGTTTGCTTCTACAGCCCATCACAAAGAAGACTTTTGTTGAGATTCTACCCACACGGAGAAAGGCTCCATGCTTGGGTGACGGTGACCATATAAAGTCCCATCGGTGAATTCCGAGACCACGGTGGAGCTCCGTTGGTTATCCGCTAATTGGATGTTGATACAAGAAGAAGCATCACGGCTTGAGAGGGTTCGAGTTTAGGAAGTAAGTCTCTTGTCTTGTATTTTGTAATACCGTTTTTAGTGGATTTGAGGCTAGGGCCGTCCCGAGGTTTTTTTCCCGTTAGTGGGTTTTTTCCTCGTACATCACGGTGTAGTGTGACATTGTTTATTTTTATCTTGCACAAAATTTAGAACGCATGCTTTAGGTTTAATTCAAGATAAAATTCGGTTTAATTCTCACACTATATTAAAATTGGACTTTAATTTAATATTGGGTAAAATTGTGTAATTCTAGTCACTTGCATTAATTTGGTTTCGCCTAACTTTGGATAATTGTTAATTATGACTTAGGCAAATTCTAGGACTTGAATTATGATTTAATTTGTTTTGAGAAATTAAATCTTGTTGTTATTTTTGAAAGTTGAACCATCACCTGTTTCACAACGCTTCCGCATCATCTTCATTGTGTTTTACATAAAAAGGAAATTATATTTTAATCGTGATAAATTATTAAAACCCCCGGGGATTCCACTCCTTCAAACTTAAGTATATTTAAAATTTACTTAATGTTTGTTTAAATAACATTTATTCACTTATTTATTACAGCTATTCACCTTTAAACACTTTCTCTAAAATCAATTCCATTTTTACATTGGGGTTGTCCCGAATTCATCAACGGTTGTATGTAATTAGCGGCAAACTGTTCCAATTTTACTGTATATGGATTGTTTAGAATGTGTCAAAGTTTGAATCCATCCAAATGTTCCCAAAGTCCCAAATGTCGCAATTAAATCGTCAAACTATTATACAAAAAAATACCAATAAAATATCCAACAAATTAACACATTTATACGAAAAGTATCCAGTTAGTCACAAATGGTCACAAACGTCCCCATAATCTAACCCAATAATTATACAAAAAAATTGCAAAGTACCAAATGTCACAATAATCTAATCGAATAATTATACAAAAAAATTGCACATTAGCTCTCCCAAATGACAATCACACATTTTTGCATTTTCAACAACTATAAAGAATACAACACAACATACATATATACTCAATCTAACATGAACAAAACTGTATATATTCTAGGGAAAATTATAGTAAACCACTCTGAACTATTGCAATTTTGCACTTGGCCCCACTACACCAAATCTGCCGAATTGTCACGGTCATTGAACTTGACAAATCCAACTTGTCAAGGTCAATGACCGTGACATTTCGAGGCGAGACAACTTTTTTTGTCACGGTCGTGTCACGGTCGTGTCGCGGTCCATGACCGTGACACGTTTAGTCACGGTTTCCAACCGTGACAAAGTAGTGGCTCTGTTCAAAAGAATTTGTCACAGTCATTGACCGTGACACGTCTGTGACACAACATTGTCACGGGCTTGTCACGGTCAATGACCGTGACAATTCTGGGCAGAATTGAAAAAAAAACTGTAGGGCAGTATGGCCACTGCCACTGCCCAGCAGTATATTTGTACCTGTTATAGCAACGTTGTACCTGTTCAAACATCATATATTCAAATAAAATAGATATAATGCAAATATACATTCTAATAGACAATATGCATCACAATATAATTCAAATGTAACAACTTAAAATACTTCAATTCAAACTTAAAACAATTCAATTCAAACTTAAAACAATGTCACTACATGTCTGGTGTATTGTTAAAACTGAGGAGGTAAGTAGGCCACACGATATACGAATTGACGCACCCACTAATATACGTCGTGCCGCATTGTTCGCGCAACCACAATAGGGATTTCTCCTTTCCGGGTATGACATGCGTGACGAGCCCCCTGGACTCCATCTCTTGAAGCTCACGTCCATGAACTATTCCACCCTGGACGATATTCGGGTCCCTCAACTCCCGCCCTATCTGCTTGCCATCAAATACGTCTAATATGAGCACGCTCGGCCAACCAAGTGTCGACATCGGTCTGGGAAAGGGAGCCAAATAGGGAAGTGGATCATCGAAGTACGCACGTGTCGGTGATGAAGAAGCGAGGTCCACATCCTCGTCATCCTGCGCCTCATCCTCCCGCACCTCCTCCTCCACCGCCTTCTCCTTCCCTTTATCTTTCTCTTTACAGTCTCTGTCCAACGTACGCTTCATGAATGAGAACATATCTTGGACCGTCGCCTCCAAACGGGACAGCTTCGTGTAATACCCCGTACTTTTGACTATATTTATTTTTAGGATTAATTAATTAAATTGCGTATTAATTGGAAATTAATTCGGGTTATAAATACTAATGAGATGCGAATTGGTATTTGATTATGTGCATATATGATTATATATGTATTTGGTATTATAAAATTTGTCGTGGGATTTATATACGGCATTTTAGAAATTTTGTTGAGACGCGTGGGACCGCCGCGTCACGATATAATATTTTGATAATAAAAAGTGAATTTAAAATCTATAATCCGTATGGTCGTTTTGAGTGCGCCAACGCGTCCGGAAGGGTCGAGATAGTCAGAAATCACTAGCCGGGGGTATAGTTTGGGTTCCGGGGTATTTTTAGGCCATACCGGCAACTTAAAGGGTATTTTGGTAATTTTATATTTTGAGGAATTAAACGTGACGAAAATTGGTTAATTAAATCTGATGTGGATATTGACCCACTAAGCCCATAACCAACCCATATTAACCCTTTAAGCTACGGAGGCTAACATTAGGTTTACAATCTTCCCCAAATCAAACCCTAGCGACCTTAAGCCACCATTGGAGAAGGAGCTTAGAGAGAGAGGAAACTCTGCAGAATCTTCACCAAACCTACACATAAATCAGAAATCAAACCAAGGTAAGTGTTTTAATCATATTTAAATTCGTAGAATGTTTCCCCCATGTTAGAAAATTGATAAATTACAACTGTTCTTGAAAGATAATGAAAACCCATGTAGTATGAAGTTTAGAACTTGAAAATTGTGAAGAGAATTGCATGTAGTATGATAGGTAGATGATTTCCCTTATATTAATTGTGATTTGAAGGAATTAAAACGAAATAAATTCTGGGATTTGATGATGATATAAACCTAGGGTTCATGTTCTAGAGAAATTGGGAAAAGTGTAGAGATTTGTAAATTTAGTTGATGTTATGATGATTCAATCCTTGAAAACATGTTAGGAGATGATGTAAGTATGTTTAGGATGAATTTGAGACCCTAAAACGTTATTGGGATGAACCTTGGAAGAGATTAGAAGTGATAAAAATGGTGAAAAACGAATTGGGGAAAATCTGGGCCGAATCTGGTAGCTCGTTAGAAGCAGTGCCCAGGTCGTTCGAACGAGCTTCTAACGAATTGACCAGTCGTTGCTAACGAGTAGGAATTTCGTTCGATATCTCGTTCGAACGAGATATCGTTAGAAGGGACAGTTCGTTCGAACGAACTGGATCTCGTTCGAACAGTCTCGTTCGAACGAGACTTCTAACGAGCTGACAGTCCAAACTCGTTCGAACACTCGTTCGAACGAGACTTCTAACGAGTTGACAGTTTGGTCCTTTTTGGACTGTTTCGATTTTTGGAGACCCGTAAACTTGTTCGAGGATATAGATAGCATTTCTTTGATGATATAGTGATAGAATTGGGACATTTGGGTATTTATGAGGAGGAATTTACATACGAGAGTTGTGTTACATGTACGGTTTGGGTTGAGACGTGAGTGTCTACTACGAAGTGAGAAATTATAGCGCGTATAATTACAAACCGGAATAGTATAGATTGTGATAAATATAGTTAGTGCGAGAATGCGATATGTACTACGATTAAAATACAGTATAACTAAGATGTGTGTTTACTTAGTATTGGTATATGGATTGTGTGTATGACATACCTACCATACTTGCTATCACGGGAGGTTTGCGTTCGCTTAGGACCCTCTAATCCTTGTGTGCCTACGGGGGGGATATAGACTGGTACCTCGATGAACATAGGTCATAGAAAGACTTATTGTGATATTAATAAGTCCGCTGATCATGGGAGCGTAGGTATGTGCGTGACCCATGTGATGGTGACTGTGTTCGCCTCCATTATTTGTGATGTTGTTATCGGTAAACTAATCCTGAGAGATTCGGAATATGTAATCCTTATGTACGTGATGTACCGGGATGGATAGCAGAGTATGTGTGCACCACAGCTTAGTTCGCGGGGTGCTTATATTGTATATTTACGATGTAATAATATACATTTAAATTAATGGGAATCCTCATGTTAATGTTGTATATATATTACGGTGTTGTTTCGAGAAATATAACGAGTTTAACTGATAGTTATATATATTGCATATTGAGTATCTGAGTTTACGTTAAATCCCTATATAATTACGAGCGTTATATGTTAATGGAACCAAGTAATATGGGTAGGACCGTTTGGCAGTCTAGCTAGTTATGTTGTCACTTAGCTAGTAGTATGGGTCGTTATAGATGGGTACTTACGTTAGGAGTGCACAGTTAGACGAGAGGCGAGAATATCATGCGAGTGTACGTCCTAACATGTACTTTGCATTTAATGTTTTAAATATTTTTAAAGCACTTGCAGGTTTTTAAAATATAACTCCACATTCGGGCTCTGACCCGTTTGCTTTTCAAATCTCTTTTTCTTTGTAAAACCATTTTAGGTGCCCAGCCACAAGGACACCAAGCATAGGATACTCATTCAGGTGACGAGCTGTAGCTGCTTGTGGAAGCTACAGGGATTTGCATGTAGACGCTTATATATTTTGGATTCCAGAGTCACCATCTATCAGTTGTAGGGCATGTTGCCCATTTCTTTAGAGACATTTTTACATTTCAGTTTTCAGACTTTAGCATGTATTGTTTCAGTTTATTTATTTCAGTTGTGGGATTGTAGTGAGGAGTTTTTCCTCCAGACTTTATTTACTGTTATGTGATGGTTATTCATTTTACTTAAGTATGGGGAATGGTGTTGTTTATTTCTTCATTACATTTGTTGCATGTTAATCAGACTTAAATTAAAATTTGGCAACTTGCTTTTTAAATACTAGGTGGTTAGTAATATTAAAATGTTTTCGACAGTGATGCTATTAACTGAGCCAACTTGGCATTTTGAATTAATTTAATAAAGGAGTAGCTACCCGGTATTTAATTAGTCGGGGTGTCACACTTCGCGTCATGTAGATCCACCGTTCGATCCAACCCGGTGTCGCTCGTCTCCAATCCGATGATCCTAGATTTGGCCACCCGCGAGCTCACCCCCCTTGTCCTCCCCTTACGATCAGAGCCAATCACTTGGCTGAGTGCGTCTGTGGACAAAGACGCCTTGTCGGCAACAGACTGCGACTCATGCACTTCCTTAAGCTTTGCCTGAAACGACAAAAAGCACATGATTAGTAAAATAAGTAAACTAAAAAATTATAACGTAATTAACAAAAATTAAACTGTCGGATTATTTACAATCGTGGTCGCAACGCTCGGGGACACCTCCTTGTCCTTCCCCTTCTTCGTTCGAAGAGCCACATAAGTATCGAGCCTATGTGGCTTACCCCCTGGCCCACTCCCTACCCTCTAAAATAAAATAAAGAAAAGTAAAATTATTATCGGCCCCGCAAAGTAAAATAATGAAGAATAATATATTTCTGTAGTTATAGAAAAATTAAATCTTACCTGCATCCTATGCTCCACCTCGGTGTCAGAGGTCCGGCCGGAGTAGTGCACGTCCGTCTTTTTTGCCCGATTTTCCCTCCCCGATTGGCGAGATGCCAATTGTCGATCCTCGATATCATTGTCAATGAACTTCTGCCATTGTGCCAATGAGATCGGCTCCTTGGGGGGGACGGATTCACGCCATTGGATAATAGACTCTCGTGTTTTCCCAAAGTACCATGCCCGCATATTTTTCTTCCACGACTTGAGTTGCTCCCTAACCTGCTCCAAGACGGGATCGCATAGCTTTGGATTCAAGTTGAATTGTTCCTGTACAACAAATACAATGTTAATTGCGAATAAATATAAATATAAATTGAAATCGAAATCGAAATTGAAATTGAAATTGAAATTGAAATTGAAATTGAAATATTCATATAAATATAAATATAAATATATTACTCGTAGTGCCGCCCAAACAGCTAACTTGAGCTCATATGGCACCTCCTTCCAACTCATAAACCCCGGGCCGATGACCGTCTTTAGCAGAACAAGGGATCTCGCTAATATCTCCGATTTGTTCTTGACGGTAATCCCAAATTTCCCATATTTGGGGAGCCTAGGTGCGGAAGAGCCCTCGTCGCCTCCACTACCACCGAGCCCAGACGACATCATCATAAACTGCATCATCATCTTCGCCTTAATATCTGAAGGAGAAATTTGCTGTAAAAAAATGTTATTAGTACAGATATAATATTATCACCACACCACACCCCCACTACCCCACCCCCACACCTCACCCCTTACCCCCCTCCCCCCACCACGACCGTGACAACTACAAAAGTCTCTTATCATCATTATATTTTATCACAATATGCATATCTTATAAGAGAGTCGGGTTTGGCATGAATAAAGTGATAATTACATTTAAGACTTTCTAACAACATGCAGGTGTATATATATATTGTGAATTTCATGTATGTTTCATTTAATTATCATACTATATATATATATATATATATATATATATATATATATATATATATATTGTTCGATATACAAAGTAATTTTCAAAAAATAATTCAACAGCAATGTCAACAACAAATGTTTATCTTGTACTCCTTCTAATTCATCTACTCATATGAAATGGGCAATTACTAAAGTATACAATTATTAATTTGCTAATTTACAACGAGGGGCAATCCTACTTTCATATGAAATGGGCACAATACAATTAAAATTACAATTAAAGCTATACAATTGTTAAGATTGCCCCACCACACACACACCACATCCCCCCACCCCTGCCCCCGCCACACACACACGCACACACCTGCACACACACACACACACCCCACCCCACCCCCCACTCATGGGTTAATTCAAATACAAAAATACAAATTCATGGGTTAATTCAAATACACACACACACACACACACACACACCTCCCTCCACACCCCCCACTCACCACATACACACACACCACCACCCCCACTCACCACATACACATACACACACACACACACACCCACCCACCACACACACACACACACACAATAGCCCCCCACCCTTCCCCACCTCCCTCCACACCCCCACCCACCACACATATACACACACACACAACAGCCCCACCCCTACCCCCACCCTGCCCCACCCCACCCCACCCCCACACACATATTACAACTATCAACAAAAATGCCTATATTAACCAAACAGATTCATCCCAAGAATCTACTACAGATGAAGATATCCAGACTATTAAAAAAAATTTTACTAATGTTGAATTAAATAGAATAAAAAACTCTAGAGTAACTCCAACCACCTTAACAAAAAATTGGTATACAAGACCAACACCCCCAGATATGCAATATGAAGAAAGAAATATACACAATCAATTCTCGGTTTCATCGGATAGACTTTACGAATGGAACATGGATGGATTATCTGAACAAGAAATCTTAAATAAAATGCAACACATATCTATGGTTGCCAACAATTACCTAAACAATCAAAATATTCCCCAAACAAAAATAGTTGAGCTTTTAACGATAGGATTCACCCTTGCCCCCCTCCCTCCGCCACGCACACGCACACACCTACACACACACACACACTCCACCCCCACCCCCACCCCCACCACCCCACCCCCTCCCCTCCTCCCCCCACCACGACCGTGACAACTACATTTGTCATGGCCTTGTCACGGTCAATGACCGTGATAACTCTTTGTCACGGTCATGTCAAGGTCAATGACCGTGACACAAAACGAGTGTTTTATCATCTTATTCATGGCACGGTCTTTTATCATCATCTTATCTGTATATTCATTGCAATTATCTACTTCTTTAATCCTTTATCTTTATATCTATTCTTTGAGATTCTTTTATATTTCAAAAGTCTCTTATCCTCATTATATTTTATCACAATATGCATATCTTATAAGAGAGTCAGGTTTGGCATGAATAATTTGTAATGAAGTCTAGAACGAATCTAACTAAATCAATTGGGGTATTTTCATATTTTTATTACTGTATTAATTTATTGTTTATCAATAAAATTATGACATGAGATAATTATAATTGGAGCATAAATTTCATTATCATAAAGGGATAAATCCAACCAAGTACAGAGATTCTACAAATTAAAGTGAGAATTAAATTTAAGACTTTCTAACAACATGCATGTGTATGAATTCTACATAGTTGGGCACGAAAGTAACTAATGATATTCCTCAAAACATACAATTGGCAACATTTTGTGAATTTACTAAACTTTATATAATATTATCAAATTCTGTTAAAAATTTATCTAGGGTTTTACGTAATTGAATTAATTTCATGAATAAAATTATTATCAAATTTGAATATTTATATAATTAAATTTAACATATGAATTCTAGAACTTTTCTAACATTTACACAATTCTAACTATCACTAACCTTGCATTCATACTAAGGTTTACATAGTTTTAACAAATTATAACAAAATATTATCATATTTTTAGTTAGAAAATTTCACCCCCACCCCCCTACCCCACCCCCTCCCCCCCCCCCCCCCCACCCCAACCCCACTACCCCCTTCCCCCTCCCCCACCACCACACACACATATACACATACCCCACCCCTCCCCCCTCCCCCCACCCCACCTGCACCACCCCACCCCCATTACCCCCTTCCCCCCTCCCCCACCACACACCACCACACACATATATACACACACATACACATATACATATACACACATATATATACACACATACACATACACACACATATAGAAATGAAAGAGAAAGAGAGGACCTTAGAGAGAGAGAGAGCAGAAATCGCTTAGAGAGAGAGAGAGGGGGGAAAACCAAAAAAGGTGGGAAAAAAAGAAACCTAGGGATTTTTTTACAGCAAAAGTTGTCACGGTCATGTCAAGATCATTGACCGTGACAATTATTTAAATAATTGTCACGGTCATTGACCGTGACAAGTCCGTGACAAGTAAATTTGTCACGGCCTTGTCACGGTCAATGACTGTGACAATTCTTTGTCACGATCATGTCAAGGTCAATGACCGTGACACAAAATGCGTGTTTTTTGTCACGGTCAATGACCTTGACAAGGGTGACCGGCTGAAAGGTGACAATTTTATCATTTTGGTGTAGTGCCCCCTAATCTATAAAACTCGACAAATAGCCCCCTAAACTATTGAATTTTGACACCTAATATTTTCATCGAAAAAGAGTTGATAAAAACATGATTTTATGCATAAAATTGTTAACTATTTATGCATATTTTTTAGGTGTCAAGATTTAATAATTTAGGGGGGGCTCTTGTCGAGTTTTTTTAGATTGGGGGACTATCTACAAAATCGCTATAATTTGGGGGGCTTATTGTAATTTACCCTTTTATTCTAATTAAAGTGTAATACTAAAAAATATTTTTAAAAATATGCATGTTTTAAATTACAAGAACAAACTAGTTTTATACAAAAAATTGGCCACAATTTTTTTTATCATAATAATTTAACTGAAAAATTATACAAAAAAAATCCACAATAACTGTCCCAACAATCTAACCCAAAAGTTATACAAAAAAATTCCTTATGCAAGTCTTAACAATCTAACCCAAACATTATACAAACAAAATTTCACAATAAAAGTCCCAAACCAACATCACAAGTTTATGCAACTTTAACATACATCAACAATACAACACAAAACATATAGAAACATCATATACATTTAATCTAACATGAGAAAATGGTAATAATAAATAATAATTGCTATCCAGAAGTGGAGAAGGATGACAATCTATCATTTTTTTGTCAAAGGCTAATGGAAGTGGAGTCTTTCGATGAAACCAATGAATCGATGGAGCCAATGAATCGCCAGAGCGTTTTTCATTTGAGTGGAAATGTTCAATTTGAAGACAAGAGACTACAACTTTATTCAGCTGAAACTAGGCATGTGTTTTGACCGGATCGAATCGAAAAATGCCTTTTCAGAAAAAAAATAAATTGATTTTTTTGAAATAAATTAATTATTCCGATTTTCGATCCGATTTTTCAGAAATATTAAAAAAAAAATTGAAAGACAGTCAAAAATCCAAAATATACTAAAATTTTAGAAATTCTAAAATTTCAAAAAAATAAATTTAGGATTTTCTATTACTCAAAATTCTCATTTTAAAGAAACAAAGAAAAATGTTTAACCCTAACATGTTCTAGGACAACTCGGACAATTCGTAGATTCTAACAGACAATCACGAGATTATGTCCTTACAGAAGATGATGAGGGTTTCAAAGTAGTGCTCCATAAAAGGAAATGCTCCTCGTGACCTCTACACAAATGAAAAAATGGGTCAAATCCTCATGTCTACACACGATCATCCATGGCGTCCACTATCTGAATCATTGGCAACGTATTCATCATCATGCACCCATCATCTTCAACGTGCGTCGCTCAATTTTAACTGTTCTCCACTACTACACTACGTTAACAATATTATTTTTATTTGGAGTTCTTAATATTCACAATTATATTTGGGAGATATTTTTATTCGATTTAGCAACTGATTTTATTTTATCAAAAACAAGGCTGACAATTAAATAAAATTAATTTTCGCCAACAGTCGTTCAAACGACATGCACATGTTGTTCGAAGGGTCGTTTGATGCCCCTGGTCGAATATGGATCAAACGAACCTGTACTATTTTGGTTTTCCTCTGGTCGTTTCTTAGGTCGTTCGATCCATCTTCAAATGACATCTCTATATCGTTCTAACAACCCTGAGAAGTCGTTCGAACAACATGCTGCCGCCTTGAATTTTTTATTTGCCTATAAATACCTGCTCTCATAAGGTGTTTCGTAAGACTTTTTAACTCCTCCTTTTGCAGACCTGCTGCACTTTAACTCTTCACTTTTAAAGGCTAAAAACCATTTTGATTCACTCAATCCTCCCATATTATATTTGTGAATCATCGAGAAACCCTCATAGACATATTATCTCGTTCTTTGAGTGATACTTGTTGAGAAGAGAAGTTGTCTCCACTGTTGTTCTTGGAGTTCTCATGGGAGCTCTTGCTGAAGACAAAACGTCTATAGTTCTCTATGTATATGTAAGTCGAGGTTTACATACGATAGTGAAATAAAAAGGTTTTGCTCCTTTTGGGGATTTTTTCTGAAATTGTTTTTGTGATTGTTGGATTGCATGCTAGATAGATTTATCGCTTTCAATAACTTAATTGCATGTTCTAGGCTTATTTAAAACTTGTTAAAAGTTGACCTTTAATTAAATAAGTTTGACCATTGAACTGTAGTGCACTCTCATCTCCCAACCGATGTGGGATATAAGAAGTTTAAAAAATAAAAAAAATCAGAAAAATTGGAAAATAATCAGGTAGAAATCGAAAATAATTATGAAAAATTGGATCGGTATAGTTTCGAAAAAATCAAAAATTTAGAATTATTTTCGATTTCCGATCCAATTTTTCACGACCACGCCCCCCCACGAATCAATGACGATTGAGCAAGAGGCTACCAATACGCTAATTACTGATTGCGAGATCCGCTATTGGCGTACTTCAAAGTCCTAATCTGTGCATATGTGAAACAGGTCCTTCCTGGATTTTCGGCCTTTCGGTTGAGAAGGTGGGTTCCTGTCAAGGAATGCGGCACATTTTTTGCGAAAAAATAAAAAATTTAGAATTATTTCCGATTTTCGATCCAATTTTTTTTTGCGAAAAAATCAAAAATCAGAAAACCAGAATCCGACAAACTAAAATTTCATTCCAAATTCGAAACAAATCAGAGCGAATATGGAAAAAATCGAAAGTTCGAAAAAAATACAATCCTACCTAAAAAACGCGGCTTTAATATCAATATTGAATACGCGATCAACAACCGAGAATTCAATATTATTAATGAAAACGCCGTCAACAAATGTGATTTCACAAAAAAATCCTTGATGGGTAATACATTAAAAATGATGAAGATATTATAAGATCGAAAAAACAAAATGGGGGTGAAAACACAAAAAAATAAAAAAATAATAATTAGAAAAGCGTGAAGAGAGAGGGTTAGCGTGGGTAAAAAGGCAGAGGAAACGGTTGATTGTCCCATCGAACAAGAAGATATAAAAAGGCTGAGTTGTTTTTACAAGATTATGAGAGGTCTAAACCCTAAGCCAAACCCTAAGCCAAAGCTGAAGACATGTTTAGTACAACAAGAAGAAACAGAAAAACAATACCAATACCAAATATGGAGGAGAATGTAATTTTTTTTCCCCCTTTTTGTTTCTCTTATTGTTGCTTAGTTAGCTGTATAAAATATTCAAAATGATTGGTGTTTGACTCCATTTTAATTGGGGGTAAAATCTCCAAAAGGACAAAATTAATGGGGCCAAGACCCAAATAACCCTTGTTTTTGGGTAAACAACTAAACTTAGCGTGAAGGTTGATGTAATTTTTATATACTATTTGTAGGAACACAATTATTAATTTTGTTATTTAGGGTTTGGACCACATTAATTCTTTATAATTGAATTTAGCCCCCAACATTACTTTTAGCGACACAAAAAGCGTCGTAAATTTTTTACCAAGTATTTTTTGGGACACTTTTTTCATCTCTAGAAGTCATTTTTGTGGTTGAACCCCCAAAAGTGCAAATATTGGGCGTCAAAGTCAATATCAAAGAATTTGGGTTAATCCCCTAAATAACGTTATTAATTTGGGTTCGATTAAAAAGGAAAGTGAGGCTATTAATTTAGGATGGAAGGAGTATTTGTTTACGTTTGAATAAAGTATAGAGTGTGAATCTCAATGAATGTATATGTCCTAGTGTTGAGGTTCGGAGAGTCACTTTTACCATTCAAAGTCAAATATAGCCGATGGTCTCTTCGGGTATATTTTGAAAAAAATCACTATACGGTACTCTTAAGCGAGGAGGCAAAAACATAAGATTTGCTACCTTTTTAGGGGTGTTCTCTAATTATTTCTTTAGAGAGTTTGTAGAGGTCCTTGTAACAAGGGTTGATTTTATATGCATAACTATGTGTCTTTGATGGTTATATACTTTATATGACCACATATATTGTTATATTCGGTAGATTGTGTGATAAGATAACTATATTTAATAGTATTTTTTGTAATATAACATTCTCACATTGTTACTAGACGCAAGACAAAAAAAGTTTAGTACCTATTGCTAACACTTTTATGTGGTAGGTACTAAAAACGTCTCCAATGAGCAAGAATGATGATTGTGTATCATTGGCCCATCGAAGAAGTATGAGAAAGCGGAAGAGTTGTTTGTTCTGTGAGAACAAGAATTTGGGGGGGTATAAGAATGTACCAAAGCCAAAGCCAAAGCCAAATCGTAAAAAGGTTATGGATGAGAATGTAATTATTTTTTCCCCCTCATTATTTCTCATTTTCGTGCTTACTTAAATTGGGAATAGTTCTAAACCAACACAAATTTACGACACATTTTGTTTGGTTGGTTGGTTGGGGTCCGAGGTCCAATGATTATCATTAGAGACACAAGACACCAATCAATGCAAGCATGCCACGCCTACAAAATCTGCTGCAAGCTTGTGTAGGCCTAAAATTACTTTTTATTTATGATTCAAAATTACCCTTGAAGTTGATCCCGATGTTTCAAAGTTGCAATGTTAACCACGATGTTTTAAAATTCGTGCAATTCTAATACTTGTTGACATATTGTTAGAATACCTAACATAATAAATGCATGGAGTTTAATACATTAGGGTTAATATTGCAACTTTTAAAACATCGTGTCCAAAATTGAACCTTAAACTTCATGGTTAATTTTGCATTTTATTTCTCATAGAAATAACACCCTCGGATCACATAATTAACTAGAGATGCTCAATTATTAACACACAAATAGAATCACTTTATAGAGATGACACTATTGGGTATACAATTTTATAAACTTTTCAACTCAATTCAACTCAACTCAACAAGTCCTTTTCCCAATTATTTGGGATCGGCTATATGAATCCTATTTTTCCATTCCATTCTGATTAGTGCAATATCTTCGCTTAAATGACATGATATCATGTCTTTTTTTACAATATCTCACCAAGTCAATTTAGGCCTAGCTCTATCCTTTGCGTCACCATTAATACTAACTAAATCACTTTTCCTTACGGGGGCATCCATTGGTCTACGCTTGACGTGTCCAAACAATCTAAGTCGATTTTCTCTCAATTTATCTTCTATAGGAGCTACTTTTACCGTTTCACAAATTCGTTCATTTCTAATTTTATCCTTTTGAATTTTACCACAAATCCGTCTTAGCATTCGCATTTTCGCCACACTCATTTTCTGTACATTTTGTTTTTTTGTTGCTCAACAATTCGTCCCATATAACATGGCGAGTCTAATGGCCGTTCTATAATATTTTATCTTGAAATAGTTTTAATTTCTCTCCTTTTAAGTTCCACCTCCTAGTTCGTGGGTTAATCTTCTCTTTTTGCACTCATGATTGATTTTTAATATTTATATCCAACACCATTATCCTATGCTGTGAGGTTAAGCTATCTACCGGGATAACCTTACAGTCTTTATACGTTAATTGGTCTCCTTTTCGAGTGATGAAAAAGTCTATTTGGCTCTTAAGCGTTTCACTTTTAGAAGCCTCTTTTTAAAACATGTATTTACTAGTACAAAATTATAAGCCAACGCAAAATCTAAGATAGACTCTCCACCGTCGTTCCTATTTCCAAAGGCATATCTTATATGCACTATCTCATATCTTACACGATCTTCCCCTACATGGCCATTAAAATCTCCCCCTATATAGATTTTCTCACCTACGGATATTTCTTGAATTAATTCATCCATTTGTTCCCAAAATTGTACTTTAGTCTGCTCATTAATCAATCTTAAAACAGGACACATTTATAGATTTAAAAAAAAAGACATTGACACATAGGTTACAAAATTCCAGCCATCGGTGATGGCCTAATTAGGGTCTATCTTTTCTTCATTAATTATCATATTTGTGCTTAAAGCTATCCCCAAAACAACTTGGTCTGTCCCAAATTAATAATTGGTTCAAACATTTAATGAAAAAAAATTAACTTTCCAAATTTATTTTCTAAAATGATAATACATATGGGTGTTCTCCGTTTTTTTCTTCTTCTTTAGAGAGTCTGTCGGGGTCCTTGTATACGGGTTGGTTTCTTGTGAGGTCCAACACTTTTTAGTGCCATCTTTATGGTGTTATATAACTATAAATATTAAGTTATATTTATAATATCACCATATAGATTGTTTTGTTATTTAGTTTCCAATTTAATTATTAGAATTGGGTTGATTGTTGCTTAGTCTTGGTTTGTTGTTTGAGTTGAAAAATTGGCATTCCTCTAAACAGATTCAACCACTACAACCATTTCAATACTGTGCTCTCAGAAATTTTTGAGAAAATGTCCCATTGAAGGTCCAATGCAATTTTGGGCACATTTACACCTGCAATCCCCCCATTTAAAACATAGATCACTCATTTCACTCATTACACATGGCTCATCACATTCACATCACCAAAGTATATTAACATTCCCATAATTTAAATTACACACAATCACTCACCTCACAGGAACATATATTTTTGGAATGTTAATGAGTTCCTGCTTATATATTTTGGTTTTATATAAACCTCTGGAATATATATATTTGTGTTATATGTGAATCTCAATGAATACTCATGTTTGAGATCCAAAGGGACAAATATAGTGGTTGGTCCCTAATTTTTTATTTGAAAAACAAAAAATGGGCAAAAGCAAAAACAATGCCTCGTTAGTGGCTTCGTGTGTGGTCCAATACTTTCTAGTGCCTAGTTTGTTGTCTTCATGGTGTTATATAACTATAAATATGCATCTTTATTAGTTTTACGCATAATATGACCACACACATTTTTATATTCGGTAGATTGTGTGATAATATAACTATATTTAATAGTATTTTCGTAATATAACAGTCTCACATTGTTACCAACCTAAAGACAAAAAAGTCTTGGACCGATTGCTAACACTTTTAAGTGATAGGTACTAACGACTAAAGCACTCTTATTTTTCTTTTTCTTTTTTGATTTAATAGTGTGTGGGCATCAGGTCAAATATGTGGAGAAAGATGGATGAGAATGTAATTGGGTCTTCTTTTCTTCATTATTTCCCATGAACGTGTATTACTTTGTTTAGTTAGTGGGAAATTTTTATGGGTGCTCTCTGTTTTTTTCTCTTTGTTTAGTTAGTGGGAAATTTGGGACCTTCTTTTCTTCATTATTTCACATAGTTGTGCTCAAGTTTGCTTACTTACTGACTATCTTTCATGGGTGTTCTTTTGGCTTTCTCATCTTTTCTTTTCTAACAGGGGAATGAGATTGAATCAAATATGTGTCATCAGTGCCAGAGGAATGATAAGGGACATGTTGTTAGGTGTATAAAATGTATGAAGAGGCGATATTGTGTTCCTTGCATGACTAGATGGTATGAATGTTTCAGTGGAAAATTTATCTCTATAACTCTAATTTGTTATTTCTAATTTTAGTATGTTCTTTGTATATTCTATTATTATGTGTTTTGTGTGTTTGGGGACTACAATTCCATGTCTTGAGATAGAATATTTATAGTTCAAATGCCTTGGAATTAAAATATTTTTAGATTAAATTTGAACTGAAAATAGTTCAATTCCAATTCCAAGGAATAAGATTGGGGTTCAAAAGCCCACTCTTACTAGTTTTTTAATGCAAGATCCTTTTTTTAATAACATGATGCCCACTTCCAGGTTTAATCTTTTTTCCCGTAGATGATCTACCCACTATGGAGATCATCTCCGCTAGGTTTGGGTAAAAAATTCAATTATTAAAATTTAAAAAAATTGATTCATTTTTTACTTCCGTTAAGTTTGGTGGTTGGGATAGTAATGGGTGGGATTCCAAAAAGGTCGAGAGAGATTGAACACTTGGAAATTCGTATCTCATGGTATCGAATTTTTCTTAGAGTGTCATTAGAAATGGGGGATAGGGATTCCATTTGTTTTTTGGAGGGGGAAATCTTCATTTCGAGTCCTTTTCCCCTGGTTATACAATCTCTCTTTGAATAGGCATTGTACCAATTTAAAAAAGAACCTTGGATTTAAATCCGTTGGCTTCGCGGACTTTTTCATTTCTAAGTTCACTTTTTCAAGTGATTTTGTGGAGGGTGCTCATCTTCACGAGGAACATATTTTGGGAGTTATGTTTTTTTTCTTCTTCATTGTTCGTTTGCTGCCTTCTTATGGAGAATTATTTTTCGGGAGTTAAGCTTGCTCGGGGTTCAATATCCTTCTTTTGAAATGGGAGGGGGTTGGGTGGGTACCCTTTGAAGGTTATGCCTTTGGAGAGTGCGGTCATTGCTGTTTTTGGGTATCTTTCGATGTAGTGGGACAATATAATATGTGAATAAAAAGAGGAAGATATATATAGATTTGGGAAAGGATTAAGGTGAGTCTCTAACGGGAAAAACTTCCAAACTGTTTGAGAAGACGGCTCTTTAAAAAGTATGTTGTTCTTTAGTTTGAGGGAGAGCTTTGGGAACTGAAGTGATTTTTTTAATTTTTCCTTTTTTTTTAATTTATAAGTTTGTGCTCGAATGTATGTGGACTGCTGGTGCAATGTTATAACAAATTTCACACTTTCTGGCTATTATCAATAAAAAAGTTTTGTTTTTGATTGTGGTCTTCATTATGTAGGTACCCTAAGATGTCGAACGAGGATTTTGCTGAGGCTTGCCCTGTTTGTCGTTATAATTGCAATTGCAAAAGATGCTTGTGCTTAGAAGTACCGAGGAAAGTCTGTTTTGCAACTCACTGTCACTGGTTTTTACTGAGATATTGTAAGTTGAACGTAAATCATAATATGTTATTGGATGTTGCTGTAGGACATGGTGAGGCTATCTTTGGACTACAGCGACATTGAAAGAGTTCAACACTCCAAATATATTCTATACGAACTTCTCCCTTTTTTGAAACGATTCCATGAGGAGCAAATGATAGAGAAGGAGATGGAGGCTAAGATTCAAGGTATATTTCTTTGATTTAGTGCTAGGTGGGTTTAACAAAAAATACAAATATGTATATGTATTTTTTTATTGTACTATACCTCCGAAATTCGGTATTTAGAGATACACTTCTACCTACATGTTCATTAATTAGTGTTACCCCTCACACGCAACAAATAACGCATACTGTACAAGTGGGTTGATACACATGCGTGGTGGTGGGTGGTGGTGGTGTAACTCTAATCAATGAATATGTTGGGGTATCTCTAAATACCGAATTTTCTAAAGGGTTGAAGAAAAAAAAATACCTAAAAGTTTTTGTATGATATATGAATGTTCAAAAAGTTAAAGAAACATAATTTTAAACAAAGATTTGGGGGTTCATATAGAACATAGTGATGGGAGTCATCAATAAAGACTGAAATGATGGTTGTTAATGTGTTTTTGCTTGGATATGAACCTAATAGTTACTTGCTATTTTTATTGGAATCACGGTATTAGTGTTCATTTCCCCCCTCTTCCTTTTATTTTAAGACAAAGCGAAAGATCGCTTTTTGAGAGTTTAAGAGACATAGCATCTTGTCAAAGTTATATGAGAAAATCTATGCTAGTTACATGACCAACTTGTATGGTACGTATTTTTCTTAGGAGCATATACCAAATAGTCCCTCGAATATTTTTTAATACACGTTTAGTCCAAGCCTTTTTATTTGTTCCAAAAAGTCCCTCAACATGCCGCTCGCGCGGACTTTAAAAATAAGAGAATATTGCTTAAATGAGTGTTTGAGGGACTTTTTGGAACAAAATAAAAACGCTTGGACTAAATGTGTATTAAAAAATGTTTGAGGGACTTTTTGGTATTTGGTCCTTTTTCTTATGATAATAATGCTTAGAAAAATATCAGAAGTTAATTCTTCCTTACAATACCTTCTAGTGGTCCGTTGAACTAAAAAAGTAAAATAATATATAGAAGTTCTAATGATTGGTAAGCCACGGTGATATTTTCTATTTCACTTAATCTAAGGCTGCCCGTTTGATGGGCAGGTCCTCCTGATAAGGAGACGGGATAGGATAATTTTTATCCCATCCCATGTTTGGTGTTGTGGGATGATAATTAGGTTGAGATAATTATCCCGACTTTTGAGGAAGCCTCTTATCCCATTATCCCATGAGGTTCCTCACTTTTCTTGGAAACATTTCTTACCTATCCTCCAAGTATTGCATTCCATCGAAATAAGGAAAATTAAGAGAGTGCCTCGCCATCTTTTTCCACTCCCTTTTCCTACTTTTCATGAAAATGAATAGTTATTACAATCTTTTTCTCTGTAATTGAACGACACCATAAAAGTTATCATATAAAGTAGTTATATAGGTTGTTTCATATTCAATGTTTTCGTATTAAAGTGAAGTACAAAAATATAGGAGTTGTGAATTTTTCCTAGTTTGGTGTTTGTTTGAGCAGGATTATCAGTATCAGAGGTAAAACTAAAAGAGGCAAATTGCAAGAAGGATGGCCAAATTTATTGGTAGGTTTCCAAGAACTATCTCTACTAACCGTGTTGCTCTTTTCTTCGGTTTTGCACTATAAAGCACCGACACTCTACCAGGGACATGTACACACCTAGAGAGAATCTTAAATTTTCTTTTATTGCTCTCATCATGTTCAAAAACATTTTAGGGACTACAATGACCTGCAATAAAAACGAGCTCAAAATGTAATCTTTGTTGGTTGAAATGTGTTCTTTTCTAATTGAGAGGATGTAAGTATGATATTTTTTGAAACAATATTAATTGTGTATTTTAGTAATATATGGAAAAAATATGGGTTCTTTCGAGCTTTCCCCTTTTATGACCCCCACTTTTAAAAAAAATTCTAGCACAATCCATTTCTATTAACTCTCCATCCAATTAGTTAGTCATCAGTTGCTCTTGACAGTTTGAGTTTTTCCCCCATTTCTATTAACTCTACATGCAATATTTTGACAAATATGTATTAAAGTTGCAATTTATGAAGAAAAAAATTCAAAATTCGAAGCCTTTTTCGAACCCAGATGTCTCTGGGTAAATTGTATTGAATTCCCCTGGAATTACTTGGTAGATTTCTCCTATAAACTATTTTACCTGACGACCTATTGCAGTTTAGATTATGGTGTTAACAGAGGGTCTAAATGAACTTCAATACCCTCAAGTAAAGTCTGAATAAGTCGAAATAAACCAAGAGGGTGTAAATGGACTTATATACCCTCACTTTTTAATTCTGAATAGCAAATACACAGTAGCAAGCAACCTAATCTTATGACTGTACACTGCAAAAGGGAACTCTAATGATTTTGAAGCAACATTGGTTACATGTATATTTTCTGTGTGTATGTATATATACATATATAAGATATGAACACAATTTTGATCCACAAAAGTGTATTTCAATATGTTGGATTTTCAATTTGTGTATATACATCAGTTGGATTTCAGTTTTGGTTAATTTTTGGCATACCTGTTGAAATAGCCCTCCTGCGAAGTTACCATTTGAATGGAAATCCGAGGAAAACGGTAGCATTTCTTGCCTTCCAGAAAAGATGGGTGGTTGCGGTCGAGGCGTTTTGGAATTGAAATGCCTATTTTCAGAAAATTTTGTTTCGAAATTGTTAGCAAATGCAGATACAGGTGCACAAAAAATACCCCCAGTGTGCAAGAGTGATTACGTGGCAGAAACTCATCATATTGGGAGAGAGAATTTGCGGAAAGGCGCTTCTCGAGAATATGGCGATGATAACTATTTGTACTGTCCAGTTGCTAAAGATATTCCACCCGAGGACTTGAAGCAATTTCGGTGCCATTGGCTCAAAGGTGAGCCCGTGATTGTCGGTGATGTGCTTGAGACTACATCTGGCTTGAGCTGGGAACCGATGGTTATGTGGCGTGCATTTCGCCAGATGACAAACTCTAACCATTCTAAACTTCTGGATGTGACTACTATTAATTGTTTGGATTGGTGTGAGGTCAGTTTAGTTTTCTTTTGTAGTTTTATCCAAATATTTGAGAATTGGTTACACTGATATACTCACTCTGTCCTGAATTAATAGTCCAGCTTTATTTCCTTTTTAGTCGGCCCCAATTAATAGTCCTAAAAGGAATTTATGAAGGCGTTTACCCAATTGGGAGCGCAATAAATGTCTTTTATACTAAATTTTACAAATCTAGAAGCTTCGATAGAATACAAAGGCAAAATTATAAAAAGACTACACCCTAAGCCTAAAACACGGTATATTAAAAGGGAAATACAATGAATGATAAAATAACACAAAATCTAACAATTCTCCTCAAGCTCGTGCGAAGATATCAATGAATTCCAACTTCGCAATGGATGGTAGGAGAAGAGAAAGCCCGGGTCATTTGGTGAAGAAATCTAACGCCTGATTTGAAGAAGGGACAAATGTAGTTTGAATGATGCCAGACTTCGGTCTTTTCCGGATAAAGTGAATATTAAAATCCATGTCCTTTGTCCTCTCTTTAAACATGGAATTAGATGCAAGCATAATGGCTGGCCTATTATCACAAAATAACTCCGATGATCCTTCCTCCATAAAATCTTAACTCTTTGAAATGACCGGAGCTATAAAAGTTCACACGTTCCTTGAGCCATTGCACGGTACTCAGCTTCGGCTGAACAACGTGAAACAATCGCGTTCCTTTTGCTCTTCCATTAGATAAGGTGAGAACTATAAAACATATAAAATCCACCATAAAATGTATAAAAGCCTTAGGTGGAACGCCTATCTGTCTTAGTCTAAGACCCAACAGGATTCGCATTAGTGAAACACGAGAGGTATGTCCGACTCTTAAGGCATAAAAATGATTTGAGGTATTTCAAAATGTGTAGATAACATCCATATAAGCTGTTTAGGGAGCATGCATAACAAAAGTGAAATATGATCTTGTGTTGGTCAAGTGAACGAAGTGACCATCTAATCTTTGATAAGTTGATAGATTCAAAATCAAATCACTTGTTTCGGTGGAGAGCTTAAAGTTGAGATCCATAGGATTCAAAGTCGGACAAGAACCTTTGAATAAGATCCAACGTATACTGACGCAGGGATAAAGAGATCCCACGTCGATACCGAGCTATGAAGCACGGACTCGACACGTAATACGTGTTTCGACACGACACGCAACACGCGATACGTGAATTTCCCAAAAACTAGGATACGACATGCTAGGATACGTATAATAGACAATATATGTTAAAATATATAATATATATTTAAATATATATATTAATGAAATAAAATAGATTTTTTTCCATAAAATACATTATTAGAGCATTCTTAACATGAAATTATGAAAATGGACCATACAAAACAAAATTCAAAAACACTTTAACATTAAAAATCATACATAAGGTAGAATCACCATCACATAAGAAAAAAAATTAAAAAATAAAAAATAAAAAAAATAAAGGTGTCATTTTACGTGTCCCAACGTGTCGGCAACGTGTCCCAGCGTGTCGCGTGTCGGACTCGTGTCAAAGATGACTCGCGGCTTCCGGGTGAGTGTCGGTGCTTTATGGATACCGAGTCACCTTTGTCCAAAAAATGTACCAGAGTCGAGCAAAATCCTTCACATTAAACACCTCGCCAGTATCCCGCTTTACTTGGGCATACCCATCGTCATCATCGCTCGTAGTAATAATAATAATAATAATAATAATAATAATAATAATAATAATAATAATAATAATAATAATAATAATAATAATAATAATAATAATAATAATAATAATAATAATAATAATAATAATAATAATAATAATAATATCATCGACATAAACAAACAAAATGATTTATCTACCATTGGGTTGACGACAATAAAGACATGTATGATCCGAATGACACCGAGTAAACCCCTATGAAGCACGGGCTTGACACGTAATACGGGATACGACTCGATTCGAGATACGGGATACATGATTTTTCCAACATGTAGGATACGTATACGCTAGGATACGTTAAATAATTATTATTTTATTTTATTTATATTAATGATAAACTTGATAAAATGAAACTAAAGCATCAAACACCATTATATTAAAGTGCTCAAATATGATGATTGTTGTTACCAAACAAACACCATTACAATAAAACATCATTAACATAAAAGGTTGTTCCACATCATCAAGTATCTCAATCACTAAGTAGACCCAATATCAACGGCATCATCATCTTTGTCAACCACATCATCAAGTACCATAAAAAAGGATTCAAACAGTGGGATGTGAAAACAATTAAAGAAAACAATACAGTTAAAAACAAAGATAAAAAAAAGAATGAAAACATAAAAAACAGTTAAGATAAAAATAAGAAAACAATACAACACAAGCAAATAATGAAAAATAAACAACACAGTTAAAAAAAACATAGTAAAGGAAGAAAAAGAATTAAAGAATGAAAAACAACACAGTTAAAAAAATAAAAATAAAAGTATCCTAAAAACGTATCCTAACGTATCCCCGCGTATCCCAGCCATTTAAAAAATAAAAAAAATTGGATACTCTAGGATTCGTGTATCCTAGCGTATCCTAACGTATCATGTATCCTATACGTGTCCAACAAAAATTCGCGACCTCCCGAGAGTATCCTTGCTTCATAGGTAAACCCCAAGGAGAGAACCACCTCACTGAACCGGCTAAACCAAGAAAGAAATTTTCGAAGACAACTTTCTCGGTAGACTCCTCATCAGGCTTGAAAACCCGTAAGAGGGTCATAGAGATTGTCTCAGAGAGATCCCCATGGGTCATTCTTGGCGTCTAACTGATGTTGTGGCCTATAGTGGAAGCCGCAAGAGAAATCAACTGGCGAAGTAAGCTTTGCCTCCAGGGCATAAGGTAGCACCAAAATCCTTCTTAAGAACCACGATAATTCTTTAGCCACCAACCTTGCATTATAGCGATTGAATACTTTATGCTGAAGACCCATTTGCATTCAATTGTCTTCTCCCTGGGAGGTAAAGATACAAGGTTCGTGTGTACCGTTATGCTCCAAAGTATCCATTTCCACTTTCATGGTAACCGCCCATTAAGGGTTCAAAGCCTTAAACACAAATCAATGAATGGAGATAGAGTCAAATTGGCTTAATAAGACTAAATAGATACCCAAAAACCTATCATGTGAAAAATGCTGGGAAATAGGATAATTAGTACTACCATTAAAATTATATCGGGAAGGGGGTGCTGAATACGAAAAGGGTGACTAGAATTAACATCAGATGTAGAAGGTGGTAAAGAGGATGGAAAGCTACCTTAGTCCGAATAATGAACTGAGGCGGTCGAGGGCGACGAGAGTACACCTCCAAGGTAGGCTCCTACAAGGTAGGAGGATGAGCTTCAAAAAAGAGAGAGAGAGGTCGAACAAGTGTTGAAACCTCCTACTCGAGATATGGAGAAAAGATCCAGTAAGTTATTTATCCCCTATAGAAAGGGACATTCTTATGAAAACTAACATACAAATGTGAGCATTATAAGGCCTTCTATAGCCTGGAAAAGAACCGAAATTTAGAAGTTATGTCTTTGTTCACCTTTGGACACGGGCATAAAAGGATTTCATGCATGTAAGGTGGCCATAGTGATTATAAGAGGAAGGCCTGAATCGATACGAGATCTATGGCAATTTCACCTCCAACTGACAGAGTTGTAGGCCTTTTTTGAGTAAATAATAATCAAGAATCAGGATGCCACATTGGAATGCGTGCTCTTTTTGGCATATCACAATAGAGCTATATCAAGGTGGAAGCGACCGTCACGCCTGGTCTTCTTCTAACGATGACTTTTTGGACCACCAATGCAAATAAATGCCCCTTTTATCCTTTTCATATATAGGTAGATTGTTTCGAGCAAGCTCTAATGTGAAATGACTTTCACATAGCTCATTGCTTCTTGCCTTATATTATAATCTTAGTAAAACAACCTTTCGCCTTTTGAGGAGGTATAAAACAAGCAACCTTACGAGCCAACTCACCCAGCCATGATGCCTGACAGAAGAGTGCGAGCCCATGTTTTTTGGCTCCTTCGTGGCTCGAAAGTTCGCTTCAAATGACTAGCCTCTACCGCTAGATCTTGGATTTGGAAAAGGGCTGGCACTTCATCTATGGGAGTCACAATTGACTCTATTCATTATTATGGATAACCGTAGAGGTGTCTGTCCTTAAGATATTTACAAAGGATGATCGACTTTCAGTCAAAGCAGGCCTATCACTGGTAGGATGTGCTTCACGAATTGAATTTGAACCAATATCATGCTACTTTCCTTTCAGTAAATCGCGAGTGGGTCTGTCTAGAGCGCCTAGATAGTGAAAGTTTATCCTTTTGCGACGTTGGTTATAATCCTTATATCAGTCGGGAAGGAGAAGTGTCCTCTCCTATATGCTTCACACATGAAGTTTGTCTTCTCCCTTACATGAGTGTTAAATGTGTTTGGTTATCGAGTCATAACGTCTATTACCCCTAGAGATCAATGACTACTCTACAAAAAGACACCTAATGGCTTTATCTTCGAGTTTGTGCTGAGTGGGATTGATGGAAATGGGTCATATTAGGGTTTATTTGTCATTTTAATATTTTTCATTAGTTTTCCTTTTATTTTAGTTCTTTTATTTTCTTTTAATCCTTTTAATTGGTCTCCAACCATGTTTGGGGCTAATTATGTATATTTTTCTTAATGATTGTCCTTTTTAGTCTTTAAGGTAATTACTTGGCTAACAAGTAATTCCCACATTATAACACCTGTGTATTCCTCATTTGGAGATAGCTTCCATATTGAATATAAGAAATTCTTTGTTTCTCTCTCTAGAAATTGTATTGGTTTTGTTTTTTTGCCATTAACGTGTAGTTTACGCCAAATTGGTATCAGAGCGAGGTGTCGTTCCCCCGATTAGTGTATTGGTGTGTAGTTATCAACAAATCGTACACTACTTTTCAATGGCCCCAAAGAAAGCGAATTGATTTCAAGACAAGATTAATCAAGGATTGAGAAGAAGTCGTTAAGAATTGAAGGAAAAATTAGAGGAATTATCACAACAACAAAAACAAACTCTAGAAATCAACAAGAAATGTGATGCCCTCTTACAACAGCTCTCTTCCAAAATTCAACCTCCCACCACCACAAATGACCCACCGGAATCAATCTCCCGAAGACCCGAAAAGGAGACCATTACCGAAAATTTGGCACACAATGATGGGCAAAAATTGACGCCTCCCTGAATGGAAATTCCGTCCTCCCTGGGCTCGGCCGAACAGTGGCTTGTTCTGGTTGTCCCATCGCAACTGAATTTTCCGGCCACCTCGGGAATGACGGAATTTCCGACCCAGCCCTTTTCTTGAAGTTCCGACCTAGATCTGAATTCCGGCCCTGCATGGTTCTGAAATTTTTTGGCCCCGGTGAAACCTTTGAGTCCCTCGGCAGAAATTCGACAACCCTATCCCTCGGAAATTCAGGCATACCACCATCGGGAAATCAGACGGCATTGCCCTCCCGTTTCAAATTGAAGAATTCATGGAAGGAGGCCTAGCCGCGTTGTCGTTTACCCTTCAAGTTCGAGGAAGAACTTTTTTGAAGCCGTGGAGAATGATAGAAATGGGTTCATATTAAGGTTTATTAGTCATTTTAATATTTTCCATGAGTTTTCCTTTTATTTTCTTTTATCCCTTTTAATTATTCTCCAAGTATGTTTGAGACTAATTAGGTATATTTTTCTTAATGATGGTCCTTTTTAGTATTTTAGGTATTTACTTGGCTAACAAGTAATTCCCACCTTATAAATACCCATGTACTCCTCATTTGGAGATAACTTCCATCTTGAATATAAGGAATTCTTTGTTTTGCGCTTTAGAAATTGTATTGGTTTTGTTTTTTTGCCTTTCACGTATAATTTACGTCAGGGATTATGGCCATGAACAAAACAAGTACACCTAAATACATGAGGAAGAATATGGAATAGAGTGCTATCAGTTTGAAGACACTGAAGGCCACCTTATTACCAAAACCTAACTCGATGTGATATTTATGATAAAAGCGGCGTTGATGAAAACAAGGTGACATTAATAACAATCGCATGCTAACGGTAACCAGAAAAGAAGACCAACGACTAGGAATTCCCCCTATTTATCATAATTAATCAAATAAAAAATATTAGGAGCACGACTCATATATGGTATAACTAGTTCTAGGATGCTTGGAAAACACACACTTTCACATAAAAACCTTTTTTCCTTACAAGCTTGAGAAAGAGATGGAAATAACATAAGTACTAAAAATTGACATGCCTTAAATGAGCCTGCCGCGTATGCAAGATCCTAAAGAGACACATCATAGGAAATGGAACTAGGCAAGATAGAAGCACCAATACTAGATGTGGGAAGCTGCGATGGAGAATCCCTAAAAAAGTACAACCCTTCGAGCTCATAGCTTATGCCTAGAATCCTCCTCGAACTGAGATTTTGAAAGAGACAACTGGTAGGTAAGAACACAATAGCACAATTGAGATGTTTACAAGTTGACTAACATATAAGAGATTAAAAAAAATTAGGCACATGCAAAACTGTGGAAAGAGTAACACTAGGAGACAAACACACGTCCCCTTTGCTACGGATATGCGAAGGGGAACCGTTTGCAAGATGAACTTACGAACAAAATAGATTAGTGGGTGAGGGAAAAAGGGATGACTCACTTGTTATGTGATTAGTGGCTCCAGAATTCAGAATCCATAACACGTGGTCTTCGTGGCCCTAATGTGAAAAACAAAGGGGAAACTTGAAGCAATGATGGGCCGAGCATAGGGATCCGACCTTAGTGGTGAGAGAACTCATATACTGCCAAACTAACACTCTAGCTAACTAAGATCAATCAATGCAGGCGGAGCAACAAAAACTGGAGGAAGTGCCATTGAAGGACAAGTGTCATCAACAACATCAACCATATTAGATTTGCTTTCGCCATCAAGTAGAGGCGGAAGGAACGAGACCATGACACACATTCAAGAGGACACTTGTAACCCGTTGTGTTGGGGTATGTTGTGCCAACGAGAAAACTCACTTCCACTACCTAAATCGCCCATAATATAACAAGTGACTGAATTGGTTCATAAAGATCTAAAAAATACCGAAAAATACGACGGGCACTACGAATAATGAATACGAAGCAAGAGATCACTAACAAATCAGTCGGAGACACGACAAATAAGCCAAGACTATGTCAAACACACCGAGAACCCCAACAATAAAGGAACAAAAACTCCTTAATTCATAAAAAACACCAACCCCAAAGAGAGTGAAGAAATAGGGTTTGACCCTAAAACAAAGAGTAGCAAAGGCTACTATAAATTTTTTTGCCTCAAATTACCCTCTTACAGTCCTAACGAGGATGGACGGTATTTATGATGAACAGTATTAGTGAACAATACTTATGGTTAGGTCTGTGGAGGAAGGGTACGTAGAGAGAGAGATCTGAACCAAAAAGGAATATGTGAAGGCTTACTAATTGGGAGCCCAATAATTGTATATATATACTAAAATGTTACAAACCTAGAAGGTTCGTAGAATACAAAGTAAAAAATGTAAAAGGACAAGACAGCCTAAGCCCAAAATGAAGGTAATAATACTGGAAAATACAATTAATGCTAAAATAACACGAAATCCAACAGTCCCATGTTTCTGAAAAAATAGTATACAAAACTAACTGAGATTACAAAGTTACCCATCCGAACAATCTTCATTAGAGAACAACGATCTGACTGGTATTCAAAATTTTTAGTAGGATAAATTTGGAAAGAAAATTTACTTAAAATGTTTCACTTTCGAACTTCAACTATCAATTTGGAATGGAGCGAGTGTTATTTATAATTATTCTAGTTTTGGCATAGGTAGACCAATCTGCTTTAGGATAAGCATAACTATCCTTGTGGTCTCTATCATACACACGAGGTTGCACTATCTTTAAATGCTAATTATTTAGCCAGTGTGTGGAGTTAGAGAACAAGAAGTCTATCACGAGTTAGAGAACAAGAAGTCTATCACTGTCTGAAGTGTCAAAAATTGCCCCCTTGGAATTTTACTGGATCAAATTCTTCTTTATGCAGTGTCTGCATAAACAATTTCAAAGCTTGCTTTAAATCTGGATAGTATAAACTAAATTAAAATGTCAAGATGCAGAATTTTATTGAAAGAGAAAAGGTGCATAAAGAAATGCAGCGGAATATGAATATGCTCTAGTTTGTAACCTATTGAATGTCCATTGATCGAGGTGTTTTTTTTTTCTGCAAGAGGGTAGCCTCATTCACATTGCATAGTTTTCTACATCAATTTGCCCAAGATTCTTTAACAACTGAAGACCGATTTGGTACAAAATCAACAATTAATATATGCGCATATAAGCCTAAGTAAACCCGATCGGTTTTCAATTTCAAAGCTCGGTGTTCAAATTATATATTTATAAAGATGGATCTCATATGTATAAAATGATCTTGAAAAAGAGATACTGGAAAAATTGGGTCCCGATACAAAAAAACCTTTGAAATAGGACTTATTACTATAAGCAAAACTCTATGGCCTTACGTAAATACTTAGTATGCCTAAAATTTTATTACACCTTTTTTTACATGTAAAACAATGCTCCATACAGGAAAAAATAAAGATAAATTCTACATTACTCAATCTAGATTCCTCATAAAAAAAAATATAATACTCAACATAGAGAAGAAGTAGAAATATGAACTTTCAATTGGACTAAATTTTTGAAAAACTACCGAACTCTTCCACTTGATGCCCAAAAGAGCCCTGCCTCATTGCTTTTCATATGTTCTTTCTCCCGTCTCTTGTTATGTATTAAATTCCTTAGTTATTATAATTTTTTCTCAGTTCTTGTTATTTGTATAGCCTTCCTAATGTTTGTAGAACCTTCTGCACTAGCGTGGTCGAACTGAGTAAACAAACTATGTCAGCTGGATTTAGCGCATTTGATTGTAGGAAATGGCTTTGGAGGTTCCTCTTAGAACAAGATTCCCTTTGGTGTTCAGTTATTAGAAGTAAATATGGTATTCATGATAAAATTCTCCGAAATCCTTGGAAGTTGATCTCCCATGGCTTGGAATCCTTGGAAATTATTTCTCCCATGATTTGGATTCTAAGGTGGTGGAAAGGGGTACCCTCTGAAATCCTTGGAAGTTTATCCCCCATCATTTGGGATGTGCCACAAATGTTCTTGTTTTATTGTTGGGAGATAGGGGACTGTTCTTTGTGTTGTTTATTCCCTAGACTTTATAGGATATTTTTGTGAATCTCATCACTCGATCTATAGTGTTGTTTCTTGAAATGTGAACTCATCATTTTTTTGTATCTTTACATTTAGGAGAAATTTGAAGGATAGTTTAATTGAGGGGTATTCTTCGCCATGTGATTCTCTTCACAAAAGTGTTTTTTTAGCGTGTGGGAGTGGGGGAATAATATATGTGCTGATTTTTGTTGCAAATCATACTTCAATATTCTTGTGAATTCCCCATCCTTTTCAATTTTTGAGCCGTATAAGATGATTTGGAATGTTTCAAAAGTTCAATTTTTTCCTTGGTTGTTGGCAGCTTAGGGGAGGGTGAACACTTTGTGATATTTCCCAAAGAAAAGACCCCATAATTATTTGTCACCATATTGGTGCATGATTCTATTGATCATCCATTTGCTTTGCTTCGTTCGGAATTCTCTCACACCATTTACTGAAAAGTGTTTTAAGGGGTTGATTTGGTGGGAGCTTTCCCACAGATTGAAATCTTTTTTGCACCATAACTTGAAATTCTAGGAGAAATAAGAGAAGGCCAAATTCTTGTGCAGGTGTAATATCATGGATCTTATGTGGACTTTTGGTTAGAAAGAAACTACAGAATATTGGATAAAGTAAATTTATGGAGAAAAGTTGGCTTTTCTACTGTTTGCAATTTAGTTTTCCTGAATATTTCTGTTGTTTCCTTTGTGAAATGCTACAGCCTATGTTTTTTTTTCTTGTAGCTTTTGGTCTGGTCCGCTCCTTCCTATAACCTCTTACTTAATTCTAATAAAATTTCTCTGTTTCCAATAAAGTTATGTACCGGCAGTGCCTATACTCACTTTAGTGTCTTAGTCCGGAGTTCCTTTATTAATTTATTTATAAATATTTGGTCCTTATCCTTGTTGCTTGTTTTACATCATACATACACACACACACATATATAAAATATTTTTTTAGCGAGTGTAGGCTAAAATTGATCATTTCTTGTGATGACATGCAGGTAGATATTAATATATGCAGATTTTTCAAAGGTTATTTGGAGGGCCAATTTGACATTGAAGGGTGGCCTCAGATTCTTAAGCTAAAAGACTGGCCCCCATCTAGTTCATTCGAGGAGCGTTTGCCACGTCATTATGATGAGTTTATCAGTTGTTTGCCCTTCAAGGAATATACACATCCTCAATATGGCTTCCTAAATCTTGCTGTCGAGTTACCTATCAAATCTTTAAAGCCGGACATGGGGCCAAAGTTGCATATTGCTTATGGAGTTGCTCAGGAGCTGGGGTGTGGAGATTCTATAACCAAGCTTCGTTATGCCATGTCTAATGTGGTATGATTTTTATTTTTTGTTAATTTCTAAATATTCTTTTGTTTAGATCATTGCTATACGATTTCTGTAGATGGTAGAATTCTTAGCTTTTATTTGTTTTTTATATTTGTCAAGCATTTTTTGAAGGTTTAATGTTGGTTTATATATTCAATCTCTCAAGTCATGCATGAATCCTCAACTCATTCTCATGAATGAAGGCATACGTTAGGTATAATTTATAAATGAGAGAATGCATGAGTTTTATAGGCACCAAGGAACTATTGCCCAAGTTACCCTGAATGGAAATATGCTAAACTACTCTCATATGATATTCCTAATATTCTCTTTTAAATAAAGGCAAGTACAAGTAAGTTAGATACAATTAGAACTCTTTCCACTTGGCCCGACAACACACCTGCTATTTACAATATTCCTCGGATTGGACAAAGCTCGATCGAAGCTTTTTTTTTTGGGTGGTGGTGGGGATTGAAATTGACTGTGTCACAGAAGCTTGGGACGATATTTCTGGCACTTTACTTTCGGCCACATATTGAGAATCGGGACCAAGTCTATAACTTTCCACTTTACTGAAATCAACACTCACATGTTAAGCACAATCGTAGTTGTCAAATCGTGAATCGAAAACCCTATGTGAATCGAATAGGTATAAAATGTTGAAAATGTAATAAATAATATTTAAATGCATAGAGAACACATTATAATATGTAATAAAATAAAACATAGGTTAAATTACACCAACTCCCCCTGAACTATCTCGCGTTTACGGGTTACCCCCTGAACTATTTTACCCGATAAAATCCCCCCCCCCCCCTAAACTATCAACCCGTTACAAATAAACCTAGATGGGTTTCTGGGTTTTTTTAATGCAAATCGACTAAAATACCGCTGGAAAAAACCTAAACCCATAAACAACAAAACTAATGTAAAAATAATGGGAACAAAAGAACCAGACCATCTAAAACCATTCAAACCCGATTGCTCCCTCTCCTGCACTCCTCCCACATTCACCCGATACCACCCCATAGTCCATTCACCTTAAAACCACCCCTCTTATTCTCCCACCTCCACCCAAAACCTCCCACAGCCATCCAACCATTATCGAGCCAACCATCTACCAACACATCTTCATCACCCACCACTTCAACCATAACCCACCACCTCGCACACCCCCAACCTATCGAACCTCACTGGAAACCCCAACAACACCCACTACTTCTTTCTCTGCATTTAATTGAAGAAGAAAATGGAGAGAGGGATTGCCCCTTACTTCGATTGTTTTTTGTTGGCGAACTAGAAAAGGGGCATGGACCACTGGTGGGTGGTCCGGTCATTCCCCATCTCTCACGGGTCTGATTCCATTTTATCTCTCTATTTTCAAACCGATTCTATCGATTTGCGGTCGGTGCCGGGTTGGTTTGCGGTGGTTTGGGAGATGGTGGAGGGCTAGTCAGTAGTGGTATTTGTGGTTGTCGTGTGACACCCCGACTAATTAAATACCGGGTAGCTACTCCTTTATTAAATCAATACAAAATGTCAAGTTGATTCAGTTAATAGCATCACTGTCGAAAACATTTTAAAGATTACTAACCACCTAGTATTTAAAAAGTAAGTTGCCAAATTTTAAGTTATCTGATTAACATGCAAAAAGAGTAATGGAAGTACAACATAAAACCATTCACCATAACGAAGTAATGAAATAACCAACAATAGTAATAAGTCCGGAGGAAAACTCCTCACAACAATCCCACAAATAAAAATAATAAGACAAGTCTGAATTCTGAATTAAGTACATGCCCGAATTCTGAATAACTGAAATAAATGAAATGCCTCTAAAAGAAATGGGCGACATGCCCTACAACTGATAAATACTGAGTATAGAGTCAAGATATATGAAGCGTCTATAATCAATGTCCTGTAACTCCCACAAACCGCTACAGCTCGTCACCTGAATGAGGATCCTAAGCATGGTGTCCTTGTGGCTGGGCACCTAAAATGGTTTTTACAAAAAGATAGATTTGAAAGCAAACGGGTCAGAGCCCGAATGTGGAGAGTATTTTAAAAACAGCAAGTGCTTTAATAATAATTAAAACAAGGAATGCAAGATACATGTTAGGACGTGCTCTCACATGAAATGCTCACCTCTCGTCTAACTGTGCACTCCTAAGGTTCCTGTACCCATTCATGTGTTTTCTCATGACTATCTAATTTCAAATAGTTTCTAACACTCCTACTCGGTTCACGTTTAATTTCCAACCGTTACAATTAAATAGAGAGTTCTACTTTAATTCTCGGATTCCCAATTATTAACAAAACCATTTATTGATACATGTCCCCTTTTATCTTTTCATAATATTACAATTAATATACCCACAATTAACATAGCAATTTCTTCTTCCTTTAACCGTATATTATTCACATCATAAATATATAATACAAGCACCCCGAGGCTAAGCTACGGTGCACACATACTCTGCTATCCACCCCGGTACATCACGTACATAAGGATTACAAATTCCGAATCTCTCAGGAATTGTTGGAATAAACACCACACACAAAACTGGAGGCGAACATAATTCAACATATCCATGGTCACGTACATACCTACGCTCCATAGTCAGCTGGCTTATTAACTCACAAATAAGTCGTTCTCTTGAACTATGTCCTTGAGGTACCAATCTAAATCCGGGCAACACAAGGATAAGAAGGCCCTAAGCGAACGTAACCTCCCGTGATAGCAAGTATGGTAGGTATGTCATACATATAGAAAACATATACTAAGCATCACACATCTTAGATAATTCAATATTAATAAAGGTATACTCTACATCTTTATACCATTATTCCAAATTTGTATATTTTACGTCTCCCGATAATATAAAAGTTAAACTGTCGACACGTCTCACGTCTTAGTTTCTTATACTTAAAACCTATCTAAAATATATTATTAAGTTCCTATTATTCCCACGTATAGCATCTTTAATCCTAAGGTCCTTACTTCTGCCCCAAACCTCATTTCATCAAAGTATTCAAATTTACACTATTAACCCAAATATTTACTCACTTATCGAATTTCATTAGTTTTAGAAAAATTCCTCAAATTAAATTCTAATTAAGGTCCAAATCTCATAACCAAGCCTACTGGTCTTCCTTAAGGTTAAGGGTATTCATATGGTCTCCAACAATATTAATCAAGGGTTAACATCATTAAAATTTAAATAGGGAAAAACTTTACTCATTCTGGGAAGGTCGATCGATCGACCTTTTCTTTTGGATCGATCTATGGTGGTCGATCGATCGACTGATGAATGTCGATCGATCGATTGCACCAGGTATGGTTACGGACTGCTTCATTTTGCAGTTTACAAATCAACCCAAAACATACTTTTAATGCATGAATCTCTAATATAACGTTATAGCATCATCATATAACCATCCTACAACATTAATAACGTTCTAAAACCAATAATTCATCATTCAAGGGCTTTGTATAAATCAAATCTTCATCAAGAATTCCAGATTACTATTTCTTTCAAGAACATTAATAAACTTCTTCAAAAATCCGTTTTTAAATCATCAAGGGTCATAATTCTGAGTTCATAATTCGTCCAAATTGTTACTACATGCAGTCCCTAACATAATTCATAGTTTTAAACTTCCAATTCATGGGTCTATATCATCTTCCAAGATAAATCCGATAATTCCTAAACATGGAAAAGAATAGCTTTGAATCAATTGTAATTAAACCACTTGCCTTAATCTTTCTCTGAATTTGATGTTGAATCTTGAAGGCTAAGTTGTTCTCCCTCTCTCCTTCTGCAGAATTCTCTTCTCTCTCTCTACAAGTTTCTCTAAGGATGATGACAATGGAGGTGTGGTTGGTTTTTGGTAAGTTAAGACTATTTCTTAACTTCTCCCGTAGCCCATTAAGTTCCTTAGTGTAAGTAGTGGGTTTAGTGGATAAAGAAAGAGTCAGATTTTTATCTCTTATTCTCGTGGGTTTTAATTCCCAGATTTTTGAAATTACTAAAATGCCCCTATAAGTTACCGGTATGGTCCAATAATGCCCCGGAACCCAAACTTAACCCCCGGCTAGTGTTTTCTGACTATTTCGACCCTTCCGGACGCGTTGGCGCACTCAAAATGACCATACGGGTGATAAAAATAAAATTCACTTTTTAATTCAAATAATTATATTCCTGACGCGACTGTCACGCGCATCCCAACAAAGTTTCCCAAATTACCGTATTTCAATCTCGCGACAATTTCAATATTTCCAATATTCATATATTGCCAAGTATACACATTATAATCAAATACTAACTCACATCTCGTTAATATTTTTATCCGTATTAATTTCCAATTAATACACATTTAATTCAATTAATCCCCAAAAATAAATATCATGAAAATACGGGGTATTACATACTTTCCCCCTAATAACTGAATTTCGTCCCGAAATTCAGAACTAGAAAGTACCTGGTAAGAACAACTCCGAATAACGTTCGCGCATCTCATCCTCGCGCTCCCATGTGGACTCCTCGACATTATGATGTCGCCACTGAACACGCACTAACGGAAGGATCTTTTACCACAGTTTCCGCTCACTTTGGTCCAAAATAGCAATCGGCCCCTCCTCGTAGGAGCTATTGGGCTGGAGATCGATGTCCTCCAAAGCAATATAAGAATGAGCCAAATCATCTCTAAGATATTTCCTTAATGAGGAAATATGAAACACATCGTGAATCCGATGCTAATGCTCCGGTAATTCAAGCCTATACGCAACCGGCCCAATCCGCTCAATAATAGGGGATGGTCCCACATATCTCGGTGCTAACTTCCCTTTCCTTCCGGAATGCATAATTCTTTCATCGGAGATACTCTGAGCAAAACCTGATCCCCCACTGCAAATTCCCTGAAGAATCTCTTCGCATCAGCATAGCTCTTCTGCCGATCCTGAGCTACCCGAATGCGACTCCGTATCAATTCCATCCTTGCCGAAGTATCCTGAATCACTTCCGGCCCAAGTAGTTTGTTGTCCCCCACCTCCAACCAACATGCTGGGGGAAGACAAGGTCTACCGTACAACGTCTCAAATGGAGCCATGACAATGGTGAACTGGTAGGAGTTGTTGTAAGAAAACTCCACCAGTGGAAGATACTGCTCCCATCCACCCCCAAAGTCAATGATACTCATATGTAGCATGTCCTCCAACATCTGGTTTGTACGCTCAGTTTGCCCATCGGTATGCGGGTGATACGTCGTACTCAACCGCAATTCTGTGCCCATGGCCTCCTGAAAACTCTCCCAAAACCGTGAAACAAATATCTTGTCTCGGTCAGACACGATATTTATGGGCACACCGTGAAGTCTCACTATCTCTAAAATGAAGAGCTGGGCATACTGTCTCGCAGTGTAGTCTGTCCTTATGGGTAGGAAATGAGCGATTTTGGTCAACCTGTCCACAATTACCCAAATGGAGTCATGACCTCTCTGTGACGTAAGCAACCCCGTTATAAAGTCCATGGAGATGCTCTCCCACATCCACATCAGGACCTCCAATGGCTGTAGAAGTCCTGCCGGTCTTTGATGATCCACTCTAACTAGCTGACAAGTGGCGCATTTTGAAACAAACACGGAAATATCTCTCTTCATCCCGCTCCACCAATACTGTCGCCTCATGTCTTGGTACATTTTGTCCCCTCCGGGATGTACCACGAACCGTGAGCCGTGCGACTCTGCCATCACCTCGTGCCGCAATTTTTCCCCTTCCGGAACTACCAATCTCCCATTGAAGCGTAATCCCCCGTCTGAGCTAACAGTATAGGACTCTGCTCCCTCTGCTAGTAATCGAACTATCTGCTCCTGACAGAACGAATCTTTTGCCTGTGCCTTTACCACCTTCGTGACAATTTGCGGTGTAACGGTCATCACAGAAATGAATGATCGGGCCACTGCATCCTGGTGTCCCAACTCCTTCCACTTGGCCTTCCACACCCCTGCCACCTCATCTACTGGCCTACGGCTCAACGCGTCTGCCACCACGTTAGCCTTCCCCGGGTGATACTGGATATCGAATTGATAATCTTTCACGAATTCAAGCCACCTCCGTTGTCGCATATTCAACTCCTTCTGCATGAATAGGTACTGTAGGGACTTGTGATCCGTGAACAATCGAAACTTCTCCCCCAAAAGGTAACGTCTCCAAATCCGAAGGGCAAATACCACTGCCGCTAACTCCAAGTCATGGGTGGGGTAATTCTTCTCGTGAGGCTTAAGCTTACGGGAAGCATAAGCTATGGTCTGAATTTCCTGTTGTAATACACCTCCAAGTCCTTGTAAGGACGCATTGGTGTACACTAGATACTCATATCCCGGTCTCGGCAATGCTAACACAGGTGCTGAGGTTAACTTGTCCTTCAACTCATCGAATGCCAACTGACAGGCATTACTCCAAATGAACGGCACACCTTTTCGAGTTAGATGTGTCATGGGACTCGCTATCGTGGAGAAACCCCGAATAAACCCCTTGTAGTATCCTGCTAAGCCCAAGAAACTACGAATCTCTGTCAGTGTCGTGGGTTGTCCCCACTCCCTCACCGCGGATACCTTCCCCGGATCAACAGATATTCCCCGGTCGGAAATAATATGTTCCAAAAAAAAAACTGGACCTCCTTCAGCCAAAACCCGCATTTCTCATACTTTGCATACAACTCGTTCTGACGTAGTGTCTGTAAAACTTGCCTCAAATGCTCGGCATGCTCCTCCTCTGTCTGGGAGTAAACCAGAATATCATCGATGAAGACAATGACAAATTGATCTAGGAAATCCCTGAACACTCTATTCATCAAGTCCATAAACACTGCTGGAGCGTTGGTCAAACCAAAAGGCATAACCCGAAACTCGTAAGAACCATATCTCGATAAGAACGCAGTCTTCGAGACATACTCCTCCCTGATACGCAACTGATGGTATCCCGATCTCGAATCAATCTTCGAGAAGAAAGAAGCTCCTCTCAACTGGTCGAATAAGTCATCGATTCGAGGCAACGGATACTTATTCCGTATCGTGACCTTGTTCAACTCTTGGTAGTCCACACACAATCTCAGTGAACCATCTCTCTTCTTCACGAACAACACAGGGGCACCCCACGGTGAAGTACTCCTCCGTATAAACCCCTGACTCAACAACTGCTCAATCTGATCTCGTAGCTCTCGCATCTCTGCCGGAGCCATACGGTACGGTGAGCGCCATAGATCTCGTATCTGGTAATGAGTCTATGACAAAGTCTATCTCACGACTGGGGGGTAATCCAAGTATATCCTGAAATACCTCGGCAAACTCTCTGACAACCGGGATCGAATCTAAAGGAATCACAACCACCTCAGAGGTATCCTCCTCTATGTAGTACAAATGAGTGGACGATCCTCCCTCGGGACGAGGCATTGCCACCAAAAACATCCCCTCCAGGGAATAGCAAAGATAATACTCCTACTGAAACAGTCAATCATGGCTCGGTACGCAACAAGCCAATCCATACCAATAATGGCATCATACTCGGTCATCTCTAATACTAACATATTTGCAGGTAATATCAATTTACCAATCTCTACTCCCACTCCCCGGCATATAAAGAAAATAAGTGACCCACTCCCCAAAGGTGAGTCTACACACGTTACAGTGCTCAATACTGTGGTTAGTAACCCTAAGGTCTTCGCATAATATGTAATTATAAAACAATTGAGTTATCCCAGTAACAAACAAAGTCCAACCCAAAAGTCTTGTGGATAGAAAACATACCCCAAATCGCGGGTGGTGCCTGTGGGGCGGCTGCCCGGTTGATATTATAGATATGTCTGTACTGTAACTGCCCCTGCTGCACTGGAGCTACAGGAAAAGTTGTTAGGGCTAGTACTTGAGCTGGTGCTGGGAGGGCAGCGTGAAACATAGGACTCTGCAACTCCTGTCGGACACCCTGTTGCTATGGGGTCCTGCCCCTATCTGGATAATCCTGGCGTTTATGGCCATCTTTGCCACATATGAAACATCGGCCTTTGAAATTACTCCCCTTCTGACCCTGCTGTTGACGGTGTCGGTCTTGCTGACTTGGGACCTTATTCCCCTTTCGAAATTGCTTCATCTTACCACGTTGTTGATTAGAACTGACTCGGTCTTGGGTAGTTTGTTGTCGCAATTTCGGGGTCTTCGCACATTTTTCAGCTTTATTCACATGCATCTGGCTAACCTCTCTAGGTCTTTTGCCTCTTTTAAGTTTTATGCGGCGTTCTTGGTATTGTAGAACTGTAGTGGTAACTGCTTGTGCCACGATACCTGCTAACTCAACGGTTGATATTCTCTCTGGAGATACCTGAGGTGTGAGTCGATCTTGTCCATTGACTCCCTTAACCGTTTTAGCTAGTTCTTCAGGACGGTCCATCTGAAAATTTAAGTAAATTTGGATGAGTTCATCATTCAAATAAACAAATCGCGGAAGTACGAATTCCCAATGTATAGAGATTAATACAACATTCCTAGTATTAGGGCTCTATATCAAAGAAAGCTCAGCGGAAACATAATAAGTCGTACAGAACCTAAAGGACACTAGAACCTGATGCTCTGATACCACCTGTGACACCCCGACTAATTAAATACCGGGTAGCTACTCCTTTATTAAATCAATACAAAATGTCAAGTTGATTCAGTTAATAGCATCACTGTCGAAAACATTTTAAAGATTACTAACCACCTAGTATTTAAAAAGTAAGTTGCCAAATTTTAAGTTATCTGATTAACATGCAAAAAGAATAATGGAAGTACAACATAAAACCATTCACTATAACGAAGTAATGAAATAACCAACAATAGTAATAAGTCCGGAGGAAAACTCCTCACAACAATCCCACAACTAAAAATAATAAGACAAGTCTGAATTCTGAATTAAGTACATGCCCGAATTCTGAATAACTGAAATAAATGAAATGCCTCTAAAAGAAATGGGCGACATGCCCTACAACTGATAAATACTGAGTATAGAGTCAAGATAGATGAAGCGTCTATAATCAATGTCCTGTAACTCCCAAAAACCGCTACAGCTCGTCACCTGAATGAGGATCCTAAGCATGGTGTCCTTGTGGCTGGGCACCTAAAATGGTTTTTACAAAAAGATAGATTTGAAAGCAAACGGGTCAGAGCCCGAATGTGGAGAGTATTTTAAAAACAGCAAGTGCTTTAATAATAATTAAAACAAGGAATGCAAGATACATGTTAGGACGTGCTCTCACATGAAATGCTCACCTCTCGTCTAACTGTGCACTCCTAGCGTTCCTGTACCCATTCATGTGTTTTCTCATGACTATCTAATTTCAAATAGTTTCTAACACACCTACTCGGTTCACGTTTAATTTCCAACCTTTACAATTAAATAGAGAGTTCTACTTTAATTCTCGGATTCCCAATTATTAACAAAACCATTTATTGATACATGTCCCCTTTTATCTTTTCATAATATTACAATTACTATACCCATAATTAACATAGCAATTTCTTCTTCCTTTAACCGTATATTATTCACATCATAAATATATAATACAAGCACCCCGAGGCTAAGCTACGGTGCACACATACTCTGCTATCCATCCCGGTACATCACGTACATAAGGATTACAAATTCCGAATCTCTCAGGAATTGTTGGAATAAACACCACACACAAAACTGGAGGCGAACATAATTCAACATATCCATGGTCACGTACATACCTACGCTCCATAGTCAGCTGGCTTATTAACTCACAAATAAGTCGTTCTCTTGAACTATGTCCTCGAGGTACCAATCTAAATCCGGGCAACACAAGGATAAGAAGGCCCTAAGCGAATGTAACCTCCCGTGATAGCAAGTATGGTAGGTATGTCATACATATAGAAATCATATACTAAGCATAACACATCTTAGATAATTCAATATTAATAAAGGTATACTCTACATCTTTATACCATTATTCCAAATTTGTATATTTTACGTCTCCCAATAATATAAAAGTTAAACTGTCGACACGTCTCACGTCGTAGTTTCTTATACTTAAAACCTATCTAAAATAGATTATTAAGTTCCTATTATTCCCACGTATAGCATCTTTAATCCTAAGGTCCTTACTTCTGCCCCAAACCTCATTTCATCAAAGTATTCAAATTTACACTATTAACCCAAATATTTACTCACTTATCGAATTTCATTAGTTTTAGAAAAATTCCTCAAATTGAATTCTAATTAAGGTCCGAATCTCATAACCAAGCCTACTGGTCTTCCTTAAGGTTAAGGGTATTCATATGGTCTCCAACAATATTAATCAAGGGTTAACATCATTAAAATTTAAATAGGGAAAAACTTTACTCATTCTGGGAAGGTCGATCGATCGAACTTTTCCTTCGATCGATCTATGGTGGTCGATCGATCGACTGATGAATGTCGATCGATCGATTGCACCAGGTATGGTTACGGACTGCTTCGTTTTGCAGTTTACAAATCAACCCAAAACATACTTTTAATGCATGAATCTCTAATATAACGTTATAGCATCATCATATAACCATCCTACAACATTAATAACGTTCTAAAACCAATAATTCATCATTCAAGGGCTTTGTATGGATCAAATCTTCATCAAGAATTCCAGATTACTATTTCTTTCAAGAACATTAATAAACTTCTTCAAAAATCCATTTTTAAATCATCAAGGGTCATAATTCTGAGTTCATAATTCGTCCAGATTGTTACTACATGCAGTCCCTAACATAATTCATAGTTTTAAACTTCCAATTCATGGGTCTATATCATCTTCCAAGATAAATCTGATAATTCCTAAACATGGAAAAGCATAGCTTTGAATCAATTGTAATTAAACCACTTGCCTTAATATTTCTCTGAATTTGATGTTGAATATTGAAGGCTAAGTTGTTCTCCCTCTCTCCTTCTGCAGAATTCTCTTATCTCTCTCTACAAGTTTCTCTAAGGATGATGACAATGGAGGTGTGGTTGGTTTTTGGTAAGTTAAGACTATTTCTTAACTTCTCCCGTAACCCATTAAGTCCCTTAGTGTAAGTAGTGGGTTTAGTGGATAAAGAAAGAGTCAGATTTTTATCTTTTATTTTCGTGGGTTTTAATTCCCAGATTTTTGAAATTACTAAAATGCCCCTATAAGTTACCGGTATGGTCCAATAATGCCCCGGAACCCAAACTTAACCCCCGACTAGTGTTTTCTGACTATTTCGACCCTTCCGGACGCGTTGGCGCACTCAAAATGACCATACGGGTGATAAAAATAAAATTCACTTTTTAATTCAAATAATTATATTCCTGACGCGACTGTCACGCGCGTCCCAACAAAGTTTCCCAAATTACCGCATTTCAATCTCGCGACAATTTCAATATTTCCAATATTTATATATTGCCAAGTATACACATTATAATCAAATACTAACTCACATCTCGTTAATATTTTTATCCGAATTAATTTCCAATTAATACAAATTTTAATTTAATTAATCCCCAAAAATAAATATCATGAAAATACGGGGTATTACATGTCGGCAGGCGGTGTGATGGTAATTTTGGTTGTTGACGGTTTATGGTGGTGGTTTGGGTTTAAATTGCTTGTTTGTTGACGGTGGAGATTGGGGGTGTTGCAGTGGAGATTGATCGGGGACAACTGGGCAGGAGGTTTGCAGTGGCGTTTATTGGTGTAGTGTGGTTAAATAGCAGACTGGTGCTGGGTTTTTGGAGAGAGAGGTTCGATTTGTGAAGAGAGAGAGAGAGAGGTGTTTTAGTTATGGGCATTTAAATTTGGGCTGGGGGTATTTTTGTCCATTTAGATTGAAAAAGGCAGGAGCCCAATTTTTGGGTTTATTTGTAATGGGTTGATAGTTTAGGGGGTGAGTTTGTGAGGTAAAATATTTCAGTGCGTGACCCGTAAAATCGAGATAGTTAAGGGGGTTTGGTGTAATCTACCCTAAAATATATTATGACCTAAAACATATTTGTTAATATTTTTCTTAACCATTTTGATAACCAAATATTAACAATAACCACACCCACATAAAGATTAAACACAAAAATATATTTCCTCAAATGGTTACAATTGTAATACATAAAGAGTAAACACAAAAATATGATACTACAATATAAATATCTCATATTATAATAGAAATGATACATTATAACGATACAATATTAATATATATCTTATAATAATAAAAACAAATCCACCCAGGTTAGTCCAGCGATAAGGGGCGAATGGAAAAAGACCATAGGTCACGAGTTCGAAACCCTCGATACCAGATAGACTTTAAGCAGAGCGTGTGTTAAGGTGGCTCTAGCACAACGTTCGATGGGGGAGTCCAAATGGCTCGTTCGTGTGGAGGTTCAGTGTTACCAAAAAAAATAATGAAAACAAACCTTAATACATCCAAGAGAAGCCTCTCTATCGTTCTGCCGAACTGATTAAATAGCCAAGAGAAGACACTTATCCAAGATAACAAACAAGAGAAGTCGGCTGCTAATGACCGAGCAAGAGAATATAGTTTAGAACGGGATCGAAGATGAGAGGAGAGGAGATCGAGCCTAATGCAATACTAAAAGTTAGGGTTTTCACTTTCAGAACATTCTTTTCTCTAAAACTCAGTTACGTAATGGTAAACTTTGTTGTTTGCTTCTTTTTTATTTGTTTGATTGCAACACACAAATATAAGTGAATCGGACCCGAATTGTGAATCGCTCAATTCACAATTTTCTCGATTTTTTAGCCCTATCCGATTCTCAACTCAAGTTGAATCATTTTAAGTGAGGAAGAAGAAGCATTGTTGCCCCGCGGGATGCATAGTCCGAGATTTTATGCGGATCATTTGGAACTAGAGAAATGATAGGATTTATAAGGCAAGAAGATTGAAAAGAACCTTTGTTTGGGAAGATCACACTTCTGTCTTCAACATTAGCTTATGAATCGCATATTTTGGGGGAGCTATTTTTGTCATTTTTGAATGTTAATTGGAATTGTATATTGTGAAGTGGCTGAGTAGGATCGTTATCTTTTGTTTTTTTTCTCTGTTCTATAGAGTTTGTTTTGTTCCGGTTGACGGTTGGCCCTCTTTGTTGTATTTGCGTTCGATCATTTATGATGAGTTTTTATTTTTGATAAAATAAAGGAAAGAAAGAAGTCGGGTACAAGTTGATGGGTAAATGGAACACTTCATTTGTCTATTTCAGACAAAAGATTACGGGTGGACAGTGACAAATTGAGAGGAGTATGGAGAATATTCTCAAGTTGAATGTGTCCTTGATTCATTATCAAGCTGACTAGAGCCATATTTTTTGTCAACAACGAAAAGGAAATTGAAAGAATTTGAAATTTTGGGAGGTGCATTTTAGAAATCGAAATAAGTGCATCTCCGTAGGTGGAAGCCGGAATTAAGTTCTTCACAGTAACTGTAGAGTCTGGGAAGGACAATTAGAGATTCAAATAAACTGCACATTTCACCTTTGGGATGTAGAGTTGTTTAAGAGAATTGGAGCATCGTGACGGATTCTTAGAAGTCATATAGATATTACAACGCAGAAGAAGCTATTTCAGGAGAAAATCAAAGTGGAAAGTGTCGTGGCGGATTCGCATATGGAAACAAAAATTGCCCTGTTTTGCACAATTTCACAAAATATAGAATTTCCCCTGTTCAACTTATGACAAGCATATTCTAAATACAAAAGATACATTTTAAAAACATAAATTTTTATATGGAAAGAATATAGCATCTTGTATTTGGCAATCTCAAAAGAACCACAAGGTTAAAAACATCTGATTTTCCCGTTATGAAAATTAATTTAACCAAGGGTGAATCTAAGTTCGCTAGACAATATACCTTTATCCAAAGCGACTAACTTGGGGCAACAACATGAATGATCCGATATGAGTTTGATGAAGCTTTTCGAAGATCTCTTAGACTAGACTCAAAGTGTGTTTCGCCAGACAGAATAAGACAATACCAAAGTCGCGGGGCACATGAGTATATCATACTCTTACATAAGTATTTTTTCTTGCTTTGGGGTGTGGGGAGATGGAGGTCATGGGCTTAGTGTTTGATTTCAATACATTTCTCCATTTTTGTGAATGGGGTGACTTAAAGGGAAGGTTAAGACTGTTAAGTTATGAAGTAATCAAACCCTAGATTATGTTTATAAGAGATTGAAAAGGTATAAAATAGGAAGAAGAGAGAAGAGAGGAGAGAGAAGAGAGAAATCTGATATGGGAAGAGGAGAAAGAATGAAAATGAATTAGGTCATCCATTCTCCTATCTCATTCTATTTATAACATAAGGTTCCACTAATTACATATAGGTACCCTACAGAATAAAAGTAACATAAATAAGCTTCCAAATAAGTCCCTGACAACAAGACGTGTATGAGACTTAGACAAGAGGATCATTTGTCTCTCTTACTCGGGGGCGGCTCAAGCATTAGTGAGGCTCTAGGATTTTTTTTTTAAATGGGGCCCTTTCCGTATTAAAAAAAATTATGTTTATTATAATATGTTTTTTTATTTTACATTAAATTATTTTCATTAAAAAATTGACATCTTTATGTCTATATTAATATTATATGGTACATATCTATATAAATGTCGTATCCAGTGCACAAGGCTCCCGCTTAGCTGCAGGGTCTTGGAGAGCCGGATGTCGGCTGACCTTACTCTCATATATGGAGAGACTCTCATTGTAGATATCGATATAAATTAAAAAACTACAAATTTTCACAAAATATGTCCATTTTAGATATATAGAATAAACTAATGTAAAACACTACCAACTAATAAAACCTAACCATATTTTCAACTCCACAACAAATCTTTTTTTCACGAGATTGAAAATTCAATCTCAGAATATAACATATTCACTTGTCTTATAAGTCTAATACACAAAATATTAATCATTATACACTGCCATACTAATTATTAATAAACGACAAAAAAATAGATGAGAAACAAGAGTTGATATTAAGAGAAAGTTTAAATATCGAAAGTTAAATATCAATTGAAGGTGTGTGTGGATAGAGAGAGAGAGAGGTTATTAAAAATGTATAACAAAATAAATGGAGAGAGAGAATTCTGAGTAATAGAAATATCTAAAGGAATGCAAAACATTGTAGATGCTTTAGAATACAACTACAGCAGTTGCCCAACACCCAAATGAAGGCCACTTACATGTACAAAACAGTAAAATAATAGCAGTAATAATTTTAAGCAATAGCTATACAGTATCCAATGGGGGCCCTCTCCAAAGTGAGGCCCTAGGCAGCTAGCTGCCTAAGCTACCAAAGAAAGAGCCGACACTTTTTATCTTATTGGTTGATACATTGAGTAGAATTGTGGACGAGGATAGGGCATATGGGGTTATAATAGGTTTTAAGGTAGCTAGAGTGGCATGGGCTTTTACCTCACAACCGGGAGGTTAAGAAGTCAAATCCTCTTTGGACAACTTCCCACACTGTGTCCTGGAGGGTCCAAACATACCATTGGGGATTAGGCAAATTCTCAAAGATGTCTAAATAGCCCAAGATATAAAAAAAGGTAGGTAAAATGTGTTTGGAGGTTACTCACCTCCAACTTGCGGGTAATACCATTTATTTTGATTCGGGAGATACGAGCCCTCGTAAAAACCTAGTTGGGTTAATTAGAGTTTTTGGCTCAGTGTTTGGACTGAAAATCAATGTCTTAAAACTGTAATAGTCAGAATCAGCATAAAGTAAATCTTTCCTTGAGTTTGCAAGGGAAACTCAAAGTCCCCCACGTTTTGGAATCTTGTGCTTGATATGATTAAGAAAAACAATTAGATGGATATGAAGAAAATGCTAGGGATGGGGCACTTACGCTGGTTCAATCCATCTTTAGCTTATTATCGTTCTTTAAAGCTCCCGAAAAGCTGTTAAATGTTTTTGGAAAAAGAATTGAGAGACATTTCTTAAAAGAGTGGGATGAAGGAAAATAAGAACCTTTAATAAAATGTTATTTTGTTTCCAAGGCTTAAAACACGGGGTTTCCGTCATTAGCAACATTTTTTTGTGAGATACAGCTTTGGTTGGTAAATGGTTGTAGGGATTCTCTCTTCAACAAAATTCTTTATGGTTCTATATTATTAAGAGTAAATACAATTTTGGAATAGATGATTGGATTCAAAGGGTGTGGAGTTTGACTTCTATAAAGAGGTCCATGTAAATTATCTCCAATAGATTGGGTTCCTATTTCGAGTTTTATCTTTCTTGAGTTGGGGGACAGATCTCTTATTTGATTTTGGGAGGATAAATGGGTGAGTGATTCTCCTTGAATCAAGGGGTAACCATTGCTTCAGCGACCTCTCTGAATTCCTTTTTATTTCTTGGAATCTTTGTCGAGGTTTGAGTTGAAGGTAACAGTAAGAGATTAGTGGACTTAACACCAGCATACTCATTTTGCCTCTTTTATGTCTCGAAAAGATACGAAGAGTGTTAAGACTTGTTATTTTGTACCACCAAGTTACAAGCTGTGAGCTCATCTGCAATTTAAATAGTGACACAATTAGCCAAGTATGTGAAAGAGTAAACTAAGGAGTTTCATGTTTTGATTATGAGATCATAGTTTTTATGTAATGAATAATATAATGATTATAATCTACGACAACTCTCTTATCGGTTGGTTGCCAGTAAATTTTTTGAAGTACGAGGTATGCAGTGCATGTAGTTAATAATACTTATGTGAGACCATCCACAAAGTTTATAACTATGGAGTGAGAGACTCTTTTTTAATGCAAATGGGGGTAAATATTTTGACTAGTCACAATTAAGTTGATGTCTATGAGGGAAATGACCCCTGCTACCAACCTGAAGGTGACGTGTTTTTTGACATTCACTATTGGAGAACTCTAGTATATTTGTGGTGTTTTGTCGCGCTTAAGTTTGTCACATACTCTTGGGATGCACATAAATTTCGGATAAAGATGCTTAATATGTTAACGTGTCAACGCATACTCCGTAATGATGGCAAGATGGTGTTTGACCTTGTTTTTAAGATTAAAATGCCTACAGTGATGTTGAAAGTGTTCTGTACTAATTCAACAGGCTACTCCACAGCTGATATTGGTTAGTTCAATATTGTAGGCACCAGAAGCCATGTGGCAAAGACGTTGGGTTTACGAAATATTTTTATGAGGGAAATTTAAGTTAGTTTAGAAACTTGACATTTTTTTTTTCAAAATATATATTTGATTTGGGTTTAGGTTGCTCAGCTCTTCTTTTTATTAGTATAATTACCTTAGTTGGCATTGTGATATCATCCTATAAATAAAGCCATAATAAGAACCCCCTAATTTCAATGGACTTGATTATCTAGAATTTGAGTTAGCATGAGCATATATCTGTTTTTGGCTGTGAGAGAGAGAGTACAATTCATCTATACATATGCAAAATGTATATAACAGAAAATTAATTATCACTTCCCTACTAATAAATTATTTACCAATGTAAGATTTTACAATTATGTTACTAGTTACCAAGGTCAATTTCGATTGTTATTTTCCGGAGTTCAAAACTTCCATCTTTTAAGTCCCACATGAGGAATTACGAGGTTTTTTTTAGGGGGTGTTGCGGTTATGCCTCTCCACAAGCATGAGCGGCCAGATATGTGCCGACAAGATCCACCCATCTTTTAGTGCTATCGACATATATGGGACCAAATAAAATTCACTCTTTTCTCTTTTTACTGCAAGATTCACCACTTTTTTTTCTTCCTATTATTTTAGTTTTCTTGGATAATGGCAATTAATATGGTAGATCTACATGCATTCTTTTAGATTCTTACGGCTAGGCTTAGAGCTTTGATTTCTTACCGGACACGTAAGGTGGGTACTACACGATACATACATGATAGTATGTCAGACCTGGAAAAAAATGAACTTGGGCACAGAGAGTATGAACAAAATAATACACATTAATCGTTACATATTTATTCTCCTTTAAAAATTAATATTACACTTTTTATACTTACTGAAACTTCATCTCCCAGTAATATCATCTATTCGAGGATAGAAATTAACAATATCGTTTCTTAGATTAGAGGTATATGCTTTGTTGTCAGATTTTTTTTTTGTGGGTGGGTGGGTGGTGGTGGTGGTTCAACTTCTCATTTTTTAATTATTGAAAATTCTTTGTTACAGGTTAATGTGTTGACACATACCGGAGAAGTTACCCTTACATCTGTAACTCTTGGGAAAATAGAAAAATTGAGACGAGCGTACCACCGCCAGGATCAAGTGGAACTGTATGTCAACCTATCACCTGCATTCCAGTGTTTCACTTTTTTAAATTGATGTATTTTTTTTTGTTCATGCTCTCTCTCTCTCTCTCTCATCAGAAACAAAAAGGATTTCATTGTTGACAAGGAGAAGGGTGGCGAAGGATTTGGGGACACAGATGGTGGTGCTGTCTGGAACATTTTCCGGCGGCAAGATGTTCCTAAATTGGAGCAATATCTTAGGAAGTACTATAGGGAATTTAGGCATAAGAATTGTTCTTTTCTTCAGCAGGTAATAACTAAATTTCATTATGTATCCTTTTGAAATAAATGCGTGTCAAACATTCTCCATGTTTATATTTATTCGAAAACATAATATATTTTATTAATGGAACTACAATACGCGGATCAATGGTCCAGCAGTCCACAGTACATAATAGAAATTAAAATGCAAAGGAGAAAAAACAAGATATAAAAGGCTTGGTCAACTGTGTTTATAAATGATTGGTTGTCGAGGCCCAAAGTGATGAAACGAACTTGATCCTCTCCCAAATCCATTCATTGCCTACCACTTTTTCTTGATTCTATTGTTACGTTCTAACCATATGTTCTAATAAGTAGTAATCATCCCACATCTCCATGAGCTATTAACTTACGCAAAGTCACACGATCCAACCCACCCCAAAAGCATATCAATCGGATTTTGAGGCCTTACCCCAACAATGTTAAAATCCTCAATCCACAAAAAATATGGTAATGAACAATTGAGGAGGACGTGTCAATTTGGTCTCCACGTTAATGCAATATAAACAACAACAATTTGGGATAAGCTCATTTTGGGACATCTCCATTGAATTAAATCACAAGTGTTAGCTCTCTCATGTGCCACCAGCCATGCAATCAACTTAACTTTTTAGGGAACTCTGCTGCCAGGTTTTCTTTGAAGGATAAAAACAAGCAAATAAAGGCGTTGTCAGGAGTAGTTCTGTCCCGCACCATAACTTCTGACAAGGTTGTTGGGTTCACGAGTCATTTTTGTGGACAATCCTCTAGTGTTCCTTCTAATTTTGACGGCCTTCCTTCTTAGAATGATGGCCAGATAGAGCTGGTTAATCGGAGTTGGAGGGAGGGTGGATAGGGGATGACTTTCTTCAATGTTTGTCGATTGATAATCTCAATTTTTGAGATATTGCGGTAGCCTCTGCCGAGTTCGCCTTCAACGATGTTGTTATCCGATTGACAGATCATTTTAGGTGCTTCCGCCCACATGGCCAATGATTTAGTGGAGCTTCCCTCCCCCCCCCCCCCCCCCCAAGTACGGGTGTGTCCATTTACATCCGTGTTTGTTGCGCCTGGCTTCTATTAACGTCAATGTTTGAGAGCTTTATAGCGCACGTATGATGCCTATACGGAGGACGTGAATCCTCATCAGCAACGCTTGGTCTTCTAGTTGGGGTAATTCAGTGATGGTTTATATGAAGAAAGAGTGACTTTGTTTGCTTCCACAAGTTAGCTTTTATGCCCAGCATTAACACAAGAGGTTGTATCTAATTCATTCCGAAGTAGACAGATTCAGTTAGTGAGTTAGTTCAGTTAGAAGATAGTTGGTAATATTTTACTTTAACTGAAGCATAGAAAATGTATAAATACAGTAAATGAAATGTAAAGCAGGGCTATGAATAGATAATTCCAATTTCATATCTCTCTCTCTCTCTCCCCTTCCTATCCTCTCTATGAAATTCTCTTCTTATCATCCTTAACCTGCATAATTTCTCTTCCTCTATATTCAACATTCTAATTGTTAAAATGTTTGAAAGAAATCATTCCACCATGGCATGAAAAATGGTATCAGAGCCAAACTTATCTCACCCGCGCTTTACTCCCATGGCTGAAGAAAACAATTCACCAAATTCAGAAAACAATGGAGAAGACGACTGAAAGGAGTTTGATGATCTGAAAGGTACTGTGGCTAGTCTACAAGAAGGATTTATGGGTATTCAAGGACAATTGCAGATGCTGTTGAATCAAAGGGGGCCTTAGTCTGCTAGTTTTGGCGTGAACACAGATGCATTGAGGAGATACAATCCCCCATTGTTTTCAGACCCTGTTCGTAAAGGGGTTAGCATAAAAGAACACCATGTATTTCAACATAAAACCCCCAAGATGGATTTTCCCCATTTTGATGGAACATGCTCCAGAGGATGACTCAAGAAGTGCACCATGCATTTCCAATTCCACCCCATGATTGAAGATAAGAAAGTGTTGTTTGCACCTATGCACTTGGATGGAAGGGTGGACTATTAGTTACAGTCATCTTATGAGAGTGTAGATGGGATATATTGAAGGTAATTTACAGTTATCAGTGCTTGGTTCTTAGACGTGGGCCGTGAAGATGTTATTACTGAATTCAATAAGCTACAACAAACATGTACAATGGCTGCATATCAAGATCAATTTGAAGAGCTGAGACCACTAGTTTTGGCTAGACAAAGAGGGCTCTTAGGTGAGTATTTCATATCCAACTTTATAAGGGGCTAAAGGAAGAGATTAAGTGTTGTGTTCAGGTGTCCGACCCCAACTCTTTACCTCAAGACATCATCCTAGCAAGATTACAAGTATCATCTCTTGAGGTTGTTGTCAAAAGGAATATACCCAATTCACCCCCTCCCCCCAGCCCAAGTCAGCCAACCCTGAACCCTGATTACCCATTCCAAAAATGTAATTCCAACACCTCAACATTTACCCCAAGTGCCAACCAAATATTGAACAAAACATTCCAAAACAAAACCACCCTCCCATTTCCCTTTAAGAAATTGACTCCTTGATAGCAATCCGACCTACATTAAAGTTTATAAGCGGGACAAAAGAGAATGAATACGAAGCCCAATACTTTGATCTGGTGGGATAATGGTACAGCTGGCCCAATGTGGGAGTTGGAATAATTCTTGGTATAATTATGCAATCCCAACAAGAATAAATGCTTCAGAAAATTTTAAAAAATAGTCCTTTAATGTTGTTGGAGAAATCTAAAAGTTTGAGTAACGTGTCATGCATTGGAAAATTAAGAGTCAATCATGCTTGAAAAAGTTAAGAAGTCTTTAATGATGTCATTAAAGTGGAAACTTCTAGTAAAATGTGTAATAGTCTATCAGTCAGTCTTGGCTTTATTTAAATCATGTAAGGCTGTCATTTTGGGGCAATGAACAGTATATTGAAATTACCAATTTCTTATGAGTGATTCACAATATTCAGGTGTGATACCAACTGGAAGTGTCCTACATTTATATCTCTGCACTTCTTTTTATTTTTATTATTATTATTATTATTCCGATTTCCCTTTGTTTTCTATCTTTTGTCATTATTTTTTTATCCTTCCCAAGCTGTTCTACATCACTCCTTCCCAAATGCAAGCAAGCTAAATCTGATATGACCAAATCCCTGCAAGCTGTCTCAAGAAGCAGAACCCCAAGAACGCTTAGGCGCATAGGTACTCTTAGTAACAAACCTCTTCACATATTGATAGATAGGTATTGGTTCTGAATCGGCGTCCCAATTTTCAAATCGATCGCGGTATTGGGGAATACGCGAAGATACGCTATTTGGAGAGCCCTATTAAACTTTGAGAAGTCATGGATTAATAGGCTGCTTTTGATTGACAGTAGGGGTATTGAGTACGAGCACGTGGAATTAGTTAGGATATATACTCAACTACACATTTTTGTATCCCACTGCTCTGATGTTTCATTGTATGCGGAGTGATTTGATGTCGAATTGCCCCGGACTACATTGTGTGACATTTCTAATTTATATTCTAATAATTCTCTTGATGCTACAGGTGGTTCATCCTATTCATGATGAAACTTTTTACTTGACTATGGAGCATAAAAGAAGGCTAAAAGAGGAATATGGTTAATACTTTATATATTGAATCTAGGTTCCCAGATGTATCGCTATATTTTTATTTCTTGATCATGAGAATTTTATTTTTTGGTGTTAGGAATCGAACCTTGGACATTTTTGCAAAAACTAGAAGATGCAGTTCTCGTACCTGTTGGCTGTCCTTACCAAGTTAGAAACATACAGGCAAGTTAGTTCATCAAAGTTGTTCGGTCTGTATGCTTTAATCTAACTTAGATTTTGATATTGTGTCTTTCCTTGCAAAATCTCTAGTGTCTTTTTTGTTTTACTTTAAAACATTACTAATGTTCGATTTAAAGATCACTTTTAGTGGCGAATTAATTTATATTAAAGTCTAAAAAGGAAAATTAGTAATGTATTAAAGTTAAAAAAAAACTTTTTATAATAATATTTTCTCTCGTCTCTAGGCATGTTAGAGGTATAATTAATTAAAGAAAGCAGTTATGCTACACAATGGGTACCCCTTTCCATTTAAAACCCTCCCCAAAGTGTATTGATCAAGTGTCTCAAAAAGTGAGAGGTGCTTGATTCTATGGAATTGGAATGTTAATGCATTTTATTCGAATATAAATTTTATGGAATTGGAAGTCGGTGAATTCTACTTCCATGGGGTTACGGATTTAATTTTTTTTTCCAATATGGAATTTCATGTGAATGTTTTCAATGTTTGTGTGATAGTGTGAACTGTGTGTGTGAAAAATTGTGTGTGTACACTGTGTTTGTGTGAAGTGTGTTTTTGTAAGTGAAACCCTATATGTGCATGTGAAACTACGTGTATATGTGGATTTGTGTGTGTAAAATAATGGAATTGGAATTCAAGGCCCTTGTTCCAATTCGAAAGCCTTAGAATTGGAGTTGCCAAACACAACCTTAATGTATTTGTTTTCTTTGCTATTAAGCTTCCTTGTATATTAGTAATAGGTTATTTGTAGAGACATGTAATAGCTTAATAATAAGAAATGTGTGTTTGGTTGGTGCGAAATTCATCAAGAGTTGATCTCTTTTTATACGCTGGTTCTTCATATTGTTTTAACGATATTTTGTTTCATATATGGACAACTCATAAATATTTTGTATTCATCTTTCCTGCAGTCATGTATAATGGTTGCACTTAACTTCATCTCACCTGAAAATGTTCAGGAGTGCATCCGTTTAGCAGAGGAAGTCCGTAATCTCCCTCGAAATCATAGGGCTAAGGATGACAAGTTAATGGTATACCTTTTGATTTCCTTCTCTAGTCTCCCGATTAGCGAAAAGCATATGATGATATATATCATCTTATTTCTCTAATAAATTTGTTTGTTATTTTTTATGAATTCTTTCTTTGTTTGGTGGAAGCAAAATTCTATGCCTTCAGTGATACATGGTTTCTGAATTTTGCGTTTCAAAACAGGTGAAGAAAATGGTGGTTTATGGAGCTATGGAAGCCGTGACGACTATATTTGGAGAGGATCCATTAAATCTGGGTCTCAAGAGGCGGAGAAAGGTGAGGAAAATTGTTCCTGCAAATGTTGTTGATAACATGGATCCTGAGCGCTGCATGGATACTTCTTTGGATGATGTAGACGTGGATAATGAGTATCCCGGATCCTACAACGATGGTGATGATAATGAGGTTCCCAAGCCCTTCATAGACACTTCTTTGGATGATGTAGACGGGGATAATGAGAATCCTGAACCCTGCAATGATGATGATGGTGGTGGTGGTGATAACGAGGTTCTAAAGCCCTGCATAAATACTTCCTTGGATAATGTACACGAGGATAAGGAGGATCCCGAACTCTGTAATGATGATGATGGTGGGGGTGGTGATGATAGCGAGGTTTCCATGCCCTGCATATATACGTCCTTGGATGATGTAGACGGGGAAAATGAGGATGCCGAACCCTGCAATGATGATGATGGTGGTGGTGGTGGTGGTGATAACGAGGTTCCTGAGCCCAGCATAGATACTTCCTTGGATGATGTAGACGAGGATGATGAGTGTCCTGAACGCTGCAATGATGATGATCGTGGTGGGGATGATAAAGAGGTTCCCGAGCCATGCATAGATAATTTAGGGGATGATTTTGATGGGAGTGATGATGAAGAGCAGGATCCCAAGCCTTGCATGGATACTTTTGTGGATGACGTTGATGACAATTCATGCACAGATGCTTTTGTGGATGATGTTGATGGGGATGATAATGATGATGATGATGATGAGTATCTCGAGCCCGACATAGATACTTCTATTGATGTTGTTGAGGGGGTTGTTGATGATCAGGATGATCCTGAGACTTGTCTAGGTGCTTTGGTGGATGATATCGATGTTAATGATGTTGGTGATCATGGTGATAAGTTCTGCATAGATACTCGCGTGGATGATGATGGTGATTATGATGGGGAAAATCCCGAGCCCTTCATAAGTACTTTTTGGGATGATATTGATGTCTATGTCGATAATGGTGATCACGATGATAAACCCTGCATAGATACTTGTTTGGATGATGATGTCAATGGTTATGATTCAACGGATATGACCGAGATCAATGGAGGAGAAGGCAAGTCTAATAACGTGGATGACCATGAGAAGGTCCAAGTCATAGTGCAAGATGTTGAAAAATGCGTTGATGAGTTAAAATCTGCTCAACAGGTAGAACCAACCGGTGGTATGAGTACTACTGCTGCTACTAATACTACCATATCACCACCGGCAGGAATGGCATTATGGGAAGCCCATTTGGTCCTTCAATCGTATGTCGATCTCTTCTCGAATATGAAGAAGGAGCATCCCGAGACATTCCAACACGCGCAAATTCAGAGCGCGTCCATACATAGCTCTGCCCTCAACTTCCTCAGAGCAGTTTACGTTTCATTTGTCGCAAAGCACGTGGCCAATATGGTCCCCGATGATATCGCTTACTTCACCAACATGTTTTCTGATTTGCAATGGTGCTTCAAGTTTGACGTGAGTGTGTTACAAAACCGCATTGATCGCATTGAGGAGATGCGGTTTAAGAGTCCCCTTGTCGGGGAGCTTGTGGCTCTTGGGCAACGTATTGAAGAGCGAGAAAAGGAAGTGGTGGAGATGAAAGTGCGATACGCTGCAAAAGTGGAGGAGGTTAAGGTATCCTATGGTTCTCTCGGAGAGAACAGGACCATGGGCGGGCGGGCAGCCGACGGTCTCCTTATCGGATGGACTCCTAGGGATGATGATGATGATGATTATGAGCCACGATAGAAAAGTTTATATGGTCTCCAAGATATATATATATATATATATATATATATATACAGTTTTCTGTTCATAGTAAAAAGCAAAAGTTGTAAATATTTGCTAGCAGAATGAAAGAAAAGACTTTTTTGTTGCTCTTTGTTATATCCTTACAACCTTATGGGAATTTTGTAGTAACTGGATTTGTTGACAAAATGAGATAAAATATAGTGGAGTCTTCAATTTGGAGGGAATTTAGATGTTGAAATGGTTTTTCTATGTGTGTACCTGTTCTTTCTCAGCAGTAAGCATCTTTTGCATGATTCTTAAGTAACTTGTACAAGGCATGTGAGTTGTTTTGTCTATGTAAACTTGTAATAAATTTATTTTGGCACCTGTGTCTGTTTTGGTACAAGTTTTGGGTGCTTGATATTAGTATGAGTTGGACTCACTAAGTGGACTATTTATACAAAGTTTTGTTTAAAAAAATCATTTTTTTAGTAATTTAAAAATTGGTATGTCTAATGAGGTGTAATGAAGATCCTAACTAACTAACTAACTAACTATATATATATATATAACTATATATATATATATAACTATATATATATATATATATATATATATATATATATATATATATATATATATATATATATATATATATATATATATAGGGAGATGATTACAAGTGGACTTAAAAAGCGGACTTTAACAAAAACACTTAATATCCCATTAATTTTAATTCCTATGTTATAATTGGCTTGCGCCAGCAGCAAGGGCAATCGTGTCGATCGGATATTTTTTTTACAACCTCCCTCCCCCCCATGGCAGCCCTTACCCTGAGTAAACATTCCAGCAACTTATTTTTTTTAATTAGTGGTCTGGTGGGGGTAGGGGTAGGGGTTGGAGTTAAGGGGGTCTCGGGTCACACGCGTGTCTGTTGTCGCTGGCGCGGACCAATTAAAACATAGGAATTAAAATTAATGGGTTATTAGGTGTTTTGTGTTAATGTCCACTAAAAAGTCCGCTTTTTAGGTTCACTTGTGATCCTCTCCCATATATATATATATATATATATATAGGAGAAGTCTCACCTACATTATGCTCTATACATCATCCATACATCACACCTAGTTGTAGCCCTTTAAAAAACATTTTTTTCAATTTTTTTATAAAAATAGCTACAAAATGTATTTTGACCTAATTTTCTCCAGCAGTTTTTTTTGGATTTTTTAAAAATAGCTACAAAATGTATTTTGACCTAATTTTTTATATATGGATTGAATAGAAGGTTAATTTTAAGGAAAAAATAAAAATTTTGAAAAAAAAGTTTCTTAGGGCCCAGAACTAAATGTGATGTATGGTGTGATATCATGATGTAGGTAAACATTTCTCTCTCTCTCTCTCTCTCTCTCTCTCTCTATATATATATATATATATATATATAATTACTTAAAAATGATTTTTTTAACCAAACTTTGCATAAATGGTCTACATAGTGAGGAGGAAATCATCTAGAAAAAATCATTAAAAATCTAACCTAAATGTGGGTGAGGTGGTCAAAAGTTCGAACAGTCGACAATGCACATATACATCCAATTTCATTTCACCCACTTTTGAATTGAATATTTAAGGGTTATTTGGAGTTTGACCCCCAAAATGGCTTTTAGTGAAGGTAAAGTGTCTCAAAAAAGACTCGGTAAGATTTTTTGTGATAATTTTTGCTTGTCACTGAAAAATCATTTGGGGGTCAAACCCAAGAAAATGAAAATTATGGAGGTTAAACTTAATTATAAAGAATTAATGAGAGTCAAACTCTAAATAACTCATTTTTTAATAATTTTTTTTGTAAATGGTCATATGTTGCTCTAAATAACCTTTGCTTTGTCGGGCATAAAAAGACCCGAGTCGTTCATGCCCACGCAAAGCGGATAGAAATTTGATGTCTTTGAGACATCAAACTATTTGATGTCTTGGATTCTGATTGGTTAATGCCGCTGGCGCGGACCCATTTCCATAAATGATGTGAGTCCCCACCAACACTATTAACCAAATAAGAATCAAAGACTTCAAATAGTTTGATGTCTCAAAGACATCAGACTTTTTTCTCGCAAAGCACGAACTGGGAAGGATTGACAGCGGTGCAACATAGCAGGTTGTTTCACATAGACCACTGCATCGAAAAATGCTTTATGAAGCCGGTAAAAATGGTGCCGCCTCTATGGTGTATGAGACTTCAGCACGAGACTTCAGCAGGGAACCCAATGTCAACTCCTAATCGAGTATCTGAGCATGCAGTGCACCCCAAAGTCAGTACAAAGCCTTTTGTTAAAGCGGTAGCAACGCAGGACAAAATGCACACCCTGGGTTCGTCCAATGTAGTTGAGCCAAATAAAGATACGAAATAGTAGGTCAAATATCTCGGCAGTAGAAGAGATATGGGTGAGGTGTCGTCTGAAGTACAAAATCCATGTGGCTTAGCAGTGCCACCTCAAGCAGCAAACGTGCATGTGACTCAACAGGCATGCACGTTGGATTTAAAGGTTGATGCAACATAGGAAACCAACACGGCTCATCCCACTATTTCAGACCAACCACCGACCTTAAACGACCACCATGAACAGAGATACCCCCAATCCGGACTCGTCTCAGATATCCTCCCCCCTCTCCGACCCATTTCTAAGACCACCATCGAGACCGATGTTGAGACCACCAGTGTTTTTGAACCCACCTTACCTATCGGTTTCAAATTTTCCACCCAGAATTATGCCTCCACGTCTTCGGCCGACGAACCCCGACAGTCACCCACAGCCAGAGCAAGGACCTCAGCGCGACACTCAACGAACAATCCAAAGAGGACCAAACGACCCACTGATTGAATCCAACTGCGTCGTACCCCACCTCTTTCACTATTAGCTCCAGCGCCACGATGTTCATTTGGAAGTAGGGCAGCATCGAGACCGGTTTCAAGCATCACCGGCATCGATATTCACCTTCCATGCACATCTGGTGCCAAACGAAGCCCAACTGCTGATAAACCCTCTCCTGCCAAACGAGTATGTCTACATACTCCCGGAACAGAGCCTGGTGAAATCCCATCTGCCGATACACCTCATTAGGATTTTGTTGTGGAATGCTAGGGGCGCAAGGCACCACAATTTTATTCCTGAATTTATGAGCTTTGTGACACGACATCACCCCCACCTGGTTGTCATTTTGGATACTTGGTTAGACGCGAGAAGAGCCATTATAGAGATTGGGCGTGTCGTGTTTCGCAACCACATTGTCTCACCCGCGTTAGGACAATCTGGAGGCATATGGGTTCTTTGGATCGAAGGTCATCTTATAGTAAATGAAGTGGCAGTTTCCCTACGCTTTATTCATTTCATGGTTCATTATTATCCAGAAGCAGAGCCAATGGAACTTACGACGGTTTATATGCCTCCCCGGGCTCCAACTCAACCTCAGGTATGGCATGCTTTACATCAACTATCTACTACTGTTTGTTATCATTGGGTGCTCATGGGAGATTTTAATACTATTTTAAGCCCGCGTGAAAAGCTAGGTGGCTCTGGTTTCCAACCTAACCGAGCAAAAGATTTGAGAAATTTTATGATGACACATAATGTTCATGATTTAGGGTTTAGCGGACTATCTTTTACTTGGAAAGACAATACATCTTTTGGGCACCATGTACACGAAAGGTTAGATAGGGGGCTTGTGAACAAGCAGTGGTGGTATTTGTACCCTAATACAAGGGTTACTCACCTCCCGAATGTAGGCTCTGGACACTGTCCGTTGTTACTTGATAGCCTGCCCACAAGCGTCAAAACGACGCAATGCTTTATTTACTGCAAAGAGTGGGCTGCGTATGCGTCTTTCCAAGACTTGCTCCATAACTAATGGAGTCGGCCGATGGTGGGTCCGTCGGCCAGTTGCTTTTTAAGAAAATCTTACCTTTTTCGTCACACAACTATCTCTTGGAAAAGGTGTGTCTTTGGCAACATGGCCACGAAAACTTCTACTTTGCAACACCAGTTGTCACGCACTCGCTAGCTTCTCGAGCGACATCCAGACTCGACACTCCGATTCAGGAAGAGCTGGAAACTTCCTGGAGTTGGAAGCATTGTATTGGGAAAAAATATAAGCTTAAATGGACCCTTGGTGGAGACAATAACACTAAATATTTCCATAGCTGTGTCTCGCATCGTCGTCTAACTAACACCATTCAGGCTGTGTTCAGCCCAGATTTGGGGTGGCACAAAACACCCATGGCTATTAACTCCCAGTTCAAAATGTTCTATGAGACTCTTTTCCAAACAACTGACCCGCTATCAGTGTTAGGTGATTATCCATTTCTTCAACTAACAACGATTTATAAAGCTAGCTTAGTAGCGCCTGTTATGATGCAAGAAATTTGGTCCACCCTCAAGAAAATGGGAAAAAATAAAAGCCCAGGACCAGATGGCCTTACGACAAAATTCTATCTATTGCATTGGCAAGAGGTCGGCCCGACTGTGTCTGAGCTCATTTTTTATTTTTTTTTATCCGTGCATATGCCTCATGAGATCAATCACACATTATTAATCTTTATTCCAAAGTAGCAGAACCGCCACACAAGTTTCTCATTTTTGACCTATCAGTCTTTGCAATGTTTGCAATGTGATATACAAGCTCATCTCTTCCATTCATGTGGCAAGATTGCGGCCTTTGTTGCAGTCCCTGATATTCCCATACCAAGAAGCCTTCATGGCGAGAATACATATTCAAGATAACATCCTTATCGCGCATGTGATGTTACATTCGATGTGTAAATCGAAATCCAAAAAAGGGAATTGCGCCATTAAAATTGATTTGTCCAAAGCCTACTACTAAATGGAGTGCCCTTTTATCCTCTAGGTGCTTCAGCTGCTTGGATTTCCAGACCAATAGTTCACATACATTTCTTCTTGTATTTCCACCACCTCAGTTCAGACGTTGATTAATGGCGAGCTTGGGAGCACGTTTAGGCAATCTCGTGGCCTGCGGCAAGGTGACCCGTTGTCCCCTCTCCTTTTTATTCTAGGTCTAGATGTTCTTCTGCGACGAATTGAGATGGAATGCCGATGAAAAAATATGATCGCCCTTTGGTCTTCCTTAACTGGGCCCACGATCCCAGGGCTGGCATTTGCGGACGACTGTATATTCTTTCTTCAACCTAGTCCTCACACTATAAATCGTTTCAGGGCAGTTCTGGAAGAATTTTCCACCTTCTTAGGACAAGCCATCAACCGAGATAAATCCCTAATTACATTTGGTCCCCAAACCCCGCATATGATCATACGGACCATGAGGACTATGCACTATACCAAAAATAACAATTTGGCACACCCTGATGTTAAAAATTTGGCACAGTTTTAAAATGTGCTAAATTTTGGCACGGTTTAATGATAATCTGGCACACTTTAAAACAGTGCCAAAATTTGGCACGGTTTAAAAGTGTCCCAAAATTGAGCACACTTAATTAAAATATAAATAACCTAAAAAAATACTACTATTTCTCTTTTTCTCTCCCGCTCTCTCCTCTCTCTCATTCTCTTTTGTTTCCCGCTCGACGCTCTCCCTCACCAGTCACTACCACCAGTTGGACACCCTAAAATCTGCCAAAGGTTCTCTCTTCTTCTCCGAACCTCCCTTTTGAAATTTGGGATTTCAATCCTTAACCTCTACTTTTTGTGAAAATCTGAACCAAAAATCCCATACATACCATAATACGCCACTATACTTGGAGAATCTGCATTTTTCGTTCTCAAATCCATTATTAGGGTTTTATATATACCCTTTTAAAATATTTATTGTGTCTTTTTAATGTATTATTAGGGTTTTACAAATTGAATGTACATAGCCTTTTAATCCATGTGCTCTCTGGATTTTATTAGTTTATACCTCGTAGTAGTGTTCATGAAATTCCACTTACAAATTGAATGTACTTAGCATCATGGGATTTTAAGTATTTGTTTGCTTAATCTTTATATTATGATTTATGCAGGGCCATGTGCACCTGCAGTTTTCAACATTGTAAGTTTTATTCGTTCGGAGCACTTACTAGATATTTTTTGAAGATCTTGTGTTAATGTGCGTTTCTACTTTTGATATCATGATCTTATCTGCTTAAGATAAATTAAGGCTAATTTACTATATTGTTAATTTCAAATTTACTCATTAACGGGCCATATCCATATTAATGTTTGTTTCAAATTGCACTTTTACTAAGATGTTATATGATCATGGTGTTATTATTATTACTAGTAGTAGTAGTAGTAGTAGTAGTAGATGAGGGAAAAACATTTTTTATTTTACAAAACTCACTTTCTAGATCTTAGTATGACCCATATATTATTTTGAATTTTTTTCTTGATGAAATTTATAATCATTTTCGATTGAAAGTTATGAAGGAATATGTGATCTTATTTTTTTTTATGACATTTAGTGCTGCTAAATTCACATATGAAGTTTGGGGTTTAGAAAATGAATCAACATCTTGAGATTCAAACTCTTATGAGACAATATATGTGAATTCACATATTTGGGATTCCGGGAAAGCACTAAAACTCGAATTAAACGATCACTTAGTGCTTACTTTATTTGAAAGTTGGTACTATTTTATTTTTAACTTGAGATAATCATTTCTATGCATGGGAGATTTTATGGTTTTCTTAATAATAATCTATTATTCATCTTGGGTTAATTTGTCGATTGCAAGGCAGCCAAATCATAATTTATAAATTAACATTTTTTCAGGTTGGAATGCTTGATGTTAGTTCATCTGCAGTTTTATTTCTTACTGATAATGAGTAAGAAATAATGTATATTCTAAGGTGGAGCTATAAGACTAATATGGACAAGACAATGAGTTCTTCTGATACAGGGCAGATCACGTTGGTTGGTATTCTTTTCGGTTTCAAAGATTCTTTTTTATTTGGATATATGTCATTGTGTTCATTATCACGCATGCATATAACCATCTAAAGTTACTATTAGATATAGGTCATTATGTTCATTATCAAGAAAAGGCTGGCCTCTAAAGAAGTTCACTATGAAGGAAGAGCTTCTTAATATAGTAATTTTGTGTGCAAAGAAACACTTGAATTTGTTTAATAAGTTTGTATGCATGGAGGCGAATGTTTTATCAAACCAAGTGATGAGCTTGTCTGAGATGGGATAGCATTTGAGTCAATTTGTTGGACAAAGAGGTTTATTAGGTGAAAAATTAACTTCTAAGAGAATTCTCGATTCTCAAACTAATGCAATGCTCTCAAAGTATGAGTGGGTTGAGTTAATTTGTTTGATTGTTCTGTTGTAAATTATAAGATTAAGTTTTAGACAGTCGTAAATTATAAGCAGTCGTAATTTTAGACACTAGAAATCACGCTCAAACATGACTTGAGAAAAGGTAATAAATTAAGAATTTTGTGAAAATTGTAACATAATGCATTGTAAAAGTGTCCTTACAAGTTCTGACTCACTTATTACATAAATTTACAATTTGATAATTTATAAAACAGTTTATGAATTAGAGTGTCCAAACTACCAATAGTTGAATTTCATTATGCGGTTAGAGTACCATTAGCTGCCCTGATTTCAAGTTACATTTATAGGTCATTGTCAAGATTTAAAGCTCCAAAGATCATTATAAAGCATAGTGATAATGTAACTTGAAATCTGGAAATGTAGTTTGAAATCTTGATTAATGTAACTTGAAATCTGTAAAAATGATCAAGATTTTGAGCTTTACTAAACCATCCTTTTTGGTAATGAGATAAAATGAGTAGATAAAGCTCCAAATCTTGATAGTGATAATTATTTCAGGGTTGAAAAGGCATTAAAGTATTAGAGTACCAAACCATCCTTTTTCCTATTCAAATGAGTTTATTTATTGATCATAAGAGTGGCATTAGCATCCCTAATGGGTGCTACTTATCTCTCTTGTATTTACAAATGTTATCCTATATTTTTAAAATTCATATTGATTTGGTCAAATGCAGGCCAATAGGAACATTCTGTGTGCTTTGATGAGCCTACAAAGGAAGTAAAAGTTGTTGTTGAGGCTCTGGAATCTATATTTGGCTAAGCTTTAGATGTTGGGCACCTTTCTCAGGTATTGTACTTCGATTTGAATGAGTTGTAGACGCTCATAATGTGCTATATCAAGATAGTTTAGTGCTTAGGATTGCCATTTTTTTAGTATAATTGCTAAACACGTCTTGGTGGGGTTTGAATATCAAATATTGATGATACAACCAACATATTGGGAAAATTCCCATTCCATTTCGCCTTTCGCGAGAGTGGAATCCATGAATCTCAAATATTGATTAGACAATTATCATTCTTTCTAACAATTCTTGTAAAAGCTTTGTTGAAAGATGATCACATATTAATATAAGATCTGATTGAAGTCCAATGCTTATGAATACATAAATATATAGGAGGTAGTGCCGTGAAAAGGTACAAGAGTCTTCAGTTGAGACATATCAAAGTGAATTTGTCAATTTTTTATCTTCTGTTAAGATATATCAGTTAAGACATATGTCTTCAGTTAAGATAAATCAAGGTACTGAACAAAGTGAATGTTTTATATCTGTGAACAAGGCACTGGAGTCTTTAGGTATCAAGCAATTAGATACATCACTACTTGGTTTCGCATTCAAAGTGAATGTGTCAATTTTCATTATTAAATTAATCTCATTTTTTTCCTAAAATGTCTATTTTGTATGGAGAGCCTTATCTAATAGTGTTCGTGTTGATATGATGATCCAAAAAGTTAGGTAAGGCTTGCATCTAGATGTCAGTGTTGTAAAAAGAATTCAGAATCCAATTATCATTTATTGATTTCAGGTCCCATTGCTGCTAATATTTGGAACTTCTTTAGCAATTTGATGAATTTCAGTTATCACTCCTACATTAGAGGTATATAACGTTTTCGACCAGACTTATTCCCGAACACCATTGAGGTAATTCCCATTGAGGTCTCTGTATTCTTTGGTAATGTAGGTATAAAGCTTGGGGTTCTCTTTTAGAACAACAGTTGGCAGAAATAGACATTATAATGGCATGCATTGATTACAGGTGAACGTCATTTCACATTCTAAATATACTTTCTTGGACAAAATAAATACAGTTGCTTAGATACTCATACAAATTCATATCTATTCTGTGCAAGAGTACCTAGTTGAAGTAATTATTCCTAGTTAACAATAATGTACTCAAAACAGAAATGAAAGCTTCATGATACCTATAAATAAACAATTATTAAGGCGACGAAGGTCTCCAAAATAGGTATTTATAAGAAAACAAGATTCTTAAGGCGACGAAGGTCGTTTGATTGACAACTCAATGTTGTTCGAACGGTAACACATGTCGCTTGATCCTATATCATGCGACGTATCAAACAAGGTAAAAATCCCAAAACAGTATGCTGTCGTTTGATGAAAAGCTCGTAGTGAGGTTCTCGCAACCTTCGCGCGACATGCAATGTCGTTTGAAGCTCTCGTTCGAGCGATTTCTCAACGTCTTTTGAACAATATATCAATGTTCTTTGAACGACCAAAGAGAAAAATATTTTCTTTTAAAAACTCCGCCTACAGGTCTTAGAAAAATTATTTTGACGAAAAAAGACGCCTCAGATGTTTAAAAACATTTTAAAAAAATATCCAAACACTTTAAATGAAACATTAAGGGACTTAAACACAACCTTACCAAAATCAATCTTGTCGGGCTTATTGTTGAAGAAAACTTGATATTCGGATCCGTCTTGTTGCGTGAATGAACTTGAACTTCTTCGACGGTTGTAATGGTATACGACATGCTCAATGCAAAGTATGGACAATGTAAATTATGTCCTTTCAAATCTCCCCCTAGGTCTATGCTGGTACAAACTAAAAACAATCTAAATTATCAAAATAGATGGCTTATACAAATCTAATACCCTCCCATGAACTCAAAAGTGAAAATGTACTAAATATGCAAGTCTTTAAACTTTTGCTTCAAAATCTTCAATCTTCAATCTTCAAATCTATAAAACTTCTTTGTCATCATCAGGGTGTGCAATATAATGATCCTCAATTTGTACCTACACACATGAGACAAGAAACAAATATTTTCGTGATGTATCGAGTTTGAAATAAGATAAATAAATCAAATCAAATCTCCCTATAATCCAAAACTTCCCCATAATTCATAATTCGTTCTCCCCCTTTTTATTTGTCTGAAATAAATAAGGAAAATAATAAACAAAATAAATACGGAGTGTCACGACAAGCATAGCAAATATATATCAATTACGCGCATGCAAGGAAATACTCAAACTCTTTCACAATCTCTTTTTTATTTTTGAAAAAAAATTCAATTTTTTTTATAAAAACAACACACACAATGAATTTACACTAAGATAATCAAATCGTGGATCCTGAATGGGTGTGAACAGATTCGATAGGTAAATTCACTCAATCAATCATATGTGCACGATGAATATGTGTACCCGTAACGAATGAACATCAAAATCGTCCTTAGGTGTAAATTTGTTGAATTTATATGACATCGACTAAATCAAATCAACAAATCAAAGTCTAGATGATTTCCACACCAATACTGTCTAAAACTATCTAACACTTTTTCAAGACTTTGTCAGGACGTGCAAACCCGTTGTTATTTTCAACCAAACTCCCTCATAAATAATAATGCTTTTATTTTTCAAACAAGGTTCTAAATTATCTTTTTAAGAGATTTCCTAATGGCCCTTTTTGGCTTAAATTTCTTTTTATTACCTTAATTTTTTTCGCGGGCTCTTTTCAAACGGTGGCTTTCACGACGAGTCACTTGCCTCTAACAACCCTTTCCCGTGTTCACTCATTTTTTTCATATTAAACAAATTCCTCATGGGCAACGATTCTTACATGCACTACTTTCATTGTCAAGTTTTATCGCATTTGATTTGTTTTTAAGACATAATTGGAGGGAAAACACGTCGACCAATATGTGATAGACAAGCACAATAATCAAATAAATTCGTGCACATGTGCAATAAAGGAAATCATGAGTCAAACATGTAGGAAGTAACAGTGACCTTAGGAATAAAACATTTAGGCAATGATCTCAAAATCTTTTTAACTACTCGTGCATCAAGAATATGGTCACCAAGATTGAAACTAGTGTTGACAATATCAAACAAACGTGCATAAAAGTCATCAAGACATTCAGATTCAAGCATGGTTATTATTTCAAATTGAGTAGTTAAATTTTGCAATTTAGATTCTTTCACTAAGGCCCATTAGATTTTCAAAATGAGTCCACACTTCCTTAGCAATTTCACTGGAAAGAAATAAATGATCGTCATCTTCTTCTTGGGATTGATTACAGCATCGACATTTAAAATCATTTCATGGTGGATAAATTGCCGTGGAAAAAATATTAGATCTATTCTTTGTAAAATTCTTCCCCTCTTTATTTGTTGGCAGATTTGGTGCTCCAGGAACAAAGCTAATTTTGACGATATCCCAATGAAATCCAAATCGATCATCCAGGCCATTTACTATGATATTGTTATTGTTTTTAAAGCTCAACCTTATAAAGGTCCTTTCTCTAGATTTTTTAATGCTTTTATTGATGACTTTGACATCACCAATTCTAGAATGTAAGCCACCGGAGAAAGGCTATTTTTCTCCTTTATCATCAATAATATTCTAATTTAAAAAAAAAAAAAAAAAAGATTCTTTCACTACATTTGTGCCTTCATGGGTAAGTAGAAGAACACCACATGCTTTCTTTGACGTGGAACACGTCATGATACGTCGAAAATCATCGGGAGTGACAGATTCGAAAATAACACTAAAGCCACGAGAGTTGTAGGTATGCCACTCAAACTCATCATCAATCCAACCACTCACGGGGTTAAGATTGATGACATTATTAACAGTGACAGTGGGAGGAGTCCACCCTCTTTCACAAACTATCCAAACTCGTTCATCAACTCGATTTCATGTGGGCTTTCCAATAGGCATAATTTTTTCCATCAAAGACGGGCATCCAATTATATGAGTTCTCTATTGGGAAGATTGCGATTTTTAAAAAAAATCAAAATTTTCAAAAAAAATCGATATCACAAAAATAGTTTGCAGGAAAAAAGGAATACTCGATAAATTAGAGTAACCTACTGTGATACCAATTTGAGAAGGTAATATCGCTTGAAAAGATCTGATACCAATTTGAGAATGTTTCGTGATACCGATTAAATATCGGTTCGCCAATTTCCAATTTAAAACTTATTTAATTAGAGTCAATCTTTAATCCAAATTAATTAGACCCTAAAGCATGCATCTATGTGGGTATATAAAATCATGCAAATCCAATAAATATGAGATTCGGGAAAAAAAACCTTTCGGGTAAAACTTATATTTCACTATGAATGGTAAATCGCAACTTACATATACAGAATGAAATCTTCAATGAATCTCACGTAGTAGATCCACATAAATCGCAACCCAAGTCAGCAATGGTTTTCCTCAAGAACCCATAAAAATCGCAACTCCTTCTTTAGAAAGAAACACCCTCAAGTATTCCCAATGACCACAGTCGTCATAAGCAAGCACCTCCCTCAAGAGCTACCAATCCAGCAGTAGAGAAATCGTCTATACAAGAGAAAATTCAACAAAGATGTGCCTTGGGTTCCAAAATAATTCACTAAAGCAATTAGGATGATTTGCGAATTAAAAACAAAGTGTTTAAACCTTAAAAGTTCTAAGAACTTTTGTTGCTGATATGCAGAATCGTAACTCGCAAAAGTCTTAAAGAAATAGGTCTCCAAAATAGGTATTTAATAGAAAATAAAATTCTTAAGGCGATGGTGGTCATTTGAACGAAAACTCAATGTTATTCGAAGGACAACACATGTCGCTTGATCTTATATCGCGCGACATATCAAACGAGGTAAAAATCCCAAAACAGTATGCTGTCGGTTATTGAAAAACTAATGGTGAGGTTCTTGCGACCTTTGCGCGACATGTAATGTCGTTTGAAGCTCTCGTTCGAACGACTTCTCAATGTCGTTTGAACCACCAAAGTGAAAAATATTTTCTTTTAAAAACTCCACCTACAACTCTTAGAAAAATTATTTTGATGAAAAAAGATGCCTCATATGTTTAAAAACATTTTATAAAAATATCCAAACACTTTAAATGAAACATTAAGGGACTTAAACACAACCTTACCAAAATCAATCTTGTTGAGGCTTGTTGTTGAAGAAAACTTGATGTTCGGAGTTGTCTTGTTGTGTGAATGAACTTGAACTTCTTCGATGATTGTAACGATATACGACATACATAATGTAAAGTACGGGCAATGTAAATTATGTCCTTACAAAAAGAATATCATCAAAAAAATTATACATATTCGAGTCTTTCTTCCCATATAAATTGTCTGTTTGTCAGGCATTTTGTCCAGAAAATCCTAAATGAAAGTTACCCGACTTTTTCTGTAGTTATCATTACCGACAGAGAATTCATACTAAGTTCTTACTCTAGAAACCTGAGTTCGCACTCCATACGATTGTTTAGTTTTCATTAGCAATCTCCCCACCCATGAGTGTTAACTATGCACTGTTGTATGTTCCATGTCTATCGAAAATGATGAGAATTCATCCATAATGGACCAAGTTTTGAGATAACTTAAGAACATCACCGCCTCTTGGAACACCATGCAATTAGAAATTAGGGCACTAGGCTAAGCATAAGTCCACCTACTAGTGTCCACGACTATACGGGAGCTGGAGATAACATTCTCCCTCCCCCATCCCCAATATTGTTACACTGCCTGTAGTGGCCATTGAAACAGTACTAACTAATTCCCAGAATCCATCTACACTAGTTCCAGCAGTGGCTCCCCTGATAATGTCAGTTCCCCCCACTTCCAAATATCATTTTCCCAATCTGGTTATTTTGAACCATACCATCAGTACCCCGGGTACACACACCTCTTTCCAAGGCCCCCGCGAGACGAATTTGTAGCTCCTCCATCAGTCGACGAGTTTGTTCCCAAACCTATGAACCAGGAGATAACTCAAGTCTAATATGAATTGCGTCTCCTTTAAGAAGAAATCAACAAGATACAAACTATGGATAAGCTTATAAACACTAAGAAAATGGCACTCTATCCTGAAGCTCGGTCATCGAATAAATTTAAGATGTCAATCTTTAAAACATATAGCGTAATGGGCTCCCCATCCGCCCATTTATCCAACGACCACCTTCAGATGTAGGTCCAGAACATAGAGCCAGGAGTATTAGAGAGGATGTTCTCCTCAACTCTGTTCGGAGGGGCCCTTAACTGGTATCTAAGTCTGAAATGTGAGGGAACTGTTAAAAAGTGGGACAATGTATATCACATTTTCCTTAAGAAGTAGGAATACAACGATGAGCTTGGCATCACACGTAAAGATTTAGAAATACCAAAGAAAGAGGAGGGTGGGAAAGTTAGCACTTTTGTCACTCTCTTGAGAGAGAAAGATGATTAGATGGTCAATCAGCCCCTTGGAAAATAATCAAATATAGATCGTGATCAAGAACCTCCAGAAGGAGGTACAAAATGAGCTAAGCCAACATGGATCCCATATTTCAAAGCTCTTAACCACATAGGGTGTAAGATTGAGGAAAGTTTGGTTGCTAAAGCTAGCAAATCTATCGAAAAACCCTATCGAGCTGCAAACCAGTTCCCTGTCCATAAGAACTCACATGGAGCTTCCACATCTCACATAACTACTCTCATTCTCAGTCCGCAATCGAAACCACGCCAGGTTACAACCACTTCCCAGACCATGGTAGCCACCGTTGCACGTTTTCAATCAGGTCCCCTCCGAAAAATTGTGCCTCCTCCCAAAGAGTTTCGTGCCAGGCAAAGACACTTAACAAATCCTTAAGCCACCCTCTGTCGGGTATTTGTGACTCGAAATTAAATGGACAATTGAAGCCTCTCAACCCTAGACCACCCCTGTCATCCCAGGCAGGAACTGGCAGGCCAACTCACATTGCGAGTTCCACCTAAGGCCCAGTCATATCACGAATAGCTTTTGGGCCTTAAGGTACTCCATCTATAACCTTATTGACGTTGGGAGTCTTATCCCACCAAAGTCCCCACCAATGCCTTATGAGAAACTCCTATCCCAAACACCGAGCCATCCACCATGATTGTCGTCATTCATCATAAATTGAGGATGAGGATACACTCCCCTTCTAAACAGCAACTCCTCATGCTTGCCATCACCTGCCATATAAATCATTATCGTGACTTAGCCCTCCATTAACCATATGACACTCTTCATTATGGCCATACACTTCTTGAAAACCAGCCACTATAGCTCAGACTTGCTCCTAGTCAAGTGAGTTCATGCTCTCAAAAGAGACAAAGACTCTCTTTAGAGGAAATATATCACTCATTCGAGTGAGAAGAGATGTACGATGAAACCCTCCAAGCAACAGACAATATCATCTCTACTGTACCAGTTTAATCTATCGGATGGAGCGAGTCAACTTATGAGGAACATATATTTGCCCTCACGGACTCAGATACATGCGACATACATAACTAAACATTGTTTTGTGTTCGTTTTCATAATGACAAAACATAGATATAAATTGGGTACGTTACCAATGTTACGACCCCAACTCTTTTTAGCCTTTTATTATACAAAGTTGTTTTAAATTGACTTAATTGGTTGAAAATAACTATGTAAATTTTTATTTGGTACATTATGTAACTTAAGTATATTTAAAATTTACTTAATGTTTGTTTAAATAACATTTATTCACTTATTTATTACAACTATTCACCTTTAAACTCTTTCTCTAAAATTAATTACATTTTTACATTGGGTTTGTCCCAAATTCATCAACGGTTGTATGTAATTAGCGGTAAACTGTTCAAATTTTACTGTATATGGATTGTTTAGAATGTGTCAAAGTTTGAATCCATCCAAATGTTCCCAAAGTCCCAAATGTCGCAATTAAATAATCAAACTATTATACAAAAAATTACCAATAAAATATCCAACAAATTAACACATTTATACGAAAAGTATCCAGTTAGTCACAAACGGTCACAAACGTCCCCATAATCTAACCCAATAATTATACAGAAAAATTGCAAAGTACCAAATGTCACAGTAATCTAATCGAATAATTATACAAAAAAATTGCACATTAGCTCTCCCAAATGACAATCACACATTTTTGCATTTTCAACAACTATAAAGAATACCACACAACTTGCCATACACAACATACATATATACTCAATCTAACATGAGCAAAAATGTATATATTCTAGGGAAAATTATAGTAAACCACTCTGAACTATTGCAATTTTGCACTTGGCCCCCTAATCTATAAAACTCGACAAATAGCCCCCTAAACTATTGAATTTTGACACCTACCATTTTCATCGAAAAAGAGTTGATAAAAACATGATTTTATGCATAAAATTGTTAACTATTTATGCATATTTTTTAGGTGTCAAGATTTAATAATTTAGGGGGGGGGGGGGTTCTTGTCGAGTTTTTTTAGATTGGGGGACTATCTACAAAATCGCTATAATTTAGGGGGTTTATTGTAATTTACCCTTTTATTCTAATTAAAGTGTAATACTAAAAAATATTTTTAAAAATATTCATGTTTTAAATTACAAGAACAAACTAGTTTTATACAAAAAATTGGCCATAACTTTTTTTATCATAATAATTTAACCGAAAAATTATACAAAAAAAATCCACAATAACTGTCCCAACAATCTAACCCAAAAGTTATATAAAAAAATTCCTTATGCAAGTCTCAACAATCTAACCCAAACATTATACAAACAAAATTTCACAATAAAGTCCCAAACCAACATCACAAGTTTATGCAACTTTAACATACATCAACAATACAACACAAAACATATAGGTACATCATATACAATTAATCTAACATGAGAAAATGGTAATAATAAATAATAATTGCTATCCAGAAGTGGAGAAGGATGACAATCTATCGTTTTTTTGTCAAAGGCTAATGGAATGGAGTCTTTCGATGTCCGGAACCAATGAATCGATGGAGCCAATGAATCGCCAGAGCGTTTTTCATTTGAGTGAAAATGTTCAATTTGAAGACAAGAGACTACAACTTTATTCAGCTGAAACTAGGCATGTGTTTTGACCTGATCGAATCGAAAAATGCCTTTTCAGAAGAAAAAAAATTTGATTTTTTCGAAATAAATTAATTATTCCGATTTTCGATCCGATTTTTCAGAAATATTAAAAAAAATCGAAAGACCGTCAAAAATCGAAAATATTCCAAAATCCACAAAATATACTAAAATTTTAGAAATTCTAAAATTTCAAAAAAATAAATTTGGTAAAAAAATCTAAAATCAGAAAACTAGAATCCGACAAACTAAAATTTCATTCCAAATTCGGAACAAATCAGAATGAAAATGGGAAAAATCGAAAGTTCGAAAAAAAATACAATCCTACCTGAAAAACACAAATTTACGGCACATTTTGTTTGGTTGGTTGGGGTCCGAGGTCCAATGATTATCATTAGAGACACCAGACACCAATCAATGCAAACATGCCACGCTTACAAAATCTGCTGCAAGCTTGTGTAGGCCTAAAATTACTTTTTATTTATGGTGCAACATTACCCTTGAAGTTGATCCCGATGTTTCAAAGTTGCAATGTTAACCACGATGTTTTAAAATTCGTGCAATTCTAATACTTGGTGACATATTGTTAGAATACCTAACATAATAAATGCATGGAGTTTAATACATTAGGGTTAATATTGCAACTTTTAAAACATCGTGTCCAAAATTGAACCTTAAACTTCATGGTTAATTTTGCATTTTATTTCTCATAGAAATAACACTCTCGGATCACATAATTAGCTAGAGATTCTCTATTATTAACACACAAATAGAATCACTTTATAGAGATGACACTATTGGGTATACAATTTTATAAACTTTTCAACTCAACTCAACAAGTCCTTTTCCCAATTATTCGGGATCGGCTATATGAATCCTATTTTTCCATTCCATTCTGATTAGTGCAATATCTTCGCTTAAATGACATGATATCATGTCTTTTTTTACAATATCCCACCAAGTCAATTTAGGCCTAGCTCTATCCTTTGCGTCACCATTAATACTAACTAAATCACTTTTCCTTACGGGGGCATCCATTGGTCTACGCTTGACATGTCCAAACAATCTAAGTCGATTTTCTCTCAATTTATCTTCTATAGGAGCTACTTTTACCGTTTCACAAATTCGTTCATTTATAATTTTATCCTTTTGAATTTTACCATAAATCCATCTTAGCATTCGCATTTTCGCCACACTCATTTTCTGCACATTTTGTTTTTTTGTTGCTCAACAATCTGTCCCATATAACATGGCGAGTCTAATGGCCGTTCTATAATATTTTATCTTGAAATAGAGTTAGTTTCTCTCCTTTTAAGTTCTACCTCCTAGTTCGTGGGTTAATCTTCTCTTTTTGCACTCGTGATTGATTTTTAATATTTATATCCAACACCATTATCCTATGTTGTGAGGTTAAGCTATCTCCCGGGATAACCTTACAGTCTTTATATGTTAATTGGTCTCCTTTTCGAGTGATGAAAAAGTCTATTTGGCTCTTATGCGTTTCACTTTTAGAAGCCTGTTTTTAAAACATGTATTTACTAGTACAAAATTATAAGCCAACGCAAAATCTAAGATAGACTCTCTACCGTCGTTGCTATTTCCAAAGGCATATCTTATATGCACTATCTCATATCTTACACGATCTTCTCCAACATGGCCATTAAAATCTCCCCCTATATAGATTTTCTCACCTACGGATATTTCTTGAATTAATTCATCCATTTGTTCCCAAAATTGTACTTTAGTCTGCTCATTAATCAATCTTAAAAAAGGACACATTTATAGATTTTTAAAAAAAGACATTGACACATAGGTTACAAAATTCCAACCATCGGTGATGGCCTAATTGGGGTTTATCTTTTCTTCATTAATTATCATATTTGTGCTTAAAGCTATCCCCAAAACAACTTGGTCCGTCCCAAATTAATAGTTGGTTCAAACATTTAATGAAAATAAAATTAACTTTCCAAATTTATTTTCTAAAATGATAATACATATGGGTGTTCTCCGTTTTTTTCTTCTCTTTAGAGAGTTTGTCGGGGTCCTTGTATACGGGTTGGTTTCTTGTGAGGTCCAACACTTTTTAGTGCCATCTTTATGGTTTTATATAACTATAAATATTAAGTTATATTTATAATATCACCATATAGATTGTTTTGTTATTTAGTTTCCAATTTAATTATTAGATTGGGTTGATTATTGCTTAGTCTTGGTTTGCTCTTTGAGTTGAAAAATTGGCATCCCTCTAAACAGATTCAACCACTACAACCATTTCAAAACTGTGCTCTCAAAAAATTTTGAGAAAATGTTCCATTGAAGGTCCAATGCAATTTTGGGCACCTTTACACCTGTCCCCCATTTTAAACATAGATCACTCATTTCACTCATCACACATGGCTCATCACATTCACATCACCAAAATATATTAACATTCCCATAATTCAAATTACACACAATCACTCACCTCACATGAACATATATTTTTGGAATGTTAATGAGTTCCTGCCTATATATTTTTGTTTTATATAAACCTCTGGAGTATATATATTTGTGTTATGTGTGAATCTCAATGAATACTCATTGTTGAGATCTGAAGGGACAAATATAGTGGTTGGTCCCTAATTTTTTATTTGAAAAACAAAATATGGGCAAAGGCAAAAACAATGCCTCGTTAGTGACTTCGTGTGTGGTCCAATACTTTCTAGTGCGTAGTTTGTTGTCTCCATGGTGTTATATAACTATAAATATGCATCTTTATTAGTTTTATTCATAATATTACCGCATACATTTTTATATTCGGTAGATTGTGTGATAATATAACTATATTTATTAATATTTTCGTAATATAACAGTCTCACATTATTACCAACCTAAAGACAAAAAAGTCTTGGACCAATTGCTAACACTTTTAAGTGATAGGTACTAATGACTAAAGCACTCCTATTTTTCTTTTTCTTTTTTGATTTAATAGTGTATGGGGATCAGGTCAAATATGTGGAGAAAGATGGATGAGAATGTAATTGGGTCTTCTTTTCTTCATTATTTCCCATAAACGTGTATTAGTTTGTTTAGTTAGTGGGAAATTTTTATGGGTGCTCTCTGTTTTTTTCTCTTTGTTTAGTTAGTGGGAAATTTGGGATCTTCTTTTCTTCATTATTTCACATAGTTGTGCTCAAGTTTGCTTAGTTACCGACTATCTTTCATGGGTATTCTTTTGGCTTTCTCATCTTTTCTTTTCTAACAGGGGAATGAGATTGAATCAAATATGTGTCATCAGTGACAGAGGAATGATAAGGGACATGTTGTTAGGTGCATAAGATGTATGAAGAGGCGATATTGTGTTCCTTGCATGACTAGATGGAATGAATGTTTCAGTGGAAAATTTCTCTCTATAACTCTAATTTGTTATTTCTAATTTTAGTATGTTCTTTGTATATTCTATTATTATGTGTTTTTTGTGTTTGGGGACTACAATTCCATGTCTTGAGATAGAATATTTATAGTTCAAATGCCTTGGAATTAAAATATTTTTAGATTAAATTTGAACTGAAAATAGTTCAATTCCAATTCCAAGGAATAAGATTGGGGTTCCAAAGCACACTCTTACTAGTTTTTTAATGCAAGATCCTTTTTTTAATAATATGATGCCCACTTCCAGTTTTCATCTTTTTTCCCGTAGATGATCTACCCACTATGGAGATCATCTCCGCTAGGTTTGGGTTAAAAATTCAATTATTACAATTTAAAAAAAATGGTTCATTTTTTACTTCCGTTAAGTTTGGTGGCTGGGATAGTAATGGGTGGGATTCCAAAAAGGTCGTGAGAGATTTTTTAGGAACACTTGGAAATTCGTATCTCATGGTAGCGAATTTTTCTTAAAGGGAGTGTCATTAGAAATGGGGGATAGGGATTCCATTTGTTTTTTGGAGGGGGAAATATTTGTTTCGAGTCCTTTTCCCCTGGTTATACAATCTCTCTTTGAATAGGCATTGTACCAATTTAAAAAAGAACCTTGGATTTAAATCCGTTGGCTTCGTGAATTTTTTCATTTCTAAGTTCGCTTTTTCAAGTGATTTTGTGGAGGGTGCTCATCTTCACGAGGAATATATTTTGGGAGTTATGTTTTTTTTTCGCTTCATTGTTCGTTTACTGCCTTCTTATGGAGAATTATTTTTCGGGAGTTAAGCTTGCTCGGGGTTCAATATCCTACTTTTGAAATGGGAGGGGGTTGGGTGGGTACCCTTTGAGGCTTATGCCTTTGGAGAGTGCGGTCATTGCTGTTTTTTGGTATGTTTGGCTGCAGTGGGACAATATAATATGTGAATAAAAAGAGGAAGATATATATAGATTTGGGAAAGGATTAAAGTGAGTATCTAACGGGAACAACTTCCAAACTGTTTGAGACGACGGCTCTTTTATTTATTTGAGTTAGAAGTATGTTGTTCTTTAGTTTGAGGGAGAGTTTTGGGAACTGAAGTGATTTTTTTAATTTTTCCTTTTTTTTTTTAATTTATAAGTTTCTGCTCGAATGTATGTGGACTGCTGGTGCAATGTTATAACAAATTTCACACTTTCTGGCTATTATCAATAAAAAGTTTTGTTTCGGATTGTGGTCTTCATTATGTAGGTACCCTAAGATGTCGAACGAGGATTTTGCTGAGGCTTGCCCTGTTTGTCGTTATAATTGCAATTGCAAAAGATGCTTGTGCTTAGAAGTACCGAGGAAAGTCTGTTTTGCAGCTCACTGTCACTGATTTTTACTGAGATATTGTAAGTTGAACGTAAATTATAATATGTTATTGGATGTTGTTGTAGGACATGGTGAGGCTATCTTTGGAATACAGCGACATTGAAAGAGTTCAACACTCCAAATATATTCTACACGAACTTCTCCCTTTTTTGAAACGATTCCACGAGGAGCAAATGATAGAGAAGGAGATGGAGGCTAAGATTCAAGGTATATTTCTTTTATTTAGTGCTAGGTGGGTTTAACAAAAAATACAAATATGTATATGTATTTTTTTATTGTACTATACCTCCGGGATTCGGTATTTAGAGATACACTTCTACCTACATGTTCATTAATTAGTGTTACCCCTCACACGCAACAAATAACGCATATTGTACAAGTGGGTTGATACACATGCGCGGGGGTGGGTGGTGGTGGTGTAACTCTAATCAATGAATATGTAGGGGTATCTCTAAATACCGAATTTTCTAAAGGGTTGAAGAAAAAAAAAATACCTAAAAGTTTTTGTGTGATATATGAATGTTCAAAAAGTTAAAGAAACATAATTTTAAACAAAGATTTGGGGTTTCATATAGAAGATAGTGATGGGAGTCATCAATAAAGACTGAAATGATGGTTGTTAATGTGTTTTTGCTTGGATATGAACCTAATAGTTACTTGCTATTTTTATTGGAATCACGGTATTAGTGTTCATTTCCCCTCTCTTCCTTTTATTTTAAGACAAAGCGAAAGATCGCTTTTTGAGAGTTTAAGAGACATAGCATCTTGTCAAAGTTATATGAGAAAATCTATGCTAGTTACATGACCAACTTGTATGGTACGTATTTTTCTTAGGGGCATATACCAAATAGTCCCTCGAACATTTTTTAATACACGTTTAGTCCAAGCCTTTTTATTTGTTCCAAAAAGTCCCTCAACATGCCGCTAGCGCGGACTTTAAAAATAAGAGAATATTGCTTAAATGAGTGTTTGAGGGACTTTTTGGAACAAAATAAAAACGCTTGGACTAAATGTGTATTAAAAAATGTTTGAGGGACTTTTTGGTATTTGGTCCTTTTTCTTATGATAATAATGCTTAGAAAAATATCAGAAGTTAATTCTTCCTTACAATACCTTCCAGTGGTCCGTTGAACTAAAAAAGTAAAATAATATATAGAAGTTCTAATGATTGGTAAGCCACTGTGATATTTTCTATTTCACTTAATCTAAGGTTGCCCGTTTGATGGGCAGGTCCTCCTGATAAGGAGACGGGATAGGATAATTTTTATCCCATCCCATGTTTGGTGTTGTGGGATGATAATTAGGTTGAGATAATTATCCCGACTTTCGAGGAAGCCTCTTATCCCATTATCCCATGAGGTTCCTCATTTTTCTTGGAAACATTTCTTACCTATCCTCCAAGTATTGCATTCCATCGAAATAAGGAAAATTAAGAGAGTGCCTCGCCATCTTTTTCCACTTACTTTTCCAACTTTTCATGAAAATGAATAGTTATTACAATCTTTTTCTCTGTAATCGAACGACACCATAAAAGTTATCATATAAAGTAGTTATATAGGTTGTTTCATATTCAATGTTTTCGTATTAAAGCGAAGTACAAAAATATAGGAGTTGTGAATTTTTCCTAGTTTGTTGTTTGTTTGAGCAGGATTATCAGTATCAGAGGTAAAACTAAAAGAGGCAAATTGCAGGAGGGATGAGCAAATTTATTGGTAGGTTTCCAAGAACTATCTCTACTAACCGTGTTGCTCTTTTCTTCAGTTTTGTCTATAAAGCACCGACACTCTACCAGGGTCATGTACACACCTAGAGAGAATCTTAAATTTTCTTTTATTGCTCTCATCATGGTCAAACACATTTTAGGGACTACAATGACCTGCAATAAAAACGAGCTCAAAATGTAATCTTTGTTGGTTGAAATGTGTTCTTTTCTAATTAAGAGGATGTAAGTATGATATTTTTTGAAACAATATTAATTGTGTATTTTAGTAATATATGGAAAAAATATGGGTTCTTTCGAGCTTTCCCCTTTTATAACCCCCACTTTTAAAAAAAATTCTAGCACAACCCATTTCTATTAACTCTCCATCCAATTAGTTAGTCATCAGTTGCTCTTGACAGTTTGAGTTTTTCCCCCACTTTTATGACTAGTTTTGTAATGGCCCCCCATTAATTTTTTTTTGCAATACACCCCCAATCTATTAACTCTCCATTTTTTTGTTTAAAAGAACTTAATCAACATTTATTAAAAAAATTGAAAAAGCTTTCAAAAAATTGAAAAAGTCGAAAAAATAAGAAATGTCAGAATATTTTTTTTTAAATTTCAAAAAGATTTTTTTTTACTTATTATAATTTTTTTATTTCGAAATTTCTTAGTTTTTAGGCGTTTTCAATGTTTTTCTAAAACATTTTTGATTTTTTTATTTGCCAATTAAGTTTTTTTCAATAAATATTTTTTGGAGTGTACGCAGATTGGGGTGTATTGCAAATTTAAAAACAAAAAGGGGGTCTATTACAAAACCGATAATAAAAGTGGGGGGAAAACTCAAAATGTCAACAGTAAACATAACTATTGACTAACGGTTTGGATGGAGAGTTAACAAAACAAGGGTGTATTGCAAAATTTTAAAAAAGTGAGGGTCTATTTTAAAACTGGTCATAAAAGTGGGAGAAAACTCAAAATAACCCAAAAAATATTATTAAAAGTCTACGGGTCCCCGACATGTCCGTATCGTACTTTTGAAAAAAATATCATTTTGGCGTGTCGATTCGCGGTGAGTCGTGTGTCAGTGCTTCATAGGTACTTTTGCAAGTAACTACATATGTTCACTCGTTCTATACTTCTATGCAGCAACAACTGCAATACTTCCATTCTCGACTACTACCGAAGCTGTCCAAGCTGTAACTATAACCTCTGCCTTACTTGTTGCTGGGAAATACGCCATGGTTTCTTGTTAGGAGGCAAGGAGGAAGTGATTACATGTTATATCGACAACGGGGTAGACTACATGCACGGTTTACATCGCATGCAAAAAAAGAGGAGACACACACGTACTGAAAGAACTAGCTCCGTCAGGTGTGATTTTATAGGAGTGCAATATATTGGCATTTATGTTGCAAACTGCAATATTTTGACAAATATGTATTAAAGTTGCAATTTATGAAGAAAAAAATTCAAAATTCAAAGCCTTTTTCGAACCCAGATGTCTCTGGGTAAATTGTATTGAATTCCCCTGGAATTACTTGATATATTGCTCCTATAAACTATTTTACCCGACGACCTGTTGCAGTTTAGATTATGGTGTTAGCAGAGGGTGTAAATGAACTTCAATACCCTCAAGTAAAGTCTGAATAAGTCGAAATAAACCAAGAGGGTGTAAATGGACTTATATACCCTCAATTAAAGTTTGAATAAGTTCAAATAAACTGAAAGTTATTCTTATTCTAATTCTGAATAGCAAATACACAGTAGCAAGCAACCTAATCTTATGACTGTACACTGCAAAAGGGAACTCTAATGATTTTGAAGCAACATTGGTTACATGTATATTTTCTGTGTGTAAATATACATATATAAGATATGAACACAATTTTGATCCACAAAAGTGTATTTCAATATGTTGGATTTTCAATTTGTGTATATACATCAGTTGGATTTCAGTTTTGGTTAATTTTTGGCGTACCTGTTGAAACAGCCCTCCTGCGAAGTTACCATTTGAATGGAAATCCGAGGAAAACGGTAGCATTTCTTGCCTTCCAGAAAAGATGGGTGGTTGCGGTCGAGGCGTTTTGGAATTGAAATGCCTATTTGCAGAATTTTTTTTTTCGGAATTGTTAGCAAATGCAGATACAGGTGCAGAAAAAATACCCCCAGTGTGCAAGAGTGATTACGTGGCAGAAACTCATCATATTGGGAGAGAGAATATGCGGAAAGCCGCTTCTCGAGAAGATGGCGATGACAACTATTTGTACTGTCCAGTTGCTAAAGATATTCCACCCGAGGACTTGAAGCAATTTCGGTGCCATTGGCTCAAAGGTGAGCCCGTGATTGTCGGTGATGTGTTTGAGACTACATCTGGCTTGAGCTGGGAACCGATGGTTATGTGGCGTGCATTTCGCCAGATGACAAACTCTAACCATTCTAAACTTTTGTAGTTTTATCCAAATATTTGATAATTGGTTACACTGATATACTCACTCTGTCCTGAATTAATAGTCTTGCTTTATTTCCTTTTTAGTCGGCCCCAATTAATAGTCCTAAAAGGAATTTGTGAAGGCGTTTACCCAATTGGGAGCGCAATAAATGTCTTTTATACTAAATTTTACAAATCTAGAAGCTTCGATAGAATACAAAGGCAAAATTATAAAAAGACTACACCCTAAGCCTAAAACACGGTATATTAAAAGGGAAATACAATGAATGATAAAATAACACAAAATCTAACAATTCTCCTCAAGCTCGAGCAAAGATATCAATGAAGTCCAACTTCGCAATGGATGGTAGGAGAAGAGAAAGCCCGGGTCATTTGGTGAAGAAATCCGACGCCTGATTTGAAGAAAGGACAAATGTAGTTTGAAAGATGCCAGACTTCGGTCTTTTCCGGATAAAGTGAATATTAAAATCCATGTCCTTTGTCCTCTCTTTAAACACGGAATTAGATGCAAGCATAATGGCTGGCCTATTATCACAAAATAACTCCGATGATCCTTCCTCCATAAAAGCTTAACTCTTTAAAATGATCGGAGCTATAAAAGTTCACACGTTCCTTGAGTCATTGCACGATACTCAGCTTCGGCTGAACAACGTGAAACAATCGCGTTCCTTTTGCTCTTCCATTAGATAAGGTGAGAACTATAAAACATATAAAAGCCACCATAAAACGTATAAAAGCCTTAGGTGGAACGCCTATCTGTCTTAGACTAAGACCCAATAGGATCCGCATTAGTGAAACACGAGAGGTGTGTCCGACTCTTAAGGCATAAAAATGATTTGAGGTATTTCACAATGTGTAGATAACATCCATATAAGCTGTTTGGGGAGCATGCATAACAAAAGTGAAATATGATCTTGTGTTGGTCAAGTGAACCAAGTGACCATCTAATCTTTGATAAATTGATAGATTCAAAATCAAATCACTTGTTTCGGTGGAGAGCTTAAAGTTGAGATCCATAGGATTCAAATTCGGACAAGAACCTTTGAATAAGATCCAACGTATATTGACGCAGGGATAAAGAGATCCCACGTCGATACCGAGCTATGAAGCACGAACTCGACACGTAATACGTGTTTCGACATGACACGCGATACGTGAATTTCCCAAAAACTAGGATACGACACGCTAGGATAAGTATAATAGACAATATATGTTAAAATATATAATATATATTTAAATATATATATTAATGAAATAAAACGGATTTTTTTCGATAAAATACATTATTAGAGCATTCTTAACATGAAATTATGAAAATGGACCATACAAAACAAAATTCAAAAACACTTTAACATTAAAAATCATACATAAGGTAGAATCACCATCACATAAGAAAAAAAATTAAAAAATAAAAAAAATAAATAAATAAAGGTGTCATTTTACGTGTCCCAACGTGTTGGCAACGTGTCCCAGCGTGTCGCGTGTCGGACTCGTGTCAAAGATGACTCGCGGCTTCCGGGAGCGTGTCGGTGCTTTATAGATACCGAGTCACCTTTGTCCAAAAAATGTACCAGAGTCGAGCAAAATCCTTCACATAAAACACCTCGCCAGTAGCCCGCTTTACTTGGGCATACCCATCGTCATCATCACTCGTAATAATAATAATAATAATAATAATAATAATAATAATAATAATAATAATAATAATAATAATAATAATAATAATAATAATAATAATAATAATAATAATAATAATAATAATAATAATAATAATATCATCGACATAAACAAACAAAATGCTTTATCTACCATTGGGTTGACGACAATAAAGACATGTATGATCCGAATGACACCGAGTAAACCCCTATGAAGCACGGGCTTGACACGTAATACGGGATACGACTCGATTCGAGATACGGGATACATGATTTTTCCAAAATTTAGGATACGTATACGCTAGGATACGTTAAATAATTATTATTTTATTTTATTTATATTAATGATAAACTTGATAAAATGAAACTAAAGCATCAAACACCATTATATTAAAGTGCTCAAATATGATGATTGTTGTCACCAAACAAACACCATTACAATAAAACATCATTAACATAAAAGGTTGTTCCACATCATCAAGTATCTCAATCACTAAGTAGACCCAATATCAACGGCATCATCATCTTTGTCAACCACATCATCAAGTACCATAAAAAAGGATTCAAACAGTGGGATGTAAAGGTTAAAAATAACACAGCTAAGAGTGAAAACAGTTAAAGAAAACAATATAGTTAAAAACAAAGATAAAAAAAAAGAATGAAAACATAAAAAACAGTTAAGATAAAAATCAGAAAACAATACAACACAAGCAAATAATGAAAAACAAACAACACAGTTAAAAAAAACATAGTAAAGGAAGAAAAAGAATTAAAGAATGAAAAACAACACAGTTAAAAAAATAAAAAAAGTATCCTAAAAACGTATCCTAACGTATCCCCGCGTATCCCATCCATTTAAAAAATAAAAAAATTAGGATACTCTAGGATTCGCGTATCCTAACGTATCCTGTATCCTATACATATCCAACAAAAATTCGCGACCTCCCGAGAGTATCCTTGCTTCATAGGTAAACCCCAAGGAGAGAACCACCTCACTGAACCGGCTAAACCAAGAAAGAAATTTTCGGAGACAACTTTCTCGGTAGACTCCCCATCAGGATTGAAAACCCGTAAGAGGGTCATAGAGATTGTCTCAGAGAGATCCCCATGGGTCATTCTTGGCGTCTAACTGATGTTGTGGCCTATAGTGGAAGCCGCAAGAGAAATCAACTGGCGAAGTAAGCTTTGCCTCCAGGGCATAAGGTAGCACCAAAATCCTTCTTGGGAACCACGATAATTCTTTAGCCACCAACCTTGCATTATAGCGATTGAATACTTTATGCTGAAGACCCATTTGCATTCAATTGTCTTCTCCCCGGAAGGTAAAGATGCAAGGTTCGTGTGTACCGTTATGCTCCAAAGTATCCATTTCCACTTTCATGGTAACCGCCCATTAAGGGTTCAAAGCCTTAAACACAAATCAATGAATGGAGATAGAGTCAAATTGGCTTAATAAGACTAAATAGATACCCAAAAACCTATCATGTGAAAAATGCTGGGAAATAGGATAATTAGTACTACCATTAAAATTATATCGGGAAGGGGGTGCTGAATACGAAAAGGGTGACTAGAATTAACATCAGATGTAGAAGGTGGTAAAGAGGATGGAAAGCTACCTTAGTCTGGATAAGGAACTGAGGCGGTCGAGGGCGACGAGAGTACGCCTCCAAGGTAGGCTCCTACAAGGTAGGAGGATGAGCTTCAAAAAAGAGAGAGAGAGGTCGAATAAGTGTTGAAACCTCCTACTCGAGATATGGAGAAAAGATCCAGTGAGTTATTTATCCCCTGTAGAAAGGGACATTCTTATAAAAACTAACATACAAAGGTGAGCATTATAAGGCCTTCTATGGCCTGGAAAAGAACCGAAATCTAGAAGCTAGGTCTTTGTTCACCTTTGGACACGGGCATAAAAGGATTTCATGCATGTAAGGTGGCCGTAGTGATTATAAGAGGAAGGCCTGAATCGATACGAGATCTATGGCAATTTCACCTCCAGAATCAGGATGCTGCGTTGGAATGCGTGCTCTTTTTGGCATATCACAATAGAGTTATATCAAGGTGGAAGCGCCCGTCACACCTGGTCTTCTTCTAACGATGACTTTTTGGACCACCAATGCGGATTAATGCCCCTTTTATCCTTTTCATATATAGGTAGATTGTTTCGAGCAAGCTCTAATGCGCAATGACTTTCACATAGCCCATTGCTTCTTGCCTTATATTATAATCTTAGTAAAACAACCTTTCGCCTTTTGAGGAGGTATAAAACAAGCAACCTTACGGGCCAACTCACCCAGCCATGATGCCTGACAGAAGAGTGCGAGCCCATGTTTTTTGGCTCCTTCGTGGCTCGAAAGTTCGCTTCAAATGACTAGCCTCTACCGCTAGCTCTTGGATTTGGAAAAGGGCTGGCACTTCATCTATGGGAGTCACAATTGACTCTATTCATTATTATGGAGAACCGTAGAGGTGTCTGTCCTTAAGATATTTACAAAGGATGCTCGACTTTCAGTCAAAGCAGGCCTATCACTGGTAGGATGTGCTTCACGAATTGAATTTGAACCAATATCATGCTACTTTCCTTTCAGTAAATCGCGAGTGGGTCTATCTAGGGCGCCTAGATAGTGAAAGTTTATCCCTTTGCGACGTTGGTTATAATCCTTATATCAGTCGGGAAGGAGAAGTGTCCTCTCCTGTATGCTTCACACATGAAGTTTGTCTTCTCCCTTACATGAGTGTTAAATGTGTTTGGTTATCGAGTCATAACGTCTATTACCCCTTAGAGATCAATGACTACTCTACAAAAATACACCTAATGGCTTTATCTTCGAGTTTGTGCTGAGTGGGATTAATGGAAATGGGTTCATATTAGGGTTTATTTGTCATTTTAATATTTGTCATTAGTTTTCCTTTTATTTTAGTTCTTTTATTTTCTTTTAATCCTTTTAATTGGTCTCCAACCATGTTTAGGGCTAATTATGTATATTTTTCTTAATTATTGTCCTTTTTAGTCTTTAAGGTAATTACTTGGCTAACAAGTAATTCCCACGTTATAACACCTGTGTATTCCTCATTTGGAGATAGCTTCCATATTGAATATAAGAAATTCTTTGTTTCTCTCTCTAGAAATTGTATTGGTTTTGTTTTTTTGCCGTTGACGTGTAGTTTACGCCAAATTGGTATCAGAGCGAGGTGTCGTTCCCCCGATTAGTGTATTGGTGTGTAGTTATCAACAAATCGTACACTACTTTTTAATGGCCCCAAAGAAAGCGAATTGATTTCAAGACAATATTAATCAAGGATTGAGAAGAAGTCATTAAGAATTGAAGGAAAAATTAGAGGAATTAGCACAACAACAACAACAAACTCTTGAAATCAACAAGAAATGTGATACCCTCTTACAACAGCTCTCTTCCAAAATTCAACCTCCCACCACCACAAATGACCCACCGGAATCAATCTCCCGAAGACCCTAAAAGGAGACCGTTACCGAAAATTTGGCACACAATGATGGGCAAAAATTGACGCCTCCCTGAATGGAAATTCCGTCCTCCCTGGGCTCGGCCAAACAGTGGCTTGTTCTGGTTGTCCCATTGCAACTGAATTTTTCGGCCACCTCGGGAATGACGGAATTTCTGACCCAGCCCTTTTCTTGAAGTCCCAACCTAGATCTGAATTCCGGCCCTGCATGGTTCTGAAAATTTTCGGCCCCGGTAAAACCTTCGAGTCCCTCGGCAGAAATTCGGCAACCCTATCCCTCGGAAATTCAGGCATACCACCATCGGGAAATCAGACGGCATTGCCCTCCCATTTCAAATTGAAGAATTCATGGAAGGAGGCCTAGCCGCGTTGTCGTTTACCCTTCAAGTTCGAGGACGAACTTTTTTGAAGCCGGGGAGAATGATAGAAATGGGTTCATATTAAGGTTTATTAGTCATTTTAATATTTGCCATTAGTTTTCCTTTTATTTTCTTTTATCCCTTTTAATTGTTCTCCAAGTATGTTTGGGACTAATTAGGTATATTTTTCTTAATGATTGTCCTTTTTAGTATTTTAGGTATTTACTTGACTAACAAGTAATTCCCACCTTATAAATACCCATGTACTCCTCATTTGGAGATAACTTCCATCTTGAATATAAGGAATTCTTTGTTTTGCGCTTTAGAAATTGTATTGGTTTTGTTTTTTTGGCCTTTGATGTATAGTTTACGTCAGGGATTATGGCCATGAACAAAACAAGTACACCTAAATACATGAGGAAGAATATGGAATAGAGTGCTATCAGTTTGAAGACACTGAAGGCCACCTTATTACCAAAACCTAACTTGGTGTGAGATTTATGATAAAAGCGGCGTTGATGAAAACAAGGTGACATTAATAATAATCACATGCTAACGGTAACCAGAAAAGAAGACCAACGACTAGGGATTCCCCCCATTTATCATAATTAATCAAATTAAAAATATTAGGAGCACGACTCATATATGGTATAACTAGTTCTAAGATGCTTGGAAAACACACACTTTCACATAAAAACCTTTTTTCCTTACAAGCTTGAGAAAGAGATGGAAATAACATAAGTACTAAAAATTGACATGCCTTAAATGAGCCTGCCGCGTATGCAAGATCCTAAAGAGAAACATCATAGGAAATGGAACTAGGCAAGATAGAAGCACCAATACTAGATGTGGGAAGCTGCGATGGAGAATCCCTGAAAAAGTACAACCCTTCGAGCTCATAGCTTATGCCTAGAATCCTCCTCGAACTGAGATTTTAAAAGAGACAACTGGTAGGTAAGAACACAATAGCACAATTGAGATGTGTACACATAAGATATTAAAAAAAAAATTAGGCACATGCAAAACTGTGGAAAGAGTAACACTAGGAGACAAACACACGTCCCCTTTGCTACGGATATGCGAAGGGGAACCGTTTGCAAGATGAACTTACGGATAAAATAGATTGGTGGGTGAGGGAAAAAGGGATGACTCACTTGTTATGTGATTAGTGGCTCCAGAATTCAGAATCCATAACACGTGGTCTTCGCGGCCCTAATGTGAAAAACAAAGGGGAAACTTGAAGCAATGATGGCCCGAGCATAGGGATCCGACCTTAGTGGTGAGAGAACTCATATACTGCCAAACTAAGACTCTAGCTAACTAAGATCAATCAATGCAGGCGGAGCAACAAAAACTGGAGGAAGTGCCATTGAAGTACAAGTGTCATCAACAACATCAACCATATTAGATTTGCTTTCGCCATCAAGTAGAGGCGGAAGGAACGAGACCATGACACAATGTTACACCCATTCAAGAGGACACTTGTAACCCGTTGTGTTGGGGTATGTTGTGCCAACGAGAAAACTCACTTCCACTACCTAAATCGCCCATAATATAACAAGTGACTGAATTGGTTCAAACAGATCTGAAAAATACCAAAAAATACGACGGGCACTACGAATAATGAATACGAAGCAAGAGATCACTAACAAATCAGTCGGAGACACGACAAATAAGCCAAGACTATGTCGAACACACCGAGAACCCCAACAATAAAGGAACAAAAACTCCTTTATAAAAAACACCAACCCCAAAGAGAGTGAAGAAATAGGGTTTGACCCTAAAACAAAGAGTAACAAAGGCTACTATAATTTTTTTTGCCTCAAATCACCCTCTTACAGTCCTAACGAGGATGGACGGTATTTATGATGAACAGTATTAGTGAACAATACTTATGGTTAGGTCTGTGGAGGAAGGGTACGTAGAGAGAGAGCTCTGAACCAAAAAGGAATATGTGAAGGCTTACTAATTGGGAGCCCAATAATTGTATATATATACTAAAATGTTACAAACCTAGAAGGTTCGTAGAATACAAAGTAAAAAATGTAAAAGGACAAGACAACCTAAGCCCAAAATGAAGGTAATAATACTGGAAAATACAATTAATGCTAAAATAACACGAAATCCAACAGTCCCATGTTTCTGAAAAAATAGTATACAAAACTAACTGAGAGTACAAAGTTACCCATCCGAACAATCTTCATTAGAGAACAACGATCTGACTGGTATTCATAATTTTTAGTAGGATAAAGTTGAAAAGAAAATTTACTTAAAATGTTTTACTTTCGAACTTCAACTATCAATTTGGAATGGAGCGAGTCTTATTTATAATTATTCTAGTTTTGGCATAGGTAGACCAATCTGCTTTAGGATAAGCATAACTATCCTTGTGGTCTCTATCATACACACGAGGTTGCACTATCTTTAAATGCTAATTATTTAGCCAGTGTGTGGAGTTAGAGAACAAGAAGTCTATCACGAGTTAGAGAACAAGAAGTCTATCACTGTCTGAAGTGTCAAAAATTGCTCCCTTGGAATTTTTACTGGATCAAATTCTTCTTTATGCAGTGTCTGCATAAACAATTTCAAATCTTGCTTTAAATCAAATAGTATAAACTAAATTAAAATGTCAAGATGCAGAATTTTATTGAAAGAGAAAAGGTGCATAAAGAAATGCAGCAGAATATGAATATGCTCTAGTTTGTAATCTATTGAATGTCCATTGATCGAGGCGTTTTTTTTTCTGCAAGAGGGTAGCCTCATTCACATTGCATAGTTTTCTACATCAATTTGCCCAAGATTCTTTAACAACTGAAGACCGATTTGGTACAAAATCAACAATCAATATATGCGCATATAAGCCTGAGTAAACCCGATCGGTTTTCAATTTCAAAGCTCGGTGTTAAGATTATATATTTATAGAGATGGATCTCATATGTATAAAATGATCTTGAAAAAGAGCAACTGGAAAAATTGGGTCCCGATACAAAAAACCTTTGAAATAGAACTTATTGCTATAAGCAAAACTCTATGGCCTTACGTAAATACTTAGTATGCCTAAAATTTTATTACACCTTTTTTTACATGTAAAACAATGCTCCATACAGGAAAAATAAAGATAAATTCTACATTACTCAATCTAGATTCCTCATAAAAAAAATATAATACTCAACTTAGAGAAGAAGCAGCAATATGAACTTTCACTTGGACTAAATTTTTGAAAAACTACCGAACTCTTCCACTTGATGCCCAAAAGAGCCCTGCCTCATTGCTTTTCGTATGTTCTTTCTCCCGTCTCTTGTTATGTATTAAATTCCTTAGTTTTTATAATTTTTTCTCAGTTCTTGTTATTTGTATAGCCTTCCTGATGTTTGTAGATGAAATAACGTTGCCAAAGCCGTTTATGAAAATAAACTATTTAAGCAACTCCGAAAGTTTGTTGAAGAAACTCTTTACTTAAAATCAAAACGATTTCGAACACAAGATGTGTTAACAAAATTATGTACGAGATATGGACAAGATTTGATAACAAGTTTTAGTAAACAGTTAAAAATGTTTTAAACTCAGCACACAAACAGAATGGGATGAGAAGATGTAGAAATATTGATACTCAGGATTTTTAACATGGTAAAACCTCAACCTTGAGGAAACATCCACGACCCCCTCTACGGAGTAAAACAAAAACAATCACTAAAACAAATATGCGAGTTACAACCTATTTAACTAACATGCACACAAAAACAAATCTATACAAGTTCAGGATTGTACCCTCTGGCGTCCTTAACTTTTCTGCAGATCTTGTTTGTTGATGTAATTGTCTCAGTTTGTCAACTCTTCTTTGTTCCAGCACTTTACGTCGACTTATTGTTCACCAAATCTTATAGCCAACACTTTGAGTGTTTGTAGTGTGAAGATGTTTGTGAATGGTGTTCTAAAACACATGCATGCACACACACACACTTATTAGTTACAGACAATCCTAACAAATCACATATAAAGTCTATATGCAGTGTATTTGTTATTTTTCTTTCTTACAAAACCAAGAACCTTTTTGACCTTTCAAAGTAACCCAGATTCCACGGAGATCTTGCTTAAGAAATCGGTCAAGACCTTTCTCAATCACTTTTGAAAATATTATGTGGATTGAGAACCCTCCAAGTGAGAATCCCACTAGGTCAGGTTAGGTTTTGTAAAAACAGAAATAGAAAAACATCTATTGTTGATCTTTGAAGAAGAAAAATGTTTTAACAGAAAACAATCAACAACGAAATTCTCAAGATGAGAAATAAATGCAACTAAGTGTGCTGTGACATGAAAAACTTCAGATCTATGATTTCTATTGAAAGAGAAACAAGATCTGAGTCTATGTCTAAGTTGGAAATAAGATTTATGAACACAAGGATTTCAGCAACCCAAGATCTCTTAACCAGAACTCTCATAAACCCAGGAAAACACTAAGGATGGTGTTTATTTGGTTATGGTGTTTATGGAGAGGTAAGTGGTTTAGGTTTAGAGGTATTTGGACGAAGTTAGGCTTTCTAACTAGGGTTTGGTTTCTCTCTCTAACTTCTCTCTTCTCTCTCTTCTCTCTCTATTCTTTTTCTGAGAAAACTCAAAGTGGCAAAAGCTTTCGAAGGCTGAAATTGGAGGCCTTTAAATAGGAAGAGAGGAAGATTCCAGAGCATCGTTAAAAAACAATGGCTGAGATTGAGTCAAGCTCCATTGACTGCAATCCATGGGCTCACAACAGGCGGTGGATTAAACAGGCTATGATTGGCTTAAGGGATTACACGGGGATCCACTCAAAAGACATGCAGGCCATCGATAAGGGTTGATCCAAGGGCTGATAACAAGCGATGGTATGTCTCTGTAAAGAAACACACCTAGGGCCAATCAGAGAACAGCAAGTGTTGGCCTGAGGACGAATGCAAACGCGCGTCCCAAAATAATTACAAAACCAACCCTAAAGTCTCTAGCGCTTTCGGTTTCTACCCAGAGTAACTTTAGGCCAATAAACACAACAATGCATATTTATATATTAACCCCAAGACTTTTTAAATCAAGTTTTAATTAAATAAAACCTTGTTTAAAATAGGTTTAAAATTCCCAAAAAAAATATTAAAAATCAAATTGAGGGATTTAAACACACTCACAACATTAATACACATAGTGGTGCAATATGAAATGCAAGAATGAAATTCTAAGTGTGTGAGTGAAGGCTATAGTCTTAGGATCATCACAAGATGGATAGAAGAAGAAGCAACCCAATCTCTGAAGCTCTTTGGTTTCTAGGATGGACACTATTTTGTCACAATTTCCAAACTAGATGAGCTCTTATACAGTCTAGACTCAAATGAGTCAAAAGTATAAGGGCTTCAGTAGAACCTTCTGCACTAGCGTGGTCGAACTGAGGAAACAAACTATGTCAGCTGGCTTTAGCGCATTTGATTGTAGGAAATGGCTTTGGAGGTTCCTCTAAGAACAAGATTCCCTTTGGTGTTCAGTTATTAGAAGTAAATATGGTATTCATGATAAAATTCTCCGAAATCCTTGGAAGTTGATCTCCCATGGCTTGGAATCCTTGAAAATTATTTCTCCCGTGGTTTGGATTCTAAGGTGGTGGAAAGGGGTACCCTCTGAAATCCTTGGAAGTTTATCCCCCGTCGTTTGGGATGTGCCACAAATATTCCTGTTTTATTGTTGGGAGATAGGGGACTGTTCTTTGTGCTATTTATTCCCTAGACTTTATAGGATATTTTTGTGAATCTCATCACTCAATCTATAGTGTTGTTTCTTGGAATGTGAACACATCATTTTTTTGTATCTTTACGTTTAGGAGAAATTTGAAGGATAGTTTAATTGAGGGGTATTCTTCGCCATGCGATTCTCTTCACAAAAGTGTTTTTTTGGGCGTGTGGGAGTGGGGGAATAATATATGTGCTGATTTTTGTTGCAAATCATACTTCAATATTCTTGTGAATTCCCCATCCTTTTCAATTTTTAAGCCGTATAAGATGATTTGGAATGTTTCAAAAGTTCAATTTTTTCCTTGGTTGGGGGAGGGTGAACACTTTGTGATATTTCCCAAAGAAAAGACCCCATAATTGTTTGTCACCATATTGGTGCATGATTCTATTGATCATCCATTTGCTTTGCTTCGTTCGAAATTCTCTCACACCAGTTACTGAAAAGTGTTTTAAGGGGTTGATTTGGTGGGAGATTTCCCATAGATTGAAATCTTTTCTGTATCATAAATTGAAATTCTAGGAGAAATAAGAGAAGGCCAAATTCTTGTGGAGGTGTAATATCATGGATCTTATGTGGACTTTTGGTTAGAAAGAAACAACAGAATATTGGATAAAGTAAATTTATGGAGAAAAGTTGGCTTTTCTACTGTTTGCAATTTAGTTTTCCTGAATATTTATGTTGTTTCCTTTGTGAAATGCTACAGCCTATGTTTTTTTTTCCTTGTAGCTTTTGGTCTGGTCCGCTCCTTCCTATAACCTCTTACTTAATTCTAATAAAATTTCTCTGTTTCCAATAAAGTTATGTACCGACAGTGCCTATACCCACTTTAGTGTCTTAGACCGGAGTTCCTTTATTAATTTATTAATAAATATTTGGTCCTTATCCTTGTTGCTTGTTTTACATCATACATACACACACACACATATATAAAATATTTTTTTTGCGAGTGTAGGCTAAAATTGATCATTTCTTGTGATGACATGCAGGTAGATATTAATATATGCAGATTTTTCAAAGGTTATTTGGAGGGCCAATTTGACATTGAAGGGTGGCCTCAGATTCTTAAGCTAAAAGACTGGCCCCCATCTAGTTCATTCGAGGAGCGTTTGCCACGTCATTATGCTGAGTTTATCAGTTGTTTGCCCTTCAAGGAATATACACATCCTCAATATGGCTTCCTAAATCTTGCTGTCGAGTTAGCTATCAAATCTTTAAAGCCAGACATGGGGCCAAAGTTGCATATTGCTTATGGAGTTGCTCAAAATTGCATATTGCTTATGGAGTTGCTCAGGAGCTGGGGTGTGGAGATTCTATAACCAAGCTTCGTTATGCCATGTCTGATGTGGTATGCTTTTTATTTTTTGTTAATTTATAAATATTCTTTTGTTTAGGTCATTGCTATACGATTTCTGTAGATGGTAGAATTCTTAGCTTTTATTTGTTTTTTATATTTGTCAAGCATTTTTTGAAGGTTTAATGTTGGGTTATAGATTCAATCTCTCAAGTCATGCATGAATCCTCAACTCATTCTCATGAATGAAGTCATATGTTAGGTATAATTTATAAATGAGAGAATGCATGAGTTTTATAGGCACCAAGGAACTATTGCCCAAGTTACCCTGAATGGAAATATGCTAAACTACTCTCATATGATATTCCTAATATTCTCTTTTAAATAAAGGCAAGTACAAGTAAGTTAGATACAATTAGAACTCTTTCCACTTGGCCCGACAACACACCTGCTATTTACAATATTCCCCGGATTGGACAAAGCTCGATCGAAGCTTTTTTTTTTTGGGTGGTGGTGGGGATTGAAATTGACTGTGTCACAGAAGCTTGGGACGATATTTCTGGCACTTTAGTTTCGGACACATATTGAGAATCGGGACCAAGTCTATAACTTTCCACTTCACTGAAATCAACACTCACATGTTAAGCGCAATCGTAGTTGTCAAATCGTGAATCGAAAACCCTATGTGAATCGAATAGGTATAAAATGTTGAAAATTTAATAAATAATATTTAAATGCATAGAGAACACATTAGAATATGTAATAAAATAAAACATAGGTTAAATTACACCAACTCCCCCTGAACTATCTCGCGTTTACGGGTTACCCCCTGAACTATTTTACCCGATAAACTCACCCCCTAAACTATCAACCCGTTAAAAATAAACCTAGATGGGTTTCTGGGTTTTTTGAATGCAAATCAATTAAAATACCACTGGAAAAAACCTAAACCCATAAACAACAAAACTAATGTAAAAATAATGGGAACAAAAGAACCAGACCATTTAAAACCATTCAAACCCGGTTGCTCCCTCTCCTGCACTCCTCCCACCTTCACCCGATACCACCCCACAATCCATTCACCTTCAAACCACCCGTCTTGTTCTCCCACCTCCACCCAAAACCTCCCACAGCCATCCAACCATTATCGAGCCAACCATCTACCGACACATCTTCATCACCCACCACTTCAACCATAACCCACCACCTCGCACAGCCCCAACCTATCGAACCTCACTGGCAACCCCAACAACACCCACTACTTCTTTCTCTGCATTTAATTGAAGAAGAAAATGGAGAGAGGGATTGCCCCTTACTTCGATTGTTTTTTGTCGGCGAACTAGAAAAGGGGCGTGGACCACTGGTGGGTGGTCCGGTCATTCCCCATCTCTAACGGGTCTGATTCCATTTTATCTCTCTATTCTCAAACCGATTCTATCGGTTTGCGGTCGGTGCCGGGTTGGTTTGCGATGGTTTGGGAGATGGTGGAGGGCTGGTCAGTAGTGGTATTTGTGGTTGTCGGCAGGCGGTGTGATGGTAATTTTGGTGGTTGACGGTTTATGGTGGTGGTTTGGGTTTAAATTGCTTGTTTGTTGACGGTGGAGATTGGGGGTGTTGCAGTGGAGATTGATCGGGGACAAATGGGCAGGAGGTTTGCAGTGGCGTTTATTGGTGTAGTGTGGTTAAATAGCAGATTGGTGCTGGGTTTTTGGAGAGAGAAGGTTCGGTTTCTGAAGAGAGAGAGAGAGAGAGAGGTGTTTTAGTTATGGGCATTTAAATTTGAGCTGGGGGTATTTTTGTCCATTTAGATTGAAAAAGACAGGAGCCCAATTTTTGGGTTTATTTGTAATGGGTTGATAGTTTAGGGGGTGAGTTTGTGAGGTAAAATATTTCAGTGTGTGACCCGTAAAATCGAGATAGTTAAGGGGGTTTGGTGTAATCTACCCTAAAACATATTATGACCTAAAACATATTTGTTAATATTTTTCTTAACCATTTTGATAACCAAATATTAACAATAACAACACCCACATAAAGATTAAACACAAAAATATATTTCCTCAAATGGTTACAATTGTAATACATAAAGAGTAAACACAAAAATATGATACTACAATATAAATATCTCATATTATAATAGAAATGATACATTATAATGATACAATATTAATATATATCTTATAATAATAAAAACAAATCCACCCGGGTTAGTCCAGCGATAAGGGGCGAATGGAAAAAGACCATAGGTCACGAGTTCGAAACCCTCGATACCAGATAGACTTTAAGCGGAGCGTGTGTTAAGGTGGCTCTGGCACAACGTCCGATGGGGGAGTCCAAATGGCTCGTTCGTGTGGAGGTTCAGTGTTACCAAAAAAAATAATGAAAACAAACCTTAATACATCCAAGAGAAGCCTCTCTATCATTCTGCCGAACTGATTAAATAGCCAAGAGAAGACACTTATCCAAGATAACAAACAAGAGAAGTCGGCTGCTAATGACCGAGCAAGAGAATACAGTTTAGAACGGGATCGAAGATGAGAGGAGAGGAGATCGAGCCTAATGCAATACTAAAAGTTAGGGTTTTCACTTTCAGAACATTCTTTTCTCTAAAACTCAGTTACGTAATGGTAAACTTTGTTGTTTGCTTCTTTTTTATTTGTTTGATTGCAACACACAAATATAAGTGAATCGGACCCGAATTGTGAATCGTTCAATTCACAATTTTCTCTATTTTTTAGCCCTATCCGATTCTCAACTCAAGTTGAATCATTTTAAGTGAGGAAGAAGAAGCATTGTTGCCCCGGGGGATGCATAGTCCGAGATTTTACGTGGATCATTTGGAACTAGAGCAATGATAGGATTTATAAGGCAAGAAGATTGAAAAGAACCTTTGTTTGGGAAGATCACACTTCTGTCTTCAACATTAGCTTATGAATCGCAGATTTTGGGGCAGCTATTTTTGTCATTTTTGAATGTTAATTGGAATTGTATATTGTGAAGTGGCTGAGTAGGATCGTTATCTTTTGTTTTTTTTCTCTGTTCTATGGAGTTTGTTTTGTTCCGGTTGACAGTTGGCCCTCTTTGTTGTATTTGCGTTCGATCATTTATGATGAGTTTTTATTTTTGATAAAATAAAGGAAAGAAAGAAGTCGGGTACAAGTTGATGGGTAAATGGAACACTTCATTTGTCTATTTCAGGCAAAAGATTACGGGTGGACAGTGACAAATTGAGAGGAGTATGGAATATATTCTCAAGTTGAATATGTCCTTGATTCATTATCAAGCTGACTAGAGCCATATTTTTTGTCAACAACGAAAAGGAAATTGAAAGAATTTGAAATTTTGGGAGGTGCATTTTAGAAATCGAAATAAGTGCATCTCCGTAGGTGGAAGCCGGAATTAAGTTCTTCACAGTAACTGTAGAGTCTGGGAAGGACAATTAGAGATTCAAATAAACTGCACATTTCACCTTTGGGATGTAGAGTTGTTTAAGAGAATTGGAGCATCGTGACGGATTCTCAGAAGTCATAAAGATATTGCAACGCAGAAGAAGCTATTTCAGGAGAAAATCAAAGTGGAAAGTGTCGTGGCGGATTCGCATATGGAAACAAAAATTGCCCTGTTTTGCACAATTTCACAAAATATAGAATTTCCCCTGTTCAACTTATGACAAGCATATTCTAAATACAAAAGATACATTTTAAAAACATAAATTTTTTATATGGAAAGAATATAGCATCTTGTATTTGGCAATCTCAAAAGAACCACAAGGTTAAAAACATATGATTTTCCCGTTATGAAAATTAATTTAACCAAGGGTGAATCTAAGTTCGCTAGACAATATACCTTTATCCAAAGCGACTAACTTGGGGCGACAACATGAATGATCCGGTATGATTTTGACGAAGCTTTTCGAAGATCTCTTAGACTAGACTCAAAGTGTGTTTCGCCAAACAGAGTAAGACAATACCAAAGTCGCGGGGCACATGACTATATCATACTCTTACATAAGTATTTTTTCTCGCTTTGGGGTGTGGGGAGATGGAGGTCATGGGCTTAGTGTTTGATTTCAATACATTTCTCCATTTTTGTGAATGGGGTGACTTAAAGGGAAGGTTAAGACTGTTAAGTTATGAAGTAATCAAACCCTAGATTATGTTTATAAGAGATTGAAAAGGTATAAAAGAGGAAGAAGAGAGAGGAGAGAAGAGAGAAAAGAGAGAAGAGAGAAATCTTATATGGGAAGAGGAGAAAGAATGAAAATGAATTAGGTCATCCATTCTCCTATCTCATTCTATTTATAACATAAGGTTCCACTAATTACATATAGGTACCCTACAGAATAAAAGTAACATAAATAAGCTTCCAAATAAGTCCCCGACAACATGTATGAGACTTAGACAAGAGGATCATTTGTCTCTCTTACTCGGGGGCGGCTCAAGCATTAGTGAGGCTCTAGGATTTTTTTTTAAATGGGGCCCTTTCCGTATTAAAAAAAATTATGTTTATTATAATATGTTTTTTTATTTTACATTAAATTATTTTCATTAAAAAATTGACATCTTTATGTCTATATTAATATTATATGGTACATATATATATAAATGTCGTATCTAGTGCACAAGGCTCCCGCTTAGCTGCAGGGTCTTGGAGAGGCGGATGTCGGCTGACCTTACTCTCATATATGGACAAACTCTCATTGTAGATATCTATATAAATTAAAAAAATACAAATTTTCACAAAATATGTCCATTTTAGATATATAGAATAAACTAATGTAAAACACTACCAACTAATAAAACCTAACCATATTTTCAACTCCACAACAAATCTTTTTTTCACGAGATTGAAAATTCAATCTCATAATATAACATATTCACTTGTCTTATAAGTCTAATACACAAAATAGTAATCATTATACACTGCCATACTAATTATTAATAAACGACAAAAAAATAGATGAGAAACAAGAGTTGATATTAAGAGAAAGTTTAAATATCGAAAGTTAAATATCAATTGAAGGTGTGTGTGGATAGAGAGAGAGAGAGAGGTTATTAAAAATGTATAACAAAATAAATGGAGAGAGAGAAGTCTGAGTAATAGAAATATCTAAAGGAATGCAAAACATTGTAGATGCTTTAGAATACAACTACAGCAGTTGCCCAACACCCAAATGAAGGCCACTTACATGTACAAAACAGTAAAATAATAGCAGTAATAATTTTAACCAATAGCTATACAGTATCCAATGGGGGCCCTCTCCAAAGTGGGGCCCTAGGCAACTAGCTGCCTAAGCTACCAAAGAAAGAGCCGACTCTTTTTATCTTATTGGTTAATACATTGAGTAGAACTGTGGACGAGGATAGGGAATGTGGGGTTATAATAGGTTTTAAGGTAGGTAGAGTGGCATGGGCTTTTACCTCACAACCGGGAGGTTAAGAAATCAGATCCTCTTTGGGCAACTTCCCACACTGTGTCCTAGAGGGTCCAAACATACCATTGGGGATTAGGCAAATTCTCAAAGATGTCTGAATAGCCCAAGATATAAAAAAGGTAGGTAAAATGTGTTTGGAGGTTACTCACCTCCAACTTGCGAGTAATACCATTTATTTTGATTCGGGAGATATGAGCCCTCGTAAAAACTTAGTTGGGTTAATTAGAGTTTTTGGCTCCGTGTTTGGACTGAAAATCAATGTCTTAAAACTGTAATAGTCGAAATCAGCATAAAGTAAATCTTTCCTTGAGTTTCCAAGGGAAACTCAAAGTCCCCCCCGTTTTGGAATCTTGTGCTTGATAACATTAAGAAAAACAATTAGATGGATATGAAGAAAAGGCTAGGGATGGGACACTTACGCTGGTTCAATCCATCTTTAGCTTATTATCGTTCTTTAAAGCTCCCGAAAAGCTGTTAAATGTTTTTGGAAAAAGAATTGAGAGACTTTTCTTAAAAGAGTGGGATGAAGGAAAATAAGAACCTTTAATACAATGTTATTTTGTTTCCAAGGCTTAAAACACGGGGTTTCCGTCATTAGCAACATTTTTTTGTGAGATACAGCTTTGGTTGGTAAATGGTTGTAGGGATTCTCTCTTCAACAAAATTCTTTATGGTTCTATATTATTAAGAGTAAATACAATTTTGGAATAGATGATTGGATTCAAAGGGTGTGGAGTTTGACTTCTATAAAGAGGTCCATGTAAATTATCTCCAATAGATTGGGTTCCTATTTCGAGTTTTATCTTTCTTGAGTTGGGGGACAGATCTCTTATTTGATTTTGGGAGGATAAATGGGTGAGTGATTCTCCTTGAATCAAGGGGTAACCATTGCTTCAGCGACCTCTCTGAATTCCTTTTTATTTCTTGGAATCTTTGCCGAGGTTTGAGTTGAAGGTAACAGTAAGAGATTAGTGGACTTAACACCAGCATACTCATTTTGCCTCTTTTATGTCTCGAAAAGACACGAAGAGTGTTAAGACTTGTTATTTTGTACCACCAAGTTACAAGCTGTGAGCTCATCTGCAATTTAAATAGTGACACAATTAGCCAAGTATGTGAAAGAGTAAACTAAGTAGTTTCATGTTTTGATTATGAGATCATAGTTTTTATGTAATGAATAATATAATGATTATAATTTACGACAACTCTCTTATCGGTTGGTTTCCAGTAAATTTTTTGAAGTACGAGGTATGCAATGCATGTAGTTAATAATACTTATGTGAGACCATCCAAAAAGTTTATAACTATGGAGTGAGAGACTCTTTTTTAATGCAAATGGGGGTAAATATTTTGACTAGTCACAAGTAAGTTGATGTCTATGAGGGAAATGACCCCTGCTACCAACCTGAAGGTGACGTGTTTTTTGACATTCACTATTGGTGAACTCTAGTATATTTGTGGTGTTTTGTCGCGCTTAAGTTTGTCACATACTCTTGGGATGCACATAAATTTCGGATAAAGATGCTTAATATGTTAACGTGTCAATGCATACTCCGTAATGATGGAAAGACGGTGTTAGCCCTTGTTTTTAAGATTGAAATGCCTACAGTGATGTTTAAAGTGTTCTGTACTAATTCAACAGGCTTCTCCACAGCTGATATTGGTTAGTTCAATATTGTAGGGACCAGAAGCCATGTGGCAAAGACGTTGGGTTTAAGAAATATTTTTATGAGGGAAATTTAAGTTAGTTTAGAAACTCGACATTTTTTTTTTCAAAATATATATTTGATTTGGGTTTAGGTTGCTCAGCTCTTCTTTTTATTAGTATAATTACCTTAGTTAGCATTGTGATATCATCCTATAAATAAAGCCATAATAAGAACCCCCTAATTTCAATGGACTTGATTATCGAGAATTTGAGTTAACATGAGCATATATCTGTTTTTGGCTGTGAGAGAGAGAGTACAATTCATCTATACATATGCAAAATGTATATAACAGAAAATTAATTATCACTTCCCTACTAATAAATTATTTACCAATGTAAGATTTTACAATTATGTTACTAGTTACCAAGGTCAATTTCGATTGTTATTTGCCGGAGTTCAAAACTTCCATCTTTTAAGACCCACATGAGGAATTACGAGGTTTTTTTTAGGGGGTGTTGCGGTTATGCCTCTCCACAAGCATGAGCGGCCAGATATGTGTCGACAAGATCCACCCATCTTTTAGTGCTATCGACATATATGGGACCAAATAAAATTCACTCTTTTCTCTTTTTACTGCAAGATTCACCACTTTTTTTTCTTCCTATTATTTTAGTTTTCTTGGATAATGGCAATTAATATGTTAGATCTACATGCATTATTTTAGATTCTTACGGCTGGGCTTAGAGCTTTGAGTTCTTACCGGACACGTAAGGTGGGTACTACACGATACATACATGATAGTATGTCAGACCTGGAAAAAAATGAACTTGGGCACAGGGAGTATGAACAAAATGATACACATTAATCGTTACATATTTATTCTCCTTTAAAAATTAATATTACACTTTTTATACTTACTGAAACTTCATCTCCCAGTAATATCATCTATTCGACGATAGAAATTAACAATATCGGTTCTTAGATTAGAGGTATATGCTTTGTTGTCAGTTTTTTTTTTTTGTGGGTGGGTGGTGGTTCAACTTCTCATTTTTTAATTATTTAAAATTCTTTGTTACAGGTTAATGTGTTGACACATACCGGAGAACTTACCCTTACATCTGTAACTCTTGGGAAAATAGAAAAATTGAGACGAGCGTACCACTGCCAGGATCAAGTGGAACTGTATGTCAACCTATCACCTGCATTCCAGTGTTTCACTTTTTTAAATTGATGTATTTTTTTTTTGTTCATGCTCTCTCTCTCTCTCTCTCTCTCTCATCAGAAACAAAAAGGATTTCATTGTTGACAAGGAGAAGGGTGGCGAAGGATTTGGGGACACAGATGGTGGTGCTGTCTGGGACATTTTCCGGCGACAAGATGTTCCTAAATTGGAGCAATATCTGAGGAAGTACTATAGGGAATTTAGGCATAAGAATTGTTCTTTTCTTCAGCAGGTAATAACTAAATTTCATTATGTATCCTTTTGAAATAAATGCGTGTCAAACATTCTCCATGTTTATATTTATTCGGAAACATAATATATTTTATTAATGGAACTACAATACGCGGATCAATGGTCCAGCAGTCCACAGTACATAATAGAAATTAAAATACAAAGGAGAAAAAACAAGATATAAAAGGCTTGGTCAACTGTGTTTATAAATGATTGGTTGTCGAGGCCCAAAGTGATGAAACGAACTTGATCCTCTCCCAAATCCATTCATTGTCTACCACTTTTTCTTGATTTTGTTGTTACGTTCTAACCATATGTTCTAATAAGTAGTAATCATCCCACATCTCCATGAGCTATTAACTTACGCAAAGTCACACGATCCAACCTACCCCAAAAGCATATCAATCGGATTTTGAGGCCTTACCCCAACAATGTTAAAATCCTCAATCCACAAAAAATATGGTAATGAACAATTGAGGAGGACGTGTCAATTTGGTCTCCACGTTAATGTAATATAAACAACAACAATTTGGGATAAGCTCATTTTGGGACATCTCCATTGAATTAAATCACAAGTGTTAGCTCTCTCATGTGCCACCAGCCATGCAATCAACTTAACTTTTTAGGGCACTCTGCTGCCAGGTTTTCTTTGAAGGATAAAAACAAGCAAATAAAGGCGTTGTCAGGAGTAGTTCCTTCCCGCACCATAACTTCTGACAAGGTTGTTGGGTTCACGAGTCATTTTTGTGGACAATCCTCCAGTGTTCCTTCTAATTTTGACGGCCTTCCTTCTTAGAATGATGGCCAGATAGAGCTGGTTAATCGGAGTTGGAGGGAGGGTGGATAGGGGATGACTTTCTTCAATGTTTTTCGATTGATAATCTCAATTTTTGAGATACTGCGGTAGCCTCTGCCGAGTTCTCCTTCAACGATGTTGTTATCCGATTGACAGATCATTTTAGGTGCTTCCCCCCACATGGCCAATGATTTAGTGGAGCTTCCCCCCCCCCCCCCCCAAGTACGGGTGTGTCCATTTACATCCGTGTTTGCTGCGCCTGGCTTCTATTAACGTCAATGTTTGAGAGCTTTATAGCGCACGTATGATGCCTATATGGAGGACGTGAATCCTCATCAGCGACGCTTGGTCTTCTAGTTGGGGTAATTCAGTGATGGTTTATATGAAGAAAGAGTGACTTTGTTTGCTTCCACAAGCTAGCTTTTATGCCCAGCATTAGCACGAGAGGTTGTATCTAATTCATTCCGAAGTAGACAGATTCAGTTAGTGAGTTAGTTCAGTTAGAAGATAGTTGGTAATATTTTACTTTAACTGAAGCATAGAAAATGTATAAATACAGTAAATGAAATGTAAAGCAGGGCTATGAATAGATAATTCCAATTTCATCTATCTCTCTCTCTCTCTCTCTCTCTCTCTCTCTCTCTCTCTCTCTCTCTCTCTCTCTCTCTCTCTCTCTCCCCTTCCTCTCCTCTCTATGAAATTCTCTTCTTATCATCCTTAACCTTCATAATTTCTCTTCCTCTAAATTCTACATTCTAATTGTTAAAATGTTTGAAAGAAATCATTCCACTGTGGCATGAAAAATGGTATCAGAGCCAAACTTATCTCACCCGTGCTTTACTCCCATGGCTGAAGAAAACAATTCACCAAATTCAGAAAACAATGGAGAAGACAACTGAAAGGAGTTTGATGATCTGAAAGGTACTGTGGCTAGTCTACAAGAAGGATTTATGGGTATTCAAGGACAATTGCAGATGCTGTTGAATCAGAGGGGGCCTTAGTCTGCTAGTTTTGGCGTGAACACAGATGCATTGAGGAGATACAATCCCCCATTGTTGTCTGACCCTGTTCGTAAAGGGGTTCGCATAAAAGAACACCAAGGATTTCAACACAAAACCCCCAAGATGGATTTCCCCATTTTGATGGAACGTGCTCCAGAGGATGACTCAGGAAGTGCACCATGCATTTCCAATTCCACCACATGATTGAAGAAAAGAAAGTGTTGTTTGCACCTATGCACTTAGATGGAAGGATGGACCATTAGTTCCAGTCATTTTATGAGAGTGTAGATGGGATACATTGAAGGGAATTTACAGTTATCAGTGCTTGGTTCTTAGACGTGGGCCGTGAAGATGTTATTACTGAATTCAATAAGCTACAACAAACATGTACAATGGCTGCATATCAAGATCGATTTGAAGAGCTGAGACCACTAGTTTTGGCTAGACAAAGAGGGCTCTTAAGTGAGTATTTAATATCCAACTTTATTAGCTGCATATCAAGATCGATTAAGTGTTGTGTTCAGATGTCCGACCCCAACTCTTTATCTAAAGACATCATCCTAGCAAGATTGCAAGTATCATCTCTTGAGGTTGTTGTCAAAAGGAATAGACCCAATTCATCCCCTCCCCCCAACCCAAGTCAGCCAACCCTGAACCCTGATTACCCATTCCAAAAATGTAATTCCAACACCTCAACATTTACCCCAAGTGCCAACCAAATATTGAACAAAACATTCCAAAACAAAACCACCCTCCCATTTCCCTTTAAGAAATTGACTCCTTGATAGCAATCCGGCCTACATTAAAGTTTATAAGCGGAACAAAAGAGAATGAATACGAAGCCCAATACTTTGATCTAGTGGGATAATGGTATAGCTGGCCCAATGTGGGAGTTGGAATAATTCTTGGTATAATTGTGCAATCCCAACAAGAATAAATGCGTCAGAAAATTTTAAAAAATAGTCCTTTAATGTTGTTGGAGAAATCTAAAAGTTTGAGTAACGTGTCATGCATTGGAAAATTAAGAGTCAATCATGCTTGAAAAAGTTAAGAAGTCTTTAATGATGTCATTAAAGTGGAAACTTCTAGTACAATGTGTAATAGTCTATCAGTCAGTCTTGGCTTTATTTAAAGCATGTAAGGCTGTCATTTTGGGGCAATGAACAGTATATTGAAATTACCAATTTCTTGTGAGTGATTCACAATATTAAGGTGTGATACCAACTGGAAGTGTCCTACATTTATATCTCTGCACTTCTTTTTATTATTATTATTATTATTACTATTATTATTATTATTATTATTATTATTATTATTATTATTATTATTATTATTATTATTATTATTATTACGATTTTCCTTTGTTTTCTATCTTTTGTCATTATTTTTTTATCCTTCCCAACCTGTTCTACATCACTCCTTCCGAAATGCAAGCAAGCTAAATCTGATATGACCAGATCCCTGCAAGCTGTCTCAAGAAGCAGAACCCCAAGAACGCTTAGGCGCATAGGTACTCTTAGTAACAAACCTCTTCACATATTGATAGATAGGTATTGGTTCTGAATCGGCATCCCAATTTTCAACTCGATCGCGGTATTGGGGAATACGCGAAGATACGCTATTTGGAGAGCCCTATTAAACTTTGAGAAGTCATGGATAAATAGGCTGCTTTTGATTGACAGTAGTGGTATTGAGTACGAGCACGTGGAATTAGTTAGGATATATACTCAACTACACATTTTTGTATCCCACTACTCTGATGTTTCATTGTATGCGGAGTGATTTGATGTCGAATTGCCCCGGACTACATTGTGTGACATTTCTAATTTATATTCTAATCATTCTCTTGATGCTACAGGTGGTTCATCCTATTCATGATGAAACTTTTTACTTGACTATGGAGCATAAAAGAAGGCTAAAAGAGGAATATGGTTAATACTTTATATATTGAATCTAGGTTCCTAGATTTATCGCTATATTTTTATTTCTTGATCATGAGTATTTTATTTTTTGGTGTTAGGAATCGAAGCTTGGACATTTGTGCAAAAACTAGGAGATGCAGTTCTCGTACCTGTTGGCTGTCCTTACCAAGTTAGAAACATACAGGCAAGTTAGTTTATCAAAGTTGTTCGGTATGTATGCTTTAATTTAACTTAGATTTTGATACTGTGTCTTTCCTTGCAAAATCTCTAGTGTCTTTTTTGTTTTACTTTAAAACATTACTAATATTCGATTTAAAGATCACTTTTAGTGGCGAATTAATTTATATTAAAGTCTAAAAAGGAAAATTAGTAATGTATTAAAGTTAAATAAAAACTTTTTATAATAATATTTTCTCTCGTCTCTAGGCATGTTAGAGGTATAATTAATTAAAGAAAGCAGTTCTGCTACACAATGGGTACCCCTTTCCATTTAAAATCCCCCCCAAAGTGTTTTGATCAAGTGTCTCAAAAGGTGAGAGGTGCTTGATTCTATGGAACTGGAATGTTAATGCATTTTATTCGAATATAAATTTTATGGAATTGGAAGTCGGTGAATTCTACTTCCATGGGGTTACGGATTTAATTTTTTTTTCCAATATGGAATTTCATGTGAATGTTTTCAATGTTTGTGTGATAGGGTGAACCGTGTGTGTGAAAAATTGTGTGTGTACACTGTGTTTGTGTGAAGTGTGTTTTTGTAAGTGAAACCCTGTATGTGCGTGTGAAACTACGTGTATATGTGGATTTGTGTGTGTAAAACAATGGAATTGGAATTCAAGGCCCTTGTTCCAATTCGAAAGCCTTGGAATTGGAGTTGCCAAACACAACCTTAATGTATTTGTTTTCTTTGCTATTAAGCTTCCTTGTATATTAGTAATAGGTTACTTGTAGAGACATGTAATAGCTTAATAATAAGAAATGTGTGTGTGGTTGGTGCGAAATCCATCAAGAGTTGATCTCTTTTTATACGCTGGTTCTTCATATTGTTTTAACGATATTTTGTTTCATATATGGACAACTCATAAATATTTTTTATTCATCTTTCCTGCAGTCATGTACAATGGTTGCACTTAACTTTATCTCACCTGAAAATGTTCACGAGTGCATCCGTTTAGCGGAGAAAGTCCGTACTCTCCCTCGAAATCATAGGGCTAAGGATGACAAGTTAATGGTATACCTTTTGATTTCCTTCTCTAGTCTCCCGATTTTCGAAAAGCATATTATGCTATATATCATCTGATTTCTCTAATAAATTTGTTTGTTATTTTTTATGAATTCTTTGTTTGGTGGAAGCAAAATTCTATGCCTTCAGTGATACATGGTTTTTGAATTTTGCGTTTCAAAACAGGTGAAGAAAATGGTGGTTTATGGAGTTATGGAAGCCGTGACGACTATATTTAGAGAGGATCCATTAAATCTGGGTCTCAAGAGGCGGAGAAAGGTGAGGAAAATTGTTCCTGCAAATGTTGTTGATAACATGGATCCTGAGCGCTGCATGGATACTTCTTTGGATGATGTAGACGTGGATAATGAGTATCCCGAATCCTACAACGATGGTGATGATAATGAGGTTCCCAAGCCCTGCATAGACACTTCTTTGGATGATGTAGACGGGGATAATGAGAATCCTGAACCCTGCAATGATGATGATGGTGGTGGTGGTGATAACGAGGTTCTCAAGCCCTGCATAAATACTTCCTTGGATAATGTAGACGGGGATAAGGAGGATCCCGAACTCTGTAATGATGATGATGGTGGGGGTGGTGATGATAGCGAGGTTTCCATGCCCTGCATATATACTTCCTTGGATGATGTAGACGGGGAAAATGAGGATGCCGAACCCTGCAATGATGATGATGGTGGTGGTGGTGATAACGAGGTTCCTGAGCCCTGCATAGATACTTCCTTGGATGATGTAGACGAGGATGATGAGTGTCCTGAACGCTGCAGTGATGATGATCGTGGTGGGGATGATAACGAGGTTCCCGAGCCATGCATAGATAATTTAGGGGATGATGTTGATGGGAGTGATGATGAAGAGAAGGATCCCAAGCCTTGCATGGATACTTTTGTGGATGACGTTGATGACAATTCATGCACAGATGCTTTTGTGGATGATGTTGATGGGGATGATAATGATGATGATGAGGATCTCGAGCCCGACATAGATACTTCTATTGATGTTGTTGAGGGGGTTGTTGATGATCAGGATGATCCTGAGACTTGTCTAGGTGCTTTGGTGGATGATATCGATGTTAATGATGTTGGTGATCATGGTGATAAGTTCTGCATATATACTCGCGTGGATGATGATGGTGATTATGATGGGGAAAATCCCGGGCCCTTCATAAGTACTTTTTTGGATGATATTGATGTCGATGTCGATGATGGTGATCACGATGATAAACCCTGCATAGATACTTGTTTGGATGATGATGTCAATGGTGATGATTCAACGGATATGACCGAGATCAATGGAGGAGAAGGCGAGTCTAATAACGTGGATGACCATGAGAAGGTCCAAGTCATAATGCAAGATGTTGAAAAATGCGTTGGTGAGTTAAAATCTGCTCAACAGGTAGAACCAACCGGTGGTATGAGTACTACTGCTGCTACTAATACTACCATATCACCACCGGCAGCAATGGCATTATGGGAAGGCCATTTGGTCCTTCAATCGTATGTCGATCTCTTCTCGAATATGAAGAAGGAGCATCCCGAGACATTCCAACACGCGCAAATTCAGAGCGCGTCCATACATAGCTCTGCCCTCAACTTCCTCGGAGCAGTTTACGTTTCATTTGCCGCAAAGCACGTGGCCAATATGGTCCCCGATGATATCGCTTACTTCACCGACATGTTTTCTGATTTGCAACGGTGCTTCAAGTTTAACGTGAGTTGGTTACAAAACCGCATTGATTGCATTGAGGAGATGCGGTTTAAGAGTCCCCTTGTCGGGGAGCTTGTGGCTCTTGGGCAACGTATTGAGGAGCGAGAAAAGGAAGTGGTGGAGATGAAAGTGCGATACGCTGCAAAAGTGGAGGAGGTTAAGGTATCCTATGGTTCTCTCGTAGAGAACGGGACCATGGGCAGGCGGGCAGCCGACGGTCTCCTTATCGGATGGACTCCTAGGGATGATGATGATTATGGGCCGCGATAGAAAAGTTTATATGGTCTCCAATATATATATATATACAGTTTTCTGTTCATAGTAAAAAGCAAAAGTTATAAATATTTGCTAGCAGAATGAAAGAAAAGACTTGTTACACTTTATTATATCCTTACAACCTTACGGGAATTTTGTTGTAACTGGATTTGTTGGCAATTTGGAGGGAATTTTGATGCTGAAATGGTTTTTCTATGTGTGTACCTGTTCTTTCTCAACAGTAAGCATCTTTTGCATGATTCTTGAGTAACTTGTACAAGGCATGTGAGTTGTTTTGTTTATGTAAACTTGTAATAAATTTATTTTGGCACCTGTGTCTATTTTGGTACAAGTTTTGGGTGCTTGATATTAGTATGAGTTGGACTCACTAAGTGGACCATTAATACAAAGTTTTGTTTAAAAAAATCATTTTTTTAGTAATTTAAAAATTGGTATGTTTAATGAGGTGTATTGAAGATCCTAACTAACTAACTAACTAACTAACTATATATATATATATATAGGGAGATGATTACAAGTGGACTTAAAAAGAGGACTTTAACAAAAAACAAGTAATAACCCATTAATTTTAATTCCTATGTTATAATTGGGTTGCGCCAGCAGTAAGGGACAATCGTGTCGATCGAATATTTTTTTTACAACCTCCATCCCCCCATGGCAGCCCTTACCCTGAGTAAACATTCCAGCAACTTATTTTTTTTAACTAGTGGTCTGCCATGGTGGGGGTAGGGGTAGGGGTGGGAGTTAAGGGGGTCTCGGGTCACACGTGTGTCTGTTGCCGCTGCCGCGGACCAATTAAAACATAGGAATTAAAATTAATGGGTTATTAGGTGTTTTGTGTTAATGTCCACAAAAAAATCCGCTTTTTAGGTTCACTTGTGATCCTCTCCCATATATATATATATATATATATATATATATATATATATAGGAGAAGGCTCACCTACATTATGCTCTATACATCATCCATACATCACACCTAGTTGTAGCCCTTTAAAAATCATTTTTTCCAATTTTTTTTATAAAAATAGCTACAAAATGTATTTTGACCTAATTTTCTCCAGCAGTTTTTTTTTGAATTTTTTAAAAATAGCTACAAAATGTATTTTGATCTAATTTTTTGAATATGGGTTGAATAGAAGGTTAATTTTAAGGAAAAAATAAAAATTTTGAAAAAAAAGTTTCTTAGGGCCCAGAACTAAATGTGATGTATGGTGTGATATCATGATGTAGGTAAACCTTTCTCTCTCTCTCTCTCTCTCTATATATATATATATATATATATATATACTTAAAAATGATTTTTTTAACCAAACTTTGCATAAATGGTCTACATAGTGAGGAGGAAATCATCTAGAAAAAATCATTAAAAATCTAACCTAAATGTGGGTGAGGTGGTCAAAAGTTCGAACAGCCGACAATGCACATATACATCCAATTTCATTTCACCCACTTTTGAATTGAATATTTAAGGGTTATTTGGAGTTTGACCCCCAAAATGGCTTCTAGTGAAGGTAAAGTGTCTCAAAAAAGACTCGGTAAGATTTTTTGTGATAATTTTTGCTTGTCACTGAAAAATCATTTGGGGGTCAAACCCAAGAAAATGAAAATTATGGAGGTTAAACTTAATTATAAAGAATTAATGAGAGTCAAACTCTAAATAACTCATTTTTTAATGATTTTTTTTGTAAATGGTCATATGCTGCTCTAAATAACCTTTGCTTTGTCGGGCACACGAAAAAAAGATGCATAAAAAAGACCCGAGTCGTTCATGCCCATGCAAAGCGGATATAAATTTGATGTCTTTGAGACATCAAACTATTTGATGTCTTGGATTCTGATTGGTTAATGCCGCTGGCGCGGACCCATTCTCATAAATGATGTGAGTCCCCACCAACACTATTAACCAATCAGAATCAAAGACTTCAAATAGTTTGATGTCTCACAGACATCAGACTTTTTTCCCGCAAAGCACGAACTGGGAAGGATTGACAGCGGTGCAACATAGCAGGTTGTTTCGCGTAGACCACTGCATCGAAAAATGCTTTACGAAACCGGTAAAAATGGCGCCGCCTCTATGGTGTATGAGACTTCAACAGGAGTGAAAGAGTTGGCGCTTGCGTTCAATTAAGAAATAATATAATAAACACCATTTTTAACCCAAATTAACCCTAAGCATGCAACTAGGTGTGATTGAAACAATATGAAATCATGCAATAAATATTCAACACACAAAGTTTAAGGAAAAATCCCCCACAGGGGCAAAACCATTTGTATATCACTATAATTTGTAAGAGAAACGGCTTACAATCGGATTACACTGAAATACAAGTTTTTTGACTAAGAATTACCCTCGGGTATCGGATTCTGTAGTCGCGGCTGGAATATCCCTTTCCAGTAGGGTTGGCGGCTGGAACTATCCCTGTCCAGTAGGGCTGCAATGAAGAGGAAGAAGCGGTCCACTTCACAAGGGTTGAACAACAGCAATGGTGTTCTTGGGTTACAAAACTTTGATTCACATAGATATGGAAGATGTGTGAATCTAAAAACCTAGAATCATAGGACTCAATAGGTGAAGACTTTAGGGTTGATATGCTCTGATAATCGTGGGAAAGTCTTATGAAAAACAACCTTTGATCGTGGATTAAATAAGGAACTCTTTGCCCTAGAAAATCTGGCCACGATCTGGCAGAGTTTATCCTCGTCGGATCGGTCCGGTCCTTTAGGCGGATCGGTTCGGTGAGCTCGAATCGGTTCTTTTTTTGAAGACGGATCCATTCGGTTGGCATCGGATCGGTTCGGCATTTTGCCTTCATCGGTTCGTTATGGATCCGGGGTGTACTGGTCTCAACTCAGCAGGCCGATCGGTCCGGTCCCTTTTGGCGGATCGGTCCGGATGAACCGGATCGGTTCTTTTATCTGGGCCGGATCGGTTCGGTCAGGTCTGATTCCCAAATTCATTCTTCTTTTGATTTTCAACCATCAATGTTGTAACGGCGTATGACATAACATATACATAAAGATGGACAAATTGTCCTTACAAATCTCCCCCTATGTCTATGCCGGAACAAACATAAAAAAAATCCGAATTATCAAGTATGAACAATGCCTATACAAATCTACCCTTCCATGAACCCAAAACTGAAAGCGGTACATATGACTAAGGCTGCATCGTTTGTTCTTCAATTCTTCAGGAATCTTCACGCTTTTTTCATCAGGGTGTGCAACATGGGATTATCAACAGATGTACCTACACACATGAGACAAAGCAAATACCAAGTGACGTATCGAGTTTGAAATGAGATAAACATAAGCATATATATCAATTTAAGATTCAAACCCCTCCCCCATAGTCAGATAATTCATTCTCCCCCTTTTTATGATGTCCCCAAATAGACAAAATGAGAGAAATGAAATAAACAAGCAAAACTGGGGTGTCACAAGGCATAAAATCACACCAAGAATGAACATAAAACAACCAAGTCGGTGATAGCGTAAATGAATGGGTGTGATCAAAATTCGATAGGACAATCAATGCATACAAACATGACATATGTGCACGATGAATATTGGATATTCCTAACGAATGAACTCAAATGCTTCCTTTGGTGTAAAAGATTGGAAATATAAGACATTGACTATATCAAATCTACAAATCGAAGCTCAAAGTGATTTCTACACCAATAACGTCCAAAATGTTTTTCATGCTTTTTTCAGGACTTTCAAGGAAGTGCAAACCCGTTTTTCAATCTCCAACCAAACTCCCTCAGATATATATTTTGAATAGAGGAATACTAAATTCTCAAACTTTGGAGAATTGGGTGAAACCTAAATGGCCCATATTTGGCATGAATTGCTTTTTATTGCCATATCAATTTTTTCGGGCTCTTTTAACCTCTTAGGACCTCGGATATTAAAATTTCTCCATTTTTTAGGTCCTTTTTAACGGTGGCTTTTTCGCAAAGGATAAGAATCAACTTTCGCAGCCCCTCCCCGTTATGAAAATATACACACAGTCTCACCAAAACGGTTTTTACATGCAATCCAATCTTGTCAAGTTTTATCGCATATTATACATTGTATAGACAGGATTGAGATGGAAACACTCAAGCCAATATGAGATTGACAAGTGCAACAATCAAATATAGCCGTGCATGTGTGCAATAAAGGATATAGGAGTCAAGCATGTAGAAAATATCACAAATTACATCTCAAGGACTCCAATCAATGTAAAGCACATGGATGAAATGATGTAGCCTCTCAAATCTCTATCAAACAGTCACATAGATATATGAAATGAAGTTGTGACTTGGCTATCTTAAATGCTCATCCATAAAAACAAAACTCTTTTTGAATTTTTTTCAAAAATTTTATCAAAATAAAAATCTTTTTGCGTTTTTCTAAAAAAAATTTTTTTTTTTTAAAAAGAAAATCTTTTTGTAGTTTTCAAAGAATAATGAAAAGCAAAAATAAGTAAAACACACTAATAGTACAATCTAGCAATAGGCATCAGAGGATATGAAAATGGCAATGCAACCTACGCTAGACATGGACCAACCCCTCAGTCAACTGTACAAATCCCCAAAGACTTCCTAAGACTCTCAAATCTAAGGGCATCTAAAGGTTTCGTGAAAATATCGTCTAACTGACGGTCCGTGGGAACAAAACTCAGGGTTACGACCTTCTCCTCAACTAACTGACGTATAAAGTGCTCGCGTAACCTGATGTGCTTTGTGCGCGAATGTTGGACAGGATTGCGGGATATGTGTATCACGCTCGTGTTATCACAGGAAATGGTCATGGTGTCCTGTGAAATCCCATAATCCTCCAACATTTGCTTCATCCACATGAGTTGCGTGCAACAACTCCCGACGGCGATGTACTCAGCCTCCGTAGTGGACAAAGAGATGGAGTTTTGCTTATTGCTCAACCAAGAGACAAGAGCAGAACCAAAGTAGAAACACCCACCCGAAGTGCTCTTACATCCATCTACGTCCCCGGCCCAATCGCCATCCGAATAGGCGGACAAACGGTCATCGGTATCAAGGGAATACCAAATACCGTATGAGAGAGTCCCACTCACGTATTTGATAATACGTTTTAGAGCGAGTAAGTGTGACTCTTTAGGAGACGCCTGATAACGCGCACAGACTCCAACACTAAAGGCAATGTCGGGACGACTAGCAGTCAAGTAGAGAAGACTGCCTATCATACTCCGATACAAGGTTTGCTCTACGTCCTTGCCTGAAGTGTCCTTACTAAGCTTGGTAGAAGTACTCATAGGTGTACGTGCATGCTTAGCGGCGTCTAAACCAAATTTCTTCACTAGGTCTCTAGCATACTTGGATTGGGAGATGAACATCCCATCCTCTAGCTGACGAACCTGGAGACCAAGGAAGAATGTAAGCTCACCAACCATGCTCATCTCAAACTCACTTTTCATCTCCTCCTCAAAGTGGTGAGCATGATGGGAGCATGTGGATCCAAAGACTATGTCGTCCACATAGACTTGGGCAACCAAGATAGCACCGTCATCTCTCCTGACGAACAACGTCATATCAACTCCCCCTCTCTTGAAGCCACGGGCTAAGAGATGGGAAGTAAGCCTCTCGTACCAAGCACGGGGTGCTTGCTTCAAACCATACAAGGCTTTCCTCAGATAGTAGATGTGATCAGGGTGCTTAGGGTCTTCAAACCCTTTTGGTTGTTCCACATAAACTTCTTCCTGTAGAATGTCATTCAGAAAGGCACTCTTGACATCCATCTGATATACCTTGAAGTGCAGATGACATGCGATGGCGAGCAGAAAACGGACGGACTCAAGCCTCGCAACAGGAGCAAATGTCTCCCCAAAGTCTACACCCTCTATCTGTGTGTAGCCTTGAGCGACCAACCTAGCCTTATTTCTGATTATGGTACCATTTTCATCCATTTTATTCTTGAAAATCCACCGGGTACCAATAACATTAGTATTACTAGGTCGGGGGACAAGTTCCCAGACATTGTTCTTCTTAAACTGAAGCAACTCATCCTGCATAGCAGATATCCAGTGTTCATCTTTGAGTGCTTCTTTGTGGTTCTTGGGCTCGACTTTGGACGTGTAGCAATGATGACTAACAACGTTCTCTAGTTGAGCACGAGTCTTGACCCCTAGAGTGGGATCGCCAACAATGGCTGAAGGATCATGACTCTTGTGAACCCAAGAAGATGTGTCCCCTAACACATGAATAGGGTCCACAGAGTGTGGGAGAGGAACAGGAAAATCACTGTCAGAACAATCCTCATCCTCACACTGAAGGTTGGGATCAATAACCGTCGGAGGTTCGTCCTCTTGCACAGTGACGTTTATTGATTCCATAACCTTAGAGCTCTTCAGGTTAAAAACCCGGTACGCTCTACTGTTCGATGAATATCCTAGCAATATTCCCTCGTCGCTCCGGGAGTCAAACTTTCCTAATTGCTCTCTATCCCGTAGAATGTAGCATTTACTCCCAAAAACACGGAAATATGCCAAGTTGGGTTTCTTTCCAGTCCACAATTCATACGGTGTCTTAAGTGTGTGTGGACGAAGATAAACCCTATTCACCGTGTGGCATGCAGTAGACACTGCCTCTGCCCAAAATCTCCTAGAAACTTTACGACCTAGAAGCATAGATTTAGCCATCTCTTGGATCGTTCTATTCTTCCTCTCAACAATTCCATTTTGCTGAGGAGTTCTCACAGCAGAAAACTCATGTTTGATCCCAAGGCTATCACAGTACAAATCCACCTTTGCTTCCTTAAATTCAGTGCCGTTGTCACTACGTATTCTGTTAATAGTGACCCCGTGTTGATTTTGCAGGACACGGCACTTGGTCGTTAAAAATTCTACAGCATCAGATTTCTCTCTTAGAAAACCTACAATAGAGTATCCAGAGAAATCGTCTACCATCACGGGAATGTATCTCTTACCACCTAGACTCTCCGTGCGAGTAGGACCCATAAGATCCATGTGAATCAACTCAAGAGCACGGGAGGTGGTAATGGAATTCAACTTCCTATAAGGGCTACGGATTTGTTTTCCCAACTGACAGGGTCCACAAATCATGGAAGTTGGCTTTCCAAGAGATGGTAAGCCACGTACTAGGTCCTTTTTGACTAAACGAGATAAGTCTCTAACGTTCATATGACCTAGACGTTGGTGCCACAGATCCATAGGAGTGATCGTGGCGCTGTTGCAAACTAGTGAGGATGTGGGACCAGTCCCATAGCAGTTATCCTCTGTCCTCACCCCTTGCACTAAAAGTTTACCGGCTTGATTATAGACCTTACAAGCTTCCCGGTCAAACTTTACTGCAAAGTCATCGTCGCACAGCTGGCTGATGCTAAGAAGGTTTGCTTTCAAACCTTTGACGTACAGCACGTTCTCTAGCTTTGGAAATCCTGGTAACTCTACTGTACCTCGTCCAACTATGCTAGATTTGCTACCATATCCAAAGGTGACTCTCCCATCATTATAATCCTCAAGATGGGTAAAATATGAGACATCACCTATCATGTGTCTGGAGCATCCACTATCAAAATACCACTGTGAGGCATTATGTGCTTTGAGAGCGACATGGACAACAAGGGCCTTTTTCTCTTTCTTAGGAACCCAAGTGTAGGTACCTTTTTGTATTCCCTTGTTGTTGTTGGTTTTAGCCGGAATGCGGGGCGCATTCATTGATGGTAAGGTCATCCGTCGGAATTCCTCCATCAAACTCTGTGATGTGGCGGCTAGAAACTCAACAGGCTCTCTCAGACTGGCAAACTCATCAGTCTGATGTGGTGGAGCAAACGTACGTCGTGTCCGACCCAACTTATAGCAATCATCCCTAAGGTGTCTATTTCTTTTGCAATGGGAGCAAAAGAGCACAGTATTAGGAGGACCTTGGTTTGCTTTTCTTGGTCGAACTCTCCTTCTTGTTTTTTTATGACGGCCATAAGGAGTCGTAGTAAACTCAGGAATTGGTCTGGGTGCAATTTGGGACGTGGAGGCACCATCAAAACCTATTCCTTGCCTGTCACCAAAACCTAAAGCGGGACCGAGGAGCATCTTTCCCATCTTCCCAGATCTGTCCTCGATTTGTACCTTGACTTTCCTAGCTCTCTCAAGGTCATGAGTAAGCTGAGCAACAAGGGCTTCAAGTTTCTTTCGAGTTTCCAGGGAGGAATGGAGCTCACTCGTAAGACTAGCCACTTGTTTAGTCAAGTCCGCTTTCTCTTTCTCAAAACTGCTCTCTCTCTCTTTAAGCAAATTCTCTTTACTAAACCAGGCAGACTCTCTCTCTCTCTCATGGTGGTGCAGGTGGATGACTCTCTCTCTCTCAACTCTTCTTCTAACGCGGTGATCCTAAGAACTAACGCCTTGTTACGTTTTTTAGTTTTGAAAGACTCATTATATAACTCGGCGTAGGCGCGTTGAAGGTTACTCTCGTCCTCACTACCTTCCTCCTCTCCCTCACTCTCTTCGCTCTCGCTGTCGAGGTGTCCCTGTGAAGTAGCATCCTCATCGTTGTGAGATGCACTAGGAGTACTCACATAACTAGCCATGAACGCGGTGAAGTTACGCTCATGCGGTGACTCATCTCCCGAGTCCACCGACTCGACCTCACTGTCGTCACTAAAGGTAGCATTTAGGACAGCTTTACCCTTTTCCCTATTCAGACGAGTGGCACACTCAAACGCTCTGTGTCCCTTACCGTTGCACTCAAAACACCTCTCACTGTCTTTAGGGGGTTCTTTGAAATCTTTCTTTTCAACCTTATTTTTCTGAAAATTCTTTTTATCTTTGAAGTTCCCATTTTTCTTAAATTTCAGAATTTTCTTGAAGTTTTTAGCAAATAAAGCCAAATCATCTATGTCAAACTCACATTCAGAATCAGAAGTTTCTATCTTTCTAGATGACTCGACTCTCTTTCTTGCCGACCCCTCACTTTTTCTCTCTTGGGCTTTAAGGGCAATTCCCTTATCTTTTGGCTTGGCAGATTTAGGAAACATGTCTATTTCATAAGTTTGTAAATCTCCTACCAGTTCTTCCAATTTTAGTGTATTTAAATTACCCAAGGAATTTAGCACAGTGACTTTAGGTATAAAACGCTTAGGAAGGGAACGAATAATCTTTTTAACAACTCTAGCATTTGGAATATGTTCACCAAGATTATAGCTAGTATTAACAATGTCAGAAAGCCTAGCATAAAATTCATCAAAACATTCATTTTCATGCATGGTGATGGTTTCAAATTGAGTTGTTAAATTTTGCAATTTTGACTCTTTAACGGCATTTGTTCCTTCATGGGTAAGTTGCAAAACATCCCATGCTTCTTTTGACGTGGTGCACGTCATTATGCGTTTGAACTCATCAGGTGTGACAGACCCAGAAATAGCACTTAGACCCTTAGAATTAAAAGATGACCATTTAAATTCTTCATCAGTCCAAGTAATGTCAGGTTTCAAGTTGGTCACATTATCAACAGTCACGGTGGGAGGAGTCCACCCTCGTTCAACCAAAATCCAGACACGTTCATCAATGGCTTTTAAAGCCGACCTCATACGGGCTTTCCAATAAGCATAATTTGACCCGTCAAAAATAGGCATTTTATAATATGACTTCTCCATATGAACACGCTCTTTTCAAAAATTAATTTATTTCAAAAATTGATATCTTTAGAAAAATTTTGCGGAAGTAAGGAATACGCGATAGAATGGCGTAACCTGCTCTGATACCAATTTGAAAGAGTTGGCGCTTGCGTTTAATTAAGAAATAATATAATAAACACCATTTTTAACCCAAATTAACCCTAAGCATGCAACTAGGTGTGATTGAAACAATATGAAATCATGCAATAAATATTCAACACACAAAGTTTAAGGAAAAATCCCCCACAGGGGCAAAACCATTTGTATATCACTATAATTTGTAAGAGAAACGGCTTACAATCGGATTACACTGAAATACAAGTTTGTTGACTAATAATTACCCTCGGGTATCGGATTCTGTAGTCGCGACTGGAATATCCCTTTCCAGTAGGGTTGGCGACTGGAACTATCCCTGTCCAGTAGGGCTGCAATGAAGATGAAGAAGCGGTCCACTTCACAAGGGTTGAACAACAGCAATGGTGTTCTTGGGTTACAAAACTTTGATTCACATAGATATGGAAGATGTGTGAATCTAAAAACCTAGAATCATAGGACTCAATAGGTGAAGACTTTAGGGTTGATATGCTCTGATAATCGTGGGAAAGTTTTATGAAAAACAACCTCTGATCGTGGATTAAATAAGGAACTCTTTGCCCTAGAAAATCTGGCCACGATCTGGCAGAGTTTATCCTCGTCGGATCGGTCCGGTCCTTTAGGCGGATCGGTCCGGTGAACTCGAATCAGTTATTTTTCTGAAGACGGATCCATTCGGTTGGCATCGGATCGGTTCGGCATTTTGCCTTCATCGGTTCGTTATGGATCCGGGGTGTACTGGTCTCAACTCAACAGGCGGATCGGTCCGGTCCCTTTTGGCGGATCGGTCCGGATGAACCGGATCGGTTCTTTTATCTGGGCCGGATCGGTTCGGTCAGGTCTGATTCCCAAATTCATTCTTCTTTTGATTTTCAACCATCAATGTTGTAACGGCGTATGACATAACATATACATAAAGATGGACAAATTGTCCTTACAAGGAGACAGAGGTGAAAATGGTGCAGCGTTGCATGGTAGGGCAGCCTAGTAAATTCCAGCATGGGAACCCAATGTTGACTCCCAATCGAGTATCTGAGCATGCAGTGCACCCCAAAGTCAGTACAAAGCCTTTTGTTAAAGCGGTAGCAACTCAGGACAAAATGAACACCCTGGGTTCGTCAAATATAGTTGAGCCAAATAAAGATACGAAATAGCAGGTCAAATATCTCGGCAGTAGAAGAGATATGGGTGAGGTGTCGTCTGAAGTACAAAATCCATGTGGCTTAGCAGTGCCACCTCAAGCAGCAAACATGCATGTGACTCAACAGGCATGCACGTTGGATTTAAAGGTTGATGCAACTCAGGAAACCAACACGGCTCATCCCACTATTTCAGACCAACCACCGACCTTAGACGACCACCATGAACAGAGATACCCCCAGTCCGGACTCGTCTCAGATATCCTCCCCCCTCTCCGACCCATTTCTAAAACCACCATCGAGACCGATGTTGAGACCACCAGTGTTTTTGAACCCACCTTACCTACCGGTTTCAAATTTTCCACCCAGAATTATGCCTCTACGTCTTCGACCAACGAACCCCGACAGTCACCCACAACTAGAGCAAGGACCTCAGCGCGACACTCAACGAACAATCCAAAGAGGACCAAACGACCTACTGATTGAATCCAACTGCGTCGTCCCCCACCTCTTTCACTATTAGCTCCAGCGCCACGACGTTCATTTGGAAGTAGGACAGCATCGAGACCGATTTCAAGCATCACTGGCATCGATATTCACCTTCCATGCACATCTGGTGCCAAACGAAGCCCAACTGCTGATAAACCCTCTCCTGCCAAACGAGTATGTCTACATACTCCCGGAACAGAGCCTGGTGAAATCCCATCTGCCGATACACCTCATGAGGATTTTGTTGTGGAATGCTAGGGGCACAAGGCACCACAATTTTATTCCTGAATTTATGACCTTTGTGACACGACATCACCCCCACCTGGTTGTCATTTTGGATACTTGGTTAGACGCGAGAAGAGCCATTATGGAGATTGGGCGTCTCGTGTTTCGCAACCACATTGTCTCACCCGCGTTAGGACAATCTGGAGGCATATGGGTGCTTTGGATCGAAGGTTAGCTTATAGTAAATGAAGTGGCAGTTTCCCCACGCTTTATTCATGTCATGGTTCATCATTATCCAGAAGCAGGGCCAATGGAACTTACGACGGTTTATATGCCTCCCCGGGCTCCAACTCAACCTCAGGTATGGCATGATTTACATCAACTATCTACTACTGTTTGTCATCATTGGGTGCTCATGGGAGATTTTAATACTATTTTAAGCCCGCGTGAAAAGCTAGGTGGCTCTGGTTTCCAACCTAACTGAGCAGAAGATTTGAGAAATTTTATGATGACACATAATATTCATGATTTAGGGTTTAGCGGACTATCTTTCACTTGGAAAGACAATACATCTTTTGGGCACCATGTACGCGAAAGGTTAGATAGGGGGCTTGTGAACAAGCAGTGGTGGTATTTGTACCCTAATACAAGGGTTACTCACCTCCTAAATGTAGGTTCTGGACACTGTCCGTTGTTACTTGATAGCCTGCACACAAGCGTCAAAATGGCGCAATGCTTTATTTACTGCAAAGAGTGGGCTGCGTATGCGTCTTTCCAAGACTTTCTCCATAACTAATGGAGTCGGCCGATGGTGGGTCCATCGGCCAGTTGCTTTTTAAGAAAATCTTACCTTTTTCGTCACACAACTATCTCTTGGAAAAGGTGTGTCTTTGGCAACATGGCCATGAAAACTTCTACTTTGCAACATCAGTTGTCACGCACTCGCCAGCTTCTCGAGCGACATCCATACTCGACACTCCGATTCAGGAAGAGCTGGCAACTTCCTGGAGTTGGAAGCATTGTATTGGGAAAAAATATAAGGTTAAATGGACCCTTGGTGGAGACAATAACACTAAATTTTTCCATAGTTGTGTCTCGCATCGTCGTCGAACTAACACCATTCAGGCTGTGTTCAGCCCAGATTTGGGGTGGCACAAAACACCCATGGCTATTAACTCCCAGTTCAAAATGTTCTATGAGACTCTTTTCCAAACAACTGACCCGCTATCAGTGTTAGGTGGTTATCCATTTCTTCAACTAACAACGATTTATAAAGATAGCTTAGTAGCGCCTGTTATGATGCAAGAAATTTGGTCCACCCTCAAGAAAATGGGAAAGAATAAAAGCCCAGTACCGGATGGCCTTATGACAAAATTCTATCTATTGCATTGGCAAGAGGTCGGCCTGACTGTGTCTGAGCTCATTTTTTATTTTTTTGTATCTGTGCATATGCCTCATGAGATCAATCACACGTTATTAATCTTTATTCCGAAGTAGCAGAACCGCCACACAAGTTTCTCATTTTTGACCTATCAGTCTTTGCAATGTTTGCAATGTGATATACAAGCTCATCTCTTCCATTCTTGTGGCAAGATTGCGGCCTTTGTTGCAGTCCCTGATATTCCCATACCAAGTAGCCTTCATGGCGAGAATACATATTCAAGATAACATCCTTATCGCGCATGTGATGTTACATTCGATGTGTAAATTGAAATCCAAAAAAGGGAATTGCCCCATTAAAATTGATTTGTCCAAAGCCTACTACTAAATGGAATGGCCTTTTATCCTCTAGGTGCTTCAGCTGCTTGGCTTTCCAGACCAATAGTTCACATACATTTCTTCTTGTATTTCCACCACCTCATTTCAGACGTTGATTAATGGCCAGCTTGGGAGCACGTTTAGGCAATCTCGTGGCCTGCGGCAAGGTGACCTGTTGTCCCCTCTCCTTTTTATTCTAGGTCTAGATGTTCTTCTGCGACGAATTGAGCTGGAATGCCGATGGAAAAATATGATCGCCCTTTCGTCTTCCTTAACTGGGCCCACGATCCCGGGGCTGGCATTTGCGGATGACTGTATATTCTTTCTTCAACCTAGTCCTCACACTATAAATCGTTTCAGGGCAGTTCAGGAAGAATTTTTCACCTTCTTGGGACAAACCATCAACCGAGATAAATCCCTAATTACATTTGGTCCCCAAACCCCGCATGTGGTCATATAAACCATGAGGACTATGCACTATACCAAAAATAACAATTTGGCACACCCTGATGTTAAAAATCTGGCACAGTTTTAAACTGTGCTAGATTTTGGCACGGTTTAATGATAATCTGGCACACTTTAAAACAGTGCCAAAATTTGGCACGGTTTAAAAGTGTGCCAAAATTGAGCACACCTAATTAAAATATAAATAACCTAAAAAAATACTACTATTTCTCTTTTGCTCTCCCGCTCTCTCCTCTCTCTCATTCTCTTTTATTTCCCACTCGACGCTCTCCCTCACCAGTCACTACCACCAGTTGGATACCCTAAAATCTGCCAAAGGTTCTCTCTTCTTCTCCGAACCTCCCTTTTGAAATTTGGGATTTCACTCCTTAACCTCTAATTTTGTGAAAATCTGAACCAAAAATCCCATACATACCATAATATGCCACTATACTTGGAGAATCTGCATTTTTCGTTCTCAAATCCATTATTAGGGTTTTATATATACCCTTTTAAAATATTTATTGTGTCTTTTTAATGTATTATTAGGGTTTTACAAATTGAATGTACATAGCCTTTTAATCCACGTGCTCTCTGGATTTTATTAGTTTATACCTGGTTAGTAGTGTTCATGAAATTCCACTTACAAATTGAATGTACTTAGCATCATGGGATTTTAAGTATTTGTTTACTTAATCTTTATATTATGATTTATGCAGGGCCATGTGCACCTGCAGTTTTCAACATTGTAAGTTTTATTCGTTCGGAGCACTTACTAGATATTTTTTGAAGATCTTGTGTTAATGTTGGTTTCTACTTTGGATATCATGATCTTATCTGCTTAAGATAAATTAAGGCTAATTTACTATATTGTTAATTTCAAATTTACTCATTAACGGGCCATATCCATATTAATGTTTGTTTCAAATTTCACTTTTACTAAGATGTTATATGATCATGGTGTTATTATTATTATTATTATTATTATTAGTAGTAGTAGTAGTAGTAGTAGTAGTAGTAGTAGTAGTAGTAGTAGTAGTAGTAGTAGTAGATGAGGGAAAAACATTTTTTATTTTACAAAACTAACTTTCTAGATCTTAGTATGGCCCATATCTTATTTTGAATTTTTTTCTTGATGAAATTTAAATCATTTTCGATTAAACGTTATGAACGAATATGTGATCTTATTTTTTTTATGACATTTAGTGCTGCTAAATTCACATATGAAGTTTGGGGTTTAGAGAATGAATCAACATCTTGAGATTCAAACTCTTATGAGACAATATATGTGAATTCACATATTTGGGATTCCGGGAAAGCACTAAAACTCGAATTAAACGAGCACTTAGTGCTTACTTTATTTGAAAGTTGGTAATATTTTATTTTTAACTTGAGATAATCATTTCTATGCAAAGGAGATTTTATGGTTTTCTTAATAATAATCTATTATTCGTCTTGGGTTAATTTGTCGATTGCAAGGCAGCCAAATCATAATTTATAAATTAACATTTTTTCAGGTTGGAATGCTTGATGTTAGTTCATCTGCAGTTTTATTTCTTACTGATAATGAGTAAGAAATAATGTATATCCTAAGGTGGAGCTATAAGACTAATATGGACAAGACAATGAGTTCTTCTGATACAGGGCAGATCACGTTGGTTGGTATTCTTTTCGGTTTTAAAGATTCTTTTTTATTTGGATATATGTCATTGTGTTCATTATCACACATGCATATAACCATCTAAAGTTACTATTAGATATAGGTCATTATGTTCATTATCAAGAAAAGGCTGGCCTCTAAAGAAGTTCACTATGAAGGAAGAGCTTCTTAATAAAGTAATTTTGTGTGCAAAGAAACACTTGAATTTGTTTAATAAGTTTGTATGCATGGAGGCGAATGTTTTATCAAACCAAGTGATGAGCTTGTCTGAGATGGGATAATATTTGAGTCAATTTGTTGGACAAAGAGGTTTATTAGGTGAAAAATTAACTTCTAGGAGAATTCTCGATTCTCAAACTAATGCAATGCTCTCAAAGTATGAGTGGGTTAAGCTAATTTGTTTGATTGTTCTATTGTAAATTATAAGATTAAGTTTTAGACAGTCGTAAATTATAAGCAGTCATAATTTTAGACACTAGAAATCACGGTCAAACATGACTTGGGAAAAGGTAATAAATTAATAATTTTGTGAAAATTGTAACATAATGCATTGTAAAAGTATCCTTACAAGTTCTGACTCACTTATTACATAAATTTACAATTTGATAATTTATAAAACAGTTTATGAATTAGAGTGTCCAAACTACCAATAGTTGAATTTCATTATGCGGTTAGAGTGCCATTAGCTGCCCTGATTTCAAGTTACATTTATAGGTCATTATCAAGATTTCAAGCTCCAAAGATCATTATAAAGCATAGTGATAATGTAACTTGAAATATGGAAATGTAGTTTGATATCTTGATTAATGTAACTTGAAATCTGTAAAAATGATCAAGATTTTGAGCTTTACCAAACCATCCTTTTTGGTATAAAATGAGTAGATAAAGCTCCAAATCTTGATAGTGATCATTATTTCAGGGTTTAAAAAGCATTAAAGTATTAGAGTACCAAACCATCCTTTTTCCTATTCAAATGAGTTTATTTATTGATCATAAGAGTGGCATTAGCATCCCTAATGGGTGCTACTTATCTCTCTTGTATTTGCAAATGTTATCCTATATTTGTAAAATTCATATTGATTTGATCAAATGCAGGCCAATAGGAACATTCTGTGTGCTTTGATGTGCCTACAAAGGAAGTAAAAGTTGTTGTTGAGGCTCTAGAATCTATATTTGGCTAAGCTTTTGATGTTGGGCACCTTTCTCGGGTATTGTACTTCGATTTGAATGAGTTGCAGACGCTCATAATGTGCTATATCAAGATAGTTTAGTGCTTAGGATTGCCATTTTTTTAGTATAATTGCTAAACACGTCTTGGTGGGGTTTGAATATCAAATATTGATGATACAACCAACATATTGGGTGAATGCCCATTCCATTTCGCATTTGCGAGAGTGGAATCCATGAATCTCAAATATTGATTAAACAATTATCATTCTTTGTATCAATTCTTGTAAAAGCTTTGTTGAAAGATGATCACATATTAATATAAGATCTGATTGAAGTCCAATGCTTATGAATACATAAATATGTAGGAGGTAGTGCCGTGAAAAGGTACTAAAGTCTTCAGTTGAGACATATCAAAGTGAATTTGTCAATTTTATATCTTCTGTTAAGATATATCAGTTAAGACATATGTCTTCAGTTTAGATAAATCAAGGTACTGAACAAAGTGAATGTTTTATATCTGTGAACAAGGGATTGGAGTCTTAAGGTATCAAGTAATTCGATACATCACTGCTTGGTTTCGCATTCAAAGTGAATGTGTCAATTTTCATTATTAAATTAATCTCATTTTTTTCCTAAAATGTCTATTTTGTATGGAGAGCCTTATCTAATAGTGTTCGTGTTGATATGCTGATCCAAAAAGTTAGGTAAGGCTTGCATCTAGATGTCAGTGCTGTAAAAAGAATTCAGAATCCAATTATCATTTATTGATTTCAGATCCTAACGCTGCTAATATTTGGAACTTCTTTAGCAATTTGATGAATTTCAGTTATCACTCCTACATTAGAGGTATATAACGTTTTCGACCAGACTTAGTCCCCAACACCATTGAGGTAATTCCCATTGAGGTCTCTGTATTCTTTGGTAATGTATGTATAAAGCTTGGGGTTCTCTTTTAGAACAACAGTTGGCAGAAATATACATTATAGTGGCATGCATTGATTACAGGTGAACGTCATTTCACATTCTAAATATACTTTCTTGGACAAAATAAATACAGTTGCTTTGATACTCATACAAATTCCTATCTATTCTGTGCAAGAGTACCTAGTTGAAGTAATTATTCCTAGTTAACAATAATGTACTCAAAACAGAAATGAAAGCTTCATGATACCTATAAATAAACAATTATTAAGGCGGCGAAGGTCTCCAAAATAGGTATTTATAAGAAAACAAAATTCTTAAGGCGACGAAGGTCGTTTGATTGACAACTCAATGTTGTTCGAACGATAACACATGTCGCTTGATCCTATATCATGAGACGTATCAAACGAGGTAAAAATCCCAAAACAGTATGCTGTCGTTTGATGAAAAGCTCCTAGTGAGGTTCTCGCAACATGCAATGTCGTTTGAAGCTCTCGTTCGAGCGATTTTTCAACGTCTTTTGAACAATATATCAATGTCCTTTGAACGACCAAAGAGAAAAATATTTTCTTTTAAAAACTCCGCCTACAGGTCTTAGAAAAATTATTTTGACGAAAAAAAGATGCCTCGGATGTTTAAAAACATTTTATAAAAATATCCAAACACTTTAAATGAAACATTAAGGGACTTAAACACAACCTTACCAAAATCAATCTTGTCGGGCTTATTGTTGAAGAAAACTTGATATTCGGATCCGTCTTGTTGCGTGAATGAACTTGAACTTCTTCGACGGTTGTAACGGTATACGACATGCTCAATGCAAAGTATGGACAATGTAAATTATGTCCTTACAAATCTCCCCCTATGTCTATGCTGGTACAAACTAAAAACAATCTAAATTATCAAAATAGATGGCTTATACAAATCTAATACCCTCCCATGAACTCAAAAGTGAAAATGTATAAAATATGCAAGTCTTTAAACTTTTGCTTCAAAATCTTCAATCTTCAAATCTATAAAACTTCTTTGTCATCATCAGGGTGTGCAGCATAATGATCCTCAATTTGTACCCACACACATGAGACAAGAAACAAATACTTTCGTGATGTATCGAGTTTGAAATGAGATAAATAAATCAAATCAAATCTCCCTATAATCCAAAACTTCCCCATAATTCATAATTCGTTCTCCCCCTTTTTATTTGTCTGAAATAAATAAGGAAAAGATTAAACAAAATAAATACGGAGTGTCACAACAAGCATTCAAATATATATCAATTACGCTCATGCAAGGAAATACTCAAACGCTTTCACAATCTCTTTTTTATTTTTGAAAAAAAAATCAATTTTTTTTATAAAAACAACACACACCGTGAATTTACACTAAGATAATCAAATCGTGGATCCTGAATGGGTGTGAACAGATTCGATAGGTAAATTCACTCAATCAATCATATGTGCACGATGAATATGTGTACCCTTAACGAATGAACATCAAAATCGTCCTTAGGTGTAAATTTGTTGAATTTAGATGACATCGACTAAATCAAATCAACAAATCAAAGTCTAGATGATTTCCACACCAATAATGTCTAAAACTATGTAACACTTTTTCAAGACTTTGTCAGGACGTGCAAACCCGTTGTTATTTTCAACCAAACTCCCTCATAAATAATAATGCTTTTATTTTTCAAACAAGGTTCTAAATTATCTTTTTAAGAGATTTCCAAATGGCCCTTTTTTGGCTTAAATTTCTTTTTATTGCCTTAATTTTTTTCGCGGGCTCTTTTCAAACGGTGGCTTTCACGACGAGTTCACTTGCCTCTCACAACCCTTTCTCGTGTTCACTCATTTTTTTCATATCAAACAAATTCCTCATGGGCAACGATTCTTACATGCACTACTTTCATTGTCAAGTTTTATCGCATTTGATTTGTTTTTAAGACATAATTGGAGGGAAAACACGTCGACCAATATGTGATAGACAAGCACAATAATCAAATAAATTCGTGCACATGTGCAATAAAGGAAATAACGAGTCAAACATGTAGGAAGTAACAGTGACCTTAGGAATAAAACATTTAGGCAATGATCTCAAAATCTTTTTAACTACTCTTGCATCAAGAATATGGTCACCAAGATTGAAACTAGTGTTGACAATATCAGACAAACGTGCATAAAAGTCATCAAGACATTCAGATTCAAGCGTGGTTATTATTTCAAATTGAGTAGTTAAATTTTGCAATTTAGATTCTTTCACCACATTTGTGCCTTCATGGGTAAGTAGAAGAACACCACATGCTTTCTTTGACGTGGAACACGTCATGATACGTCGGAACTCATCGGGAGTGACGGATTCGAAAATAGCACTACAGCCACGAGAGTTGTAGGTACGCCACTTAAACTCATCATCAATCCAGCCACTCACGGGGTTAAGATTGATGACATTATTAACAGTGACAGTGGGAGGAGTCCACCCTCTTTCACAAACTATCCAAACTCGTTCATCAACTCGATTTCATGTGGGCTTTCCAATAGGCATAATTTTTTCCATAAAAAACGGGCATCCAATTATATGAGTTCTCTATTGGAAAGATTGCGATTTTAAAAAAAAAAATTGAGGAAAAAAATTTCAAAAAAAATAGATATCACAAAAATAGTTTGCGGAAAAAAAGGAATACTCGATAAATTAGAGTAACCTACTGTGATACCAATTTGAGAAGGTAAGATCGCTTGAAAAGATCTGATACCAATTTGAGAATGTTTCGTGATACCGATTAAATATGGGTTTGCCAATTTCTAATTTAAAACTTATTTAATTAGAGTCAATCTTTAATCCAAATTAATTAGACCCTAAAACATGCATCTATGTGGGTATATAAAATCATGCAAATCCAACAAATATGAGATTCGGGAAAAAAACCTTTCGGGTAAAACTTATATTTCACTATGAATGGTAAATCGCAACTTACATATACAGAATGAAATCTTCAATGAATCTCACGTAGTAGATCCACATAAATCGTAACCCAAGTAAGCAATGGTTTTCCTCAAGAACCCATAAAAGTCGCAACTCCTTCTTTAGCAAGAAACACCCTCAAGTATTCCCAATGACCAAAGTCGTCGTCAGCAAGCACCTCCCTCAAGAGCTACCAATCCAGCAGTAGAGAAATCGTCTATACAAGAGAAAATTCAACAAAGATGTGCCTTGGGTTCCAAAATAATTCACTAAAGCAATTAGGAGGATTTGTGAATTAAAAACAAAGTGTTTAAACCTTAAAAGTTCTAAGAACTTTTGTTGCTGATATGCAGAATCGTAACTCGCAAAAGTCTTAACGAAATATGTCTCAAAAATAGGTATTTATAAGAAAATAAAATTCTTAAGGCGACGGTGCTCATTTGAACGACAACTCAATGTTGTTCGAACGACAACACATGTCGCTTGATCTTATATCGCGTGACATATCAAACGAGGTAAAAATCCCTAACAGTATGCTGTCAGTCATTAAAAAACTTCTGGTGAGGTTCTTGCGACCTTTGCGCGACATGTAATGTCGTTTGAAGCTCTCGTTCGAACGACTTCTCAATGTCGTTTGAACCACCAAAGTGAAAAATATTTTCTTTTAAAAACTCCACCTACAACTCTTAGAAAAATTATTTTGATGAAAAAAGACGCCTCAGATGTTTAAAAACATTTTATAAAAATATCCAAACACTTTAAATGAAACATTAAGGGACTTAAACACAACCTTACCAAAATCAATCTTGTTGAGGCTTGTTGTTGAAGAAAACTTGATGTTCGGAGTTGTCTTGTTGTGTGAATGAACTTGAACTTCTTCGATGATTGTAACGGTATACGACATACATAATGTAAAGTACGGATAATGTAAATTATGTCCTTACAAAAAGAATATCATCAAAAAAATTATACATATTCGAGTCTTTCTCCCCTTATAAATTGTCTGTTTGTCAGGCATTTTGTCCAGAAAATCCTAAATGAAAGTTACCCGACTTTTTTCTGTAGTTATCATTACCGACAGAGAATTCATACTAAGTTCTTACTCTAGAAACCTGAGTTCGCACTCCATACGATTGTTTAGTTTTCATTAGCGATCTCCCCACCCATGAGTGTTAACTATGCACTGTTGTATGTTCCATGTCTATCGAAAATGATGAGAATTCATCCATAATGGACCAAGTTTTGAGATAACTTGGGAACATCACCACCTCTTGGAACACCATGCAATTAGAAATTAGGGCACTAGGCTAAGCATAAGTCCACCTACTAGTGTCCACGACTATACGGGAGCTGGAGATAACATTCTCCCTCCCCCATCCCCAATATTCTTACACTGCCTGTAGTGGCCATTGAAGCAGTACTAACTAATTCCCAGAATCCATCTACACTAGTTCCAGCACTGGCTCCCCTGCTAATGCCGGTTCACCCCACTTCCAAATATCATTTTCCCAATCTGGTTATTTTGAACCATACCATCAGTACCCTGAGTACACACACCTCTTTCCAAGGCCCCCGCGAGACGAATCTGTAGCTCCTCCATCAGTCGACGAGTTTGTTCCCAAACCTATGAACCAGGAGATAACTCAAGTCTAATATGAATTGCGTCTCCTTTAAGAAGAAATCAACAAGATACAAACTATGGATGAACTTATAAACACTAAGAAAATGGCACTCTATCCTGAAGCTCGGTCATCGAAAAAATTTGAGGTGTCAATCTTTAAAACATATAGCGTAATGGGCTCCCCATTCGCCCATTTATCCAACGACCACCTTCAGATGTAGGTCCAGAACATAGAGCCAGGAGTATTAGAGAGGATGTTCTCCTCAACTCTGTTCGGAGGGGCCCTTAACTGGTATCTAAGTCTGAAATGTGAGGGAACTGTTAAAAAGTGGGACAATGTATATCACATTTTCCTTAAGAAGTAGGAATACAACGATGATCTTGGCATCACACGTAAAGATTTAGAAATACCAAAGAAAGAGGAGGGTGGGAAAGTTAGCACTTTTGTCACTCTCTTGAGAGAGAAAGACGATTAGATGGTCAATCGGCCCCTTGTAAAATAATCAAATATAGATCGTGATCAAGAACCTCCAGAAGGAGGTACAAAATGAGCTAAGCCACACATGGATCCCATATTTCAAAGATCTTAACCACATAGGGTGTAAGATTGAGGAAAGTTTGGTTGCTAAAGCTAGCAAATCTATCGAAAAACCCTATCGATCTGCAAACCAGTTCCTTGTCCATAAGACCTCACATGGAGCTTCCACATCTCACATAACTACTCTCATTCTCAGTCCACAATCGAAACCATGCCAGGTTTCCAACACTTCCCAGGCCATGGTAGCCACCGTTGCACGTTTTCAATCAGGTCCCCTCCGAAAAATTGTTCCGTCTCCCAAAGAGTTTCGTGCCAGGCAAAGACACTTAACAAATCCTTAAGCCACCCTCTGTCGGGTATTTGTGACTCAAAATTAAATGGACGATTGAAACCTCTCAACCCTAGGCCACCCCTATCATCCCAAGCAGGAACTGGCAGGCCAACTCACATTGCGAGTTCCACCTAAGGCCCAGTCATATCACGAATAGCTTTTGGGCCTTAAGGTACTCCATCTATAACCTTATTGACGTTGGTAGTCTTATCCCACCAAAGCCCCCACCAATGCCTTATGAGAAACTCCTATCCCAAACACCGAGACATCCACCATGATTGTCGTCATTCATCATAAATTGAGGATGAGGACACACTCCCCTTCTAAACAGCAACTCCTCATGCTTGCCATCACCTGCCAAATAAATCATTATCGTGACTTAGCCCTCCATTAACCATATGACACTCTTCATTATGGCCATACACTTCTTGAAAACCAGCCACTATAGCTCAGACTTGCTCCTAGTCATGTGAGTTCATGCTCTCAAAAGAGACAAAGACTCTCTTTAGAGGAAATATATCACTCATTCGAGTGGGAAGAGATGTACGATGAAGCCCTCCAAGCAACAGACAATATCATCTCTACTGTACCATTTTAATCTATCGGATGGAGCGAGTCAACTCATGAGGAACATATATTTGCCCTCACGGACTCAGATACATGCGACATATGTAACTAAACATTGTTTTGTGTTCGTTTTCATAATGACAAAACATAGATATAAATTGGGTACGTTACCAATGTTACGACCCCAACTCTTCTTAGTCTTTTATTATACAAAGTTGTTTTAAATTGACTTAATTGGTTGAAAATAACTATGTAAATTTTTATTTGGTACATTATGTAACTTAAGTATATTTAAAATTTACTTAATGTTTGTTTAAATAACATTTATTCACTTATTTATTACAGCTATTCACCTTTAAACTCTTTCTCTAAAATTAATTACATTTTTACATTGGGGTTGTCCCAAATTCATCAACGGTTGTATGTAATTAGCGGCAAACTGTTCCAATTTTACTGTATATGGATTGTTTAGAATGTGTCAAAGTTTGAATCCATCCAAATGTTCCCAAAGTACCAAATGTGGCAATTAAATAATCAAACTATTATACAAAAAATTACCAATAAAATATCCAACAAATTAACACATTTATACGAAAAGTATCCAGTTAGTCACAAACGTCCCCATAATCTAACCCAATAATTATACAGAAAAATTGCAAAGTACCAAATGTCACAATAATCTAATCGAATAATTATACAAAAAAATTGCACATTAGCTCTCCCAAATGACAATCACACATTTTTGCATTTTCAACAACTATAAAGAATACCACACAACATGCCATACACAACATACATATATACTCAATCTAACATGAACAAAACTGTATATATTCTAGGGAAAATTATAGTAAACCACTCTGAACTATTGCAATTTTGCACTTGGCCCCCTAATCTATAAAACTCGACAAATAGCCCCCTAAACTATTGAATTTTGACACCTAACATTTTCATCGAAAAAGAGTTGATAAAAACATGATTTTATGCATAAAATTGTTAACTATTTATGCATATTTTTTAGGTGTCAAGATTTAATAATTTAGGGGGGGCTCTTATCGAGTTTTTTTAGATTGGGGGACTATCTACAAAATCGCTATAATTTGGGGGGGTTATTGTAATTTACCCTTTTATTCTAATTAAAGTGTAATACTAAAAAATATTTTAAAAAATATGCATGCTTTAAATTACAAGAACAAACTAGTTTTATACAAAAAATTGGCCACAACTTTTTTTATCATAATAATTTAACCGAAAAATTATACAAAAAAAATTCACAATAACTGTCCCAACAATCTAACCCAAAAGTTATACAAAAAAAATCCTTATGCAAGTCTCAACAATCTAACCCAAACATTATACAAATAAAATTTCACAATAAAAGTCCCAAACCAACATCACAAGTTTATGCAACTTTAACATACATCAACAATACAACACAAAACATATAGAAACATCATATACATTTAATCTAACATGAGAAAATGGTAATAATAAATAATAATTGCTATCCAGAAGTGGAGAAGGATGACAATATATCGTTTTTTTGTCAAACGGTAATGGGAGTGGAGTCTTTCGATGGCCGGAACCAATGAATCGCCAGAGCGTTTTTCATTTAAGTGGAAATGGTCAATTTGAAGACAAGAGACTACAACTTTATTCAGTTGAAACTAGGCATGTGTTTTGACCAGATCGAATCGAAAAATGCCTTTTCAGATTTTTTTTTTGATTTTTTCGAAATAAATTAATTATTTCGATTTTCGATCCGATTTTTCAGAAAGATTAAAAAAAAATCGAAAGACCGTCAAAAATCGAAAATATTCTAAAATCCACAAAATATACTAAAATTTTAGAAATTCTAAAATTTCAAAAAAATAAATTTAGGATTTTCGATTACTCGAAATTCTCATTTTAAAGAAACAAAGAAAAATGTTTAACCCTAACATGTTCTAGGAAAACTCGGACAATTCGTAGATTCTAACAGACAATCACGAGATTATGTCCTTATAGAAGATGATGAGGGTTTCAAAGTAGTGCTCCATAAAAGGAAATGCTCCTCGTGACCTCTACACAAATGAAAAAATGAGTTAAATCCTCATGTCTACACACGATCATCCCTGACGTCCACTATCTGAATCATTGGCAACGTATTCATCATCATGCACCCATCATCTTCAACGTGCGTCGCTCAATTTTAACCGTTCTCCACTACTACACTACGTTAACAATATTATTTTTATTTGGAGTTCCTAATATTCACAATTATATTTGGGAGATATTTTTATTCGATTTAGCAACTGATTTTATTTTATCAAAAACAAGGCTGACAATTAAATAAAATTAATTTTCACCAAGAGTCGTTCAAACAACATGCACATGTTGTTTGAAGGGTTGTTTGATGCCCCTGATCGAATATGGATCAAACGAACCTGTACTGTTTTGGTTTTCCTCTGGTCGTTTCTTAGGTCGTTCGATCCATCTTCAAATGACATCTCTATGTCGTTCTAACAACCCTGAGAAGTCGTTCGAACAACATGCTGCCGCCTTGAATTTTTTATTTGCCTATAAATACCTGCTCTCATAAGGTGTTTCGTAAGACTTTTAACTCCGCCTTTTGCAGACCTGCTGCACTTTAACTCTTCACATTTAAAGGCTAAAAACCATTTTGATTCACTCAATCCTCCCATATTATATTTGTGAATCATCGAGAAACCCTCATAGACATATTATCTCATTCTTTGAGTGATACTTGTGGAGAAGAGAAGTTGTCTCCACTGTTGTTCTTGGAGTTCTCATGGGAGCTCTTGCTGAAGACAAAACGTCTGTAGTTTTCTATGTATATGTAAGTCGAGGTTTACATACGATAGTGAAATAAAAAGGTTTTGCTCCTTTTGGGGATTTTTCCTGAAATTGTTTTTGTGATTGTTGGATTGCATGCTAAATAGATTTATCGCTTTCAATCACTTAATTGCATGTTCTAGGCTTATTTAAAACTTGTTAAAAGTTGACCTTTAATTAAATAAGTTTGACCATTGAACTGTAGCGCACTCTCATCTCCCAACCGATGTGGGATATAAGAAGTTTAAAAAATAAAAAAATTCAGAAAAATTGGAAAATAATCCGGTAGAAATCGAAAATAATTATGAAAAATCGGATCGGTATAGTTTCGAAAAAATAAAAAATTTAGAATTATTTTCGATTTTCGATCCAATTTTTCACGACCACGACCCCCCACGATTCAATGACGACTGAGCAAGAGGCTACCAATACGCTAATTACTGATTGCGAGATCCGCTATTGGCGTACTTCAAAGTCCTAATCTGTGCATATGTGAAACAGGTCCTTCCTGGATTTTCGGCCTTTCGGTTGAGAAGGTGGGTTCCTGTCAAGGAAAGCGGCACATTTTTTGCGAAAAAATAAAAAATTTAGAATTATTTCCGATTTCCGATCCAATTTTTTTTGCAAAAAAATCAAAAATCAGAAAACCAGAATCCGACAAACTAAAATTTCATTCCAAACTCGAAACAAATCAGAACGAAAATGGGAAAAATCGAAAGTTCGAAAAAAAAATACAATCCTCCCTGAAAAATGCGGTTTTAATATTAACATTGAATACGCGATCAACAACCGAGAATTCAATATTATTAATGAAAATGCCGTCAACAAATGTGATTTCACAAAAACAAAATGGGGGTGAAAACAGAAAAAAATAAAAAAAAATAATTAGAAAAGCGTGAAGAGAGAGGGTTAGCGTGGGTAGAAAGGCAGAGGAAACGGTTGATTGTCCCATCGAACAAGAAGATATAAAAAGGCTGAGTTGTTTTTTACAAGATTATGAGAGGTCTAAACCCCAAGCCAAACCCTAAGCCAAAGCTGAAGACATGTTCAGTACAACAAGAAGAAAAAGAAAACCAATACCAATACCAATACCAATACCAATACCAATACCCAAGAATGTAATTATTTCCCCCCCTTTTTGTTTCTCTTATTGTTGCGTAGTTAGCTGTATAAAATATTCAAAATGATTGGTGTTTGATTCCATTTTAATTGGGGGTTAATCTCCAAAAGGACAAAATTAATGGGGCCAAGACCCAAATAACCCTTGTTTTTGGGTAAACAACAAAACTTAGCGTGAAGGTTGATGTAATTTTTATATAGTATTTGTAGTATATACTGTCGGCATGGTAAGTTTGAAATCTCACCTGGTTTTATATACTATTTGTAGGAACACAATTATTAATTGGGTTATTTAGGGTTTGGACCACATTAATTCTTTGTAATTGAATGTAGCCCCCAACATGACTTTTAGCGACACAAAAAGCGTTGCAAATTTTTTTACCAAGTATTTTTTGGGACACTTTTTCCGTCGCTATAAGTCATTTTTGTGGTTGAACCCCCTAAAGTCAAATATTGGGCGCCAAAGTCAATATCAAAGAATTGGGGTTAACCCCCCAAATAACGTTATTAATTTGGGTTCGATTAAAAAGGAAAGTGAGACTATTAATTTAGGATGGAAGGAGTATTTGTTTACGTTTGAATAAAGTATAGAGTGTGAATCTCAATGAATGTAGTTGAGGTTCAGAGAGTCACTTTTACCATTCAAAGTCAAATATAGCCGATGGTCTCTTCGGGTATATTTTGAAAACAATCACTATACGGTACTCTTAAGCGAGGAGGCAAAAACAAAAGATCTGCTACCTTTTTAGAGGTGTTCTCTAATTATTTCTTTAGGGAGTTTGTCGAGGTCCTCGTAACAAGGGATTTTATATGCATAACTATGTGTCTTTGATAGTTATGTACTTTATATGACCACATATATTGTTATATTCGGTAGATTGTGTGATAAGATAACTATATTTAATACTATTTTTTGTAATATAACATTCTCACATTGTTACCAGGCGCAAGACAAAAAAGTTTAGGACCTATTGCTAACACTTTTATGTGCTAGATACTAAAAACGTCTCCAATGAGCAAGAATGATGATTGTGTATCATTGGCCCATCGAAGAAGTATGAGAAAGCGGAAGAGTTGTTTGTTCTGTGAGAACCAGACTTTGGGGGGGTATAAGAATGTACCAAAGCCAAAGCCAAAGCCAAAGCAAAAGCCAAAGCCAAAGCAAAAGCCAAAGCCAAAGCCAAATCGTAAGAAGGTTATGGATGAGAATGTAATTATTTTCCCCCCCTCATTATTTCTCATTTTCTTGCTTACTTTAAGTTGAGAATAGTTCTAGACCAACACAAATTTACGGCACATTTTGTTTGGTTGGTTGGGGTCCGAGGTCCAATGATTATCATTAGAGACACCAGACACCAATCAATGCAAGCATGCCACGCTTACAAAATCTGCTGCAAGCTTGTGTAGGCCTAAAATTACTTTTTATTTATGATGCAACATTACCCTTGAAGTTGATCCCGATGTTTCAAAGTTGCAATGTTAACCACGATGTTTTAAAATTCGTGCAATTCTAATACTTGGTGACATATTGTTAGAATACCTAACATAATAAATGCATGGAGTTTAATACATTAGGGTTAATATTGCAACTTTTAAAACATCGTGTCCAAAATTGAACCTTAAACTTCATGGTTAATTTTGCATTTTATTTCTCATAGAATTAACTCTCTCGGATCACATAATTAGCTAGAGATTCTCTATTATTAACACACAAATAGAATCACTTTATAGAGATGACACTATTGGGTATACAATTTTATAAACTTTTCAACTCAACTCAGCAAGTCCTTTTCCCAATTATTTGGGATCGGCTATATGAATCCTATTTTCCCATTCCATTCTGATTAGTGCAATATCTTCGCTTAAATGACATGATATCATGTCTTTTTTTACAATATCCCACCAAGTCAATTTAGGCCTAACTTTATCCTTTGCGTCACCATTAATACTAACTAAATCACTTTTCCTTACGGGGGCATCCATTGGTCTACGCTTGACATGTCCAAACAATCTAAGTCGATTTTCTCTCAATTTATCTACTATAGGAGCTACTTTTACCGTTTCACAAATTCGTTCATTTATAATTTTATCCTTTTGAATTTTACCACAAATCCATCTTAGCATTCGCATTTTCGCCACACTCATTTTCTGCACATTTTGTTTTTTTGTTGCTCAACAATCTGTCCCATATAACATGGCGAGTCTAATGGCCGTTCTATAATATTTTATCTTGAAATAGTTTTAATTTCTCTCCTTTTAAGTTCTACCTCCTAGTTCGTGGGTTAATCTTCTCTTTTTGCACTCGTGATTGATTTTTAATATTTATATCCAACACCATTATCCTATGTTGTGAGGTTAAGCTATCTCCCGGGATAACCTTACAGTCTTTATATGTTAATTGGTCTCCTTTTCGAGTGATGCAAAAGTCTATTTGGCTCTTATGCGTTTCACTTTTAGAAGCCTCTTTTTAAAACATGTATTTACTAGTACAAAATTATAAGCCAACGCAAAATCTAAGATAGACTCTCTACCGTCGTTCCTATTTCCAAAGGCATATCTTATATGCACTATCTCGTATCTTACACGATCTTCTCCAACATGGCCATTAAAATCTCCCCCTATATAGATTTTCTCACGTACGGATATTTCTTGAATTAATTCATCCATTTGTTCCCCAAATTGTACTTTAGTCTGCTCATTAATCAATCTTAAAAAAGGACACATTTATAGATTTAAAAAAAAAGACATTGACACATAGGTTACAAAATTCCAACCATCGGTGATGGCCTAATTGGGGTTTATCTTTTCTTCATTAATTATCATATTTGTGCTTAAAGCTATCCCCCAAACAACTTGGTCCGTCCCAAATTAATAGTTGGTTCAAACATTTAATGAAAATAAAATTAACTTTCCAAATTTATTTTCTAAAATGATAATACATATGGGTGTTCTCCGTTTTTTTCTTCTCTTTAGAGAGTTTGTCGGGGTCCTTGTATACGGGTTGGTTTCTTGTGAGGTCCAACACTTTTTAGTGCCATCTTTATGGTTTTATATAACTATAAATATTAAGTTATATTTATAATATCACCATATAGATTGTTTTGTTATTTAGTTTCCAATTTAATTATTAGATTGGGTTGATTATTGCTTAGTCTTGGTTTGCTGTTTGAGTTGAAAAATTGGCATCCCTCTAAACAGATTCAACCACTACAACCATTTCAGAACTGTGCTCTCAAAAATTTTTGAGAAAATGTTCCATTTAAGGTCCAATGCAATTTTGGGCACATTTACACCTGTCCCCCATTTTAAACATAGATCACTCATTTCACTCATCACACATGGCTCATCACATTCACATCACCAAAATATATTAACATTCCCATAATTCAAATTACACACAATCACTCACCTCACATGAACATATATTTTTGGAATGTTAATGAGTTCCTGCCTATATATTTTTGTTTTATATAAACCTCTGGAGTATATATTTGTGTTATGTGTGAATCTCAATGAATACTCATTATTGAGATCTGAAGGGACAAATATAGCGGTTGGTCCCTAATTTTTTATTTGAAAAACAAAAAATGGGCAAAGGCAAAAACAATGCCTCGTTAGTGACTTCGTGTGTGGTCCAATACTTTCTAGTGCGTAGTTTGCTGTCTTCATGGTGTTATATAACTATAAATATGCATCTTTATTAGTTTTATGCATAATATGACCACATACATTTTTATATTCGGTAGAATGTGTGATAATATAACTATATTTAATAGTATTTTCGTAATATAACAGTCTCACATTGTTACCAACCTAAAGACAAAAAAGTCTTGGACCGATTGCTAACACTTTTAAGTGATAGGTACTAATGACTAAAGCACTCTTATTTTTCTTTTTCTTTTTTGATTTAATAGTGTATGGGGATCAGGTCAAATATGTGGAGAAAGATGGATGGGAATGTAATTGGGTCTTATTTTCTTCATTATTTCCCATAGACGTGTATTAGTTTGTTTAGTTAGTGGGAAATTTTTATGGGTGCTCTCTGTTTTTCTCTTTGTTTAGTTAGTGGGAAATTTGGGATCTTCTTTTCTTCATTATTTCACATAGTTGTGCTCAAGTTTGCTTAGTTATCGACTATCTTTCATGGGTGTTCTTTTGGCTTTCTCATCTTTTCTTTTCTAACAGGGGAATGAGATTGAATCAAATATGTGTCATCAGTGCCAGAGGAATGATAAGGGACATGTTGTTAGGTGCATAAAATGTATGAAGAGGCGATATTGTGTTCCTTGCATGACTAGATGGTATGAATGTTTCAGTGGAAAATTTCTCTCTATAACTCTAATTTGTTATTTCTAATTTTAGTATGTTCTTTGTATATTCTATTATTATGTGTTTTTTGTGTTTGGGGACTACAATTCCATGTCTTGAGACAGAATATTTATAGTTCAAATGCCTTGGAATTAAAATATTTTTAGATTAAATTTGAACTGAAAATAGTTCAATTCCAATTCCAAGGAATAAGATTGGGGTTCCAAAGCACACTCTTACTAGTTTTTTAATGCAAGATCCTTTTTTTAATAATATGATGCCCACTTCCAGTTTTCATCTTTTTTCCCGTATATGATCTACCCACTATGGGGATCATCTCCGCTAGGTTTGGGTTAAAAATTCAATTATTACAATTTAAAAAAAATGGTTCATTTTTTACTTCCGTTAAGTTTGGTGGCTGGGATAGTAATGGGTGGGATTCCAAAAAGGTCGAGAGAGATTTTTTAGGAACACTTGGAAATTCGTATCTCATGGTGTCGAATTTTTCTTAAAGGGAGTGTCATTAGAAATGGGGGATAGGGATTCCATTTGTTTTTTGGAGGGGGAAATCTTCGTTTCGAGTCCTTTTCCCCTGGTTATACAATCTCTCTTTGAATAGGCATTGTACCAATTTAAAAAAGAACCTTGGATTTAAATCCGTTGGCTTCGTGAATTTTTTCATTTCTAAGTTCGCTTTTTCAAGTGATTTTGTGGAGGGTGCTCATCTTCACGAGGAACATATTTTGGGAGTTATGTTTTTTTTCCGCTTCATTGTTCGTTTACTGCCTTCTTATGGAGAATTATTTTTCGGGAGTTAAGCTTGCTCGGGGTTCAATATCCTTCTTTTGAAATGGGAGGGGGTTGGGTGGGTACCCTTTGAGGCTTATGCCTTTGGAGAGTGCGGTCATTGCTGTTTTTTGGTATGTTTGGCTGCAGTGGGACAATATAATATGTGAATAAAAAGAGGAAGATATATATAGATTTGGGAAAGGATTAAGGTGAGTCTCTAACGGGAACAACTTCCAAACTGTTTGAGAAGACGGCTCTTTTATTTATTTGAGTTAGAAGTATGCTGTTCTTTAGTTTGAGGGAGAGTTTTGGGAACTGAAGTGATTTTTTTAATTTTTCCTTTTTTATTAATTTATAAGTTTCTGCTCGAATGTATGTGGACTGCTGGTGCAATGTTATAACAAATTTCTCACTTTCTGGCTATTATCAATAAAAAGTTTTGTTTCGGATTGTGGTCTTCATTATGTAGGTACCCTAAGATGTCGAACGAGGATTTTGCTGAGGCTTGCCCTGTTTGTCGTTATAATTGCAATTGCAAAAGATGCTTGTGCTTAGAAGTACCGAGGAAAGTCTGTTTTGCAGCTCACTGTCACTGATTTTTACTGAGATATTGTAAGTTGAACGTAAATCATAATATGTTATTGGATGTTGCTGTAGGACATGGTGAGGCTATCCTTGGAATACAGCGACATTGAAAGAGTTCAACACTCCAAATATATTCTACACGAACTTCTCCCTTTTTTGAAACGATTCCACGAGGAGCAAATGATAGAGAAGGAGATGGAGGCTAAGATTCAAGGTATATTTCTTTTATTTAGTGCTAGGTGGGTTTAACAAAAAATACAAATATGTATATGTATTTTTTTATTGTACTATACCTCCGGGATTCGGTATTTAGAGATACACTTCTACCTACATGTTCATTAATTAGTGTTACCCCTCGCACGCAACAAATAACGCATATTGTACAAGTGGGTTGATACACATGCGCGGGGGTGGGTGGTGGTGGTGTAACTCTAATCAATGAATATGTAGGGGTATCTCAAAATACCGAATTTTCTAAAGGGTTGAAGAAAAAAAAAATACCTAAAAGTTTTTGTGTGATATATGAATATTCAAAAAAGAAACATAATTTTAAACAAAGATTTGGGGTTTCATATAGAAGATAGTGATGGGAGTCATCAATAAAGACTGAAATGATGGTTGTTAATGTGTTTTTGCTTGGATATGAACCTAATAGTTACTTGCTATTTTATATTGGAATCACGGTATTAGTGTTCATTTCCCTCCTCTTCCTTTTATTTTAAGACAAAGCGAAAGATCGCTTTTTGAGAGTTTAAGAGACATAGCATCTTGTCAAAGTTATATGAGAAAATCTATGCTAGTTACATGACCAACTTGTATGGTACGTATTTTTCTTAGGGGCATATACCAAATAGTCCCTCGAACATTTTTTAATACACGTTTAGTTCAAGCCCTTTTATTTGTTCCAAAAAGTCCCTCAACATGCCGCTAGCGCGGACTTTAAAAATAAGAGAATATTGCTTAAATGAGTGTTTGAGGGACTTTTTGGAACAAAATAAAAATGCTTGGACTAAATGTGTATTAAAAAAATGTTTGAGGGACTTTTTGGTATTTGGTCCTTTTTCTTATGATAATAATGCTTAGAAAAATATCAGAAGTTAATTCTTCCTTACAATACCTTCCAGTGGTCCGTTGAACTAAAAAAGTAAAATAATATATAGAAGTTCTAATGATTGGTAAGCCACTGTGATATTTTCTATTTCACTTAATCTAAGGTTGCCCGTTTGATGGGCAGGTCCTCCTGATAAGGAGACGGGATAGGATAATTTTTATCCCATCCCATGTTTGGTGTTGTGGGATGACAATTAGGTTGAGATAATTATCCCGACTTTCGAGGAAGCCTCTTATCCCATTATCCCATGAGGTTCCTCATTTTTCTTGGAAACATTTCTTACCTATCCTCCAAGTATTGCATTCCATCGAAATAAGGAAAATTAAGAGAGTGCCTCGCCATCTTTTTCCACTCACTTTTCCAACTTTTCATGAAAATGAATAGTTATTACAATCTTTTTCTCTGTAATCGAACGACACCATAAAAGTTATCATATAAAGTAGTTATATAGGTTGTTTCATATTCAATGTTTTCGTATTAAAGCGAAGTACAAAAATATAGGAGTTGTGAATTTTTCCTAGTTTGGTGTTTGTTTGAGCAGGATTATCAGTATCAGAGGTAAAACTAAAAGAGGCAAATTGCAGGAGGGATGAGCAAATTTTTTGGTAGGTTTCCAAGAACTATCTCTACTAACCGTGTTGCTCTTTTCTTCAGTTTTGCACTATAAAGCACCGACACTCTACCAGGGTCATGTACACACCTAGAGAGAATCTTAAATTTTCTTTTATTGCTCTCATCATGGTCAAACACATTTTAGGGACTACAATGACCTGCAATAAAAACGAGCTCAAAATGTAATCTTTGCTAATTGAAATGTGTTCTTTTCTAATTAAGAGGATGTAAGTATGATATTTTTTGAAACAATATTAATTGTGTATTTTAGTAATATATGGAAAAAATATGGGTTCTTTCGAGCTTTCCCCTTTTATGACCCCCACTTTTAAAAAAAATTCTAGCACAACCCATTTCTATTAACTCTCCATCCAATTAGTTAGTCATCAGTTGCTCTTGACAGTTTGAGTTTTTCCCCCACTTTTATGACTAGTTTTGTAGTGGCCCCCCATTAATTTTTTTTTGCAATACACCCCCAATCTATTAACTCTCCATTTTTTTGTTTAAAAGAACTTAATCAACATTTATTAAAAAAATTGAAAAAGCTTTCAAAAAATTGAAATTGTCGAAAAAATAAGAAATGTCAGAATATTTTTTTTAAATTTCAAAAAGATTTTTTTTTACTTATTATAATTTTTTTATTTCGAAATTTCTTAGTTTTTAGGCGTTTTCAATGTTTTTCTAAAACATTTTTGATTTTTTTATATGCCAATTAAGGTTTTTTCAATAAATATTTTTTGGAGTGTACGCAGATTGGGGTGTATTGCAAATTTAAAAACAAAAAGGGGGTCTATTACAAAACCGATCATAAAAGTGGGGGGAAAACTCAAAATGTCAACAGTAAACATAACTATTGACTAACGGTTTGGATGGAGAGTTAACAAAACAAGGGTGTATTGCAAAATTTTGAAAAAGTGAAGGTCTATTTTAAAACTGGTCATAAAAGTGGGAGAAAACTCAAAGTAACCCAAAAAATATTATTAAAAATCTACGGGTCCCCGACATGTCCGTATCGTACTTTTGAAAAAAATATCGTTTTGGCGTGTCGATTTGCGGTGAGTCGTGTGTCAGTGCTTCATAGGTACTTTTGCATGTAACTTCATATGTTCACTCGTTCTATACTTCTATGCAGCAACAACTGCAATACTTCCATTCTCGACTACTACCGAAGCTGTCCAAGCTGTAACTATAACCTCTGCCTTACTTGTTGCTGGGAAATACGCCATGGTTTCTTGTTAGGAGGCAAGGAGGAAGTGATTACATGTTATATCGACAACGGGGTAGACTACATGCACGGTTTACATCGCATGCAAAAAAAGAGGAGACACACATGTACTGAAAGAACTAGCTCCATCAGGTGTGATTTTATAGGAGTGCAATATATTGGCATTTATGTTGCAAACTGCAATATTTTGACAAATATGTATTAAAGTTGCAATTTATGAAGAAAAAAATTCAAAATTCGAAGCCTTTTTCGAACCCAGATGTCTTTGGGTAAATTGTATTGAATTCCCCTGGAATTACTTGATAGATTGCTCCTATAAACTATTTTACCCGACGACCTGTTGCAGTTTAGATTATGGTGTTAGCAGAGGGTGTAAATGAACTTCAATACCCTCAAGTAAAGTCTGAATAAGTCGAAATAAACTAAGAGAGTGTAAATGGACTTATATACCCTCAATTAAAGTTTGAATAAGTTCAAATAAACTGAAAGTTATTCTTATTCTAATTCTGAATAGCAAATACACAGTAGCAAGCAACCTAATCTTATGACTGTACACTGCAAAAGGGAACTCTAATGATTTTGAAGCAACATTGGTTACATGTATATTTTCTGTGTGTGTATATATACATATATAAGATATGAACACAATTTTGATCCACAAAAGTCTATTTCAATATGTTGGATTTTCAATTTGTGTATATACATCAGTTGGATTTCAGTTTTGGTTAACTTTTGGCGTACCTGTTGAAACAGCCCTCCTGCGAAGTTACCATTTGAATGGAAATCCGAGGAAAACGGTAGTATTTCTTGCCTTCCAGAAAAGATGGGTGGTTGCGGTCGAGGCGTTTTGGAATTGAAATGCCTATTTGCAGAAAATTTTGTTTCAGAATTGTTAGCAAATGCAGATACAGGTGCAGAAAAAATACCCCCAGTGTGCAAGAGTGATTACGTGGCAGAAACTCATCATATTGGGAGAGAGAATTTGCGGAAAGCCGCTTCTCGAGAAGATGGCGATGACAACTATTTGTACTGTCCAGTTGCTAAAGATATTCCACCCGAGAACTTGAAGCAATTTCGGGGCCATTGGCTCAATGGTGAGCCCGTGATTGTCGGTGATGTGCTTGAGACTACATCTGGCTTGAGCTGGGAACCGAAGGTTATGTGGCGTGCGTTTCGCCAGATTACAAACTCTAACCATTCTCAACTTCTGGATGTCACTGCTATTAATTGTTTGGATGGGTGTGAGGTCAGTTTAGTTTTCTTTTGCAGTTTTATCCAAATATTTGATAATTGGTTACACTGATATACTCACTCTGCCCCGAATTAATAGTCATGTTTTATTTCCTTTTTAGTCGGGCCCAATTAATAGTCCTAAAAGGAATTTGTGAAGGCTTACCCAATTGGGAGTGCAATAAATGTCTTTTATACTCAAATTTTACAAATCTAGAAGCTTCGATAGAATACGAAGTCAAAATTGTAAAAAGACTACACCTTAAGCCTAAAACACGGTATGTTAAAAGGAAAATACAAGAAATGTTTCGATGGAGAGCTTAAAGTTGAGATCCATAGGATTCAAAGACGGGCGAGAATCTTTGAATAAGATCCAACGTATATTTATGCAGGGATAAAGAGATCCCACGTCACCGAGTCACCTTAGTCCCAAAAATGTACCAGAGTGGAGCAAAATCCTTCAAAACACCTCGCCAGTATCCTGCTTTACTTGGGCATTCCCATCGTCATCATCACTCGTAATAATAATATCATCGACATAAACAAACAAAATGATTTAACTACCATTGTGTTGACGACAATTAAGACATGTATGATCAGAATGACACCGAGTAAACTCCATGGAGAGAACCGCCTCACTGAACCGGCTAAACCAAGAAAGAAATTTTCGGAGACAACTTTTCCGGTATAGTCCCCATCAGGCTTGAAAACCTGTAAGAGGGTCATAGAGATTGTCTCTGAGAGATCCCCATGGGTCATTCTTGGCGTTTAAGTGATGTAGTGGCCTAGAGTGGAAGCCACAAGAGAAATCAACTGACGAAGTAAGCTTTACCTCCAGGGCATCCTTCTTGGGAACCTGGATGATCTTTTAGTAACGAACCTTGCCTTATAGCGATCTGTAGAGCCATCGTTGAAATGCTTTACACTGAAGACCCATTTGTATTCAATTGTCTTCTCCCCGGGAGGTAAAGAAACAAGCTCTTGTGTACCATTATGCTCCAGAGTATCCATTTCCGCTTTCATGGTAACCGCCCATTAAGGGCTCAAAGCATTAGATACAAACCAATGAATGGAGATAGAGTCAAATTGGCTTAATAAGACTAAATAGATACTCAAAAGCCTAATATATGAAAAATGCTCAGAAATAGGATAATTAGTACGGCCATAAAATTATATCGGGAAGATATACGAAAAGGGTGACTAGAATTAAAATCAGATGTAGGATGTGGTAAAGGGGATGGAGAGCTACCTTAGTTTTGATAAAGAGCTGAGGTGGCTGAGGGCGACGAGAGTTCCCCTCCAAGGTAGGCTCCGACAAGGCAGGAGGATGAGCTTTATAAAAGAGAGAGATAGGTTGAACAAGTGGCGAAACCTCCTACTCGAGATGTGGGGAGAAAAGAGCCTGCAAGTTATTTATCCCCTATAGAAAGGGACATCCTTACGACAACTAACATACAAAGGTGAGCATTATAAGGCCTTCTCTGCCGGGGAAAAGATCCGAAATCTAGAAGCAAGGTCTTTGTTCACCTTTGGACACGGGCATAAAAGGATTTCATGCGCGTAAGGTGGCCATAGTGATTATAAGAGGAAGGCCTGAATCATACGAGATCTATGGCAATTTCACCTCCAGCTAACATGGTTGTAGGCCTTTTCAGGCCGCCCTATTGGAATGAGTGCTCTTTTTGGCGTATCACAATAGAGCTATATCAAGGTGGAAGCGACTTTCACGCTTGGTCTTCTTCTAACAATGACTTTTTGGGACCACCAACACGGATAAATGCCCCTTTTATCCTTTTCATATATAGGTGGATTGTTTCGAGCAAGCACTAACGCGCAATGACTTTCACATAGCTCATTGCTTCTTGCTTTATATTATTGTGACACCTTGCCTAATTAAATATCGGGTGATCATTCCTTTATCAAATTAAAATAGGAATCTCATATGGTCTATTCTTAGCATCATTGTCGAAAACTTTTTAAAACTTACTAACCACCTAGTATTCAAAAAGCCGGTGCCAAATTTGATCTTTTTATTGAACAACAACTTACGGAAAATAATTACAATAACCAAACCATCCATGCAGTAAAATAATCTGAACCAAACACCAGTTGAAATAAAATAATACCGAATAAATCATCGGTTCCCATTACAAAAATCCAACTAAACATCTAATGAAATCAAACTGAGTCCACAATTACAAAGTCTGATAAACTGAATAAAAGAAATAGTTGAAAGGGAGACACGCCTAAATGAAATACTGAATAATAGATCCTACTCTAGGAATGAACAACTGAAGCGTCTAATCAAAATCCTGCAAGCATCCACAAGTACTGCAGCTACGCATCCCTAGAACAGATCATCAAGCTTGGTGTCCTTGTGGCTGGATACCTAAAAGGTTTTGAAAATATTTTGCATATGGGTCAGAGCCCAAGTAAAACCATTTGAAAATATTTCGCAAGTATTTATCACAAGTTTAGAAACAGTTATTGATTACACATGTTAGTTCAACATACACTCCTTTGAGTTCCTCACCTCTCAACTAATGTGCACGCCTAACGTCTCTTACCTAGCTATGCTACCCAACCTGACTAGGTCTCATCAATAACTAACTAACCACTAACAGGTTTAGCTTCCCCGTACCGCCTATACAGTACGCAACTATATACCCTCACTTTACATTAAGTTTTTAGTTACGTTTCTCTTTAACTTATCCGTACCGCCCATACAATACTCTTTCAATCTAATTAATAATTAACATCTCCCTTATGTCATAATTAAATCCAAGTTAACATTTCACATATGTTATCGTTCAAACCTTTTCGTTAAGTTCCTCTACTTAAATTTCATGTTAGATATACGTTATCTATCTTTCCTACTATTTACACATTAGTAGATTTAACCTTGTTTAGATATATACACTATCGAGTCTCCCTACTATCTTGCATAAGTAGATTAAACATTATTTTAGATATACACTATCTAGTCTTCTTACTATCACACATCAGTAAGATAATCACACATGTATATATATATATATATATATATATATATATATATATATCATCTAGCATCTACCGGACGGGCCACCGTGATGCACACTTGCGTACTCTGCTACCAAGTCCATGTACCTCTCATACCAAATCAAGGACTATCGGTTCGGATATCACCCTTGAACCATAAATCAATTCAACACGTATTGGAGGCGAACATAGTTCTAAGCCTTTGGTCTACGCACATACCTAACGTACCCAAATGACCTGTCAGCCCTACTAATACACAACACTTAGTGAGCCGCCCTAAGTTCTATGTCCTGGGGCACTAATGCAGACCTCACTGGAATCGTCAAGGTGGGATCGCCCTCTGCGCGGAACCTCCGTGATAGCAGGCAGCGTAGGTTTGTTCACACATAAGAAAGTACATAATAGGTATACACACAACCTATAATAATAACCCGTATAGGCATACACTCATCATATAAATATAATCCATACATAGTATTTATCCCTCGAATACATATTGTATCAGTAATTCACAATATTAACTCACTATCGTATATTCCCTTATTCCCTACCCGAAGGGCCCATAGATACCCCTTAAGTTATTACACTGCTACCCTACAGGTCATGGTCCACTCTTCCCGAAGCCCAAATTCCAAATTCCCGATTTGTAACTCACTTGATTTACTCTCGTCGGTTTAACGTTTAAAACTTACCCTTATTAAGATCTAACCAAGTCTTAACCGTATACCTACTGACTTCCTCTAAGTCTTTAATTAATATAAGATTAATCCCCAAGTTCTCCATAATTCATCCCAAGAGGAAAATAACATCAAAAAGCCAAACTTGGGCAATTTTGGGCAGCCGAATCAATTCGAAAAGTAGCAGATCTCTTCTTCCTTACGTTTTTACGATTTCTCACCCTAATATCTTCCTCAAATCTCCATGAAACTTCATCAAATTTCAAACCAACATAACTAATCATTATATAGGTGTATAGGGATGATTTCCAACGTAATTTAAACAGTAATTCATCACGAATTCAATCCAAGAATCAATTATCTTCTAAAATACATAAAACCCTAGTTTATCATGTTCTTCATCTCTTTTACGCAAGAACCCATATTTTATTCATACAATTCGTCCACAACTCTCTGATTTCGTAATAACAACATAAAGGAATATCACTACATGCAAATTCTACCCCAAAACATGTATTTAAATCATCAAAACCTCAAGATTCAAATTAAATCATCAAGTACAAAACCCTACACTACATGGGTATTATAACTCTTCAAAAACAAGCAAGATAAACACTTGCCTTTGGTTCAGCAGGTCTGATTTCGTTTGTATGATGATATGGTTGTTCTCCCCTCGTTCTGATCTCGATTCCGTCACGTTCGATGTGGAAATTGGTGTAGGAATATTTGGTTTTCTTCTCCTCTTCCTCCCCTATGACCTCTCTTCCTTAAGTTGTGTTAACCCTAGCCCCTCACTCTAATGGGCTGATATAAACTTACAATTTTCGGAGTTCTTCTAACCCTAAGTTCTCAAATGACCGAAATGCCCTTAAACGGTGCCGGTTTGGTCTAAAATCGCCCCGGGGCCCAAACTATGCCCCGGCTATGAAGCACGGACACTTCTCCGAAGGCCGCGTACGAGTGTCGGACACTCCAAGGACACGAACACGTAAGGGACACGGCTGGGACACGTGTCCGACACGCCACGTGGCGTGTCGGGCTTAAAAGGCATTTAAAAATAGTTGGACATGGCTGGGACACGTAAGGGACACGGCTGACAAAAATATATAATAACTTTAAAAAAAGGGGGCAGGAAACATATGTTTTTTTTTTCTCCTTTTTCTCACCTATTTATTCTTTTTTTTTTTAATCTCTTGTTCAATAAATTGCATTAGCCATATGCATTTTGATTGTTATTATTAGTATGGGATTTAGTATCATTGTGATGTTTGATGTGTAGAATGGATTTAATACTCTTAATGCTTATATGTTTAATGTTGTTCTTAGTATGAGATTAGTATTAATGTGATATTTCCTATTTTTTATATATAAAAATAATTATAAAAAATATTTATTTTATACCGTGTCCCCGCCGTGTCGTGTCCTGATTTTTTTAGATTTGCCGTGTCGGCGTGTCCGTGTCGTGTCGGACACGAAACCCGTGTCCGTGCTACATAGTGCCCCGAGTATACTATTCCGACCCTTTCGGAATCAACCGTGACCTCTAAATCATCATCCGAGTCACTTTATACAATTATCTTATTTCCTCCTCAAAATACGGCACGCGTGAAATTTAAATAGACCGAATTAATTTAAATTCTAAATCACCAAATTAATTGAATTCTCCGAATTAAATAAACTCCAAATCACCAAATTAATTAAATCCTAAATCACCAATTTAATTAAATCCTATATTCTCAGATATACGGGGTATTACAATTATAATCTTAGTAAAACAACCTTTCGCCTTTATGGTGGAAATATAAAACAAGCAACCTTACGGGCCAACTCACCCAACCATGATGCATGACCGAAGTGTATGTTTTTTGGCTCCTTTGTGCTCGGAAGTTTGCTTCAAATGACTAGCCTCTAAGCTCTTGTACTTGGAAAAGGGCTGGCAGTTCATCTATGGGAGTCACTATCGACTCTATTCATTATTATGGAGAATCGTAGAGGTGTCTGCCCTTGAGATATTTACGAAAGATGATCGACTTTCAGTCAAAGTAGGGCTTCAAGCTACTTTGATCTATCACTGGTAGGATGTGCTTCATGAATTGAATTTGAACCAATATCATGCTACTTTCCTTTTAGTAAATCGTGAATGGGTCTGTCTAGGGCGCCTAAATAGTAAAAGTTTATCCCTTTGCGACGTTGGTTATATTCCGTATATCACTCGGGAAGGAGAAGTGTCCTTTCCTATATGCTTCACACATGAAGTTTGTCTTCTCCCTTACATGAGTGTTAAATGTGTTTGGATATCGAGTCATAACAACTATTACCCTTAGAGATCAATGAGTATCCTACAAAAATACGCCTAATGGCTTTATCATCGGGTTTGTGCTGGGTGGGACAATGGTCATGAACAAAACAAGTACACCTAAATACACGAGAGAGAATGTGGAATATAATGCTATCAATTTGAAGACACTGAAGGCCACCTTATTCCCAAAACCTGACTCGGGGTGAGATTTATGATAAAAGCGCCGTTGAGGAAAACAAGGTGACATTAATACTAATCACATGGTAACGATAACCAAAAAAGACTAACAACTGGGGATGGCCCCCATACATCATAATTAAATCAAAGCACGACTCATATATGGTATAACTAGTTTTAGTATGCTTGGAAAACACACAGTTTCACTTAAAAACCTTTTTTTCTTACAAGCTTGAGAAAGAGATGGAAATAACACAAGTACTAAAAATTGACATGCGTTAAATGAGCTTGCTGCATATGAAAGATCCTAAAGAGAAACATCATAGGAAATGGAGCTAGGCAAGATAGGAGCACCAAGATTAGATGTGGGAAGCTACGATGGAGGATCCCCGAAAAAAGTACAACCCATCGAGCTCATAGCCTATGCTAAGAATCCTCCTCGAACTGAGGTTTTGAAAGAGACAATTGGTAGGTAATAACGCAGTAGCACAATTGAGATGTTTTCAAGTTGACTAACATATAAGAGATTAAAAGAAAAATTAGCCACATGCAAAACTGAGGAAAGAGCAACAATAAGAGACAAACACACGTCCCCTTTGCTACGGATATGCGAAGGGGAACCGTTTGCAAGATGAACTTACAAACAAAAGGGATTGGTGGGTGAGGGAAAAAGGCATGACTCGCTTGTGATGTGATTAGTGGCTCCAGAATCCAGAATCCGCAACCCATGTGGTCTTCGCGGCCCTAATGTGAAAAAAAAGGGGAAGCTTGAAGCAATGATGGCCCGGGCATAGAGGATCCGACCTCAATGGCGAGAGAACTCATATACTGGCAAACTAAGACTCTAGCTAACTAAGATCAATCAATGCATCAATCAATGCAGGAGGAGCAACAACAACGAGGAAGAGCCACTGAAGGACAAGTGTCATCAACAACATCATCCATGTTAGATTTGCTTTTGCCATCAAGTAGAGGCGGAAGGAATGAGACTATGACACAATGTTACACCCATTCAAGAGGACACTTGTAACCCGTTGTGTTGGGGTATGTTGTGACACCGAGAAAACTCACTTCCACTACCCAAACTGATCATAATATAGCAAGTGACTGAATTGATTCAAACAGATCTGAAAAATACCGCCGGTACTATGAATGATGAATACGAAGCAAGAGATCACCAACAAATCAGTCGGAGACATGACAAATAAACCAAGACTATGTCGAACACACCGGCAACCCCAACAATAAAGGAACAGCAATTCCTTACTGCATAAAAAACACCAACCCCCCCAAAGAGAGTGAAGAAATAGGGGTTGACCCTAAAACAAAGCGTACCAAAGGCTACTATAAATTTTTTCCCATATCACCCTTTTAGAGTTCTAATCAGGATGGACGGTAATTAAGATGAACAGTATTAGTAAACAATATTTATGGTTAGGTCTGTAGAGGAAGGGTACGTAGAGAGAGAGCTCTGAACCAAAAAGGAATTTGTGAAGGCTTACCAACTGGGAGCCCAATAATTGTATATATATTAAAATGTTAAAAACCTAGAAGGTTAATACAAAGTCAAAAATGTAAAAGGACAACACAGCCTAAGCCCAAAATGGACGGCATAATACTGAAAAATATAATTAATGCTAAAATAGCATGAAATCCAACAGTCCCATGTTTCTAAAAAAATAGTATACAAAACTAAGTGAGATTACGAAGTTACCCATCCGAATAATATTCATTACAGAACAACGATCTGACTGGTATTCATAATTTTTAGTAGGATAAATTTGGAAAGAAAATTTACTTAAAATGTTTTATTTTCGAACTTCAACTATCAATTTGGAATGGAGAGAGTATTATTTATAATTATTCTAGTTTTGGCATAGGTAGACAAATCTGCTTTAGGATAAGCATAACTATCCTTGTGGTCTCTATCATACACACGAGGTTGCACTATCTTGAAATGCTAATTATTTAGCCAGTGTGTGGAGATAGAGAACAAGAAATCTATCACTGTCTGAAGCGTCAAAAATTGCCCCCTTGGAATTTTTACTGGATCAAATTCTTCTTTATGCAGTGTCTACATAAACAATTTCAAAGCTTGCTTTAAATCTGGATAGTATTAGCTAAATTTAAATGGTCAAGATGCAGAATTTTTTTGAAAGAGAAAAGGTGCATAAAGAAATGCATCAGAATATGAATATGCTCTAGTTTGTAACCTGTTGAATGTCCATTGATCGAAGGTATTTTCTTCTCCGCAAGAGGGTAGCCTCATCCACATTGTATAGTTTTCCACATCAATATTCCCAAGATTCTTTAACAACTGAAGACTGATTTGGCTCAAAATCAAGCATCCATATATGTGTATATATGTATGCTTGATTAAATCCGATCGGTTTTCAATTTCAAAGCTTGGTGTTAAGATTATATATTTACAGAGATGGATCGCATATGTATAAAATGATCTTGAAAAATGGATACTGGAAAAACTGGGACCCAATACAAAAAACCTTGGAAATAGGACTTATGGTTATAAGCAAAATTCTATGGTCTTACGTAAATACTTAGTATGTGTAAACTTTTATTACACATTTTTTTTTACATGTAAAACAATGCTCCATCGAGTAAAAAATAAAGATAAATTCTACATTACTCAATCTAGATTCCTCATAAAAAAAATATAATACTCAACTTAGAGAAGAAGCAGCAGTATAAACTTTCACTTGGACTAGATTTTTGAAAAACTACGGAACTCTTCCACTTGATGTCCACACGATCCCTGCCTCATTGCCTTTCATACGTTCTTTCTCACGTCTCTTGTTATGTATTAAATTCCTTAGTTGTTATAATTTTTTCTCAGTTCTTGTTATTTTTGTAGCCTTCCTGATGTTTGTAGAACCTTCTGCACTAGTGTGGTCGAACTGAGGAAACAACCTATGTCAGCTGACTTAAACGCATTTGATTGTAGGAAATGGCTTTGGAGGTTCCTCTTAGAACAAGATTTCCTTTGGTGTCAAGTTATTAGAAGTGAATATGGTATTCATGATAAAATTCTCCGAAATCATTGGAAGTTGATCTCCCATGGCTTGGAATCCTTTTAAATTTCTCCTATGGTTTGGATTTTAAGGTGGTGGAAAAGGGGTACCCTCTGAATTCCTTGGAAGTTTATTCCCCATCGTTTGGGATATGTCCATAAATATTCTTGTTTTATTGTTGGGAGGGGGTACAAGGTGCAGTTTTGGAAGGTTTGTGATAGGAGACTGTTCTTTGTGTTGTTTATTCCCTAGACTTTATAGGATATTTTTGTGAATCTCATCACTCAATCTATAGTGTTGTTTCTATGAATATGAACTCATCATTTTCTTGTATCGTTACGTTTAGGAAAAATCTGACGGATAGTTTAATTTAGGGCTATTCTTCGCCATGCGATCCTCGTCATAAAATTGTTTTTTGGGCATGTGGGGTTGGGAGAGTAATATATGGGCTGATTTTTGTTGCAAATCATACTTCTATATTCTTGTGAATTCCTCATCCTCTTCAACTTTTGAGCCGTATAAGATGATTTGGAATGTTTCAAAAGTACAAATTTTTGCTCGGTTGTGTGCAGCTTGGGGGAGGGTGAACACTTTGTAATATTTTCCAAAGAAAAGACCCCATAATTGTTTGTCACCATATTGGTGCATGAATCTATTGACCATCCATTTGCTTTGCTTCGTTCGAAATTCTCTCACACCATTTATTGTAAAGTGTTTAAGGGGTTGATTTGGTGGGAGCTTCCCCAGAGATTGAAATCTTCTCTGTATCATAGCTTGAAATTCTGGCAGCAATAAGAGAAGGGTCAAATTCTTGTGGAGGTGTATTATCATGGATCTTATGTGGACTTTTGCTTAGAAAGAAACTACAGAATATTGGATAAAGTAAGTTTATGGGGAAAAGTTGGCTTTTCTACTCTTTGCAATTTCGTTTTCTTGAATATTTCTGTTGTTTCCTTTGTGCAATGCTGCAGCCTATGTTTTTTTCTTGTTGCTTTTGGTCTGGTCCGCTCCTTCCTATAACCTCTTACTTAATCCTAATAAAATTTCTCTGTTTCCAATAAAAAATTTTGTTATGTACCGGCGACGCCTATACCCATGTTAGTTTATTATACCGAAGTTCCTTTTTTCATTTATTTATAAATATTTGGTCCTTGTGTTGCTTGTTTTACATCATACATACATACATATATATAAAATATTTTTTTAGCCAGTATAGGTTAAAATTGGTCATTTCTTGTGATGACATGCAGGTAGATATTAATATACACAGATTTTTCAAAGGTTATTCGGAGGGCCAATTTGACATTGAAGGGTGGCCTCAGATTCTTAAGCTAAAAGACTGGCCCCCATCTAGTTCATTGGAGGAGCGTTTGCCACGTCATTATGCGGAGTTTATCAGTTGTTTGCCCTTCAAGGAATATACACATCCTCAATATGGCTTCCTAAATCTTGCTGTCAAGTTACCTATTAAATCTTTAAATCCAGACATGGGTCCAAAGTTGCATATTGCTTATGGAGTTGCTCAAGAGCTGGGATGTGGAGATTCTATAACTAAGCTTCGTTATGCCATCTCTGATGTGGTATGATTTTTATTTTTTGTGAATTTATAAATATTCTTTTGTTTAGTTCATTGCTGTAGGATTTCTGTAGATGGTAGAATTCTTAGCTTTTATTTATTTTTTTTATTTGTCATGCATTTTTTGAAGGTTTAATGTTGGGTTATATATTCAATCTCTCAATTCATGCATGAATCCTCAACCCATTCTCATGAATGAAGTCATAAGTTAGGTATAATAAATAAATGAGAGAATGCATGAGTTTTATAGGCACCAAGGAACCTATTACCCAAGTTACCCTGAATGGAAATATACTAAACTACCCCCATATGATATTCCTAATGTTCTATTTTAAATAAAGGCAAGTTAAGTTAGATACAATTAGAACTCTTTCCACTTGGTTCGACAACACACCTGCATTTTACAATATTCCGAAGCTTTTTTTTGGGTGGTGGTGGGGATTGAAATTGATACAGAAGTTTGGGACTATATTTCTGGCACTTTAGTTTCGGCCACATATTGAGAATCTGAACCATGACTATAACTTTCCACTTCACTGAAATCAACACTCTCACATGTTAAGCGTCCAAAAGGGGTCGCAATCATAGTTGTCAAATTGTGAATCGAAAACCTTATGAATCATGAATCGAATCGATATAAAGTGTTGAAAATGTATTAAATAATATTTAAATGCATATAGAACACATTAGAATATGTAATAAAATAAAACATAGGTTAAATTACACCAACCCCCCGGAACTATCTTAAGTTTACAAGTCACCCCCCGAACTATTTTACCCGATAAACTCACCCCCTAAACTATCAATCCGTTAAAAATAAACCTAGATACTGGGTTTTTGGCTTTTTGAACGCAAATCGACTAAAATACCACTTGAAAAAAACCCAAACCCATAAAAAAACAAAACTAATGTAAAAAAAATGGGAACAAAAAAACCAAACCATTCAAAACACCAAACACGGTTGCTCCCTCTCCTCCACTCCTCCCACCTCCACCCGACACCACCCCACAGTCCAACCACCATCAAACCACCCCTCCTGTTCTCCCACCTCCACCTAAAACCACCCACAACCATCCAACCATTCCCCACCAACCCCCATTACGGAGCCAACCATCCACCGAAACATCTTCATCACCCACCACTTTAACCATAACCCACCACCTCGCACACCCCCAACCTATTGAACCTCACCGAAAACCCTAACAACACCCACTACTTCTTTCTCTGCATTTAATCGAAGGAGAAAATGGAGAAGGGGATTGCCCCTTTCTCCGATTGTTTCTTGTTGGCGAGCGAGAAAAGGGGCGTGGACCACTAATGGGTGGTCCGGCCATTCCCCATCTCTCACGGGTCTCATTCCATTTGATCTCTCTATTCTGAAATCGATTCTATGGGTTTGCGGTCGGTGCCGGGTTGGTTTGGTAGATGGTGGAGGGCTGGTCAGTAATGGAATTTGTGGTTGTCGGCAGGTGGTGTGATGGTAATTTTGTTGGTTGACGGTTTATGGTGGTGGTTTGGGTTTAAATTGCTTGTTTATTGACGGTGGAGATTAGGGGTGTTGCAGTGGAGATTGATCCGGGACAGTTGGGCTGGAGATTTGCAGTGGCGTTTATTGGTGTAGTGTGGTGTTGAGTTAAATGGCAGGTGGTGATTGGTGCTGGGTTTTTGGAGAGAGAAGGTCCGGTTTGTGAAGAGAGAGAGAGAGTGTTTTAGTTTTGGGCATTTGAATTTGGGCCAAGGGGTATTTTTGTCGATTTAGATTTAAAAAACAAACGGGAACCCGATTTTTGGGTTTATTTGTAATGGGTTGATAGTTTAGGGGGTGAGTTTGTCAGGTAAAATATTTCTGACCTAAAACATATTTGTTACCCTAAAGCATATTCTGACCTAAAGCATATTCTGACCTAAAACATATTAGTTACTATTTTTCTTAACGATTTTGATAACCAAATATTAACAATAACAACACCTACATAAAGATTAAACACAAAAATATATTACCTCAAATGGTTACAATTGTAATACATAAAGATTTATATCCAATTGGATCATTCTTAGCATCACTGTCAAAAAACACTTATTAATCACCTCATAATTAATTAAGCTAGTGTCAAACTTTTAAACATTTAATTATTATCCAACAATTTAAACCATTAATCATATTCTCCATACTAATGAATAAAACAATAATAAATGAGAAATCATCTGGCTGAATAAATGATACTGGAATAAACTTTCCAGTTAAAAGTCTTAAAATAAAAATAATCCATAATAAAATTGAATCCATCTAAATGAAATAAAAGAGTACACAATCTCTGAGATAAGGAATAGCTAGAAATGGGCGACATGCCCTAACTGAAAAAAATAAATCAGGATCTGAATGGATAAGAGTGGATGCGCCTAATCACAAGGACCTGTAACTTCCACAATAACTGCAGCACGTCAAATCATCCAATAGCCTATGCCTGGCGTCCCTGTGGCTGGACACCTAAAGTGAATTGTACAAGATAAAATAAATTTACAGGAAACGGGTCAGGGCCCGAGTGAAAATATTTTAAATCGCAAGGGGGAGTCCAAAGGGCTCGTTCGTGTGGAGGTTCAGGGTTATGAAAAAAAATAATAAAAATAAATCTTAATACATCCAAGAGAAGCCTATCACTCCGCTGAACAGATTAAATAGCAAAAGAAGAGATTAAATAGCAAAAGAAGAGATTAAATAGCCAAGAGAAGATACTCATCCAAGATAACAAACAAGAAAAGTCGGTTGCTAATGACCGAGCCAAGAGAACACAGTTTAGAACATAATCGAAGATGAGAGGAGAGGAGATCGAGCCCAGTGCAATACTAAAAGTTAGGGTTTTCACTTTCAGAATATTCTTTTCTCTAAATTTAAGTTTCGTAAAGGTAAACTTTGTTGTTTGCTTCTTTTTTATTTTTTTGATCGCAACACACGTGTGGTTGTAAGAAAAGAAAAGAAAAAAAACACGTTTTCCTATCTTTTGGGCTTACTCAGCCCATATAAGTGAATCGGACCCGAATTGGGAATCGCTCAATTCACGATTTTCTCGATTTTTTAACCCTAGCCGATTCTCAACTCAAGTTGAATCATTTTATGCGAGGAAGAAAAAGCATCGTTGCCCTAGGGGATGCATAGTCCGAGATTTTATGTGGACCATTTGGAACTCGAGCAATGATAGGATTTATAAGGCAAGAAGATTGAAAAGAACCTTTGTTTGGGAAGATCACACTTCCGTCTTCAACCTTAGCTTATGAATCGCAGATTTTTGGGGAGCTTATTTGTCATTTTTGAATGTTAATTGGAATTGTATATTATGTAGTGGCTGAGTAGGATCGTTATCTTTTGTTTTTTTCTCTGTTGTATAGAGTTTGTTTTGTTCAGATTGACTGTTGATCCTCTTTGTTGTATTTGCGTTCGATCATTTATGATGAGTTTTTATTTTTGATAAAACAAAGGAAAGAAAGAAGCCAGGGTACAAGTTGATGGGTAAATGGAACAGTTCATTTGTCTGTTTCAGACAAAAGATTACGGGTGGACAGTGAAAAATTGAGAGGAGTATGGAGAATATTCTCAAGTTGAATATGTCCTTGATTCATTATCAAGCTGATTAGAGCCATATTTTTCGTCAACAACGAAAGGAAACTGAAAGAATTTGAAATTTTGGGAGGTGCTTTACCCCCCATATATGGAGAGACTCCCATTGTAGATATCTATATAAATTAAAAAATACAAATTTTCACAAAATATGTCCATTTCAGAGATAGAATAAATTAATCTAAAACACTACCAACTAATAAAACCTAACCATATTTCAACTCCACAACAAATCTTTTTTTCACTAGATTGAAAATTCAATCTCAGAATATAACATATTCACTTGTCTTATAAGTCTAATACACAAAAAATATTAATCATTATACACTGCCACACTAATTATTCATAAACGACAAAAAAATAGATGAGAAACAAGAGTTGATATTAAGAGACGAAGTTTAAATATTGAAAGTTAAATATCAATTGAAGGTGTGTGTGGGTAGAGAGAGAGAAAGGTTCTTAAAAATGTCTAACAAAATAAATGGAGAGAGAGAAGTCTGAGTAATAGAAATATCTAAAGGAATGCAAAACATTGTAGAAGCTTTAGAATAAAACTACAACAGTTGCCCAACACCCAAATGAAGGCCACTTACATGTTAAGCAATATCTATACAATATCCAATGGGGTTCCTCCCCATAGTGAGGCCCTAGGCAGCTAGCTGCCTAAGCTACCAAAGGAAGAGCCGCCGCTTTTTATCTTATTGGTTGATAAATTGAGTAGAACTGTGGACGAGGCTAGGGCATATGGGGTTATAATAGGTTTTGAGGTAGGTAGAGTGGCATGGGCTTTTACCTCACAACCGGGAGGTTAAGGATGCAAATCCTCTTTGGGCAACCTCCCACGCTGTGTCCTGGAGGGTCCAGACATACCATTGGGGATTAGGCAAATTCTCAAAGATGTTTGAATAACCCAAGATATAAAAAAGGTAGGTAAAGTGTGTTTGAAGGTTACTCACCTCGAACTTGCGAATAATATCATTTATTTTGATTCGGGAGATATGAGCCCTCGTAAAAACTTAGTTGGGATTCCCTCTTCAACAAAATTCTTTATGGTTCTGTATTATTAAAAGTAAATACAATTTTGGAATAGATGATTGGATTCAAAGGGGGTGTGGAGTTTGACTTCTATAAAGGTCCAAGTAAATTTATCTCCAATAGATTGGGTTCCTATTTTGAGTTTTATCTTTCTTGAGTTGGGGAATTGATCTTTTATTTGATTTTGGGAGGATAAATGGGTGAGTGATTCTCCTTGAATCAAGGGGTAACCATTGCTTCGGCAACCTCTCCCAATTCCTTTTTATTTCTTGGAATCTTTGCCGAGGTTTGAGCTGAAGGAAACCGCAAGAGATTAGTGGACTTAACACCAGCATACTCATTTTGCCTCTTTTAGTCCCCGAAAAACACTAAGAATATTAAGACTTGTTATTTTGTACCACCAAGTTGCAAGCTGTGATCTCATCTGCAATTTAAATAGTGACACAATTAGCCAAATATGTGAAAGAGTAAACTAAGCAGTTTCATGTTTTGATTATGGGATCATAGTTTTTATTTAATGAATAATATAATGATTAAAATCTACGACAACTCTCTTATCGGTTGGTTGCCAGTAAATTTTTTAAAGTACGACATATGCGGTGCATGTAGTTAATAATACTTATGTGAGACCATCTACAAAGATTATAACTATGAAGTGATAGAATCTTTGTTAATGCAAATAGGGGTAAATATTTTGACTAGTCACAAGTAAGTTGATGTCTATGAGGGAAATGACCCCTCCTACCAACCTGAAGGTAGATAAGACGTGTTTTTTGACATTCACTATTAGCAAACTCAAGTATATTTGTGGTTTGATGTCTATGAGGGAAATGACCCCTCCTACCAACCTGAAGGTAGATAAGCCGTATTTTTTGACATTCACTATTAGCAAACTCAAGTATATTTGTGGTGTTTTGCCACTCTTAAGTTTGTCTTGGGATGCACATAAATTTTGGATAGAGATTAATATGTTAGCTACTCTGTAATGATGGCAAGACGGTGTAAACCCCTGTTTTTCCTATTGAAATGCCTACAGTTAAGTTTAAAGTGTTTTGTACTAATTCAATAAGCTTCTCCACAGCGGACATCGGTTAGATCAATATTATAAGCACCAGAAGCCATGGGGCAAAGACGATGGGTTTAAGAACTTGTTTTGTAGACATTGGGTTTAAGAACTTATTTTATGAGGGGAAATTTAAGAGTAGTTTAGAAACTTGACATTTTTTTTTTCAAAATATATAGTTGATTCGGGTTAGGTTGTTCAGCTCTTCTTTTTATTAGTATCATTACCTTAGTTGGCATTATGATATCATCCTATAAATAAAGCCATAATAAGAATCCCCTAATTTCAATGGACTTGATTATCGAGAGGTTGAGTTAATATGTGAGCATATGTCCTTTTTTCGCTGATGAGAGAGAGAGAGAGTACAATTCATCTATACATAGGCAACACTTATATAACAGAAAATTAATGATTACTTCCCTACTAATAAATTATTTATCAATGTAAGATTTTACAATTATGTTACTAGTTACAAAGGTCAATTTCGATTGATATTTGCCGGAGTTCAAAACTTCCATCTTTTAAGTCTCACACGAGGAATTACAAGCACTTCTTCTGTGGGGGGGGGGGGGGGGGGGTGTTGCGGTTATGTCTCTCCACAACCATGAGCGGCCAGATATGTGCCGCCAAGTTCCACCCATCTTTTAGTGCTATCGACATAAATGGGGCCAAATAAAATTAATTTTTTTTTCTCTTTTTACTGCAAGATTCACCACTGGATAGTGGCAGATATTATGTTTGATCTACATACATTCTTTTAGATTCTTACATGCTTGGAGTTAGGTCAGAGCGAGCTTGGATTTCTTACCGGATGCGTAAGGTGGGTACTACACGATACATACATGACAATATGTCATACCTGAAAAAAATGGACTTGGGCACAGAGAGGGTATGAACAAAATGATACACATTAATCGGTACATATTTATTTCCTTTAAAAATTAATATTACACCTTTTGTACTTACTGAAACTTCATCTCCCAGTAATATCATATAAAAGATTCAAAACCTAGTTATGACTATTTCGACGATAGAAATTAACAATATCGGTTCTTAAGATTAGAGGTATATGCTTTGTTATCAGATTTTGTTTTTGTTTTTTTTGGGGCGGTCAAGTTCTCATTTTTTAATTTTTGAAAATTCATTGTTACAGGTTAATGTGTTGACACATACCAGAGATGTGACCCTTGCATCTGAAACTCTTGAGAAAATAGAAAAAATGAGACAAAAGCACCACAACCAGAATCAAATGGAACTGTATGTCACCTATCACATGCATTCAAGTGTTTCACTTTTTAAATTGATGTATTTTTTTTGTTCATGCTCTCTCTCTCTCTCACACACACACACATCAGAGACAACAAGGATTTCATTGTTGACAAGGAGAAGGGCGGCGAAGGATTTGGGGACACAGATGGTGGTGCTGTCTGGGACATTTTCCGGCGGCAAGATGTTCCTAAATTGGAGGGATATCTTAGGAAGTACTATAGGGAATTTAGTCATAAGTATTGTTCTTTGCTGCAGCAGGTAATAACTAAATTTCATTATGTATCCTTTTGAAATAATTGCGTGCCAAATATTCTCCATGTTTGTTTATATTTGTTCGGAAACATAATATATTTTATTAATGGAACTACAATACGCGGATCAATGGTCCAGCAGTCCACAGTACGTAATAGAAATTAAAATACAAAGGAGAAAAAACAAGATATAAAGGGCTTGGTCAACTGTGTTTAGAAATGATTGGTTGTCGAGGCCCAAAGTGATGAAACGAACTTGATCCTCTCCCAAATCCATTCATTGTCTAGCACTTTTTCTTGATTTTGTTGTTACGTTCTAACCATATTTTCTAGTAAGTAGTAATCATCCCACATCTCCATGAGCTATTAACTTACACAAAGTCACACGATCCAACCCACCCCCAAAGCATACAATCGGATTTTGAGGCCTTGCCCCAACAATGTTAAAATCCTCAATCCACAAAAAATGTGGTAATGAACAATTGACGAGGACGTGTCAATTGGTCTCCACGTTAATGTAATATAAACAACAACAATTTGGGATAAGCTCATTTTGGGACATCTCCATTGAATTAAATCACTAGTGCCACCAGCCATGCAAACAACTTAACTTTTTAGGGAACTCTGCTGCCAGGTTTTCTTTGAAGGATAAAAACAAGCAAATAAAGGCGTTGTCAGGAGTAGTTCCGTCCCGCACAGCATTACTGACAGGTTATTGGGTTGACGAGTCATTTTTGTGGACATTGTAGATAATCCTCTAGTGTTCCTTGTAATTTTGACGGCCTTCCATCTTAGAATGATGTCCAGATAGAGCTAGTTAATCGGAGTTGGAGGGAGGGTGGATAGGGGATGACTTTCTTCAATGTTTGCCGATTGATAATCTCAATTATTGAGATACTGCGGTAGCCTCTGCCTAGTTCGCCTTCAACAACGTTGTTATCCGATTAACAGATCGTTTTAGGTGCTTCCCCCTACATGCCCATTGATTTAGTGGAGCTTCCCCCGCCGGTACGGGTGTGTCCATTTACATCCTTGTTTGCTGCGCCTGGCTTCTATTAGAGAGCTTTATAGCGCACGTATGATGCCTATAAGGAGGACGTGAATCCTCATCAGCCACGCTTGGTCTTTTAGTCCGGGGATTCAGTGATGGTTTATATGAAGAAAGAGTGAGTCTGTTTGTTCCCACAAGCTAGCTTTTATGCCCAGCATTAGCACGAGAGGTTGTATCTAATTCAGTTCGAAGTAGACAGATTCAGTTAGTGAGTTAGTTCAGTTAGAAGATAGTTGGTAATATTTTACTTCAACTGAAGCATAGAAAATGTATAAATACGGTAAATGAAATGTAAAGCAGGGCTATGAATAGATAATTCCAATTTCATCTCTCTCTCTCTCTCTCTCTCTCTCTATGAAATTCTCTTCTTATCATCCTTAACCTTCATAATTTCTCTTCTCTAAATTCTACATTTTAATTGTTAAAATGTTTGAAAGGAATCATTCCACCATGGCCTGAAAAATGGTATCAGAGCCAAAACTTATCTCACCCGCGCAACAATTCTCAATTCACCAAATTCAAAAAACAATGGAGAAGAGAACCGAAAGGAGTTTGATGATCTGAAAGGTACTGTGGGCAGTCTACAAGAAGGATTTGTGGGTATTCAAGGACAATTGCAGATGTTGTTGAATCAGAGGGGTCTGCTAGTTTTGGCATGAACACAGATGCATTGAGGAGATACAATCCCCCATTGTTGTCGGACCTTGTTCGTAAAGGGGTTAGCATAAAAGAACACCAAGGATTTCAACACAAAACCCCCAAGATGGATTTTCCCCATTTTGATGGAACATACCCCAGAGGATGACCCAAGAAGTGCACCATGCATTTCCAATTCCACCCCATGATTGAAGAAAAGAAAGTGTTGTTTGCACCTATGCACTTGGATGGAAGGGTGGACCATTAATTCCAGTCATTTTATGAGAGTGCAGATGGGATATATTGAAGGGAATTTACAGTTATCAGTGCTTGGTTCTTAGACGTGGGCCGTGAAGATTTTATTACTGAATTCAATAAGCTACAACAAACATGTACAGTGGCTGCAGATCAAGATCGATTTGAAGAGCTGAGACCACTAGTTTTGGCTAGACAAAGAGGACTCTCAGATGATTATTTCATATCCAACTTTATTAGTGGGCCAAAGGAAGAGATTAAGTGTTGTGTTCAGATGTTCTACCCCAACTCTTTAGATAAGGACATCATCCTTGCAAGATTACAAGCATCATCTCTTGAGGTTGTTGTCAAAAGGAATCGACCCAAATATTGGGAGCCACCATGGCCTGATTACCCATCCCAAAAATGTAATTCCAACACCCCAACATTTACCCCAAGATCCAACCAAATATTGAACAAAACATTCCCAAACAAAACCACTTTCCCATTTCCCATTAAGAAATTGACTCCTTGATAGCAATCCGGCCTACATTAAAGTTTATAAGCGGAACAAAAGAGAATGAATACGAAGCCCAATACTCTGATCTGGTGGGATAATGGTACAGCTGGCCCAATGTGGGAGTTAGAATAATTCTTAGTATAATTGTGCAATCCCAACAAGAATAAATGCTTCTGCAAATTTTCAAAAATAGTCCTTTAATGTTGTTGGAGAAATCTAAAAGTTGAGTAACGTGTCATGCATTGGAAAATTTAGAGTCAGTCATGCTTGAAAAAGTTAAGAAGTCTTTAATGATGTCATTAAAGTGGAAACTTCTAGTAAAATGTGTAATAGTCTATCAGTCATAGTCTTGGTTTTATTTAAAGCATGTAAGGCTGTCATTTTGGGGTAATGAACAATATTTTGAAATTACCTATTTCTTGTGAGTGATTCACAATATTAAGGTGTGATACCAACTGGAAGTGTCCTACATTTATATCTCTGCACATTATTATTATTATTATTATTATTATTATTATTATTATTATTATTATTATTATTATTATTATTATTATTATTATTATTATTATTATTATTATTATTATTATTATTATTATTATTATTATTATTATTATTATTATTATTATTATTATTATTATTATTATTATTATTATTATTATTATTCCGATTTCCCTTTGTTTTCTATCTTTTGTCATTATTTTTTTTATCCTTCCCTAGCTGTTCTAAATCACTCCTTCCGAAATGCAAGAAAAAAGAGACAAGAACTTGTGTTGCAATTGGGACGAGGTGTATTTCTCGGTGCACAAATGTGCAAGATGGCAATTATACGTGATGATGATAGATTAAAATGAGAGTCGGGAGTGGGTGCAGGAAGAAGAAATAGAGAATGCAGAAGAGAGACTCGAAGTAGAGCAAGCTAAACCTGATATGACCATATCCTTGCAAGCCGTCTCAAGAGGCAGAACCCCAAGAACCCTTAGGCGCATAGGTAGTGTTAGTGACAAACCTCTTCACATATTGATAGATAATGGGAGTACCCACAACTTCTCTGGATGTGTGTGTGTGGGGTGGTGGGTGGGTTGGGGGGGGGGGGGGGGGGGGATATGAGTCATGGTTCAAAGTCGCGGTTTCGGTTATGAATTGGAGTCCCAATTTTCAACTCGGTCGCGGTATTGGGGAATACGCAAAGATACGGTATTTGGAGAGCCCCAAAAAATTGAAAAAACATAGAAAATTTTAGAAAAATAAGAATAACACTATGGATTAATTACATATGTATAATACTATCATTTAGTATGCATAACATTGCCTAATTGATTATACAGACACGCGTCGCACTTGTCAGTTGCAGTTGTATTCCATAGTAATTCAACAATAAGTAATCAAAGCAATCTTGTTTCGGAGGCATTGTACAAGACAACAATGATTCTAATTAAATAGAATTATAATTATTAGATATATGATTGATATTTTCAGAAATGTAATAATAATACCTCGTACTTACACTTTAAGTAGTTAATGTTACATAAAAGAAAAACTATCGAAGATTCATTAAAAATGAAGTGTTTTCAATAAATTTAAAATTTTGGTACATTTTAATCAATTAATGATACATTAAAGAATACATTTTTTGACAAATTGCTTGAAGTAAATAATCATGTCTAATAAAATAAATAAGGATATGTTGTTAATTTATTTTTAAATTTTAGTTGTACATTTTTTACATTATAATAGATTAACAATACATTAAAACATGCATTTTTAAAATATTATTTACGCAAATAATATTTTTAAAAATTAAAATACATTTCAAGGAGAGATTAATAGTGATATATCTTAATTAGGGGTGGAAGCGGTATGGGTTTTTACCATACTGTTTACGTCCAAAAAAAAAAGGTTTTGGTTTCATATTATAATATACCAAAAATCGATTTTACCGAAAACGAAAATACTGCGAAAAAAGTTGGTTGGTTTTGGTTATTAGACATGAAAAAACGACTTACCGAATTTACCATACCTGATTTACGAATTTACCGTACAAAAATTATTGCATATTACCGTACCAATTTACCGAGTTAAAAAACCAAAAATACTGAATAAAAGATGTGCTTAAAATATATATATATATATATATATATATATACATACGAATTTACCAAGACCCCTCATTTTTTAAACCTATCTCAGCCATTAATTTACCTTAATATAAAATCCAAACCCTAAACTAAACCTAACAATTCCTTATTTTCTTCACTCTTCCAAACGGCGACAACAACAAGCAACACCACACAGTCCACACTCCCTCTCCCTCTTCGATCTCCCACCACGCACACACACACACACAGACAGCACACACAGCACACAGCACACAGCACACAACACACAACACACAACACACAACACAGACATGCACACACCACACACGCACACAGCACACAACACACAGATGCACCGAAACAAAAAAAACGAAATTACCGGAAACACTGAAATACCGACCGGTTTGGTTTTGGTTTCTATTTTGGTGTACCGGCAAGTAAATTCGGTTCAAATGGTAGAGGCTTATATGGTGAACTCTTCAGTTCTATTTTTCACTAGTTTCCTGAAGAGAACTCATTTTCATTTGCGTTTTTTCTTCTAAAAACGTATCTCGGTCGATTTTCTTCTCTATTGTGCATCGTGGCCGATATATCGGCGATATATCTCAGTAACACCGAGACATCGACGATATTGCACGATTCAGTTTATTTATTGAAATGCCTCTCGGAATCGGATTGCCCAGTTGCGATAGCGAGGTGCCTCGACTGAGACTTTGAACCATGATAGGATTGGTGATTTAACCTTCCAACACAATGTGGGTTACAATGGCTGAAGGTCACAAAATCGACAACACAACTACTTGCACCAATAGTAATTGGAGCATGCAAGGCCATAAGTTCTCAACCTCAATGAGGGTATTGCCCCTCGAGAGGTTGTGATGCGGTATTGGGTGTGCAATGGTTAGAGGAAAATAATCCAGTAACAATTGGATTTTAAAGAGAGGGGGATCAGTTTTAGAAGCGGAGACACTCATGTTACATTACAGGGAGACATTCAAACAATAGAATTGAAGAGTATATCAGCAACGAGCCTTTACAAATCGTGCCAAGGAAGCAATATGGCGATGATTGGCCAACTCTTCTCCATAACAACCACAAAAGAGGAGGTGTTTTTCCCCCATTTATTGACAAGTCGTTAGGAGAGTTCAATGATGTATTTGGTGAAGTTAAAGGGTTACCAACCGGTGAGATCACATGACCACCACATACTTCTTAAAACCTGACCAAAAACCTATTAGGGTAAATCCCTACGGGTATTCTCATATCCAAAAGGATGAGATTGAGAGGATAGTCAAGGAGAATGCTTGAAAGTGGGATAATCAGGCCGAACGCCAGCCCTTTCTTATCCTCAGTGTTGGTGTTCAAAAAGAAAGACCAACACTTGGAATTTTGCGTAGAATATAGGGAATTGAACAAGATTACAGTCAAGGATAAGTATCCTATCCCGGCCATTGATGAACTACTTGATGAGTTAAATGGAACCATTATCTTCTCCAAGCTAGAATAAGGGAAAACTATCATCAAATTCGACTGAATGAACCTGATATACACAAGTCTGCGTTCACCACTCACAGTGGGCATTATGAATTCATGGTTATGCTCTTTGGGCTCAGAAACGCACCAGCCACGTTCCAAGCTTTAATGAATGACGTTTTCAAAGCATATTTACGCAAGTTTACATTAGTTTTCTTTGATGATATCTTGGTGTATAGCCCCTCACTTTCAGATCACACTCATCACCTCCACACAACTTCGGCTACTCTAAGGCAACACTCCCTGTTTACTAAACTACTAAAATGTTCATTTTCTCAAAAGAAGATTGTGTACTTGGACCATGCCATCTTGGGAAGAGGGAGTTACTGCGGAGGAATAAAAAATTACAACCATGCTGCAATGGCCTATTTCCAAATCAGTCAAGTCCTTGCGGGGATTTCTCGACCTTACTGAGTACTATCGCAAGGAATTACAGTGCAATCAGCCACCCCTCACGGATTTACTTAAAAAGACCAATTGAAATGGTCTGAGCAGGCCCAATTAGCAATGGAGCAATTAAAGGTAGCCATGCCTACTATCCCGGTTTTAGCATTGCCTAATTTTAAGACTTTTACAGTTGAAACAAATGCTAGTGGGTCGGGCATTAGGGCTATTTTGATTCAGGAAGGCAGAGCCATAGCCTATCTTAACAAGGCTCTTCCACTTAGAAAGAGAGGGATGTTAACATATGAAACAGAGTTATGGACAATAGTATACGAGGAGAAATGGAAAACTTATCTGTCTGGGTCCACTGTGTAATAAGAACAGATCATCAGAGAGTCTGTAGAACAAAACCTCAGCACGACTTTGCAGCAAAAATGGTTTACAGGACTCCTGACATATGATTATGAGATCGAATATAGAAAGGGGAAGGAAAACATAGTGGCTGATGCGTTATCTAGGTCCCATGAGGAAGAACCACAATGTTGTGCAATCATGGGGGTTGCCCCATAATGGATGCATGAACTCGAGAGAAGTTTTGAAGGAGACCGGACAACTGAAAAAATAGTGGCAGAGTTAATGTTGGGAAATTCTACCAACACCCATTACACTTACATGATTGGGATATTTCATTTTAATAGCAAACTATATGTGGGAAACAACGGGGGGTAGACAAAAAGTTTTGGCAGAGGTACATTCCACCCAAATGGGGGTCACCAGCCGAAACTTAAACAGGATGTTAAACACTTTGTAGCCGCTTGTGATACTTGCCAACGGAGTAAATCCGAGCACGTTCCATATCCAGGCCTATTACGGCCCCTGCCCATGCCGGAGGTCCTTTGGAGAGAGATTTCTATGGAATTCGAGGGGTTACTCCTCTTAGTCCACAAACGGAGCATCCTAGTCGTGGTGTATCGCTTGACCAAATATGGACACTTTATTGTTGTCCCTCACTCGTGCACAAGATAAAAGAGCTCTTCTTTGTTCAAATTCATATATTCCACGGACTCCCGGCTACAATCCTAATTGATTGGGACTCTACATTCCCACCAAATTTCTACCTAATTTCTGGATGCAATTATTTCATTTGGTGGGCGCAACCCTACATTAATGTACCTCATATCATCCTCAAATCGACGGACAAACCAAGAGACTCAATCAATTCCTTGAAAGTTACATAAGATGCATGACAGGTGATCGACCTCAATACTGGCCTAAATGGATCCCAATGGCTAAATGGTGTTACAATTCCAACCACCACACCACCATAGGAATGACACCATTTGAAGCACTCTATGGTTACAAACCACCCCAATTCTTGAATCATCCCTACAACAACATTGACGAGGAGACACGTTAGTTCCTTCGTAAGAGGACCCAAATACAGGAGCTCTTAAAGCATAACCTCACTTTTCCCAACGACGAATGAAGTACTATGCTGATAAAAAGAGATAAGGATGAGAGTTTGAACAGGTGACTGGTTGTACACAGGCTTTAGCAGATAAAATCTGAAGTTAGTCCCCAAGTTTTTTTGTCCCTTTTCAGGCCGTACCCAGTTAATAGTGGAAAAAAATGGGCCCCAAAGAATAAAACGACCCATATTAGCCCAGTCATTTAAATATGGGGCCCATTTTTAAAAGCTATGAGTCAAATATGGGCCCTATATTTAAAAGTTAGAGTCAAATATGGGGCCCATATTTGAAAGCTATGAATCAAATATGGAGTCCATTTTCAAAATCTACGAGTCAAATACAAAACCTATTTTTAAAAGTTAAAGAGTAAACTATGTTTTTTTTACATATATTTGGAATTGTAATACTTATTTGGGGCAAAACAAATGGGTGTACCCAAGCCATATTTGGCCCGTCCATATTAGGCCCAATCCATATTTAGCCCGCCCACATTAGGCCCAACCCATAGTTTTGCCACTACTATACCCAGTGTACAAAGCTCCCACTTAACTACAGGGTCTGGGAAAGGCGGATGTCGGCAGGCCTTACCTCCGTACATATATGGAGAGGCTGCTCCCATGTCCGGAACCGAGACCAACCGTAGGTTGTCCCTTTTTGGGTGCTCTTGCGTATTGGAAGGGTAGCTTACCACCTTGATCTCCCAGCTTCATCCTCCATCCACCAACGTCTCCCTACTAAAGAAAAGAGTGGGACAACACAGCACGACTTCTACAAAGTTTCCTCGCATGGGCCTGGAAGGTCAATTGTTAGTTGAGCCACTGGAGATTGTTGATCGACAAACCATCCAGTGGTATTCTTCCAGTATATTAGGTCCTTGTCAGATGGTCAAACTCTCATCCGGAGGACATGACATGGGAGGACTACTCCGTCCTCGATGCTAACATTCCCTCCTTTGATCCTTGATGACAAGGATTTTTTCACAGGAGGAGAGCATTGTTATGCCCCACACTAGCACAAAAGGTGGTATCTGATTCAGTTAGAAGTAGGCAGATTCAGTTAACAAGTTAGTTGGTAATTTTTTACTGTAATTGAAGCATAGAATATGTATAAATACAGTAAACGAAATGTAAGGCAGGGTTATGAATAGATAATTCCAATTTCATCTCTCTCTCTCTCCCCATTTTCCTGAACTTTGTGTTGTGGATATAACATAAATGAAATTGTATACCCTTTTGATTTCCATCCGTACTGTAGGTTACACGCTTCGGATCCCTCCCATTCCATTTTGACTCTTCTACGTACTTCCTTATTTAATGGTTTGGGCGCCTTAAGGCTGAAAACATGTGGATCTCCGAGGCTACTCTTCAGCTTGTTGATCATCCCTTCTACAGCCAGTATCAGGACTATATTGGATAGCTTTTTTTGGTTGGGGGACGTGTTTACCATATATTTGTTCTATTGCTTGCTATTTGTGCTAATAGTGAGGGTATTCTTGTCTCTGGAGCAACCCTAGCTGATAATGGGCGGTCCTCCTATCTTTGTAGTTCATTACCTTACTTTTACTTTGGGGAACGAGAATACGAGAGACCTAATTGCTTTTACTAGTTCTCATTTCACTTCTGCCCAGTTAACATAAAAAACAGAAGTCCAGTACAATAGCAAAACTAGGGGAAAAACTGTAGAACATACATGTAAAACAGTCACAAAGCAGTAAAAACATCATCTACACTGCTAAATTGCATAGAACTTGCACCATACTGAAGCTGCTGAAACGTCTCTTTGAACACGATTATTACATCTGTTTTCTGCACCATAAATGTATTACCCCCTGAAAAACAAATCAGGTTCAAAGGTATATCTTTGAGTGGTTTTAACAGTGATGCCCATAAAGATGTTATAAACTCTACATTTTTATACATCCATACGTTGCTCTCCTCTTTCTCATCGAAGATTCTATTTTTTCTTCCAACAAATAAACAAAAAACTATTTTTCCTTTCAATCCAACGACAAGTAACCTTATCTCCCTCACCCTATCCATTCAAGTCTTAAAAAAATGCGAATTGGTTTACAAGGAAGGGCACCCACAAGTGACAATTCCTCGAACACGTTCTTCCACCAATATCCGGAAAATGAGCAATGGAGCTGATGGATCAAGTGCATACCATTGTACTACTAACTAGTGCAACTTATTCCCATATACACGAGGTGAGTCTACCCCATGGAGATCAAGCCTAGCAAGCCTAGACTCATTCAGGTTAGAATATGCTCCGACATCAGTCTCCTCACCTGAAGAGGTTCCTCATAGTTGAACCCATGACCTCGCTCTACTAGCAAGATAATTTAGCCTATAAATAGGCCCCTGGCCTCGCATTGTAAGGGCAGATGATGAATGAGAATTAGAGAGACAAACGGGCAATTTGCCTTTATTCAATGTCGTCGTGCAGTTTATGTTAGATCTCTTCTGGTTCGGGTGCCCACCTAAAGGTACGCCCAAATATAACATAGACCATGCCTCTACCGCACAACCAACCCTATAAGACAATATTTTTACTTTCTTAGGTTTCACATTTTCCCTGCAACTGTATTTTTATTTAAATTTACCTTCAACCCCGATATTTCACAGAAAAGGAGAATACAGGAAACAAGGTTTTCAAACTTGTTGCTGTCCAGAGAAGAAAAAAAGATAGATTCATCCGCAAATTATAATTGAGTCACCTCAATCTAGTCTCCTCCAACTTAACCTTTTCCACCACCTAACACTCTTTTGCCTTATCAATAATCCGGCTTAAAAATCCGCAATGACTACAAATAGGAAAAGGAATAACGGGTTATCTTTCCTTAGTCTTCTTCTATTAATAATGACTAAACTAATACCACCCCAAATCCACTTCATCTACAAAACGCATTCTTTTCCATCACATAATTAAGACAATTCCACTCTACATGCTTATATGCTTTTTCAAAGTTCACTTTGCATACCACCCATCTCTCTTCTTCATTATATACTTCTCGACAATCTCATTAGCTATCAAAACTAGATCTAAAATTGGCCTTCCCTTTACCAAGTTACCTTGACAGGCTGCTTTTGTTTCACCCAACGCTTCCCTCAATCTTGTCCTTTTAAACTTTGAGAAGTCCTGGATTAATAGTCCGATTTTGATTGATAGTAGTGGTATTGATTATGAACACGTGGAATTAATTAGGATATATACTCAACTTCACATTTTTGTATCCCACTGCTCTGATGGTTCATTGTATGCGGAGTGATTTGATGTCGAATAGCTCCGGATTATATTGTGTGGCATTTCTAATATATATTCTAACCATTCTCATGATGCTACAGGTTGTTCATCCTATTCATGATGAAACTTTTTACTTGACTATGGAGCATAAAAGAAGGCTAAAGGAGGAATATGGTTAATACTTCATATATTGAATGTAGGTTCCCAGATGTATCGCTATATTTTTATTTCTTGATCATGAGTATTTTATTTTTTGGTGTTAGGAATCGAACCTTGGACATTTGTGCAAAAACTAGGAGATGCAGTTCTCGTACCTGTTGGCTGTCCTTACCAAGTTAGAAACATAAAGGTAAGTTAGTTTATCAAAGTTGTTCGGTCTGTATGCTTTACTCTAACTTGGATTTTGATACTGTGTCTTTCCTTGCAAAATCTCTAGTGTCTTTTTTTTTTACTTTAATACATTACTAATATTCTATTTTAGACTTTAATATAAATGAATTCGCCATTAAAAGTGATCTTTGGAGACGTTTAGCGACAAAAAATGTACTAAAATCTAATAAATTGATTAATTCGTATTAAAGTCTAAAAAGGAAAATTAGTAATGTATTAAAGTTAAAAAAAACCTTTTTTCTAATAATATTTTCTCTCGTCTCTAGGCAAGTTAGTGGTATAATTAATTAAAGAAAGCAGATCTGCTACACAATGGGGTGCCCCTTTCCATTTAAAATTTCCCCCCAAAGTGTATTGATCAAGTGTCAAAGGTGAGGGGTGCTTGATTCTATGGAACTGGAATGTTAATGCATTTTATTCGAATGTAAATTTGATGGAATTGGAAGTCAGTGAATTCTACTTCCATGGGGTTACGGATTTAATTTTTTTGTTCCAATATGGAATTTAATGTGAATGTTTCAATGTTTGTGTGATAGCGTGAACTGTGTGTGTGTGAAAAATTGTGTGTAAACTGTGTTTGTGTGTTTTTGTAAATGAAACGATGTGTGCGTGTGAAACTAAGTGTATATGTGGATTTGTGTGCGAAACAAAGGAATTGGAATTCAAGGTCCTTGTTCCAATTCGAAAACCCTGGAATTGAAGTTGCCAAACACAACCTTAATGTATTTGTTTTCTTTGCTATTAAGCTGCCTTGTATATTAGTAATAGGTTACTTGTAGAGACATGTAATAGCTTAATAATAAGAACTGTGTGTTTGGTTGGTGAGAAATCCATCAAGAGTTAATCTCTTTTTTATACGCTGGTGCTTCATATTTGTTTTAATGATATTGTGTTTCATATATGGAAAACTCATAAATATTTTTTATTCGTCTTTCCTGCAGTCATGTATAATGGTTGCACTTAACTTTATCTCACCTGAAAATGTTCACGAGTGCATCCGTTTAGCAGAGGAAGTCCGTACTCTCCCTCGAAATCATAGCGCTAAGGATGACAAGTTAATGGTATACCTTCTGATTTCCTTATCTAGTCTCCTGATTTGCGAAAAGCATATTATGATATATATCATCTGATTTCTCTAATAAATTTGTTTGTTATTGCTAAATTCTATGCCTTCAGTGTTACATGGTTTCTGAATTTCGCGTTTCAAAATAGGTGAAGAAAATGGTGGTTTTTGGAGTTATGGAAGCCGTGACGACTATATTTAGAGACGACCCATTAAATCTGGGTGTTTTGAACTTTCCCAGTAGAGTATCCATTCGCAGAACGACGGGTCTCAAGAGTCGGAGAAAGGTGAGGAAAATTGTTCCTGCAAATGTTGTTGATAACATGGATCCTGAGTGCTGCATGGACACTTCCTTGGATGATGTAGATGGGGATAATGAGAATCCCGAACCCTGCAATGATGATGATGGTGGTGGTGGTGATAACGACGTTCTCAAGCCCTGCATAAATACTTCCTTGGATAATGTAGACGGGGATAATGAGGATCCCGAACTCTGCAATGATGATGATGGTGGGGGTGGTGATGATAGCGAGGTTTCCAAGCCCTGCATAGATACTTCCTTGGATGATGTAGAGAGGGATGATGAGGATCCTGAACCCTGCAATGATTATGATGGTGGTGGTGGTGGTGATAACGAGGTTCCTGAGCCCTGCATAGATACTACCTTGGATGATGTAGACGAGGATGATGAGTGTCCTGAACGCTGCAATGATGATGATCGTGGTGGGGATGATAACGAGGTTCCCGAGTCATGCATAGATAATTTAGGGGATGATGTTGATGGGAGTGATGATGAAGAGGAGGATCCCAAGCCCTTCATGAATACTTTTGTGGATGACGTTGATGACGATTCATGCACAGATGCTTTTGTGGATGATGTTGATGGGGATGATAATGATGATGATGAGGATCTCGAGCCCGACATAGATACTCCTATTGATGTTGTTGAGGGTGGGGTTGATCATCAGGATGATCCTGAGACTTGTCTAGGTGCTTTGGTGTATGATATCGATGTTAATGATGTTGTTGGTGATCATGGTGATAAGCTCTGCATAGATACTCGCGTGGATGATGATGGTGATTATGATGGGGAAAATCCCGAGCCCTTCATAAGTACTTTTGTGGATGATGTCGATGATGGTGATCACGATGATAAACCCTGCATAGATACTTGTGTGGATGATGATGTCAATGGGGATGATTCAACGGATATGACCGAGATCAATGGAGGAGAAGCCGAGTCTAATAACGTGGATGACCATGAGAAGGTCCAAGTCATAACGCAAGATGTTGAAAAATGCGCTGATGAGTTAAAATCTGCTCAACAGGTAGAACCGACCGGTGGTATGAGTACTACTACCTCTACTAATACTACCATATCACCACCGGCAGGAATGGCGTTATGGGAAGGCCATTTGGTCCTTCAATCGTATGCCGATCTCTTCTCGAATATGAAGAAGGAGTATCCTGAGACATTCCAACACGCGCTTCAGAGCGCGTCCATACATACCTCCGCCCTTGACTTCCTCGGAGCAGTTTACGTTTCATTTGCCGCAAAGCACGTGGCCGATATGGTCCCCTATGATATCGCTTTCTTCACCGCGATGTTTTCCGATTTGCAACAGTGCTTCAAGTTTGACGTGAGTTGGTTACAAAACCGCATTGATCGCATTGAGGAGATGCGGTTTAAGAGTCCCCTTGTCGGGGAGCTTGTGGCTCTTGGGCAACGTATTGAGGAGCGAGAAAAGGAAGTGGTGGAGATGAAAGTGCGATACGCTGCAATAGTGGAGGAGGTTAAGGTATCCTATGGTTCCCTCGGAGAGATCATGACCATGGGCGGGCGGGCAGCCGACGGTCTTCTTATCGGATGGACTCTTAGGGATGATGATGATTATGGGCCGTGATAGAAAGGTTTATACGGTCTCCAATATATATGTATATATATTGTTTTCTGTCATAGTAAAAAGCAAAAGTTATAAATATTTGCTAGCAGAATGAAAGAAAAGACTTTTTTGTAACACTTTAATATATTCTTACAACCTTCTATGGGAATTTGTAGTAACTGGATTTGTTGGCAATTTGGAGGGAATTTAGATGCTGAAATGGCTTTTCTATGTGTGTACCTGTTCTTTTTCAACATTAAGCATCTTTTGCATGATTCTTGAGTAACTTGTACGAGGCATGTGAGTTGTTTTGTCTATGTAAACTTGAAATAAATTTATTTTGGCACCTGTGTCTGTTTTGGTACAAGTTTTGGGTGTTTGATGTTAGTATGAGTTGGACTCACTGTGGACCATTTATACAATGTTTTGCTAAAATAAATCATTTTTTTAGTAATTTAAAAATTGGTTTGTTTAATGAGGTGTGTTGGATATACTAACTAACTAACTAACTAACTATATATATATATATAAAATTACTTAAAAATGATTTTTTAACCAAGCTTTGCATAAATGGTCTACATAGTGAGGACGAAATCATCTACAAAAAAATCATTAAAAATGTAACGCAAATGTGGGTGAGATGGTCAAAAGTTTGAACGGTAAAAAATGCACATATACATCTAATTTCATTTTACCCACTTTTGGTTTGAATATTGGATCATTTACTATTTGGGGTACATTTGTTTACGTATTAATTAGGTGGGTATTATTTTAACACTAACGAACGTTTAGCAAATGTATTCTTTTTATCAAATACCTAAAATACCCTTGATTATTATAAAGAAAAACCTAAAATTCTCACTCTCTCACCTACCACAAATACCAACTCGTTCTCTCTCTTCTCCTTCCCTTCTCTTTCTTCCGCCCAAACCATAACACACTCACACCGCTGGAAACCTAAAGTTTTTTGAGTGAGCAAAAGTCCTTTGTGTTGCAGAGCCTCAAGGATTTGCTTGAGGTTTGTTTGAGTTGCAAAAGTTCTTTTTTTTTTTCCGGAGGTTTATTTTGGTGGGCAGAGGTTTGTTTTGGTGTGGTTTCATATTTTTTGGTGGCCAGAGGTTTGTTTCTATTTGGAGTTTGATTGTGGTTGCTGTCGAAATCATTTTTTCTGAGATTTGTTGTTCGTTTGTTGTTTGATCCGTGTTCATTTTTTTCTCTGATTTCTCGTGTTATGAGTTTTCTTTGATTTTCATTTTTTTAATTTCTTGTAAATCTTACTTTTCAAATTATTGCTGGAGGTTTGATTTTTTGGCTGGATTTTTATTTTCATATTTATTCTGCTGTTTTTTTTGGGGGGAAATGTTTTGATTTTCTGGAAATTGGTGGAAAATCATTTAACTTTTTTGCTCGAAAATCATTTTACTTTTTTCTTTTTTGCTAGAAATTGGTGGACAATGAAAATCATTTTTTGAAATCATTTTTTATTTTGTTATCTTGAAATTATTTTTTTGAAAATTATTTTAATGGTAGAAAATGTTTTTTTCCAGAAATTATTATAACAACTTTTTTAATTGTTTTTCCCCCTAAATAATGGGTTTGGGTTTAGCTAAAATCAGTATCGTTTTTATTTTTATGCTGGAAATATACTTTTTTCTAAATATATTTTAAAATTATAATATATATAGCTTATATATATATATATATATATATATATATATATATATATATATATATATATATATATATATATATATATCAGTCATGCTCTTGTGCGGATCAGTCCACATTTTAAGAATGCGGACCAGACATGTGTCACCTGGCGGTGTGCCCAGAAAAAAAAGAGAGTGCTTATAATTTAGGCGATAATTTCTCGGCGCACCATTAGGTGACACATGTTCGGTCCGTATTGTTAAAATACGGACAAGTCCGCACAGGAGGATTATTATATATATATATATATATATATATATATATATATATATACAGTTTTATTTTTTAATGCTGGATAGTATTTTTTTAACTGAAAATCCTTTTTTATTTACGGAAATTATTTTTTTGGGTGGAAAACAGTTTTTAATTGGTGGAAATCCTTTTTTATATATATATTTTAATTGGTGGAAAATATTTTTTTTCGAAAATTATTTTTAACAATTTTACACAATTTTCAGAAATTATTTTTAAATAATTTTTAACTGTTTTTTTTCTAATTATTTAACCTTACAATATATAAACAACAATTTTATGCTTTAATTTAAAGGGCAAAGATGTCAAGGACAAATATGTCTTTTATCATGTGAGAGAAAAATGTTGATAATGTCAACTAACGGTTAACTGAGTCAACTAACGGTTTTCGTTAGTTTTGGACCCAACGAACTAATACGTAAACAAACGTACCCCAAGCAAGCAACTAATATTATAAACAAACGTACCCCAAACAGTAAATGACCCTTGAATATTTAAGGGTTATTTGGAGTTTGACCCCCAAAATGGCTTTTAGTGAAGGTGAAGTGTCGCAAAAAATACTCGGTAAAACTTTTTGTGATAATTTTTGCTTGTCATTGAAAAATCATTTGGGGTCAAACCAAAGGAAATGAAAATTATGGGGGTTAAGCTCAATTACAAAGAATTAATGAGGGTCAAATTCTAAATAACTCATTTTTTAATAATTTTTTTTTATAAATGGTCATATGGTGCTCTAACCATTGCTTCTAGCTCTTTTCACTATGTGGATCATTTGTACAAAATTTGATTAAACAATACAATTTTTTAGTATTTAAAAAAAAGGGTATATTCAATGAGGTATGTTAGAAAGCTTAAATGTCTATGTGTATATGTATATAAACATACATACACTCTTGACCACCCAAAAGTGTGATAAATGCTGAGTAAGAGATGAAAAGTTATAATAAACGTATTAAAACATCATTTTGGGGACAAAATGCATTTAGTGAAAACATTGGCATTTGAATAAGCAATGATATGTGGGGTCAAAGTTCAACCCCTAGGTGGGTTGGCAAACAAACTCAATGTACCATGCAGATTAAGTAAACAATGTTTCTTTTATTTCTTCAAGAAATAAAAAAAGTTAAAACACCCTTTTAAAGTAAATTCCATGGCAACGAGATAAGAGTTTCCATATGAGTAGAGGGGTTGAAATTTGAATACAACGATTAAGACTTTTCAATAGACCAATGATATTGCAAAGATTTGTGGTGGGTGGTGGCCCTCGACCTATAAAATGAACAACAAGAGTAATAAGGAGGAGGCAATAATGTTGGGATTTTATTACTCACTAGATAAGGTTTGAGAAATGCTACACGAACATAAAAACGCGACACAATTTACGTGTCGCACTTGCATTGACTCATGCAGGGACGAAGCCATTGCATGGCCAAGGGGGGCCATGGTCCCCCCAAGATTTTCAAATTTTAGTGTTGTGCTATCATTTTAAGAAGTAGAATGTCAGTAATGTTTGTAGTTCACTCAAAGATCTAACTGTGAAGGTTGCTAGAGGGTTGCGTCTGACCGTAATACCTCGTATTTTTATGGCTTTTATAGCGAGTCGAGGTTAGTATTTAAATATGATGATAACGTTGAATATTACTGAGTGATTATGGTAATAGGTGATTATTGAATTTATTAAAATTGTCGTGAGTTGAAAATATGGCAGTTTCGGTAATTTAGTTGAGACGTGCGTGTCAGGACCCAAGTTAATGGATTTAAAAGTATTTTATTTTTACGACATTCGTATGACCATTTTGAGTGCACTAACGTGTTCGGAAGGGTCAAGATAGTCAGAAAACACTAGCCCGGGGTTTAGTTTGGATCCCAGAGCATTTTAGGCCTCATCGGCAGCCCGGGAGGGTATTTTAGTCATTTTGACTTTTTGAGGAATAGTAACCCACGAATTTTAGACTGATTATATCAACCAATACTTGAGTCCCTTAGGGTTTCACAACCAAAAATCATAAACGGCCATTAGAGAGGAATGGAAGGAAGTTCCCAAAAGAGAACCAACCCTTGGAGGCTTTACACCACCGTCACCACCGGATAGATCGAAAAGCAAGAATCACTCCCATGCCGTCTGCTTCAACAAAGGATCAGAATCTCTATTTCAGGCAAGTGATTTATCTTGCAATAATTTATGGCATATACTTTACATGATAGTTTAGGTTTGATGTCAATTTATGAATAAAGGCAAAAATATGAAATTGGAGACTTAATAATTGATTTGGAGTAGGTTTGCATGTAATGATTCTTCTGGAAATGTTTGATGAACGAAATTATAAATTAAGGGTTAAGAATCACGAAATTTAATTGACGGTTATGATGATTTTGGAGGAAATAGTGAAGAATTAAGGTTATAGTGAAATTCATGACTTTTGATCCAAGAAAACGATGTTTTATGATAGTTTAATGATTCTTAAATGTTAAAACCTGTGTATATATGTTGGTTTAATGATTAGTAAACTTACTTGGGATATTGGGACGTTGTACTGGAGGATTTGGGGTGTAAAAATGGTAGAACCCGCAACTGTTAGAGAAATTCTGGGCTGATACCTGTTCGATCGACTCAAGAATGTCGATCGATAGATCGACCCCTTTTCTTCGATCGACCGACCTCTCTCGATTTTTGGCAATTTTTTTCCTTTAAGGCTTAATGAAAATTTCAAAGCCGATATTAATTCTTAGGGTGATTAATATAATATTGCGGGACTTAGTTAAGGTAACTAGGGTCTTAGTTATTGTCGAAAAATGCTATAACTTATGGGATTGAGCGTTATAATTACGAATGGTTACCGAGTGAGGACAGTTTGAGATCTTTCGATTTTGGGTCTGAAAGTGGAATGAAAGTTAATTTAAGGGATTTGATATTTTGCTGAGATAACCTTAGGAACAAATGGGGGACCTAGTATTCCCTTGGGATAGGTATAGGTACCTGAATCCGTATGACGAGACTTGTTGTGTTAAATAAATATTACGTAGAATATCCGGAACATAAATATTGTGGGTGTGACTTAATACATTGGGGAGGAGTATACCTATATTGAAATTGTATATATACTGGTTGTGTGATTTTCTAGTATATGGATTATTGTGTGTATAACATACCTACCATACTTGCTGTTGATGTAAAAAACTAGATTATATCTAATTTTTTAATCATAGATAAAAATGAAATAAATAAGACAAAGGATTTTTAAAGTGGTTCAGCCTTGTGAAAATGGCCTACGTCCACTGTTTTGTATTGCTGACTGTTTGCCTGGAATCTCGATAATAGAGTTTACCAAGAAATTTCGAGTCCCCCGCTTATGAGGAGGTTACAATGTATTTATAGCCTTGAGGCTGTACATATGAAAGGATAATGCGCTGTTATCTAGCAGATATATACATCTGTACGATAATAATGCACATTTAATGCGTAGTTGTCTTTTGATTTTCTTGATGCGTACGCTATGAGTGATTAAGTTGCTCGGCACGCTTTAGTTGCTCGCACCGCTTAAGTTGCTCGACATGTTTTAGTTGCTCGGCACACTTTAGTTGCTCGCACTGCTTAAGTTGCTCGGTAGCTCGGAGTGCTCAAGTATACTGCTCGTTGAAAGTCTTCATATTTGACATGTAAGTTGACACGTGTCTTTGTGCGATTGGTCTATGTCAGAAGATTAAATTTAGTATCAACAGAAGCCTCCAATGTTTCACAGTTCGATGTTGAGGAGGAATGTGGAACATTTTGCTAGAAAACTGCTCGGATTACTGGCTTTCATAAATTTTAGGAGAATATTTTAATTTCTATTTGGCGCACAATATCGAACTCCATAAATATTTTGAATTTCCACGATCACTTAGATATTTGTGCCCTTTTTCTCTTTCAGCTGCCGAAAATGCCAACATCTTTCTTGGTAATCATTGTTTTTCTCCATTCCCGAGATAAAGTATTTAAACGCGACAGAAATCCAGTCGTCTTCTACTTTTCAAATCTGTATCTCTGAACTCTTGTGTTTTCTCTCTCTCTTGTGCCTTCGTTCTTTCCATCCTTCATTATCAACTGATTTCTCTTTAATCTATAAGATTTTCTTCCCTCTTCTTTATTTACTTTATTCATCATGATTTTTCTTGTTGAATCGTTGGATAAATTTCGGTCCGAGTTTTCAATCGCTTCGTGGGTTATTTTGTAAGAACTCTATGCTCCTTCTGATTTGTTTTATTTGGCGGAGGGACACTGGTTCCCAAGTCTTTTTGTAGCCGAGTGTGGCTTTTATTTCCCGCCAAATCCCCTGTGTTTGGAGTTTTGCTAATATTTCGATAATGTACCTGCAAGAGTAGCTCCAAATACATGGAGGGTAGTTAGTGGCGTACATAAGTTGAATCAACTTCATGGAACTCGTTTGGGGATTCCAGAAATTATGTATTGCTATAGATGGGTCACCAGTGACGCTACTTTCTATTTAAAAACTAGATTTTTGAATAGATCTTTAGTTGTCAACCTTCCCGATGCCAATAAAGACTATTTTGATCATGGGGTAGTGATGACAAATTGGCAACACCCCCCATTAGAGGGAAACGATGTGTACCAAGGTCCTAAGTGTCCACCTTATGGCAACGGGATAAGTTGTTTTTATTTTTGAAATCTTGTTTTCTTTGTATTCGATGAAATGCACCACTGACATTTGATTTTGTTTGTTATAGTTGACAGTAAAAGAAAACTTCCAAAAGAAACCGAAGTTAATATAAAGCATTTAAAACTTATCTGGGGCCTGCATCAATCTGTTGCTAGGGAGCACATTAGATCTGCTTCTTATTTGTTGTAATACAAAAGCTACACTTCATCTTTCATTGCTCGTCCTCTGGTGGTTGATCTTGACCAGATACCAACCTCAGAAACCAGTGTGGAAGGTTCTTCTTCTGACTTAGGTACTCCTATCACTGATCTAATGAAGAAGATGAAAGCTCCTGCATTTTTTGATAAGTTTACCCTTGCTGCTGAAGAGGCAAAGAAAAGTAAGCAAGATGTCCGAGATGTGGGGATAAATAATATAGAAGTACCCCGCAAGAAGCCCCCTGTGCTTGCCAAAGAGGTATCTCCTTCGAAAAAAACTGTTGTTATCTCATCAGGAGAGACAGCACCCTTAATTGAAGGTGCTCCTGCTCCTATAAGGAGATTGAAAAGGAGTTCTTCTGTGAGACCTGTTGACCCCATCTCTCAACCTTCAAATGTTGAAGGTAATATTTCTGCTCTGGTTGCTCCGAGCTCTGCTGTGGGCTTGATAAAATCTTAGACTGTTCCAGAATCCCAAGGTGTTGAAGACACCTTCTCTCGTGAGAGACTTACTACATTGGCTGCTCAACACCTTAGTTCAGTAAGTATCGTTAGTTTGACTCCTTTATTTTCTAATACTATATTCATATATCGACTCAAAATTCTTCCTTTTTTCAGCTCGTGACATGCTTTAATAGCATTTTGAAGAAAGATGAAGCCATCAAGGCTTCCAGCTCCTCTGATGGGGTAGAAGAAGATTTTTCTGGATTAACTCAATCCTTGAAGGAATCTCGTCGAAAGTATGAGGAAGACAAGAGTGCTTGGGAGAAGAAATTCAAGTATGTTGAACTAAACAGAGATCAAGCTGTTACTGCCTCCAAAGAGTTGGAGAAGAAATTAAAGGAAATTGAATAGAGTAATAAGGAGCTTGAGGTTAAGCTTAAATCTGCTGAGGAGAATGTTGCCAAGCTTCAAGATATTGAGCAACAGAAGACAGAGGTAGAAAAGAAATTGAAGTCTGCCGAAAAGCTCCTCAAGGAAAAAACTTCTTTCGAGAGAACAAAAAGGAAACTTGTTGTTAAAAAATCTTTTAGTGCTGGTTGGGACAAGGGTTGGAATAAAGGCCTGACTGTTATGACTTCTCAAATGGAGTATGCCAGTGTTAAATACTTTAGGGATGGATGGGTAGAAGCTTTAAAGAAATTGAAAGTTACTGAAGATTCTGAGTTGTTCCAGGAGCATACTCATGGCCCTCCTCCCTCTCCTGGAGAAGAAGAAGAAGATGAGGCTGCATCAGATGAGTCTTCCATGATAGGAGAGCAAGTCCCTGTTATTACTGTCATTCAACCAGCCGAGGAAGTAGAACGAGCAAGTGCACCTGCCGAGTAATAGCCATCACTGTCCGAGCAACCAACCTCTTCCTCCAAATCGTCCGAAGAAATCGTAGGAAATAAGGAGAAGGTTTAAAGTTGCTCGGGTTTTTTATTTTATTGTCTTCTTGGATGTAACCCTGAACTATGTTTCTCTTTATCGTGATGAATAAAAATGAACCTTTATTGTTTGTCTGTAATTTCTCTCTTACTTGCTCTGTTCGCATGATTGTTGATTTTGTTTTTCATCTTCTCTTTGCTAGCTTATAGCCAGGATGGAACTCTTATCAGCTAACGATACAGAGTTTATGAAGAAATGCAATGACTATTTCAAAGCTGGTCATGTAAACTTGACTGAGGCCCAAATAATTAACATCCTTGGATCAGACGCTTCTGAACGAGCAACTGACGCTTATCAGTACTTAGTGCTTACTTGATCGTGCTGTAGCCAACAACGTAGCTTATTACGAAATGATTGAAGAGCTTCAAGGAACAATCGAAGAGCTTCAACAGCAGTATAAAGAATCCACCACACTCTTGCATCAAGGTTATGAGAAAAAGTACCAACAACTGAGTGCTGACAAGGGATATGACAATTACATTTTAGCTCACGAGAAAAAGGAAAGTGTATTAAAGCTTGAGGTTGAAGAGCACAGTCACATTGCGAAGCTGTTAGAGCAAGAGAACATCACTTTGCAGGAGGAAATAAAACATCTCAAATCTGTTGCCTCTTCTTCTTCGAGGGCCTTGGTCCCAATTAATGAAGATGGTTTTTCATTTTTAAAAGTAGAAAATTCTAACTTAAGGGATAAGTTAGAAACTTTGAAATGAGATGGGACTTCCACATCTGCTCGGGGCAGAGCAAGATCTTCTTCTTGTGGACGAGCAAGGGCTGGTCGGGTTACTATTGATGAAATGAGGACTCAGTTGGCCTTAGAGAATCAAGTCGTTGAACTGATGGCGAAGAATCAGGCTCTGGCAGATATGTCTAAAAAGATTCAGAGTTTCACCGACCAACTCTCTAATCAAAGTTCTTCTTTAGAAAGTAAAGAAATTCTGGTGAAAAATCTCCACGAGCACCTCGAGAGACTGACTTATCAATTGCATAAGCAGCCCAGGAAATTTTGGATGGTTGGGTATAATGAAGCTCTATTTCATCTTGATGCTCGTTTGCAGCAATCAAACAACGAAGGATATAAGAAGGGGTGTTTGAATACCTTATGTGTCCTGAAGCTGGAGCAAGGTCATTTCTTATGGGATCATTATGAACCTGGCGTTCTTGATTTACCCGCGCCTCCCTTCAAACTTGACCTTGATTGGATTCCAGCTCGTGCTATTCCTCGTATTTTGATTTCCAAGTATCTCGGTGTTTATAGTCTTCATTCAAACTTTGAGATATCTCGTCCAGAGCACTTGCTTGATCGACCATCCATAATTAATGTCAGAATGCTGCGAGATATAAACTTTATCAATTCTCCTTATGCATTAGATGATCCTCCAGCTGGGATGGATCCTTTGTCAAAAGCAGAGGGAAATAAACCCATAGAATAGGATATGTTTTATGTAATGAATCAAACTTTATGTCATATGTAATCTACTTGATTTTAATGAAGAAATTTTTAGTCTTTGACAATTACATTCTTCTTCGAAATAATTTGTAAAATGTCCTTGTTTGTTGGTTGGTGAATATATATATATATATATATATATATATATATAGATAGATAGATAGAAGTACGTAATGTCCTGCTTGGTTATTGGATTACCGACCAACCGAAGTTGGTGATAATTGAATTGCCGACCAATCGGAGTTGGTGGTTATTGAATTGCCGACCAACCGGAGTTGGTGGTTATTTAATTGCCGACCAACCGGAGTTGATGGTAATTAAATTTTTGACCAACCGGAGTTGGTGGTTATAGTAACTTGTCACTCTTTGGGCCTAAGCAATGGAATCATTTTCATCCCATGTTCCTGCTTAGTTGTAATAATCTTGTTAAGATTACCTTGTTGCCTAGACAGTGGATGCCCCGGGAGGTCATCCATCTTCTTGCCTAGTTTGATACCAACCAACCGGAGTTGGTGATTATTGCCGACCAATCGGAGTTGGTGGTTATTGAATTGCCGACCAACCGGAGTTGGTGGTTATTGAATTGCCGACCAACCAGAGTTGGTGGTTATTGAATTGCCGACCAATCGGAGTTGGTGGTTGCTGCTCTGAATTTATGTTTGCGTAGTGTGTAGCACTAATATTCCGAAAAAAAACTTCCACAAAAAAGGAAATAGGGGCTAAACATCACTTTATTCATATTAAAATAAATGTGTTACATATGGATTTCAATTACTGATAATACTTACGCAGATGCTCTGCATTCCATGCATTCTTGAATTCTTCTCCTTCCAAAGTTTCAATTCTGTATGTCCCAGGACGAACAACTTTAGTTACTCTGTAAGGTCCATGCAAGTTGGCCTCCAGTTTGTTATGCTTTTGGATTTCTTTCTTCAGCACATAATCCCCTTCTTTCAGATCACACTTCTTCACCCTTTTATTGTAAAAAAAAGTTGTTCGTTGTTGATATGCTGCATTCCCGATTGCCGCTTCCTCTCTAACCTCTTAGAGCATATCCAAGTCTAATCGCCTCATCAGGTCACTTACAGGAGAACTGAAATTAAGCAACCTATGTGTGGGTAGGCCTAATTCAGCAGGTATGACAGCTTCACTACCAAATGTCAATATGTATGGAGACTCCCCAGTTCCTGTTCGTGGTGTAGTGAGATAAGACCACAATACAGAGTGTAGCTCGTTAATCTAATTTACCTTCGCATTATCCAGCCTCTTTTTCAAACCATTCAGTAGTGTTCTGTTTGTTACTTCAGTTTGCACATTGCTCTGGGGATGGCCTGGCGCAGAGTGGATTTTCAGTATAATGGATTGATGACAATATGCAGCGAATTCCTCGTTATCAAACTGGGTTCCATGATCAGTAATGAATGCGTGTGGGAGATCATATCTGTAAATAATACTCCTCCAAATAAATTGATAAACCTTGTCATATGTCATATCAATGAGAGGTTCATCTTCCACCCATTTGGTAAAATAATCCACAGCAATAACGAGGCATTTGAATCTTCCTTTGGTCGTTAGAAGTGGCCCAACCAAGTCTATCCCCCACATGGCGAATGGCTAAGGGGATGTAATGGGTGTTAACAATGCCTGAGGAGTTCTTCGGTTGGAAGAGAAACGTTGGCATTTATCGCATTTCTTAGCATAATCTGCGCAATCAGCTCTCATCGTCGGCCAGTAGTACCCCTGTGTTGTTATTCTTTGTGAAAGCGTCCGACCTGCTACATGGGCCCCACAAGACCCTTCGTGAACTTCTGCGATCAAGTCTTCCACTTCGAAGGGATGGACACATCTCTGTAGTCCTTCTATAACTCCTCGTCTATACAAAATGCCACTGGTCAATACGTAACGAGCAACTTTAAACTTCAGTTTCTTGGCTGTGAGTTTATCAATCGACAAAGCTCCCTTTTTAATATAAGCCCTGATAGGGCCCATCCAAGATAGTCCCAAGTCAAGGGTAATGACGTTCATCATCAAATCTTCATCTATGCTTCGACCAACCAGAATTTCTATTAGGATTATTCTTCGTAGCTCGGTGCGTGTTGCTGATGCTAGCCGAGCTAGGGCATCGACTCTTGCATTCTCCAATCTCGATATTCTGATCAACTGAACTGCAGTGAAATTCGATATAACCTCTATAGACTTTGCATGGTACTTGACCATTAGTCATTCCTTTGCTGCATACAGTTCGAGAATCTGATTTACGATTGACTGTGAATCACTGAACACCACGACCTGCTCTGCCTTCATAGTTTTGGCTAAACTTAGCCCCACGATCATTGCCTCATATTCAGCTTTGTTATTAGAGGCTTTAAACTAAAAACGTAGAGCATAATCCATATCAATTTCGTCAGGACTGTTTAAAACAAATCCTCCTCCATTGCCATTGGCACACGAAGAACCATCCACAAACAGATTCCACACAGGTACATTATTATCAAATTCCTGATCAGATAGAGTTCCTCGATGGAATATTTGATGCTTCCTTTTGTCTTCACCGGCTCTTTTCGCTTCTCGTTGATTATCTTTTCTTGGTCGTCGACGGATGGAAGCTAGTCGGGTGTTAAATTCAATGATCCCTTAACATCCACGGGTTCGTGTGTATTAAGTTCCTATTCTTCGGGGGCATCAAAGTGAATGAACTTTGTAATAAAATCCGCTACTGCCTGCCCCTTAAGTGACGACCTAGGCTCATAAACTATGTCATATTCACCAAGCTCTACTACCCAGTACATCAATCTTCCGTATTTCTTCGGTTTATGCAGAGCTTGTCTTAATGGGGTATCAGTATACACTACTATAGTATGGGCTTGGAAGTATGGCCTCATCCTTCTGCTTGCTTCGATTAAAGCTAGTGCAAACTTCTCTAGCTTGGAGTATCTGATCTCTGCTCCTCGAAAAGCCTTGCTAGTGTAATATACCAATTTTTGTACTCCGTCTTCCACTCTTATCAACGTCGGGCTAACTGCATTCTCTGAAACTGCTAGATACAAGTATAGTCTTTCTCCCATCACTGGTCTAGATAACAATGGAGGTGTCCCCAGATATTTCTTCAATTCTTTAAAGGCCTCCTCGCATTCATCACTCCACTCAAAAGTTTTTCGAAGTGTTTTGAAGAATGGGAGGCATCTGTCTGTTGCTCGTAACATAAATCTATTAAGTTCTGCAACTCTCCCTGTGAGACTTTGCACCTCCTTCTTCGTAGTTGGAGATTGTAGCTCTAATAGGGCCTTAATCTTTTCAGGATTCGCCTCGATACCTCATCGATTAACAATATATCCGATAAACATACCTTCTCGTACTCTGAATATGCATTTAGTGGGATTCAACTTCATTTGATATTTCTCTAGTTGATCAAAGGTCTGACCTAAGTCTTCCAAATGATTAGCAGCTTTCTTTCTCTTCGTTAGCATATCGTCGACATAAACCTCCATGTTATGACTGATTTGCTCTGCAAACACCTTATTCATCAGCAGCTGATATGTTGCACCTACATTTTTAAGTTCGAAAGGCATAATATTATAGCAATAAGTTCCCCTTGGGGTAATAAAAGAGGTACTTTCCTTGTCCTCAGGCTTCATTTTGATCTGGTTGTAACTAGAGTAAGCATCCATGAAACTCAACAATTCATGTCCCGAGGTAGCATCCACCAGCTGATCCATTCGAGGCAAAGGAAAATGGTCCTTTGGACAGGCTTTATTAAGATCAGTGAAGTCAACACACATCCTCCACTTGTTGTTCTTCTTCTTTACCATCACCACATTTGCTAGCCAATCAGGATACTTGACATCCTCAATAAAAAAGGCTTTCTGTAGTTTCTCTACCTCTTCCTGTATAGCTTGATTCTTTTCAGGACTAAACACCCTTCTTCTCTACTTCACTGGCTTGACCTCCTTCTTCACATTGAGCTCGTGAAACAGGAAACTCGGGTCTATCCCTGGCATGTCTTCATGACTCCGTACAAAAGTCTGTTTCCCGCGTCTTAGAAATGCTACCAGTTCCTATTTTATCGATTCATCTAATGACGCATCAATTTGGGTTGTTCGTTCTGGGTGTTCATCGTCCAGAATGATATTATCGGTAGCTTCCATGGCTTGGCCTTTCACGAGCTGAGACTCGTCTCTAGGGTATAATGTTTCAATCTCTGCATCTTCTATTTCATCCACTTGATAGGTAGTAGTCTTCTTCCTGGATTTTGCTCACTTTTCCTATTCGATTGATGAATAGTAGCATTCCCGAGCTACCTTTTGATCGCCTTTCACAACTCCCACTCCAAAGTTGGTTGGGAATTTTAAACATTGATGTACAGTAGATGGTACTGCTTTGAATTTCTTCAGACCTACCCTTCCCATGATGATGTTGTAAGATGATTGGATGTTTTTATCCATTACGAAAGAGCATACTCTTTCTGTTCGACAAACAGGCCATGTACCGATAAGCATATCCAACTTGATCGTCCCAAGTGGAAAAACCTTTTCGCCAGTAAAATCGAGGAGGGGCCTATGATATGGCTCCAACTGGGCTAACTTCAGATTCAAACTATTAAAGCATGGGTAGAACATGATATCTGCTGAGCTACCATTATCCACCAATACCTGTGAAATCACTACTTCCTTTTATTCTTATCTTGATCACCAATGGGTCATCATGAGGATAGAGTACACCTGGCAGGTCGTTCTTAGAGAAATCGATGACCAGTTTGTCTTTATTCACCTTTCTCGAGCGATTGTCTTCAGCTAAGTTTATTCGTTGTATGTAAGAGAAAGCTTAGGCCTCATTGAGGTAAGCTTTCCTCTTCGCAGTAAGATATCCACCTCCTGCATTTCCACCTGTAATAACATTACATTCAAATGATCCAAAATGGATTGAAAATACCTCACGCTCTGGCTGTCTTGGTCTTTTAGGAAGGTCGGGATCATCTTCGTGATCTCTCTTCTTGTCTTCTTTTGCTCGACGAGGAGACTTAGATCTTTACCTTCCTTAGTCGCTGGTCTTTCCACCATTTTGGCGATCAATATATTTAGCCAATTTTCCTCGCCTGATGAGTGGTTCAATTTCATTCTGGAGAGCTATGCAACGTTTGGTCGTGTGACCATGGTCTTTGTGTAATTCGCAATATTTGGACTTGTCCCTTTTGTCAGGATCTGGCTTCATTTTCCCTGGCCAAGCTAACTCCTCGCTGTTCTTGATCTCCTCCAGAATGTGATTTATGTCTACCTTCAATGGGGTATAATTTCCATATTTCCTCATCTGCTCCAATGCTTGTTTACCTTTCAACTGCTTGTTGCCACCATTATTCTTCTGATCATTCTTCTCAGTTTTACCAGCTTCGACCTTAGTCTCCTTGGTGTCTGTATTCTTCTTCGCAGCCATAGCTTCCTCAGCATTCATGATCTTGGCTACTTTTGCCATCAGTTCTGACATAGTTTGAGGCGAATCTTTGGCCAAAGTATAATACAACTTGTCTGGTAACAGTCCACTCATCAGAGCAGTAATTGCTGTCTTCTCCTCGTAATTAATTACCTCAAGTTTCTTGTTATTGAAACGAGTAATGTAGTCGCTGGTACTTTCTTCTGGCTTCTGTCTAGCACTCAGTAAGTGTGCTACTCGTTTGACTGGTTTTGTTCCAAAACAGAAATTACCTATGAAAATCTCAGCCAGTTGAAGGAAAGTTGCAATCTTCCCCCGAGGAAGGTTATTGTACCATATCTGGGCTGACCCGGTGAGAGTTCCTGAAAATGCCCTAAATCTCATCTCATCTGGAATCGTATAGATGTCGGCAGTGGCTTGGTATTGTTCTATATGAAGGACAGGGTCAGTTTTTCCATCGTATTTAGGCATCACCATAGGAGCTTTGAATTTTGATGGTGTGGGAAAGTCCACAATTGCCTGTACAAATGGTGTCCCTTGGACAAAAGTTCTTTGTAAAGGATTCTTGGCCTTAGCCATTTCCCCTAATCGGTCCTCTAATATTTAAATAGAGCCTTTCCATGCATTATTTCCTACCTCGAGCCTATTTGTTCGAGCAGCTGATCGCATTGAGCTTTTCTCTTGGGATCTTTCATTACGAGCAGTTGGGCGTGATTGGGCAGAGCCTTCCCTTAGATCAGATGGTCGTTGAGAGTTCCTCGACGCAACCCTAGGGGGACTTCTATTACTCCTGGGTCCGAAATGATCAAAAGGAGAGGTTTTACTAAACCTTTCTAGAGCACTAGTCTTTTCTGGAGTAAGAGTGACATTTCGTTGGGAATCGGTAGCTCGTACCGATGAGGTCCGACCAAGTTGATACGAAGGATCACTAGATCTTTTAGTACTATATGAGCCAGTACGTCTAGATTGAGAGACTTTCGGGAATAGCGTTCTTCTAGTTCTTGAAGACGGCAAATGGTTATTTCTCTGAACACTTCATTGTCCTGATTGTGCCGGCACTCCACCTTGAACAGTTTATATAAGTTGACGCATAGTTTCTTGCATGTCCGTTTGGCCTTGGACTAAATTAGCCATTATGCTAGCCAGATCTTGAATATTCGGGGGAGTAGAAGGGTTTGGAGTAATCCTAGTGTTTTGATTACTGGATTTCAAATTCTCAGCCATAGATGATGAGTTGTTTTGGTGAAAAATGCTAAGTACAGTCATTTCCCATAAACGGCGCCAATCTATTGATGTAAAAAACTAGATTATATCTAATTTTTGAATCACGGAGAAAAATATAAAATAAATAAGACAAAGGATTTTTAAAGTGGTTCAGCCTTGTGAAAATGGCCTACGTCCACTGTTTTGTATTGCTGACTGTTTTCCTGGAATCTCGATAATAGGGTTTACCATGAAATTCTGAGTCCCCCGCTTATGATGAGGTAACAATGTATTTATAGCCTTGAGGCTGTACATATGAAAGGATAATGCGCTATTATCTAGCAGACATATACATCTGTACGATAATAATGCACATTTAATGCATAGTTGTCTTTTGATTTTCTTGATGTGTACGCTATGAGTGATTAAGTTGCTCGGCACACTTTAGTTGCTCGACACGTTTTAGTTGCTCGGCACACTTTAGTTGCTCGCACTGATTAAGTTACTCGGTAGCTCAGAGTGCTCAAGTATACAACTCATTGAAAGTCTTCATATTTGACATGTAAGTTGACACGTGTCTTTGTGCGATTGGTCTATGTCAGCAGATTAAATTTAGTATCAACACTTACTATCATGGGAGGTCATTCGTAAGAGGATAGTCTAGTCTCGATGTGACCTTCGAGGGGACTTTAGATTGATACCTCAGAACATGGGACTTGGAAGGGCTTATCGCTGAATGGGTAAGTCTACTAACCTTGGGATCATAGGTATGTGCGTGACCCATAGGTATGTGAACTATGTTCACCTTCACTATGTGTGATTTTTATTGAAGCGGTTCTTGAGTGATTCGGAACTTGTGATCCTCACGTACGTGATGTACCGGGATTCAATAGCAGAGTATGAGGGCATCGTAGGTTCTATCCTTGTGGGGTGCCTGATTTGTATATGAGATATTATACTGGTGTATATACATATACTTGTGATAGTTCTGTTGTGTTGCTTAGTAGATGTGAATAACTAAGATATTTGAATGGGATAAGAATCTGAAAAATTTAATTAACACTTGAGATAAGTAATTTAATGAGTGTGAATATGGGTTATGAATATAACTTATTTGGGTGTTACGAGGAGATACCCTATGTTAATATGCTATAGCAGGAGTGGCACAGACTAGTTAGTTAGCGTCATAACTAGGATGGGTTAAGGGCGTGCACATTAGTTGAGAGGCGAAAAACTCATATGAGAGTACGCAACTAACATGTTTATTATATGTGTTGTTTAATATTGTGATTTAAACACTTGCAGTTTTAAAATATTTTCACCTCGGGCTCTGACCTGTTTGCTTTCAAATCTATTTTCTTGTAAAACCTTTTAGGTGCCCAGCCACAGGGACGCCAAGCATATGAGTTCCATTACATTGACGTGCTGTAGATGTTGTGGAAGTTACATGATCTCGGTATTAGATGCCTCCTCATTATACATTTGATTCTCTTCAGGGTCATTCATCAGTTAGGGCATGTCGCCCATTTCCATTTAATGATAGCATTCTAAGACTTTCAGTTTTATTTCAGTGTTGGATTTATTTATTTATTCAGGCTTTGTATTGGGATTTATTCAGTATTTGGATTATTCAGGGGAGTGTTACTCCCGACTCATTTTACTTATTCCCTTACTATTCTATTGTGGTTGTGATGTGGATGTGGTATATTTAGCTTATAATTTAATTGGTTGCATGTTAATTTAATTTCATTATAAAAATTTGGCATCTCTCTATTTAAATATTAGGTGGCTAGTAATTAAATGTTTTCGACAATGATGCTAAGACTAAACCAACTTGATATTCTGTATTAATCTAATAAAGGAGTAGCTACCGGGTATTTAATTAGTCAGGGTGTCACACTGACCCATTCAGGATGTTTTTTCATGTAGTGAGAAAGACAAAGCCTACTAAAGTTATTTATTTTATTAGGCCTGTTTTGATGACGTGGCCCTTTAATATATGTTAAACTTAATTCTTTTTCCATTTCACTGCCAAAAGAGAGGACAAACGCACTTCTCTCTAACACAAGCCATCACTAAGCAGTGAGTGAGGGGTCTTCAAAATTTCATTTCAAAAAATGAATGACAAGTTATCTCTCTCCCTCTTGTCTTGTGAGTAAGTTTATTTACATTTTTTGCTTATTAGTTTGGAACGTAAATCTTTCCCTTATTGTTTATTGTAAATTGTAATTGTAATTTTTTACCCTTGAATTTATCATATTTGTAGATTTCTTTCTTTACTTCATAACTATTTTTTCTACTTTTGTTGTTTATTCATTTTTCAAACCTAATTGTTGACCTCTAAATTAACTTCAATGACATCTTTTTGGAGTTTGAAGCAAGATTTAGTATTGGAGGTACCAACTGATATTTTATAGCATAAGAATATAGGTCTACAACTATATCCTGTTCCCCATTTGATTATTTATTAAGTTGATGAAATTGGAGTGATCTAGTAATATCACCATTATATATGTGTTAGTTAAACTAGAAATTTAAATCGGGCAACTTTTATCATTTTTGGGATAAATTTATATTAGGGAACTTTTCATTTTAGTCCCCACTCAATAATTTATTTTTTAATCTAATCTACTAGCATATCTTTTGGTAACTAAAGTTATGGTATGCACAAATTTAACATGGGTATATAATTAACCCCCAAAAAATTATAAACGAGCAAATGAAGCCAAATAATACATTATGGTGTTGGAGAAAATTACGTCTACTTAAAGTTTGGCCCCCTCCACGAATAAATCCTGTCTTCGTCCCTAGACTCATGTCCAAGTCCAACAACAATGGAGCCTAAACACGAACCAATGTCTCGCACTTTTGTATCCCATTTTTGTGTCGGCCTAGCATTTTCTGTAAGGTTTTTACTTGAAAGCAAAGACGACAAAAATTATCGTTTGTACTTTTTTTTATTTTATGTTTAAAAAGTGCTATTTTTCATTGAGAAAAAGGGTAATTTATAAATAGGTCTTCTATTAGCCGTGTGTGCAGTAATAGATCCAGTGTTCCTTTCTATTATATTTTTTTGCATATGCACTCTTTTTTAAGGGTTATTTGAGTTTTAGCCCCAGTTAGTTACACCCATTTGGGGATTAACCCTCAATTAAAAACTGTTGTAGGATCAACCCACATTTTTCACTTTTAGGGCCGTTTGGTTTGGGGTGAAATACTTTTAACTGCGGTGAAAAGTGAAATTGTGAAATGTTTTTTCACATATTCAAAATTAATTTTTTATTGGATTGACATCGTGAATAAGTTCACACCTTATAATTATGAAACTTTAAACAAGAATAGATAAGAAAATTTAACTCTAAATAGGTGAAAACGTATTTCACTATATTACTTTTCATCGCGTTGAAACATATTTCAACCCAAACCAACACTTATCGACACTTTTTTAATTTTTTTTTGATATATTTAACCATAACCACCATTACCCACCTAAAACACACTCTAATACCCACATCTACGCCGACCATTTCAACTCCCAACCTCACTCTCTCTCCTCTACCATCCCAGACCCGAACCTAAAACTCGGACCTGCTATGTCCGAGCACCTCCAACCCAGAATCACCTTATATCGAAACTCAGAAAGAGGCCACCCAAACCAGCTCCGGGCAGACCCACTTGTGACCAGCCCCGACCACCCAAACCCATTTCGGCCTGAACCAATCACCAACCTGGGGCAGCCCCATTTCGGACCTCCTTAAACCCAGAATCCATTTCCATAACTCCAAATCGAGTACAACCCAAGACCCACATCCCAACTGCTCAACACGATTTTTTTCACCTACCTCTGACATCTCTGTGCCCGAACCTAATCACTGCCAAATCCCTTTTTTTCTGCTACTAAATCTCTGCCAAAGCTCAATCCCACTAAACCCCTACTTCACGCCATAAAGGAGAATCCATCTTTTCATTTAGAAGGAGGAAAAAAAATCGGACAGATAGTAGAGGGTGTAGGAAGTAGTTTAGTTTTTGAGCTCCATTTTTAGCTCATTTTTCATGTACTTTTACGAGTAGTGTTGTAATTTTTTTATTTCTTTATTTGATCATTTGTTTTTGTAGTGACTTGAGTGTGAGGCAGAAAATATTGAGACACAAATTGTGAGATGAGTGATAATTTTGTGTATTGCAAAACTCAGATTTTTGGGTTACTATTCATATCAAGTTTGGGAAGTTAATATCAAACTCAAGGAGACTTGGTTTATTTATTTTCTTTCTCACTCTATTTTATTTTGTATGCCTCCTATTGTGTCATTATTATATTTTATATGTAACAATAGCATAATGAGAGGCTAAATACCCCATTCAAGGGGTGAGATGGAACCCTCAACTTAATTATTTTTATTTTTTGGTTTGCTTATTTATTATGCCCCTTTGAATATTAATATCAAAATTTTACAATTTATATTTACGCTTCGAGAGAGGGTGAATCATTTTCGAGAGAAAATCGTAAATTCAAATTATAATATTTATTCACTAATTAAACTTGTGGTGACAATTATTATTCAACACAAATAGATAAGAGAAGCGCAATCACCAAGTAAAGTAAGAAACATAAAATGCCAATCACACAACAGGAGATGTATGTGGTTTAGCAAGAATGCCTACGTCCACGGTGGTGTAGTCAGTATTATTTCTATATACTCCGGGGAGCGATTACAGAGAATACAGTGCGTGTCTTATGCCCCAAACCTAGGGTTTATTATATACATGTTTATTTTCAGGGAGTGGGGGTGTTGGACTCCCCCACGTTTTCCATCTTCTCTTGGAACACCTCTTTACGAAAACATGGGAGAAGACTCAGTCATAACCGAATTGATGTTAAGATATGAAGGGTTTGGACTTTGGGCCGCTTCAATTGGGCTACTCATCGAGACTTCTAACGACGTTCCAGATTGAACTCGTTAGAATCTCGTTGGATATTTCGTTCGAACATAAAGTTCGTTCGAACGACATTTCATAGGCCTATACTGGAACCTCGTTGGCAAACTCGTTCGAACGACATCTGGTTCGAACAAAAAACTCGTTCGAACGACATATCGAACGAACTTCCAGAAAGTTTGGAAAATTCGATTTTGGCCCAGAAACTTTATATACTTTATTTTAAAGTTCTAATAAATTCTTTCTGAAAATAAAACACAGTTTTTATTAAACCTAACACCCAATAAAACTTGTTCCAATCTCCTATATATATATAATATTGCATTCATACCTTGGGAGCATGGAACCATGGTTGATGACGTAGAAACGAGGCACGTAAACCGGCATATTTGATGAAGCTTTATACTCTTTGCCGCTACGTCTTCAACAAACACGTCATAGGGTTGAGAGTATTACAATTACATACTATCCTATGAATAAATGTTTTTGTCCGGAATTGAGCCAACACTATACATGGACTCAATTGGAAATTTGTGTCCTTATAGATTCCATGGTCATTGCAGAAATTCTGAAAGGAGTCACTCTCAAACTGCGTTCCATTGTCAGCGATTATGGTCCTAGGGATCCCAAAATGGGTGATTATATTTTTCCATATGAACCTTATCATATCCGCGTCTCGGATGTTTGCCAGTGGATCTGCTTCTATCCATTTGGTGAAGTAGTCTGTTGCGACCAATAGATACTTATGATTATCGGCAGCGATAGGAAGAGGTCCTACGATGTCCATTCCCCATTGGGTGAATGGACATTGGCTGGAAAGGGACTTTAGGTCACTGGTCGGTTGATGTACCATGGGAGCGTGAAGTTGGCATTTCTCGCATTTGTGAACATACATTGCAGAGTCTCTTTGCATATATGGCCACTAATAGCCTTCCTTCATTTCTAGAAAAGCCAATGACCTTCCACCAATATGGCCTCCACAAATTCCCTCGTGAAGTTCATATAGGATTTGTTCGACATACCTCGGGTGAACACATTGAAGGTAGGGACTGGAAAACGATCTCTTATATAGCTTGACCTCAGGAGATAAGTGAAAGCGAGCAGATTTGACTCTTATCTGGTGAGAGATATTCTTATCATTTGGAAGTGTGCCATCCTTCAAATAGTCCCTTAGTGGGTCCATCCAGCTGGGTGCTGACTCAATTTGGAGCACCTGCTCCACGCTTGGTAGCTCGCTGATACGGCTAATGCTTGGATGAGCAAGGAAATTGATGGGGATTGTTCTTTTTAAGTCGGAATCGATTATCGAGCTCAGGGCTGCTAGTGCATCAGCATGGCTATTCTGTCCTCTGGGAAACTACTGGACATTGACATCCTCAAAGTTAGCCAATAGCCTCTTTGCCAAGGCGAGGTAGGCTGTCATTCTTTCGTCTTTTGTATTGTAGTCTCCTCTTACCTGATTGGAGACTAGTTGTGAGTCGCCGAACACCTGCAACTTCTTTTCCTCTAAAGCGTGTACCTTCTGGAGGCCGGCTATCAGGGCCTCATATTCTGCTTCATTATTGGAGGCTTCAAATCGAAGCCTAATTCCTTGTTCGAGGATTGCATTTTCTGGAGTGATAAGCACGATGCCTACTCCTGCCCCCTTTGAATTGGAGGCTCCATCAACAAACAATTTCTAGATTTCTCCTATCGTCTGATTATTCCTTTGCTTCACGGGTTAAAGTTGGTCGAGAGGCTGCTCGCCTGTGCATTCTATTATGAAATTAGCAAGGATTTTCCCCTTGATTGCGTTCCTTAGTTGAAATTGGATGTCAAATCGCCCGAGCTCGACTGACCATTTAGATAGCCTGCCCGACAAATCCTCTTTACTCAGGATTGCTTTAAGGGGGTGCGATGTAAGGATGATGATAGTGTGAGCTTCAAAGTAGTGCTTTAACTTCCTCGAGGCAACTACAAGTGCAAAGGCGGGCTTCTCCAGTGGTAGGTACCGCTGCTCAGCCTCTAATAAGGTCTTGCTCGCTTAATAAACGGGGTACTAGATTCCTATTTTTTTGCACATCAATGCAGAACTGACAGTGTGGTTGGAAACAGCGAGGTATAAGTATAAGGAATCTGTTTCCTGTGGTATGACGAGCAGTGGTGGGGAGCTAAGGTAAGCCTTGAGCTCGTCCAATGCCCGCGAGCAATCCTGATTCCATTCTACCGTTTTGTTTCCTTTTAGGAGCTGGAATAATAGTTTGCACTTCTCGGAGGAGTTGGAGATAAAATGGTTCAGGGTAGCAAGCATGCCGGTGAGCTTCTGTACGTCGCGGATGGTACGAGGAGGTTGTACCCTATTTACTGCATCGATTTGGTCTGGATTAGCTTCAATACCTCTCTTACTGATCAAGTACCCAAGAAATTTTCCTGACTGGACACCGAAAGAACACTTGCTCACGTTAAGTTTCATTCGGTACTTCCTGAGGATTTCGAAGGTTCTTGATAGGTCTGAGAGGTGGTCTTCTTTCTTCCTGCTTTTGATGAGAATATCGTCAATGTAAACTTCCATGGTGTCTCCCATTTTATCTTTGAACATCTTGGTGACCAGCCGCTGGTAGGTTTCCCCTACGTTTTTGAGCCCGAAGGGCATGACCTTTTAACAGTATAATCCAACGGTGGTGATGAATGTTGTCTTGTCCTAGTCTGGTGCATACAGGGGGATCTGATGATATCCCATGTATGCGTCTAGAAAACTCATTCTTTGGTGGGCTGCTGTGGCGTCCACTAACTGATCAATTTTTGGGAGAGGGAAACTGTCCTTAGGGCATGCTCTGTTAAGGTCAGTGAAGTCGATGCAGACTCTCCATTTTTTATTATTCTTTGGGACTACTACTGGGTTGGATAACCATTTAGGGAATTGGACTTCTCGAATGGATCCTGCATCCAACAGTTTTTTAACTTCTTTTTCCACGGCCTTTACCTTCTCGGGTGCAGTTTGCCGTGCTTTCTGTGTGATCAGTTTGAAGGTGGGGTTAACATGTAGCTAATGACAAACCACACTAGGATCAATCCCAGGCCGTTCATATGGTTCCCATGCGAAAACGTCTGCATTGGACCTTAGCAGAATCATCAACTCCTTCTTTTCCTAATCCGTGAGAGAAGCTCCGATTAAGAAGATCCTGCTATCGTTGCTATCTCCAGCTGTGACTTCCTCCAGGTCCTCGATGACCCGTTTAGAGGGGAGGAGCCTAGTCTCCTTTACTTCGGGCCTTCCGTATTTTAATTGCTATTTCGAAGGTGTCAGACCTTCTTATTCTTCAACTTTCTCGCTGGACTTATCGGCCTTCTTCTCTAGTCTCGGGCGGATGGTTGCTATGAAGCACCTTCTTGCCATCGCTTGATCGCCATGGATCTCCATTACTCCTCGCTCAGTCACATATTTGAGCTTCTGATGGTAGGTCGAGGAGACTGCCTTCATTGCGTGCATCCACCCTCTACCGAGGATAGCCTGGTACGGCGAGTCAATGTCGACCAACAGAAACTCGATCATTTTAGAAACATTTCCTGCCCTTACTGGCAGCACGATCTTTCCTAAGGGCACAGTCACTTTCCAAGCGAAGCCAACTAAAGGGACAGTAGCTTCATTTAGGTGAGAAATACTTAACTTCAATTTTCTGAATAGGTCGAGATACATTATCTCGAACGAGCTTCCTTGGTCAACGAGCAAATTGTTGACATCATAGTTGGCTATCCTGAGAGTAATGATCAGAGCATCATGATGTGGGGTTCTCACTCCCACCAGATCTTCATCTGTAAATACGATATGCTTACTATAGTCGACGTCGTCTGCTCGCCGACGCTTTCCTGACTGTGTCTTCGCTGGATCGATTTGAAAAGCTTGCATCACCGCTGTAAGCATTTTACCTCCATTCGAGCTGAATTTCCTTGAATCTGCTTCACGTCGAATGCCCCATGAATTACTGTGAATTCATGGTCGGCATCGCCTTCGAGTACGTTGTCAGGCCTTGGTTCTCTATGGGCAGCAACTTTCTCTGCCTTTTTTCCACGAATTCGTTCAGATGCTCGGACTGGGCCAGCTCTTCGAGGTGGGACTTAAGAGCTTTGCAATGCTCGGTCTTATGTCCTCCTTCTTTGTAAAAAGCGCATCTCAGCGTGTTATTTCTCTTCGAGGGATCTCCTCCCATCTTCTTAGGTCACTTGATAAATGGCTCGTCTTTGATTTTTGTGAGAATTTTGTAAATTAGTTCTCTAAAGACGGTGTTGATCGCCTGAAATGCTTTTGTCACATCGTTGTTGCCTCCGTTCTTAGAGCCATTCCTGGCCCCCATTCTTTCCTCCTTTCTTTTGGTTCTCAGTCTTGTCACTACCCTTGGCAGCGAACTTAGTTCGACCATTTTCTCCTGTGCTGAGGCGGGTCACATCCTCTACCTTGGCATATTTCTCGATGCGGGCCATCAGGTCTTCGATGGTCATGGACTCTTTATTTGTCAGGGACTGGTATAGAAGGGAAGAGCTGGGTAGCCCAATTTTGAAGGAGGCCACTGCCACTTGCTCCGAGAAGTCCTCAACCTCGTTGAATAACTCCCAGTACCTCTTCGCGTAGTCTTGGAGGGTCTCTTGAGGTGTCTTTTTCATTATTAGCAAAGCATCCATCCTTTTAGGATGGGAGCTACTAGTAATAAAGAGGGCCGTCAAGAGCTAGGCCAGGGACTTGAAGCTTCTGATGGACCTATGGGGGAGCCTTTCGAACCATTTTTACACTACGTCATGCAGGCTCGAGGGAAAAATTTGGCACATCAGTGTGTTCCGATGGTTCCAGAAGGTCATGGCTTGCCTGCACTGCCTGATGTGATCATTTTTACCATCATAAATCTTGAACCTTAGAATAAAAAATTTCTTGGGGGCTTCCTCTTCTTCTATTTCCTTTGAGAAAGGTGATTTCATTTGAGTTTTTAGGGCTCGCCTAGCGAGTTCTCGGGTTGATCTGGTACCACGATGCGCAGGGTGTTGGTCCATCTCCCTTCGGACCAGACTTCATATGTTCTCGTTGCTGCGAGCTGGGATCCTGCAATTGTGAGTTAGTCGCAGTTGCTCGAGTAGGTCGTCCTATGAATCGTTTCCCTTAACTTTCTGGGACTCGCGTCAAGGGCTCCTTCCTCGGCTGCGAGACTTGCTCGCCTGAGGGCTAAGAGTGCGGTATGGACGTCTCCTGGTGCCACGATGGAGCTCTACCTCCATTCTTTCTAACCTTCTTTTGAGGCGAGCATTATCAGCTTCGTGCCTGTGAGAAGACTCCCTTTTCTCTTGGAGCCTCGCCTCATAAGCATCAATCAACCTGGATATTTGTGTGGACCTCGCTGGTCCTTGGATTTCTTCTGAGGCTGGCCTTTCTAGGTGAGCCCTCTAATTTGAACGCCGAACTTCCGATCTGATCTTGCAAGGAGCGGGTTGTTCTTGGATATCTCCTGCCTGAGGAGAATTACTACTGTGACCAGACATTTCAGACTTCATTGTTGGTGTGGGATTTCTCAGGGAAGATAAACGTTCCCACAGATGGCGCCAATTATGGTGACAATTATTATTCAACACAAATAGATAAGAGAAGTGCAATCAACAAGTAAAGTAAGAAACATAAAATGCCAATCACACAACAGGAGATGTACGTGGTTCAGCAAGAATGCCTACGTCCATGGTGGTGCAGTCAGTATTATTTCTATATACTTCGAGGAGAGATTACAGAGAATACAGTGCGTGTCTTATGCCCCAGACCTAGGGTTTATTATATACATGTTTATTTTCAGGGAGTGGGGGTGTTGGACTCCCCCACGTTTTCCATCTTCTCCTGGAACACCTCTTTACGAGAACATAGGAGAAGACTCAATCATAACCGAATTGATGTTAAGATATGAAGGGTTTGGACTTTGGGCCGCTTCAATTGGGCTACTCATCCAGTCCCGTTATTCTAAATTCGTGTACCCATAAAACTAGAGATAGGCAATTTTTGAATGATATTGTAGTTTGAATTTCTCTACTCTAAAAATGAATTTTTTAATGATTTAAAATACTTTTAGTAGATTTTCCCTAGCGTGTGATTTGTTAGAAAATGTTTAAATATAATTTTTGTGAGTATGTGAAATCTAAATATTAATCTTCTAAAAGGACTATATGTAATTTTACATTTGCAATGAGACTTGATTTGTGAATTTATATATGTTTTGGGGTATCTCAAATAGACAAACTAATTAATGAAAATAACTAGGTCAAGTGGTGAATTTTTATCCCTTGAATTATCTCATAATTATTTTCTCCTCATAATTAGCTCACTTTATCATTTTCTTTATTTATTAGTGTAGTTTTAATTTTAGTTCATAATTAGTAGTATAAATATCCCTTCATAATTATTTTAAAAATCACACATTGTCTTCATTTTGCTCTTGTGCACATCAGAGAGAGCGAATTGACCCCTTACTTGCCATTATACATGTTTTATTGTATTTGTAGGTACAAAAGGGATTTTTGATTGACCATCTTTACCCCATAACGACATATACTCCAAAGGAGAAATATCACACTCCCTATTTAATAAACTACCAAAATGTTCATTTTCTCACAAAAAGATTGTGTATTTGGGCCATATCATCTTGGGAAGAGGGAGTTACTGCGGAGGAATCAAAAGTTACAGCCATGCTGTAATGACCTATTCCCAAATCAGTTAAGTCCTTGTAAGGATTTCTCGGCCTTACTGTGTTCTATCGCAAGGAATTACAGTGCAATCAGCCACCCTCTCACGAATTTACTTAAAAAGACCAATTTAAATGGTCTGAGCATGCCCAATTATCAATGGATCAGTTAAAGGTAGCCATGTCTACTATGCCGCTTTTATCTTTGCCTAATTTTAAGACTTTTATAGTTGAAACAAATTCTAGTGGGTCGGGCATTAGGTATATTTTATTTCAGGAAGGCAGAGACATAGCCTATCTTAGCAAGGCTGAAGGAGAGGGATGTTAGCATATGAAAAAGAGTTATGGACAATAGTATATATGGAGAAATGGAAAACTTATCTGTCTGGGGTCCACTTTGTAATAAGAACAATTCATCAGAGTTTGTAGAACAAAACCTCAACATGACTTTGCTGCAAAAATGGTTTACTAGACTCCTGACATATGTTTATGAGATCGAATATAGGAAGCGGAAGGAAAACATAGTGGATGATGCCTTATCTAGGGGCCATGAGGAAGAACCACAATGTTATGCAATCACGGAGGTTGTCCCATAATGGATGCAAGAACTCAAGAGAAGTTTTGAAGGAGATTGGACAACTGAAAAAATAGTGGCAGAGTTAATGTTCGGAAATTCTACCAACACCTGTTAAACTTACATGAATGGGATATTGCATTTTAATAACAAATTATATATGGGAAACAACGGGGGGTAGACAAAAAGCTTTAGCAGAGGTACGTTCCACCCAAATGGGGGTCACCAGCTGAATCTTAAACATGATGTTAAATACTTTGTAGCCGCTCGTGATACTTGCCAACGGTGTAAATTCGAGAACGTTCCATATCCAGGCCTATTACGACCCCTGCCCATGCCGGAGGTCCCTTAGAGAGAGATTTTTATGGAATTCGAGGGGTTACTCCTCTTAGTCCACAACTGGAGCATCCTAATCATGGTGAATTGCTTGATCAAATATGGACACTTTATTGTTGTCCCTCACCCGTGAACAACGAAGACGATAAAAGAGCTGTTTTTTGTTCAAATTCATATATTCAACGGACTCCCTACTACGATCCCAATTGATTGGGACTCTACACTCCCACCTAATTTCTGGAAGCAATTAGTTCATTTGGTGGGCACAACCCTACATTAATGTACCTCATATCATCCTCAAATCGACGGACAAACCAAGAGAGTAAATCACTTCCTTCAAAGTTACATAAGATGCATGACAGGTGATTGACCTCACAACTGGCCTAAATGGATTCCAATGGCTAAATGATGTTATAATTCCAACCATCACACCACCATAGGAATGACACCGTTTGAAGAACTCTATGGGTTCAAACCACCCCAATTCTCGAATCATCCCTACAACAACATTAGCGAGGAGAAACGTTAGCTCCTTTGTAAGAGGATCCAAATACAGGAGATCGTAAAGCATAACCTCACCTTTTCCCAATAACGAATGAAGTACTTTGCTGACAAAAATAGATTAGGATGGGAATTTGAACATGTGACTAGGTTTACACTGGCTTTAGCAGATAAAATCTGAAGAAAGTTCCTAAGTTTTTTTTGTCCCTTTTCGGGTCGTACCCAGTGCACAAGGTTCCCGCTTAGCTAAAGGGTCTAAGAGAGGCGGATGTCATCATACCTTATCTCCCTACATATATGGAGAGGATGCTCCCATGTTCGAAATGTAGACCAATCGTAGCTTATCCATTTTCGGGTGCTCTTGAGTATTGGAAGGGTAGATCACCACCTTGATCTCATAGGTTTATCCTCCATCCACCCAGTTTTCAATGTCTCTATACTAAAGAAAAGAGTGGGACAACACAACACGTCTTTTATAAAGTTTCCTCGCATGGGCCTGGAAGGTCAATTGTTAGTTGAGCCACTGGAGATTGTTTGTCACGCCCCGACTTCAGTAAGTTAAGATTATCATTTTATATCGAGATAAATATCTATTAAACAACATGGTACTTGATGATTCGGTAAACACCACCACCAGATGAGGTGTTAATAATCTCAAACTAGCAATAACAATGGTAACACAAGAATAAATGTCTAGTAGAAGGAGGTGAGGAGAAGAGGGTGAACACTAGTATATAAGTGGTTATGACAATCTGGCCTACGTCTAGTGTGAGTGTGTGAGTAATTTCACTAGATGAAGGCACTCATGGCCATATATACAATATCTTAAGCTTTCTCTCTCTTCTGCATAAACAAACAGAGTTTTAACTAGGGTTGCAATTATCCGTCCCTTTACAAGTTAGAGGAAGACCTCTATATATAGTGCTTGGGGGGTGTAATGTACCCCCAAGCATGCAATGAGCATGTGTATGAGGATCGAACCAGTATCCTGATGACACTTGGCTGATATTATGTAGATAATGATGAGCATAATATTCCCTCACGTGAGGGGAATGATTCAGTTATAACTGATTTGCCCACATGTTCCAAACCTTACATATTCTTGCATATGCTCGGACTTGTGTCCCTGACTGATGTAACCTCGGCCTGGACGAGTACTAGGTTGGTGAAGTTCGATAGTGTTGCTTTGCCTTGTCAATAGCCATGAATTGGCTGAGGTTAGTCATAAAGGTGAGATAAAACGTCGACGCAATCAGAGTAGGATGCTGACGATAACCTATCCCCATAAGGCACTGCTGACCTCGGCTTCTGCAGAGCCGAGGTTGGACAAAAGAGAGCCGACCTTACAGAATACGACCTTTATGATGGCAGTTGAGAGCTTCCTGTCAACTTAGCTCTGAGACATGCCGAGGTTAGTGACTCCGAGTACGAGGGCGCACTTTGGGCATATCAATCACCCGCTAGACCTTAAAGTAGGTGATTGAGGGGTATGCTAGGCCGAGGCTGAGTTTCTTTTAGTGCCTTGGGGTGTAAAGCGATTCCTTGACACATGTCACTCACTGAAGTGACTAACAATGTGGCCATCCCCGATCCCCTCCGTAGAGGGAAAGGATCGAGAGAGCGCTTCGGCCAGCGTCGTTTGAGATGTTGTGTAAAAATGTAGAGAGATTTAGAGTCGCCAGTCTATTTTACTCAAAACAGACAAAAGAAAAAGGGTAAGCCACCCCGAAGGATGGCATCCAAAGACATACTGGTGCGTGCGAAACCAAAATGATTCGAGAAGAGTTCGGAGGCTTAGTTACGAAATGAGAAGGTGTTAGGCATCCATTCCGCCCTTTTGGTCTCTCATGGATACTTGCTATTTTCCTTTATGTTTACCCCCCCTGATATGTGTGCATGTTTATATATAGAATAGAGGTAGGAATCCTCGACTTGTATCATGGAAAAGACAAAGAGAATCATCCGTAGGAAGATATACGAATAATATTAAAAAAATAAGATTTACGCGATTACCCTATGTTAATCGTTATAATGGAACGATAACGCATATGGAGTAATTTGTCACTAAGAACAAATATATATAATATAAGAAAAATGAATTTATAGAAGATAGAAAATGAGAGAAAAGGTGGGAAAAAGGACTCGAGTCTCGGGTTTTACCCCGAGACGCCTACGTAGCCTATAAAGGCATCAAAGTTCACGTAGTTCGCATACAAAATGAGGGGCGGAGTTTATCCCATAAATCCAAATGGGGATCTCTTATTTGTGAGTATGTGTGTGTGTGTGTGTAGAAAAAGTGTTTTAGTTGTGAGAAAAGTGTGGAAAAAGTGTGAGAATCCCTATTTGGAATTTATGAGCAAACCCTCTTTTTCTTATTTTTTGGGTTTAATTTATATGAAAATAAGAGATGCGCAATAATACTAAATAAAAAGTATATTAGGATGTGTGAGATGAGATAATAAAAGTGCTAAATAAGAAAACAAGTTATTGGGAATTTAAGAGAATTTAAGAGAGAGTTTAAGAAAGTTGGACCTTCTTGAAGATCTTGAGCTTGATCTTGAATGTTGGAGAGCAGCCCTTGAACTTGGATGATGATGAAGAGTGGTTAATCCACCAAGTTTTATGAAGGGGATGATGAAAAGTGGAAGTAAAAAAGGGATTTGGAAGTTGAAATCACGCTGCCTTCGAGAGAGGGTTTTGGGATTCGCTGAGAGAGATTTCTATCAGATCTGGGCTCCTCCTGCAAATGAGGTGAAGACCTCCTTTTATAATCTCAGGTCACTACCGATCGGCATATACATGTTCCTGCCTATCGGCATGTGCCGATAGGCGGGGTCTGGAACCTGTCATTTGGCAGTGCGCTTCAGGCTTTTTCGGAAAATCGGCTGCCGAGGGCAAATTGTCGATCAGAATCGTGCACGGGGCATATCATTGGAAAGTTAATTCAGAGACCTTAGAAAGTCCTTTGGACTGTTTCCGGTTTCGGGAGTTGACTTTGGGTCAAATATGTCTCGGAAGCGTTTGTCTGCCCATTGGACGGGGAATCGTTCAGACACACACGGATCGTTCGTCCTTATGGTAAGTCCGAATCGCGCACGGGGTGGACCATTGGAAAGGTTAGGAGATGTACTTAGACATTCCAAAGAGTTTGACCCGGTTTAGAGAGTTGACTTTGGTCAACTGAGCCCGAGAAGCATTCAGTGACCTCTTGGAGTCAAACTGATCGTTCGTCCGCATGGAAAGTCGGAATCGCGCACGAGATGGACCGTTAGAAAGGGTATTCAGTGCCCTTCGAAGATTCATTTAGCCTCGGTCGAGATGAAGATTTGGTCAAACAGAGCCCGAGAGTGCCCAGTGGCCTCTAGGTCAGGTTTCGAACGCAAACGGATTGTTCGTTCGCATGGTAAGTCGAAATCGCGCACGGGACGGACCGTTAGAAAGGGTATTCAGTGCCCTTAGAAGATTCATTAAGTCTCGATTGAGATGAAGAGTTAGACTTTTTGGTCAAACTGAGCCAGGGAGTGCCCGATGGCTTCCAGGTCAGTACTCGGGACATGACCTAGGTTTGTAGTGATGAAGGGAGGTACTAGGGACCTAAGGAGAGTTAGGAGTAACAGAATGGGGTGTCTATAGAGCCCCTCGATGGGTGAGTTTAGAACAAATGATGACCGTCGAATAGACACCAGATGATGTTTTTGAGGGAGTGTGACCGATTCAGAGGGTCGAGGCCAATTTTGAGGACCTAAGGAGTGTGCTGGGGATGATCAATTTTGCGGATCAAAGCTGAATCTCTGGACTTAGGGTAAAGGTTTGATAATCGAGGTCAATTCTGACCTAAAATTAGTGACGATCGAGGATCGGGATCAATTCTGATCCAAATCAGGTGACGATCCAAGACCGGGGTCAATTCTGACCCGAGAGTTATGACGATCGAGGACCGAGGTCAATTCTGACCTAACTCAGGTGATGGTCCAAGACCCAGATCAATTCTGACCCAAAAGTGGTGATGACAGAGGACTGAGGTCAATTCTGACCTAACTCAGGTGATGATCCAAGATCGGGGCCAATTCTGACCCAAGAGTGTTGACGACCGAGGACCGAGGTCAATTCTGACCTAACTCAGGTGACGATCCAAGACCGGGGCCAATTCTGACCCAAGAGTGGTGACGAAGGAGGACCGAGGTCAATTATGACCTAACTCAGGTGACAATCCAAGATTGGGGCCAATTCTGACCCAAGAGTGGTGACGAACGAGGACCGAGGTCAATTCTGAGCTAACTCAGGTGACGATCCTAGACTGGGGCCAATTCAGACCCAAGAGTGGTGACGACCGAGGACCGAGGTCAATTCTGACCTAACTCAGGTGACGATCCAAGACCGAGGCCAATTTTGACCGAAGAGTGGTGACAACCGAGGACATAGGTCAATTCTGAGCTAACTCAGGTGATGATCCAAGACCAGGGCCAATTATGACCCAAGAGTGGTGACGACCGAGGACCGAAGTCAATTCTGACCTAACTCCGGTGATGATCCAAGATCGGGGCCATTTCTGACCCAAGAGTGGTGATGACCGAGGACCGAGATCAATTCTGACCTAACTCAGGTGACGATCAATTCTAACCCAAGAGTGAATAAAGATGGGATTTTGATTTTGCTGGAGAAAGAGCTTTGTGATTTTGATCTGAGATGGGGAGCTGATAGCTGAGGAAGCTTTTAGGAGACCTCGCAGGGGGGAACAACCTATCTTGGTGCTGTAAGATAATTCTACTGGGGGAAGTGATCAGGCGATCCTTAGAGATCCTCCGGAGCTTTGCCGGGAGGAGTTTCACTTGATTTTTGAGGATTACGCAGGGTGAAGAAGGGTTATGCTCAAGGGAAAGCGAAATTTTCTCGGTGAACATGTTCAAAATCCATCCTGGGATTTTTAGGAATTTTCCCAGAATTTTTCGGGGCTTTCTGGCACTTTTTAGGAATTTATGTACGACATTTGAGGTAGGGTGCCGGTCGGCATGGTATGAGGGGTGCCATTCAGTAGTGGGACGGACTTTTGGGCTGCCTTGGGAAGGGGAGGAGTCAGTGACGATCGGTTTGGTAAGGGGAGGTGCTAATCGACATGGCGCTTGGCATCCTATAAAAAGGGAGTGAATCCCTTCATTTTTTCACAGTTTCTTTTGCTCTCTCTCTCTGCGATTCTTCTGGAGATCGTTCTAGCGTTCCGATCTTCAAGAAATGGTGACTTTTGTGAGCACTACAGTCCACCGGGAGTGGTTGACCGTTGATGACTGGGTAAATATGGATTGGAGGGACAGGGTGCCCCTTGCTTTGGGGAGTGAGAACTCCTTTGATGCGTTTGAGCCTGTTGCGGATGAGTGGACCTTGCTGCGGGAGCCATCGCATTATCACTCTTCGAGAGTGATTCCCGAAGGTTATGTAAGTAACCTGACCTTTGGCATTCCTTTCTTTTTGGGTGATTTTTCTTTCTTTCTTGACTCTTGATGAGATTTTTCCTTTTTGCCAGTCTGATATTTCTTTGAAGAACATGCGTTCCTGAGGGACGACGGGGCTCAGTGATGTCTGGGAGCATCTCCCACCTGTGGTGTGCTGGGTGGTCTCATCAGCGGGTTTTGGGAGGTTGGCATCGGCGCTGGATGAGACGCCTCGTTCGAAAGCGGTCTTGTGCGCTTTGGGAGAGAGGTGGTGGGACACTACCCATACCTTTCATTTCGGCTTCGGGGAGATGACTGTGACTCCCATAGATGTGCAGCAGCTGCTGGGGCTGGATTGTGATGGAAAGCAGATAGAGGTGGATCGCTCTTTACGGGTGAGATCGGAGGCAGTGCATGCGGCACTTAGTGATGTGAGGAGGATTATTTTTGGAGATTCTATCCGACTGTCCCTGCTGAAGGACGTTTTGCTGAGCAGGGTGATTGATGTGGAGGACGGGATGCAAGTGAGGCAGATGGCCTGGTTATTTATTATGCTGGTGTTGGGAGGTTTCATGGTGGCGTCGAGCGGCGACGTCGTCCATTTGTGGTTCTTGCCGTACTTGAGGATGTTTTCAAACATTCCTTTCTATGATTGGGGGAGTCTGACCTTGGAGACCCTTTACTCTTCTTTGGATGCATTCAGCCGGTGCTGCCGGCAGACCTTTACTGGGGCCACATACCTTCTTGAGGTATTCTTTAATTTGCGCATTTCTTTTCATACATTTCGCATTTTCCTTTCATGCATTCGCAATTTCCTTATGCGTCTCTTTTTGTTTGCGAATTCAGACGTGGTTCTATGAGGTTATTGGGTGCAACACCCCGCAGATCGCTTTGAAGGATGACACTGTTGGGGACTTCTGCCGATTATATCAATGGCGTAAGTCCAACCGACGGTCGAAGGGATCTCTCTCCCTGGAGGCGGTGCGTTAGGTCTTGAATGACCCGACTAGTGGTAGGGTAAGAATCTTTCCATTTCATTCTTGATTTTTTTCACCTTCTGATCTTGTATTGATTTATGCTTGCTTGGTGATTTTCAGGTGACCTTTTATCCCTGGGGGAACAACCATTCAGGATGTGAGGGTGACCGGGTTGAATACGCGGATGAGGCGTTTTCTGGCGCATGAGTTCGGCCATTCCTGGTACCTCGGGGAGAGGGTGATTCGACAGATTGCTAAGGAGGAGGTGGTGGTGCCACCTGCGCAGCCTCCTACGTCTATGAGGTGGGAGCAACAGCTGTTGGAGGATGAGAGGATCGCGGCGATGATTGGCGAGTCCTACTCGCTATACACCGATACGGCTGCGCCGTATAACTATATGGATTTTGTGACGAGCTGGTTGATGGCGCCCAGCATATATGATGCGTTGCCCTTCCTTCCTACAAGTTCGAGTCGAGCGGTGGGATCTTCCCACAACGGCGGTGGTCCATCGACATCTGCGGCGGCGGCGACCTCGGAGGTCCCTTTTGTACGGTTGCATACCCCTTCGTACAACATCCGACGAGCTGATGGAGGGATGGTGCCTATGTTACACCGTCCTCATGCGATGGATCTGGAGGAGTTGGGTTTGACAGAGGAGGTCCTTCGACCTGCGGTATAACTTTCTGTTCCTCTCTTTCTTTTCTGTTTTGGTTATTTTTGCTTTGATACTGATTTCAACTTTTCTTGTAGCAAGTCCGGGTGTCGACCACTTGGCTCAGGGACACCAGGGACTGGATATCTTCGGCGATTGTCCATATTCGGGATACAATTCCTGTTACTTCTTACTTGGTGTTGTCTGCTTCGTCCGGAGAGGACTTTGGCTCGGGTAGTGGTGGTGTGTCATCTCGCCGTAGGGGGAAGAGAGCACGTCGCAGGGGTGGAAGTTCTTAGTGAGAGAGAGAGAGGATAAGGGTTCGGGCTGAGTCCCGTTGTTTTTTTCTTTTTCTTTTTTTTTTATTTCCTACAAAATTGATGTAATACAGAACACAAATATATGCAATGCAATGGAGTTTTTTATTATCTTTTATTTATGATGAATGAATGCATGCACATGCGCTTTTTACTTTGCTGCTGAGACCGTAAAAAGGAATATTTTTGGAATTTTTTTTGAAGGAAAGTTTTTAAAAAAGGAGAGAATATAAGGAGAAAAGGTGATTCTTGAAATTTTGTTGAGAATATCTATTTATTTTTATTGAATTTTCTGATTTGACAAAAGAGGGAAAAAGGGAAATTTCTAAAAATAGGGGGGGGGTGCCGGTCAGCAAGCACCCTGACCTGCCTATCGGTAGTTCAGTCCAGTCCCATTAATTGAAAGCTTTGATTGGTACCCTCTTCAGCCTTTGGTACTTTGTGGGGTACGATTCCCTCCGATTTCTATAGGGATTATGTCCCTTGTGAGGGTTTTCAAGTATAAAAAGGGGTGAGGGTGGAGTGTTTTCATCACACCTTTGCATTCTTACCCACTTGTCCATTATCTTTTAGCCTTGCAAGATGTCTCTCCCTAGTAGCACCGAGTTTGCCAACTACTTCAAAGCCTTGGAAGCTATGTGCTCTTATAATGTCAACTGTGATGCTTTCAACATGCGTCGAGTCTCCTTGTGGCGCAATCGGCCTCTTGAGTGGAACGTGCTGATGGCGGCAATACAATTCTGGTACCCCAAAGACCATGTATTCCACTTTGGGTTGGAAGAAGTTTGTTCTACCTACGAGGAATTTTCTGCCATGCTGGTTGTAAATCCCAGTGTTGCTGCGGCTTTGCCCGAATTTTCCCACTCTCCCAGGGATTTGTTGGATGGGCTTCTTCATATTCCGACTTCGTCGGCCAAATCATTGGTTGCTGGAGGAATGATCTCCCTCCCGGCGGTGCTGTGGTCCATGCATTTTCAGGAAGTAGGTGATGTTGGATATGCTGGAGCCGTTGTTCTGGTCATGATTTCAAAATTAATGCTGGTGACTGGGGAGGTGCAAGTGGACCCATAACTTGCAGCCATTACCTCGTGGATGTCATATCGTCCCAATCCTGCGGCGGTGATACTGGCGGAGACCCTGAATGGCCTGGATGCCTGGAGAGAAGACCGTTCTGACTTTTTGAGGGGTAGCCCTATGATGCTGTTCATGTGGTTGTCTGAAAGATTCTGCTTGGTGACTCCTCCAGAGTATCCCTTTCCGGCTGTACCCAACTTCTTTTCACGCTACTTCATCAGCGCTGGCTTATATGTTGAGAACTAGGAGAATTGGCTTGTGGAGTATGGGGCTCATGGGCTGTATTGGTCAGTGCCTTGGTGGGGATAGTTGCAGCCTGTTCTGGATCTAGGAGAGTATTCATATGTGCGACTGGTTGGTCTCAGACAGACCTCTTTTTATTTCCCTTGGCGGATTTTGTGCCAATTCGGCTGGGCGTAGGTCGTGCCCCCTCGGACCTCAAATTTCTTTCTGATAGAAGATTTGACTGAGCGCTTGCGTCTGTTGCTTGAATCTCTATGGGAAAATCGGCATCCGTCGACCCATCCCTCTCAGTCTGTCGGGGAGGTTTGGCATGTCCCCAAAGATTATATGAAGTGGTTGTCGAGGAAAGTAGTCAGCAAGATGTTGGCAGTGGAGACTGGACAAAGATGGTTTGTTTTATCTAACAGCATGGAAGGGGGTGTTGTGGTTTTTTCGAAGATGGTTAAGGCCCATCGGTTCATGGAATGTTTACGGCACTCTATTCAGGCAGGGGAAACTTAGGGACCTCAGGATGAGGGTGAAGGCTCCTCTGGTAGCTGTGGGTAGGACTCTTGGAGAGTTTATTTATGTAATAGGGAATGTATGCGGGGCTTTTATTTGGCTTTTTATGGTAGTAGAGGAAGGGATTTATCCATTCCTTTTTCTTATGTAATCCGTGCTGAATTTTCTTATTAATGAAATAAATAAGTTTCTGATCATCCAGCTGTGCCTTTCGATGAATTTTGTATTTTGAATTATCTATACTGATCGCTAAGGCATACATAATCCTTTTGTTTGAGTATTTTTAGAATGAACCGCCGTTCTCGGAGGTAAGAAAAGAATAGTATTTTGTGAAAAAGAAAGGGCCGCACTCATGTGAGGTGTATGAGCTTCCTACGTACCTCTGGGGTTTTTGAAAAGTTTTAAAATAGTTTTTTTTGTAGAGGATCAGGCCCACGTAGTTCTGGGTAGAGAGAAATGCAGAGTTTTTTTAGAATAGAATAGAAAAGGGGATGAGAAGAGTCGTAGCGCGCCAAGATTTCAGACTTAGGGGTAGAATTTCTTGAGACGGTCCAAATTGACTGGACGAGCCATCTCTTCCCTATCTAGGTCAGTGAGCATAGCGGCACCGTCGGATAAGATTTTCTTCACAATGTAGGGGCTGCTCCAATTGGGTTTGAATTTCCCTCTGGGGTCCCAGATGGGTTCTATTATCTCCTTGAGGGCTAAGTCTCCCTCTCGGACACCACGGTCTTTGACTCTCTTGTTGAATGATCGCGCTATTTGGCGATGGTACCCTTGTATGTGGTACAATGATTTTAACCTTCTTTCATCTAGGAAGGCTAGCTCATCGAGACGGCTTTGGCACCAGTCTTCTTCACTAACTTTGATTTCGAGCATGACGCGTAGCGAGGATATTTCCAGCTCCACAGGTAGGACTGCTTCCATGTCGTAGACCAGGGAGTAAGGGGTAGCCCCAGTAGAAGTTTGGATTGAGGTTCGATAGCCCTATAGGGCGTAGGGGATCCGGTCGGCCCAATCTCTACAATTTTCAATCATCTTACTGATGATGGCTTTGAGGTTCTTATTGGCGGCTTCAACTGCAACATTAGTCTGAGGTCGGTAGGGAGAAGATTTGTGTCTCTGAATCCCATACTCGTTGACTACTTTCGTGACCTCTTCTTCCAAATGCAACCCGCTATCTAATACCAGCTCGTGCGGGACCCCATATCGGCAGATGATATTTTTCTTGAAAATTTGGCCACTTTCTTAGCATTCAATACCGCGTATGACTCAACTTCGACCCATTTGGTGAAGTAATCGATGGCAACTAGGATGAACTCATGTCTATTTGAAGCCTTTGGTGTAGCCTTCCCTATGATGTCGATACCCCAGGTGGAGAAAGGCCAGAGAGAGGTCATGTTGTATAACTCTCGTGGAGGCAGGTGTTGAAGATTGGAGAATTATTAGCATTTGAGGCACCTACGGACATAGGCGGTGCAATCCTGGATCATGGTGGTCCAGTAGTAGCCCTGTCGGATGATCTTCTTGGTAAGAATATGAACATTCATGTGGCGTCCGCATTCCCCGCTGTGGATCTTCTACATTATTTTCTCAATCTCAGCCCTAGCAATATAGTGTAGGTGAGTTCCATCGAAGTTCTTCTTGAGTAGGGCTTTATGACAGATAATGTACTAGGCGGCCAGTCTTCGGAGGGTTGTTTGATCTTTCTTATTGGAACCCTCGGAATATCTACCATGTTTGAGGAGGCACCAAATATCGTAGTACTAGCAATCGGCTAGTTCAGGATCTTCGGTGGAGACAAGCTCAATATGGTAGCAATGGGTCAGTTTGTCTTGCTTTTGAACTAAGAAGGGGGTTATTGTTGTTCCCATAGGCATGTCTACCATGGAGGCCAAGGTAGTGAGAGCATCGGCTAGGTTATTCTTTTCTCGGGGTAGGTAACGGAAGGTGATATCTCAGAATTGGGAGGCTAACTCTTCTAGTTGGGCATGGAAGGGTTAGAGCTTTTCGTCCTTGACTTTCCACTTTCTGAGCACTTGACGATGATGAGGGCAGAATCCCCGTAAACATCAAGGTATTTAATACCTTTCTTGAGAGAAACTTTGACGCCCACTGTGCGTGCCTCGTATTCTGTCATGTTGTTGGTGCAAGGGAAATCCAATTTAATGGCGATGGGAGTGTGGGAGTCATCTGGGGCGATCAGGATTATCCCAATGCCATATCCCTTGTTGTTGACTCCGCCATCAAAGGACATTTTCCATCGAAGGCAGTCTTGAGTGGTGCAGAGGATATTTTTATCTGGGAATTAGGAGATCTGAACCTCCACTTCTTCTATGGGGTAATCATCAAGGTAGTCAGAGACGGCTCTTCCTTTAAACATCTTTCTGTGTGACGTACACAATATCGAACTAGGTTAGGAGCATCAACCATCGGGCCATTCGACTGGATAAGGTGGGTTTCTCAAGCAGGTATTTGATGGGATCCATTCGGGATACAAGTTTGATGTGGAAGGAGAGCATGTAGTGCCACAACTTTTGGGTGACCCAGACAAGTGCGACACATGCCTTTTCTAAAGAAGTGTAGTTGACTTCATACCCGACCAATTTGCGAGTGGAGTAATAGATGGCTCTTTTTTTGCGAGAGTCTTCAAGATATTGGGCTAGCAAAGCCCCAAATGTAGTGTCGATTATGGTTAGGTAGAGGAGCAAAGGGAGACCAGGCTGTGGTGGCATGAGAACTGTAGATTGGGTCAGATATTGTTTGATTCGTTCAAAATCTTCTTAGCAAGCCTCATTCCAAATCTTGGTTGACTCCTTTCGGAGGCACTTAAAGATTGGTTCACAGATGGGGGTTAGCTGGCTGATGAATCGGCCGATATATTGTAATTTCCCAAGAAAACCTCGAACTTATTTCTCTGTTCGAGGTGGTGGCATCTCAAGTATGGCCTTCAGTTTTGCAGGATCTGCTTCTATCCCCTTTTCGCTGACCATGAATACCAAGAGTTTTACCTTTGTAACGCCAAAGACACACTTCTGTGGATTAAGTCGCATCTGATACTGTAGCTGTCGTTCGAAGAACTCTCGGAGAGAGAGAACATAACCTTCTCTAGTTTCGAACTTAATAATCATATCATCCACATAAACCTCGACCTCTTTGTGAATCAGATCGTGCAGGATGGTTGTGGCAGCCCTTTGTTAGGTAGCCCTAGAATTCTTGAGACCGAATGGCATAACAGTGTAGCAAAAGGTACCCCATGGGGTGATGAATGCGGTTTTTTCTTAGTGGTCGGGGTGCATCTTGATTTGGTTGTATCCGACAAACCCGTCGACGAATGACTTGAGAGCATGACTGGCTGTGTTGTCCACGATCATTTTGGAGAAGCTTTATTTATATCTCGGTAGTCCACACACATTCAGACCTTCCCTACTGATTTTGGCACAGGTACAATATGGCTAGCCATGTGGGATATTCGATCACTCGAATGAAACCCACGTTCAACTGTTTGACCATCTCTTCTTTGACCTTGAGCGACCATTTGGTGCAGAGTTTTCTCAATTTTTGTTTAATCGGCTTGTAATCTGGGAGAGTGGGGATCTCGTGCTGAGATATTTCAGGATCAATGTTGGGCATATCATCATAGGACCATGCGAAGACATCCACGAACTCCTTCAATAATTCTTCGAGTTGTGCATGCTCATGCTCGTTAAGGGTGGCGCCTATCCTAATCTCGCGCAGTTGGCTACCAGAACCGAGATTAATAACAACCGTCTCTTCTTCATTAACTTGAACGCGATTATGTTGTTTATTATTAACCTTATTTAGATCAGTAAAGAATTGTTCATTTGTAAAATCATCATCATCAAAAGTTTGATTAGAATTCAAGAAGTTAATGTAAGGCATAACAAGATACTCAAAATCTTCGTTTATTTCATTGATAGGAAAAATAGCATTGAGAACCTCATCAAAAGAGGTCTCGATTACATTTGAGCAGGGATAGATAACAGAAGAAGAAATAGGGTAAACATTTGGGTTAGGGGAGATTTCAAGAGGTAGAACTAGCGCAGCATGCCAGTTGAGGAGAGGCGTATCAACAACTTTAATCAGACGGGATGGGTCCATTGATGTAGTGTCTGAATGAATCATACACAGTGACAGCCCTAGTATCTTCAAGTTGAAGGGATCTTCAGAATCACTTTCCTCAGTCTCTTCGATATATTTGATGAGCGGTTTCACCTGGTGTAGGAAACTTTTGGCCCATGGGTAGCTATCTTGGAAAAAGATCTCCATTCCAGGTTTCATCTTCTTGTCTATGTGGTCATACCATGGTTCTGGAAAACCGCAAAAGGGGAAGTCCTCGCTTTCTTTGATGAATCATCCATTTAAGGAGTCTCCTGAGATAGTTCGGATGCAGTCTAGTCCTCTCTTTGGTCGAGACTGGCGGATCATTTTGGGCTCTTATTCTGATGGTTGATACCCCAAGCCGCAAGTAGGGAAATCTTTATTCAATTCGATGGGCTTAAGTATCCCTTAATGCCTTTGCCCTAGCCCCAGTATGGGCATGAAGTGCATATTTCTGAACATCTGAATCACATTAACATTTCCATGAGAGTCATATTCTGGATAAACCCTTTCTTTAAAACCGTCCCCTGTCGGGAGTAGGAGTGGCTCAACGTGGAATCCTGATAGGAGCATATCATTTGACCCGTGTTGTATCTCAAGAATTGGACTGCTGGTGCTTGTACCCTTGGTATTTTCGTCGTCGCTTAAAATGGTGATGACTCGCCTGTCGACGAAGAACTTCAATTTCTAATGGAGTGAGGAAGACACACCCTTGATGTTATGGAGCCAGGGGCATCTGAGCAACAGGTTGAAACAAGCTGGGATGTTGATGACTTGGAATTTAACGACAGGGTTTATAGGGCCAACCCCTATTGCAAGTTTTATGGATCCCATCACCTCACAACGGGTATTATCGTAGGCACGCACAGTGGTGGAGGTTGTAGCGAGGTCGCTTTCTTTCAGGCCTAAACACTTGAAGGTTCTTAGTGGGCAAACATTCAAGGCGAATCCGTTATCGACAAGGGAGAAAGTCACGGCCTTTCCCATAACTTCGACGGAGATGTTGAGTGCATGATTGTGATTTGGCCCAATTCTGGGGATTTCTTCTTCAAAAAATGATAGCATTCGGGTAGAGGTCAGGGATCCGACCATATTTACTACTTCTTCTGGTGTGGTAGATGGAGGAACTATGGGTCCAGTGAGTAATTTGATTAAAGAATTTTTGTGCAGCTGGGAAGACATGAAAAGCCCCCATAGAGTGATGTTAGCTTGGGTTTTCTTCAGTTGATAGAGGATCTTGCTTTCCTCGACGGTCATCTCTGGAATAGGAAGGTTTTCAATGCCCTTCCCTTTTTCATTTGCCGGTAGTGAGCTTGGAACTTGGTAATGTCTCCCTGATCTGGTCATGTGATTTACTGAAGAAGGAAAGAACATGAACTCCGTTTCCTCATCAATCTCAGGTTGTTCTGCCACCCTATTTATTTCTCCGAGGAGTTCTTCAAATGTGATCATCCCACATATGTCGGCTATTGGGCTAGTTCTTCCTAAAACCTGTTCTTCACTCGAATCTTTGAATTCTTCTCCCCATACGGTGGTAACAATTCTGTCTTTCCCTGTAAGGTCGATGCATTCCACAACTTCAACGGCTTCGTCATACAGGTCTTCCCATTCTGTGGGGATATGTATGATTGAAGGGACCAAACTCCCTTGCAGCTTCAAAGTGTCAAGTAACTCGGTGATACTGCAAATTCTATTGGTTTTCCTAAATAATTCTGCCATAGTTTGGACAATATCATCTAGACTGACTTCGTCGGTTAGTACCACCCATTTGTCTGAATCTCGAGCCCATTTTCGTGCTTCTAAGAACAGTGTACTGAATCTCTGGCAATCGATGACCATCTGTGAGGGAAATTCAGTCCAAACTCTATGAGTTGGTTTAACAACTCTGATAATTCCATACTTCCATTTTCTAAACAGATACGGACAGCGATGCATGCTCTGGTAAGGAGAGACAGTGCCTGATCAGTGAGGCTAGTAGGGTGTAGGAGGAAATATGGGTAAATTTGAAGAGGTTTAGGAGAGTATATGGGTGTGATTTGAGTTGAGGGATCGAAATCTGGGTTTTCTTCCAAGAAGATGGCATTGGTGTGATTTGGGAGTGGATTGTGAGTAGTGTTTGGCTTAGGATTAGCTGGTGGGGAGATGGTGCCCCGGTCAATGAGATCTTAGATTATGTTTCGAAGGTGAAAGCATTGGTCGATGGTATGGCCAGCAGTTTGGTGAGAGGCGCAGTGAGCATCAGTCTTAAAGTTTCTTAGGAGTGAATGAGGTTTCGTCTTAACAGGGCTTGATAAACTTTGGAGAGGGGAGCATGGAGCTCAGTGTATTCCCTTCGGACGGGGGCAGGGCGACTTTCTGGTGCCCATGATGTGGTCGGTTGAGAGATATTTTTGATGGTCGAGACTGTAGCACTGACAGGCTTGTCATACTTTCTAGGGGTGAACTGTCGGATACCTTCTTCGGTTCAACCTCTGTTTTAATAAGGCCTTCATCGATTTCTACTGCAGCCTCTCTGAGAGGTCGAAAGTGGGGATAGTACTGTCCTCCCATCGTCGCTCGGACATGGGGTAAGAAGTTCTTCTTCACTATGTTGACATGCTCTTCTTCGGATGGCCGATTGGTCCTGGTAGCTGCTTGCTCCCTCCACCGAGTTATGAAGTTACTGACTGATTCTCCAAGATTCTGTTTGAGCAACTCTAAATCATGACGGGTGACCTCAAGCTCTTCGTTGTATTTATACTGCGATATGAATTCTCGGGCTACATCCTCCCAACTACGAATTCTGGATTCTTCAAGAGATAAAAACCATCGGAGGGCACTATCCTTTAAAGTTTGCTTAAACAATTGGGCCATCACCTCTTCAGAAGCCCCTAGTAGAGTCATGGAACGATGGTATCTGCGAAGATGGACAATCGAGGGTCCACACCCTCCGAACTTCTCGATATTTGGCATATTGAACTTCTCGGGTAACCTTGCTTTAGGATAAAGAGACATGTGGATATAGTCCATGTAATTCCCAGAGATCCTGACTTCGTCGAACTTCTTGGTGAGAATCTTGATATACTCTTTGACTTTATTCAACCCTTCCTCCTTTGGATCAGCGACCACAAGCAAGTTGGCCATAGGCTGGGTAATGTTTGGCATTGGAAGCTGGGCAGGCGGTGACCCATTGGCAGGAGGGGCACGTGGAGCGTGCTGATATTATTTCAGAACCCAGATAGGCTCGGGTGGACCCATAGCACGAGGGAATAGGGCCTCGGGCTCTTGAGGAATAGGAACTTAGTTTCGTTGCATCTTTCGGACCTCGGTTTGGAGGTTATCAATCTTGGACACGAGCTGAGCTAGGACTGTCGTCAGATCCGACTGCGTGACTGGTACTTGATCTGTATTCTCCATGGAAAATGGAAGGATTCTGAACTTGAATGTAGTAGAGGAACGGATGAAACTACGGGGTGATTTGACTGAAGATCGAAGCCAGTAGGGAGCCAAGCCAAGGGCTTGCGATCGACCTGAGAAGGCGTAATATAAGATTTATTTTTGAGAAAAAAGGAATAACTATTTTTAAATTTTTGATAAAGGAGGGAGAAATGCTTTTGAATTTTTGATAAAGAAGGGAGAAATGTTTTTGTATTTTTGATAAAGAAGGGAGAAATGTTTTTAGATACGGGACTCATCATGATTATTACAATTATTATGTTTTCACTTGTATTTAATTCTCCTAAATGCAATGCTGGATGGGACCCGAGCCTGAAAAAGTGAGGTTTTCAATATATGCAAGCTATGGTTTGGACTTGTAACAGGCTCACGGACAGGGTCCCATTTTAAAAATGCGCAAAAATTTGGCGGTAGATCGACCCGAAATTTCGGCAGAGTTTCGGATTAAAACCGACAATCTAAAGTGCGTGTCCTAGATCTGACACCTATATGCGGGTATGCAGTTGGTTGGGTGAATCGTCATGGGTTCCCCCCTTTGGAGTGACTTCCACGATATACGTTTTGCTATTGCAAGCAATCGGTACGTGTGGACAAGTCATTTGATATACCTGAGTGTACGTGAATTGCCTCACCATATACCTCGTGGGGACGGTACATGTGAGAGAGAATTCGATATACTCGATGTACGTGAATGAATTCCCTGCGATATACCTCCCGTCTGACTTTGGTCAAGCGGTACAATGCGGGGGAACCATTTGATATACGTCGAAGATACTTAGCCAACGGAAGGTGATAGTCATATCGCTTAGGCTAACTACGACCTGCCGGACCAGCGCCCATCACGAAGTGACCCTCTAGTTACTGGGTAAAATTTGGTCAATATCAATGCTCTTTGGTGATGTTGTGTGAAACATGCATGATTCCTTTATGAGTATCTTATGATGAGAATTCCTTTCTTGATTATGCCAAACTGGGAGCGAAGTATAAGTACCCAAAAAGCTACACCAAGCATGGATGGGTGATGCATGCAACATGGGGATATATGTGATCCTAGGTGCACGTGGTGTGAAGTGTATATGGAGAAATTTCTACAACTGTGTGAATATAAGCATAAGCATGGGATACACATGGAAAAGGGGAACATGCAGATATGGGGGGAAAAATAAACAAATATAACATCCATGTAAAAAGAGTCAAGCCTACAAACAAACACATATCCCCAGCAGAGTCTCCACCGTGGCCATCCCTGATCCCCACCGCGGAGGGAAAGGATCTTTTGGGTCCCGCGCATGCCTCTTGGGAGAGCGCTTCGGTCGGCGTCGTTTGAGATGTGGTGTAAAAATGTAGAGAGATTTAGAGTCGCCAGTCTATTTTACTCAAAACAGACAAAAGAAAAAGGGGAAGCCACCCCAAAGGATGGCATCCAAAGACATACTGGTGCGTGCGAAACCAAAATGATTAGAGAAGGGTTCAGAGTCTTAGTTACGAAATGGGAAGGTGTTAGGCACCCATTCCGCCCTTTTGGTCTCTCATGGATATTTGCTATTTTCCTTTATGTTCCCCCCGTGATATGTGTGCATGTGTATATATAGAATGGAGGTACGAATCCTCGACTTGTATCATGGAAAAGATAAAGCGAGTCATCCGTAGGAAGATATAAGAATAATATTAGAAAAATAAGATTTACGCGATTACCCCTACGTTGATCATTATAATGGAACGATAGTGCATATGGAGTAATACGTCGCTAAGAAAAAATATATATAATATAAGAAAAATGAATTTATAGAAGATAGAAAATGAGAGAAAAAGTAGGAAAAAGGACTCGAGTCTCGTGTTTTACCCCGAGACGCCTACGTAGTCTATAAAGGCATCAAAGTCCACGTAGTTCGCATAAAAATTTAGGAGCGGGGTTTATCCCATAAATCCAAATGGGGATCTCTTATTTGTGAGTATGTGTGTAGAAAAAGTGTTTTAGTTGTGAGAAAAGTGTGGAAAAAGTGTGAGAATCCCTATTTGGAATTTATGAGCAAACCCTCTTTTTCTTATTTTTTTGGGTTTTATTTATATGAAAATAATAGATGTGCAATAATACTAAATAAAAAGTATATTAGGATGTGTGAGATGAGCTAATAAAAGTGCTAAGTAAGAAAACAAGTTATTGGGAATTTAAGAGAATTTAAGGGAGAGTTTAAGAAAGTTGGACCTTTTTGAAGATCTTGAGCTTGATCTTGAATGTTGGAGAGTAGACCAGGCACTTGGATGATGATGAAGAGTGGTTAATCCACCAAGTTTTATGAAAAGGATGATGAAAAGTGGAAGTAAAAAAGGGATTTGGAAGTTGAAATCACGCTGCCTTCGAGAAAGGTTTTTGGGATTCGCTGAGAGAGATTTCTATCAGATCTGGGCTCCTCCTACAAATGAGGTGAAGACCTCCTTTTATAGGACCAGTTCACTGCCGATCGACATATACCTGTTCCTGCCTATCGACAGGTGCCGATAGGCAGGGTCTGGAACCTTCCATTTGGCAGTGCACTTCGGGCTTTTTCGGAACATCGGCCGCCGAGGGCAAACCGTTGGTCAGAATCGCGCATGGGGCATACCGTTGGAAAGTTAATTTAGAGACCTTAGAAAGTCCTTTGGACCTCTCCTGGGTTCGATAGTTGACTTTGGGTCAAATATGGCTCAGAAGCATTTGTCGATCCATTGGACGGGGAATCGTTCGGACGCAAGCGGATCGTTCGTCCATATGGTAAGTTCGAATCATGCACGGGGAAGACCATTGGAAAGGTTAGGCGATGTACTTTGATATTCCAAAGAGTTTGACCCGGTTTAGAGAGTTGACTTTGGTCAACCGGGACTCGAGAAGTATTCGGTGACCTCTTGGAGTCAAGTGGATCGTTCGTTCGCATGGAAAGTCAGAATCGCGCACGGGACAGACCGTTGGAAAGGGTATTCAGTTCCCTTAGAATATTCATTTAGCCTCGGTCGAGCTAAAGAGTTTACATAGGTCAAATAGAGCCCAGGAGCGCCCAGTGGCCTCTAGGTCTGGTTTCGAACGCAAACAGATCGTTCGTCTGCATGGTAAGTCGGAATCATACACGGGATCGATCGTTGGAAAGGGTATTCAGTGCCCTTCGAAGATTCATTAAGTCTCGGTCGAGATGAAGAGTTTGAATGTTTGGCCAAACTGAGTCGAGGAGCGCCCGATGGCTTCTAGGTCAGTACTCGGGACATGACCTAGGTTTGTAGTGATGAAGGGAGGTACTAGGGACCTAAGGAGAGTTAGGGGTAGCAGAATGGGGTGTCTACAAACATATTTCCCAAGGTGTCTTTTTGGTTTCCAAGGGTAATCATGGGGGCATTTGAAATCATGCCCCATCATTGAGTAGGTTTAAAACTTTATTCTGTCTCTTTATTTGTTAACTTTCATTTCCGGGTTTAAGATTTTCCGATGACTTTCTTTTTTTCGGCGAGGGTTTCTTTCACTGTTAAGTGGTTGTAGGGTAGGATAGTAGTGGTTGAGTGGCATTAGGGCCAGCTCTGAGGTTGATTTAGCCATAAACTTCCTTAATTTAGGTTCTCCAGTGACATTCTGGTTATCTTCTCCGGTGACCTAGCTTAATGTGTTCTTGGTGTTCTTCGTTTGAGGCCTTTCAACTTCCACCCTTTAATTTTTAATTTGGTTTTTTTAAGTTGTGTACCTGTTTGTAGTTTGAGTCTTTCCCTCAAGTGTAGTGTAATATTCCTTATGCTTAGACCCTTGTACCAATTTATAGAAGAGTTACCCTCTCTTCGTAAGAACACCTTTGAGAATATTAGGTAGATAAAAATTGCCCAAGAGAAAGCTCGTAGGGCTGAGGCCTTTCCCCTCAGACCAATTTTTCCTCCTCCACTAAAGGTCAAATACCCTGAGCCTGTAGAGCCTACTGAGCCTGTAGAGGTTCCTAAGGATCCTGTCCCAATGTCTGAGTCCTCTTCCTCAGACCCTATGTCAACATTTGAAGCAGGTGAATCTGTAGACTCTTTTCAAGAGGCTATGGATTATTCTCCTAAGCAAGGTGAGGTTCCTGAGGAGGCTGAGGTTTCAAGCCGTGCCTCGTCTCACCAAGGTGCTAGCACTTCGTGTAGGTATTTCGATGTTGAAATCTTAGGGCCCGGTGTAGTAATTCCAACTCCTATTAATGCCATTCTGCTATCGACTGCCATCGGGGTTAAATTTTCTCTGAGGTTTCCTGGTGGTGCCCCTACAACTTCCCAGGCAGATGTTGCTAGGGATGGTGATAATGATGAAGGGAGCAAGCTTGATACCTCTGAGGCGACCGAGTATGAGAGTACCGTCAACGAATACGACCTTCTTACTTTCAGGCACCTCTATTCCATATATTCTTCAATCATCCTTAGGAAACCTATGAAGGATGAGAGTGCCTTCAATCGATGAGATGGAGAAATCTGTGTTTATGAGCAGATGTTTAAGTTGGGCTTTCATCTTCCTAATCACCCAACCATCACAGCTATACTCTCTTATTTAAATCTTTCCCCTTCTCAATTGTCCCCAAATGCCTGGAGGGCTATGATTGGGGTCATCGTCCCTTAGAGGGATGTTCACTATTCAGACCTTCGAGTTAGAGTTTTTATAGGCTGTTATGTTCCCTCATCTACCAAGAACCAATCCTGCTATTATCACTTCTTAGCTAGGAAATCAGAGAAGAAAATACTCTTGGTTACCCAAACTTTAAATTATAATTGGAAACCTCGGTACTTCTTTATTTTCGGGGCATGGGATTTTGGTTCAGATGAGGCTTATGGAACGTCGGTCCCAAGGACCCCTCTGAGACGGGGGAAGGTATCTCTTGCTACTAAAGCCAACCCTGGTCTTATCCAGGATAACTATAAAAACGTTGAGGACCTTTGCAATCAGGGCAAGAAAGGTCGTCTCATTAAATATGAGCATTTGATGACCCCCTACTACCTATCTCATATAGGTTTAGAGGGTGGTACCTTGGAAGAGATTCGTAAGTCTTAATTTTTCTTACCCAAGTTATACCTCTAATATTTTGTATTTCTGACTGACGAACTCAGAGACTTGTCTTTGTAGAGCGCCCTGCAGGAATATCAGACGAGTTCTGGGAAATGTCTGCTCCTGGCCTTGTCAAGCTCATGGAAAAAAGGGGTGGCAAAAATGTAGCCCCACCTAACACTAAGAAAAGCGTCGGCACATCCAAGGCCGATGCTAATAAAAAGAGTAAGTCCACGATTAACTCGGAGCATCCGACGCTGAGTAAGGCCCAGGCCAAGGATCGTGCCATACCTATTTCTACAGATGATACCCTGACCGCTCATCTATCTCAGCTTAAAATTGGAGATAGCTTGATCAGCCATAGTCTGAAGGCTACCGATGCTATTAGCAGAATAATGATTGAGGAAGACAAGCATTTTCTATGCGCCTTGGATGTCCCTTTGTTGGCCGAGTTCGCTCTTCACAAATCGATTCAGGCATCAATTGTTAGCTCTTCACAAGTGTAACATTGGTTTTTTAGAAATTATAACTCATATGCTCATACTCTGATCTTCTTCTGCAGGGTTTCTTGTCTTTTCATCGCCTTATTGATTGGACTTTGCAGAAGCTTCCCCTTATAGAGAAGGGTAAGGAAGCTGAGAAGGTTGAGGCCTCTCTGAATGCAGAGATTGAAGGTTAAAGGGAGCCATTAAGGAGAAGGATAACAACATGTCTCAACTCAGGAAAGATCACGAAAAAGCTCTGAAGGCCAAGGATGAAGTTATTCAGTCCAAGGTTGATGTTGCAGTTAAGGCTGCTTTGGAAGATTCTACTGAGAAGGCTATCGAAGACTATAAGGTCTCAGATGAATTTATCAGCCTCGGCTTTGAATACCTAGAGAGGGGTATTAAAGTGACTGGCAGGTGGGCATCCATGAAGGAGGGTGAGTTTGGGGCTTTGACTGCCTCAGACTTAGTTCGTCTCGGCTTTGGAGACCCTCGGTTCGCTCAGGCCTTGAAGGAAGTTGAAGAGGCTGATGCTGCTCCAACCGAGACTTCTCCTCTCAAGGTCACTGAGACTGAAGATGCTACTCATTATGATGATAGAGTTGACGTGACAAACATCGACCATGACTAGACGACTGCAGTTACAGAGGCATAAGCCCTTTTTTTATGAAGCTTTTTAATAGTTATAATTTTGATTCCCCCTTTTGTCTATAACTCTTATTCTTATGAACTCTGATGAAGGCTCTTGATACTCTATTTTGTAACTCTGAACCCTTTTTATGATAATCATAAGTAGTTCAACCTCTTCAGATTCTATTGCTTCATATGATGTTTGTTTAAAATTCATTTGTTGGTGTTGCCCTATAATTGCGATGTTTTGCCTCTTATTTCCACCAATCTAATGTTATTTTGAGGCCCGAGGGCACCACATCATGGTGTTTTACCCTCATATTTCACCCAATAGTGATGTTTAAGGTCTGAGATCACCACATTATGATGTTTTATCCTCATATATTACCAAACAATGATGTTAAAGGTCTGAGGTCACCATATTATGATGTTTTACCTCTTAAATTTTCTCCAAACTAATGATGTTTAAGGTCTGAGGCAACCACATTATGATGTTTTACCCTAATATATCACCAAATAATGATGTTAAAGGTCCAAGGTCACCACATTATGATGTTTTACCTCTTAAATTTTCACTAAATTAATGATATTTAAGGTCTGAGGTCACCACATCATGCTGTTTTACCCTCATATTTCACCAAATAATGATGTTTAAGGTCTGAGGTCACCAAATTATGATGTTTCACCTCATATTTTCACTAACTTAATGATGTTTAAGGTCCGAGGTTACCAAATTATGATGTTCCACCTCATATTTTCACCAACTTAATGATGTTCCAAGGTCCGAGGTCACCAAAGTATGATGTTTAACCTCCAATTTTCACCAAATAATGATGTTTAAGGTCTGAGGTCACCAACTTATGATGTTCCACCTCATATTTTCACCAACTTAATGATGTTTTAAGGTCCGAGGTTACCAAATTATGATGTTTTATCTCATATTTTCACCAACTTAATGATGTTAAAGGCCTGAGGTCACCAAATTATGATGTTTCACCTCATATTTTCACCAACTTAATGATGTTAAAGGTCTGAGGTCACAAATTATGATGTTTCACCTCATATTTTCACCAACTTAATGATGTTAAAGGTCTGAGATCACTAAATTATGATGTTTCACCTCATATTTTCACCAACTTAATGATGTTTTATGGTATGAGGTCACAAAATTATGATGTTTTACCTCGTATTTTCACCAACTTAATGATGTTAACACAACGTTGCTACTTTTTATTAACACCTTTGTATAAATGGGTATATGTATTACAAAAAGATAAGAACAACGGTAACATCATATGTAACACTTCTTTAAGTGATCGGCATTCCAAGGGTTGGAAAAAGGTTCTCTTTCAAGATTTTCTAGTTGGTAGGTACCAGACACAGCCTAATCAACTACCCTATAAGGACCATGCCAATTAGGATGGATCTTATTTTCTTTTTTCCACATCTTCTTTAGGACTAGGTCACCCATAGCTATAGGCCTTGACTTCATCCTTTGATTATAGAATCTCGCAGTTCTCTACTGATAGGCTGCCTGTCTTATCTTTGCATCCTCTCTTCTTTCCTAGATCAAATTAAGATCAAGTCTTCTCCCTTCCCCATTCCTTTGAGGGTCATAGGTCTGAACTCTATGATTGGGAAGTCCTACCTCTGATGGGATGACAGCCTCTGAGCCTTGGGCTAATATAAATGGAGTTTCTCCTATTGGTGTCCTCAATGTCATCCTATAGGCCCAAAGCATATCATATACCTATTATATCCATCTTTCTTTGGCCTCCTCCAACCTCTTTTTTATCCCATCGAGGATTGTTCGAATTGTGACCTCAGTCTGACCGTTTGCCTATGGTCGGTTAAGAGAAGAGAAGAACTGCTTGATTCCCACTTTTTCACAGTATTTTTCCAAGGATATGTTCTTGAATTGGGTTTCATTGTCTGAGATGAGGGTATTTGGAAGACCATACCTGCATATGATGTTCTTCCAGATGAACTGGAAGATCTTTTGCTCAGTTATTGTGACCATTGGCTCAACTTCCACCCATTTGGAGAAATATTCAATTGCCACTATTAAGAACTGATAGTTATTGACGGCTCTTAGTAAGGGTACTACCAAATCAATGCCCCATATCGCAAATGGCCAAGGGGAGCTGATTGAAGTCATAGGTTGATGAGGGATGGTGGAGAACCTTTGGCACTTGTCACACTTTTTCACACACGTGACTGTGTCTTTGGCCAAGGTCGGCCACCAGTACCCCTGGGTGATTATCCTCTTAGCCAACGACCTTCCTCCTATATGACTGGAACAAGATCCCTCATGCATATCGTGAAAGATGTGCGAAACCTCTGAAGGGTGGACATATTTGAGGAGAGGGAGCAGGATCCCCTTTTTATAGAGGATATCTCCTAGAATTGAGAATTTAATAGCTCTGAACCTCAGCTTTCTCCTTTCTAACTTAGACTCTGGAAGCTCACCCTCTCTGATGTATCTAACTTCAACTCAGCTTTCTTCCTCTTCGATGGTTGGTTTGAAAAGAATCTCAACTGGCACTGTTCTACTTATGTTTATCCTTGTTGCTGAGGCCAACCTCGCGAGTGAATTAAATCGATTGTTGTCTAGCCGAGGTATCCTCTTCATCTTAATTTCCTTGAAGCTTTCCAGCGTCACTCTCACCCTCTTCAGGTATCTGGTCATCCTTTCATCTTTGGCCTCATACACCCCAGGATTTGGTTCACGACTAACCTTGAGTCAATGTGGACTAAGAGCTGGCCAACATTGAGGGATTTTGCCAAAGAGATACCTATTATCAATGCCTCATACTCTAAATCATTATTGGAAGATTTGAAGTTGAACCTCAGCGCATATTTAATATCTGTTCCATCTGGTGTAGACATTATCAGCCCTGCTCCACTTCTATTTTCACAGGACGACCCATCAACAAAGAGGTTCCAAATCGTTTCATTAGAGGAGAAGCTTCCCTCTGATAGGGTCCCTTGCTTGAAGAGGTATATATCTTACTCATTCTCAACTCCCCTTTGCCAGGCTTTTCTTGACTCAACCTCGTCTGAATCTCAAAAGACGTTTCTGTCTGGTTCATCTACGGCCCTGTGACTCTCCTCAACATCAGCCTCATCCCTGGTAAACTTGGCTACAAAGTCTACAAGTGCATGTCCCTTAATGGCAAGCCTGGGTTGATAAATAATATCATATTCCCCCATCTCGATTGTCCAGGTCATTAACCTTCCTGACTTCTCAAGCTTATAAAGAACCTATCTGAGTGGGGAATTAGTGAGGACGACCATGGAGTGGGTTTGAAAGTATGGCTTCATTCTTCTAAAAGCATGTATCAAATCATAAGCTAACTTTTCTATCTGAGGATACTTCTGCTCAGACCCTTAGAGTGCCTTGCTATTGAAGTAGACTGGACTCTACACTCCATCCTCTTCGCTTACTATCACAGCACGGATGGCTGACTCTAAGATAACTAAGTATATATATAGCCTCTCCCCCTGAATTAGCCGGGATAGTAGTAGGGGAGACTTGAGGTAGGATATTAGCTCTTGAAAAGCAATGTCACATTCGTCATTCCATTTGAAGGCCTTTATCAGAACTTTGAAAAAAGGAAGACACTTATCTGTGGCTCTTGAGACGAACCTGTTGAGTGCAGTAACTCTCCCGATTAGCCTCTGAACGTCTTTTATAGTTATGGGTGTCTTCATTTCTAACAAAGCCTTGAGCTTCTCTAGGTTAGAGTCTATTCACCTTTGGTTGATGATGAATCCTAAGAGCGTTCCTTCTCCTACCCCGAAGACACATTTGGACGGGTTGAGCTTCATTCTGTATTTGTCCATGGTGTCAAAAGTTTTTTCAAGGTTGGCCACATGTGTTTCGACCTTCAGAGTCTTCGTCAGCATGTCGTCCACATAAACTTCCATGGATTTGCCTATCTAATCCTCGAACATCTTATTTACAAGACATTGGTAAGTAGCCTCTTCATTCTTCAGGCCGAAGGGCATGACCTTATAACAATAGGTCCCTTTGTCTATAATGAAAGTTGTCTTCTCTGAGTCTACCGAGTCTATGAAGATCTGGTTATACTCTAAATATGCATCTATGAAGCCCATGAGATCATGTCCTACTGTGGCATCCACCATCTGATCTCTACGAGGTAGGGGAAAATGTCTTTTGGGTAAGACTTGTTTAAATCAGTGAAATCTATACACATCCTCCATTTCCCATCACTCTTGGGTATTATGATAACGTTAGATAACCACTTAGGGTATATGATCTCTCTAATGAACTCAGCCTCTTCCAGCTTTCCCTTGAGTATACTCTTTTTCTCTGCTTGATGGGCTTAACATCTTCTACAATATTGAGTTTATGGCACATAATCTCAGGATTAATACCTGGCATATTCTGCATGGCTCCAAGAAAAAAATACTTTCTTTCTTCTTAATAGCTTTACTAGTTCCTCCTTGACCTCAGGTCTTAGGGCTTTGCCAACTTGGATCGTTTTTTATGGATCGTCCTCATTGAGGATGATGTGTTCTATCTCCTCTGCGACTTCTCCCTTTTTGAGCTTTGTTTCATCCTTAGGATCAAGTGTGTTGATGTTATACGTGGTTGTTGCCTTCTTATGAGCCTCTCTCTCTTCTGCAGAGTTGAAGTAGCATTTATGTGCCGATGTTTGATCACCTTGCACTTCCCCTACTCCATAAGGAGTCAGGAATTTTAGCATTTAGTGGACCATTGAAGGCACGACCTCAAATTCCTTGAGGTCTACTTGTCCTATGATGAGGTTGTAAGATGAGAAGACATTTTCATCCATCACAAAAAAATTTATTTTTCTTATCAAACTCTTAGGCCACTCATCCCCCATTCTAACATCCATCTCATATATACCCAATGGATGAACCTTTTCACTACTGAAGCTAATCAAGGGATGATGATAAGGACAAACCTAGATTTGCTGAGGCCCAGGCTCTTAAACAAGGCCAAAACATAACATCTGCAGAACTACCCCCATCAACGAGGATCCTCTGAACTTCACACCTATGCACCCTTGTGGTGATGACTAAAGGGTAATCATGGGGAGATAAGATACCCTTAAAGTCAAGTCGTGAGAAATCTACCATGAGGGTGTTCATATCTACCTTCTTTCTCTTCTCGCTCTTAACCTCCATAGATGCCAAGTCCATTACCTCGAATTTAGTCACTGCTTTGGCCTCTGCTACATGAGCCTTGCGATATGCTACCTCTGATACATCCCCTGCTAGTTATCCATAGATAGTGTTCACACTGAAAGAGATCATACCAACCCTCTTCACTGGGGCATTGTCATCTTTAGGTGGGAGGTCAGGGTCATCGTCATCATTATCTGAATCATCAGCCCTTCTGAAAGGGACATCTTCCCAACATTTATCATTTATTTTCTTTTTAGGGTCGTCTCTTCCCCCCTTATAAGCTCTACCATCCACATACTTTCTAAGTTTTCCAGACTTCAACATCTTCTCAATCTCGTCCTTCAGGGATAAACACTTATCAGTCAGATGGCCTTGATTTTGATGGAACTCACACCATAGATTCTTATTTCTCTTATGTGGAGGAGCCTTTAGCTTCTTCGGCCATCTCAGGGATCTATCATTCTTTATCTCATTGAGGATATATTCCCAGTTCACAGTTAAAGGAGTGTAGTGTGCAAACTTATCATCTGCAGCCCTCTTCTTTCCATCCTTTTTCCTTTAAAACTTCCCACTGTTACTTCCATTCTCATCCTCATACTTCACAGCCATTGCTTCTTCTGCGTTCATAACCTTTCCAGCTATTTCTAACAGCTCGGCCATAGACATGGGAGGGTCTTTAGCAACCTTCCAAAGTACCTTTCCTTTCTGAAGTCCTCCAGTAAGGGCTGTCATGGCTATGCTCTCTTCATAATCTTCTACCTCTAATTTTTCCTTGTTGAACCTTGCGATGTAGTCTCTGAGGCTTTCATTCTTCCCGTGCTTTACATAAAGCACGTGAGTAGTCTTCTTCTGAGGCCTTACCCCAAAACAGAAGTTATGAATAAACCGGTTGGCCAAACCTTTGATATTTTTAACTGAATTTTTAGAAAGAGAAGTGAACCAGATATGTGCAACCCCAGTCAAAGTGCTTGAGAAAGCTCGACACCTTATCTCATCAGAGATCGAATAAATGTCTGCTGCAGATTGATAAATTTCAATATGATGAACTGGGTTAGTACTATTGTCGTACCTGGGAGACACCATCAAAGGTTTAAATTTGGTAGGGGTTGGGAAGTTAACAATCCTTGCCACAAATGGTGAGCCCTCTGAGAACCCCCTCTGTAATGGGTCTCGACTTTTTATGAGGTTCCCTATCTTCTCTTCCAGCCTTTGGATGGAATCATTCCATGGTCTGGCAATGTCGACTTGACCGAGGTTGTCCCAATCCACTTCTAAAGGGTGAAATGAGGGTTCTCCAGCTGCTATGCAACGTCGGCTGTTGACCCCCCCTGACCATAGTCTCGGCCATGTGGGGGTCGGCTATAATGAGGTCGGTGGCCACCTATGCTTCTTGACCTAGATAACCTCTGCCTCAAATCATTAACTGGGTCAAGCCTTTCAAAGGCCGACCCTCTACTTAAGCGATCAAAAGCAGACCCTCTCTGTCGTGCATCACCATCTCGCCTTTCACACTAACCTTGGCTCTGTTGTATAGGACGTACAGTGTTGTTTGATACTTCATACATCTCCCAAGAGTCTGTCGGGTCATCCTCTGCCTCAATGTCATCATACCTATCCTCAGGGCAAGGGTTTCCTTGCCTCCCCAGGCATAAATGCCTAGGGTCAGCAACATCCCTCCTCCGTTTAGGAGTAGGTTGGTCCTTTCGTTGTGCCTGGGGTGGTCCCTTGGCCTCATACTGTGGCTGAACAGCCGCTGGAGTAATCATCTCCGGTGAGACCTTAGGTGGTCTCTTTATATTTTGGCTTAGCTGGGAAAATTGCTCCTGCATCACTTGCTGAGTTGTAGCCAAAGACTTCAAGTCTGCTGCCATCTCAGCCATCTCGGACTGGGGTGGTGCCTGGATAGAACTGGGTCCTCCAACACCAGATGATGGAGGAGGTGGTGGTAACTCCGATTCCATATGCTTGAGCTTTTGATGAGAGGACTATACAACTTGGAAACCTTAAGGGACCTTTTTCAATGGTGAAACAACTTCACGCGAAGGACGAGGCCTGGTTCACCACTAGAGTCTCCGGTGAGGTTAAGCAGCAAAAGAGGAAAAGATGAATCTTCTCGTTCCCACAGACGACGCCAAAATGATGATGCGGTAAACATCACCACCAGGGTGTTAATAAGCTCAAACTAGCCATAACAATGGCAACACAAGAATAAATGTCTAGTAGAAGGAAGTGAAGAGAAGAGGATGAACACTAATATATAATTGGTTAAGACAATCTGGTCTACGTCCAGTGTGAGTGTGTGAGTAATTTCACTAAATGAAGTCACTAATGGCCATAGATACAAAATCTTAATCTTTCTCTCTCTTCTATGTAAACAAATAGAGTTTTAGCTAGGGTTGTAATTATCCATCCCTTTACAAGGTAGAGGAAGACCTCTATATATAGTGCTTGGTGGGTGTAATATAGCCCCCAAGCATGAAATGAGCATGTGTATGAGGATCAAACAAGTATCCTGATGACACCTGGCAAATATTATGTAGATAATGATGACCGCAATATTCCCTCACGTGAGGGGAATGATTCGGTTATAACTGATTTCCCACGTGTTCCAAACCTTACACGTGCTTGCATATGCTCGAACTTGTGTCCCTGACTGATGTAACCTCGTCCTGGACAAGTACGAGGTTGGTGAAGTTCGATAGTGTTGCTTTGCCTTGTCAATATCCATGATGACCTCCTTCGGGAAGACTGGCCGAGGTTGGGCACATAGGTGAGATGTAACGTCGGCGCAAGCAGTGTGGGATGTTGACGATAACCTATCCCCATAAGGTGCTGCTGACCTCGGCTGCTGCAGAGCCGAGGTTGGACAAAAGAGAGCCGACCTTGAAGAATACGACCTTTTTGATGGCAGTTGTGAGCTCCCTGTCAACTCAGCTGTGTTACAGGCCGAGGTTAGTGACTCTGAGTACGAGGGTGCACTTTGGGCATATCAGTACTTTAAACCTTTCAAAAAATAACGCACGTTTTTTTTCCTTCAAAGGAATGTTTTGATGAAAACATAACTACCTTTATGCATAACTTACAAGTACCAAACAAATTTACTTACATAATTTCTTTAACCCACTTAAGAATTTCGGTTGCGTTGTTCCCAGACAAACGAAAATGACTCTTTAAATTATGAAAAATAATCATTGCATATAATATCGAGTGATCTTCATCGCAATCTTTATACAACGGTCTAGACACATCGACTTTCAATCGTTTAAATTTTTGGTCTCCTAGTAGTTCAGTATCAAATTGTTCATTGTGTGCATTATATGTCTCCATAGGTTGGTGATTTTGGTCATGGAGGACTCCATAAGCTTCGTTAATTAGGTTGGTCATTGGACGATGTGTTGTCGAATCATTTACCACTTCCACTCGTTGGTGTTCTATTATGCTGTCGGATACCAATAATTCTTCAGGAACATAAGGCATATGTTTTTCACCATGGTATGTCCATTTGTTATTATCTTGACAAATTTCCCACTTTTTAAAATGTAATTCAACATCTTCTAAATATTTATATTTTTTGTTGATACAATGCGTGCATGGACACGGAATATTCTCACTTTTAAGGGTTCTTAAAAGAGTAGCTAATAAATTATTGAATGCCTTTAACATAACTATTAGTTATTCGGTCAGTCTCCCCCATCCACTCTTTGTATTGTGGAAAATCCATTTAATAATCTTCAAATTGCAATATTGTGTTAACATGATAAAATAAATATCATGTTGCATAAATATCATTTTGCATAACTTTGTTAACAGGATAATCTTTAAATGGAGGGAATATTATTTGTAAATCAAAGTAAAAAACTAATATAGTGTCAATAACGCACCAATCAATCAAACTATGCAATAACTTAAATACAAGAACACACCAATCAACGATACTACACAACCATTTGAACTCAAATTAAATTAATTTGTCTAGTGATATTATTACAACATAAGAAAATATTACTTCCATCAAACGATAAAGTGGCAAAATGATAAAATAGTTTAAATAAGTTTCAACCCATCCCTTCTCCACTATCGACGTGCACATGCACATCCTCAAAACCAGCATTTATTTCATCAACCATGATCTGACACTCACCCTACTACAAAGTATGACTATGTAATAAAGTTCCTACTTGAGTGGAGATGAGCGTGCACACCCCACCGATATTTTTACCGCTCAGGTCCATCATATAGTATTTCTCACCATAGTAACTGTGGGTTGTTGACAATGATCCAAAACCTGTGACATGATAAGACACTGAGAAGGGGAATGTTAAAGGAGGAACCAACATCTGTGAGGGGAATGGAGAAGGAGGAATCGGCATCTGTGAGGGGAATGGAGAAGGAGGAAAATTTTGAGGATGTAAAGGGAAATCGGGATGCATTGGGGTCTGTAGGGGCATACGACCAGTTAAAAGGGACAAAATTTGTGCAAGTTTCTCATTCAAATATCCTAATTCATTTTGAAGCCCCATTACATCACCTTTGGTCCTAGAATGACGTTCATTATTAGACGAGAAACACTTATTAATAGAAGAAAGCTTGTCTATAAGAGGTGCGACGTGTTTGGATTTTGTTATTGACATATACGACCCTAAACCTCTCGTCCTCCATCCATGGTCCTTCTCGAAGGTCTGTGCGATGGCATCATTGTCAAGGTAGTCGAACGGGCTTGTAGATGACTGACTACTCATAGACTCTATTAATTCTAGTGCCTTAGCCAAGTGAGGATGGATTATCTTTTTCTCGTCTTGCATGCACGTACAAGTTGGCCCGATTCAGTATCTTTCCTTTATTTGGGCTGCCTTTTGTCTTGCTCGACCACTGATTCTTAAAATCTTCATAAGATTTCGAGCCGCAGCATTTTCGAGTCCATCACCTCATTTTATAAAAAATCAACCCATTGATCGACTGACATCTCAACATTCGAAAGGACTTTGTCTTTGAGTGACAAAATGTCGGAGCTCAATGCTACCTTATAGAAATGTTTTTACCTAAGGTTTCTCCGATATATTCGGAGTTGTTCATCAACCTGAGAAATAACCTTATTTTTTTGAGTTTGTGAAAAATGAAAACTGTTTGTTGAATTTCTCGTAAATATCATCTTTAAGAGCTTTATCTATGAGGTTCCAATTATCATCTCCTCCCACTCCCACATTCATTTTTGCTAAGGACAAACACTGGGCTTTAAACTGTTGAACATTATTCTTATCCCCTGTGGTGTTATTCCCAATAGAGAGAACCCAATGGGCTTCTTCTCAACTCACCCGACAGTTTCAGGAGCATTGGGTATGATCTGTTGGATTAATGAGAGTACTTTTCCTACTGTAACTCGGAGTAATGGAGCGAATCATTGGTGGAGGTGAGTATTTATCACCAATTTGTGAAGATAATTCTCCTTAGGGTGGTGACAGCTCGTCGGTTGGAACGTTGTGTCCATTATCGCTCCACATTATCTACAAAAATAATAAAAGTTTAATTTAGGGTATTTTACAATTTAGGGCAATATACAACTAGCTTAGTTTGATTTAGGTTAGTTCGATCTTCCTAATATATACAATGTGTGTGTATACCTACTTTTTTATCTATTTAATGTTTACCCAAGAAATTATATATACCTACTTTTCCATTTTTTTTTTAAAAATTGTCTCTTACAAACATACAGAGAGAGTATACCATACACATATACATACAGAGTATACACACATACATACACAATCCACACACATATATTGTATACACACACACTTATGGGTATATACACATATACACACATGTATACACATAATACACACACTAATGTATATACACATATATACACACACCAATACATAGAAATACACATACACACTGAAATACACATATATATTCAAATGCACAAATACCTGAATACAAAAAATTAGGGTTTAAGGGTTACCTTTGAGATTGATATTGAAATGTTAGGGTTTGGAAATCGTCGAAATCACCGGAGACAGGGAAAGTTAAAGGGTTTGAAATTTTTTGAGGGAAATATGAAAATTGGTTTTGGGTTATTATTATACAGACACTGGTCACGGCTTTGAGCCATGACCATATGCCATGACCCCTTTAAAATTAAACATGTTAGCTTGGAAAAAGAACGTCGTCACGACCCAAAGTCGTGACTCCTAAATTGGGATAGTCATGGCCCAAAGCCGTGATAAGGACAATGTGTATTTTGTTTTGTGGTGACGGACGTAGATTGTGACCACATCCATGACCAACTTGGAGGGAACTTTGGAGAAAATTTGTTACCATAATGGTCACCCATGTGTCACGGCTATGGTCCATGACCTATAATGTCCATGACCAAAGTCTGTGACTACCTTCAAGAGGATCCATGACCATACTGGGTCATGGACTTGCCAGGGCAATGTTTGATATGGTCACGAGTTTCGATCGTGACCAACTGGTCATGGATCTGGGCTATGACCCCCAAGTCGTGACCATGTGTAGGATTTGGTGTAGTGGATCAGACCTAAGTCGTTAGAAGTTTCGTTCAAACATCATTTCAATGAGTTCGACCCCTCGTTTAAACATCCTCTAATTTCCTTGGTCCAAACTTCGTGCCTTAAAAATTCTAGTTCGGTGAGCACAGAGGCCAAAAATTTACCCAAATTTAGCTTATGGTCCACCTCAATAAGTCCTAAGCCCAATTGGTCATACCAAATCATAAAATCTTACAAGTACGATAAAATTACGGGTGCGGGGGTTACATTTTTCCCTCTTTATGGAATTTCGTCCTCGAAATTGTTAATCCATCGATTCTACAAACTTCTGGGATTATCAATCCTTACTCTAGGCCATAGGGATATTTTAAGGATATGTCATCGAAGTCCTCAATCACAAAAAGTAATGATACACCCCTCTAATAGGGACTGTCACTATAGAATTCTAATGCTCACTAATAGGGATAGCCATTATGCTATACATAAGAGTCCTTGAGTCCCCACTTATTCAATGATCAAGTTCAATCAATTCCTAAGGCATCTTTGTTAACACCCAAGCATACCGACGCCTCTATTGGGGTAGCACTATTTAAGGGTTGACACTCACGCAAGCGTAAACTGCATGTAATTGACCACCTAATTAATTATAGTAATTGTTTCAATTCTTGGGACTACTTATGTTGAGTCTCCTCAAAATTTTGAGTCTTCTTGACTAAGAAAATTCACTTAGACTTGATACTAATTTAACATCGTAAACCCCTCACATCAGAGAGACATGATACTAAGTTCCAAATTATGCGTACAACCAACACCATCCCATAGGACCCTTCTATGAACCTGGGTCACTCAAGGTGTACTACTAGGGATCTCTCACCTAGGCGTTAAATCAATTCCCCCATCATGGAAAATAACACTTAGCGCTATGTTTCCTCGAGTTCTAACACTATACGATGTCCTTAAGTTATCATCATGCTCTTTACAACTAGAGACACTGACTGCCATGTCGACCAATCATAAGATCGCTCATTCTAAGGAGAATGGATACTATGGGCAAACTATGTGTCTTGAAGTGCATGCACCCTTCCACAAAACTTTGTGCAATAGTAAGGATGTTATTGAACCGCTGTGACCATACCGGGTCCAATCGCACTCTACTCAGCCAAATCGCATCATATCATAACATGGTATATACGTAGACTACCATAATAGTGGGAACACATAGAATAAGAAAAAATGATCAATCATTCTGAGAAGATCCCATCTACACGCAATGGACAATGGTTTACAAAAAATGGATCTACGCCATAAGATTCAAATTCTACGACTCCTCACAAACATTCGCACTAGGTACTAACCTAGCTCGGGTTACGAAATGTGATGAATTGGATCATAACCCATCCATTTCCAAAAGCCAAAAGTAACATACAAACCTATGGGGAAAGGCTTCCCCTCTTAGGGGTAAGGCTTACCCTTTACCTCCTTGACGTATATGAACCTCTCTAGTTGGCGAATGCCCAACGCCTTTGTCAATGCTGACCTTATCAACCTCTCTAGAGACATCGTGACCAACCTAATACACCCAGGTCATTATCGGTATTATCATACCATGACCGTGTCCCAAACATCTCCGTAGGAAGTATCCCCTTAAGCGAAACCTTCATCTTATTATAACCTCTAACTACATAAGGTTGTCACTGAGCTTATCTCTAGGTTCTACCCAAACTAAACTTACGTGATAGCCACACCAACCGCCATTAACATTTTAAGAGTAGTAAGTACCACACAAGTCTATATCTCCTAACCCGTATAGTTTTGGAAACACATGCCAAGAACTAGTCCTTTCCTTGCTAAGGATATTCTAAATTCTACTTTCGACAGATGCCAACCCATAATCATATTACAATATCCCTCCTAGGGTGCTATTTTCAAGTCTCTAACATAACATCATCAATTTGAGTCCCGAATGCATTTCCTAGTACTCCTCAAAATCAAATATGTCACTTCCTACACTAGTCACCGCATGACACTCAAGCATCACGTCCAATCACAATGCAAGCTCTCAATATCTCTTAGAAGGTTAAATCACCCATCTGTGCCAATTCGGATGATAATATCTGACACATACACTATTCGACTATTTTAAACTTTGACTAATAACCTGAGATTATCACATGACCCTCAATACTAATATCATTAGGGCACTCGTACTGCATAACACCGAACTTAACTGGTTCCCTATGGACACTAATCATATGACAACATAATTTTTATCAAAGACCTAACAAGATTTCTTCGCTTATAATCCTCTCATTGTTGGTATACTCTACACATTTTTCAAAGTTGCATCATATTCTATAAACCCCTGTCATAGAAGACTATGTCGGGTTCACTCCTACATTACTTCAACTCATCACTGTTACACACGTAACACACTTACTACCAATGGCCCGTAACTCTCATTATAACTTACGAGATATAACTTTCCATCGACAAATTACCAAAGAACTTAACTGTAATGATAGTATCCTATTAACTACGGTTGAGTGCACATCCTCAAGTGATGACCAACATGGTTCTATATGCTTACCAAATTATCAAGTGATTACGATATGATACTATCCCAAGGATCGAGTTAGCCTCATCACATCATCGGCATTAACTACCTGTAAGTACCACATCCAAGAACTTATTATATACTTATCACAAACCAACATTGCCTAGGCATGATACTCTAGCACTTAAAATCCATGTTTGAAACCAGCATTTGACATCCCCAATTCAGTGGACATCATGTAGCTTTATTAACATCTTATTAGACCCTCACACACAAGCATCTCACACTAAACACCGCGGTGTCACAATTAGTGGCTCTCATTGGTACTTGTAAATAACTAACATATTTAAATCAGAATCGCGTAAGAGATTAATGACACTAAATTGGTCGCATGGCACTTGGAAATGAATTACCATCGTGCTAATCTCATTGACTCCACCGTTGAGAACACGAACTAAAACCATCACCAATCTAGCATGACTGACCCAAAACCAACATCAACATCAAAAGATCGACTACCAAACTCACCACATCACTCTTGAGAGGAACCTTGAACCAAGAGATTTGATACTATTTGTAACTAACGTGACTTAAAATATGTCTCTAACGCGTGTAAAAACGGTTTAAGTGTAAATCGATCGCTCAAGTAATAATTCGATAAATCGGGTATCGAACACAGGGACTAAGACGATCTCTCGTAATGAATAGTAAGGAAGATGACTAACCCTAATGATCGACTCACAAAGATAAATAGAAAAGATGATATGGTTGTTAACAACTTATCCTACTTCTAATGAAAGAAATATAATTCCTAAGTAATTTAACTATTCATGCAATGACTAGAGACTAAGTGAGTGAACTTGTATGAGAAAAATGAGACTGCGATACACTCCCTCGAACCTTGGGCAACTACATCGAATATAAAATCTAGAAAAAACTTAACATCTGATTGAAATGAAAACTTTAACTTCTTCCAATAATTATATATGGGGATTTAACCCTCACAATACATAATCAAGAATAAAAGTAAAGTGCGAGACAAGATTGTCAATCCATGTGTCGCATTCTTAAACGCTCCGGTACCTATGAAAAATGGAGTTAAAAGTCCTACGACATTAGCATCAACAAAATATCAAATTTCAATTATTTATTTAATTTCTGAATAAATTTTATACCCATGCATAATATGTTAGGTTGGGTTCATGTACCCTAACCCACTAGGAACTTAGACGTACATGATAAAATGAATATTAACATGAATTTTACGTTGTATGAATTCATCATCATTAAATTAGGTCTAAGAATGAAAGAGAACAATATATATCAAGATAAATACTCAAAAACATGCAAAATAACTCAATAAATTAAGAACAAGATGAGAAAGAAAACTTTATTAAGAAATTACTTGAATTCAATTCAAAAGTAATGCAACTTGATGAAGAAATAAATTGCCTAGGGTTTTTGTCTCCTTCTTTCTCTCTAAGCTAGGTTAAAACTAATGTAAACTATGTGTAATATCAAACTTTAACTCATTGAAATCATTTTTGTAAGAGTCCTAAACCCCTACAACTCTAAGGGAAAAATTCAGAATAAAATAAAAATTCGTGCTCAGGGAAACTGAATCGCTTCCCTTTGGAATCCGAACCGATTCGCATGTCAAACTTTCTCAATTTCCTCTTTTTCCCCTGGATTATTTTCTCGACTTCGAACGCATATAACTTCTTCACCATAATTGAGGTGTCATTTCTTCCAGTGTTCTTGTGGATTCAAGATTTTCAACTTTCCAGTTGGCTCCACCTCCAAACTACGGATACAAAATTACTAAAATGCCCTACAACTTTCTTTCCTTTGTTTCTTTCACTGTTTCGATTTCTCTCCCGCATTCACTTGCACGGAATACTTATAAAACACTTGAGAAGTACAAAAAACAAGAAATACTTGTTGGAAATGGTTCGTAGCATGAATTCGAGATAGATCCAATCTATTTACACTACACAAGGTAATAAAAATGCCTAAATGATGGAGATAAATATGAAAAAATTTACTCTAAATCAGTAACGCCCCGAACCGGATTGATGGGTTACCCGTGGTCCACCCGGTCTGACCCGACCATTAGGTGTGAAGTGTAATGAGACAACCTATTTAATGTTAAAACTCTAGTTTTGTTTAATTTAACGTTTCACTTATTTAGCATGCGATTCCAATTTAAATTAATCTACGTCAGGGACCCGTGGGAAGCATCACCAGAATCTGAACATACAAAGCTACTAACACAAAATAAAAAGGTTACTTACCTATGCAATTCTCTCAAGATACTTAACCGCACGCAACCTTCCGTAGCAAAGATGAAGGAATGAACCAAATGCCCAGTGGAAAAATACAATGATGCAATATAGAATAGAATGGTAGAAATGAGAGTCTAACACGTTACATTTACATGCACATGAAACTTACTTATATATATATATATACACACATTTTAATGCATGAAATCATTTTTATTCCAAAAACGTTACTTGTCTCGATTAATTCACCTTAATCTTGTAATTGGACTTCCTTTTTCTTGACATTGATTTCTTGATTTAATAAACCCTGTTAAATACCTTTAACAACTACCCTTTAATTAAGGAAAGCATTTCTATCACTGAAATTACCATTTTTCTCATACCAATTTTACCTTAGTATTTTTATTGAGAATCACCTTTCACCACACACAAACACCGTGTTAGAAAATATTTATTTTTACGTGAAATCCCTTCATAAACACACTCTTGTGTTAATTATGGGTTAAACCTCATTAGATTTCTTAATTACCCATTTAGTCACCTCACTTCACCATTTCTTTTTCTTCATGGACTTTAATCAATTTTCTTGCATTACATGTTCATGTTGTCCTTTACCAGGACATTTATTTATTCATTCAAGTTAGGTTATCTATTCTCATTTTCATCCCACAAAAAATTTCTTGACATGTTTGACTTGTTATTATATTTTCCTCATAATCTTCCAATATTCACATACTTTAATGAGCTCCACACTGCTAGCTATGCTACCATATGCTCAGAGGGGTTCCGGGCCCTCCTTAATTATCCCAGTGTCATCCAAGTCCATATTAACGTTCTTTAAGATTTTTCAAATGACTACAGTACCACACTTTCCTTTACCGATCGAAGCCAAAGCCCTGGTTTTCATCCTAACTTGTATTACACTTTAAATATTATCATTTTTTGTTCTTTATACTATTACATTGATTTTATCCCAAAAATAACTTTAATTTAGGACCATTTTGTGTAACACCCTTTCCAATATTTTTATTTCATAAAAATATTTCACTTTACGTAAAATTTTCATTTTACCCATTTGTTTCCAAACTTATCCTTTTCTCCATTTTCACAAGTGTTATTGTCCAAAAATATTGTTAAGTTACACACACTAACTTCTTAAATATTTTTAACTTCTTAACACTTATTTAACACTTTTGAGTAGCATACACCACTAGTTGGAAATCTCTTTATTTCTTTACTTTTTTACGAAGAAAACTCCATTCTTTTACCCTGTGGAGACTATTTCACAGGAAAATGCCATTTTCCCTTTTATTTTAACATGTAGTCTTAATTATCCATCTATCACATTTTCCACCCCCTTAGCAGATTTTAAAGACTAAAATTTTTATTTTATTTATTTCATGTTTAAACCCATTAGAACACTCATTAAACTTTCTTATATGTTCATCATCAAAATACTATAAGTTTATTTACATGAGAATATGAGTTTTAAGTCTAAAAATCCTATTAAATGGGTCTAACATATAACTTGTTCTAGAAATTTCATAATGTTTGCACAAACATACTTTTCAAGAAAAAAGACTTTTTTGTTTTTTCAAAATTTGAATAAGTGTCCATTTTTACAAAAAATCCCATTTTTTCATAAGAAAACTTAAAAAAATTTGTTTATAAAATATCTTTAACAAGATAAATATTCCCTCAACATTTTTATTCCGTAAACATGTTTAAACACAAAGTTTCCTTGAAATATATCATTTTGCCAAATATTATTGGACCATTTGTAAGACCATATTCATACATCATAATAAATATCCTTCTAAAATCATATATGCATCATACACTTGAGAGTGCACACACGATCTCAATGTAATAACATATTTAATTAAATGTCTCAAACACAAATCCAGTTTTATCTTTTATCCTAAGACATTAATCTAGGTAATAAAGCAGATAAGTAAAGCATGGAATCACACAAGATGTTAGGAAAAATCCCTGTTTAGGGCAAAACCTTTTTCAACACTTTATAAAGTCTTACAAGACAACCCACTTACAAAACTTCTAAAGAACAACACTCGATCCGGACCAGTCTGTGACAACCCGCCTACTAAAATAATAGGTGGCCAGCCCAATACTCCAATAATTACAGGAATCATAGATGGTCCATTCTTAGCATCACTGTCGATTAAAATAATAGTATGAGATAACCACCAATCATTTTAGAAAACGGATTGTCATATACAAAAAATTTAAAAGTAAAAGAGAAACACTTAGACAATCCCATTTGTAAAAACGGTGGGTATCAAAAATCGATGAATAAAGTATGACAATACAATAAATAATCACCGAATAAGCTGTCGGTGCACAGACCAATACAAATAATACATTAAGTATTACAATCAATATTTACAATATAATAAATGAGTGCAATACCTTGGGCAAACACGCCCGAATAAAAGTACTGAACATAACTAGAGTACAATAGAGGGGAGCGTCTACTACAAGTATCCTACAACATCCGCAATATGCCGTAGCTCCAAGACAACTGGAAATGGAAATGTAAACACGGGTGTCCATGCGGATAGCACCTGTAACGACAAAGAATATGCAGAAACAAGGAAATATAGAAACCGGTCAGGGCCGGGTTTGATATGATTACCATGTGACTAAAATGCATGGCAGGTAAGTGCGTAAATCTCTCGCAGATAACAATAATATTCCTTACCTCTCGATCTAGCAGCAACCTAACGCAATATCGTGAGATGTTCTAGTTAACCCTAAGTACTAAGGGCTAACTTTTCCCCATTCTCAAAACTATGCCCTATTCGTGCGTGGGGTGTCTCGCAAAGCGAAATCCAAACAAGGAACCCCCCCAATACACTACTACTTAGGCAAGGTTGATCGTCGAGATCCATTAGACCCTAAGCACGAAAATAAGAAATAAGTAAATGTGTGTGCATAAGTGTGGGAGGTCACAACTACAGCTACTCAAGAAAATAAAAACATAAACCCATCCATCATCTAACGGCACAATTCCTAATTCTTTATTTAGGAATATACATATATGGTAAATTCATTTTATCAAATGTTTACCAATAAATCTCATTTCAAAACCTTCTTTACCGAATTTTATTTCCTTTCTTCTATCCAGGAAAAATAAATAATTTAAAGCAAGTTTTATTATCATAAAAATGCTTTACTTTCATATTATATCATCCATTTTCCTTCTTCCATCCGGAAAATGTATTTAACATCCCATTTCCCTTCTTATATCCGGGAAATGTAAATTAAAGCCATTTTATTATCATAAAATGCTTTAATAACCAATAATGTCCCACATTATTGAATCATAGTCATATATATATATATATATATATATAACGCAATCTAAGACCGCCCGTCCGGGTTTCCCCACTGTGCGCGCCCCTAAATGGCTATCATCTTCCAGGGCCTCCAAGACAACCTGGGATCCTATCGAAACGTCGGGAAGCGACCATGTGCCTGCGGGATAGTCAAGACCACACCCGGAATCTCCTAACCAGCGCAGAAAAAATATATAACAAACGCTCACATGGCCTGGGGACTATATCCACCCTGCATCATTAGCCATGGGGCTTCACCACAACGCGCGCGACTTCCCTTATGATAGCGATTTAGAGAGGTGTGTATCCATAAATTATCATTTATGAAAAACATTACTTTTTCCATTTTTGAAAACTCATATTTTACATTTCCAAAAATCATTCACTTAGCCATTAAGCACCAAGTTTTAGAAGGTGCATTATATTCTTATTAAGTCATATTTTATTAATGACCTAAGACCCCAAAGTGCCACTAACCTCAAAATAGCCTCAAATAGTTTATATAATTCATAACCCTCAAAGTGAGTCTCTATAATGGAGTGTCTCTCAAAAGCTCAACCTTAATATTTTAAACTTCAAATATATCTTTAGGTTAACCTCCTATATCAATTGGACATTAACCTATTCCAAACTAGTCCTCGGGTAAACCTAAATCTCCATTCTTAGCCTAGGACATTTGTCTACCCAATACCACCCTCTAGGACTCCCCATTACTTCCCAAAGGAAGGTTCCTAAGCCTCGAACCTAAAAGAAAAGGGCTAAAACAAAATTAGAGAAACCTCACCTTTTCAGAAGAGGTCGATCGATCGACCTCTGGCCGTCGATCGATCGAAGGCTTCGATCGATCGATCCTCCAGGTTCGATCGATCGATCCTGGCGGACAGCTTCTTCTCCGAGAAGCTGTTTCGGCCATTAACGAGCCATCCAAGCTTCTACCCGCTATTTCACCCAACCACAACAACAAATACTACTATAAAATCATTCCTACATATCAAATGACTAATTATTTCTCTTCAAATCAGATTAAAACACAAGATTTAGGATTAAACACCCAAAATCACCCAAAACCCATTTATGGTTAAAACCTCCCAAAACTTAACTACACATGCAGATTTATCACATTAAATCAATATCTAGCAAGTAAGAAACTTGCCTCGAGGTTCGTAGTCTCTGAACACCTCCGGTAGCGACGGATTCCGACCCAACTCTTCCATCTCTCTCTTTCTCTCTACTTTCTCTTCTCTCTCTCTCTCTCTCTCTCTCTCTCTCTCTCTCCTTTGGCTTCTCTCACACAAATGAAGAAAAAGAAAGGGGGGTGGGGGATTTATAAGGGTCAAAATATAAACCCCCACTCCTAATTGCTAATACACCACTAAAATGACTCGTAGCCACTTAATTGAGTCATAACCCCCTTAAAATGCCTAAATCTCAAAAATTACAACTGGGCACTTATTTCGACTATCTTGACTATTCTAAAAACAACCGCACCCCCTATTTTGGCATTCGGGAAAGTGTGAACTATTTTTACGTTCTAATTCCATTTTTAATTCATTAATTATACCCAAATTTAACTATAGGTCATAACCGTCGTTTTACATATAACGACGCAAAATACACAATATAACACTATTTACCTTCTCATAACGGTAAATAGTCAAAACATAGTAAATATTATCCCTAAGTCTCACGGGAAATAATATTTACTCCAACATTCCTATTTTATAAAATTAGCCCATCAGGCAAAATAGCATAAAATAGTCACTCGAAAACCTGGGTTGTTACACAGTCGAGAGGCGATAGTCCACCCTCGGTATCCACCGATAAACCTTTTTTTCCTTCACCAGTGATCCCACGAGTCACAAGGTCAACAATAGAGTGTGAACTCCATAAGGTATATCAAGTATGGAACTTTTAGGGTGTCAAATGGATTCACAAATATATTGGAGAGGATGATTTTGTGAATAAAAAGTGTTTAGAAACACAAAAAGATGAGAACTTTGTAGCGGATATGTTGGTTACATTTTTGCAAAAGCTCTCTTAAAAATATCTTTGAAATAGGTATTCATAAGATGACAAAACATCCGAGGCAACAAAATTCATTTGAATGGAAATAAAAGTCCTTCAAACGAGAATAACATCTCGTTAGAACAAAAATATCGTTTGTTAAACGATAATACCAAACTCGTTTGAACGAGCTTTTAATGAATTCTAGCAGAAGGCCGTTGTTGGATGTTTGTTCGATATATTAATCTAGTGAGCCTTCTAACGACAACCCCAAGTCATTATAATGAGAAAGAGATCTCGTATAAATAATGTAAAAAGTAAAAAAATGATTTAAAAACCATTTAAAAATTAACCAGTCTCGATTTTGAATAAAATCATCACCCGAATATAATTATAAATAAATTTAAACTCCTAAAATATGTTAAACCTTCTAAAAGCATAGCCTTGGAGATGTTGGAGGTTCGGTTCATCATGCTGGCGCGTTTCACTTTGTAACGAGGTATGGGATACAAAAGTAAGCCGAATCTATAAGCAAATTGGCCTGGCACTTCTGAGTTGGCCTGACACTTCTATTTTTATAGCTCATATGAAGCGAAGCCTTAATGCTCATAAATTGGCCAGACACTTCTATTTTTATGTAACTTTAATCTTCTTGTCTCTTTTCATTGCAAATGAGGGCTTTTATGCAACCCCTTTCCATTGCTCAATAAAAATAAAGTTTTCAGAATTTTTTTTAAATCCGGGCAATGGCTCTTATAAGCATATGTTTTTATCTCGTTTTTACATTTGTTCCGCTTTAAAACACGATTGAGATGAAAACATTATAATCGACATGTGACAGGTAAGTGCAATGTTCAACTAAGCTCGTGCTTGTGTGCATTAAAGGAGACTAGGAGTCAAACATGTAGTAAATAATCATTAGTTCACAACGAAATGACGTGGATATGGAATGAACCGGTGATCCGGACACATTAAATGTTCATCCATATATGGTAAAAAAAATTATGAAACTCTTTTTGAATTTTTCAAATTTTTCTTAAAGTAAAAAATCTTTTGTATATTTTTTAAAAATTTTAGAAAAAAAAAACTCTTTTGAATTTTTCTAAAAAAATATCAAAATGAAGAAGATAAATACAACGCTAACACAATTATAATACACTCTAGTCATTATGAATAAGAGATATAAGCATGGGCAACATCCTAAACTATTTAAAATATCCGAACTCAGTCTATAGTGCAAATTCCAATGATTTCCTAAGATCCTCAAATTGAAGTGTATCTAAAGATTTCTTGAATATATCGATTAACAAAAGATCAATGCTCATAAAGCTCATGGACATGACCTTATCCTCAACTAGGTCTCGAATAAAGTGCTCGCGTATGCTAATGTGCTTTGTGCACGAATGTTGGACCGAATTACGGGTAATATGGATTACACTCTTATTATCATAAGAAATGGTCATCGTGCCTTGTGAAATATCATAATCCTCTAACATTTTCTTCATCCATAAGAGTTTCATGAAATAACTCCTAGCAAAAGTATACTCAGTCTCTACCGTGGACAAATAGATGGAGTTTTACTTTTTCTAAACCATAAGATAAGATCACTCCAAAATAAAAACACCCACCCGAGGCGCTCCTATACCCATCAACATCCTCGCCCTAATTGGCATCCTAATATGCGGAAAAATGATCATCGATATCAAAGGAATACCAAATACCATATGAAAGAGTTCCACTCATGTATTTGATGATACATTTAAGATCGAGTAATTGAGACTCTTTCAGGGACGCCTGGTATTGTGGATAGACTCTAACGCCGAAGGAAATATCGAAACGACTAGCGATCAAGTAAAGATGACTACCTATCATACTCCAATAATGGGTCTGCTCGATATCCTTTCCTAAAGTTCTTTGTTAATCTTAGTTGATGTACTCATAAGGGTGCATGAGTGCTTAGTGAAGTATAAACCAAAATTCTTCACAAGGTACCTTGCGTATTTGGATTGAGATATGAACATCCCATCCTCAAGCCGCCGAACCTAACAACCTAGGAAGAACGTAAGATCACCTACCATGCTCATATCAAACTCACTCTTCATCTCCTTCTAAAAGTTGTGAGCATAGCGGGAGAATGTGGATACAAAGACTATGTCATCCACATAGTCTTGGGCAACCAAAATATCACTACTCTCTCTCCTCACAAACAACGTCTTATTCACTCCCCCTCTCTTAAATATATGAGCTAAGAGATCAGAAGTTAGCCTTTTATAATAAGCACAGGGTGCTTACTTCAAACCATAAAATGCCTTCTTAAAATAGTAGGCGTGTCTTGGGTATTTAGGTTCTTTAAACACTTTTGGTTGTTCCACGTAAAACTCCTCCTATAGAATTCCATTTGGAAAGGCAGTTTTGACATGCATCTGATAGAACATGAAGCGCAGATGACATGCTATGGCGAGTAGTAAGAGGACAGACTCAAGCCTCGTAACATAAGCGAATGTCTCCTAAAAGTCTATACCCTAGATCTGTGTGTAACATTGAGAGACCAACCTAGACTTATTGAGATTATGGTACCTTTCTCATCCATCTTATTCTTGTAAATCCACTTGGTACCAAGCACATTTGTCTCGTTAGGTCGGGGGACCAACTCCTCGAAATTGTTCTTGCAAAACTGAATCAACTTTTCTTACATGGCAGATATAAATTGCTCGTCCTTAAGTTCTTCTTTCACATTCTTGGGATCAAATAAAGATGTGTATCACAAATAGCTAACAACATTTTTGAGTTGAGCACGAGTATTGACACCTAATGTAGGATACCAAGTATAGAAGATGGGTTATGAATCTTTCAAACCCAAGACGGTGTCTCACCTAAATCAGGAATGGGTCCACTGTTGTAGCATGAGGAAGGATTTGATCATCTACAAGGTGTGAATCATCCTCACACTTGGGGCTAGGAGCAAAAAACTTTAGTGGCTCTTCATTTCTAATCGTGACATTTATCGACTCCATAGCCTTAGAGCTTACAAGGTTAAAAACCTGATAAGCCCTACTTATTGATGAATATACTAAAAATATCTCCTCGTCACTTCGGGTGTCAAACTTTTTGAATTAATCTTTATCTCGCAAGATGTAGCAAGTACTCCCAAAGACAAGAAAATACGATAGGTTGGGCTCTTTCCCTTGTGCGGACGAAGATATACCCTACTTATCGTATGGCATGCGGTTCTCGTTACCTCTGCCTAAAAACGTCTAAGCACGTTTCTCCTAATAAGCATGGATTTATCCATTTCTTGTATCGTTCGGTTCTTCCTCTCAGTAATCCTATTTTGTTGAGGAGTATGAATCGTCAAAAACTTGTATTTGATGCTGACTCCATCACAATAGCTATCCACTTTGGATTCTTTAAATTCAGTGCCATTGTTACTATGCATTCGATTAATAGTGACACCATGTTTATTTTAAAGGAAACATAACTTAGTTGTAAGGAACTCAACTTCAACAGAGTTTTCACTCAGAAATCTTACGATACAGTATCAATAAAAGTCATCGACCATCACGAGAATGTATCTCTTTCCACCTAAACTCTTTGAGAGAGTAGGACCCATAAGATCCATGTGAATTAACTCCAAAACTCAATAGGTGGTAATGGTATTCAACTTTCTATGGGGACGTCGAATTTATTTTCTTTATTAGCAAGGTCCACAAACCGAGGAAGTTAGTTTCCCAAGCAATGGTAAGCCACGAACTAGGTCCTTTTTCACTAATCTCTCAAGATCTCTAAAGTTCATGCGACCTAGTCATTGATGCCAAAGGTCTATAGTGGAAACCGTGGCACTGTTGCATACAAATGAGGACTTGGGCACAATCCCATAATAATTATCTTCGGTCCTCACTCCTTAAAGTAAGAGTTCACTGGCTTGATTGTAAATGCTACATTCAGTTCGATCAAACTTTATCGCAAACTTTGCATGGCACCGTTGACTTATACTAATTAGATTCATGTTTAACCCTTTCACGCACAACACATTGTCTAGTTTAGGGAATCCGAGTATCTTAAAATAACCTTGCCCTAAATTACTAGACCTACTCTAATCTCCAAAAGTGACTTTACCATCCTTGCGATCCTCAAAGTGGGTAAAAATAATAAATGTCACCTTTCATGTGCCTAGACCACCCACTGTCAAAATACCATTAGGAAGTATTTTGAAGCTCGGGAGAAACATGCACATCAATGGCTTTGACGTCTTGCTTAGGTACCCAAGTGGAGGTAACCAGTTGTTTTCCCTTATAATTGTTAGATCTAGTCAGAGCATTGAAAGCGTTCTCAAACGAAAAGACAACCATCAAAATTCTTCAATAATGCTTTGTGAAGTCGCGACAAGGAACTCTACTTGCTCTCTAAGACTATCAAAGTCGCTAGAGCTATGTGTGGGAGTATGTGTACCCCTAGTTCTTCCTAATTTATAAGAAAACTCTCTAAGGTGACCTCTTCTCTTGAAAAAAGTGCAAACATAAACTTTTTTTAGTCTACTTCGGTTCACTTTTCTAGGTTGAACGCCCCTTTGTGGTATAGGTTCAGGGTCATAAGGATTAACCAAAAATTTAAGAATCGGATTTGGTGCAATAATGGAAATGGATGCACCGTCATAACCTATTCCATGCATTCTACCAAAACCTAAAGCGGGCCCAAGGAACATCTTACCTACCTTTTTTGATGTATCCTCGATAGTTACCTTGACCTCCCCGGCACGTTCGATATCTTTCTCAAGTTCGGATACAAGGGATTCATGCTTATCATGGGTCTTCACGGAGGTTTGGAAATCTCTTGTAAGACTAGCATATATGTTCGTCAAGTCTTCATTCTCTCTCTCAACTAAACAAACTCTCTCTCCCAAAGCTTCTCTCACTGAGGATTCACTATCTCTTGCCTATTTCAACTCTTTCTCTAGAACAAAAATTCTCATGACGAACCCTTTGTTTTATTTCTTAGTCTTAAAGGACTCAGCGTAAAGATCAGCATAGTTGTGCTGAAGGTCACTCTCATTCTCACTTTCACATTCTTCTCCCTCACTCTCCTCAGAATAACTAGACTCATAGTCTACGTGTCCATGTTTAGTAGCTTCCTCATCCTAGTGAGGTTCTCAAGATGTACAAATATGACTAGATATGAATGCGGTGAAGTTACATCCATGCAGTGAATCATCCCCTAAACTCATCGACTCGACCTCTCTATCACTAAGTGATTAGTGCATTATTTTATATATTTTATACCCAAATTTATACCTTGTTATTCCCATTTTGTTTTATTTAATAAGTTCTTAGGATCATTTTATTAAAAAGAGAAAAAATGCAAGGATGATTGAGTTCATAGTTAAAATGGCAATTCCAAGTCAAAAATGGGTGCTTCAATAATTTTATAATATTTTTGTGCTAACTTGTGAAAAAAGTTGCCTAGTGAAATTTTTGCAGGTAATGATGGAATTTGATGCAAATTGATGATCAACTTGAAAAAGGCTGGAAAAAGATGAATTTTACAATCATTCGAAAAAATGCTATTTTTACACTTGTGTCAAATCATAAAAAAAGTCAGGATTTTTTATTCTCCGAATTGGACGAAATTTGACATGCATGTTCAGCAAGAAAAGATAAGACTTTTCGAGTGGGGAGAAATTGAAGAGGTGGAAATTAAAGAGGGGAAGTTGAAAAGTTCCACCAAAACCCTAGTGACTCACCCTAAGCCTATAAATAGAACCCTTTGGCTCATTATTTGGTGTAGAGAATTTCGTAGGGAGAATTTTAAAGAGCAATTTTTCAGAGATTGTATTCAATTTGAGGGTCAAGTCTTTATCATTTCTTAGAGAATTAAAGATTATTGTGAGAGAACTTATTGTAAGTTTGGTTGATCAATGAAAATCTCTTCTTATTCTTACAATTTCTCTTTCATTACGACAACTTGATTATTGTATTAGGATTATGATGAAGTTTATCATAGTTAGCTAATATTGTCACGTTAATTTGATTGTTAGTTATTCCTTACTTATTTTAATTGTTATTAAAGATTCAGTATTCATTTTAAAACGACACGAGAGTGTGTTTTAAAACATTCAAAATTGTTTTGTCAATCCAGTTTTGAGATTTAAAAATAGTAATTTTTAATGGATTATGCTTGCACTTTGATTGTTTTGATAGTCCATGCTTAAATATATTTGCAAATTTTAAAACTTGTATTTTCTAAGGGAATAGGGATTTTAGCCGTCTATTAGAGACGTTAAAAATATTTTGAACATAATCGTCATATTTTCTGAATTAAACCCGGCGAGAGTCGGTTTAATTTGAGTTATAAAAAGGGAATGACAACATTAAATTAGTGTGCGATATTAGTTACGTGATAAATGGACCCCTAATCCTAATTATTTCCTAATTGTTTACAAATCTCTTGCGTTACTCTCATTTATCGTAGTTGTTTTTATTTGGTTTAGTACATATTCCCTAACCCAGTTTATCTAGCTGGACAGTTGCAATTCTTTTAAAAATTAAAATTGACAAATCTCTGTGGGCTCGACCCATTCTTACACCCGCTATTCTATAATAGCCTGCGCACTTGCGATATTTTATAAAATTGACAACAAGTTTTTGGCACCGTTGTCGGGGATCGAACCCGGGTCACCCCCAAACCTAAACTTTGCTAATCCTCGAGAAAAAATAAAAAATTTAAAATATAACTCACTTTCGTAGGAATCACGATTGCACTTAGCATGTACAACAAGCCGTTAAAACTCTGGGTTACCCTAGTGGATGAGTTTTGTCGCTTGAGGGTTTGCAGTGAATATACCCACAGAATTCAAAAACTTGACTCAATACAAAAGACTCAAAAGTCATATAATCAAGTTTGAATACAAACTTCATAAATATAGTATAACTTCACTTTTCAATCTCAACTTATCGTGTGTGTGTGCATAGAGAATATAACCGTCCATTTCAAAAGATTTGATCGTTATATTTCTTATCCGAAAGTTCGTTTTGATTTCAAAATATCACATAATACACTCTCAATCGAACACTCAAAAATGGGTAATTTTCTCTTGGTATATGTGAATAAAAGAGTAAATTTAGATGAACAAATTTCACATATACATGATCAAAAATGGATTTTTATATAATGGATGAATATGATCTCATGAACAGAAAATCGATTACTTGTTGAAAACGTTGAATCGCACAATAGATCCTATTCATCTTCTCTCCACACTATAACTAACTTCCCTTGAGATCAATTAGGACTTTCTTTGGTTGTATTGTAGGCTCGAATTTTGGCTAGAAAGAATGGCTGTTTGGAGTTCAAAATTTCTGAGAATATAGAAGTTTTTCGATAAACTGACTTTAAGGAACTTTTTCTTCTAACCTCCATTTTTTTTCAAACTCATTTTTCTTCTCTTTCTTTTTTTCTTTCTTCCTTTCTTTCCTTTTTTCACACATCATTCTTTTGCAAACTTTTTTTCTTTTCTTTTTTTTAGCCTTTTTCCTATCGTAATTTTACCCTAATATTCTCAGAAAATGGGTATGACTTGATTTTATGGGTTATAAACTCCCAGTTGGAGTTAGGTAGGATAATGGAATTTCAACAAAAAGGATTATTTTCTTTTTGGCTCAAATGCGCTTTGCAGCGGAATATTGTAAGAAAGTTGGAGTTTGGTCCTAATTTTTGGTCTTTCAAACGATGGCCTAATCTCATTTCTCAAATTTCATTAAGTTGATTTGTGTCTCAAGAGGACTTACTAATACTTCTAGTGCTTAAGATTCACATTTTGACTTTTTTTTCACTAATCGAACAAAACAATGAATTTGAGACCATCAACGAATTTATCACTGAAGGAAAGTGTGAACCTCGCCCAATTAAATATCGGGTGATTAGTCCTTTATAAAATTTAAAACAGAATGTTCGGTTGGTTCATTCTTAGCATCACTATCGAAAACATAATAACTCATTTAATCACCTAATATAATTAAGATAAGTGTCAAAATATTTTTCCTTTTTAATTAAAACCATTTAATTACCAAACCAAGAAATGTAATATAAACCATCCACGCATAATTAATTAATAAAATACTGAATCACAATCATAAGCTGAAGTAACTAAGACTGGATAAAACATTCCAGTTCAAAACTCCAAACCAAAACCATAGTAACCATAAATCCAAATGAAAATGAACGGAAAGTAACTGAACATAATCTCTGAAAAATTGTCTAACGAATGGGCGACACATGCCCTAAATAGAAAGACTATAAGGAATGGAAATGAAATGATGGAGGCGTCTACTACGAAGAGCTACAACATCCACAACAGCTGCAGCACGCCAAGCAATCCAAATCTCTAAAAAAAGTGTCCCTATGGCTGAGCACCTGATATAATACATATATATAACAAGAGAGAGAAGAGATGCAAGAAACGGGTCAGAGCCTGATGTGTAAAAATATTCATTTTAACAAGTATTTAAAATTTACAATAAAGCAAGTATCAATTGCATGTTAGTTCGAACTCTCATATGAGATTCTCACCTCTCGTCTATTGTGCACGCCTAACGTACCTCTATCCCCACCTAGCCATTTATAACACTTCTAACTAGATAAATACTTACACTTCTTGTTATAACTCGTAGCAGCATATCAAAATTCCCCATTTTCCCACATTATTAATATCAACATTTATTAATAAATTCGGTTAAGTGTTATCATACTAAGTTAAGTATCCACAACTTACGTCACTTAAGATTGTACTATCACAATATCCTACAATTATCCCTCAGTATGAATAACACATTTATATATATATACATATATTCACCACTATAATATACATATACTAATACAGCACCCCAAGGCTAAACATGTAGTGCATTGCATACTCTGCTATCATGTCCCAGTACATCTCGTACTCTAATAAGGACTATCAGTTCGTAAGTTTCCCACGAACCATATATACAAAACACACATAATGGAGGGGAACATAGTTCACATATCTATGGGTCACGCACATACCTACGCTCCCATAGTCAGCTGGCTTATCAACTCACCAATAAGCCTTCACAGTCCTATGTTCTGAGATACAAGTCAATAATCCCCTCAGGATAAGACTGTCTCTACACCACCTCCCATGATAGCAAGTAACTAGGTATGTCATACACATAATACTAGCAAGTAATAGGTATTCACACATCCTATTAATAATTATGGGTATTCTCCCAGCCTTCTTATATATTTATCATACGTATTCCATTCTCATTATTACGTATATTAAAGTATTACTAAATTACTACCATTCCTTAGTAATTTCCAAAGTAACTCTACTTTCCGGATTAATTAAAATATAAAACTCCCATACTTCCTTGTAGACCTGCCTCATTTTAAATCTGTTAATTGGTAAGTTTCTCTCACTCGTAAAGGCTGGAAAATTCTTAAATTGCCCCTAAGAAATTTCCCAGAAATTCACCCTGTCGCTCGAACCAGATGGCTTGTCGTTCGAACCAGAATGGCATGTCGTTCGAACCACTTCCACATGTCGCTCAAACCACTTCCACATGTCGTTCGAACGACTTCGCGCGAGACCTATTGTTTTGTCGCCTTCACCAAATTTTAACATTTTCTACCATTTTTGGACCTAAAAAACTCTATGATTCAACACCCAAAGCCTCATCATCAATACCCATCAACACCTAACAGGTTATAAATTATTTCTACCCTAGGATCCTTAATTCGTCATTAATCATCATGATTACATAAAATCCCCAAATTAATTCACATGAACCCTAGTTTCCAAAATTTCAATTAAAGAACCTAATCAACCCAGATTTATTCATCAAGATGTGATTCAATTTCATAGTTTAATCTCTACATATATGGAGGAATATCATCAACTATTTAGTCCAGTCTCTAGTCATCATTAAAACCCTAAATTTTTACCCAATTAACATGTAAATCAAGGAATAAATTCACCTATACTAACATGAGTATGATTATTGCTAAAGAAAGCAAGTAATAAACACTTTCCTTAAATTTGTCGTCTGATTTCTTGATGTTGTTGGTATGGTTGTGTTCCTCTTGTCCCGATCTACACGGTGGTTGTGGTTGTGTAAGGTGGTGTTAACTTTGGCCTTTTCTCTTGGAAATAGCTCTCCCTCACACCTCTATGTCCGTTATCAACTTCCTGCACTTTTCTAACCCTAATGGACTTTCCTTGGATGATAAATAACTCTTAATTTTTGTCCATTTAATTCCTCCAAAAATCCAAATTACAAAACTACCCCTACCGGGTGCCGGCTTGGCCTAAAAATGTCCCGGAGTCCAAATAAAATACCCGGGTAGAGTTTTCTGACTATCTTGACCCTTCCGGAATCAATGGCGCACTTGAAATGAACATACAAGTTACTTAAAATTAATTTACCTTTATATTCCACTTAATTAATCCTGACACGACTCACACGCGCGTCCTGACTTAATATATAACCTGTCGTATTTCTCTATCTCAACAAGTTATATAAAATTGTCATTCCATATTACTTATTCTCACAGTAATATCAATAATTACTAACTTCTCGTCATGCTAGTAAATATGCAGATTAAATCCGGATTAATATTTAATTCTCACATTTTAATTTAATTAAACCCGCAATAATAATAAATCACACAATTATTTAAGTCTTCGAAAATACGGGGTATTACATACTTTCCCCCTAATAACAGAATTTCATCCCGAAATTCGGAAAATAAGGCATTCCTGGTAAGGAAAACTACAGGTATTAACCTCACATCGCATGTAATCTATGCAGTACCGCCCATACAGTACATTACCGAATACCCTAAATAATGAACACCTCACTGATTAATTACTCTCCAAGCCTTACCATTTAAGTTTCACCACTTAACTTATATGTAGTCACTTTCTAGCCTCCTACTACTTGCACTAGTAGGTTAAATGATATTTAGATATATACAAATTGGTCTTACACACAATATATACTATAAATGTCAACACATTTTTGCCATACTGCCTCCGCAAAGGACTATGGAACCTAAGCCTGTACGCTACCGGCTCAAACTCAACAATAATTGGAAAATATCCCATATTAGTCGGTACCAATTTCCTCATTCCAACATGAAATAATGCAACTCCCAACCATTTTCACCCTGGTTGACAGGCACTAAAATTCCTCTGGACCTAGTAGATTATTGTCCTCCCTTCTATCCAATAAGCACAAGGATAACAAGGATTTATATATATAACGCCTCGAATGGAATTCTATCGATAATAAGTTGAGGGGAGTCGTCTTACGCTAACTTCACCAATGGAAGATATTACACTAATCCTTCCCATAATTGGAAATACGACATACCTTGCAATATGCTACTAAAACTCTCAGACTTACCGCCCACCTGCGAGTGTGTTAGGCCGAATATGTTCGCATCTTGATATTCATGGCCTCTCAGAAACTCTTTCCAATAATCAAGTCATAACTCTTTTGACTCTTTCGGATAAAACTTTGTTTGTACCCCATATAACCTTCCTATCTCAGGAATAATGGTTGGGGTTTACTGTTACATGTTATGATTTGTCCTAACTTGGCATAACGTGAGCTACTTTAATTACGCGACCCATTTTCACCCACATAGGGTTGTGATCCCATTGCGAAGTACTTAACTCTATAATGGTCCGCGGATTTACTCTCCCATTACTACCAAGGTATCCCTAATGCTGAAGGAACTTTATTATTTATTGATGGTGCACTTTCAATTGGAGATCAGTAATGTCTTGCACTAGTTAAGTCATCACTACTACGGCTTTATATCGATATGCATATTACCTTTCCTATAACCACATCCATATCTATGACTCAAGCGACAGTGTCATCACTGCATGTCGCAAGTCCTCCCCCCTCTCTCTAAGTTTCAGATTCTCGTGAAACATGTTCTCTCCATGTCCTAACAAGTAAGTTTCAACTTCCCTGAGTTAAACTTTATCAGATTCTTATTATACTATCCTCGTGGCAAATCTAGGAATTAACGATCCTAACTGCCCTAACCCATCAGATGGCTAAGTTCTGAAATCACACTCTTCTACATTCAGTTACCTCTCGCATTACGCATTGTGCCAAAATTCTCAATTATGTAAAATACTATAATTCAACTATCTAGGGCGCCCATACACCTTATGATTTGTGCATTGCAGCACAACCGTACTAGACGTTTTATATAAATAACAAATTATGCCCCACATACTTGGCATGACTGTATGGTAAGGTCCTACTCAGTCACCCTACCTTGTCCACCTAATCATATCTTAGGTTGTCCCATCGGTCTGCTTGTGGTGTCAACGACTGATAACATTATCACATATTATTATTATTATACGTCTTTATCGGCCTTAATTGTAATATGACCATTATCTCACGGTTATAACTACGTAAATGGGTATTCATTACGATACTAAATCCATGTAATAAAGAAAAACTTCTCCCAACTTCCAACGTTCGCTAAGTGTATCAATTGGCAAGAGGTAAACAAACGGTATAAAGATGTTATTTCTAAAAATAATCATGAATTAAATGGGGATAATCAATTTTATGAGGAGGAAAAATTTGACAATCTTGACACATGTAATACTTGTGATGATTTGAATGTTAATGTTTGTCGAGATTTTTCTCCTCATTTAATTGAGAAAAATGTAGATTCTTTTTATATGTGGGAGAATTTATTTGAGGATTCGAAAAATATCTAAGAGTGACATTTAATGTAGTTATGGCTTTCCCTTGACCTTTCAGTCTAGTCGAACACTCATGAGTTTTGTGACCCTTTCCCTCACACGCGAAACATCTCTCCTCGTCTTTCTTTGGGAAATATTTCTTTTCTTTTTCAAAATTATTCTTGCCTTTAAATTTTTATCTTTCTCAAAACTTTTCTTATTTTTGAAAGTATTTTTCTTTTTAAGTTTGAGATTTTTTTTGAAAATTTTAGCAAACATGGCCAAATCATCTAAATCAACATCGTACTCAGAATGTGACGACACCTCCTCTCTCATTTTAGAATGGGCCTTTAAATCTGTCCCTTTTCCCATAGGCTTAACAGTTTTAGGGAATATATCTATCTCGTATGTTAAAAGATCTCCTATAAGTTCTTCTAACCTATGAGTATCTAAAATCCTTAGTAAATTCATCACGGTAACCTTAGGAATGAAACGGAAAGGGATCGATCTAAAATTTTCATAACTACACGCATTTTGGGAATGTTCTCACCTAAATTGAAACTCGAGTTGACAATATCAGATAATCGTGCATAAAACTCATCAAAAATACTCATATTCAACCATTTTAAGTGTTTCAAATTTAGTGGTGAGATTCTACAGCTTAGAAGCTTTAACAACATTAGTACCCTCGTGAGTGAGCTATAGGGTATTCCAAGCTTCTTTAAACGTAGTACACGTCATGATGCGGCAGAACTCGTCAGGGGTGATGGATCCAGAAATAGAATTTAAGCCACGAAAGTTAAAGTTACTAAATTTAAGTTCGTCGTCTATCTGTATAGTGATAAGTTTAGTGCTAACAACATTCTCAACAGTGACAGTGGGTGGTGTCCACCCTCTTTCACAAACCAACCATATTCTCTGATCAATTTCTTTTAACGTGGATCTCATCCTTGCTTTTCAATATGCATAATTTGATCCATCAAAGATGGGAATTAGATTATACAAATCCCACGGATCACAATGTCAGTATTAGATTATAAACTCCACAAGTTATATCAAATATGAAATTTTAGGGTTTCAAAAGGGTTCACAAATATATTGGGGAGGATGATTTTATGAGTCAAATTTTTTTGGAAACACAAGAGGGGAAAACTTTTGCAGCAGATATGTAGGTTACGTTTTTGCAAAAGCTCTCATACGAATATCTTTTAAACAAGTATTTATAAGACGACACAAAATTTGAGGAGGTAAAATTCATTCGAACGTAAATAGAAGTCGTTCTAATTAGAATAACATCTTGTTAGAATGAAAATGTTATTCATTCAAACGACAATACCAAAATCATTTGAAGAAGCTTCTAACAAATTCTAGCAGAAGGCCCTCGTTGGATGTTAATTTGATATATTGATCTAACGAGCCTTTTAATGACAACCCCAAGTCATTCGAATGAGAACGATATCTCATTTGAACGAGGTAAAAAATAAAAAATTTATATTAAAACCATTTAAAAAATTAACCAGCCTTAGTTTTGAACAAAATCATCTCCTGAATATAATTATAAATAATTTGTATTCCTAAAATATGTTATACCTTCATAAAGAGGAGACTTGGAGATATTGGTGGTTATGTTCATCGTGTTGGCGAGTGTCGCTTTTTAATGGGATATGCCAAATACAAAAGTAAGCCTATGATATGAGCAAGGTCAGACTATTTGCTCTTACAACTCTTAATTTCTACATGCACGACTAAATACTAGGGAAATAGAGTCTTAAACTTAAAGAGTAGAGTTTTTACCTCCTCAATGAAGCTCCAAAAATGGTAGGATGGAGGTAGAATAAGATGGTAACCTCCCACCTCCTATGGTGTCCTTAAAAAGGTTGCCTAGCTCCAGAAAGCTAGCCACCATGAAAACTCCAAGCAAACTTCCCTTCAAACTCCATTAACCTTCTACTCTTCTTCCTCAACATTTCCAAATTATTTGCTTTGCTGAACTAAGGTGGAAGTGGGTGTATAAGGCTTAAATATGGTGGCACGAGGTGGAGGATTAATGGTGCTAGGGTGGTTTGTGGTGGTTGGTGGAGGAGAAGCTCTTAAGATCTAGAGAGAGAGAGAGAGGAACTGATTTGGATATCCCAAATGAGCCACACATACATTATATACTTCCAAAACCCCCAAGTTATTTAATTCCCCAAATTCCCTAAAACTTAACCCTTTAGGCTATGGTTAATCTATTCCTTTGTCTCACATTTTGATCTAGGTCACTGAGAAGTCGACACGTCATCAAATTTGATGACTCACGTCATCAAATTTGACGACTCAAGTCGTGACAACACATTAAAAGGATAAGATTTTCAAACTTAGCTTTGATCAATCGAACGACCCTGAGCCTCTTTCGAATGAGATGTCTCACTCGTTCGAACGACCCTTCAAATGAGATGTCAGCACACACGATAGATAGATCAGACCTAAATCGTTAGAATTTTTGTTCGAACGTCGTTTGAAAGTCTCATTCGAACGAGATCGACCCCTTTTTCGAACAACATCTAAATTCCTCGGTCCAAACTTCGTTCCTTAGAAATTCCAGTTCGACGAGCACAAAGGCCACAAATTTACCCAAATTTGGCTTATGGTCCACTCAGCAAGTCCTAATCCCAATTGGTCATACCAAGTCATTAAATCTTATAAATAGGATAAAATCACGAGGGAGGGTGTTACAGTTTACATTTTTATACACCCATACTTTGATCTCCTATTTCTCATTGGATAATATATTTTTTCTTTGAAAAAAATAGAAATACTATTTCTCTTTACAATCCAAAGACAAGAAACATTATATCCTATAATACCCCGTATTTTTGTGGCTTTCAAATTTAGGGATGTATTAAATTTAATTGAGATATTACTAAATGAGTGATTATTATATTTAGGAAATTTAGGGATGTATTAAATTTATTACTTACTAGCGTGACGAGAGTTAGTAATTATTGGAAATTTGTCAAATATTACTAAATGAGTAAAGTAATGTATAAGATTGATTTTATAAAAATTATCGCGAGTGAATAAAATGATAATTATGAAAATTTAAGTCAGGACGCGCCTGCGTCGTGTCAGGACGAAGTTATGATTATTAAAAATGAATAAATTATAAGTCACGCGTATGGTCATTTTGAGTGTGCCAATGTGTCCGGAAGGGTCAAGATAGTCAAAATAATGTACCCGGGGGTTTAGTTTGGGTCTCGGGGCATTTTTAGGCCTAATTAGCATCCCAAGAGGGCGTTTTGGACATTTCATATTTTTGGGTAATTAAACCCACGAATTTACCAAGGATATATCAGATGTTAGGGGTTGTCATCTAGGGTTAACATAAGCAAAACCAAAGAACGGACATTGGAGAAGAAGTGGAGAAGCTTTCCAAGGAGTTCAAGGCCAAAAACTCCACCGTTTGCACCGCCACCACCGCCAAATCATAGATCGCGCGACGGGGAACACATCCAAATCACTTTCTTCCACAAATCAGAAACAAAATTTCCAGGCAAATATCTATCTTGCTGATTTCTAGTTAATGTTCCTTCCATGACTCTCTAGGAATGAAAATCATATGTTTTAATTAAAGAATTATATGTTTTATAAGAAAACTCGTATGTGTTGTAGGGAGAATCTATGTAGTCTGAATTTTGATCATATGTAGAGGTTTTATCACAAAATTGGAAAAAATATTGAAGAACGAATTGGGGTTGGTTAGGTTCTTTAATTAAAAAAATTTGGAAACTAGGGTTGTAATGAATTAATTTTGGGATTTCATGTAATCTTGATGATTTATGACGAATTAATGATCCTAGGGTGTTATGAATGATATATAATCTTGTTATTATTGTTTGAGATTGATAATGAGGTGTTGGGGATTAAACTATAGAGGTTTTTAAGCTTAAAAAGGGTGAAAAACGAGGTTGTCAAAGGTTGAAGATGAAACAACCCAGGTCACGAGATGTCGCGCGAAGTCGTTCGAACGAGATGGTATTGTCGTGCGAAGTCGTTTGAGCGATGTGTAGTCGTTCGAGCGAGATCCCTTTTGGTTCGAGCGAGATTTCTATTTTCTAGAGAATTTTCCTAGTTTGCCTCTATTTGGGTAAATAGTCAAATTAAGTGAGGAAAATCAATGTTCGATGAACCTAAAAGAGTGCAAAATTATTTGAGAGTTGTTTAGCTGTAATGATTAAAATATTTGGGACGGTCAGTTTACCCTGAAGATCATGAGAGTGAGATAATCGTAATTAAGATTTATACCATAAGGTAAGTGAGAGTATACCTACTGAGATTATACTTAATGAGATGGAATACTTTGAGATGAGAAGTAAGTATAAAATAAATTATAAACGAGAATAAAAAGGGACGAATTCGTTATGCGAGATACTCGATTAAAATGTGATAATTATAATTATGGGTCGTGGGCGAACCTAATTTGGAAAATGTGAATAACTATATATGACTGTGTGACTGTGCATATATTGTGTATCTGTGTAAAAGTCATACCCGGGCTACTTGCTATCACGAGGGGGTTTTCGCGTTGGGACAGTCTTATCTCGATTGGACCTTTATGGGGGATATTGACTCGTACCCTAGAAGATAGTATTCCTCGATACAGGCTATCTAGAAAATGATAGTCAGATGTTCTAAGAGACGTGAGGGTATGTGCTGACCTCTTAGAACCTAGAAATATGCTTCACCTCCATTTGTATGTGTTTTGTGTTAATATAGTTCGAGAGTGATTCCGAACTAGTATTTCCGTTAGTTTGTGTGATACGGGGATTTGATAGCAGAATATGCCAGCACCATAGATCTTATGTGGGGTGCCATTAGTATATATATTATATGGTGTGACTAATATATATACGTATATTCATATGGGAACTTTCTACTTTGCGTATAAGTAGAGAAGTAATAAATAAATGCTTCAACTTTATTATAAGTGTTCAGGAATTTTATAATGGTAATGAGTCATTTTAAATAACGTAAGAAATCTTGAAGAGAATGATTTCATAAAGTAAATATTATAACCTCGCTTTTCACATGATAAAACCTTATGGAGAATAAGATAGGGAAACTGATGATAATTATTAGTACGGTAGCCGTGCACACTAGATGAGAGGTGAGAATTCTGAAGAGAGTGTCGTATACTAACATGGTTGTTGCATTAGTCAGTAAGCATTTTAAATACTTGCTAAACTAATTTTAAACTATTTTACACTCGGGCTCTGTCCCGTTTCTTGTTATCTCTCTCTCTTGTGTATATATGTATATATTACAGGTGCCCAACCACAGGGGCGTCATGCTTAGATTCTTTGGACGTGACGTGCTGCAGCTTATGTGGGAGTTGCAGGCAATTTACTTAGACGATCTCATTATTGATTCAACTCTTAGTTCCGTTTTAATTAGTTGGGCATGTGTCGCCCTTTTTCCTTATTCAGTTGGATTTGTCAGAGACTATGTTCATTTATCTTTAGTATATTACTCTTTGGGATTTCATTACTGTCAGGATGGTTTTCCTTTATGGTTTTAAAGTTGGTATTAGTTATTTGAATGATTAAATTCATGGGTGATTATTTCCATTCTGATAATTGTGTGATTCTTAAACTGTATATTGTTAAAGGTTTTATAATTGGATTAAATGAAATGAAAATAATGTTTTATATGGTTTTGACACTTTGCTTAATTATTTAGGGTGTTTAAATTGGAAAATTTATTTTTGCAACAGTGATGATAAGAATGAACCAACCGTTCACCTTGATTATAATTTAATAAAGGACTGATCACCCGGTATTTAATTAGGCAGGGTGTTACATATCCCTCGCCTTATCCAGTCAAGTCTAAAAAAATATCCATTGGTTTACAAGGCAGGGAATCCTCATAATGATAATTCCTCAAACACTACCTTCTACCAATATCCAAAAAATGAGCAATGGAACTGATGGGTCTGGTTCTTACAATTGTACTAAAAGTAGGTGCAACTTATCCCCATGTACACGAGGTGAACCTACCCCAAGCTTAATTAATCCTAGACCCATTCAGGTTAGAATATGCTCCGACATCAGTCTCTCACCAGAAGAGGTTTCCACTCCTCATACTTAAGCCAATGACATCGCTCTACTAGCAAGATATTTAAGCCTATAAATAGGCCTTTAGCCTTGCATTGTAAGGGCAACTGATGAATAAGAATTAGAGAGATAAATGGGTAATTTGCCATTATTCAATGTTGTTGTCACATCAAAAGCAAAATATGTTGCAATTTCCTCATTTTCTTTACATAAGCAATATTGCTGGGAAGATATTCTTAATTCAATGGAGAGTTTAGTCAACCAGAGTGCTGCTGATAGTCCCGGGCTAAACTTTTTACTGGAAATAAAATCTACAAAACTCTAGATAGGAATCCTCCAAGGACAATCCTACTGGCATCTTCCAAACACAAGGATAAACCTTTTATTGATTTTATCCAAAACTGGGTTCCAAATGCAAAAGATCATTTGGGTGCCCACCTAAAGGTACGCCCAAATATAACATAGAATATGCCTCTACCGCATAACCAACCCTATAAGCCAATATTTTTACTTTCTTAGGATTAAAATTTCCCCACAACTGTACTCTTATTAAAATTTACCTTCAACCCTGATGTTTCTCAAATTAGGAGAATACAAGAAACAAGATTATCGAACTTGTTTTTGTTAACAGAAGGAAAAAAGATAGATTGATCCACAAACTATAATTGTGAAACCTAAATTTAGTCTCCACCACCTCACACCCTTTTTCCTTATCAATTATTCGCCTTAAAAATTCGCAACCACTACAAGTAGTAAAAGGAATAACGTGTTATCCTTCCTTACTCTTCATCTATTAATAATTACCGAACTAATACCACCTCAAATCCACGTCCTCCATGTACAAAATGAATTATTTTTCATCACATAATTAAGGAAATTCCACTCCACATGCTTTTCAAAGTCCACTTTCCATACCACCCATCTATCTTGTTCATTATATACTCTCGACAATCTCAGTATCTATCAAAACACGATCTAAAATAGGCCTTCCATTCACAAAGACTCATTTACAGGCTGCTTTTGTTCCACCCAACACTCCCCTCAATATTGTCCTATTAAAATTTGAGAAGTTATGGATTAATTGGTCGCTTTTGATCGAGAGTAGTGGTATTGAGTAGAAAAACGTGGAATTAATTAGGATATACACTTAACTTCACATTTTTATCCCACTGCTATGATGTTTAATTACATGTGGAGTGATTTGATGTCGAATAGCCCCAGACTATTTTGTATGGCATTTCCAATTTATATTCTACTCATTGTCTTAATGCTATAAGTTGTTCATCCTATTCATACATTTTACTTGAATATAGACCATAAAATATTTCTAAAGGAGGAATATGGTTGATAATTCATATATTGAATGTAGGTTCCCATATGTATCGCTATATTTTTATTTCTTGATTTCGGGTATTTTAATTTTTGGTGTTAGGAATTGAAGATTGGACAATTGTGAAAAACTAGGAGATGCAGTTCTCATACTTGCTAGATGTCCTTACCAAGTTAGAAACCTAAAGGTGATTTTATCAAAGTTGTTTAGTCGGTATACTTTACTTTAAGATTTTAAAATTCTGCATTTTCTTACAAAATCTCTATTATCTTTTCTTTTACTAATAATATTTTCTCTCTTCTCTTGACATGTCAGAGGTGTATTCTATTTAAGAAAGCAGGTATGCTACCCAATGGGGTAGCCCTTTCTTTTTAAATTATCCCCAAGTGTTTTGATCTAACTTCTCAAATGGTAAGAGGTGCTTGATTATATGGAATTGGAATGTTAATGAATTTTATTATAATGTAGATTATATGGAATTAGAAGTCAACGAATTCTAGTTTCGTGACATTACAAGTTAATTTTTTTATGTTCAATTGTGGAATTTAACATGAATATTTTCATGTTTATATGGTTTGAAAATTGTGTGCAGTGTGTGTGAACTTCATGTGTAGTGTGTGAGAAATGTGTGTGTGTGTGTAAGTGAATCTATGCGCTTAACTCTCAACTTTTTTTATTTTAATTTATCGAATTGGAAGTTGTAGAATTAAAATACGACGATAATTCCAAACGCATTTTTCTAAAAAAATGGAATTGGAATTTAAGGCCCCAATTCCAATTTCAATGCTTAATAGGGTAGTTGTGAAATACCGCCTTAATATATTTCTTTTCTTTGCTATTAAGATGCCTTGTTTATTAGTAACAGGTTACCTATAGAGACATTTAATAGCCTAATAAGAAGAAACATGCGTTTGGTTGGTGAGAAATCCATCAAGAGTTATTCTCTTTTTTTCGTTAGTGTTTAATATATAATTTGACGATATTGTGTTTCTTATATAGACGACTCGTTAATATTTTTTTTATTCATATTTCCTGCAGTCATGTATAATGGTCGTACTTAACGTTTGCTCACCTAAAAATGTTCATGAGGGTACCCGTTTAGGGCTTGACAAGTTAATTATATACCTTATGATTTCCTTCTATAGTCTCCCGATTTGCAAAAAGCATATTATACAATATATATCATCTGATTTCTCTAATAATTTTGTTTTTATTTTTTTTCTAAGTCTTTCTTTGTTTGGTGAAAGCTAAATTCTATTCCTTTAGTGATAGACAACTTCTGAATCACTTGTTTTAAAACATGTGAAGTAAGTCACTGTTCATGCATTTTTGAAAGCTGTGGAGACTATATTCAGAGACGAGTCATTCAATCCGGATGTTCTAAACTTGCCCCATGGAGTATTCATTTATAGAATGAAAGGTCTCATGAGTCAGAGAGAGGTGAGAAAAACTATTCTTCCAAATGTTTTTGATAACATGGATCCTGAGACCTACATAGATACTTCTTCAGATGATGCAGATAGGGATGGGGAGGATCCTGGATCCTATAATGATGATAATGGTGGTAGTAGTGATGATAAAAAGGTTCTCAAACTCAGCATTAATACTTCATTGGATGACATAGATGAGTATAATACGGATCCCAAACCCTAAAATGATGATGATAGTGGTGATAATAAGGTTCTTGATCCCTGCATAGACACTTCCTTGGATGATGTAGATGAGGATGATGAGGATTCTAAATCCTGTGATGACGATGATGGTTGTGGTGGTAATAAAAAATCTCTCGATCCTTGCATAGATACTTCCTTGGATGATGTAGATGAGGATGATGACGATACTGAACCATATATTGACTTACTTGAGTCTACATTGTATAAGTGCTCATCTAGTTTAGAAATTGTGACAAAATTTGAGTCCCATCTTCTAGATACCAAATAACCTTAGATTCTTGTCATGATGCCTCAATTGATTCATTTAAAGGTAAATTCTCAACCACACACACACTAGGATTGCATACATAATACATATATTGCATTAATTGCTTATGTGAGTTAATTCCCTTTTAAAACAAGTTTTTACTAATTTTGGGTTTTTTTAAAATAATTTTAAATGATTTTTAAGAAATTAAAAGTTGGGTTTTAAAAACATTTGGGGTCATTTTGTGATTATTGGTTTTATCTAAACTTTCCTGAATGTTTGGTTAGGTAGAATCCTAAAGTGCTTGAGACTTGAGGGTGAGTGTGTAATTAGTTTTGAAACATGCGTTTTGGTTTCATCTGAGCCTTACACTGGTCATCTGCATGACGGCCTGATCTATGTTTTCTTGCTCTCACATAACTCTTTACTTAATCTGGTTCGTTCATCTATTTGATCAACGAACTACATGCATTTTATCCCAATCCATGTGAACCCTCTTTAGACCAATCAACAATCACTTAATCCACCGTTGATGTTAAACCGTTGGATGTGAGTCAAATGCCAAAGACCAAATCTTAGCCATTAGATTTGAGATGATGTTATCGGTCCTTCCTTGCCTAGTATAAAAGGAGATTTAGTCTCTGCATTTTAAAAACTTTTGCCAGCTCGTCAAACTGAGAGAGAAGAAGAGAGAGACAATATGTACGAGATATGCCTGTGACTAAGTATGACGATGATGCTAATAGCTCTACTTCTGTTGTTATGAATCATGCTGCTAATGGTTTATATGCTTTAATTTTTGAGAACATTTCTAGTTCTAAAGCGGGGTGTGTGAGTCAAAGGGAAAGTAATAATGACGATGTCAACATGTGTGTGAGTTCAAGAATTGAATACTTAGGGGTGACTTCACACACTACTCTTAGTGATTTAGACACTGAAGACCTCCCTGATGTTCACACACTTTATGCCAAACTCTCAAGAAAAGCTCTAGACTAGAGAAGATAGTGAAAGACCTCACTAAGAAACTAGAAGACCTAAGTCTAATGGTAAAACTTAACGCTGAAGAGTATACTACCCAATGTTTAACTCATGAAAATGAAGTCAAAATTTTTAGTCAAAAATTGAAATTTTTTATTGAGACTAATGAAACTCCGGAGAAAAAATATAAAAGGACATTATTATAATTGGAACAAGCTAAAGAAAAGACAACAACTGTTTTAAAAAAATTGCTAAGTTTGAAAATAATTCCAATTATTTTGATGATTTTGTTGCTGATTCAAAAACCAATTCTGACGATCGAACTGGAATAGGATTTTGCCCAAACTCAAAGACACAAATTAAAAACTTTGAATCAATAAAGTTTGTGTCAGGTGGCAAAAGACCTATGGAAACCTGTCCATATTTTCAATCCATAAGTGATGAGTTTGATAAAAAAAAAATAACAAAAGTTGGATATTGGGGAATCAAGTCACTCTAAGTGTGATAGTCTACCTAAGGATACATATGTTTGCCCTCCGATTAGGAAGAGTGATTTTGATTTTCAAACTGTAATCCCTAGGAATAAGGTTCAACGTCAAAATCCCATGAAATCTATGTTTAGATATTTTCCTAAGGAGATACCCTCTTCAAGCAATCTATATTGCTTTTATTGTGACATATACGAACATTCTTTTGAAGGTTGTTACTCTAGACGTTTAATTAATCCTGTCTGTAATACTTCTTTATACCAAAACTTTAACTACTCTAGGAGAAGCCATAACAATTATGTTTTGCCTAAACAACCAGATAAAAACTCTAACTATAGAAAGAGAAAGACCAGACCTAAAAGATCATTTACAAGAGGAATTCCTAGGCACTTTTCTAAACCAAATGCTCATATCCTCCATAAAACTCAAATGCATGTGCAAAATATTTTTCAACAAAAATCTAATTATCGTATATTTTATCAAATGAGAGCAAATATGCGCAAAACAAAAACAAGAGCTATTTGGATTAGAAAAGATGAGCTATTGCCCTAAATGAAGTTTAACATTGTGATTACTACTTTAAAAGCTAAACACACTCCTTCTGGTTGGTATTTAGACTCTGGGTGTTCAAAACATATGACTGGGGATGATACAAAACTTTTAAACAAAATAAGCTTTGCTGGATGAAAAGTTATTTTCGGTGATGGTGTATCATCTCAAATCATTGGTAAAGGAACACACCAAGAAGAAGGATTGCCTATGCTTGAAAATGTTCTTCTAGTAAAAGATCTTAAGGCTAATCTACTTAGTATCTCGTAATTTTGTGACTCAAATCATACTGTCATCTTTTCAAAGAATAACTGCAAGATTTTAAATGAAAAAGGTGAGTGCATAATTACAGGACTCAGGACTCCCGATAATTATTTTATTGTCCAGAATAGTACTGATGTCTGTAACATTGCCAGAATGGATGACAATGAAATATGGCATAATAGTATGGGTCACATAAATTACGATAGCCTTAGTAGATTGTCTTCACAAGAAATAGTTAGAGTAATTCCAATGATCAAACCTATCTCTAACATTGTCTGTGGATCATGTCAGGAAGGAAAAATTGTTAAGGCACCTCATAAGAAAGTTAAAGATATCCTTACCTATAAACCCTTGGATCTCATCCATATGGACCTAATGGGTCCTTCTCGTACTGTTAGTCTATGTGGACACAGTTACTTTCTAGTTATGGTAGATGACTTCACCAGGTTTACTTGGGTAGCCTTCTTAAAACAAAAGTTAGACACTTAAATCTTACTTCGTATTGAAAACGAGAAGGACACTCAAGTAAATAGAATTCGTAGTGATAGAGGAGGAGAATTCATAGATACAGGTGTTATAAAAATTAGACATCATTTATTCATGAATTATTTGAAACTAAGGAATTAGAAATTAATTATCTTCCTACTGATTTGCAGCTCGCATATTTGTTTACAAAACCTTTGGATTACAATAGATTTCATTTTTTACAAAAATCGATAGGAATGGTTTGTGCTGAATAAACTCGCGTGGCTTAAGTATTTTTTTCCCTTTGTCCATTTGAGACAAAATGGGGGAGAAATTTGAGTCTTGTGAGTTCATTTTTTCTTGTATATATGATTAAAAAGCTTGATCTTAGTGTTATTTGTAGGAATCTGTACCGTTGTCTACAACAGATGTTATTAGGGTATTGGTTTGTAATTAGTTGAGTTATGTAATTTTCTTTTTCTAGGATATGGGTAGATAGAATTTTGTACAGGAATAGGTTTTTCTTATTTTTTCGTATCCGTGCGAGTCCTAGTTGACTCAAAGGAGATTTTGTCTCATATTTCTAAAGGGGGAGATTGAAGCACCTGATACTCTTGACTTACTTGAGTCTATATTGTATAAGTGCTCATCTAGTTTGGAAATTGTGACAAAATTTGATTCCCATCTTCTAGATACCAAATAACCTTAGATTCTTGTCATGATGCCTCAATTGATTTATTTAAAGGTAAATTCTCAACCACACACACACACTAGGATTGCATACATAATACATATATTGCATTAATTTCTTATGTGAGTTAATTCCCTTTTAAAATAAGTTTTTACTAATTTTGTTTTTTTTAAAATAATTTTAAATGATTTTTAAGAAATTAAAAGTTGGGTTTTAAAAACATTTGGGGTCATTTTGTGATTATTGGTTTTATCTAAACTTGACTGAATGTTTGGTTGGGTAGAATTCGAAAGTGCTTGAGACTTGAGGGTGAGTGTGTAATTAGTTTTGAAACATGCATTTTGGTTTCATCTGAGCCTTACACTGGTCATCTGCATGACGCCCTGATCTATGTTTTCTTGCTCTCACATAACTCTTTACTTAATCTGGTTCGCTCATCTATTTGATCAACGAACTGCATGCATTTTATCCCAATCCATGTGAACCCTCTTTAGACCAATCAGCAGTCACTTAATCCACCGCTGATGTTAAACCGTTGGATGTGAGTCAAATGCCAAAGACCAAATCTCAGCCATTAGATTTGAGCTGATGTTCTCGATCCTTCCTTGCCTAGTACAAAAGGAGGTTAAGTCTCTACATTTTAAAAACTTTTTCCAGCTCGTCAAACTGAGAGAGAAGAAAAAGTGAGAGAAAACACTAAAATCGTCCAAACCCGAATCTCCTTTCAAACCCTAAAATCATTTTAGATCCAAAACCAAACCTGAGTGTTTGAGAGTTATTTTGGAAATGGTTTGAAGCTTGTTCGTGGTTTGAATCCTCTGAGTTTGAGATCTTCTAACCAACTTAGACATTTTAAGTTTGATCTCTATTTCTTTTCATAGAATCTGTAGATCTTGCTGTTTCATGTCATATATTTCTAAGATCTGCATTATTTCGTTTCTCATCTTGAGAAATCATATTTGTTGATTATTTTCTTCTGTAAATGTTTTTCACAACTCAAGAATCAACAAATTCCTTTTATGTTTATAGTTCTTATGAAACAAGACTTCTGATATAGTTGGAATCACAATTAGTGGTTTACAATTTCAAAAGCATTTTCCAAACCCTCTGAAATTGTTTAAGACCTTAAATGCCTTCCGAGCAAGGTGACCTTGGATTCCGGGTTAATTTGAAAGATCAAGAAAGTCTGTTGTTTCTAAAGAAGAGAGAAACTGAAAACCTTATCATTTAGATCTTTCTGTAATTTGATAAGACTTGTTTGTATAAATAAGTGTGCGTGTGTGCATGCATGCTTTAGAAAACTGTCACAAACACTTGTCACACTATAACACAAGAAGTGTTGGCTATAAGATCTTGAAACGTTAAGAGTCGATGTAAAGGTCGAACAATGTGTTGAGAAGTTAGCAAGCTGAGAAAGCCACATCAACATCCGAACTACAGATAAGTTAGAATCAAACCAGCGGGTTCATATTCTAAACTTGTATAGGTCTATTTTGTTTGCATGTGTGATATATAGTTTGTAACTTGTATATTATGTTTTAGTGGATTTTTGGTTTGTGACTTAGAAGTCACCGTGGATGTTTCCTCAGTTGGGTGAGGTTTTACCACGTTAAAAACTGTGTGTACTTAATCTTTCTACATCTCCTCATCTCATTCTTATTGGTGTGCTGATTTAAATTGATTTAAACCGTTTTAGTTTTTTTTTTCAAAACTAGTTACATAATCTTGAACATATCTCGTACATATTTTTATTAAACATATCTTGTGGTTAATCTGTTTGATTTAAAGAAAAGAGTTTTCCCAAAAAATAGTTCGGAGTTACTTAGATAGTCTAATCTTGAATTAAACGATTTAAGTAACAACTTTTCAGTGGATACTTTTATTGATGACGTTGATGACAATTCATGGATAAATTCTTTCGTGGATGATATAATGGGGATGGTAATGATGATGATAAGGATGTCGAGCCCCACATAAATACTCCCATTGATGTGGTTGAATGATCAGGATGATCTTCATACATGTCTAGGCACTTTGGTGGATGATATCATGTTAGTAATCATGTAGGTAATCACGGTGATAAGTTTTGAATAAATACTTGCATTGATGATGATGGTGATTATGATGGGGAACATCCTCAGTTCTGCATAAGTACATTTATGGATGATATCGATATCGATATCGATGATGGTGATCACGATGATAAACCTTGCATAGAAACTTATGTGGATGGTGATGTCAGTGGGGATGATTTAACAGATATTCCGAGGATCACTAGAGGATAAGATGAGTCTAATAATGTGGATGACCATGAGATGGTCCAAGATGATGATCTCATAGTGCATGATGTTGAAAATGCATCGATGAGTTAAATTTTTCTCAACAAGTAAAACCAAATAGTGGTATGAGTACTACTGCTACTAATACTAACATATCGCCACCGGTAGGAATGACATTATGGGAGGGCCATTTGGTCATTCATTCGTATGTCGATCTATTATCGCATATGAAGAGGGAGTATCCCGAGCATTCCAAGACGCATAAATTTGAAGAGTGTCCATGCATGCCTCCACCCTTAACTTCCTTGGCAAAGTTTACGTTTCATTCGCCGTAAATCACGTGGTCGATACGTTTTTAGATTTGCAATAGTGCTTCAAGTTTGATGTGAGTTGGTTACAAAATTGCATTGATTGCATTAGGAAGATGCGGCTTAAGAGTCCCCTTTTCGGGGAGCTTGTAGATCTAAGGCACTGTATTGAGGGACGAGAAAAGGAAGTTGTAGAGATAAAAGTGCGATATGCTATAAAAGAGGAGGAGGTTAAGGTATCTTATGGTTCTCTCAGAGAGAACATTACCACGGGTCAACAAGAAGCCGACAATTTCCTTATCGGATGAACTCCTAGTGATTACGATGATTATGGTCAATGACAGAAAATATTTTATGGTCTCCAATATATATACAGTCAAGGTCTCCAACATACCTCCTAGCAACATACCTACGAACATACCCATTTTTTTAAGTTGTAAAAAAAATAATTTTTAGGTTATATTTTTTATATGGGTTCATGATATTTCAGTGTGCCCCTGTAAAAAAAATTAACTGAAAATAATGTCTTTTGTTATTTTTAGAAAATAGGTAAAAAAATTGACAATTTTTAACCTATTTTTTAAAAATAACAAAACACATTATTTTGAGCTAAATATTTTTACAGGGGCACATTGAAATATCATGAACTAATATAAAAAATATTAACTCAAAATTATTACTTTTACTATTTAAAAAAAATAGGTATGTTTAATGAGGTGTGTTGGAGAGCCTGACTCTCTCTCTCTCTCTCTCTCTCTCTCTCTCTCTCTCTCTATATATATATATATATATATATATATATATATATATATATATATATATATATATATATATATATATTTATATATATACATCATCCATACATCAAACCTAGTTCTACGTCTTAAATTGTTTACTTTTCTCTTGAAATCTACCTTCCAATAAACCCATGTTCAAAAAATTGGGTCAAAATGCATTTTGTATTTATTTTTAAAAAATTCACAAAAACTACTTAAAACACCTTATTTATAAGGGTATGCGCCAACGTTTTTTTGTGGATTTTCAAAAAATAGCTACAAAATGTATTTGGCCTAATTTTTTGAATATGGGTTGATTGAAAGGTTAATTTCAAGAGAAAAATAAAAATATTGGACAGAAGTTTTCTTAGGACCTAGAGCTAAGTGTGATGTATACATCATGATGTAGGTTAGCCTTCCTCTCTCTCTCTCTCTCTCCCTCTCTCTCTCTCTCTCTCTCTTTATATATATGGGGATAGAGAGTTCCTATTATTTCACAATAAAAATAAAAGTTGTAAACATTTGGTAGCAGAATGAAAGAAAATACATTTTTTTTACATTAATGTGCTATTTAGCTTGAGTCATTTGGCAATGAATCTTTGTTATAGGGTTGCAATCGGTACGGTATGGTCGGTAATGACCCCTTACAAATACCAAAACCACAATCTAAATGTTAAAACCGTACCGTACCAATTTACCGACCAGTACATGAAAATAAAAACCAAAACCAAATCGACCGTTTTTTCATTTTTTTTTTTGTTTTGGTAATTTCGATTTCAATTCGTTTTTTTCCCGGTAAATACTAGAATTTCAAATCGGTTTATGCATTCGGTAAATCTAGTTTATAATAAACTGAAAACGTCAACACTTAGTTTTTACAATAAAATAATTTCAACCATATAGAATTAGATGTTTAACTTATTCAAAAATTATAATAAAAAATTACCCGCTTATGGTTTAGTCTCTCTCTCAGAAGACTCATATGCTCAGATATTTTCTTGGAGCTTGAAACTTGGAATGAAGTTGAATGAATCGTTTCTCTGCTCCTGCTCAGATGCGGTTGGGGAACTTGGGGTGCAGGCGACTGAGATGTCGGTGGAGAGGAGAGAGGGCGGAGACAGAGAGGAGGAGAGGAGCCGGAGGGAGCTCCTGTTGCTGCTGGATTTGTGCGACGAAGAGAAGAGAGGAAAAAGATCGTGAGGGAGAAAGGGATCGTGCGTGAGGAAGGAGAGATAGGGAGTCAGTTAGGTTAAAAGTTATAAAACCACGTGTGTATTGTATATCAAATAGCGTGTGTAGAAATTAGAATAAGATTTATTTGTATTTGTGCCTCACAAAATTAATACATTATATTATAAAACATTACACAAAGGTACAAAAAATTTCGAAAAACCTAGGTGGGTGGTCTTCATATGGTAATATGTCGTAAGTTTTGTACGGTATTTGAGTACAGTAATTTGGTAATTTCTATATGGTAAATTCGGTAGGATAAGTCGGTACGGTAAATTCGGTAAATCGGTTTTTTATATCTAAAAACCAAGACCAACCAAATTTTTTACTGTATTTTCGGTTTCGATAAAATCAATTTTCGGTATTTCGTAATATGAAACAAAAATATTTTTTATCAGACCAAAACGGTACGGTACGGTAAAAACCCGTATTGGTTGCATCCCTACTTTTTTATATCCTTACAACCTTATGGAAATTTTGTATTAACTAGATTTGTTGGAAAATGAGATAAATTATAGTGGATTCCTCCATTTGGAGGGAATTTAGGTTCTGAAATGGTTTTTCTAATTTTGTACCCATTCTTCTTAACAACAAACATTTTTTGCGTAATTCTTGATGAGCTTATATAAGGCATGTGAGGCTTGTTTTGTAGATATAAACATGAAATAAATTTATTCGGCACCTGTCTGTGTTTTGGTAACAAGTTTTGGATGTTGTAAATTTAGAGGAGTTAGACTTTGAGTTTGACCCCATTTATTTTGGTATGTTTCAGTTGGCTCACCAAAGTTTAAGTGTGTGTGTGTCACACACATGCACATAGACACATATATATGCGCGCGAACACACACACATTGTGTGTGCCCGCGTGCATGTGTGCTAGTTGATTCGGACCCATCCTTAAAAAGTTTAGGTGTTTTGAATTATTTGCTGACACGAACAAAGTCCGAGAAAACCTCCGAAATTATTTCAGTATTAAAACATGGAGAAATAATAGTTCCAAATAAAATATCTTTAGAAAGATCTTTTGTCTCATGGTAGTGTGCTTTAAAACTGTAATTACTAGGGGTTCTCCAACATACCTCATTAAGCATACCTAAAGAACATACCGATTTTTAAAATACCAATTTTTTTGATTTGTTAAGACAAACTTTGTATAAATGATTTACATATTGATGAGATCATCTAAAAAAATTATCATTTTTTACTCGAAAGTGGGTGAGATTATCAAAAGTGTGTGTGTGTGTGTATACACTTGTGTACACTTTTGACCACCCAAAGGCGTGATAAATATTCCGTAAGGGACAATGAATTAACAAAATAAATGTCTTAACAAAATCCTTATGGGGAAAAATGTATTTCAATGCAAACTTTGGCATTCTAATAAGCAAGAACAAATGGAGGTCAAAATTAAAACACCGTTTAAATTAAATTCCATGGTAATGATATAAGAGTTTTTCATATGATTAAAGGGCTTGAAATTTGATTACAACTTGTGGGAGGTGGACCTATAAAATAAGCAAGAGTAATATATAGGAGGCAATGAAAAAGTGTAATAATTGGGTTTTCTTGCAAAAGTAATGACAACAAAAATTATACCCTTTTTTTTCTCCCTAAAGGGTGTTTTATTAAGAAAAAAGTTAAAATTACGAAACGGTCTTATATTAGTTTCGTGTGTTGCTGTTTGAATAATGGTATTTTGTGAATTGTTGATGATGTTGTATATTTTAGTGCCTATATATGTGCTTAAAGAAATGTAACATCTTATTTAATAAGATGTGAATATGGATTTTTGGACAAATAGCAAATTTAATTGAATCCTTGTTGCTGATTTTTTATAAATAATTATTTTGGGGTAATAATTATTTGAACATATAATATGTATAATCATATACATTAAGGTTCTTTTATATGGTATTATAAGTTCTCCACATACATATAAATTAATTGTAGAATTTATTGCTTTAAATGTTTTCACTGAGGACTTGTCGCTTTAAACGTTTTTCGTGAGGACTTGTCACTTTAAATTTGAGAAAATTTGATAAATGCCCCATAAAAATTACATAAGAAACAAAAATAGAATATGTGTTAAAAATATTATATCCCAATTATGAAAATCAATTTATATTTAATTGTTTTTCAAATTCCTTGAAAATTGAGAACACGTGATTAAAATGTTTTTATATTATTCTTTTAAAATGAAAATTTACTTTTAAATTTACCACCTAACCTCCACCACCACTGATCATTGGCACATCCACTCCATCACCAAGAGGAGGAGCCTATTTACATTTTTGAGCTGTATAAAATTAAAATTGATGAATGTCTTGAATGGTTCACATAAGCTTTTGAAAATATGATGCCATTTTTTAAGAACAAGTTTAATCTACAAAAACTTTGCCAAACTGGATTTTTTTTAAATTTTAAAATCTAGATTTTAGTTTCATGTGCTATGAAATTGTTGGGTTTGTGGACATCTTAAAAATTTATGAGTTAAAAAAGTTAATACTCTTTGATAAGCCTCATTTGAACCGAAAAATTATGGTAAATGCCAGTTTGCCTTGGTTGGCTTGAAATGGTCACGTGATGCTCATGTAATACCCCATATTTCAGAAGGGAGGCGGGGCCTATTTACATTTATGAGCTATATAAAATTACAATTTGTAAACGTCTTGAATTTCTCACATAAGTTTTAAAAAATATGACGTCATTTTTTAAGTATAAGTTTAATATACAAAAACTTTGCCAAGCTAGATTGTTTTTCATTGAAAATCTACTTTGTTGTTTTGATGGGTTGTTTAATTATTGGGTTTGTGGACATCTTACAAATTTATCAATTAAAAATGTTAGGGCCAGGTTAATAAGCCTACTTTGACTTATAAAATTATGACCAGTGACAATTTGCCTTGGTTGGTTTGAAATGATCACGTGATACTCATTTAATACCTTGTATATTAAAATATATCAAATAAATGATTTAAATAAATATTAAGACAAGGAATTTGCATTTTAATATGAAAATTTTAATCGGTTAATAATTATATTTAAAATTGGATTTGTCATTAACTAAATTAGAATTATGGAATTTAATTGATAACTTGTTAAAGCATTATGCAAATTGGTTTGATAATAATGTAATTGAGCTTAGACTTTCTTTGATTGGGTTAGAACACTCTAGAATGGACATGCGAGGCATTAAGGTGGATCCCCGAGGTTTAGTTGGTCTTTAGTGAATTTGATGGTGAGAAAGATTAGGATTTATGGATTGAATTTTTTTGGGCTACAGGAGTATAGCCATAATCGTGACATTTAATTGGTGAGACTGTGGGGTCATAACCGCGACCGCATGCCTCTTGTGGCTAATTCAGGGGGATCACTAGTGGAACATGGTTTCAATACTTATCATGTAAAAAAATTGATTACTTCATATCAAATTTCTCTCAAAATACTATTTCCCTCTCTAAACGAAACCCTGGTTCTCGTCACATCGTCAATCAATTCAACCAATAACTCCGTTATCAAATCACCAAAGTTAAACATGAGATTTTGAAGATGATGTAAGATTAAATACTGGTTTAATTCAATTTTATAAGGGATTTTGAAGAAATGAAGTTTTTTTTTATGTAAGAGGGGCTTAGGGAGGGGCCCCTCGTTTAATTATTAAATGAGATTATAAATTATTAATATTGATAAAAGTACATGCGTTTATGCGACTGAGGTATTATTTTGTGCATCCAATATATCCCTTAAATTTATGTATTACTTATGTATCAAGTAGACATTATTCTAGTGTTGAGGTTGCAATATATGTTATGGGACACATGACATCCAAATTAGGACATATGTCACCACAAATGTTTTGACACATGTCTTGACAATGAAATTGACAAGTGGCATCCCACTTGGGTTTATTTTTTGCTATTATGGGAATGTGTATGGTATTTATATAATTGACCGTAAGGGTAATTTGGTTCCCCAATGTATTTCATCCGTAGTATAATTATAAACCCCAAAATTGTTAGGGCCATATTTGAATTCTCTAATTCTAGTTGGTGTCAGGGCTAAAAATAAAAAAAAGGGGAGACCTATTCATTCCTTTCTCTTCCTCAACCTAACCACCCTTTGTAACACCCCGTATTTGTGGGAATATTTGAATTACAAGTGTTCTCGGAATTTAATAAAGTCAGAAATAAAGTTAATGGAATAAATATTAATTAGAGAATATTGGATTAATAATTATGTGTTATTTTATTTACTTGTATGACAAGTAAATGAAATTGTATTATTTTATATTACATCGTATATAGATAAAAGAGACGGGTTGACAAGATCGTATTCGGGATGCATGTGTGGAGTCATATTCAGAATAGGATGGTAAACTGATGATAACTTACTTGGACGGTGATTTCGAGTGCACGGGTGATCTGGGATGGGTTGAGTTAATTAGAATTAGATACCTGGTGGTTGTAAATGGATTCCGGGGAGTTTTGAAGCTATACGGGACCCGTATGGGGGTATTCAGGTCATTTTAACAGTATAATTTAACATAATTTCCAGATTAGGGAAATATGTAGGGTTATTAGATGAGAGAGGCGTCCACATACTCATTATAAATCATCTAGGCTTACGGGAAAGGCAAAAAAAGATGGAAAATTCAAGAGAAAACTCAAGAAGAAAGATAGGAATTTATACATTTAAAGGAAAGTGTTTAACTTTCTTTACTATTATATGTTGTGCTTTATTCATATCATGATTGGTGAAAAAAATATATGAACTTTTGGGTGGGAGTCACATGTCAAAATCAGTTTTTGGAAGAAAGATATCGTAGAAGGTGATTGATGATTTTTCCTTATGAAATTTGGTTAAATAAATCTTATATAAAGATAGATTCTTGATAAAGAAATTTGAAATTGATTTAATTAAAGATGTCTTCTTGGATTATAAATCTTGAAATTTGGGTGATAAACATTGAATTAAAGGGTGGATGCTTGATGAATTGAATCAAGGAAACATATATCCTTATGGTGGGTATTGATAGGATAGGATGAAATTGTATTGAGATGAATTTTTGGACTCATATTGGCTTTGAAATTGGGTGAATTTCTTTAGTAAAAATGGTAGCCTTGTCCTAGTCTAGAACAGGGGCAAACCAGTTCATCCCCATAGTCGTACCGGTTTGACTTCCTTGCTCAGCCTAGGTTAGGTGTTTTGATGCGTTATTGATTAGGTTGGGATCCAGATTATTTTGGAAGGTCCATAGAGGATGTTTAGTACTTCTGGGATTTTTTTTAATATAATATTACCTTGGGGTTAATTGGGTATAAAATCGGGGTATGGATTTAGGAGTGTTTAGAATGAATGACACTCGAAAATATATTAATGGATTCGAATGGAACTTTCGAATGAAATTGGGATATGGTATAGATGGAGATACGCTTAGTGTCTAGAATGAAATATAATTGTGATATAAAAATAAGTGACTGCTTATGGATTTGGGACTCAAATTTAGACTCGAGAATTATAGGCTAGTGCTACGGGTTATTTGTGCACGAATAACCGATTTTATTGTGTGTGTATATATATATATATATATATATATATATATATATATATATATATATATATATATATATATATATAGAGAGAGAGAGAGAGAGAGAGAGAGAGGCAGGCTCCTGTGCACACTAAGTTTGCACATGTGCTGGCGCACCCCTGTTTTTTTAAAATATTAAAAACAATATTTTTTAATGTGATATTTAAACATTTCAATGGACCCATATAAAAAAATCAGCAAAAAAAGTCTTTTTGCTATTTTAAAAAAATCAGTCAAACTTTGGCAGCTTTTAAGTGCTTTAAAAACTACGAAAGTTTGACAGATTTTTTAAAAATAGCTTTTATATGGATTCCTTGAAATGTTTATTTATCACACAAAAAAAATCAACTCAAAAATATTTTTTTACTATTTAAAAAAAATAATGCGCAAACTTAGTGTGCACAGGAGCCTCTCTCTCTCTCTCTCTATATATATATATATATATATACACACACACACACTAGCGTATGCCCGTAACTGATGACACGACGAAATTTTTCCAAAGTACATAATCGCATAATGGCAAAAATTCCAAGTACATAATTGCGAAATGAAATTTTTTTTGTACCCCAATGCTAATTTTCCAAAGTGTATGTCGTTGATAGGGCCATTTGTAAATAGTTTAAAAAATTTGGGCAGAGTTCCCTTTGTTTATAGGACTATCCACCCTGTTTAACAACTAAAAACTACTCAAACCACAAAATAGTAATATTATTTACTGAACCTAATATAAATAATTAACCTGTAGATATGCAACAATATTGCTCTTTAGTCACAAGCATACATTACACCAAGCAGACAAATAATACCCATGTACATTAGTGTCCATTAGTCACACGCCTTGATGATTTCTCAGATAACTTTTGAAGAAAGTCCGAAAACTTTTGATATTAGTAAAGTCGGATAATATTTGATAAGGTGAAACAATCCGTAAACATATATAGAAATCAGGAACGTTTAACTCTGACTTGACATGCACGTAGGAAAAATCATGATCGATCGATGACCAATTGTGTTGTTTTACCTACAAAAAACATACATACCAAATCAGTGGCCCACCAATTGAAAAACAACTTTCAAAGCCAATACCGAACAAAACAAGCATACATTACACTGAGGAGACATACATAATGCTTACCGAATCAGCTGCATACCAAATCAGCATACCAAATTAGCTGTATGTCGAATCAGATGCCCACCAAATCAGTTGCATACCAAAACATTGTGACACCCCGCCTAATTAATTACCGGGTGATCAGTCCTTTATAAAATTAAATCAAAATATCCGGTTGGTTCAGATTATGCATCACTGTCGAAAACTTTATTATTAAAACTAACCACCTAATATTTAAAAAGGTTAATGCCAAAATTTTAACTTGTTACTAACCATCATCAATAAAGTAAAATATTTAATCATCACCATACATCACAATAGCATAAGGAAAGAACTGACTGAATTTAAATAAAGAACTGGAGTAAACACTTCCAGTCAAAATCTCATACAATAATCCAATAACTTGAAATCAAAATATAATGATAGAATGAAACAACTCTAAATCTCTAAATGTAAAATAGGATGGACGACATGTCCAACTGAAGTAAATAACTAATAGATAAAGAACAATAGACTATGAAGAGTCTACTAGCAATGTCATATAGCTTCCACAGCAACTACAACTCGGCAACTGAATGGATTCTCCTAAGCTTGGTGTCCCTGTGGATGAGCACCTAAAATAAAGTAACAAGAGAAGAGATTTGCAAAAGAAACGGGTCAGAGCTCGAGTAGAAAACAGTTTAAATATAGCAAGTGATTAAATTGGTTAATTAGGACAAATATTATTCATGTTAACTTAGCGTACTCACTTGGGATGCTCACCTCTCATCTAATGTGCACACCTAGGGAGCCTAGCTACCCATACTAGTCACGATACTCTGCTTGACTATACATAGTATAACCAGTATGCCGAATAAAATATCTAAATAACCCGAAAACAATATATCTCTATTATTTAGGAATATATTTAAAGAAGCTTTAACTCATTCTCATAGCATCCTTAACTCTCAACTGGTGACCCAATAAGTATATACTTTAATAAAGTAGCCAACATGAAACATAGAATAGGAACTCAGTATAGATATAAAAATCTCACTATGTATACATACAAATATATATATCAATACTGCACCCATGGTTAAGAAACCACTGGTGCTAGGCATACTCGGCTATCTAGTCCCATTGCAACGCTCACGCATAAAGGACAACGGGTTCAATCTATCAAGAACCAATAAAATATATACACATATTGGAGGTGAACATAGTCCCAAGATTATGGGCTACGTATATACCTACGCACCCATACGACCGTCACCACTATCGTTCTCACAGATAGCCTGTACCTAGGTTCCATGCTCTAGTGGTACGACTCAAAATCCCCCGATGGCACACAAGATATGGTTGTCCACAATGTGCTAACCTCCGTTTGATAGACAGTATCTAGGTATGTCATACATAAAATATTCTAAGTAATAATCAAACACACAACTTATATACATAATACGCGTTCACGCAACCTAATTCCCATAGTACGTAGGTCGTATTAACATCACTAGTCTCCACAATATCCTTTTATATATAACCTCCTTAGCACTCACATTCTCTACTCGGTTTCGTACAAGGTCAATACCTTGAGGATCATTACACCCTTAATTACCTAAATATTTGGAATTTAAGTCACCCGTTACTTATGTAGGTTAATACACTCGCTTGGATAAGACTAGGATGGACTTTAACTAAATCGGACCCAAAAATCAACTTCTGGAATCTCGTTAGAAGTTCCAGGATTCTTGTTTGAGCGAGTTCATCCGAACAAAGTTTCCACTTTGAGCGAACTTCAAAATCAAGTTAGACGGGTCACTAGATTTCTCATTAGAAGGCTCGTTGGAACGAGGTCGTTCGAACGACCTGGGCTGGTTTTCGAACGAAAAATCCGTACAAACCCAGTTCTTCCCCAAATTCAATTTTTTTCACATAACACACTTCAAGCTCAACCCAAATTTCATCCAACATCCAATTAGATAGTTCTAAACTATTCCTAATCATTACGGGACACTTTCTAACACAAATTAGTGTTCAAATCTTTATATTTTCAAAAGGAAACCCAATAATTTCTTAAATCTCTAAAAAATTGCCTAACATGAACCCATCAATTTAAGTAATCAAAAACTCTTATTATAATTCGTGATTAAGACATAAAAATTCCAAATTTAATAGTCTAACAAAGGACAAAACCTCTACATGCATACCCATATCCAATTCATAATATTTCTTTACAATTCAGTCTAATTAACCCTAAGATTTCATTACACTAAGTTTATAACATCTAATCTAAATCAACACGAACAATATTTGCTAAAAGAGGAGCAATATAAACACTTGCCTTGGAATGAACTTTTGATTCTTGGACTAAATATGGTATGTAGTTGATCCACTCGTTGTGATCAACACTTTGGCGCAACTTTTGGTGGGAATCCTTGAGTTCTTACCTTTGGCCTCCAATGGAGTCTTCTTCTGCCTTGGTTCTCTCTCCCTCTCTCTCTTTCACGTAGGTTGAAACTGACAGTAACCTCTAACCCACGTAGTTTTTAATTATCCTAATTTTTGTCCATTTAATTACTCAAAAATCCCAAAAGACCAAAATACCCTTCCGGGGTGTCGTTTTGGGCTAAAATGCCCGGACTCCAATAAAATATTCGAGTAGTGTTTTCTGACTATTTCGACCCTTCCGGACAAACTGGCGAGCTCAAAACGGCCATATGAGCTATATAAAAATAATTTACCTTTTTAAACCCCAAATAGATAATAGTGACGCGACTCATATGCGCATCCTAAATAATTATATCTTAACTGTCGGGTATCTCGTCCCCGACCATATTATTTTCAAAACCATCTATTACGCTACTCACTACGTAATGCTCAACATAGTTATTACTCAACATGATTTCAACATAATTATTTTCGATAACAACTAACTCTCATCATGCTAGTAATTAATACCATTAAGTCAGATTAATTATAAATTAAATTTTCTCTCTTAAATTAATTAATCCTAATTTCCATAATTTCATAATAAAATAAATATGCGTAAAAATACGGGTATTACAAACCTCCCCTCTAATAGCAGAATTTCATCCCGAAATTAAAAAATGAAAGTATACCCGGCAAGAATAACTGTGGAAGACGTTCACGCATTTCATCCTCATGCTCCCAGGTTGATTCCTCAACATTATGGTGTCGCCACTGAACACGGACTAGTGGTATTATCTTTGACCTGAACTTCCTCTCGCTACGGTCTAGGATATCAATCGGCCCCTCCTCGTAGGAGCTATAAGGCTGTTAGTCGATCTCCTCCAACGCAATGTGAGTGTGGGCCAAATTATCCCGAAAATACTCCTCAGAGATGAGATATGGAACACATCATGGACTCTATACAAGTGCTCCGGTAAGCCAAGTCTATAAGCAACCGACCCAATCCTCTCGATAATGGGGAATGGCCCTACATACCTAGGCGCCAACTTCCCATTCTTCCTAAAATGCATAACTCCCTTCATAGGAGACACCCGAAGTAGCACCTGGTCCCCAATATTAAACTCTCTGAAATACCGCTTGGCATCGACGTATCTCTTCAGTCGATCCTGAACAACCCGAATACGTCTTCGTATCAACTCTATCCTCGTCGAAGTATCCTGAATCACCTCTGGGATGAGTAATTTGTTGACCCCCACTTCTAACAATCATGCTGGGGAATGACCAGGTCTGTCGTATAGTGCCTCAAACGGAGCCATACCGATAGTAAACTGGTAGGAGTTGCTATAGGCAAACTCCACCTGTGGAAGATACTGCTCCCAGCCTTTGCCAAAATCAATGATGCACATACGTAACATGTCCTTTAACATATGATTTGTCTGCTCGATCTGTCCATCCAGCTGTGGGTGATAGGCTATGCTCAGCCACAACTCCATACCCATCACTTCCTGAAAACTTTCCCACAACCGAGACACAAACACTTTATCTCTGTCAGACATAATGTTTAGAGGTACTCCATGAAGTCTCACTATCTCTGCTATGAATATCTAGGCATACTGTCCCGAGGTGTAATCCGTCCGGACTGGAAGAAAGTGGGCTACCTTAGTCAGATGATCCACTATCACCCATATTGAATCGTGACCCCTCTACGATGTAGGTAATCCCGTGATGAAGTCTATGGAAATGATTTCCCATATCTACATAGGAACCTCTAATGGATGTAGAAGTCCCACTGGTCTCTGATGGTCCACCTTTACTAGCTAACAAGTGGCACATTTCGAGACAAACTCGGCAATATCCTTTTTCATCCCGCTCCACCAGTACTGTCTTCGCATATCTTGGTACATCTTATCCCCATTGGTATGTACCACAAATCATGAACCGTGTGACTCCGTCATCACCTCGTGTTGCAAGTCTTCTCCTTCAAGAACAACTAACATTCCATTGAAACGTATACCCCCATCTGAACTCACGGTGTAGGGCTCGACCCCCTCTGTTAGAAGCTGCACTATTTGACTCTGGTAGAAAGGATCAGCTGCCTGAGCCTGTACTACTCTCGTAACAATCTGGGGCGTAATTATCATCACAGACATGAACGACCGAGCCACCACATCTTGGTGTCCTAACTCCTTCCATTTTTCTTTCCACACCTCGGCCACCTCACCTACTGGCCTACGTCTCAATGCATCTACTACCATGTTAGCCTTCCCTGGGCGGTATCGGATATCAAATTAATAGTCCTTCATAAACTCAAGCCACCAACGCTGATGTATATTTAACTCCTTCTGCTTGAAGAGGAACTGTAGTTACTTGTGATCCGGGAACAAGCAAAATTTCTCCCCCAGGAGGTAATGTCTCCAAATCTGAAGTGCAAATACGACCGCTGCTAACTCCAAGTTATGAGTGGGGTAATTCCTCTCGTGAGTCTTAAGCTTAAAGGAGGCATAAGATATAGCCCAATTCTCCTGCTGAAGTACACCCCAAGTCCTAATAAGGACGCATCAGTGTAGACTAGATTCTCTACTCCCAGCCTGGGCAATGCTAACAATGGTGCTGAGGTTAACTTGTCTTTCAACTCATCAAAGGCTAACGGATAGGCGTCACTCCAGATAAACAGCACCCCTTTGCAAGTCAAATATGTCAACGGACTCGTTATCTTCGAAAACCCTTGAATGAACCTCTTGTAGTATCTGAATAGGCCCAAGAAACTGCGTATCCCGGTCGGTGTCGTGGGTTATCCCCACTCCCTCATCGCTGATACCTTCCCCAGATCCACAGATATCCCCCTGCTAGAGATGAATGTCTTAAAACCTGAACCTCCTTAAGCCAAAACCCATATTTCTCATATTTTTCATATAAGTCATGCTGGCATAGTATCTGCAAAACCTGCCTCAAATGCTCGACATGATCCTCCTCGGTTTATGATTAAACTAGAATGTCATCTATGAAGACAATGATGAACTGGTCTAAGAACTCTCTGAACACCCTGTTCATCAAGTCCATAAATACGTTTGGGGCATTGGTTAGCCCGAAAGGCATAACCCTGAACTCGTAGGAACCATATCTCATCAAAAAGGCAGTCTTCGACATATCCTGATCCTTAATACACAATTGATGGTATCCCAATCTCAAGTCAATCTTTGAGAAGAAGTCCTCTCCTCTCAACTGGTCAAATAAGTCATCGATTCGAGGCAAAAGATATTCGCTCCGTATCGTGTCTTTATTAAACTCCCGATAATCGACACACAATCATAACGATCTATACCTCTTCTCAACATGGAAACACCCTAAAGCGAGGTATTCCTCCAGATGAAGCCTTGACCTAACAGCTGCGCAGTCTGGTCTTGTAATATTGATTATTCGATAAGGTTAGTCTCACTTACCCTAATAATCATAGTTATAATATCCTCCGTTATTACACCGATTTATTCACAATGTAAGACATTCAACAATGGTTCTTACGTCATATAATACGGCTCCACTAGCCGTGAGTGTAGATATAATATATCTTAAGGTTATCGTTTCCTTTACGGATGACAACCAGGGTACTAGCCCGTGTATTAAAGGCCAAACATTTCCCAACTTTTGATGTTTGTTAGGTTTCATGCGTGGGATGTCTCGCAACGCGAAATCCAAACAAGGAACCCTCCCGATACACTACTAACTAACATTGTCATTCAATAAGGTTTGTGGGCCCTCAATATTCGACTTGTACCCCTCATACCTGCTTCTTCCTATAAGATTAACTCGCCTACCTCATGTTACTAGAGATGATATTCAACACATTACTCCTACTAGCTCGACGTTAGACTCTTAAAATTTTCTACGGGATAATCCCCATGCTCATAAATATTTCATCCAATCTTGAATCCCTTTAATAGACATCCCTATCCACCAGGATTAGGTATAACCATACGACATACGCCAAAAAGTCTTTATTCAAAATTATATAAAGATATATATAAATGTGGTCCCGCCACCTCTCAGGTGGCTCTTAGCACATGAAAATATCACTGTAACGGTCTATTATCGCTCAAACCATCGTTAGCTAGTTTGCAAATTGGGATAGTAATACATTTTACGCCCACGTTTCTTAAAGTATTATAATAAATTATAGAGCATCAAATTTATTTCTAGATTTCCGCTATATCTTAAAGGCAATATAAATAATGAAGTATCATACCTCCAAATGTGGGTGACAGTTGTGTTATCAGTGGCATAACCGCTTATCAGAAATTATAGATATGCCCGTACTGTACTCCTTGCTGATGATGTGGAGACAGTGCTATTGGGGTAAATATCCATGCTTCCCCATGTTGGTAATTATGTGGTTCCGGGCAAGCACCCTGCGGCTGCTGCGGGGTCCTGACCTTCCGAGGGAAATTTCGATGGAAGTGGCCCCATTCGCCGCATAAAAACAATTTCTAACCAAATTTTCGATGTGCTTGTCCTACTGAGTACGCTGCTGGCCCTAATGGCCTAGCTGACCTAGCTGATTTGAACGAGGTTGTCCTCCATCTCATTGTGGGCAAATTTATCATTTGTGGCCATTTCTTCCACACTTAAAACACCTCTTTATGAAGGTCCTCTATCCCTCGCTTTGTTGATCCTGGCGGATTTGACTCTTCCTTTGATTTCCATTATCCTTTGGTCTTGACGACTCTGAGGAACTTGTCGCCGTTGCGATGGTACTTTCTCACTATTGCTATCCCTGAAATTATCATATTGATCGACTTCTCTTGTTCTTTTCCCCTGTAAGTTATACACTAGAATTTTGGAACTGCAATATTGCAGTAGTCACTGCTTGTGCAAAAATATTCGCTATCTCAGTGATTACCGCTCTTTCCTGATGTACTCGGGGTACTTGCTAGTCTGGTCCCACATTTTCTTCTTCAGCGGTGTTAGTTTGTCTCTCCCTCATAAGCGACATCTTAAATTCAAATGAATTTTATAAGTCTACCGGCTATACATAGCATCGTATAGAAGTACTTAATCTATAACACGTAACAAAGAATGCAACAGTCCTAACAATAGGGCTCAATATCAAAGAACGCTATGCAAAAACATAACAAGCCGTACAGATCCTAAGTACACTAGAACCTGATGCTCTGATACCACCTGTGACACCCCACCTAATTAAATATCGGGTGATCAGTCCTTTATAAAATTAAATCAGAATATCTGGTTGGTTCAGATTATGCATCACCATCGAAAAATTTATTATTAAAACTAACCACCTAATATTTAAAAAGGTTGATGTCAAAATTTTATCTTGTTATTAACCATCATCAATAAAGGGAAATATTTAATCATCACCATACATCACAATAGCATAAGGAAAGAACTGACTGAATTTAAATAAAGAACTGGAGTAAACACTTCCAGTCAAAATCTTATACAATACTCCAATAACATGAAATCAAAGTCTAATGATAGAATAAAATAACTCTAAATCTCTGAATGTAAAATAGGAGGGACGACATGTTCAAGTGAAGTAAATAATTTATAGATAAAAAAGAATAGACTATGAAGCGTCTACTAGTAATGTCCTGTATCTTCCAGAGCTTGGTGTACCTGTGGATGAGCACCTAAAATAAAGTAACAATAGAAGAGATTTGCAAAAGATACGGGTCAGAGCCCGAGTAGAAAACAATTTAAATATAGCAAGTGCTTAAATTGGTTAATTAGCACAAATATTATTCATGTTAAATTAGCGTACTCACTTGGGATGCCCACCTCTCATCTAATGTGCACACCTTGTGAGCCTAGCTACCCATACTAGTCACGATACTCTGCCTGACAATACGTAGTATAACCAGTATGCTGGATAAAATATCTAAATAACCCGAAGACAATATATCTCTATTATTTAGGAATAGATTTAAATATGCTTTAACTCATTATCATAGCATTCTTAATTCTCAACTAGTGATCCAATAAGTATATACTTTAATAAAGTAGACAACATGAAGCATAGAATAGGCACTGAGTATACATTTAAAAATCTCACTATGTATACATACAAATATATATATCAATACTGCACCCATGGTTAGGAAACCCCTGGTGCTAGGCATACTCGGCTATCTAGTCCCATTGCAACGCTCACGCATAAAGGACAATAGGTTCAATCTCTCAAGAACCAATGAAATATATACACATATTGGAGACGAACATAGTCCCAAGCCAATGGTCTACGCACATACCTACGCACCCATACGACCTTCACCACTGTTGTTCTCATAGATAGCCTGTACCTAGGTCCCATACTCTAGAGGTACGACTCAAAATCCCCTTAAGGCACACAAGATATGGTCGTCCACAACACGCTAACCTCCATTTGATAACCAGTAGCTAGGTATGTCATACATATAATATTGCAAGTAATAAGCAAGCACACAACTTACATACATAATAGGAGTTCACGCAACCTAATTCCCACAGTACGTAGGTATTATTAGCATCACTAATCTCCACAATATCCATTTATATATAACCTCTCTAGGACTCTCATTCTCTCCTAGGTTTCCATACGAGTTCAATACCGCGAGTATCATTACACCCTTAATTCCTTAAAACTTTGGAATTTAAGTCACCTGTTACTCACGTAGGTTAATACACTCTCTTGGATAAGACTAGGATGGACTTTAACTAAATCGGACCCAAAAATCAATTTCTGGAATCTCATTCGAAGTTCCAGGATTCTCATTCGAATGAAGTTTCCACTTCGAACGAACTTCAACATCACATTACAAAGGGTTAGAAGGCTCGTTCGAATGAGGTCATTTGAACGACCTAGGTTGGTCTTCTAACAAAAAATCCGAACAGGCCGAGTTCTTCCCCAAATTCAATTTTTTTAACATAACACACTTCAAACTCAACCCAAATTTCATCCAACATCCAATTAGAATAGTTATCATTATGGGGCACTTTCTAACACAAATTAGTGTTAAAAACTTTATATTTTCAACGGGAAACCCAACAATTTCTTAAATCTCTAAAAATTTGCATAACATGAACCCAACAATTTAAGTACTCAAAAACTCTTATTATAATTCGTGATAAAGACATAAAATCTCCAAATTTAATAGTCAATCAAAGGAAAAAACATCTACATGCATACCCATCTCCAATTCATAAGATTTCTTTACAATTCAGTCTAATTAACCCTAAGACTTCATTGCACTATGTTTATAACATCTAATCTAAATTAACAGGAACAATATTTGCTAAAAGAGGGGCAAGATAAACACTTGCCTTAGAATGAATGAACTTATGATTCATTGAAAAGTCGTAACGGTGTGATAATTGATTAAATTTATTCGCAAGTTTTCCAATTCGGCACACTTATTTAATTAGAGTCTATTTTAAAACCAAATTAATCCAGCCCCTAAACAAGCATCTAAAAGTGCGTGTGTCAACCCATAAATAAATAAAGCATGTGACACAAATATTCAGGAAAAATATCCGAAGGGAAAAACATTTTATTTCTAGAACTTTGAACAGTTTACAAGACGATTGACTTACATACCAACTTGTATCGTCCACAAGTGTAACGCACGGTGTCTTCGTCAAACCTTCAAAGCAACGGTTAGGAATCTATAGTAGATCCACACGCAGCGAGCCCACATGAACCGTAGTCCAAAATCAGCAAGAGAAGATCCGCAAGCACTCCCCAAAGACCGCAATCTTAAATCGTCATAGAGTCTCCCTCCACAATAGCACGCAGCTGTCGGTTGTAGAGCTCACCCCACAAAGTATGAACAAATAGCAAAATATGATTTTGGGTTCCACAAAACAATTCACATAAAAGTAATTGGGATTTGTTGTGAATTGTAAACAAAACAGAAATTATTTGAACCCTTAAATGAGAGAAGAAAATATTCTGCCAAAAGAAATTTTCAAATAAATTCTGGGAAGATAAACAAACCAAAGAAAACTCTAAAAGTTGTAAACTTCTTATCTGTTAAAAAACTGTACGTGCATGTTATTTTATAGAGAGGTTTTTGATAAAAAAAAAAAAACAAAGGCACGTAATTGATTGTTTTTATCCAAAAGTTAGCTGTGAGATTTTGGATAACTCATGGCAAGAAGCGTGTAAAAAAAATATCAGATTTGGCTTATAAAACACTGTACGCAACTTTTAAAAAATAAGGCAAAGGGACTTAGCCATATGTAAATATGTGCCAATGATTATCATGCCAATGATTGGCAAAAAGCAAAATTGCGGCTACTTGAAAAACCAATCAAGGGTTTGCCTTGAATAAAAATTTTGTACGCACCTTTTCTTAAAATAACTTTAAAACCAAAAAAGCTAATCATTATCCCAATGATTGGAAGTAACCAAAAATTGAGTTCCCTTTTTTTTTAAACACCCACTACCTGCCGAGATTTTATCAAACAAAGAAAGCCTTTTTTTTTATATTCGGCCGAGAACTTCTTTTGACAAACAACAAAAAATCTTATTACCCACAATTCGGATCCATCTTTTGTAGATGTAATCTTCTCAATTCTTCGACGACATGTAGCGGTATACGACATAATAAATTGTGACGAACTTATTAAAAATATGTCCTTACAAATCTACCCCTATGTCTATGCCGGTACATACATAAAAACATTCGAATTATCAAAAAGTGAAATGCCTATACAAATCTACCCTCCCATGAATTTTGCAAGTTCTCAAACTGTTCTTCAAAAATCTTCATCAAATCTCAAATCTTTTCTCATCAAGGTGTGCAACATCATAATCTTCAGTCTTTGTACCTACACACATGAGATAAAGAAAAACCTTCGTGACGCATCGAGTTTGAAATTATATAAGAATAAATCATTAATAAATCAAATCTCCCCCATAATACAAAAACTCCCCCATAACATGATAATAATTCTTTCTCCCCCTTTTTATGATGTCCCCAAATAGACAGATAAGAAGAAACAATCAAAACATGGAGTGTCACGATAAAATGCATAGCAAACAAGGATCAAACTACGCGCATGCAAAGGAGTATCTCGAAAAAACTCACAAACTATTTTTGGATTTTTTAATTTTTCATACAAAAATAAGATACCACTTTAAAAAAAATATGATACAAAAAATCACACCATGGATTTAAACTCAAACAACCAAGTCATGGAAACGAAATGAATGGGTGTGAACACATTCGATAGGTAAATCAACGCAATCAATCATATGTACACAATGCATATGTGTACTCCTAACGAATGAACATCAAAAGTACCCTTAGGTGTAAAAAAATTGTTGAATTTAAATGACATCGTCTTAATCAAATCAACAAATCAAAGTCTAAATGATTTCCACACCAATAACGTCGAAAACTATTTAGTGTCGTTTCGAGAACTTTTCAAAGGACGTGCAAACCCATTGATATATCCATCCAAAACTCCCTCATATATAATAATGCAATTCTTTATATCTGAAGAGGTACTAAATTCTCAAATTAGAGAAAACCTATTGGCCCAAATTTTTGGCATATTTCATCTTTTTATAGTCTTATTTTTTTTTTTTGTGTGTGGGATCTTTTCAAACAGTGGCTTTCACGACGTGATTATTATTCACTCGCAGCCATTTCCCGTGTTCACTCATCATTTTTTCAAACTAAACAATTTATTCCTCACGGTCAATGGTTTTTACATGAACTACTTTTATTACTCTCGTATTATTGTACTTGGTTCGTTTTAAGGACAGGATTGAGATGAAAACACCCAACCAACATGTGATAAGTCAAGAACAATAATCAAACAAATCCGTGCATGTGTGCAATAAAGGAAACATGAGTCAAACATGTAGGAAGTAACACTTAATTACATCTTAATGACTCCAAACATTATAAAGCACAAGGATGAATTGACCTATTGTCTTAAAACACTATCAAATAGTCACATGTAAAATGGAATGATGTTGTGACTCGGCCATCCTAAGTCTTCATCCATAAACGGTGCAAACAAAATACAAAAATCTTTTTGGATTTTTCTAAAAATTTTATCAAAATAAAATCTTTTTGTATTTTTCAAAATTTTTCAAAAATAAAAATCTATACAAAAAGTACATGTCACAGCGCTAGCAAAAATATATCAAAAATCATAACTAGCATATGACAAACATGCAAACACAATCATCTATATGATATGGCAAGAGAAGAATCGTGTGCAAGCAAATGAGAATCAACTATTCTAAAATCTAGTGTATCCAAAAGTGATTTCCTAACCCAAACGGATGTAACACGTCGACACGGGGTTTTGGGAACCAACAAAACACTAGACTTCGAATTCTTAGGGTTTCTTCCAAGATCAAAACAAAATCTCCTAAGGTGACCTTTCCTACCACAATATGAACATGTGTAAACAGGTGGAACGACACCTAAAGTGTGATCTATTCAAACATCCTTTGGAACGATTGACCTTCTAAAACAAATAATGGTTTTGGCTTTAGCACTAGAAGCATGAGAACAAGATGAGCTATTACCATCACTATCAAACCTACTTGAGTCTGTCAAATCATTTTTTAACTTCAAAATTTTTGACTCAAGCAAAGAATTAGACTCTTCCAAAGACAGGGATTTCTTTTTCAAATTTTCAATTAAGCTTAAAAGTTTATGACGCTCCCCCTCTATTAAAACAAACTTATCCCTAAGAGTCTTTTAACGTGCCGTAAAATTATCGATTAATTATTTATCCTCGACGGCACAAACGGGAAACCTAGAATTTTTTAAGTCCTTTAATTCCTTCTCTAAAACTAGGACTTTCTCATCACTCTTCTTTTAGGCAATTTTTAAAGAATCAAAATCAATACACAAATTACCAAAGTGCTCATGACAAATATCACTTTGAGTTTGAAACGCTTGCAAATATTCAATCTTACTTTTAAAGAGAGAATTTTCTTTTTCCAAAACTTTACTTCTTTTGCAAAGTTTCAAATTCAAACTTTTTAATTTTCAGCACGGTCGTGAACTTTTTGAAAAATAGGCTCCTCATTAAACGGACGCACCATTGAAAAAATGCGATTTTTCATAAAACTGATTTTAAAAAAAATCAATATCACACAATTTTTGCGGAAAATAGGAATACGCAATAAATTAGCGTAACCCGCTCTGATACCAATTTGAAAAGTCGTAACGGTGTGATAATTGATTAAATTTATTCGCAAGTTTTCCAATTCGGCACACTTATTTAATTAGAGTCTATTTTTCAACCAAATTAATCCAGTCCCTAAACATGCATCTAAAAGTGCGTGTGTCAACCCATAAATAAATAAAGCATGTGACACAAATATTCAAGAAAAATCCCCGAAGGGAAAAACCTTTTATTTCTAGAACTTTGAACAGTTTACAAGACCATTGACTTACAAGTGTAACACACGGTGTCTTTGTCAAACCATTAAAGCAACGGCTAGGAATCTACAGTAGATCCACACGCAGCGAACCTACATGAACCGCAGTCCAAAATCAGCAAGAGAACTCCCGTAAGCACTCCCCAAAGACCGCAATCTTAAATCGTCATAGAGTCTCCCTCCACAATAGCACGCAGCTTTCGGTTATAGAGCTCACCCCACAAAGTATGAATAAATAGCAAAATATGCTTTTGGGTTCCACAAAACAACTCACATAAAAGTAATTGGGATTTGTTGTGAATTGTAAACAAAACAGAAATTATTTGAACCCTTAAATGAGAGAAGAAAATATTCTGCCAAAAGAAATTTTCAAATAAATTCTGGGCAGATAAACAAACCAAAGAAAACTCTAAAAGTTGTAAACTTCTTCTGTGTTAAAAAACTATACGTGCATGTTATTTTATAGAGAGGTTTTTGATAAAAAAAACAAAGGCACGTAACTGATTGTTTTTATCCAAAAGTTAGCTGTGAGATTTTGGATAACTCATGGCAAGAAGCGTGTAAAAAAAATATCAGATTTGTCTTATAAAACACCGTACGCAACTTTTAAAAAATAATACAAAGGGACTTAGCCATATGTAAATATGTGCCAATGATTATCATGCCAATGATTGGCAAAAAGCAAAATTGCGGCTACTTGAAAAACCAATCAAGGGTTTGCCTTGAATAAAAATTTTGTACGCACCTTTTCTTAAAATAACTTTAAAACCAAAAAAGCTAATCATTATCCCAATGATTGGAAGTAACCAAAAGTGAGTTCCCTTTTTTTTTTTAAAACACCCACTACCTGCCGAGATTTTATCAAACAAAGAAAGCCTTTCTTTTATATTCGGCCGAGAACTTCTTTTGACAAACAACAAAAAAAAACTTTTGATTCCTTTTTTTTTTTAAATAGAGCTTCTTTTATGCAAAAGAAATTTTATGCTTAAAAAATTTAACCTTTTAAAAATATCCCAACACTGTAAATATAAAATGTAAGTGGAACTTAAACATTATCTTACCAAATGTCATATTGTTGGGGTTGAATGTTGAAAACAACATGTAATTCGGATCCGTCTTTTGTAGATGTAATCTTCTCAATTCTTCGACGACATGTAGCGGTATACGACATAATAAATTGTGACGGACTTATTAAAAATATGTCCTTACATTCTTTGACTAAAATTGGTATGTAATTGATCCTCTTGTTGTGATCTACACTTTGGCGCAACTTTTGGTGGGAATCCTTGAGTTCTTGCCCTTGTTCTCCAATGGAGTCTTCTTCCTCCTTGGTTCTCTCTCCCTCTCTCACTCTTTCATGTAGGTTGAAACTGACAGTAACCTCTAACCCACGTAGTTTTTAATTAAACCTAACTTTTGTCCATTTAATTACTCAAAAATTTCAAAAGACCAAAATACCCCTCCGGGGTGTCATTTTGGGCTAAAATGCCCAAGACTCGAAATAAAACACCCGAGTAGTGTTTTATGACTATTTTGACCCTTCTGGACACATTATCGCACTCAAAGCGACCATACGAGCTATATAAAAATAATTTACCTTTTTAATCCCCACATAGATAATAGTGACTTGACTCATACACTCATCCTAAATAATTATATCTTAATTGTCGTGTATCCCGTCCCCGACCATATTATTATTTCCGAAACCATCTATTGCGTTACTCACTACACAATGCTCAACATAGTTATTACTCAACATGATTTCAACATAATTATTTTCGATAACTACTAACTCTCATCACGCTAGTAATTATTACCATTAAGTCGAATTAATTATAAATTAAATTTTCTCTCTTAAATTAATTAATCCCAATTTCCATAACTTCGTAATAAAATAAATATGCGTAAAAATATGAGGTATTACAAACTTCCCCCCTAGTAATAGAATTTCATCTCGAAATTAGGAAATGAAAGTATACCTGGTAAGAATAACTTTGGATAACGTTCACGCATGTCATCCTCACGCTCCTAGGTTGATTCCTCAACATTATGTTGTCACTACAGAACACGGACTAGTGCTACTATCTTCGACCTCAACTTCCTCTCGCTACGGTCTAGGATAGCAACCGTCCCCTCCTCGTAGGAGCTATCAGGTTGTAATCCAATCTCCTCCACCGCAATGTGAGTGTGGTACAAATCATCTCGCAGATATCTTCTCAGCGAAGAGATATGGAACACGTCATGGACTCTATGCAAGTTCTTCGGTAATCCAATTCTATAAGAAATAGAACCAATCCTCTCGATTATGGGGAATGGACCTACATACCTAGGCGCCAACTTCCCATTCTTCCCAAAATGAATAACTCCCTTCATAGGAGACACCCAAAGTAACACCTAGTCCCCAATATTGAACTCTCTGAAATATCGCTTAGTATCGGCGTAGCTCTTCTGCCAATCCTGAGTAATCCAAATACGGCTCTGTATCAATTCTATCCTCGCCGAAGTATCTTGAATCACCTCCGGGCCAAGTAATTTATTTTCCCTCACCTCTAACCAACATCCTGGGGAACGACAAGGTCTGCCGTATAGTGCCTCGAATGGATACATAGTACTGTATTGTACTAAAATATTTTCCTGGTGCCCGCACCACCATTCAAAAAGAACGTAGTTCCATTATTTTCAAGAACCGAAGCGATTATTGTTTCATATGCTATGCGTTTTCCATTATTAAGACAATCAACATTAGGTTGAGGCTCCCCTTGTTCAGCATCACTTTGAAACTGACGATGTTCACGAATAATCTTATTACCCACAATTATACCCCAATTACCTAGTGAAACAGGCATCAGAGGAAAAATCAGTTAAGCTTTTTCCTAATTTTTGTAATAACTCGTTGATCAGATACAAACCATAGTCTTCGATTTCAATCTCAGTTGGTGTCTGAATGCCGTACAAAATCCGTATATGATGAGACAAATCATCACATATAAGCATCGCAAATTGATTCCACAATATATCTGGATGTAGAGGCGCACATTGAGTAAGGATAACAATGAATAACCGTCTCAATTGAAACCCAGTTTTAAGGACTGTAACCTCTTGCAAACATTGGATCCATTCACCGCCATCTTCTAAAAGGCCCAAAGCAATACATGCTAACTTGAATGAATCATAAGTTATATCATTGATAGTCTTAAGCACTTCATACGATGAAGGTCCTTTTACAACTCTTAAAAGATGCCGCAAATAAAAAAGATCACGTGTATTCGGGGAAGCAAAATTCATTCGACCAATTGAATAACCTTGCGTCCTTGGAGATCTCGTAGTCCATGTCTTCGGTTCTTTATTCCAAGAAAAATGTTGTGGAAACTCCTAATATGTGTAAGCACATGCAAATACATTTGATGCACATGTGGCAAAGAATTCAGTCAAAGTGGTCATTTGATTAGCAGCCCAAGACATAATTGTTTCCACATAATCATTTGGATTAAATGAAACTCGATGCATTCCTGATAAATGAAAAGCTAACCATACAACAGTGGGAATTTCTTCATTCATTGGATTACCAAATAACCGCCAAAAAGCTTCAGGTGGTCCAATGTATCTCGCATCAAGGTATTGTTGGATCATATTTAATCCTCCTAAAACCATTGTAGTACGATCAAAACCCTTAAATATGTACTTGTTAATATATTTAACACATCTCAACCCTGCACAAACTTCCACATTAATATGACAATCGAACATTCTAGAAACATATGGATTGTACGACACAACATCTTTGTTACATACTACTTTCCCTCCCGCGACAATGTACTTTCGACCATTATTGCGTCGACGATATATTGGATATCCATCTTAATCCATAATCATGTATTCTGCCCAATCTTGAGGAAATTTCTTTGTACGTAAAGACCATGTACCATAAAACCCAAGATTGTCCCGAATTGGGTAGGATCTTCCTTCGGGTCGGGCAATTCAGCATATACAATTCTATCCACTTGATCACGTGTCTTAATTTTACTTTTGTTTTCTAAAAAAGGAACATAAACATATGGTAAAACCCTCTTTTGAAATGCAATAGTAAAAATGTGCGCGACTTTCCTACCAAAAACATTATTACTTCCCTCCTCTTTCATCATCACTTTTATTTTCATCTCAAACACGCGAGCAACGATGTCGGACTGACATGAATAATGTTCCAATAGAGCTCCAGAAATTTCAGGCCAACTGGGTGTGACACCCCTCCTAATTAAACATCGGGTGATCAGGCCTTTATTAAATTAAAACAGGTTTCTCAAATGGTTCATTCTTAGCATCACTGTCGAAAACTTTTTAATTACTAATCCCCTAAGTAAAATTAGACCGGTGCCAAATTTTATCTTTCTTAAAACAGGTAAATCAACCATGCGGAACAAAGTAAAAATAATCATGTACTATAACCCAATCAACAAAGTAAAAAATACAACAGAACAAAAGTATTACCGAATAAACCATCGGCTAAAAATCCCAAACAACAATAGAATAACCACTAGTCTAAAACTAACATCTGAGACTAATACCGGACCACAAGTCCATACATAGAATAGTGTGAGATCCTGTACTAGATCTGAATGAGAGATATCGTCTAGTCAAAATCTTGTAATCATCCACTGTGCTACAGCTTCGAGTCCCTGGAAGGAAATCATCATACATGGCGTCCCTGTGGTTGGACACCTAAAAGGTTTTGAAAATATTTTATAGCAAGAGTTAGTACTCAAAACATTTTGAAAATATTTAGCGAGCGTTTATCACAATATAAAATGCGATTATTGATTACACATGTTAGGTTCTCATAGACTCTCTTGAGTTTACTCACCCCTCATCTTTTGTGCACACCCAACGTTCTACACTTAGCCTAACTATCCATATCTTCCAAGCTAACTAGAACTAAGTAACCATTTGAACTTATCTATACTTAAGTTCTCGTATCACCCACACAGTATATCCATTTCATTAACATCTCGCGAAGGTTAATTAATACTCAAGTAATATTCCACCTATGTTATGTTTCAAAACTTCTCATTTAGTTTCACTACTAAATTTATACAATAATCACAATTTCTATCTTCCCACTTTTGTAATTAAGTTTCACTACTTAAATTACTAAATAGATATTCTCTATCTATCGTTACGTTTCGTAATTAAGTTTCACTACATAACTTACCAGTTTGGTATGTATCTTTAAGTACATAATATATATCAATCTACTAATACACCTAAGTAGAATATCATCAAGTATTTATTTCACACACAATATATACTAATTATCAGTCATTACTATTTTGTCCTTTTCACACACGTAAAGGACTCTTGGTTCGGAATGATTCATCGACCCCAAGTAGGAATTGGTTCGGAATGATTTATCGACCCAATTATTTATATACACAAATAAAGGACTCTTGGTTCGGAACGATTCATTGACCCCAAGTAAGAATTGGTTCAGAATGATACATCGACCCCAATTATTTATATACAAAAATTCTGGCTCTGACTCTTTCATCACGCCACCAGTTCAAAGGTTTGGTTCGGCATTTTACATCGACCCCAAACATAATAATAACCCTATGTTAGTTCGGAATATCACATCGACCCTAACATAGTTAATTTAGGTATAAATCTCTCGACCTAAAAGATCATATAATTCAGTAGGTACACGCCTCACCTATTAATTATATACGTACGTAATATTTTAATCTCTTATATTTACCGTACAATATTCGTTTTACGATTTATCTCGTTAATCGCATTTATTTGAGTATTCACACAACTCTAAGGGTCCTAGTTACCCCTCACATATAATTTCAGTAGTTACTTACCCTACTGCTCCATTACTTAAATTGAATTTACTTCACCTCGTAACTTAATTCCGAATTCCCTGATACTCTACTAAATCGGATTATTTTCGTCGGTCCACAATCCAAGCCCTACACCCAATGGCCTTATCGGACCTCAACGATATACCTACTGGTCTTATTCTCATTCCCATATAAGTATAATATAAATCCTAGGATACCCATTCATTCCCGGAAATCAAAGGAGCCTTAAACACGAAAAGTTAGGGAAAAATAACTTTCGTCGATCGATCGACTATTGGGTTCGATCGATCGACCTAGTCGATCGATCGACAATTCGAGATCGATCGATCGATCGAACAGGGACAGACACGGTTCGTCTTCTTCGTTAACCTCTTCCTCCATTAACAAATCTCCAAACTCCATTATAGTCCACCAAACTTCGACCCAATGATCTTAACATATTTTCACATATACTAGGACAATTCCTAACGTCTCAAATACATTAAAACCCCAATTCCTTTAAAGAAATAGTGAATTAAACCCAGAATTTCTTAAAACCCTAGTTATGGTGTTCTTCACATATATGCATTCAAAACCCAGATTTTCTTCTGAAATAACCATCAAGTCTACTCTGAATATTAACCCTCTACATATGTTAAATCATTCTACATGCGATTCCTATCCCAACATGTATAAATACCATTATTCTCCTATCAAGATATTGATTTAACAAAACTACTCAAAAACCCTACACATGGGTATTATAACTTTATAATTTTTGTAATAAACAACTTGCCTTATGATCAGTAGGGTCTGATTTCGTGGAGTTGATGATGGATTGATGCTTCTCTTCTTCAATCCTTCCTCCTTTGGCTCCTAGGGTGCAAGATCCAAACCCAACCTTCTCAAAAGCATCTTCTAAGACTTGAGAATGGTGTTCTCCATCTCTCTAATGGTATTAGTGTTTACATGGGTTTTCTAACCCTAATCCCTCTTTCATACGGCTGATAAAAAGCTCTCAAATTCGTAGGTCTACATACCCTCTCATGTTAAAAGACCAAAACGCCCCCGAACAGTCTCGGTTTAGTCCAAAATTACCCCGAGACTCAACTAGTACCCCCGGGTATACTATTTTAACTAATCTGACCCTTCTGGACTCATCTGTGACCTCCAAATTATCATTTGAGTCACTTAAAAAACATTACTCGTTCTCACCCCAACACGGTCTACACGCGTTAAGTAATTATTTACCACTCGCACTAAGTAAATATAATGAGGCAATATAAATCGGTATCTACCTCTAGATTAATATTGCATAATTACACTTTTAAATAAAACTCATTAAATTACTACTCTTACGTAATTTATATTAAGCCGTATTTTCTCATTTAATTCTCCAATTTAATTAAAAAGAATATTTGGAATATTCAGAAATACGGGGTATTACACTGGGATTTACAATCATAGTAAGGAAAATATCAAGATGTTGATGATAACGTGTGATGGCTATTGAATCTTGAAAAATTTTAAACATATGCCTAGCACTACCAGTGAGGGAAGATGGTAAAATGCTACGTTTACCAATTTCATTTGCATTAAACCCATAAACTATACCTTCAACAAGTCCAGTATAAAAATAAACACGTAAGTCAGATTGATTACGATGGAAGTAGGTCAGACGATTTTTCTCAGTTGAAGCCCAAGCATCAACAATGAACACTTGAAACAATTTCACCACTTTAAGAATTATGGAGTATTCGTTCTATCGTTCGAAGATACGATAACCATAAAAATTAAGTTGAGTCAACCAATGACGTAAATTAGGTTGTCCATTGACTACATCCCAACGTGTCAAATTGGGTTCCCATCCGAGCTCACTGAGAGGGAACAATTACACATCGTGCAATGGTAAGTATGCCGGGAGGCACTCACTAATTCGCGTCAATTGATTATCTCCTTTTAAATGAAGAATGAGATCTCTCATCACACTTAATTGAGTTACATCTCTATGTAATACAACTGCAATCTCCTCACTTGATGGTAAATTATACCTTCGTCTATATGTTGACTTACTATAATGCAAATAAGCCGGTACATTCACATTTGTCGTATTTACCTACTCTAAAATAGCACATGCATGCCGAAATTTTAATAAAAAGGGATTAGTGGTGAACAAATATCTTGAATAATTCCAAGAACATCCATTATTAGTTGTGGATTTTGGCGCTCGCAAATATCCAAAGCAGCATCATGATCATAAATATAGAGCTGAACATAACTTATTTCTTGCCCTTCTTCTGGTTATAAGTTTCTAGACCGATGATGCAATTCCCCATGAATGGTGAACGACGTAAGACCATGTCCAATAAGTACTCTATCATCCATTTGTACTCTAAGACTGGTAAAGGCATTAGTAGCATTATACTGTCTAGTAAATCTCCGAAATGAGTCTAACTGGACATCGTTACCATCGTATAAAGATTTGATCTCGGGCGTAGGTTCATTCAATGTTGGTAACCTTATTTGACCTTGCAAACAACATTTACCAAACAATGGGTGTGAAATTGAAGATTTGCTTAATGTTTCACCAATCCAATGTAACGCCGAACAATTAGGGCACTCAACATTCATTATTCCAGGAAAATATTTACCCTAGCCAAAATCATATTCCATGTACAATAATAATAAATTTATTTTAGAAAGGGGAATAATAATTGAAGTAAAAAATATGCATTATGGGGCTATTATAAGAAACAATTTCATATATATATCGAAGCAAGCAGTGTTTAGAGAAGGCAACAAGGATGTTAGTATAGAGATTCATAATATTTTTAAATTTGGGCAGACTTAAACTCAAATTTAGTGTAATGTCAGATGCTAATGGCAACATGGGGCATGGTTTTGTACTCAGAAATAGGGAAGGAGAAAAGTAAAAGCATGTTTGAAGTAGTTACAACATAGTTATTAATTCATTATATTAATAGAAACTATAGAAATAACATAAAACTGATCATTATAGTAACAGAGAACAACTATTAATCATTACAACATAGTTATGCAGTGACAAAAAACATCAATTGATTCATTATTATTGATCAGAACATTAGTATAACATAGTTATGCAGTAATAGAGAAATAATTATTATGCAAGGATCATTACTATGGATTCAAACTAATTGAAGATCTTATAAGGGTTATTAAAGAATCAATTATTGTGGATCAATTAATATGGCCATTCACATAGATAGGGATTTTCTCTCTTTGATTTCTAATAAATTCTCCTAAAGAACTTAAATCGAACGTACCGATTAATTTGAGGAGCTTCTTCAACATTTTCTTCAAGATACAAATGTAAATGGTCGTCATCTAAATGGTCTTCAAGATCCATAAACTGAGCCATATTTGTATTTGGTGTAGTATTACAACCTGACATCCTAGAAGACGTAGTCTCACGCTCAATATGCTCACGTTCACAGCGACGACATTGCGCAAATGCAGCCTTTGAGATTCCAATTTCAAAATTTTCCTATATATGAAACAATAGAAGTAAATACGTATTGCATAATAACGAAATAAGTAAATATGGCATAATAATGAAAGAGGCCCCATCGGGAACAAATTTTTCCTTTTCCTTTCGCTTCTCTCCTAGACGACGGTAGGCCAGGGAAAGGTGAAGGGCAGTGAGAAGGCGTGGTTCCACATTCAATATGCTCACATTCACGTCTACGGCCTTATACAAATTCAGCCTTGGATATTTGAAGTTCAGATTGCTCCTATAACGATGTATTAAATGACGTATTAAATGTGGAAGTAAATGATGTATTAAATTTGGAACTAAAGGCACATACCCCATCCTGCTATAATGTAAGGGGAGTTACATTACTATGAACTTGATCATCAAGGCTGGGTGTTTGACACGACTCGGTAAGAGAAGACCGTGTAGATAGAATGTGATCAACAAGGTAAGGTGTTTCACGTTCAATCTGCTCTCGTTCACATCGTCGCCGTTGGGCAAATGCAACCTTTGAGATTCCACTTTCAAACTGTGCCTAGAAAGAAAAAATGTATTAAATATAATTACTAAGGTACGGTTTATAAAATGTGAAAATAAGGACTAGTATAACATACCCCATCCAAAATAACGTTGTCTTTGCCTTTTCTCTTTCCTATACCTACATCAGAACTTATCACAATGTTTTGATTTTGTGCCTCAAGTCGAATTGTATTTATCTCAGATTTATCTCGAATAATAACACCAAGGTGTCTACATCACGTAAATCCAACCTCTGATGCCGAACAATTAGATTCATCTCGAATAATACATGTATGATTTTACATCTAAGAAAGAAATAGATGCATCCTTACATCTTTCAACATGTCAGAACACTTCCAAACTTTAGTTCTCTGAACAAAAGAATCATAAAAACAAGAAAACCAACACGAGCATAAAAACATGAAACCCAACAAATTGCAAACTAAGTTTGTAAAAAATAGCAAACATAATAAGGATACCCGAGTTTGCTATTAAAGAGGCAGGCTGTAGAAATGTCCGAACCCACGAAACCTGACCTATTAATACAAAAATATAAATAAGTTCTCAGAATGTAAATAACCAAAACCTAAGAATGTAATTATGTAAATAACAAAATAAGAATGTAAATACATGATCCAAGCTTCACAAAGGGTAAACGGTTAAATGTCCGAACCCAGGGGACCTAACCTATGAACACCAAAATAAGTAAATAAGCATAAGAATGTAAATAACCAAAGGCAAGTTTGTAAAACATAGCAAACAAAAGTAGGATACCCAAGTTTGAAATTAAAGAGGTGTAAATAATTTCTCATAATGTAAATAACCAAAACCTAAGAATGTAAATATGTAAATAACAAAATAAGAATGTAAATACCTGACGCAGGCTTCACAAAAAGCAAACCGTTGAAATGTCCAAACCCACAAAGCCCAACCTATTAATACAAAAATAAGTAAATAAGCATAAGTAAATAACAACAATGTAAATACCTGAGCCAAAACAAAATACCAGTGATAACAATGTGTAACCCAACAATGTAAATACCAGAGCCAAATAAAACTAAGAGTAACCATACAAAACCCAACAATATATACAAACCCAAATCAAAATGTAAATAACGAAAACCCAAAAATTTAGAATGTAAATACCATCTATAACCCAATAATGTAAATACCTGAGCCAAATCAAACTGAGAGTAAGCATACCAACAACACAAACCCAAATCACAACGTAAATAATGAAAACCCAAAAATGTAGAATGTAAATACCTTTCAAACAATGACAAATGAAGGTGACACAATGGGTAAAATTTTGTAACCCAACAATGTAAATACCTGAGCCAAATCAAACTGAGAGTAAGTATACCAACAATGTAAGCATCTGAAATGTACAAACCTAAATCAAAACATAAATAACGAAAACCCAAAAATATAGAATGTCAATACCTGTCAAACAATGAAGAATGAGGGTAAGAATAATGACGAAATCATGGGTAAAAATTTGTAATGAACCAACAATGAACCTAAGAATGTAAACCATGGGTAAAAATCAAACAACGAAGCTACGAAATTGCAAGCCAAACCTTGACATGGGAGGTGAGTGGAGATCAGGTGCTGAGAGTTGTGGTATTGATCCCATAATCGTAAAAGGAGAAAAGATATGGGGGAAAACTAAAACAATTTAAAACCAATAGTGGTATTGATCTCAACCCTTAATTTTGGAAAAATGTCTTTTGAGGTGGCACTCATCCGCACCGTTGAAAATGTGTACATTTTCAAAAACTTCCCTATATATATATATATATGTGTGTGTGTGTGTGTGTGTGTGTGTGTGTGTGTGTGTGTGTGATTTTATCTGTGTATGATATATTTTAGTCAAACATGCCTACTCTAGCAGGATGCATCTGTGGAGGTTTTGCACACTGTGCGGTCTCTCCTGGCGAATCCCAACAGGTGTATTACCAATCCCTAGGTTCATAGGTATGTGCACGACCACCCAATGTGAGTTTAGAGTCCAAGTGGTGTAATGTGATATGGTTTTAACCCACTAACTTCAAGATTGTGACCGCCTCTAGTTTACATTACGATTTGGGTTTAGTGGAAAGATTTCGACCCGGTGCCCCAGGTTGAGGTAGATACCCAAGTGCCTAATAGCGTGCTAGAGATTTACATCCAGCGGGGTAATGCTCGAAGGGATGGTTGCAATTCACGAGGTAATTCTCTTTGGATTGCGGTTATATATATGTGTGTGTGTGTATGTGTGTGTGTGTGTGTGTATGTGTATACAAGCAAATTGAAGGATATTATGAAGAGTAAATTTATTTTCATCCAGGAGGACATCTCGAGGATACTATGTATTAATACGTATGTAAGTGTGATAGAAATATATACGGGTACATGACAGTAATGTGTGAATATTGAATTAATAACTAGTGAAGTTATGTGGAATGAGTTGATAAAATTATAAATGAGATTTATAATGAATAAGAAGATACAAAAGATTAATGTTAATTCCAAGTTAAATAAAAGTACATGTGGGGCATAATGTAGCGTATGGGTCTATAATTAGTAGAGGTACTAGTTAGGCTGGGTAGTGTAACTAGGATGCCTAAAATACGTGCGTTAACTGCGCATTATAGATGAGGGGCGAGGGGTATATCATGGGAGCGAAACTACGGTTTAAATATGAAATATTGCAAGACATATTTATTAATGTATTTTAAACACATGCAAAATATTAAAAAAGTTTTTGGGCTCTGACCCGTATCAAAATATTTTCAAAAATTTTAGGTATTCACCATAGGGACACCTAACTTAACCGTACTTCTATCCAGATGATGTTGCAACAGTTGTGGATGAATGCATGGATTTATTAGATGCTTTTATCCTTTAGATCTAGATAAGAGGTGATTGAGAGTTATTTCGGTAATGTAGCCCAACTATTTAGTATTTATTGTATCCACATGCTTTCCTTTCAATTAGATAGATTATTGTATTGTGACTCTTTATTGAGAGTTATAGGTAAATTTATTTATGCTATGTATTGTATCCCCGAAGGCATGACGTTAGAGGGCGCAATCCTGAAACACTAACCAAACGGCCCCGCAAGCGGTGCCAACACCTCGCACGAGACCAATGTAACTCGTAGGAACTGACCGCATGATCACAGGAACCACGATTTGAGAGCACAATGACAATTTGAGAATATCTACACTTAGGCTTGAAAACCTGGCGTTAGAGGGCGAAACCCCGAAATACCACCAAATGGACCCGTGAGCGGAGCCAACTCCTTGCACGGGAACAAGGTCACTCATGGGAAGTAACCTCCTGGTCACATACCCCCAGTTTGAGAGCACGACAATAATGTGATAATATCTACACCTAGGCTTGAAAGCATGGCATCAGAGGGAGAAACCCAAAAATACCCCCAAATGGCCCCATGAGTGGCGCCAACATCTCGTACGGGACCAATGTAACTCGTAGTAACTGACCGTGTGGTCACGGGACACCTAATTTGAGAACACGGTGATAATTTGACAGTATCTACACTTAGTCATGAAAACATGGCGTTAAAAGGCAAAACCTCGACCCCCCCCCCAAAATGGCCCCATGAGCGGCGCCCACACCTCGCACGGGACCAATGTAACTCGGCGGAACTGATCGCATGGTCATAGGACCCACAGTTTGAGACAATAATGAAAATCTAAGAATATCTACACTTAGGCTTGAAAATCTAATGTTAGAGGGCGAAACCCCGAAACATCCCCAAATGGCCCTGTGAGCAGCGCTAACTCCAAGCTCGAGAATAATGTCACTCGTGGGAACTATCCGCGTGGTCACCGGACCCCAAGTTTGAGAGCATGAAAATAATGTGATAATATCTACACCTACGCTTGAAAGCATGGATTTAGAGGGCGAAATCCCGAAACACCCGCAAATGGCCCCGTGAGCGGTGCCAACACCTCGCAAGGGACCATGTAACTCTTAGGTAGGGGGCACAACGGAATCGAAAAAATTGATAAATCGAACCGAACCGATTGTATTGGGTTGGGTTGGTTCAAATTTTTAAGCTATTGGTTCAGTTCAAATTCCGAAAAAAATAAACCGATATTTTCGATTTGGTTCTCGGTTCCACTGTAAATCCAGCCCGAATCGATCCGCTACCCAAACCGATCCGAACCAATATGGTATATTTTATTAAATAAATAAATATATATGTATATAACACTTGTAATTTATATTTTTGGGATTACCTGAGTTTATAACTTATGTTATTAGGGATCAAAATTAATTTTGACCTAAAAAAATTATTTTTGAAATACATTAATCTTTATATTTCACTAACTTTGAAATATGAATTTGGAACCGAAAACTGATCCGAACCAATCTAGAAACCGTTGGTTCGTTTCTGCACAACTGTCAGTTCAATTTTGGTTCCAAAATTTTGGAACCGACCCATATCGGTTCGATTCTCGAGTTAGTATCAAAATCGAACCAAATCGAACCGTGTGCACCCTTACTCGTAGGAACTGATCGTGTGGTCACGGGACCCCCAGTTTGAGAGCACAACAATAATTTGAGAGTATCTACACTTAGGCTTGAAAACATGACGTTAGAGGGCGAAACCTCGAAACACCCCCCAAACGGCCCCATGAGCGGTACCCACACCTCGCACAGGACCAATGTAACTCATAGGAACTGACCGTGTTGTCATGGGACCCCATATTTGAGACCATGGTGATAATTTGAGAATATATACACTTAGACATGAGAACATGGCGTTAGAGGGCGAAACACTAAAACACCCGCCAAACGGCCCCGTGAGCAGTGCCCACACCTCACATAGGACCAATGTAACTTGTAGGAACCGATCCCATGGTCACAAGACCCCCGATTTGAGACCACGATGATAATTTGAGAATGTTAACACTTCGTATTGAAAACACGTAGCTAGAGGTAAAAACCCCGAAACACCCCCAAATAACCCTATCATCAGCTCCCACACCTCGCACGGGACCCATATAACTAGTAGGAACTGACCACGTGGTGATGGGACCCCCATTTTGAGAGCACAATGATAATTTAATAATATCTACACTTAGGCTTTAAAACATGGTGTTAGAGGGCGAAACCTCAAAACACCCCTAAAACGGTCTCATGAGCGACGCAAACACCTTGCACGGGACCAATGTTACTTACAGAAACAGACCACGTGGTCACGAGACCCCAAGTTTCAGAGCACGGTGATAATGTGGGAATATATAGACTTAGGTTTGAAAACATGGCGTTGGAGGATGAAATCCCGAAACCCCTCCCAAACGGCCCCTTGAGTAGAACCAACACCTCGCACGGGACCAATATAACTCGTAGTAACTTTTTGCGCGGTCACGAGACCCTCGATTTGAGAGCACGATGATAATTTAAAAATATCCAAACTTAGTCTTGAAAACATGGCGTTAGAGAGAGATACCCCAAAACACCACCCAAACGGCCCTGTGAACTAGGGTAACACCTCGCACGGGACCAATGTATGTCGTAGGAACTGAATGCGTGGCCTCGGTTCCCCTGATTTCAGAGCACGGCAATGATTTGAGAATATATATGCATAGGCTTGAAAACATGGCATTAGAGGGTAAAACCCCGAAACACCCCCCCCCCCAATCGGCCCTGTGAGTGGCGCCAGCACCTCACACGGGACCAATGTAACTCATACGAATTGATCGCGTGGTCACGGGACCCCCGATTTGAGAGACGACAATAATTTGAGAATATCTACACATAGGCGTATAAATATGGCGTTAGAGGGCGAGACCCCGAATCACCCCCGTGAGTGATGCTAACACCTCGCACGGGACTAATGTAACTCGTAGAAACTGACATGTTGTCACGGGACGCCCGATTTGATATCAAGATGATAATTTGAGTATATATATACTTAGGCTTGAAAACGCGTTGTTAGAGGGTGAAACCCTGAAACACACCCCAAACGTCCGCGTTAGTGGTGCCAACACCACGCGTGGGACTGATGTTACTCATAGGAACTGATCGTGTGGTCTTGGGACCCTCAGTTTAAGAGCACAATCTTAAATTGAGAATATCTACACTTAGTCTTGAAAACATGACGTTAGAGGGAGAAACCCCAAAACACACCCCCAAACGGCCCCGTGAACGACGCTAACACCTCGCACGGAACTAATGCAACTCGTAGGAACTGACCGCGTGGTCACAGGATCCTCGATTTGAGAGCACAACAAATAATTTTGGATTATCTACACTTAGGCTTGAAAACAAGGCGTTAGAAGTAAAAACCCTTAAACACACCCCAATAGGCCCCTTGAGTGGCACCAACACCTCGCACGGGAATAATATAACTCGTAGGAATGGCCACGCGTCCCTCAATTTCAGATCATGAAAATAATTTGATAATATATATGCTTAGGCTTGAAAACATGGTGTTAGAGTGCAAATGAAATAAATCCCCTGAGAGGAGAATTTCTTGAGATGCGCCCATGAAACAATCTCTATACGCACACATAAACATACTCTAATTTCATGCAAGTTTTTCTAGTAACATATATATGATCAAATCAAGAAAAACTTTATTATCTAACTAATCAGATTTTAATACATGCGGAAAATAAAATCAATTAAATATGATTTAATTAAAAGTCAAATTAATAACTATCTGATTTATTACGTTACAATCCAATATATCACATATGAAGAATTATTCCAATTCAAGTAATTAAATCATGTAACAATTTTAATTCTAAATCATACAAAGAATAAGATGAGGATAAGAAGAATAACAAGTATGATTTTTTAACGTGGTAAAAACCCAAGCTAGGGAAAACATCCACGAATCCCTCTACGGAGTAAACCAAAAATTCCATTAAAACAAAATATTCAAATTACAAACTATATAACACACATACACACAAAATAGTCATGTACAAGCTTAGAATATGTACCCCCTAGTTTGATTCTAATTTCTCTGCAGGTCCGATGTTGATGTGGTTCTCCCAATTTGCTAACCTCCACTTTGTTCTAGCAAATTCCAACTCAGTCAAAACTGATCTCTCAATAACATACTAGTTATGCAAAACGTGCAAGTGAATATGTTCTAAATGCAAACCATGCAAGAACTTAATTCTAAACACAAGAATATAAGTTTTCTTCAAAAACTTAACAAAAATACATTTGTAATCAGGCAAATAAGTTTTCTATAAAAACTTTAGAAAAATTCATTTTCAATTATCAATCAATTAAGTTTTCTATAAAAAAATTACAAAATAAATTTTCAATCATAAATCTTATAAACACTATTTATACGAAATACATACAACACTTATCATGAAGACACAAAAAGATTATTCATGTAACACCCCGCTCGCCCGGGAAGAGCGAACGGAGCGCTACTCATCGATAAAACTAATTCAAATCCACAAATAACAAGGTATAGAGCATCTAATTCCCACAATAAAACAAGAGAACTACAAATCTCAAATCTCATCAAATAAATACCAAGTCTCTCGAATTACATATAACAACTAACTCGAAAATAAAACAAATCTCCAATGCTCTATACATCAAAATAAATACAAATCTTCCAACTTGTATTAAAAATCTTCCCAAAATAATCCTCGCTAAAATCAATCTCCATAGCGCCTCAAAATCGGCGCTAACCTGCCACTAAAAGAAAATATGGGGAAGTACACAATATGACAGGAAATATGCTCCACAAATATTAGCGATGAATAAAGCGTCACAATACGAATACGAATATTCAAATCAAAAGCGAATTTTATAAGCATTTTATCAATAAATTTCTCAACAACACATTAATCGGGTCACCAGGCCTCACCACCGTACCGCGCCTATGCATTTTTCTAGCATATCCGGAAAAAGGAATATTGGCGGGTGCCCAACTTCAGTGCCATAGTAAAATCTCATGACAACATGCTCAACACCAAATATAATATCACGTGAATCGAAATTAGATTCCAACAAATATTTTCAGATTTCCAAATGACTTTATCAATTAAAATATGAGTCAATAATCACAAGAAAACAACGTGAATAATACTCGCGAGATTAAGGAGCATATTGTGTAAAACCCCATACCTTAAAATCATCACATGAACCATCACATAATTTCAGCCTCAAAATCTAATCACACCATCACGTTCTTCTCGCTAAAATAATCAAATCTTGCTCTAGACCAAATTCGAGAAAACACCAAATAAGCCTTCTAATCTAAGGTTGAAATCTTGAATAAGTTTGGAGCTATGGTTTGTATATAAAACGGAGTAATTTTGGAGAGGTCTTCTGGTTGAAAAGTTTGAGAAAAAGTGATTTGAAAAGCCAAGCCACGAATTTGTTGATATATAAAGGATTAAGAGTTTGATTGAGAAAAGAGTTCTAATCAGATACAAACACTAAAACATTTATTCCGGATGATTGGATCATTGAAATTGGATGAAATTTTATAGAGAATTAGCTGAAGACGACAAAAAGCTACACAAAAAAATTCAACTCGATCGAACAGTTCAATATTTTTAAATATTTTTTTTTTGCTAGAGAGTTTTATGTTTTGAGAACTCTTAGAGAGTTTTATGTTTTGAGGACTCTTCTATATAATAAAAATTCAATTAAAACTCTATTTTAATTCCAATTCCGAAACCGTTTGAAATTCTCATCTTTAAAATAAAATCCAACATATTTGAGCAATAAAAATAATTTTACCAAAAACTTTATTTTCCTCTATATTTTGAAAATACGCCAAAATTACGCGGGTTGATACAATTCAATCATTTAAGAAATATGTGTTCTCAATCTCTCAAAAATATAACACTCAATTTTATGAGTAAAGTGTTTTACAAATAATTTCACAAATATGAGAAAACAAATCTTTAAAAAAATTTCAATAAACATGCAAGATCCGGAGAAATTCTTATTTTAAACATCATAGAGCATCTAACACAAAGTCATAATATTTAGATCATAAAAATATTCAATAAAATTCGGATCTGGAAATCTAAGGCATTCTAGTTTTTGTAAAAAAATATTTCATGAAAGCAGATAAATTCTCTCTACAATTACGCAATATTTCAATCTCTAAAGTTATGAGATGATGTGCAAGATCATTGAGAATCTAAAAACAAAAACAGAATAAAGATGAAGTAGAATGAACACAATGTGTGTAAAATAATACTTTCTTCTCTATTAGACATTCTCTCTAATTCTCTATATTTTTCTTTCTAAAAATATTAAACCCTCTTGTGTTTCTCACTCTAGAAAATATGACTGAAAGGTCTCTCAAAAAATATAGCTCCAATAAACTCTTCAATGAGTTTTATATAAGTGAGAAAACAATATTCTAGAAACAATAAAATCAAGGGTTCAGATTAAAAGCTATTAATCAAAGGCAGGTGGTCAAGTAACAGAAGGATGAAAATCTCTTATGGCTACAACTATGGAACCTAAGGCTAAAGGCCTTACATCAAGTCTACATGAGTGGTGTACTTGCCTAAGGCTTGAAGGCTTTAAAACCTACTAAACGAAACAGTCTCACTATGGCAAGTCTAAACCAAGTTAAATCAAAAGAGTTCCTATGTACCAACTAACAGATATGGATTTAAAAAATCTCGGCCAAAACAAAATAGTAGGTAAATGATTTACGAAAAATATTTTTTCAAAAAGAAAACTTATTTTTATCAAATAATTCTGAAAATGATTCTAAGCAAAATTTATACCAATTTTATTTAAAAAATCATTTTTAATAAAAATAATATAATTTCTTTTTAGAAAAAATATTTAGGCTCACAATTAATTAGTCACACAATTAAAAATCATAGATCAACAAATATGCATGTGTGCCTAATGTGCAATATATGTGAATACCTTTACTCGAATATGTCATTGAGTAGAGTCGAGGCATGTTGAGTCGTCGAGTAACGTTGCAAGATATACCAAGGAGAAGGCTCGAACTAAAAAAATATGTTTTGGCACAATATCCAAATTAGTTGAAACGCCTAAATAATGTAGATTCAAGTAAGTCAAAGATTTAGGGTGTTTCAGCAAAATCCCGAAAAGACCCCGAATTGGCCTCGTGAGTGGTGCCAACACCTCACACGGGACCAATGTAAATCATAGGAACTGATCACATGGTCACGGGACCCCCGGTTTGAGAGCACAACAATAATTTGAGAATATCTACACTTAGGCTTAAAAATAAGGCGTTAGAGGGAGAAACCTCGAAACACCCCAAATCGGCCCCGTGAATTGTGCTAACACCTCACAGGGGACAAATGTAACTCGTAGGAATGGACCTTGTTGTCACTGGACCCCAAATTTGAGAGGACAATGATAATTTGAGTATATATACACTTAGGCTTGAAAACATGGTGTTATATTGAAAACCCATGAAACACCCTCAAACAACACCGTGATCGGTGCCCATACCTCGCACAAGACCAATGTAACTCTTGGAACTAATTGCGTGGTCATGGGAACCCCAGTTTGAGACCACGGCGATAATTGGAGAATGTCTACACTTAGGATTAAAAACATGGCGTTTGAGGGCAAAACCCCCGAAACACTCCTAAACGGACCCGTGATCAGTGCCCACACCTCGCAATAGGACTAATAGGACTCATTGAAACTGACCACGGGATCACGCCCCCCCCCCCCCCTCAATTTTGAAAGCATGGTGATAATTTGATAATATCTTCACTTATGCATGAAAATATGGCATTAAAGGGAGAAACCTCAAAACACCCATCAAATGGCCCCGTGAATGGTGCAAACACCTCGCATGGGAACAATGTCACTCGTGGGAACTAATCGCATGGTCACGTGACCCCCAATTTGAGAGCATGACGATAATGTGATAATATATACACTAAGGCTTTAAAGCATGGCGTTAGAGGGAAAAACCCCGAAACACCCCACAAACGGTCCCGTGACTGGCGCCAACACCTCGCATGGGACCAATGTAACTCGTAGGAACTGACCTCATGGGCATGGGATCCCCAGTTTGAGAGCACTATGATAATTTGAGAATATCTACACTTAGGCTTGAAAACATGGCGTTAGAGGACGAAACCTCAAAACACCCCCAAACGGCCTCGTGAGCGGTGCCCACACCTCGCATGTGACCAGTGTAACCCGTACGAACTGATTGGGCTCGGTTAAGTTAGTCATCAGACTCTTTCATCTCTCGACGGACATGGTTATAAAGGTAATAAAGTTTAACTCAAGTATTGTACAAATTTCAGTACCTTCACAAAGAGTTACTTAAAAGGTTTCTAGGGTTTGAAAGATAAAAAGAAAAAGTAAATCATTTTGAAGCATGGACACTCAAGAACACTTAGATGAATTGTAAACCCTACACCGGTAGAAAAATCACTATAAAACCCGAGAAGTAACCAGTTTCTTTCAAAAATCCCATAACCACCACCAAAATCTATCACAAATCTTAGAATCCCTACAATCGTCACCCAAGCACCACCATGGCAGGAAGTACAAATTCTAAAAAATCACCCAAAAATAATATAGAAAAATGGAAGGAAATAACAATGAAAAATTGTGGAGACGCAATTTAAAGTGTACCTAAAAAGGGAGATAATCGTAAAATGATTAGAGATGCTAGGGAAGTTGAACGGAGGAAGAATAATTTCTAGAGAGAGAAAGCTCTAGTTTTTTTGAAAGATTTAAAGGTTTTGAGACAATGGCACAAATGAGAAGTTATCCCACCTAAGAAATATAAAAAATGTGATAATACCAAGGCACGAAGGCCAAGACATGGGGTGACGTGAAGGGATTCATACGTGGATCAAACACACTTTGAATAGTACATCAAATATCTCATAATCGTGCCACTAATAACACAACCAAGATATGATTGACATCAAAAAAATATCACACAATGGGTATGACTCGAGAACACATGTGGATGGTGTGGCTGTTATTTCTAACAATATGATCGTTGCATCCTATTAATGTCCAGAAATGGATATAACAAATAATAAAGCAATCAAATAATTAGAGGAATAATCTAGAATGGGGGTAAGAGATAATGGGAGTAAGACAAGTTTTACGTGGTTTAACCTAGAACAAAAACCTGCATCCACGGGTGTTACTTGGTTTGTACTTTCTATTCTCTATACAATTAGGGTTGTATTTGTGGCTTGATGATTGAGAGAGAGACAATCATTCAGATATCCTTTTTAGGTGGATTTGTTACCTATTTATATATGGTTCATAAAGAATATTTAGAGGCAGGGTGGACTACCCTTATATGTCGAGCAGTTACACTTTCATACACATGCTTATCAAAATAACAAATAGATACGCCTTGGATCATAAGTTGGCATCATGGATATGCATGTGGGTAACTAATTTACAACAACCACATTCTCCTCTCTCCCACATGATTAGTGAGGAGTGTGTAATACCCCGTATTTTTATGATATTTATTTATGGGATTAATTGAATTAAATGTGTATTAATTGGAAATTAATCCGGATTAAAATACTAGTGAGATGCGAGTTGGTATTTTATTTTAATGAGTATATATGGCTATATATGAATATTGAATTATGAAATTTGTCGTGAGATTGAAATACGGCAATTTGGAAATTTTGTTGGGATGCGTGTGACAGTCCCGTCAGGAATATAATAATTTTAATTAAAAAGTGAATTTTATTTCTATTAACCGTATGGTCGTTTTGAGTGCGCCAACGCGTCCGGAAGGGTCGAAATAGTCAGAAAACACTAGCCGGGGGTTTAGTTTGGGTCCCGGGGCATTTTTAGGCCATACCGGCAACGTAAAAGGGTAGTTTGGTAATTTTGGAATTTTGGGAATTAAAACCCACGAAAATTAGAAATTAATATCTGATTTAACCTTTACCCACTAAACCCACTAACTACACTTAATGACTTAATGGGCTACGGGGGTTATTGGAATTAGTTTCAAGAGTCCTAGGGCAACCTTAACCACCATTGTCACCTTGGAGAAAAAGAACTTGTAGAGAGAGAGAGAGAGGAGAATTCTACAGAGAGAGAGAATAATTCATCAATTCGACATCAAAATCAGAGAAATACATAAGGCAAGTGGTTTAATTTCTTTTTTGCAAAGAATGCTTCTTCCATGTGTAGGAAATTTATATAATTGTATTGTTTTTGGGAGATTTATAAAAACCCATGAAATTGGAAGTTATGAATTCAGGTTTTAATGTAGGATTGCATGTAGAATTTTTATTGGATGATTGAACTAAGAGAATTACTACTTTTTAAATTGCAAAAATGGATTTAATTATAACTATGGAAGACTTTAAATTTCTAGGGTTCATGTTCTTGAAAATTGGGGAAAATTGGGGAGATTTGATGATTAGATGTGGTTTGGGATGATTAGACCCCATATAAATGTTGTAATACGAATTTAATATGTTTAGGGATGATTAGAAACCTTGAAACCTTATTGGAATGACAATTAGATGAGTTTAGAGGTGAAGAAAAGTTGGAAAAACGAATTAAGAAAATCTGGGCTCGAAACTGGCCTCTCGTTAGAAGACCTGCCCAGGTCGTTCGAACGAGCTTCTAACGAGTGACAGTTTGACTTCTAACGAGAGGGATGTTAGTTCGATGACTTTCGTTCGAACGATACCTCATTAGATGCTCACTTCGTTCGAACGAACTCTCGTTCGAACGAGACTTCTAACGAGCTGACAGATTAGGCTTTTTGGCCTGTTTTGATTTCGCGTGTCCCGTAACCTTGTTTAATTGTAGAGATAACATTCCCTTGATGATAAATTGATATAGTTGGGATATTTGGGATATATTGAGGAGTAAAACATAGAAGTGTAATTTGAATTGAATGGAAATTGTGGAATAGGACGTGAGTGACTATTACGATGCGAGAATTATTGACGGCTTAAATAATTGAATTAACCGGGAACATGTGAATTGTGTAACATTATAAGTCGGTACGAGAATGAGAAGTGTACCACAAATAAATTATGTTGATTACTAAGATGTGTTCATACTTAGTATATGTATATGATTTTATGTGTATGACATACCTACCGTACTTGCTATCACGGGAGGTTTACGTTCGCTTAGGGCCATCTAATCCTTGTGTTGCCCGGATTTAGATTGGTACCTCGAGAACATAGGTCAGAGAAGGACTTATTGGGAAGTTAATAAGGCTGCTGATCGTGGGAGCGTAGGTATGTGCGTGACCCATGTGATGTGGCTGTGTTCGCCTCCATTGTTTGTGATTGTTGTTATCTGAGAACGATTCCTGCGAGATTCGGAATGCGTGATCCTTATGTACGTGATGTATCGGGATGGATAGCAGAGTACGTGTGCACCGCAGCTTAGTCTTGGGGTGCTTGTATTGTATAATTATGACGTGAATAATGTTCACTTAAATTAATGAGAACTTTCATGTTGGTATTGTGAGTATAAATACGGAAACGCTTTGAGTAACTATAAAGGGATAACCTGTAATGAATTGTATTGCTAATAATTGAGAATCTGAGTTTAAGTAGAGCCCTCTACTTAATTGATGACGTTAGAATGTATAATGAGAACCGAGTAGAAAGGATAGAACTCATGTCAGTTTAGTTAGATATAAATATCACTTAGATGGGTGTTATTCGTTAGGAATGCACATTTTGTTGAGAGGTGAGTATTTCATGCGAGTGCACGTCCTAACATGTATTTTGCATTCATTGTTTTAATGTCATTAAAGCACTTGCTATTTTTAAAATACTCTCCACTTTCGGGCTCTGACCCGTTTGCTTTCAAATCTATTTTTTCAAAAACCATTTTAGGTGCCCAGCCACAAGGACACCATGCTTAGGGTCCTCATTCAGGTGACGAGCTGTAGCTATTTGTGGAAGTTACAGGACTTTGCTAGTAGACGCTTCATCTATCTTGACTCTATATTCAACTTCCATCAGTTGTAGGTCATGTCGCCCATTTTCATTAGAAACATTTCCTATTTCAGATTTTCAGATTTTTGGCATGTAATTAATTCAGGATACATTGTTTTGCTTATTTCAGTTGTGGGATTGTTGTGAGGAGTTTTCCTCCGGACTTATTATTATTTTGTTGGTTATTCTATTACTTCGTTATGGTGAATGGTTGTTATTCTTTCATTATCCTTTTACTGTATATTAATCAGACTTAATTTAAAATTTGACATCTTACTTTTAAATACTAGGTGGTTAGAAATTATAAACATGTTTTCGACATGCTGTTAACTGAGCCAACTTGGCATTTGGATTTAATTTAATAAAGGAGTAGCTACCCGGTATTTAATTAGTCGGGGTGTCACAGGTGGTATCAGAGCATCAGGTTCTAGTGTCCTTTAGGATCTGTACGGCTTATTATGTTTCCGCTGAGCTTTCTTTGATGTAGAGCCCTATATTTTAGGACTGTTGTATTCTTTTGTATATGCTACGTTCTTCAGCTATTTTGAGTTTATAACTGCAAACTTATAGACTTCATTCTTATTTCAGATGCCTCCACGACGTGCACAACGGGTTCCCAGGGATGCAACGCCAGAACCACAGCCCACACCAGTTCAGGGCACGATGAATTCCGCCGAGGTTGCGGCCATTGTGGCCCAGGCGATAAATGCCGCACTTGCCATAGTTCAGCAGACACCACCTCAGGCGCCAGTAGCCGCGCTAGTTCAGACACATGCATTCCTGTCTGCTTGGGAATGTGTACGTGATGCTTTTCAGAAAGCACACCCACCGGAGTTCGCAGGTAGCTCCGATGTTGTGGTTTCGAGTCAGTGGAGGAAAGACATTCAGCGGCACTTGAGGATGTATGAGTGCACCGATGTCCAGAAGCAGATACTAGCTACCTTTAAGCTAGTTGGGTCTGCACTGCAGTGGTGGGAGTCTATTACCACCGTGGAGGAGAGAGATACTCTCACGATCCAGGAGTTTTGGGTGCGGTTCGACCGCAAGTACTTTCCGTCTGTTGTTCACACGGAAATGAGGAGGAAGTTGATGAATCTTAGGCAGGAAGGTAAGACTGTGGCCGAGTATGAGGCTGAATTCACAAATCTGTTGAATATTGTTCCGGATGAGATACCGACAGAAGAGAAGAATATACAAAAATTTACAGACGGGTTGACTTGGAGGATCCGTCTGCATTTGTTGGGGAATCTGTCGTTGGTCACTTACTCTGATGTGGTTAATGCTGCACTGTTACACTGCCAGGATCACCGCTTTCACATGGCTAAGGGAAAGAGGTCGGGAGAGTCTAGCCATCAGGGCAGGACTGGAGGACATGGTGCCAGTGGGGCACAATCTGTTCAGGGGCAAAGACAGGGTGACCAGGGTTCCCAGCAGGGGGATCACAAGAGGTTCAGATCGGGAAATTTCAGGCACGGACAGGGAGGTTTCCGGCAAGGCCATCAGGGTCCGAACGGCCATCAGGGCCAGCAGGGTCATAATGGTCAACAACAGCAGTTTCAGTAGGGCCAGCAGGGCCAGGGGAGGAACGGTAACGGCCACCAGGGTCGGGGGCAGCAGGGACAGAGAGGGGGGAACTTCCTGGGGAAGTGTTACGTTTATGGTAAGACTGGCCATAAATGCCAGGACTGTCCTGATAGGGGCAGGGCCCCGCAGCAGCAGCAGGGTGCTCGACAGGAGCCGCAGAGACCTATGTTTCCCGTCGCTCTCCCGGCGCCACCACAGATGGCAGCATTACCACCCATTCCAGCGGTCCCAGTTCAGTAGGGGCAGCTTCAGTATGGGAGAGTATATCAGCTTCAGCAGGCCGCAGCCCCATAGGATCCACCGGCCATTGAGGGTATGTTCTCTATTCAGGGGACTCTGGGGCGCATTTTATTTGACACGGGGGCTACACACTGTTTTATTGCTATGAGATTTGCACGCACCGTTGGGTTGTTAGACACCGTAGAGAGCACCGCTACTTGTGTAGACTCATCGTTGAGTAGGGGTTCTGTGATTTCCCTTGTTTGTAGAGGTGTGGGTATAGAGATCGGGAGGTTTACTTTACCCACTGATATGTTAGTGTTAGAGATGCATAAGTATGATGCCATTATTGGTATGAATTGACTTGTTGCGTACCGAGCCATGATTGATTGTTTTAGTAGATGTATTATCTTTGCCATTCCCGGGCAGGAGATGTTTTTAGTGGCGATGCCTCGTCCTGAGGGAGGATCGCCCACTCATTTGTACTATATAGAGGAGGAGACCTCTAAGGAAGTGGTGATACCACTTGATTTGATTCCAGTTGTTTGAGAGTTTGCCGATGTATTTCAGGATATACATGGATTACCTCCGAGTAGAGAGATAGATTTTGTGATCGACTTAACGCCGGGCACTCGGCCTATTGCCCGCGCACCTTACCGTATGGCTCCAGCCGAGATGAGAGAGTTACGGGATCAGATTGAGCAGTTGTTGGGTCAGGGGTTTATACGGAGGAGTACTTCGCCGTGGGGTGCCCCTGTGTTATTCGTGAAGAAGAGGGATGGATCGTTGAGGTTGTGTGTGGATTACCAGGAGTTGAATAAAGTCACGATACGGAATAAGTATCCGTTGCCCCCGAATCGATGACTTATTCGACCAGTTGAGGGGAGCTTCTTTCTTCTCAAAGATTGATTTGCGATCGGGATACCATCAGTTGCGTATCAGGGAGGAGGACATCTCGAAGACTGCGTTCTTAACGAGATATGGTTCCTACGAGTTTCGGGTTATGCCTTTTGGTTTGACCAATGCTCCAGCCGTGTTTATGGACTTGATGAATAGGGTGTTCAGAGAATTCCTAGATCAGTTCGTCATTATCTTCATTGATGACATTCTGGTTTACTCCCAGACAAAGGAGGAGCACGCCGAGCATTTGAGGCACGTTTTGCAGACGCTACGTCAGAATGAGCTGTATGCAAAGTATGAGAAGTGCGGGTTTTGGCGGAAGGGGGTTCAATTTTTGGGGCATGTTATTTCCAATCGGGGGATATCTGTTGATCCGGGGAAGGTATCCGCGGTGAGGGAGTGGGGACAGCCCACGACACCGACTGAGATCCTTAGTTTCTTGGGACTAGCAGGATACTACAGGAGGTTCATTCGGGTATTTTCAAAGATAGCAGGTCCTTTGACACATCTGAATCGTAAAGGTGTGTCGTTCATCTGGAGTGATGCCTGTCAGTTGGCATTCGATGAGTTGAAGGACAATTTGACCTCAGCACTTGTGTTAGCATTGCCGAGACCGGGAGTTGAGTATCTAGTTTACACCGATGCGTCCTTACAAGGACTTGGAGGTGTATTACAACAAGAGAGTCAGGCCATAGCTTATGCTTCCCGTAAGCTTAAGCCTCACGAGAAGAATTACCCCACCCATGACTTGGAGTTGGCGGCAGTTGTATTTACCCTTCGGAATTGGAGACATTACCTTTTGGGGGAGAAGTTTCGACTGTTCACGGACCACAAGTCCCTACAGTACCTATTCACGCAAAAGGAGTTGAATATGTGGCAGCGAAGGTGGCTTGAGTTTGTGAAGGATTATCAGTTTGATATCCAATATCACCCGGGGAAGGCTAATGTGGTAGCAGACGCGTTGAGCCGTAGGCCAGTAGATGAGGTGGAAGGGGTATGGAAGGCAAAGTGGAAGGAGTTAGGACACCAGGATGCAGTGGCTTGATCATTCATGTCAGTGATGACTGTTACACCGCAGATTGTCACAAGAGTGGTAAAGGCACAAGCAGATGACTCGTTCTATCAGGAGAAGATAGTTCGATTATTAGCAGAGGGAGCCGAGTCCTATACCATTAGCTCAGACGGGGGATTACGCTTCAATGGAAGACTGGTAGTTCCGGAAGGGGAAGAATTGCGACACGAGGTGATGGTAGAGTCGCACGGCTCACGGTTCACGGTACATCCCGGTGGGGACAAAATATAGCAAGACATGAGATGACAGTATTGGTGGAGCGGGATAAAGAGAGATATTGCCGTGTTTGTTTCTAAATGCGCCACTTGTCAGCTAGTAAAAGTGGATCATCAAAGACCGGCATGACTTCTACAGCCATTGGAGGTCCCGATGTGGATGTGGGAGAGCATATCCATGGACTTTATCACGGGGTTGCCTACGTCACAGAGAGGTCACGACTCCATTTGGGTAATTATGGACAGGTTGACCAAAGTCGCTCATTTTTTACCCGTAAGGACAGACTACACTACGGGACAGTATGCCCAGCTCTTTATTGCAGAGATAGTGAGACTTCACGGTGTGCCCCTAAATATCGTGTCTGACCGAGACAAGATATTTGTTTCATGGTTTTGGGAAAGTTTTCAGGAGGCCATGGGCACGGAATTGCGATTGAGTACGGCGTATCACCCGCAGACCGAGCGTACAAACCAGATGTTGGAGGACATGTTGCGTATGTGCATCATTGATTTCGGGGGTGGATGGGAGCAGTATCTTCCACTGGTAGAGTTTGCTTACAATAACTCCTACCAGTTCACCATTGGCATGGCTCCATTTGAGGCGTTGTACGGTAGACCTTGCCATTCCCCAGCATGTTGGTTGGAGGTGGGGGACAACAAACTACTTGGGCCAAAGTAATTCAGGATACTTTGGCGAGGATAAAATTGATACGGAGTCGCATTCGTGTAGCTCAGGATCGGCAGAAGAGCTATGCTGATGCGAAGAGGTTCTTCAGGGAGTTCCAAGTGGGGGACCATGTTTTACTCAGAGTACCTCCTATGAAGGGGATTATGTGATTTAGGAAGAAGGGGAAGTTGGCACCGAGATACGTGGGGCCATTCCCTATCATCGAGCGGATTGGGTCTGTTGCATATAGACTTGGGTTACCGGAGCATTTGCATCGGATTCATGATGTGTTTCATATTTCCTCGCTAAGGAAATATCTTAGAGACGATTTGGCTCATTCTCACATTGCTTTGGAGGACATCGATCTCCAGCCCGATAGCTCCTACGAGGAGGGGCCGATTGCTATTTTGGACCAAAGTGAGAGGAAACTGCGGTCAAAGATAGTTACGTCAGTGCGTGTTCAGTGGCGACATCATAATGTCGAGGAGTCCACATGGGAGCGCGAGGATGAGATGCGCGAACGTTATCCAAAGTTTTTCTTACCAGGTACTTTCTAGTTCCGAATTTCGGGACGAAATTCTGTTATTAGGGGGGAAGTATGTAATACCCCGTATTTTTATGATATTTATTTATGGGATTAATTGAATTAAATGTGTATTAATTGGAAATTAATCCGGATTAAAATAGTAGCGAGATGCGAGTTGGTATTTGATTTTAATGAGTATATATGGCTATATATGAATATTGAATTATGAAATTTGTCGTGAGATTGAAATACGGCAATTTGGAAATTTTGTTGGGACGCGTGTGACAGTCGCGTCAGGAATATAATAATTTTAATTAAAAAGTGAATTTTATTTCTATTAACCGTATGGTCGTTTTGAGTGCGCCAACGCGTCCGGAAGGGTCAAAATAGTCAAAAAACACTAGTCGGGGGTTTAGTTTGGGTCCCGGGGCATTTTTAGGCCATACCGGCAACGTAAAAGGTTAGTTTGGTAATTTTGGAATTTTGGGAATTAAAACCCACGAAAATTAGAAATTAATATCTGATTTAACCTTTACCCACTAAACCCACTAACTACACTTAATGACTTAATGGGCTACGGGGGTTATTGGAATTAGTTTCAAGAGTCCTAGGGCAACCTTAACCACCATTGTCACCTTGGAGAAAAAGAACTTGTAAAGAGAGAGAGAGAGAGGGGAGAATTCTGCAGAGAGAGAGAACAATTCATCAATTCGACATCAAAATCAGAGAAAGACATAAGGCAAGTGGTTTAATTTCGTTTTTGCAAAGAATGCTTCTTCCATGTGTAGGAAATTTATATAATTGTATTGTTTTGGGGAGATTTATAAAAACCCATGAAATTGGAAGTTATGAATTCAGATTTTAATGTAGGATTGCATGTAGAATTGTTATTGGATGATTGAACTAAGATAATTACTACTTTTTATATTGCAAAAACGGATTTAATTATAACTATGGAAGACTTTAAATTTCTAGGGTTCATGTTCTTGAAAATTGGGGAAAATTGGGGAGATTTGATGATTAGATGTGGTTTGGGATGATTAGACCCCATATAAATGTTGTAATACGAATTTAATATGTTTATAGATGATTAGAAACCTTGAAACCTTGTTGGAATGACAATTGGATGAGTTTAGAGGTGAAGAAAAGTTGGAAAAACGAATTAAGAAAATTTGGGCTCGAAACTGGCCTCTCGTTAGAAGACCTGCCAAGGTCGTTCGAACGAGCTCGTTCGAACGAGCTTCTAACGAGTGACAGTTTGACTTCTAACGAGAGGGATGTTCATTCAATGACTTTCGTTCGAACGAGATCTCGTTAGATGCTCACTTCGTTCGAATGAACTCCCGTTCGAACAGCCTCGTTCGAACGAGACTTCTAACGAGCTGACAGTTTAGGCTTTTTTGCCTGTTTTGATTTCGCATGTCCCGTAACCTTGTTTAATTGTAGAGATAACATTCCCTTGATGATAAATTGATATAGTTGGGATATTTGGGATATATTGAGGAGTAAAACATAGAATTGTAATTTGAATTGAATGGAAATTGTGGAATAGGACGTGACGATGCGAGAATTATTGACGGCTTAAATAATTAAATTAACCGGGAACATGTGAATTGTGTAACATTATAAGTCGGTACGAGAATGAGAAGTGTACCACAAATAAATTATGGTGATTACTAAGATGTGTGCATGCTTAGTATATGTATATGATTTTATGTGTATGACATACCTACCATACTTGCTATCACGGGAGGTTTACGTTCGCTTAGGGCCATCTAATCCTTGTGTTGCCCGGATTTAGATTGGTACCTCGAGAACATAGGTCAGAGAAGGACTTATTGGGAAGTTAATAAGTTTGCTGATCGTGGGAGCGTAGGTATGTGCGTGACCCATGTGATGTGACTGTGTTCGCCTCCTTTGTTTGTGATTGTTGTTATCTGAGAACGATTTTTGAGAGATTCGGAATGCGTGATCCTAATGTACGTGATGTACCGGGATGGATAGCAGAGTATGTGTGCACCGCAGCTTAGTCTCGGGGTGCTTGTATTGTATAATTATGACGTGAATAATGTTCACTTAAATTAATGAGAACTTTCATGTTGGTATTGTGAGTATAAAAACGGAAACGCTTTGAGTAACTATAAAGGGATAACCTGTAATGAATTGTATTGCTAATAATTGAGAATCTGAGTTTAAGTAAATCCCTCTACTTAATTGATGACGTTAGAATGTATAATGAGAACCGAGTAGAAAGGATAAAACTCATGTCAGTTTAGTTAGATATAAATATCACTTATATGGGTGCTATTCGTTAGGAGTGCACATTTAGTTGAGAGGTGAGTATTTCATGCGAGTGCACGTCCTAACATGTATTTTGCATTCATTGTTTTAATGTCATTAAAGCACTTGCTATTTTTAAAATACTCTCCACTTTCGGGCTCTGACCCGTTTGCTTTCAAATCTATTTTTGCAAAAACCATTTTAGGTGCCCAGCCACAAGGACACCATGCTTAGGGTCCTCATTCAGGTGACGAGCTGTAGCTGTTTGTGGAAGTTACAGGACTTTGCTAGTAGACGCTTCATCTATCTTGACTCTATATTCAACTTCCATCAGTTTTCATTAGAAACATTTCCTATTTTAGATTTTCAGATTTTTGGCATGTAATTAATTCAGGATACATTGTTTTGCTTATTTCAGTTGTGGGATTGTTGTGAGGAGTTTTCCTCCGGACTTATTATTATTTTGTTGGTTATTCTATTACTCCGTTATGGTGAATGTTTGTTATTCTTTCATTATCCTTTTACTGTATATTAATCAGACTTAATTTAAAATTTGACATCTTACTTTTAAATACTAGGTGGTTAGAAATTATAAACATGTTTTCGACAGTGATGCTGTTAACTGAGCCAACTTGGCATTTTGATTTAATTTAATAAAGGAGTAGCTACCCGGTATTTAATTAGTCGGGGTGTCACAGAGTGTTTAGGGTGTATGCATGTATGGTGTGAGTGACTTTATCCACATGAATGGGATAGTTATCAGCCGTAGTGGGCTGAGCAAATTAATACTGAGATGATCTCGTGTTTGGAGTAGGTCGAGCACATCGTCAGTCCTTTTCGTACTTGTTTTGGACCTAATTTAAGTTCGAAATCCTAAGGGTATGACAGAAAGCCCTTAAGACCTTATGCACGAGCTCTATGATTTGATATAAAGTGATTGGATAGGGTTTCTTATTCTTCTCTTATCGATGTGATGTGGTTGTCCTTACTTTGTTCGGCCGAGGCTATGAAGATTACTTTTATGATTAATAAATTTTTTGAGGACACGTGTCAAAAAACTAAAGCTTCATCTTTGTAATGATTGTGGAAGGGCGCGTGTGCGGGTGCTCTGTACTGTCGTTCAACTTTCTGTAAATTTTATGACTTTCTTTCAGCTACGTCCTTTCAGTCATTTCTTCGAAAGTATGAAGACCCACCACAAGTCTCATTCAACATAAATGTTTAGACATTTGCATAAATATAGAGATAGAAAAATACAAGCGATCTTCAGATTTTTTTTGAGAGACCATTCGTTTGTCGCCAATGCATTTCTTTGGTTTCTTCCTTGTTCTGTATTCGGCTCATTGATCTATCCTTCGTGTTTAATTTGTTTTATCAGGTATGAATTTCCCCATTGTTTCTAGGGTTTGATCGTTCTTCAATTTTTGTTTTTTTACATGTTGTTGGTCGGTGACTTGTTGTTGGTGGAGATTTTAGCTTTAGGCGGCCATTGAGTTGGTTAACCTAGGTTTTGCTAATAAGGTTACAATATCTTGGTGAGATTGTGTTGTTTCGAATTTGGTTGTGAAGAAAACCCCAACTTTATCGTTTCGTTTTCCCTGTTTGGCAACTGGATTTTTGTATTTATGAGTTTTCCCCCACACATCCAATGACTTTATGATTTCATTCGTGAACTTGAGTCAAAGTTCCCTAGAATCACTGAGAGGAGGTTTCCACATCCCTTGTAGGTGGTTTGATTGGAAGAAGAGCCAGGTCATCCCCACTATAACCCCAAAGTCCTATCCAATTGTGGTTCTGCCTCTGACCCTGGTGAACCTTGTGTTCACTCTCCTGTGTTAGATACATTTCTTGTGAGTCCTATTGTCCCCTATTATTTTAAGGGTTATTTCATAAACACTGTGTCAACTTCTGTCATAAATATTGATTCCATTTTTGAAGAGGTTTCTATTGACAGGGCCAAAGACACAAGGCCAGAGAGAGTTGGTCCTCGTCCGTCTACATCTCCTGTTGATGATTGATAAGTTTGACTTTTGTATGTTTGTTGTTGTTTTCAAGCCAAGCTAATCAATTACTTTATCACTCAAAAAAATAATAACATACTAGAATAGAGACAAGTAAGGATGTCAATCCACCTTTAAGGAGTGAAATAAATGAGAAGTAATGTAATTCATTTATTTATTTATTTTCTTTTTAGATTTTTTACTTTTTCTCTTTTTTTTAACCTTTTTTTATATTAAAACAATTTTCAAGGAGTGGTGAACTAACTAAACTAAATGACTAAAAAAATAATGAATAAAATTAAACACTAAAATAAGAGATAAAGTGAGGTAAATAAATGTGAGAACAATCAAGGAATGGGACTACACAACAAATTCAAGTTATTCTCATTTTATGTAACACCCCGCCTAATTAAATACCGGGCGATCAGTCCTTTATTAAATTATAATCAAGGTGAACGGTTGGTTCATTCTTAGCATCACTGTCGCAAAATAAACTTTCCAATTTAAACACCCTAAATAATTAAACTAAGTGTCAAAACCATTTAAAACATTATTTCCATTTTATTAAATCCAATTATGAAAACCTTTAATAAGTAACAGTTTAAGAATCACACAATTATTAAGACTGGAAATAAACACCCATGAATTTAACCATCCAGATAAACCAATAACAACTTTAAAACTACAAAGGTAAACCATCCTGACAGTAATCAAATCCCAAAGCGTAAAAATACTAAAGATAAATGAACATAATCTCTGGAAAATCCAACGGAATAAGGAAATGGGCGACACATGCCCAACTAATTAGAACTGAAATAAGAGTGGAATCAACAACGAGGTCGTCTAAGCAAATGGCCTACAACTCCCACATAAGATGCAGTATGTCCAGTCCAAAGAACCTAAGCATGACGCCCCTATGGCTGCGCACCTGTAATATATACATATATATACAAGAGATAAGAGATAACAGGAAACGGGTCAGAGCCGGATTGTAAAATAGTTTAAATTTAGTTTAGCAAGTATTTAAAATGTTTACCGGCTAATGTAACAACCATGTTAGTATGCAACACTCTCTTGAGAAATTCTCACCTCTCATCTAGTGTGCACGCCTACCGCACTATTAACCCCAAAAGTTTATTTTAACTTAACTTTCCCATAAGGTTTCATGTCGACAATTGTTATGGCTAGGATAATTAATTTCTGAAAATAAAGTTCTCACATCTATCTCATTTCATTTTAAAATATTCCAGTGTTGTCACAAAATTCTCAAACACTTAATAATAAAATCAGAGTATTTATACATTACTTAACTACCTTTATGCACAGTAGAACGTTACCATACTTAAGTATACATATCTATATTAGCCACTCATATAATATATATATATATATATATATATACACTATCGGCACCCCACATAAAATGTATGGTGCTGGCATACTTTGCTATCAAGTCCCCGTATCGCTCGTACTAAGGAAAATACTAGTTCGGAATCACTCTCAAACTATATTAACACAAAACATAAACAAATGGAGGCGAAGCATAGTTCCAAGTCACTAAGATGTCAGTACATACCCTCACGTCTCTTAGGACCGTTCGACTATCAATCAGATAGCCTGTGCCAAGGAATTCTATGTTTTAGGGTACAAGTCGTTATCCCCTGTAAAGACCCAATCGAGATAAGACTGTCCCGGCGTGAAAACCCCCGGTGATAGCAAGTAGCTCGGGTACGATTTTTACACATATATATAATATATGCACAATCATACAGTCATATATACATATATCACTATTCACATTTCTCAATTAGGTGCACCCTCGACCCATAATTGTACTTATCCGTTCTTAATACATTTTACTCGTTTCTCCCACATAACGGACTCGTCTCTTTTATTTTCATTTATAGGTTATTCCATACTTACTTCATATCTCTCGAAGTATTCTATCTCCCTAAGTATAATTTCAGTAGGTACTCTCACTTACTTTCTAGTCTAACTTCCTAACGAGCCTCAATATTTTATGTAAACGTTCGCATAATTTCATATGTGTAAATCACTCCCCGTTAACCCTTAATTTCATCTTACATTAAATTCTCACTTAGTGAGGTTTACTGGAACCCTACTCGTCCTATTTATATCCCAAAATGTTCTAACAATAATACTCAAGGGTTACTACGGATTTTAATCAGAATAAACCATAATAAGAGGAATATACAGTTTTCTAGGAGGGGTCGAACGATCGATGGAAGGGGGTCGATCCATCGATCATCGATCGATCGATATTTTTAGGTCGATCGATCGATCAAGCAGTTATGGCGAAAACTACATTAACCCAGTTACGAAAATCCATCTCCAACCTCAACCAAATCTCCATATATGATTCCCAAACTCGCAACAAATGATACTACAAGCAATGTATACCCAAATATATGATTTTCTACGTAAAATATGAGTTTTCATCACATATAACAATTTAAAGGGGTAAAATCTACATAGACTTAAAGAACCCTAATCTTTCCTTTAAATTTCAATTCCTCCAATTCTTTTCCAGATTTTCTACTTCAAATCCATGAAATTTTGTGGTGTATCCTCTACATACGAATTAGATGTCCATAATATGATTACTTCTTCTACGACATGCGAATTCTAGTCTCCAAACTACACTTTCTTTCATGAAACAAGTTTTGAACAACCCTAGACCAACATAATTGAGACATTAACTAAAAATAAAGCAAGATAGATACTTACCTGGAAATTTAGTTTCTGATTTGTAGAAGAAAGTGGTGTGGTTGTGTTCCCCGTCGCGCGATCTACGATTTGGCGGTGGTGGCGATGCAAACAGTGGAGTTTTTGGCCTTGAACTCCTTGGAAAGCTTTCCCACTTCTTCTTCAATGGCCGTTCTTTGGTTTTGCTTTTGTTAACCCTAGATGGCAACTCCTAGAAGCTGATATAACCTTGGGAAATTCGTGGGTTTAATTGTCCAAAAATATGAAATGTCCAAAATGCCCTCCCAGGATGCTAATTAGGCCTACAAACACCCCGAGACCCAAACTAAACCCCCCGAGTACATTATTTTGACTATCTCGACCCTTTCGAACATATTGGCGCACTCGAAATGACCATACAGGTGACTTATAATTCATTCACTTTTAATAATACTAATTTAATCCCGACACGACACAGGCGCGTCCCGATTTAATTTTCACAATTATCAAATTATATACTCGTGATAATTTTAATAAATTAGATTATACAAATTACTTTATCCGTTAAGTAATATTCAACAAAATCCCAATAATTACTAACTCTCATCCACAATTATCAAATTATATACTCGTGATAATTTAATAAATTCGATTATAAATATTACTTTATCCGTTAAGTAATATTCAACAAAATCCCAATAATTACTAACTCTCATCACGCTAGTAAGTATTAAAATAATTTTCGGATTAATATTAAATTAATATATCAAATTAAATTTAATAGATCCCCAAATTTAAAAGTCATAAAAATACGGGGTATTACATACTTTCCCCCTAATAACGGAATTTCATCCCGAAATTCGAAAAATAAGGCTTACTTGGTAAAACAAATCTGGATACCTTATCAGTACGCAAACTCTACATAGTAAGGCGTTCAATCCCTATAGCCCCCGCCTCACAACAAGCTTGTTTAACACTCTCATTAAAAACACTTCACATTGTGCTCCTATCCGACATCAGCTGCATAAGACACGCCTATACATTATTAATTCTCATTATTTTAATATCATTAGGAGGCCGTACCTCACTACATGACAACTACTCGGATTTTTAAACACAAAACTCCCATTCTTAGAGAAACCATACGAACATCTGACCACTCTTGTTCGCCTAAAATAGTCGTGGAGTTCCACCATAGTCATCAGACTCTAACTCAACCAATCCAAAATTCTGATTATCCACCCATCTCTTAACATTTAGAGTGAGAAAGTTAAGATTTTTCCCACATCAAAACTCAATAAGCATCCAGTTCACAATAAACAGGTACGCATGCTCCCACGGAACCCTACCATTAGGTAATATCATCCCATAATTACCGTACTATACTCCACTTACTATTTATAACCGTTGCGGAAGTGAAACGATCACAATGAATCCAAAATTTACTTTCACGCGGCTCCACTAATCGTTAATCACCGTGCACCTATTCCCCGGATATGGGTGATACATTCTACTCAAAATGAAACGTTATCCCTGCTGCTTCCTGAAATCCCATTTTGAAGGTGGAATTCAAAATTTTCATCCCGATTCAGAAAATAAAACTGTGTAGGACTAGGTACCAGTGCGATCCTTCCTTTAAAAAGTAATGCTGGGGCCCGCTATTTAATATTATAAATCACCCTAAAGGAATATCAATCACTTCCTTATTAAGCGAATTATTTTACATGTTCGAAGGAACCCTTGATCTTTCCTTGAGGATGGCAACCCATCCACGAAACTTTACCAACTTTGCTGGCCTCTTCCATTATAGGAATTTTTTATAGCCACAAAATTCTCTAGTTGATTCTCTTATTCCAATCGATTTCTATCTATGAGTGGTGCATGAAGAGACTACTCACTATGTCCCGCTCAACATTGAATTCTACTGGAAATGTCTCACATTAAGTGACACTTAATACTCCCCTTCTTTCCTTAGCGTATACCAAAAGTTTCGACCCGTGCACTTTTCTCCACGATGTGCACTTTTGTACCTTTTATACCATATTAACATCTTCACTCTTTGTACGCATCAGTCGCTCTCAACATTTGACTAATTACAACTCCTCTCCGAGTGTTCTCTATAATAATTAAATTCTACCCTTCTCCAGGAACACCCCTTTTTTTAAATGGCTTCCCACAGCCTTCTAACCAAATTCGGGTTTGCTCCTCTAATTGCACGCGTATATATGGACCATCGTTCTTCACGCGACGCTTAATCCACTCTACCACTTCCACCTCATTAAGTTAGTCCCACAAACATATATTCCACACGTCTATTCCCACATACCTACTACTCGGACGGTTATAACATCGGCTAACTAGGATGCCCACATTTTGTAACACCCTGACTGACCAGGGAGAGCGAACGGCGCGCTACTCATCGATAAAATTACCCAAACCCAATAAAATACGAGGAATAGAGTATTTAAATCCCACAACAACCAAAGGAGAAACCGCTAATCTCAAATCTCTTCAGGTAAGTACAACAATTCTCTCGAATAAATAAAATAACTAAAATAAACCACTAATGCTCTATACATCAAAATAAATACAAGTCTTCTTTCTTGTATGAAAATTTTTTCGCAGATAATCCACACTAAAAATCAGCCCAACTCTTTATTTACCTTGTGTTCCGAACGCGGTTACAACACTTAGGTACTCTCAATCACCCTAGAAATCGACATTTTTAAAATTCTCCTTATCATCGTTCCACCCCTCATTCGTGGTGATAAAACAAAAATTTCAATACTTTCTTACCACACAACCGACTCCACTGGCCTTAAATCATAATTCAACTTACAACTTACAGATATATTTACCTGCTCCTAGTACGACCGAAGTACCGAACTCATGGACTAATGACCAAACATCTCCCTATTTCTAACTTTACGTTAAGTTTCATGCGTGGGATGTCTCGCAAAGAGAAATCCAAACAAGGAACCCTCTCGATACACTACTACCTAGAATTATCGGTTATCAAAATTCCTTAGGCCCTCCGTCCATAGCATGTACCCCTTTATTTTGTCTCTTGACAGAAAAGTTACATCTCCTCCCGTAATTTCACTTAATAAACAATATTTTGCCAATTGCACTATTGTTTAGTATTGGTGGCAATCACATTCCATAAACCTTGAATTCCTACAATCGGGATTCTCGAATTCCCGTTCCTAATCATATAGGTGTAACTCTCAACTCCCACATCTCTAAAGGATAGATATATCAACGAGCTCTTCCTATCACTGAGTACTGAGCGCTAAACATAATAATGAGTTAAATCTTTTCGCTCAATAGTAAACCCAATACATACTGAATCATAACAACAAAGTCCCTTCACACATTGGGATCGAATATCTCGATACCACTATCCCTTACAAAGTATCTAAAATAGATAATATAAGTGCGAGCCTGACCCTCTCGCATGTGAGGCCTCACCAGAATAAAACATACTGCACTAAGGCAACCATTCCGATAGCCTTGCAATAATTTCATACTATCGTACTAACCATTTCTATAAAGTTGTAACCAAGACAATATCACACTCGTATATAACATCACTAAAACGAGTAATCTCAATAATATATATAACACTATTAATATACCCATTCATCCTCGTGGGTAGCACTAAAGATAATCTCACTACACTAGGGAACTATTCATATAATGATAATGTTTATAGTTACGCCTTAAACTCGTCTCACATGCTACCCTAGCAATAAACAAAATATAGTGACTTGCTTGTGTCACATAAAACACGCCTCATCCTCCGAGGATAAAAGTCATACTTCTACTTTGCCAATGACCTTGGCTAATCCTCCTTCTGGGCGAGGTATCACCACCAAACACATCTCCTATCACGAAATGGCTAAGACAATAATCCTATCGAAAAATCTAGCACGCTAATAATGACATTGTGCTCACGCATATCTAACACCAGCATGTCTGCAGGTAAAAGGCAACTACCAATCTCTATATCTACACCCTGGCCAATAAAGAAAATAAAAGACTCATTCCCCAATAGTGAGTCTACGTACGACAATGTACTCTTCATCGCGTCTAATAGCCCTAAGGCTCGTGCAAAATGAGTAGCTATAAATAGTGCGATGCCCCAGTACCAAATAAAACTCGACCTATTGCACCATGTATAGGAAACGTACCTTCTAACGCAGTTGGCGCCTGAGGTGCTGCTGCCTGGTGAACGTTATAGACATGTCCATACTGTAATTGCCTCTGCTGGGCTGAGGCTGCTGGGATGGCTGGTAGAGATGGTTTATTTGGTTTATTACGGTCACCCTACTGTCGTGGGGACCTATTACCCTCTGGGCAATCCTGACATCTATGGCCATTCCTGCCACATTTGAAGCACCTTCCTCGAAACAGTCTCATTTAACTACACTGTTGTTTAGTTTTTCCTTTTCCTTGGCCTTGTTGGCCTTGCTGAGCATTTTGAGGAAAAATGATGTCAGGTTGAGGACAATTCCTCCACTTGTGATCCGGTTGTGTACATTTATAGCAGAGTCTTGAAATCTCTCACTAGTCGGGTTGGAGTTTCTCTCCAGTCTGATTCAGACAAAATTGACATTCATGGCCGTCCATTCCACATTTAAAACACCTTTTTATGACTTCATTCTGACCCCGACTTTATTGGCCCTGACGCTTTTGGATCTCCTCGTAAATTTTGTTACCTTTGTGGCCTTTTTGGTCTTGAGGATCTTGTTGCTGTGATTTTGGTGTCTTCGCACAATTGTGAACTCTAGTCATATCAAATTGACTAATCTCCCTAGGTCTTTTGCCTCCTCTAAGTTGTATACTGCGACCGTGGTACTGTAAGACTGTAGTGGTCACTACCTGTGCCATAATGCCTACTAATTCGGCGATTGGTACCCCCTTGGGAGACACCTGAGATGTGAGATGTTCTTGCTCATTAACTTCCCTAGCGGCATTAGCTTGTTCGTCATGACGGGCCATCTGAAAGTTTAAAATAATCTAGATAAGTTCAACATTCAAATCGATAAATCGCAAAAGCACGAATTTACAACGAATAAAGATGAATACAACATTCCAACTATTAGGGATCTAAATCAAAGACCCTAAGATGGAACGAGATAAGACGTACATATCCTAAAGGACACTAAAACCTGATGCTCTGATACAACCGGTAACACCCCGCCTAATTAAATACCGGGTGATCAGTCTTATATTAAATTATAATCAAGGTGAACGGTTGGTTCATTCTTAACATCACTGTCACAAAATAAACTTTCCAATTTAAACACCCTAAATAATTAAGGTAAGTGTCAAAACCATTTAAAACATTATTTCCATTTTATTAAATCCAATTATCAAAACCTTTAATAAGTAGCAGTTTAAGAATCACACAATTATTAAGACTGGAAATAAACACCCATGAATTTAACCATCTATATAAAACAATATCAACTTTAAAACTACAAAGGTAAACCATCCCGACAGTAATCAAATCCCAAAGAGTAAAAATACTAAAGATAAATGAACATAATCTCTGACAAATCCAAAGGAATAAGGAAACGGGCGACACATGCCTAACTAATTAGAACTGAAATAAGAGTGAAATCAATAACGAGGTCGTCTAAGCAAATGGCCTGCAACTCCCACATAAGCTGCAGCATGTCCAGTCCAAAGAACCTAAGCATGACGCCCCTGTGGCTGGGCACCTGCAATGCATACATATATATACAAGAGAGAAGAGATAACAGGAAACGGGTCAGAGCCCGATTGTAAAATAATTTAAATTTAGTTTAGCAAGTATTTAAAATGCTTACCGGCTAATGTAACAACCATATTGGTATACGACACTCTCTTGAGAAATTCTCACCTCCCATCTAGTGTGCATGCCTACCGCACTATTAACCCCAAAAGTTTATTTTAACTTAACTTTCCCATAAGGTTTCATGCCGACAATTTCTATGGCTAGGATAATTAATTTCTGAAAATAAAGTTCTCACATCTATCTCATTTCATTTTAAAATATTCCAGTGTTGTCACAAAATTCTCAAACACTTAATAATCAAATCGGAGTATTTATACATTACTTAACTACCTTTATGCACAGTAGAACGTTCCCATACTTAAGTATACATATCTATATTAGCAACTCATATAATATATATAAACTATCGGCACCCCACATAAAATTCATGGTGCTGGCATACTTTGCTATCAAGTCCCCGTATCGCTCGTACTAAGGAAAATACTAGTTCGGAATCACTCCCGAACTGTATTAACACAAAACATAAACAAATGGAGGCGAAGCATAGTTCCAAGTCATTAAGAGGTCAGCACATACCCTCATGTCTCTTAGGACCGTTTGACTATCAATTAGATAACCTGTACCAAGGAATTCTATGTTCTAGGGTACAAGTCGTTATCCCCCGTAAAGGCCCAATCGAGATAAGACTGTCCCGACGTGGAAACCCCCCGTGATAGCAAGTAGCTCGGGTACGATTTTTACACATAATATAATACATGCATAATCACACAGTCATACATATATATCACTATTCCCATTTCTCAATTAGGTGCACCCACGACCCATAATTGTACTTATCCATTCGTAATACATTTTACTCATTTATCCCATATAACGGACTCGTCACTTATATTTTAATTTATAAGTTATTCCATACTTACTTCATATCTCTCGAAGTATTCTATCTCCCTAAGTATACTTTCAGTAGGTACTCTCACTTACATTCTAGTCTAACTTCCCAATGAGTTTCAATCTTTTATTTAAACGTTCGCATAATCTCATGTGTAAATCACTCCCCGTTTACCCTTAATTTCATCTTACATTAAATTCTCACTTAATGGGGTTTACTGCAACCCTATCGGTCCTATTTATATCCAAAAATGTTCTAACAATAATACTGAAGGGTTACTACGCATTTTAATCGGAATAAACCATAATAAGAAGAATATGCAATTTTCCAGAAGGGGTCGATCGATCGATGGAAGGGGGTCGATCGATCGAATCGATATTTTTGGGTCGATCGATTGATCAAGCAGTTACGACGAAAACTGCATTAACCCAGTTACGAAAATTCATCTCCAACCTCAACCAAATCTCCATATATGATTCCCAAGCTCCCAAAAAATGATACTACAAGCACTATATACCCAAATATATGATTTTCCACGTAAAATATGTGAGTTTTCATCACGTATAACAATTTAAAGTGGTAAAGTCTACATAGAATTCAAAAACCCTAATCTTTCCTTTATATTTCAATTCTTACAATTCTTTTCCAGATTTTCTACTTCCAATCCATGAAATTTCATTGTGTATCCTCTACATACGAATTAGATGTCCAGAATATGATTACTTCTTCTACGACATCTGAATTCTAGTCTCCAAACTACACTTTCTTTCATGAAACAAGTTCCAAACAACCCTAGACTAACATAATTGAGACATTAACTAAAAATAAAGCAAGATAGATACTTGCCTGAAAATTTAGTTTCTGATTTGTGGAAGAAAGTGGTGTGGTTGTGTTCCCCGTCGCGCGATCTACGATTTGGCGGTGGTGGCAGTGCAAACAGTGGAGTTTTTGGCCTTGAACTCCTTGGAAAGCTTTCCCACTTCTTCTCCAATGGCCATTCTTTGGTTTTGCTTTTGTTAACCCTAGATGACAACTCATATAAGTTGATATAACCTTGGGAAATTCGTGGGTTTAATTGTCCAAAAATACGAAATGTCCAAAACGCCCTCCCGGGATGCTAATTAGGCCTAAAAACGCCCCGAGATCCAAACTAAACTCCCGGGTACATTATTTTGACTATCTTGACCCTTCCGAACATATTGGCGCACTCAAAATGACCATACGGGTGACGTATAATTTATTCACTTTTAATAATACTAATTTAATCCCGACACGACATAGGCGCGTCCCGATTTAATTTCCACAATTATCAAATTATATACTCGTGATAATTTTAATAAATTCGATTATATAAATTACTTTATCCGTTAAGTAATATTCAACAAAATCCCAATAATTACTAACTTTCATCCACAATTATCAAATTATATACTCGTGATAATTTTAATAAATTCGATTATACATATTACTTTATCCGTTAAGTAATATTCAACAAAAACCCAATAATTACTAACTCTCATCACGCTATTAAATATTAAAATAATTTCTGGATTAATATTAAATTAATATCTCAAATTAAATTTAATAAATCTCCAAATTTAAAAGTCATAAAAATACGGGGTATTACAATTTACTCATTTGAAATCTCCCAAATTAGTATTAAAATTACAAGTCAACTCTCGTCACAAATGAAATTTTAATAATAACCTTTTAGAAAATTAAGTTCAAACCCTCACAACTCTTGAAATTATATCTTTACTACTTTTAATTAACCACCCGCTAGGATCGATTCATCAAAATTCATATAAATCATAGAAGATAAAATTTAGAGTACGAAGTCAAGGAATATTATCACACTTGAGAAACCCATATATCTAGTTTGATTCTAAAATGGGTATTGTATCTCAAATTTCAATTTTCTCTCGAAAATCATTTATCCTCTCTCGAGACGTAAATTGAAAGGTGAAGGATCAAAATTAACATTCAAAGGGAATTTCAATTGAACAAACTAATTAATTAAAATATCATAAAATAAGGGTTCATCCCACCCCTTGAAAGAGGTTTTTAGCCTAACATAATATGAGACATGTGAAACAATTAATTAAATGCATTAAAATGAGAGTAGAGATGAGAACAATTAAACCAATTTTCTTTGAGTGAAATTGAACTCCAATACTTGAATTAGAAGCATACAACCCTTAAATGGAGTGATATAACAAAATTGAATTTAAATCCCTCACACTCAAATTTAATCTCACTACAATTTATTTCCCTCAATTTAAATCTAAAAAAATAAAATTATTACCTAAAACAAAAATTTATTTCAAGCTAAAAAATTTCTCTCTAACTTCTCTCTCTTCCTTTTTCTCCTAGGTCTTCCCTTCTTCTCTTGTTTTATAATGTCACTCATGGGGCTAGGGGCAATTTAGGGATGTAAGCGCATGTGTACGTGAGGTGTGGAGAATGAGAGGATTATTTAGGGAGAATGATCATACATGTGGAAAGGGTGTATGGGGGTATTTTCGGAATAAGGGGATAATAGGCATTAAACATATGGGGGTTTTATTCTGTAGATTCTTATAAGATATGTGTGGTTAAATGGGTTAAATAGGAAATATGTCTTGGTTGTTGGGTTAAAGGGTTTGGCAACCGGGTTTTTGGGTTTCACAATTTTTGTTTGGTCGCCGGGTCAAGATGGGTCGTAAGATAGATTTGGTTTATACCAGATTGGGTTAAGCAGGTGGAGGCCGGAGTCAGGGAGGGCTTTGAAGTCTTAGGGGTTTTAGGCGAATAATCAATTGGGGGGCCTTTACATAAAAAAAATCAAATTTAAAAAAATGTGTTATTCTCGTATTTTTTTTAATGCAATACTATCATTTAAATCATTAAATTTTATTTTTGTTAAAAAAATTTCTTCAATTTATAACATGGCTAATCCATTTAATCTTTCTTGTGACATGGTAGAACGAAGATATCCTCATCTTTATCTTTAACCATCAATTTGAACTTGTATATTTTGATCAGATGTTTCATTTTTTGGAAATCTAAATATTAATTCTCGCCATTGTGTCATACTATCTACATGGTCACTACTATCTTCATGTCTCCTAAGTCGCATACTAATATTTTTCCAGTCATCGACTCCTTCATTTGCTAATTGAGTTTTATTTCCATTCTTTTTGAACAACTTAGAAAAATGGAAAAAAATCTTATTCATGGATTGTAAGTACACTCGTCATTCTCTATTACTTTTTTCTCCATTTTTTGAATAAGTAGTATAATTTATACTAGTAAAATGCTATTTTCTAAATCTTTAGGAAAATCAATGACATTATCTCTTGTTGGAATTTTTTTTACCATTGTGTCAATCAAATTTTAGTCAATATTTTTCCAATTATCCGGATCATAAATATCTGACGGTAAAGCTTCTACATGTTCATTTTCAATACGCTCATTATCTAATTCTTCTAAATTTTGATGTTCAACAATATTTTCATTATCTAAATCTTCTATATTTTGATGTTCAACATCAACATGTTCATTTCTTTTTTTTTTGTTTTATTAAAATATTTATTTAGTGAACCCACTAATTTTTATGTGTCTTCTTCATTTTGTTTTCGTTTATTTCTTTTTTCGTGACCTGAGGAATATTTTCTAGTAGACATATTAATGACACAACAACAAGTGTAATTTTCAAACACAAAACTTAATCACACAATCACAACAATATTATATATTAAAGAAAAATACTAAAGAAGAACAATAAAATCTGATTTGTAACTAATTTGAGAACAATCCCAAATTACAATTTGTAAATGCCCAAATAACAAATTGGAAACTACAAAAAAAAAACACAAATAATAGTAACGAAAATTTACATAGCCAAAAAAATGTAACAACTAAAATAAATATATACTTGCACACACAAGCTCGTACCAATCTCCAAATGCTTGAGTATGCCCCCCCCCCCCCCCCCCAAAAAAAAGCCCTAATTGTCTGAAATTGAAGAAATTGAAACCCTAGATTTTTTAACCCTTGTTTTACGAGTGGAGTTATTTAAAAAGGGGGGGGGTATTTTGTTGTAGAAATTTTGTGGGGGAGGAGGGCTGTCCAAATTTATTTATTTTTGGGTGGGGGAGGGTACCCAAAAATAGGGGTTTGGAGGGGGGGGGGGGAGGTAGGAGGAATTTTTGTATTCTTGCTTTGTTAATAGACGACTAGTGTGAGAGAGAAGATAAGAAGATATAGAGAAGAAATGGAGACTTGGGGTTAGAAAATAGGTGGGTAAGTGAGTGGGTTCGGTCGGGTGGGTTTAGCGTATGGTTTGGACTAATTTAATTCGGCTTATCAATGAGATTTTAATCTTTTTTTTTATGGCCTTTTATTTTGTAAATTATTTTAAATGGAAGAAGTTTTATTTTTGGGGTGGCATTTTAAGTGATGACTCTAATTTATTTATTTTCACAACTTTTTTTCCATAACTAATTTTTTTATACCTATTTGTTTTCGAAGGAGGGCCTAGGTGACCGCCTACTTTGCCTATAGGCAAAGCCGGCCCTGGACGGAGTTGGCTTGAGTTGAACAAATATGGGTTTTGGGTTGGGGGTTTTTAACGAGGGATAACAGGCTAATATGGGGATCGTGGGTCTTGGCCGAAGCTGCTCACCGGAATGAGATGGGCCGAAGGTGAGAGGTCTAAGAGGGTTTAAAATCGGGTAGTTCAGGTCCGATTGTCCCCGGGTTTGGGGAAATGAGTATAGCTCCGGGTATAAGGAATGGAGTTCGATTGGTGGAAGTTTGAGGAGAGAGAGTGGTGGTAGGTGCTAGGAAGAAGATGATGAGGGGTAGTGTTTGGGTGAGGTGGGTTGTAGGTTAGTGTGGTGTGTGTTGCGATAGGTGTGTGTGTGTGTGTGTGTATGTTTAAAATAAAACCAATGAAAAATTTATAACATAACTAAATGTAAAATCTACTAAAACTTTAAAATTAAATTGTTAATCCTAAAACAAAAAAAAATCAAATAATAAAACTAGACTAATTAAAAACTAAAAAAAACTAAAATAAAATAAAGAAAAATATAGACATCTATTATACAAACACTCAACGTCCATACTAAAAATACTCGGACCCTAAGATAAAAAAAGAAATAAAATAAAATAAAATAAAATAATAAAGAAACAAAAGTGACACAACCATACACACGCGCATAAAATATAATAAAACACTAAATAAAATAAAATAATAAATATTACTAGAAAAACATAGAATAGAATAAAAATAACACTACATGCACACTAGGGAATATATGGGATAGGCTCGAAATGGTCTCAGCTTGGATCTGGGCTTGGATTTCAAGTTTAAGAAACTGGGATAAGGTTTATCCCCTTTAACCGCATTTTGCCTTGAAATATCACTTTTAGAAACCGCAAATGCAAGCAAGCCTAAAACATAGACAAACAAGCGCATAAGACTCATTTTATCGAGAATTATTAATTAAAAATCGTCTATTTGAGATTTTATTTATACACTTTTGGGTTCTTATCATACCACCCCCAAACAAAACATTGCTAGTCCTCGAGAAAAATATAGAGAGAAAGAAATATAAGAAAACAAAAGTGTACCACTTTTGCGGGTACTTGTGATATCACTTAGCATGTGCAACAAGCCTTTAAACCTATAGGTTGACCTACAGAACGAGTGTTGTCTCGTGAGGGTTTACAAGGAATATACCCAAAAAATTCTTTATTTTAATACGACTGTCAATCTCTTATTAGACGTAGAACAATGGCACAATTCATCACGAGATAAATATTTTGAGGAATGAAATCTAGAAGTATATAAAAAGTTTAGCTAAGTGAATAATCAAGGCACATCCTTTCTAGAACTCGATGTGTGTGTGTGAGAGGAGGGTGAATCAGTCAAAACGGGTTGAGTATCATAAGAGTAATTCCTAAATCGCCTTTTCAAAATCAATGCTTAAACTCCAAAATCTCACGGATATAACTCCCTTAAACGAACTCACGAGATTTGGATAAGTGTATCGCTCTTGTGTGTGAGGAGGTGAGTAAATGTAAGCAAGTCAAAAATCTCACACACATATAAGAAAGAATGAACATTTTGAAAGAAAAATGATCTCATGAAAGAATTCTAATCACTATAGTGAGAACGTCTAGTTATTCACCAGGTTAACCTTCATTCGCCCGAACACCTTAGAGAAAATATGAATGTTTATGGGTGAGGGGAAGATGAAATGAGAAGGATATGATGAGATAAGGATGGTGATATGATGGATGGATTATGGATGAACGAGAAGAGTGTTCTACTCTTGAGGATCAAATTTTTTTATTTTACAAGAACTTGACTCCAACTTTCTCTTCTTCTTTTTTTTTTTTTGAATTTTCTTTTTTTTTTAAATTTCACTCTTTTTTTCTCTTTTCTACTTGCAACATTCTTCTCTTTTTCAAAATTAGTGGGTGGGAAATGGAGGCTATATGGAAATGGATGGAATGTTATTTGGTGATGATATGAAAAATAAAATGTGTACAGATGTGGATGTATGGGTGAAAGTCTAGTGATCGGGACAAACTTCAAGACACCTGTTTCTTACAACTCAAAAGTGATGTCGTTCTCAGTGATCAAGTCAAAATTTTTATTGAAGAATAATGAGATCATACAACAATTTAAGTGCGGACCCAAAGGAAGTTGAATCAACTTGTGTCTCGGATAGTGAGTAAAACACTCTAAAATGGTGAAAGGCACGAACCTCACAAGCTAAAGTCTCCACTGGTGATCCTTAAGGTTTTCTTGAGAATTGTAGTACTCTTAAACTCTAAATCGTAGTGTCGTGATAAGTGCGCAAATGTTGTTGAGTCTAGAAATTCATGGTGAAAAATACCTTGGAATGTATTACATAAGATATATATATATATAAAAAAATATCCTCTAGCTTGATTCCTGGACTTAAAAGATGGATGATAGAAAATTCACGTCAAAGAATGAGATGAAAGAAACTGCACAAAAATTTCAAAAATCAAGATTTGAGTTTTTTTCAAAAGAGGCACGATTTTGATAAAATTTCCCACCCCAAACAAAAAGGAACATCGTCCTCGATGTTAAAGAAAATTATTTTTAAAATTGAGAGCATAAGGGAGGAAAGAGATTACCAGAATCAACCGCTAATGAAATGGATAGATGAATCCAAGAATAAACCTGAATAAGTGATAAGATGAAAAAATGTGTACAAATCTATAAACATGGTAAAGCATTGGGTGATGTGAAACACCATCCCCAAACAGGATAAGACTCATACTCAGAAATAACGGGTTGCCTCTCGATACTGCTAAGTTTAATGTCTTCAGCCAAACTGAAGGAAACGCACCCTATGGATAAGGACTATGAAAGCCCGAGGTGGCAGAAAAAAGGGGTGATGGAAATCACCTCCAAACAAGACTGAAGCCTCATTCTTGTTGGATAAAGGCTAAGTGGGTCAATGCACTTGTATGGCAAAGTGAATCACACGATACAAAGCATAAATGGACCAATGGTGGGTGGGGAGTAGGCTATATAAGGGTATGGAAAGGGTGAGGGTGAAGAGCCACCGATCACGGGCCTTATTGAGCTGAAAGGTGAGGGCAACAAGGGCCCTATATGCATGGTGCTCTATTTGGTGAGGATGGCGAAATGGTATGGAAAGTGGAATGTGGTGTGGATCATAAAAGGCGCACGACCATTATATAAATGGACGATGATAAAGGTCACACCATGACACATCGGTGAGCTGTCGATGGGAAAAACCAACACCATGATAGAGTGGCAGGCATGTAGTAACAAGCTCTGTGTCACAGAAGTGGAGAGTAGCACCAAAAATACTCTCATGGATGTTGGAGGGTGGTTTCAGGTGAGGATTGATATATATGGATGAGAACATGCACGGTATAATATCAAGGTCCAGACCAGGTGGGGGGGGGGACAATGGGAGGGTCGGGAGGGATAAAGGGTGGGTGGGGGGATAAAGATTGGATCGCGTGGGATAGAGCTGGCCATAGGCCCGAGGCCCGCCAAGCCCGCCCGACCTGCCAAATAAAAACATAGGTCTTGGGTAAAGTGAATAGTCCCGCAAAGCAGGCTTGGCAAAATTTGATAGGCCCGATTTTTTTTCGGCTGGGCTTGGGCATGACTTCTTAAGCCCGATGAGGCCCGGCCCGGCCCGAGGCTTGGGAATTATATATATAATATTAATATATATATATATATATATATATATATGTGTGTGTGTGTGTGTGTGTGTGTGTGTGTGTGTGCGTATAATAATTTATTATTAAAGTTTAAGACTACAAAGTTATAAATAAATATATAAAGTGTGTAACTTTTATAAATATAAAAACATATACCAAGTCTTTTTATGTAGAGTGGGGAACTTTATATATAGACTTTGTAATATATAAAGTTTAAAACAAGTTTTTTATTTAAAAAAAATAGGTCTTTGATTAGGAAAAAATATAAAAATATTTTTTTTATTTAAAAAAATAGTAAGCGGGCTTGGCCAACGGGCCTGGGTAAAGAGCTTTCAAATCTGGGCGGGCTTGGGATTACATAATAAGGCCCGATTCAGGCCCGAGCGAGCTTGGGATAGCTCATAATTTTATAAGCCCGGCCCGATCCCTACCGGGCTTGCCCAGGCCCGACCCATGGCCACCCCTAGCCTGGGATAAAGAGTCGGTCGGGTGGGACAAAGGGTGGGGAATATTATCCAACTCAAGAATAGGATACACACACTCCTCATGACGATCGGAGTGATCCTCAAGGGCACTCGCAGGAGGAGGTGTGAAAGTAAACGAGTGAATGATCAATTTATCCACCCGTAAGTCACCATAAAAAGTGGTGGAAAGATCAAACGAGGCACCAAAATTGGAAATAGAGGAATCACTAGAGATAATGGGATCAAAGGGAGCCATGCATAGTGGTACATCATCCATATCAAGAGAGGTGAGAACCTTCTCTGATGCAATCTCAAGAAAGTGGTGAGCACTTGTAGCCGGAGCTAACCTGTGATGAAGTGGTTCCTCGGGAACACACACGGTGGGTTCAATAGGTTTAGACTCGGGCATTTTTTTGGATTCAATGGGAGTGTAATTAGGATCCTCAATGATGGGTACCTTAAATGTGACAGGGTCAGGATTAGTCTCACAGTCGATGGATAAATTAACACAATTGGCAACTTGGGGCTCGAACCACGGGGTGGTCTCAACTTCAAGATGCTCGAAAGGATAGGGTTGTTTACACTTAAACTTCATGTCACAAGACGACTTATCATCGTTACACATGGGTGGAACAATGGGTTGACTTGGGGGGAGATCCGACTCATTTGCACACTCAAATTCATTAAGGCGTTGTTCTAGCCATTGGAGAGCTTGATTTTGATATTGAGTGGCTTGATCTTGCTCAAGGACGAACTTTTGCAAGAGGTTTTCGAGATTGGAGGTGGATGATAGTTGTGGAGTGATGGCGGGTGGACGCGGTCATTGAGGTGGACACAACTTAGTATTAGCAGGACTATACGGAGAATACTAGTATGAAGTGTGTGGAGCGGGGTCAAATTGTTCATACATGGGAGTAGTGTCTCCTTGAGAGACAAAAGGTTGATTGTCATGGGGTGCGTAGTAAGGTGACTAATCGGTATGGGGTGCACGAGGTTGTCCTGATGACTTTTGGAACGTGTGAGGATAAACAACATAAGGTTGGGATTTATATTGCGTGAAAAGGTGATCAGGCCTCCACGAATAGCTTGGGTACTCACACCACTCGGTATTGGATACGTCATGACAATAGGCCGAGGTGGGTTCCAAAATAGTTTCATATGGATACACTTGGTCCATGGTGGGTTCAGATGGATATGGAAATTATGGGCACGCATGGGGCAAGTGATTTCCTAGAAAGCAAGAGGTGCACGATGAAGCATTGGACACATTAATACTCATCATCGGAGGTGATGGAATGTGATATGCGTGCGTGGACAATGCATTAGTATTAATGGTGTGTGTTTGAGAGTTAAAGACACTAAGTAAAGTTTGGAGGGTGGACTCGGGCTCAACTTTAAACATACTTCGAGATAATGAAAAATGGTGAAAGTACTCCCATAAAGGACGTTCTTCGGCCATGATGAGAGGGATATTTTTTTTGAATTTTTAAATGTTTTTTCGAGAGGAAAGAAAGTATTTTTTATTTTTATAAAAATAAAGGAAGAAAATATTTTTCGATTTTTTTGGAAGAAAAGGCGGGAGAAAAATATGGGACTCTCAGTTTGGACGAACTCACTAAAATTGACTTTGAGAGATTGAATTAGACAAACACAAGTAAAGGATAAATCCTAACTAGCTCATAGCCAATTTTTATCTTCAAAATTAGTGAAAGGGTAGCCAAATTTTAGTCAAGTCCACGGGGGACAAAAATCATGAAATTTATCTTTATGAGCGCCTCAAAACGTTGTGTTTCTACTTGGCTAGCTGGTTGATTGATTTTAAATTTAATGATAGATAGGGTAGCTACTTGATGGATAAGCGAGTGAGTCGGGTGATGAAATTTCTTCTCGTTTTAATGATCGGGTCGAGGTCTTAGGTTCATTAATTTATGAAACCATTCAAAGTAAGACAACGCAAAAAATAAAGTCAGATAAGAGCATATAGACAAATAATAAATGGACTCGCTAACAGGAGATACACGTGTGATAAAGAAATGTACCTCCTACGGCTTTTACACACGTAGGGTGATGATCGATGTGAGTTGACCGAGGGGAGATCTCTCCTATCTCAGTCGGCTTCGAGAGTCCTACCGACCCAAAGTAGAGAGGCTTATAAATCCTCGCCTTTGGACGCCCTCTCTCTACATTGTTTGGTTTCCCTATCATGCTTTTCTCCTTTTTTGAATTATTACAAATTTAAATGAAACACAATACGAGCCAATAATAAAGTCCTACTACAAAACTTCTAATAAAATGAAAAAAATAGCACAAATGAACTCCATTTCAAAAATCTCCGCAAGTGCCTCAAACTCAAGCGACAATGGTGCCATTTGATAACTTGGACTTTTGTATGTTTGTCGTTGTTGTCAAGCTAAGATAATCAATTCCTTTGTCACCTACAAAAATAATAATAACAAACTAGAATAAAGGTCAGTAAGGATGTCAATCCATCTCTAAGGAGTGAAACAAATGATAAGTAATGTAATTCATTTTTTTATTTATTTTCTTTTTAGATTTTTTAGTTTTTCTATTTTTTTAGCTATTTTATATCAAAACAATTTTCAAGGAGTGGTGAACTAACTAAACTAAGTGGCTAAAAAATGATGTATAAAATCAAACACTAAAATAAAAGATAAGGTGAGGTAAATAAATGTGAGAACAAACAAGGAATGGGACTACACCAAAAATTCTAGATGATCTAATTAACTAATTTACTCATTTGAAATCGCCCAAATTAGTATTAAAATTACAAGTCAACTCTCGTCAAAAATGCAATTTTAACACTGACCTTTTAGAACCTCATAACTCGAGAAATTAGATCTATACTAATTTTAATAAACCACCCTTTAGGATCGATTCATCAAATTTCATATAAATCATAGAAAATAATTTAGAGTAGAAATTCGAGGAATAATACCACACTTGAGAAACCCTATCTCTAGTTCAATTCTAAAATGGGTATTATATCTCGAATTTTGATTTTCTCTCGAAAATCACTTACCCTCTCTCGAGGCGTAAATTGAAATGTGAAGGATCAAAATTAACATTCAAATGGAATTTCAAATAAACAAACTAATTAATTAAAATATCATAAAATAAGGGTTCATCCCACCCCTTGGAAGGGGTTTTTAGCCTAACATAATATGAAACATGAGAAGTAATTAATTAAAGGTATTAAAATAATAGTAGAGAAAAGAACAATCAAACGAAATCTCTTTGAGTGAAACTGAACTATAATCCTTGAATTAGAAGCATACAACCCTTAAATTGAGTGATCTAACAAAATTGAATTTAAAGACCTCACACTCAAATTTAATCTCACTACAATTTATTTCCCTCAATTTAAATCTAAAAAAATGAAATAATTACCTAAAACGAAAATTTATTTCAAGATAAAAAATTTCTCTCTAAATTCTCTCTCTTCCATTTTCTCCTAGGTTTTCCCTTCTTTTCTTATTTTATGATGTGGCACACATGAGGCTAGGGGAAATTTGGGAAGATTTGAATACATGTGTACATGAGGTGTGGAGAATGAGAGTGTTATTTAGGGAGAATGCACATGTGCATATGGAAAGGGTGTATGGAAGGTATTTTAGGAATAAGGGGATAATAGGCTTTAAAAATGTGGGGGTTTTATTTTATAGATTCGTATAAGACATGTGTGAGTTAAATGGGTTAAATAGGAAATGGGTCTTGATTATTGGGTTAAAGGGTTTGGCAACCGGGATGTTAGGTTTCACGGGTTTTGTATGGTCACCGGGTTAAGATGGGTCATCAACTAGATTTGGTTTTATGCCGGATTGGGTTAAGCAGATGGAGGCCAGAGCTAGCTTGAGTTGAGGAAATATGGGTTTCGAGTTAGGGGTGTGCAATGAGGGATGATGGGCGAGAATGGGGATCGCGAGTCATGGCCGGAGCTGTTCGCCCAAATGAGACAGGCAGAGGTGGGAGGTCTCAGAGGGTTTGAAATCGAGTAGTTCAGGTTCGGTTGTCACCGGGTTTGGGGAAAATGGGTATAGCTCCAGGTATAAGTAATGGAGTTTGATTGGTGGAAATTTGAGGAGAGAGAGCGGGGGTAGGTGGTGGGAAGAAGATGATGAGGGGTAGTGTTTGTATGAGGTAGGGTGTATGTTAGTGTGGTGCATGGTAAGATAGGGATGTGTGTGTATGTTTAAAATAAAATTAATGAAAAATTTATAACCTAATTAAAAGTAAAATCTACTAAAAGTTTAAAAATAAATTCTTAATCCTAAAAAAAAACTCAAATAAAAAGTAAAATAATAAAACTAGACTAATTAAAAACAAAAAACACATAAAATAAAATAAAGAAAGATATAGACACCTATTATACAAACACTCAACGTGCATACTAAAAATACCCAGATCCTAAGATAAAAAATAAAATAAAATAATATAAAAAAGAAACAAAAATGACACAACCATACACACGTGCATAATATAAAATAAAACACTAAATAAAATAAAAAAATAAAAAAGAATCGAAAAACATAGAAAATAATAAAAATAACACTACACGCACACTAGGGAAAATATGGGACAGGCCTGGAATGGTCTCGACTTACATCTGGGCTTGGATTTCATGTTTAAGGGGTTGGGATAAGGTTTAACCCTTTTAACCGCATTTGTGTCGCATATTGCGTTGAAATATCGCTTTTAGAAATCGAAGATTGAAGCAAGCCTACAAATAGACAAATAAGTGCAAATAACCCATTTTACCGAGAATTAGCAATTAAAAATCGTCTATTTGGAGTTTTATTTAAACACTTTTGGGTGCTTATCAATGAGTCTCTTGCAGAGTACAAATGAAGAGGAAGCTGGTTCTTCGGGGTCATCTGACTCTAATGATCCTGCTGAGACTGACACTAGATGGTATGAAATGGTAGGAATAACTAGGCCCTCAATCATTTGAGTCCTACAGGCCAAATAATACGGTCGTGTGCGTAAAAAAAGATTTTTCCTAGTCATAATGCATGCTATATCATATGAAATACTATGATTGCATAATCATCGTTAACATTCAAATCAATTATATGTCAATATTTCAACTACTCAAATGAGTCCATCAGTGAGAATATGATATACCAAAGGTGTAATCAAAAGCATTATGTGAAAGTAATACTGAATGAGAAATCACCTACTTATCGTTAGGGTTTTTGAAAAGTTTCGTCGAGTTGGTTTAAGCCAAGGTGGTAGTCCATGTAAGTCTCACAAAAAAAAATGTATTTTGGTGTAAGAATAAGGTTTGTGACATATTGAAAAGTACGGTAAAGTTTACAAATTGCATAGAAAAATAAATATTGGGGAAAATATTAATAAAGTTTAATTTCTATTACTCAGGTTCCTTAACTTTTTAGATGTTGTGCTAAGAGACTTTTTTCTTCCTAATAATGTCAAAATGTAATAGAAAAAGTTTGGGGTGAAATACAGAAACTGAGAAACTTCAGGGATTTATATGCAAAAATAATTTTTAAAATTTAAATCTCATCTTACAGGTTATGTAGAATTGTCTTTTTTCTTATCCAAATAGTGTGCTAAATTATACCATTTTGACCACATAAATAAAATAAAATTTTAGGATTTTGTTTCAGAATTTTCTAATTGGGCACAGGTTTTCACGCGCTAAGTCAAAGTTACCACGCGCTAGTCACTCGCGCCCGTTGGCCACATGCATCTTGAACCTCTTGAATTTTGACTTAGGGTTTTGAAAACTTCCTTTGATTAAATTCTTTTCAAAATACCATTTGAGGTCATTCAAAAGCCATTTTTTTACCTTTTCATAAGGATTCTAAATATATAACTTTTGAGGGTTGAGGTTAATGTGGAGTTTACTTCAAGAACAGTAAAATATCAAAAAAATTAGTTTAATCTTCATCGATTTGTAGTGAAATTCGAAGTATGGAAGTATTATGGTTTTCTTTCTATGTGAATTTAGAACAAAGAAGTTTTGGTTTGAAGGTTTAATTCATCGTGTACAAGGAGAATTTTGATTTTGAAATTTTTACTGCCGAAACTATAAAACTTGAATTATGAACAACTATCGATACTATCTTGAAATTAAACTATATGGTTAAAATCCTAAAAGTCTGAGGACGATGATTAACACTTTAAATCGAGTTTAAAGTGAAGAACTTAGAATCCACCATTGGAGGTCAAGCTTCCATGGTGATTTTCTGATTTTAACCGTTAGCTCATGATTCCTACGTAAAATCTTGCATGTAAAATCATAAATGAATAATACTCTATTGTAGAAACATAATTGAATTGAAAAAAATTAAGCTTTAAGCATAAAATAATGGTATACACAAAAATTCCATAGTATAATCTTTTTATTTGAGCAACTATTTGTACAAAATTCTCAGAACTTAGAGAGGCTTTATATAGGGGAAGGGACGAGGAGTTCATTGGTCGAATTTAGGGTGGTAATTAGGTTGGTCTAATAGGAGAAAACTTTAAAGGAAGTTTAGGGTAATAAAGAGTGTAGGTTTACCCTAGTATTTTATTGGTTCTCATGGAGGTTTGTTGTCATTCTTATCAGCCCAGTTGATAAGGAAGATGGTAGGATCTTTAATTTTAGTCCGTAAGAGTTTTTGGTTAAGTTTTAAGGTGTTTTTTTTTTCTTTTTGTTCAAACTTTTAGGGTCTTTCTGTAAGTTTTATAATTTAGAAAAGTATTATGAAGGGCAATTCTATAATTTTAAAGGGGTAATAAAGGTGTTTGTTAAGAAATTTTGAAATATATATGCCATTTAGATAGTTTTAAAGTCAGTTGAAAACTTTATGGGTGTTTTAAAATTATCAAAACTTAAAGGTAACTTCATAATTTATAGTTTTCTAAGGTTTAGGGTGATAATAATCCAAAAATTCTTACTACAATATTTATATGTTAGGATACGGTTGTCTATTTGCTGATTCTATTGTAGATATACATTCTCACATGGGCGTGTTTTTCATATGCTTCTTACATTTAATTTGACTTATCCAGAAATGGAAAAGTCGAGCTGACAAGGCAAGGGAGACCCTCAGACATACGGCATACCCCTATGAGTACATTGACTAGGCTTAGCAATGATGCTTTAGTAAATTACAAAGATCAAACACTTTATAAGAATATGATAGGTAATCTTCTGTACTTGACCTCTAGTCTTCCCGATATTTCCTTTAGCGTTGGAGTTTGCGTGGGATACCAAGCGTCCCCCAAAGACTCTCAATTGCTCTCACTTAAAAGTATCATAAAATACGTGAGTAACAGTCTTTTTTTACGATATTTGGTATACCTCTGATATCGATAATTGTTTGTCTGCCTATTTAGGGGTCGATTGGGCCAGAGATGTTAACGGTTATTGGAACACCTCAGGTGGATGTTTTTACTTTAGGAGTTGTCTTATATCTTAGTTGAGAAAGAAGCAAAAATCCATATCTTTATCCATGGCGGAGGCCAGGTATATATCCACCGAGAGTTATTGCACACAACTCTTATGGATGAAGTTAAATGTTGGAAGATTATGGGATTTTCCAAGGCACAATGACTATTTCGTGTGATAATATGAGTGCAATTCATATATCCCAAAATCCAATCCAACATTCCCTTACAAATCACTTTAGGATATGTGAGTATTTAATTCATGATCTCGTTGAGCATAAAGTCTTGTCCATGAGCTTTGTGAGCACCAAACATCAATTGACCGATGTTTTCGTGAAATCTTTAGATGTACTAAGATTCGAGAATCTTAGGAAGTCTTTGGGTATTTTCTCCGTTGATTGAGTTTGTGTATTTTATCTAGTATAAGGTGATTATCATGTTCATATCTAATATCTCTAATGATGGATTGTATTTATATGTTTTATATGCTTTATCTTTATGATATATTTTGAAAAAATCTAAAAATATTTTTAGTTTTAAGAAAAAGGTTGAAAAATTGCAAAACGATTTTATTTTGATAAAATTTTTGAAAAAGACAAAAATATTTTTGTATTTCTTTTTTCAGCATATATGGATGTGAATTTAAGATATTCAGATCACCCCTACATTCCATCCATTCATGAGACTTTTTCATCGTGTTTTGATACATGGCTTGGTTTCTTTAGTGTGATTAATAATGTGTGAATATCATTTTCTTGATCATTTATGATTACTTTCTTCATGCTAGACTCTTTATCACCTTTATTGTACATGTTCATAGACTTTTTGAACTTTGTAGTTGCTTGTCATATGTCAAATATGGTGTTATCGTCTTTATAGTGTTTAATAACAGACCATGAGTTGTACTCGAAAGAACCATTTCCCGGATCTCGTTTCCTAAAAAATTTGTTACATGTTAAGAAAAAGAAAAGGTCTACGAAAGAGCATTTTTCTCTTTACGTTAAAACCCACCATTTGTTAAAAGAGCCTAAAAGATTAACGACATATAATAACCGAATTGTAAAGGCTATTTTATTTTATTTCAGTGATGCTTCCTTGCATATGAGCATTATGGTATCTTAAAAATTCTAAGACTGAATTATTATATATGTGAGATTTTGAAGGTGTAATAAAGTATAAGATCAATGTGTTTACACATTGGACCCTCTTGAAAACAATTAAATAATGTCTCATTGTTGATTTGAGAAGAATTTGAATTCCTGGCATGTTGCATAAGTCAAGTCAATCTTATTTATGTTAAACATTTTTACACATAAGGTTGAAATTGAGTTCTTTCCTTAAAAGTATATCATTAGCTTCGTGAACCTATGTATGAATGCGTATGTTGATTTTCTATGGACTAACACAGCTACATTTCGCTTTCGCAATTCAAATATTTTATTGTTATTTCACGGTGCTATGTGTTTTTGTACCTATATATATGTATTTATTCAACATATAACTTTTATACTTTAGAAAATTTTGAAAATTTTCAAAAATAGTTTGTATGATTCTTTCAAATCTCATCGCACATGCTTACTTAATTATCTTTGTGCTAATATCTCTATTAGATTCAGGTGATGCTTATTATTCATGATTAGTTTCTTACCCTTTATCTATTACGGACAAAGAGGGGGAAAAGAAATTGAGGGGGTGGGGTTATTTTTTCTTCAAACTTATATGCGTCATTGTATTCTTTTGTTTCACGTGTGAAGATCTCTTTCGCTTTGATGATGATTTCTTGTCGAGACAAGGTAAAGACTTTTTAGTTGAAGATAAAGTCGCGAATGTCATTCCGTTTGGGGTTAGGGAGGATATTAGAACATTGTATTATGGGTTTTATAATAACTTGGATTTCAGTTTTTGTTTTGTATCGGAATAGCCAAAGTGACAAAGTTATTGGGGTAAGATTTTATAATTTAGTATAGCCAGGAATTTTGGCATATTCTATTACAACCCGTTGCAACAAACGGAAGACTAAATCCACTTATGCTTCCATTATCTTTGAAGACTTATTAGTGACCGAGCATTGTTCCTGTATTTCAATTCGTTGGTTTAGTCATGAACGCTTTATAGAGGTATACGAATTTGTGGTTTTTATTTTTTTCTCAGTGTAATTACATTTTGGTATGATTTTTTTATACTCAATGCATTTTTTCATACCAGGTTTTTTTAAATAATTTTAATATTTTTAATTTCATTAAAACGAGATTGTGTTCTTATTATAATGAGACTTGATTCTCGTTCGAAGGAGGATTTATTTTATTGGTAAGAAACGGTAATTTCATTAACATTTAATGAAAGGGTATATGTTTGATAGAACCATTGTCGTTACAAGATCGTTGGAAAGACGATCAAATGAGATTTTGTTTTTCATTCGAACGAGATTGAATCTCGTTAGAACGAAGGCTATGTTTTCATTTTAACGAGGTTTTATTTTTTTTAAAAATAAATAGATTCCTTAAAAATGTTATTTCTTAAAAAAATATTTCAGTTGGTCAAATTTTCACAACTCTTTTGGAATAAATCATCTGCTATCTTTACACCAAAGTTTTTCATCTTTTTGTGTCTTTGAAACATTTTTCTTTTCCAAATCATACATCCTTTATGTGATTTGTTGAGTTATATCAAACCTAAGTTTCCATACACGACATTAAACCTTTGTAGAGTTTGCTTTACTATTGATTTGTGGAGTCGAGGCTCTATGTCTAAAGAAGAAAGGATTTTGATAACTTGCGGTTCATTGATGGTTACCGAGGGAAGAGACATTTCTTGTGGATGGTGCTATACTATGCTGTATCTGTTGAAGATTTTAGGACTTTTTCATTTTAGTTAGGGGAGATCAAAGTTGTATGTAAATCGTCGCGTCTGTCAAACTCTTTTATAGTGCTGAAATCTAAGTTTTTCCCAAAAGAGATTTTTTATCAGTTTCTTGTTCTGCTTGTTTGATTTGATTGTCGGAGTGGATCATTTAATTTTGACATTAACTTGCATGTATCCCTTAGTCTAATCAAGATAAAATTTGGATTAAAAATATGATCTTGTGTGTGTGTAACCTAATATACCGATTATCCATACGAACTCGCTTTCTCATTTATAAACGGTGAATGGCTTATGTTTTTTATACTTAGTTATTTGATATAGAACTAGTGTGGATTTCTAACAAGGTTCTTTAGTGCGGTAACCTATTGCACTTGGCTGCTGAATCAAATGACGCTAATTAGGTTGTTTCACTACATCAAATCTGCCGAATTCTCACGGTTATTGACCTTGACAAGTTGGACTTGTCAAGGTTAATGACTGTGAAAATTCTAGGGGTGACAACTTTTGTTATCACGGTCATTGACCGTGACATATTCGTTAGACTTATCACGGTCATGTCATGGTCCTTGACCTTAAGAAGATTTGTCACGGTTAAGGACCATGACAAACCCGTGATAATGTTTAAAAAATTGTCACGGTCAATGATCGTGATAATTCTAGGCAGAATTAAAAAAAAAATCTGCTGGGCAGTTTGGCCACTGCCACTGCTCAACAGTATATTTGTACCTGTTATAACAACGTTGTACTTGTTCAAGCATCATATATCCAAATGAAATAGAGATAATGCAAATATACATTCAAAATAGAGACAATATGCATCACGATATAAACCAAATATAATTCAAATGTACCAACTTAAAAACAATTCAATTGAAATAATGTCACTACATGTCTTGGGTAACGTTAAATCTGAGGAGGTGAGTAGGCCACATGATATACGAATTGACACACGCACTGATATACATCGTACCGCATTGTTCACGCAATCACAATGGGGAGTTATCCTTCCCCGGTATCACATGCTTAACGAGCACCTTGGACTCGATATCTTGAAGCTCATGTCCATGAACTAGTCCACCCGGGATGATATTCGGGTCCCTAAACCCCCGCCCTATCCGCTGGCCATCCAATAGTCAAGTATAAACATGCTCGACCAACCAAGTGTCGACATCGGTCGGTCGAAGGGAGCCAAATAGGGAAGTGGATCATTAATGTCCACACGTCTCGGTGATGAAGCAGCGAGGTCCACATCCTCGTCATCCTACACCTCGTCCTCCCACACCTCCTCCTCTACCACCTTCCCCTTGCATTTTTCCCCTAACGAATGCTTCATGAATGAGAACATATCTTGGACCATCGCCTCCAAACGGGACAGCTTCGCGTCATGCGAGTCCACCGTTCGAGCCAACCCGGTGTCGCTCGTCTCCAATCCGATGGTCCTAGATTTGGCCACCCGCGAGCTCACCCCCTTGTCCTCCCCTTGCGATCAGAACCAACCACTTGGCTGAGTGCGTCTATGGACAAATATTCCATATCGGCATCAGACTGCGACTCATGCACTTCCTTAAGCTTTGCCTAAAACGACAAAAAGCACATGATTAATAAAATAAGTAAATTAAAAAATTATAACGTAATTAACAAAAAGTAAATTGTCGGATTACTTACAATCGTGGCCGCGACGCTCGGGGACACCTCCTTGTGCTTCCCCTTCTTCGTCCGAAGATCCACATAAGTATCGAGCCTATATGACCTACCCCCAAGGCCACTCTCTGTCCCCAGAAATAAAATAAAGTAAAATTAGTATCGGTCTCGCAAAGTAAAATAATGCAGAATAATATATTTCTGTAATTATAGAAAAATTAAATCTTACCATCATCCTATGCTCCACCTCAGCGCAAGACATCCGACCGGAGTAGTGCACGTCCATCTTTTTTGCCCAGTTTTCCCTCCTCGATTGGCGAGATGCCAATTGTCTCTCCCCGATCTCATTGTCAACGAACTGTTGTCATTTTGCCAATGAGATCAGCTCCTTCGGCGGGAAGAATTCACTCATTCGAATAACGGACTCTCGTGTCTTCCCAAAGTACCGGGTCCGCATTTTTTCTTCCACGTCTTGTGTTGCTACCTCAACTGCTCCAAGACGGAATTGCGTAGCTTTGGATCAAGGCTGAATTGTTCCTGTCCAACAAATATAAACATAAATATAAAATGAAATTGGAATCGAAATTGAAATTGAAATATTCATATTCATATAAATATAATTATAAATACATTATCGGTAGTGCCACCCAAACAGCTAACTTGAGATCATATGGCACCTCCTTCCAACTAATGTACCCCGGGTCGATGATCGTCTTTACCAGCTCGAGGGATCTCGCTAATAGCCCCGACTTGTTCTCAATGGCCATCCCTAATTTTCCATATTTAGGGAGCCTAGGGATCGAGGAGCCCTCGTCGCCTCCACTACCACCGAGCCCAAACGACATCATCATAACCAGCATCATCATCCTCGCCTTAATACCTGAAGGAGACATTTGTTGTAACAAAATGGTATTAGTACAAATAAAAATGAATTAGAAGAAGACATGATAATATGTATAATTTCTACAAATAAAAATGAATTGCTACTATTAAACATCCCCCCCCCCCCATCCCTGCTCCCTCCCTCCCCCTCCCCCTCCCCCACCCCCTTCCCCACCACACATACACACAAACAACCCCCCTCCCCCCCTCCCACCACACACACACGCACACACACTGTGCCCCATCCCCACCACACAAACACATCCCCACCCCCCTCTCCAGGCCCCACCCCCTTCCCCCACCACACACACACCTGCACACACACACACACACATATATGTACAAATCAAAATGAATTGTTACTACAAATATGTACAATTACTACACACACACACGCACACTACACATCCCCACCCCCACCCCTACTGCCCACACACGCACACTACACGAGTGAAAATGATAAAGTGCAAATCAATTAAAATCATTAAAATGGATGTTTCGGTGCAAATTGGAATATTTATTACAAATTGAAAAATTGTTTAAAATTCGGGTTATCATAAAAAATGGATTGATATTCGGTAGGAGCATCCAAGTCATCCACATTACTATTTAGACGCTTTGGCGAGTGTTGGACAATTGACCACGGCTCGCTGTTGATATACTCCGAGTAAAACACTTGGTTAACCTTTTGAAATGCACAAACAAAAGGCTCATCGCTCACTTGGTCGTTGCTCTTCAACTTGGACAATTCAACCATGATCAAATTAGTGACAGGATCAACTTTACAAGCATTTTTATCCTCAGCTCTTACCCACTCACAGTAAAATACAACCTCTTTGAAGCTTATATAATCCAATTCAAATATATTTCGGATTACACCATAGTAAGTCATTTCAGCTTCAACGAGGTTTTTTTCTTTTGCGCTCGCCCGAAAGAAAGTAAGAGCCTTGTATGAAATGCTCGAGTTCGGTACATTTGTACTTTCATCGTACACTTTAGAGCTGAAAATGTAACCGTTCAATCGATACTTTTTGTACACTTGTGCCACGAACAAGGGTCCACTAGCTAGACGAGCAAGCCTTAATGTCGCATCACCCATATTTAAGAGCTCAGAATATAGATAAATTAATTATATTAGTTATAAAATTTGAGTGTAATGTAACGTTATATAACGTCCATTTTCATTATAATTACCTCTTGTATTAACCACAACCTAAATTCGTTGTCTGATTGTACCATTGTTTTTCGTCTTTTATTATCCTCACAGGCTTCATATTTTCTGCATATTACAAAATTAATCATGTATAAAATAATCCAAAATAATGTTAAATACTATAATAATCGAAACTTACTTTTCCATTCTTCGACATCTTCATGTGTGTCAAATAGATAACGAGATACTTGTTCATGTTGCAAACTCGTTAATTTCACTTGTTTTCCCATCACATGACCACCAGCATCGACGAACTCATCAGTGTCATCAACGCTGGAAGAGTCAGGCATATATTCCTAAGTATATATTAATGACTCCACGGTGATGTACTTCTCTGCAATTGATCCTGCAACGTATCGCGTATTCTTGACGTAATCTGTAAAAAATTTCATCAATCTTTCAAACGGATATATTCATCGATATCTAACTGGACCACAAAGAAGTTCCTCGTCGCATAGGTGTACCAACAAGTGAACACTTATGTCAAAGAATGCTGGGGAAAAGTATTTCTCCAACACACAAATCGCTCCGGTCACCGCCAATTTTGCGGCCACTATGTGTTCTCAATTGACTACCTTCTCACACAAGAGTGAGAAGGTAATACTAATTTGCATAATAGCCCTCCGCAAATCCTTTTGCTTGGAGAAGTAGTGCTTAAACAATAAAGGAACCAATTGCATGATCACATGCCAATCGTGGGACTTATACTTATGTAAATCATGAGTAACACAATTCACAATCCTTTGCAAGTTGCACGCAAAATTATATAGGCCCTTCAAATTATATATTGTGTCTAAAAGCACCTTCCTTTCCCCACTCATTAAAGTAAACACACCGGGGGGAATTATTGTCCTTCCCCTACTATCTTCTTTCAACTATAGTTGTGGCTTAAGTTTCAACGATTTAAGGTCTTTTCGTGCATTTTCTTCATCCTTCGAATGACTCCCCCCAAGGCAAGTGCCCACAATATGTTCAGCGAAGTTCTTCTCTGCATGCATCACATCCAATACATGGCGCACAAGGTTATTCTTCCAATAAGGCTAGTCAAATAAAATTGATCTCCTAGACCATACCTTTCTTGTTTAAGTTTCATTCTCAGTTGGGGTCTTCTTATGCTTAACATTCTTAAATTTGGGATTCTTAGTTGGCATATTAGGGCCACATTCAAAATATTTACTTTCAATTTCTTAACGCGAAAGTTGTCTCGACGGTGGCCTATGTTCAACCCCGCCCAATAAAAAATTGGAACCTTTCTTAAATCTGAAACTATGAGACGGGGGTAAAAACCTCCTATGGAAATGGTATACATTTTTTGAGATAAAGGATATCTGAAGAGATTCAGTCTCCTCTCCAAAAATAGTACACCCCAAATAACCATGTACTACACGACCGGATAATGTCCCATAAGATGGAAAATCAGGAATTACTCACATCAACATAGCTTTCAGCGTAAACTCTTCTTTTTTAAAAGAGTTAAATGATTTCACACCCTTTTCCCATAACTCATTTATTTCTTCTACCAAAGGAGCCAGGTAGACGTCGATGTCATCACTTGGTGCCTTTGGCCCAGGTATCAACAAAGCCATCATCGAAAATTCAGGTCTCATACACTGTGAAGGAGGGAGGTTGGCTATACACTCTGATTGGTGCTTAGATTTCCAAATGGATTGAAACCATCTGTTGATATAGCCAAACGAATTTTGCTTTGTTCTCGAGTAAAATCGGGATACTCATAATTCATCCTCCTCTAGGCTATAGAATCAATAGGATGACGCATGATATTACCCCTACTTCTGCCCTAGCATGCCAAGTCATTGCCTCTGTTATCCATGGCACTGTGAAAAATTGCTTTAATCTAGGCCCAACGGGAAAATATTTCAACACTTTTTGAGGCACTTTTGAGCTTGTTCCTTCCTTACTAGTACATTGGACATATATAGGTTCATCGCATACCGGACAACGATCGAGATTTTCATACTCTTTTCGATATAGTATGCAGTCATACACAAAAGCATGAATCGATTTATACTTCATTCCCAAACCTTTCAAATTGTTCTTCACAACAGGATAGCTATTTGGAAGTGTATTCTCCTTGGGTAATAAGCCCTTCACCCATTTCAGAATTCCTGTCACACTATTATCAGACAAATCGTACTGTGTCTTCAAACTCTGCAAACCAACCATGGCATGTAAAGTTGTTTGATCTTTCTCACACCCAGAGTATAATGGTTGGCACGCCTTAAATTTTAAACTTTAGTAGCCATCGTCAAGTTTTATCGTGATATCTTCACGAGCGCTTGAACCTTCTACATCATCAGTAACCTCATTCTCCTCTGCTTCATAAACTTCGTACGCATCATCAACTAAATCCACTAACATATTATGATCTACGTCATCACCTTATACATCTATGCTACTTGTTGAAGGTTGTTGTAAAGGTTGGTCGTGGACAAAAGGAACTTTCAATTCACCGTGAAAACTTCAAAATCGATAACTATCTTGCATACCCGATATTAAAAAATCTACTTCAATTGTTTTCCACTCAAACACCTTACCATTCTTACACCTAGCACACGGACACGAAAACTCTTCATCATTATGACATCTCCTTGCGTATTTCACAAATTCGTTAGCACCTGTGCGAAACACATCCCCCATTCTATTTGTCTCACCTATTCACTCTTTGTATTTCGAATATCCCATCACAGCTACCATAACTAATCACCTATTAAAGGTAAACAAAACTTAGATTTATAGTATGTTTCATTTAATTATGTCTTGTTTATATTCGGTTTTTAAATTTCAAATTCAAATTCAATTTATAATAGAAATTTCTATTTCCTCCATCTACTCTAAAGGGTGAGTGACCATATCCCATTCAAGACTGCATTTTTATGTAATATACTTAACAGCTCATGCACATTGTTACGATTTGAGAAAAATTCGACAGCATATCCCCGTAGTTCTCCAAGTACACGACGTAGATTGGAAGGTGTGAGTATTATTTCAATTGCTCAATTGAAATAACAGTCACATTTGTCAATCTAGTATGTACCCAAAGAACATTAGGATACGACTGCAGAACTTCCTCAAAAAGTAACAACTTTAAGCCACTAAGAATATTATACAGAAATTATGCAGTCCCAAACTGTCCAAACGGGACAATTCGAGAGATCTCATTACAGGGGCAATGACTCTCGAACGGATCTAAGGGCTATTGAATGCGTACGCATAAGAACTAGAAGGCTAGTATATATGCGCACTATATGTAATTTCAAGTATTTTCATTTAATTATCATATTATATATATTGTTCAATATACAAAGTAATTTTCAAAAAAAGTTGAAAAATCCCACTCCCATATGGACAATAATCCAGTGGTCATACCACTTTTAAAATTAACCAACCCAACATCGATCCACTATAATCCAACAGCAACGTCAACAACAAATGTGTATCTCGTACTCCTTCTAATTCATCTACTCAATTAATTATTTTCATCAATTAAACTAACAATTAAAGTATACAATTATTAATTTACTAATTTACAATGAGGGTCAATCATATATTAATTTACTAACAAAACTAATAATCAATCAATTCGTTTACAAGGGACACTACGCACAAACACGCACATATATGCACACTACACACACATATACACACACGCGCACATACACACACACACGCAGCCCCCCACCCCTACCCCACCACCAACCTACCCATCCCTGCCCCTTCCTCCCCCCCCCCCCCCACACACACATACACACACACACCTGCACATATATACACACACACACACACGTATATATAAATGGAAGAGAGAGAGAGAGAGAGAGAGAGAGAGAGAGAGAGTAGAGAGAGAGAAAAAAAAGAGGGAAGAAATCGTGGGGGGAAAAAGGAGGGGAAAGGGTTTTTACTGGGAAATTTGTCACGAACGTGTCACGGTCCATGACCGTGACAATATTATAAGAATTATCACTGTCATTGACCGTAACAAGACTTTATCACGGCCTTGTCACAGTCATTGATCGTGACACAAAACGCGTATTTTTTGTCACGGTCAATGACCGTGACAAGGCTAGCCGCTGGAAGGGTGTCAATTTACCCGTTTTAGTGTAGTTTTTACACTCGGTTGATGTTAAATCAGAAGAATAGGTTCCGGGGAACCATTTTTTTATAAATGATTGATTAAAAAAGTTACCCTAAATGAATATGTTGAACCCTAGTATATATATGATAGGTTAAGAGTTGCTTTGATATGGCTGTGGGTATCACATCGCACCTAGAGAGGGACCAACACCAACATGCGCAACGGAGGGTATGTTCCATATTTTTGGGCATGTAGCGTATGACTTAGTACTTTACACCGATTCACACATAGGTAGAGGGGTCCTTATACATTCCATGTGCAGAGGTATAGGGATAGACATTAGGAGACTTAGGTTCGTGGAAGACCTACTTTTGTTAGATATGTCAGAGCATGATGTTATCCCTCGGATGGATTATCTAGCTACTTATAGATCTTGTGTTTATTATTATAGGAGGTCCATCATCTTTTCCCTTCTAGGAGAAGAGATGTACTTGGTTGCAATGCCGCACACGGAAGGAGGGTCAAGCATGAATTTGTATTACATTAAGGAGGATACTTCTGATGAGGTCATTGTTTCTCTAGACTCCATTTTGATTGTTAGTGATTTTTTAGATGTGTTTGGAGAGATTCCAGGGTTACTACAGAATATGGAGATCAAGTTTATGATTGAATTGATTCTAGGCACGAGATTTATCTCCTATTCAACATATCGTATGTCTCCTTTAGAGATGAGAGAACTTAAGGACCAGATTCAACATTTATTAGGTTGCAGATCCATTCGGAGGAGTACTTCACCTTGGGGTTCTCCTATCCTATTCGTGAAGAAGAAGGACAAATCGTTGAGATTGTGTATCAATTATATAGAGTTAAAGAAGGTCACTATATGAAACAAAATCTATTATCCCGTCTTGATGATCTATTCATCTAGTTGAGGGGTGCTTCATATTTTTCTAAGATTGATATGAGGTCGGGGTACCATCAATTGAGGATTTGGGATCAGGATGTTCTGAAGATAGAATTTTTTATTAGATATGGGCCTTACGAATTCATGGTTATGCCTTTTGGTCTCACTAATGCACCGACAATGTTCATGGCCCAGATGAATAGGGTTTTAGTGACATCCTAGATCAGTTTGTTATCATGTTCATAGATGCCATATTAATTTATTCTCGAACAACAGATGAGCATGCACAACACTTGAGTATAGTCTTACAGACGTTTTAGGACCATCAACTCTACGCCAAGTTCTAGAAATAGGGATTTTGGTTGAGGGAGGTTCAGTTCATAGGCCAAGTTGTATCTGAGAGGGGGATATCAATGAATTCGAAAAAGATTTTAGTGGTTATGGAGTAGGGATACCCCACTACACCTACGGAGATATGTAATTTTTTAGGTTTGGGAGGGTACTACCATCGATTCATTCAAGGATTTTTGAAGATAATCGGGCCTCTAACAAATTTAACACAAACGAGACTACTATTTTTTAGGATGACGCATGTCAGTAGGCTTTTGATCAGCTAAAGGCAAGGTTGACTTGGGCTCTGGTACTTGTTTTACCTCGTGAAGAAATAAACTATAAAGTCTTTATTGATACGTCCTTGCAAGGACTTGGAAGTGTATAAATGGAGTATGAGAGGCCGATAGTTTAGGCTTTTTCGAAATATTAAGCCTTATGAGGGGAATTACCCCACCCATGATTTGGAGTTGGTAGCCGTAGTGTTTGCATTATGCATTTGTAGGAATTATCGGTTAGAGGAAAATTTTCATTTATTCACGGAGTAAAAATCTTACAGTATTTATTCACACAGAGGGAGTTGAACATGAGGCAACGTTGGTGGCTTGAGTTTTTGAAAGACTACTGTGACACCCCGCCTAATTAATCCCGGGTGATCAGTCCTAAATCAATTTAGAACAGGTTTCTCATTTGGTCCATTCTTAGCAGCACTGTCGTCTTATTTAATTACTAACCACCTATGTGAGAAAAGTAGACTGGTGCCAATTTTTTTCTTTCATTATTTAACAAACACCCATGCGGAAAATAAAACTATATAACAATCACAGATAACTGAATTAATCATTCACAAGTAAAAATAATTGACCGAATAAACCAACGATCCAAATAATAAATCCCATAAAGATAAGAATAAACTCTCAACAAGTCTAATACAAATAAATGGAAAGTGAGCGACATGCTCGAATACTAATCATGAACTTCTACATTTAAGAATGAAGAATGAGGCGTCTATCAAAACCCCGCAACATCCACACATGCTGTAGCAACGGATCCCTGGAATATAGTCAAGGCTCGCGTCCCTGTGGTTGGACACCTAAAAGGTTTTTAAAAGTTTTTATAGCAAGGGTTAGTACCTAAAACATTTGAAAAACATTTAACAAATGATTAACTTGCAGTAATAAATAAATATGCATGCTCTTCATATTTTTAGTTAATATCGCTCTCTCTTGAGGACTTCCTTACCCTTCCTCTATTATACCCTACGAATGCTTTAATTAAATTACCTAGTTACTCATCTCATGACTAGATAATTAACAAAGTTCCTTTATACCCACCCTACTCTAACTGAGTATGTAGTGATTTTGATATATAAGTTATTGGTAACATCAACTTAACTAAATCATTTCCCTTTTTATATTCATATAACTTCTACACTTGTTATACCTGTGAAATCACTCACTTTTCATTAATATTCCGTATATAATTAATTATAAAATTATATACTTATAATCATATTCCAGTATTCACAATCATACTGTAATATAAATATAATAACTTGCAACCTCCCGAGTAAAATACTCCCGGAATGTAAATACTATAAAGTGCTATCCCACTAGGTATAATAACATAGCCTAGTTATCCCAAGTCAGAATTTTCACACCAACTTGATAAAAATAAATAATTTGGAGGCGGTCATATTCCTTCCCTGAAAGTGAGATGTCCCTCACCCATATAACGGACGCTATGACCTCGGGAATATACTCACCCTACTCCTCAAGCTAGGGGATTCATCCACTACGCGCAACCTCCCCCTATAACACTATAGTAACAAATATCTAATCACTGATATTAATTAAGCACACCATATATATATATACTAACGCCTCCGTATATATAAATATAAGAGTCCCGGCTATACCGTTCACTAAAATCCGTAACATAAGTCTATTAAAATTTTTAAGAGTTTATGGTCCAACTCTAAGTATTAATTAAATTGCACTTTAATTAATTTAGTTATTTTTGGTGTCGCCCCCACCATAAATTTGGACTTACTCCCGTAGCCCAAAATAAATTTATCCGAGTCTCAATTCCCGACTCTAATTTATTAGCCTCAAACCCTAATTAATCTATCTACAATTAATTAGATTCAAACTCATGTATTTAATTTCTCAATAATTAATTACATAAGATTTTTATACAAATTTTCCCTCTTGTATAACCAACTGGCGGAACTGCCAGATTCTGGCGACCGTCGATCGATCGATCGAACAGGTCTTCGTCTTCTTCGCGAAGACAGGGCAGCCATGGACGGATTTCCTCAAAACCTAACCTCTTCTAACATGAGTTTTAAGCCTTCTTATTACCAGAGTATACTAGAAACCTTATTAGGATAACCCAGAAAGACTACAACAATCATCAATTCGTCCATAAACAACTGATTCATAAATTTTTGGAAAAAATCCATCTTTTTCCTTAAACACATTTTTACTCCAAATTTCTTCATTTGATTCGTTCTAGTTTAACTGAATATCATCCTAACAGGTACCCATCAATATTCCAACATCAGGTTTTACATAACTCCTCATAATTTCGGCCAAAACAGATTCATGTTTTCTTTAGAATTATCAAAGCCCCATGTTTATACCATGAACCCCAAAACGAATTTTAAATTCATAACAGCACACAAATATGAATTGAAAGACAGTTTTCATGCTATTGCAAGTTATTCACTTGCCTTAGGTTTCGTAGTGTCTGAATTTGTGATGGATTCCAAGGTTGAAGATGACCTTGTTGGTTCTTTGAGATCCCCAAAATGGCTTTGGCTGCTGCTAGGGTTTCCTAACCCTTTAGTTCTTTTTTCTAATTAAGCTCAGCCATGTCCTAATTTCTTTTTATCAGGTTAATTTTTCAATTTCCGTTTTTTGACTAATGGGCCAAGCCCAAGTGACCAAAATGTCCCCGAGTGGGCCCGACTATGTCTAAAAACGTCCCATGACCCGTTTACTACCCCCGGGTACACTTTTCCGACTATCTCGGCCCATCCGGACTCAACTGTACCCTCAAAATTTGCATCCGAATTAATTTATAAAAATACTTATCCCCCACCCAATGTAGTCTATACCGACTTCCGGATGTGATAAGTACATACCTCGTCATTAATACTCGAAACGACGAAATTATATTATTACTATTCACTTAGTAAATAAATTTTCCCTAAATATTAACCATTCAATCCCAGATTAATATTTATATAATATTCTATCATAATTAATTCATTAAATTACAACACACTAGTAATTTAGAATTTCTGAATTAATTCAATTTTAAATGTACCAAAAATACGGGGTGTTACATACTCCCCCCCCCCCCTTATAAAGGAATTTCGTCCCCGAAATTAGATTGTACCTGCGTTGAAAAGCTCTGGATATTGTTCCCGCATATCCTCCTCTCGCTCCCAGGTAGACTCGTCAACATTGTGATGACCCCACTGTACTCTAACCAATGGAACAACCTTGGATCGTAATTTCCGCTCACTATGATCCAGAATAGCTACCGGCCTCTCCTCATACGAGATGTCTGGCTGTAAGTCGATCTCCTCGAGTGGAATGTGCCAAAAGGCTCTCTCGCTCCTTCGATATTTCTTCAGCGATGCCACATGGAATACATCGTGTATCCGCTGAAGATGTTCTGGTAACCCAAGCTTATACGCCACCGGTCCCACCCTCTCAATAATAGGGAAAGGTCCTACGTATCGCGGTGCTAACTTACCCTTATTGCCGAACTTCATCACCCCTTTCATTGGGGATACCCGGACTAAAACCTGGTCCCCAACTTCTAGCTCCACATGTCGTCGAGAAGCGTCAGCATAACTCTTTTGCCTGTCCTGAGCTATCCGAATTCTTCCTCGAATCAGCTCTATCTTGGAGGATGTCTCTTGAACAATCTCCGGCCCCAAGAGTTTGTTGTCCCCCACCTCTAACCAACAAACGGGTGAACGACAAGGTCTCCCGTACAGTGCCTCAAACGGTGCCATGCCAATCGTGAATTGGTAAGAGTTGTTATACGCAAACTCTACCAAAGGAAGATATCTCTCCCATCCTCCCCCGAAGTCCAAAATGCACATTCTGAGCATGTCCTCCAGCATCTGATTAACTCTCTCAGTCTGTCCGTCAGTCTGTGGGTGATACGCTGTACTCAAGCGCAACTCCGTGCCCATTGCCTCCTGAAAGCTCTGCCAAAAGTGGTCGACAAAGATTTTGTCTCGGTCGGATACAATATTTATCGGCACTCCATGCAGCTTAACAATCTCTGCTATGAATAGCTGTGCATAACGCATCGTCTCGAAGTCTGTGCATACCGGCAAAAAGTGGGCCACCTTAGTCAACCGATCCACAATAACCCATATGGAGTCGTGACCCCTCTGCGATATAGGTAACCCTGTGATGAAGTCCATGGAGATGCTCTCCCACTTCCACACGGGAATTTCTAACGGTTGTAGCATCTCTGATGGTCTCTGGTGGTCAACTATCACAAGCTGACACGTGGCACATTTCGAAACAAACTCCGCTATGTCCCGTTTCATCCCTGCCCACCAATACTGCCTCCTCATATCTTGGTACATTTTATCCCCACCGGGATGTACCGCAAATTTCGAACCATGGGATTCTGTCATAACGGCGTGCCTCAAATCCTCATCCTCTGGCACCATTAACCTCCCATTAAAGCGTAGGCCTCCTTCTGAGCTAATCGAGTAACCCTCCGCTCCCTCAGCTAACAACTGGCCCACCCTATCCCGGCAATTCTGATCCTCCGCCTGAGCCTTCACGACCCGCATAATGATCTCGGGTGTGATGGACAAAGCTGACATGCAAGCCTTGGCTACGTCGTCCTCATATTGAAGCTCTCTCCACTTCGCTTTCCATACCTCCGATATCTCCCCAGTTGGCCTTCGGCTCAATGCGTCTGCTACTACATTGGCCTTACCAGGATGATACTGAATGTCAAACTGGTAGTCCTTCACGAATTCTAACCACCGCCTTTATCTCATATTCAGATCCTTCTGTGTGAAGAGATAGTGAAGTGACTTGTGATCCGTGAATAGAGTAAACTGCTCTCCTAGAAGATAATGCCTCCATATCCTCAAAGCAAAAACGACCGCTGCCAACTCTAGGTCGTGAGTGGGGTAATTCCTCTCTTGGGGCTTTAGCTTCCTGGAAGCATAAGCTATAGCCCTTTCCTCCTGCTGGAGCAAACCCCCAAGACCCCGTAAGGATGCGTCTGTGTAAACCCGATACTCTAGCCCTCCCTTTGGCAATGCAAGCACGGGTACAGATGTCAACTTGTCCTTTAGCTCATCGAACGCTAATTGACAACTATCATCCCACTTGAAAGGTACTCCTTTACGAGTCAGATTCGTCAAAGGTCCTACAATCTTAGAGAATCCTTTAATGAATCGCCTGTAGTAACCGGCCAAACCCAGAAAACTGCACACCTCGGTCGGTGTCGTGGGCTGTCCCCACTCCCTCACCGCCGACACCTTATTTGGATCCACTGCAATACCCTGATCTGACACGACGTGACCAAGGAACTGTACGTCCCGAAGCCAGAATCCACACTTCCCTAATTTGGCATAGAGCTGATGATTCCTCAGTGTCTGTAAAACCATGCGCAAATGCTCTGCGTGTTCCTCCTCGGTGCGCGAGTAGATTAGGATGTCATCAATGAACACGATGACAAACTGATCTAAGTACTCCCTGAAAACCCTGTTCATGAGGTCCATGAACACTGCTGGTGCATTGGTGAGCCCGAAGGGCATCACCCTGAACTCATATGATCCATACCGCGACAAGAAAGCGGTCTTAGAAACATCCCCCTCTCGGATACGCAGTTGATGATACCCTGACCTCAAGTCGACCTTGGAGAAGTAAGACGCCCCTCTCAATTGGTCAAATAAATCATCAATCCGAGGCAACGGATATTTATTTCGTATCGTCACCTTGTTCAGCTCCCTATAATCCACGCACAAGCGGAGTGAACCATCTCGCTTCTTCACAAACAATACCGGCGCACCCCACGGCGATGTACTCCGCCGAATAAAACCCTGACCCAGTAGTTGCTGAATCTGTTCCCTCAATTCTCGCATCTCTGAAGGGGCCATTCGGTAAGGTGCCCGAGCAATCGGCCTCGTCCCCGGTGCCAAATCGATAACAAATTCGATTTCTCAGCTGGGCGGTAATCCTGGTATTTCCTGGAATACATCCTCAAAGTCCCTCACTACAGGAATAGAGTCTAAAGGAACTACCACTTCCTACGAGGTTTCCTCCTCAATGTAATATAAATGAGCGGTCGAGCCTCCCTCTGGGCGAGGCATCTCCACAACAAACATCTCTTGTCCCGGAATGGCAAAAATAATGCTCCCACCGAAGCAATCAATCATGGCTCTATAGTCAGCGAGCCAATCCATACCGATAATCACATCATGAACATGCATATCTAATACCAACATGTCCGCAGGTAATACCAAACCACCAATCTCCACCCCCACTCCCCGACATATAAAGAATATAAGCGACCCATTCCCCAATGGTGAGTCGACACACGTAACAGTGCTCTCCGCGGTGGCTAACAACCCTAAAGCCTTCGCGAAATGTGTAGTTATAAAGCAATGTGTAACCCCCGTATCAAACAATACCCGACCCATAGTGCCATGGATAGAAAACGTACCCTCGATCGCGGGCGGCGCCTGCTGTGCTGGGGGATTAGGAACATCCCGAACGTTATACACACGTCCGTAGTGCATCTGCCCCTGCTGCTGTGGGGCGGGTGGGGCTGGCGCTGCTGGCGGCATCTGACCCTGTTGCCCCTGCTGGGCACCCTGCTGCTGGCCTCTGCCCCTCTGCGGGCACTCCCTCTTGAAATGTCCTGGCTGGCCATAGGAGAAACAGCGTTTATGGTCGTCACCCTGTCGTTGGCCCTGCTGGCCCTGACGTTGCTGCCCCGGGTGGCCTCCCCCGTTGTTCCCTTGACCCTGTCGGCCCTGAGGAATCTGCTGTTGTTGATTAGGGCCTGGTTGCCCTTGCCTGAACCCCTGTCCTCCCGGTCGGAACCCACCAGGCTTAAACTTCTTATCCTGATTCCCTTGCTGAATGATAACCTGTTGCTGTGTGTCACTCGTCTCACCACTAGTGACCGCCTTGCCCTGCTGGCTCGGCTCACCTGCCTTCTTGTTTCCCCTAGCATGGAAACGACGATCTTGGCAATGTACAAGTGCGGCATTAACGACATCTGTATAAGTCACTAAGGCCGGATTTCAAATCAAGTGCTGCCTGATTCTCCAGGCTAAACCATCCATGAACTTCGACTTCTTCCGCTCCTCATCGTTCACCTCATTTGGCATAAAATTTGCCAACCGGGTGAACTCCTCCTCATATTCTGCTACTGACCTGTCACCCTGTACCAACTCGCTGAATTTCTTTCTCATCTCAGACTCTACTGCTGGAGGGAAGTACTTGCGGTCAAACCGCACCCAGAATTCAGAAATCGGCATCGAATCCCGCTCCTCAGCGGTGGTTACGGACTCCCACCACTGTAAGGCTGCCCCTGACAGACGAAAGGTAGCCAGCATCTGTTTCTGCACCTCTGTACCCTCTAACATGCGCAGATGGCGCTGAATGTTCTTCTTCCAGTCACAAGCCTCGACCACATTGGTGTTACCTCGAAACTCAGGTGGGTGACCCTTCTGAAATGTCTCCCTCACTTGCTGCCAAGATGGTGGCCCCACTGGAGCCTGAACTGCTGGAGCTAATGGAGGCGGTGCCTGGGGCTGTGGAAAATGAGCTGCCATAGCTCGCATTTCTGTTTCGACCGCTTGGGCCACTATCACTGCCACCTGAGTGGTAGAAATCAACTCGGGTAGGGGTGGTGGTGGCGGTACCTGTGGCTCCTGGAGAGCCTCCCTCACCTCATCTCTAGCCTCAGCCCTCTCCGCTCTCAGTCTCTTTGGCGGCATCTGTAATAGATTGAATTGTATAAGTACACAATTTATACAAAAACTAATAGCAGGAATACGATATCTCACAAGCGGAAAATATAATCAACAGTCCTAATAATAGGGCTCTATAACAACCGAACGCTACGCTGAAACGTAGAAAGCCGTACAGATCCTAAGGACACTAGAACCTGATGCTCAAATACCATCTGTGACACCCCGCCTAATTAATCCCGGGTGATCAGTCCTAAATCAAGTTAGAACAGGTTTCTCATTTGGTCCATTCTTAGCATCACTGTCGTCTTATTTAATTACTAACCACCTATGTGAGAAAAGTAGACTGGTGCCAATTTTTTTCTTTCATTATTTAACAAACACCCATGCGGAAAATAAAACTATATAACAATCACAGATAACTGAATTAATCATTCACAAGTAAAAATAATTGACCGAATAAACCAACAGTCCAAATAATAAATCCCATAAAGATAAGAATAAACTCTCAACAAGTCTAATACAAATAAATGGAAAGTGAGCGACATGCTCGAATAATAATCATGAACTTCTACATTTAAGAATGAAGAATGAGGCGTCTATCAAAACCCCGCAACATCCACACATGCTGCAGCAACGGATCCCTGGAATATAGTCAAGGCTGGCGTCCCTGTGGTTGGACACCTAAAAGGTTTTTAAAAGTTTTTATAGCAAGGGTTAGTACCCAAAACATTTGAAAAACATTTAACAAATGATTAACTTGCAGTAATAAATAAATATGCATGCTCTTCATATTTTTAGTTAATATCGCTCTCTCTTGAGGACTTCCTTACCCTTCCTCTATTATACCCTACGAATGCTTTAATTAAATTACCTAGTTACTCATCTCATGACTAGATAATTAACAAAGTTCCTTTATACCCACCCTACTCTAACTGAGTATGTAGTGATTTTGATATATAAGTTATTGGTAACATCAACTTAACTAAATCATTTCCCTTTTTATATTCATATAACTTCTACACTTGTTATACCTGTGAAATCACTCACTTTTCATTAATATTCCGTATATAATTAATTATAAAATTATATACTTATAATCATATTCCAGTATTCACAATCATACTGTAATATAAATATAATAACTTGCAACCTCCCGAGTAAAATACTCCCGGAATGTAAATACTATAAAGTGCTATCCCACTAGGTATAATCACATAGCCTAGTTATCCCAAGTCAGAATTTTCACACCAACTTGATAAAAATAAATAATTTGGAGGCGGTCATATTCCTTCCCTGAAAGTGAGATGTCCCTCACCCATATAACGGACGCTATGACCTCGGGAATATACTCACCCTACTCCTCAAGCTAGGGGATTCATCCACTACGCGCAACCTCCCCCTATAGCACTATAGTAACAAATATCTAATCACTGATATTAATTGAGCACACCATATATATATATACTAACGCCTCCTTATATATAAATATAAGAGTCCCGGCTATACCGTTCACTAAAATCCGTAACATAAGCCTATTAAAATATTTAAGAGTTTATGGTCCAACTCTAAGTATTAATTAAATTGCACTTTAATTAATTTAGTTATTTTTGGTGTCGCCCCCACCATAAATTTGGACTTACTCCCGTAGCCCAAAATAAATTTACCCGAGTCTCAATTCCCGACTCTAATTTATTAGCCTCAAACCCTAATTAATCTATCTACAATTAATTAGATTCAAACTCATGTATTTAATTTCTCAATAATTAATTACATAAGATTTTTATACAAATTTTCCCTCTTGTATAACCAACTGGCGGAACTGCCAGATTCTGGCGACCGTCGATCGATCGATCGAACAGGTCTTCGTCTTCTTCGCGAAGACAGGGCAGCCATGGACGGATTTCCTCAAAACCTAACCTCTTCTAACATGAGTTTTAAGCCTTCTTATCACCAGAGTATACTAGAAACCTTATTAGGATAACCCAGAAAGACTACAACAATCATCAATTCGTCCATAAACAACTGATTCATAAATTTTTGGGAAAAATCCATCTTTTTCCTTAAACACATTTTTACTCCAAATTTCTTCATTTGATTCGTTCTAGTTTAACTGAATATCATCCTAACAGGTACCCATCAATATTCCAACATCAGATTTTACATAACTCCTCATAATTTCGGCCAAAACAGATTCATGTTTTCTTTAGAATTATCAAAGCCCCATGTTTATACCATGAAGCCCAAAACGAATTTTAAATTCATAACAGCACACAAATATGAATTGAAAGACAGTTTTCATGCTATTGCAAGTTATTCACTTGCCTTAGGTTTCGTAGTGTCTGAATTTGTGATGGATTCCAAGGTTGAAGATGACCTTGTTGGTTCTTTGAGATCCCCAAAATGGCTTTGGCTGCTGCTAGGGTTTCCTAACCCTTTAGTTCTTTTTTCTAATTAAGCTCAGCCATGCCCTAATTTCTTTTTATCAGGTTAATTTTTCAATTTCCGTTTTTTGACTAATGGGCCAAGCCCAAGTGACCAAAATGTCCCCGAGTGGGCCCGACTATGTCTAAAAATGTCCCGTGACCCGTTTACTACCCCCGGGTACACTTTTTCGACTATCTCGGCCCATCCGGACTCAACTGTACCCTCAAAATTTGCATCCAAATTAATTTATAAAAATACTTATCCCCCACCCAATGTAGTCTATACCGACTTCCGGATGTGATAAGTACATACCTCGTCATTAATACTCGAAACGACGAAATTACATTATTACTATTCACTTAGTAAATAAATTTTCCCTAAATATTAACCATTCAATCCCAGATTAATATTTATATAATATTCTATCATAATTAATTCATTAAATTACAACACACTAGTAATTTAGAATTTCTGAATTAATTCAATTTTAAATGTACCAAAAATACGGGGTGTTACAACTACTTTTTTTATATGCGGTATCATTCGGTTAAGGAAAATATAGTGGCGGATGCCTTGAATCGTAAGCCTACCATCGAGTTAGCAGTAGTGTCGAAGGCGAAGTGGTGTTCACTTCATACAGACAATGATTTGTCATGTACTTTTATGGTAGTTCTTACTATCTCACCTGAGATCATCAATTAGGTCGTGAAGGCATATACGGGAAATACTATTTATCAGGAGAAGATTAGTCAGTTGATGACAGATGCGGTAGAACATTATTCGATTAGTTTGGATAAAGTATTGAGATTCCACGATATGTTTATATTTCTTGAAGAAGAGGAATTACGATGAGCAATTATGACTGAGGCACACGGGTCACATTTTTTGGTACATCCCGATAGGGATAAGATGTACCAGGACATGAGACGTCAGTATTGATGGGCAGGCATGAAGAAGAACATAGACATTTTTTAGTCCAAGTGTACCACATGCCAAATGGTTAAGGTGGACCATCAACGACCAACAGGTGTTCTACATCCTGTTGAGATTTCGATGAGAAAATGGGAGATCTTTTCCATGAAATTTATTACAAGGTTACATCACAACGAGGACACGATTCAATTTGGCTCAACAATGATCGCTTGAAAAGGTGGCTAAACTTTTTTCAAGTTAGGAAAAATTGTACTTCGGAGCAATACGCCAATCTATTCTTGTAGAGATTGTGAAATTGCATGGTCTAAAGCTCAATATTGTGTTAGATAGGGACAAGATGTTTATGTTGCACTTTTGGAGGATTTTTCAGTAAGCGTTAGGGACGGAGTTGAGTTTAAGTACCTCGTATCACCCACAGACGGATGGTCAGACAGAGAGGGTGAATCAGATGTCGTAGGACATGTTAAAAATGTGCATTCTTCGCTTCAAAGGTAGTTGGGAGCATTACCTACCATTGGTGGATTTCACTTTCAACAACAATTACCAATTTAAAATCGGGATGTCACCTTTCGAGGCATTATATAGGAATCCTTATGATTAAGCCTATTTTTGGTTAGAAGTGGGGGAGAACAAGATTTTCGAACCAGAGCTCATTCAAGATACATCGAAAAAGGTGGAGATAATCAGATCTAAAGTTAGAATTACCTAGGACCGACAGAAGAGTTATGATGGTGCAGATATGAGACACTTGTATTTTGAGGTTGCTAATCAGGTGCTACTCAAGCTCTCTCCCATGAAGGATTGATGCGATTTGGGAAGAAAAGGAAGTTGGCTTCTCGGTAAGGACAATTCCCTATTATTAAAAAGATTAGACCAGCAGCATATCGGTCACCTTTATAGGATCACATGCAGAGGATTCATGACATTTTCTATGTTTCACCATTACGAAGATTCCTTAGAGACGAGATAGACTATCATCATATAGATCTTGACGAGATAAATCTCCAGCTCGACATGAGTTATGAGGAGATATATGTAGCCATTTTAGACCATAAGGAGCATAAACTTAATTCCAAGGCAATTCTTTTATTACGTGTGCAATGGGGACACCACAACGAGAATGAGTCGACGTGGGAGAGGGAGCATGACATGTGAGAGAGGTATACAGAACTCTTCCAGTTAGGTATGTTTTGAATTATGAGGATGGAATTCCGTTATTAGGGGGAGAATGTAACATTTCTTATTTTTATATAATTTATATTAGTGAAATCAAAATTAATAAATTATATGAATAAATTTCTTTAATATGATTGTGCATAATAAAGTGATTCAATTATAGCGAATGTGTGTATTAGTAGATAATTAAATTTCATGTTACGTGAATTACTATTATCACATGACTAGTATAAATAAAATGTGTGATTTATTGTAGACGTTGTTTAAGTGAATTCTAGAGTAATTTATGAACTCGTTTAGGAGTTTTAAACATGTTAAGTTGGGCCTAGGAGATAGGTTTACCATTAGAGGATATTTTATACCAATTTAAGTATTATTATGGGCTTGTTTGGGGGTTTGAAATTAGGTATTAAGGGGAGATACGGGATTTAGGGTTCCAATAGGTTAATAACCCAACTTAATTAAAACTTTCATCCACTTCTAAGAAAACCTAGCGACCTTACACCTTCCGAGAAAGTTACCAAAGTTGGAGAATAAGAGAGGACCAAAGGCTTAAGCGAGGAGACTTCAATCATCTTTAAAAGGCAAGAATTTCCAAGAAAAACTTTTAATATTATGTTTCTTGATTCATATGGATGTCTCTCATTCAAATTTCGGGTTATAAATTTTATTGGAGATTAAAATATAGATGAATTTAAATCTTGAGTTGTTTAGAATTAACTTATGATTAATTATGATTTGAGAATTAAATACCATAGGGACAAACTCGAAATTGATATCGTTTTATTGGAGAAACTACTATTAGAATCCAAGGGATATGAATAACGTTTATTATTGAATTAAAATCATTTATTGATCTTAATATTATGGGAATTTTTAGATGAGAATTATGAACTTGTTGGGTTTAGACAACTTGTGACTTTTATCATTCAATAACTTGAACTATGAGGGATTATCATGTGTAGACTCATTATAGAACGATATAGACACGTTTTCTTGAGTATAATAGATTTATGGTTATTGAAATTAATTTATAATAAGACATAAAAACAAGTATGGAACTTTGGGAAAGAAACTCGTATTGAATAATTAGCAAATCTGGGCTCACTACCAGAAGAGAATCAATTCGACCTCTAATGCGAATCTATTTGGGCAGAGCAAACTGATTCCGCTCCAAGGGTGAATTGATTCGTCTCCTAAGGCTTTGGTCAGGATTAGATCGTGGAAACATTCGGGGGATTTTTATTAGTTCATCTAAGAATATGGATGGTTGTCTAAGTAAAAGGATATTTAGATAAAAATGGATTTGTGGCATTGTTTAATAAGGTGAATTTAATAATTAACTAGAATATTAATATTCAAGACAAGGATTTATAATTCGAGATTTATGAAATCAAATTACTATACATATATACGTTATTCGTATGTATTATCGGTGTTCTTAGAAGTTCTATCGATTGGGGTCGCATGCATCATCGAACTGTTACCACGTACTAGCATAGGTGGGCTAGGTGTAGTGTAGGTCATTATTTTAGGTCATACATTCAGGGGCACCCCTTTATGATGAGAGAAGTGGAATGGATGGATCAATTCTCATAGCCGTTGATATGGGAGTGAGATGGTGTACTGTGTAGTAATTGCCCCACTTATGTGCATTTTGTTTACGTTCGTTTGGTGAGGGACTCCTCCAAACTTATTGATAGAGCAGAGCTAGACACGGAATGTAGATGCCTTCATGTGTCGTATATGTATAAAGGTGTATATAAATTTATTAAGAATAAATCTATGTGATTTAATGATGTGGACAATTTTTAATGGACATAATGCTAAGTAAAGTATATAATGTGATGCGATTTTATTTCTATAGGGTAATATCGTAGGATTAGTCTTTGGCACCAACTTCATATGTGTAGATATTTACCTCCTGATTATATGTGGGTTGGTTGCCTTAATATTGTTGTGTTGGCATAGAGACCAGATTAAATTTTTGGGTTTGGGTTGGAAACGCATATATAATTACACTTAGATTAGGGGTGAGATACTGCATGTGAGAGCCTATGAACGGTATATAATGTGAATTGGTTGCATTGTTGTCTATTGATTTTGTAAGTTAGTTCTTGTAACTTTAGGACACTGATCCAAATTATAAAATATTACTCCCAAGGTTATCCTAGAAAGGAGCGACAGGGTTGACAAATGATTAGACTTGCAGTTGCATTTGCTTAGTAGTGGACTCAGCTCTTTGACTCAGGCATAGGTTACTAATCTTTATAAACTATAGTTTTTTATACTCAAAATATTTTATAGGCATATGCACAAGACTCATTTGATTCAGTTAGTTATTTTCAATTATGTTGGGATGGATGATTTATTAATTATGAGAGTTGGGACAAATTCATTATCAGTTATTATTTTATATTGTTTTGTTGTGCATGGAAGATTTAAATTTAAATTATATTTTTATGATTTTATGCTAAGAATGGTATGAGTTATTAGACGAGATCCATCTACGGCGTACTATGTCTGGCCAATGATTACGTAAAAAAATGGGGGTTGTTACATAAATGTCATGGAGTATTTCAAATACATAAAATTATTAATAAAAATAAATGGGCTAACTGGTGAATTTTAATCACTTGAATTATCTCATACTTGTTTAGTCTCACATATATCTCATCTTTTCATTTATTTATTAGTGTAGTTTAAATTTTAGCACATCATTAGTTAAAATAAATATCCCTTAATGTTTTTTAAACCACACTAATCTTCATTTTCTTCCTTTCCATATTAAGAAGTTGGATTGATACCCCAACTTGCCACTATATACATATATATAGTGTATTTTGTATGTTAGAGTGATTTGTATTGAAAGAGATATACTACAACGAAGACAAACATATCACAGAATGACTCTCATAAAAAATCATTTGAAGGTATCTTTATCTAGCATCAATAACATATTAAAGTTGGTGGCAAGATGTTGTAATATTCTGAGGATGGATCAATAAGCATGTTTGTTCTTGCCAGAAAATGTATCTGTCACCACCTCTGGAGTAGCCTGACCATCCTATAAAGTCATAGCAAATATTCTTTCCGGAGCCCTGGAACCACTAGCTTGTCCTCTACCTCCTCCACTACCTATGCCTCCAGGTGATGAGCCTCGACTAGTAGTAGCTGATTGAATCCCTCCTAGTAGCATAGGACAGTTATTTTTGGTATGACCAATTTGATGATAGTGATAATACTCTACTCCCTTTAACTTGGGACAATCTGGGCTGATATGGCCCTCAACTTTACAAAACTAGCATGTAACAGACTTAGAGTGCCCGTTGTCATTCTCCTATTATCTATTATGTTGGCCCATCAATCATGCACCCCTAAAACTGCTTGGTGTCCTATTCTGAACATAATTTCCAGACCCTATACCGCGCTGAAATCTTTGACTCCCCTGTTTCGAGTATTCTATATTGCCTCCCTTTTACAGAGATGGATCAAATCTACTCCTCTTTTCCCTTTGTTCCCTATTCTTTATTGCATCATTAACATCTCATTTAACCATCATAGCTTTGTTAACTAAAGAAGTATAATCTACCATTTCAAGTGCAGTGAGTCTAGACTTGATAACCAAATTCAACCCATCCTGAAATCTGGTGAATTTATCCTCCTCATTGTGTAAGAAACGTAATGAAAATCGAGACAAAGATATAAATTTAGTTTCATACTCCCTGACCGACATATTCCCCTGAGTCAATGATAAAAATTCTCTCTCTTTTTGCTTCCGTTACATGCGAGGAAAATACTTTTCATATAAAACTTTAATAAAGGAATCCCATGTAATTACCTTACCTCCCTCCGGAGTAAGCAATAAATGTTTGGAAGACTCCTACCAATATTTAGCATCGCCCTTTAACATGAAAGTAGCCAGAATTACCTTCTGCACGCCAGGTACATTCATCACCCCGAAGATAGTTTTTATGTCTCTAACCCAAGCCTCAACTTCTAAAGGATCTATATAACCTGAGAATGCTGGGGGGGGTTTAACTTGATAAACTTATCATACAGAGTATTCTTATCCTCTCGTTGTATTTCCCTTTCTCTTCTGTCCAAAGTCTACTCATCCAAGTACTTGGCTTGTTGTTCTGCTATTTGCGTCATAAACATGTTTTGTTATCTTGCCATTAAAGTCATGGCATGGGCCATTTTTTTTGCATATTTGTAAGTTGTTCAGGAGCCCCTCTCATTATTTGGATTTTATTGCTTTACTGTATTTGAAGACTCCTTATCCACCCTCTCATGAACATTTGGTCCTTCCATATCTTGCTATCTGTCATAAAACACAATTACAGAAACAAGAATACAACATTTATTCCTAACATAATGGTTAGTATTTCTCACAAGTTAATATAAATGACCCACACCACACTATTTCTTCCTCTGCCACTACCACATCTAGACTCTCTAACCCCGGAATATAAAAACCAAAAGCTCTGATACCAAGCTGTCACACCCTAACCCCATTATGATATAATTAACTAAATAGTTCACAAATCACACTTATTATTTATTTATTTTGTAATACACATTAAAACAACTTCAAGGTAAAAAATGCGGAATACTAAAAATCGAATCGTTTTAAGGAGACATAATTTAAATAGAAATGATATACCATTTAACTTAATTACAACTAGTACAATGTATAAAACAAAACTAACAAGACCCTACTACTATTTACTCAACCTCCTAGACCTGGCAATGGCAGTTTTAGAACCTGAAAATGCAAGCTTATAAAACCATGAGTTTAAAAACTCAGTGAACGTACTATATCTCTATATAGTAAAAGTACTATTTTAGCATCTCAACATATCAATATATATCCATCTCTGTGCCAAATTAGTACATATACATATCCGGAGTTAACAAACCTCACATCTCCTGCCCGTAGGCAATAATCATATCCATAGGTTTTAATAACCTAACATCTCCTAAATTGCATAGCAACTCAACACATCTTGACTTTTATAAAGCCACAACATCTCAACATCTCTTGACTTTTAATAATCCATAACATCTCATGACTTTTAATAAGCCATATCATCTCAATATATAATACATACACATCATATCCATAATCAACTCAGTAAGTACACTCACATTGGGTTGTCAACTATCTATTCACGTTTCCCTCGAGTGGAGCTGAACTGGGTTGATTTGACCTTACACCTATTAATCCAACTAAATCAGTACTTAATCTCAATCATCAGTATTATCTTAATATAATTATGTAACTTTCAATGAATACACAACCACAATATGATTCCACTTAAGTAGAATCCCAAGAAACATGAGTAAAGCAGAAACAATGGTATATATGTTGATAGAGTTACGAACATTCAATCGTAGAACATACCTCATAAGGAATTTATAAGGAAAACCAAGTAAACATGAAAGTATACTTCTCAATTTATATACACATCAAAAATATACTCAAAATACCCTTTGGAAGGAGAAGATAAAAACATTCTTTCACGGGGTATCTTGTATGGCCTTAAATTATTGTCCTCCACACTTAACCATCCTATATTAATAAATTGTACAAATAAAGGTGTTCAAGATTATCAATATGAAAACATAACTGAATATAATTTCCAATACAAGTGACGGTGTAATTTTTTAAGCTTCCTAGAGCAATCTGTGACCATTTCTTTACAACATCATAAAGCTGCCCTACAAACTCTTCTATTATCCCTTCAACTTCCAAGAATTTTCATAATTTTTCTCCACCATAACTTTCCACGATTTTCCATCTATTTTCAATAAACATACTTAATAATACATAATTAAAGTTTCATAATCTTTTGACTTCATTTGTTATGTCAAAAGCTCGACCAACTCAGGGTATACCACAATGAAATACACAAACAACAACTATATACCAACCATCACTAAGGCCTAACCATAAGGAGTTAAATTCTAATTTTCGGATATGATATGAATATATGAGTCTACATTCATATCCAATTGGAATTTATGAATTCCATTAAGCACATAAAAATATATGATAGTTTGAATACAAGGGGTTTCAATACAAACCAATATGGCCTATAAACACCACTTACCTCACATATGAACCAATACATATTATCAAAAAGGGTGATGGAATTTTAATCCCTAATTCACGATTTATATACTTTTAAATAAGTATAATACAAGATTAAAATAATATTAATCACAAAATTATACCTTGGAAACACTTTAAGGATTTTCTTGGAATTTTCCTAGTTGTTCTTGTAATCTTTCTTCCTTAAACTTCTACTTTCTCTTTCCTTAAGCTTAAATCTCTCAAAACTGAACCTATGGTTATATTTTCTAAAGAAATTAGTTAAAGGGATAGGTTTAAGTTGGCCAAGGATGCCTCCCATGCCAACCAATCAAATTAAAACATTTGGTTTACTAAAAGACAATTTACCACTTAAGGGAATGGACAGATTTACCCCTTGTTCGTAAATTCAGACTAACTTTTTACTCGGACATCAATTTAATGAACCATTTATTTTGACGCAAACCTAACTCATATATCTACAACTATATAGTTTTCACCTTTAGCAAATTGTTACGTTATGAGGGTCAAAACTAGTCTCCAACAGGAACATTTATACCGAAAATAACAAAATCTTGTGTTTGTACATAATTCGACATTTCATGACTTATGAAAGTTGGATTATACCAACCATAATAACTTAAAATTAGATATACTAATAACACATTATTCATATCACATAAGTTAAGCATGATTAAAATATAATCTCTCATAATTATATCCGGGTTATCGCACATAGTGTTAATCATAATCCCATAAAACTCCTCTAGTATGACTCTGATAAACAAAGTAGTCAACCCTTTAGAGTTAAAGTTGCATAATCTATGCTCATATTTAGTTCAGGTCCCTATGGGCTTAAGGAAAATAATGTCACCTTGTTTTTTATGGGATGTGTCTATCCCTTCTCAGTGACAAATCAAACCCACTATTTTTGATATTTTTTGGGAAAATTTCATACGGTCCTTCCAATACGCGTAGTTTCCACAATCACATATGGGTGAAGACATGGAAGGCTAACCCTCTATTGACAAACCATCGAGAATTATAAGTAGACCTTGTTCTGATTCTAATTTGAAAAAGTTTGTCGTATGGTGGGTTACAATTAATGCACCCTTAAACCAATTCCTATTGATATTGAATCATATTTTAAAATATTACTAAATAAAATTGATTAAGTTCAATTTTCCCACCGGTAATGAAATATAGTGAAAAAAATTAAATCACCCAACCACAAGAATACAAGATTTTAAAGTGAAAACCCTCGGGGAAAAGACCACTATTGTGTTCCAGCCCTACTAAGTCCACTAATACTAACCCTAATTTAAGATTTTAGAGTGGAAATCATCCCTCTCTCTCTCTCTCTCTCTCTCTCTCTCTCTCTCTTATAACATTCGATATTTAATTAATTCAAAAAAATTTAAATTACTTGTGTCGTAATTAAATTGAATTAATTGTTATTATTATTGTTTATTTAAATATTAATCAAAAGAGTAAATGGTTAATACTTATGGAAATTAAATTACTAAGTGAATAGTACTAATTTATTTGCTTCATAGAGAGTAGTAGTGACGTGTCCTTTATTTATCTCAACTGGAAATCGGGACATCGTATATTGGGTTCGAGATAAGGAGTTTTGGTAAATTAATTCTGGTGACAATTCTGAGTGCAAGGATGAGTCCGGATAGGCAGAGATAGTCGGAAAAGAGTATTCGGGGGTAGTAAATGGGTCTCGGGGCATTTATAGGAAAAATTAGGCCCACACGGGAGTGTTTGGGCCATTTTAATAAAGCCCACAAGCCTACAAACGGGATTGACTTAACAAAACCTAAAAGTGAGAGGGTGTGGCAACCATAAATCATTTAAGAAACCCTAATTAAGTAGAAGAGAAAATAGACAGAATTTGGAGAAATCTTGGGAGCCAAAATCAAGAACAAGTGTGGGTGTTCTTCATCAAATACTCATCTACACCAATGGAATTTAGACCCTACAAATCCTTTAAGGCCAGTGGTTAAAATTGCTTTTAAATAAATTGTAGTTTTCAATTCATATCATAGTGGGTGTGATGAACACAAATGATTTTGGGTTGGGTTGATATCTAAATAGAGTTTTCAATATATGGAGGTATACAGATGAATTTTGTAATAGGGCTCATTATTATTACATAATTACTGATGAGGAAATTAGATTTATGAACTTACAATCAGTGGTGAGACTATTATAAACCTTGTGTGGATTGATTTATAAATTAGGAATAATTTATATGAACTGTAAAGTATTTGGAAACTTGATAATTAAACTCCGAATCTGTGTAGATGTTTATATTAAGATTGGGGGACTAAAGATTTTTAGGTTTGATATAAATTCTTATGGGTTATAGATGAAGAAATCTGGGTAAGAAGGTTTAAAGGTTCATCAATGGAGGATGGAACTAAATGAACCAAGAGGGAGAGAAAACCCAGGAGTCCTTAGAATGACCTAGGTATCTTTCGCGCGACAACTAGTGTTGTTCGAACGACAGGCTGAGCCGTTCGAGCGACGTGTGAATTCGGCCATTTTTTATATCTTCTACGGTTTGGCTTAGGACAAATTTGAGGATTGCTATAGTTATTCAGTATATTTTAGCCTGGGATTATTTGAGGACAAAAAGGGGAATGACAGTGTTAGATTAGACTTAATGTGGGAAGATGAACATTAAGTAAATTAAATTAATAAGTGTGTTAAATTCTTAAGGAGAATTTTATATCTTAAATTCGGGCCAAGTGAAAAAGTCAGGGTATATTGGTTGAGTGACACCAGGGTAATAAATTAATTAATGAGTAAATAATTAAATTTAGAGTCGGGATATAGACTCAGGTACATTTCAGCTAGTGCTACAGTTGTTGGGCACGGTATAGCCGGGTTTTAATTTGAATTATATATATACAGTAGTGTGATCGTATATATATATATATATATATATAGAGAGAGAGAGAGAGAGAGAGAGAGAGAGAGAGAGAGAACTTTATGCCCGTTCTTATTTCATTCATTAAAGTTTTCCACGTTCTTATTATTTTATCCTTTTCTCTTGGGGAGTACTTTTCTCGATATGCTCGCCGTTTAGTACGATTTTCTTTTGACTCAAAATCTTCTCCTAATTTAATCATGTCAATTTTATAGTCTTTATTGATTGTTAATAATTGGTGATTTACTGAACCTGTTTCAAAATCTGTTTGAGTGGGGGGATGTTGATCTTCATCATCATTAAAATTTGAGGTTGCTGTATAACAAGGTTTACTTACTTGGGAAGTTGTATCAATTATTTTAACTTAAGATTACGTCTAGGTATTAGATCATCATCTTTTCTTGTTGAATATTGCCATTTGTATTTCATATTGCCATTTGAATACCCATGGAACTTTGTATTTACTACAGAACAAAAGTAAAACTGGGAACTGGGAATTATGTTCATTTACTTTAAAGACTGCGGAAAAATATTTAACTTGGTCTTGGAGGTCTGCAGGTAGGATTTCTGGGATAGAACCATGTTGTGTCCACCACCAGGAAAACCAAGAAGGAATTTGACTTTTAAATTTTTTATCAAAGCAAAGAAACCAAGAATGAGTGAATGACTCATTTTGGTAAAAGAGAACTTTAAACCATGCTTCAATATAATCATAATAACTAAACTGAATTTGATGACATGGGAGGGTTTTTAGAATGGAGGGATGGGATCCCCAATCTTGAAGAGATATTATATTATTAATGTTCAAGGAATGGTAAAGAATTCTTGATGAAGCATTGCGATCGGTGATTGCTTTAATACGAACTGATTCTGAGGAATAGAGAATATCCATGTAAAATTTTAAAGTCTTGGCAGGATGGTGGGGAGTGAAGTTCCAAGAGGGAGGGAAACTGTTTTTTACTAAATCAATTGGATTTTTAATATGGCAGTGATTTGGCTCAATAGAAAATAAATTTGAAAATTTTGGTTTGAGCACATAATCAGTTTTAGCACGATGATTATAAAATTTGATTTTACTAATTTGTTGAATGGGCGGTGTAGCAAATGGGTCATTGACTAGGTATTGACTAGAAGAAGGCCCAAACTCTGCAGGAGTTGCAAGAGTGGAACTGTAACTAAAATTTGGTCATGGAATGTTTCCAAGGACTTGGTATCTGTTTGTTACATGGAGAGGGGATGCAATTTTAGTAGAAGGTTAGCTTGTGGGTAGATCAAGAGCTCTAGTTGTCTTCTGGGGATTTTTCTCCACCATTGTTATTCTGTAGAAATTCACGTGTGAGAAAATCAGGAATGGAATTCTCACTTCCTTTAATATACTCAATATCAAAATAAAAAATGCTCAGTATAGATTGCCATCTAGAAAAAATTTGTTTAGAAGCAATATTGTGGACATCCTTATCTAAAACACATTTTGCACTTTTACAATCCACACGGAATAAAATTTTTTGATTTAAAATGTCACTTTGAAATTTCGAAACACATAAAACAATATTGCTTTATTTTAGTTACGGTTCCACTCTTGCAACTCCTGCAGAGTTTGGGCCTTCTTCTAGTTAATACCTAGTCAATAACCCATTTGCTACACAACCCATTCAACAAATTACTAAAACAAAATTTTATAATCACCGTGCTAAAACTGATTATGTGCTCAAACCAAGTTTTTCAAATTTATTTTCTATTGAGCCAAATCACAGCCATATTAAAAATCCAATTGATTTAGTAAAAAACTAGTTTCCTCCCTCTTGGCACTTCACTCCCCACCATCCTGCCAAGACTTTAAAATTTTACATGGATACTCTCTATTCCTCAGAATCAGTTCATATTAAAGTAATCACCGATCGCAACGATTCGTCAAGAATTCTTTACCATTACTTGCCCATTAATAATATAATATCTCTTCAAGATTGGGGATCCCATCCCTCCATTCTAAAAACCCTCCCACGTCATCAAATTCAGTTTAGTTATTATGATTATATTGAAGCATGGTTTAAAGTTCTCTTTTACCAAAATGAGTCATTCACTCATTCTTGGTTTCTTTGCTTTGATCAAAAATTTAAAAGTCAATTCCTTCTTGGTTTTCCCGGTGGTGGACACAACATGGTTCTATCCCAGAAATCCTACCTGCAGACCTCCAAGACCAAGTTAAATATTTTTCCACAGTCGTTCAAGAAAATGAACATAATTCCCAGTTCCCAGTTTTACTTTTGTTCTGTAGTAAATACAAAGTTCCATCGATATTCAAATGGCAATATGCAATACAACAGTCAACAATTATCTGGAAATTTTATGTTAAATGGTGGGACTCTTTCAATCAACAAAGGATTATTAATGTTGTCCAAATGGAGTTTCCTTGCCAACCAGTCCAAGTAGTTAAGAAATCTAGTCAAGGTTCTATGGATGCAACATTAGCCAAGTCAAAAAACTCCCAGCAGCTTAAAGATTTAGCAAAACAACTTCTTCTTCAAGCTGAAGCCGAAGAGGAAAATTATTGTTCTCCCACCTCTTCTATCGAGTCAACAAATAGTCACCAAATTAACACATTGGATCCATATTCGAGTTCATTATTCCAAGATGCCCAAGACCCTTACAGTTTGTAATAAAATTTATTATATTTTTACAGGATAATATTTGGTCAAAATTTAATGATGAGTTACTATTCATGAGCAGTAAAAATATTCCTCGACATGCTACTATTCATGAACAGTGCCGCCGCACAGGTTTACAATCTATTAGCTAGCAGTTTACCCAAGGTTAAAACCAGTTACCCAAAGTTAAAATCAGTTACCTAAGGTTAAATCAATTCACCTGAAGTTAAAAGCCAGTTCTAGTTGTCTTCTGGGATTTTTCTCCGCCATTGTTATTCTGTAGAAATTCACGTATGAGAAAATCAGGAATGGAATTCTCACTTCCTTTAATATACTCAATATCAAAATAAAAAATGCTCAGAATAGATTGCCATCTAGCAAAAATTTGTTTAGAAGCAATATTGTGGACATCCTTTTCTGAAACATATTTTGCACTTTTACAATCCACACGGACTAAAAAAAAATTATTTAAAATGTCACTTTGAAATTTTGAAACACATAAAACAATAGATAATATTTCTTTTTTAATAGTACTATAATTACTTTGCGCCTTATTCCAAACTCCGAAATAGAATCGAACAATTTGTTCAGGGGAATGAGGGTTGATTTTCTGTTTAAGAATACCTTCGTATCCAATGTCAGAGGCATCGGTTTCAATGATTTTGAATGAATTTGGTGTAGAAAGACCAAGACAAGGTAGGGTTTTAACATGTTTCTTGACATTTTGAACTATCGAGGTATGTTCTATAGTCCAAGGGGGAGGGTTACTTTGTAGCCATTCAAATAATGGTTTGCATTGTGTGCGAAGATTTGGATAAAATTCAGCAATGTAGTTCAATGATCCTTGAAATATTTGAAGTTGCGTTTTCTTGAGGATTTCATCAGGAAATTTATCAGCGAATTAGATATCCCTATTTATGGGACAAATTTTTCCTTGGTGAACATTATGACCTAAAAATCTAACTTTCGTTTGGAATAGATTGACTTCCGAGGCTGAAACCACTAAACCATTAATTTTTATTAGCTCAAAAAATAAATTTAAGTGTTTCCAATGTTCGTCAATTTTGTGGGAATAGATGAGGACAACATCAATGTAGACAATCGTAAAATGGGATGAAGGGTTAAATATTTCATTCATGTTATTCTGGAATTCACTAGGTGCATTTTTTAGGCCAACTGTCATGACACACCATTCATAGTGACCAAAGGGGCTTGTGAATGCAGTTTTGTATCTATCTTTTTCATGGATTTGTATTTGCCAAAATCCACTCTTCATATCAAACTTGGAAAAAATGGTTGCTTGATTTAATCGGTTCATGAGGTCACGTTTATTTCCTATCTCACTATTGCAAACTCTCTCTATATCTCCATCTCTATATTATTCTCTCAGTTTTCATTTTCATCTTGTATTAAACATTATGCTTTCAAGTTCATCCGGTTCAACCAACTGTATTAATCAGTAATCTTTGGAAGTTTACTTTCAGTTATTGTAATTTCAGTTTTCAGTTTTCAATATTAATTTCTGTTTTTATTATATGCGCTGCTTCCCCTTTTGGTATCAGAGACAAGTTCCAGTTATTGTGTTTGATCTATATTTCCAGTTCTCCTTTACAGTCTAGTTCTGACCGATTTGATTCTTACACCCTTTGTGTTTTAACATCCCAACTTGTTAGATCACCAGAACAGTAAATCCGGTATCCAAACAATAAGACCCAAGAGAGTGTCTTGAGCGGATAGGTATGAGAGGGCATGTATTGAAACATTTTGAGAAAACAAACATGAAAATTGTAAGAAGAAAATAGGTTCCTTTAAAAGCTTTAAAATGAATAGATTATTCAGATCAAATTCTTTGGCTAGTTCTAGCTCTAGGTCTTCTTTAGCTTTTCCCCCAGACATAATAAACGAAGAAGAACATGTTTGTGAAGAAGTAAATTTAGATTTAAATGATTGGAATATTCCCAAAGTCCCAACAAAAGAAATTTACAAAACTAGTTTCCTGAAGTCATCATTTAGTACTAATTACAATGTTAAAACTGTTGAACACGTTTATGCTTTAAATAAAGATCTCGATAGAATTCAACTATTAACTAGTGAAGCTATTACAAAACAAAGAAAAAACGGATTCAATTTCCTACACATAGGATTAATACAAGTAGCGGTCAAACCATTAACCAGTAAAGGAATAAATTCCTCTATCCTCTTATGTCTTAGATATTCTAGACATACTAATTACAACACTAGTATTTTAGGATTGATGGAATCAAGCATTTTTAATGGTCCAATACATTTTAATTGTTTTCCTGATTTTACATTAAGTTTAACTGACTCTCACATATTAAAAACCATGACACTAAATATTAAAACATATGGATATGAAATGTTAGAAGGAAGTAAATCACTTGCTTTAATTTATAGAATTTATTGCAAATGTTTAAGGACAAATCTAAATCTCCACACTTTAGTAAAAAGCCCAAAAGACAAAACTCTACTCATACAAATCAGTACAAATGATGCTAATATTCAAGTCCCTAGGTCAATAAATTGTAAAGATACTAATTTACCTAACGATTGGTTATTAGAAAATGAAAATCATCCCTGAAAAGTGCAAAACAATGCTATTAATCTTGAACGAATCCAAGAATACCTAGACGAATCATTGCGATTGGTGATTGCTTTAATACGAACTGATTCTGAGGAATAAAGAATATCCATGTAAAATTTTAAAGTCTTGGCAGGATGGTGGGGAGTGATGTGCCAAGAGGGAGGAAAATAGTTTTTTACTAAATCAATTGGATTTTTAATATGACTGTGATTTGGCTCAATAAAAAATAAATTTGAAAAATTTGGTTTGAGCACATAATCAGTTTTAGCAAGGTGATTATAAAATTTGGTTTTAGTAATTTGTTGAATGGGCTATATATATATATATATATATATATATATATATATATATATATATTGTGTGCTATTAAAATATCGATGAGTAGGGAGAGTATAATCCCCAGGCCATAGCATCCAAATATAAGTGAGATATTGAGATGATTGTCTTCACACTTGGGAACATATGACCGCCTTCACTACGCTTATATTTTTATGTTCCGACTTGACGGTATTTAACTATCTCGAAAATCCAGGTGGGACTGAGTAGACCTGGGAGGATATCACTCTAGAGAAGCATCCGGCGAGGTATTACTCAGAAGGATGAATTTATATATATACGACATATGTGTGAATGTTGTAATATGGTTTACGTTTATAATGGATTGAATAATGATATTTTGGTAAAATACATATATTGAAATGTATCAATTATATATAACTCGTGAGAATGTTATATGGTCTTAAATGAAAATTGATTAGTTAAGTTAATGTGTTAAATAACTTACGAATCATATATTAAACATACTAGAGCTAGAGTAGTGTGACAGAAAGGAGTTATAACAGGAACTAGTTACAGGGTAAATGACAAGGTGAGTTATAAATAAAGTGTTAGGTGTGCACAATAGTTGAGGGGTGAGAGGGTCCCCAAGCGAGTGCGACACTAACTTAAATATGAAGAGCATTCATGCATTTTAAATTATTGCAATTTAATCACTTGATAAATATTTTCAAAATGTTTTGGGTTCTTACCCTTGCTGCCAAATATTTTAAAAACCTTTTAGGTATCCAGCCACATGGATGCTAGAGGTGATCCTATTCCAGGGTTTCGCAGGTGCGGCATATGTGGATGTTGTAAGAGTTGGAGTAGTCGCCTCTTTCATTTGTTCTTAGTTTAGGAATTGTATCTCAGTTTTATTTCGAGCATGTTACTCACAACATTTATTTCAGATTACTTCATTTCAGTTTGTATGGGATTTATTTACTATCTGTCAAATTTATTTGGTCTGGATTTTAGCCGATGGTTAATTCGGTAAGAATTTGATTCAGTTATTTTATGGGATGTTTAGACGCTATTACTATGTGATGGTTCTATTTATTTTCGTTGTACTTAATGGCTTGGCTTTTAAAAGATAAAATTTTGACACCGGTTTAATTAACTAATAGTTGGTTAGTAATTAATAAGGTTTTCGACAGTGATGCTAAGAATGAACCAGGTGGAAATCCTATTTTAATTTAATAAAGGTCTGATCATCCGATATTTAATTAGGCGGGGTGACACAGATGGTATCAGAGCATCAGTTTCTAGTGTCCATATGATCTGTACGGCTTACTACGATTTCACCGCCGCGTTCTTTTTATGTAGAACCCTATTATGAGGACTATTGATTTATCTCCACACTTGAGATATCGTACTTCTGCTATTAAGATTTATATTAATAGTGAACTAATACAACTCGTTTTAAATTTCAGATGCTGCGTAGGAGAGGTAGACCTTCTCGGGCAGCAGCCATGGACGAGGTGAGAGAGGCTTAGCAGGAGACAAAGGTTCGGCATCCACGGGCCCCACCAGGGTTAGTGACTACAGCTCAGGTGGCAGAGACCGTGGCCCAGACGGTGAATGCAAAGATGACAGCCATGGCAGTACATTTTCCTCAGCCTCAGCCACAACATCCGGTGGCCCCAGGTTTTCAGGCCCACCCGGGGCCGTCAGAGTGGCAGAGAGTTTGGGAGGCATTTCAAAAGGTTCACCCACCAGAGTTTCAGGGGGGTCTGAGGTGATTCTAGCTTGCTAGTGGAACAAAGATATGCATCACCACCTGTGCATAATTGACTTCAGTGAGGTGCAGAGACATATATTAGCCATATTTTGATTGATCGAGGTGGCTCTATAGTGGTGGGAGTCCATTACCACTATTGGAGAGAAATATACGATGACCATCGTTAAGTTCTAAGTGCGGTTTGACCGCAAGTACTTTACTCCAGCATTCGAGGCCAAAATGAGGAGGAAATTTAACGAGGTGATTCAGGGTAACCGCTCCGTGGCAGAGTATGAGGAAGAGTTCACCCATTTGGATAACTTTGTACCAGATGAGGTGATCAACGAGGAACGAAAGAAGGCGAGGTTTGTAGCTAGTTAAGTCTGGAGGATCAGGTAGCATTTGATCTGGAACCCTGCATTGGTGATATATACAGACGTTGTCAATGCAACTTTATTGCACTGCCAGGACCATCGCTTCCACCTGAAGGGAAGCAAGAGGGGAAGTGAGCCTAGCCAGTAGGGCAAGGCAATTGGGGGTGTTGCTAGCGGAGTACAGTAGTAGACAGGCAACCAGTAGGGGTAGGATACCCGTCAGGGGAATTCTGCTAAGAGATTTCGACGATTTAGGCAGGGCCATCAGGGCCCTAATCAGCAGCAATAACAGGTTCCTTTGGGTCACCAGGGCCAAGGGAACAATGGGGGAGACCATCCGGGCCAACATAAGGGACAACCTCGTCAAGGCCAGCAGAGCTAGCGCCAGGGAGACTTTCAGAGGCGTTTCTTCGCTTGTGGCCAGACACGCCATCTTAAGAGAGAGTGCCCACAAAAGGTAGGGTCCAACAACTGGGTTCCCATAAAGCGTTAGGTGTGCACAATAGTTGAGGGGTGAGCGTGTCCCCAAGGGAGTGCGACACTAACTTAAATATGAAGAGCATTCATGCATTTTAAATTACTGCAATTTAATCACTTAATAAATATTTTTAAAATGTTTTGGGTTCTAACCCTTGCTGTCAAATATTTTAAAAATCTTTTAGGTGTCCAACCACAGGGACGCTAGACTTGATCCTATTCTAGGGTTACGCAGCTGCGTCATATGTGGATGTTGCAGGAGTTGGAGTAGTCACCTCTTTCATTTGTTCTTAGTTTAGGAATTCTATCTCAGTTTTATTTCGAGCATCTTACTCACAACATTTATTTCAGATTACTTCATTTCAGTTTGTATGGAATTTGTTTGGTTTGGATTTTAGCCGATAGTTAATTCGTAAAGACTTTGATTCAGTTATTTGATAGGATGTTTAGACTCTATTACTATGTGATGGTTCTATTTATTTCAGTTGTACTTAATGACTTGGTTTTTAAAAAATAAAATTTTGACATCGACTTAATTAACTAATAGTTGGTTAATAATTAATTAGGATTTTGACAGTGATGCTAAGAATGAACCAAATGAAATCCTGTATTAATTTAATAAAGGTTGATCATCCGGTATTTAATTAGGTGGGCTGTCACATCTCTCTCTCTCCCTCCCTCAAAACACACACCACTAACCCGATTAATAAGAGTCGTATATAGACATATTCTTTAATTGAAAAGGTTTTCTAACCCCGTTAATGATGTGTTGGGTACGCACAGGACTTCATCAACGAATGTCGTTAGGGGCATTGATTATTACGATGCTAACACACGAGAGTTATTTAATTTGATAAATATATGTTGTTTCCAAATTTTTTCTTCTAGATCTATTTAAGTCTTGATTAGGGTTTTACGCTTTTGTTTCCTCTTATTTGAATGTATAAACTCATTATTATTTTTATTTAAACTTAAAATTGATGACAACCAAAAACATTAATACCATAACCTTGGAATCCCTATTTAAATATTAAACATTTCATATTAATCATGTATCTTTTTTGGAAGGTTTCAACGTTCAATAAAATACAAGTTTTATAAAATGACCAAGTATTTTCTGCATTGGGAATACAATCACTTGTTAAACGAAAGGCTTGGTGAGGAGCTATTTGTTACATATAAAAATATGGTCGGGTGAAAATTTTAAATAGGATAATTTACCAAGTACTAAACATGAATTGTTTTTATCTATTAAAAATACTCTCTCTCTCTCTCTCTCTCTCTCTCTCTCTCTCTATCTATCTATCTATCTATCTATCTATCTATCTATCTATCTATATATATATATATATATATATAAATATATATATATATAAGGACAAATTTTCAAATAATGTCAATTTGTATGCATTGGCATTATTCCAGACTAAATCCAATTTGAGTCATAGATAGATTTTTACTTATCACGATTCCAACATAGTCTATGATGTGATGTTTTGAAGACATACCGACCAAGCTTCAAAGATAGATCATGCCGTGTTTATTGGTGCACATTTCAGGTCTTCATATTATATTGTATTCCGATATACTCTCATGTATGAATGCATAATGTTTACGGGACTCTGAAAACATTTTAAGGATGTTATTTTATTCAAAAATTATTTTAAAATATTTTAACTGCGTTCACTACACCAAAATGGGTAAATTGTCACCTTTCCAGTGCTTAGCCTTGTCACGGTCATTGACCATGACAACAAACACGCGTTTTGTGTCACGGTCATTGACCTTGACAAGGCCGTGATAAATAATTATCACGATCATTGATCGAGACAAGTCCGTGACAATTATATTTGTCACGGACTTGTCACGGTCAATGACCGTAACAATTCTTATAATGTTGTCACGGTCAATGACCGTGACACGACCGTGACAACTGTCGTAGTAAAGAAAACCTTTCCCTTCTTTTTTCCCCCGACGTTCTTCCCTCCTTTTTTCTCTCTCTTTCTACTTTCAGGTTACTCTCTCTTTCTCTCTCTCTCTCTCTCTTCCATTTATATATATATATATATATATATATATATATATATATGTGTGTGTGTGTGTGTGTGTGTGTATATATATATATATGTGTGTGTGTGTGTGTGTGTGTGTGTGTGTTTATATATGTGCATGTGTGTGAGTATGTGTGTGTGTGTGCATGTGTGGTGGGTGGGGGTGGGGAGGGTGTGGGGGGGGGGGGGGGTGGGCGGTGGGAAGTGTGTACTAATGGAGATCATGGGGGAGAGAGAGAAAAGTTATCTTGATTAATTTAAGAATTTTATCTTAATTAATTTATTATTAATGCAATAAATTATGAAATGTCGAGTCTAAATTGAAATTAACCCCAAACTTCAAGGTTTAATTTGCATGTTTTCAATAATAATAATAATAATAATAATAATAATAATAATAATAATGGTACTTTGTGTTTTTGGTTAAGATATAATTATGGCTATTTTCGATTTTTGAAAAAAAGCCCATTTGGATTTATGAAAATATGGCTATTTTGGTGTTAATTTTTCAAATTACTTACGCTGGTATAATTATTGTGGTACTTGTAGTTATGATTTTGAGTTTTTTGCAAAGTGGTGGTAGTAGAGTTGATGGCAAGTTGTGGTGACGACGAGTGACACTGGTATAAGTGGTGGTGGAGATGTGGCATGTGATAAGGTGGAGTTGGTGGCAAGTGGAGGTGGATATAGTATGTGTTGAAAGTAGTTGTGTGGTGGGGGTATTAAAGTCGAAGAAAGAGTTATATTAAAATTTATTATAATGTAATTATTATATATGTGCGTGTGTGTGTGTGTGTGTGTGCGTGTCTGGTGGGTGGGGGTGGGACAGGGGGACTGTGCGTGTGTGTGTATGTGTGTGTGCGTGTGTGGTGGGTGGGGGTGGGGGTGGGGAGGGGGTGGGGCAGGGTGGGGGTAGGGGTGGGACAGGGTGGGGGTTGCGTGCGTGTGTGTGTGTGTATGTGCGCGTGTGTGTATATGTGTGTGTAGTGTGCGTGTTTGTACGTAATGTCCCTTGTAAATGAATTGATTGATTGTCCCTCATTGTAAATTAGTAAATTAATATATGATTAATTATCAAAGTAGTATTGCCCCTCCTTATAAATTAGTAAATTAATAATTGTATACTTTAATTGTTAGTTTAATTGATGAAAATAATTAATTGAGTAGATGAATTAGAAGGAGTACGAGATACACATTTGTTGTTGACATTGTTGTTGGATTATAGTGGATCGATGTTGGGATGATTAATTTTAAAAGTGGCATGACCACTAGATTATTGTCCATATGGGCGTGGGATTTTTCAACTTTTTTTGAAAATTACTTTGTTTATACGCTTCGTACCTTTAATATACGCTTCGTACCTTTAAAGGTGGTATGACCACTGGATTATTATCCATTGAGGTGTTTAACAGTAATAATTCATTTTTATTTGTAGTAATTGTACATATTTGCATGTCTTCTTTTAATTCATTTCGATATGTACTAATAACATTTTTTTACAGCAAATGTCTCCTTCAGGTATTAAGGCGAGGATGATGATGCTAGTTATGATGATGTTGTCTGGGCTCGGTGGTAGCGGAGGTGACGAGGGATCCTCGGCCCCTAGTCTCCCCAAATATGGAAAATTAGGGATGCCCATTGAAAACAAGTCGGGGCCATTAGTGAGATCCCTCGAGCTGGTAAAGACGATCATCGACCCGGGGTACATTAGATGGAAGGAGGTACCATATGAGCTCAAGTTAGATATTTGGGTGGCACTACAGGTAATATATTTATACTTATATTTATACTTATATTTATAATTATATTTATATGAATACTTCAATTTCAATTTCGATTTTAATTTAATTTTATATTTATATTTATTTGCAACTAATATTGTATTTGTTAGACAGGAACAATTCAACCTGGATCCAAAGCTATGCGATTCCGTCTTGGAGCAGTTGAGGGAGCAACACAAAGCGTGGAAGAAAAATATGCGTACCCGGTACTTTGGGAAGAAAAATATCCGACACTTTACTTTTTGTTAATTACGTTATAATTTTTTAATTTACTTATTTTACTAATCATGTGCTTTTTGTCATTTCAGGCAAAGCTTAAGGAAGTGCATGAGTCGCAGTCTGATGCCAACAAGGCATCTTTGTCCACAGACGCACTCAACCAAGTGCTTGGCTCTGATCGCAAGGGGAGGACAAGGGGGTGAGCTCGGGGGTGGCCAAATCTAAGATCATCGGATTGGAGACGAGCGACACCGGATTGGATCGAACGGCGGATTCACATGACGCGAAGCTGTCCCGTTTGGAGACGACGGTCCAGGATATGTTCTCATTCGTGAAGCGTTCGTTGGACGAAAACCGTAAGGGTAAAGGGAAGGAGAAGGCGGTGCGACAGGAGGAGGTGCGGGAGTATGAGGAAGAGGATGTGGACCTCGCTGCTTCATCACTGACACGTGCGGACTTTGACGATCCACTTCCATATTTGGCTGCCTTCAATAGACCGATGTCAACACTTGGTTGGCCGAGCGTATTTATAATGGACATATTTGATGGCCAGCGGATAGGGCGGGGGTTGAGGGACCCGAATATCGTCCAGGGTGCACTAGTTCATGGACATGAGCTTCAAGACATCGAGTCTAGGGTGCTCGTCACGCATGTGATGCCCGGGAAGGAGAACTCCCAAGTGTGGTTACGCGAACAATGTGGCACGACGTATATTAGTGGATGTGTGTAATTCGTATATCGTGTGGCCTACTCACCTCCTCAATTTTAACCATACCCCAGACATTGATTTAAGTTTGAATTGAATTGTTTTAAATTATTTCATTTGAATTATATTTGGATTATATGGTGATGCATATTCTCTCTATTTTGAATGTATATTTGCATTATCTCTATTTTATCTGGATACATAATGTTTAAATAGGTACAACGTTGCTATAACAGGTACATATATACTGCTGGGCCGTGCCAGTGGCCATACTGCCCAGCATATATTTTTTCAATTCTGCCCAGAATTGTCACAGTCATTGACCGTGACAAGTCCTTGACAAAAGAAGTTGTCATGGACTTGTCACGGTCAATGACCGTGATAATTTTTTATTAAATGCCACGGCTTTGTCACGGTTCTTAATCGTGACAAAGCTTGTCACGGTCAAAACCCGTAACATGACCATGACAAGTCTAACGAACTTGTCACGGTCAATGACCGTGACAAAAAAATTTATCACCCCCAGAATTGTCACGGTCATTGACCTTGACAAGTCCAACTTGTCAAGGTCAATAACCGTGATAATTCAAAAGATTTGGTGTAGTGGTTTTTGTGAAGATATCTTCATTTTTCCTTTTAGAGTCGTGTAGATCTTTCTGTTGACTTTTGGAATATCAAACGACATTAGCAGGTCGTTCTAACAACATGCGTGTCTCGTTCGAACGAGATGTGTAGAGTCGTTTTATTGACATGCCGACATCGTTCTAACGGCTTGCAGACTTAATATTTTTTATTTAAGACAATGTTTTCTCAGAATTTCAAGGTGTGCAGAACCAAAATTACAGAACAAAACAATTACATTTTTTTGCACTTGTCTACAAAGGTTTTTCAAGTTAAAAACATCCTTTGTGTTTCAAGATCCGATCTTTCATACAAATATTTTATATACATCTTGGTTTAGCACCATCTGGGGTTTATTCATACATATTGAACATTGTTTCGTCGAGTTTTGGGGTGAAGTTGCGATCGGCTCCGTGTTCCTTATCATAGACGGTTGCCAAAGTTGCATCGATGGATACTGAGACATACATGAAATTGTGTGTTGTGGACCTTGTGTGGTGGAATCCTGCATTGCACTGTAGACGAGCAGTTGAAGCATCGAAGAGCGTCAAGGCTTGTGGGGTATTGAGTCATTGAGTAAGTCTATTGTCTGTACTTTGTAATACCGTATTATAATGATTGTTTGGTTTGGGACGCCCGAGGTGTTTTCCCTTAGTGGTTTACTCGTACATCGACGTTATGTGTTTTGTGGACTTGATTTATTTTACTCACCTAATCACAGTAGATGCATGTTTAGGATTAACAAGATAAAATTGGGTTAAGTAAAATTGGTTCACAAAATTGATGCATATTAAAATTGGAAAAAGTTTGTTTTTGGAGAAATTATTTTCACCGAAAAGCAAACATAAAAAATGAACCAATATATATATATAACGTATCAGAGCTAGAAACATTTTTTATCGTTTAGATCCTTATTTTTGCGCTTTTTGATTATTGTGTTTGTTTATCTCGCTTGGTGTGTTTTTCTCTCGACGGATTATCAGAGTTTTGACGAATTAAATCTTTTGAATTTGAATTTTGCAAAACGAATTGAAATTCTCGAAGAAGAAAACTCTCGTTCTAAATGTATGATTGAATATTTGCAAACAATTCAAACTCAAATAGATATTTAGTGAGAAGTTTGTTGCTTTGTATGATGAATTTATTTCCTTTAAATTGGCCAAGGAAGAGAGTGATAATATAGTCCTTATTTTAGAAAAAGAGTTAGAGGACTTTAAAATTTCTAGGTTTTGTGCCAAAGAGAATAGTGTTTTTACTGATGAATATAAGGCACGTGAGATGATTCTTAGGGACAAGTTTACTCATATAGAGGGGGAGCGAGATAACCTTCTAGGGATAATTGAAAATGTAAAGGAATCCCCCAAAATTGAGGAGTCTAATTCTTTTCTTGAGTTCAAAATTTTGAAGTTGAAAAATAATTTAAAAGACTCGAGTAATTTGAATAGTGATGATAGTGGCTTTTCTTGTTCTAGTCGTTCGAATGTTAAAGCCAAAACCATATTTTATTTTAGAGTGTCAACCACATCCTAGGGTGTTAGAAGAGGTCAACCTAAAGTTTTTGTTCCTTGTCGAGTTTACAAATGTTCGCATTATGATAGTAAAGGTCACCTTAGGCGTTTTTGCTATGATCTTAGAAAAGACCATAGGAAGTTCAAGTCTACTGTCCCGTCGACTACCAAAACCTTCTTGTTAGGTATACACTTGTTTTGGTTCGAAAATATGTTTTGGAGATGTTAAATGTTAGGTTGGTTGATTCTCTCATGCTAGCACATTATGCTTCACATGCTATTTCTTATGGATGATTGCTTGCATGACCATGTTTGTCAAACGACAGTCTTTGCTTCATGATATATATCTTGCTAGTGATATGACATGTGTATCTCTTTGTACTATATTTTTTCCTTTTCGAGTTTTATTTGAAAAAATACAAAAAGATTTTTAGTTTCATATATTTTTGAGAAAATACAAAATAGATTTTATTTTTTGAGTCAAAAATATTTTTTTTGAAAAACTCAAAAAGATTTTCGGGTTATTTTTTCTATCATGAGTTTACATGTTAGATATGGCATATTGGTGTGCTTAAACCACCATTATTTCATTATCCATGTGGCTAGAACATTTGATCATAATTATATATGCTTAGAAGGATCTTAACCATTAACTAATGGGGTTGTTTCGAAGTTGATTTGCATTTGGATTCGACTTTGTATATATGTTATCGTACACACATGCACGAGATTTTATAAATGTTTTACTTCTCATGCATATTTGAGTTTGGTGAGACATTCACCTCTCAGTTTTGTCATGTATGTATAATAAGACTTAAGATGAGGTGTGCATGTAAGAACCATTGTTGTGTGGATAGATATTGCTTATATTGAAAAATGATGAGTGTTCACGAAAAACGGCTGCTAGAGTATAATAAACTCTTCATAAAAGCTACCGTTTAAAAGAGACGGAGAAAACAATTAAGGCAATAAAAAGAAATATATGCCAAAAATGGGGCCAATAGGATTTCCTTAAGGAGAGAAAAATAAAAACCTCAAAAGAGCTAGAAAAAGAAAACATGAATATATGATGGTGTTTGGGTGGAAAAATATCAATGGGTTTGCACCATGAATCCTAATGTTAAAAAATCGTGTCATGACGCTATTGTTTGTAGAATCGTCAAAATTCCAGATTTGTGTTCATGTTGTTAGTTTAGTTCATGTAACTTAATATATTAATTATCACATACAGCTAAAACTTAGTTTCATGACATTTAACTATCAATTAGTTCTTCTTGATCATTTCGATGTGTTCAAATTGTGATTCATTTGTTATAGTTCACGCCCATTCATTTCGTATCCATGTTTGAGCACATTGATACTATGTTAGCATGAAGCTCATTTTTCTATTTCGGTCTGTTTTTTTACTGCTTCATATTTTCAGTTGCAATTTTCAAGAAATTTTTTCACTGGACAAATCCAACACATTTTGAGGAAAACAAAGTTTTTGAAGTCTTTCAAATGAATTCTGAATGTCGTTCAAACGACATACCCCATGTCGTTAGAAGAGTCGATTGCGCGACAGTAGAAACGAGATAAAAAAACTGTCAGGTATGGTCGCGAGATAGGTCGTTTTTTGGTCGTTTCTTAATTTGTAACACCTTATTGTTTTGGGTTGTTTCTTGGAGAGATCGAATGAGACTTTTCTTGTTCAAAGGACACTGCATTGTTATCCAAATGATCTGAGTTGACTTCTTGACTCTTTCTTTTTATTTTTGTACCTGCTTCATATATGTGATGATATTACACTGTTTTGGTACATCTGGGTTGGTTTGGACAGTTTGTTTGCAGTTGATAATGTTTATTCATGATTAATTCATACACTGCATTGATTCGTTTAGTCAAATCATTTCTGATATTAATGATTCATTTTTGTGACTATTTGTTAGCTACGATTTGATATCTTCGATTATTATTAGTTGGCTATCCATGTTTATCTAGATATTATTCATATGAATATTCTCATTCTAGATATTTGGTTGTTTGTTTATCTTTTTCTCAGGTTGTTTATTTGAGACAAAACGGGGGAGAGATGTCATGTGATGTAGGGGAAGTTTTTGTTTGATGAGCACATTTGTTTTTACATGGTTATATATTGATATCATGTTTTGAGCGTGTCGTTTACATGTTGGTATCAATGACTTGAGCAATATTAAAAATGTGCATACAAATTTGTATCATTTGTTTTGCTCACATGTTTAACAAATGGTTTGTTTTACATATTGGTATTTCATAAGATTTTATATCATTTGTACCTCCATACTTCACACGGTATTTGTTGTTTCGTGTGTGTAGTGATAATTTAGAGATTGAAAATTTGGCAACTACATCATATGAAGATAAGTTTAAGCTACCCGTCCGACATTTTTTAAAAAATCGTGTCCTCTATTTTTTGGGGTGTTTATGGGATGGGATTTAGGTCATTCAGCTTGACGGTCTGACTTAGGCATTTCACTTTTTGGGTTTTGTCACGGAATAGCCAAAGAGGGGATATTTGTAAGGACAAATTTTCATATAATGTCAATTTGTATGTATTGGAATTATTCCGGACAAAATCCAATTTGAGTCATGATTCCCACATAGTTTATAACGTGTTGTTTTGAAGACATAACAGCCATGCTTCAAAGATAGCTCATGTCGTGTTTATTAATGCATGTTTCACGTATGTTTTGATGAGAAAATATTGTTTATAGGACTCAAAAATATTTCAAGGATGTTATTTTATTCAAAAATGATTTTAAAATAATTTTAACTTCGTTTTCTGAAGACAACTACATTTTTTCTGGTATAAATACATTTTAGAGTCGTGTAGATATTTTCTTGACTTTTGGAAGATAGAAACGACATCACTGTCGTTCAAATGACATTAGAAGGTTATGCATGTCTCCTTCGAACGAGATGTGTAGAGTAGTTTTAACGATAGACCAATATCATTCTAACGAGTTGCCGTCTTAAGATTTTTTATTTAAGACAATCTTTTCTCTGCAGAACCAAAATTACAGAACAGAACATAACAGTAATGTTTTTCTGCACTTGTTTACAAAAGTTTTTCAAGTTAAAAACATCATATATGTTTCAAGCTCCAATCTTTAATACACATATGCTATAGAGATCTTGGTTTAGCACTATCTGGAGTTTGTTCATACATATTGAACATTGTGTTGTCGAGTTTTGGGATGAAGAAGCAGTGAACTCCTTGTTTCTAATCGTAGACAGTTGCCAAAGCTGCACTGTTAGATATCAAGACATACGTGGACTCGTGTCTTATAGACCTTGCGTAGGTGGACTCTTGCGTTGCACTATGGAAGAGAGGTTGAAGCATAAAATAACGTCAAGGCTTGTGGGTATGGAGTCATTAAGTAAGTCTACTATTTGTACTTTGTAATACCGTATCATAGTGATTGTCTTGCTTGGGTCGTCCAAGATTTTTTCCTTAGTGGTTTCCTAGTACATCGGCATTATGTGTTTTGTGGACTTGATTTATTTTACTTGTTTAATCACACTAGATGGATGTTTAGGATTAACAAGATAATATTGAATTAAGTAAAATTGGTTCACAAAATTGGTACATATTAAAATTGAAAAAAGTTTGTTGTTGAAAAAAAAAATCACCTAAAAGCACACATAAAAAAAGGGACCTACAATATATATATATATATATATGAGAGAGAGAAGGGGTGGGGGGGGGGGGGGGAGAATGTTGCATTACATGGTTCATGGGAAATGACCTAGTCAAAATCAAACCATATAATAATATTACTTTTGTACTTGCCCTTACAGACTTAAAAAAGTTGAAATATAGACATGTCTTGAATATGTTTAATTCAAATTGAATTGACTTCCATATTCCAAAGACATCAAGTGGTTTACTGAGCTTCCATCTAAAATTTCAGTCGATGCTGCTCTAGAATTTACTGATTCAATCATCAATCTAGGCAACCAAATCGAGTCTCTTACATTCTTCAATGTTTGTGAATGCAAAAGTTTCTTCCCCACACATGAAATATCTACCTGCCATTATTTATGTAATGAAAGAAAGTTACAAACATCATTAACCAATTGACATATAAAAAGATTTAGTTAATTTTATGTTTAATTTTAATATATAAATGTAATATTCCTTATTGCTTAATTTATTCACACAAATTCATCTTATGAATTTTTTTTAAATGATCCATAATTCAGGAACGGTGTGAAATTTTTTTATTTTCTCAAAAGTGGTCCTTTGAAAAATAATTGTAGAAAAATGTGCAAACTTTATAAAAATTGATCACTTTGAAAAATCTTTTCAAAGTATATTAAATATTAATATATTATAGGAGGATTGTTTTGATATTCTTCTAATTTTATTATGTTCAAGAGTCCGAAGAGTTGACCATATATACTTACTCATGTAAGTGCACAAAATGAATCCAATTACGTGACTTAGATACGTAATATAACTATATGTACATTATCCCAATAGAGTGTGATGCACTTACTTACGAAAATTTACTAAAAGTGATTTACATGTATTGTACGATGTATGATCAACATCATGATATAATACACATAAAACACTTTTGGTATATTTGATGTATTTAATGGGTCAGATGTAGCACTATTCTTATAGATTTTATAAACAACTATAGCTTAATTTATGGATGAAGCAAGCATGTTGACAAGGGGTGATCATTATTTAAATGGGAGTTCTCTAACTCAAGGTTCTAAAAGGCGTGAGGCGTGATCGAAGCGTAGAGGTCGACCTCAAGTTTTAGGAGCCTAGGCGCGCCTAGGTGAAGCCTATGCGTAAAAAGGCATTTTTCCTTTTTTTATTATTTTAATTATTTCAAGGCTAGTAATATAATAAAATAGTGCATACCTTGAATTTTAAAAATATATCCATATGTTTGGTAGCCATCTTTCTCATATTCATGCTCCATAACCAATATTTGTCAACTAATTCTTCATTTTTAAAACAAAAGTGTGCCTTAAGCCTTTTACCAAGAATAATGCGTAGGCGATGCGTTTCTCTCAAGCCTCAAGCCTAGGCGGGCCTTGGCGGAGCCTAGGTGAGCTTTTAGTATAGAGCTCTTACTACTGATCATTTTTTACAAAAATCTATAATAATTGTATCAAATTCTAGAGACGAATAATAAAGGATCGGGTTAATATCAAATACTAATTACTCTAAATATGTCATGGATGAGTATATTTCAATGATATCACTCGAGACGTTTTACAGACCAATATAATACGAAAATTATACTATACATTATTTATATGCATTTGAAAATGCAATATATCTGCCAATTCAAATATTAATAATATCATTATTTTGTTCCATGGTTCAATATACATACACCACGCATATCTAAGAATTTATTGAAGAATTAGCTTAAACTCAGCAGAATTATTTTATATTAATTTAAACTATAACATAATACACACAAATAATGCTCATTTAGGTCGTTATTGAACATTTCAAAAGTGAGTCAGAAAGAGTAAATAGTTTGCTACTTTCATTGATGTGCAAATATTTTATAATATTTTTATTCTTATGAGAAAGATATAAAATTATCTTTATTGTACATTTCACTCAAAAAAAATTTGTGTGATACTCTATGACATGATTTTGTAACACTTCTGTGACTATTTGTAGTAGTTAGTGAAGTGAAATGGTATCAAAGATGAGTGCTAGCAAGTTTTCCTATAAAATGGTTAAACAAAAAATATATAAAAAAATGTATTAAATTAATATTAGTTTATATGTAGTTTGTTAATTTTCACAAATTAATATAAACTTGAGAGTAAGTTATATTAAGAAAATACACATAAACTTTTATAGTTATTATTTAGTTAAAATATTAGTGATATGACTCATCGTGTTCTATCTCAATTAATAAGTTTTATAAGAATTAATAAATTATAATCTATAAGATTGTGATTAATAACATTATCGATTTCACGCTTTTTACAAGAGAGCACTTTATTTATAGAGAAACACTTGAGCGACCCACATATTGTACCCATTGAAGCGACCCACTTATGTGGATGCCACATCAGCCAAAAACACACTGAAGTGCACTATATTTATTACTCTCCTCTTTTTTATGTCACATTTTACTTTCCACTTTTATTAAATAAAAAATAAATAACTCATAAAATATAATTTCTTTTAAAATATAATTCATATATTTGCACTCCTCTCAACACAATCTATCAAATGAGACCAACAACTATAGATAATTTCAAATTTTTTAAAAAATTATTTCACACCCAATATTTTATTTTTCAATGTTAAAAATTAAATAACTCATAAAATTAGTTTTGTTGAACAAAAATTTATATATACGGACTCCCCTCGATACGATCTATCAAACGAGAACAAAAAAATTTAGGTAATTTTAAAATTTTATTTTTACACCCAACACTTTATTTTTCAACGTTAAAAATCACGTCTATCACAAAATAAAAATCCGTTCAGAACGAAATTTATATATTTTGACTCCCCTAATTTCTATTTATGAAACGAGACCAAACACCTATAGGTAATTTCAATTTTTTAACGATTTTTTTTACACAGCGTTTTATTTTTCCACGTTAAAATTATGCTTATCAAAAAAATAAGTTCATTTAACCCGAAATTTATATATTTTGGACTCCACTTAATGTCCAAAATATGTAAATTTCTTATTAAACTGACTTACATTTTGGACATCAAGTGGAGTCCAAAATATATAAACTGTTGAAAAATAAACTGTTGCATGTAAAAATAAAAACAAAATTTGAAAATTACATACAGTTGTATGATTTCATTTGATAGATCGCCTCAAGGGGAATCCATATATATATAACGTTGAAAAATAAAATACTGGGTGTGAAAATGACATTTTAAAAAAATTGAATTATCTAAAGTCGTGTTAAACGAACTAATATTTTGTGAGATGTATAATTTTAACGTGGAAAATAAAACGATGTGTGAAAATAAAATTGTAAAAGAAATTAAAATTACTTATAGTTGTTTGGTATCGTTTGATAAATAGCATTTAGAGGAGCCAAAATATATAAATTTCGTGATGAACGGATTTTTATTTTGTGAGAGATGTGATTTTTAACGCTGAAAAATAAACCGCTAGGTGTAAAAATAAAATTTTAGACATAACTTATAGTTTTTGGTCTTGTTTGATAGATCGCCTCAAGGGGAGTCCATATATATATAATTCGTATTCAATGGAACTAATTTTATGAGTTATTTAATTTTTAACGTTGAAAAATAAAATATTGGGTGTAAAAATAATATTTTAGAAAATTTAAAATTATATAAAGTTTTTCGTCTCATTTGATAGATTGTATTGGGAGGAGTGCAAATATATAAATTATATTTTAAATGAAATTATATTTTGTGAGTTATTTATTTTTTGTTTAAGAAGAGTGGAAAGCAAAATGTGACATAAAAAGAAAGAAAAGATTAACAAAAAAGAGTAATGCACTTGGGTGTGTGTTTTTGACTGATATGGCATCAACCACATGAGTGGGGCACTTGAATGGGTACAATACGTGGGTCGCTCTACTCTCTTATATATATGCTATTTTACAATCCACCTGATGCGCGGATGTTTTTTATATATATTTTATTATAATGAATGCTTGTTTAGTCTATTGTCCTTAAGATTTGTTCAATGATTCGAACATATTATTGTAACTTTCGGTTTTGATCCCTAATGGTATGTTGATATTGTGATTTTATAAGTTTCAATATTACTTTAGCACCATTGTTTTATACTTGCTCTAATATTGTTTTTATAAGTAACTGATTCTTATAAAATAAATAATCCAATGGGGGAATCCCGTATACAGGTAGTATACACAACAAAAGAAATAGGTCGTCCTAACTTCACCCCCTCTTAACTGAGGAAAAGGAAACGAGTAACTCTTCTGTAACTCTTCCATAAAATCTATGAATAAAATAAGGGACGGTCAGTTACCTTTCTTATGCCAGATTATAAGCGTACTCAAAAGGGTATGACGAAGTCTAGATGAAGCGAGTTCTTCCCTATCGAAAAACCTTTTATTCCTCTCCTTCCACACCGTTCAAAGAATGAAATGAGGGACCATCCCTCAAACATTCCTCTCATCCTTCCATAAGGATCCTTCATGTCATCATCATCTCGCTCACCTTTTGAGGTATGACACACTAAACACGACATAAAGACAAGAAAATTCTCTATCACACCCTTATCACTCGACAATGCAGAAGTAAATGAGTACTCAACTCCTCCACCTCCTTACATAACAAACATCTACTGGACATCCTTAGCCCCCTCTTTTATATCCTTTCTAACAACAATATAGCCTGCCTAGTGGGGGTCAGGGTCCAAACAAAGAAAATGACCTTAGGAAGTTCCTTAGACTTCCATACTTCCTTCCACGGGAAATAAGCATTCCCATGTCCCCTCAACATTGTGTAAAAGTTCTTAACCGTGAAGAGTACATCCTTTTTGTTCACCCACTTCAAAACTTCCTCTCCTCCTATCGGCATCAACACCACATCCAATCAATGAAATAATGACTCTACCTCCTCTAATTACTAATCCCGTAAACCCTTATAAACCCCAAATTCAACACCATACGATCTCATACCCTCACCCTTAGATCCTCCACTAAACCTTCCTTATCCTTACAAAAACGGAACGTCCCTAGGAAAATATTCTCCAAAGTGCCATCCTTCCCTTATTTGTCCTTCCAGAATTTTATTATATTCCCACTCCTTAGAAAGAAGAAAGTGACTCGAGAGAATTCTTCCTATCCGTGAGCTATGTACCTCCATATTACCACACCATGGGCTAAGCATCCCACTCTAGGACCCCACACGTATGTGAAAACCCACCTCGATCCACCACTACTTTTCTCCACAATGGGATATCTTCACTATTAAATCTTTATATCCATTTACCTAACAATGACTTATTAAAGTATTATAAGCTCCTCACTGCAGTACCCCCTCCTTCAACGACTTACAAACATATTCCCAACTCAGTGAGAAGTATATTAATTTATCCTCATTTCCTCTCCACTGGAAGTCCCTCGTCATCTTACACAGAAACTTATGCACAAAGCCGGACAAAGGTAAAACTAACATGAAGTAAATACGAAGACTCGATAAAACGCTTTTGATCAAAGTCATCCTCCTTTGTTTTGAAAGAAAGCTATTCTTTTAGACTTCAAATATCCTTTTGACTTTCTTGAGAACCGGATTTTATATCGATGTAGACTTAGATTTCGCCCCAAGAGGGAGGCCAAGATAAAGGAAGCATACCAACACTACAGTCTAGTAAATCTGTCAATGAACCCACGTTCTCTTCTCCCCTGACTGGCATCATCTCACTCTTTCAGGCTTTAATTTAATACCCGACACCTATTCTAAACACAAAAGCATAATCTTCAGTGAACTCATTTGATCCTCGATCGTCTCACAAAGGATAATAGTGTCATCTGTAAATAAGAGATGAGAAATCCTAGCAGCTTGGGTGTTTTGAACCCCCAGCCTAAATCCACTAATTTTCCTCGCCTCAACCATAAATCTATCATTCGCGCGAGCGATTCAATCACCAATATAAAGAGGAATGGGGAGAGAAAATAAAACTTTTCATCCACTTGCACCATCGCTCCACATATCCCATCATCTTCAATAGATACAAGACAAATCCCCAATTCAGGTGATCATATGCTTACTCAATGTCAAGCTTAAAGATAATACATGGCTCATCATTTCACAACATGGAATCCATACACTCATTTGCTACTAGCACCACATCAAGAATTTTTATTTCCCCCAAAAAAGTGTCTCGGCTTCTGAAATAAGAGGGTCAATTGCAGCCTTCTAAGTCTGACCGACAACACCTTCTATAGCAAATTATACATGGTCCCTACTAAATTAACAGGCCTAACGTCTCTCATGTTAACCAATCCTCATTTTCGGGGGACCCACGTCGAGAGAGTGATGTTAAAACTTCTTACGAATTAGCCCTTATTGTCAAACTTATTAAAAATAGCGATCACATCCTCTCTAACCAATGTCCAACATAGTTATATGAAATTTATAGTGAAATCATATGGGCCTAGCGTCTTATCTCCACTCATTGTCCTTAAAACTTTCATAACCTGCTCCTCTATGAACAATCTCTCCAACTTATCTACCTCAACCTTGGAAATGCTACTCATTGGCAACCCATCTAGCGTGGGTCTCCAATGTTCCTTATTAGTGAGTAGCCTCTCGTAGTACTGATTGATCGCCCTTCTCACCTCACCCTCGAGGAGAACTCTTCCTCCACCACTACAGTTTTCCCCATATGGTTAAAGCGACGGTGAGAGTTTGGTTCCTTATGAAAAAATTTAGTGTTCTTATCTCCTTTATTCAACCATGACGTCCTCGATTTTTGCTTCCAACCGATCTCCTCCCGATCCAACCTCTCAACCTCCTCTTTTCTCTACTCGCTCAATGCCTTCTCTTCCCCGGAAAGACCTACCATCCCTTCATTTATATCAAAGGCATAAACTTCCTCTATATATATCTCTATAAGATCGCCCACATTCCCAAGCACATCTTTATCCCAAAGTTTGGTATCTCTTTTGAGAAGCGACAATTTTTTTGCTAATGAAAAACTAGAAATACTACCCACTTCATACCCTTACCACCATTCCTTCACCCTAATAACAAAATAAACCTTCTTTAGCCACATAATTTCAAATCTAAATGGATTCCTCCCTTCCATCCACCCCACACACTCTAACATTATAAGAATATGATTAGAGGTCCCTCAGGTAAACAAGACTGCACAACCTCCAGAAAATGCTCCTCCCACTCATGAGAAAGTAAAGACTGATTTGACTAGGACAGGGAAGAAAAGCCCCTACTATTGGTCTAAGAAAAGGCCCTATCCATAGGTATATCTAGTAATTCTAACTCATTAATGAAATACAAATAATCCCTTGTACAAGTATTTTCTCTCTCCCTACCACCCCACATACTTCGCACCCTAGCTAAGCGTCCCATAACTCTCATCTAATCGTATTCTCCACTGGACCATATACTCCCGAGAAACTCCAAGTTAAAACATCATCCACGTGACAAAACAATGAGATAATGACCAAGTACCCATACATATTTCTAAATTTTCCATCACTCTAGAATCCCATATAATAATCACACCTCCTAACGACTCCACAACGTCTAGACTGCACTACTCTATCGACCAACCTCCCTATATTGACATAGCCATCACCCTATCCACACTCCCCAATTTCGACAATTGGGCCGCCACCTACAAATAGCCCCACCAACTACACATCTCTTTGCAAGATCATTTAAACCCCTCACATTGCATGAAATTAAGTGTAACTTCATTTGATACCTTTATTCCCCCTCCCCTCCCCCCCCCCCCCCCCCCCCTTCCATCTCCACCCTAGATTTGCCAGTTCGTTTTTCTTCTAAATTTTTAAGCAACAACAATGCTTCCTTCTCATTTCCATCATACTTAACTCCTAGGAATTAAGTGAATCCTCCTATCATATCCGCTAACCGTCTTTCCATCTCATCCCCATACTCCCATCATATCTAATATTTTATAAGATGCAATGTTATTTTGGTGTTTGCAATGCTATTAAAGCTCCTAAAAATTATCAAATGAGGGAATTAAAAACACTTGTATTAGATGAGATAGATTCCTTTCACATTTTATACGGAATTTTTAGATCTCTTAAAATTATTAAATAGTGGCATTAATAAATTGACACTTTCAAGCTCTTTTTATAAGAAAGCATGTTGGGGATCTTAACAATTATTATATGATGACATCATTATATTGTGCCAGGGGTTTAAATGAAAGCAAAGAAAAAATGTGAATTTGCCTAAGACAAAGAAAGGGTATTAAAATGAATTTGCGTCACCAATATATGCAGAGCTAAGAAATTGGTATGGTTGTCTATAGTGACGTGGGTGTGTGTTGGTATTGCCAATATGTGCAGAGCTAACGAAATTGGGTCGGTTGACTATAGTGATGGGAATGGGTAATGGATTGATAGCTTTATGCGGGCCTGAATATGTGCAGGATTTATAGATAGGTCGGCTGGCTATAGTGGCGTCGCTTCGATAATAAATTGATTAAACACATTAAATTAAGTTAGTAGCCTTGATAAAATGAAATGTTATAACTTAAATAACTGAACCTGAATAGTGGGGTGGCTTAGTATGCGGGTAATTAGTATCTTATTGCTTTATTCGCATTTAATTACATCGTTTAATTTAAAATACTCTAGTGTGATATTTATCATGTATGATGCTTATGTCTGGGTTTACAGACCCTAATTGGGAGGAATAGCTAGTCGTCATGCAGGGGCTCTGACCCATTACATTGACTAATATTTCAGGTATAGTTGCTAGAGTAGCTACATAGGATGGATTGAAGATCTTTGGATTGCAGTTGGAGATTTATTTTTATCGCTTTAGTAGTTTAATTTACTTTCATTCCATCGTTTATTTATGAGACAATCATTTATGGATTTTGGTGGGTCATTCAGTTCCACGATTGTTTATGAATTTCAGTCGGAGTCTTTGTTGGATTGTTTATCGAGAGCTTTAATCTATCGTTTTGAATTGGATTTTATTTTGAAGTTCGCACGGTGATGGATTTTATTTACATGAACGTTTGTATTCATTGGATTTAGTCAAATTATATCTTGTGGAATAAAAGTTTTTAATGTCTCATATTTCTGTCAAATGTTGAAAATAATATTTAATTTAGTGATGTCTGGCATAATTTGGCAGTGGCTGACACCAGAGTGCTCGGAATGTTACAAATGGTATTAGAGCATGGTCTTATATTTCGTTGGTTATGAGTCCGTTTTAGCTTTCGCATTACTCTGTTGATGATTTGTACTCTTTAGTTATTCCGAGTCTGATTGTTGTTTGATCCTGTCTTTTCAAATGGCGAACACTAAAAGATCTGGATATAGGAAAGACGACTTAGTTTCTAGTTCTACGTTTGGGCCATTGAGTTAGCGGCTATCGTTCGTGAGGCCACTGCTATCGATATTGATATAGGGAGTAAGAGGTGGGAAAACCTAGAGGTGTAACAGTAGGGTACACCCGCCACAGTTTGGGACAGGGTGAGGCCCAGTTTCCATAAGGACAATCCTCCCACTTTCACAGGGGGTTCTGACCCAGTGGTTGCTCACCAATGGACGTGTGATATGGGGAGGCACTTAAGGATTGTAGATTGTACAGATGTGCAGAATAAGATGTTGGCAACATTCAAATTGACTAGGAATGCGTTGCAGTGGTGGGAGAGTGTCACCACATCTGAGGATAGGGATCGTCTGAATTATGGAGATTTTTTGGTGAAATAAAATGACAAATATTTTCCTTATTTGATTAGGAGTGCGAAGAAGAACGAGTTTCTGGATTTAGAACAGGGTTTCAAGTCAATTGCTGAGTATGAACAAGGAGTTCACAAATCTATCGATGTATGTATCGAATGAGGTGAATACTGAGGCAAAGAAGATGGAGTGTTTCGTTAAGGCTTTGAAATGGTCAATTAAGCATATGGTTTTAGAGAATCTGGCGCACACTACTTACATTCAGGTGGTGGACATCGTATTGTTGTTATGGAAGGAGAATGTAAATTATCAAAAGAAATAGGGTAAAAGATATGAGTCGACCGGTCAGAATGGGACCAAGGCAAGTGTGGAGAATAAGGGTCGTAATGAACAACCGTGGAAGGGGAAGAAAACACGTCAAGAGCAGCAAGCCTTTCAACAAGCCAATGGCGTCCAACAGGGTCCTCAGGGATAGGGGCAGGGATAGTAGAGTGAACGAGAGCCAGGAAGGCATTTGGGAGATTTTAGGGGTGTGTGTTTAGTTTGTGAAGAGGTGGGGCATCGAGCTTCTAGGTGTCTAAAAGCCTAGGGTCAGCAGAGCCAAGGGCTTCTAGCAACACTAACACCAAGTGCACAGGGAGTGCTAACAACACCAGTAATGGGTACGCAAGGACCGATTATGCCCCGGGTGTATGCCTTTCACGTTCAGGAACCTTAGGCAGAGGAGGCCCAGCAGGAGACAAGGCATGGTTAGTGGGATAACATGGTACGCATTATTTTCTTAGATATAACTATGTGTATGCTGAATACATTGTATTTTTTTGTCATGGGATTGGTGCATGTAGGATTGGATGTATGAACGCCCAATCGTAGCATTCTATGGGTAGGCATATGTAAGCCTCCCATAATTTTATCCTCTCATCTACAAAACCTAAACCCTATTAAACATAATTTTCAACCCAAAATTTTAATACCTAAATCAAGTAATCTCAAGGACCACCAAGAACATGTTTTTATTATTTCCGTGAGAGGAACACAACCATGTAATCAGATTTTCAAGATGACTTATTTACAGGCATGAATGATTCTATTGCCCCCCTTAAGTGTTGTGCATTTTAGATATTACTAAACTAAAATAAATGATATTTTCTTAAAATAAAGTAGGAGGACTAATTAGAAAAAAGTGAAAATAATTTCGGGACAATTTTTAGCCAAATTTAAAAATATATTTAAGATTTGAATCAATAGAATGCTCTGAACATAGATTTGAAATATAATAGAACCGTGGGACGTTTTGCCTATTAAAATTAAAAAAATGAATTTGTAATAATGTTTCGACTCGAAAAATCACGATTCTTATGTGAATATTGTAGATTGGATTTATTATTGCGTAATAGGTTTATATGCATATAAAAAAAATGAAATCTTGTGCTAACCGGTAAAATATCACTCGTATAGAATTTATGAACTTTGACAACTTGTGTGACGATTGGTAAGACTTTTTTAATTATAAAATTAAAATGGCGTAATTTTGATAATATTGAAATTGGAGAATTAATTGGAATAATTGTATCTATAAATTGAAAATGTGATTTACTTGAATGTTACTTGTATTAATATTTCGACACCGCAAGGATGTTGAAATTTTGATCTAATTGTGATTTTTTACCCTTATTTTTAGGTTAACACTCTCTAGGTATGGGACTAGTGAGTGCAAGATCATACGGTTGGGTATTTTTTGGGTGAGGCTAGATAGTACATCATCACGTGTTTTTTGTCAGTCTATGTGCGAGACTAGGTGATGATTTGTGGTATGTATTCTTCCTAAGTGATACGCTAGGGAATACTTGTGGTCTTGGTGATCTCTAGGTATGGGACAAGGGATGATTTAGGCTGGATATCCGAAAAAAGGATGGGGCTAATAGACAGAAATGATAAATTGGAAATAAATTGATAACGAGGTGGTGATTTGTGGTATGTATTCTTCCTAAGATACTTGTGGTCTTGGTGATCGCTAGGTATGGGACTAAGGATGATTTAGGCTGGATATCCGAAAAACGGATGGGGCTAATAGACATAAATGATAAATTGACAATAAATTGATAACAAATGCCTAAGACAAAGACCCCTATTAAAATGGATTTGCATCGCCAATATATATAGAACTAATGAAATTGAGTTGTCTAGCTATAGTGACGTGAGTGTGTGTTGGCGTCGCCAATATGTGTAGGGCTAACGATTATTGGGCTGGTTAGCTATATCGACGTGTCGTGTGTGGAACATCGCCTAGATGTGTTGGGCTAACGAAATTGGGTCGGCTGGCTATAGTGATGGGAATGAGTGTAATGGATTAATAACTTTAAGTGCGCCCAAATATGTACAGGATTGTTAAAATTATTATTCTTTTGGGGCGGAGGTTACTTTTAAATAAACTTTCTTATATTCATAATTATTTTACGACCTTTTTTAGTTTTTTTAATAAATTTTGTTATGTTTTAATTTATATTTTTCTGTTTCATAATTCATTAAATTATTTTTCCTAAACTCAAAATAATTTTTAGCGTTATTCGAAAGTTTCAGTTTCAAGCATTGAATAAATTTTCTTGAATTCTAAATAAATTTTGTAGCTTTTTAGCATTTTAAGTTGTTTTTATGTTATTTTCCGCATTGCCTCATTTAGTTGTGTTTCTTGAAAACTTATCTCACATCATCCACCAATAAGTTGCCATATCGGAGTTTTATTAAATTGGAATAATGGTGTTAAACCCATGGGTTCAATTGTATAATTTAATTTATCTCCGGGTTTATCTGGTCAACTTAAAATATTGAAGTAAAAATTACAAATAATCATCAATTTTCAAAATTTGTGGTGTTTTTTATTAAATTATGTAATTATTGGCATGTTTAATCCTCGTTGTTGGGCTAGATCGATCCACATGCTTGGTATGAATTAATTCAAAAAGGGAATTAAATGATGTAAACCTAGGTCTTTTTAGCTCTTCCAAATTTATGGATGGACCATCTCAAGAACATAACACTATTTTGCATGATAGTTTCAGCACAATAACAAAGCATGATCTACTTTTGGTCATTCGTTCTTACTTAGGGGCACTGAAAGTCAATCCCTGACATTTCAAATGTTACGTGAGAATTAGTGTGCGTTCTCCGAAACTCTTTTCCAAAACACCACTTTGGTTCTCTAACAGGATTATGGTTGCAAAATATAGTATTGCGGTATTATTTATTATTTAACATGAACAAAAATTTATTTTTTGGTTATATAGAGACTCCTCACATATTATGTCACAAAATTAAATTTTTATATGACACGAACACGACTCGTTTATAATACGATGTTATACATCTAACGGCAGTAAATTACTAAATATCATGATTAACACGGATAATAATTTTAAGATAAACATAAGAAGACTTTATGTGAAAAAAATCCGACGTGATTACAAAAATCACATAGATGTAATATCGCTAAGCGTGAAGATGGTAGGGAGACCTCCTAAGATCCGTTGCGTATTTCTAAAGCACCTTACTAAGTTGGTTCAAAGAGAGACATTATGCATCTCTTCCGAGCTTTCTGAAATTTATGGAGGAGCTACAGAGTGACTTGTAGATTTAGTTTGTATTCTGGTTGAGGCTCTCTTATTTTTGTTATATATGTCCTTTCTTAGATGTAATTATAGTCCCTGTATACGGGTTAAGTTCCCTAAGCGAATTATGGTCAATGCAACATTTGATTATAAAAAAAATATACAACGAATACAATCAAAAACCTAAAGGAAAATCAAGGACCCACTATAGATAGGTTGATTGACTTTAATTAGGGTTTATAGCCCTGATCTATATCATATGGAGAAAGTTAGAGCATTTCTAATTCAAAGGAAAATTATGAAATATGAGCAAATGAGAAGGTGTTGTTTATAGACATGCCGTCTTTTGATAATGTTAGCACTATCTAAAGATATATTTGGACCTTTTGCTATTATAAGATAAACAAATTTCATAAAATTTTGTAACCCGCATTCATAGAAGGGAAAAAAATCAATATGATTTTTGGCCAAAAATTATAACAAGAATTGTGATATAATCTAAAGATAATTGTCACTATCAATTGTCAGGGTGAGCCTCTTGTACCAGTTTTTTTAAAACACCATCTCCAAAGTCATTGACATATTTGTAAAATATTATTTGTCATTTTCTTTTTTATTTTTGGCTCTCTAGAGCCGTCAGTATATTTGAAAAAGTATTTTGGGCTAGCAAAATAGTTGCAAACTGCTGCAATCAATTTTTCGATCCCGAAATTGACAAAATGAGGTTCCCGTTGCACTTCACTTACCGCGGATTCCTTCTTTTTCTATCTTTCCATGTTTTTTGGTAGTTCTTATTTTCAAAAAAATTCCCACACTTCGAGCGTCATTACACTTGTCAAGGGAGAAATATTTTGCTTATTGTCTTTGATCATTTGAACTTTTGGGGGGAAATGTAAATGAGCATTTGAGTGTGCAAAAATGCACAAATGCATTGGAGATAGTCTTATTCTCGTAAATAGTGGAAGTTTTTCAATTTTGAACTTTTTTCTTATTCTAGTCGACTTATATATTTTCCCACACTAAGTTTCTTAACTCCTTAATGTATACCTTGTATGTTACAGTATAGATAAACCTAACACGTGTACATTACAAAATTCATGTATACGTTATAAAATGACATGTTTAAAATTAAAGGTTATTTGAATTTTAGTCCCCACTAGTTATGCCCCTTTTGCGTTTAGCTCTCAATTAAAAACTATTGTTTGATCCCCAATTTCGACGTCTCTGTCAATCAACCATTAGTGGAGGCTATTTTGATCGTGGAGGCCAAACATTCAATAGTTTTTATTGAGGACCGAAACTAAAATAGGTATAACTAGTCAAATTATTTCACACCTTTGACTACTCCAACTTCGGCGCTAAATTTACTTGGCCACAAAGTACTCCAATATGGGCACCAAATTTACTTGGCTAGACAGTACACCTATGAGTGTAAATTCTACTAATATTTTTCTAAAGCCCCAAAAAGCAAGAGTTCTCTCTCTCTCTCTCTCATCTTGATTTATCCCTCCCTTCTCTCTCTCAACTTGATTTTCTTCTTATTTTTCTCTCTCTCTCTCTCTCTCTCTCTCTACCTGATTTTTCTTTCTTTTCTCTTTCTAACTTAATTTCCCTCTTATTTTTCCAATGTATCACTATAACTCTCTGTATTTTTCGGCTTACACTTGCAAGTATTACTAGCACACTGAAAATACGCACTCTGTATTTTTTGAATCAGACTTACAACACCACTCTCAAAATACCTACTCTGTATTTTCTCTGTTGAACACTCCAAGTACCCCAACTTGGGCATCAAGTAATCCATTCATGTTCATACTTTTAATAGACTTCTCTTACTCAAGGGAGTAACGACATATAGAATTTAGAAAATCATTAAAAAATAATATCACTAATATTAGGGGGTAAACAGAAAGTTAGGATATAAAAGTATAAAACAATCGATTTAGTAATAAGAAGGAAAACAATTGTTCCTAGTATTTTGATTTTGGTCCCTAATTAAAATCTATCATATGTTTGACCCCCAATTAAAGATTATTATATGTTTAACCTCCGGGATTAATATAGGCTCTATTAACGATTGACTAAGATCGTCAAAATTAAGGATCAAACATACAATAATTTTTAAACATATAATGATACAATAATTTTTAATTGAAAACTAAATGCAAAATGAATATAACTAGCAGAAGTCAAATTCAAATAACCTTAAATTAGTCGTAAACGTTATTGAAAAAAATAAGGTATACATTACACATGGGAATTGCACCCAAAAGTCTTTTTCTTCATTTTTAACTTACTAGATGTGCCCACGTGCTTTGCACGTGTGGGCAAATCCAAATATTCAATTGGATTAGCTGCATTAATGAATAAGAAGCTGTGAATTTAAAAATTATTCATATAAAGCATAAAAACTATAACAAATTATGTACAAGTAATGAAGTAAATGAAATCAATGTTTAAAACAATGAAGCGATAATCACATAATAAGATATGATATCTCATGAAATAGTAAAAATCAATGTCAATGAATCCGAGTTATTTAAAATGTAAAATGCAAATGAAGAGATAAATTGTTTATGGAAGAACTAAGATAATAACAAAGTGTAATGATAAAATATTAAAATATAATCGTCAAACAAATATGTTGCTTTTGACATTTGTTAGAATTCGATGTGTCTTATTCATCTTCAATTTTATGAGCGACAAAATGTGCAGGCTTTCGATTAGAATCTCTAAGCTATTTTCCTTTAATGTAGAATCTGCTAATTTTGCCAATGCACGTATATAACTTTCAAATATAGTCCGAGTGCACAATCCCCTGTGGAATACATTAGCATAAAAAAACAAGTATATGAAATTAGTATAGAACGTTTGAAATGTATGCATGAATTTTAAGTTTTAATAAGAATGATATTACCTTTTCTTTAGAAACGATGAAAATTTGAATGTTGCAGGCAATGAAAAACTATGTTTCCTTGAACAGTGTGACTGTTGCTCTTTCGTTGTCATCTTGAACTATTAATTGAAGAAAGTACCTTGTGTTTGGTTGAACAATGAGTTAATATCCAATAATGGTAATATAGTGTGCCCAAATTATGAACAACAAAAATTGAGCTTATAGATATTTGTTAAAAACGTAAGACAAACTTACCTGAAAAGTTGGAACAGTGAGGTTGTAAACATATGTCAAGGTCTAATCCTAAGATTAAAAAATATATTTTTTAGGATTTCATATTTTTTTTTAAAACGGTAAATTTTAAAAACATATTATTTTATAAAAAGACACTTAATTTTAAATAAAAATTGTAATTTTTTTAATAAAAAAACTCTTGTGTATAAAAGTTGTATTACTAAAAAACTTAATTTTTAAAACAAACTGTATTGTTAAAATTTGTATTCATAAAAAATACAATTTAAAAACGCATTTATAAAAATACTGTTTTTTATAAATAAATAAAATACTATTTTTTTTATAAAAACAAAAAAAAAATTATTGTTTTTTATATAAAAAAGTAACGTTTTTTAAAAATACAATTTATATAAAAAATACAATTTTTTTTCTATATATTTTTGTTTTTTTCTTTACATATTTTTAAGAATACAATTTTTTCTTATAAGAAATGAAGTTTTTAATTAAAAAATAAGGTTTTTATAAACAATATAATTTTCATAAAAAAATTATACCATTAAAGAGGAAATCATCTCTTTTTATGTATAAGAGATAGAGATAGAGGTGTATTTTCAGAGATGCAGAGATCATGAAACCCCAGGAAATAATTAATATGAAATCTAAAGAGCTTCATCCGTGTTTTTTTTACAATTATACTCTGTCGAGTTAATAATAATGATTAAATGTCATAATTTTAAGTAAGAACATAGTCAGATGAACCAGATTCTCTCCATACGTGTCTTTTTACTGTCAAAATAAAAAAAATACAATGGTCGGTAATACTGACAAAGGGAGTATACACACAAAGAAATAAATAAAGATAATGCAGATGAACCGGAGTCTTGATTAAAAATCGAATAACGTCTTCACCCGTGTAAATTTCGTACCAAATATGTTACAAGTGGATTCCTGTTCAGGTATTATTTAAAAAGTATCAAGATCAAAATCCTTATTTTAACAGTCTCAAGATCAAAATTCAACATACTAAATTACAGTCTCAAGTTTTAAAAACTCAATAAATTGTTAAAACATCCATTTTCAAACAGTTTTTGTTCTTAAAACTGTTAAAACCTATGCACATGAATTAAACCTATATACATTACTACACCAATTAGATAATGTAAACTCATAAAAAAAAAGATAAATTAATGTGTTCAAATTTGGGGGCTTTAAACAGGTTATTATGTAACATGAAACATATTAATCTCTAAAATAAAATAAACAAAGTGATAAACAGATCTACACAAAATGATCACAAATTTAAATGTAAATTTGAACCTCATATTTGAGTTATCTTCTACAATGGCATATATGTTTGGAACGGTTTAGTGTTGCTAAGATTATTTCTAGTCCACCTGTTTTTTTTGTGATTAGTTAGAGGATGGTTTAGTGAGAGAGATGAGATATTTTGAGAAGTGGGTTTCACTTGGAAAGTCTTTATAGCAAAAATTGGGCTTTTTCGTGTATTGGGTTGGAAGTTGTGCATAGGAGATCGTGGTCAGTGTACAAATTAAAGTGCAGTGTATGTGGGTGGGATTAAAATACAATGTATAATATATTCTTGAATGAAAGAAAAAGATAGAAGAGTATTGATGGGTTTTTAAATTGTATGAGAATAAAATAGTCTTTATATCATTAAAGAGAAACTCTCCTCTTTTAAAGTAGTAGAGATAAAGAAATAATTGTGTGATTATTTTAATGTGTTATTCGTAAATGTCATATTATAATGTTATTTTATGTCATGTGTTATTCGTAAGTGTCATACTATCAACGTTTATATATCTTATATTTATTAGTTATATATAAATATAATTAACTGTGATAATGCTATACACTATTTATATTTTTTTGTTGATGCAAAGTTTGAAAAGACAGAAAATCTTACGATGCTTTTTGATTTTAGTGAGTCTTGCCCCATTTGCATTACCGTCGTGTGAAATTAATGCAATAAAATATATGAAAAGTTACAGTCAGATCAAATCGATAATTGATGGATCCATACATGCATGTCAAGTAATAATTAAACCAAATGAGCTTTCAATCTAATCTAATGGTTGCCCATATCTGACAATTGCATTTGTACAGTGCCCTACACACACTTATATATAATCATTAGCCTGAAAAATATGAACCCTACAAACTTTCCATGCAAGTTCTTACATTATTAACAGTAATCATATATTTGATTTGATTTAATTTAATTCACGTGAGAGTTAAAAATAAAAAGAAAGACATGGCATGGGTAATTAAATTAAGAGTTTTTGCATTTAGGTCTAATAATTTTGTTATTAATCTTTTTAGAGCATTCGTAGTGGGAATGCTAAAATTCAAGACAAATGGTAACTTTGCAAATTTGGATCAGTGTAGTGGTGGGTTAAAATTTACAAATTCTGTAGAAGAATTTGCAGCGATTCTCTAAATTTACGGAACGAGTATTGAATTTGTAAAGGTTCCTACGAACTTAATTTGTTCGTAAGAATTTCTACGAACAAATGAAGTTCGTAACAAATATAAATAATGAATTCCTACGAACAACATTAATTCGTAATATTTTCTACGAACAAAAATTGTTCGTAAGAAGTTCTTACGAACAAATATTGTTCGTAAGAAGTTCAACTTTTATTTCCTACGATGAAGAGATGTTCGTAGGAACATTAGTTACCAATTATACTATTCCACCATTGTGAAAGCTTAGTTCAAATGATTACTAAACTAACTTTTCAGTTGTTAAAATTACCTTTCGTGAGCATCTCTGAAAAATTAGAATAAATTAGAATAAATCCACACTTGGAAAATAAAAGATATTTAGTAAGAAAATATAATTAAATACGACTAGTATGCTTACACTTGGATGCATTAGTTCAAAAGTTGTGAATTTTGATTTTATGTGGGGCCATTTGAGAGAATGGAATGAAAATTTGCCATGCCAAACAAGAAAATGTTGAGATTTGAAATCTTATAATTTTTATTTCTTGAAATTTTCTAAAGACTTACATTAAAGTACCATCAATTTGATTTTTAAAGTCATGTTTTGACTCGAGACGACATGGCAAGATACGAATACTGAATACTAAAGATGAACTAGTATATTATGTCATCGCAATTTTAGCCGCCACGAGCTCAGCATTGAATACACATTAGAATTTAACTATCGTTGTTTATAATTTGTTCCTTGATAATGGAAAATCTACATATACTCCCTAAAAGTTATCAAATTAAACGTAATCTTGTGAATAAATACAGTTAACATTAAAAAAAAAATCATAAAATACAAAATCATAACTCGCATTTTTGTCCCCAGGAGTGTAAATGTGCTACTCTCACACGGAATAAGTAAAAAAATCTTTATAATTCATATCGACTTACGCATAACAAAACACTAATAACAACCACCGAAAAAACTTCACTCTTCGTATGTGATAGGCAAACATTAGCAAAATATTATTCCAATGGAGTAAAATCCGAGATCTGCATATAATTATTTCTAATGCACTTTGTGGTATAAAGTTTTTATTATTTCCGCATTAAAATTTATTTTATTTTATTTTATGAATTTTGTAAAACAGATTACACTTGTTTTTTAAAACAAAAGCATCTTAAGGAAATCAAAGAACAACAAAAAAATAACACATAAATAGGTGTGAACACGGTCCAATCTGGTCCGATTTTTGCCTAGTTATATTGATTAATGTTTTTACATATATAAAAATGTTTATTCATATCTTAAAATGTTCGAAATTAAATTCATAAGTTATATAGATTAATTCAAAAACTATAACCGATCTTTTTATATAGTCGACCGCGAACCGGACAGATTTAATTGTTTTTTAATTTTTGTGGATCAATTTTTGCACCGTTTTCAATGTAACCTTAATTTTCGATTCGATCCGGATCGATGCAATTTTTGTCCAACCCTAAATAATTCAAAAAAATTGAAAAAAAATTATGCTCGGAATTACAAACAATTATTAAATGAAAGAGTAATAAATTACTAACCTCAGTTTCGTTGGAGAGACCAAGTTTTGTAACTAGGTACGTCTTAACCATGAAAACTGTCACGTTGTCGTCCCTTATGGTATAGACAACAAAGAGAAAAATAAACCAAAACCCAAAAAGCAAAGCATACGTCAGTTTTTAGATCATTTCACTGAAAGCCATCATTAACAAGTAGAAACATCAAAATGTGACATTTGAAGTGATCATCATTTAGCTCTAACGTGCACCATTAACTTACTTCACTCTAATATACGCCTTTTGTATTTGTGGGAGCTGCAGCTCTCCATCGCTGTCCATCACATAACCAAATTAAATTGATCCCCGGTTCACAAAATAATTGATAAATAGTAGATGTGTGTGTATGCTAGGGTTGAGCCTCGGATGATGTGGAGTGATTTAGATGAAAATGATAAATATAAATGAAGGGAGACTAAAAAAGATATTTAAGTAAAGGGAGATTTTTTTTTAGCAAAGAAATAATTTATTTATAAGCAATTATGAGAAAAAGCTTTTCACAAGGGTCTTACAAACACTAATGAAAAACAAAATAAATTATGAAAATTTACGAAGTTTTGAACAAGAAGCTGGAGACTTTAAATTATATTTGAGCGCTAATTTCTCCTTTTCGATTAAGATCGGAATTATATTTACAAACAAAAAGGGAGATAGATAAGTAATATAATTAAAATTTAAGAAAGATATAAATGAAAGTAGATTGATGATATCAATAAATGTGAACGCTTTTGACACGTAACAGAATGCGAGAGTTATAATATATTATATATCGATATACACTTAATTGCTTAAAGGTTATTCTCACATAAAATAGAAAAAAATTAGATTATTTAACACGAGATGTTCACGAGTTTTTCAAAGGAAAAATTAGCACTTGTACTTAGTCACCTCATATCAATTTTTTCACATGAATAACAAAAACAAAAATATTGAATGACACTATCAACATCGCAGCTAATATGACGTGACATAAGCACTTCATGATTAAATACTTCAAGTAAATCCTAAACGTTATTCAATAATGACCCAAGTATTTATTGAATAAATTTTCGTTAATTATTCTATGAGTTGTTAATATCACAAGTAAAACATAAGTTATAAAGAAATATATAGCGTGATTTTTAATTTGAACCTTATTAGTTTCATTCCTAGTCATTTTCAACGCAACTTTTCACAACGTAAATAGTTTTTAGTAAATATAACAAAATTAGAGGCCAAATGTTCATGTTCCAAAAACTTTTGACACCTAAATTCAAATACAATTACAAATTTAAGGCTAAATCATAATATGTCATTGTACAAAAATCTCCGATTTGGTTTGATGTACAAAATTTACATTTCTCTTTACTAATCTTAAAAATGCTTAAAACTTAAGCGGCAAATTGCAACTACTCAATTGCATGGTTTTGACACATTTTTGTGATACGCTAACACATCGTATTCACATTTATTAGTATTTATGTTCACAAAATCATTTATACATCAATCAATACGAGCTTGACATCCCACCTTATGTTTCAAAATGTATCACTCATGTTGTGTTTGAGAATTAAGGGGCAATAGGTCGTATCGTGTCGATTACGTGTCGAATCTAATCGAATTCGTATCAAAATTACCACTATCCAAACTTGATCCATTAAACTTTTCATGTGTACCGACTCATGTCTTATATGGGTTCGTTCCGTGTTTGGATCAATTTTGGACTTAATGCGTAATGTCGTGTATTTATATTAAATCGGTAAACCCAAACTCTTTTCGTTAAATTGTCTTATTTAACGACTCCACCCGTCAAACACCGTATTCATTAAAGTTTCACTCAAACTCATTAAAAAATCACGTGGATCGTATCGTGTGACAATTTGTCACCCCTAAATATTCGTCAAAGTAAACATATATTATGAAAATGGAGAAAATGCAGTTACCTATTTAACAAGGGTCTGAGCCGAAACCACAAGCCAGGCTCGAATTTGACAGGATAATTATGGGTGTCTTTACATACCCCAAAACTTCCACTTGAATCTCCATGCAATGGCCATGGTGATAATGACGGTGATCCAAACAACACATATGATGACGGTGATGTCAAACCTAATGCCATTCCAGGATCATCATGATAGTAAACATGATCATGATCATCATTTCTCACACTCATATTATCAAACCCTAACCCTAATCTTAGTTTTGTCTCTAACCCTTTTCGAGTTTGGGATTGTTGTAACGAGAAACAAGAAGAAGGGTTTGAACCATTTTGCACTTTTGATTTTTTGAAATTTGGTCTAAACTTTAACCCTAAACCTAGCTCAAGCCTATCAGCTTCTTCAACTTTTTGTCTTGGGGGTTTTGAAGACGAGGCCATGAAGGGATGGTAGATACTTTTTCTTTTATATATAATAAGAATCAAAACCCTAATTTGTTTGCTTTTAAAAATAAGAATAAATTGGGAAAAAATAAATCAAAAATGCTATTGTTATCGAATTTTTGATCGAAATTTGATGAACACACTGACGTGAAGGGATTTTATTGGTTGGTTTTTGAAATCCACGCCAGTGAGATCTAGAAACCAACTAATAAATGCTCGCCACGTCAATTTATTCACCAAAATTCAGTGAAAAATTCGATAACGGTAGAACTACTCAAAATAAAAATCTTACGTTTTCTCACACTCAAAGTGTCGCTCTTTACCGAGGCATTCTCTCTCTCTCTCTATATATATATAACAGGGTGTGCGACAGTGCCAGGATCAAGTATGAACAGATTATCAGTCCTCGGAAATCATTTGGCTTTTAAAATGTATGAAATATTGTAATAAGGATTCTGAAAATAGGTTAATAGATATTTTGTTTATAATTTTAATTTTTATTTTTGAATAAAGTTATTAATGTGGATTCATATTCATTAAATATTAATTAATCACAACATTTCATGTAAGTCGATAATTTAAAAATAAGGATTAAAAATGAAAACAAAATGTATGTTATCATATATCTATAATCAATATTATTTTAAGTCCTACAAGTATATAATCTATTTTTTTATAATAAAAAATTTTCTTTTAATTAATTTTTTTGTGTGGTACATAAATATTTCACGAATTCGATAATAAAAATTTAATTTAAAATTAAATTATATATTATTTTTTAAAAATTGGTCAAATAATTTGGAACAGTTTTTTTTCCATAATCCTTTTAATATTTTAAAAATATTGATTAGCCGAGTGATTTTTAAGCTTATCCTTATTTGACTGTATGGTTGTTTCTGAACAGTTGTAAAACTAAGGATTACGTTGTTAGTTCGTTTCTAAGATGCACGCAACATAGTAAAAATATTGTACTTCTAGCTATGTGTGTGTGTGTGTGTGTGTGTGAGAGAGAGAGAGAGAGAGAGAGGATTACGTTGAATGATTTTCATGTTTGTACTCTTGGAGTTGGAAAATGTCTTGTACGAGTATTGATTGCATTGATACTTTTGAAAAACCATCTTCTTATCTTTTGCTCGCTAACTTTCATCTTCAAAAGCAAAAATGGAACTAAGGGGTGTCAAGTTTAGACAAGCGTACGATAATACGTCACGACACGATATGAAATTGATCCGAAATTAATATGTTTTATTGTGTTCGAGTCATGTTTGTGTTCATGTTTTTTAACACGAAGTTGTGTTGTGTCGTGTCGCGTTCGTGTCAAAATTATGAGCGGTGTTAGTCATATAATCGTGTCTTATCGTGTCAATCAAGTTTTTATTCGAATTTTTGTGTTTATTTATGTTTAATTTATTGTAAAATTTAAGAAGTCGTGTTATTCGTGTCGTGTCGTGTTTTGTCGTGTTCTCTTTTGGTGGTATTCGTGTCAACTAAAAAAAATACGAATTCGTGTCGTGTCGTGTCCGAAAATTCCTTGTCGCGTCCAAAAACATGAATTGTCACCCCTAAATAAGCCTTAGTGTGTGTACGAGAGAGAATGGGGTAAAGAGATAGAGTGTGAGTAATTAGTTGTGGAATTTGAAATCTCTTCATTACATTTTCTTTTGGGGTTCGTTCGCCAATCTAATTCCAAGCCATGAAAATAAAATTGTAAGGTCAATTTTAATTCCACGGAATTAAAACTGGCATTCCAATTTCAATTCCAAGCATTGGAATTGAATTGCCAAATGGGCACTTAGAGTAATAATACTCGTAGTATTACTTTGTATCGGGTTAGTATTAAATACGTTTTAAATGGCTTGTATCCTAATGGGACTCACACCATAGTACATGCTATATAAACGTATTTGGTACTAACCCGATATTAAGTATCGGTGTGTGTAACATTATTCTTTCTTGATCTAGTACATTTTCAAGGCACAAAATAATACGAGTGATCAAAAAATGACTGGACCAACAAACTGGATGGAACTTTGTCGAGTCAATATAACTTTCTGAAGGATTAATGTGCGTAAATATGTTTTAGGAATGAAAATTCTTAACATGGACTTTTTTGGGTCAAAGATGCACCAAATTACATTGACTTTTTTTTAATGCTCCAAGTCTTTTTTCATTATAGACTACATATATTTAGACAAATATACCCTCACGTATACCCATATTAAATCCACTTACTCTCTCTATATAAAAATAAACACATAATCTCATACTCTCTCTCTCTCTAACAGCCCCACTGTCACCTCTACCCCCACCCCCACCCCCACCCCACCCCACCGCACCGGAGACTCACCGAAAACAGCCCATCAAAAAATCTCTCCGGAGGCCACCGAAATTCTCGCCGGAGTGTTTCTCTCTCTCTCTCTCTTCGTCTATTTCTTTATTTTTTTTGTCCGCGCCAGTGGAACCATCACCTGAGCTGGAGAAGAAGAGGTTTCGTCGGAAAAAAATGAGGTTTTACAGAAACAGATAAATTTATCTGTTTCAATTTTTTCGTCAAAAAATATCGAATAGGGGTGTTGTTTGATAGATCTCAACGAGTAGATTCCAAATATAGAAATTTTATGAATTTTGGATTTGTATATTTGAAGTAATGGGCTTTTAAAGATTTGGTGGTTTTTTTTTTAAAACGACGTTAAGAGTTGTAAAGAGTTATGAGGGTGATTTTGAGGGTGTATTTGTCATTTTAATATGCTAGGTTGGCAAAATAGGACCTTTGACACCATTGACTTAGTCAAATGATCTCTTGCATCATTGACCAAGTGAATGGGACTTCAAAATAATTACCTCAAATATTAAAGCTTCACGTGAGTATTTGTTCCTTATTAAATGTAAGTCGGAACTATGTCCCTACTATTTTTATATTCTTAATGTGTGCCCTTAAGACACATGTTATTATGACCCTTCTAAAATCAATTCGAAATCATTACAAATATATACCATGTAGGTCGTCACCAATGAAAGGTTTCTTAGACCTATGAAAATCAAAGTTGCTATTAAACAGTTAATCAAATATACAAAAATATTAGTCAAATTTTAAAATTTTAGGTGGTGGCACTATACCTAAATTCCAATATGCTAAGGGGCAAAGGTTTAATTTTTAAAAACTTGGGTGGGGGAACTTGCCCTACTCGGCCTCCATATAGCTTCACCAAAGTATGTGTTATCCCTCCAAAGTACCTAAATTCTTTTTTTTTTTGGGGGGGGGGGGGGGGGGGGGGGGGGGGGCAAGAATTTTTTTATTTATTTATAAACAAATAGGAAAAACAGGTAATTTTGGATTTATCCGCGAATTTTGTAAATACATCCGCTAGAAGATATTAATAAGTTAATCCACAAATATGGGTTATTTCCGTGCCTAAAAATACATATCCCATTTTGATGGATTAGCTTAATAATACTTTTGAGTGAATGCACTTAGAAAATTTGTGGATGGATCTAAAATCACCCAGAGAAAAAGCCTCTCCCAGGGCTCTTACAAGCGATAAAGAAAACAAATTAAGAAAATTTGCGAATTCTTAAACGAGAAGAAGTCTTTAAATTATAATTTAGACCCGATTTCTCCTCGTAAGTTAAGGTTGGGAAAGAATCCACTTGAGAATTTTGTATTCCTATGAAATTTGATGAATCTTCCAATTTTCCTAAAGCCTCAAATGAATTACTGACTTGAATATGATTTTGATTTTTACCACATTTTCCCCAACCGATTCTTCTGTGATAGCACGAACTTGGGAATCATTCTTTCAAATCTCCGCATATAAACTAAGTCCATTACTTTATTTTATATCTTCTTTCGATACTGAGTTGACTATTTGAGCTGATAAAACCTCATTTAAACTTGGAATATCTTCAAATGGAGACATATCATCATAAGAGTCGATTGAAAAAATGTCATTCTCCACTAAATAAATAGGGGCTTTGTATATTTAGGACATATTGTAATATATATTCTGGAAAGAGGACAACAAACATTTTGTTTTCATTTTAGTTCCTATTTTTTAATAAAGTCGTTGGCGCGGACCCATCAACCAATCACAGCATGTCATGTCAGTCAATAATTTAAGAATAGGAATTAAAAATGGAAATAAAATGTTTACTGTCCTATATTCATAACCAATATTATTTTAAGTTCTAAAAATGTATAATATAAAATAAATATTCTGATTTATATTCACTAGCTTAGGCGTTTATTCATATGTATTCTTGTCCTTTTGAAATTTTCATTTTATAAGAAGACTCAATCCCCTCTTTCTCAATTGAGTATTCCAGAAGATTAGTGATGATGCTTAGATTTAGCACCACCAGATAAGTGATGATGAGCTCAAACTGTAAATACCATGGCAGCCATAGATGTATAAGTGTGTGAGTGTGAAGAAGGAGATGAGTATAAGAGGATTAAGATAATGACGTATAGTGGTTCAGCCAATATGGCCTACATCCACTGTGAGTGTGTGATCCACTAAGTATGGGCACTAATGGCCTTGAATACCATGCACATAAACTCACTTTCTCTCTCTACTGTGTGTACAAGCAGAGTTTCAGCTAGGGTTACAATTATCGATCCCCCCTTTATAGGGTTGTAGGTGACAAGTATATATAGGTCTTGGGGGTGTAGTGTACCCCCCAAGTATTCATGGTGCATGTGAATGATGATCTAGCCAATCCCCTGTTGACACCTGTAGATGCCAAATGATGACATAATATTCCCTCACGTGAGGGTGTGATTTTGTTATAACGGTCTCCCATGTGCCATGTGAGCCTCACGCGCACTGTTCCACGCGTATCCCAAACCACGCGCTGTGATGATGTCACCCTCGGCCTTTGATATGAGGCCGAGGGCAAAATTCCTTCCGGTAATGAGTCTGGCCTAATTTGGGCCTCGTACTGTCGTACCCTCGGGGGCTCGTCCGGAGCCTAATGAAGGGTCGGCCCCCTGAGGGGTCGTCCGGAGCCTGATGAAGGGTCGGTCCCTCGAGGGGTCGTCTTGAGCCTGATGAAGGGTCGGCCCCTTGAGGGGTCGTTCGGAGCCTGATGAAGGGTCGGCCCCTGAGGGGTCGTCTGGGCCTGATGAGGCACAGGGCGCCCTCGGCATGGCCGAGGGTATATACGGGTATATCAATCACCCCCCAGCCCTTAGCCATAGATGATGATGAGATGGCTGAGGGATAATGTTGCTTTTGAGACTAAGTGTATGGTCTGTTTGATGAGTGACACCTATCAAGCTGATGTGACAGCTGTCAAATTTTTATCCAATGTCGTTCCAGTTTTCAAGGCGCGGCGGCTGCATGCTGCTTGGGGCTTGGTGCCCTAATAATGTCCTCCTCGTGGGCTGTGCTTTGGCTTGGGTAATGGGCCCACTCATTACTAAGGTATATAAGCAATTTTTGAAGCCATTCATTCTCTTCTTCTTCTTCGCGCCAAGCTCTCTCTTTCTAGCTTCCAGCCTTCTTGCCATTTTTGCAGTTTTTGAACCTTCAAGCTTAGCAGCTTCGCCATTCCTCCTCAGGTAACACCTCGAACCTAGTGCCCTAATTATCTTCATTTCTATTTGCTTTCCTATTTTAATCTCATATGGATAGATTTTTTTAGGCTGTTCCATAGCTTTTCCGGTGTAACCTCCGGTAAGCTGTTCTTGAATTGTTCTTGATAGAGAACCCTTCAATTCTTAGGTTTTGATCGAAAAGTCCACCCTGGTCAATTGTGAGATTTTTTTGTAGTTAGGTTATCCAAATTCTTCCAAGTGTAGGGTCTCCCCCTTAATGCTTATGAGGCTTTACAGCTTAGCTGAGGAATTCCCTTCCCTAAGAGAGAAGTTATTTGTTGAGATCAGACGAATAGAGGAAGAGGAGGAGAGAAGACGAGGGGATGACTCTAATTGGGTACGACCCATATTTCCCATTCCTCTTGCCACAATAAAACCATTTGAGCCATCTGAGTCTTGTGGGTTGTCCTATCGTCCAGCCGAGAGTTATTCAAGTGAGATGGATGAGAGAGCATTGTCGCCCACTGGCGCTGGACCTTCTGGGAGAGGAGAGGCGTCTGACCTAAGCCCAGGCCGACAAACCGAGGGTATGGTTACTTCTGAGGCCATCCCTGTGACTACTCAGATGATGACCAGGTTGACACCTCCCATGCCTACTCGGAGAGGGGACAGAGGACGAGGGTGAGGACTCAGATGATGACCAGGTTGACACCTCCCATGCCTCGTCCTATATCTCCTCAGTTAGGGATCGTGGCCTCTTGCTGTGGAGGCATGCCTATGGAGTGTCCCCAAACATAACTATGAGGGTTACCTCTGAGTCTGAGAGGGTCTTCGAGGGTGAAGAGGGAGAGGTTGCAGTATACGAACAAATGTTCAAGGTTGGTGTCAGATTCCCTCTGCATCCTGCTATCGTAGATATCCTGTCAGCCCTCGGTGTTGCCCCCTCTCAGCTTACTCCCAACTCCTGGAGGACGATCCTTGGCTATATCTCCTTGTAGAAGAATGCTTTCACTGATGAGCCATCGACCGACGTATTTTTGGCCTGTTACAATATCACCTCCTCATCCAAACATCCTGGGTACTACCACCTGGGGGCGAGGAGGTCTGACAAAAAACTTCTCCACGTGGCACAGACCTCCAACTACGATTGGAAGAAGAGATTTTTCTTCGTTTCTGGGGAGTGGGAATTTTTCGCCGAGTCTCAACATTTGGACGATAGTCCGAGGGTTCCCAGAAGATGGTCAAACCCCTCGATGAAGGCCAGGTATGATCCCGAACTTAGTCTGGGTGAGAAAGACATAGTTTAGTATCTGAGGGAACGAGGGAGAGGGGGTGAGATTGCAAAATTTGAAGATTTGATAACCCCCAAGTTCCTCAAAGAACTTGGTCTGAGGGTCGGCCCGTTGACAGAGCTATGTGAGTTACATTATTTTTTGCTCATTCTTTACTTTTTTCAAGTGTTTCATCTTTGCCTCTGCATTTTTCTAACGTATCGTCCTCCTTTCAGGTCGTCCCTCTGGTATATCTGATCAACTCTGGGAAATGACTGCCCCAAGTTTGCTATCTGGCTTAGGCAAGAAGAAGGGCAAGGAGCCTCAGCAGGCTCCAAGGAAGATAAAGGCCGTGGAGCCGACACTTGTTGAACCGACAACCGACGGTCACAAAAGAAAAGAGCCTGAAGTCCCTGCTGACCCTCGGCCGGATTCTAGGACGAGGGCGAGGGTGGAGTCATCTGAGGGGACTGGTTCCTCTTCTAGCATGGGGGCCTTCTGGTCCCAAAACTTGACATCACTGAAGGTCGAGCCATCTTCCCTGATCACGAACCTGAGGGCAGCCAAGGCGTCCATGTTTTCTGCCCCCTCGGCTGCTGATTACGAATTTCTGTCAAAGATGCCTCCGGCCAAGGTGTATGACTATGGTCTGCACGCACTGGCTCAGGTACTTATTTTTACTTCATCTAGTTGAATTTTTCACTAACTGTTTCCTCAGCCTCTTAACAAGTGTCTTTTTCTGTGCAGTCTGTCTGTGCCTTTACCTCGGCCACTAAGTGGATGGCTGAGAATGAACAGAAGTTTCTTGAATCCAAGAGGGCCATTCATCATGAGGCCGACCTGCAGATAGAGCTCGAGACTGCAAGGGCTGAACTGGGGAGTGCCAGGACTGAGCATTCCAGGGTCTTAGATGAGCTGACGAGACAGCACGATGCCGATCAGTAGGCCAAGGACCTGCTTATAAAGGAGAAGGATGAAGCTTTGCTCAACTTCGAGGTTCAGCACAAGGCCGATCTAGAGGCGGCTGTCAAGAAAGCCGAGGCCGATGCTGTGGAGGCCTACAAACTCTCGGACGAGTTTCAAGGCTTCGGCCTTGAATACTTGGAGAGGGGAATTAGGACGGCCTGTCGATGGGTCGTCTTAAAGTTCGCTGATGCAGTGTCGTCCGTCCGCCCCGCTCTAGAGGCAGTTCAACTGGACAATCCACTGATTGCTGAAGCCCTAGCCCAAGTGGAATCTCAGCACGTTGAAGGCACGGGCAAGTCTGAGGGTCGGCCTGTCATGGTCATAGAAGAATCTCCCATTGATGTTGAGGCCTTAACCTCTGATATTGCTCAATAAGGTGACTGTCTGTAGCCTATACCCTCTTAGTGTAATCAATATTTTTGTACTCTATTTTTGTAAAACGAACATCATTTTATAATATAATGTCTCTTGTTGTCTTCCATACTCGTCTCTTATGTGATTTGTATTGTGGATTTTTTGTACTAACAATATTACTAACCCCTCCCTCGTCTTTCTTGAGGTCAATGGTGGGGTCGTCCCCTCCCTTGACCCTCATTATAGGCCGAGGGTTATAATAACAAAATTAATGGTTTTTTAACAAAGTATTCCCTCGTCTTTCTTGAGGGCAATGATGGGGTCGTCCCCTCCATTGACCCTCATTATAGCCGAGGGTTCCAATAAACAAACTAATGGTTTTTAATCAAATACTCCCTCGTCTTTCTTCGGACAATGGTGGGGTCGTCCCCTCCATTGACCCTCATTATAGCCGAGGGTTCCAATGACCAAACTAATGATTTTTAATTAAGTATTCCCTCGTCTTTCTTGAGGGCAATGGTGGGGTCGTCCCCTCCATTGACCCTCATTATAGCCGAGGGTTACAATAACCAAACTAATGGTTTTTAATCAAGTACTCCCTCATCTTTCTTGAGGACAATGGTGGGGTCGTCCCCTCCATTGAGCCTCATTATAGCCGAGGGTTCCAATAACCAAACTAATGGTTTTTAATTAAGTATTCCCTCGTCTTTCTTGAGGGAAATGGTGGGGTCGTCCCCTCCATTGACCCTCATTATAGCCGAGGGTTCCAATAACCAAACTAATGGTTTTTAATTAGGTATTCCCTCGTCTTTCTTGAGGGCAATGGTGGGGTTGTCCCCTCCATTGACCCTCATTATAGTCGAGGGTTCCAATAACCAAACTAATGGTTTTTAATTAAGTATTCCCTCATCTTTCTTGAGGGCAATGGTGGGATCGTCCCCTCCATTGACCCTCATTATAGCCGAGGGTTCCAATAACCAAACTAATGGTTTTTAATTAAGTATTCCCTCGTCTTTCTTGAGGAAAATGGTGGGGTTATTCCCTTCATTGACCCTCATTATAACAGAGGGCCGTTCTCTGAAAATGTTTTCATGCGTACTAAAACTGATAAACACAGGATGAGGGGAAACACTGATATTTCTCATTAATTTTCCAAGTGTTCTGTTGGAGAAAATCCTACTACAATTATGGTCTATCAAGACCTTAAAACACTACTGATAGTATTTTTTCAAATGATCTGCATTCCAGGGGTTGGAAAAGGGTTCCCCCTCTAGGTTTTCTAGTCTATAGGTCCCAGGGACGACTTCATCGATGACCCTATACGGGCCATGCCAATTAGGATGGAGCTTGTTGGGCTTTTGCCAAGTCTTTTTGAGGACCAAGTCCCCCACTGCGATTGACCTCTGTTTCACCCTCTGATTGTAAAACCTTGCGGTCCTCTGCTAGTAGGCGGCCTGCCTTATCTCGACGTTTTCCCTCCTTTCCTCAATCAGGTCTAAGTCGAGTCTCCTCTCTTCTGTATTTCTCTGGGGGTCATACATTTGGACCCTATGAGTAGGAAACCCAATCTCAGTGGGGATGACGGCTTCCGAGCCAAAAGCCAGCATGAACGGGATTTCTCCGGTAGAGGTCTTTGCCATCGTCCTGTAGGCCCACAGTACATCATATAACTCCTCAGCCCATCTTCCTTTTGCCTTTTCAAGTCTCTTCTTGATCCCGTCTAGGATCGTCCTGTTTGAAACTTCCGTTTGTCCATCGTGTTAAAGGTCCTCTCAAGGTCAGCCACATGATCCTATGCCTTCAAACTCTTGGTCAGCATGTCATCTACATAGACCTCCATAGACTTCCCAATTTGGTCTTCAAACATTTTATTTACAAGGCGCTGATACGTTGCTCCTGTATTTTTCAGTCCAAAGGGCATGACCCTATAACAGTAGGTCCCCTTATCGGTAATGAAGGTTGTTTTCTCCGAGTCTCCAGGGTCCATGAAGATCTGGTTGTAACCTGAGTAGGCATCCATGAAGCTCATGAGCTCATGGCCTGCGGTAGCGTCTACCATCTGGTCAATGCGGGGGAGAGGGTAGCTGTCTTTGGGACAATGCTTGTTGAGGTCGATGAAGTCCACACACATTCTCCACTTCCCGTTGGCCTTTAGGACAATTACTGCATTGGACATCCATTCAGGGTAGACGACCTCTCTGATAAACTCAGCATCTTCTAATTTTTTAACCTCATCCCTTATGACCTCATACTTTTCTCTAGAGTAAATTCTCCTCTTCTGCTTTACCGGCTTTGCACCCTCTACCACATTGAGCTTATGGCACATGATTTCAGGGTCGATCCCCGGCATATCTGCATGAATCCATGCAAAGACGCTTTGTCTTCTCCTCAACAGTTTAATGAGGTCTTCGTTAATATTTGGCTTCAAAGACTTGCCGACTTGGACGGTTTTTTCTGGGTCATCCTCATCGAGGATGATGGATTCTACCTCTTCCGCGGCCTCTCCTTTCTTTAGCTTCGTCTCGTCTCTAGGGTCTAGGTTATCAATATTGTAAGTGGTTGTAGCCTTCTTGTGTGCCTCTCTTTCTTCAGCGGAGTTGTAGTAACATTCTCGCGCTGTCGTCTGGTCTCCCTGAACTTCCCCCACCCCGTAAGGGGTAGGAAATTTAATCATCTGATGGACCGTAGACGGCACAGCTTCAAACCCCTTGAGGTCCACACGCCCCAGTATGATGTTGTAGGCCGAAAACACATGTCCATCTATCACAAAGAAGCTGACCTTCTTAGTAAGCCATCTCGGCCACTCGTCCCCCATCCTGACATCGGCCTCATACACTCCAAGGGGATGAACCTTTTCCCCACTGAACCCAATCAATGGATTATGGTATGGGACGACTCTAGCACGGCTGAGACCTAAGGCTTTGAAGCATGGCCAAAACATTACATCTGCAGAACTGCCCCCGTCGACCAATATCCTCGGCACCTCACACCCATACACCCTAGTTGTGATGACGAGTGGGTCGTCATGTGGGGATAGGAGGCCTTTAAAGTCCATTCTTGATAATCCCACTATCAGAGTGTCCATGTCGACCTTCTTCCTCTTTTCTGACTTGACCTCCAGAGAGGTCGAGTGTACCGTCTTCGTCACTGCCTTGGCCTCAGCCACATGGGCCTTCCTGTCAGCGACCTCAGACCCTCCTCCAGCTAGACCCCCGGAGATCATTCCCACTCCGAGCGAGATTATATTAAGCCTCTTCATAGGGCCTTGGTCGTCTCTCGGCGGGAGGTCAGGGTCGTCCTCATCGTCAGAAGGATCGTCTCCTCTTTTTTTAGGACCTTCTCTATATGCATCGCCTCGCTTTTTCCTGGGGTCGTCCCCTCGACCCCTCTTGAAGGCACCTTTGTCGACGTACTTTCTGAGCTTCCCTTCTTTCAGCATCTTCTCAATCTCATTTTTCAGAGCGAAACATTTGTCTGTTAGGTGGCCATGGTCTTGGTGAAATTCACACCACGGGTTCTTATTCCTCTTGTTGGGGGATGCCCTCAACTTCTCAAGCCACTTCAGAGACCGATCACTCTTTATCTCATTGAGGATTTGTTCACAGCTGACCGTTAGAGGGGTGTAACCAGCGAACTTGTCGTCCGTAGACCTCTTCTTCCCCTCTTTGTTCTTCTTAGGGTATTTACCCCCACTAGCGCCTCCTTTTTCATCTTTGCATTTTCCGGCCATCGCCTCTTCGGCGTTCATCACCTTTCCTGCTGTTGACAGCAATTCAGCCATCGTCCTCGGAGGGTCTTTAGCAAGCTTCCATAACAGCTTCCCCTTTTGGAGTCCTCTAATCAGGGCTGTCATAGCTATGCTCTCCTCATAGTCTTCCACCTCCAGCTTCTCTTTATTGAATCTGGATATGTAGTCCCTCAGACTCTCATTCTTCCCCTGCTTAACATGGAGCAGGTGGGTGGTCTTCTTCTGTGGCCTCACCCCAAAGCAAAAGTTGTGGATGAACCGGTCTGCCAATTGCTTAAAGTTTTCAATGGAATTTTTTTGAAGAGACGTGTACCAGACATGTGCAGCCCCAGTCAGGGTACCAGAGAAGGCACGACACCTCATCTCATCTGAGATATAGTATATGTCTGTTGCTGATTGATACATCTCAACATGGTGGACAGGTTTGGTGCTCCCGTCGTATCTTGGGGTGACCACAGGTGGCTTGAACTTTGATGGCGTAGGGAATTTGACTATCTTCGCCACAAAGGGTGAGCCTATGGTGTATCCCTTCTGAAGAGGGTCCCGGCTCTTTAGTATATCACCGATCTTATCCTCTAGTCGCTGGATTGAGTCATTCCAGGGCCTCGCAGGGTCGGCTTGGCCGATGTTATCCCCTGCCGCCTCTTTAAGGTGGACGGAGGGTTCTGCTGCGGCAGGCCTGTGTCGTCTGTTTACTTCCCTTTGACCGTCATCCCGTCCTTGGGGTCGGCCATCTGCTACCTCCCTCCTGGACCTTGCAGCACTCCTTGATCTGGATAATTTCTCCCGCAAGTCATTTACTGGGCCCAGCCTCTCAAAGTCTGACCCCCTGCTCAAGCAATCAAAAGCAGAGCCTCTCGGTCGATCATCAGGATTTTGTTTTCCGTAGTTTCCTCTACTTTCCTGGAGAGGTCGAACAGTATTGTTGGAAACCTCATATGGTTCCCAGTATTCTATAGGGGCCTCCTCTCCCTCCAGATCGTCATACCTGTCCTCAGGGCAAGGGTTTCCTTGCCTCCCCAGGCGTAGACGCCGGGGGTCAGCAACATCCCTACGCCACTAAGGGGGTGGAAGGTCTTTGCGTGGTGCCTGGGGTGGTCCCCTGGCCTCATGCTATCCTGGAGCTGCTGCCGGAGTAATCATCTCAGGTGAAACCCCTGGTGGTCTTAGTATGTTCAGGCTTAGAGCTGTGAACTGCTCCTGCATCATCCGCTGGCTTGCTGCCAGAGACTTTAAGGCTGCCGCCACATCAGCCATCTCAGACTGAGGTGGTGGCTGACTGGAACTGGGTCTTCCCCCATCATCCGACGGGGGAAGTGGTGGTGGTGCATCTCAGGTGGCATGTGTTTGAGCTATGAAAAGCTGAACTGAAGAAAAGACTGGTGAGCTTAAGAACCTTAGTGGGTCTCTTTCAATGGTGAAACATCTCCTCTCAGGGGAAGAGCTGGCTCACCACCAGAGTGCCCAGTGAGGTCAAGCTGTACAAAGGAAGAGATATCTTCTCGTTCCCACAGACGGCGCCAAACTGATGATGCTTAGATTTAGCACCACCAGATAAGTGATGATGAGCTCAAACTGTAAATACGATGGCATCCATAGATGTGTAAGTGTGAAGAAGGAGATGAGTATAAGAGGATTAAGACAATGATTTATAGTGGTTCAGCCAATTTGGCCTACATCCACTGTGAGTGTGTGATCCACTAAGTATGGGCACTAATGGCCTTGGATACCATGCACATAAGCTCACTTTCTCTCTCTACTGTGTGTACAAGCAGAGTTTCAGCTAGGGTTATAATTATCGATCCCCCCTTTGTAGGGTTGTAGGTGATAAGTATATATAGGTCTTGGGGGTGTAGTGTACCCCCCAAGTTTGCATGGTGCATGTGAATGATGATCTAGCCAATCCCCTGTTGACACCTGTAGATACCAAATGATGACATAATATTCCCTCACGTGAGGGTGTGATTTTGTTATAACGGGCTCCCATGTGCCATGTGAGCCTCACGCGCACTGTTCCATGCGTCTCTCAAACCACGCGCTGTGATGATGTCACCCTCGGCCTTTGATATGAGGCCGAGGGCAAAGTTCCTTTCGGTAATGAGTCTGGCCTAATTTGGGCCTCGTACTGTCGTACCCTTGGGGGGTCGTCCGGATCCTGATGAAGGGTCGGGCCCCTGGGGGGTCGTCCGGAGCCTGATGAAGGGTCGACCCCTGAGGGGTCGTCTGGGCCTGATGAGGCACAGGGCGCCCTCGGCATGGCCGAGGGTATATACCGGTATATCAATTAGGAGACTTTGACTTGATTATTTCCTCATTATCCACTAAAGCAGCTCTATCTAGACTGGTGTGATCATTAACTGTGACACCCCGCCTAATTAAATACCAGGCGATCACTCCTTTATTAAATTAAAATCAAGGTGAACAGTTGGTTCATTCTTAGCATCACTGTCGTGAAAATAAATTTTCCAAATTAACACCCTAATTAATTAAGCTAAGTGTCAAAACCATTATTAACATTTCTTTCCAAATTTTATTTTTTTAAAGAAAATCATTTATTTATTTATTAACAACATTAACAATAAGTAAGAATCATACCACAATTATCCTGGAATATAATCCAATTAATTTAAACATTCAACATTCAAAATCCCAACATCTAAAACTTAAAGTAAAACATTCATGCCGAATAAATTCCAAAGTAACAGTACTAGAAATAACTGAAATACAAATGTCCCAATAAAACAGATAAATAGTGGAAAGGGCGACACATGCCCAATAACTGAGAATGATAGAAGAGGAATCAAGTAAATGAAATCGTCTAAGCAAGTGTCCTGCAACTCCCACCTAAGCTGTAGCACGTTCCTCCCAAGGGATCCTAATCAAGACGCTCCTGTGGCTGGGCACCTGTAATATATACATATATATACAAGAGAGAAAGAGAAATGGAAACGGGTCAGAGCCCGATAGTGTGTTTGATTTAAAATTCGTTTAGCAAGTATTTAAATTGATACATGCCAATGCAACAACATATTAGTGCGACACTCTCTTGAGAAATTCTCACCTCTATTCTAATGTGCACGCCTATCGTACTAACCTTCCCAACGGATTATTTATCATATACCACACTAATCTCCCCCGACGATTCATCTTATCTTAGGTTATTCGTAAGATTTTAAAACTGAACAACACAATTATTTAAAACGTAAGATTTCAATTTGTAACCAAAGTTCTCATTTTAACTTTATCAATAAAGTTTTCCAGTGTCATAATATACCTTCTCACTACAAGTATTTTCAATTTTTGAGTCATCAATTACCAAATCACAGTAGGCAGTTCCAAATTCTAGAATTTCATATATATATATATTTACTACTCGTATAATATATATATTACAACAGCACCCCAAATAAACTATAGTGCGGGCATACTCTACTATCCAAACCCCGTATCACTCGTATTAAGGGGAATACAAATTCGGAATCACTCTCGAATTGTATTAACACATACACAAACAATATTGAGACGAAGCATAGATTCCAAGTCTCTAAGAGGATGGCACATACCTGCGTCTCTTAGGACCGTCTGAACTATCCATTCGATAGTCTGTACCAAGGATATCTATCTCCTAAGGTACGAATCAATATCCTCCATAAGGCAACACAGGATAAGATCGTCCCAGCGCGGTAACCTCGGGATAGCAAGTAGCGTGGGTATGATTTTCACACATAGATAGCATCTGCATACACAGTCATATAACTATACTACTATTACCATATCAATATTAGGTATATTTCAAATCCCATAGTTACGACTTTTATCCTTATTTTCACCTTTTTTTTAGTAAACACGTATAACGGTTCGTTTCTAACCTTGATTCGGTATTATTCCAACTTACCACATAACTCTCATGGCTTTATCCTCCCAATTATAAAATTCAGTAGGTATTCATCTATTCTCTATCATAACTATTTGACGCAATCTCTCACTTTAATTATGTAGTTTCATCGTTCCTTATATAATTATCCCAAAAATACAATTCTCGTCTTATATTAAAGGTCCCAAAATTATTCAAATGTCCTACTGGTCTTCCATATCTCCCAAAACACTTTCTTAAGGATGTCCAAGAATTATTTCACAATAAATTGAATTTAACCAATTTAAAAAGCGAAATAGGAGTCTGCCAGGAGGGGTCGATCGATCGAGGTCTGGTGCTCGATCGGTCCAACCTTCGATCGATCGAAGCTCTAGGCTCGATCGATCGATCAAGCAGGTCTGCGGAATCTGCAGATTTGCAGTTACGGGTTTCATCTTCTAACCTTCACCAAATCTATATTTGTCATACCCAATCGACCCAAAATTTATACTGCTAACATTATATCGTCATATTATGGACTTTCAACGTAAAACATGTAGATTTCTATTATTAAACATGTGTCAACAAACCCCAAATTCATATAAAACCTCAAGAACCCTAGAATTTAATTAATATGGTTCTAATCCATCTTTTACTGAATTTTTTTCATCTAAAATCTCATAAATTCGTGGTTTAATCCTCTACATATTTAGGGGTTTCCAGAATATCAATTAATCCATCCCTACATGCAATTTCCTAACTCATATTCTAGGTTTCTTCCATAAAAACTCATTCTAGTTACTCCTAAACTAATATGAAAGATGCATCAATGAAATAAGAAAGATAAACACTTGCCTGGGATTTTCAGAAGTCTGGTTTGGTGCCGAAATTGGTGTGGTTGCGTTCCCCGTCTCGCGATCTATGCGTTGGCGGTGACGGCGGTGCAAACGGGTGAGTTTTGAGCCTTGGAATGCCTTGAGAGCTCTCTCCTCTCCTCTCCAATGGCCGTTCTTGTGTTTTGAGTTTTCTAACCCTAGATGACAACCCAAATATCTGATATAACCCTTTTAATTTTCGTGGGTTTAATTACCCAAAAATGTGAAATGTCCAAAATGCCCTCCCGAGTACTAATTAAGCCTAAAAACGCTCCGAGACCCAAACTAAACCCCCGGGTACACTTTTCTGACTATCTCGACCCTTCCGGACACGTTGGAGCACTCAAAACGATCATACGAACAACTTATAAAATATTTACTTTTATTTATCAATATTTAGTCCCGACGCGACACGGGCGCGTCCCGACTCAAATTTTCAAAATTGTCATTTTATTCACTCGTGACATTCAATATAACCAATATTATATATTACTTTGCTCATTAGTAATATTCAACAAATTTTCCCATAATTACTAACTCTCATCACGTTAATAATTATAACATAATTAATTTTCGAATTTTTTATCAAATAATTAATTCACATTAAATTTAATAAATCCCCAAATTAATATAGCATAAAAATACGGGGTATTACATACTTCCCCCCTAATAACGGAATTTCGTCCTGAAATTCGGAAAGTAAGGCATACCTGGTAAGAATAACTCTGGATATCTCTCACGCATATCTGCCTCGTGCTCCCAAGTGGATTCCTCCACATTGTGGTGCTCCCACTGGACCCGTACAAGTGGAACTATCTTCGACCTCAATCTCCTCTCACTATAGTCTAGGATAGCCACCGGTCTCTCCTCGTAAGAGCTGTCAGGCTGTAAGTCTATCTCATCTATCGCAATATGAGTATGGGCCATATCATCCCGAAGATACCGTCTCAACGACGAGATGTGGAATACATCGTGAATGCGATGTAAATGCTCTGGTAGTCCCAATCTGTATGCTACCGGCCCAATCCTCTCGATAATGGGAAATGGTCCCACGTACCTCGGGGCCAATTTCCCTTTCTTCCCGAACCTCATCACTCCTTTCATAGGAGATACACGCAGTAACACTTGGTCCCCCACATTAAACTCCCGGAAGAACCGTTTCGCATTGGCGTAGCTCTTCTGCCTGTCCTGAGCTACTCGAATGCGACTCCTAATCATCTCAATCCTCGCGGAGGTTTCCTGAATCACCTCTGGTCCCAGCAACTTGTTATCCCCGACCTCGAGCCAACAAGTTGGAGAGCGACAAGGCCTGCCATACAAAGCCTCAAATGGAGTCATACCAATCGTAAACTGATAAGAGTTATTATAAGAAAACTCTACCAGTGGAAGGTGTGGCTCCCAACCTCCTCCAAAATCTAGAACACACATGCGTAGCATATCCTCTAACATCTGATTAGTACGCTCTGTCTGTCCATCTGTCTGTGAGTGATAAGCTGAACTCAACCTCAACTCAGTACCCATAGCCTCCTGAAAGCTTTCCCAGAAACGTGACACGAAAATCTTGTCTCTATCTGACATAAAATTCAGGGGCACCCCATGTAATCTGACAATCTCATAAATGAACAACTGAGCATACTGACCCGTGGTATAATCTGTCCGCACCGGCAAAAAATGATCCACCTTGGTCAAACGGTCTACAATCACCCAGATGGAGTCGTGACCCCGCTGTGATGTAGGCAACCCTGTAATAAAATCCATGGAAATACTCTCCCACTTCCACGCGGGTATTTCCAATGGCTGAAGCAATCCTGACGGTTTCTGATGGTCCACCTTTACCAGCTGGCAGGTAGAACACTTGGACACAAACTCAGCAATGTCCTTCTTCATCCTAGTCCACCAGTATTGTCTCCCCATATCCTGGTACATCTTATCTCCTCCAGGATGCACTGCAAATTGGGACCCATGAGATTGGGTCATCACTGCATGACGCAATTCTGCCCCTTCTGGAACCATCAATCTCCCATTAAACCTCAAACCCCCGTCGGAACTAACAGAATAGGACTCAGCACCTTCAACTAAAAGTCGTACAACCTGCTCCTGGCAAAATGGGTCTGTGGTCTGTGCCTGTATCACCCTCGTAACAATCTCGGGTGTGACTGTCATAACAGATATGAAGGAACGGGCTACTGCATCCTGGTTACCCAACTCCTTCCACTTCGTTTTCCAGACATCCGCTACCTCATTTACCGGTCTACGACTCAACGCATCAGCAACTACATTGGCCTTCCCCGGATGATACTGTATGTCGAACTGATAGTCCTTCACAAACTCTAACCATCTGCGCTGACGCATATTCATCTCTCGCTGAGTGAACAGGTACTGCAGTGATTTGTGGTCGCTGAACAAACGGAACTTTTCCCCTAATAAATAGTGTCTCCATATCCTCAATGCAAAGACGGCCGCTGCTAACTCCAGGTCGTGGGTGGGGTAATTCTTCTCATGCTGCTTAAGCTTGCGGGAGGCAAAAGCTATAGCCTTCTCTTCCTGCTGAAGTACTCCCCCAAGTCCCCGTAAAGAGGCATCGGTGTAAACCAGGTACTCCACACCCGACTTTGGTAAAGCAAGGACTGGTGCTGAAGTAAGCTTGTCTTTCAGCTCGTCGAAAGCCAATTGACAAGCATCATCCCAAACATATGGTACCCCTTTGTGAGTCAGGTTCGTCAATGGACCCGCTATTTTGGAGAATCCCCGAATGAATCTCCTGTAGTATCCGGCTAACCCCAAGAAACTACGCACTTCCGTCAGTGTCGTGGGCTGTCCCCATTCCCTCACCGCTGACACTTTACTCGGGTCAACTGCTATCCCCTGTTCAGAAACAACATGCCCCAAGAACTGTACCTCTCGCAACCAGAATCCACACTTCTCGTACTTAGCATACAACTGATGCTCTCGTAAAATCTGAAGAACCTGCCTCAAGTGCTCGGCATGCTCCTCCTCGGAGTGTGAATATATCAAAATGTCATCTATAAAGACGATGACAAACTGATCCAAGAACTCTCTGAATACTCGGTTCATTAAGTCCATGAATACAGCTGGAGCATTTGTGAGACCAAATGGCATCACTCTGAACTCGTAAGACCCATATCTCGTCAAGAAGGCAGTCTTTGAAACATCATGCTCTCTAATATGTAGCTGATGGTACCCCGACCTCAGATCTATCTTTGAAAAGAAAGTTTCTCCCCTCAGCTGGTCGAACAGATCATCGATTCGAGGCAACGAATACTTATTCCGTATCCTGACCTTGTTCAACTCCCGGTAGTCCACACATAACCTCAGTGAACCATATATCTTTTTCACAAATAGAACTGGAGCGCCCCAAGGTGAGGTACTCCTGCGAATGAAGCCCTGACCTAACAACTGCTCTATCTGATCTCGTAACTCTCGCATCTCCACCGGAGCCATACGGTATGGAGCGTGTGCTATAGGTCTCGTATCTGGTAATAAATCTATGACAAAGTCTATCTCTCGACTGGGGGGTAGGCCTGGTATCTCTTGGAATACATCGGAATACTCACGAACGACTAGGATCGAGTCTAAAGGAATCACAACCTCCTTAGAGGCATCCTCCTCTATATAATACAAATGAGCGGTCGAACCTCCCTCTGGGCGAGGCATCGCCACTACAAACATCTCCTGCCCCGGAATGGCAAAAACAATGCTCCCACCAAAGCAATCAATCATGGCTCTATAAGCTGCGAGCCAATCCATACCGATAATAACATCATGCTCATGCATATCTAAGACTAACATGTCTGCAGGTAATAACAAACTACCAATCTCTACCTCCACTCCCTTGCATATAAAGAAGATAAGCGACCCACTTCCCAGTGGTGAGTCTACACACGTCACAGTGCTCTCTGCTGTGGCTAATAACCCTAAGGCCTTCACAAAATGCGTAGCTATAAAACAATGCGTCGCCCCCGTATCAAACAAAACCCGACCCATAGTACCATGGATAGGAAACATACCCTCAATCGCGGGTGGTGCCTGTGGAGCTGCTACCTGGTGGACGTTATAGACACGTCCGTACTGTAACTGCCCCTACTACACTGGAGCTGCTGGAATGGCTGGCACCTGGGCTAGACCTAGGAGAGCGACTGGAAAAAGTGGCCCCTATGGCTCATTACGGGCACATTGCTGCTGTGGGGCCCTAACACCCTCTGGGCAATCCTGGCGTTTATGGACATGCTTGCCACACTCAAAACATCGGCCTCTGAAGTTACTCCCCCTCCGACCCTGCTGCTGTCGGTGTCGGCCTTGCTGGCCTTGCCTACTTGGGACTTTATTTTGCTCGGGGCAATTCTGACAACTATAGTCTTTCCTGTCACACCGAAAACCCTTTTCTCGAAAATGCTTCATTTTACCACGTTGTTGACTAGAACTGACTCGGACTTGGGAAATTTATTGTCGCAATTTCGGTGTCTTCGCACATTTGTCGGCTTTAGTCACATGCATTTGGTTAACCTCTCTAGGTATTTTGCCTCCTTTAAGTTGTATGCTGCGTTCTTGGTATTGTAGAACTGCAGTGGTAACAGCTTGTGCCACGATACCTACTAACTCGGCGGTTGATATTCTCTCTGGGGATACCTAAGGTGTGAGTCGATCTTGCTCGTTGACTCCCCTAACCGTTTTAGCTAGTTCTTCTTGACGATCCATCTGAAAATTTAAGTAAATTTGGATGAGTTCATCATTCAAATAAACAAATCGCAGAAGCACGAATTCCCAATGTATAGAGAAGAACACAACATTCCTAGTATTTAGGGCTCTATATCAAAGAAAGCAACGCTAAAAGCATAATAAGCCGCACAGATCCTAAAGGACACTCAAACCTGATGCTCTGATACCACATGTGACACCCCGCCTAATTAAATACCTGGCGATCACTCCTTTATTAAATTAAAATCAAGGTGAACAGTTGGTTCATTCTTAGCATCACTGTCGTGAAAATAAATTTTCCAAATTAACACCCTAATTAATTAAGCTAAGTGTCAAAACCATTATTAACATTTCTTTCCAAATTTTATTTTTTTAAAGAAAATCATTTATTTATTTATTAACAACATTATCAATAAGTAAGAATCATACCACAATTATCCTGGAACATAATCCAATTAATTTAAACATTCAACATTCAAAATCCCAACATCTAAAACTTAAAGTAAAACATTCATGCCGAATAAATTCCAAAGTAACAGTACTAGAAATAACTGAAATACAAATGTCCCAATAAAACAGATAAATAGTGAAAAGGGCGACACATGCCCAATAACTGAGAATGATAGAAGAGGAATCAAGTAAATGAAATCGTCTAAGCAAGTGGCCTGCAACTCCCACCTAAGTTGCAGCACGTTCCTCCCAAGGGATCCTAAGCAAGACTCCCCTGTGGCTGGGCACCTGTAATATATACATATATATACAAGAGAGAAAGAGAAATGGAAACGGGTCAGAGCCCGATAGTGTGTTTGATTTAAAATTCGTTTAGCAAGTATTTAAATTGATACAGGCCAATGCAACAACATATTAGTGCGACACTCTCTTGAGAAATTCTCACCTCTCTTCTAATGTGCACGCCTATCGTACTAACCTTCCTAACGGATTATTTATCATATACCACACTAATCTCCCCCGACGATTCATCTTAGCTTAGGTTATTCGTAAGATTTTAAAACTGAACAACACAATTATTTAAAACGTAAGATTTCAATTTGTAACCAAAGTTCTCATTTTAACTTTATCAATAAAGTTTTCCAGTGTCATAATATACCTTCTCACAACAAGTATTTTCAATTTTTGAGTCATCAATTACCAAATCACAGTAGGCAGTTCCAGATTCCAGAATTTCATATATATATATATATATATATATATATATATATATATACTACTCGTATAATATATATATTACTACAGCACCCCAAATAAACTATGGTGCGGGCATACTCTACTATCCAAATCCCGTATCACTCGTATTAAGGGAAATACAAATTCAGAATCACTCTCGAATTGTATTAACACATACACAAACAATATTGAGGCGAAGCATAGATTCCAAGTCTCTAAGAGGATGGCACATACCTGCGTCTCTTAGGACCGTCGGAACTATCCATTCGATAGCCTGTACCAAGGATATCTATCTCCTAGGGTATGAATCAATATCCCCCATAAGGCAACACAGGATAAGATCGTCCCAGCGCGGTAACCTCGGGATAGCAAGTAGCGTGGGTATAATTTTCACACATAGATAGTATATGCATACACAGTCATATAATTATACTACTATTACCATATCAATATTAGGTATATTTCAAATCCCATAGTTACGACTTTTATCCTTATTTTCACCTTTTTTTTTAGTAAACACATATAACGGTTCGTTTCTAACCTTGATTCGGTATTATTCCAACTTACCACATAACTCTCATGGCTTTATCCTCCCAATTATAAAATTCAGTAGGTATTCATCTATTCTCTATCATAACTATTTGACGTAATCTCTCACTTTAAATACGTAGTTTCACCGTTCCTTATATAATTATCCCAAAAATACAATTCTCGTCTTATATTAAAGGTCCCAAAATTATTCAAATGTCCTACTGGTCTTCCATATCTCCCAAAACACTTTCTTAAGGATGTCCAAGAATTATTTCACAATAAATTGAATTTAACCAATTTAAAAAGGGAAATAGGAGTTTGCCAGGAGGGGTCGATTGATCGAGGTCTGGTGCTTGATCGGTCGAACCTTCGATCGATCGAAGCTCTAGGCTCGATCGATCGATCAAGCAGGTCTGCGGAATCTGCAGATTTGCAGTTACGGGCTTCATCTTCTAACCTTCACCAAACCTATATTTTTCATACCCAATCGACCCAAAATTTATACTGCTAACATTACATAGTCATATTATGGATTTTCAACGTAAAGATTGTAGATTTCTATTATTAAACATGTGTCAACAAACCCCAAATTCATATAAAACCTCAAGAACCCTAGAATTTCATTAATATGGTTCTCATCCATCTTTTCCAGAATTTTCTTCATCTAAAATCTCATAAATTCGTGGTTCAATCCTCTACATATTTAGGGGTTTCATGAATATCAATTAATCCATCCCTACATGCAATTTCCTAACTCATATTCTAGGTTTCTTCCATAAAAACTCATTTTAGTTACTCCTAAACTAATATGAAAGATGCATCAACGAAATAAGCAAGATAAACACTTGCCTGGGATTTTCAGAAGTCTGGTTTGGTGTTGAAATTGGTGTGGTTGCGTTCCCCATCTCGTGATCGATGCGTTGGCGGTGACGGCGGTGCAAACGGGTGAGTTTTGAGCCTTGGAATGCCTTAAGAGCTCTCTCCTATCCTCTCCAATGGCCGTTCTTGTGTTTTGAGTTTTCTAACCCTAGATGACAACCCAGATATCTGATATAACCCTTTTAATTTTCGTGGGTTTAATTACCCAAAAATGTGAAATGTCCAAAATGCCCTCCCGGGTTCTAATTAAGCCTAAAAACGCTCTGAGACCCAAACTAAACCCCCGGGTACACTTTTCTGACTATCTCGACCCTTTCGAACACGTTGGCGCACTCAAAACGACCATATGAACAACTTATAAAATATTTACTTTTATTTATCAATATTTAGTCCCGACACGACACGGGCGCGCCCCGACTCAAATTTTCAAAATTATCATTTTATTCACTCGTGACATTCAATATAACCAATATTGTATATTACTTTTCTCATTAGTAATATTCAACAAATTTTCCCATAATTACTAACTCTCATCACGTTAATAATTATAACATAATTAATTTTCGGATTTTTTATCAAATAATTAATTCACATTAAATTTAATAAATCCCCAAATTAATATAGCATAAAAATATGGGGTATTACATTAACCTCTTGAATGTCAATTTTATTTTTTGCCCCAAAAAGAGGAGACTACCGGGTGCTTGATATTCACCTCGCCCAATATAGGCACTTGGCTTATGGTTGCTTCCTTAAAACCTGCAAAGACTGACTTAAGGTGCAGCACACTATCAACATTTTTGTCGAGTCAAAGACTCGTTAATATCAACAATTGTTGTAGTTTCCGCATTTTTATCTCAAAAATGCTAGATTGACACAGTTTTTTTAACACATATGGGTGCGATAAAATGGTGTGTCGTATCGGTATTGATTATTGTTTTATTGATGTGAATCCGTGTTAACGGAAATAGTTAATATCGGTGTGACATGTCACTATATTGCATCAATTGTGTTAAAAAAGTTTATCGGTGTAAAAGGACTCTTTTTACCTTTTAAGTAAAAGCCCCACGTGTTGTTGACTTGGGATTTTCAAATCCTTCTATAGTTTCTAGCATATTTATTTAAAAAATTGAACTATCTAAATTCTGGAAACCACTTTTCCACCTGATTCGGCTGCCAGAACAACCTTGACCCCATTTTCATTTCCACCTGATCCGGTTGCCAACTGTGAGATATTGAGTTTTTCATTCGTCTGAATAGCTTTCTGGGTCAGAATTTTTATTCTTGAATTATCAACAGTTTGACTTTTATTCACCAGCTGATTATCATGAGCAAAGATTTTTTTTCACTAACAATTGAGAAGTGTCATGCATTTTTTTCTTAACCTTTAGACATGAAGAGATATAATGCCCAATTCTTCCACAAAACTCACAAAAACTAGGGGTATTTTTAATAATTATTTTAAGGATCAAATACCAAAAAGTCTCTCAAACATTTTTTAGTACACATTTAGTTCAAGCCTTTTATTTTGTACCAAAAATTCCCTTATTCCCTTATCTTTAAAGGTCCGCGGCAGCGGCATGGTCAAGCCTTTTTGGCATGGTGGAGGAATTTTTCATTCAAAATAAAAACCCTTGGACTAAACGTGTATTAAAAAAAGATCGAGGGACTATTTGGTATATGCTCCTTATTTTAATGGGGATTTGCATTTCCTTATTTTCTATGATAATCACATTAGGCAAATAAAATGAGAAATTAATGTCAATAAGAACCCTGGCATATGTGCTAAATTTTTGTTCTAATGTAGCTTCATTATAGGAATACCCACACCTCTAGCTATTTCAAGAAGTAGTTGAGGGTGCCAATATTTGTTGGAAGACCTATGAAACGAACCAAAGCTCGAGCATTTGATGAGACAAAATTTGAAGGGTTAAAATCTGGAACCCAAGACATTGGTTTAAAGAAACATACACTTAATTGGATTGGACCTATCATCCAATCCCTTTGCATGTCAACATTGGATTCAAAATAAATGGAGTAAAATCCTTTACCACTAGATGTGATCTTCCATGATTTTTGTGGACCCTAAATTTCTTATAGTGATTTCTTCAAGGATTCGATAGGGTTTATTTGACCCCTAGATGTTAGCAATCTTCCCAAAAGCCTGAACTTACATGTTTTCAGTGATTCTTTATAGTACTCTCTTGATTTTCTGATGATTGGATTGTCTTCATGATAATATAGTTCCCGGAGATTGATAAAATGATGAGCAATGTTAGGAAAACTTGTATGATTGGATTTTTTTCATTTTGAATCCGTTTTCTCCATTTTATAGTGCATTAGCAATAAAAAGTTTTGATACATTGGAGATCATGGTAGGAAAATTATGGGGGAGAAGAAGGAAGAAGACATAAATTATTTTAGAGAGAAGCATGTCTTCCAGAGGCATATTGCTGTAAATGCACTATTTACATTTTGCATATAGATTATCTTGTCTTCTATATTTAATGAGTGATGTTATGAAAACACACTCGGGGTCATAATTTTGGGAAGGAGACATGTGTCTATGTGTTATTGATGAACAACATTAGTGATACATTTACACTTAAGGTACTCATTGTAACACCTCGTATATTTTAGGATAAAGAATTCATTTAATTTGGTGAATTAGAATTTAAACTAAATTGATGATTTGGAGAAATTATTTAAATTGGAGAATTTATTTAATTTGGAAGATTCAATTTATTTGGAGAATTTATATTTAAATTAATTCGGATTATCTCTTTTAAGAATACATGTGTCGAAATTGGATATTTTAGTTAAGTAATTCGGATGATGATTATGAGACCAGGGTTGGTTTCGAATTGGTCAAGATAGTCGAAAAAGAGTACCCGGGGGTAGTAATTGGATCTCGGAGCATTTTTAGGCATAACCGCACTCACACGGGGGTATTTGTGGCATTTTAATTTGGCCCATAGGCTAAATTTCGGGATTCACCTAATAAAACCTAAGTGAGAGAGTTTGTGGTTGTCACCACTCAAATAAGAAAACTCTAGTTGTAGAGGAGAAAAGAGGGTTCAAGTGGGAGAGCTTATGGGATCCAAACTAAGAAGAGATTGATGTGTTCTTCATCAAATCTTATCTAGAATAAAGGATCAGACCCTACGAATCTATCAGGCAAGTGGTTAAACTTGTTTTCAATTTAATTACAGTATTGTGATTCATATCATGGTAGGTGTAAACCAAATTCATTTTTGGGTGGGTCATTACATGGAAAAAAGAGGTTTTGGATGATTGAACCGTGTTGTCTAGGTTAAAGGCTAAATTGATGATAAGATGAAATTACATGATGTAGTAATCTGAACTATATAGAAATTCTAGTAGTTGGTGTTGACAAATTCTAGATTTTAGATTTAAACCAAAAAAAATAATAAAACGAGAAAGCGTATAAACCCGTCTCGAAGACTTATAATTATTGATGTTAATTAATGTGGGTTAAGGGATTGAATCATGCGTAGAACCTCTTTACGAAAGGAATTATTGTTGGGAATGGTTAAATAAGGTTCTGGGTAAGAAAACAAGAGCTCGAAAGAACGTTTATGGCAGCAGGCCTCGGGGAAGAAGAAGGAGGGGACGGAACATGGGTCGCTCAAACGACCAGAGACGTCATTCAAGTGACACTGGAAGTCGTTCGAGTGAGTGAAAGACTTATTTGAACGACGTTGGGAATTCTCTTTCTCTAGTTTCTTTTTGGTGTTGATCAGTTCGACACTTGCTGGAAATGTTTGTTGGACAAATTCTGCCGAGGATTCCAATTGTAGATTTTAGTTTCCCATTCTTGTTTTGATCAGTTCGTGATTGGCTTGAAATTGTTGTTGGGAAAAATCCTTGACTCAGTTAGTGTACAGAAGAGTTAAAATGGGAGATAAATAAAAGGGAACATTTTCGATTCAGTTAAAAGAGATAAAGCCGTGGAAAAAGGGTTTTTCATATGTATTTTATTTAGAGAGTGTCAAATAAAAAAATTATGGGATTTGAGCGAAATAAATTCAAAGGCTTAGATTAAGGACTAAGAAAGGAGTCCGAGTATTTTGGTTGAGTGACACTACTTTAGTGAAATTTATGGAGGTGAAATTAGTTAATTAAGGGTGGGTAATTTGACTCAGATATTTAGGCTAATGCTACGAGAGTTAGACACAGGGTAGCCGGTGTAATTTATTATAGGTATATATAATAAATTATTGTAAATTAAATGTGAGGAGAGGTGTTAACCTTAATAGTGGAATAAATACTAAGAGATAAAGTTACGGACCGAATGAGTGTGTCGGAGTATTAGGTGACATTACTTTAATAAATTAATTAATATGAAATTGATTATATTAATCGGTGTAATTTGAAGTGTAACGAATTCAGGAGATGATCGAACTTATGACTTAGATCAGTAAGATATGAGTGAATTACCTACAGAAATATTTTAAAGGATAATTAGCACACTTCGAGTAATGAGGGATACTCGAGAATATACGATAAGAAGTGTAATTGGAATTAAATAATACGTAGGATATTCGGGAGATATATATGCTACGTACGAAATATATGATTAGGTTGTGTGTATACATATTCTGATTTGTATAATTTATTATGTGTATGACATACCTATGCTACATGCTATCGGGGGAGGTTTCGCAGCGTGGACACTCTTATCCTGATGACCCCATTGAGGGGTATTTTAGACTTGTGCCCAGAATATAGAACCTTATATACGTGCTATCTGAAGTATGATAGTTTTAACAGTCGAATGGGAGCGTTGGTATGTGCGTGACCCATTTGGCTGGGAGCTATGTTCTACTTCAATATGTGTGGTTTGTGATGATGGTTCGAGAGAGATATTGAACCAATAGTCCTTTATACAGTGTGTGATGCACCGGAACTTGATAGCAGAGTATGCATGCATCGTAGGTCTCAGCCAAGGGGTGTTATATTGTATATATATAATTAGAATAACAATATATATACTTGTGTTTTATTCTACTATGTGTGCTTGGTAGATGATATATTGGGACATGATAGCATAGTAGACATGCACCGCAGCTCAGCCTAAGGGTGTTATATTAATATATATGTAACGAAGTGATAAATATATGCTCATGACTTATTCTACGGTGTGTAATTAGTAGATGAGAAAGATAGTGACATCTAAAATAACCCTAGTGGGTGGAGGACTAAACATATAATGATAAATTCATAATTGGCTAATTGATATAAAGAATATAGTAACGTTATTGTATGGGAAAAACGGGTGGGCACAACGAGTTAGTACGTAGAAAGAGACTTGATATGGCTAGTCAGGTGGGGTAGCTTAACTAGGAGAGGTTAGCCGACAAGCGTTAGGTGTGCACATTATATGAGGGGCGAGTTATACCTCAAGAGAGTGCGACACTAACTTAAATATGAAAATGTGCATGAATTTTTAATTACTGCAATTTAACTGCTTGCTAAATATTTTCAAAATGTTTTACTTGGGCTCTAACCCGTGTGAAAATATTTTTCAAAACCTTTTAGGTGTCCAACCACAAAGACACCCAGTCTGAGGATTTTATCCAGGGATACGCAGCTGTAGCTCATGTGAAAGTTGCAGGGCTTTGTTATAGACGCTTCATTCGTTCATTTATTCTAAGTGTGGTATCTTTATTTCATTACTCAGTTGGGCATGTCGCCTCCGATTTAGTATTTAGTCTATGTATATCACATTGTGTATCGAGGTTATAATTGCAGTTTACTGTTGTATTTCATTCTTGAACCGATAGTTGATTCGGTCCTCCTTATTTATATCATTCATTTGTATTTGATTTATTTATCAGTTTTTTATTTATGGTTTAATTATTATTTACCTCCGCGTGTTGTTAATTAATGAAAGATCAAATTTGTCATCGGTCTAATTAAATTACTAGGTGGTTAGTAACTTAAAAAAAAATACCAACAGTAATGCCAAGAATGAGCCATATGAGACTAACGTTTTATTTTGATTACAGACTAGACACCCAGTATTTTAATAGGTGGGGTGTTACAGATGGTATTAGAACATCAGGTTATAGAGTCCTTAGGATCTGTGCGGCTTATTACATTTCAGCGTATTGTTCTTTGGTATAGAGATTTATTATAGGATTGTTGTATTCCTTCACGTATTCTATTTACGTTCTCATGCTATTAAGTATAGTTGATGCGATTCATATACGAGTTAGGTTGGGCTTCATACACCAAATAATTTTGGACGACCAGCAAGAGATGTTAGAAGGACTGCAGGAGGATTGGCTCAGCAGAAGCCGTGGAATATTCTGGGAATGGCAACCACAATAGAAGTCACCATGGAAATGGAAGGATAGGATCCAAAGACAATTGTGTAGGGTGGAGTACAGTGGCACCTAGGATTAAATTTTGGGAATTTTTTTGGCTCGTATGAGTGGCGTTGTTATAGTGGGAGTCGATCACCACAACCATGGAGAGATACCATGAATAACAAAGAGGTTGGGATGCGGTTTGACCACAAATCCTCTCATCAGTTGTTTAAATAGAGAGACAAAGGTGATTTCAAGACTTATTTCAAAAAGGGTCGTACAGTAGTTGGTCATTAAGGAAAGTTTACGTGTGTAGAGAACTTCATACCCGACGAGGTGGATACACAGAATTAAGAAGGTCCGTAAGTTAATAATGGACTAATGGGTAGAATATACAAGCATGGATGAGGAAATTCAGATAGAATGACGGTTACCGTTCTCGTCAATGTTATGAGAAAGGGGCCAAGAGAGTTGGAGAATCTAACCGAAAGGAAAGACTGTAATTAACAATGCTAGTGAGGCACCACATGAGGGTATAACCAGTAGAGGATCGATGTTAATAATTGAGATCAATAGAATTCCTACCAGGTGATAGTGGATTCAGTAAGGGCCGTCAATGCCAGCAACGAATCCCATAGGGCCAGTGGAGCCAAAGGGACAACGGGGTAGAAATCAAGGTCAAGTCTACTAGGTCCGTGAGAAGGATAACCCCGACATGACCAATGGGGCAAGAGAAAGGGGAATGACACAGATAGGTGTCTTATGTGTAATGAGTAGGAATACATGAGTGAATATTGTCCGTAGTGAATTGGGGGACAGGAACGGGAGGCCCAGTAGGGGCAACAGTTATATGGTTTTTGGTTCGGTTGGAATAAAGGTGTTATGTCCAGGAACCCTTTGACCTGCAAATGTTATTGGCAATTGAAAGTAGGAGCTTTATCCCGGGATAATTGGGGTTTGTTTGGTGTGCCACGAGCGAGTCACAGTAAATTATTAGTGCTATATTCGCATGTGAAACGGATTTAGTCGAGGTATCGTTAATATTTTTATAGTTTTATATATTCACCGTTGGGTTACTGGTAACTCTTTAGTTCCATCTGCAGGGGAGCAAGTGTGGACACTGAGAGGATATCTTTATAAGGATAGTTCATTTCGAGAGGTGATATTCAAGGTATGATTTTATCTTGGGTACGGACTGTTGGGAAGTTACAGCAAGACTATCGTGTTCGTTGTCCGTGACATGATGTACATTTTTATGATGTCTCACTTGAAACAGGGTTGAGATCGCGGCGATATTTAGGAAGTAGACTTTAGAGACTACATTTGTCTAGTTATAGTGGATCCCGATGCGTAGGGACTTTATTTGATGTGATTCAGGGTATATCGGGTTCATCATTTAGTGGAGAGTTTTAGATCATTATTGTTTACGTGATGAGAACTTAGTGCTAGTGAGACGCCTTGAGAGACATGGTCATAGACGATTTGATTTATATGTCGGGAGACAGAATTTGTGAGATCTTAATTGTGTGCTTTGGACCCCCGAATTTTCATGATCGATAATGATATGGGATAATGTAGTGAGGAAAGTCCTTTTGAGCTCCATTGTGGGGATGTTACTTGCATGGACCTTAATAAGCGTTAGGAGTAATGAGACGTTGTTGGATGCTAGTGCATCGATTTTAAATGTTAAATTATTGAATGTGTAGAGGAACCGGTTTAAGCTGAGAGTTATTAGAATATATGGCCAATGGAGCCGGGTAGTGTTACGAAGGAAGCACTGAGAGAACTTTTGCAGCACAAGTTAATGGACGGGGAAGTATCGAGAAGAATTAAATTACAATTTATGGGGTAATCAAGAATACTTGTATGATATATCCATGCCGAAAGTACGGAGCTGAGCTTGAGATGAGTAGGTTACGCACGAGGCGTAAGTGATATTTAGGTCGGGATGTTTGGGCTATAGTATATAGTATGGTAAGACTTTGTGATTGTTATTTTGAGATATGATTTACTTTTGCTAGTTATCACTTGAAAAGGGGTCTAGTCTATATATAATTGTACGTATGTTATTTTGTTTCATAATAGACTTATAAGAAAATGTTGGTATCGTTATATTTGATTCTGCAGAATAGGGATGTTTACTGATGGGATTTAGAGTGGAGATGCTTATTATTGAGCGGGGAGATATATCTCATGATTGATTCGCACTAAGAAACTAGTGAAAGTAAGGGGTACATTATTGTACGATGTCTTTTGTAACATGAGAGTGGACGAGTATACTTTTATGATTAGGAGACGAGGAATTTTGGGGTACGTGTTATGGACTAAGGGCCTTGCAAATCTCAACGATGGACAATGTTAGGTAGTAGTGTAATGAAGGGGTTCCTTGTTTGGATTTCTCTTTGCGAGACGTCCCACGTGTGAAACTTAGCTCAACGTTGGAAGTGGGAAGATATTTAGTCATTAGGACATGGGTTGGTACCTCGGTTATATATATATATATATAGGGAGAGGATCACAAGTGGACCTAAAAAGCGGACTTTTTAATGGACCTTAACAAAAAACACTTAACATATATATATATATATATATATATATATATATATATATGTGTGTGTGTGTGTGTGTGTGTGTGTGTGTGGTTATAACTCTGAGTTGAAAGTTATATTATGATTTAAGACTAGTAGAGTCGGGTGACTTTCATGCAGATGAGCATGGGTACAGGGTGTATGGGTACCCTGGGTAATTAATTTAATTATAATATAATTAAATATTTCAAGGGGTAGAGATTTGGGTAGTGATCTTAAGGGAATGTGAGTAGGGAAGTATTCGAGGCTTGGAATACTAGACTCGTCTGAATTTCGAGGACGAAATTCCTTTGTAAGGGGGGAAGTATGTAACACCCCGTATTTTTTATGATAAAGAATTCATTTAATTTGGTGAATTAGAATTTAAACTAAATTGATGATTTGGAGAAATTATTTAAATTGGAGAATTTATTTAATTTGGAAGATTCAATTTATTTGGAGAATTTATATTTAAATTAATTCGGGTTATCTCTTTTAAGAATACATGTGTCGAAATTTAAGGTTGAAATTGGAGATTTTAGTTAAGTAACTCGGATGACAATTCTGAGTGCACGGTTGGTTCCGAATAGGTCGAGATAATCGAAAAATAATACCCGATGATAGTAATTGGGTCTCGGGGCATTTTTTGGCATAACCGGGCTCACAGGGGGTGTTTGGGTCATTTTAATTTGGCCCATAGGCTAAATTTCGGGATTAACCTAATAAAACCTAAGTGAGAGAGTTTGTGGCAGTCACAACTCAAATAAGAAAACCCTAGTTGCAGAAGAGAAAAGAGGGATCAAGTGGTAGAGATTTTGGAAGCCAAACCAATAAGAGATTGATGTGTTATTCATCAAATCTTGTCTACAACAAAGAAATCAGACCCTACGAATCTATCAGGAAAGTGGTTAAACATGCTTTCAATTTAATTGCGGTATTGCGGTTCATATCATGATGGGTGTAAACCAAATTCGTTTTTAGGTGGTTCATTACATGGAAAAAAGGGGTTTGGACGATTGAACAGTGTTGTGTAGGTTAAATGATAAATTGATGATACGATGAAATTTCTTGATGTAGTAATCTGAAACATGTAGAAAGTGTAGTCGTTGGTGTTGATAAATTCTATCTTTTAGATCTAAATCGGATAAAATAATAAAATGAGAAAGCGTATAAACCCGTCTCGGAGACTTATAATTGTTGATGTTAATTAATGTGGGTTAAGGGATTGAATCATGCGTAGAGCCTGTTTACGAAAGGAGTTATTGTTGGGAATGGTTGAATAAGGTTCTGGGTAAGAAAATAAAAGCTCGAAAGAATGTTTATGGCAGCAGGCCTCGAGGAAGAAGAAAGAGGGGACAGAACAGGGGTCGCTCAAATGACCACAGACGTCGTTCAAGCGATGTTGGAAGTCATTCGAGCGACTGAAAGCCTCATTTGAACGGTATTGGGAATTCTCTTTCTCTTGTTTCTTTTTGGTGTTGATCAGTTCTCCACTTGATGGAAATATTTTTTGGGACAAATTCTACCGAGGATTCCTATTGAAGATTTTAGTTTCCCATTCTTGTTTTGATCAGTTCGTGATTGGCTTGAAATTATGTGTTAGGACAAATCCTTGATTCAATTAGCGTATAAAAGAGTTAAAAAGGAAATAAATAAAAGGGAACATTTTCGATTCAGTTACAATAGATAGATCCTTGGAAAAAGGGTTTTTCAAATGTATTTTATTTAGAGAGAGTGTCAAATAAAAAAATTTAATGGATTTGAGTTAAATAAATTCAAAGGTTTAGATTACGGACAAAGAAAGGGAGTCTGGGTATTTTAGTTGAGTGACACTACTTTAGTGAAATTTATGGAGGTGAAATTAGTTAATTAAGGGTCGGGGATTTGACTCGGATATTTAGGTTAGTGCTACGGGAGTTAGGCACGGGGTAGTCGGTGTAATTTATTATAGGTATAATAAATTATTGTATATTAAATGTGAGGAGAGGTGTTAACCTTAATAGTGGAGTAAATATTAAGAGATAAAGTTACGGACCGAACGAGTATTGTAGTTGGGTGACACTACTTTAATAAATTAATTAATGTGAAATTGATTAGATTAATCGGTGTAATTTGAAATGTAACGAATTCGGGGGATGAGCCAACCTAAGACTTGAATTAAATAATACATAGGATATTCGGGAGATATATATGCTACGTAGGGAATATATGATATGAGTTGTGTGTATATTTGTTCTGATTTGTATGCTTTATTATGTATATGACAAACCTACGCTACTTGCTATCAGAGGAGGTTTCACGACATGGATTTTCTTATCCCGATGAGCCTATTTAGGGGGATTTTAGACTTGTTACCAGAACATAGAACCTTGGATACGTGCTATCTGAGAGTATGATAGTTTCGACGGTCGAATGGGAGCGTACGTATGTGCGTGATCCATTTGGCTAGGAACAATGTTCGCCTCTAATATGTGTGATTTCTTATGATGGTTCGAGAGAGATACTGAACCAATAGTCCTTTATACAATGCATGATTTATCGGGACTTGATAATAGAGTATGCATACACCGCAGGTCTCAGCCTAGGGGTGTTGTATTGTATATATATCATTAGAATAATAAATATATATACTTTTGTTTTATTCCACTATGTATGCTTGGTAGATGATGTACAGGGACATGATAGCATAGTATACATGCACCACAGCTCAGTGTAGAGGTGTCGTATTAGTATATATGTCACTAAGTGATATACATACACTTATGACTTATTCTACGAAAGACAGTTACATCTAAAATAACTCATCCTGGGTGGAGGATTAAACATATAATGATAAATTCATAATTGGCTAATTGATATAAAGAATCCAGTAACGTATTGTATGGGCTATACGTGTGGGAACAATGAGTTAGTATATAGAAAGAGACTTGATACGACTAGTCAAGTGGGGTAGATTAAATAGGATAGGTTAGCACGCAAGCGTTAGGTGTGCACATTAGATGAGGGGCGAGTTATACCTCAAGAGAGTACGACACTAGCTTAAATATGAAAAGTGTGCATGCATTTTTAATTACTGCAATTTAACTGCTTGCTAAATATTCTCAAAATGTTTTACTTGGGCTCCCCGTGTCAAAATCTTTTTCAAAACCTTTTAAGTGTCCAACCACAGGGATGCCCAGTCTGAGGATTCTATCCAGGGATACGAAGTTATAGCTCATGTGAAAGTTGCAGTACTTTACTATAGACGTTTCATTCGTTCATTTATTACTAATGTGGGATCTTTATTTCATTACTCAGTTGAGCATGTCGCCTCAGATTTAGTATTCAGTCTATTTATATTACATTGTGTATCGAGGTTATGATTTCAGTTTACTGTTGTATTTCATTGTTGAACCGATATTTGATTCGGTCCTCCTTATTTATAATTCATCTGTGTTGGATTTATTTATCAATTTGTGATTCATGGTTTAATTATTATTTTACCTCCGCATGTTGTTAATTAATGAAAGATAAAATTTGGCACCGGTCTAATTAAATTACTAGGTGGTTAGTAACTTAGAAAAAGAAGTTTTTCGACAGTGATGTTAAGAATCAACCATATGAGACCAACGTTTTCTTTGATCACGGGTTGGCCATCCACTATTTTAGTAGGCGAGGTGTCACACTTATCAATGATACGGGGACACGTTGTGTCCTCAAATCATCTTTCAAAAGCGTGTCACCCTAATATTTTTCATCTTTTAAAAAAATATTATTTATTTTTTACTGTAGTTTTTGGGTTTAGTATCATTTTATGATTTAGCCAGGCAAGCTAACAGTGGGCTAGACCAAGATTTACCACATGTTAAAATTTGATACTTCTTTTTAATATTATTCATAGTAGAATAGACCCTATAAGTGCTAAAATCCTATAAAGAGTAATTCCAAACAACTAAAACCGAACAAGAAAGATAAATTACACAATCGCAAAACACAAGAATATACGTGGTTCAACAATGTACCTATATCCACGGGGTGTTTATCTCTAGCTTTATTATAATCGGTTCGCAATAAAAAGAATTACATGCCCCTTCTCCTAGGGATGGGGGTTATATTTATAGGAAACATAAGGTCAGGGAATCATATAGGACTCTAGGATCTCTAGTTGTAGTTACAACTGGATTTAATTGATCTTTCTCGCGACATCCTTGATGATCAGACTTCCCTTTGTTCTCATCTTTAAGTCGCGGTCTGTAACTATGTTTTTTGGGAAGGAGTCACCTGATCTGAATAATTCGTATTGCACAGATAACTTGTAGCTTGAGAATGGTGAAGAGGTTTGAACGTCGATGAGCAATAATTCTGGTTGACAGCGATTCTTGATTTCCAGTTGAGGTTTGGTTTTGGAGTACCCAATATTAGTGATATTTTTGGAGCAAAACCCCCTTTTTGTTCTACCCATTGGGTGCTGATGGAATACTTGTAATTTAACTTGTCTTCCCAAGGGTACGCTGATAAAAAGTGCATGAAAAGACCAAAAGTTAGGGTGGGCGTGTCTCAGCTGTCACCTTGGGCCTTATTTCAAATAATGAGTCACTTTAGGTGTTGAACCATGTAGTTACAGAGTTCTCCCTATGGTCATTTTTCATTTTGTTTCATTTATTCAAGACGTCAGGAGATCCCTTGATCTTTCTTAACTTGTAAGTTTTCTACATTCTCCATTTTCTTTCTAATTTATTTTCAACCTGCAATTTGATTCCTTAAATCTTCTTTCATTCTTTCTCCTCGAATTGAAAAAATGGTGTATGCTGTGAACACCAAAACCCCAAGAAAGTTTAGGAAGACATTTTCAATCCCTGATTGAATGGAAATTAAATGTGCCAAGGAACCCGATGACTATTACAACGTTTTCGGTGGCCATTGGATACACACGCATTATGTAATAGAAGGTGGTATCACCTTTCCTCGAAAATAATTATTTCTGGAGTTTTGCAAATTCTTCAGAGTTGCTCCTACCTAATGTATCCTAAACACGTGGAGAATTGTGAATTGGGTTCATCGAATTAACAAACTATATGAGACTCGAATTAGCATTCCTGAGATAAGCTATTGTTATTAATGGGTTGAAATGAATGATAATATCTTTTATCCAAAATCAAGGAAGGCTTGCAAGGTTTTAGTGGTTAACGTCTATAATTCTAAGGGTTATTGGAGCCACGTCTTAGTTTCTAAAAAAATGTAACAACCACCAATTCCTGAGGGTGATGCGCCATGTAGAGGTCTTAGGTTTCCCCAATAGGGGGAACAAGATAGGTTGATAATTATTTTTTTTATTATTGATGACTAGTGGTTTTATGAAATGGAAATGTCTACAAACTGTTGATAATGAGTGTTAAACTTGTAAGTGACTTTATACTCATAAGTTCTCCCCTCTGGACCTCAGATGGGTAAAAGAAGAGTATTGTCAAAGTAAGAGACAATGATTTAAAGCGGTTCAAACCTCAGATGAGGGTTATACGCCCATTTTTAAAGGCAATTCACTAGTTTATTAGATTGAAGATGATATATTACAGTATAAGAGACCTCTTGAGCTTTGGTCAAAAGAGTCTAAGGTATTGTGTACCCTATCAATAACACAAAACACAGAGGATCTTAACAAGTAACTGGATGACTTCTCTAAGGGTTCATATGTACTAATTTAGGCCTCATCAAGATGTACAAACTATATAAGCAAGGGAAATAGTACAAGTTATGAATATAAACTCATTATGGTGGGTTGTGATAATAAGACATAGTGTAAACACTTGTGTATGCTTAGAACTCTTGCAAGTTTGATTACTTGAATGCGTTTATATCTTTAAATGTTGGAGATTAGTCCCCCTTCACCTTCTACCAGCTTCCTATTTATAAGAGAACTCTTGGAGAGAGAATGAATGGATTGTCATAGCATGGATGGGGTGTCACTAAGGGAAAAATATTTGCATGTGGTGTAAGGTGATTGCTGAGTGCATTTAATGGTGATGGGAATATTTAATGTAAGTGGATTTGGGCAGTGAGGTAGGTGGAATAGTGTTTTTCTTCTCACATACTCCATCAAACTACATGCAAGATTTTTTATAGGAGGTCCAATGGGTCTGGAAGGACCATGAAGTTGCTTGAACTTGATCCTAAAGTGCCACACACCATCACATCTTAGCACTGAGACCTGATTGACTTCGGGAGGTTCTTTTCCTTTAATTTGAGGTCGATTGTGGGCACAAATTATGATGGACACTTGATAATGTGGTCCCTGAGCTTTCTTGAGGAGGTATGCTGGAACGACTGACCTCCCAGGAGAAATAAGGAATGGTTAAGGTTTACTAAAATACCATATCTCACCCTTGAGAGTAACAAAGGCTATATAAGGCAACTAACGCTCTGTTTGAGCTCATGGGCTAGCATTGGGACCTCTACCCTTCCTCAGAGGTAGTTGGAGAGTTGGAGGATATTATAATTACCAGATGTGAAATAAAGTATCATCATTAGCCCCTTGTTTCTTCTTGAAAAGTTTTTGAGGAGCAACACTTACCCTTTGCGTATGTTGGGGTATTGTCGTAATTATCCACTGAGATTTTCGTCATCACTATGTTGTGTTGGGAAGGATATCTCATATGGATAATGACTGGAGTGGGAGATTGATATATGTGATGTTATTTAAGAATCTAATCTTGGAGATAGGAGGGCTATAACTGTAGGCGTTAGAAGCTATAAAGAGCCCCTTGGGCTGAACTGAGTTCTTCACTGCTAACTCCTACTTTTTATTCTTACCTTTTAGAATTTTTTGAGAAAGAAAACCCTTCCCTAAGTAAGAAACCAATGACTTCTCAAATATTTCTTCCTTTAAGGTCTTGGACCCTACACACCTTTTTGTCGTTGGGCCCCACGTTTTACTTTTTCCCATGGTAACGACGAAAACTGAGCCTAAGTTCACCTTCCAAGTGGGTCAATTCCACCTGGCATAAATGTAATGAGTTATGAGCGGGTATTTAACCCTAATTTTTCTATTGAGAATCACTATACCTCATAACACACTAACCATAATATGATCGACTTCTATAAGACTTATCATATTTCAAAGCCTAATGAGAGGTCTTATTCCATGGTGGCCAATCAAGTGTGTTTTAATGAGTGTTTCCTCAAGTATGGGTCCAGATTCCCCATGCCCTTGTCCATGGTCAGGATCTTGAAGGCCATTGATATATCCCACTCTTAACCATTGTCCAACTCATAGAGACCTTAATGGCATTTGATTTAGATTTTAGGAAGACCAGTGAGGGAAAATGTGATGTATCCCCAACCCAGTTCTTCAATTTATAAAAGGTTATCGAGTAGAGAAATCCCACCAATAAGGGTGTGAAGTATCTATCCCATAGTCCAATTGTGTTGACCTTTAGTATGGACAAGCATAGCTCCCCCAAGAAATGGAGAGGGTGATATTCTTCTTTGATGGGGGATCTTGGGTCACCTCAAATCCTGTTGAGTCCATTAGTTGTCCTAGTCTTTGGTGTACCCTCTGTTAGTAGGTAAATTTATGTTCTAAGTTTTTTTATCGCTTAATTTGACCTCTACTTTGAGATTTGAAATTTTCATTTGTTATTTGTAATGATTACTGATCCCAATATATAGGAGTTTAATAGTATTGATGATTCTCAGAGGTTGTCCTCCACTCCCTTCAAGATCCTTGTTACTACCAAAAACCTCTTTAACTATGGGTTGGGGACTGAACTTAAGCCTCTGACCTTTGTGGGAGTCCTTGAGTATCCTAAGATCATTGTGTGGGCCACGCTAGAAGCTAAGACTTATAATTTGTCTTCTCCAAAGAGGAAGGCTGTATCTAAAGCCTTGGATGAGGTTCCTTAGGACTTTAAAGGTGAGGATGACTAGAGCAAGGGTATGGCTGACCCTTCGATAGATGAAATGGTCTCTACCTGAGCTCATGAACCTATTCTGCTCTTCGACTCTCCCATTGTAAGTAATTTTGCCATTTTCTTCTTTTTGTCTTTAGTAGTTTTTTTATGGATGATTTCGACCTCTGATTTAGAAAATGAGCGGGAGGAATAAAGGATCCTTGATAGAGCTGTGGTCAATAAAAATAAGAGAACCAATACCACCAAGTGCTTGAAGTTTGGTTCCATAGTGTACATTCTAATTCTCAGGATTAAGTTGGTAGAGGAGACCAACTTGGGGTCTGACCTTGTTGAAGGATCAGGTTTGGACCTTGAAAAAACCTTATCCTTACTGCAAGAAATATCAGAGGTGGGCGGAACTTCTGGTGTAACTCAGGAAAATCCTTATATATCAAGGCATTTTAACCCTTGGTCTAAAAAAAGACGTTGTAGATAAGGTTTTGCTTGCTCAGGAGGATAAGAGTTTATAAAGGGCGGCTGAGGTGCTTAGTTTATCACAAGAGAAGATTTATTTGAGGCCTCCATCAACTAAGGGGATATAACCTTATACCTAAGCTATGGATACCCTCAATTTGTAGGACAAGATAAAAAGTTCAGATATGGTGGCCACTATAGGGGCAGAGGTAACCCTACCAATGCTAAGGAGCGTGTCCACTTGATGGGTAAGGTACTTGCACATTTATCTGACTTCTCCTTTAACCTTTTTTACATTATGTTCCTTTTTGTTATATCTGTTTCGCTTATATTCTCAACACTTGAAAGAATCTCTTTTGGCAAATGTTGTTGATGCTAGTAGATCATAGAGGAAAGCTACAAAGATAGAGAGCAATTAGGACCTCACCAACAGTATTTGGACTAAATGATCAAAGTGAAAAGATGAATATGGAGGCTCTCGAGAGGGACAAAGATACCTTGAAGACCCAGGTTTCTTTTCTGGAAATGAGAGGACCCTTAGATATAATGATTCTTTCATGGTCATTGCTCAAGAGTCTCTAGATAAATTTGAGGAGATACACACCTTTGATCATTTTGAGATCACGATGATGGAAGAGGCTCTTCATGTCCACAAAGGTGATTTCCATAGATTCAAGGGGAGACTTCTTTAGGTTGATGGTGAGGTGGAGATTCTGTAAAAGATAGTCAAAAACTTGTCTTTTGAGAAGGACTAACTGATATCTTGAGGTTAATAACTTCAAAAGAGATATATTGAGGTTGTGGTCAAGCATGAAGCATTATAAGGACATATTCGTACTGCGATTCATAACCAATTTGATGCCTACCGGGTGTCTAAGGCCTTTAAGAGATATCTCTTTTATAACTTCAATACTGGTATTAACGAATACAAGGTGAAGTTCCATATACAGTTTCCTAATGTGGATCTTTCTAGTCATTTCCTGAAGCCCCTCAATCATAGAAAGAGAGCTTGGATGATGAAGGCAATAGTGATGATGATGCTGAAGATGCATCTACTCCTAAATTTCATGTGGAAGACCTCAAAGAAATGATCTATGTCTCTCTGCTTTCAATTAAGTGAGGTCGTTATGAATCCCAAAACACTCAAGCCTTCACTGGGTTTTATGCAATAATTATTTTTTTGTTTTATAAGTTATCTGGTCATCGGCCACTCTTGGTAATTTACATTTTTACCCTTAATGAGAAGGTAATTTTAGAATCATGGAGTTTTTCTGATCTGGATGCCATTCTTACTCCATTACTTTTTTTCTACTTTGCTAAGTATTTTTTAACACATCTTGAGGTCTGTCTGAGGTTTTCTCAGTGTGTAGTACACCCTTAGCTATAAAAATTACTTAGTAAAGCGAAGAAACTTGATTTATGATCCTGTTGGATCATCCTGAGGTTCTAAGACCTAAAGTTACATAATTGTGAAGTTTCTGGAGGTGATATGGAGGTTTTGTAATGGCTACTTAGGACTTTTAACCATCGAATACCTGATCCTTGTGATTTTTGGGACTAAAATTTGGATTGAACATTTGAAATATTAAATCCTTATAAGAGGACTAAGACCTCCAATTATTTACAAGATTCTAAGACCTTTGGATTGAAAAAAATTAGAATCTAATGTCCTTATAAGGGTTTGAGACATCTATAATTAGATATATTTTAACCCAAAGTCCCACAGAAGGGTCATAAGACCTCTGAACTTAGGTAAACATGAATTTGAAGTCCCATAAAGATTCTTAAGACCTCTGAACTTGGGAATTTTATAATTCAAGTCCTTGTAAGGGTCTTAAGATATTCAGACGAAAAATCTTCAAATCTGAAGTCCTTATAAGGGCCCGAGACCTCTGGTCTTAAAAGGAATTTTGATGGTCGTATTGGGATGAAAACTTGTTGGGGCTTAACCCCCTGAGGAGGGTATTATGAGGTTATTCAAAGGGTCTTTACGGTCTTTAATCCTTAGGAATTACATCATTACATTATTAAAAACTGAGGGTTTGGAAAAAAAATTGTATTTGAACACTTAACCTCCAAAGTTTTTTAAAAAAAATTAAAGTTTTTTCTTAAAAGTTTTTCAAAAATTAAATTTAAGGGGTGCAAGTTTCATATGTATTTTTTATATGACTTAATGGTAAAGAAAATATTTTTATTAAGCCTATAGGTTATCTATGGGTCCTTAGACCTTAGCCTTTTTGGAAATATGGATGAAAATATCAATAATCCCTTTAGTCTTTTACGGGTTCGAAGACTTTTGACTATGCCTTTTGATTTTTTTAAACTTGAGGACTGTAGTCATTTTGCGCCATGATACATTTGATTGTGAGTCTTTAAGCTAAGGCTACAATCATTGAAACTCTTTTATGGTTCCTTAGACCTTAGTTTACGTTTTGGTTCAAGACTGAAGTCCTTGCAACTCAATTTGTGGGTCATAAGACCAGAGTTTTTTAAATCCAAGGCTAGAATTCTTATTGCTCTTAATGAATACATATATTATATATATCATGAGTATTAAACGATTTATTTTTTCATTTAAATATAAGAGTACATAGTTTACAGTTGTTCTTTTAGGACAACATACATCTCGTGAGGCTTCTGTTACTTTTAGCGTTAAACCTTCATTTGGACTCTTAAATGTGAGGGGAATTATCCTCATCCTATGGTGGTGGGGGTGGAGGTAATGAAACTTATCAATTATATCGTAGTCTTTCTAGAAGGATCTCAGACATTGGTGCTAATGGAGGTAATACCTATTGTGAGACCTTAGAGATCTTTCAAAGCTTTATTAGAGATTTTTCCAAGACCTGTGGGATGATGAGTGACTTATTTATGTTATTCATAAAGGTGATGTAGCACTCCCGAGATTTTTTTTGGTCTCCAAATAACTCTCATATTCTTTTGGAGGTTGAGAATCTCATCACCAGTCTCCATGTTGAGATTATAGAATCCAAGTCATTGAGAGATGTCATGCCCATGATAACATTGCTAGATGGTGGGAGGTCCACCACTATAAATTTATTTCAAATGGTTGTGTAGCAAGCCTTGGAACCAAGGGCGAGGGGAAGATTAACATTTCCCAAGGATTAGGTTCGTTCTTCATGGAACTCAATGAGAGGGGTAGTGGTTGGATGCATGTGCTTTACACCAAGGCCCATAACTTCCAAAGCATCTAATAAAAGTATGTCTATAGAGCATCCCGTGTTGATTAGGATCCTCCTCATGTGGGCATTTCCCATGTTGTCTGTAATCATAAAATTATCTTCATGAGTTAGTTGGACCCTTCCGGGGCCTGCTTCTGGGAAGGCCATCATTGGAACCTTCTTGGGGGGCTTGATGTGGATGAGAGACATAATTGACTTGAACCCCTTCGTGCTGGGGGCTCCTAAGGTGGGCCTTTATGGATGAAGTAGAGAGTTCTCCTACAAAGTCTCAAAAATTGCATTAGACCTCAATTAGGGAGACATCATCTTTGTTTTTGTTGTTGTTATAGTTGTGATGATTTTTACTTGCATGTGTTTCCATGTAATTTTTTAGGTATCCCCTCTTTATTACTACCTTAATGACTTCTTTTAGTCTAAAGTAGTCATTTGTGTTGTGGCCATAATCTCTCTGGAGTCGACAATACTTGGACTTGCCTATTTTATTATCACAAGCCCTCATAGGATTTAGCTGAGGCAAGATGTCTTGAATTTCTATAGTTGCAAAGACCTGCTTCATAGTGGTTGTGAAGGGAGTAATGTTCTTAGCCTCTGGAGGTTCACTTTTCTTATCCTCATCATTTATCTTCTTGTCCTTAGCTTCTCATGAGGTTTCCCCAAGGTAGGAGAAGACGTCTCTCCTCTTTTCATAATGGGGAAAGGCCGTGGCATTCCTTGCTGAGATAACATCCTCAGTATTCATGTACTTACGATTTATTTCACGTATCTTAGTCATGGACTTTGGAGGCTTCATTTTAGAGGATCTTAACAAATCTTATGAGGTAATGCTTGAAATAAAGACGGCTATATATATTATGTCATTAAAGTCATAAACTTAGAGAGCTTCCTGGTTGAATATGAAGGAGAGTAATGAAGTAACAGGTTTCCCTAGCTTCAGAGATTCAATAAAATGACTGATAAATGATCTTATAAGCTTTGTGAATCTTGTAATGGTCCCTAATTTGAGATTGGAAAACCAGTGCCTAGCCATTATTCCCAAGGTAGAGGTAAAATCATAGCATAAGATCTCATATGTGGTGTCTTTTAAGAGCATGAGTGACCAATAAATTTCCCAATGATCGATGGGATATTTGGACCATTGAACAATTCAGTATTAGGCATCTTCCACTTTAGGGGAAGTGCATAATGCTGAAAATTGTTAGAGAATGGATAAAATGTATTTTGGATGGATAACTCAATAGTGTTGAGAGTTTAGGTCTTATATTGGTTGAGGAAATTCACCAATTGGTCATGCATCTTCTTTATCTTTCCATCTGAGGGCCTAGTTGCCCTGGAGAATCATTGCAACTGGTCTTTAGGGAGTGATAATATGTCCTTAATAGGAATGCGGGTCGTTAATCGTTAGGTGACCCTGGGTAAATTTTTTGGGTCATGTTCTCCTTCTATTTGGGGTTTATGGCTTTCCCTAATACCACTATGTTCTGGTACAATTGTTTCTTTCACCATTGACGATAAAGGGAGCCTATGATAATTGAGGTCAGTTGCTCTTAGAGCGGTTTCTTCTAGTCCACCATATTTTTGAAAGAATGAGCTAAGGCAACGATAGTCACCATTTTAAAAGCATGAGGGTGTGTGTTTGAGAGAACTGGGACTTGTTGTTCCCACAGATGACAATAAACCTAGACCTTATACAGATCGTTAATTACTTTCTAAAGCCTCCGTTACTATAAAGGTTGAGCTATGATACTATAGCAGGCCTCAATTGTGTCTTCTTCCTCCTGGGAAGGTCATTCGTTCAAGTATACCTCCTCAAGCAAGCTCAGGGACCACAACAACGAGGTTCCATTATGATTTTTGCTTAGAGACAACATTAGATTGGAGGAAAATGACCTCCAAAGGTCACCCAAACCTTAGCTCTAAGATGTGGTAGTGTGTGACACTTAAGGATCCAGTTTAAGAAACGCTATCACCCTCCAGACCCCTTGAACCCCTAATAAAGATCCTACAAGCAATCTGACAAAGTAGGTGAGAAGTAGAACACTATTCCACTTAACGCCATTACCCAGCTCCACTTCCATTAAATATTCCCATCAATATTAAATTCACTCAATAACCACCTTACACCACCTATAAATACTTTTCCGAACACTCGATCACCTTGTTGACATCGACAGACCTCACGAAGACCATATATATATTGTGATAGTCCATTTGATCTCTCTTCATCAGTTCTTCTATAAATAGAAAGTCAGTGGAAGGTGAAGGGGATCAATAACTAAAAGATATTAAGGCATTAAAGTAGCCAAAATTTCAAGAGTTTTAAGAATACACGAGTGTTTACACTTCATCTCACGCCCACAACCCATTGTTGTGAGTTTAAATTTGTAACTTGGGTTATTTCCCTTGCTTACATAGTCTATACATCTTATTAAGACATAAATTAGTAAAGAGGCAACCTTAGAGAAGCCATCCAGTTATTTCATAAGCCTCTCTATGCTATTGATAAAGGTCGCAAGACCTCAGACTCTCTTGACCAAAGCTCAAGAGGACTCTTATATTGTAATATGTCATTTGCAATCTAATAAACCAATGAATCACATTTTACTGTGAACTTAGAACCGTTATCTCAGGTCTAAACCACTTTAAATCATTTTATTTTACATTGAAACTACTCTCATATTACCTGTCCGAGGTCCATAGTGGAGCACTTGTGGGTCTAAAGTCACTTATGATTTTAACTCTCAATATTTACATTTGCCTTTTATAGAGCATTCGATTAACAAAGAACCTATAGCTTCTGATGTTAGATGGTCTGAGCTTGTAAAGGTCTGGAATCTGATAAGATAGTTTTCTATCGGTACCAAGCATCTGAGATCGGCATCATTGTTGACCAAGTATGCAAATACTACCACCTCCTTCATCATCAAGCCCATTGACTCAATTCTCAAAATACCAGTCATTTCAATTAGCGAGGTTCTCAATTGTATCCACCTCGTCTTCTTTTGATCTTGTGAACATTATATTCATCCCTAATGTTATGGAAGACATGCATCCGAGGAAGAAAACTCTTACTCTGGTGGACGAGTCTGACCTCCCCACTTATCCAAAGGCTAAGGCTTCCAAGAGGAAGGAGGTTAAAGGTCCCTCTGAGCCCGTCACTCTGCTGGATTCTCTCAATAAGGAGAAGGAAAAATAGGAGGTCAAGAGTGAGGCCCCTTCCTCTTCTACTATTATTTCTCCCACCAAGAAGGTTGATGCCCCGAAGATGGGGAGGGGCTATACAATCATGATAGTGTCCAAAAATCCCTCATTGGCCCCTGGGTTCCTAAGGGGGGCATTTGGAATTAGATAAAGAGCACGTACGTGGGATGATTTCCAACCAACTTTATTCTCACACTGTGTATGCTTTATCTTTTTTGTGTGACTTTTAGTCGAAATATTTCTTTAGATTTTTTATAGCTATGTTAACTTATGCTCGTCCCGTTTTTATTTTTTTCGGAAGATTTTGTAGACATGCTTGATAGGAGGGCTACCCAAGTCAGGGAAATGATGACATGGAGAATGCCTTGGCAAAGTCCTAAGAGTCTTTCGATGCTTTCAAGAAGGCAAATGATGCTGAGAAAAAAACCATCATCTTGAAGATGTCAAAGTTGAAGTCGGAGCTTGATTTGCTTAAGAAGACTGTCGAGGACAATCCTTGGGCCTTGGCAATGGCAAAAAATATGGCCAATGACCAGGGGTATGTGGACGCATTTGGTCGGGACAAAAATCAACTTCCTTACATTCATAAGTCAAATTTCAAGAAGGGATGAGATGAAACCTTAGTTAAGATCGAGGTCCTCCCTAAGTCTGAACTTTTTAGGGTGCACGATCTAAGTTCTCCACCAAGGGAGAACGAATAGGGAGAGGCATAAGATGGCAGTCAAGTAAAGGATGGATCAAACCAAGATATGATGGAAGTCAATCAAAGCAATCTCCCAACCACCCAAGAGAAGTTGAAGTAAAAGGTGGTCAAAGCTAATTAGCTTTAGCTTAGGTCTCATTATTCCTTTTATTTTTCTATCTTCTGATTGTTGTAAGGGCATGACCCTTTATTGGATTAATAAAAACTTTATTCTTACTCATTATTGTTCATATATTGTTGGTTTCTTTGTGATGCTTGTAAATTGCTCTTGCTATGTATGAATGTTCTTTTCTTGATCCTTGTAGGTTGATAAAAGGTTGGTAGTGGCTCCGACATTCCCATAATGTTTCATGCACTATTCTATACCTAGTGGTACTAGATACAATTATAATAAAACTAATAATTTAAGTGAAAGAAAAGTAAATCTTTATTTATTTCGATGCATAGGATCTTATTACATAGGTTGGAGTCTTCATAAATAGAAATAAAAACGATCTCTCGGTCTTCTTATAACATAGAACTACAAAGGACTAAAAGATCACAGGAGCTGGTACACTGTACTAAAAGTGTTTCAATGGATACTACCAAACTTTCTTGTTACTGCTCGCATATATGTTACTGAAAATATTTTCCTTCGCAAAACTGAATAAAAATCCATACATGCGGGGGTATTTCTCCTTATTCTAGTTCACTGTTCATCTGGAAGGAAAACAATTAAGAAAAGTTTGCCAAGTAAATAATTTTATTTCAATAATAATGTAGATACGTGAGTTTATTTAAAATTTATGTCATAATTTATAATGGATTGAAACAAAATGAGATATCAACAGTAATGAATAGGAGCATGCGGGATTTTTTATATTCGTATAACCTAAGAGTGCCCTCTCAGGATCTTAATGGATTATTTATATAATTTAGTGTCGAGCACACATATGTCCAAAATTTATCTTATTATCCTAAATAATCATTTAGGTGATAACGCAGATAAAATAAATGATGCATTCAACAAAGGCGAATTAAGGAAAAAAACCTTGCGAAGAAAATATTTTTTCATTCAACACTTTAGAGAGTTTACAAGACTATCGACTTACAGACTACTTGATAACCACCACAAGTATAATGCACAATGCCTTCACAAATGTCTAAAGAATATGGCTCCGTCCTGAGTCGTCCACATGCGTCCTTCCACGCTCGGTATCCACCGATCAGCCTTCGTCATCAACAATGAGTTCCCTGGGGTATCACAAGATTAACCGTGAATATACCTCTCCACAAAGGTTGTGTGCAAGACACGCACTATAGGATTTAATTATCTTTCACTCAAATATATCTTCGGGATGTGATTTGTGAATTAAAAATGTTTTCTCAAAACAAAAGGTTGAAAACTTTTGCAAAGAATATGCAGAAATAGTTCTGGAAAAAGTCTTAACGAAAATGAACACGAAATAGGTATTTTTAGGACAAACACAAATTTTGAGGCGGTGGGCTCGTTCGAACAACTTTTGAATCTCATTTGAACGAGAATAGCATGCTCGTTCTAACGAGAATGTATCTTATTCAAATGGCAAAGCAATCTTTCTTGGACAAAGTTCAAACGACCTAAAACATTACGCCCTCATTCTATGTTCGATCGAAGTAATCGAGACTTCGAACGAAACTAGGATCTCGTTTGAATGATATTCCCATCTCGTTTGAACGGGATATGCGCATTTTGAAAAAATTTAAATAAAGAAAAACATCCTCGATTTTAAAAGAAAAAATAAGATTTCTAGTTTTAATACAAATAAACAATCCAAAATAAATTCAAGGAATAAATTAAAACTTGATAGCATTATACCTTCATAGTGCGGAGATGCTTGAAACTTATAGATGTTAAATCTTCATATCTTCATTTCGACTCGAATTGGTAGAGGAATATGCCAAAAAAAACTATGATAGCCTAAGTTATGAGCAAATTATGCTCGTACAAATCTCCCCCTTTTTGGACATTCCGGCACAAATATAAAATCGAAATCAAAATTGAAAATAAAATCCCCTAAGACAAATATAATATCCTAATACCCTCCCAAACCCTAAAATAGATAGGTTTAAGATAAAGATGTCTTCAAAATAATGTTTTCAAATCTCAACTTGAGCATTAACTTCTCTTAAGCACTTTGTCTTCATTGAGTGTAATCTAAATATGATCTTCCAAAAGTAACTACACACATGAAAGATAGCAAAATTCCGTGATGCATCGAGTTTGACAAATCTAATACATTTAAAACTCTCCGCCATAGATCAAACTCTCCCGTAATTTGTTCTCCCCCTTTTATTTTGTCCAAAATAGACTAGGAGTATAAACTAAACATGAAATATATAGAGTACATCACTAAAGATAGAATATCATCATAAATATATATCAAATAAGCACATGTAATGATAAACTCAAAGGCTCCACAGACTATAATTTTAATTTTTTAATTTTTTCAAGTATATATAAAAAATTTACAAAGTAAACACATCGTGCAAAAACACAAAATTAACCGAATCATGAAAACAGAATGAAGAGGTGTGAACACATTCGATAGGTTAATAAACATAGACAAGCATAACATATGTGCAAGAAGGAATGAGACATTACTAACGCAAGATCTCAAAGGCTACCTTAAGTGTAAAAATGGTGAAGTCACATGACATTGACTTAACCTTATCAACTAATTAAAATCATAAGTGATTTCCACACCAATAACGTCCAAAACTATATATTTGTTTTACGTGATTTTCAAGAATGTGCAAACCCATTGATCTTCGACTTAACTCCCTCAAAACTCACATATTAAATTTTTTCTCTAAAATCTTTTTGAAGAAATTAATGCTCATATGTAGCGAAGCATTAATGTACTTAGAATTTGGCTCGGCAATTATGTTTTTATGTTCCTTTAATCTTGTAATCTCTTTTCTTTTTACAAATGGTGGCTTTTCACGCAAAGTCAACATGTCTTTCGTAACCCGATTCCATTGCATACAATATACCACATATATCGGATAATTGATTTTCTATAATTTTGAATCCGGATAATGGTTCTTACATGCACTTTTTTTTTATTATCTAGTATTTTCACATTTGGTTTGTTTTAAAAGAAGGATTGAGATGAAAACGCTACGATCGACACATGAATAGTAAGTGCAATACTCAAATAAGTTCGTGCTCGTGTGCATTAAAGGTGAAAACGAGTTAAACATGTAGTAAGTAGTCATCATATCACATATTAATGACTCCACACATTATAAAGCACAATAATGAAATGATGTCACATCTCAAACACTACAAAATAGTTACGTGGATATGGAATGAATGGGTTATTCGGACATCTATGTTGTTTAAAAAAAATACAAAACTCTTTTTGGAGTTTTTTTTGTCAAAAATATAATATTTTTGTCTTTTTTACCTTTTTCTTAAAAGTAAATCGAAAATCTTTTTGTATTTTCAAAATTTTCAAGAAAAATAATTTTTGGGGGGATTTTTGAAACATATATCAAAATGAAAAATATAAGCATGATAATAGTACAATCTAGCGATAGGCATGTAAGATATGAACATGAAAAGCGTCATATGCTAGAAATAAGTCTCAACCTTAATCATTAGGCCCAAAGGAGTTTTGAAAAGGAGGTGACATCCTATGAAAAACATCCGTCAAATCATAATAAAATCTTATGAAGTCTTGACCAAATACTTAATTTTCTCTCAAAAACTCTCAAAATCTTTCATATGATGTGCGGGAGAATGCAAAGTAACATATGTGGGAGTGTATGCGGGAACACGTGTGGTAGCATATCGTGGAAGATACCTACGATACACTCTACCCAACTTAAAGCAAAATTTCATAATTTTAACTTTTTGCTTGCAATTGGAGAAAACATAAACGGGATTAGGTCCACCTCTCTCAAAACCTATAGGTCGAGCTCTCCTACGTGGAATTGAACGCCTAGGTGGGTTAGGTTGAGGTCCATAAGGATCTAACACAAACTCAAAAATTAGGTCGGGTGGTATTTGGGAAGTGGACGCACCGTCATAACCTATTCCTAACCTCTTGGCATTACCCAGAGTGGGGCTGAGGAATATCTTTCCAACCTCTTTATATGTGTCTTATAAAGTAACTTTGACGTCTCGGGCATGTTCGAGATCTCTCTCGAGTTGGTATACACGGGCTTCAAGTTTCTCACAGGTCTTCAATGAAGATTGAAGATTCCCTGTAAGACTAGCCACAGTATTGGTCAATTCACTCTTTTTTTGGCCTAAAATGATCAATTGCTCACATAAAGAAACCTTCACCTTCTTGATTTGACTCTATGAAGCCTCACACACCCTTAAAACTTTCACCTCACTCTCCAAATCTAACACCCTAAGAGACAACTCCTTATTAATATTTTTCGTCTTCAACCTATCGGTGTATAAATCAGTAAAGGCCATTTGGAGGTCACGTTCTCCCTCACTCGAAACACCATCCTCACTCTCACTATTTCTTGAATGAGTCGAAACATCATCGATGCTCTCACGTTTAGATATGTCCCCATCGGGTAGGACAAACTAGAAGTGATTGCGTGACTAGCCATGAAAGCAACACATTTTTCATGTGGCGATTCTCTCCCTGAATTAGCCGACTCAATGTCACTATCGCTAAGAGTGGCTTTATTTGCAATCTCTTTACCCTAGCCTAGTCGGAGACTCATGTGCCTTATGCCCTTTCCCCTCGCACTCATAACACCTTATTTCTTCCTCTTTCTCACCGTTATCCTTGACCTAATTTTTATTTTTATTTTTCCCAAAAATCTTTTTATTGGAAGAATTAGTTTTGGAAATTTTGAGAAATTTTTAAAAGAAAATTGCAAATATGGTCAAGTCACCAAAATCACACTCACTTTTAGATTCAGACTCACAAACTCTCTCATTTTTCTTTTTCTTAGTTTAAGTCCTTAAAGCTACCCCTATATCCTTAGACTTGATGGTTTTAGGGAACATATCTGTCTCATAAGTCTGAAGGTCTCCTACGAGTTCTTCCAACATAATAGTGTATAAAATCCCTAATGAGTTAAACATGATGACCTTACGATTAAAGATGACGAGAGTGACCTCAAAATATTTTTCACAACTCTCGTTTATAGAACTTTCTGATCCAAATTAAAACTAAAATTCACTATGTTGATAAACGCACATAAAAATCATCGAATGACTCGGACTCTAACAAAGTGATGGTCTCAAATTGGGTGGTGAAATTCTGAAGCTTTGGCGCTTACATAGCGTTGGTACCCCCGTGAGTGAGTTGGAGGGTTTCCCATGCTTCCTTAGACGTAAGGGATGATGATTCCAGAAATAGCACTAAGTCCATGAGAATTTAAATTATTCCATTTAAATTCTTCATCAGTCCAGAAAGAAACAGGTTTAGGATTTGTGACATTATCAATAGTGACAGTGGGAGGAGTCCACCCTCTTTCATAAACTGACCAAACTCTTTCATTTATGGCTTTTAGAACAGACCTCATCCTAGCCTTCCTGTATGCATAATTGGTTACATCATATATGGGCACTTGATTATACAAATTCTCTATTAAAATCAAAACTTTCAAACATCAACAATTTAAAAAAAATTGATATCAAGAGAAAAAATTTACTGAAAAAGGATCACATAGTATTTTTGTGTAAGAAGCTCTGACACCAATTTGATAGTGCGCTCTCAAGATCTTAATGGATTATTTATATAATTTAGTGTCCAGTACACACAAGTCCAAATTTTATCTTATTATCCTAAACAATCATCTAGGTGATAAAGCAGGTAAAATAAATCATGCACTCAACAAAGACAAATTAAGGAAAAAAAACCTTGCGAGTAAAATCCTTTTTCATTTGGCACTTTTGAGAGTTTATACGACTTTCAACTTACATACTACTTGATAACTGCTACAAGTATAATGCGTAATGACTTCACAAATCTCTAAAGAATATGGCTCCGTTCAGAGTTGTCCACACGCGGCCTTCCACGCTCTGTATCCATCGATCGGCCTTTGCCATTAGCAGTGACTTCCCTCGGGTATCACAAGTCAGCCGTGAAGATACCTCTCCATAAAGGTTGTATGAAAGATAAACACTATAGGGTTTAAACTTGATTCACTCAAATATATCTTGGGGATGATATTTGTGAATCAAAAAGGTTTTCTCAAAACAAAAGGTTGAAAACTTTTTCAAAGAATATGCAGAAACAGTTTTGGAAAAAGTCCTAACGAAAAAAAACACGAAATAGGTATTTATTGGACAAACACAAATTTAGAGGTGGTGGACTTGTTCGAACGACTTTTGAATCTCATTTAGACGAGAATAACAGGCTTATTCTAATGATATTTTATCTCGTTCAAACAACCATGTAATCTCATTTGAATGATGTTCAAACGACCTTCAAATGATCTCAAACAGTACGCCCTCGTTCTATGTTCGACTAAAGTAAACTTTGTACGAGACTTCGAGCAAAACTAGGATCTCATTTTGAAAAAATTTAATTAAATAAAAACGTCCAAGATTTAAAAAAAAAACTATTTCCAGTTTTAATACAAAAGAACATCCCATAATAAATTCATGGAAAAAATTTACACTTAATAGAATTATACCTTCATAGTGTGGAGATGCTTGAAAGTTGGAGATGCCGGATCTTTGGATCTTCTTATTGGCTTGAATAAATCGGTAGCGGAATATGCCAAAAACTATGATAGCCTAAGCTATGAGCAAATTATGCTCTAACATAAACAATATGGTGATTTATAACTAGATAGATTCTTATCAAATAATAAAAATAAAGGTTCAAACTATAACAGGATAGCCCATAATTATCAGTTATAGGGGTTTCAAATGAGCAACAATAATCTAATAATATCATCCAAAATCTTTGGACTATTGACCCAAAATATATGGATAAAGTAACTAGATAGGGATGCTAACTAGAGCGATACTCATATGTATATAGAAATAAAAGGAGGCATTCAACATCTAAGTCCTACAGGCCAAATTGATCTTTCGTGGGTATACCGGAGTCTAACCCCTAAATTATAAGGTATGCCACTGGGTTTCACTGAAACAATAGGTTATAAGTTACAGGGCTTTACTGTAATAGGGTTTAATTAGAGTCAGGGCATTTAACTGAAATCGGGGATTATTTAAATCATAGGTTGTAGGAGATTATTAGGCTGGGGTTTAAGTAGATAAAATTAAATCAATATTTACAGTAATGTAAATTTCACAAAAGAGTTAACAATGATAACAAGAGTTCAGGGGCTATCACATAGTGATATAAATAATGCAGTAATTCAAGGATATAAGTTTCAAATTAATTGTAAAATAGAATCACATACTTTGAAGTTTGGTTTGTTAAAAATTGCTCGTCTAATTCATGGGAGTGAACCGAGTATTCTAAAATCGGGGATAATATAAATATTTAGTGTATGCATAAAAGTGAAATTATAGTATTTATGAGAGTGAAAATAAGCTTGATTTTTCATGGTAAAATTTAATGTTGGGGTGAAATGTGTAATTATTGAAAGTTTAGGACTTTGATTATTTCACTATTTTCCCTTTAAATTTGGGCTCGGTGGAAAAAGACAGTTTTAAACTTTTAATTTACTACCAGAAAGGACTTACATTTAAAATTTGGGACTGTTTTGAAATAGTTGAAAAATATCAAGGGGTTAAGTGAAATTTAAATGTTTGATTTTAAACTTAAACCCCTATTTTCTGTGGAAACTATTTTCATGGAAACCAGATGGGGTAGTGTAATATACCAGTTTGTTCAGAATTAAAAAATAAAAATTTTGAAAAAAATCAATTTTTTCTGATTTGAACGCGCTGGGTCAAATTCCAGACGCCCCTGCATTTTACTCCTCTCTCATGCATGCAACCCACTTCATCTCTTACCTTCTTGTATAAGAGTGTCTCCCCCAAATATAATTTTTTGAGGTATCGAGAGGGAACCCCACCTAGGTGGTGGCAGAAGCCCATATTGAGAGAGGCCCCCGCAAGGGTCACTGCAGAAACCCAATTTGAGAGGGAACCCACCTAGGTAGCAGCAGAAGCCCAAGTTGAGAGGCACCCACGCAAGGGTCCCTGTAGAAACTCAAGTTGAGAGGGAACCCACCTAGGTAGCACCAGAATCCTATATTGAGAAGGGCCCCTGCAAGGGTCACTGTAGAAGCCCAAGTTGAGAGGGGCCCCGCAAGGGTCCCTGCAGAAACTCAAGTTGAGAGGGAACCCGCCTAGGTATCAGCAGAAGCCTATGTTGAGAAGGGACCCCGAAAGGATCACTGCAAAAGCCCAAGTTGGGAGGGGTCCCTGCAAGGGTCCCTGCAGAAACTCAAGTTGAGAGGGAACCCACCTAGGTAGCAGCAGAAGCATATGTTGAGAAGGCCCCCCGCAAGGGTCACTGCAAAAACCCAAGTTGAGAGGGAATCCAGCTAGGTAGCAGAAGAAGCCCAAGTTGAGAGGGTCCACCGCAAGGGTCCCTACATAAACTCAAGTTGAGAGGGGACCCACCTAGGTAGCAGCAGAAGCCCAAGTTGAGAGGGCCCCCGAAAGGGTCCTTGCAGGAACTCAAGTTGAGAAGGAATCGTTGTTAAGAGGGACTTCCCCTAAGGTATCATCTGGACCAAAAAAGGTAGCACAGAGGTAGATACCAAAATATTGTCCCTAGAGAATGCGCATTGATGGTGCTAGAAACAGCACCACCCTTCATGGTGTTTGTAATCTCAAATCAGTGATAACAATGGCAGCTCAAGTATATATTAAATATAAGGGATTGAGATGAGGAGAAGAGGATGAACACCAATATATAAGTGGTTCAGCCAATTAAGCCTACGTCTACTGTGCAAGTGAGTGAGTAAGGTCACCGAAAAAAGGCACTAATGGCCATAGATACAATCTCTCAAGCTTTCTCTTTCTACTGTATAATTGGACAAAGTTTCAGCTAGGGTTGTCATTTTGAATCCTTCTCAAGGTAGGAGAATACAAGTATATATAGTGTTTGGGGAGTGTAATGTACCCCCCTATGCATGTAATGAGAATGTGTGTGTTGATCCACCCAATCTGATGAAGACATCTGTCACTGTCACATATAGAGAATGATGATGAAATATCCCCCCATGTGAGGGGATTGATTCGGTTACAACTGATTTTGTCCACGTGTTCCTATCCTTGCATGTGATTATGAATGCTTGCCCTTATCCCTGACTGCTGTAACCTCGGTCTCGAAGAGTATGAGGTTGATGAAGTTTGACTGTTGCTTATTCCGAGGTTATTCATGATGATCTCGACCAAGTAGGCTAGCCGAGGTAAGACAGATGGAGTTGTAACATTGACCTGGGGCGGGGTTTGGTGTGTGTAATTGGAAGGTCGGCCTGGGCCGATGATGATGATGAAGGGTGGTTGAACCCATGAGACATTACTGGCCTCGGCTGATTCCCAGCCGAGGTTGATGTATGTGGTAAATGTGATGTCGATTGTGGACGACCTAATGGATAGCTAAGCCCATGAGTTGCGAGGACCTCAGCTGATGCCTGATGGTGGGGTAACTAGTAACGTTGGTCGTAGTCGACCTTATGGATGAGATCGTTGGTCGTCAATCTTAGTCCCTTGTTACCTCGACCATTCTGCTGGTCGAGGTTTGTGCCTCCGAGCTGTCAGGTACACTTTGGGCATATCAATCACCCCCTAGCCCTTAGTTACCTATGTAAATAGGTGACTACGGGTATGTATATCCGAGGTTATTTTTCTTTTATGTGCCAATATTTTTTTAACAAGTGTCAATTGCTGAAGTGGGTTGCATGCTTGGCAAGTGCAATGATGATGGCCTTTTGGGCTCCCAGGGCAATGATGGGCCTTGGGATTTGTGCCAGCATGGTTTGGGTGTTTAAACCCTTTTCCTTCTCTTTTCTCCTCATTTCTCTCATTTTCCCGCCTGAGTTTCTTGCGTTCTCTCTCTCTTCAAGAGCTCCTTCGCTGCTGAGTTTTCCGAGTTTTCATTGTTCTTAATCCTCCTATTCCTCATCTCTCACTCCCTCAGGTACTATTTTCATCCCATATTTCCATTTTCAGCCTTATTTCTCTATTTCTTGCATATTCCGGGGACTGTTGGCATTTTCTGGTGGTTATATGAGTTTTTTGGTGACTCATTGAGTTTTTCGGTGGCCCTAGTTCTTGAATGTTCTTGATTTGAACTTGACCAAAACCAGGTTTTGATCCTTAGTTTAACTTGCGTCCAGTTGTTTGATTTTAGTTTAGGGTCCACTTGTAAGGTCGTCCTCCTATGCTCAGACCTCTTTATAAACTTATTGAGGATTTCCCTTCTCTTAGAAAGATGACTTTCGCGAAGATCAGGCAGATAGAGCTAGCCCAAGAGGAGGCTCATAGGGCTGAGGCCTTTCCCGTCTGACCTATCTTTCCCCTACCTCTGAAGGTGGTATACCCTGAACCAGCCGAGACTGCTGAGCCATCAGAGTATCCAATTGATCCCTCTCCTATGTCTGAGTCTGAGTCGTCCACCTCACCCTATGTCCACAGATTCTTTCCAAGAGGCCATGGACTTCTCTATTAGGCAAGATCAGGTCCCTGATCAGGGCGAGGTCCAAAGTCGTGCCTCGTTCCACAACGGTTCCAGCACTTCACGGACCTCTTCTGATGTTGAAGTTGTGGGGCCGAGTTTGGCTGTGCCCCTAATCATTGATGCTATTTCCCTATCGGCCGCCAAAGGGGATGAGTTTGCTCAAAGGTTCCCCGGAGGTGTTCCTACACCATGCCCAGGCCGATGTTTCTAGGGATGAGGATGACGGTCATGCGAGTGATGTTGATACCTCAGAGGCAGTCGAGATATAGAGTACTGTCACTAAGTTCGACCGGTTAGCCTTTAGACACCTTTATTCCATAGGTCCTTCTATCAAACTTAGGAGACCTCTGAAAGATGAGAGGGCCTGTGGTGGCCGATATGGGGAAATCTACGTATATGAGCAGATATTTAAGTTAGGATTTTATCTCCCCATCCATCCAACAATTAGATCCATGTTATCCCATATTAACCTGGCCCCTTCCCAATTATCTTCCAATGCTTGGAGGGTGATGATTGGAGCCATCATCCAATGGAGGGCAGTCCATCATTCAGACCTTCCTGTCAGGGTCTTCACAGGGTGCTATGTGCCGTCCTCTACTAGGAACCATCCGAGCTACTACCACTTCCTGGCTAAGAAGTCTAATAAGAAAATGTTATTGGTTACCTAAACCTCAAATCATAACTGGAAACCGCGATACTTCTTCATCTCAAGGTCATGGAAATTTGGAACTTGTTCCCCCTCTTCATCGCTAGAGCCGAGGACCCCTCTAAGGTAGGGAAAACTGTCACTTGCTGCCAAAGCCGACCATGGGTTAAACCAGGATAACTTACAAAAGGTCAAAGACCTTCAAGATCAGGGGGAGCTTGGTTGGCTAGTCAAGTACGAGCATTTGATGACCCCCTACTACCTCTCCGAAACTGGCCTGGGGGAAGTCCTTTAGCCGAGCTTCGTAAGTGCTTATTTTGCAAAGTTGTACCTCTGATATTTAATGTCTCTCATTTACTAAATCAGACGTATTTTTTTAGAACGCCCAGAAGGTATATCAGACGACCTGTGGGAGATATCTGCTCCATGAATGATCAAGTTGGTGAACAAATATGGGCTCAATGCTCCTCTTCCTCCCCCATCTAAGCAGAACATCGGAACTTCTAAGTCCGACGCTACTAAGAAGAGGAAATCCACCACTGCTGCCCCTGAGGATCAGAGCCAAAGAAAAGCCCAAAAGGGTGACCGTGTTATCCCCATCTCGTCTGATGATGCAATTGCTGCTCGTTTGGAGCAGTTGAAGATCGGTGACAGCCTGATAGGTCATGGTCTGAAGGCAATGGATTTCATTGGCTCTGCAATGATCGATGCTGACAAGCGCTTCTTACACTCTATTAACACCCCTTTGCTGGCCAAGTTTTGCCTTCATAGGTCTATCCAGGTAGAGATTTTAACTTTTTTAGCTCCAAGTGTAACCTCGTCCTTGATTTGGGTTATTTTGATCTCATACATCTGACTTTGTGTTGCAGGGTATCCTGTCCATGCACCAGTTTATTGATTGGACACTGAGGAAGCTGCCCCTTATTAAAAAGGGAAAAGAGGCCCAGAAGTTTGAGGCCTCTCTAAATGCTAAAGTTGAAGGTCTGAAGACCGCCTTAGAGGGGTCTGAGAATAAGGTGAAGCAGAAGCACATGGACATTGCTAAGCTCTAGAAGGACCATACCTCTGTCTTGAAGGCTAAGGATGACGTTCTTCAACAAAAGGTTGATGCTGCAGTGAAAGCTGTCCTTGAGGACGCCTCTGAGAAGATCTTGGCTGATTACAAGGTCTCTGACAAATTTATAAGCTTCGGCTTTGAATACCTTGAAAGAGGTGTTAAAGCTACTAGTAAATGGGCGGCCATCAAAGAAAAGGAGTCACGGAGTTTGACAGCCTCGAAATTTATTGGTCTCGGCTATGGTAACTGATATGCCCCAAGTGTAACCTCAGCCTAGAGACACCAACCTCGGCCTAGAGACGCCAACCTCGGTCGAGGTCATGGCAGACGTTGGACGAGTCTTGGGCACGCGATATCACCCCTCAGCCGTATCAGGGTCGGCCCAGGCCGACACTACTATGAGCCTCTCCAAGGGACATCATAAGGATCAACAGCACTCGCATATGCCTTGAAATGGCAACCTCGGCCATAAATAGGCCGAGCCTGCAGGAAGTCACCAGGAACCTCATCAAGCCACCAGTTCAACCTCATATCAGGCCGACCCTGTCCATTGCCTCGGCTAGGATCAGGCCAAGACCTCCATGGAACACTCGGACTGAACAGGTATCAAGACTCACCAACCTCGGCCTCACCAAGGCCGAGGTCATACACTAGACGCGATAGCCGAGCACCTGCTGACATCCAGATAAGGACACATTAACACAAATCAGTTATAACAAGATTATTCCCCACACGTGGGGAGAATATTGCATCATCATTCTCTACATGTGACAGTGATAGATGGCACTCCCACATTGGTGAGGTTACCACACACATGCTCATTACATGCATGGGCGGTACATTACACCCCCTAGGTACTATATATAGGGGTCATCCCCTACCTTGCAAAAGGATCCATATATTCAACCCTAGCTAAAACTCTGTCTAGAGACACAGTAGAGAGAGAAAGCTTGAGAGATTGTATCCACGGCCATTAGTGCCTTATTGCAGTGAGATTATTCACACACACAGTGGACGTAGGCCAATCTAGGCTGAACCACTTATATACTGGTGTACTCTCCTCTTCTCCTCACCTCATTCTCTTATCTCTTTACTGAACTGTGCTGCCATTGTTGTTCTTAGATTGAGCTTGAAAACACCTTATCTGGTGGTACTGATTCTGGCATCATCATTTTGGCGCCGTCTGTGGGAACGAGAAGCTATCTCTTCCTCTTTTTCTGCTTAACCTCACCGGAGACTCTGGTGGTGAACCAGGCCTCCCCCTAGCGCGGAGCTGTTTCACCATTGAAAGGGGTCCTGTGAGGTGCTAAGCTCATCTGCTACTCAAGCTCTATAGTGTTAACATATGGCACCAGACTTACCACCGCCTCTTCCGCCGTCCGGGGGTGGAGGGCCTAGTTTCAGTCAGGCGCCCCCAGTCCGAAATGGCGAAGGTAGCAGCAGCCTTGAGATCTTTAGCTGCAACACAACAAGCCATGCAGGAGCAATTTGCTCAACTTAGTCAAACTATGATGAGGCCACCTGGAGTCTCACCGGACATGATCACTCCGGCGGCAGTCCAGCCTCATCCTGACGCCAGGGGACCACCCCAGGCGCCAATGAAGGACCAGCCTGTACCCCAGCAGAGAAGGGACGTTGCTGTCCCTAGGCGCTTGTGCCTGGGGAGGCAGGGAAACCCTTGCCCAGAGGATAGGTATGATGGACTAGAAGCTGAAGAAGCCCCAGAAGACTGCTGGGAGTCGTATGAGGTGTCAAATAACACTGTACGGCCTCTTAGGCAAAGTCAAGGATGTGTCGGCCGAAGAGGTGAAGAGGCCCAACAAAGAGGGTCGGCCTTCGAGAAACTGGGCCCGGTGAACGACCTAAGACAGAGGCTGTCAAGGTCAAGGAGCGCAGCAGGCTCTCAGAGAGGGAACAGGCAGGGTTGGCCAGACCAAGGCCGACCCTGTGAAAGAAGAGGCAGGGAACAAGAAGAGGTCAACAGCCAACGTGTCGTGGCAGGGGAACCCTCGGTCCATCGCAGGGAGGTGGCAGGGGATAACCTCGGCCAAGTTGATGACAGAAGACCATGGAATGATTCTATCCAACGCCTCGAAGAGAAGATAGGAGACCTCATTAAGAGGAGGGACCCATTACAAAGGGGTTACTCAGAGGGCTCCCCATTTGTGCCTAGGATAGTGGGGTTCCCAACCCCAGCTAAGTTCAAGCCTGCTACAGTGTCTCCCAAGTATGATGGCAGCACTAACCCTGTACACCATATCGAGATGTACCAGTCAGCAGGAGACATTTACTCGATACCCGATGAGATGAAGTGTAGGGCCTTCTCGGGGACCTTGACAGGGGCAGCGCACAGTTGGTTCACCTCCCTTCCGAAGAACTCAATTGAGAACTTCAAAGGCTTGGCCGAGCAATTTATCCACAACTTCTGCTTTGGGGTGAGGCCTCAAAAGAAGACTACCCACCTGTTGTATGTCAAGCAGGCTAAGGGTGAGAGCCTAAGAGACTACATAGCAAGATTTAACCAAGATAAATTGGAGGTGGAAGATTATGAAGAGAGCATAATCATGACCGCCCTTATAGGAGGCCTCCAGAAGGGGAAGCTATTATGGAAACTGGCGGAAGACCCCCCTAGGTCTATGGCGGAGCTGCTGAAAACCGCAGGAAAAGTAATGGATGCAGAAGAGGCAATGGCCGCCAAGTATGTGGATGAGAACCGCGGTGGCACTGGGAGGTCCCAGGGCAAGAAAGAGGGGAAGAAGAGGTCAGGAGATGACAAGTTCGCTCACTATACTCCTCTGACTGTAAGCTGCGAGCACATCCTCAATGAGATTAAGACTGACCGGACTCTGAGATGGCCAGAGAAACTAAAGGCCCCACCACATAAGAGGAACAAAAACCTATTGTGCGAGTTCCATCAGGATCATGGCCATGTCATGGATAGATGCTTCGCTTTAAAAGATGAGATTGAGAAGATGTCGAAATCTGGAAAACTGAGGAATTATGTGGATGGTAAGGATCCAAAGGGTAGAAGAGATGACCCTAAGAAAATAAGAAATGACAGATGCCGTGACAATTTTCCGGCCAGAAGAGACGATAATTCAGAAGGAGATGACGAAGACGATCCGAATCTCCCGCCAAAAGATGATAACACCCTGGTGAAGAGGGTCGGTACGATCTCCTTTGGTGTTAGTACCATATGTAGGGTATTTACAGGAGGTGGCTCTGAAGTGACTGATAGGAAGGCTCATATAGCAGTGGCCAAGATCACTCCATGGTAGTCCTCACTGACTCCCCACTAAGGCAGGTTCTGCTCAAACCTGAGAAGTCCGGAAGATTAATGACCTGGGCCATCGAACTAGGAGAATATAATCTTACCTACCAGCCTAGGACAGCCATCAAGGGGCAGGCCCTCGCGGACTTTATCACAGAATTCACCTGGGAAGAGGCCGATAGAAGTTCGGAAGAGGCCGAGACAGAGAAATCCATAGATGACGGTGAAGAGACAAACCGTAGTGTCTTCCAAAATTCGGAAGAGACGACACCAAACGTATTCCGAGATCGGGAAGAGGTCATCTCAGGCAAAACTCGGAGCAGAATAGAAGATAACGAAGAGGATCGATACCTCTTCAAGAAAGGGGTTATGACAGAAGGGGTCTTCTCATCAGATACAGACGTTTGGAGCCTCTTCGTTGATGGCTCTTCCTGTGATAGTGGAAGCGGTGCGGGGCTAATACTCTCGGCTCCAGATGGCGCCAACATTGAATACGCCTTGAGATTCAACTTCCAGACCTCAAACAATGAGCCCGAGTATGAGGCCATGATAGCAGGTCTCTTATTGGCAACAACTCTTCGAGTAAAGCGACTCCTACTCCATAGTGACTCAAGGTTGGTTGTCAATCAAGTACTGGGGATATACGAGGCCAAAGACGAAAGGATGGCAAAGTATTTAAAGAGGGTAAGAAGGTTGTTAGAATATTTTAAAGAAGCAAAACTGAAGAGAGTGCCTCGACTAAGTAACAACCATGCTGATGCATTGGCAAGGCTGGCCTCGGCAATGAAGATAGATATGGGAAGGACCATTCCGATCGAGGTCTTAGGAAAGGCAACCATCGAGGAAGAAGAGGTATGCAACCCTTGTCACAATGTGAACCTAGGAGACTCATGGATCGACCCGCTCGTCAGATACCTAAGAGAGGGAGAGTTGTCTGAGTCCAAGCTAGAATGGAGAAAATTGAGATATAGGGCTGCCAAGTTTTCAATGGTAGGAGACGTCTTGTACAAAAAGGGGTTTCTATTGCCTCTCCTTAGGTGTGTGCATCCTATGGAAGTTCCCCGGGTCTTACAGGAGGTTCATGAGGGTTCTTGCTCTAACCATATAGGGGGAAGGCCCTTGGCCAAGAGGATCATCACTCAGGGATACTGGTGGCCTACCTTGTCCAAGGACGCTGCAGACTACGTGAAGAGGTGCGACAAATGCCAAAGGTTTGCCACTATCCCTCATCAACCCCATCAGCCTATGACGTCAATCTCTTCTCCATGGCCATTTACGGTATGGGGAATTGACTTAGTAGGACCCTTGCCAAGAGCTGTCAACAACTATAGATTCCTGATAGTTGCCATTGACTACTTCTCAAAGTGGGTGGAGGCAGAGCCGATGATAACAATCACACAGTAGAAGACCTTCCAGTTCATTTGGAAGAACATCATATGCAGATATGGCCTCCCAAACACTCTCATCTCGGATAATGGGACCCAGTTCAAGAACTCCTCCTTAGAAAAGTATTGCCTAAGAGTGGGGATTAAACAGTTCTTCTCATCTCCTGGTCGACCTCAGGTAAATGGTCAGACCGAGGTCACAAACAGAACTATCTTGGACGGAATCAAGAAGAGGTTAGAAGATGCGAAGGGGAGATGGATTGAAGAGGTCTACGCTGTGTTATGGGCCTACAGAACCACGACAAGGACACCAACAGGAGAAACCCCATTCATGCTAGCACATGGCTCAGAGATCGTCATACCAACAGAAGTAGGACTCCCAACTCATCGAATTCAGACTTACGACCCTGACAGCAATGGGGAAGAGAGGAGGCTAGACCTAGATCTTATCGAAGAAAGAAGAGAAGACGCAGAGGTCAAAAAAGTAGCCTACCAGCATAGGGCAGCGAAATTCTACAACCAGAGGGTGAAGTCAAGACCCATTGCAGTGGGAGACCTAGTGCTAAAGAAGACCCTACAGAAAGAAAATAAGCTACACCGAAACTGGCATGGCCCCTACAAAGTAACAGAAGAGGTTGTGCCTGGCACTTAAAGTCTAGAAAACCTAGAAGGAGAACCTTTCACTAACCCGTGGAATGCTGACCACCTAAAGAGATATTACATATGATGTTGCATAGAATTTTATGTAAATGTACCATCTTATTGTGAAGAGGTTATAAATAAAGATCAGTTTCCATGACAGTTCTTACTTCATTCTTAGATCAGAAATTCATTATGAGGATAACATCTTAGGTGATGACCTCAGACCCTTATAACATCATAATTTAGTGACAAGGTCTGAGCTCAGACACCATAATGAGATGACCTCAGACCCTCAACATCATTAATTTGGTGAAATTCATTATGAGGATAACATCTTAGGTGATGACCTCAGACCCTTAACATCATTAATTTGGTGAAATTCATTATTAGGATAACCTCTTAGGTGATGACCTCAGACCCTTATAACATCAAAATTTGGTGACAAGGTTTGAGATCAGACACCATAATGAGATGACCTCAGACCCTCAACATCATTAATTTGGTGAAATTCATTATGAGGATAACATCTTAGGTGATGACCTCAGACCCTTAACATCATTAATTTGGTGAAATTAATTATGAGGATAACATCTTAGGTGATGACCTCAGACCCTCAACATCATTAATTTGGTGAAATTCATTATGAGGATAACATCTTAGGGGATGACCTCAGACCCTTAACATCATTAATTTGGTGACATTCATTATGAGGATAACCTCTTAGGTGATGACCTCAGACCCTTATAACAAGATAATTTAGTGACAAGGTCTGAGCTCAGACACCATAATGAGATGACATCAGACCCTCAACATCATTAATTTGGTGAAATTCATTATGAGGATAACATCTTAGGTGATGACCTCAGACCCTTAACATCACTAATTTGGTGAAATTAATTATGAGGATAACCTCTTAGGTGATGACCTCAGACCCTTATAACATCATAATTTGGTGACAAGGTCTGAGCTCAGACACCATAATGAGATGACCTCAGACCCTTAACATCATTAATTTGGTGAAATTCATTATGAGAATAACATATTAGGTGATGACCTCAGACCCTTAACATCATTAATTTGGTGAAAGTCATTACGAGGATAACATCTTAGTTGATGACCTCAGACCCTTAACATCATTAATTAGGTGAAATTCATTATGAGGATAACCTCTTAGGTGATGACCTCAGACCCTTATAACATCATAATTTGGTGACAATGTCTGAGATCAGACACCATAATGAGATGACCTCAGACCCTTAACATCATTAATTTGGTAAAATTCATTATGAGGATAACATCTTAGGTGATGACCTCAGACCCTTATAAAATCATAATTTGGTGACGAGGTCTGAGGTCAGACACCATAATGAGATGACCTCAAACCCTTAATATTATTAATTTGGTGAAATTCATTATGAGGATAACCTCTTAGGTAATGACCTCAGACTTGCATAACACCATGCATTGGTGACAAGGTCTGAGATTAGAACCATTGGTTGAGTTTAAACAAGAAAATTGCAAGGACAAGCTTAGAAAGAGGGCTTCAGAGGTTGAAGCTCATTGCAAATTTATTTCTAGCAGACACCATAACAATGGAACTAAGAATGAAAAGCATCACTTGACATTCAATGAAAAGAAAGTAAAGAGTGTATTCATCAGAGACTGATATATATATCCAGATATTAGATGTTCAATGATTACAGACAAAAGTTCCACAATTCAGTTAAATTACACAGTGATAAAAAATATCCTAAGAATTTGAGGGGGGAACGTTGACACCCTCGGCTTGGTTAGTCACCTCGTCCGCATCATCACAAGGATCTGACCCTCCAACCTCGGTGACCTCCAGTGTAGCAGTCTCGACAGGAGCAGCAGCCTCTTCCTCAACCTCTTGAAGAGCTTGGGCAAATTGTGGATCAGCAAAGCCAAGACCCACGAAATCAGAGGTCTTCGAAGTGCCGGCCTCTCTCTCTCTGATGTCAGCCCATTTAGTTGTGGATTTGATACCTCTTTCAAGGTATTCAAAGCCAAACCCCATGAACTCATCAGAGGATTTGTAGTCTGCAATGATCTTCTCAGAGGCGTCCTCAAGGGAGGCCCTGACAACCGAGTTGACCTTTTACTGAAGAACGTCATCCTTAGCCTTCATTATAGCAGCATGGTCCTTGCCGAGCTGGGAGATGTTCCTCTCCAACCCCTTCACCTTTTCCTCAGAGCCCTTCAGCTCAGACTTGAGGCGCTCTATCTCTGCATTCAGAGCACCCTGGACTTTCTCGGCCTCTTGCCCCTTTTGGATTAGAGGCAACTTCCTCAGAGTCCAGTTCGATAGATGGTGCATAGCGTTCAAGCCCTGCAAATTTAGTGATCATGAGTAAGTTTAAGAAGAGTCAGATGTTACACTTGGAAGAATTTGTAATGAAGGATCAAATCATACCTGAATGGCTCTGTGAAGGCCGAACTCAACCAGCAAGGGGGTGTCCATAACCCGGTAGAAGCGCTTGTCAACCTCGGTCATTACAGAGCCGATGGCATCCAAGGCCTGCATGCCGTGGCCGACTACGCTGTCAGTCAACTTCAACTGATCCAGACGGGCCGACAGGATGTCGGCCGACGATATAGGGATAGCAGCTTCAGTGGTCTTCTTCTTCAGCCTCTGATCCTCAGGGGCATGATCTTCGGGATCCCTCTTCTTTTTGGCCGGGGGCTTCGAGGCCGAGGGAGCTGGGGGAGGAGCGTTCAGACCTGCTTTCTTGGCGAGTCTTATCAAGCTCGGTGCAGCCATCTCCCAAAGCTCGTCTGGAATGTCCTTTGGTCGCTCTGCAAAAAATTAGTAGACCTGAGTTAGATAAATCAGATATGAATAAACTCAGAGGTTAAACTTGCAAAACAAAAATGCTTACCAAGCTCGGCAAGGGGACTCCCACCCAGACCTGTCCCAGAGAGGAAGTGGGGAGTCATCAGATGTTCAAACCTGACAAATAGGCCATTTACCCCCTGATCTTGAAGGGCTTTCACCTTCTGGAGGTTTTGTAGACTTAGGCCAGGGTCGGCCCTGGCAGACATGGTGACCTTACCCCACCTTAGGGGCATCCTCTGCTCCAGATGGGACGAGGGAACACATGGGCCAAACTCCCATGGCCCTGAGGCAAAGAAGTACCGAGGCTTCCAGTTATGGTTGGAAGTCTGGGTCACCTGAAGCAATTTCTTCTCAGGCCTCCGAGCTACAAAATGGTAGTAGCTTGGATGATTTTTGGCCGAGGAAGGGACGTAACAACCTACAAAGACTTAAACTGGAAGGTCTGAGTGGTGGACGGCCTTCCATAACACTATGGCCCCTATTAGGATTCTCCAGGCATTAGGAGAGAGCTGGGAGGGGGCCAAATTAATGTAAGAGAGGATGGATTTGATAATGGGGTGAATGGGCAGACGAAACCCAAACTTAAACATCTGCTCGTACAAGCAGATCTCCCCGTCTCGGCCATGATAAGCCCTCTCTTCCCTCAGAGGTCTCCTAAGTTTTATGGAGGGGATAATAGAATACAAATATCTGAAGCAGAGAAGGTCTACCTTAGTGATAGTACTTTCGATCTCGGTCGCCTCAGAGACGTCGGCATCGCTCTCAACCTCATCATCATCCAGCTCAACGTCGGTCGGAGCAGATGTTGATGGGTTACTCGGAAACTTCTGAGCAAACTCTTCCCCGGTGACAGCCGACATAGGGATGGCGTCAATTGGTGGTGGTATGGCCACACTCGGCTCAAGAATCTCAACCTCTGAGGAAGACCCTGAGGTGCTTGAGTGATTATGGGACGAGGCTCGGCTGGAGACCTCGGCCTGATCAGGGGCCTGATCAGGCCTAGGTGTGAAGTCCATGGCCTCTTGAAGGGAATCCACAGACATGGGGTCTGAAGTAGAAGATTCAGACTCAGACATAGGTATAGGATCAGCAGGAACCCCTGTCTAATAGAAGTTCTCGGGGGGGGGGGGTCAGGATATATCACCTTTAGAGGTGGTGGAAATATTGGTCTAATGGGAAACTCTTGGGATCTACGAGCTTCCTCCTGTGCTCTTTCTATTTGCCTAATCTTTTCTAAAGCCTTCTCTCTAAGAGAGGGGAACTCCTCAAGAAGATGATATAAGGGTCTGAGCATCAGAGGACGACACTACACTTAGGGATTTCCTAAACTCCAGAAATTACAAACAAGACTGGTTGATAAAGCAAAGGGATTTAAAGATCAAACTACTTAAATTTGGCAAGAAAAGCTCGCCTGAAACTATGGTGGTGACGCCGGAAAACTAAGAAAGTCGCCGAAAAGTACGATAATAAGGGTACTTGCAGGTAAAATGAAGGAAAAAGTATGGTAGATCTTACCTGAGGATGAAATGGTAAGGAAGAGAGGAGAAGACGCGAGAAATCACCACCCAAAAGCCTTGAACCAAAATCTTTCTAGAGAGAGAGAGCTGTTGGAACGAAAGCGGACGAAATGAAGAAGAAAGAAGGAAAGAAGGGTTCAAAACCCTAATATACTCAGGCGCAACTCCCAAGGCCCATCATTGCCTTGAGAGCCCCAAAGGGCGGCTGACAGCACACGCCTACCAAGTAAACATGTTCTAGCATTAGACAAGTGTCAGGCAGGTATTGGCTTGGAACAGACAGGCCTCGGAGGTGTATTAATCCCCTAGTCACTTGATCTCACATATGACTAAGGGCTGGGGGGTGATTGATATTCCCCAAGTGTAACCTCGGCCTAGAGACACCAACCTCGGCCTAGAGACGCCAACCTCGGCCGAGGTCATAGCAGACATTGGACGAGTCTTGGGCACGCGATATCACCCCTCGGCCGTATCAGGGTCGGCCCAGGCCGACACTACTATGAGCCTCTCCAAGGGACATCATAAGGATCAAGAGCACTCGCATATGCCTTGAAATGGCAACCTCGGCCATAAATAGGCCGAGCCTGCATGAAGTCACCAACAACCTCATCAAGCCACCAGTTCAACCTCATATCAGGCCGACCATGTCCATTGCCTCGGCTAGGATCAGGCCGAGACCTCCATGGAACACTCGGACTGAACAGGTATCAAGACTCACCAACCTCGGCCTCACCAAGGCCGAGGTCATACACCAGACGCGATAGCCGAGCACCTGCTGACATCCAGATAAAGACACGTTGACACAAATCAGTTATAACAAGATTATTCCCCACACGTGGGGAGAATATTGCATCATCATTCTCTACATGTGACAGTGACAGATGGCACTCCCACATTGGTGAGGTTACCACACACATGCTCATTACATGCATGGGGGGTACATTACACCCCCTAGGTACTATATATAGGGGTCATCCCCTACCTTGCAAAAGGATCCATATATTCAACCCTAGCTAAAACTCTGTCTAGAGACACAGTAGAGAGAGAAAGCTTGAGAGATTGTATCTATGGCCATTAGTTCCTTATTGCAGTGAGATTATTCACACACACAGTGGACGTAGGCCAATCTAGGCTGAACCACTTATATACTGGTGTACTCTCCTCCTCTCCTCACCTCATTCTCTTATCTCTTTACTGAACTGTGCTGCCATTGTTGTTCTTAGATTGAGCTTGAAAACACCTTATCTGGTGGTGCTGATTCTGGCATCATCAGTAACCCTCAGTTTTCGCAGGCCTTGCTAGAGGTTGAGGAGGAAGTTGTTGCTCCTGCAGAGACCGCACCACTAGAGATTACAGAGATTGAGGATGCCAACCCTCAAGATGATGGGGCCGAGGTTACCAACGTCGGCCAAAAAGATGGGGCCGAGGTTACCAACCCTGTAGCTGCAGACACCTAGGCCATGATTTGTTAAGCTTTACACTTGCAATCTTTATTTCTCATTTGTAACTGTTTGTAACCTCTGATAACATTCTCTTGCACGATTTGACTTGTAATTCTAACTTCTTCATGCTATATCATCCTCTTTAGAGGATTTTGCTTCTTTTGATGAATGCTCCTTCGAATAGTTTTTATATGTCATACGATGGTGTTTGTATTAAGGTCTGAAGTCTCAACATCATAGTGTCTTCATTAATTTCACCAAATTAATGATGTTTAAGGTCTGAGGTCATCTAACTAAGATGTTACCCTCATAAATTTCACCAAAGTAATGATGTTTAAGATCTGAGGTCATCAAACTAAGATGTTACCCTCATAAATTTCACAAAATTAATGATGTTTAAGGTCTGAGGTCATCTAATTAAGAGGTTACCCTCATAAATTTCACCAAATTAATGATGTTTAAGGTCTGAAGTCATCCAAATATGATGTTTTACCTCAGACCCTGTCACCAAATTATGCTGTTTTAAGGTCTGAGGTCATCAAACTAAGATGTTACCCCCATAAATTTCACCAAATTAATGATGTTTAAGGTCTGAGGTCATCCAAATATAATGTTTTACCTCAGACCGTGTCACCAAATTATGATGTTTTAAGGTCTGAGGTCATCAAACTAAGATGTTACCCCTATAAATTTCACCGTCTGAGGTCATCAAACTAAGACGTTTCACCTCAGACCTTGTCACCAAATTATGATGTTTAAGGTCTGAGGTCATCTAAATATGATGTTTTACCTCAGACCCTGTCACCAAATTATGATGTTTTAAGGTCTGAGGTCATCAAACTAAGATGTTACCCCTCATTAATTTCACCAAATTAATGATGTTTAAGGTCTGAGGTCATCTAACTAATATGTTAGCCTCATAAATTTCAGCAAATTAATGATGTTTAAGGTTTGAGGTCATTCAAATATGATGTTTTACCTCAGACCCTGTCACCAAATTATGATATTTTAAGGTCTGAGGTCATCAAACTAAGATGTTACCCTCATAAATTTCACCAAATTAATGATGTTTAAGGTCTGAGGTCATCTAACTAAGATTTTACCCTCATAAATTTTACCAAATTAATGATGTTTAAGGTCTGATGTCATCCAAATATGATGTTTTGCCTCAGACCCTGTCACTAAATTTTGATGTTTTAAGGTCTGAGGTCACCATATAATGATGTTACCTCATAATTTTACCATCAAAGTAATTCAAACAAAGTATTGACACAAAAACTTCTCTTCTCATTAATATTCTCTTCATAAAATGATACATTTACATAGAAATAATTGCAACATCATATGTAGTACTTCTTTAGGTGATCAGCATTCCATGGATTGGAGAAAGAATCCCCCTCGAGATTTTCTAGCCGGTAGGTACCGGGTATAACTTCATCGACAACTTTGTAGGGACCATGCTAATTCGGGTGAAGCTTGTTTGTCTTCTGCAACGTCTTCTTCAGCACCAGGTCTCCTACAACTATAGGTCTTGATTTCACCATTTGATTGTAGAACTTTGTTATTCTCTGCTGGTAGGTTGTCTGTCTGATATCAGCGTCTTCCTTTATTTCCTTAATCAAATCTAGGTCAAGTTTTCTCTCTTCTCCATTCTTCTTGGGGCTATAGGCCTGAACTTTATAAGTGGGGAGTCTTACTTCTATAGGTATGACGGTTTCTGAGCCATGTGCTAGCATAAATGGGGTCTCCCCCGTTGGTGTCCTTACCGTTGTTTTATAGGCCCATAATACTGTATAAACCTCTTGCTTCCATCTCCCTTTGGCCTCTTCCAACCTCTTCTTAATCCCATCGAGGATCGTTCGGTTCGTGACCTCAGTCTGGCCATTTGACTGGGGTCGGCCAGGAGAAGAGAAAAATTGCTTGATCCCGACTCTCTCGCAGTATTTCTCCAAGGAAAAATTCTTGAACTGGGTTCCGTTGTCTGAGATGAGGGTGTTCGAAAGACCATGCCTGCATATGATGCTCTTTCAGATAAACTAGAAGGTTTTCTGCTCTGTAATCGTGATCATCGGCTCAGCCTCTACCCACTTGGATAAGTAATCAATTGCTACTATCAGAAATCTGTAATTATTCACAGCCCTTGGCAATGGTCCCACCAAGTCAATCCCTCATACTGTAAATGGTCAAGGGGAACTGATCAATGTCATAGGTTAATGAGGTTGATGAGGTATAGTGGAGAATCTGTGGCACTTGTCACACTTCTTCACGTGGGCTGCAACGTCCTTAGCCAAGGTCGACCACCAGTATCCCTGCGTAATTATCCTCTTGGCCAAAGATCTTCCTCCTATGTGACTGGAGCAAGAACCCTCGTGTATATCTTATAAGACGTGGGGGACCTCTGTGGGATGGACACATATGATAAGAGGTAGCAGAAATTCTTTCTTATATAGGATATCTCCTATTATTGAGAACTTTGCAGCTTTGTACCTCAATTTCCTCCTCTTTAGCTTCAATTCCGACAGCTCTCCCTCTCTGATATATCTGATGAGAGGATCCATCTATGAGTCTCCTAGGTTCAGGTTGAGGCAAAATCTGGCAACCTCTTCTTTCTCAATGGTCGGTTTGAGCAGGATCTCGACTGGTACTGTCCTTCTGATGCGTGTCCTTGTTGCTGAAGCCAGCCTTACTAATGCATCTGCATGACTGTTGTCTTGTCGAGGGACTCTCTTAATCCTTACCTCTTTGAAGCCTTCTAGTATCATTCTTACCCTCTTTAGGTATTTCACCATCCTATCGTCCTTGGCTTCATACACTCTAAGTATCTGGTTAACAACCAACCTCGAGGCGTTGTGAAGTAGGAGTCGACCAACTCTAAAGGATTTTGCTATAGAGAGCCCCGCTATCAAGGCCTTATATTTTGACTCGTTATTTGATGCCTTGAAGTTGAACCTTAGTGCATATTCAACGTCGGTACCATCCGGAGCTGACAGTATCAGTCCTGCACCGCTTCCACTTTCGCAAAAAGACCCATCGATGAATAGGTTCCAAACATCTTCATCTGAAGAGAAGTGACCCTCTGACAGGGTTCCTTGCTTGAACAAGTACCTATCTTCCTCATTCTCAGCTACTCCTTTTCTGGTTCTGTTGGACACAACCTCTTCCGAGTTTTAAAATACGTTACTATTTGATCCCTCTGTAATCTCTGGATTATTCTCAATCTCAGCCTCTTCCCATGTGAACTCAGTAATAAAATCTACGAGTGCCTGCCCTTTAGTGGACACCCTAGGTTGATAGACAAGGTCATATTCTCCCAACTCTATGTCCCAGGTCATCAATCTGCCTGACTTCTCAAGCTTGTGGAGGACTTGCCTTAGTGGGGAGTCAGTGAGGATGACCATAGAGTGGGCTTAGAAATAAGGTTTCATCTTCCTGGAAGCATGTATCAAAGTGTAGGCCAACATCTCCATACGAGGATAGTTCTGTTCAAACCCCTGAAGGGCCTTACTATTGAAGTATACAGGCCTTTGTAACCCATTGTCTTCCCGTACTATGGTCGCGCTTATAGCTGACTCTGAGACCGCTAGATAAACATACAACTTCTCTCCCAGAATGGGCCGAGATAAGCGTAGAGGGGACCCAAGGTAGGACTTTAGCTCTTTAAAGGCCTTGTGACACTTTTCATCCCACTCGAAGGCCTTTATGAGAACCTTAAAAAATGGAAGACACTTGTCCGTAGCTCTGAAAACAAACCTGTTGAGTGATGCGACTCTTCCAGTGAGCCTATGAATGTCTTATATACTTCGTGTCTTCATATCAAGCAAAGTCTTAATTTTCTCGGGGTTGGCCTCTGTTCCCCTCTGATTGACTATGAATCCAAGAAACTTTACGGCTCCTCCCCCGAAGACAAACTTGGTAGGATTGAGCTTCATCCTGTATAAGTCCATGGTGTTAAAAGTTCTCTCCAGGTCTACTATATGGGTGCAGGACTTCAAGGTCTTCATTAGTATATCATATACATATACCTCCATAGTCTTGCCAATTTGATCTTCAAACATCTTATTTACAAGACGTTGATACGTGTCCCCATGCATTCTTCAAGCCGAAGGGCGTGTACTTATAGTAATAGGTCCCTTTATCTATGATAAAGGTTGTCTTCTCTGAGTCTTCAAAATCCATGAAGATATGATTATAGCCTGAATATGCATCCATGAAGCTCATAAGTTCGTGCCCTATCGTGGCGTCTACCATCTGATCGATCCAAGGTAAGGGATAGATGTCTTTAGCGCAATACTTGTTCAGGTCAGTAAAGTCTACGCACATCCTTCATTTTCCGTTGGCTTTGGGCACAATGACGGCGTTTGATAACCACTTTGGGTATATGACCTCCCTGATGAATTTTGCCTTTTCTAACTTTCTGACCTCTTCCCTAATGACATCATACTTTTCCTTGGAGAAAACTCTTTGTCTTTGCTTAATTGACTTAGCATCTTCTGCCACATTGAGTTTGTGGCACATAACCCCCGGGTCGATGCCAGGCATATCTGTGTGGCTCCAAGCGAAGACACTCTGCCTTTTCTTCAAAAATCTTATCAGCTCTTCCTTGATCTCTGTTTTAAGGCCTTACCGATTTGGACAGTTTTTTTCGATTCGTCCTCATTAAGGACAATGGATTATACCACTTTCGCGGCCTTTCCTTTCTTCAATTTTGTTTCATCCCTAGGATCAAGTGTATCAATATTATATGTGGTTATTGCACTCTTATGGGCCTCTCTCTCTTCCGCCGAGTTGAAGTAGCATTCTCGTGCCGTAGTCTGGTCACCTTGCACTTCCCCTACCCCATAAGGGCTCGAGAATTTTAGCATTTAGTGGACCATTGACGGCACGGACTTAAACTCCTTATGGCCTAGTCTTCCTATGATGAGGTTGTATGTCGAGAAGACATTTTCATCCATAATGAAAAAATTGATCTTTTGGGTCAACCTTTTAGGCCACTCATCTCCCATTCGTACATCCATCTCATACATGCCCAATGGATGGAACTTTTCACCGCTGAAGCCCATCAATGGGTAATGATAGGGTACCAGCCTAGCTCTGTTGATGCCTAGGCTCTTAAAATAGGGCCAGAACATTACAGCCGTTGAGCTTCCTCCATTTACAAGGATTCTCTGTACCTCACATCTATGCACTCTTGTTGCAATTACCAAAGGGTCATCATGCGGAGCTAAAATACCTTTAAAGTTGAGTCGGGAGAATCTAACTATAATAGTATCCATATCTACCTTCTTCCTTTTCTGCTTAGCTTCTGAAGCCGCCAGATTCACAGCCTCTACTTTGGTCTCTGCCACATGAGCTTTACGGTCGGCTAGTTCAGATCCACCCCTGCTAGTCCTCCACATATGGTGTTAACACCGAAGGAGATCATTCCAACCTTCTTCACAGGGGCATTGTCATCTTTCGATGGTAGGTCTGGATCGTCCTCATCATCAGCATCTGAGTCATCATCTCTTCTCACTGGGGTGTCATCTCAACATCGGTCACTTCTCTTCTTTTTAGGGTCATCTCTTCCCCTCTTAGGATCTTTACCATCGACATACTTCCTCAGCTTTCCGAACTTTAACATCTTCTCGATTTTATCCCTCAAAGCGAAGCACTTGTATGTTACATGGACGTGGTCTTGGTGGAACTCGCACCACAAGTTCTTGTTCCTCTTATGCGGAGGGGCCTTCAACTTCTCTGTCCATCTCATAGACCGATCATTCTTGATCTTATTGAGGATGTGTTCGTAGCTCACAGTTAGAGGAGTATAATGTGCAAACTTATCATCTGCAGACCTCTTTTTTCCATCTTTCTTTCTTTGGAACTTCCCGCTGCTACTTCTGTTCTCATCCTCATATTTTGCGGCCATAGCCTCTTCAGCGTTCATGACCTTTCCTGCAGTTGCCAATAGTTCTGTCATGGACTTGGGAGGGTCTTCCGTAAGATTCCATAGCAACTTCCCCTTTTGGAGTCCTCCAATGAGGGCTGTCATGGCTATATTATCTTCGTAATCGTCAACCTCCAATTTTTATTTGTTGAATCTAGCAATGTAGTCTTTTAGGCTCTCGTTCTTGCCTTGCCTAACATACAATAGATGGGTGGTCTTCTTTGGAGGTCTTACTCCAAAATAGAAATTTTGAATGAACCGTTCAGCCAAACCCTTAAAGTTTTCAATTGAGTTCTTCGAAAGAGAGGTAAACCAGATGTGTGCAGCTCCCGTCAAAGTCCCGGAGAAGGCCCTACACTTCATCTCATTTGGGATTGAATAAATGTCCGCCGTAGACTGGTACATCTCAATATTATGTATACGGTTGGTACAACCATCATACTTGGGAGACACCATAGGTGGCTTAAATTTGGCAGGGGTTGGTAAGCTCACTATCCTGGCCACGAATGGGGATCCCTCTGAGAAACCTCTTTGCAAGGGGTCTCGGCTTTTGATGAGGTCCCCTATCTTCTCTTCAAGATGTTGAATGTAGTCATTCCATGACTTTGTAACTTCGTCCTGGATGAGGTTGTCCCCAGCCACCTCCAAGGGGTGGACTGAGGGTTCCCCAGCCGGTGCATAATGTCGACTGTTGACCTCCTCTTGATCCCTGTCTCAGCCCTGATGGGGTCGGCCATGCTGGGGTCGACCATGATGAGGCCGATGTTCCCCATCTTCCTTTTGTGACCCTGCTGCACTTCTTGACCTAGATAACCTTTGCCTCAGGTCATTTACTGGGCCGAGCCTTTCAAAGGCCGACCCTCTGCTCAAGCGATCAAAAGCTGATCCTCTTTGTTGGGCACCACCATCTCTTCTGTCCCCACAACCTCGGCTTTGGTGGATAGGACGTATAGCGTTGTTCAAAACCTCATACGGCTCCCAACATCCCTCTGGATCATCTTCTGCCTCCATATCATCATACCTATCCTAAGGGAAAGGGTGTCCTTGCCTCCCCAGACATAAACGCCTAGGGTCGACAACGTCCCTCTTCCGTTGAGGAGTAGTTTGGTCTTTCCGTGATGCCTGGGGTGGTCCCCTACCTTCAGGATGGGGTTGAGCATTTTTCGGAGTAATCATCTCCAGTGAGACCCCAGATGGCCTCATCATATTTTGACTGAACTGTACAAATTGCTCCTTCATCGCTTGCTGCATAGCAGTCAAGGATTTCAAGGCTGCAGCAACCTCAGCCATTTCAGACTGGGGTGGTGCCTGGCTGGAACTAGGCCCTCCAGCACCAAGTGGTGGAAGAGGTGGTGGTAACTCCGGTGCCATACGTTCAAACTAAAGACCTTGCAAAAAGGTGAGCTTAAAACCTTAAGGGACCTCTTTCAATGGTGAAACAGCTCCACGCAAGGGGTGAGGCCTGGTTCACCACCAGAGTCTTCGGTGAGGTTAAGCAAAAAAAGAGGAAGAGACAGCTTCTTGTTCCCACAGACGGCGCCAAAATGATGGTGTTAGAAACAGCACCACCCTTCAAGGTGTTTGTAAGCTCAAATCAGTGATAACAATGGCAGCTCAAGTATATACTAAATATAAGAGATTGAGATGAGGAGAAAAGGATGAACACCAAATATAAGTGGTTCAACCAATTAGGCCTACGTTCAGTGTGCAAGTGAGTGAGTAAGATCACCGGAATAAGGCACTAATGGCCATAGATACAATCTCTAAAGTTTTCTCTCTCTACTGTATAATTGGACAGAGTTTCAGCTAGGGTTGTCATTTCGAATCCTTCTCAAGGTAGCAGAAGACAAGTATATATAGTGTTTGGGGGGTGTAATATACCCCCCATACATGTAATGAGCATGTGTGTGTTGATCCAGCCAATCTGATGAAGACATCTGTCACTGTCACATGTATAGTATGATGATGAAATATTCCCCCACGTGAGGGGATTAATTCAATTACAAATGATTTTGTCCACGTGTTCCTATCCTCGCATATGCTTATAAATGCTCGGCCTTATCCCTGACTGGTGCAACCTCATCCTGGAAGAGTACGAGGTTGATGAAGTCTGACTCTTGATTGTTCTGAGGTTATTCATGATGATCTCCGCCAGGTAGTCTGGCCGAGGTAAGACAGGAGGAGTTGTAACGTCGTCCTGGGCCGATGATGACGATGAAGGGTGGTTGACCCCCTGGGACATTACTGGCCTCGACTGATTCCCAGCCGAGGTTGATGTATGTGGTAAATGTTATGTCAGCTGTGGACAACTTGATGGATATCTGACCCCATGAGTTATGAGGACCTTGATGATGCCTGATGGTGGGGTAAATAGTAACGTCGGTCGTAGCCGACCTTATGGACGAGATCGCTGGTCGTCAGTCTTGGGCCCTTATTACCTCGACCGTCCTACTGGCCGAGGTTTGTGCCTTCGAGCTGTCAGGTACACTTTGGGCATATCACGCATATAGTCCTGCCATGCCTGAGAAGAAGATGATGTAGCTGAGGAACTACCAAAAGTCATTGACTGGAGAAAATAACCCATCGCGGTAGAAAACCCAAGTGAGGAACCTCAGCTGCAGCGGACCCTCTGGAAATACCAACTCGTGAGGAACCCATAGATGAGAAACCCTGGGTGTTACTCGTCGCTAAAAAAGAAGTGACATCGGCAACCCCCATAGAAACACCAGATTGCGAGGAACCCTGGGTGTCCCTCGTCGCCAATAAAGTATCAAATACCAACGACACTTCTGGCAAGGAACCCCGTGGTATGAAGTCCACCCGCGAGGAACTCGTAACCAAATGGGGTCTCGTGACTTTAATTTGCGACATTGGCGAGGGACCCATGGTACGAAAGGGGGCTCACGAGGAGCCCTTAGCTATGCCGCTTCCAGATGGAAAATCAAATGGTGAACTACTTGGAACAGTCAAGGAACCCTCTTGTAGAAATCCAACTCGCGAGAAACCCACAGGTACAAAATTTCCACACGAGAGACCCTCGATAGTAGCAAGTCCCACAACTTCATTCTGTGACGACGGCACTGCGAACGAGGAACCAATAGGATGAAATGGGTCTCGCAAGGAGCTCTTGGCTACGCCACTGCCAGATGGAAAATCAAATGGTAAACTACTTGGGATAGTCGAGGAACCCTCAGACAACAAATCAACCCGTGAGGGACCCTCTGATAAAAACCCAACCTGTGAGGAACTCTAGGTAGCATCTCTCGTGGCAGAAACCCAACTTGTGGAAATATAACCTCCAAAAAAAATACTGCTCGTCGAGGAACACTGAAGCGGATAAGAAATTGACATAGTTACAAGCGGCGTGGAACCCGTGTCTTCACCTCCAGATGACATAACAACTTTAGTTGGTGTCGCGAATAAAATACCCCCAAACGATTTGTCCTCAGACGAAGAACCCATAGATAGGGAACAATCACACGAGAAACCCTCGCAAATAGTAGGGTTTGCGACTACAATGCGTGACGTCGTCGGCGAGGAACCCACAATATGGGATGGGTCTTGAGAGAAGCCCGTGGTTGTACCACTGCCAGATGGAAAATCGAAAGTCACCAGTGGAGACTCTATTTGAATGGTCGAGGAACCGTCGAGACGGAGACCCACGGATACAGCCTTATTGGGAGCGAAACCCACGGTTGTAACCTGCGGCCTTATCATTTTTCATGAAAGATTCGAGAGACCTAGCGCAGGTCCCCTCGCCAGCGTGCGTCGCCACTGGTACAGCCCAAGAAAGGTTTCTAAAGTTCTTAACCCCAAAAGATTCTTCACTACCGGCAGTTAGAAAAAATGACGTGGGGGGCGGTAGACACATTGGTGGTAGCTGAGGAGGAATGATGATAAAAGATGGTATTGAACCAAAGATGATGAGTTAGAAGCCATTAATGGAGTGTTTGAGAAAAAAATCTAGAGAAAAAAAAATTGGGGGGCTATGGTGTTTAAATTTTTTTTCTCTCACAACAAACTTAAAGACTCTCTATGAGGGTTTTGAAGAAGATGAAAGGTTTTCAGAAATGGGCCTTATGTTTTTTTACACCTGAGTGGAAAAACGTGCGGGAAGGCAAAAAGGTTATGAGATTTTTTTTCCCAAATGATGAGAGGATAGTCCCCACACTGACGCATGGGGTCTTGAAAATAAAAAAACCTCGGATGAAGGGACAATGCATTTAATGACCCTAGGGTCCCTCTAAATTTGAAAAAAAAAATTAAAAATCGACTTTATGGCGTACAAAGCCTGTTGGTCTACCCAACACAAAAACTTTGCACGAGGGGCTAATGTAGAAGGGTGTCTTCCCCAAAAATACTTTTCTCAGGTATCGAGAGGGAACCTCACCTTGGTGGCGGCAGAAGCCCATATTGAGAGAGGCCCTCGCAAGGGTCACTATAAAAACCCAAGTTAAGAGGGAAGCCACCTAGGTAGCAGCAGAAGACCAAGTTGAGAGGGACTCCCGCAAGGGTCCCTGTAGAAACTCAAGTTGAGAGGGAACCCACCTAGGTAGCAGCAGAAGCCTATGTTGAGAAGGACCCTCGAAAGGGTCACTGTAGAAGCCCAAGTTGAGAGGGGTCCTGCAAAAACTCAAGTTGAGAGGGAACCTGCCCAGGTAGTAGCAAAAGTGTATGTTAAGAAGGCCCCCGAAAGGATCATTGCAGAAGCCCAAGTTGAAAGGGGCCCCTACAAGGGTCCCTGCAGAAACTCAAGTTGGGTAGCAGCAGAAGCCTATGTTGAGAAAGTCCCCCACAAGGGTCACTGCAAAAACCCACCTAGGTAGCAGCAAAAGCCCAAGTTAAGAGGGGCCACCGCAAGGGTCCCTGCAGAAACTCAAGTTGAGAGGAAACCCACCTAGGTAGCAGCAGAATCCCAAGTTGAGAGGGCCCTCACAAGGGTCCCTGCAGGAACTCAATTTGAGAAGGAACCGTTGTTAAGAGGGACTTCCCCCAAGGTCTTCGCAGAAACTCACGATGAGAGGAACCCCACCAAGGTGGCATCAGAAGCCTACGTTGAGAGGTCCCCCGCAAGGGTCCCAGCAAAAACTCACGTTGAGAAGGAACTTAGCTTAGATGGCGCCAAAAGCCCAGGTTGAGAAGGACTCCCCCCAGGGTCCATGCAGAAATGACATTTGAGAAGGAACCCCCCAAGGCTTCCTCAACAGCAAAAATGATGTTTGAGAAGGACCCCCACCACACACTAGGGTTCCTCAACAGCAGAAACTTACATGGGAGGAGGGACCCGCAAGGTTCTTCCCCCTTAGTTCCCAGAAAACCAAGTTAGGATAATGGGGTGTCTACCACAAGCAACCCCTTATCATGAAAAAAGAACAGAAGTACTAACACTTATTTTCTTGTACAGGTTGCCTAGTTGAGCAAGCAGGGCAAAAGTAGGCTAGTTGGGATCTCTTGAGAGTTTTGGCTTGGTGGCTGAGGGACAAGGTATGTTGAGCAAGTTCAACCACTTAGCACTATAGGATTGAGAGAATACTAGTAGGGAGACCCAGAAGTCACTCAAGACTACACACACTTCACACCTGGTCACAAGTGAAGTGAGCAGCCAAAAAGTTGGCTACTCACAATGAATAAACTCTTTACAAAAAATAATTTTTTCAAAAAAGGGGGTCCTCGAGGTCCCTCTCAAGAAAAATAATGATTTTAGAAGATAGGGGTCCTTAAGGACTCCTCTCTAAATATTTGCAAAGATTGCACCACAAGTTACCGTTTTAAAATATATTTACCAAATCATATATCTTGTCTTTATTAGGAGACATATGTGCTTTTTGACTTTGGTTGGCGCCAGGTGGCGCCTGCAGGAGGGGACAAGCTGGGTTGCTTGCAGGTAGGGACAAATGGTACACTTCATACATTGTCCCCCCACCAACCCTCTCAATTTTGGCGCACAAAAGTGCCAACTCAGCCCTAATACCCAAGTATAAATAGACCTCTGGGCAAGGTAAAAAAGGAGATATAATTGAAATTACACTATTACTCAACCAAAAATCACACCAGACCTACCTAATATTCTCTCCCTGCTCATTCTCTTAGTGTTAAGTGCCTTGTTCTTTGACTCCTCAACTGACAGCCATCATTCTCAGGTGTTTCCCTTGAGAAAATCACTATTTATACTGTGAAAGCTCATCTTCTTATAGGGAGTGAGTTGAAGCCCGAGTTCCACTATTACCAGAAACAGCAGGTTTCTTAAGAAGTTGCTCCAGAAGACCTTGATGACCTTGTAGGAAGTGTCCATTGGAGTGGGTCACGCCTCACCCTTTCCGGATATTCATAGACCCCGGTCTCACTACCCTCCTACACTTATATTTGTTGACTTTAGGGTCTGACAACTTTAACCCTATATTCGAACCATTTTAGAACACCATTTAGGTTGATTCCTGAATGAAAGTTGTATAATTTTTTGAGAGGAATCCAACCATATTGGTTTCAAAGATTTTGGTGGGTTGGTTCGAGCTATTATTATTTTTATATAAAAATGGCATGAGTTTGACATTAAAATTCGTGGTTTAGGCTATGATTCGAGCTACGTCATGGTTATATGTGTGTTCTATGCTCAAAATGCAATCGAATAGGTTTGGTTTCGAGGATTTCGGTTTACCATAGACTCTGAATTTGATTTTTGGAATTTTGAGGTCCGTAGTTTCAAAAATTAATTTGGGGCATTAAAACTCATTTTTGCTTCAATTAGTCTTTTCACCCAGGTCCCTTAAACCCAAAGCTTAAGTTCTCTAACTTTGAAACTGGTTTAAAGTCAAGAGTACGTGTTCCACCATTAAAGCTCATGTTTTAATGGAGGTTCCTAATATTCAAGCCTTTTTAGTGTTATTCTTATGTTGAAACTTACATGTAAACTCATATTTCTAGTATAGGAACATACAAAAACTCAACCAATTCCTAAGAAACATAAATTTTATATAAAATGATAGAGATACCAAAAGGCTCAATTTTTTTTGTAATTTTCATCGTGGTTGGGTACATTTTTACAGTGGTAAGTGAGTGCTTTTATAAGGTTGGTAAGGGAAAATAGATTGGTAGAAAGATAGATGGGATTTCACCTTCGTAAGGTTAAGTTTAACCATGGTACCCAACATAGTACTATGGAAAAACCATGTGGTACAACTACCCACAAGGCAGCCACCTAGCCAAATCAACAGGGGTAAAGTGGAAACAAGTTTGGCTTTGATTTGGATCTTTGGGTAGTTTATGGATTAAATTTAGGGACAAATTTACTAAATTATGGAAATTTATGGGTGTTATGTGTAATTTCCCAAACTTATTGGATTGGGTTATGAAATTTGTACAAGGTATAAGGAGTTTTATGAAATTTTGAGCTTAGGTTTGGTTTCAATTGATAGAATAGGGTGTAAATACTAATATTGGTTCTTCTTAGGGGTATTTTGATAATTTGGAAAGTTTAAGGGCTTCTATGGTAATTATTCATCTTTAAAGTATTGTCTTCATAAATTTGGTAGGTTGTTACATTTTGCCTTCCTAAAAAAATTCATCCTCAAAATTACTTGTAAAAAGTGCAGGATAGTGTAGTCTCATAAATTCATTCGTTTCCCATGTTTCTTTGTCCGTACCTTGATGTTGGCCAAAGAACTTTAATAAGTAGAATAAATTTACGCCGAAGAACCTTATTTTACTGATCCAGGATTTTAATAGGGGTTTCTTCAAAGTCATGATTGGGCTTTACTGATGTGCCTTTCTAAGTGATAATGTGGTTGGTATCAGGTATGTATTTACGTAGTTGCGAAACATGGAAAATGTCCTGTATATTGGATAGTTATGGAGGTAACTCCAAACTATAGGCTACTGGTCCTTTACGTTCGATGTTTCTAAAAGGACCGATATAACATGGTGATAATTTCCCTTTCTTACCAAAAAAAATTATACATTTCCATGGGGATACTCGTAAGAATACATGGTTATCTACTTGAAATTTCAAAGGTCTCCTTCTATTGTATACGTAACTCTTTTTCTACCTTTGGGACGAATGTGGTATTTCCCGAATAAGTCATATCTTTTTCGTAGTTTCGATGATAATTTTGGGTCCAAGGATATAGTTCTCTCCAGATTCGTTCGAGCGGGTGAACGACAGGGTCTGCCATATAGGGCTTCATAGGGGGTGGCTTAAATGTTGGTCTCATAGCTATTGTTGTAAGAAAATTCTATCAATGTTAGAGGATCGCTCCATGTACCTGAAAAATCTAAAGTGCATGCTTGCAAATTATCTTCAAGGGTTTGGATTACTCTTTCAAATTGGTTGTCGGTTTGAGGATGGAAGGCAGTGCTTAAATAAAGTTTTATTCCCATAGATGCTTGCAATTCTTGCCAAAATATTCCAATGAATCTAAGGTCTCGATCCGATACAATGGAGAGGGGTTTTCCATGGAGTCTAATAATTTCTCGAATTTAAATCTCACTATGTTTTTTAAAGGAATTAGTCGATCTTATCGGCAGAATATGAGCTAATTTAGAAAGACGATCGATAATGACCCATATTAAATTATAACATTGATATGTTTGAGGTAATCTACTGATAAAATCCATTGTAATGTGATCCTATTTCCATTCTGGAATTGGTAGTGGTTGTAATAGTTCGTCGAGGTGTTGGTGCTCGATTTTACTTGTAGACATGTTAAATATTTAGCCACAAAATTAGTGATATCTTTTTTCATGCCTTGCCACCAATAATGGTCCATGGGATTTTTATATATTTTGGTACTTTCGGGATGAATCATAAATCTGGAATGATGGTCTTCTTTAAGACTTTCTTCTCGAAAGGAGGATACGAGAGGGACACATCCTCGATTTTTGAATTTCAAACTTCTTTTGGGGCTATAGGTCCAGTCTTTCTCGAGGATGTTGTTTTATAATTTCCACTTGTGGACTTTCACGAATTGATCCTCTTCTTGGAGTTCGAAAATCCATTTGTGCAGAGTGGGATGAGCGATGATATTTCTTAGAATAATTGGGTCTTCAGATTATTCTCTTCGTAAATTATATCCCTATATGGTATTTATTAATAAGTACATATTGTGGATAGTTACCTTTAGTTATTAACTTAAGGTGTTATCAACTACGTTACCTTTTTCGGTATGGTATAGTAAGTTAAATTTATAATCCTCTAAAAATTCTATCAACGGTCTTCGCCGAAGATTTAGATCTTTCTGAGCAAAAATGTAGTTGAGGCTTTTGTGGCCGAAAAATACCGAAAATGTTTCTCCGTATAAATAACAACTCCAAATCTTTAGGGCAAAAACTGTTGTTGCTAATTCTAAGTCGAGTACCAGATAATTACGTTCATGAATTTTTAGCTTCCATGATCTGTACTCTATTACTTTCCCTTGTTGCATTAACACATATCCTAATCCATATAAGGAGGCGTCGGTATACATGTCATAACCAACATTATTTGAAGGGATAATAAAGACTAGGGCAGTGGTTAGTTTTTCTTTCAATATTAGGAAGGCTTGTTCACAATCGGAGGTCCACACGAAGCGGACCTCCTTTCGGGTTAGTTTCATTAGAGATAAGGCAATTTTTGAAAATTATTTTACAAATTATTGATGGTAACCTACGAGTCCTAGAAAACTGCATACTTCTATGACGTTCGTAGGTTGTATCCATTCGAGTACTGTCGTGGTCTTTATTGGGTCTACTTGTATACCTGTTTTGATGATCACGTGCTCGATAAATTTCAGTTTTTCATAAAAAAGTAACAGTTGCTATTCTTTATATAAAGTTGATGTTAGCGTAGGGTTTCTAACACTGTGCGTAAATTTTCTTCATGATTTTCTCTAGTCTTAAAAATTGATCTACGAAAGGTCAAAATAATATAAGCATCATATCTATGAAAGATGCAGGGGCATTTGTAAATCCTAAGGACATAACTAGAAGTTCAAAATGATCGTATCTATTTTGAAAGGCAGTTTTGGGTATGTCTTCTTCCCTAATGCGAAGTTGGTGGTATCCTGATTGTAAATCAATTTTTGAAAATACTTTCTCCCTCTCAATTATTTAAATATGACTCCTATCCTAGGTAAATGATATTTATTCTCGATGGTCACTTGATTTAGTTTTTGGTAGTCAATACATAGCCAAAAGGCTTCATCCTTCTTTTTCACAAATAGAAGCGGTGCTCCCCAAGGGAACATGATGGGGTATATGAATCCTTTCTTTAGTAAGTCCTCCAGTTGGGACTCGAGTTCTCGTAGCTCTAATGGTTCCATACAGTAAGGAGGGATCAAAATGGGGGACGTGTTTGATAATAAGTTAATGACGAAATTAGGTTCTTGGGGAAAGGGTAGCCCAGGAAACATTTGGTAAACACATCATCGTACCTATATAAAATAATAGGGGGATTCGAGGATTCTTTTTCACGTAGTTGGAAGAGTGTTAGTTTATGGTAACTTTTCCTTTGAAAGCAAAATGAAATTTGATGCGACCGTCCAAATGTTACCGTCTTCCCATAGTAGTTGACATGAGCAAAAAGGGGCGACAAAATATCCATTCATATAGTTAAGTTAAATATTTTTACGTTTAGGACTATTACATCTAACTTTAGCATTCATTTCCCAAGTCTTAAGGTATGCTGCTTACATACCCTATTAGTGATGATGACTTTTCCAGTTGGCATCCCTATGGATAAAGGATATGCTAATGGACTAATAGACAATTGCAAGCGAGTCATGCATGCATGGATAATGAAAGAATGCATTGAACCATAATCAAATAATATATGTGCTGAGATGTTATGAAAAGAGAGGTTACGTTCTGCCATGCCATGGTTGTTTAGATTTTTTGTTAGGAGAATGGAGAAGTTCCGATCTCGGTTCGAGTTAATGGTTCTTTCCTTTTCTCAAAAAACCTTTGCTACAATGGTTTGTTACTAAAGTTACTATTTGGGATCATGAAGGGAATCTTGATGAAGTTAGAGTATTTTGGGGTTGATGAAGAAGAAAAATTTCAGTGATGAAATGGTTCTAGATGTGGGCATTATGGTATAAGTTGTCCTACTTGGTTACATTCATGACAGCGTGCAAAAGATCCAATATATCTATGATGAATTAGGCTAAAAACACGACCATTCTTGGGTTTGGTATAGGTAAGGTCCCGTTAACTGGATTAGTTCCTAATGACATGGGTGCTTCTAGGGGTAGAGTTGAGATTTTGTTATTTTCTCCAGATGTCGAGTTACTTTTAGTAAGGCAGGATACCTCTACCATTTGCTTAAATTCACTTATTTGGAAGTGGATAATAGAAGCTTTATGTTTGTTCACAATCCTCGTTCAAAGTGAATGCACTTTTTGGCGCCAGTATCAATATATGCTTGAGCATATCGGGATAGTTCTGTGAACTTAGCTTCATATTATGCCACCGTTAGCTTTTTCTATTGAAATCTTAGAAACTCCACGATCATTTGATCTCTTATGGATTATAAAAAAGTACTTCTTGAAGAAAATTTCTTCGAACTGATTGCAAGTCAAGTTTTTAATATGTCAAGAGCGAAGAACAAATTGCCACAAAAAATCTGCTTCTCCTCCATACAGATATGTGGCCAACTTCACCCTAAGTCGGGGCTGATAACTACTCCATTGAGAAACTTAAGTGTCTGATGGATACATTTCTCGGCTTCGGTAGCACCAGCCCCCCATAAAATGTTGGTGTCTTTTTCGAAGGAAATTCGTAAGTGCGTTCATTCTTCGAGTCTCATTTGGAATCTAATTATTAACCGGGTGAAGTTGTGGTACATTGTGTTGCATCCTGGTCCAGATTCTTAGTTCTTATAAACAACATAGTATTCCTTCATTGGTCGTAGGTGGATTGGGCAAGGGGGAACTTGTTGCTCTAGTTAGGCTCCAAGGGTAGATGTACATGTTGTAACACCTCGTAATTTTTTAGTATTATCATTATTAAGTAATTCAGTAAATTGGTAATTTACTTGTGTCGTAAATTAATGAGAATTAATTAATTGGGATATTTAAAAGTGGGTATATTTAAATAAATTGACGAGTGGAAGTTAATTTTAAAAATTATTATTTGGATGACAATTTTGAGCACGCGGTTGAGTCCGGTAGGGTCAAAATAGTCCGAAATGAGTGGCCATATGTATATAATGGGTTTCGGGACTTAATTAGACATGTTTGAGCTCCAAATAGAGAATTTGGACCCTTTTTATGTGGCCCATAGGCCCAAAAACAGGATTAAAGCTTTTAACTCTAATTGGGTAAGGTAAGACAACTTAAAGTCATTTTAGAACACTAAAAATGGGGAGAGCTTAAGAGAAAAGCCATTAGAAGACAATTTGGGGAATTTTAGGAGATATCTTCAAGAAGAAGAAGCGGTCCTTGAATTCAATCCAAAATCCTCATTCAAAGGCTTTGATCTACAAATTGAGGCAAGTGGTTTAATTTACAATTGTTAATTTGTATTTACCTATTCATATTAAAGGAGGTGGGAATCAATTAATATGTTAAGGTTTGTGTTTATAAGAAATTGGAGACTTCTTTGATTTGGACATTTATAAATCTGTAGGGGTGTTCAGAGTTGATGAATTTGATGCCCAAATTTGATGAAATGGTTAGGGTTAGATTGAATATGATAAAAGTGTGAATCTAGGATGAATCTGGGGACGTTTTGGTGAAGAAATCTTCATAGAATGAAGGTTTAAAACTTGTTAATGGCGGACAGAATTTTTAGCAGAAGAGAGAAAAGGAGATGATACCAGGGTCATTCAAACGACCTGGTATCTCTTTCAAACGAGAGCCACTGTCGTTCGAACGACAGGGCTTGTCGTTTAAACCACCTGTTAAGTCTGCAAAATTTTTTATTTCCCCTAATTCAGACCTATTATGTGTTGGAGAATTACAGTTTCTGCCTTGACTTATTTCTGAAATTGAGTATGATTTAGGGTTTAATTTGTGAATACCTAACCTTGAATTAATTAGAGGACTAATGAAATTGAAGATGTAAGATACATAAATTAGTATATTGTAATCTTGTTGTTTAAGTGAGTAAACTTGATTGCATGAAATTGAGGGGGGGGGGGGGGGGGGGGTTGAAACTCTTGAATTTCGGGCCGAGGGATAGAGAGTCCGAGTATACTTGGTAGGGAAACACCAAAATATTAAAATTAATTAGTGTAATTAATTGAAATGAAGTCGAACCATAGACTTAAATGTTTTAGGCTTCGCTTATGGGCATAATACACCGCTAGCCTAGATTTCTATATATGTACGGTGATGTGTAGTTATAAGGCCATTTTTATCCGTTATCAATTTATATGTCATATACCGCTACATCGTCGAAGAAGATCAAGATCACATTCACATCAAGACGGATCCGTATAATCAAGGTTCTTTAACAAACAGTCTCCGCAAGGTTAACTTTGGTAAGGTTACGTTTTAGAGAACCTTAATAATGAACTTAGAGTATTGGAACTATTTTTCATAAAATATTTTCTAAGTGTTGGAGCGAAGATTTAAAGGTTTTTATTAATTTTTTTTTTGAATTCATACTATCTAAAGATTTTGTTCTCTGACACCTTTCCGTAGAAAAACCATATCTAATTCATAAAAAATCAGAAAAATACGAAACTGGGGGCCAGGCGTTCATATCGAAATTATCTACAATCATGACCTCGTTTGATAGGTCTTTCAAATGAGATAGGATCTCGTTCGAACGAGATAAGCATCTCATTCAAACAACATCGTATGTCGTTCGAACGAGAAGATTTATTTTCTGACACGTCACCGCCTTTATTTTTAGTATTTAAAGGGTGTCAGACTACTGGATTTCGGGTGGAGAAACACTAGTTTTAAATAAAATACGATTTTGAGTGTTTTACTTTATTCTCCAACATTAAAAGAGTTAAATCTCTTGTTTTACAATTCACAAAATCCCAATATCTTTTTGTGTGAATTGTTTTGGAACCCAAGAACAGAACTTTGCTATTGTTCATCCTTTGTGGGGAGATCTTTACAATCGAAGGGTTGTGTGCTATTTTGGAGGGAGTCTCTATAAAAAAATTTGACTGCGTGTCATAGGGAGTGCTTTCGGGTATTCCTGGGTTGATCAGACTGTGTGTTCTTGTGGTATAGCTGCGCGTGAACCACTGCAGATTTCTAGCCGACGCTTTAAAGGTTTAACGAAGGTACCGTGCATTACACTTGAGGGAAGTTGTATGCATGTCAATGGTCTTGTAAAATTTTCAAAGTTCTAGAAATAAAAGGTTTTTCCCCTATGGGGGATTTTTCCTAAAATTTGGTTTTATTTGCATGTTTATTGATTTATGATTTCATATTACGTAGATGGATGTGTTAGGACTGAATTAAAACTTAGGTTTCATTATAACTGCTTTGGTTGACACACAATTAAAATTGGTTTTATTTGAGAAGTCGCATTTATTCGGCTATAGAGGCTCTTTCGGTAGTATATATATGACAAAAATATTTGTGTGAATATTATTTATAGTAAAGCATATTAATATTAATGCTATTGGAAGGTTGTGCGATGTGGGTAAATCACCTGGCTAGTGAACGCATGGTGAGTATAGTCCCCAGGTCATAACGTTTCGGTTCAGGAATGAGGTGAATGGTGTCTAATTCAATCTCACTACTGTGGGAAAATATGATTGCCTGCTACGCGTTCGGTTATAGCATTTATATCCGACATGTGCGTGAATGTTGTGATATGGTACATATATATAGTGCATAATTATATACGGATATATATACATGGTGTAAATGTATAATTAATATAACTTGTGAAACGGTTATATAGTATTGAATGAGAATTGGTTTAAATATGTTCATGTGCATAACAACTTATTACGTGTATGCTAAACTCACTCGGGATATAGCAGTGGGGTAAATAGTATAATTTTTGGGACAAGGCTAGTTAGGAGGAGGGTGTCTAGGTGAGTTAGTTATAGTTCGTTAGGCGTGCACATTAGTAGAGGGGTGATGTGTCCTTAAGAGAGTTTACGACACTAACTTAAATATGAAAAGCATAATTGCATTTTAATTCTTGCATTTAAATACACTTGCAAAATATTTTCAAATGTTTTGGGTTCTAACCCTTGATATAAAACCCTTTTCAAAACCTTTTAGGTGTCCTACCACAAGGGCGCCAGGCTTGATTAGGGTGCGTAGCTGCAGTATATGTGGATTACTACAAAATGTTTGCTTAAACGTATGTCTTATTCGCTCTTTAGATAGGGACTTTTTCAGTTGTACTATTGGGTTTGTACTTCTATATTTAGTCTTATCATGTATCGGTACTCTTTTATACTTGCACTTTGTGGATTGCTTGTAGTCGGTGTTGCTCGATAAACACATTTACTTGTTTTGTGGCATGATTTGATTTCTTGTTGTGATAGTTAATTTGGTTTCCTATTATATTGGTTGGGTTTGATTTAATTCATAAGATAAAATTTTGCATCGGCTTAATTTAAGACTAGGTGATTAGTGTTTAAAAAAAATTTCAACAATGATGCTAAGAATGAACTAGATGAGATTCCTGTTTAATTTGGTATAGGACTGATCACCCGGTATTTTATTAAGCGGGGTGTCACACGTGTGTTATCCATCCTATATAAAAATAAAACACTAGTGGATAAAATGAGAAGGGGGATAACCAAACTATCTTATTATATTGATATCACAATATGTTACAAGGGAATATTTTATAGTTAAAAACTTGCATAATTGAAAGTACACTCTTTATAGGTCACTATTTTACAACAATGGTCAATCCAATCTATTATTCCTTACTAAAGAATACAGTGATTACTCTCTCTCACACACGCACAACTCAATGAAAGGTACTATATCCCTTATCGATGCACTTATGTATAACCATATTCCTCCTCTAGTTGTTTTCTAAACAAGATAAGGTATAACGTTATAGAATTTTAATTCGGGTTTAGAGGGGTCAGAGTTACTCGAGGTAGTGCCAGAGGCAGTGGAGATGAAATAACTGGTGTTTACTGAAGTCGGGCTGTAGTTTATGGGGGAATCTGGAGGACTGAGGACGAGTTCCTCAAGTGGATCCACACATGCAATCTGAATGGCTTGTTGAAGTACATCGGGTTTTTAGAGAACCTTTTTGCTTGATGTGCCGCTTAGGCCTCTCCCATCAGACGTTCGATCAATACCATCGCTTTTGTGACGTACACTGATGTGGTTAATGGGGCCTTACTTAATTGTCATGACCATCACTTCCACCTTAAGTGGAGCAAAAGAGGTGGGGAGCCGAGCCAGCAGGACAAGGCCAATGGAGGTCCTTCTAATGGTGCACAGCAGGGGCAGGATACCCGTCACGGGAGTCCCGCTAAGAGATTTAGATATGGAGGACAGGGGTTCAGGCAGGGCCAATAGGGCCCAAATCAGAAGCAAGTTCTTTAGGGCCCCCAGGGCCAAGGGAAGAATGGGGGTGGCTGTCAGGGCCAACAGTCGGGATAGCCTCGCCAGGGCTAACCTCAGGGACTGCAGCGTCAGGGTCAGTAGGGCCAGTATCAGGGAGACGGACTGAGATACTACTACACTTATGGCCAGCTATGACACATGAAGAAATATTTCCCATAAAGAGTTAAGGGCTCGCAGTAGGGTGCCCCGTAGGGTTATCAGGCCGCACCAGCTCATCCGATTCAGCGGTAGTTACAGTTGCAGTATGAACGTGTGTATAACGTCCGAGATGTTTCGATTCCCCCAACACCACCAGCGCCACTGGAAGTAGAGGGTACGTTCCCTATCTAAGGTCATGTTGATAGGATACTTTTTGATACTGGTGCATCGCATTCATATTTTAGGACTCATTTTGCTAGAGTAGTTGGGTTACTAGACACAGCTAATATCCTACTCATGTGTGTGGTGTCACCTATAGGGGTAGATTTCTTATTCACTCGATTTGTAGGGAGGTAGACGTTTTGATTGGGGGTTTGAGTTTTGTGACGGATCTCTTAGTTTTGGATTTGGAGGGTTACGATGTTATTTTGGGTAGAGATCGGATAGCCGGTTATAGAGAGATGGTTGATTATTATGAGAGAGCCTTAGTATTCGGCATACCGGGACACTAAATGTTTTTTGTGGCGATGCCCCTTCCAGAAGGAGGATCGCTCACTAATTGATATTTTCTTGAGGAGGACACCTCACAGGAGGTGATGGCCTCGATACACTTAATTTAGGTAGTGAGGGACTTTGAGAACGTATTCCAAGATATATCGGTGTTACCACCCAGTTGGGAGATTGAGTTCGTCATCGATCTAGCGACGTGTACTAGGCCGATAACCCGAGTGCCTTACTGTATGGCCCGTTCGAAGATGCATGTGTTGAGGGAACAAATTCAATAACTCTTGGGTTAAGGGTTTATTCGACGGAGCACATCGCCATGGGGTGCTCCTGTGTTGTTTGTGAAGAAGAGAGACGACTCACTCCGCTTATGTGTTGATTATAAGGAGTAGAATAAGGTCACGATCCGAAATAAATATCCACTGCCTAGGATTGGTGATCTTTTTAACTAGTTGTGAGGGGTAATTTTTTTCTCTAAAATTGATTTACGATCGGGGTACCATCAGTTGAGGATTCGAGAGGAAGACGTCCCAAAAATCACCTTTTTATCACGATATGGTTCTTATGAGTTTCGGGTGATGCCATTCGAGCACACCAATGCACTGACGGTATTCATAGATCTTATGAATCGAGTGTTTAGAGATTTTTTCAATCAGTTCTTTATAGTGTTCATAGACGAAATTTTGATCTATTCGTGCATGGAGACGGAGCATGTCGAGCACCTCCGTATGGTTTTACAGATGTTGTGGGATCACCAACTATACGGTAAGTATGAGAAATGTGGGTTTTGTCTTCAAGAAGTGCAGTTCTTGGGCCATATTGTGTCGGATCAGGGGATTACCGTGGACCCAGGCAAAGTGTCAGCAGTGAGGGAGTGGGGCCAGCCCTCGACACCGATGGAGATTATGAGCTTTTTGGGGTTAGCTAGGTACTACCGCCATTTCATCAGGGGGTTCTCCAAAATTGTCAAACCGATGAAAAATTTGACCCGAAAAGGGGTGCACTTTGTATGGAACGATTTGTGTCAGTTGGCATTCGACGAGCAAAAGGACAAGTTAACATCGGCCCCCGTATTGGCATTACCAAGGGCAGGATTGGACTATCGAGTTTATACTGATGCGTCCTTGCAGGGACTCGGAGGTGTGTTGCAATAAGAAGAGAGGGCTATAGCTTATGTGTCCCGAAAGTTAAAGACCCGCGAGAGAAATTACCCCACTCATGATCTAGAGTTGACCGCGATAGTCTTTGCCATGAGGATATAGAGGCATTAACTTTTGGGAGAGAAGTTCACCTTATTCACTGATCACAAATCACTCCAATATATATTCACTCAGAAGGACTTGAACATGAGGAAAAGGAGGTGGTTGGAGTTCGTGAAAGATTATCAGTTTGATATTCAGTATCATCCTGAAAAGGCTAACGTAGTTGCGAATGCGTTGAGCCGACGACCCAAGGAAGATTTGGCGGCAGTTTGGAAGGAAAAATGGAGCGAACTGAGGCACGATGATGAGATTTACAGGGCATGTATGGAAGTTCTAGTAGTCACACCCGAGATTATTATGCGGGTGGTAAGGGCTCAGGCGGATGATCCCTTTTGCCAGGACAGGGTGAAGCAGTTGATAGCATAGGGTGCAGAGTCCTACTCTATTAGCTCTGAGGGTGGGCGACACTTTATTGGGAGGTTGGTCATGTCAGAGGATGAGGACTTGAGACACGACGTTTTAACTGAGGCTTATGGCTCCAGATTTGCGGTGCATCCTGGTGGGGAAAAAATGTACCAAGATATGAGAAGGCAACACTGGTGGACGGGGATGAGATGAGATATTACGGAGTTTGTCTTGAAGTGTGCCACGTGTCAATTTATGAAGGTAGATCATCAGAAACCGTCAGGGATGTTGCAGCTGTAATACCCCGTAATTTTATTGATTTTTATTTAAGGGATTAATTAAATTAAATGAGAATTAATTGGGAATTAATCCGGATATAAATACAAGCGAGATATGATTTAGTATTTGATTATGATATTAAAATTGAATATTTCATGAGTATTGAAAGTATTTAAATTGTCACAAGGTAGAAATGCGACAAGTTGGGAAACTTAGTTGGGACGCACGTGTCAGTCGCGTCAGGAATGAAATGATTTAAATTAAAAAATGAATTATATTTTTATCAACCGAATGGTCATTTTGAGTGATCCAACGTGTTCGGAAGGGTCGAAATAGTCAAAAAACACAAGCCGGGGGTTTAGTTTGGGTCCCGGGGCATTTTTAGGCCAAACCGGCAACCTAGAAGGGTATTTTGGTAATTTTAAAAATATGAAAATTAAAACCCATAAATTTTAGGGATTAAATAATATGTTACTAATGAACCCATTAAGTCCATTATCAGCATTAGGTAAGTTAGTGGGCTACGGGAGTTAAATGGGGAGTTTGAAGATGTTCCAAAAGAAACCTCCAACCACCATCACTATCCTTGGGAAAATTCTGTAGAGAAAGGGGAGAAATCAGCCTTCGTTCACCAACATCAATTCAGAAGAAAAAAATTAAGGCAATTGCATTGATGTTGTTATTTGCAATGAATATTTCCTCCATGTGTAGTGTAGAAAACTGTTTATGTCTTGGAAATTTTGATGAAGAACACCCAATGAAATTATTGTGAAACTTGTGGTTTTGGGTAGGAATTTACATGTAGATGATTATGGACGAATTTAATATACAAAACATAACTTTTGATGATCTGCAAATGGATTAATAAGGAGTCTTTTTATGAAATTAAATTTTGGGTTCAAGTTCATAGGGTTTGGAATAAGAATTGGGGATTTATGATTTTGGCATGTTAATTTGTAATATTTGACCCCAAAAGCATGTTTAGGAATGATCTAGGGTGACTAAAAATGGCCTACCAGCATTGAAAAGGAGTTGGATAGTCTTAGGGTGGATTTAGAGAAGAGGAGAATAACGAAAAAAATGAGTTTGGGATTTTCTGGGCGTATTCTGCCATCTCGTTAGAAGACCTGCCCAGGTCGTTCGAACGAGATTCTAACGAGATGACAGTATCCCTTCTAACGAGTTGGTAGTTCATTCGAAGCCTTTCGTTCGAACGACACTCGTTCGAACGAGACTTCTAACGAGTTGACAGAATGGCCTTTTAGGCCTGATTTTTATTTCAAATGTCCCGTAGACTTATTTAATGGAGTAATCACCTTCCCTTATTGACTAGTGGGTATAATTGTGAGATTGGAGTACGTTGAGGAGTAAGACTTAGATTCTTGTAGTAAACCGGAGGACATTTGTGGATTAGGAAACGAGTACCTAATTACGACGTGAGAAGAATTGACAACCTTAATGTACATAAACCGGGGACTTGTAAACGTATAACACTAAATGATGGTATAAGAACGAGAAGTATACCTCTATTAATATTTTGAGATATTTAAGATGTGCGAATGCTTAGTATATGTAGTTATCTGTGAATCGTATAGTAATGTTAGATTTTGTATTGGACTAGTTAGATATGGGAATAACTAGAATGTGTACGGGTACGATAGGAGTGCACAATTAGTTGAGAGGTGAGGAACTCATGTGAGTGCACACACTATCATATACTTTATATTCACTATTTAATGATATTAAACACTTGCTATTTTTAAACTGTTTTCACAATGGGGCTCTGACCCGTTTGCTTTCAAATTTATTTTTTGTAAAACCTTTTAGGTGCCCAGCCACAAGGACACCAAGCTTAGGAGTTCTATTCCAGTGACGTGTTGTAGCTGCTGTGGAAGTTACAGGACCTCGATTATAGACGCCTCCATTTTCTACTTTGATTCCAGTTCAGACTTATTTATCCGTAGGGTATGTCGTCCCTTTTTAGAGACAGTTATTTATTCAGTTTTATTTCGGTCTTGGTTGTAATTAATTAGTGATTCGGACTTTGTATTCAGTTATACTCAGTATTTCGGATTATTTCAGGGGAGTGTTCCTCCAGATTCATTTATTCCTTTATTATTGTAATGTGACTGTAATGTATTTGTTGTTTCATTATTTCATAATTTTATACTTGTTGCATGTTAATCTAATTTAATTAAAATTGACAACTCACTTTTTAAATTTTAGGTGGCTAGCAATTATAAAAATGCTTTCGACAGTGATGCTATGAACTGAACCAACTTGGCATTTTGTATTAATTTGAATAAAGGAGTAGCTACCCGTTATTTAATTAGTCGGGGTGTCACAGGTGGTATCAAAGCATCAGGTTCTAGTGTCCTTAGGATCTGTACGGCTTGTTATGTTTCCCCGTAGCGTTCTTTGATATAGAGCCTTATATTTCAGGATTGTTGTACTCTATTGTGTATGTTTCTCTCTTCAGCTATTTTAAGATAATAACTGCGAACTTATAAGACTTTACTCTAATTTCAAATGCCTCCACGACGTGCACAGCGAGTTCCCAGGGATGCTCAGCCCGAGCCACAGCCTGCACCAGTTCAGGGCTCCATGAATGCCGCAGAAGTCACCGCTATTGTAGCCAAAGCGGTAAACGCCGCTCTAGCAGTTGTGTAGTAGGTACCACCTTTGGCGTTGGTAGTAGCGCCAGTACAGGCTCATGCATTCCCGTCTGCTTGGGAACGCGTTCGTGATGCTTTCCAGAAAGCATACCCTCCGGAGTTTGTAGGTAGCTCCGACGTCGTTGTGTCCAGTCAGTGGAAGAAGGACATCCAAAGACACTTGAGGATGTATGAGTGTATGGATGTACAGAGACAGATACTGTCTACTTTTAAGCTGGTAGGGTCAGCGTTGCAGTGGTGGGAGTCCATTACCACCGCGGAGGAGAGAGATATCCTTTCTATTCAGGAGTTCTGGGTGCGGTTCGACCGCAAGTATTTTCCATCAGCCGTTCACATCGAGATGAGGAGGAAGTTAATGAACCTCAAGTAGGAGGGGAAGATAGTGGTAGAATATCACGCTGAGTTTACTAATCTCTTGAATATCCTTCCCAATGAGATTCCGACAGAGGAGAAAAAGATACAGAAGTTCATGGATTGGTTGACTTGGAGGATCCGTCAGCACTTATTGGGTAATCTCTCATTGGCCACTTATTCTGATGTGGTTAACGTAACACTGCTTCATTGCCAGGACCACCGCTTTCACTTGTCAGAGAGTAAGCGATCAGGAGAGTTTAACCATCAGGGTAGGACAGGGGGAAATGGTGCCAGCGGGGAACAATCAGTTCAGGGTCAGCACAGGCAGGGTGATCAGAGTTCCCAGCAGGGGGATTCTAAGAGACTTCAATCTGGGGGTTTCAGAAATGGTCAGGGAGGTTTTCGTCACGGCCATCAGGGTCAGCAGGGCCAACAGCAGCAGTTTCAGCAGGGTCAGCCTGGCCAGGGGAGGAATGGCAACGGCCACCGGGGTCGTGGGCAACAGGGTCAGAGAGGGGGGAATTTTTCGGGGAAATGTTTCACTTGTGGAAAGATTGGCCACAAGTGTCAGGAGTGTCCTGATAGCGGCAGAGCCCCATAGCAGCAGCAGCATGGTGCTCGACATGAGCCCCAGAGACCTATGTTTCCCGCTGCCCTCCCAGCACCACCGCAGATGCCAACCTTGCCACCCATTCTCGAAGTCCCAGTCCAGCAGGGACAGCTTCAGTACGAGCGAGTTTATCAGCTCCAACAGGCCGCAGTCCCACAGGATCCACCTACTATTGAGGGTATTTTCTCTATTCAGGGAACTATGGGGCGTATTTTATTTGATACGAGAGCCACGCACTATTTCATTTCCACGAGATTTACACGCACTATGGAGTTGTTAGACACTGCAGAGAGCACGGTTACTTGCGTAGATTCACCATTGAGTAGGAGTTCCGTGATTTCCCTTGTTTGTAGAGGTGTGGGTATAGAGATAGGGAGATTTACTTTACCCGCTGATATGCTAGTATTAGAGATGACTGAGTATGATGAGATAGTTGGTATGGATTGGCTAGTTGCGTACCGAGCCATGATTGATTATTTTAGTAGGAGTATTATTTTTGCCATTCCCGGGCAGGAGATGTTTTTAGTGGCGATGCCTCACCCCGAGGGAGGATCGTCCACACACTTGTACTATATAGAGGAAGAGATCTCTAAGGAAGTGGTAATACCACTTGATTCGATTCCCGTTGTTAGTGAGTTCGCTGATGTATTTCAGGATATACCTGGACAACCTCCTAGTAGAGAGATAGATTTTGTTATCGATTTGACACCGGGCACTCGGCCCATTGCCCGTGCACCTTACCGTATAGCTCCAGCGGAGATGAGAGAGCTAAGGGATCAGATAGAGCAGTTGTTGGGTCAGGGGTTTATTGGAAGGAGTACTTCTCCGTGGGGTGCCCCTGTGTTGTTCGTAAAGAAGAGGGATGGATCGTTGAGATTATGTGCAGATTACCGGGAGTTGAATAAAGTCACGATACGGAATAAGTATCTGTTGCCCCGAATCGATGACTTATTTGACCAGTTGAGAGGAGCTTGCTTCTTCTCAAAGATTGATTTGCGAGAAGGATACCATCAGTTGCTTATCAGGTAACAGGACGTCTCGAAGACTGCTTTCTTGACGAGGTATGGTTCCTACGAGTTTCGGGTTATGCCTTTTGGCTTGACCAACACTCCAACCGTGTTTATGGATTTGATGAATAGGGTGTTCAGAGAGTTCTTAGACCAGTTCGTCATCATCTTTATTGATGACATCCTGGTTTACTCCCAGACAGAAGAGGAGCACGCAGAGCATTTGAGGCAGGTTTTGCAGACGCTGAGTTAGAACGAGCTATATGCAAAGTACGAGAAATGTGGATTTTGACTGAAGAGGATCAGTTTGGGGGGCATATCATTTCAGACCGGGGGATATCTGTTAATTTGGAGAAGGTATCCGCGGTGAGGGAGTGGGGACAACCCACGACACCGACTGAGATCCGTAGTTTCTTGGTCCTAGCAGGATACTACAGGAGGTTTATTCGGGGTTTCTCAAAGTTTGCGGGTCCTTTGAAACATCTGACTCGCAAAGGTGTGCCATTCATCTGGAGCGATGCTTGTCAGTTAGCATTCGATGAGTTGAAGGACAAGTTGACCTCAGCGCCTGTGTTAGTATTGTCCAGACCGGGAGTTGAGTATCTAGTCTACACCGATGCGTCCTTATAAGGACTTGGAGGAGTATTGTAACAGGAGAGTCAGGCTATAGCTTATGCTTCCCGTAAGCTTAAGCCTCACGAGAAGAATTACCCCACCCACGACTTGGACTTAGCGGCACTCGTATTTGCTCTTCGGATTTGGAGACACTATCTCCTGGGGGAGAAATTTCGGTTATTCACAGACCACAAGTCTCTACAATACCTCTTCACGTAGAAGGAACTGAATATGCATCCACGTCGGTGGCTTGAGTTTGTGAAGGATTATCAGTTCGATATCCAATATCACCCAGGGAAGGCTAACGTGGTAGCAGACGCGTTGATCCATAGGCCAGTAGGTGAGGTGGTCGAAGTGTGGAAAGCTAAGTGGAAGGAGTTGGGACACCAGGATGCAGTGGCCCGATCATTCATGTTTGTGATGATTGTTACACCTCAGATTGTTACGAGAGTAATAAAGGCCCAGGCAAAAGACTCGTTCTATCAGGAGCAGATATTTTAATTATTAGCAGAGGGAGCCGAGTCCTATACCATTAGTTCAGACGGGGGATTACGCTTCAATGGGAGACTGGTCGTTTCGGAAGGGGAAGACTTGCGACACGAGGTAATGACAGAGTCGCACGGCTCACGGTTCGTAGTACACCCTGGTGGGGATAAAATGTACCAAGACATGAGACGATAGTACTGGTGGAGCGGGATAAAGAGAGATATTACCGTGTTTGTTTCTAAACGTGCCACTTGTCAGCTAGTAAAGGTGGACCATCAGAAACTGGCAGGACTTCTACAACCGTTAGAGGTTTCGATGTGGATATGGGAGAGCATATCCATGGATTTTATCATGGGGTTACCTACGTCACAGAGGGGTCACGACTCCATATGAGTAATTGTGGATCGGTTGACCAAATTTTCATTGCGGAGATAGTGAGACTTCACAGGGTGCCTCTAAATATCGTGTCTGACCGAGACAAGATATTTATTTCACAATTTTGGGAGAGTTTCCAGGAGGCCATGGGTACAGAGTTGAGGCTGAGTACGGCATATCACCCGCAGACTGATGGGAAAACAGAGCGGACAAATCAGATGTTAGAGGACATGTTGCGTATGTGCATCCTAGATTTTGGAGGTGGTTGGGAGCAGTACCTTCCACTGGTGGAGTTTGCTTATAATAACTCCTACCAATTCACCATTGGCATGGCTCCATTTGAGGCGTTGTATGGTAGACCTTGTCGTTCCCTAACATGTTGGTTAGAGGTGGGGGATAACAAACTCCTTGGGCCTGAAGTGATTCAGGACACTTCGACAAGGATAGAGATGATACAGAGCCGCATTCGGGTAGCTCAGGACCGGCAGAAGAGCTATGCTGATGCCAAGAGGTTCTTCAGAGAATTCAAGGTGGGGGACCAGGTGTTACTCAAAGTATCTCCTATGAAGGGGATAATGCGTTTTGGGAAGAAGGGGAAACTGGCACCAAGATACGTGGGGCCATTTTCTATCATCGAGCGGATTGGACCAGTTGCGTATAGACTCGGGTTACCGGAGCACTTGCATAGGATTCATGATGTGTTCCATATTTCCTCGCTAAGAAAATATCTTAGGGAAGATTTGGCCCATACCCACATTGCTTTAGAGGACATCGATCTCCACCCTGATAGTTCCTACGAGGAGGGGCCGATTGCTATTTTGGATCAAAGCGAGCGGAAACTGAGGTAAAAAATAGTACCACTAGTACGTGTTCAGTGGCGGCATCATAATGCCGAGGAGTCCACATGGGAGCGCGAGGATGAGATGCGCGAGCATTATCCAGAGTTATTTTTACCAGGTACTCTTTAATTCCGAACTTCGGGACGAAATTTTGTTATTAGGGGGAGGTATGTAATACCCCGTAATTTTATTGATTTTTATTTAAGGGATTATTTAAATTAAATGAAAATTAATTGGAAATTAATTCGGATATAAATATTAGCGAGATGTGAGTTAGTATTTGATTATGATATTGAAATTAAATATTTCATGAGTATTGAAAGTATTTAAATTGTCACAAGGTAGAAATGCGACAAGTTGGGAAACTTAGTTGGGACGCACGTGTCAGTCGCGTCAGGAATGAAATGATTTAAATTAAAAAATGAATTATATTTTTATCAACCGAATGGTCATTTTGAGTGATCCAACGTGTTCGGAAGGGTCGAAATAGTCAGAAAACACAAGCCGGAGGTTTAGTTTGGGTCCCGGGGCATTTTTAGGCCAAACCGGCAACCTAGAAGGGTATTTTGGTAATTTTAAAAATATGAAAATTAAAACCCATAAATTTTAGGGATTAAATAATATGTTACTAATGAACCCATTAAGTCCATTATCAGCATTAGGTAAGTTAGTGGGCTACGGGAGTTAAATGGGGAGTTTGAAGATGTTTCAAAAGAAACCTCCAACCACCATCACTATCCTTGGGAAAATTCTGTAGAGAAAGGGGAGAAATCAGCCTTCGTTCACCAACATCAATTCAGAAGAAACAAATCTAAGGCAATTGCATTGATGTTGTTATTTTCAATGAATATTTCCTCCATGTGTAGTGTAGAAAACTGTTTATGTCTTGGAAATTTTGATGAAGAACACCCAATGAAATTATTGTGAAACTTGTGGTTTTGGGTAGGAATTTACATGTAGATGATTATGGAAGATTTTAATATACAAAACATAACTTTTGATGATATGAAAACGGATTAATAAGGAGTCTTTTTATGAAATTAAATTAAGGGTTCAAGTTCATAGGGTTTGGAATAAGAATTAGGGATTTATGATTTTGGCATGTTAATTTATAAGATTTGACCCCAAAAGCTTGTGTAGGAATGATCTAGGGTGACTAAAAATGGTATACCAGCATTAAAACCGTAGTTGGATAGTCTTAGGGTGGATTTAGAGAAGAGGAGAATAAAGAAAAAAAACGAGTTTGGGATTTTCTGGGCGTATTCTGCCATCTCGTTAGAAGACCTGCCCAGGTCGTTCGAACAACCTCGTTCGAACGAGATTTTAACGAGATGACAGTATCCCTTCTAACGAGTTGGTAGTTCATTCGAAGCCTTTCGTTCGAACGACACTCGTTCGAACGAGACTTCTAACGAGTTGACAAAATGGCCTTTTAGGCTTGATTTTTATTTCAAATGTCCCGTAGACTTATTTAATGGAGTAATAACCTTCCCTTATTGACTAGTGGGTATAATTATGAGATTGAAGTACGTTGAGAGTAAAACTTAGATTCTTGTAGTAAACCGGAGGACATTTGTGGATTAGGAAACGAGTACCTAATTACGACGTGAGAAGAATTGACAACCTTAATGTACATAAACCAGGGACTTGTAAACGTATAACACTGAATGATGGTATAAGAACGAGAAGTATACCTCTATTAATATTTTGAGATATCTAAGATGTGCGAATGCTTAGTATATGTAGTTATCTGTGTATAACATACCTACCATACTTGCTATCATGGGAGGTCGGCGTTCGATCAGGGCCATCTAATCTTTGTGTGCCTACGGGGGGATTTAGATTGGTACCTCGAGAACATAGGTCAGAGAAAGACTTATTGAGAAGTTAATAAGTCTGCTGATCATGGGAGCATAGGTATGTGCGTGACCCATGTGATGTGAACTATGTTTGCCTCCATTATGTGTGATTGTTGCTATTTGAGAACGATTCTTGAGAGATTCGGAATGCGTGGTCCTTATGTACGTGATGTACCGGGATTGGATAGCAGAGTATGTGTGCACCGCAGCTTAGTCTCGGGGTGCTAGTATTGTATATTGATGATGAGAATAATATACTATTAATTGAAATGAACTGTCATGTATAAATGTGAGTATAAATAATAGCAACGTTTTGTAAAGATAAAATGGAAGATCTATAGTAATTAGTATTACTAATATGGGAAACTGTGAAGAAAAGTAAAACTCTCTGTTTAAATGAAGATGCCGGAATTAAATTGTGAATCGTATAGTAATGTTAGATTTTGTATTGGACTAGTTAGATATGGGAATAACTAGAATGGGTACGGGTACGATAGGAGTGCACAATTAGTTGAGAGGTGAGGAACTCATGTGAGTGCACACACTATCATGTACTTTATATCCACTATTTAATGATATTAAACACTTGTTATTTTTAAACTGTTTTCACAATCGGGCTCTGACCCGTTTGCTTTCAAATTTATTTTTTGTAAAACCTTTTAGGTGCCCAGCCACAAGGACACCAAGCTTAGGAGTTCTATTCCAGTGACGTGCTGTAGCTGCTGTGGAAGTTACAGGATCTCGATTATAGACGCCTCCACTTTCTACTTTGATTCCAGTTCAGACTTATTTATCTAAACGGTATGTCGTTTCTTTTTAGAGACAGTTTATTTATTCAGTTTTATTTCGGTCTTTGTTGTAATTAATTAGTGATTCGGACTTTGTATTCAGTTATACTCAGTATTTCGGATTATTTCAGAGGAGTGTTCCTCCAGATTCATTTATTCCTTTATTATTGTAATGTGACTGTAATGTAGTTGTGGTTTCATTATTTCATAATTTTATTCTTGTTGCATGTTAATCTAATTTAATTAAAATTGACAACTCACTATTTAAATATTAGGTGGCTAGCAATTATAAAAATACTTTCGACAGTGATGCTATGAACTGAACCAACTTGGCAATTTGTATTAATTTGAATAAAGAAGTAGCTACCCGGTATTTAATTAGTCGGGGTGTCACAGCAGCCACTTGAGATCTTGGTGTGGAAGTAGGAGAGCATCTCTATGGACTTGATTACAGGGTTACCTGCTTCACAAAGGGGTCACGATTCTATATGGGTTATAGTAGATCATTTGACCAAGGTGGACCACTTTTTGCTTGTTCATACAAACTTTGAGACTATGCAGTATGTGAGACTGTTCATAGCGGAAATAGTCAGATTGCACGGGGTCCCAATCAATATAGTATCAGACAGGGATAAGATTTTTGTATCACATTTTTAGCAAAGCCACTAGGAGGCAATGGGCACCGAGTTGAGGTTGAGCACTGCTTATCACCCTCAGACGGATGGCAAACGGAGCAGGTAAACCAGATGCTCGAAGATATGCTACGGATGTGTATTCTTAATTTTGAGGGAGGTTAGGAACAGTACCATCCATTGGTAGAGTTTGCGTATAACAACTCGTACCAAGTCACTAGGCATGGCTCCATTCGAGGCGTTGTACGGGAGACCTTGTCGCTCACCAGCTTGTTGGTTGGAGGTCGGGGACAATAGACTATTGGTGCCGGAGATGATTCGGGACACGTCCTCCAAGATTGAGTTAATTCGGGGGCGTATCCGTATAGCCCAAGATAGGAAAAAGAGCTACATGAATGCGAATAAGAGACATATAGAGTAGGAGATCGAGGATCAGGTATTAGTGAGGGTATCCCCTTATGAAAGGGGTTATGAGATTTGGAAAAAAGGGAAAGTTAGCGCCAAGGTATGTGGGACCTTTCCCCATCATTGAGAGAGTTAGACCAGAAGCATACCGTTTGGGTTTGCCAAATCATCTTCACCGTATCCACGATGTGTTTCATGTTACGTCGTTGAAGAAATACAAGAGGAGACCGGTGGTGTTTTGGCTAGTGCCACTTGAGGAGATAGACTTACAACCCGATATTTCTTATGAGTAGAGACCAGTAGCTATCTTAGATCGTATGAGCGCAAGTTACGATCTAAAGTCGTACCGCTTTTCCGTGTTGAATGGGGTCATTATAGTGCCGATGATTCCACTTGGGAGTGTGAGTAAGACATGTGGGAGCAATATCTAGAGTTGTTTACTACACGTACGTCTGAATTTCGGGGACAAAATTTCCTTATAAGGGGGAAATATGTAACACCTTGTAATTTATGGGTTTTATCTTTATTAAGTAATTTGGTAAATTGGCAATTTACTTGTGTTGTAAATTAATGAGAATTAATTAATTGGGATATTTGAAAGTGGGTATATTTAAATAAATTGACAAGTGGAAGTTAATTTTAAAAATTATTATTTGGATGTCGATTTTGAGCACGCGGTTGAGTCTGTTGGGTCGAAATAGTCTGAAATGAGTGGCCATATGTATATAATGGGTTTTGGGACTTAATTAGACATGTTTGAGCTCCAAATAAAGAGTTTGGACCCTTTTTAGGAGGTCCATAAGCCCAAAAACGGGATTAAAGGTTTTAACCCTAATTGGGTAAGGGTAAGGCAACTTAAAGTCAATTTAGAAGACTAAAAGTAGAGAGAGCTTAAGAGGAAAGCCATTATAATATAATTTGGGGATTTTGGGAGATAGCTTCAAGAACAAGAAGAGGTCCTTGAATTCAATCCAACATCCTCATTCAAAGGCTTTGATCTACAAATTGAGGCAAGTGGTTTAATTTGCAATTGTTAATTTGTTTTTACCTATTCATATTAAAGGAGGTGGGAATCAATTAATATGTTAAGGTTTGTGTTCATAAGAAATTGGCGACTTCTTTGATTTGAAAATTTATAAATATGTAAAGGTGATAAGAGTTGATGAATTTGATGCCCAAATTGATGAAATGGTTATGGTTACATTGAATATGATAAAAGTGTGAATCAAGGATGAATTTGGGGACATTTTGGTGAAGAAATTTGTACTGAATGAAGGTTTAAAACTTGTTAATGGCGGACTGGGTTGTTAGCAGAAGAGAGAGAAGGAGATGATACCAGGGTCATTCAAACGACCTGGTATCTCTTTCAAACGAGAGCCACTGTCGTTTGAACCAACTGTTCAGTTTGCAAAATTTCTGATTTCCCCTGATTCAAACCTGTTATGTGTTGGAGAATTACAGTTTCTACCTTGACTGATTTCTCAAATTGAGTATGATTTAGGGTTTAATTTGTGAATACCTAACCTTAAATTAATTAGAGGACTAATGAAATTGAAGATGTAAGATTCATGATTTAGTATATCGTAATCTTGTTGTTTACGTGAGTAGACTTGATTGCATGAAATTGAGGGGCGGATTGAAACTCTTGAATTTTGGGCTGAGGGATAGAGAGTCCGAGTATACTTGGTAGGGAGACACCAAAATATTAAATTAATTAGTGTAATTAATTGAAATGAAGTCGAACCATAGACTTAAATGTTTTGAGCTTCGCGTATGGGCATAGTACACCGCTAGCATAGATTTCTATATATATACGGTGATGTGTGGTATATATATGACATAAATATTTGTGTGAATATTATTTATAGTAAAGCATATTAATATTAATGCTATCAGGAGGTTGCGCGATGTGGGTAAATGCCATGGCTAGTGAACGCTAGGTGAGTATAGTCCCCAGTCCATAATGTTTCGGTTCAGGAGTGAGGCGAATGGTGTCTAATTCAATCTCACTACCGTGGAAAAATGTGACCACCTGCTACGCGTTCGGTGATAGCATTTCTATCCGACATGTGTGTAAATGTTGTGATATGATACGTATATCTAGTGCATAATTATATACGGATATATACACATGGTGTAAATGTATAATTAATATAACTTGTGAAACAGTTATATAGTATTGAATGAGAATTGGTAAATATGTTCATGTGCATAACAACTTATTACGTGTATGCTAAACTCACTCGGGATATATTAGTGTGGCAAATATTATAATATTTGGGACAAGGCTAGTTACGGGGAGGGTAGTTAGGTGAGTTAGTTATAGTTCGTTAGGCGTGCACATTAGTAGAGGGGTGAGGTGTCCTCAAGAGAGTGTACGACACTAACTTAAATATGAAGAACATAATTTCATTTTAATTCTTGAATTTAAATATGCTTGCAAAATATTTTCAAATGTTTTGGGTTCTAAACTGTGACACCCCGCTTAATAAAATACCGGATGATTAGTCCTATAACAAATTAAACATGAATCTCGTCTGGTTCATTCTTAGCATCACTGTCGTTCATTCATTAATTACTAACAACCTAGTATGTCATTAAGTTGGTGTCAAATTTTATCTTTATGAATCCAACCAAACCAATACGACAAAACAACAACCAATCCAATATGAGAATAAAACTAAAACATGCCACAAAGTAAGTACAATTGTCTGTCGAACAAAGTTGACTACAAGCCATCCACAAATGCGAATATAAAAGAGTACTAATATATACCAAAACCGAATATAAAAGTACAAGTCCGAAAGTACAAATCCCTATCTAAGATATAATGAGATAAACGACAACATCAAAGAAACCACATCACTCCACATAGCTACAACCACGTACCCTGTAGGAAGGAATCATGTCTGGCGCCCTTGTGGGAGGATACCTAAAAGGCTTTTGAAAATATTTTATAGCAAGGGTTAGTACCCAAAAACATTTAAAAACATTTAGCAAGTGAATTTAAATGTGATAAATAGATATGAAAATGCTCTTCATATTTAAATTAGTGTCACGCACTCCCTTGAGTTTACCTCACCCCTCGACTAATGTTCACGCCTAACGGATTAAACCTGATGTTCCTAGCCACTTCCCTCGTAACTAGACTTTCCCAAATAATATACTAATTACCCCACTAATACACCCCAAGTGAGTATAATATTTTACTTATTAAGTTATTATGAACATTAACTTACAAAGAGCATCATTTCCCTTTTAATACGATATAACCATTTCACAAGTTATATAATTAATACGATTTCCATCATGTACTAACCCGTATATACTTATACCATATATACGAAATCATAGTACAACATTCACACGTATATGCCGTAGATATGTATATAACTATTCCCCCGAGTAGGCACTCATCGGGTATTCTCTAGATGCTATCATAACTAGGTATTCTCATTCACCCGACGGTTAGCTCCCCATTTCAAAATAAAATATATAATCACTGTGGAGGTGGCCATATTTTCCCACGATAGTGAATTCGAATTAGGCACCATTCGTCTCACTCCTGAACACTTAACTTGGGGACTATACTCACCCTGCTCCTCAATCCAGGGGATTCACCCACATCGCGCAACCTCCTATGACAGCATTCGTTGGTATGGCTTTGCAATATATATAATTCACACAAATATATATTCTTAAGTCTACGCCCGACTTCCTTATTGTTATTATTTACACATTAATTTACCTTATCTCAATGTAACCCTTTTTAAGTATAATCGGATACCCCATCTCTCGGCCCGAAGTTAAGTGTTTCTAGCCCACCCTTTATGTTTCTACAATCAAGTTTAATCACTTTAAATAATAATATTATAATATGATAAATCATGAATCTTTATCTTCAATATCATGAAATTTAGTCAAATAAATGCCAAGGTTAAGTATTCCCAAATTAACCCTAATTCAATATTAAATTTCACAATTTTAGTTGGACAAAAATTACAATTTCCAACACAGTAGGTCTGAACCAGGGGATCTCAGAAATTTGGCAACCATCAGAGGTGGTTCGAACGAAGAGCCCTGTCGTTCGAACGACAGTGGATCTCGTTCGAACGAATTACCATGTCGTTCGAAAGACCATGGTAATTCCTCTTCTCTCTTGCTTCTGCATAAACCCACTCCTCCATTGATGAATTTAAAACCCCAATTTTGAACAGATTTCTGCAGAAGCGTTCCCCAAGTTCATCCTAAGTCCCTTCCTTCATTACAATAATTCTAGCCCTAATAATCTCATCAATTTTCAAATCCTCAATCATCAAATGCATCATTTAATAAATCATCTACAGAATTTAAGTTTGGATAATTTGGGTAAGTTTAATGATCCTTTTAATGAACATTTTAATTCCTATGATGTAATTGGTCCTTAACAAAAGATGAACATTTTAATGATCCTTAACAATAAAATAACTAACATCCAATCAATTTTAATTCCTATGATGTAATTGGTCCGCACCAGCGGCAATGAACACGCGTGTTTTTTAATACACCCGTGTCACATGCGTGTCCGTTGCCACTGGCGCGTGTCACATGCGTGTTCGTTGCCGCTAGCGAGGACCAATTACAACATGGGAATTAAAATTGATTGGGTGTTAGGTGTTTTTTGTTAAGGTTCATTAAAATGTTCATCTTTTATGTTCATTTTTGAACCTCTCCACACACACACACACACACACACACACATATATATATATATATATATATATATATATATATATATATATATATATATATATATATATATATATATATATACCACTCTTGTAATATATACGAATACGACAACCCTAGGTGGAGACCTGCGATGCTGGCATACTCTGCTGTCAGGTTCGGGTACATCATGTACTAAGTAAAGGACTTCTGGTTTGGAATCACTCTCGAACCATATATTACAGTTGACACAATTTGGAGGCGAACATAGTTCTAAGCCTTTGGGCTACGCACACGCCTAACGCACCCAAATGACCGGTGACACTATCATACACACGAGTAGTGCTCAATCTTTAAGTTCTATGTTTTTATGCACAAGTCAAAAATCCCCCCAATGGGCTCATTAGGATAAGACTATCCATGATGTGGAACCTCCCGTGATAGCAGGTAGCCTAGGTATGTCCACACACATAAGAATTCACACAATAGGTACTCACACAACCTATATATATATATATATATATATATCGTGTTAATATAAGTATACATGAAACCTATAATATATGTCCCGAACGTAGTATATATAACTCTCGAATATCCTACGTATTATTGATTTACCATTATACTTATCCTCGTATATTCCCAAGTATCCCCCATTGCTTGAAATGTGCCAATTATCCTTTAATTTATTTCAGTAGATAATTCACTAATACTCTACTCGTCTAAGTCATAAATTCGCTCACCTTCACCGTGACACGTTTCCATTCCCTGAATTCATTGCATTACAAATCATGCCGATTAATCTTAGCCTTAATTCATCTCACTTATGATTAAGTTCCAACCATATCATTAGCCTACGGATGACCAAAATATGTCTCACTATATTTTAAAGGCATCCCAAAATTTCACCCGATCATAATTTACAAGTTCAAGACTTAAAAAGGAAAAATTGACAAAATCTGGGAAACCGAATCGAATCGCCCTTTGACGGAATCGATTCGCCTAACCGAATCGATTTGCCCAAGGGCCGAATCAATTCGAAACTGTACAGGTCATCTCCTTCCTTCAACTGTTATGGTTTTCACGAATTTCAACCCTCCAAACCTCCATAATTCAGTCCCAAACTCCCAACCAAGTATACTAATCCCTATAATAACATGTATACAGGATTTTTAACGTAATCAAAACATCGAGGAGGGTTATTTAAATCAAATTAATCCTTCAATTTAACTCCAAAACTGTAGGTTATTCTTTTTATTCAAGAACATCAACAAATTCTAGATTTCTTCCATTAATATCATCTCATATGTTCTGATTTTGTTTTCTATTCACATAGGAAATGAATCTACATGCAAATCCTACCCAAGATTGTGAATTAATTCTCCAAATTAAAGGGGAATCGTTTATTCATGGGTATTATTCAATCTTACTCTAACATGGATAATATATGCACTCAATTTAGCAAGATAAACACTTGCTTGGAATTGTAGGTCTGATTTTCTGCAAAAAGGTGTTGGGGTTGCCTTCCTCTCCTCCCGATCTACACTCCGATGGTGGTGGTGGTGCAAAAATAGTGTGGGAAGCCTTGAAACTCCTCTCCTTCCTCCTCTAGTGGTCTCTCTCTGATTTTGTAAATTTTAACCCTAGCACCCCCAATCTACTAGATGATATAACTCTAGCAAACTGATAGGCCCATTTACCTTAAAAATCCAAAAGACCAAAATACCTTCCCGGGGTGCCGGTTTGGCCTAAAAATGCCTCGGGATCCAATCCAAACATCGAGTACACTTTTTTGACTATCTCGACCCTTTCAGATACATTGGTGCACTCAAAATGATGATTTAAATTACCCATAATTAATTAAATCACATTTTATTTTATAAATTTAAGTCCCGACACGACTGACACGCGCGTTTCGACTAAATTATCAAAACTACCGTATTTCTCACTCACTACAATCATAATGCATTCTTACCAATTTATTACTCGTTCACTAAGTAATACTCAATATAATTTTTACAAATAAATATTAACCCTTGTCTCGCTAATTAATATTTATTTTAAACTGGATTAATTTTCCTTGTAATTTAATTAATCCCAATATAAAAATCATTAAAATTACGGAGTGCTACATATTCATCATAGCCATATACTTCCTGAAAACCAACCACTGCAGTCGGAATTGCTTCTAGTCAAGTAAGTCCATGCTCTCAAAAGATCCAGGACTCAATTTGGAGGAAATAGATCACTCGGTCGAGTGGGAGGAGACGTACGATGAAGTCTTCCAATAAACATACAATATCACCTCTGTTGTACCACTCTAATCAATACGATGGTGCAGGTCTACTTTTGAGGAACATCTATTTTCTCTCACAAACTCTGATATATGTGACATACATAACTAAACATTGTTTTATATTTGCATTCGTGATGACAAAACATAGATATAAATTGGGTATTTTACTACTGTCACGACCGCAACTGTTTTTTAATTTTTTTTTATACAAAATTGTTTAGACATAATTGGTTGAAAATAACTATGTAGATTTTTATTTGGTACATTATGTAACTTAGCTATATTTTAAATTTACTTAATCTTCCTTTAAATAAAATTTATTCACCTATTTATAACATTTATTCACTCATTCATTACAATTAATTACATTTATTCACTTTCAGCGGTTTCTCTAAAATTAATTACATATTTACATTACTATTTCATCATGGATTGTCCCAGATTCATCAACCATTATCTGTATTTAGTGGAAAACTGTCCCAGATTTATAGTATATGGATTGCTCGGAATGTGTCAAAGTTTGAATCCAAGCAAATGTCCATGATGTCCCGAATGTCGCAATTAAATAACCGAACTATTATACAAAGAATTACCCAAAAATACACAACAAATTAACACACATTCATACGAAAAGTATCCCATTAGTCACAAACGGTCATAAATGTTCCAACAATCTAACCCAATAATTATACATAAAAATTGCAAACTACCAAATGTCACAACAATCTAACCGAACAATTATACAAAAAAATTGCACATTAGCCGTCTGAAATGACCATCACGTATTTTTGCATTTTCAACAACCATAAACAATACCACACAACATACGTATATACTCAATCTATGATGAACAAAACTATATTTATTCTAAATAAAGTGTAATAATAAAAAACATTTTAAAAATATACATGTTTTAAATTACAAAAACAAAGTACTATTATACAAAAAATTGTCCACAAAATTTATTATCACAGCAATTTAACCAAAAATTATACAAAAATATTCCACAATAACTGTCTCGTCAATATAACCCAAATATTATACAAAAAAATCTCTTATGCGAGTCCCAACAATCTTACTCAAACATTATGCAAATAAAATTTCACAATAAAAGTCACAAACCAACATCACAAGTTTCTGCAACTTCAACATACATCAACGACACAACACAAAAATATACAAAAATATCATGTACATTTAATCTAACATGAGTACAAGGTAATAATAAATAATAACTGCTATCCAGAAGTGGAGAAGGATGAAAATGTAGCAATTTTTTGTCAAGGGCCAACGGAAGTGGAGTTTTTTTTAATTGCCGGAACTAATGAATCGATGGAGCCAATGAATCGGTAGAGCGTTTTTCATTTTGGTGGAAGTGTTGAAATGTTCTATGTGAAGACAAGAGAACTGTGGTTTTAATATTAATGTTCAATACACGGTTAACAACTGAAATTTCAATTTTATTATTTAAAACGCGATCAATAAATGTGATTTCAGTATTAATCTTATAATTACACCTACATATGCAAAACTTTATTCAAACTTCAACTCGCAATTAACAACTACAATTTCAGTATAAAAACTTGTTTACAATCGCAGTTTTACGAAGTGTAATATAATTATAAATATGTTTGGCAAAAAGTTTGATTCGTAATACATTAAAAATGGCGAAGATATTAGGTAACATCAGTTTTAGGGGTGATAATGGGTTGTGTCGTGTCGGTTTCGTACTGGGTCTAATCGGGTTCGTCTCAAAATTACCTTTACCCAAACTCGACCCGTTAAGCATTTCGTGTGAACCGTATCATGTCTTATCAGGTTCGTGTCATGTTTGGATCGTGTTCAAGTCATGCCTTAACGAGTCATGTCGTTTATTTACACTAAAATGCTAAACCCAAACCCGATTAGTTAAGTTATCGTGCTTAGAGGGTCCATCCGTTAAGCACCCGTATTCGTTAAGACTTCACCTAAACCCGATAAAAAAATCATGTGGTTCGTGTTGTGTTATCGGATAGTGCGATAATTTACCAACCCATATTAGCTTATAAGATCAAAAAAACAAAATGGGTTGAACACGAAAAGAAAAGAATAGAAAAATGTGAATAGAGAGAGAGAGATAAAATGGTGAAAAGCAAATAAGGGCTTGGGCTGGGGTGAATAAATTAATGGGTGGGTAAAAAGGAAGAGAAAACAGTTGGTTTAAAAAAGAATGTTGATTGTGTAGAAATGGCCTATCGAACAAGAAGATATCGAACGAGGAAGAGTTATTCTTTACAACAACAAGAAGATTTTGAAGGGTCTAATAATATCCCAAACCCTAAGCCAAAGTTGAAAACACGTGTTTAGTACAACAAGAAGAAGAATAAGAAAAATAAGATTTTGGGGAGTCTAACAATGTTCCAATACCAATACCCAAGCCAAATATGGATGAGAATGTAATTGTCCCCCCGCCCTTATTGTTTTTCATATTATTGCTTAGTTAGTTGCATAAAATATTCAAAATGATTGGTGTTTGAGTCCAAAGGGTTAACAGTAGGGGTGACAATTCATGTTTTGGGTCGGGTCACGGGCTAACACAACATCACACTACTAAGATTTTTATGGACACGGACACAGACACGACACGACACAACACAACTTCATATTTTCCAATAGGCATTCGACTCATTCACTTTCCTTTATTACGACAAGTTGTACATGATTATGTGTTTTAACAACATTATACATGTAAGTATCATTTTTATTTTACGTTAGTAGCTCTGAATGCTTGGATTCCGAGGACGCTTCATGTAGTTCGATATAATTTGGATTCGCATGCTAAACAAGTGAAATGATAATTAAATAAAACTGGACTAGCAAAGTTATGTAGGTTATCTCATTGCACTTTACACCTAATATCAGGAATGGACCGGGTTGACCTATGGGCAATCCATAAATTCGGGTCAGGGCGTTACACTACCTACTATTGGTGAAGTTTGCTTATAATAACTCGTACCAATTCACTATTGGCATGGCACCTTTCGAGGCCTTGTATAGGAGACCTTGTCATTCGCCCTTGTATTAGTTAAAAGTGGGGCATAACAATCTTCTCAAGTCGGACGTTATTCATGATACGATAACGAATATTGAGCGATCATGAGTCATATTCGGGTAGCTCAAAACTATCAAAAGAGTTACGCCAATGAAAATCGGAGGCACTTGAAGTATGATATGGGTAATCATGTGTTGTTACGGGTATCTCCCATGAAGGGAGTGATGCAATTCGGAAATAAAGGTAAGCTAACACCAAGATACGTGTGAGGCATTTTCCCATCATTGAGAGGATAGAACCGGTTGCATATAGACTTGCCTTATTGGAGCAATTAAAGCGAATTCACGATGTGCTCCACGTGTCGTGATTGAGGAGGTATCTTAGGTAGGCCTGTCAATTGAGCCGAGCAGGCTCGAAGCCCGCTCGCTCAGCCCGCTAAATTTTGGCCGAGCTTTTATTGAGTTTGAGCTGAGCTGAGTTTGAGGTGAGATATTAAGCCAGAATTCAATTTGAGCTGAGCGCGAGCGAAACACTTTCAAGCCCGAACTAGGCTCGGCCCGAAATAATGTGTATATATATATATATATACAAATATTTTATTTTCAATGATATGTAAAAATATTTTAAAGCAAAATAGTTTTTATAATTTTATTCTTATGCAAATAAACTATTGGACTTAATATTAAAGAAACAAAAGTAAGATGGGTTATTTATTAATTTACTTTAGTGCTAAAATATGTTTTTTAATGCTGAAATATTGTTTTTTAATGTTGAAATGTCTTTTTTATTATTGAAATATGAATGTTTATTATTAAAATAAATAAATATGTATTGATATATTCAATTGGGGCCTGCTCAAATCGGGCCCGAAGCCCGATTTGCTTTGTAAGTTGAGCTTGAGCCAAACACTCTCAGGCTCATTCGGGACGAGCTTGAGCTTAAGCCGAGTAAATCAAAATTTGGCCGAGCCTAATTAACCGCAAGCTCGGCTCATAGAGCCCGATTGACAGACCTAATCTTAGGGATTAGTTGGCTTACTGACATATCGCATTATAGGAGATATACTTGTAGCCGGATATTACTTACGAGGAAAGACATGTTGCCATTTTGGATCGTAGCGAGCGAAATCTTCGATCGAAAGTGGTACCACTAGTACGTGTGCAGTGAGGGCATCACAATGCCGACGAATTGATATATGAGCGCGAGGATGACATGCAAGAAAAGTATCCAAAGCTCTTCATGGCAGGTATGTTCGAATTTCATGGACAAAATTCTATTATTACGGGGGGAGAATGAAAAGCCACGTACTTTCAGAGCATTTTATTTTATGTGTGTATTAAATTATTAATTTGATTGAAAAATTAAATCGTTTTTGATAAATATTAATTAGTGAGTTTGGGGATTAATATTTATAAATAAAATTAATTACTTGCAAGTAATAGGCGAATAGTGATGTGGAAATTATTATATTGTTGTTTAGAGAGTGAAAACAACGGAGTATTATATTATGTCGTTAGAGAGTTAAAACAACAGATTTAAAAGGTTTAAGGGCGACGCGTACTGTACGCACGTGCGCATCTGGTTAATGAAATGTTTAAAAAATTTTACTTTGATAACTCGGATGACCTTTTTGAGTGCATCCGTGATCCGGAATGGGTGGAACTAGTCCAGCATAGGTACCTGGGGTTATAGTTGGGTTCCGGGGGCTTTTTAGACATAAAATAACCCATAGAGGGGCATGATCGTCTTTTTACCCTTACTTCTTAACCCAAATACGAAATTAGGATTTTATAATGAGGTAGTAGTGGGTTAGTGTAACACCTCATATTTCTGAGTATTAAATATTTAATTAATTCGATCATTATAAATTACACGTGTAAAGTAATTTATTTGAATTAATTATTATGTGTTTATTAAAATATTAATCGGGGGAGATAATGATAAATATTTATACAATATAATTACCAAGTGAATAGTTAATGATTACGTCATAACGAGCGATAGTGATGTGACAGTGTTATATCTCATCCGGGAGTCGCGTATAGGCTATATGAGGTTGAGATAGAAAATTATTTTAAGGTGACTCGGATGGCGATTTTAAGGTCACGATTGGTTCTGGAAGGGTCGAGATAGTTAAAATAGTGTACCCGGGGCAGTAATTGGGTCCTAGGGCCTTTTTAGACATAACTGGGCCCACACAGAGGTATTCGGGTCATTTGGGCTTGGTCCGTTAGCCTAATTTCGGGATTAGGGATATTAAACCTTAGTTTGAGAGTTGGAGGAAGCTATAACTCATATGCTAACCCCTAGAAATTGAGGAAAGAGATAAGGAAGAAAATAAGGAAACTTGAGAGGCTAAATTCAAGAGAGAATTGGGTGTGCTTTGTCAAATTCGTCCTCTACAACGCGTAATCAAACCCTAAGAACCTAGAAAGGCAAGTAATTAACTTGATTCTGTTTTAAATTGCAAAAACTCATGTTCATATCATGGTAGGTGTAAACAAACTCATTTTTGGGGAGGGTTGTCACATGAAAAATAGGTTTTTGGGGATTTAGACATTAGATGTAGAATTAATGTGCAAATGATGTTGAAATACTATTATAAATTATTGGAATTCGATCTATAGTTAAAACCCAGTAGTTAATTTCATTTAATTTGAATTATAGAATTAAATTGAATGAGAGGTTTGAATGAAATTGAGAAAACCCAATTTGTGAAATTTTGAAATTCTTAATGGAATTCAGTAATGATTAATGGTTTATATCATAACTGGAACCTAATTAGATATGTGATAAATATTGGGTATGTTTCGGTTGATTTTTGAGAAAAATCCGTGGATGTTTGGGTGAACAACAATGGAGGAAATCAATTAGGGAAGAAGAGTTGCCGAATCAGCATCGATCGATCGATCGATGATGCCTGACTTCGAGTAGTTTTCCCTATTTTTATTTTTAGGCTCTAATTTCTTTGGGATTTGTTCTAGCTCTATTTATTTAGTGAAAAATAAATAGGGGGCCAATTACCTAGTGATTATGGGTGGATATAATTGGGTTTGGGAAAGTAAGATATGGTAAGTAAACTAAGAAACGAATAACGTGAGATAAATTAGTAAACATTTAAATACGGGCCGATTGGGTGAGTCCGGGTATTTTAGAAAGTGAAGCTACATTAATTATATAATGAATGTGAAATTAAATAAATTAAGAGTCAGGGAAATAGACTCGGGGATTATGGACTAGTGCTACAGAATTAAAGTTAGTGTGTGTGTGTGTGTATTTTATAAATATCAATTTGTATGGTATTTATGTGAAAAGTACCACTCTAATGCTATCATCGGAGGTTGCGCAATATGGGTGAATCCCCTGGCTAGTGAATACAGGGAGAGTATAGTCCCCAGGTCATATCGTCTGGTATTTTATTGTGTATTTTATTTTTCGAGGTGAGTCGTTTTGGGTATGATTAAGTCTCACTCTCGGGAAAATATGACTGCCTCCACTACGTTTACGATTTTATTTACCTATTTCAGTGTGAGTTAACCGACTTATGGTAACCGGGTTAGAGTGAGTGTACCTGGGATATAATAGCATTGTAGAGACAAGCATTCAATGAGTTATTACTCGGGATGATGGTCGTTATACGCGACATGTGTGTGATTGTTGTAGTGTATCTATACGTATATAATAGAGTAGATAATTTGCATATGGGTTAAGAATACAAAATGTGAATGCATTATTTATATAACTTGTGTGAATGTTGTATACTTAATTAAAGTTGAAATGATTAACTAAGTTAAAGGGTAAAATAACTTAGGAACCAAATAGATAAAGTACTCGGGATAGATTAGAGTGATAAAAAGATACGTAACAAGATTAATTAGGTGGAGGAACCTTGTCGAGCTGCAAACCAGTTCTCTACCCACAAGAATTCACCTAGAGCTTCCACATCTCACTTCACTACCCTCATGCTTAGTCTGCAATAGGAACCACGCCAGTTTACCAACACTTCCCAAGCTATGGTAGCCACCGCTGCACCATTTCAACTAGGACACCTCCTAAAACTTGTGCCTCCTCCTAAAGAATTCCTTGCCAAGCCAAGACACTTAATAAATCTTCAACCCCCCCAGTCGGGTATCTACCGACTTGAAATTAGATGGACGACTGAAACCTCTCAACTCTTGACCACCCCCTGCCTAACCAGACAAGTACTGGCAGGCTGACTCATATTTCGAGTTCCATTATGGGCCCGACCATATCACTAATAACTATCGGGACTTGAGGTATGCCATCTAAGACCTCATTGACGTCAGGAGTCTCATCCCGCTAAAGCCTAATGTTACTAATAACACCTACCATATCACCCCCAACCCCCACACCAATGCCTTATCAAACACTCATATCCCAAACACCGATCCATCCACCATGATAGTCTCCATTAATTACAAACCAAGGATGAGGACACACTCCGACTTCCAAATAATAACTCCTCGAGCATGCCATCACCAGCCATAAAGGTCATTGCTGAGACCAAACCCTCCATTGACCATATGCCGTTCTTCATCATGGATATATACTTCCTAAAAATTAACCACTACAGCCCGAACTTGCTTCTAGTCATGTAAGTCCATGCTCTTAAAAGATACAGGACTCTCTTTGGAGGAAATAAATCACTCGATCGAGTGGGAAGAGGCATACGATGAAGCCTTCCAAGCAACATACAATATCACCTCTCTTGAACCAATTTAATCAATCAAGAACATCTATTTGCCCTCATGAACTCAGATACATACGACATACATAACTAAACATTATTTTATGTTTGTCTTCGTGATGACAAAACATAAATATAAATTGGCTATTTTACTACTGTCACGACCCCAACTGTTTTTTAATTTTTTTATACAAAACTGTTTTAGACATAATTAGTTGAAAATAACTATTTAGATTTTTATTTGGTACAATATGTAACTTAACAATATTTTAAATTTACTTAATGTTCATTTAAATAAAGTTTATTCATTTATTTATTAACAAAACTTAATGTTCTTCATATAGAGTCACTTTAAGAGAGTCGCTCTAGAAGCACTCGTGATACAAAGCCACAGAGGAGAGAGGAAAGGTGCGTGAGGGCTCCCCACCTGACAAAATCACCAAAAGGGTTGAATTTAGGAAGGAAAATGATAGGAGACTCGGTTCGTGGACACATTTGGGGGACACGGTGTCCCTCAAATGTGTCCACGAACCGGGTCCCTGTAGCATCACTCATATAGGAAACATCCCGAAAACCAAGATGAAACTATACAACCCAAAATAACAGAGATCCAAACCTCCCAATCTAACATAAAAGTTCTTTATCAAGATGGAAATTGAGAATAGGATAGGGTTCTCCACCAAAGGGGGACTACAGTAAATCAGAAGGCAACCCGACCACATGAGGGAAACTCCACAGATCTAGATCTGACATGAGGCACACACCCATAAAAAGGGCGATCTGGAAGGGGGAGGAACATAATCGCAAGGCAGGGGGCAGGGGAATGTGGTGGTGGGTAGGGGGAGGGAGGTCAGCTAAGGAAGTAGCAAACAAAGGTTAAAACTAGACCAACGCTAGAGATAGAATCTCTCACCCATCCGAAAATGGGGCCATATATTTATAATATTATAATTGTAATTTAATAAATCAAGATTTAATTTTAAAAAAATAAAATAAAAAATATTACATTTATTCACTTATTTATTAGGATCAAATACCAAAAAGTCCCTCAAACATTTTTTAATACACATTTAGTCCAACCCTTTTATTTTGTACCAAAAAGTCCCTTATCCTCTTATCTTTAAAGGCCTACGCCAGCGGCATGGTAAAGCGTTTTTGACATCCTTATCCTCTTATCTTTAAAAGTTCGCGCTAGCGGCATGGTAAAGCCTTTTTGGCATGGTGAATGACTTTTTGGTGCAAAATAAAAAGGCTTGAACTATACATATATTAAAAGAAATTCAAGGGACTATTTGGTATATGCCCCTATTTATTGCAATTAATTATATGTATTCACCTTTCAACTATTTCTCTAAAATTAATTGCATATTTACATTTTATTTCGTCATGGGTTGTCCCAAATTTATCAACCATTATCCGTATTTAGTGGCAAACTGTCCCAAATTTATTGTATATGGATTGTTCGGAATGTGTCAAAGTTTGAATCCAAGAAAATGTCCATGATATCCCAAATGTCGCAATTAAATAGCCAAACTATTATACAAAGATTTACCAAAAAATATACAACAAATTAACACATATTTATACGAAAAGTATTCAATTAGTCACAAATGTCCCAACAATCTAACCCAATAATTATACATAAAAATTGCAAAGTACAAAATGTCACAACAATCTAACCGAACAATTATACAAAAAAATTGTACATCAGCCGTCTAAAAAGAACATCGCATATTTCTGCATTTTCAACAACCATAAACAATACCACACAACATGACATACACAACATACGTATATACTCAATATATCATGAACAAAAATGTATTTATTCTAAATAAAGTGTAATACTAAAAAAACATTTTAAAAATATATATGCTTTAAATTACAAAAACAAACTACTATTATACAAAAAATTGTCCACAAATTTGTTTATCACATCAATTTAACCAAAAAATTATACAAAAATATTCCACAATAACTGTCTCATCAATCTAACCCAAAAATTATACAAAAAAATCCCTTATGCGAGTCCCAACAATCTTACTAAAAAATTAGGCAAATAAAATTTCGCAATAAAAGTCCCAAACCAACATCACAAGTTTCTGCAACTTCAACATACATCAACAATACAACACAAAACATACAGAAATATCATATACATTTAATCTAACAGGAGTAAAAGGTAATAATAAATAATAGCTGCTATCCAGAAGTGGAAAAGGATGAAAATGTTGCGCTTTTTAATCAAAGGCTAAAGGAAGTGGAGTTTTTTATTTTTTTAATGGCCGGAACCAATGAATCGATGGAGCCAATGAATCGTTGACGCGTTTTTCGATTTGGTGGAAATGTTGAAATATGTGAAAACGAGAGAACCGTGGTTTTAATATTAATATTGAATACGCGGTTAACAAATGTGATTTCAATTTTACTAGTGAAAACGCGATCAATAAATTTGATTTCAATATTAATCTTATAATTACACTTAAGCAGAACTTTAATCCAACTTCAACTCGCAATTGCGAACCACAATTTCAGTATAAAAACTTGTTTTCAACTGCAATTTTACGAAGTGCAATATAATTATAAGGAAAACTATATATGCACCGGGCGGTTTTACCGGATCATCCATTTTCTTTTTTTTTCTTTTTTTTTTTAAGTTTCTATTATTTTGTTTTTAACCATTGAAATAAAAACAGTTTTTTATATATAAAAAAAAACAGTTTTCCTATTGATATAAAAAAAAGTTTTTTTATATTAACTAAACAGTTTTTTATTAAAATTAAATTAAAAAATATTTCTTTCATAAATAAAAAAAATTATGTTTATTAACATGATATCGCGAATGATTAGTATTGCTGGCGCGGACCCACATTTGCACACCCACATCATTTGTTGGATGTGGATCCGCGCTAACGACACTAATCAAACTGTGTGTTGAATATGGCGCGGTATGTTTTTTTTATATTATTTTTAACTCATTTAGTTCCTCAAACACCTATTTACCCAATATTCTCTTATTTTTAAAGGTTCGCGCCAGCGGCACCCCTTATTTTTTAAATTAATTTTTGTTTAATGAGATATGTACCCGATGCTTTTATCGGAATATTACTGGATCTCCCCTTTTTCTTTTTCTTTTTTAGTTTCTTATTCTTTTATTTTAACCACTGTTTATATAAAAAAAACAGTTTTTTATTTAAAAAAATAGTTTTCCTATTAATATAAAAAACAGTTTTTTTTATTTTATTTTCTTAAAATAGTTTTTTTTGTTATTTTTAATTAGTATTTTTGTTTTTTTATAATATTTTTAACTCATTTAGTCCCTCAATCACCCATTTACACAATATTCTCTTGTTTTTAAAGGTTCGCACCAGCGGTGCCCCTTATTTTTAAACCAATTTTTGTTTAAAAGTTTGACTTAAAAATTAATTTCTTATTAAAATAGTTTTTTTTAAAAGTCCGACTTAAAAAACTAATATAATAAGAAATTATTTTTTTAATATTATTTATAACTCATTTAATGTCTCAAACACCCATTTGCCTAATATTCTCTTATTTTTAAGGTCCGCGCCAGCGGCACCCTCTATTTTTAAAGTTATTTTTTATTAATTTATAACATTTAAAACATTTTTTTTATTTCTTAAAACTGTTTAAAGGTCCGCGTTAAAAAACTATTTTAATTAGAAATTATTTTTTATATTATTTTTAACTCATTTAGTATCTCAAACACCCATTTACCAAATATTTTCTTATTTTTAAAGATCCGTGTCAGGCCCTTATTTTTATACCATTTTTTGTATTTCTTAAAACTGTTTAAAAATGTAAAAAAACAACTTTTTATTTATTTATATTAAACTAATTTTTATTTTTTGAAACAGTTTTTTTTTCACAAAGCTTTAACAAACACAAAGAAAGGAAGAGAAAAAAAAGGGCATCCGGTAATTATCCGGTAAATTTTTCCGGTAAGTATATCAGTGCTCTAATTATAAATATGTTTGGCAAAAACTTTGATACATAATACATTAAAAATGACGAAGATATTAGGTAGCATCAACGTTAAAGGTGGCAATGAGTCGTATCGTGTCGTTTTCGTGCTGGGTCTAATCAGGTTTGTGTCAAAATTACCTCTACCCAAACCCGACTCGATAAGCGTTTCGTGTGAATTGTATTATGTCTTATCGTGTTCGTGTTCGTGTTCGTGTTCAAGTCGTCTCTTAACGAGTCGTGTCGTTTATTTACACTAAAGCACTAAACTCAAACCCGATTTGTTAAGTTATTGTGTTTAGCGAGTCTATCCGTTAAGTACCCGTTTTCATAAAGACTTCATCTAAATCCGTTAAAAAATCGTGTGGACAGTGGATCGTGTCGTGTTATCGAATCGTGGGACAATTTACCATTTCATATTAGCTCATAAGGTCAATAAAACAAAATGGGCTGAACACAAAAAGAAAAAGATTAGAAAAGCGTGAAGCGGGAGATGAAAGGGTGAAAAGCAAATAAGGTTTTGGGTTAGCGTGAATAAACAAATGGGTGGGTAAAGAGGAAGAGAAAACGGTTGGTTTCAAAAAGAACGTTGATTGTGTAGAAATGGCCTATCGAACAAAAGATATAGAACAAGGCTGAGTTGTTTTTTACAAGAACAGGAAGATTATGAGGGGTCTAAAGATTGAACCAAACCCAAAGCCAAAGCTGAACACTGGAGATTTTGAGGGGTCTAAGAATGTTCCAATACCAATACCCAAGCCAAATACGGATAAAAATGTAATTGTTTCCTCCCCCCTTATTGTTTTTCATATTATTGCTTAGTTAGCTGCATAAAATATTCAGACACATTTTGTGTGACAGAGCAAAATGATTGGTGTTTGAGTCCAAAGGGTTAAACCAATGGGTGACAATTCGTGTTTTGGGATGCAAGGTTTTGTTTTGGACATAGACACGACCCGACACAACTACATATCATATTTTTCTATCTGACACGAACAAGATCCGAATATAATTGACTAACACGGTTTCATAAATTTTATACTATATTAAACATAAATAGACACAAAAACTCGAAAAGAACACGATTAACACGACAAGACACGATAACATGACTAACATGACTCGTGTTAAAAAAATTGACACGAGCACGACATGAACACCAAATATCGTGTCAATTTCATGGCGTTTCATTTCGTGTCATTTGTAAAATTGCCACCCCTAGTTAACATGACTGTCAAATCAAATGTGATTTTGGTTAAAATATGAACAACTAACTAAAAATTATGAAGTCCATTACTGAGTCATTCATGTTTAAGATAATAACATTGGAGGGTCAACATATTTGTACTCTTGGTGTTTGGGGTCCATATGTATGCGTGTCATACAATAATTTTTTGGGTTATTTGGATTTTGGCCTCCGTTAGTTATAACTGTTTGGGTTTTGACCCTGAAATAAAAACCATTGTAGGATTAACCCCCATTTTTCACTTTTAGCGACACCTTTTGAATGTTTTCGATATCTTTAGCGATACATTTTTTCAAAAAAGTGTCGCTAAAAGTGAAAAATGGGGTTAATCCTACAATAATTTTTAATTGGGGGTCAAAACCCAAATGGGTAATAACTAATCCGCACTTTGCTATTTTCTTTGACACAACTCCCTGCACGAGGGGGTTATATCAATATATATCATAAAAATAAGGGGTTATGTCTAAGGATTTATTTGACTTTGTCCCCTGTTTTATAATGCCATGTTAGAATTAGCCCCCTATGTTGGGGGAAAACTCAAAGGATTATGAAAATGAAGGGCAAGTCAAATTAGGCATTAAAATTTGGGGGTTAAGTTAAAATCAACGTTTTTAATATTGGTCTTGATGTTTCAAAAGTTGAGATGTTAGCATGATGTTTCAAAAGTTGGGGTCTTGATGTGATATTTCAAGACACATGCAATTTTAACACTCATTCACATATTGGTAGAATACTTAAAAATAGATGACTAGGCATCCTACTCCTTATGCCATCCATTTCGTTAAAGTCTCCTAACAAAGATGTGATGGAGGGCTGATCAAATATCGGGGTTAACATTGCAACTTTGAAACATCGGGTTCAAAATTGAAAATGTCCACAAACTTCAGGGTTAGTTTTGCATTTTGTTTCTTATAGAAACAACACTATTGGATCACACATTATCCGAAATTCTCTTAAGATAGAATCAATTTATACAAATAACACTTTTGGGTATACAATTTTATAAACTTTTCTATCTATCTAAACAAATGACACATCACGTAGATATTTAAAAACAAGACATTTATTACATTGGATAAAATGTTTTAACCATTGTAGATGGACTATTCGGGGTTTTTCTTTTCTTTATGGTTTATCATATTCGTGCTTAAATCTGGATCCCAAAAATGTACTTAGTCTGTCCCAAATAATAGTTGCTTCAAACGCTCTGTGAAAAAAAAATGCGTTTCAAATTTATATTCCTATCATTATTTTCTCGCGGATCTAGCTATAGGAACACAATTATTAATCTCTTTTATATACTATTTATAGGAACACAATTATTAATTGGGTTATTTTTCGTTTGGACCCAATTAATTCTTTGTAATTGAATTCAACCTCCATAATTTTTATTTCTTGGGGTTTTACCCCCCAACATGACTTTTATTGACACAAAAAGTGTATCAACAAATTTTACCAAGTATATTTTGGGACACTTTTTCCGTCTCTAAAAGTCATTTTTTGGATTAGACCCCAAAAGTGCAAATATTGGGGGCCAACCCCCAAATGCCGTTATTAATTTGGGTTTTGATTAAAAAGGAAAGTGAGACTATTAAACTAGGATGGAAGGAGTATTTGTTTATGTTTGAATAAACAAATATTGTTATATTCGGTAGTATATATCAAAGTCAATATCAAAGATTACATATATACTCTCCGTGTGAATCTCAATGAATGTATATAGTCCTAGTGTTGAGATTCAAAGAATCACTTTTACCATTCAAAGTCAAATATAGCCGATGGTCTCTTCGTTTATATTTTAAAACAAACACTATATGGTACTCTTAAGCCAGGAGGCAAAAGCAAAAGACCTGCTACTTTTTCATGGGTGTTCTCTTGTTTTTTTTTGTTAGAGAGTTTGTCGAGGTCCTCGTACAAGGGTTGATTTTATACGTATAAATATGTATCTTTGATAGTTATATACATTATATGACCACATATATTGTTATATTATGTAGATTGTGCGATAAGATAACTATATTTAATAGTATTTTTTGTAATATAACATTCTCACATTGTTACCAACCTCAAGACATAAAAAGTTTAGGACATATTGCTAACACTTTTATGTGTTAGGTACTAAGAGCATCTCCAATGAGCAAGAATGGTGATTGTGTATCATGGGTCCATCAAAGAAGTATTAGAAAACGGAAGCGGCGTTTGTTCAATGAGCACAATATTTTGGGAGGGTCTAAGAATGTACCAAAGCCAACGCTGAATCCAATGCCAATGTGTAGGAAGAGGAATGATGTTAAGGTAATTATCTTTCCCCCTTGTTATTTCTCATTTTCGTGCTTAATTCAAGTTGAGAATAATTCTGACGAACACAAAATTACGACACATTTTGTTTGTTTGGTGTCCGGAGTCCACTGATTATCATTAACGACACCAGACACCACCAATTAATGCAGACGTCTACAAAATCTATTGCAATCTTCTGTCGGCCTAAAATTACTTGTTATTATCCTGATGTTTCAAAGTTGCAATGTTAACCCCGATGTTTTAAACTTCGTGCAATTCTAATACTTGTTGACATATTGTTAGAAGACCTAACGGAATAGATGCATGGATTTTAATACATCGGGGTTAATATTGCAACTTTTAAAACATCTTGTCCAAAATTGAACCCTAAACTTCATGGTTAATTTTGCATATTATTTCTCATAGAAATAACACTCTTGGATCACATAATTTACCTAGAGATTCTCTATTATTAACACATAAATAGAATCACTTTATGGGAAATGACACTATTGGGTATACAATTTTGTAAACTTTTCTATGCATCTAAAAAAAGGACAAATTTATAGATTTTTTAAAAAAGACATTGACACATGATAGAAAATTCCAGCCATTGGTGAGGCCTAATTGGGGTTTATCTTTTCTTCATTTATTATCATATTCATGCATAAAGCTATCTCCAAAACATACTTGGTCCGTCCCAAATTAATAGTTGGTTTTAACATTTAAAGAAAATAAAATTAACTTTCCAAATATATTTTCTAAAAATGATAATACATATGGGTGTTCTGGGTTGGTTTCGTGTAGACTTGGAAAAATGAGTCACGACAGGATTACATGACACAAACCGACACAAAGTTATAAGTTAATGGGTGGATCCTTAATGGTTTCGGGTCATATTAGTGCCAACCCGATAAGACACGATAGTTAACGGGTCGGGTTAGTGTTGACCCTCTTCAACTGTTAACACTCGATAAGACCCGTTAAGACCCATTAATTTAAGGAAATAAGATATATTGTTGTGGCTTATAAAGAGTTTATATAACTTAATGTTAATTTAATCATAACCATTTTTACTCAATTAGAGAGTTAGTAATGCCAATGATTATTCAGTCTAATTATGTTAAAAAATGAGCTAATATGTCAACTTGTATACGATTTAAAATAAATTACTATATTAATGGGTAAATACGGGTGAACACGACACAATACATTATGATAACCTGTCAAGTTTGAATATGTTTTTTCACATGATAAAAGTTAGATAAGATATGAACACGATAAAAATCAACACAAACACGACTCGACATGACCATTGACAGGTCCAGTTTCGTGTGTGGGCCGACAATTTTTAGTGCTATCTTCATAGTGTTATATAACTATAAATATTAAGTTATATTCATAATATCACTATATACATTGTTTTGTTATTATATTGTTTAATTTAATTATTCGATTGAGTTCATTGTTGCCTAGTCTTGGTTTATTGCCTGTGTTGAAAAATTGGCCTTCTAAACAAATTCAACCATTACATCATTTTAAAATTGTTCACTCAAAAGCGTTTGAGAAATAGTCTCGTTGAAGGTTCAATGCAATTTCGGGCACATTTACACCTGCAATCTCCCCATTTTAAACATAGATCACTTACTTCACTCATCTCACATAGCTCAGCACATTCACATCGACCACATTTTATTCATATTCCCATAATTCAAATCACATACACAATCACTCACCTCACATGAACAAATAATGGTTGGTCTCTAATTTTTTATTTTAAAAACAAACAATATTTGGTACTTCTTAAGTCAGGAGGCAAAGGCAAAAACAATGCCGCGTTAGTGGCTTAGTGTGTGGTCCAATACTTTATAGTGCATAATTTGTCGTCTTCATGGTTTATATAACTATAAATATGTATATTTATTAGTTTTATACATAATATGACCACATACATTTTTATATTCGGTACATTGTGTGATAATATAAATATATTTAATAGTATTTTTGTAATATAATAGTTTCACATTGTTACCAACTTAAAGGCAAGGACCGATTGCTAACACTTTTAACTGCTAGGTACTAACGACTAAAGCACCCATATTTATTTTTTTCTGTTTTGATTTAATAGGATATGGGGATAGGGTCAAATATGTGTGGAAAGATGGATGAGAATGTAATTGGATCTTCATTTCTTCATTATTTCCCATGGACGTGAATTAGTTTGTCTAGTTAGTGGGAATTTTTTTATGAGTGCTCTCTGTTTCTTTCTCTCTTTCCATTTTATTTGATTTAATAAGGTAATATGATTGAGTCACATATTTGTGGAAGGAAAATGAATGGGAATGTAATTTGGGATCTTCTTTTCTTCATTATTTCATATATTTGTGCTCAAGTTTGCTTAAGACTACTCTTTCATGGGGTTTCTTTTGGCTTTCTCATATTTTCTTTTCTAACAGGGGAATGAGATTAGGGGGCTATCTGCAAAATCGTTATAGTTCAGGGGGGTTTACTGTAATTTACCCTTTATTCTAGTTAAAGTGTAATACTAAAAAAATATTTTTAAAAATATGCATGTTTTAAATACAAGAACAATCTAGTATTATACAAAAAATTGTCCACAAATTTTTTTATCACAACAATTTAACCGAAAAATTATACAAAAATATTCCACAATAACTGTACCAACAATCTAACCCAGAACTTATAAATTTTTTTTCCTTAAGCAAGACCCAACAATCTAACCCAAACATTATACAAATAAAATTTCACAATAAAAGTCCCAAGCCGACTTCACAAGTTTATGCAACTTTAGCATACATCAACAATACAACACAAAACATATAGAAATATCATATACATTTAATCTAACATGAGTAAAAGGTAATAATAAGTAATAACTACGATGGAAAAGGATGAAAATGTAGCGTTTTTTTGTCAAAGGCTAACGGAAGTGGTGTCCTTCGCCGGAACCAATGAATCGATGGACCTAATGAATCGCCGGCGCTTTTCGTTTTGGTGGAAATGTTGAAATGTTCTATGTGAAGACGAGATAACCGTGGTTTTAATATTAATAGTGAATATGCGGTCAACAATGACGAATTTAATTTTATTAATGAAAATGCGGTCAACAAACGTGATTTCAATATTAATCTCATAATTGGAAGCAAAGCTTTAATCCAACTTCAATTCACGATTACCAAACGCAATTTCAGTTTAAAAACTTATTCCTAACCGCGATTTTACGAAGTGCTATATTTTTGTAAATATGTTTCACAAAAAACTTTGATCGGTAATACATTAAAAATGCCAAAGATATTAGGTAGCAGCAACTTATAAGATAAAAAAAGAGAGATAAAGTGGTGAAAAACAAATAAGGGTTTGGTTTGGGCGAATAAACAAATGGGTGGGGTCAAAAAGTGATGTAAATGACGCCAAATGGGTAATAAGAGGAAGATTTCTCACATTTCAACCCTCAATCAATAACAATCTCCAAAATATAGAATACCTCAAATGAGGCTACAAAGGGGGTATTTATAGGTGGGAAGTAGCTTGGGCTCTAAGCTATCAATCTAAATTACAATTATGTCCCTAGATGCCACTTGTCCTTCCCACCTCTAAATACTAAACAAACAAACGAAAGGAAAATACAATCAATTAACCAAATAAAAGAAAATGACAAAAATATTATAAAATCCAAAAAATGACGAAAATATCCCCAATTCTTCATTCACATCATTCTCTCCGCTTTCGAAAAAGTTCGTCCTCAAACTTTATAATTGAGGATGCACAAAATCTTCAAAATTGGAGAATCACTTGAAAAGTGCAAAAAATGTGTGGAAGGGGGGCAAAACTTGAGGGGCCAAAAGTAATTTCTGAAAATTTGAGCAAGATCCTTCAATTCTTGAGTCAAGATCATCATCTTACTCGTGCTGCTCATGTGAATCATCAAAAAATATATTCCCTCAGCTCAAAAACCATTTTCTTGGTGCCAAACCCTAGTTCTTGCACATGTTAGAGGGTTCCACCTAGGGCAGAAGATAGATTGGCTAGCATAGGAGGGGTTTGTGTCGAAATGGGTTGAAGCCCTAGGGTTTCTTGGCCGCCGGCCGGAGCTGGATGATTTTCGGCCATCATAAGTGAATGCTTAGTTGGATTGGGGGATAGAGGGTTGTTCTGGGCTCGACTGGCTAGGGAAAGAGGGTCTTCGGCGCTAGGACTGGCCTCTAGTGGCCGCCGACCACCACTAGGGCAAAACCCTAGAAGTTCGGCGCCGTTAAGAGTGGGGTAAGGCTATTCGACCATTGGGGTGATGGTCCGGCCAAGGTGGGGAGGGATTTGGGTCGGATTTGGAAGGGTTACGATTGGTGGGGACTGCTGACCAAGGAGTTGGAAGTTTTCGGCGGGTTCCGGGTCAGATCTGGGTCTGAGAATGGGGTTTCGGTCTCGAATTTTCATGTTGGTGGTGCCGCCTGGGTTGGAAGGGATTTGTGGGAGGAGATCGGCAGCTGGGGAGAGAATGGGTGCTGGACAGAGGTCCTGGAGGTTGACCGCCGCCTCTGCCGCCTTCGGCCACCTCTGGGCTGGTAATGGATGGCTTAGGGTTTGTTAGATCTGATTTTTTTTGGGGTAGGGGTGTGAAAATGGTTGCGGAAGTGTAGGTAGAGAATTTTTGGGGGCTAGGGTTAGGGTTTCTTGATTTAGGGTTAGGGCTAATGGTGGTGGGTGGCTCAAGGTGCCTTTGGGGGTGGTGGTGGGGATAGATCGAAATGTGGAGGAGGTGAGGGTCGTGGTGTAAGGTGGTAGGGTGGGTTTTTAGGGTTTGCGGGGGTATGAGAATGCGAGGTGGTGGAAGGTGAGGGGATGGGAAGTGATGGTGGTGTAATGGCAATTTGGGTGGTGGTGGAGGTTCGCGTCAAGAGGTGACCCAAGGTTCTCACGATTCGATCATTAGAAGTTTCCATTGGAGCATATCTCCTCTCAAAACCCATCTTGACGTTGTTTACAAATTCTTGTTTTTTTACAACAACAACGGTTAGAACCAACGAGGCTCTAATACTAATCGACGTAAATGACACCAAATGGGTAATAAGAGGAAGATTTCTCACACTTCAACTCTCAATCAATAAGTCTCTCCAAAATATAGAATACCTCAAATGAGGCTACAAAGGGGTATTTATACGTGGGAAGTAGCTTGGGCTCTAAGCTATCAATCTAATTGCAATTCTTTCCCTAGATGCCACTTGTCCTTCCCACCTCTAAATACTAAACAAACAAATAAAAGGAAAATACAATCAATTAACCAAATAAAAGAAAATAACAAAAATATTATAAAATCCTAAACACGACGAAAATATCCCCAATTCTTCATTCACATCAAAAAGGAAGAGACAATAGTTGGGTTTCAACAAGAATGTTGATTGTGTAGAAATGCCCCATTGAACAAGACGATATAGAACAAAGAAGAGTTGTTTTATACAAGAACAAGAAGATTTTGAGGGCCTGAGAATGTACCAAACCCTAAGCCAAAGCTGAACACATGTTTAGTACAACAAGAAGAACAAGATTTTGGGGAGTCTAATAATGTTCCAATACCAATACCCAAGCTAAATACGGATGATAATGTAATTGTTTTTCATATTATTGCTTAGTTAGCTGCATAAAATATTCAGACACACGATTGGTGTTTTGAGTCCAAATTTGTTGACCTTGTTTAAGGAGGGTTAACATGACTGTCAAACGTGATTTTCGTTAAAATATGAAGAACTAACTAAAAATTATGAGGTCCATTGTTGAGTCATTCATGTTTCAGCTAATAACATTGGAGGTAAACAAAATTGTACTCTTGGTGTTTGGGGTCCATTTATTATCAATGAAGACACCATTGCACTCACCATATGTATATGTGTTTGCACAATATTTTTTTGGGTTATTTGGATTATGGCCCCCGCTAGTTATAATCATTTGGGTTTTGGACCCCAATTAAAAATTATTGTAGGATTAACCCTCATTTTTCACTTTTAGCGGTACCTTTTGAATTTTTTTGATATTTTTAGTGACACATTTTTTCAAAAAAATGTCGCTAAAAGTGAAAAATGAGTGTTAATCCTACGATAGTTTTTAATCGGAGGTTAATCTCCTGACACATTTTTTTTCAAAAAAGTGTCCGTGAAAAATGGAGGTTAATCCTACAATAGTTTTTAACAGGGGGTTAATCTCCAAACACATTTTTTTCAAAAAAGTGTCTACAAATGAAAAATGGGGGTTAATCCTACAATAGTTATTAAAAGTGAGACTACTAGTTTGTGACACCCCGCTTATTAAAATAAGAGGTGGCCAACCCGTTACTCAAATAAAATAGGGAATCATAAATGGTCCATTCTTAGCATAACTGTCGTAATAATAATAGTAGGAGACAACCACCAATTATTTTAGAAAACGGATGTCAATTATTTTTTGCAAGTTTAATAAAACAGTTTCGACAATCCAATTTATAAAAAGAAGGTGAATATATACAAAGACATGTAACAGTTTAAACATCATTCTACAAAACATAACCGAATAAGCTGTCGGTTAACCGGCTAATACAAAAGATTACATCAAGTATTACAACAAGTATAAATGAATGATAATTGGGGCAACACGCCCGAATATACATATGGATTATAACTAGAGTATCAAAAGAAAATGATGCGTCCACTACAAAAATCCTACAACATCTGCAAAGTGCTGTAGCTCCTTGACACTGGGAAGGAAGGATCAAATCGGGCGCCCTTGAGGCGGAGCACCTGAGCATATGAGAGAACAACACAAGAAAGAGAAATATAAACGGGTCAGGGCCCGGTTTGATATGATATACGTGTGAATAAAATGCATAGAAATTATGAATGCTAAATATCATAACAGGTTAAGTTCGCTCTTCATGATAAGAATTACCCTCACCTCTCTTCTAAGTGCTCATCCTAGCGTCATACCATTTCATACAATTTAATCTACCCATCTAATTGAAAGAAATAGATTGATTCCATTTAACATGCTTCACTTACAAATTCATAAAATATAACTTCTCAAGTCCAATTATCATCGGGGTCATATACCATAAAGTTAATTTAGAGATTCATTAACTCATTCATAGGAAATTGTCATAACCGTAAGAACAATTACAATCATAATATAACGGTTCTAAGACCATCCTTCCGGGAATCACCCCACTGGATGCGCTCCTAAAAGCTATCATCTTTCAGGGCCTAAAATCAAGACCACCTGGGCACCCTAAATCGCGTCGCGTGGGAAGTGGCCATATACCTTCGACAGTGAGTCATAACCATACCCGGAATTACCTCACTTCGAATAAAACAACCACACAATATAACCATCGATCCTATGGCCGAGGACTATATTCTCCCTGCATCACAAGCCAGGGGATTTACCTCATGCGCGTAACTTCCCTTATGATAGCATTTAGAGAGGTATGTATATGCATGCAATAAATCACACGATATGCCAATTTAAAATATACGTTTCTTATTCACGAGACCATATACGTTTAACAATATAGGGTACAAAGTATAATTTCCCTCCTACTAGTCTCCAAAAGTCCAAAACAATACCACCCAACTCTCCCTTAGTCCTAGGCTAGCTTACTAGATGAAATGTGTCATTAATTTCAAATAATTAATCCCCGAAATAAGCCCAAATACTTCCTTTATTATTCCCCCTAATATAAGACCCGAACACTCTTTATTACTTCATAAGAGAAGGTTCCTAAGCCTCAAACCTAAAAGAAAAGGACTAGAAACCAGTATAGAAAACTATCCTAAAATAACAGGATTTCCGAATCAATTCGCCTAGGGCCGAATCGATTCGCCCCTGATAGCGAATCGATTCGCTCAAAAAGCGAATCGATTCGGCTGAGAAAACCAACTTTTTGTCTAAGCCCGAATCGATTTTTTCTTAACCTGAATCGATTCGGTTACCCAGACCTGTAGCCACCATTTTAGCAAATCGATTCGCTAGGGAGGGTGAATCGATTCGCCCTGGTCGAAATGCCCAGTTGGGGTTACAGGTTAGTATGAACCCTAAATACCCAAAACTCATTTTCTTCCATCAAATCCGAACATCAACTCTTATCATCTCCAAATCATCTATCCAAGTTAATCAACTAGAAAAGACCATTAAAACAAGTCTAGATCCTATAATATTAGATTTAACCAACAAAATCAACAATTTCCATTAATGGTTCAACTCAAGAATTCTAACTATAAATACAAATTATTCACACCCAATCATACATATTTGCAAGTTAGAAACATGCCTTAAGATTGTAGTCTCGGATTCTTCCTCGTTGAAACTATTTCCAAGCCCAAATAGCAAATCTCCTCTTTCTCTCAAGCTCTCTCTTCTCTCTAACTCTCTAGGTTTGGAAACATAAATGAGAAATAAATGTTCTTGCAATACTAAAATACCCAATTACATTAAGTCCAACTTTAAATGCTACTACACAATTAAAATGACCCGTAACATCATAATTAAGTTATAACTAGTCAACAGTGCCCCGGAACCCAAAATACAACTTGTTACTTATTTTGACTATCTCAACCATTTTCGGACTAATCGTGTCCTCTAAATTGGCATCCGGGATATCGTTCATTATTGCATGTTCCAACATCATATTAACTCTTAAATAATAATTCAATTGGAATATAAATCATAACCGTCGCTTAAAGCACAACGATGCAACAAAACATAATGTTACACTATGTACATTCACTTAATGGTAAATATGCAAAACTCAGTAAATATTATCTCGCAAATCACTTAAAGTAATATTTACTTCAACTTCCTTTATTTTATATAGTTAACCCACATGGCAAATTAATATAAAAATAATTACTCATAAATAAGGGGTATTACATAGTTTAGGATGGAAGGAGTATTTGTTTATATTTGAATAAACCTCTGGATTATATATATGCTCTATGTGTGAATCTCAATGAATGTATATAATCTTAGTGTTGAGATTCAAAGAGTCACTTTTACCCTTCAAAGTCAAATATAGCCGATGGTCTCTTCTTTTATATTTAAAAACAAACACTACATGGCACTCATAAGCCAGGAGGCAAAAACAAAAGACCTGCTACTTTTTTAGGGGTGTTCTCTGATTTTTTTCTTTAGAGTGTTTGTCGAGGTACTCGTACAATGGTTGATTTTATATGTATAACTATGTATCTTGGATAGGTATATGCCTTATATGCTCACATATATGTTATATTTGGTAGATTGTGTGATAAGATAACTATATGTAATAGTGTTTTTTGTAATATAACATTCTCACATTATTACCAACCTCTAGACAAAAAGTTTAGGACCTATTGCTAACACTTTTATGTGCTAGGTACTAAGAGCATCTCCAATGAGCAAGAATGATGATTGTGTATGGGTAAGTAGGAGAAAGCGGAAGAGATATGTAGTACGAGAAGAACAATATTTTGGGGGGTCTGAGAATGTACCAAAGCCAAAGACAAATCGTAAGAAGGTTATGGATGAGAATGTAATTATTTCCCCCCCTTATTATTTCTCATTTTCGCGCTTACTTTAAGTTGGAAATAATTATAGACCAACATAAATTTACGACACATTTTGTTTGATTGGTTGGGGTCCGAGGTCTAATGATTATCATTAGTGACACAAGATACCATCAATGCATGCATGCCACGCCTACAAAATGTGTTGTAATCTTGTGACGGCCTAAAATTACTTGTTATTTATGATGCAAAATTACCCCCGATGTTGATCCCGATTTTGAAAATTGCAATGTTGATCCCGATGTTTCAAAGTCGCAATGTTAACCCAGATTTTTTAAATTCGTGCAATTATTATTCTTGGTGACATATTGTTAGCAGACTTAAAGGAGTGGATGCACAAATTTTAAAATATCAGAGTTAATATTGTAACTTTTAGAACATCGTGTCCAAAATTGAACCCTAAACTTCATGGTTAATTTTTCATTTTATTCTCATAGAAATAACTCTTGGATCACATAATTTTCCTAGAGATTCTCTACTATTAACACACAAATAGAATCACTTTATAGAAATGACACTATTGGGTATACAGTTTTGTAAACTTTTCTATCAATCTAAAAAAAGGACACATTTATCGATTTTTAAAAAAAGACATTGAGGCATAGGATAGAAAATTCCAACCATTGGTGATGGCCTAATTGAGGTTTATCCTTTCTTCATTAATATCATATTCATGCTTAAAGCTATCTCCAAAACATACTTGGTCCGCCCCAAGTTAATAGTTGGTTCAAACATTTAAAGAAAATAAAATAATTTTCCAAATTTATTTTCTAAAAAAGATAATACATATGGGTGTTCTCTGTTTTTTTCTTCATTAGAGAGTTTGTCGGGGTCCTTGTACACGGGTTGGTTTTTTTGTGGTCCAACACTTTTTAGTGTTATTTTCACGGTGTTATATAAATATAAATATTAATTTATATTCATAATATCACCATATTCATTGTTTTGTTGTTATAGTTTCCAATTTAATTATTAGATCGGGTTTATTGTTGCTTAGTCTTGGTTTGCCGTTTGTGTTAAAAAATTAGCATCCTTCTAAACAAATTCTACCACTACAACCATTTTAAAATTGTGCACTCAAAAGTGTTTGAGAAAATGTGGTCTAATACTTTCTAGTGTGCAGTTTGTTGTCTTCATGGTGTTATATAACTATAAATATGTATCTTTATTAGTTTAATGCATAAGATGACCACATACATTTTTATATTCGGTAGATTATGTGATAATATAACTATATTTAATAATATTCTCTCTTTTCCATTTGATTTGATTTAATAAGGTAATGTGATTGAGTCACATATTTGTGGAAGGAAAATGAATGGGAATGTAATTTGGGGTCTTCTTTTCTTCATTATTTCGCATAGTTATGCTCAAGGTTGCTTAGTTACCGACTACTCTTTCATGGGTGTTCTTTTGGTTTTCTCATCTTTTCTTTTCTAACAGGGGAATGAGATTGAATCAAATATGTGTCATCAGTGCCAGAGGAATGATAATGGACGAGTTGTTAGGTGCATAAAATGTGCGGTGAAGCGATATTATGTTCCTTGCATGACTAGATGGTATGAACGTTTCAGTGGAAAAGTTGTTGCTGTATAACTCTAATTTCTTATTTCTAATTTTAATATGTTCTTTGTAAATTCTATTAGTATGTGTTTTGTGTGTTTGGGAACTACAATTCCATACCTTGAGTTGGAACTAGAATATTTTTAGTTCAAATGCCTTGGAATTAAAATATTTTTAGATTAAATTTGAACTGAAAATATTTCAATTCCAATTCTGGGGAATTAGATTGGGGTTCCCAAGCACACTCATACTAGTTTTTTAATGCAAGATCCATTTTTGTATAGTATGATGCCCACTTTGAGCTATAATTTTTTGATGATTTTTTCCGGTAGATGATCTACCCAATATGGAGATCATCTCCGCTAGGTTTGGGTAAAAGTCCGTTAAGTTTGGTGGTTTGATAGTAATGGGTGGGATTCCAAAAAGGTCGAGAGAGGTTCTTTTAGGAACACTTGGAAATTCGTATCTCATGGTATCGAATCTTTCCTAAAGGGAGTGTCATTAGAAACAGGGGATACGGATTCCAACCAACCAAACATTTGAGTTATTTTTCGGGAGTTAAGTTTGCTCATGGTTCAATATCCTTCTTTTGAAATGGGAGGGGGGGGGGGGGGGGGGGGGGACCCTTTGAAGCTTATTATGCCTTTGGAGATGTGCGGTTCTTGCTATGTTTTGGTATGTTTGGCTAGAGTGGAATAATATAATATTTGAAGAAAAACAGGAAGATATAAATAGATTTGGGAAAGGATTAAGGTCATTGCGTCTCTAACGGGAATGCTTCCAAACTGTTTGAGAAGATGGCTCTTTTATTAATTTGAGTTAGAAGCATGCTGCTCTTTAGTTTGAGGGAGAGTTTTGGGGACTGAAGTGATTTTTTTAATTTTTCCTTTTTTTTTAATTTATAAGTTTCTGCTCGAATGTATGTGGACTGCTGGTGAAATGTTATAACAAATTTCACACTTTCTGTGTATTATCAATAAAAAGTTTTGTTTCGAATTGTGGTCTTCATTATGTAGGTACCCTAAGATGTCAAACGAGGATTTTGCTGAGGCTTGCCCTGTTTGTCGTTATAATTGCAATTGCAAAAGATGCTTGCGCTTAGAAATACCGAGGAAAGTCTGTTTTGCAGCTCCTTACATTGTCACTGGTTTATTCTGAGATATTGTAAGTTGAACGTAAATCATAATATATTATTGGATGTTGCTGTAGGATATGGTGAGGGTAAATTTGGAATTCAGCAACATTGAAAGAGTTCAACACGCAAAATATATTCTACACGAACTTCTCCCTTTTTTGAAACGATTCCATGAGCAAATGATAGAGAAGGAGACGGAGGCTAAGATTCAAGGTATATTTCTTTGATTTAGTGCTAGGTGGGTTGAACAAAAAATACAAATATGTATATGTATTTTTTTTATTGTACTATACCCCGTGGATTTGGTATTTAGAGATACACTTCAATCTACATGTTCATTAATTAGTGTTACCTCTCACACACAATAAATAATGCATATGGTACAAGTGGGTTGGTGCACATGCAAGGGGTAACTCTAATCAACCAACATGTAGGGGTATCTCTAAATAACGAGGTTAAAGTAAAAAAAAACTTAAAAGTTTTTGTGTGATATATGAATGTTCAAAAAGTTAAAGAAAGATAATTTTAAACAAAGATTTGGGGTTTCGTATAGAAGATAGTGATAGGAGGCATCAATAAGACTGAAATGATGGTTGTTAATGTGTTTTTGCTTGGATATGGACCTAATAGTTACTTGCTATTTTTACTGGAATCATGGTATGGGTGTTCATTTCCCCCTCTTCCTTGTATTTTAAGAAAAAGCAAAAGATCGCTATTTGATAGTTTAAGAGATATAGCGTCTCGTCAAAGTTACATGAGAAAATCTATGCTAGTTACATGACCTACTTGTATGGTACCTATTTTTCTTATGATAATAATGCTTAGAGATATATCAGAGTTAATTCTTCCTTACAATACCATCTAGTGCTCCCGTTGAACTAAAAAAATAAAATAATATGTAGAAGTTCTAATTATTGGAGAGCCACTATGATATTTTCTATTTCACTTAATTTAAGGCTGTCCGATTGGTGGGCATGTAGGATAAGGAGATGGGATAGGATAGTTTTTATCCCATCCCATGTTTGGTGTTGGATGGGATGATAATTAGGTTGAGATAATTATCCCGAATTTCGAGGAAGCCTCTTTGTGACACCCCGCCTATTTTAATCACGGGTGATCAGTCCTTTATCAAAATAAAATGTTGGTCTCATTTGGTTCATTCTTAGCATCACTGTCGAAAACCTTTTTAATTACCAATCACCTATGTCAAATTAAGCCGGTGCCAAATTTTATCTTTCAATTATTTAACAACATGCGGAACTAAAATAAATTAACTAAAACAACCACACAAATAATAGTCTGAACAATCACATGACAGATTTATAAATAAATAAGACCGAATAAACCATCGGTTCTCAAAACAAGTAATCCAACTACAATCTGAAGTAAATAAAACTGAATCTGAATAAAGTCTGATGAATAAACTAACGAACTGAATAGTCTGAAGGGGCAACACGCCCAACTAAAATACTGAATGAAAATCCTAAGCTAGGAATGAATAACTGAAGCGTCTACGTCAACTTCTGCATGCCTCCACAAGTGCTGCAGCTATGCATCCCTTGAAAGAATCCTCACGCTTGGCATCCCTGTGGATGGACACCTAAAAGGTTTTGGACAATAGATTTGATAAGGGCCAGAGCCCAAGAAAACCGTTTAAAAATATTTTGCAAGTATTTAAATCATAGTTTAAATCAGTTATTAGATACACATGTTAGTTCAATGTACACTATCTTGAGTTCCTCACCTCCCAACTAATGTGCACGCCTAACGTTTCCTACCTAGCTATGCTACCCAACCCTACTAAATAACGTATCTAACTATCCACGACCGGTCTACCCCCTCGTATTACACATACGACACGCGACCATAGTATCAATAGTTAATATTACTCATGTATTATTATTGAATCAATTATTTAAGTCTCTCTACTTAAATTATCTTTAGATATACCACAATCTATCAGTTCTACTATCACACATAAATAGATAAGTCATACTTGTATATATTTATCACACACATAATATATACAACTATTGCATCTCCGGAATTGCCCCTCGTGATGCTGGTATACTCTGCTATCAAGTCCATATACCTCTCGTACCAAATCAAGGACTATTGGTTAGGCATGTCTCCTCGAATCCAAAATCAAACAACACACCCTGGAGGCGAACATGGTTCTAAGCCTTTGGGATACGCATATACCTAACGTACCCAAACGACGCACCGGTCCCACTAATACACTGCATATAGTCAGTCGCCCTAAGGTCCATGTCCAGGGCACAAATCCAGACCTCACTGGAATCGTCAAGGTGGGATCGTCCTCTGCGCAGTAAACTCCTGATAGCAGGCAGCGTAAGTATGTTCACACACATAATCAAATCTCAACTATAAGTATTCACTCAACCTATATACACATCACATATTATTCAGTAGGTATACACACAACCCAATCATATAAGTCCGTACGTAGTATATATCTCTCGCATACTCAACGTACTAATTAATTCGCACCTTTTATTTATTTCATATATTTCCGGGTATTATACTCTACCCAAAGGGTCCCATCTATTCCTGACGTAAATTCAGTAGTTATACATATCTATATTACTAATTGAAGTCTTAGGTTATCGTTATACTCTTCCCGTAACCTAAATCACACATTCCCGATACATCCCTCAACCGTTTAAACATCGTCGGTCCAAGCCTTAATTTACCTTCACTAAGAATGACCGAGTCTGGATTTTGTACCTACCGACTTTCCCTAGTCTTAGTACAATTATTAAATTTGCCCCATAATTTTCCCATAATAAATTTCCTTAGAATTCAGCCAATAAAATTTCTGGGCAAGAGGTACCCCGAACTAGTATGTGGCCGACCAGATTTGGAGGTCGAACAGGTATGTGGCCGACCAGATTTGGAGACCGAACAGTTATGTGGCCGAACAGATCTGGCCGACCAGATTTGGAGATCGAACAGTTATGTGGCCGAACAAATCTGACCGACTGGATTTGGAGACCGAACATGTATGTGGCCGACCAGATCTGGAGGCCGACCAGAACTCCTTGGGACTTCATCTTCTCCACTGTTACGGATTCCACCATTTTTAACCAAAAAATTCTTCACGTAAACATACCCAACTCCTATATGATTTAACCCAACATCAAATATGAGTTTATATAACACTTCTAACAAATCTCTAACGTTAAAGCATCATTAAATTTATACATCTCAAGATTTCATCAAAGTTTTCTACACAAATCCTAGTTATGGTGTTCTTCATCTAACTTCATACAAAATTTAGATTTCTTTCATGTTCTTTATTCCATAACTTCAGATTTCGTTTCATCTACACAAATTGATTCATTCCACATGCAATCCTATCCAAAATTTTGAGTTTTATTCATCAAATTTTCAAGAACATCATCAATTATCATTTTCAAAAACCCTACACTATATGGGTATTATAATTCATAAAATCATGCAAGATAAACACTTGCCTTATTAAGTAGGTCTGATTTCGTTTTGTGATGGATGATGATCCCATCTTTTCCTCCCGATTTCACTTCGGCGGTAAAGGAGATGCAAGGAAGTCTTGGATCCTTCAAGGAAGCTTCTCTCCTTCCTCTCTTATGGCCTCTTCTCTCACCTCTTTTGATTCTTAGGGTTTGGGATGTGTTATGCGTCTGCCTCAATTAGCTAGATTAGGTTTATAACTCCTAATTCCCGAAATTAGACTAACATGCCAAGCCCAAATGACCCGAACACTTCCGTGTGGGCTCGATTATGACTAAAAAGGTCCCGAAACCCAATTACAACCTCTGGGTACCTTATTCCGACTATCTCGATCCGTTCCGGAATCAACCGTGACCTCAAAATCGCCATCCGAGTCACTTTACAATAAAGTTCCATCTCGACCCCAATTAGTCTACACGCGACTCTCGATTGAGATAAAATACTGTCACGTCACTATCACTCGTTACGACGTAAAATAATTATTTACTATTCACTTAGAAATTTTATTCCATAAATATTAACCATTATCTCTCTCGATTAATATTTTAATTCACACATAATAATTAATTCAAGTAAATTATGGCACACGTGTAATTTAAAATACCTGAATTAATTTAATTATAATTACTCAGAAATACGGGGTGTTACACTCTTATCCCATTATCCCATGAGGTTCCTCGTTTTTCGTGGAAAAATTTCGTACCTATCCTCGAAGTATTTCATTCCATCGAAATAAGGAAAATTAAGAGAGTGCCTCGCCATCTTTTTCCACTCCCTTTTCCAACTTTTCATGAAAATGAATAGTTATTACAATCTTTTTCTCTGTAATCAAACGACACCATAAAAGTTATCATATAAAGTAGTTATATAGATTGTTTCATGTTCAATGTTTTTGTATTAAAGTGTAGTACAAAAATATATGAGTTGTTATGAATATTCCTAGTTTGGTGCTTGTTTGAGCAGGGTTATCACTATTAGAGGTAAATCTAAACGAAGAAAATTGCAGGAGGGATGAGCAAATTTATTGGTAGGTTTCCAAGAACCATCTCTAGTAGCCATGCTGCCCTTTCTTCAGTTTTGCACTATAAAGCACCGACACTATACGGGGGTCACGTACACACCTAGAGAGAATCTTAAATTTTCTTTTATTTCTCTCATCATGGTCAAACACATTTTAAAGACTAAAATGACCTGGAATAAAAACGAGCTCAAAATATAATCTTTGTTGGTTGAAATGTGTTCTTTTCTAATTAAGAGGATGTAAGTATGATATTTTTTGGAACCATATTAATTGTGTCTATTAGTAATATATGGAAAAAATATGGGTTCTTTCGAGCTTCCCCTTTTATGACCCCGACTTTTAAAAAAAAATTCCGTACACCCCATTTTTATTAACTCCCCATCCAAATAGTTAGTCAACAGTAATTACTGTAGACATTTTGAGTTCCCCCCCCCCCCCCCCCCACACACACACACACACTTTTGTGACCAGTTTTGTAATAGCCCATGATTTAAAAAAAAATTGCAATTCACCCCCAATCTATTAGCTCTCCATTTTTTTGTTTAAAAGAACTTAATCGGCATTTATTAAAAAAAAAATCGTAAAAGCTTTCAAAAAATTGAAAAAGTCGAAAAAATAAGAAATGTCGGAATAGTATTTTTTTTTTAATTTCAAAAAGTTTTTTTTTACTTTATGATTTTTTTCGAAATTTCTTATTTTTTTAGGCTTTTCAACGTTTTTCTATAACATTTTTGAATTTTTTTATATGCCAATTAAGTTTTTTCTAATTTGTTTTTGGGAGTGTTTGCAGATTGGGGGATATTGCAAATTTAAAAAAAATGGGGGTCTATTACAAAACCGGTCATAAAAGTGGAGGGAAAACTCAAAATGTCAACGGTAAACATAACTATTGACTAACAGTTTGGATGGAGAGTTAGGAGAACGTGGGTGCATTGCAAAATTTTAAAAAAGTGGGGGTTTATTGTAAAACTGGTCATAAAAGGGGGAGAAAACTCAAAATAACCCCAAAAATATTATTAAAAGTCCATGTGTCCCCGACATGTCCGTATCGTACTTTTGAAAAAAATATCGTGTTGGCGTATCGATTCGCTGTGAGTCGCAGTCCTTCATAGGCACTTTTGCAAGTAACTTCATATTTTCGCTCGTTCTATACTTCTATGCAGCGACAACTGCAATACTTCCATTCTCGACTTCTACAGAAGCTGTCCAAGCTGTAACTATAACCTCTGCCTTACTTGTTGCCGGGAAATACGCCATGGTTTCTTGTTAGGAGGCAAGGAGGAAGTGATTACACGTTATAGCGACAACGGGGTAAACTACATGCACGGTTTATGTCATAAGCAAAAAAAGAAGAGGAAGCACGTATGTGTTGAAGCTAGCTCTGTCAGGTGCGATTTTATAGGAGTGCAATATATTGGCATTCATGTTGCAAACTGCAATATTTTGACAAATATGTATTAAAATTGCAATTTAAGAAAAAAAATTTAATACTCGAAGCCTTTTTCCAACCCAGATGTCTCTGGGCAAATTGTATTGAATTCCCCTAGAATTACTTGGTAGATTGCTCCTCTAAACTATTTTACCCGACGACCTGTTGCAGTTTACATTATGGTGTTAACAGAGGGTGCAAATGGACTTAAATTCCCTCAAGTAAAGTCTGAATAAGTCGAAATAAACCAAGAGGGTGTAAATGGACTTATATACCCTCTGTACCCTCAATTGAAGTATGAATAAGTCGAAATAAACAGAAAGTTTTCTTACTCTAATTCTGAATAGCAAATACACGGTAGCAAGCAGCCTAATCTTATAACTGTACACCTCAAAAGTGGTTACATGTATATCTTCTGTGTATGTATATATATATATATATACTTATATGAGATCCGAACAAAATTTTGATCCGCAAAAGTGTATTTCAATATGATGGATTTACAATTTGTGTATATACATCAGTTGGATTTCAGTTTTAGTTAATTTTTGGTGTACCTGTTGAAACAGCTCTCCCGTGAAGTTACCATTTGAATGGAAATCCGAGGAAAACGGTAGCATTTCTTGCCCTCCAGAAAAGATGGGTGGTTGCGGTCGAGGCGTTTTGGAACTGAAATGCCTATTTGCAGAAAATTTTGTTTCGGAATTGTTAGCAAATGCAGAAACAGGTGCAGAAAAAATACCCCCAGTGTGCAAGAGTGATTACGTGGCAGAAACTCATCATATTGGGAGAGAGAATTTGCGGAAAGCCGCTTCTCGAGAAGATGGCGATGACAACTATTTGGGGAAATGTCTTAGACTAAGACCCAATAGGATCCGCATTAGTGAAACACGAGAGGTGTGTCCGACTCTTAAGGCATAAAAATGATTTGAGGTATTTCACAATGTGTAGATAACATCCATATAAGCTGTTTGGGGAGCATGCATAACAAAAGTGAAATATGATCTTGTGTTGGTCAAGTGAACGAAGTGACCATCTAATCTTTGATAAATTGATAGATTCAAAATCAAATCACTTGTTTCGGTGGAGAGCTTAAAGTTGAGATCCAGAGGATTCAAAGTCGAACAAGAACCTTTGAATAAGATCCAACGTATATTGACGCAGGGATAAAGATATCCCACGTCGATACCGAGCTATGAAGCACGGACTCGACACGTAATACGTGTTTCGACATGACACGCGATACGTGAATTTCCCAAAAATTAGGATACGACACGCTAGGATACATATAATAGACAATATATGTTAAAATATATAATATATATTTAAATATATATATATTAATGAAATGAAACGGATTTTTTTCCCATAAAATACATTATTAGAGCATTCTTAACATAAAATTATGAAAATGGACCATACAAAACAAAATTCAAAAACACTTTAACATTAAAAATCATACATAAGGTAGAATCATCATCACATAAGAAAAAAAAATTTTAAAAAAAAATAAAAATAAAATAAAGGTGTCATTTTACGTGTCCCAACGTGTCGGCAACGTGTCCCAGCGTGTCGCGTGTCGGACTCGTGTCAAAGATGACTCGCGGCTTCCGGGAGAGTGTCGGTGCTTTATAGATACCGAGTCACCTTTGTCCAAAAAATGTACCAGAGTCGAGCAAAATCCTTCACATAAAACACCTCGGCAGTAGCCCGCTTTACTTTGGCATACCCATCGTCATCATCTCTCGTAATAATAATAATAATAATAATAATAATAATAATAATAATAATAATAATAATAATAATAATATCATCGACATAAACAAAAAAAATGATTTATCTACCATTGGGTTGACGACAATAAAGACATGTATGATCCGAATGACACCGAGTAAACCCCTATGAAGCACGGGCTTGACACGTAATACGGGATACGACTCGATTCGAGATACGAGATACGTGATTTTTCCAAAATGTAGGATACGTATACGCTAGGATACGTTAAATAATTATTATCTTAGTTTATTTATATTAATGATAAACTTGATAAAATGAAACTAAAGCATCAAACACCATTATATTAAAGTGCTCAAATATGATGATTGTTGTCACCAAACAAACACCATTACAATAAAACATCATTAACATAAAAGGTTGTTCCACATCATCAAGTATCTCAATCACTAAGTAGAGCCAATATCAACGGCATCATCATCTTTGTCAACCACATCATCAAGTACCATAAAAAAGGATTCAAACAGTGGGATGTAAAGGTTAAAAATAACACAGCTAAGAGTGAAAACAGTTAAAGAAAACAATACAGTTAAAAACAAAGATAAAAAAAGAATGAAAACATAAAAAACAGTTAAGATAAAAATCAGAAAACAATACAACACAAGCAAATAATGAAAAACAAACAACACGGTTAAAAAAAACATAGTAAACGAAGAAAAAGAATTAAAGAATGAAAAACAACACAGTTAAAAAAATAAAAAAAAGTATCCTAAAAACGTATCCTAACGTATCCCCGCGTATCCCAGCCATTTAAAAAATAAAAAAATTAGGATACTCTAGGATTCGCGTATCCTAACGTATCCTGTATCCTATACGTATCCAACAAAAATTCGCGACCTCCCGAGAGTATCCTTGCTTCATAGGTAAACCCCAAGGAGAGAACCACCGAACTGAACCGGCTAAACCAAGAAAGAAATTTTCGGAGACAACTTTCTCGGTAGACTCCCCATCAGGCTTGAAAACCCGTAAGAGGGTCATAGAGATTGTCTCAGAGAGATCCCCATGGGTCATTCTTGGCGTCTAACTGATGTTGTGGCCTATCGTGGAAGCCGCAAGAGAAATCAACTGGCGAAGTAAGGTTTGCCTCCAGGGCATAAGGTAGCACCAAAATCCTTCTTGGGAACCACGATAATTCTTTAGCCACCAACCTTGAATTATAGCGATTGAATACTTTATGCTGAAGACCCATTTGCATTCAATTGTCTTCTCCCCGGAAGGTAAAGATACAAGGTTCGTGTGTACCGTTATGCTCCAAAGTATCCATTTCCACTTTCATGGTAACCGCCCATTAAGGGTTCAAAGCCTTAAACACAAATCAATGAATGGAGATAGAGTCAAATTGGCTTAATAAGACTAAATAGATACCCAAAAACCTATCATGTGAAAAATGCTGGGAAATAGGATAATTAGTACTACCATTAAAATTATATCGGGAAGGGGGTGCTGAATACGAAAAGGGTGACTAGAATTAACATCAGATGTAGAAGGTGGTAAAGAGGATGGAAATCTACCTTAGTCCGGATAAGGAACTGAGGCGGTCGAGGGCGACGAGAGTACGCCTCCAAGGTAGGCTCCTACAAGGTAGGAGGATGAGCTTCTAAAAAGAGAGAGAGAGGTCGAACAAGTGCTGAAACCTCCTACTCGAGATATGGAGAAAAGATCCAGTAAGTTATTTATCCCCTATAGAAAGGGATATTCTTATGAAAACTAACATATAAAGGTGAGCATTATAAGGCCTTCTATGGCCTGGAAAAGAACCGAAATCTAGAAGCTAGGTCTTTGTTCACCTTTGGACACGGTCATAAAAGGATTTCATGCATGTAAGGTGGTTGTAGTGATTATAAGAGGAAGGCCTGAATTGATACGAGATCTATGGCAATTTCACCTCCAGAATCAGGATGCCGCGTTGGAATGCGTGCTGTTTTTGGCATATCACAATAGAGCTATATCAAGGTGGAAGCGCCCGTCACGCCTGGTCTTCTTCTAACGATGACTTTTTGGACCACCAATGCGGATAAATTCCCCTTTTATCCTTTTCATATATAGGTAGATTGTTTCGAGCAAGCTCTAATGCGCAATGACTTTCACATAGCTCATTGTTTCTTGCCTTATATTATAATCTTAGTAAAACAACCTTTCGCCTTTTGAGGAGGTATAAAACAAGCAACCTTACGGGCCAACTCACCCAGCCATGATGCCTAACAGAAGACTGCGAGCCCATGTTTTTTGGCTCCTTCGTGGCACGAAAGTTCGCTTCAAATGACTAGCCTCTACCGCTAGCTCTTGGATTTGGAAAAGGGATGGCACTTCATCTATGGGAGTCTTAATTGACTCTATTCATTATTATGGAGAACCGTAGAGGTGTCTGTCCTTAAGATATTTACAAAGGATGCTCGACTTTCAGTCAAAGCAGGCCTATCACTGGTAGGATGTGCTTCACGAATTGAATTTGAACCAATATCATGCTACTTTCCTTTCAGTAAATCACGAGTGGGTCTGTCTAGGGCGCCTAGATAGTGAAAGTTTATCCCTTTGCGACGTTGGTTATAATCCTTATATCAGTCGGGAAGGAGAAGTGTCCTCTCCTGTATGCTTCACACATGAAGTTTGTCTTCTCCCTTACATGAGTGTTAAATGTGTTTGGTTATCGAGTCATAACGTCTATTACCCCTTAGAGATCAATGACTACTCTACAAAAATACACCTAATGGCTTTATCTTCGAGTTTGTGCTGAGTGGGATTGATGGAAATGGGTTCATATTAGGGTTTGTTTGTCATTTTAATATTTATCATTAGTTTTCCATTTATTTTAGTTCTTTTATTTTCTTTTAATCCTTTTAATTGGTCTCCAACCATGTTTGGGGCTAATTATGTATATTTTTCTTAATGATTGTCCTTTTTAGTCTTTAAGGTAATTACTTGGCTAACAAGTAATTCCCACATTATAACACCTGTGTATTCCTCATTTGGAGATAGCTTCCATATTGAATATAAGAAATTCTTTGTTTCTCTCTCTAGAAATTGTATTGGTTTTGTTTTTTTGCCGTTGACGTGTAGTTTACGCCAAATTGGTATCAGAGCGAGGTGTCGTTCCCCCGATTAGTGTATTGGTGTGTAGTTATCAACAAATCGTACACTACTTTTTAATGGCCCCAAAGAAAGCGAATTGATTTCAAGACAAGATTAATCAAGGATTGAGAAGAAGTCGTTAAGAATTGAAGGAAAAATTTGAGGAATTAGCACAACAACAACAACAAACTCTAGAAATCAACAAGAAATGTGATACCCTCTTACAACAGATCTCTTCCAAAATTCAACCTCCCACCACCACAAATGACCCACCGGAATCAATCTCCCGAAGACCCGAAAAGGTGACCATTACCGAAAATTTGGCACACAATGATGGGAAAAAATTGACGCCTCCCTGAATGGAAATTCCGTCCTCCCTGGTCTCAGCTAAACAGTGGCTTGTTCTGGTTGTCCCATTGCAACTGAATTTTTCGGCCACCTCGGGAATGACGGAATTTTTGACCCAGCCCTTTTCTTGAAGTCCCGACCTAGATCTGAATTCCGGCCCTGCATGGTTCTGAAAATTTTCGACCCCGGTGAAACCTTCGAGTCCCTCGGCAGAAATTCGGCAACCCTATCCCTCGGAAATTCAGGCATACCACCATCGGGAAATCCGACGGCATTGCCCTCCCGTTTCAAATTGAAGAATTCATAGAAGGAGGCCTAGCCGCGTTGTCGTTTACCCTTCAAGTTCGAGGACGGACTTTTTTGAAGCCGGGGAGAATGATCGAAATGGGTTCATATTAAGGTTTATTAGTCATTTTAATATTTGCCATTAGTTTTCCTTTTATTTTCTTTTATCCCTTTTAATTGTTCTCCAAGTATGTTTGGGACTAATTAGGTATATTTTTCTTAATGATTGTCCTTTTTAGTATTTTAGGTATTTACTTGACTAACAAGTAATTCCCACCTTATAAATATCCATGTACTCCTCATTTGGAGATAGCTTCCATCTTGAATATAAGGAATTATTTGTTTTGCACTTTAGAAATTGTATTGGTTTTGTTTTTTTGGCCTTTGACGTATAGTTTACGTCAGGGATTATGGCCATGAACAAAGCAAGTACACCTAAATACATGAGGAAGAATATGGAATAGAGTGCTATCAGTTTGAAGACACTGAAGGCCACCTTATTACCAAAACCTAACTCGGTGTGAGATTTGTGATAAAAGTGGCGTTGATGAAAACAAGGTGACATTAATAATAATCACATGCTAACGGTAACCAGAAAAGAAGACCAACGACTATGGATTCCCCCCATTTATCATAATTAATCAAATTAAAAATATTAGGAGCACGGCTCATATATGGTATAACTAGTTCTAGGATGCTTGGAAAACACACACTTTCACATAAAAACCTTTTTTCCTTACAAGATTGAGAAAGAGATGGAAATAACATAAGTACTGAAAATTGACATGCCTTAAATGAGCCTGCCGCGTATGCAAGATCCTAAAGAGAAACATCATAGGAAATGGAACTAGGCAAGATAGAAGCACCAATACTAGATGTGGGAAGCTGCGATGGAGAATCCCTGAAAAAGTACAACCCTTCGAGCTTATAGCTTATGCCTAGAATCCTCCTCGAACTGAGATTTTGAAAGAGACAACAGGTAGGTAAGAACACAATAGCACAATTGAGATGTTTACAAGTTGACTAACACATAAGAGATTAAAAAAAATTAGGCACATGCAAAACTGTGGAAAGAGTAACACTAGGAGACAAACACATGTCCCCTTTGCTACGGATATGCGAAGAGGAACCGTTTGCAAGATGAACTTACGGACAAAATAGATTGGTGGGTGAGGGAAAAAGGGATGACTCACTTGTTATGTGATTAGTGGCTCCAGAATTCAGAATCCATAACACGTGGTCTTCGCGGCCCTAATGTGAAAAACAAAGGGGAAACTTGAAGCAATGATGGCCCGAGCATAGGGATCCGACCTTAGTGGTGAGAGAACTCATATACTGCCAAACTAAGACTCTAGCTAACTAAGATCAATCAATGCAGGTGGAGCAACAAAAACTGGAGGAAGTGACATTGAAGGACAAGTGTCATCAACAACATCAACCATATTAGATTTGCTTTCGCCATCAAGTAGAGACGGAAGGAACGAGACCATGACACAATGTTACACCCATTCAAGAGGACATTTGTAACCCGTTGTGTTGGGGTATGTTGTGCCAACGAGAAAACTCACTTCCACTAACTAAATCTCCCATAATATAAAAAGTGACTGAATTGGTTCAAACAGATCTGAAAAATACCGAAAAATACGACGGGCACTACGAATAATGAATACGAAGCAAGAGATCACTAACAAATCAGTCGGAGACACGACAAATAAGCCAAGACTATGTCGAACACACCGAGAACCCCAACAATAAAGGAACAAAAACTCCTTACTTCATAAAAAACACCAACCCCAAAGAGTGTGAAGAATAGGGTTTGACCCTAAAACAAAGAGTAACAAAGGCTACTATAAATTTTTTTGCCTCAAATCACCCTCTTACAGTCCTAACGAGGATGGACGGTATTTATGATGAACAGTATTTGTGAACAATACTTATGGTTAGGTCTGTGGAGGAAGGGTACGTAGAGAGAGACCTCTTAACCAAAAAGGAATATGTGAAGGCTTACTAATTGGGAGCCCAATAATTGTATATATATACTAAAATGTTACAAACCTAGAAGGTTCCTAGAATACAAAGTAAAAAATGTAAAAGGACAAGACAGCCTAAGCCCAAAATGAAGGTATTAATACTGGAAAATACAATTAATGCTAAAATAACACGAAATCCAATAGTCCCATGTTTCTGAAAAAATAGTATACAAAACTAACTGAGATTACAAAGTTACCCATCCGAACAATCTTCATTAGAGAACAACGATCTGACTGGTATTCATAATTTTTAGTAGGATAAATTTGGAAAGAAAATTTACTTAAAATGTTTTACTTTCGAACTTTAACTATCAATTTGGAATGGACCGAGTCTTATTTATAATTATTCTAGTTTTGGCATAGGTAGACCAATCTGCTTTAGGATAAGCATAACTATCCTTGTGGTCTCTATCATACACACGAGGTTGCACTATCTTTAAATGCTAATTATTTAGCCAGTGTGTGGAGTTAGAGAACAAGAAGTCTATCACGAGTTAGAGAACAAGAAGTCTATCACTATCTGAAGTGTCAAAAATTGCTCCCTTGGAATTTTTACTGGATCAAATTCTTCTTTATGCAGTGTCTGCATAAACAATTTCAAAGCTTGCTTTAAATCTGGATAGTATAAACTAAATTAAAATGTCAAGATGCAGAATTTTATTGAAAGAGAAAAGGTGCATAAAGAAATGCAGCAGAATATGAATATGCTCTAGTTTGTAACCTATTGAATGTCCATTGATCGAGGTGTTTTTTTTCTGCAAGAGGGTAGCCTCATTCACATTGCATAGTTTTCTACATCAATTTGCCCAAGATTCTTTAACAACTGAAGACCGATTTGGTACAAAATCAACAATCAATATATGCGCATATAAGCCCGAGTAAACCCGATCGGTTTTCAATTTCAAAGCTCGGTGTTAAGATTATATATTTATAGAGATGGATCTCATATGTATAAAATGATCTTGAAAAAGAGATACTGGAAAAATTGGGTCCCGATACAAAAAACCTTTGAAATAGGACTTATTGGTATAACAAAACTCTATGGCCTTACGTAAATACTTAGTATGCCTAAAATTTTATTACACCTTTTTTTACATGTAAAACAATGCTCCATACAGGAAAAAATAAAGATAAATTCTACAATACTCAATCTAGATTCCTCATAAAAAAAATATAATATTCAACTTAGAGAAGAAGCAGCAATATGAACTTTCACTTGGACTAAATTTTTGAAAAACTACCGAACTCTTCCACTTGATGCCCAAAAGAGCCCTGCCTCATTGCTTTTCATATGTTCTTTCTCCCGTCTCTTGTTATGTATTAAATTCCTTAGTTATTATAATTTTGTCTCAGTTCTTGTTATTTGTATAGCCTTCCTGATGTTTGTAGAACCTTCTGCACTAGCGTGGTCGAACTGAGGAAACAAACTATGTCAGCTGGCTTTAGCGCATTTGATTGTAGGAAATGGCTTTGGAGGTTCCTCTTCGAACAAGATTCCCTTTGGTGTTTAGTTATTAGAAGTAAATATGGTATTCATGATAAAATTCTCCGAAATCCTTGGAAGTTGATCTCCCATGGCTTGGAATCCTTGGAAATTATTTCTCCCATGGTTTGAATTCTAAGGTGGTGGAAAGGGGTACCTTCTGAAATCTTTGGAAGTTTATCCCCCATCGTTTGGGATGTGCCACAAATATTCTTGTTTTATTATTGGGAGATAGGGGACTATTCTTTGTGCTGTTTATTCCCTAGACTTTATAGGATATTTTTGAGAATCTCATCACTCAATCTATAGTGTTGTTTCTTGGAATGTGAACTCATCATTTTTTTGTATCTTTACGTTTAAGAGAAATTTGAAGGATAGTTTAATTGAGGGGTATTCTTCGCCATGCGATTCTCTTCACAAAAGTGTTTTTTTGGGCGTGTGGGAGTGGGGGAATAATATATGTGCTGATTTTTGTTGCAAATCATACTTCAATATTCTTGTGAATTCCCCATCCTTTTCAATTTTTGAGCCGTATAAGATGATTTGGAATGTTTCAAAAGTTCAATTTTTTCCTTGGTTGTTGGCAACTTGGGGGAGGGTGAACACTTTGTGATATTTCCCAAAGAAAAGACCCCATAATTGTTTGTCACCATATTGGTGCATGATTCTATCGATCATCCATTTGCTTTGCTTCGTTCGAAATTCTCTCACACCATTTACTGAAAAGTGTTTTAAGGGGTTGATTTGGTGGGAGCTTTCCCATAGATTGAAATCTTTTCTGTATCATAACTTGAAATTCTAGGAGAAATAAGAGAAGGCCAAATTCTTGTGGAGGTGTAATATCATGGATCTTATGTGGACTTTTGGTTAGAAAGAAACTACAGAATATTGGATAAAGTAAATTTATGGAGAAAAGTTGGCTTTTCTACTGTTTGCAATTTAGTTTTCCTGAATATTTCTGTTGTTTCCTTTGTGAAATGCTACAGCCTATGTTTTTTTTTCCCTTGTAGCTTTTGGTCTGGTCTGGTCCGCTCCTTCCTATAACCTCTTACTTAATTCTAATAAAATTTCTCTGTTTCCAATAAAGTTATGTACCGACAGTGCCTATACCCACTTTAGTGTCTTAGACCGGAGTTCCTTTATTAATTTATTTATAAATATTTGGTCCTTATCCTTGTTGCTTGTTTTACATCATACATACACACACACACACACACATAAAATATTTTTTTACCGAGTGTAGGCTAAAATTGATCATTTCTTGTGATGACATGCAGGTAGATATTAATATATGCAGATTTTTCAAAGGTTATTTGGAGGGCCAATTTGACATTGAAGGGTGGCCTCAGATTCTTAAGCTAAAAGACTGGCCCCCATCTAGTTCATTCGAGGAGCGTTTGCCACGTCATTATGCTGAGTTTATCAGTTGTTTTCCCTTCAAGGAATATACACATCCTCAATATGGCTTCCTAAATCTTGCTGTCGAGTTACCTATCAAATCTTTAAAGCCAGACATGGGGCCAAAGTTGCATATTGCTTATGGAGTTGCTCAGGAGCTGGGTGTGGAGATTCTGTAACCAAGATTCGTTATGCCATGTCTGATGTGGTATGCTTTTTATTTTTTGTTAATTTATAAATATTCTTTTGTTTAGGTCATTGCTATACGATTTCTGTAGATGGTAGAATTCTTAGCTTTTATTTGTTTTTTATATTTGTCAAGCATTTTTTGAAGGTTTAATGTTGGGTTATAGATTCAATCTCTCAAGTCATGCATGAATCCTCAACTCATTCTCATGAATGAAGTCATACGTTAGGTATAATTTATAAATGAGAGAATGCATGAGTTTTATAGGCACCAAGGAACTATTGCCCAAGTTACCCTGAATGGAAATATGCTAAACTACTCTCATATGATATTCCTAATATTCTCTTTTAAATAAAGGCAAGTACAAGTAAGTTAGATACAATTAGAACTCTTTCCACTTGGCCCGACAACACACCTGCTATTTACAATATTCCCCGGATTGGACAAAGCTCGATCGAAGCTTTTTTTTTTTTGGGTGGTGGTGGGGATTGAAATTGACGGTGTCATAGAAGCTTGGGACGATATTTCTGGCACTTTAGTTTCGGCCACATATTGAGAATCGGGACCAAGTCTATAACTTTCCACTTCACTGAAATCAACACTCACATGTTAAGCGCAATCGTAGTTGTCAAATCGTGAATCGAAAACCCTATGTGAATCGAATAGGTATAAAATGTTGAAAATGTAATAAATAATATTTAAATGCATAGAGAACACATTAGAATATGTAATAAAATAAAACATAGGTTAAATTACACAAACTCCCCCTGAACTATCTCGCGTTTACGGGTTACCCCCTGAACTATTTTACCCGATAAACTCAGCCCCTAAACTATCAACCCGTTACAAATAAACTTAGATGGGTTTCTGGATTTTTTGAATGCAAATCGACTAAAATACCACTGGAAAAAACCTAAACCCATAAACAACAAAACTAATGTAAAAATAATGGGAACAAAAGGACCAGACCATCTAAAACCATTCAAACCCGGTTGCTCCCTCTCCTGCACTCCTCCCACCTTCACCCGATACCACCCCACAATCCATTCACCTTCAAACCACCCGTCTTGTTCTCCCACCTCCACCCAAAACCTCCCACAGCCATCCAACCATTATCGAGCCAACCATCTACCGACACATCTTCATCACCCACCACTTCAACCATAACCCACCACCTCGCACACCCCCAACCTATCGAACCTCTCTGGAAACCCCAACAACACCCACTAATTCTTTCTCTGCATTTAATTGAAGAAGAAAATGGAGAGAGGGATTGCCCCTTACTTCGATTGTTTTTTGTTGACGAACTAGAAAAGGGGCGTGGACCACTGGTGGGTGGTCCGGTCATTCCCCATCTCTAACGGGTCTGATTCCATTTTATCTCTCTATTCTCAAACCGATTCTATCGGTTTGCGGTCGGTGCCGGGTTGGTTTGCGGTGGTTTGGGAGATGGTGGAGGGCTGGTCAGTAGTGGTATTTGTGGTTGTCGGCAGGCGGTGTGATTGTAATTTTGGTGGTTGACGGTTTATGGTGGTGGTTTGGGTTTAAATTGCTTGTTTGTTGACGGTGGAGATTGGGGGTGTTGCAGTGGAGATTGATCGAGGACAACTGGGCAGGAGGTTTGCAGTGGCGTTTATTGGTGTAGTGTGGTTAAAAAGCAGATTGGTGCTGGGTTTTTGGAGAGAGAAGGTTCGGTTTGTGAACAGAGAGAGAGAGAGAGAGAGAGAGAGAGAGAGAGAGAGGTGTTTTAGTTATGGGCATTTAAATTTGGGCTGGGGGTATTTTTGTCCATTTAGATTGAAAAAGGCAGGAGCCCAATTTTTGGGTTTATTTGTAATGGGTTGATAGTTTAGGGGGTGAGTTTGTGAGGTAAAATATTTCAGTGTGTGACCCGTAAAATCGAGATAGTTAAGGGGGTTTGGTGTAATCTACCCTAAAACATATTATGACCTAAAACATATTTGTTAATATTTTTCTTAACCATTTTGATAACCAAATATTAACAATAACAACACCCACATAAAGATTAAACACAAACTTATATTTCCTCAAATGGTTAAAATTGTAATACATAAAGAGTAAACACAAAAATATGATACTACAATATAAATATCTCATATTATAATAGAAATGATACATTATAATGATACAATATTAATATATATCTTATAATAATAAAAACAAATCCACCCGGGTTAGTCCAGCGATAAGGGGCGAATGGAAAAAGACCATAGGTCACGAGTTCGAAACCCTCGATACCAGATAGACTTTAAGCGGAGCGTGTGTTTAGGTGGCTCTGGCACAACGTCCGATGGGGGAGTCCAAATGGCTCGTTCGTGTGGAGGTTCAGTGTTACCAAAAAAAAAATAATGAAAACAAACCTTAATACATCCAAGAGAAGCCTCTCTATCATTCTGCCGAACTGATTAAATAGCTAAGAGAAGACACTTATCGAAGATAACAAACAAGAGAAGTCGGCTGCTAATGATCGAGCAAGAGAATACAGTTTAGAACGGGATCGAAGATGAGAGCAGAGGATATCGAGCCTAATGCAATACTAAAAGTTAGGGTTTTCACTTTCAGAACATTCTTTTCTCTAAAACTCAGTTACGTAATGGTAAACTTTGTTGTTTGCTTCTTTTTTATTTGTTTGATTGCAACACACAAATATAAGTGAATCGGACCCGAATTGTGAATCGTTCAATTCGCAATTTTCTCTATTTTTTAGCCCTGTCCGATTCTCAACTCAAGTTGAATCATTTTGAGTGAGGAAGAAGAAGCATTGTTGCCCCGGGGGATGCATAGTCCGAGATTTTGCGTGGATCATTTGGAACTAGAGCAATGATAGGATTTATAAGGCAAGAAGATTTAAAAGAACCTTTGTTTGGGAAGATCACACTTCTGTCTTCAACATTAGCTTATGAATCGCAGATTTTGGGGAAGCTATTTTTGTCATTTTTGAATGTTAATTGTAATTGTATATTGTGAAGTGGCTGAGTAGGATCGTTATCTTTTGTTTTTTTTCTCTGTTCTATAGAGTTTGTTTTGTTCCGGTTGACGGTTGTCCCTCTTTGTTGTATTTGCGTTCGATCATTTATGATTAGTTTTTATTTTTGATAAAATAAAGGAAAGAAAGAAGTCGGGTACAAGTTGATGGGTAAATGGAACACTTCATTTGTCTATTTCAGGAAAAAGATTACGGGTGGACAGTGAAAAATTGAGAGGAGTATGGAGAATATTCTCAAGTTGAATATGTCCTTGATTCATTATCATGCTGACTAGAGCCATATTTTTTGTCAACAACGAAAAGGAAATTGAAAGAATTTTAAATTTTGGGAGGTGCATTTTAGAAATCGAAATAAGTGCATCTCCGTAGGTGGAAGCCGGAATTAAGTTCTTCACAGTAACTGTAGAGTCTGGGAAGGACAATTAGAGATTCAAATAAACTGCACATTTCACCTTTGGGATGTAGAGTTGTTTAAGAGAATTGGAGCATCGTGACGGATTCTCAGAAGTCATAAAGATATTGCAACGCAGAAGAAGCTATTTCAGGAGAAAATCAAAGTGGAAAGTGTCGTGGCGGATTCGCATATGGAAACAAAAATTGCCCTGTTTTGCACAATTTCACAAAATGTAGAATTTCCCCTATTCAACTTATGACAAGCATATTCTAAATACAAAAGACGCATTTTAAAAACATAAATTTTTTATAATGAAAGAATATAGCATCTTGTATTTGGCAATCTCAAAAGAACCACAAGGTTAAAAACATATGATTTCCCCGTTATGAAAATTAATTTAACCAAGGGTGAATCTAAGTTCGCTAGACAATATACCTTTATCCAAAGCGACTAACTTGGGGCAACAACATGAATGATCCGGTATGATTTTGACAAAGCTTTTCTAAGATCTCTTAGACTAGACTCAAAGTGTGTTTCGCCAAACAGAATAAGACAATACCAAAGTCGCGGGGCACATGAGTATATCATACTCTTACATAAGTATTTTTTCTCGCTTTGGGGTGTGGGGAGATGGAGGTCATGGGCTTAGTGTTTGATTTCAATACATTTCTCCATTTTTGTGAATGGGGTGACTTAAAGGTAAGGTTAAGACTGTTAAGTTATGAAGTAATCAAACCCTAGATTATGTTTATAAGAGATTGAAAAGGTATAAAAGAGGAAGAAGAGAGAGGAGAGAAGAGAGAAATCTTATATGGGAAGAGGAGAAAGAATGAAAATGAATTAGGTCATCCATTCTCCTATCTCATTCTATTTATAACATAAGGTTCCACTAATTACATATAGGTACCCTACAGAATAAAAGTAACATAAATAAGCTTCCAAATAAGTCCCTGACAACAAGACGTGTATGAGACTTAGACAAGAGGATCATTTGTCTCTCTTACTCGGGGGCGGCTCAAGCATTAGTGAGTCTCTAGGATTTTTTTTTAAATGGGGCCCTTTCCGTATTAAAAAAAATTATGTTTATTATAATATGTTTTTTTATTTTACATTAAATTATTTTCATTAAAAAATTGACATCTTTATGTCTATATTAATATTATATGGTACATATCTATATAAATGTCGTATCTAGTGCACAAGGCTCCCGCTTAGCTGCAGGGTCTTGGAGAGGCGGATGTCGGCTGACCTTACTCTCATATATGGAGAGACTCTCATTATAGATATCTATATAAATTAAAAAAATACAAATTTTCACAAAATATGTCCATTTTAGATATATAGAATAAACTAATGTAAAACACTACCAACTAATAAAACCTAACCATATTTTCAACTCCACAACAAATCTTTTTTTCACGAGATTGAAAATTCAATCTCAGAATATAACATATAATACACAAAATATTAATCATTATACACTGCCATACTAATTATTAATAAACGACAAAAAAATAGATGAGAAACAAGAGTTGATATTAAGAGAAAGTTTAAATATCGAAAGTTAAATATCAATTGAAGGTGTGTGTGGATAGAGAGAGAGAGGTTATTAAAAATGTATAACAAAATAAATGGAGAGAGAGAAGTCTGAGTAATAGAAATATCTAAAGGAATGCAAAACATTGTAGATGCTTTAGAATACAACTACAGTAGTTGCCCAACACCCAAATGAAGGCCACTTACATGTACAAAGTAAAATAATAGCAGTAATAATTTTAAGCAATAGCTATACAGTATCCAATGGGGGCCCTCTCCAAAGTGAGGCCCTAGGCAGCTAGCTGCCTAAGCTACCAAAGAAAGAGCCGACACTTTTTATCTTATTGGTTGATACATTGAGTAGAACTGTGAACGAGGATAGGGCATATGGGGTTATAATAGGTTTTAAGGTAGGTAGAGTGGCATGGGCTTTTACCTCACAACCGGGAGGTTAAGAAATCAGATCCTCTTTGGGCAACTTCCCACACTGTGTCCTGGAGGGTCCAAACATACCATTGGGGGTTAGGCAAATTCTTAAAGATGTCTGAATAGCCCAAGATATAAAAAAGGTAGGTAAAATGTGTTTGGAGGTTACTCACCTCCAACTTGCGGGTAATACCATTTATTTTGATTCGGGAGATAGGAGCCCTCGTAAAAACTTAGTTGGGTTAATTAGAGTTTTTGGCTCAGTGTTTGGACTGAAAATCAATGTCTTAAAACTGTAATAGTCAGAATCAGCATAAAGTAAATCTTTCCTTGAGTTTCCAAGGGAAACTCAAAGTCCCCCCCGTTTTGGGATCTTGTGCTTGATAATATTAAGAAAAACAATTAGATTAATATGAAGAAAAGGCTAGGGATGGGACACTTACACTGGTTCAATCCATCTTTAGCTTATTATCGTTCTTTAAAGCTCCCGAAAAGCTGTTAAATGTTTTTGGAAAAAGAATTGAGAGACTTTTCTTAAAAGAGTGGGATGAAGGAAAATAAGAACCTTTAATAAAATGTTATTTTGTTTCCAAGGCTTAAAACACGGGGTTTCCGTCATTAGCAACATTTTTTTTGTGAGATACAACTTTGGTTGGTAAATGGTTGTAGGGATTCTCTCTTCAACAAAATTCTTTATGGTTCTATATTATTAAAAGTAAATACAATTTTGGAATAGATGATTGTATTCAAAGGGTGTGGAGTTTGACTTCTATAAAGAGGTCCATGTAAATTATCTCCAATATATTGGGTTCCTATTTCGAGTTTTATCTTTCTTGAGTTGGGGGACGGATCTCTTATTTGATTTTGGGAGGATAAATGGGTGAGTTATTCTCCTTGAATCAAGGGGTAACCATTGCTTCAGCGACCTCTCTGAATTCCTTTTTCTTTCTTGGAATCTTTGCCGAGGTTTGAGTTGAAGGTAACAGTAAGAGATTAGTGGACTTAACACCAGCATACTCATTTTGCCTCTTTTATGTCTCGAAAAGACACGAAGAGTGTTAAGACTTGTTATTTTGTACCACCAAGTTACAAGCTGTGAGCTCATCTGCAATTTAAATAGTGACACAATTAGCCAAGTATGTGAAAGAGTAAACTAAGGAGTTTCATGTTTTGATTATGAGATCATAGTTTTTATGTAATGAATAATATAATGATTATAATCTACGACAACTCTCTTATCGGTTGGTTGCCAGTAAATTTTTTGAAGTACGAGGTATGCAATGCATGTAGTTAATAATACTTATGTGAGACCATCCACAAAGTTTATTACTATGGAGTGAGAGACTCTTTTTAATGCAAATGGGGGTAAATATTTTGACTAGTCACAAGTAAGTTGATGTCTATGAGGGAAATGACCCCTGCTACCAACCTGAAGGTGACGTGTTTTTTTACATTCACTATTGGTGAACTCTAGTATATTTGTGGTGTTTTACCGCGCTTAAGTTTGTCACGTACTCTTGGGATGCACATAAATTTCGGATAAAGATGCTTAATATGTTAACGTGTCAACGCATACTCCGTAATGATGGCAAGACGATGTTAGCCCTTGTTTTTAAGATTGAAATGCCTACAGTGATGTTTAAAGTGTTCTGTACTAATTCAACATGCTTCTCCACAGCTGATATTGGTTAGTTCAATATTGTAGGCACCAGAAGCCATGTGGCAAAGACGTTGGGGTTAAGAAATATTTTTATGAGGGAAATTTAAGTTAGTTTAGAAACTCGACATTTTTTTTTCAAAATATATATTTGATTTGGGTTTAGGTTGCTCAGCTCTTCTTTTTATTAGTATAATTACCTTAGTTGGCATTGTGATATCATCCTATAAATAAATCCATAATAAAAACCCCCTAATTTCAATGGACTTGATTATCGAGAATTTGAGTTAACATGAGCATATATCTGTTTTTGGCTATGAGAGAGAGAGAGTACAATTCATCTATACATATGCAAAATGTATATAACAGAAAATTAATTATCACTTCCCTACTAATAAATTATTTACCAATGTAAGATTTTACAATTATGTTACTAGTTACCAAGGTCAATTTCGATTGTTATTTTCCGGAGTTCAAAACTTCCATCTTTTAAGACCCACATGAGGAATTATGAGGCTTTTTTTTAGGGGGTGTTGCAGTTATGCCTCTCCACAAGCATGAGCGGACAGATATGTGCCGACAAGATCCACCCATCTTTTAGTGCTATCGACATATATGGGACCAAATAAAATTCACTCTTTTCTATTTTTACTGCAAGATTCACCACTTTTTTTTTCTTCCTATTATTTTAGTTTTCTTGGATCATGGCAATTAATATGGTAGATCTACATGCATTCTTTTAAATTCTTACGGGTGGGCTTAGAGCTTTGAGTTCTTACCGGACACGTAAGGTGGGTACTACACGATACATACATGATAGTATGTCAAACCTGGAAAAAAATGAACTTGGGCACAGAGAGTATGAACAAAATGATACACATTAATCGTTACATATTTATTCTCCTTTAAAAATTAATATTACACTTTTTATACTTACTGAAACTTCATCTCCCAGTAATATCATCTATTCGACGATAGAAATTAACAATATCGGTTCTTAGATTAGAGGTATATGCTTTGTTGTCAGTTTTTTTTTTTGTGGGTGGGTGGTGGTTCAACTTCTCATTTTTTAATTATTGAAATTCTTTGTTACAGGTTAATATGTCGACACATACCGGAGAAGTTACCCTTACATCTGTAACTCTTGGGAAAATAGAAAAATTGAGACGAGCGTACCACCGCCAGGATCAAGTGGAACTGTATGTCAACCTATCACCTGCATTCCAGTGTTTCACTTTTTTAAATTGATGTTTTTTTTTTGTTCATGCTCTCTCTCTCTCTCTCATCATAAACAAAAAGGATTTCATTGTTGACAAGGAGAAGGGTGGCGAAGGATTTGGGGACACAGATGGTGGTGCTGTCTGGGACATTTTCCGACGGCAAGATGTTCCTAAATTGGAGCAATATCTTAGGAAGTACTATAGGGAATTTAGGCATAAGAATTGTTCTTTTCTTCAGCAGGTAATAACTAAATTTCATTATGTATCCTTTTGAAATAAATGCGTGTCAAACATTCTCCATGTTTATATTTATTCGGAAACATAATATATTTTATTAATGGAACTAGAATACGCGGATCAATGGTCCAGCAGTCCACAGTACATAATAGAAATTAAAATACAAAGGAGAAAAAACAAGATATAAAAGGCTTGGTCAACTGTGTTTATAAATGATTGGTTGTCGAGGCCCAAAGTGATGAAACGAACTTGATCCTCTCCCAAATCCATTCATTGTCTACAACTTTTTCTTGATTTTGTTGTTACGTTCTAACCATATGTTCTAATAAGTAGTAATCATCCCACATCTGTAATACCCCGTATTTTTGTCAATATTTATTTTTGGGATTAATTAATTAAATGCGAGTTAATTGTAAATTAATCCGGATAAAATACTAGCGAGATGTGAGTTGGTATTTGACTATATTGAGTATATATGTTGATATATGAATATTGAATTATGAAATGTGTCGTGAGATTGATATACGGCAGTTTGGATATTTTATTGGGACGCGTGTGACAGTCGCGTCAGGATATAATTATTTTAATTATAAAAGTTAATTTAAATTCTATTAACCATATGGTCGTTTTGAGTGCGCCAATCCGGAAGGGTCGAGATAGTCAGAAAACACTAGCCGGGGGTTTAGTTTGAGTCCCGGGGTATTTTTAGGCCATACCGGCAACATAAAGGGTATTTTGGTAATTTTATATTTTTGGAAATTAAAAGTGACGAAAATTAAGAGTTTATATCTGATGTGGATTTGACCCACTAAACCCACTAACCAACCCTTATTAACCCAATAAGCTACGGGGGTTATTAGATTAGGTTTCCAAAATTTCCCAAAGCAAACCCTAGCCACCATAGCCTTTGGAGAAGAAAGCTTGGAGAGAGAGAGAGAGAAGGGAATTCTGCAGAAAGAGAGAGGGAATCGTCATCAAAATCAGAGATTGAATCAAGGTAAGTGGTTTAATTCCGTTTAATTCAGAGAATGTTTCTTCCATGTTAGATAATTCAAAGATTTACATTTGTTCTTGAAAGTTAATGAAAAACCCAGGAGTTTGGAATTAGAATACTATATTTTGATGAAAGGATTGCATGTAAATCGTATTTACAGGACTAATCTGATGTTGATATATCTTGCTAGAAACAAAAACGGATTTAATTGGATAAATTAAGGATTTAAAATTCTAGGGTTTATGTTCTTGAGAAATTGGGGAAAAGTGTAGAGACTAGATGATTTAACGATGTTTAGGATGAATTGATCCCTTAGAATACGTTAGTATATAACCTTGATATGTTTAGGGATGATTAGAGGCCTTAAAACATGGTTGGGACGAATTTTAGAGGAGATTTGAGGAGTAGAAATTGATGAAAAACGAAAGTAGAAAATCTGGGCTCGAAACTGGTCGTTCGTTACAAGACCTCCCCAGGTCGTTCGAACGAGCTCGTTCGAACGAGCTTCTAACGAGTTGACCAGTCGCTTCTAACGAGGGGAAATTTCATTCGATACCTTCGTTCGAACGAGATGTCGTTAGAAGGTACAGTTCGTTCGAACGAACTGAATCTCGTTCGAACAGCCTCGTTCGAACGAGACTTCTAACGAGCTGGCAGTTTAGGCCTTTTTGGCCTGTTTTGATTTTTGGAGTCCCGTAAACTTATTCGAGGATAGAGATAACATTCCTTTGATGATGTATTGGTATACTTGGGACATTTGGGATATAATGAGGAGTAAATTATAATTGTGGAACGAATCAAATAGACATTATGAGCTGAGACGTGAGTGCCTACTACGACGTGATAATAAATTATGGCGCGTATAAATATGGACCGGGATTATATAAGTTGTATATATAAAGTTAGTACGAGAATGCGATATGTACTACAATTAATTACGGTGATTACTAAGATGCGTGTTTACTTAGTATTGGTATATGATTTGTGTGTATGACATACCTACCATACTTGCTATCACGGGAGGTTTGCGTTCGCTTAGGGCCCTCTAATCCTTGTGTTGCCCTGATTTAGACTGGTTACCTTGATGAACATAGGTTAGAGAAGGACTTATTAGGATGTTAATAAGTCTGCTGATCGTGGGAGCGTAGGTATGTGCGTGACCCATGTGATGTGACTGTGTTCGCCTCCATTATTTGTGATGTTGTTATCTGAGAACGATTCTTGAGAGATTCGGAATGCGTGATCCTTATGTACGTGATGTACCGGGATGGATAGCAGAGTATGTGTGCACCGCAGCTTAGTCTCGGGGTGCTTATATTGTATATTTATGTTGTGGAAAATATACACTTAGTAAAATGAGAACTTTCATATGGTATTGTGTGCAACTATGGAATAACATAAAAGGGAAAATCTATAACGAGTTGTATTACTTTTATATGAGAACCTGAATTTACGTTAAGCCCCTATTTAATTGAGATCGTTATAATGTTAATAGGAACTGAGTAATAAGGGTAGAACCTATGACAGTGTAGCTAGATATGATGTCACTTAGCTAGTGGTTTGTGTCATTTTAGATGGGTACTTACGTTAGGAGTGCACAGTTAGACGAGAGGTGAGAATTTCATGTGAGTGCACGTCCTAACATGTACTTTGCATTTAATGTTTTAAATGGTTTTAAAGCACTTGCAGGTTTTTAAAATATCTCCACATTCGGGCTCTGAACCGTTTGCTTTCAAATCTATTTTCTTGTAAAACCATTTTAGGTGCCCAGCCACAAGGACACCATGCATAGGATACTCATTCAGGTGACGAGTTGTAGCTATTTGTGGAAGTTACAGGGATTTGCTTTTAGACACTTCTATCATTTGGATTCCATGTTCAGTATTCCTCAGTTGTAGGGCATGTTGCCCAAATTCTTTTAGAGACCTTTCCATTCCAGTTTTTCAGACTTTGGCATGTATTAATTTAGTATTCAGTATTTCTTTACTTATTTCAGTTGTGGGATTTGTTGTGAGGAGTTTTCCTCCGGATTTATTTATAGCATGTGATGGTTATTCTTTTTATTCGTTATGGCGAATGGTGATATTATTCTTGCTTTAAATCTTTTACTGCATGTTAAAAAGATTTTAATTACAATTTGACAACTTACTTTTTAAATACTAGGTGGTTAGTAATAATAAAATGTTTTCGACAGTGATGCTATTAACTGAGCCAACTTGGCATTTTGATTTAATTTAATAAAGGAGTAGCTACCCGGTATTTAATTAGTCGGGGTGTCACAACATCTCCATGAGCTATTAACTTACGCAAAGTCACACGATCCAACCCACCCCAAAAACATATCAATCGGATTTTGAGGCCTTACCCCAACAATGTTAAAATTCTCAATCCACAAAAAATATGGTAATGAACAATTGAGGAGGACGTGTCAATTTGGTCTCCACGTTAATGTAATATAAACAACAAAAATTTGGGATAAGCTCATTTTGGGACATCTCCATTGAATTAAATCACAAGTGTTAGCTCTCTCATGTGCCACCAGCCATGCAATCAACTTAACTTTTTAGGGCACTCTACTGCCAGGTTTTCTTTGAAGGATAAAAACAAGCAAATAAAGGCGTTGTCAGGAGTAGTTCCGTCCCGCACCATAACTTCTGACAAGGTTGTTTGGTTCACGAGTCATTTTTGTGGACAATCCTCCAGTGTTCCTTCTAATTTTGACGACCTTCCTTCTTAGAATGATGGCCAGATAGAGCTGGTTAATCGGAGTTGGAGGGAGGGTGGATAGGGGATGACTTTCTTCAATGTTTGTCGATTGATAATCTCAATTTTTGAGATACTGCGGTAGCCTCTGTCGAGTTCGCCTTCAACGATGTTGTTATCCGATTGACAGATCATTTTAGGTGCTTCCCCCCACATGGCCAATGATTTAGTGGAGCTCCCCCACCCCAAGTACGGGTGTGTCCATTTACATCCGTATTTGCTGCGCCTGGCTTCTATTAACGTCAATGTTTGAGAGCTTTATAGCGCACGTATGATGCCCATACGGAGGACGTGAATCCTCATCAGCAACGCTTGGTTTTCTAGTTGGGGTAATTCAGTGATGGTTTATATGAAGAAAGAGTGACTTTGTTTGCTTCCACAAGATAGCTTTTATGCCCAGCATTAGCACGAGAGGTTGTATCTAATTCATTCCGAAGTAGACAGATTTAGTTAGTGAGTTAGTTCAGTTAGAAGATAGTTGGTAATATTTTACTTTAACTGAAGCATAGAAAATGTATAAATACAGTAAATGAAATGTAAAGCAGGGTTATGAATAGATAATTCCAATTTCATCTCTCTCTCTCTCTCTCTCTCTCTCTCTCTCTCTCTCCCCTTCCTCTCCTCTCTATGAAACTCTCTTCTTATCATCCTTAACCTTCATAATTTCTCTTCCTCTAAATTCTACATTCTAATTGTTAAAATGTTTGAAACAAATCATTCCACCATGGCATGAAAAATGGTATCAGAGACAAACTTATCTCACCCGTGCTTTACTCCCATGGCTGAAGAAAACAATTCACCAAATTCATAAAATAATGGAGAAGACAACTGAAAGGAGTTTGATGATCTGAAAGGTACTGTGGCTAGTCTACAAGAAGGATTTGTGGGTATTCAAGGACAATTGCAGATGCTGTTGAATCAAAGGGGGCCTTAGTCTGCTAGTTTTTGCGTGAACACAAATGCATTGAGGAGATACAATCCCCCATTGTTGTCAGACCCTGTTCGTAAAGGGGTTAGAATAAAAGAACACCAAGGATTTAAACACAAAACCCCCAAGATGGATTTTCCCCATTTTGATGGAACATGCTCCAGAGGATGACTCAGGAAGTGCACCATGCATTTCCAATTCCACCACATGATTAAAGAAAAGAAAGTGTTGTTTGCACCTATGCACTTGGATGGAAGGGTGGACCATTAGTTCCGGTCATTTTATAAGAGTGTAGATGGGATATATTGAAGGGAATTTACAGTTATCAGTGCTTGGTTCTTAAACGTGGTCCGTGAAGATGTTATTACTGAATTCAATAAGCTATAACAAACATGTACAGTGGTTGCATATCAAGATCGATTTGAAGAGCTGAGACCACTAGTTTTGGCTAGACAAAGAGGGCTCTTAGGTGAGTATTTCATATCCAACTTTATTAGGGGCTAAAGTAAAAGATTAAGTGTTGTGTTCAGATGTCCGACCCCAACTCTTTATCTAAAGACATCATCCTAGCAAGATTACAAGTATTATCGCTTGAGCTTGTTGTCAAAAGGAATAGACCCAATTCATCCCCTCCCCCCAACCCAAGTCAGCCAACCCTGAACCCTGATTATCCATTCAAAAAATGTAATTCCAACACCTCAACATTTACCCCAAGTGCCAACCAAATATTGAACAAAACATTCCAAAACAAAACCACCCTCCCATTTCCCTTTAAGAAATTGACTCATTGATAGCAATCCGGCCTACATTAAAGTTTATAAGCGGAACAAAAGAGAATGAATACGAAGCCCAATACTTTGATCTGGTGGGATAATGGTACAGCTGGCCCAATGTGGGAGTTGGAATAATTCTGGGTATAATTGTGCAATCCCAACAAGAATAAATGCTTCAGAAAATTTTAAAAAATAGTCCTTTAATGTTGTTGGAGAAATCTAAAAGTTTGAGTAACGTGTCATGCATTGGAAAATTAAGAGTCAATCATGCTTGAAAAAGTTAAGAAGACTTTAATGATGTCATTAAAGTGGAAACTTCTAGTAAATTGTGTAATAGTCTATCAGTCAGTCTTGGCTTTATTTAAAGCATGTGAGGCTGTCATTTTGGGGCAATGAACAGTATATTGAAATTACCAATTTCTTGTGAGTGATTCACAATATTAAGGTGTGATACCAACTGGAAGTGTCCTACATTTATATCTCTGCATTTCTTTTTATTATTATTATTATTATTATTATTATTATTATTATTATTATTATTATTATTATTATTATTATTATTATTATTATTATTATTATTCCGATTTTCCTTTGTTTTCTATCTTTTGTCATTATTTTTTTATCCTTCCCAACCTGTTCTACATCACTCCTTCCGAAATGCAAGCAAGCTAAATCTGATATGACCAGATCCTGACAAGCTGTCTCAAGAAGCAGAACCCCAAGAACGCTTAGGCGCATAAGTACTCTTAGTAACAAACCTCTTCACATATTTATAGATAGGTACTTGCTCTGAATCGGCATCCCAATTTTCAACTCGATCGCGGTATTGGGGAATACGCAAAGATACGCTATTTGGAGAGCCCTATTAAACTTTGAGAAGTCATGGATAAATAGGTTGCTTTTGATTAACAGTAGTGGTATTGAGTACGAGCACGTGGAATTAGTTAGGATATATACTCAACTACACATTTTTGTATCCCACTGCTCTGATGTTTCATTGTATGCGGAGTGATTTGATGTGGAATTGCCCCGGACTACATTGTGTGACATTTCTAATTTATATTCTAATCATTCTCTTGATGCTACAGGTGGTTCATCCTATTCATGATGAAACTTTTTACTTGATTATGGAGAATAAAAGAAGGCTAAAAGAGGAATATGGTTAATACTTTATATATTGAATCTAGGTTCCCAGATTTATCGCTATATTTTTATTTCTTGATCATGAGTATTTTATTTTTTGGTGTTAGGAATCGAACCTTGGACATTTGTGCAAAAACTAGGAGATGCATTTCTCGTACCTGTTGGCTGTCCTTACCAAGTTAGAAACATACAGGCAAGTTAGTTTATCAAAGTTGTTCGGTCTAAATGCTTTAATCTAACTTGGATTTTGATACTGTGTCTTTCCTTGCAAAATCTCTAGTGTCTTTTTTGTTGAGAGGTGCTTGATTCCATGGAACTGGAATGTTAATTCATTTTATTCGAATATAAATTTTATGGAATTGGAAGTCGATGAATTCTACTTCCATGGGGTTACGGATTTTTTTTTCTTTTTCCAATATGGCATTTCATGTGAATGTTTTCAATGTTTGTGTGATAGTGTGAACTGAGTGTGTGAAAAATTGTGTGTGTACACGGTGTTTGTGTGAAGTGTGTTTTTGTAAGTGAAACCATGTATGTGCGGGTGAAACTACGTGTATATGTGGATTTGTGTGTGTAAAACAATGGAATTGGAATTCAAGGCCCTTGTTCCAATTCGAAAGCCTTGGAATTGGAGTTGCCAAACACAACCTTAATGTATTTGTTTTCTTTGTTATTAAGCTTCCTTGTATATTAGTAATAGGTTACTTGTAGAGACATGTAATAGCTTAATAATAAGAAATGTGTGTTTGGTTGGTGCGAAATCCATCAAGAGTTGATCTCTTTTTATACGTTGGTTCTTCATATTGTTTTAACGATATTTTGTTTCATATATGAACAACTCATAAATATTTTTTATTCATCTTTCCTGCAGTCATGTATAATGGTTGCACTTAACTTTATCTCACCTGAAAATGTTCACGATTGCATCCGTTTAGCAGAGGAAGTCCGTACTCTCCCTCGAAATCATAGGGCTAAGGATGACAAGTTAATGGTATACCTTTTGATTTCCTTCTCTAGTCTCCCGATTTGCGAAAAGCATATTATGATATATATCATCTCATTTCTCTAATAAATTTGTTTGTTATTTTTTATGAATTCTTTGTTTGGTGGAAGCAAAATTCTATGCCTTCAGTGATACATGGTTTCTGAATTTTGCGTTTCAAAACAGGTGAAGAAAATGGTGGTTTATGGTGTTATGGAAGACGTGAAGACTATATTTAGAGAGGATCCATTAAATCTGGGTCTCAAGAGGCGGAGAAAGGTGAGGAAAATTGTTCCTGCAAATGTTGTTGATAACATGGATCCTGAGCGCTGCATGGATACTTCTTTGGATGATGTAGACGTGGATAATGAGTATCCCAAATCCTACAACGATGGTGATGATAATGAGGTTCCAAAGCCCTGCATAGACACTTCTTTGGATGATGTAGACGGGGATAATGAGAATCTTGAACCCTGCAATGATGATGATGGTGGTGGTGGTCATAACGAGGTTCTCAAGCCCTTCATAAATACTTCCTTGGATAATGTAGACGGGGATAAGGAGGATCCCGAACTCTGTAATGATGATGATGGTGGGGGTGGTGATGATAGCGAGGTTTCCATGCCCTGCATATATACTTCCTTGGATGATGTAGACGGGGAAAATGAGGATGTCGAACCCTGAAATGATGATGATGGTGGTTGTGGTGATAACGAGGTTCCTGAACCCTGCATAGATACTTCCTTGGATGATGTAGATGAGGATGATGAGTGTCCTGAACGCTGCAATGATGATGATCGTGGTGGAGATGATAATGAGGTTCCCGAGCAATGCATAGATAATTTAGGGGATGATGTTGATGGGAGTGATGTGTGACACCCCGACTAATTAAATACCGGGTAGCTACTCCTTTATTAAATTAATTCAAAATGCCAAGTTGGTCCAGTTAATAGCATCACTGTCGAAAACATTTTAATGATTACTAACCACCTAGTATTTAAAAAGTAAGTGCCAAATTTTAATTAAAGTCTGATTAACATGCAACAAGTGTAATAAGGATAATAACATCATTCACCATAATGAAGTAAATACAATAACCATCACAAAACGTAAATAAAGTCTGGAGGAAAAACTCCTCACTACAAATCCCACAACTGATAAGTAAACTGAATACTAAATCAATACATGCCAAAGTCTGAAAACTGTAATGAAAATGTAACTCTAATAGAAATGGGCAACATGCCCTACAACTGATAGATAATGAATCTGGAATCCAAGTGATAGAGGCGTCTACAAGCAAATCCCTGTAGCTTCCACAAACAGCTACAGCTCGTCACCTGAATGAGTATCCTATGCATGGTGTCCTTGTGGCTGGGCACCTAAAATGGTTTTACAAAGAAAAATAGATTTGAAAAGAAAACGGGTCAGAGCCCGAATGTGGAGTTATATCTTAAAAACCTGCAAGTGCTTTAAAAACATTTAAAACATTAAATGCAAAGTACATGTTAGGACGTGCACTCACATGATATTCTCACCTCTCGTCTAACTGTGCACTCCTAACGTAAGTACCCATCTATAACGACACAAATCACTAGCTAAGTACCATCATATCTAGCTAGACTGACATAGGTCCTACCCTTATTACTCGGTTCTATTAACACAATAACGCTCGTAATTAAGTAGGGGTTTAACGTAAACTCAGATGCTCAATATGCAATGTATATAACTATCAGTTAACTCGTTATATTTCTCGAAACAATACCGTAATTATATTCACAACAATAACATGAAGGTTACCATTAATTAAGTGTATATTATTCACATCATAAATATACAATACAAGCACCCCGAGAACTAAGCTGCGGTGCACACATACTCTGCTATCCATCCCGGTACATCACGTACATAAGGATTACCTATTCCGAATCTCTCAGGAATACTTCACAGATAACAACATCACAAATAATGGAGGCGAACACAGTCACATCACATAGGTCACGCACATACCTACGCTCCTACGATCAGCGGACTTATTAATATCCCAATAAGTCTTTCTATGACCTATGTTCATCAAGGTAACCAGTCTAAATCCGGGCAACACAAGGATTTGAGGGCCCTAAGCGAACGCAAACCTCCCGTGATAGCAAGTATGGTAGGTATGGCATACACACAATTCATATACCAATACTAAGTAAACACACATCTTAGTAATCCCGTAGTTTAATCGTAGTACATATCGCTTTCTCGTACTAACTTATAATTATCACAATTTATACGATTTCGGTTTATGATCATACGCGCCATAATTTACTCTCATAGTAGTAGACACTCACGTCTCAACCCAAACCGTCCATTTAATTTAACTCTCGTATATAATTTCCTTCTCCTAAATACCCAAAAGTCCCAATTCTATCATTACATCATCATCGGAATGTTATCTATATCCTCGAACAGGTTTACGGGACTCCAAAAATCAAAACAGTCCAAAAAGGCCCAGACTGCCAGCTCGTTAGAAGTCTCGTTCGAACGAGACTGTTCGAACGAGATTCCACTGTCAACTCGTTAGAAGTCTCGTTCGAAGGAGACTGTTCGAACGAGATTCCAGTTCGTTCGAACGAACTGTACCTTCTAACGATATCTCGTTCGAACGAAATTATCGAACGAATTTCCCTTTCGTTAGAAGCGACTGGTCAATTCGTTAGAAGCTCGTTCGAACGAGTTCGTTCAAACGACCTGGGGAGGGGCTTCTAACGACCTGCCAGTTTCGTCCCAGATTTTCCTAAATCTCGTTTTTCACCATTTTTACTCCTCAAAACTCTTCTAAACTAAGTCCCAACAATCGTTTAAAGGTCTCTAAACAATCCTAAACATATTATAATCACATCCAAACACGTTTTAAAGGATTAATCCATCCTAACATTAACCAAATTTACAAATCTCTAAACTTTTTCCCCAATTATCAAGAACATGAACCCTAACTTTTTGAATCATGAATTAATCCAATATAAATCCGTTTTAATTTCTTCCAATCATAAATATCATGAGAATAATCATTTACCTATCATTCTACATGCAATTCTCCTCAAGATTTCAAGTTCTAAGCTTCAAAATACATGGGTTTTCATTATCTTTCAAGAACAATTGATATTCTTCAATTTTCTAACATGGAAGGAACATTCTACGAATTTAAATATAATTAAAACACTTGCCTTGATTGTCTCTGGGTTTGGTGTAGGTTTAATGAAGCTTTTCTGCAGAATTTCTTCTCTCTCCAAGCTCCTTCTCCAATAGTGGCTTATGGTGGCTAGGGTTTTTCTTTGGGAAAGTTGTAAACCTAATGATAGCCCCCGTAGCTTAATGGGTTAATATGGGTTGGTTAGTGGGTTTAGTGGGTTAAGTCCACATCAGATTTAGACTCCTAATTTTCGTCATTATTAATTCCTCAAAATACAAAATTACCAAAATATCCTTTAAGTTGCCGATATGGCCTAAAAATACCCCAGGACCCAAACTACACCCCCGGCTAGTGTTTTCTGACTATCTCGACCCTTCCGGACGCGTTGGCGCACTCAAAACGACCATACGGATAATAGAAATAAAAATCACTTTTGTAATTAACATAATATACCATGACGCGGCGGTCACACGCGTCTCAACAAAATTCCCAAATTGCCGTATATAAATTTCACTACAAATTTCATAATTCCAAATTCATATATACTCATATATGCACATAATCAAATACCAACTCACATCTCGTTAGTATTTATAACCCGGATTAATTTCCAATTAATACGCATTTATTTAATTAATCCCAAAAATAAATATAGCCAAAAATACGGGGTATTACATACTTCCCCCCTAATAACTGAATTTCGTCCCGAAATTCGAAACTAGAAAGTACCTGCTAAAAATAACTCTGGATAACGTTCGCGCATCTCATCCTCGCGCTCCCATGTGGACTCCTCGACATTGTGATGTCGCCACTGAACACGCACTAACGGAACTATCTTTGACCGCAGTTTCCTCTCGCTTCGGTCCAAAATAGCAATTGGCCCCTCCTCGTAGGAGCTATCCGGCTGGAGATCGATGTCCTCCACAACAATGTGAGAATGAGCCAAATTATCTCAAAGGTATTTTCTCAGCGAGGAAATATGGAACACATCGTGAATCCGATGCAAATGCTCCGGTAACCCGAGTCTATACACAACCGGTCCGATCCGCTCAATAATAGGAAACGGCCCCACATACCTTGGTGCCAAATTCCCCTTCTTCCCGAAACGCATAATCCCCTTCATAGGAGATACCCTGAGCAAAACCTGGTCCCCTACTTGGAACTCCCTGAAAAATCTCTTCGCATCAGCATAACTCTTCTGCCTGTCTTGAGCTACCCGAATGCGACTCCGAATCAACTCAATCCTTGCCGAAGTATCCTGAATCACTTCCGGGCCAAGAAGTTTGTTGTCCCCCACCTCTAACCAACATGCTGGGGAACGACAAGGCCTACCGTACAATGCCTCAAACAGAGCCATGCCAATAGTGAACTGATAGGATTTGTTGTAAGCAAACTCCACCAGTGGAAGGTACTGCTCCCATCCACCCCCAAAGTCAATAATGCACATGCGTAGCATGTCCTCCAACATCTGATTTGTGCGCTCAGTCTGCCCATCAGTCTGCGGATGATAAGCCGTACTCAACCGCAATTCCGTGCCCATGGCCTCCTGGAAACTCTCCCACAACCTCGAAACAAATATCTTGTCTCTGTCAGACACGATATTTAGGGGCACACCTTGAAGTCTCACAATCTCTGAAATGAAAAGCTGGGCATACTGTCCCGTAGTGTAGTCAGTCCTTACAGGTAAAAAGTGAGCGACCTTGGACAACCTGTCCACAATTACCCAAACGGAGTCGTGACCCCTCTGCGACGTAGGCAACCCCGTGATAAAGTCCATGGATATGCTCTCCCACATCCACACCGGGACCTCCAATGGTTGTAGCAATCCTGCCGGTCTCTGATGATCCACTTTTACAAGTTGACAAGTGGCGCATTTCGAAACAAACTCAGCGATATCTCTCTTCATACCGCTCCACCAATACTGGCGTCTCATGTCTTAGTACATTTTATCCCCTCTGGGATGTACCGCGAACCGTGAGCCGTGCGACTCTGCCATCACATCGTGTCGTAATTCATCCCCTTCCGGAACTTTCAATCTCCCATTGAAGCGTAATCCCTCGTCTGAGCCAAAGGTATAGGACTCGGCTCCCTCTGCTAGTAATCGAACTATCTGCCCTGACAGAACGAGTCATTAGCCTGTGCCCGTACTACCTTCGTGACAATTTGCAGTGTAACGATCATCACAGACATGAAAGATCGGGCCACTGCATCCTGGTGTCCCAATTCCTTCCACTTAGCCTTCCACACCTCTGCCACCTCATCTGCTGGTCTACGGCTCAACGCGTCTGCTACCACGTTAGCCTTACCTGGGTGATACTGGATATCGAACTGGTAGTCCTTCACAAACTCAAGCCACCTACGCTGTCGCATATTCAATTCCTTCTGCATGAACAGATACTGTAGGGACTTGTGGTCCGTGAATAGTTGGAACTTCTCCCCCAAAAGGTAGTGCCTCCAAATCCGTAGGGCAAATACCACTGCCGCCAACTCCAAATCATGTGTGGGGTAATTATTCTCATGAGGCTTAAGCTTACGGGAAGCATAAGCTATGGCCTGTCTCTCCTGCTGCAATACACCTCCCAGTCCTTGCAAAGACGCATCGGTGTAAACCAAATACTCAACTCTCGGTCTCGGCAATGCTAACACAGGTGCTGAGGTCAATTTGTCCTTCAATTCATCGAATGCCAACTGACAGGCATCACTCCAGATGTAGGGCACACCCTTACGAGTCAGATGTGTCAAAGGACCTGCTATCTCCGAGAAACCCCGAATAAACCTCCTGTAGTATCCTGCTAGACCCAAGAAACTACGAATCTCAGTCGGTGTCGTGGGTTGTCCCCACTCCCTCACCGCTAATACTTTCCCCGGATCAACAGATATTCCCCGGTCGGAAATGATATGTCCCAAAAACTGGACTTCCTTCAGCCAAAACCCGCACTTCTCATATTTTGCATACAACTCGTTCTGACGAAGTGTCTGCAAAACCTGCCTCAAATGCTCGGCGTGCTCCTCCTCCGTCTGGGAGTAAACTAGAATATCATCGATGAAGATAATGACAAATTGATCTAGGAAATCCCTGAACACTCTGTTCATCAAGTCCATAAACACAGCTGGAGCGTTGGTCGACCCGAAAGGCATAACCCGAAACTCGTAAGAACCATATCTTGACAAGAACGCAATATTCGAGACATCCTCCTCCCTGATACGCAACTGATGGTATCTCGATCTCAAATCAATCTTCGAGAAGAAAGAAGCTCCTCTCAACTGGTCGAATAAGTCATCGATTCGAGGCAACGGATACTTATTCCGTATCGTGACCTTATTCAACTCTCGGTAGTCCACACACAATCTCAGGGAACCGTCCCTCTTCTTCACAAACAAAATCGGAGCGCCCCAAGGTGAGGTACTCCTGCGAATAAAGCCCTGACCTAACAGTTGCTCTATCTGATCCCGTAACTCCCTCATCTCAGCTGGAGCCATACGGTACGGTGCGCGTGCTATAGGTCTCGTACCCGATAGCAAATCTATAACAAAGTCTATCTCTCGACTGGGGGGTAAGCCTGGTATCTCCTGAAACACATCTGAATACTCCCTGACTACTGGGATAGAATCTAAAGGAATCACTACCTCCTTAGAGGTATCCTCCTCAATGTAATACAGATGAGCGGTCGATCCTCCCTCTGGGCAAGGCATCGCCACTATAAACATCTCTTGCCCCGGAATGGCAAAAATAATGCTCCCACTGAAGCAATCAATCATGGCCCTATAAGCTACGAGCCAATCCGTACCGATAATCACATCGTGAACATGCATATCTAATACTAACATGTCTGCAGGTAATACCAAACCACCAATCTCTACCCCCACTCCCCGGCATATAAAGAAAATAAGTGACCCACTCCCCAATGGTGAGTCGACACACGTCACTGTCCTCTCTGCCGTAGCTAACAATACTAAAGCTTTCGCGAAGTGTGTAGCTATAAAATAGTGTGTAGCACCCGTATCAAACAATACCCGACCCATAGTGCCATGGATAGGAAACGTACCCTCAATCGCGGGCGGTGCCTGTGGAACTGCAGCCTGGTGGATGTTGTAGACACGTCCATACTGTAGCTTCCCCTGCTGAGCTGGGACTGCTGGAATGGGTGGCAATGCTTCCATCTGTGGCGGTGTGGGGAGAGCGGCGGGAAACATAGGCCTCTGTGGCTCCTGGCGAGCACCCTGCTGCTGTGGGGCCCTGCCCCTATCAGGACAATCCTGTCGCTTATGGCCAGTCTTGCCACAAATAAAGCACTTCCCTAGGAAGTTCCCTCCTCTCTGTCCCTGCTGTCCCCGGCCCTGGTGGCCGTTACCGTTCCTCCCTTGGCCCTGCTGGCCCTGGTGAAACTGCTGCCCATTCGGCCCCGGTTGGCCCTGATGGCCGTTTGGACCCTGATGGCCCTGAGGGAAACCTCCTTGTCCCTGCCTGTAGTTCCCTGACCGGAACCTCTTATTATCCCCCTGCTGGGAGCCCTGCTCATTCTGTCTCTGCCCCTGACCAGATTGTGCCCCGCTGGCACCATGTCCTCCAGTCCTGCCCTGATGGCTAGACTCCCCCGACCTCTTGCCCTTGGCCATATGAAAACGGTGGTCCTGGCAGTGTAACAATCCAGCGTTAACCACATCAGAATAGGTGGCCAACGATAGGTTCCCCAACAGATGCTGACGGATCCTCCAAGTCAACCCGTCGGTGAACTTCTCAATCTTCTTCTTCTCTGTTGGTATCTCATCTGGAACGATATTCAACAGATTCGTGAACTCGGCCTCATACTCGGCCACAGTCTTACCTTCCTGCTTTAGACTCATCAATTTCCTCCTCATTTCCGTGTGAACAGCCGACGAAAAGTACTTGCGGTCAAACCGCACCCAGAAGTCTTGAATAGTGAGAGTATCCCTCTCCTCCATGGTGGTAATAGACTCCCACCACTGCAGTGCAGATCCAACTAGCTTGAAAGTAGCTAGCACCTGCTTCTGAACATCCGTGCACTCATACATCCTTAAGTGCCTCTGCATATCCTTCCTCCACTGGCTCGAGACTACCACATCTGAGCTACCTGCAAACTCTGGCGGATGCGCTTTCTGAAAAGCGTCACGTACACGTTCCCAAGCAGACGGAAATGCATTTGCCTGTACTGGCGCGGCAACCGGCGCCTGAGGTGGTGCCTGCTGAACAACGGCAATTGCGGCATTTACCGCTTGGGCTACTATAGCTGCAACCTCAGCGGCGTTCATCATGCCCTGAACTGGAGCGGGCTGGGGTTCGGGCATTGCATCCCTGAGAACTCATCGTGCACGTCGTGGAGGCATCTGAAATAAGAACAAAGTTTATAAGTTCGCTGTTTATAAACTTAAGATAGCTGAAGAACGAAGCATACACAAAAAGAGTACAACAGTCCTAAAATATAGGGCTCTATATCAAAGAAACTTAGCGGAAACATAATAAGCCGTCAGATCCTAAAGGACACTAGAACCTGATGCTCTGATACCACCTGTGACACCCCAACTAATTAAATACCGGGTAGCTACTCCTTTATTAAATTAATTAAAAATGCCAAGTTGGTCCAGTTAATAGCATCACTGTCGAAAACATTTTAATGATTACTAACCACCTAGGATTCAAAAAGTAAGTGCCAAATTTTAATTAAAGTCTGATTAACATGCAACAAGTGTAATAAGGATAATAACACCATTCACCATAATGAAGTAAATAGAATAACCATCGCAAAACGTAAATAAAGTCTGGAGGAAAAACTCCTCACTACAAATCCCACAACTGATAAGTAAACTGAATACTAAATCAATACGTGCCAAAGTCTGAAAACTGTAATGGAAATGTAACTCTAATAGAAATGGGCAACATGCCCTACAACTGATAGATAATGAATCTGGAATCCAAGTGATAGAGGCGTCTACAAGCAAATCCCTATAGCTTCCACAAACAGCTACAGCTCGTCACCTGAATGAATATCCTATGCATGGTGTCCTTGTGGCTGGGCACCTAAAATGGTTTTACAAAGTAAAATAGATTTGAAAAGCAAACAGGTCAGAGCCCGAATGTGGAGTTATATTTTAAAAACCTGCAAGTGCTTTAAAAACATTTAAAACATTAAATGCAAAGTACATGTTAGGACGTGCACTCACATGATATTCTCACCTCTCGTCTAACTGTGCACTCCTAACGTAAGTACCCATCTATAACGACACAAATCACTAGCTAAGTACCATCATATCTAGCTAGACTGACATAGGTCCTACCCTTATTACTCGGTTCTATTAACACAATAACGCTCATAATTAAGTAGGGGTTTAACGTAAACTCAGATGCTCAATATGCAATATATATAACTATCAGTTAACTCGTTATATTTCTCGAAACAATACCGTAATTATATTCACAACAATAACATGAAGGTTCCCATTAATTAAGTGTATATTATTCACATCATAAATATACAATACAAGCACCCCGAGAACTAAGCTGCGGTGCACACATACTCTGCTATCCATCCCGGTACATCACGTACATAAGGATTACCTATTCCGAATCTCTCAGGAATAGTTCACAGATAACAACATCACAAATAATGGAGGCGAACACAGTCACATCACATAGGTCACACACATACCTACGCTCCTACGATCAGCGGACTTATTAATATCCCAATAAGTCTTTCTATGACCTATGTTCATCAAGGTAACCAGTCTAAATCCGGGCAACACAAGGATTTGAGGGCCCTAAGCGAACGCAAACCTCCCGTGATAGCAAGTATGGTAGGTATGGCATACACACAATTCATATACCAATACTAAGTAAACACACATCTTAGTAATCCCGTAGTTTAATCGTAGTACATATCGCTTTCTCGTACTAACTTATAATTATCACAATTTATACGATTCTGGTTTATGATCATACGCGCCATAATTTACTCTCGTAGTAGTAGACACTCACGTCTCAACCCAAACCGTCCATTTAATTTAACTCTCGTATATAATTTCCTTCTCCTAAATACCCAAAAGTCTCAATTCTATCATTACATCATCATCGGAATGTTATCTATATCCTCGAACAGGTTTACGGGACTCCAAAAATCAAAACAGTCCAAAAAGGCCCAGACTGCCAGCTCGTTAGAAGTCTCGTTCGAACGAGACTGTTCGAACGAGATTCCAGTTCGTTCGAACGAACTGTACCTTCTAACGATATCTCGTTCGAACGAAATTATCGAACGAATTTCCTTTTCGTTAGAAGCGACTGGTCAATTCGTTAGAAGCTCGTTCGAACGAGTTCGTTCGAACGACCTGGGGAGGGGCTTCTAACGACCTGCCAGTTTCGTCCCAGATTTTCCTAAATCTCATTTTTCACCATTTTTACTTCTCAAAACTCTTCTAAACTAAGTCCCAACAATCGTTTAAAAGTCTCTAAACAATCCTAAACATATTATAATCACATCCTAACACGTTTTAAAGGATTAATCCATCCTAACATTAACCAAATTTACAAATCTCTAAACTTTTTCCCCAATTATCAAGAACATGAACCCTAACTTTTTGAATCATGAATTAATCCAATATAAATCCGTTTTAATTTCTTCCAATCACAAATATCATGAGAATAATCATTTACCTATCATTCTACATGCAATTCTCCTCAAGATTTCAAGTTCTAAGCTTCAAAATACATGGGTTTTCATTATCTTTCAAGAACAATTGATATTCTTCAATTTTCTAACATGGAAGGAACATTCTACGAATTTAAATATAATTAAAACACTTTCCTTGATTGTCTCTGGGTTTGGTGTAGGTTTAATGAAGCTTTTCTGCAGAATTTCTTCTCTCTCCAAGCTCCTTCTCCAATGGTGGCTTATGGTGGCTAGGGTTTTTCTTTGGGAAAGTTGTAAACCTAATGATAGCCCCCGTAGCTTAATGGGTTAATATGGGTTGGTTAGTGGGTTTAGTGGGTTAAGTCCACATCAGATTTAGACTCCTAATTTTCGTCATTATTAATTCCTCAAAATACAAAATTACCAAAATACCCTTTAAGTTGCCGGTATGGCCTAAAAATACCCCGGGACCCAAACTACACCCCCAGCTAGTGTTTTCTGACTATCTCGACCCTTCCGGACGCGTTGGCGCACTCAAAAGGACCATACGGATAATAGAAATAAAAATCACTTTTGTAATTAACATAATATACCATGACGCGGCGGTCACACGCGTCTCAACAAAATTCCCAAATTGCCGTATATAAATTTCACGACAAATTTCATAATTCCAAATTCATATATACTCATATATGCACATAATCAAATACCAACTCACATCTCGTTAGTATTTATAACCCGGATTAATTTCCAATTAATACGCATTTAATTAATTAATCCCAAAAATAAATATAGCCAAAAATACGGGGTATTACATGATGATGAAGAGCAGGATCCCAAGCCTTGCATGGATACTTTTGTGGATGACGTTGATGACAATTCATGCACACATGCTTTTGTGGATGATGTTGATGGGGATGATAATGATGATGATGAGGATCTCGAGCCCGACATTAATACTTCTATTGATGTTGTTGAGGGGGTTGTTGATGATCAGGATGATCCTGAGACTTGTCTAGGTGCTTTGGTGGATGATATCAATGTTAATGATGTTGTTGATCATGGTGATAAGTTCTGCATAGATACTCGCGTGGATGACGATGGTGATTATGATGGGGAAAATCCCGAGCCCTTCATAAGTACTTTTTTGGATGATATTGATGTCGATGTTGATGATGGTGATCACGATGATAAACCCTGCATAGATACTTGTTTGGATGCTGATGTCAATGGTGATGATTCAACGGATATGACCGAGATCAATGGAGGAGAAGGCGAGTCTAATAACGTGGATGACCATGAGAAGGTCTAAGACATAGTGCAAGATGTTGAAAAATGTGTTGATGAGTTAAAATATGCTCAACAGGTAGAACCAACCGGTGGTGTGAGTACTACTGCTGCTACTAATACTACCATATCACCACCGACAGTTATGGCATTATGGGAAGGCCATTTGGTCCTTTAATCGTATGTCGATCTCTTCTCGAATATGAAGAAGGAGCATCCCGAGATATTCCAACACGCGCAAATTCAGAGCGCGTCCATACATAGCTCTGCCCTCAACTTCCTCGGAGCAGTTTACGTTTCATTTTCCACAAAGCACGTGGCCAATATGGTCCCCGATGATATCGCTTACTTCACCGACATGTTTTCTGATTTGCAACGGTGCTTCAAGTTTGACGTGAGTTGGTTACAAAACCGCATTGATCGCATTGAGGAGATGCGGTTTAAGAGTCCCCTTGTCGGGGAGCTTGTGACTCTTGGGCAACGTATTGAGGAGCGAGAAAAGGAAGTGGTGGAGATGAAAGTGCGATACGCTGCAAAAGTGGAGGAGGTTAAGGTATCCTATGGTTCTCTCGGAGAGAACAGGACCTTGGGCAGGCGGGCAGCCGACGGTCTCCTTATCGGATGGACTCCTAGGGGTGGTGATGATTATGGGCCGCGATAGAAAAGTTTATATGGTCTCCAATATATATATATATATATATATATATATATATATATATATATATATATACAGTTTTCTGTTCATAGTAAAAAGCAAAAGTTATAAATATTTGCTAGCAGAATGAAAGAAAAGACTTGTTACACTTTATTATATCCTTACAACCTTACGGGAATTTTGTAGTACCTGGATTTGTTGGCAATTTGGAGGGAATTTTGATGCTGAAATGGTTTTTCTATGTGTGTACCTGTTCTTTCTCAACAGTAAGCATCTTTTGCATGATTCTTGAGTAACTTGTACAAGGCATGTGAGTTGTTTTGTCTATGTAAACTTGTAATAAATTTATTTTGGCACCTGTGTCTGTTTTGGTACAAGTTTTGGGTGCTTGATATTAGTATGAGTTGGACTCACTAAGTGGACCATTTATACAAAGTTTTGTTTAAAAAAATCATTTTTTTAGTAATTTAAAAATTGGTATGTTTAATGAGGTGTATTGAAGATCCTAACTAACTAACTAACTAACTAACTAACTATATATATATATATATATATAGGGAGATGATTACAAGTGGACTTAAAAATCAGACTTTAACAAAAAACAAGTAATAACCCATTAATTTTAATTCCTATGTTATAATTGGGTTGCGCCAGCAGTAAGGGACAATTGTGTCGATCGAATATTTTTTTTTACAAGCTCCCTCCCCCCCCCCCCCCCCCCCCCATGGCAGCCCTTACCCTGAGTAAACATTCCAGCAACTTATTTTTTTTAACTAGTGGTCTGCCATGGTGGGGGTAGGGGTAGGGGTGGGAGTTAAGGGGGTCTCGGGTCACACGCGTGTCTGTTGCCGCTGCCGCGGACCAATTAAAACATAGGAATTAAAATTAATGGGTTATTAGGTGTTTTGTGTTAATGTCCACTAAAAAGTCTGCTTTTTAGGTTCACTTGTGATCCTCTCCCATATATATATAGGTTATATATATATATATATATATATATATATATATATATAGGAGAAAGCTCACCTACATTATGCTCTATACATCATCCATACATCACACCTAGTTGTAGCCCTTTGAAAATCATTTTTCCAATTTTTTTTATAAAAATAGCTACAAAATGTATTTTGACCTAATTTTTTGAATATGGGTTGAATAGAAGGTTAATTTTAAGGAAAAAATAAAAATTTTGAAAAAAAAGTTTCTTAGGGTCTAGAACTAAATGTGATGTATGGTGTGATATCATGAGGTAGGTAAACCTTTCTCTCTCTCTCTCTCTCTATATATATATATATATATATATATATATATATATATATATATACTTAAAAATGATTTTTTTAACCAAACGTTGCATAAATGGTCTACATAGTGAGGAGGAAATCATCTAGAAAAAATCATTAAAAATCTAACCTAAATGTGGGTGAGGTGGTCAAAAGTTCGAACAGTCGACAATGCACATATACATCCAATTTCGTTTCACCCACTTTTGAATTGAATGTTTAAGGGTTATTTGGAGTTTGACCCTCAAAATGGCTTCTAGTGAAGGTAAAGTGTCTCAAAAAAGACTCGGTAAGATTTTTTGTGATAATTTTTACTTGTCACTGAAAAATCATTTGGGGGTCAAACCCAAGAAAATGAATATTATGGAGGTTAAACTTAATTATAAAGAATTAATGAGAGTCAAACTCTAAATAACTCATTTTTTAATGATTTTTTTTGTAAATGGTCATATGCTGCTCTAAATAACCTTTGCTTTGTCGGGCGCACGAAAAAAAGATGCATAAAAAAGACCCGAGTCGTTCATGCCCATGCAAAGCGGATAGAAATTTGATGTCTTTGAGACATCAAACTATTTGATGTCTTGGATTCTGATTGGTTAATACCGCTGGCGCGGACCCATTTTCATAAATGATGTGAGTCCACACCAACACTATTAACTAATCAGAATCAAAGACTTCAAATAGTTTGATGTCTCAAAGACATCAGACTTTTTTCCCGCAAAGCACGAACTGGGAAGGATTGACAGCGGTGCAACATAGCAGGTTGTTTCGCGTAGACCACTGCATCGAAAAATGCTTTACGAAACCGGTAAAAATGGCGCCGCCTCTATGGTGTATGAGACTTCGGCAGGAGACAGAGGTGAAAATGGTGCAGCGTTGCATGGTAGGGAAGCCTAGTAAATTCCAGCATGGGAACCCAATGTTGACTCCTAATCGAGTATCTGAGCATGCAGTGCACCCCAAAGTCAGTACAAAGCCTTTTATTAAAGCGGTAGCAACGCAGGACAAAATGCACACCCTGGGTTCGTCCAATATAGTTGAGCCAAATAAAGATACGAAATAGCAGGTCAAAAATCTCGGCAGTAGAAGAGATATGGGTGAGGTGTCATCTGAAGTACAAAATCCATGTGGCTTAGCAGTGCCACCTCAAGCAGCAAACATGCATGTGACTCAACATGCATGCACGTTGGATTTAAAGGTTGATGAAACTCAGGAAACCAAGACGGCTCATCCCACTATTTTAGACCAACCACCGACCTTAGACGACCACCATGAACAGAGATACCCCCAGTCCGGACTCGTCTCAGATATCCTCCCCCCTCTACGACCCATTTTTAAAACCACCATCGAGACCGATGTTGAGACCACCAGTGTTTTTGAACCCACCTTACCTATCGGTTTCAAATTTTCCAACCAAAATTATGCCTCCACGTCTTCGACCGACGAACCCCGACAGTCACCCACAATTAGAGCAAAGACCTCAGCGCGACACTCAACGAACAATCCAAAGACGACCAAACGACCTACTGATTGAATCCAACTGCGTCGTACCCCACCTCTTTCACTATTAGCTCCAGCGCCACGACGTTCATTTGGAAGTAGGGCAGCATCGAGACCGGTTTCAAGCATCATCGGCATCGATATTCACCTTCCATGCACATCTGGTGCCAAACGAAGCCCAACTGCTGATAAACCCTCTCCTGCCAAACGAGTATGTCTACATACTCCCGGAATAGAGCCTGGTGAAATCCCATATGCCGATACACCTCATGAGGATTTTGTTCTGGAATGCTAGGGGAATAGGGCACCACAATTTTATTCCTGAATTTATGACCTTTGTGACACGACATCACCCCCACCTGGTTGTCATTTTGGATACTTGGTTAGACGCGAGAAGAGCCATTATGGAGATTGGGCATCTCGTGTTTCACAACCACATTGTCTCACCCGCGTTAGGACAATCTGGAGGCATATGGGTGCTTTGTATCGAAGGTCAGGTTATAGTAAATGAAGTGACAGTTTCCCCACGCTTTATTCATGTCATGGTTCATCATTATCCAGAAGCAGGGCCAATGGAACTTACGACGGTTTATATGCCTCCCCGGGCTCCAACTCAACCTCAGCTAAACTATCTACTACTGTTTGTCATCATTGGGTGCTCATGGGAGATTTTAATACTATTTTAAGCCCGCGTGAAAAGCTAGGTGGCTCTGGTTTCCAACCTAACCGAGCAAAAGATTTGAGAAATTTTATGATGACACATAATATTCATGATTTAGGGTTTAGCGGACTATCTTTTACTTGGAAAGACAATACATCTTTTGGGCACCATGTACGCGAAAGGTTAGATAGGGGGCTTGTGAACAAGCAGTGGTGGTATTTGTACCCTAATACAAGGGTTACTCACCTCCCGAATGTAGGCTCTGGACACTGTCCATTATTACTTGATAGCCTGTCCAAAAGCATCAAAATGGCGCAATGCTTTATTTACTGCAAAGAGTGGGCTGCGTATGAGTCTTTCCAAGACTTGCTCCATAACTAATGGAGTCGGCCGATGGTGGGTCCGTCGGCCAGTTGCTTTTTAAGAAAATCTTACCTTTTTCGTCACACAACTATCTCTTGGAAAAGGTGTGTCTTTGGCAACATGGCCATGAAAACTTCTACTTTGCAACATCAGTTGTCACGCACTCGCCAGCTTCTCGAGCGACATCCAGACTCGACACTCCGATTCAGGAAGAGCTGGCAACTTCCTAGAGTTGGAAGCATTGTATTGGGAAAAAATATAAGCTTAAATGGACCCTTGGTGGAGACAATAACACTAAATTTTTCCATAGTTGTGTCTCGCATCGTCGTCGAACTAACACCATTCAGGTTGTGTTCAGCCCAGATTTGGGGTGGCACAAAACACCCATGGCTATTAACTCCCAGTTCAAAATGTTCTATGAGACTCTTTTCCAAACAACTGACTCGCTATCAGTGTTAGGTGGTTATCCATTTCTTCAACTAACAACGATTTATAAAGATAGCTTAGTAGCGCCTGTTATGATGCAAGAAATTTGGTCCACCCTCAAGAAAATGGGAAAGAATAAAAGCCCAGGACCGGATGGCCTTACGACAAAATTCTATCTATTGCATTGGCAAGAGGTCGGCCTGACTATGTCTGAGCTCATTTTTTATTTTTTTGTATCCGTCCATATGCCTCATGAGATCAATCACACGTTATTAATATTTATTCCGAAGTAGCAGAACCGCCACACAAGTTTCTCATTTTTGACCTATCATTCTTTGCAATGTTTGCAATGTGATATACAAGCTCATCTCTTCCATTCTTGTGGCAAGATTGCGGCCTTTGTTGCAGTCCCTGATATTCCCATACCAAGTAGCCTTCATGGCGAGAATACATATTCAAGATAACATCCTTATCGTGCATGTGATGTTACATTCGATGTGTAAATCGAAATCCAAAAAAGGGAATTGCCCCATTAAAATTGATTTGTCTAAAGCCTACTACTAAATGGAGTGGCCTTTTATCCTCTAGGTGCTTCAGCTGCTTGGCTTTCCAGACTAATAGTTCACATACATTTCTTCTTGTATTTCCACCACCTCATTTCAGACGTTGATTAATGGCCAGCTTGGGAGCACGTTTATGCAATCTTGTGGCCTGCGGCAAGGTGACCTGTTGTCCCCTCTCCTTTTTATGCAATCTCTTGGGAGCACGAATTTAGCTGGAATGCCGATGAAAAAATATGATCGCCCTTTCGTCTTCCTTAACTGGGCCCACGATCCCGGGGCTGGCATTTGCGGATGACTGTATATTCTTTCTTCAACCTAGTCCTCACACTATAAATCGTTTCAGGGCGGAAGAATTTTTCACCTTCTTAGGACAAGCCATCAACCGAGATAAATCCCTAATTACATTTGGTCCCCAAACCCCGCATGTGATCATATGGACCATGAGGACTATGCACTATACCAAAAATAACAATTTGGCACACCCTGATGTTAAAAATCTGGCACAGTTTTAAGCTGTGATAGATTTTGGCACGATTTAATGATAATCTGGCACACTTTAAAACAGTGCCAAAATTTGGCACGGTTTAAAAGTGTGCCAAAATTGAGCACACCTAATTAAAATATAAATAACCTAAAAAATACTACTATTTCTCTTTTGCTCTCCCGCTCTCTCCTCTCTCTCATTCTCTTTTGTTTCCCGCTCGACGCTCTCCCTCACCAGTCACTACCACCAGTTGGATACCCTAAAATCTTCCAAAGGTTCTCTCTTCTTCTCCGAACCTCCCTTTTGAAATTTGGGATTTCAATCCTTAACCTCTACTTTTTGTGAAAATCTGAACCAAAAATCCCATACATACCATAATACGCCACTATACTTGGAGAATCTGCATTTTTCGTTCTCAAATCCATTATTAGGGTTTTATATATACCCTTTTAAAATATTTATTGTGTCTTTTTAATGTATTATTAGGGTTGTACAAATTGAATGTACATAGCCTTTTAATCCATGTGCTCTCTGGATTTTATTAGTTTATACCTGGTTAGTAGTGTTCATGAAATTCCACTTACAAATTGAATGTACTTAGCATCATGGAATTTTAAGTATTTGTTTACTTAATCTTTATATTATGATTTATGCAGGGCTATGTGCACCTGCAGTTTTCAACATTGTAAGTTTTATTCGTTCGGAGCACTTACTAGATATTTTTTGAAGATCTTGTGTTAATGTTCGTTTCTACTTAGGATATCATGATCTTATCTGCTTAAGATAAATTAAGGCTAATTTACTATATTGTTAATTTCAAATTTACTCATTAACGGGCCATATCCATATTAATGTTTGTTTCAAATTGCACTTTTACTAAGATCTTATATGATCATGGTGCTATTATTATTATTATTATTATTATTATTATTATTATTATTATTAGTAGTAGTAGTAGTAGTAGTAGTAGTAGTAGTAGTAGTAGTAGTAGTAGTAGTAGTAGTAGATGAGGGAAAAACATTTTTTATTTTACAAAACTTACTTTCTAGATCTTAGTATGACCCATATCTTATTTTGAATTTTTTTCTTGATGAAATTTAAATCATTTTCGATTAAACGTTATGAACGAATATGTGATCTTATTTTTTTTTATGACATTTAGTGCTGCTAAATTCACATATGAAGTTTGGGGTTTAGAAAATGAATCAACATCTTGAGATTCAAACTCTTATGAGACAATATATGTGAATTCACATATTTGGGATTCTGGGAAAGCACTAAAACTCGAATTAAATGAGCACTTTGTGCTTACTTTATTTGAAAGTTGGTAATATTTTATTTTTAACTTGAGATAATCATTTCTATGCATGGGAGATTTTATGGTTTTCTTAATAATAATCTATTATTCGTCTGGGGTTAATTTGTCGATTGCAAGGCAACCAAATAATAATTTATAAATTAACATTTTTTCAGGTTGGAATGCTTGATGTTAGTTCATCTGAAGTTTTATTTCTTACTGATAATGAGTAAGAAATAATGTATATCCTAAGGTGGAGCTATAAGACTAATATGGACAAGACAATGAGTTCTTCTGATACAGGGCAGATCACGTTGGTTGGTATTCTTTTCGGTTTCAAAGATTATTTTTTACTTGGATATATGTCATTGTGTTCATTATCACGCATGCATATAACCATCTAAAGTTACTATTAGATATAGGTCATTATGTTCATTATCAAGAAAAGGCTGGCCTCTAAAGAAGCTCACTATGAAGGAAGAGCTTCTTAATAAAGTAATTTTGTGTGCAAAGAAACACTTGAATTTGTTTAATAAGTTTGTGTGCATGGAGGCGAATGTTTTATCAAACCAAGTGATGAGCTTGTCTGAGATGGGATAGTATTTGAGTCAATTTGTTGGAAAAAGAGGTTTATTAGGTGGAAAATTAACTTCTAGGAGAATTCTCGATTCTCAAACTAATGCAATGCTCTCAAAGTATGAGTGGGTTGAGCCAATTTGTTTGATTGTTCTGTTGTAAATTATAAGATTAAGTTTTAGACAGTCGTAAATTATAAGCAGTTGTAATTTTAGACACTAGAAATCACGCTCAAACATGACTTGGGAAAAGGTAATAAATTAATAATTTTGTGAAAATTGTAACATAATGCATTGTAAAAGTGTCCTTACAAGTTCTGACTCACTTATTACATAAATTTACAGTTTGATAATTTATAAAACAGTTTATGAATTAGAGTGTCCAAACTACCAATAGTTGAATTTCATTTTGCGGTTAGAGTGCCATTAGCTGCCCTGATTTCAAGTTACATTTATAGGTCATTATCAAGATTTCAAGCTCCAAAGATCATTATAAAGCATAGTGATAATGTAACTTGAAATCAGGAAATGTAGTTTGAAATCTTAATTAATGTAACTTGAAATCTGTAAAAATGATCAAGATTTTGAGCTTTACCAAACCATCCTTTTTGGTAATGAGATAAAATGAGTACATAAAGCTCCAAATCTTGATAGTGATCATTATTTCAGGGTTGAAAAAGCATTAAAGTATTAGAGTACCAAACCATCCTTTTTCCTATTCAAATGAGTTTATTTATTGACCATAAGAGTGGCATTAGCATCCCTAACGGGTGCTACTTATCTCTCTTGTATTTGCAAATGTTATCCTATATTTGTAAAATTCATATTGATTTGATCAAATGCAGGCCAATAGGAACATTCTGTGTGCTTTGATGTGCCTACAAAGGAAGTAAAAGTTGTTGCTGAGGCTCTAGAATCTATATTTGGCTAAGCTTTAGATGTTGGGAACCTTTCTCAGGTATTGTACTTCGATTTGAATGAGTTGTAGACGTTCATAATGTGCTATATCAAGATAGTTTAGTGCTTAGGATTACCATTTTTTTAGTATAATTGCTAAACACGTCTTGGTGGGGTTTGAATATCAAATATTGATGATACAACCAACATATTGGGTGAATGCCCATTCCATTTCGCCTTTCGCGAGAGTGGAATCCATGAATCTCAAATATTGATTAGACAATTATCATTCTTTGTATCAATTCTTGTAAAAGCTTTGTTGAAAGATGATCACATATTAATATAAGATCTGATTGAAGTCCAATGCTTATGAATACATAAATATGTAGGAGGTAGTGTCGTGAAAAGGTACTAGAGTCTTCAGTTGAGACATATCAAAGTGAATTTGTCAATTTTTTATCTGTTAAGATATATCAGTTAAGACATATGTCTTCAGTTAAGATAAATCAAGGTACTGAACAAAGTGAATGTTTTATATCTGTGAACAAGGAACTGGAGTATTAAGGTATCAAGCAATTAGATACATCACTGCTTGGTTTCGCATTCAAAGTGAATGTGTCAATTTTCATTATTAAATTAATCTCATTTTTTTCCTAAAATATCTATTTTGTATGGAGAGCCTTATCTAATAGTGTTCGTGTTGATATGCTGATCCAAAAAGTTAGGTAAGGCTTGCATCTAGATGTCAGTGCTGTAAAAAGAATTCAGAATCCAATTATCATTTATTGATTTCAGGTCCTATTGCTGCTAATATTTGGAACTTCTTTAGCAATTTGATGAATTTCAGTTATCACTCCTACATTAGAGGTATATAACGTTTTCGACCAGACTTAGTCCCCAACACCATTGAGGTCTCTGATTCTTTGGTAATGTAGGTATAAAGCTTGGGGGTTCTCTTTTAGAACAACAGTTGGCAGAAATATACATTATAGTGGCATGCATTGATTACAGGTGAACGTCATTTCACATTCTAAATATACTTTCTTGGACAAAATAAATACAGTTGCTTTTATACTCATACAAATTCCTATCTATTCTGTGCAAGAGTACCTAGTTGAAGTAATTATTCCTAGTTAACAATAATGTACTCAAAACAGAAATGAAAGCTTTATGATACCTATAAATAAACAATTATTAAGGTGACGAAGGTCTCCAAAATAGGTATTTATAAGAAAACAAAATTCTTAAGGCGACGAAGGTCGTTTGATTGACAACTCAATGTTGTTCGAACGATAACACATGTCGCTTGATCCTATATCATGAGACGTATCAAACGAGGTAAAAATCCCAAAACAGTATGCTGTCATTTGATGAAAAGATCCTAGTGAGGTTCTCGCAACCTTCGCACGACATGCAATGTCGTTTGAAGCTCTCGTTCGAGCGATTTTTCAACGTCTTTTGAACAATATATCAATGTCCTTTGAACGACCAAAGAGAAAAATATTTTCTTTTAAAAACTCCGCCTACAGGTCTTAGAAAAATTATTTTGACGAAAAAAAGACGCCTCGGATGTTTAAAAACATTTTATAAAAATATCCAAACACTTTAAATGAAACATTAAGGGACTTAAACACAACCTTACCAAAATCAATCTTGTCGGGCTTATTGTTGAAGAAAACTTGATATTCGGATCCGTCTTGTTGCGTGAATGAACTTGAACTTCTTCGACGGTTGTAACGGTATACGACATGCTCAATGCAAAGTATGGACAATGTAAATTATGTCCTTACAAATATCCCCCTATGTCTATGCTGGTACAAACTAAAAACAATCTAAATTATCAAAATAGATGGCTTATACAAATCTAATACCCTCCCATGAACTCAAAAGTGAAAATGTACTAAATATGCAAGTCTTTAAACTTTTGCTTCAAAATCTTCAATCTTCAATCTTCAAATCTATAAAACTTCTTTGTCATCATCAGGGTGTGCAGCATAATGATCCTCAATTTGTACCTACACACATGAGACAAGAAACAAATACTTTCGTGATGTATCGAGTTTGAAATGAGATAAATAAATCAAATCAAATCTCCCTATAATCCAAAACTTCCCCATAATTCATAATTCGTTCTCCCCCTTTTTATTTGTCTGAAATAAATAAGGAAAAGAATAAACAAAATAAATACGGAGTGTCACAACAAGCATAGCAAATATATATCAATTACGCTCATGCAAGGAAATACTCAAACGCTTTCACAATCTCTTTTTTATTTTTGAAAAAAAATTCAATTTTTTTTATAAAAACAACACACACCGTGAATTTACACTAAGATAATCAAATCGTGGATCCTGAATGGGTGTGAACAGATTCGATAGGTAAATTCACTCAATCAATCATATGTGCACGATGAATATGTGTACCCCTAACGAATGAACATCAAAATCGTCCTTAGGTGTAAATTTGTTGAATTTAGATGACATCGACTAAATCAAATCAACAAATCAAAGTCTAGATGATTTCCACACCAATAATGTCTAAAACTATGTAACACTTTTTCAAGACTTTGTCAGGACGTGCAAACCCGTTGTTATTTTCAACCAAACTCCCTCATAAATAATAATCCTTTTATTTTTCAAAAAAGGTTCTAAATTATCTTTTTAAGAGATTTCCAAATGGCCCTTTTTTGGCATAAATTTCTTTTTATTGCCTTAATTTTTTTCGCGAGCTCTTTTCAAACGGTGGCTTTCACGACGAGTTCACTTGCCTCTCACAACCCTTTCTCATGTTCACTCATTTTTTCATATTAAACAAATTCCTCATGGGCAACGATTCTTACATGCACTACTTTCATTGTTAAGTTTTATCGCATTTGATTTGTTTTTAAGACATAATTGGAGGGAAAACACGTCGACCAATATGTGATAGACAAGCACAATAATCAAATAAATTCGTGCACATGTGCAATAAAGGAAATCATGAGTCAAACATGTAGGAAGTAATAGTGACCTTAGGAATAAAACATTTAGGCAATGATCTCAAAATCTTTTTAACTACTCGTGCATCAAGAATATGGTCACCAAGATTGAAACTAGTGTTGATAATATCAGACAAACGTGCATAAAAGTCATCAAGACATTCAGATTCAAGCGTGGTTATTATTCCAAATTGAGTAGTTAAATTTTGCAATTTAGATTCTTTCACCACATTTGTGTCTTCATGGGTAAGTAGAAGAACACCACATGCTTTCTTTGACGTGGAACACGTCATGATACGTCGAAACTCATCGGGAGTGACGGATTCGAAAATAGCACTAAAGCCACGAGAGTTGTAGGTACGCCACTTAAACTCATCATCAATCCAGCCACTCACGGGGTTAAGATTGATGACATTATTAACAGTGACAGTGGGAGGAGTCCACCCTCTTTCACAAACTATCCAAACTCGTTCATCAACTCGATTTCATGTGGGCTTTCCTATAGGCATATTTTTTTCCATCAAAGACGGGCATCCGATTATATGAGTTCTCTATTGGAAAGATTGCGATTTTAAAAAAAAATTGCCAATTTTAAAAAAAAAAAAAATCGATATCACAAAAATAGTTTGCGGAAAAAAAGGAATACTCGATAAATTAGAGTAACCTACTATGATACCAATTTGAGAAGGTAAGTTCGCTTGAAAAGATTTGATACCAATTTGAGAATGTTTCGTGATACCGATTAAATAAGGGTTCGCCAATTTCTAATTTAAAACTTATTTAATTGGAGTCGATCTTTAATCTAAATTAATTAGACCCTAAAACATGATCTATGTGGGTATATAAAATCATGTAAATCCAACAAATATGAGATTCGGGAAAAAAAACCTTTCGGGTAAAACTTATATTTCACTATGAATGGTAAATCGCAACTTACATATACAGAATGAAATCTTCAATGAATCTCACGTAGTAGATCCACATAAATCGCAGCCCAAGTCAGTAATGGTTTTCCTCAAGAACCCATAAAAATCGCAACTCCTTCTTTAGCAAGAAACACCCTCAAGTATTCCCAATGACCACAGTCGTCGTCAGCAAGCACCTCCCTCAAGAGCTACCAATCCAGCAGTAGAGAAATCGTCTATACAAGAGAAAATTCAACAAAGATGTGCCTTGGGTTCCAAAATAATTCACTAAAGCAATTAGGATGATTTGTGAATTAAAAACAAAGTGTTTAAACCTTAAAAGCTCTAAGAACTTTTTTTGCTGATATGCAGAATCGTAACTCGCAAAAGTCTTAACGAAATAGGTCTCCAAAATAGGTATTTATAAGAAAATAAAATTCTTAAGGGGATGGTGGTCATTTGAACGACAACTCAATGTTGTTCGAACGACAACACATGTCGCTTGATCTTATATCGCGTGACATATCAAACGAGGTAAAAATCCCTAAACAGTATGCTGTCGGTTATTGAAAAACTTATGGTGAGGTTCTTGCGACCTTTGCGCGACATGTAATGTCGTTTGAAGCTCTCGTTCGAACGACTTCTCAATGTCGTTTGAACCACCAAAGTGAAAAATATTTTCTTTTAAAAACTCCACCTACAACTCTTAGAAAAATTATTTTGATGAAAAAAGACGCCTCAGATGTTTAAAAACATTTTATAAAAATATCCAAACACTTTAAATGAAACATTAAGGGACTTAAATACAACCTTACCAAAATCAATCTTGTTGAGGCTTGTTGTTGAAGAGAACTTGATGTTCGGAGTTGTCTTGTTGTGTGAATGAACTTGAACTTCTTCGATGATTGTAACGGTATACGACATACATAATGTAAAGTACGGACAATGTAAATTATGTCCTTACAAAAATAATATCATCAAAAAAATTATACATATTCGAGTCTTTCTCCCCTTATAAATTGTCTGTTTGTCAGGCATTTTGTCCAGAAAATCCTAAATGAAAGTTACCCGACTTTTTTCTGTAGTTATCATTACCGACAGAGAATTCATACTAAGTTCTTACTCTAGAAACCTGAGTTCGCACTTCATACGATTGTTTAGTTTTCATTAGCGATCTCCCCACCCATGAGTGTTAACTATGCACTGTTGTATGTTCCATGTCTATCGAAAATGATGAGAATTCATCCATAATGGACCAAGTTTTGAGATAACTTGGGAACATCACCGCCTCTTGGAACACCATGCAATTAGAAATTAGGGCACTAGGCTAAGCATAAGTCCACCTACTAGTGTCCACGACTATACGGGAGATGGAGATAACATTCTCCCTCCCCCATCCCCAATATTCTTACACTGCCTGTAGTGGCCATTGAAGCAGTACTAACTAATTCCCAGAATCCATCTACACTAGTTCCAGCACTGGCTCCCCTGCTAATGCCGGTTCCCCCCACTTCCAAATATCATTTTCCCAATCTGGTTATTTTGAACCATACCATCAGTACCCCGAGTACACACACCTCTTTCCAAGGCCCCCGCGAGACGAATCTGTAACTCCTCTATCAGTCGACGAGTTTGTTCCCAAACCTATGAACCAGGAGATAACTCAAGTCTAATATGAATTGCGTCTCCTTTAAGAAGAAATCAACAACATACAAACTATGGATGAGCTTATAAATACTAAGAAAATGGCACTCTATCCTGAAGCTCAGTCATCGAAAAAATTTAAGATGTCAATTTTTAAAACATATAGCGTAATGGGCTCCCCATTCGCCCATTTATCCAATGACCACCTTCAGATGTAGGTCCAGAACATAGAGCCAGGAGTATTAGAGAGGATATTCTCCTCAACTCTGTTCGGAGGGGCCCTTAACTGGTATCTAAGTCTGAAATGTGAGGGAACTGTTAAAAAGTGGGACAATGTATATCACATTTTCCTTAAGAAGTAGGAATACAACGATGAGCTTGGCATCACACGTAAAGATTTAGAAATACCAAAGAAAGAGGAGAGTGGGAAAGTTATCACTTTTGTCACTCTCTTGAGAGAGAAAGACGATTAGATGGTCAATCGGCCCCTTGGAAAATAATTAAATATAGATCGTGATCAAGAACCTCCAGAAGGAGGTACAAAATGAGCTAAGCCACACATGGATCCCATATTTCAAAGCTCTTAACCACATAGGGTGTAAGATTGAGGAAAGTTTGGTTGCTAAAGCTAGCAAATCTATCGAAAAATCCTATCGAGCTGCAAACCAGTTCCCTGTCCATAAGAACTCACATGGAGCTTCCACATCTCACATAAATACTCTCATTCTCAGTCCGCAATCGAAACCATGCCAGATTACCAACACTTCCCAGGCCATGGTAGCCACCGTTGCACGTTTTCAATCAGGTCCCCTCCGAAAAATTGTGCCGCCTCCCAAAGAGTTTCGTGCCAGGCAAAGACACTTAACAAATCCTTAAGCCACCCTCTGTCGGGTATTTGTGACTCGAAATTAAATGGACGATTGAAACCTCTCAACCCTAGGCCACCCCTATCATCCCAGGAAGGAACTGGAAGGCTAACTCACATTGCGAGTTCCACCTAAGGCCCAGTCATATCACGAATAGCTTTTGGGCCTTAAGGTACTCCATTTATAACCTTATTGACGTTGGGAGTCTTATCCCACCAAAGCCCCCACCAATGCCTTATGAGAAACTCCTATCCCAAACACCGAGCCATCCACCATGATTGTCGTCATTCATCATAAATTGAGGATGAGGACACACTCCCCTTCTAAACAGCAACTCCTCATGCTTGCCATCACTTGCCATAGAAATCATTATCGTGACTTAGCCCTCCATTAACCATATGACACTCTTCATTATGGCCATACACTTCTTGAAAACCAGCCACTATAGCTCAGACTTGCTCCTAGTCATGTGAGTTCATGCTCTCAAAAGAGACAAAGACTCTCTTTAGAGGAAATATATCACTCATTCGAGTGGGAAGAGATGTACGATGAAGCCCTCCAAGCAACAAACAATATCATCTCTACTGTACCAGTTTAATCTATCGGATGGAGCGAGTCAACTTATGAGGAACATATATTTTCCCTCACGGACTCAGATACATGCGACATATGTAACTAAACATTGTTTTGTGTTCGTTTTCATAATGACAAAACATAGATATAAATTGGGTACGTTACCAATGTTACGACCCCAACTCTTTTTAGCCTTTTATTATACAAAGTTGTTTTAAATTGACTTAATTGGTTGAAAATAATTATGTAAATTTTTATTTGGTACATTATGTAACTTAAGTATATTTAAAATTTACTTAATGTTTGTTTAAATAACATTTATTCACTTATTTATTACAGCTATTCACCTTTAAACTCTTTCTCTAAAATTAATTACATTTTTACATTGGGGTTGTCCCAAATTCATCAACAGTTGTATGTAATTAGCGGCAAACTGTTCCAATTTTACTGTATATGGATTGTTTAGAATGTGTCAAAGTTTGAATCCATCCAAATGTTCCCAAAGTCCCAAATGTGGCAATTAAATAATCAAACTATTATACAAAAAATTACCAATAAAATATCCAACAAATTAACACATTTATACGAAAAGTATCCTGTTAGTCACAAACGGTCACAAACGTCCCCATAATCTAACCCAATAATTATACAGAAAAATTGCAAAGTACCAAATGTCACAATAATCTAATCGAATAATTATACAAAAAAATTGCACATTAGCTCTTCCAAATGACAATCACACATTTTTGCATTTTCAACAACTATAAAAAATACCACACAACATGCCGTACACAACATACATATATACTCAATCTAACATGAACAAAACTGTATATATGCTAGGGAAAATTATAGTAAACCACTCTGAACTATTGCAATTTTGCACTTGGCCCCCTAATCTATAAAACTCGACAAATAGCCCCCTAAACTATTGAATTTTGACACCTAACATTTTCATCGAAAAAGAGTTGATAAAAACATGATTTTATGCATAAAATTGTTAACTATTTATGCATATTTTTTAGGTGTCAAGATTTAATAATTTAGGGGGGGCTCTTGTCGAGTTTTTTTAGATTGGGGGACTATCTACAAAATCGCTATAATTTGGGGGGTTTATTTTAATTTACCCTTTTATTCTAATTAAAATGTAATACTAAAAAATATTTTTAAAAATATGCATGTTTTAAATTACAAGAACAAACTAGTTTTATACAAAAAATTGGCCACAACTTTTTTTATCATAATAATTTAACCGAAAAATTATACAAAAAAAATCCACAATAACTGTCCCAACAATCTAACCCAAAAGTTATACAAAAAAAATCCTTATGCAAGTCTCAACAATCTAACCCAAACATTATACAAATAAAATTTCACAATAAAAGTCCCAAACCAACATCACAAGTTTATGCAACTTTAACATACATCAACAATACAACACAAAACATATAGAAACATCATATACATTTGAGAAAATGGTAATAATAAATAATAATTGCTATCCAGAAGTGGAGAAGGATGACAATCTATCATTTTTTTGTCAAAGGCTAATGGAAGTGGAGTCTTTCAATGGCCGGAACCAATGAATCGATGGAGCCAATGAATCGCCAGAGCGTTTTTCATTTGAGTGGAAATGTTCAATTTGAAGACAAGAGACTACAACTTTATTCAGCTGAAACTAGGCATGTGTTTTGACCGGATCGAATCGAAAAATGCCTTTTCAGAAAAAAAAATTGATTTTTTCGAAATAAATTAATTATTCCGATTTTCGATCCGATTTTTCAGAAATATTAAAAAAAATCGAAAGACCGTCAAAAATCGAAAATATTCCAAAATCCACAAAATATACTAAAATTTTAGAAATTCTAAAATTTCAAAAAAAATAAATTTAGGATTTTCGATTACTCGAAATTCTCATTTTAAAGAAACAAAGAAAAATGTTTAACCCTAACATGTTCTAGGACAACTCGGACAATTCGTAGATTCTAACAGACAATCACGAGATTATGTCCTTACAGAAGATGATGAGGGTTTCAAAGTAGTGCTCCATAAAAGGAAATGCTCCTCGTGACCTCTACACAAATGAAAAAATGAGTTAAATTCTCATGTCTACACACGATCATCCATGACGTCCACTATCTGAATCATTAGCAACGTATTCATCATCATGCACCCATCATCTTCAACGTGCGTCGCTCAATTTTAACCGTTCTCCACTACTACACTACGTTAACAATATTATTTTTATTTGGAGTTCCTAATATTCACAATTGTATTTGGGAGATGTTTTTATTCGATTTAGCAACTGATTTTATTTTATCAAAACAAGGCTGACAATTAAATAAAATTAATTTTCGCCAACAATCGTTCAAACGACATGCACATGTTGTTCGAAGGGTCGTTTGATGCCCCTGATCGAATATGGATCAAACGAACCTGTACTATTTTGATTTTCCTCTGGTCGTTTCTTAGGTCATTCGATCCATCTTCAAATGACATCTTTATGTCGTTCTAACAACCCTGAGAAGTCGTTCGAACAACATGCTGCCGCCTTGAATTTTTTATTTGCCTATAAATACCTGCTCTCATAAGGTGTTTCGTAAGACTTTTTAACTCCGCCTTTTGCAGACCTACTGCACTTTAACTCTTCACATTTAAAGGCTAAAAACCATTTTGATTCGCTCAATCCTCCCATATTATATTTGTGAATCATCGAGAAACCCTCATAGACATATTATCTCATTCTTTGAGTGATACTTGTGGAGAAGAGAAGTTGTCTCCACTGTTGTTCTTAGAGTTCTCATGGGAGCTCTTGTTGAAGACAAAACGTCTGTAGTTCTCTATGTATATGTAAGTTGAGGTTTACATACGATAGTGAAATAAAAAGGTTTTGCTCCTTTTGGGGATTTTTCCTGAAATTGTTTTTGTGATTGTTGGATTGCATGCTAGATAGATTTATCGCTTTCAATCACTTAATTGCATGTTCTAGGCTTATTTAAAACTTGTTAAAAGTTGCCCTTTAATTAAATAAGTTTGACCATTGAACTGTAGCGCACTCTCATCTCCCAACCGATGTGGGATATAAGAAGTTTAAAAAATAAAAAAATTAAGAAAAATTGGAAAATAATCCGGTAGAAATTGAAAATAATTATGAAAAATCGGATCGGTATAGTTTCGAAAAAATAAAAAATTTAGAATTATTTTCGATTTTCGATCCAATTTTTCACGACCACGACCTCCCACGAATCAATGACGACTGAGCAAGAGGCTACCAATACGCTAATTACTGATTGCGAGATCCGCTATTGGCGTACTTCAAAGTCCTAATCTGTGCATATGTGAAACAGGTCCTTCCTGGATTTTCGGCCTTTCGGTTGAGAAGGTGGGTTCCTGTCAAGGAATGCGGCACATTTTTGCGAAAAAATAAAAAATTTAGAATTATTTTCGATTTCCGATCCAATTTTTTTTGCGAAAAAATCAAAAATCAGAAAACCAGAATCCGACAAACTAAAATTTCATTCAAATCCGGAACAAATCAGAGCGAAAATGGGAAAAATCGAAAGTTCGAAAAAAAAATACAATCCTACCTGAAAAATTCGGCTTTAATATCAATATTGAATACACGATCAACAACCGAGAATTCAATATTATTAATGAAAACGCCGTCAACATATGTGATTTCACAAAAAAACCTTGATGGGGTAATATATTAAAAATGACGAAGATATTATAAGATCCAAAAAACAAAATGGGGGTGAAAACACAAAAAAATAAAAAAATAATAATTAGAAAAGCGTGAAGAGAGAGTGTTAGCGTGCGTAGAAAGGCAGAGGAAACGGTTGATTGTCCTATCGAACAAGAAGATATAAAAAGGCTGAGTTGTTTTTTACAAGATTATGAGAGGTCTAAACCCCAAGCCAAACCCTAAGCCAAAGCTGAAGACATGTTTAGTACAACAAGAAGAAAAAGAAAACCAATACCAATACCAATACCCAAGAATGTAATTATTTTCCCCCCTTTTTGTTTCTCTTATTGTTGCGTAGTTAGCTGTATAAAATATTCAAAATGATTGGTGTTTGATTCCATTTTAATTGGGGGTTAATCTCCAAAAGGACAAAATTAATGGGGCCAAGACCCAAATAACCCTTGTTTTTGGGTAAACAACAAAACTTAGCGTGAAGGTTGATGTAATTTTTATATAGTATTTGTAGTATATACTGTCGGCATGGTAAGTTTGTAATCTCACCTGGTTTTATATACTATTTGTAGGAACACAATTATTAATTGGGTTATTTAGGGTTTGGACCACATTAATTCTTTGTAATTGAATGTAGCCCCCAACATGACTTTTAGCGACACAAAAAGCGTCGCAAATTTTTTTACCAAGTATTTTTTGGGACACTTTTTCCGTCGCTATAAGTCATTTTTGTGGTTGAACCCCCTAAAGTGCAAATAGTGGGCGCCAAAGTCAATATCAAAGAATTGGGGTTAACCCCCCAAATAACGTTATTAATTTGGGTTCGATTAAAAAGGAAAGTGAGACTATTAATTTAGGATGGAAGGAGTAGACTATTAATTTAGGATGGAAGGAGTATTTGTTTACGTTTGAATAAAGTATAGAGTGTGAATCTCAATGAATGTAGTTGAGGTTTAGAGAGTTACTTTTACCATTCAAAGTCAAATATAGCCGATGGTCTCTTCGAGTATATTTTGAAAACAATCACTAGACGGTACTCTTAAGCGAGGAGGCAAAAACAAAAGATCTTCTACCTTTTTAGGGGTGTTCTCTAATTATTTCTTTAGGGAGTTTGTCGAGGTCCTCGTAACAAGGGATTTTATATGCATAACTATGTGTCTTTGATAGTTATGTACTTTATATGACTACATATATTGTTATATTCGGTAGATTGTGTGATAAGATAACTATATTTAATACTATTTTTTGTAATATAACATTCTCACATTGTTACCAGCCGCAAGACAAAAAAGTTTAGGACCTATTGCTAACACTTTTATGTGCTAGGTACTAAAAACGTCTCCAATGAGCAAGAATGATGATTGTGTATCATTGGCCCATCGAAGAAGTATGAGAAAGCGGAAGAGTTGTTTGTTCTGTGAGAACCAGACTTTGGGGGGGGTATAAGAATGTACCAAAGCCAAAGCCAAAGCCAAAGCAAAAGCCAAATCGTAAGAAGGTTATGGATGAGAATGTAATTATTTCCCCCCCCCCCCCCCCCTCATTATTTCTCATTTTATTGCTTACTTTAAGTTGGGAATAGTTCTAGACCAACACAAATTTACGACACATTTTGTTTGGTTGGTTGGGATCCGAGGTCCAATGATTATCATTAGAGACGCCAGACACCAATCAATGCAAGCATGCCACGCTTACAAAATCTGCTGCAAGCTTGTGTAGGCCTAAAATTACTTTTTATTTATGATGCAACATTACCCTTGAAGTTGATCCCGATGTTTCAAAGTTGCAATGTTAACCACGATGTTTTAAAATTCGTGCAATTCTAATACTTGGTGACATATTGTTAGAATACCTAACATAATAAATGCATGGAGTTTAATACATTAGGGTTAATATTGCAACTTTTAAAACATCGTGTCCAAAATTGAACCATAAACTTCATGGTTAATTTTGCATTTTATTTCTCATAGAAATAACACTCTCGGATCACATAATTAGCTAGAGAGTCTCTATTATTAACACACAAATAGAATCACTTTATAGAGATGACACTATTGGGTATACAATTTTATAAACTTTTCAACTCAACTCAACAAGTCCTTTTCCCAATTATTTGGGATCGGCTATATGAATCCTATTTTTCCATTCCATTCTGATTAGTGCAATATATTCGCTTAAATGACATGATATCATGTCTTTTTTTACAATATCCCACCAAGTCAATTTAGGCCTAGCTCTATCCTTTGCGTCACCATTAATACTAACTAAATCACTTTTCCTTACGGGGGCATCCATTGGTCTACGCTTGACATGTCCAAACAATCTAAGTCGATTTTCTCTCAATTTATCTTCTATAGGAGCTACTTTTACCGTTTCACAAATTCGTTCATTTATAATTTTATCCTTTTGAATTTTACCACAAATCCATCTTAGCATTCGCATTTTCGCCACACTCATTTTCTGCACATTTTATTTTTTTGTTGCTCAACAATCTGTCCCATATAACATGGCGAGTCTAATGGTCGTTCTATAATATTTTATCTTGAAATAGAGTTAGTTTCTCTCCTTTTAAGTTCTACCTCCTAGTTCGTGGGTTAATCTTCTCTTTTTGCACTCGTGATTGATTTTTAATATTTATATCCAACACCATTATCCTATGTTGTGAGGTTAAGCTATCTCCCGGGATAACCTTACAGTCTTTATATGTTAATTGGTCTCCTTTTCGAGTGATGAAAAAGTCTATTTGGCTCTTATGCGTTTCACTTTTAGAAGCCTCTTTTTAAAACATGTATTTACTAGTACAAAATTATAAGCCAATGCAAAATCTAAGATAGACTTTCTACCGTCGTTCCTATTTCCAAAGGCATATCTTATATGCACTATCTCATATCTTACACGATCTTCTCCAACATGGCCATTAAAATCTCCCCCTATATAGATTTTCTCACCTACGGATATTTCTTGAATTAATTCATCCATTTGTTCCCAAAATTGTACTTTAGTCTGCTCATTAATCAATCTTAAAAAAGGACACATTTATAGATTTTTAAAAAAAGACATTGACACATAGGTTACAAAATTCCAACCATCGGTGATGGCCTAATTGGGGTTTATCTTTTCTTCATTAATTATCATATTTGTGCTTAAAGCTATCCCCAAAATAACTTGGTCCATCCCAAATTAATAGTTGGTTCAAACATTTAATGAAAATAAAATTAACTTTCCAAATTTATTTTCTAAAATGATAATACATATGGGTGTTCTCCGTTTTTTTCTTCTCTTTTGAGAGTTTGTCGGGGTCCTTGTATACGGGTTGGTTTCTTGTGAGGTCCAACACTTTTTAGTGCCATCTTTATGGTTTTATATAACTATAAATATTAAGTTATATTTATAATATCACCATATAGATTGTTTTGTTATTTAGTTTCCAATTTAATTATTAGATTGGGTTGATTATTGCTTAGTCTTGGTTTGCTGTTTGAGTTGAAAAATTGGCATCCCTCTAAACAGATTCAACCACTACAACAATTTCAAAACTGTGCTCTCAAAATTTTTTGAGAAAATGTTCCATTGAAGGTCCAATGCAATTTTGGACACATTTACACCTGTCCCCCATTTTAAACATAGATCACTCATTTCACTCATCACACATGGCTCATCACATTCACATCACCAAAATATATTAACATTCCCATAATTCAAATTACACACAAACACTCACCTCACATGAACATATATTTTTGGAATGTTAATGAGTTCCTGCCTATATATTTTTGTTTTATATAAACCTCTGGAGTATATATTTGTGTTATGTGTGAATCTCAATGAATACTCATTGTTGAGATCTGAAGGGACAAATATAGCGGTTGGTCCCTAATTTTTTATTTAAAAAACAAAAAATGGGCAAAGGCAAAAACAATGCCTCGTTAGTGACTTCGTGTGTGGTCCAATACTTTCTAGTGCGTAGTTTGCTGTCTTCATGGTGTTATATAACTATAAATATGCATCTTTATTAGTTTTATGCATAATATGACCACATACATTTTTATATTCGGTAGATTGTGTGATAATATAACTATATTTAATAGTATTTTCGTAATATAACAGTCTCCCATTGTTACCAACCTAAAGACAAAAAAGTCTTGGACCGATTGCTAACACTTTTAAGTGATAGGTACTAACGACTAAAGCACTCTTATTTTTCTTTTTCTTTTTTGATTTAATAGTGTATGGGGATCATGTCAAATATGTGGAGAAAGATGGATGAGAATGTAATTGGGTCTTCTTTTCTTCATTATTTCCCATAGACGTGTATTAGTTTGTTTAGTTAGTGGGAAATTTTTATGGGTGCTCTCTGTTTTTTTCTCTTTGTTTAGTTAGTAAAAAATTTGGGATCTTCTTTTCTTCATTATTTCACATAGTTGTGCTCAAGTTTGCTTAGTTACCGACTATCTTTCATGGGTGTTCTTTTGGCTTTCTCATCTTTTCTTTTCTAACAGGGGAATGAGATTGAATCAAATATGTGTCATCAGTGCCAGAGGAATGATAAGGGACATGTTGTTAGGTGCATAAAATGTATGAAGAGGCGATATTGTGTTCCTTGCATGACTAGATGGTATGAATGTTTCAGTGGAAAATTTCTCTCTATAACTCTAATTTGTTATTTCTAATTTTAGTATGTTCTTTGTATATTCTATTATTATGTGTTTTTTGTGTTTGGGGACTACAATTCCATGTCTTGAGATAGAATATTTATAGTTCAAATGCCTTGGAATTAAAATATTTTTAGATTAAATTTGAACTGAAAATAGTTCAATTCCAATTCCAAGGAATAAGATTGGGGTTCCAAAGCACACTCTTACTAGTTTTTTAATGCAAGATCCTTTTTTTAATAATATGATGCCCACTTCCAGTTTTCATCTTTTTTCCCGTAGATGATCTACCCACTATGGAGATCATCTCCGCTAGGTTTGGGTTAAAAATTCAATTATTACAATTTAAAAAAAATGGTTCATTTTTTACTCCCGTTAAGTTTGGTGGCTGGGATAGTAATGGGTGGAATTCCAAAAAGGTCGAGAGAGATTTTTTAGGAACACTTGGAAATTCGTATCTCATGGTGTCGAATTTTTCTTAAAGGGAGTGTCATTAGAAATGGGGGATAGGGATTCCATTTGTTTTTTGGAGGGGGAAATCTTCGTTTCGAGTCCTTTTCCCCTGGTTATACAATCTCTCTTTGAATAGGCATTGTACCAATTTAAAAAAGAACCTTGGATTTAAATCCGTTGGCTTCGTGAATTTTTTCATTTCTAAGTTCGCTTTTTCAAGTGATTTTGTGGAGGGTGCTCATCTTCACGAGGAACATATTTTGGGAGTTATGTTTTTTTTCCGCTTCATTGTTCGTTTACTGCCTTCTTATGGAGAATTATTTTTCGGAAGTTAAGCTTGCTCGGGGTTCAATATCCTTCTTTTGAAATGGGAGGGGGTTGGGTGGGTACCCTTTGAGGCTTATGCCTTTGGAGAGTGCGGTCATTGCTGTTTTTTGGTATGTTTGGCTGCAGTGGGACAATATAATATGTGAATAAAAAGAGGAAGATATATATAGATTTGGGAAAGGATTAAAGTGAGTCTCTAACGGGAACAACTTCCAAACTGTTTGAGAAGACAACTCTTTTATTTATTTGAGTTAGAAGTATGCTGTTCTTTAGTTTGAGGGAGAGTTTTGGGAACTGAAGTGATTTTTTTAATTTTTCCTTTTTTTATTAATTTATAAGTTTCTGCTCGAATGTATGTGGACTGCTGGTGCAATGTTATAACAAATTTCTCACTTTCTGGCTATTATCAATAAAAAGTTTTGTTTCGGATTGTGGTCTTCATTATGTAGGTACCCTAAGATGTCGAATGAGGATTTTGCTGAGGCTTGCCCTGTTTGTCGTTATAATTGCAATTGCAAAAGATGCTTGTGCTTAGAAGTACCGAGGAAAGTCTGTTTTGCAGCTCACTGTCACTGATTTTTACTGAGATATTGTAAGTTGAACGTAAATCATAATATGTTATTGGATGTTGCTGTAGGACATGGTGAGGCTATCTTTGGAATACAGCGACATTGAAAGAGTTCAACACTCCAAATATATTCTACACGAACTTCTCCCTTTTTTGAAACGATTCCACGAGGAGCAAATGATAGAGAAGGAGATGGAGGCAAAGATTCAAGGTATATTTCTTTTATTTAGTGCTAGGTGGGTTTAAAAAAAAATACAAATATGTATATGTATTTTTTTATTGTACTATACCTCCGGGATTCGGTATTTAGAGATACACTTCTACCTACATGTTCATTAATTTGTGTTAACCCTCACACGCAACAAATAACGCATATTGTACAAGTGGGTTGATACACATGCGCGGGGGTGGGTGGTGGTGGTGTAACTCTAATCAATGAATATGTAGGGGTATCTCTAAATACCGAATTTTCTAAAGGGTTGAAGAAAAAAAAATACCTAAAAGTTTTTGTGTGATATATGAATGTTCAAAAAGTTAAAGAAACATAATTTTAAACAAAGATTTGGGTTTTCATATAGAAGATAGTGATGGGAGTCATCAATAAAGACTGAAATGATGGTTGTTAATGTGTTTTTGCTTGGATATGAACCTAATAGTTACTTGCTATTTTTATTGGAATCACGGTATTAGTGTTCATTTCCCTCCTCTTCCTTTTATTTTAAGACAAAACGAAAGATCGCTTTTTGAGAGTTTAAGAGACATAGCATCTTGTCAAAGTTATATGAGAAAATCTATGCTAGTTACATGACCAACTTGTATGGTATGTATTTTTCTTAGGGGCATATACCAAATAGTCCCTCGAACATTTTTTAATACACGTTTAGTCCAAGCCTTTTTATTTGTTCCAAAAAGTCCCTCAACATGCCGCTAGCGCGGACTTTAAAAATAAGAGAATATTGCTTAAATGAGTGTTTGAGGGACTTTTTGGAACAAAATAAAAACGCTTGGACTAAATGTGTATTAAAAAATGTTTGAGGGACTTTTTGGTATTTGGTCCTCTTTCTTATGATAATAATGCTTAGAAAAATATCAGAAGTTAATTCTTCCTTACAATACCTTCCAGTGGTCCGTTGAACTAAAAAAGTAAAATAATATATAGAAGTTCTAATGATTGGTAAGCCACCGTGATATTTTCTATTTCACTTAATCTAAGGTTGCCCGTTTGATGGGCAGGTCCTTCTGATAAGGAGACGGGATAGGATAATTTTTATCCCATCCCATGTTTGGTGTTGTGGGATGATAATTAGGTTGAGATAATTATCCTGACTTTCGAGGAAGCCTCTTATCCCATTATCCCATGAGGTTCCTCATTTTTCTTGGAAACATTTCTTACCTATCCTCCAAGTATTGCATTCCATCGAAATAAGTAAAATTAAGAGAGTGCCTCGCCATCTTTTTCCACTCACTTTTCCAACTTTTCATGAAAATGAATAGTTATTACAATCTTCTTCTCTGTAATCGAACGACACCATAAAAGTTATCATATAAAGTAGTTATATAGGTTGTTTCATATTCAATGTTTTCGTATTAAAGCGAAGTACAAAAATATAGGAGTTGTGAATTTTTCCTAGTTTGGTGTTTGTTTGAGCAGGATTATCAGTATCAGAGGTAAAACTAAAAGAGGCAAATTGCAGGAGGGATGAGCAAATTTATTGGTAGGTTTCCAAGAACTATCTCTACTAACCGTGTTGCTCTTTTCTTCAGTTTTGCACTATAAAGCACCAACACTCTACCAGGGTCATGTACACACCTAGAGAGAATCTTAAATTTTCTTTTATTTCTCTCATCATGGTCAAACACATTTTAGGGACTACAATGACCTGCAATAAAAACGAGCTTAAAATGTAATCTTTGTTGGTTGAAATGTGTTCTTTTCTAATTAAGAGGATGTAAGTATGATATTTTTTGAAACAATATTAATTGTGTATTTTAGTAATATATGGAAAAAATATGGGTTCTTTCGAGCTTTCCCCTTTTATGACCCCCACTTTAAAAAAAAATTCTAGCACAACCCATTTCTATTAACTCTCCATCCAATTAGTTAGTCATCAGTTGCTCTTGACAGTTTGAGTTTTTCCCCCACTTTTATGACTAGTTTTGTAGTGGCCCCCCATTAATTTTTTTTTTGCAATACACCCCCAATCTTTTAACTCTCCATTTTTTTGTTTAAAAGAACTTAATCAACATTTATTAAAAAAATTGAAAAAGCTTTCAAAAAATTGAAATTGTCGAAAAAATAAGAAATGCCAGAATTTTTTTTTTAAATTTCAAAAATATTTTTTTTTACTTATTATAATTTTTTTATTTCGAAATTTCTTAGTTTTTAGGCGTTTTCAATGTTTTTCTAAAACATTTTTGATTTTTTTATATGCCAATTAAGTTTTTTTCAATAAATATTTTTTGGAGTGTACGCAGATTGGGGTGTATTGCAAATTTAAAAACAAAAAGGGGGTCTATTACAAAACCGATCATAAAAGTGGGAGGAAAACTCAAAATGTCAACAGTAAACATAACTATTGACTAACGGTTTGGATGGAGAGTTAACAAAACAAGGGTGTATTGCAAAATTTTGAAAAAGTGAGGGTCTATTTTAAAACTGGTCATAAAAGTGGGAGAAAACTCAAAATAACCCAAAAAAGATTATTAAAAGTCTACGGGTCCCCGACATGTCCGTATCGTACTTTTGAAAAAAATATCGTTTTGGCGTGTCGATTCGCGGTGAGTCGTGTGTCAGTGCTTCATAGGTACTTTTCCAAGTAACTTCATATGTTCACTCGTTCTATACTTCTATGCAGCAACAACTGCAATACTTCCATTCTCGACTACTACCGAAGCTGTCCATGCTGTAACTATAACCTCTGCCTTACTTGTTGCTGGGAAATACGCCATGGTTTCTTGTTAGGAGGCAAGGAGGAAGTGATTAAATGTTATATCGACAACGGGGTAGACTACATGCACGGTTTACATCGCATGCAAAAAAAGAGGAGACACACATGTACTGAAAGAACTAGCTCCATCAGGTGTGATTTTATAGGAGTGCAATATATTGGCTTTTATGTTGCAAACTGCAATATTTTGACAAATATGTATTAAAGTTGCAATTTATGAAGAAAAAAATTCAAAATTCGAAGCCTTTTTCGAACCCAGATGTCTCTGGGTAAATTGTATTGAATTCCCCTGGAATTACTTGATAGATTGCTCCTATAAACTATTTTACCCGACGACCTGTTGCAGTTTAGATTATGGTGTTAGCAGAGGGTGTAAATGAACTTCAATACCCTCAAGTAAAGTCTGAATAAGTCGAAATAAACCAAGAGGGTGTAAATGGACTTATATACCCTCAATTAAAGTTTGAATAAGTTCAAATAAACTGAAAGTTATTCTTATTCTAATTCTGAATAGCAAATACACAGTAGCAAGCAACCTAATCTTATGACTGTACACTGCAAAAGGGAACTCTAATGATTTTGAAGCAACATTGGTTACATGTATATTTTTCTGTGTGTGTATATATACATATATAAGATATGAACACAATTTTGATCCACAAAAGTGTATTTCAATATGTTGGATTTTCAATTTGTGTATATACATCAGTTGGATTTCAGTTTTGGTTAATTTTTGGCGTACCTGTTGAAACAGCCCTCCTGCGAAGTTACCATTTGAATGGAAATCCGAGGAAAACGGTAGCATTTCTTGCCTTCAAGAAAAGATGGGTGGTTGCGGTCGAGGCGTTTTGGAATTGAAATGCCTATTTGCAGAAAATTTTGTTTCAGAATTGTTAGCAAATGCAGATACAGGTGCACAAAAAATACCCCCAGTGTGCAAGAGTGATTACGTGGCAGAAACTCATCATATTGGGAGAGAGAATTTGCGGAAAGCCGCTTCTCGAGAAGATGGCGATGACAACTATTTGTACTGTCCAGTTGCTAAAGATATTCCACCCGAGAACTTGAAGCAATTTCGGGGCCATTGGCTCAATGGTGAGCCTGTGATTGTCAGTGATGTGCTTGAGACTACATCTGGCTTGAGCTGGGAACCGAAGGTTATGTGGCGTGCGTTTCGCCAGATTACAAACTCTAACCATTCTCAACTTCTGGATGTCACTGCTATTAATTGTTTGGATGGGTGTGAGGTCAGTTTAGTTTTCTTTTGCAGTTTTATCCAAATATTTGAGAATTGGTTACACTGATATACTCACTCTGCCCCGAATTAATAGTCATGTTTTATTTCCTTTTTAGTCGGGCCCAATTAATAGTCCTAAAAGGAATTTATGAAGGCTTACCCAATTGGGAGTGCAATAAATGTCTTTTATACTCAAATTTTACAAATCTAGAAGCTTCGATAGAATACGAAGTCAAAATTTTAAAAAGACTACACCTTAAGGCTAAAACACGGTATATTAAAAGGAAAATACAAGAAATGTTTTGATGGAGAGCTTAAAGTTGAGATCCATAGGATTCAAAGTCGGGCGAGAATCTTTGAATGAGATCCAACGTATATTTATGCAGGGATAAAGAGATCCCACGTCACCAAGTCACCTTAGTCCCAAAAATGTACCAGAGTGTAGCAAAATCCTTCACATCAAACACCTCGCCAGTATCCTGCTTTACTTGGGCATTCCCATCGTCATCATCACTCGTAATAATAATATCATCGACATAAACAAACCAAATGATTTAGCTACCATTGTGTTGACGACAATTAAGACATGTATGATCAGAATGACACCGAGTAAACTCCATGGAGAGAACCGCCTCACTGAACCGGCTAAACCAAGAAAGAAATTTTCGGAGACAACTTTTCCGGTATACTCCCCATCAGGCTTGAAAACCTGTAAGAGGGTCATAGAGATTGTCTCTGAGAGATCCCCATGGGTCATTCTTGGCGTTTAAGTGATGTAGTGGCCTAGAGTGGAAGCCACAAGAGAAATCAACTGACGAAGTAAGCTTTACCTCCAGGGCATCCCTCTTGGGAACCTGTATGTTCTTTTAGTAACGAACCTTGCCTTATAGCGATCTGTAGAGCCATCGTTGAAATGCTTTACACTGAAGACCCATTTGTATTCAATTGTCTTCTCCCCGGGAGGTAAAGAAACAAGCTCTTGTGTACCATTATGCTCCAGAGTATCCATTTCCGCTTTCATGGTAACCGCCCATTAAGGGCTCAAAGCATTAGATACAAACCAATGAATGGAGATAGAGTCAAATTGGCTTAATAAGACTAAATAGATACTCAAAAGCCTAATATATGAAAAATGCTCAGAAATAGGATAATTAGTACGGCCATAAAATTATATCGGGAAGATATACGAAAAGGGTGACTAGAATTAAAATCAGATGTAGGATGTGGTAAAGGGGATGGAGAGCTAACTTAGTTTTGATAAAGAGCTGAGGTGGCTGAGGGCGACGAGAGTTCCCCTCCAAGGTAGGCTCCGACAAGGAAGGAGGATGAGCTTTATAAAAAAGAGATATAGGTTGAACAAGTGGCGAAACCTCCTACTCGAGATGTGGGGAGAAAAGAGTCTGCAAGTTATTTATCCCCTATAGAAAGGGACATCCTTACGACAACTAACATACAAAGGTGAGCATTATAAGGCCTTCTCTGCCGGGGAAAAGATCCGAAATCTAGAAGCAAGGTCTTTGTTCACCTTTGGACATGGGCATAAAAGGATTTCATGCGCGTAAGGTGGCCATAGTGATTATAAGAGGAAGGCCTGAATCATACGAGATCTATGGCAATTTCACCTCCAGCTAACATGGTTGTAAGCCTTTTCAGGCCGCCCTATTAAAATGAGTGCTCTTTTTGGCGTATCACAATAGAGCTATATCAAGGTGGAAGCGACTTTCACGCTTGGTCTTCTTCTAACAATGACTTTTTGGGACCACCAACACGGATAAATGCCTCTTTTATCCTTTTCATATATAGGTGGATTGTTTCGAGCAAGCACTAACGCGCAATGACTTTCACATAGCTCATTGCTTCTTGCTTTATATTATTGTGACACCTTGCCTAATTAAATATCGGGTGATCAGTCCTTTATCAAATTAAAATAGGAATCTCATATGGTCTATTCTTAGCATCATTGTCGAAAACTTTTTAAAACTTACTAACCACCTAGTATTCAAAAAGCCGGTGCCAAATTTTATCTTTTTATTGAACAACTTACGGAAAATAATTACAATAACCAAACCATCCATGTAGTAAAATAATCTGAACCAAACACCAGTTGAAATAAAATAATACCGAATAAATTATCGGTTCCCATTACAAAAATCCAACTAAACATCTAATGAAATCAAACTGAGTCCACAATTACAAAGTCTGATAAACTGAATAAAAGAAATAGTTGAAAGGGCGACACGCCTAAATGAAATACTGAATAATAGATCCTACTCTAGGAATGAACAACTGAAGCATCTAATCAAAATCCTGCAAGCATCCACAAGTACTGCAGCTACGCATCCCTAGAACAGATCATCAAGCTTGGTGTCCTTGTGGCTGGATACCTAAAAGGTTTTGAAAATATTTTGCATATGGGTCAGAGCCCAAGTAAAACCATTTGAAAATATTTCGCAAGTATTTATCACAAGTTTAGAAACAGTTATTGATTACACATGTTAGTTCAACATACACTCCCTTGTGTTCCTCATCTCTCAACTAATGTGCACGCCTAACGTCTCTTACCTAGCTATGCTACCCAACCTGACTAGGTCTCATCAATAACTAACTAACCACTAACAGGTTTAGCTTCCCCGTACCGCCCATACAGTACGCAACTATATACCCTCACTTTACATTAAGTTTTTAGTTACGTTTCTCTTTAACTTATCCGTACCGCCCATACAATACTCTTTCAATCTAATTAATAATTAACATCTCCCTTATGTCATTATTAAATCCAAGTTAACATTTCACATATGTTATCGTTCAAACCTTTTTGTTAAGTTCCTCTACTTAAATTTCATGTTAGATATACGTTATCTATCTTTCCCACTATTTACACATTAGTAGATTTAACCTTGTTTAGATATATACACTATGGAGTCTCCCTACTATCTTGCATAAGTAGATTAAACATTATTTTAGATATACACTATCTAGTCTTCTTACTATCACACATCAGTAAGATAATCACACATGTATATATATATATATATATATATATATATCATCTAGCATCTACCGGTCGGGCCACCGTGATGCACACTTGCGTACTCTCCTACCAAGTCCATGTACCTCTCATACCAAATCAAGGACTATCGGTTCGGATATCACCCTTGAACCATAAATCAATTCAACACATATTGGAGGCGAACATAGTTCTAAGCCTTTGGTCTACGTACATACCTAACGTACCCAAATGACCTGGCAGCCCTACTAATACACAACACTTAGTGAGCCGCCCTAAGTTCTATGTCCTGGGGCACTAATGCAGACCTCACTGGAATCGTCAAGGTGGGATCGCCCTCTGCGCGGAACCTCCGTGATAGCAGGCAGCGTAGGTTTGTTCACACATAATAGGTATACACACAACCTATAATAATAACCCGTATAGGCATACACTCATCATATAAATATAATCCATACATAGTATTTATCCCTCGAATACATATTGTATCAGTTTTTCACAATATTAACTCACTATCGTATATTCCCTTATTCCCTACCCGAAGGGCCCATAGATACCCCTTAAGTTATTACACTGCTACCCTACTGGTTATAGCCTTCGGTCATGGTCCACTCTTCCCGAAGCCCAAATTCCAAATTCCCGATTTGTAACTCACTTGATTTACTCTCGTCGGTTTAACGTTTAAAACTTACCCTTATTAAGATCTAACCAAGTCTTAACCGTATACCTACTGACTTCCTCTAAGTATTTAATTAATATAAGATTAATCCCCAAGTTCTCCATAATTCATCCCAAGAGGAAAATAACATCAAAAAGCCAAACTTGGGCAATTTTGGGCAGTCGAATCGATTCGAAAAGTAGCAGATCTCTTCTTCCTTACGTTTTTACGATTTCTCACCCTAATATCTTCGTCAAATCTCCATGAAACTTCATCAAATTTCAAACCAACATAACTAATCGTTATATAGGTGTATAGGGATGATTTCCAACGTAATTTAAACAGTAATTCATCAAGAATTGAATCCAAGAATCAATTATCTTCTAAAATACATAAAACCCAAGTTTATCATGTTCTTCATCTCTTTTACGCAAGAACCCATATTTTATTCATACAATTCGTCCACAACTCTCTGATTTCGTAATAACAACATAAAGGAATATCACTACATGCAAATTCTACCCCAAAACATGTATTTAAATCATCAAAACCTCAAGATTCAAATTAAATCATCAAGTACAAAACCCTACACCACATGGGTATTATAACTCTTCAAAAACAAGCAAGATAAACACTTGCCTTTGGTTCAGCAGGTCTGATTTCGTTTGTATGATGATATGGTTGTTCTTCCCTCGTTCTGATCTCGATTCCATCACGTTCGATGTGGAAATTGGTGTAGGAATATTTGGCTTTCTTCTCCTCTTCCTCCCCTATGACCTCTCTTCCTTAAGTTGTGTTAACCCTAGCCCCTCACTCTAATGGGCTGATATAAACTTACAATTTTCGGAGTTCTTCTAACCCTAAGTTCTCAAATGACCGAAATGCCCTTAAACGGTGCCGGTTTGGTCTAAAATCGCCCCGGGGCCCAAACTATGCCCCGGGTATACTATTCCGACCCTTTCGGAATCAACCGTGACCTCTATATCATCATCCGAGTCACTTTATACAATTATCTTATTTCCTCCTCAAAATACGGCACGCGTGAAATTTAAATAGACCGAATTAATTTAAATTCTAAATCACCAAATTAATTGAATTCTCCGAATTAAATAAACTCCAAATCATCAAATTAATTAAATCCTAAATCACCAATTTAATTAAATCCTATATTCTCAGAAATACGGGGTATTACAATTATAATCTTAGTAAAACAACCTTTCGCCTTTATGGTGGAAATATAAAACAAGCAACCTTACGGGCCAACTCACCCAACCATGATGCATGACCGAAGTGTATGTTTTTTGGCTCCTTCGTGCTCGGAAGTTTGCTTCAAATGACTAGCCTCTAAGCTCTTGTACTTGGAAAAGGGCTGACAGTTCATCTATGGGAGTCACTATCGACTCTATTCATTATTATGGAGAATCGTAGAGGTGTCTGCCCTTGAGATATTTACGAAAGATGATCGACTTTCAGTCAAAGTAGGGCGTCAAGCTACTTTGATCTATCACTGGTAGGATGTGCTTCATGAATTGAATTTGAACCAATATCATGCTACTTTCCTTTTAGTAAATCGTGAATGGGTCTGTCTAGGGCGCCTAAATAGTAAAAGTTTATCCCTTTGTGACGTTGGTTATATTCCGTATATCACTCGGGAAGGAGAAGTGTCCTTTCCTATATGCTTCACACATGAAGTTTGTCTTCTCCCTTACATGAGTGTTAAATGTGTTTGGATATCGAGTCATAACAACTATTACCCCTTAGAGATCAATGAGTATCCTACAAAAATACGCCTAATGGCTTTATCATCGGGTTTGTGCTGGGTGGGACAATGGTCATGAATAAAACAAGTACACCTAAATACACGAGAGAGAATGTGGAATATAATGCTATCAATTTGAAGACACTGAAGGCCATCTTATTCCCAAAACCTGACTCGGGGTGAGATTTATGATAAAAGCGCCGTTGAGGAAAACAAGGTGACATTAATACTAATCACATGGTAACGATAACCAAAAAAGACTAACAACTGGGGATGGCCCCCATACATCATAATTAAATCAAAGCACGACTCATATATGGTATAACTAGTTTTAGTATGCTTGGAAAACACACAGTTTCACATAAAAACCTTTTTTTCTTACAAGCTTGAGAAAGAGATGGAAATAACACAAGTACTAAAAATTGACATGCGTTAAATGAGCTTGCTGCATATGAAAGATCCTAAAGAGAAACATCATAGGAAATGGAGCTAGGCAAGATAGGAGCACCAAGATTAGATGTGGGAAGCTACGATGGAGGATCCCCGAAAAAAGTACAACCCATCGAGCTCATAGCCTATGCTAAGAATCCTCCTCGAACTGAGGTTTTGAAAGAGACAATTGGTAGGTAATAACGCAGTAGCACAATTGAGATGTTTTCAAGTTGACTAACATATAAGAGATTAAAAGAAAAATTAGCCACATGCAAAACTGAGGAAAGAGCAATAATAGGAGACAAACACACGTCCCCTTTGCTACGGATATGCGAAGGGGAACCGTTTGCAAGATGAACTTACAAACAAAAGGGATTGGTGGGTGAGGGAAAAAGGCATGACTCGCTTGTGATGTGATTAGTGGCTCCAGAATCCAGAATCCGCAACCCATGTGGTCTTCGCGGCCCTAATGTGAAAAACAAAGGGGAAGCTTGAAGCAATGATGGCCCGGGCATAGAGGATCCGACCTCAGTGGCGAGAGAACTCATATACTACCAAACTATGACTCTAGCTAACTAAGATCAATCAATGCATCAATCAATGCAGGAGGAGCAACAACAACGAGGAAGAGCCACTGAAGGACAAGTGTCATCAACAACATCATCCATGTTAGATTTGCTTTTGCCATCAAGTAGAGGCGGAAGGAATGAGACTATGACACAATGTTACACCCATTCAAGAGGACACTTGTAACCCGTTGTGTTGGGGTATGTTGTGACACCGAGAAAACTCACTTCCACTACCCAAACTGACCATAATATAGCAAGTGACTGAATTGATTCAAACAGATCTGAAAAATACCGCCGGCACTATGAATGATGAATACGAAGCAAGAGATCACCAACAAATCAGTCGAAGACATGACAAATAAACCAAGACTATGTTGAACACACCGGCAACCCCAACAATAAAGGAACAACAATTCCTTACTGCATAAAAAACACCAACCCCCCCAAAGAGAGTGAAGAAATAGGGGTTGACCCTAAAACAAAGCGTACCAAAGGCTACTATAAATTTTTTCCCATATCACCCTTTTAGAGTTCTAATCAGGATGGACGGTAATTAAGATGAACAGTATTAGTAAACAATATTTATGGTTAGGTTTGTAGAGGAAGGGTAGGTAGAGAGAGAGCTCTGAACCAAAAAGGAATTTGTGAAGGCTTACCAATTGGGAACCCAATAATTGTATATATATTAAAATGTTAAAAACCTAGAAGGTTAATACAAAGTCAAAAATGTAAAAGGACAACACAGCCTAAGCCCAAAATGGACGGCATAATACTGAAAAATACAATTAATGCTAAAATAGCACGAAATCTAACAGTCCCATGTTTCTAAAAAAATAGTATACAAAACTAAGTGAGATTACAAAGTTACCCATACGAATAATATTCATTACAGAACAACGACCTGACTGGTATTCATAATTTTTAGTAGGATAAATTTGGAAAGAAAATTTACTTAAAATGTTTTATTTTCGAACTTCAACTATCAATTTGGAATGGAGAGAGTATTATTTATAATTATTCTAGTTTTGGCATAGGTAGACAAATCTGCTTTAGGATAAGCATAACTATCCTTGTGGTCTCTATCATACACACGAGGTTGCACTATCTTGAAATGCTAATTATTTAGCCAGTGTGTGGAGATAGAGAACAAGAAATCTATCACTGTCTGAAGCGTCAAAAATTGCCCCCTTGGAATTTTTACTGGATCAAATTCTTCTTTATGCAGTGTCAACATAAACAAGTTCAAAGCTTGCTTTAAATCTGGATAGTATTAGCTAAATTTAAATGGTCAAGATGCAGAATTTTTTTGAAAGAGAAAAGGTGCATAAAGAAATGCATCAGAATATGAATATGCTCTAGTTTGTAACCTGTTGAATGTCCATTGATTGAAGGTATTTTCTTCTCCGCAAGAGGGTAGCCTCATCCACATTGTATAGTTTTCCACATCAATATTCCCAAGATTCTTTAACAACTGAAGACTGATTTGGCTCAAAATCAAGCATCAATATATGTGTATATATGTATGCTTGATTAAATCCAATCGATTTTCAATTTCAAAGCTTGGTGTTAAGATTATATATTTACAGAGATGGATCGCATATGTATAAAATGATCTTGAAAAATGGATATTGGAAAAACTATGACCCAATACAAAAAACCTTGGAAATAGGACTTATGGTTATAAGCAAAATTCTATGGCCTTACGTAAATACTTAGTATGTGTAAACTTTTATTACACATTTTTTTTTACATGTAAAACAATGCTCCATCGAGTAAAAAATAAAGATAAATTCTACATTACTCAATCTAGATTCCTCATAAAAAAAATATAATACTCAACTTAGAGAAGAAGCAGCAGTATGAACTTTCACTTGGACTAGATTTTTGAAAAACTACGGAACTCTTCCACTTGATGTCCACAATATCCCTGCCTCATTGCCTTTCATACGTTCTTTCTCACGTCTCTTGTTATGTATTAAATTCCTTAGTTGTTATAATTTTTTCTCAGTTCTTGTTATTTTTGTAGCCTTCCTGATGTTTGTAGAACCTTCTACACTAGTGTGGTCGAACTGAGGAAACAACCCATGTCAGCTGACTTAAACGCATTTGATTGTAGGAAATGGCTTTGGAGGTTCCTCTTAGAACAAGATTCCCTTTGGTGTGAAGTTATTAGAAGTGAATATGGTATTCATGATAAAATTCTCCGAAATCATTGGAAGTTGATCTCCCATGGCTTGGAATCCATTTAAATTTCTCCTATGGTTTGGATTTTAAGGTGGTGGAAAAGGGGTACCCTCTGAATTCCTTGGAAGTTTATTCCCCATCGTTTGGGATATGTCCATAAATATTCTTGTTTTATTGTTGGGAGGGGGTACAAGGTGCAGTTTTGGAAGGTTTGTGATAGGGGACTGTTCTTTGTGTTGTTTATTCCCTAGACTTTATAGGATATTTTTGTGAATCTCATCACTCAATCTATAGTGTTGTTTCTAGGAATATGAACTCATCATTTTCTTGTATCGTTACGTTTAGGAAAAATCTGACGGATAGTTTAATTTAGGGCTATTCTTCGCCATGCGATCCTCGTCATAAAATTGTTTTTTGGGCATGTGGGGTTGGGAGAGTAATATATGGGCTGATTTTTGTTGCAAATCATACTTCTATATTCTTGTGAATTCCTCATCCTCTTCAACTTTTGAGCCGTATAAGATGATTTGGAATGTTTCAAAAGTTCAAATTTTTGCTTGGTTGTGTGCAGCTTGGGGGAGGGTGAACACTTCGTGATATTTTCCAAAGGAAAGTCCCCATAATTGTTTGTCACCATATTGGTGCATGAATCTATTGACCATCCATTTGCTTTGCTTCGTTCGAAATTCTCTCACACCATTTATTGTAAAGTGTTTAAGGGGTTGATTTGGTGGGAGCTTCCCCAGAGATTGAAATCTTCTTTGTATCATAGCTTGAAATTCTGGCAGCAATAAGAGAAGGGTCAAATTCTTGTGGAGGTGTATTATCATGGATCTTATGTGGACTTTTGCTTAGAAAGAAACTACAGAATATTGGATAAAGTAAGTTTATGGGGAAAAGTTGGCTTTTCTACTCTTTGCAATTTCGTTTTCTTGAATATTTCTGTTGTTTCCTTTGTGCAATGCTGCAGCCTATGTTTTTTTCTTGTTGCTTTTGGTCTGGTCCGCTCCTTCCTATAACCTCTTACTTAATCCTAATAAAATTTCTCTGTTTCCAATAAAAAATTTTGTTATGTACCGGCGACGCCTATACCCATGTTAGTTTATTATACCGAAGTTCCTTTTTTCATTTATTTATAAATATTTGGTCCTTGTGTTGCTTGTTTTACATCATACATACATACATATATATAAAATATTTTTATAGCCAGTGTAGGTTAAAATTGGTCATTTCTTGTGATGACATGCAGGTAGATATTAATATACACAGATTTTTCAAAGGTTATTCGGAGGGCCAATTTGACATTGAAGGGTGGCCTCAGATTCTTAAGCTAAAAGACTGGCCCCCATCTAGTTCATTAGAGGAGCGTTTGCCACGTCATTATGCGGAGTTTATCAGTTGTTTGCCCTTCAAGGAATATACACATCCTCAATATGGCTTCCTAAATCTTGCTGTCAAGTTACCTATTAAATCTTTAAATCCAGACATGGGTCCAAAGTTGCATATTGCTTATGGAGTTGCTCAAGAGCTGGGATGTGGAGATTCTATAACTAAGCTTCGTTATGCCATCTCTGATGTGGTATGATTTTTATTTTTTGTGAATTTATAAATATTCTTTTGTTTAGTTCACTGCTGTAGGATTTCTGTAGATGGTAGAATTCTTAGCTTTTATTTATTTTTTTATTTGTCATGCATTTTTTGAAGGTTTAATGTTGGGTTATATATTTAATCTCTCAATTCATGCATGAATCCTCAACCCATTCTCATGAATGAAGTCATAAGTTAGGTATAATATATAAATGAGAGAATGCATGAGTTTTATAGGCACCAAGGAACCTATTGCCCAAGTTACCCTGAATGGAAATATACTAAACTACCCCCATATGATATTCCTAATGTTCTATTTTAAATAAAGGCAAGTTAAGTTAGATACAATTAGAACTCTTTCCACTTGGTTCGACAACACACCTGCATTTTACAATATTCCGAAGCTTTTTTTTGGGTGGTGGTGGGGATTGAAATTGACACAGAAGTTTGGGACTATATTTCTGGCACTTTAGTTTCGGCCACATATTGAGAATCTGAACCATGACTATAACTTTCCACTTCACTGAAATCCACACTCTCACATGTTAAGCGTCCAAAAGGGGTCGCAATCATAGTTGTCAAATCGTGAATCGAATCGTAAATCGAAAACCTTATGAATCATGAATCGAATCGATATAAAGTGTTGAAAATGTAGTAAATAATATTTAAATGCATATAGATCACATTAGAATATGTAATAAAATAAAACATAGGTTAAATTACACCAAGCCCCCGGAACTATCTTAGGTTTACAAGTCACCCCCCGAACTATTTTACCCGATAAACTCACCCCCTAAACTATCAATCCGTTAAAAATAAACCTAGATATTGGGTTTTTGGCTTTTTGAACGCAAATCGACTAAAATACCACTTGAAAAAAACCCAAACCCATAAAAAAACAAAACTAATGTAAAAAAAATGGGAACAAAAAAACCAAACCATTCAAAACACCAAACACGGTTGCTCCCTCTCCTCCACTCCTCCCACTTCCACCCGACACCACCCCACAGTCCAACCACCATCAAACCACCCCTCCTGTTCTCCCACCTCCACCTAAAACCACCCACAACCATCCAACCATTCCCCACCAACCCCCATTACAGAGCCAACCATCCACCGAAACATCTTCATCACCCACCACTTTAACCATAACCCACCACCTCGCACACCCCCAACCTATTGAACCTCACCGAAAACCCTAACAACACCCACTACTTCTTTCTCTGCATTTAATAGAAGGAGAAAATGGAGAAGGGGATTGCCCCTTTCTCCGATTGTTTCTTGTTGGCGAGCGAGAAAAGGGGCGTGGACCACTAATGGGTGGTCCGGCCATTCCTCATCTCTCACGGGTCTCATTCCATTTGATCTCTCTATTCTGAAATCGATTCTATGGGTTTGCGGTCGGTGCCGGGTTGGTTTGGGAGATGGTGGAGGGCTGGTCAGTAATGGAATTTGTGGTTGTCGGCAGGTGGTGTGATGGTAATTTTGTTGGTTGACGGTTTATAGTGGTGGTTTGGGTTTAAATTGCTTGTTTGTTGACGGTGGAGATTAGGGGTGTTGCAGTGGAGATTGATCCGGGACAGCTGGGCTGGAGATTTGCAGTGGTGTTTATTGGTGTAGTGTGGTGTTGAGTTAAATGGCAGGTGGTGATTGGTGCTGGGTTTTTGGAGAGAGAAGGTCCGGTTTGTGAAGAGAGAGAGAGAGAGAGTGTTTTAGTTTTGGGCATTTGAATTTGGGCTAAGGGGTATTTTTGTCCATTTAGATTTAAAAAAAAACGGGAACCCGATTTTTGGGTTTATTTGTAATGGGTTGATAGTTTAGGGGGTGAGTTTGTCAGGTAAAATATTTCTGACCTAAAACATATTTGTTACCCTAAAGCATATTCTGACCTAAAGCATATTTGTTACTATTTTTCTTAAAGATTTTGATAACCAAATATTAACAATAACAACACCTACATAAAGATTAAACACAAAAATATATTACCTCAAATGGTTACAATTGTAATACATAAAGATTTATATCCAATTGGATCATTCTTAGCATCACTGTCAAAAAACACTTATTAATCACCTCATAATTAATTAAGCTAGTGTCAAAATTTTAAACATTTAATTATTATCCAACAATTTAAACCATTAATCATATTCTCCATACTAATGAATAAAACAATAATAAATGAGAAATCATCTGGCTGAATAAATGATACTGGAATAAACTTTCCAGTTAAAAGTCTTAAAATAAAAATAATCCATAATAAAATTGAATCCATCTAAATGAAATAAAAGAGTACACAATCTCTGAGATAAGGAATAGCTAGAAATGGGCGACATGACCTAACTAAAAAAAATAAATCAGGATCTGAATGGATAAGAGTGGATGCGCCTAATAACATGGACCTGTAACTTCCACAATAACTGCAGCACGTCAAATCATCCAATAGCCTATGCCTGGCGTCCCTGTGGCTGGACACCTAAAGTGAATTGTACAAGAGAAAATAAATTTACAGGAAACGGGTCAGGGCCCGAGTGAAAATATTTTAAATAGCAAGGAGGAGTCCAAAGGGCTCGTTCGTGTGGAGGTTCAGGGTTATGAAAAAAAATAATAAAAATAAATCTTAATACATCCAAGAGAAGCCTATCACTCCGCTGAACAGATTAAATAGCAAAAGAAGAGATTAAATAGCAAAAGAAGAGATTAAATAGCCAAGAGAAGATACTCATCCAAGATAACAAACAAGAAAAGTCGGTTGCTAATGACCGAGCCAAGAGAACACAGTTTAGAACGGGATCGAAGATGAGAGGAGAGGAGATCGAGCCCAGTGCAATACTAAAAGTTGGGGTTTTCACTTTCAGAACATTCTTTTCTCTAAATTTAAGTTTCGTAAAGGTAAACTTTGTTGTTTGCTTCTTTTTTATTTTTTTGATCGCAACACACGTGTGGTTGTAAGAAAAGAAAAGAAAAGAAAAAAACACGTTTTCCTATCTTTTGGGCTTACTCAGCCCATATAAGTGAATCGGACCAGAATTGGGAATCGCTCAATTCACGATTTTCTCGATTTTTTAACCCTAGCCGATTCTCAACTCAAGTTGAATCATTTTATGTGAGGAAGAAAAAGCATCGTTGCCCTAGGGGATGCATAGTCCGAGATTTTATGTGGACCATTTGGAACTCGAGCAATGATAGGATTTATAAGGCAAGAAGATTGAAAAGAACCTTTGTTTGGGAAGATCACACTTCCGTCTTCAACCTTAGCTTATGAATCGCAGATTTTTGGGGAGCTTATTTGTCATTTTTGAATGTTAGTTGGAATTGTATATTGTGTAGTGGCTGAGTAGGATAGTTATCTTTTGTTTTTTTCTCTGTTGTATAGAGTTTGTTTTGTTCAGATTGACTGTTGATCCTCTTTGTTGTATTTGCATTCGATCATTTATGATGAGTTTTTATTTTTGATAAAACAAAGGAAAGAAAGAAGCCAGGTACAAGTTGATGGGTAAATGGAACAGTTCATTTGTCTGTTTCAGACAAAAGATTACGGGTGGACAGTATGGAGAATATTCTCAAGTTGAATATGTCCTTGATTCATTATCAAGCTGATTAGAGCCATATTTTTCGTCAACAACGAAAGGAAACTGAAAGAATTTGAAATTCTGGGAGGTGATTTACCCCCCATATATGGAGAGACTCCCATTGTAGATATCTATATAAATTAAAAAATACAAATTTTCACAAAATATGTCCATTTCAGAGATAGAATAAAGTAATCTAAAACACTACCAACTAATAAAACCTAACCATATTTCAACTCCACAACAAATCTTTTTTTCACTAGATTGAAAATTCAATCTCAGAATATAACATATTTACTTGTCTTATAAGTCTAATACACAAAAAATATTAATCATTATACACTGCCACGCTAATTATTCATAAACGACAAAAAAATAGATGAGAAACAAGAGTTGATATTAAGAGACGAAGTTTAAATATTGAAAGTTAAATATCAATTGAAGGTGTGTGTGGGTAGAGAGAGAGAGGTTCTTAAAAATGTCTAACAAAATAAATGGAGAGAGAGAAGTCTGAGTAATAGAAATATCTAAAGGAATGCAAAACATTGTAGAAGCTTTAGAATAAAACTACAACAGTTGCCCAACACCCAAATGAAGGCCACTTACATGTACAAAACAGTAAAAAAAATAGCAGTATAATAATGTTAAGCAATAGCTATACAATATCCAATGGGGTTCCTCCCCATAGTGAGGCCCTAGGCAGCTAGCTGCCTAAGCTACCAAAGGAAAAGCCGCCGCTTTTTATCTTATTGGTTGATAAATTGAGTAGAACTGTGGACGAGGCTAGGGCATATGGGGTTATAATAGGTTTTGAGGTAGGTAGAGTGGCATGGGCTTTTACCTCACAACCGGGAGGTTAAGGATGCAAATCCTCTTTGGGCAACCTCCCACGCTGTGTCCTGGAGGGTCCAGACATACCATTGGGGATTAGGCAAATTCTCAAAGATGTTTGAATAACCCAAGATATAAAAAAGGTAGGTAAAGTGTGTTTGAAGGTTACTCACCTCGAACTTGCGAATAATATCATTTATTTTGATTCGGGAGATATGAGCCCTCGTAAAAACTTAGTTGGGATTCCCTCTTCAACAAAATTCTTTATGGTTCTGTATTATTAGAAGTAAATATAATTTTGGAATAGATGATTGGATTCAAAGGGGGTGTGGAGTTTGACTTCTATAAAGGTCCAAGTAAATTTATCTCCAATAGATTGGCTTCCTATTTTGAGTTTTATCTTTCTTGAGTTGGGGAATTGATCTTTTATTTGATTTTGGGGGGATAAATGGGTGAGTGATTCTCCTTGAATCAAGGGGTAACCATTGCTTCGGCAACCTCTCCCAATTCCTTTTTATATCTTGGAATCTTTGCCGAGGTTTGACCTGAAGGAAACCGCAAGAGATTAGTGGACTTAACACCAGCATACTCATTTTGCCTCTTTTAGGCCCCGAAAAAACACGAAGAATATTAAGACTTGTTATTTTGTACCACCAAGTTGCAAGTTGTGATCTCATCTGCAATTTAAATAGTGACACAATTAGCCAAATATGTGAAAGAGTAAACTAAGCAGTTTTATGTTTTGATTATGGGATCATAGTTTTTATTTAATGAATAATATAATGATTAAAATCTACGACAACTCTCTTATCGGTTGGTTGCCAGTAAATTTTTTGAAGTACGACATATGCAGTGCATGTAGTTAATAATACTTATGTGAGACCATCCACAAAGTTTATAACTATGAAGTGAGAGAATCTTTGTTAATGCAAATAGGGGTAAATATTTTGACTAGTCACAAGTAAGTTGATGTCTATGAGGGAAATGACCCCTCCTACCAACCTGAAGGTAGATAAGACGTGTTTTTTGACATTCACTATTAGCAAACTCAAGTATATTTGTGGTTTGATGTCTATGAGGGAAATGACCCCTCCTACCAACCTGAAGGTAGATAAGCCGTATTTTTTGACATTCACTATTAGCAAACTCAAGTATATTTGTGGTGTTTTGCCACTCTTAAGTTTGTCTTGGGATGCACATAAATTTTGGATAGAGATTAATATGTTAGCCTGTCAAAACGTACTCTGTAATGATGGCAAGACGGTGTAAACCCTTGTTTTTCCTATTGAAATGCCTACAGTTAAGTTTAAAGTGTTTTGTACTAATTCAATAAGCTTCTCCACAGCGGACATTGGTTAGATCAATATTATAAGCACCAGAAGCCATGGGGCAAAGACGATGGGTTTAAGAACTTGTTTTGTAGACGTTGGGTTTAAGAACTTATTTTATGAGGGGAAATTTAAGAGTAGTTTAGAAACTTGACATTTTTTTTTTCAAAATATATAGTTGATTCGGGTTAGGTTGTTCAGCTCTTCTTTTTATTAGTATCATTACCTGAGTTGGCATTATGATATCATCCTATAAATAAAGTCATAATAAGAATCCCCTAATTTCAATGGACTTGATTATCGAGAAGTTGAGTTAATATGTGAGCATATGTCCTTTTTTCGCTGATGAGAGAGAGAGAGAGTACAATTCATCTATACATAGGCAACACTTATATAACAGAAAATTAATGATTACTTCCCTACTAATAAATTATTTATCAATGTAAGATTTTACAATTATGTTACTAGTTACAAAGGTCAATTACGATTGATATTTGCCGGAGTTCAAAACTTCCATCTTTTAAGTCTCACACGAGGAATTACAAGCACTTCTTCTGGGGAGTGTTGCGGTTATGTCTCTCCACAACCATGAGCGGCCAGATATGTGCCACCAAGTTCCACCCATCTTTTAGTGCTATCGACATAAATGGGACCAAATAAAATTATTTTTTTTTTCTCTTTTTACTGCAAGATTCACCACTGGATAGTGGCAGATATTATGTTAGATCTACATACATTCTTTTAGATTCTTACATGCTTGGAGTTAGGTCAGAGCGAGCTTGGATTTCTTACCGGATGTGTAAGGTGGGTACTACACGATACATACATGACAATATGTCATACCTGGAAAAAAATGGACTTGGGCACAGAGAGGGTATGAACAAAATGATACACATTAATCGGTACATATTTATTTCCTTTAAAAATTAATATTACACCTTTTGTACTTACTGAAACTTCATCTCCCAGTAATATCATATAAAAGATTCAAAACCTAGTTATGACTATTTTGACGATAGAAATTAACAATATCGGTTCTTAAGATTAGAGGTATATGCTTTGTTATCAGATTTTGTTTTTGTTTTTTTTGGGGCGGTCAAGTTCTCATTTTTTAATTTTTGAAAATTCATTGTTACAGGTTAATGTGTTGACACATACCGGAGATGTGACCCTTGCATCTGAAACTCTTGAGAAAATAGAAAAAATGAGACAAAAGCACCACAACCAGAATCAAATGGAACTGTATGTCACCTATCACATGCATTCAAGTGTTTCACTTTTTAAATTGATGTATTTTTTTTGTTCATGCTCTCTTTCTCTCTCTCACACACACACACATCAGAGACAACAAGGATTTCATTGTTGACAAGGAGAAGGGCGGCGAAGGATTTGGGGACACAGATGGTGGTGCTGTCTGGGACATTTTCCGGCGGCAAGATGTTCCTAAATTGGAGCGATATCTTAGGAAGTACTATAGGGAATTTAGTCATAAGTATTGTTCTTTGCTGCAGCAGGTAATAACTAAATTTCATGATGTATCCTTTTGAAATAATTGCGTGCCAAATATTCTCCATGTTTGTTTATATTTGTTCGGAAACATAATATATTTTATTAATGGAACTACAATACGCGGATCAATGGTCCAGCAGTCCACAGTACGTAATAGAAATTAAAATAAAAAGGAGAAAAAACAAGATATAAAGGGCTTGGTCAACTGTGTTTAGAAATGATTGGTTGTCGAGGCCCAAAGTGATGAAACGAACTTGATCCTCTCCCAAATCCATTCATTGTCTAGCACTTTTTCTTGATTTTGTTGTTACGTTCTAACCATATTTTCTAATAAGTAGTAATCATCCCACATCTCCATGAGCTATTAACTTACACAAAGTCACACGATCCAACCCACCCCCAAAGCATATCAATCGGATTTTGAGGCCTTGCCCCAACAATGTTAAAATCCTCAATCCATAAAAAATGTGGTAATGAACAATTGACGAGGACGTGTCAATTGGTCTCCACGTTAATGTAATATAAACAACAACAATTTGGGATAAGCTCATTTTGGGACATCTCCATTGAATTAAATCACTAGTGCCACCAGCCATGCAAACAACTTAAATTTTTAGGGAACTCTGCTGTCAGGTTTTCTTTGAAGGATAAAAACAAGCAAATAAAGGCGTTGTCAGGAGTAGTTCCGTCCCGCACAGCATTACTGACAGGTTATTGGGTTGACGAGTCATTTTTGTGGACATTGTAGATAATCCTCTAGTGTTCCTTGTAATTTTGACGGCCTTCCATCTTAGAATGATGGCCAGATAGAGCTAGTTAATCGGAGTTGGAGGGAGGGTGGATAGGGGATGACTTTCTTCAATGTTTGCCGATTGATAATCTCAACTATTGAGATACTGCGGTAGCCTCTGCCTAGTTCGCCTTCAACAACGTTGTTATCCGATTAACAGATCGTTTTAGGTGCTTCCCCCTACATGCCCATTGATTTAGTGGAGCTTCCCCCGCCGGTACGGGTGTGTCCATTTACATCCTTGTTTGCTGCGCCTGGCTTCTATTAGAGAGCTTTATAGCGCACGTATGATGCCTATAAGGAGGACGTGAATCCTCATCAGCCACGCTTGGTCTTTTAGTCCGGGGATTCAGTGATGGTTTATATGAAGAAAGAGTGACTTTGTTTGTTTCCACAAGCTAGCTTTTATGCCCAGCATTAGCACGAGAGGTTGTATCTAATTCAGTTCGAAGTAGACAGATTCAGTTAGTGAGTTAGTTCAGTTAGAAGATAGTTGGTAATATTTTACTTCAACTGAAGCATAGAAAATGTATAAATACGGTAAATGAAATGTAAAGCAGGGCTATGAATAGATAATTCCAATTTCATCTCTCTCTCTCTCTCTCTCTCCTCTCTATGAAATTCTCTTCTTATCATCCTTAACCTTCATGATTTCTCTTCCTCTAAATTCTACATTTTAATTGTTAAAATGTTTGAAAGGAATCATTCCACCATGGCCTGAAAAATGGTATCAGAGCCAAAACTTATCTCACCCGCGCAACATTTCACAATTCACCAAATTCAAAAAACAATGGAGAAGACAAACGAAAGGAGTTTGATGATCTGAAAGGTACTGTGGGCAGTCTACAAGAAGGATTTGTGGGTATTCAAGGACAATTGCAGATGCTGTTGAATCAGAGGGGTCTGCTAGTTTTGGCACGAACACAGATGCATTGAGGAGATACAATCCCCCATTGTTGTCGGATCCTGTTCGTAAAGGGGTTAGCATAAAAGGACACCAAGGATTTCAACACAAAACCCTCAAGATGGATTTTCCCCATTTTGATGGAACATACCCCAGAAGATGACCCGAGAAGTGCACCATGCATTTCCAATTCCACCCCATGATTGAAGAAAAGAAAGTGTTGTTTGCACCTATGCACTTGGATGGAAGGGTGGACCATTAATTCCAGTCATTTTATGAGAGTGCAGATGGGATATATTGAAGGGAATTTACAGTTATCAGTGCTTGGTTCTTAGACGTGGGCCGTGAAGATGTTATTACTGAATTCAATAAGCTACAACAAACATGTACAGTGGCTGCAGATCAAGATCGATTTGAAGAGCTGAGACCACTAGTTTTGGCTAGACAAAGAGGGCTCTTAAGTGAGTATTTCATATCCAACTTTATTAGTGGCTAAAGGAAGAGATTAAGTGTTGTGTTCAGATGTCCGACCCCAACTCTTTATCTAAAGACATTATCCTAGCAAGATTACAAGTATCATCTCTTGAGGTTGTTATCAAAAGGAATAGACCCAATTCACCCCCCTCCCCCACCCCCCCAACCCAATTCAGTCAACCTTGAACCCTGATTAGCCATCCCAAAAATGTAATTCCAACACCTCAACATTTACCCCAAGTGCCAACCAAATATTGAACAAAACCACCCTCCCATTTCCCATTAAGAAATTGACTCCTTGATAGCAATCCGGCCTACATTAAAGTTTATAAGCGGAACAAAAGAGAATGAATACGAAGCCCAATACTTTGATCTGGTGGGATAATGGTACAGCTGGCCCAATGTGGGAGTTGGAATAATTCTTGGTATAATTGTGCAATCCCAACAAGAATAAATGCTTCAGCAAATTTTAAAAAATAGTCCTTTAATGTTGTTGGAGAAATCTAAAAGTTTGAGTTACGTGTCATGCATTGGAAAATTAAGAGTCAGTCATGCTTGAAAAAGTTAAGAAGTCTTTAATGATGTCATTAAAGTGGAAACTTCTAGTAAAATGTGTAATAGTCTATCATTCATAGTCTTGGCTTTATTTTAAGCATGTAAGGCTGTCATTTTGGGGCAATGAACAGTATATTGAAATTACCAATTTCTTGTGAGTGATTCACAATATTAAGGTGTGATATACCAACTGGAAGTGTCCTACACTTATATCTCTGCACTTTTTTTTTATTTTTATTTTTTTATTATTATTATTATTATTATTATTATTATTATTATTATTATTATTATTATTATTATTATTATTATTATTCCGATTTCCCTTTGTTTTCTATCTTTTGTCATTATTTTTTTATCCTTCCCTAGCTGTTCTACATCACTCCTTCCGAAATGCAAGTAAGCTAAATCTTATATGACCGGATCCCTGCAAGCTGTCTCAAGAAGCAGAACCCCAAGAACGCTTAGGCGCATAGGTAGTCTTAGTAACAAACCTCTTCACATATTGATAGATAGGTATTGGTTCTGAATCGGCGTCCCAATTTTCAACTCGATCGCGGTATTGGGGAATACGCGAAGATACGCTATTTGGAGAGCCCAAAAAAATTGAAAAAACATAGAAAAATAAGAATAACGCTATGGATTAATTACATATGTATAATACTATCATTTAGTATGCATAACATTGCCTAATTGATTACACAGTCACGCATCACACTTGTTAGTTGCAGTAGTATTCCATAACAATTCAACAATAAGTAATCAAAGCAATCTTGTTTGGGAGGCATTCGACAAAACAACAATGATTCTAATTGAATAGAATTATAATTATTAGATATAATTGATATTTTTCAAAAATGTAATAATAATACCTAGTACTTACACTTTAAGTAGATAATGTTACATAAAAGAAAAACTATCGAAGATTCATTAAAAATGAAGTGTTTTCAATAAATTTAAAATTTTGGTACATTTTAATCAATTAATGATACATTAGAGAATACATTTTTTGACAAATTGCTTTAAGTAAATAATCATGTCTAATAAAATAAATAAGGATGTGTTGTTAATTTATTTTTAAATTTTAGTTGTACATTTTTTACATTATAATAGATTAACAATACATTAAAACATGCATATTTAAAATATTATTTACGTAAATAATATTTTTAAAAATTAAAATACATTTCAAGGAGAGATTAATAGTGACATATTTTAATTAGGGGTGGAAGCGGTACGGGTTTTTACCGTACTGTTTTGGTCCCGAAAAAAAAAGGATTTGGTTTCATATTATAAAATACCAAAAATCGATTTTACCGAAAACAAAAATATTGCAAAAAAGTTGGTTGGCTTTGTTTATTAGACATAAAAAGCCAACTTACCGAATTTACCATACCTGATTTACGAATTTATCGTACCAAAATTATCACATATTACCGTACCAATTTACCGAGTTAAAAAACCAAAAATATCAAATAAAAGATGTGCTTAAAAAATATATATATACATACGAATTTTCCAAGACCCTTTATTTTTTAAACTCATCTCAGCCATTAATTTACCTTAATATAAAAGCCAAACCCTACACTAAACCTAACAATTCCTTATTTTCTTCACTCTTTTAAACGGTGACAACAGCAAGCAACACCACACAGTCCACACTCCCTCTCCCTTTCCGATCCCCCACCACGCACACGCCACACACACACACACACACACACACACACACACAGAGCACACACACCACACACGCACACAGCACACAACACACATAGGCACACACCTTTTTTTTTTTTTTTTCTGTATTTCTGTGAGAATGAGGTATCATTGTAATGAGGTTATAAGGTTCCATTGTAATGGTAGGACTTCATAAAAAATATTGGGTGCATTAAAACATATAAATTTGTCAACACAGTTCACATTCAAATCAAAATACCGAAACTTGTACCAAATTTACCGGAATCATAATACTGAAACTTGTACCAGATTTACCGAATGCAGAAAACTGACTTGTAATTTTGGTATTTACATGGAAAAACCCAAAATGAAACTAAAATTACCGAAACAAAAAAACGAAATTACCGGAAACACCGAAATGCCGACCGGTTTGGTTTTGGTTTCTATTTTGGTGTACCGGCCGGTAAATTCGGTTCAAATGGTAGAGGTTTATATGGTGAACTCTTCAGTCCTATTTTTCACTAGTTTGCTGAAGAGAACTCATTTTCAGTTGTGTTTTTTCTTCTAAAAACGTACCTCGGTCGATTTTCTTCTCTATCGTGCATTGTGGCTGATATATCGGCGATATATCTCAGTAACACCGAGACATAGACGATATTGCACGATTCAGTTTATTTATTGAAACACCTCTCGGAATCAGATAGCCCAGTTGCGATAGCGAGTCGCCTCGGCCGAGACTTTGAATTTGAACCATGATAGGATTGGTGATTCAACCTTCCAACACAATGTGGGTTACAATGGCTGAAGGTCACAAAATCGGCAACACAACTACTTACACCAATATTAATTGGAGCATGCAAGGCCATAAGTTCTCAACCTCAATGAGGGTATTTCCCCTAGAGAGGTTGTGATGCGGTATTGGGTGTACAATGGTCAGAGGAAAATAGTCCAGTAACATTTGGATTTTAAAGAGATACGGATCAGTTTTAGAAGCGGAGACACTCGTGTTACAGGGGGACATTCAAACAACAGAATTGAAGAGTATATCAGCAACAAGCCTTTACAAATTGTGCCAAGGAAGCAATACGATGATGATTGGCCAACTCTTCTCCATAACAACCACATAAGAGGAGGTGTTTTTCCTCCATTTATTGACAAGTTGTTAGGAGAGTTCAATGATGTATTTGGTGAAGTTAAAGGGTTACCAACCCGTGAGATCACATGACCACCACATACTTCTTAAAACCTAACCAAAAACCTATTAAGGTAAATCCCTACAGGTATTCTCATATCCAAAAGGATGAGATTGAGAGGATAGTCAAGGAGAATGCTTGAAAGTGGGATAATCAGGCCCAACGCCAGCCCTTTCTTATCCCTAGTGTTGGTGGTCAAAAAGAAAGACAACACTTAGAATTTTGCGTAGCATATAGGGAATTGATGAACTACTGGATGAGTTAAATGGAACCATCAAATTCGACTAAATGAACCTGATATACACAAGTCTGCGTACACCACTCACAGTGGGCATTATGAATTCATGGTTATGCTCTTTGGGCTCTGAAACGCACCAGCCATGTTCCAAACTTTAATGAATGACGTTTTCAAAGAATATTTACGCAAGTTTACATTAGTTTTCTTTGATGATATCTTGGTGTATAGCCCCTAACTTTCAGATCACACTCATCACCTCCACACAACTTCGGCTACTCTAAAGCAACACTCCCTGTTTACTAAACTACCAAAATGTTCATTTTCTCAAAAGAAGATTGTGTACTTGGGCCATGTCATCTTGGGAAGAGGGAGTTACTGCAGAGGAATCAAAAGGTACATCCATGCTGCAATGACCTATTCCTAAATCAGTCAAGTCCTTGCGGGGATTTCTCGGCCTTACTGGGTACTACCGAAAGGAATTACAGTGCAATCAGCCACCTCCTCACGGATTTACTTAAAAAGACCAATCTAAATGGTCTGAGCAGGCCCAATTAGCAATGGAGCAGTTAAAGGTCGCCATGTCTACTATCCCGGTTTTAGCATTGCCTAATTTTAAGACTTTTACAGTTGAAACAAATGCTAGTGGGTCGGGCATTAGGGCTATTTTGATTCAGGAAGGCAGAGCCATAGCCTATCTTAGCAAGGCTCTTCGACTTAGAAAGAGAGGGATGTTAACATATGAAAAAGAGTTATGGACAATAGTATACGAGGAGAAATGGAAAACTTATCTGTCTGGGGTCCACTTTGTAATAAGAACAGATCATCAGAGTCTGTAGAACAAAACCTCAGCATAACTTGGCAGCAAAAATGGTTTACAGGACTCCTGACATATGATTATGAGATCGAATAAAGGAAGGGGAAGGAAAACATAGTGGCTGATGCCTTATCTAGGGTTCATGAGGAAGAACCACAATGTTGTGCAATCACAGAGGTTGTCCAACAATGGATGCAGGAACTCCAGAAGTTTTGAAGGAGATCGGACAACTGAAAAAATTGTGGCAGAGTTAATGTTGGGAAATTCTACCAACACTTGTTACAGTGACATGATTGGGATATTGCGTTTTAATAGCAAACTATATGTGGGAGGTAGACAAAAAGTTTTGGCAGAGGTACATTCCACCCAAATGGGGGTCACCAGCCGAATCTTAAACAGGATGTTAAACACTTTGTAGCCGCTTGTGATACTTGCCAACGGCGTAAATCCGAGCACGTTCCATATCCAGGCCTATTACGGCCCCTGCCCATGCCGGAGGTCCCTTGGAGAGAGATTTCTATGGAATTCGAGGGGTTACTCCTCTTAGTCCACAAAAGGAGCATCCTAGTCGTGGTGGATCGCTTGACCAAATATGGACACTTTATTGTTGTCCCTCACCCATGCACAACGAAGACGATAAAAGAGCTCCTCTTTGTTCAAATTCATATATTCCACAGACTCCCGGCTACGATCCTATTTGACTAGGACTCTACATTCCAACCTAATTTCTGGAAGCAATTATTTCATTTGGTGGGCACAACCCTACATTAATGTACCTCATATAATCCTCAAATCGACGGACAAACCAAGAGACTCAAACAATTCCTTGAAAGTTACATAAGATGCATGACAGGTGATCGACCTCACAACTGGCCTAAATGGATCCCAATGGCTAAATGACGTTACAATTCCAACCACCACACCGCCATAGAAATGACACCGTTTGAAGCACTCTATGGGTACAAACCACCCCAATTCTCGAATCATCCCTACAACAACATTGACGAGGAGACACGTTAGTTCCTTCGTAAGAGGACCCAAATACAGGAGCTCTTAAAGCATAACCTCACTTTTTCCCAACGACGAATGAAGTACTATGCTGACAAAAAGAGATCGGGATGAGAATTTGAACAGGTGACTGGGTTTGCACTGGCTTTAGCAGATAAAATCTGAAGATAGTCCCTAAGTTTTTTTTGTCTCTTTTCGGGTAGTACCCAGTGCACAAGGTTCCCGCTTAACTGATGGGTCTGGGAGAGGCGGATGTCGGCATACCTTACCTCCATATATATATGGAGAGGCTGCTCCCATGTCCGGAACAGAGACCAACCGTAGCTTGTCCCTTTTCGGGTGCTCTTGCATATTGGAAGGGTAACTTACCACCTTTATCTCCCAGGTTCATCCTCCATCCACCCAGTATTCAACGTCTCTCTACTAAGGAAAAGAGTGGGACAACACAGCACGACTTCTACAATGTTTCCTCGCATGGACCCGGAAGGTCAATTGTTAATTGAGCCACTAGAGATTGTTGATCGACGAACCATCCAGGTGGTATTCTTCCAGTATATTAGGTCCTTGTCAGATGGTCAAACTCTCATTGTGAGGACATGACATGGGAGGACTACTTGGTCCTCGAAGCTTACATTCCCTCCTTCGATCTTTGATGACAAGTTTTTTTCACAGGAGGGGAGCATTGTTATGCCACGCACTAGCACAAGAGGTGGTATCTGATTCAATTAGAAGTAGGCAGATTCAGTTAGCAAGTTACTTGGTAATATTTTACTGTAACTGAAGCATAGAATATATATAACTACAGTAAACGAAATGTAAAGCAGCGTTATGAATAGATAATTCCAATTTCAACTCTCTCTCTCTGAAATTCTTCATCTTATCATCCTTTTCCTTCATAACTTCTCTTCTTCTAAATTCTTCATAAAGGAATCGTTCCAATATGGCATGGCACTAGCTCCAGATGAGAACATGCGGACCTTTTCCTGTAGTTTGTGTTGTGGAGATAACATAAATGAAATTGTAGACCCTTTTGATTTCCATCCGTACTGTAGGCTACATGCGTCGAATCCCTCCCATTCCATTCTGACTCTTCACAGCCAATTCATTCTCATGAGGAGTGTTTAAGATACCGTTGATTATGGGACTGTAGATAATGCTCCTTCTACGTACTTCCTTATTTAATGGTTTGGGCACCTTAAGGCTGAAAACACGTGGATCCCCGAGGTTACTCTTCAGCTTGTTGATCATCCCTTCTACAGCCAGTATCAGGACTATATTGAAGAGCTTTTTTTTGGCTGGGGGACGTGTTTGCCATATATTTGTTCTATTGTTTGCTATTTCTTTTAATAGTGAGGGTATTCTTGTCTCCGGAGAAACCCTAACTGATAATGGGTGGTCCTCCTAGCTTTGTAGTTCATTACATTACTTTTACTTTGGGGAACGAGAATACGAGAGACCTAATTGCTTTTACTTCTCATTTCGCTTCCGCGCAGTTAACATAAAAAATAGAAGTCTAGTACAGTAGCAAAACTAGGGGAAAAACTGTAGAACATATATGTAAAACAGTCACAAAACAGTAAAAGCATCATCTACACTGCTAAATTGCATAAAACTAGCTCCATACTGAAGCTACTGAAACGCCTCTTTGAACACGATTTTTACGTCTGCACCATAAATGTATTACCCCCTGAAAAAAAATCAGGTTCAAAGGTATGTCTTTGAGTGGTTTTAACAGTGATGCCCAGAAAGATGTTATAAACTTTACAGTTTTATACACCCATACGTTGCTCTCCTCTTTCTCATCGAAGATTCTATTTTTTCTTTCAACAAATATACAAAAAACTATTTTTCTTTTCAATCCAAAGACAAGTAACCTTATCTCCCTCACCCTATCCATTCATGTCTTAAAAAAATGCGCATTGGTTTACAAGGAAGGTCACCCACAAATGACAATTCCAAACACTTTCTTCCACCAATATCCGGAAAATGAGCAATGGAGCTGATGGGTCAAGTGAATAACATTGTACTAATAACTAGGTGCAACTTATTCCCATATACACGAGGTGAGTCTACCCCATGGAGATCAAGCCTAGCAAGCCTAGTCTCATTCAGGTTAGAATATGCTCCGACATCAGTCTCCTCACTTGAAGAGGTCGCCACTCCTCATACTTGAACCCATGACCTCGCTCTACTAGCAAGATAATTTAGCCTATAAATAGGCCCTTGGCCTCGCATTGTAAGGGCAGCTGATGAATGAGAATTAGAGAGACAAATGGGCAATTTCCCTTTATTCAATGTCGTTGTGTAGTTTATATTAGATCTCTTCTGCTCCACATTACACATCAAACGCAAAATATGTTGCACATTTTCCTCATTTTCTTTATATAAGCAATACCACTTATTCTTAATTCAATGGAGAATTTAGTCGGCCAGAGTGCTGCTGATAGCTCGGGCTAAACTTGTTAGTGGGGCTAAAATCCACCAAACACTAGATGGGAATCCTCCAAGGACAATCCTACTAGGCTACTAGCATCCTCCAAACACAAGGATAAACCTTTTATTGATTTTATCCAAAACCGGGTTTCAAAAGCTAAGATCATTCGGGTGCCCACCTAAAGATACCCCCAAATATAACATGGACCATGCCTCTACCGCACAACCAACCCTATAAGCCATTGTTTCCACTTTCTTAGGTTTCACATTTTCCCCGCAACTGTAATTTTATTCAAATTTACCTTCAACTCCGATATTTCACAAAATAGGAGAATACAAGAAACAAGATTGTCAAACTTCTTGTTGTCCAGAGAAGGAAAAAGATAGATAAGTTCGCAAATTGTAATTGAGACACCTCAATCTAGTCTCCTCCAACTTAACCTTTTCTACCACCTCACGCCCTCACGCCTTATCAATAATCCGGCTTAAAACATCCGCAACCACTACAAATAGGAAAGGGGACAACGGGTTCTCTTTTCTTAGTCTTCTTCTATCAATAACGACTGAAATAATACCACCCCAAATCCACTTCCTCCATCTACCAAACGCGTTCTTTTCCATCACATAAGGAAGACAATTCCACTCCACATGCTCATATGCTTTTTCAAAGTTCACTTTGCATACCACCCATCTCTCGTTTTCATTATATACACCTCGACAATCTCATTAGCTATCAAAATAAGATCTAATATTGGCCTTCCCTTCACAAAGACACCTTGACAGGCTGCTTTTGTTTCACCCAACACTTCCCTCAATCTTATCCTATTAAACTTTGAGAAGTCATGGATTAATAGGCTGCTTTTGATTGACAGTAGTGGTATTGAGTACGAACACGTGGAATTAATTAGGATATATACTCAACTACACATTTTTGTATCCCACTGCTCTGATGTTTCATTGTATGCGGAGTGATTTGATGTCGAATAGCCCCGGACTACATTGTGTGACATTTCTAATTTATATTCTAATCATTCTCTTGATGCTACAGGTGGTTCATCCTGTTCATGATGAAACTTTTTACTTGACTATGGAGCATAAAAGAAGGCTAAGAGAGGAATATGGTTAATACTTTATATAATGAATCTAGGTTCCCAGATGTATCGCTATATTTATATTTCTTGATCATGAGTATTTTATTTTTTGGTGCTAGGAATCGAACCTTGGACATTTGTTCAAAAACTAGGAGATGCAGTTCTCGTACCTGTTGGCTGTCCTTACCAAGTTAGAAACATAATGGCAAGTTAGTTTATCAAAGTTGTTCGGTCTGTATGTTTTACTCTAACTTAGATTTTGATACTGTGTCTTTCCTTGCAAAATCTCTAGTGTCTTTTTTGTTTTACTTTAAAACATTACTAATATTCGATTTTAGACTTTAATATAAATTAATTCGCCACTAAAAGTGATCTTTGGTGATATTTAGCGACGAAAAATGTACTAAAATCTACTAAACTGATTACTTCGTATTAAAGTCTAAAAAGGAAAATTAGTAATGTATTAAAGTTAAAAAAAAACTTTTTTTATAATAATATTTTCTCTCGTCTCTAGGCATGTTAGAGGTATAATTAATTAAAGAAAGCAGTTCTGCTACACTATGGGTACCCCTTTCCATTTAAAATTCCCCCCCAAAGTGTATTGATCAAGTGTCTCAAAAGGTGAGAGGTGCTTTATTCTATGGAACTGGAATGTTAATGCATTTTATTCGAATATAAATTTTATGGAATTGGAAGTCGGTGAATTCTACTTCCATGGGGTTACGGATGTAATTTTTTTTTTCCAATATGGAATTTCCTGTGAATGTTTTCAATGTTTGTGTGATAGTGTGAACTGTGCGTGTGTGAAAAATTGTGTGCAGTGTGTGAAAAATTGTGTGTGTACACTGTTTGTGTGAAGTGTGTTTTTGTAAGTGAAACCCTGTATGTGCGTGTGAAACTACGTGTATATGTGGATTTGTGTGTGTAAAACAATGGAATTGGAATTCAAGGCCCTTGTTCCAATTCGAAAGCCTTGGAATTGGAGTTGCCAAACACAACCTTAATGTATTTGTTTTCTTTGCTATGAAGCTGCCTAGTATATTAGTAATAGGTTACTTGTAGAGACATGTAATAGCTTAATAATAAGAAATGTGTGTTTGGTTGGTGCGAAATCCATCAAGAGTTGATCTCTTTTTATACGCTGGTTCTTCATATTGTTTTAACGATATTGTGTTTCATATATGGACAACTCATAAATATTTTTTATTCATATTTCCTGCAGTCATGTATAATGGTTGCACTTAACTTTATCTCATCTGAAAATGTTCACGAGTGCATCCGTTTAGCAGAGGAAGTCCGTAATCTCCCTCGAAATCATAGGGCTAAGGATGACAAGTTAATGGTATACCTTCTGATTTCCTTATCTAGTCTCGCGATTTGCGAAAAGCATATTATGATATATATCATCTGATTTCTCTAATAAATTTGTTTGTTATTTTTTATGAATTCTTTCTTTGTTTGGTGGAAGCTAAATTCTATGCCTTCAGTGATACATGGTTTCTGAATTTTGCGTTTCAAAACAGGTGAAGAAAATGGTGGTTTATGGAGTTATGGAAGCCGTGAAGACTATATTTAGAGAGGATCCATTAAATCTGGGTCTCAAGAGGCGGAGAAAGGTGAGGAAAATTGTTCCTGCAAATGTTGTTGATAACATGGATCCTGAGCGCTGCATGGATACTTCTTTGGATGATGTAGACGTGGATAATGAGTATCCCGAATCCTACAATGATGGTGATGATAACGAGGTTCCCAAGCCCTGCATAGACACTTCTTTGGATGATGTAGACGGGGATAATGAGAATCCTGAACCCTGCAATGATGATGATGGTGGTGGTGGTGATAACGAGGTTCTCAAGCCCTGCATAAATACTTCCTTGGATAATGCAGACGGGGATAATGAGGATCCCGAACTCTGTAATGATGATGATGGTGGGGGTGGTGATGATAGCGAGGTTTCCAAGCCCTGCATATATACTTCCTTGGATGATGTAGACGGGGAAAATGAGGATGCCGAACCCTGCAATGATGGTGATGGTGGTGGTGGTGATAACGAGGTTCCTGAGCCCTACATAGATACTTCCTTGGATGATGTAGACGAGGATGATGAGTGTCCTGAACGCTGCAATGATGATGATCGTGGTGGGGATAATAACGAGGTTCCCGAGCCATGCATAGATAATTTAGGGGATGATGTTGATGGGAGTGATGATGAAGAGCAGGATCCCAAGCCCTGCATGGATACTTTTGTGGATGACGTTGATGACAATTCGTGCACAGATGCTTTTGTGGATGATGTTGATGGGGATGATAATTATGATGATGAGGATCTCGAGCCCGACATAGATACTTCTATTGATGTTGTTGACGGGGTTGTTGATGATCAGGATGATCCTGAGATTTGTCTAGGTGCTTTGGTGGATGATATCGATGTTAATGATGTTGGTGATCATGGTGATAAGCTCTGCATAGATACTCGCGTGGATGATGATGGGGAAAATCCTGAGCCCTTCATAATTACTTTTTTGGATGATATCAATGTCGATGATGGTGATCACGATGATAAACCCTGCATAGATACTTGTGTGGATGATGATGTCAAAGGTGATGATTCAACGGATATGACCGAGATCAATGGAGGAGAAGCCGAGTCTAATAACGTGGATGACCATGAGAAGGTCCAAGTCATAGCGCAAGATGTTGAAAAATGCGTTGATGAGTTAAAATCTGCTCAACAGGTAGAACCAACCGGTGGTATGAGTACTACTACTGCTACTAATACTACCATATCACCACCGGCAGGAATGGCGTTATGGGAAGGCCATTTGGTCCTTCAATCGTATGTCGATCTCTTCTCGAATTTGAAGAAGGAGCATCCCGAGACATTCCAACACGCGCAAATTCAGAGCGCATCCATACATAGCTCTGCCCTCAACTTCCTCGGAGCAGTTTACGCTTCATTTGCCGCAAAGCACGCGGCCGATATGGTCCCCGATGATATCGCTTACTTCACCGACATGTTTTCCGATTTGCAACGGTGCTTCAAGTTTGACATGAGTTGGTTACAAAACCGCATTGATCGCATTGAGGAGATGCGGTTTAAGAGTCCCCTTGTCGGGGAGCTTGTGGCTCTTGGGCAATGTATTGAGGAGCGAGAAAAGGAAGTGGTGGAGATGAAAGTGTGATACGCTGCAAAAGTGGAGGAGGTTAAGGTATCCTATGGTTCTCTCGGACAGAACATGACCATGGGCGGGCGGGCAGCCGACGGTCTCCTTATCGGATGGACTCCAAGGGATGATGATGATTATGGGTCGCGATAGAAAAGTTTATATGGTCTCCAATATATATATATATATAGTTTCTGTTCATAGTAAAAAGCAAAAGTTGTAAATATTTGCTAGCAGAATGAAAGAAAAGAATTTTTTGTTACTCTTTGTTATATCCTTACAACCTTATGGGAATTTTGTAGTAACTGGATTTGTTGACAAATGAGAAAATATAGTGGAGTCTTCAATTTGGAGGGAATTTAGATGCTGAAATGGCTTTTCTATGTGTGTACCTGCTCTTTCTCAACAGTAGGCATCTTTTGCATGATTCTTGAGTAACTTGTACAAGGCATGTGAGTTGTTTTGTCTATGTAAACTTGTAATAAATTTATTTTGGCAGTTGTCTGTTTTGGTAGAAGTTTTGGGTGCTTGATATTAGTATGAGTTGGACTCACTATGTGGACCATTTATAAAAAGTTTTGTTAAAAAAATCATTTTTTTAGTAATTTAAAAATTGGTAAGTTTAATGAGGTGTATTGAAGATCCTAACTAACAATATATATATATATACATATGTATGTATGTATATATATATAGGGAGATGATTACAAGTGGACTTAAAAATCGGACTTTAACAAAAAACAACTACTAGCCCATTAATTTTAATTCCTATGTTATAATTGGGTTGAGCCAGGCGTGTCGATCGAATATTTTTTTTACAACCTTCCCCCCCCCCCCCCCCCCCCCCATGGCAGCCCTTACCCTGAGTAAACATTCTAGTAACTTATTTTTTTTAACTAGTGGTCTGCCATGGTGGAGGTAGGGTGGGTGGGGGTAGGGGTGGGGGTTAAGGGGGGCTCGGGTCATGCGCGTGTCTGTTGTCGCTGGCGCGGATCAATTAAAACAAAGGAATTAAAAATAATGGGTTGTTAGGTGTTTTGTGTTAAGGTCCATTAAAAAGTCCGTTTTTTAGTTTCACTTGCGATCCGCTCTCTCTATATATAGGGGAAGAATCACCTACATTATGCTATATACATCATCCATACATCACACCTAGTTGTAGCCCCTTAAAAATCATTTTTTTCAATTTTTTTTATTTTTCTCTTGAAATTAACTTTCCAATAAATTCATGTTCAAAAAATTAGGTCAAAATACATTTTGTAGCTATTTTTAAAAAATGCACAAAAAACTGCTCAAAATACCGTATTTATAAGGGTATGCGGCAACAGTTTTTTGTCAATTTTATAAAAATAGATACAAAATGAATTTGACCTAATTTTTTTAATATGGGTTGAATAGAAGGTTAATTTCAAGGAAAAATAATTTGTTTGAAAAAACAGTTTCTTAGAGTCTAGAACTTGATGTGGTGTATGATGTGATATATACATCATGATGTAGGTGAGCCTCTCTCTCTCTCTCTCTCTCTCTCTCTCTCTCTATATATATATATATATATATATATATATATATATATATATATATATATATATATATATATATATATATATATATATAATTACTAAAAAATGATTTTTTTTAACCAAACGTTTGAACAGTTGAAAATGCATATATACATCCAATTTCATTTCACCCACTTTTGGGTTGAATATTTAAGGGTTATTTGGAGTTTGACCCCCAAAATGGCTTTTAGTGAAGGTAAAGTGTCTCAAAAAAGACTCGGTAAGACTTTTTGTGATAATTTTTGCTTGTCACTGAAAAATCATTTGGGGGTCAAACCCAAGAAAATGAAAATTATGGAGGTTAAACTTGATTATAAAGAATTAATGAGAGTCAAACTCTAAATAACTCATTTTTTAATGATTTTTTTTGTAAATGGTCATATGCTGCTCTAAATAACCTTTGTTTTGTCGGGCACACGAAAAAAAGATGCATAAAAAAGACCCGAGTCGTTCATGCCCAGCAAAGCGGATAGAAATTTGATGTCTTTAAGACATCAAACTATTTGATGTCTTGGATTCTGATTGGTTAATGCCGCTAGCGAGGACCCGTTTCCATAAATGATGTGAGTTCCCACCAACACTATTAACCAATCAGAATCAAAGACTTCAAATAGTTTGATGTCTCAAAGACATCAAACTTTTTTCCCGCGAAGCACAACTGGGAAGGATTGACAGCAGTGCAACGTAGGAGGCTGTTTCGCGTAGACCACTGCATCGAAAAATGCTGTACGAAGCCGGTAAAAATGGCGCCGCCTCTATGGTGTATGAGACTTCGATAGGAGACAGAGGTGAAAATGGTGCAGCGTTACATGGTAGGGAAGCCTGGTAAATACCAGCATGGGAACCCAATGTCGACTCCTAACCGAGTATCTGAGCATGTAGTGCACCCCAAAGGCAGTACAAAGCCTTTTGTTAAAGCGGTAGCAACGCAGGACAAAATGCACACCCTGGGTTTGTCCAATATAGTTGAGCCAAATAAAGATACGAAATAGCAGGTCAAATATCTCGGCAGTAGAAGAGATATGGGTGAGGTGTCGTCTGAAGTACAAAATCCATGTGGCTTAGCAGTGCCACCTCAAGCAGCAAACGTGCATGTGACTCAACCGGCATGCACGTTGGATTTAAAGGTTGATGCAACTCAGGAAACCAACACGGCTCATCCCACTATTTCAGACCAACCACCGAACTTAGACGACCACCATGAACAAAGATACCCCCAGTCCGGACTCGTCTCAGATTTCCTCCCCATTCTCCGACCCATTTCTAAGACCACCATCGAGACCAATGTTGAGACCACTAGTGTTTTTTAACCCACCTTACCTATCGGTTTCAAATTTTCCACCCAGAATTATGCCTCCACGTCTTCGGCCGATGAACCCCGACAGTCACCCACAACCAGAGCAAGGACCTCAGCGCGACACTCAACGAACAATCTAAAGAGGACCAAACGACCTACTGATTGAATCCAATTACGTCGCAACCCACCTCTTTCACTATCAGCTCCAGCGCCACGACGTTCATTTGGAAGTAGGGCAGCATCGAGACCGGTTTCAAGCATCACCGGCATCGATATTCACCTTCCATGCACATCTGGTGCCAAACGAAGCCCAACTGCTGATAAACCCTTTCCTGCCAAATGAGTATGTCTACATAGTCCCGGAACAGAGCCTGGTGAGATCCCATCTACCGATACACCTCATGAGGATTTTGTTGTGGAATGCTAGGGGTGCAGGGCACCACAATTTTATTCCTGCATTTATGAGCTTTGTGACACGACATCACCCCCACCTGGTTGTCATTTTGGATACTTGGTTAGACGCGAGAAGAGCCATTATGGAGATTGGGCGTCTCGTGTTTCTCAACCACATTGTCTCACCCGCGTTAGGACAATCTGGAGGCATATGGGTGCTTTGGATCGAAGGTCAGCTTATAGTAAATGAAGTGGCAATTTCCCCGCGCTTTATTCATGTCATGGTTCATCATTATCCAGAATCAGGGCCAATGGAACTTACGACGGTTTATATGCCTCTCTAGGCTCCAACTCAATCTCAGGTATGGCATACTTTACATCAACTATCTACTACTGTTTGTCATCATTGGGTGCTCATGGGAGATTTTAATACTATTTTAAGCCCGCGTGAAAAGCTAGGTGGCTCTGGTTTCCAACCTAACCGAGCAAAAGCTTTGAGAAATTTTATGATGACACATAATATTCATGATTTAGGGTTTAGTGGACTATCTTTTACTTGGAAAGCCAATACATCTTTTGGGCACCATGTACGCGAAAGGTTAGATAGGGGGCTTGTGAACAAGCAGTGGTGGTATTTGTACCCTAATACAAGGGTTACTCACCTCCCGAATGTAGGCTCTGGACACTGTCCGTTGTTACTTGATAGCCTGCCCACAAGCGTCAAAACGGTGCAATGCTTTATTTACTGCAAAGAGTGGGCTGCGTATGCGTCTTTCCAAGACTTGCTCCATAACTAATGGAGTCGGCCGATGGTGGGTCCGTCGGCGGCCAGTTGCTTTTTAAGAAAATCTTACGTTTTTCATCACACAACTATCTCTTGGAAAAGGTGTGTCTTTGGCAACATGGCCACGAAAATTTCTACTTTGCAACACCAGTTGTCACGCACTTGCCAGCTTCTCGAGCGACATCCAGACTCGACACTCCGATTTAGGAAGAGCTGGCAACTTCCTGGAGTAGGAAGCATTGTATTGGGAAAAAATATATGCTTAAATGGACCCTTGGTGGAGACTATAACACTAAATTTTTCCATAGTTGTGTCTCGCATCGTCGTCGAACTAACACCATTCAGGCTGTGTTCAGCCCAGATTTGGGGTGGCACAAAACACCCATGGCTATTAACTCCCAGTTCAAAATGTTCTATGAGACTCTTTTCCAAACAACTGACCCGCTATCGGTGTTAGGTGGTTATCCATTTCTTTAACTAACAACGATTGATAAAGTTAGCTTAGTAGCGCCTATTACGATGCAAGAAATTTGGTCCACCCTCAAGAAAATGGGAAAGAATAAAAGCCTAGGACCGAATGGCCTTACGAAAAAATTCTATCTATTGCATTGGCAAGAGGTCGGCCCGACTGTGTCTGAGCTCATTTTTTATTTTTTTGCATCCGTGCATATGCCTTATGAGATCAATCACACTTTATTAATCTTTATTCCAAAGCAGCAGAACCGCCACACAAGTTTCTCATTTTTGACCTATCAGTCTTTGCAATGTTTGCAATGTGATATACAAGCTCATCTATTCCATTCTCGTGGCAAGATTGCGGCCTTTGTTACAGTCCCTGATACTCCCATACCAAGCAACCTTCATGGCGAGAAGACATATTAAAGATAACATCCTTATCGTGCATGTGATGTTACATTCGATGTGTAAATCGAAATCCAAAAAAGGGAATTGCGCCATTAAAATTGATTTGTCCAAAGCCTGCTACTAAATGGAGTGACCTTTTATCCTCTGGGTGCTTCAGCTTCTTGGCTTTCCAGACCAATAGTTCACATACATTTCTTCTTGTATTTCCACCACCTCATTTCAGACGTTGATTAATGGCCAGCTTGGGAGCACGTTTAGGCAATCTCGTGGCCTGCGACAAGGTGACCCGTTGTCCCCTCTCGTTTTTATTCTAGGTCTAGATGTTCTTCTGCGATGAATTGAGCTGGAATGCCGACGAAAAAATATGATCGCCCTTTGATCTTCCTTAACTGGGCCCACGATCCCGGGGCTGGCATTTGCGGACGACTGTATATTCTTTCTTCAACCTAGTCCGCACACTATAAATCGTTTCAGGGCGGTTCTAGAAGAATTTTCCACCTTCTTAGGGCAAGCCATCAACTGAGATAAATCCCTAATTACATTTGGTCCCAAAACCCCGCATGTGGTCATACGGACCATGAGGACTATGCACTACACCAAAAATAATAATTTGGCACACCCTGATGTTAAAAATCTGGCACAGTTTTAAACTGTGTTAGATTTTGGCACGGTTTAATGATAATCTGGCACACTTTAAAACAGTGCAAAAATTTGGCACGGTTTAAAAGTGTGCCAAAATTGAGCACACCTAATTAAAATATACTCAACTCAACAAAGCCTTTTCCCAATTATTTGGGGTCGGCTACATGAATCCTATTTTTCCATTCCATTCTGTCCAGTGCAATATCTTCGGTTACACCACATGATATCATGTCCTTTTTTATAATATCCCACCAAGTTAATTTAGGCCTACCTCTACCCCTTGGGTTACCATCAATACTAACTAAATCACTCTTCCTTACAGGAGCATCCATTGGTCTACGCTTGACGTGTCCAAACCATCGAAGTCGATTTTCTCTCAATTTATCTTCTATAGGAGCTACTTTCACCGTTTTACGAATTTGTTCATTTTTAATTTTATCCTTTCGAGTTTTACCACAAATCCATCTTAGCATTCGCATCTCCGCCACACTCATTTTCTGCACATTTTGTTTCTTGGTTGCCCAACACTCTGTCCCATATAACATGGCGGGTCTAATGGCCGTCCTATAAAATTTTCCTTTTAACTTCAAAGGTATACGCCTATCACACAGAACGTCGGTCGCACTTCTCCACTTAACCCAGCCTGCTCTAATCCTATGCGTAACATCATCACTAATATCTCCATCTTTTTGTATAATCGATCCTAAATAACGAAAATGATCATTTCTAGGTATTTCTTGACCCTCCAATTTCACCACATCTCCATTTGTCCTCCTATTACTACTAAAATTACACTCCACATATTCTGTTTTAGTTCTGCTTATTTTAAATCCTCTTGTTTCTAAAGTTTCTCTCCACAATTCCAACCTAGCGTTTATCCCCATCTTAGTCTCATCGACTAAAATAATATCATCTGCAAATAGCATACACCATGGCACCTCATCTTGTATTTGTCCAGTCAACTCATCCATAACAAGAGCAAAGAGATAAGGACTTAATGCTGAACCTTGGTGTAGCCCTACCGTAATTGAAAATTCACTACTTTCTCCAGCTGATGTTCTTACTGTAGTCATCGCACCATCATACATATCCTTGATCACGTCAATATATCTGCGAGTCACTCCTCTTTTATGTAGAACCCACCATATTATATCTCTGGGTATCCTATCATACGCCTTCTCCAAATCTATAAAAATCATATGAAGATCCTTCTTTTTCTCTCTATACCTCTCCATTAATCTCCTCAATAAATAGATTGCTTCCATTGTTGACCTCCCAGGCATAAACCCAAATTGATTCTCAGATACTGTTGTCTTCAATCTCAATCTATATTCAATCACTCTCTCCCAAAGTTTCATTGTATGACTCATTAACTTAATACCACGATAATTTGAACAACTTTGTATGTCCCCTTTATTTTTATAAATAGGTACTAAAATACTTTTTCTCCATTCATTGGGCATCCTATTAGTCATTAAAATTCTATTAAATAATTTGGTAAGCCATGATACTCCATCCTCCCCTAAGCACTTCCAAACCTCAATAGGGATACCATCTAGTCCTAATGCCTTCCCTGTTTTCATCTTTTTAGAGCAATCCTGACCTCTGTTGTCCTAATTCTACGAAAAAATATATCTTCTCGAGTCTCCCTAAGTTCCTCTATATCTAATCTACTTCCATTATCTCCATTTAATAACCTCTCAAAGTAGTTTTTCCATCTTTCCATAATTTCATCATCTTTGACTAGGACTCTCGAATCATCACTTTTGATGCACTTAACGTTATTGAAATCTTTTGTTTTCCTATCCCTAAGTTTAGCAAGCTTATAAATACTTTTTTCCCCTTCTTGTGTTCCTAATTTTGTATAAAGATCATCATACGCTTTTAACTTAGCATCTCTTACCACTTTCTTAACTTCCTTTTTAGCCCATTTATATTTCTCAAAATTCTCTTCATTTCTATTTGTTTGCCATGTTTTAAAGCACTCCCTTTTAATTTTTACTATATTCTGTACTTCTTCATTCCACCACCAAGTTTCTTTAGACTGTGGCCCTTTGCCTTTTGATTCTCCAAGAATTTCTTTTGATATTTTCCTAATGCATGTGGCCATCTTATTCCACATTATGTTAGTTTCTTCTTCACAATTCCATGTTGCTTCATTTAATACTTTATCTTTAAATAGTTCTAATTTCTCTCCTTTTAAATTCCACCACCTAGTTCGTGGGTTAATCTTCACTTTTCGCATTCGTGATTGATTTTTAATATTTATATCCAACACCATTATCCTATGTTGTGAGGTTAAGCTCTCTCCCGGGATAACCTTACAATCTTTACACGTTAATCGGTCTCCTTTCCTAGTAATGAAAAAATCTATTTGACTCTTATATGTTCCACTTTTATAAGTTATTAAGTGTTCAAGCCTCTTTTTAAAACATGTATTTACTAGTACAAAATCATAAGCCATCGCAAAATCTAAGATAGACTCTCCCTCGTCGTTCCTATCTCCAAAAGCATGTCCGCCATGCACTATCTCATATCCTACACGATCTTCTCCTACATGGCCATTAAAATCTCCACCTATATAGATTTTCTCACCTAGGGGTATTTCTTGAATTAGTTCATCCATTTGTTCCCAAAATGGTACTTTAGTGTGCTCATCTAATCCTACTTGAGGTGCATAAGCACTAACAATATTAATAATGTTTTCACCTAATACCAATTTTACAAGTATAAGCCTATCACCTTTCCTAATAACGGTTACGATATCGTCCTTAAAGTTTTTATCTACTATTATTCCAACTCCGTTCTTATTTCTATGTTTTCCTGTATAATATAATTTAAATCCTGTATTTTCTATTTCTCTAGCTTTCTCACCGACCCATTTAGTTTCTTGTAAACAAGCTATGTGAACTTTTCTTCTTATCATGGTATCTACTAACTCCATCCCTAATTAAAATATAAATAACCTAAAAAAATACTACTATTTCTCTTTTGTTTCCCGCTCGGCGCTCTCGCTCACCAGTCACTACCACCAGTTGGATACCCTAAAATCTGCCAAAGGTTCTCTTTTCCTCTCCGAACCTCCCTTTTGAAATTTGGGATTTCAATCCTTAACCTCTACTTTTTGTGAAAATCTGAACCAAAAATCCCATACATACCATAATACGCCACTATACTTGGAGAATCTGCATTTTTCGTTCTCAAATCCATTATTAGGGTTTTATGTATACCCTTTTAAAATATTTATTGTGTTTTTTTAATGTATTATTAGGGTTTTACAAATTGAATGTACATAACCTCTTAATCCATGTGCTCTCTGGATTTTATTAGTTTATACCTGGTTAGTAGTGTTCATGAAATTCCACTTACAAATTGAATGTAGTTAGCATCATGGGATTTTAAGTACATGTTTGCTTAAGCTTTATATTATGACTTATGCAGGGATATGTGCACCTGCAGTTTTCAACATTGTAAGTTTTATTCGTTCGGAGCACTTACTAGATATTTTTTGAAGATCTTGTGTTAATGTTCGTTTCTACTTTGGATATCATGATATTATCTGCTTAAGATAAATTAAGGCTAATTTACTATATTGTTAATTTCAAATTTACTCATTAACGGTCCATATCCATATTAATGTTTGTTTCAAATTGCACTTTTACTAAGATGTTATATGATCATGCCGTTATTATTATTATTAGTAGTAGTAGTAGTAGATGCGGGAAAAACATTTTTTATTTTACAAAACTCACTTTCTAGATCTTAGTATGACCCATATCTTATTTTGAATTTTTTTCTTGATGAAATTTATAATCATTTTCGATTGAACGTTATAAAGGAATATGTGATCTTATTTTTTTTTATGACATTTAGTGCTCTGCTAAATTCACAAATGAAGTTTGGGGTTTAGAAAATGAATCAACATCTTGAGATTCAAACTCTTGTGAGACAATATACGTGAATTCACATATTTGGGATTCCGGGAAAGCACTAAAACTCGAATTAAACGAGCACTTAGTGCTTACTTTATTTGAAAGTTGGTAATATTTTTAGGTTTAGGATAAGAGAAGAAATAGTGTTTGTGACTGCTTTATATGGAGGGAGACGTCTTAGAACAAAATAATAAGACTTCGACTAAACGTTTGATGAAAAATTATTGAAAGACTTTTCATTGAATGGCTCATAATTATATGTATACTCAAATATATCATTAAGGGCTTATTATACTATAATAAAGATTTTATATGTTCGCCCTAAACAAGTAATTATTTGTAGTGTCTATTGCTTAAAATGTTTTCTGAGAGCACTTGTAAAATAAGAAACTTGGACAAACGCCCCTAAAAATTATATCGAAAGTATGTTTAACAATATTTTAGCCCAATCGCAAATATTTTGATTTATATTTTACAGTTTTTCAACTTTCCAAAAATTTGAGAAAACAAAATTAGAATATTTTTATATTGTTATTTTAAAATGAATTCTATTTATAAAATTACCACGTAACCTCCGCCATCACCACTGATCACTCAGCGCTTTCAGCGACCGCCCAGGGCAGAGCCTATTTATGTCCTTTGAGTAGTATAAAATTAAAATCAATGCACATCTTAAATTCCTCACAAAAGTTTTAGAAAATATGATGCAAATTTCACCAGTGTCCAAAAATGATATTAGATAATGTTAAATTCACTAACCCATGGGTGGTGTAATATTTCTTTTAAGAGCGAATTTAATCTACACAAACTTTGCCAAACTGGAATTTTATCGATCGAAAATTGGGATTTTTATTTAATAGGCTATTAAATTGTTGGGTTAGTGGACACTACAAATGTATCAATTGGAAATGTTAATATTCCCACGATGATCCACTAGGTGACTTTTAAATCAATACAAACTAATATATCGGAGAACTAACTCTCGCCTTTGCAAGCCGACGCCACCCGCACTCCCCACTCCACTACTGCCGCAATTATCATAATACCAGTGGTAGTTGGGTTGAAATGTTGCTTAAGAATGTAAAGTCTCTCAATGGTAGCTACACAAAATAAAATCATTTAGAAATTAAAAGGAAATATTTTTCGTTTCATATCATTTTGGGCAAAAGATTATTCAAACATCTAAGTGATAACACATGGTTTACAAAAATGATTCTCTTATTAACATATGTTCATTAAGCATATAAAGAAGTCAAATTTCGAAAAAGTAAATTATACGATTGAGATGTGGAAAAAAATGCGAAAAAAATCAAGGATCGTATCAACATCTTGCACTATATAGGTAAAAAATTATATAAAGGGAGAAATGACTTACGAACTTGAACCTCTCCTAGACTCAATAATGCATTACCTCTATAATTAACCTTTTTCATCTTGTATTAACAAAATCAAACATGGATCCAACCACTCGCCATGTCGACCATGTTAATCTCGTTGATAATACTGCCTTTGAATTATTTCACAAAAGATCAAGAGTAGCCAATGAACTAACAACCTAGAATATGTGATGATATCCTAAAGGTTAATGGTGTAGAAAATATTCGGTCTCGGTAAAAAAATCTCATAAAACTCAAAAGAGGAAAATGCTCGAATATAAAAAGAAACTTGAGTTTGAAGGACAAATGAAATATTCAATGTTTATTTTTTCTCAAAAATGGTGTAAAGAGTTTTTACACAAAAGGAACGTTGAGCTCTATTATAAACTTTATTCCTTTTAGCTTCATGAAAACCTTAACACCTTATTTTTTTTATAAAGAGAAGAATCGTATAAATAACCAACCTCAATCTTATGGAATAAGCTCCCATAGGCCCTAAGTTATTATTGTCCACAAAATAAGCCATCGAGATATCTATCACAACAAATGGCTGTAAAAGTTATTTTTCAAGGCAATCCAACCACTAAAGATATTTGAAAACCTTCCTTGGCTAGTTTGCGGTCCATTTTTTAGAGAGAAGACATGCTTCGTGAAAGCGAAATTCCTGCGGCATAGGTCAGGGAGTCTTCTATGAGAGAAGGGGTCGCGACCAACGTAGCTAAACTAGATGAAGTGAAGACACCTTTTGCTACGACGAACCAATAGAGTTGAAGGTCGCGAAAAGAAATAGAGATTTTTTAAGGCACTTGTTCCAGCATATGAACAAAGTCTTCTAAATACATAATGATTTATTTTTAAAAACATGTTTTTATAAGAAAAATATATCGCATCGTGTTCTTTGGAAAATTCTCAAACCTTGAGGTTAAATTAAAATATTTTTTACTCTAAGAAAACTTATAACCATGGGTAAAATATAAAGTCCTCTAACACTTTTTACCTTCACCTTAAAAGTCTCAAAATTTGTATTGATCTGGAAAATTATTGTGATAGAGAATTGATGAAGTGAGGTATGGAAATCTTGAATTCGAAGATTTACAAATTGCATCTTGTTCACGTCCAATAATTCGTCCATGGAGTACAAGCATGATTTCTTCATCTAAATGATTTTAGGGGAGGGCACTCAGATTAGTCTCATTGCTCTTGTGTTGGGATATATGGTTATGACCATCTGTGACCTCCAGTTCCTTACTAGTAGGGATCTAAATTGTGAAAAACTTTACAAGCCCGAAAACATCGATCGATAATGGAAAGAAAATAAAAATAAAAATAAATCCTAAGAATAGATCTAGGGTTTATATCACAATACCTTTGCATATCTCGTAGGTGATCTGACATTGAATCTAATATTTAATAAAGATGTCGAGAAGGCTCGAATTTTCCAATATTTGATCCTAAGAAGTAAGAACAATGTATGGTCACCACTTAAGATAAAAAAATTCGAAACTCTTGAAAATGTTCTTCTTTTGATTATAATATTTTCTTTATTGTATATGTCTCTTTTTCTTCATCTTGCCTTTTGCCTCTCTCTCTCTCTCTCTCTCTCTATATATATATATATATATATATATATCATGTGACACCCCGTTTATTCTAATACCAATGATCATGCCTTTATTAAATTAAACAAGAATCCAATTCGATTTCAATCTCAACATCATCGTCATAACAAATAATATAAATATAAACCAACATAAACATACACCACATGAAGCGACGGGATAACAAATAAGTATAAATATAAATAATGTGAACAGAATAAACCATCGGTCACTACAAGTAATCATCCAACATAGATAAATAACAATAAATAAAGAATATCTCTGACATAAATAAAATCCTATCCTACCACGGGCAACACGCCTAAAAGGAAATAATGGAAAAAAAACTAAATCCTATTTAGATAGAAATGAACAAAAGCGTTAACAATCAATCTTGCAACATCCACAACTACTGCTCACGACGGCATGAACGAACTAACCCTGCTGTCCTTGTTGCTGCACACCTTGGGTTTTGAAAATACAAATAGATTCAACGGGTCAAAGCACGAAAAATATTTAAAAATATTTTGCAAGTATTTAAATGCTATAAATAAAAAGATGTAGTGTATTACCTTCATAATTAGCTTACTGATCGTACTCCCATGAGACTTAACCTCACATCTCATCTGTAGTGCGCACCAAACACATTCATTTTATGATATGAATTATGTTACCCAGTCTAAATAGGACAATAGCCACTCTCAAAGCCCATCTCACTAATAATCACCATTAGTTAATAAATACTACTCGCACTAGATTTACTTTCATAAATAATCACATAGCTACACACGTGTTATAAATGGATATACACACAATATAATAACATGGATACACTCATGCTACAAATAGATATACACGTCATATCTTGTATATATATGTATAAATCGTCGTAGATATATCCCTCGTGTGCTATCGGGCTCCACGTATACCACATACCACAACTGGGACACCGGGTTAGAATCTCACCATCGAACCCAAACGCAAACATAAACATACAGAGGCAGTCATAAACATATGTTCGAGGGTCACAAGCATACCACATCGTACCCAACCGATCTCCAAACCAACACCTATACTCACACATGGATAGTGGTCATGCAATAGTACTATGACCTCGGGAATTAATACAACACCCACTCGTCAACGTCAGGGTAAACTGCCCAGTACGCGCAACCTCCAAATGATAACTATCGAGTAGGTATGTTCTAAATAAATGCACAAGCAATAACATACATGCATACACACACACACAAACATATATATATATATACTCACACACACATACATATATGTACACACATGTATGTGTGTAAATATATGTATGTGTGTGTGTACGTACATATATATATGTGTGTGTATATATATATATATGTGTGTGTGTGTGTGCGTGTGCATGTATATATACATACTAGCGGATACTCTTGCCGGAAAGCACGTCGAAAATTTCCAAAGTATGTAATTGCGAAATGACAAAAATTTCAAAAGTACGTAATCGCAAAATGACAAAGATATTGTTCCCCAACAAAACATCTATATATCGTTCCCCAATATATATAAGTGCATAACTATTAATTACCCCTTTTATACCAAACATCTAATTGTGTGGTACTTAATATAACTATTAACATATATTATTAACTGTTACATGATTACATCGCATGTCAGACATTATGGAAGATAATTGTTATTAGAGTCACGTCTAGAATTTTTGAAAATATACTACATGCTTACAACATGCACGGTGAAAGAATCGTCCACTTGTTGGACGAAATTTATCTTGGGGTGACCCGTGCTTAAAGTCATAATTGATAATTTTAAAAAAGTATTAAAACATTCCTACAATTTTGGTGCCAAAAATACTACCTACCTATTTAATTAACCAAATTAATAATATGCACAATGACATTTTAAACAAAGTACATTTATGTACTACCCCATATTTTTATGCTATATTAATTTGGGGATTTATTAAATTTAATGTTAGTTAATTAATTATTATAAATCCGAAAATTAATTATGTTATAATTATTAACGTGATGAGAGTTAGTAATTATGGGAAAATTTGTTGAATATTACTAATGAGCAAAGTAATATATTAGTGGTTATATTAAATGACGAGTGAATAAAATGACAATTTTAGAAATTTGAGTCGGGACGCGTCCGTGTTGCATCGGGACTAAATATTGATAAATAAAAATGAATATTTTATAAGTTGCTCGTATGGTCATTTTGAGTGCGCCAATGCGTCCGGAAGGGTCGAGATAGTCAGAAAAGTGTACCCGGGGGATTAGTTTGGGTCTCAGAGCGTTTTTAGGCTTAATTAGTAACCCGGGAGGGCATTTTAGACATTTTACGTTTTTGGGTAATTAAACCCACGAAAATCCAAGGGTTATATCAGATGTCTAGGTCACCTTCTAGGGTTAAAACGATTCAAAACCTTAGAACGGCCATAGGAGAGGAGAGGAGAGGAGAGGGCTCTCAAAGCAATCCAAGGCCCGAAATCCATCCGTTTGCGCCGCCACCACCACCAACACGTAGATCGCGCGACGGGGAACGCAACCACACCAAAATCATCTGCAAATCAGAACGTCAAAAATCCCAGGCAAGTGTTTATCTTGCTTATTTCGTTGATGCATCATTCATATTAGTTTAGGAATGATTAGGATGAGATGTATGGAAGAAAAACCCAATTTGAGATAGGAAATTTCATGTAGTGATGACTTAAATGATATTCTGGAAACCCTTTATCATGTAGAGGATTAAACCAAAAAATTATGATGTTTTATAAGAAGGAAATTCTGGAAAAGATTTGTTAGAACCATGTCTAAGAAATTTCTAGGGTTCTTGATATTCATATGAATTTTGGACTGTTAATCCATGTTTAGTGACAGAAATTTACATGCTTTACGTAGGAAATACATAATCTAATGATATAATGTTAGTAGTATAAATTCTGGGATGATTGGGAATGAAAAATATGGAATTGGTTGAGGTTAGAAGATGAAACCCGTAACTGCAAAAACTGCAGAATTCGCATACCTGCTTGATCGATCGATCGAGCACCAGACCTCGATCGATCGACTCCTTCTAGCAGACTCATATTTCCCTTTTTAAATTAGTTGAAATCACTTTAATGAGAAATAATTCATGGACACCCTTATAAGTATGTTTTGGGAGATAAAGAAGACCAGTAGGGTATATGAATAATTTTGGGACCTTTAATGAAAGACGATAGTTGTACTATTGGGGTATTGCATATAAGAAACGATAAAACTACGTATTAAAGTGAGAGATTACGTAAAATAATTATGATAGAGAATAGATGAATACCAACTGAATTTTTATAATTTGGAGGATAGAGCCCATGAGTGTTATGTGGTAAGTTGGAATAATACCTCGAATTAAGATTAGAGACGAACCGTTATATGTGATAACTAATAATGAAATATGAGGATAAATGTTATAACTACGGGGTTTGAGATGTACCCAAAATTGATATGGTAATATTAGTATAGTTATATGATTGTGTATACATATACTATCAATGTGTGAAAATCGTGCCCGCGCTACTTGCTATCCCTGAGGTTACCGCGCTGGGACAGTCTTATCTCGATGGGACCTTTATGGGGGATATTGACTTGTACCCTAGAAGATAGATATCCTTGGTACAGGCTATCGAATCGATAGTTGAGACGGTCCTAAGAGACGTGGGGGCATGTGCTATCCTCTTAGAGACTTGGAATCTATGCTTCGCCTCAATATTATTTGTGTATGTGTTAATACAGTTCGAGAGTGATTTCGAACTTGTATTTCCCTTAGTGAGAGAGATACGGGGATTGGATAGCAGAGTATGCACGCACCATAATTTTTATGTGGTGTGCCGTTAGAATATATATATTAGAGGATTATTTAATATATATATATATATATATATATATATATATATATATATATATATATATATATATATATATATGAAATTCTGAAATTTGGAACTGTTTACTGTGCTATGGCAAGCGAGAAATGAATCTTGACTATAAATCGGAAATACTTGTTTGAAAAGTATAATATGACGCCGGAAAACTTTACTAATGAATAAAGTTAAAAAGGAGAGACTTATTACTAAATGGAATTTTCCTTTAAAACCATTATGTTGTTCAGTTTTAAAATCTTACGAGTAACCTAAGATAAGTTAAATCATTGGGAAGATTAGTGCGATATATGACGAGATAACCCATTGGGAAGGTTAGTGCGATAGGTGTGCACATTAGAAGAGAGGTGAGAAATACTAAAGAGAGTGTCGCACTAATATGTTGTTGCATTGGCCTGTAATCAATTTAAATACTTGCTAAATGAATTTTTAAATCATACACTATCGGGCTCTTACCCGTTTCTATTTTCTTCCTCTCTTGTGTATATATGTATATATTACAGGCACAGGGGCGTCTTGCTTAGGATCCCTTGGAAGGAACGTGCTGCAGCTTAGGTGGGAGTTGCAGGCCCCTTGCTTAGATGACTTCAATTGCTTGATTCCGCTTCTATCATTCTCAGTTATTGGGGCATGTGTCGCCCTTTTCATTATTTAGTTATTATATTTGGACATTGTGATTCAGTTAATGTAGTCTTGATACATTGGGATTTATTATGGTTTGGATGTTTTACTCTAAATTTTAATGTTGGGATTCAATTGTTGAATGTTTAAATTATTTGGATTATATGTTCATGGATTATTGTGGTGTGATTCATTATATGTTAAATTGTTGTAAATCATTAAATCTTTGTTTTAAAGAAAAAATTGTTTTGACACTTAGCTTAATTAATTAGGATGTTAAATTGGAAAAGTTATTTCTACGACAGTGATGCTAAGAATGAACCAACTGTTCACCTTGATTTTAATTTAATAAAGGAGGGATCGCCCAGTATTTAATTAGGCGGGGTGTCACAGGTCGTATCAGAGCATTAGGTTCTAGTGTCCATAGGATCTGTACGACTTATTTCGCTTTCAGCTTAACATTTTTGTTATAGAGCCCTATTTTAGGATTGTTGTACTCTTGCTTTTACGTTACGTCTTCAGCTATTTGAGATTTGATAATAACTGTAGACTAATAAATTTCTTCACATTTCAGATGCCTCCGAGACGTGCACCAAAGGATAGGCGTGCCCAGGCCGAGCAGCCAGCAGCTCCGGCACAGGGTACTATGAATGCTAATGAGGTAGACACCATTGTTGCTCAGGTAGTGAATCCCGCGCTAGCAGTGGTTCAGCAGGCTCCATCCCAGATTCAGGCAGTGGAGCCAGTACCTACACAACTTCCATCTGCATGGGAGAGGGTTAGGGATGCCTTTCAGAAGGCGCATCCCCCTGAGTTCTCTGGTAGCTCAGATATCATCACAGTCAGCCAATGGAAGAAAGACATCCAGCGGCATCTTCGCATGTATGAGTGCACGGACGTGCAGAAACAGTTTTTGGCTTCCTTTAAGTTGTTGGGAGCCACTTTGCAGTGGTGGGAGTCCACTACCACCTTGGAGGAGAGGGACACGATCCCGATTCAGTCGTTCTGGGAGCGGTTTGACCGCAAGTACTTTCCACCCGCCGTGCAGACTGAGATGAGGCGAAAACTATTGAATTTGAAGCAGGAAAATTCTACCGTTGCTGAGTATGAGGAGGAGTTCACAAGACTTCTCACCATAGTGCCAGATGAGGCACCCACTGAGGGCAAGAAGATTATGTTGTTTGTGGACGGGTTAGCTTGGAGGATCCATCAGCACCTTATGGGGAATTTGTCTCTGAGTACTTTCACTGATGTACTCAATGCTGCGTTACTTCATTGCCAGGATCACCGCTTCCATCTGCAAGGAAGCAAGAGAGCAGGAGAGTTCAGCCAACAGGACAGGGCCGGGGGTAGTAGTGCTAGTGGGGCACCATCTCATGGACAGACTCGTCAGCATGAGCAGAGTTCCCATCAGGGGGACCCTGCTAAGCGATTCCGTTCAGGTGATACGAGACATGGATTTGGGAGTTATAGGCAGGGCCAGCAGGGCCAACACCGACAGCAACAAGGTCAGCAACAGGGCCAACAGGGCCAACAGCGTTTTCATCAGGGCCAACAGGGCCAGTGACGTGGTGGTAACGGCCAGCAGGGCCGTGATCAGTAGGGTCATAGGGGAGATAACTTCAAAGGCCGATGTTTTGGGTGTGGTAAGCATGGCCATAGGCGCCAGGATTGTCCGAAAGGGGAGTGGGCCCCACAGCAGCAGGGTGCCCGTAATGAGCCACAGAGACTACTTTTTCCAGCTGCCCTCCCAGCTCCAGCCCAGGTGCCAGCCCTACCAGCCATTCCAGCAGCTCCGGTGCAGCAAGGGCAGTTACAGTATGGACGTGTCTATAACGTCCACCAGGCAGAAGCTCCACAGGCACCACCCGCGATTGAGGGTATGTTTCCTGTCCATGGTACTATGGGTCAAGTTTTGTTTGATACTGGGGCGACGCATTATTTTATAGCTACGCATTTTGCAAAGGCCTTAGGGTTGTTAGCCACAGCAGAGAGCACAGTGACGTGTGTAGACTCAGCACTGGGGAGTGGGTCGCTTATTTTCTTTATATGCCGGGGAGTGGGGGTAGAGATTGGCAGCTTGGTATTACCTGCACACATGTTAGTCTTAGATATGCATGAGCACGATGTTATTATCGGTATGGATTGGCTCGCAGCTTATAGAGCCATGATTGATTCTTTCGATGGGAGCATTATTTTTGCCATTCCGGGGCCAAGAGATGTTTGTAGTGGCGATGCCTCGCCCAGAGGGAGGCTCGACCGCTCATTTGTATTACATAGAGGAGGATACCTCTAAGGAGGTTATGATTCTTTTAGACTCGATCCCAGTTGTTCATGAGTATTCCGATGTATTCCAGGAGATACCAGGCCTACCCCCAGTCGAGAGATAGACTTTGTCATAGACTTATTACCGGATACTAGACCGATAGCACGCGCTCCATACTGAATGGCTCCGACAGAGATGCGAGAGTTGCGAGATCAGATAGAGCAGCAGTTAGGTCAGGGCTTCATTCACAGGAGTACCTCACCTTGGGGAGCTCCAGTTCTGTTTGTAAAAAAGAGAGATGGTTCACTGAGGTTGTGTGTGGACTACTGGGAATTGAACAAGGTCACGATACGGAATAAGTATCCGTTGCCTCGAATCGATGATCTGTTCGACCAGCTGAGGGGAGCAACTTTCTTTTCGAAGATAAATCTGAGGTCGGGGTACCATCAGCTACGTATTAGGGAGCAGGATGTCTCAAAAACTGCTTTCTTGACAAGATATGGGTCCTATGAGTTCAGGGTGATGCCATTTGGCCTCACAAATGCTCAAGCCGTATTCATGGACTTAATGAACCGAATGTTCAGAGAGTTCTTGGATCAGTTTGTCATCGTCTTCATAGATGACATTTTGATATATTCACACTCTGAGGAGGAGCATGCCGAGCACTTGAGACAGGTTCTCCAGACTCTACTAGAGCATCAGTTGTATGCTAAGTACGAGAAGTGCGGATTCTGGTTGCGAGAAGTACAATTCTTGGGGCATGTTATTTCTGAGCAGGGGATAGCAGTCGACCCGAGTAAAGTGTCGGCGGTGAGGGAGTGGGGATAGCCCACGATACCAACGGAAGTGCGTAGTTTCTTGGGGTTAGCCGGTTACTACAGGAGATTCATTCGGGGATTCTCCAAAATAGCGGGTCCTGATGAATCTAACTCGCAAAGGGGTACCATATGTTTGGGATGATGCTTGTCAATTGTCTTTCGACGAGCTGAAAGACAAGCTTACTTCAGCGCCAGTCCTTGCTTTACCGAAGCCGGGTGTGGAGTACCTGGTTTACACCGATGCCTCTTTATGGGGACTTGGGGGAGTACTTCAGCAGGAGGAGAAGGCTATAGCTTTTGCCTCCCGCAAGCTTAAGCCTCATGAGAAGAATTACCCCACCCACGACCTGGAGTTAGCAGCGGTCGTTTTTGCCTTGAGGATATGGAGGCACTATTTATTGGGGGAGAAATTTCGCTTGTTCACAGACCATAAGTCACTGCAGTACCTGTTCACTCAGCGAGAGCTGAATATGCGTCAGCGCAGATGGTTAGAGTTTGTGAAGGACTATCAGTTCGATATACAGTACCATCCAGAGAAGGCCAACGTAGTTACTGATGCGTTGAGTCGTAGACCGGTAGACGAGGTAGCGGACGTCTGGAAAGAAAATTGGAAGGAGTTGGGACAACAGGACGCAGTAGCCCGTTCCTTCATATCCGTTATGACAGTCACACCCGAAATTATTACAAGGGTGATACAGGCACAGACCAGAGACCCATTTTGCCAGGAGCAGATTGTATGACTTTTAGCCGAGGGTGCTGAGTCCTATTATGTTAGTTCTGATGGGGGTTTGAGGTTTAATGGGAGATTGGTGGTTCCAGAAGGAGCAGAATTACGTCATGCAGTGATGACCCAGTCTCACAGGTCCCGATTTGCAGTGCATCCTGGAGGGGATAAGATGTACCAGGATATGAGGATGCAATACTGGTGGAGTGGGATGTAGAAGGACATTGCTGAGTTCGTGTCCAAGTGTTCTACCTACCAGCTGGTAAAGGTGGACCATCAGAAACCGTCAGGGTTGCTTCAGTCATTGGAAGTACCCGCGTGGAAGTGGGAGAGTATTTCCATGGATTTTATTACAGGGTTTCCAACATCACAGCGGGGCCACGACTCTATCTGGGTGATTGTAGACCGTTTGACCAAGGTGGCTTATTTTTTTCAGTGCGAACAGACTATACCACGGGTCAGTATGCTCAGTTGTTCATTGCTGAGATTATCAGATTACATGGGGTGCCCCTGAATATTGTGTCAGATAGAGACAAGATTTTCGTGTCACATTTCTGGGAAAGCTTTCAGGAGGCTATGGGTACTGAGTTGAGGTTGAGTTCAGCTTATCACCCACAGACAGATGGACAGACAGAGCGTACTAATCAGATGTTGGAGGATATGCTACGCATGTGTGTTCTTGATTTTGGAGGCAGTTGGGAGCCACATCTTCCACTGGTAGAGTTTGCTTACAATAACTCTTATCAGTTCACTATTGGCATGGCTCCATTCGAAGCTTTGTACGGCAGACCTTGTCGTTCCCCAACTTATTGGCTCGAGGTAGGGGATAACAAGTTGCTTGGACCAGAGGTGATTCAGTAAACCTCCGCGAGGATTGAGATGATCAGGAGTCGCATTCGAGTAGCCCAGGACCGGCAGAAGAGCTACGCCGATGCGAAACGGTTCTTTCGGGAGTTTAATGTGGGGGACCAAGTGTTACTGCGTGTATCTCCTATGAAAGAAGTGATGAGGTTCGGGAATAAGGGGAAATTGGCCCCGAGGTACGTGGGACCATTTCCCATCATCGAGAGGATTGGGCCGGTAGCATACAGATTGGGACTGCCAGAACATTTGCATCGCATTCACGATGTATTCCACATCTCGTCGTTGAGACGATATCTTCGGGATGATATGGCCCATACTCACATCGCGATAGATGAGATAGACTTACAGCCTGACAGCTCTTACGAGGAGAAACCGGTGGCTATCCTAGACTATAGTGAGAGGAAATTGAGGTCAAAGATAGTTCCACTTGTACGGGTCCAGTGGGAGCATCATAATGTGGAGGAATCCACTTGGGAGTGCGAGGCAGATATGCGCGAGAGATATACAGATTTATTCTTACCAGGTATGCCTTATTTTTCGAATTTTGGGACGAAATTCCGTTATTAGGGGGGAAGTATGTAATACCCCGTATTTTTATGCTATATTAATTTGGGGATTTATTAAATTTAATGTGAGTTAATTATTTATTATAAATTCGAAAATTAAGTATGTTATAATTATTAACGTGATGAGAGTTAGTAATTATGGAAAATTTTTTTGAATATTACTAATGAGCAAAGTAATATATTAGTGGTTATATTAAATGTCACGAGTGAATAAAATGACAATTTTAGAAATTTGAGTCGGGACGCGCCCGTGTCGCGTCAAGACTAAATATTGATAAATAAAAATGAATATTTTATAAGTTGCTCGTATGGTCATTTTGAGTGCGCCAACGCGTCCGAAAGGGTCGAGATAGTCAGAAAAGTGTACCCGGGGGGTTAGTTTGGGTCTCAGGGCGTTTTTAGGCTTAATTAGTAACCCGGGAGGGCATTTTAGACATTTTACATTTTTGGGTAATTAAACCCACGAAAATCCAAGGGTTATATCAGAAGTCTAGGTTACCTTCTAGGGTTAAAACAATTCAAAACCTTAGAACGACCATAGGAGAGGAGAGGAGAGAGCTCTCAAAGCAATCCAAGGCCCGAAATCCATCCGTTTGCGCTGCTACCACCACCAACGCGTAGATCGCGCGACGGGGAACGCAACCACACCAAAATCATCCGCAACCCAGAACGTCAAAAATCCCAGGCAAGTGTTTATCTTTCTTATTTCGTTGATGCATCATTCATATTAGTTTAGGAATGATTAGGATGGGATGTATGGAAGAAAAACCCAATTTGAGATAGGAAATTTCATGTAGTGATGACTTAAATGATATTCTGGAAACCCTTTGTCATGTTGAGGATTAAACCACGAAATTATGATGTTTTATAAGAAGGAAATTATGGAAAAGATTTGTTAGAACCATGTTTAAGAAATTTCTAGGGTTCTTGATATTCATATGAATTTTGGACTGTTAATCCATGTTTAGTGACAGAAATTTACATGCTTTACGTAAGAAATACATAATCTGATGATATAATGTTAGTAGTATAAATTCTGGGATGATTGGGAATGAAAAATATGGAATTGGTTGAGGTTAGAAGATGAAACCCGTAACTGCAAGAACTGCAGAATTCGCATACCTGCTTGATCGATCGATCGAGCCAAGAGCTTCGATCGATCTAAGGTTCGATCGATCGAGCACCAGAACTCGATCGATCGACCCCTTCTGGCAGACTCATATTTCCCTTTTTAAATTAGTTGAAATCACTTTAATGAGAAATAATTCATGGACACCCTTATAAGTATGTTTTGGGAGATAAAGAAGACCAGTAGGGTATATGAATAATTTTGGGACCTTTAATGAAAGACGAGAGTTGTACTATTGGGGTATTGCATATGAGAACCGATAAAACTACGTATTGATGTGAGATTACGTAAAATAATTATGATAGAGAATAGATGAATACCTACTGAATTTTTGTAATTTGGAGGATAGAGCCCATGAGTGTTATGTGGTAAGTTGGAATAATACCTCGAATTAAGGTTAGATACGAACCGTTATATGTGATAACTAATAATGAAATATGAGGATAAATGTTATAACTACGGGGTTTGAGATGTACCCAAAATTGATATGGTAATATTAGTATAGTTATATGATTGTGTATACATATACTATCAATGTGTGAAAATCGTGCCCGCGCTACTTGCTATCCCTGAGGTTTTCGCGCTTCGACAGTCTTATCTCGATGGGACCTTTATGGGGGATATTGACTTGTACCCTAGAAGGTATATATCCTTGGTACAGGCTATCGAATCGATAGTTGAGACGGTCCTAAGAGACGTGGGGACATGTGCTATCCTCTTAGAGACTTGGAATCTATGCTTCGCCTCAATATTATTTGTGTATGTGTTAATACATTTCGAGAGTGATTCTGAGCTTGTATTTCCCTTAGTGCAAGAGATACGGGGATTGGATAGCAGAGTATGCACGCACCATAATTTTTATGTGGGGTGCCGTTAGAATATATATATTATACGAGTAATATATATATGAAATTCAGAAATTTGGAACTGTTTACTGTGCTATGGCAAGCGAGAAATGAATCTTGACTATAAATCGGAATTACTTGTTTGAAAAGTATAATATGACGCCGGAAAACTTTACTAATGAATAAAGTTAAAAAGGAGAGACTTATTACTAAATGAAATTTTCCTTTAAAACCATTATGTTGTTCAGTTTTAAAATCTTACGAGTAATCTAAGATAAGTTAAATCATTGGGAAGATTAGTGCGATATATGACGAGATAACCCATTGGGAGGTTAGTGCGATAGGTGTGCACATTAGAAGAGAGGTGAGAATTTATCAAGAGAGTGTCGCACTAATATGTTATTGCATTGACCTGTAATCAATTTAAATACTTGCTAAATGAATTTTTAAATCATACACTATCGGGCTCTGACCCGTTTCTATTTTCTTCCTCTCTTGTGTATATATGTATATATTACAGGTGCCCAGCCACAGGGGCGTCTTGCTTAGGATCCCTTGGAAGGAACGTGCTGCAGGTTAGGTGGGAGTTGCAGGCCCCTTGCTTAGACGACTTCAATTGCTTTATTCCACTTCTAGCATTCTCAGTTATTGGGGCATGTGTCACCCTTTTCATTATTTAGTTATTCTGTTTGGACATTGTGATTCAGTTACTGTAGTCTTGATACATTGGGATTTATTATGGTTTGGATGCTTTACTCTAAATTTTAATGTTGGGATTCAATTATCGAATGTTTAAATTATTTGGATTATATGTTCATGGATTATTGTGGTGTGATTCATTATATGTTAAATTGTTGTAAATCATTAAATCTTTGTTTTAAAAAAAATGTTTTTTACACTTAGCTTAATTAATTAGGGTGTTAAATTGGAAAAGTTATTTCTACGACAGTGATGCTAAGAATGAACCAACTGTTCACCTTGATTTTAATTTAATAAAGGAGTGATCGCCCGGTATTTAATTAGGCGGGATGTCACAATTTACTGTGAAATTGAGTCGCCAACAAAATTTATGTGTTAATAAACTACCGAAGCTTGCTTTTCACATCAATTTCAAATGTAATTGCTTGTCAATACTCGAAGAAAGGTTTTGGTAAATTCCTAACTTCGTGAACTTAGCGCATACCCGACATTTTTATTAATTGAGTATATTTGTCATGTAATACTATCCAAAATATATAGTTATGACAAATTAGTGCATACAAATTTTGATTTATAGTGCTAGAACACAATGTCATAATCAAAAGTAGCATTATATGTCATGTTTAATTTCCACACACTCTAAATATAACTTCTCCTTAGTTGTATGTCATAACTAAATATAATTTCAATAAAAATAAGAGATAAAAATGAAAATTGGATCCTAATCAAAATACCAAAGTGCAAATGTGTTAAATTGTGAACTGAATATTAGAAAATCAATTACCACAAATTGCTTGCTACAAATCTGTACATACTAACCAAACCAAATGTATATTCACTTACTATAGAAAGAATGGATGTAAAAAATAATTCAATAACAATAATTGAAAACTAACATACCTATTGCCTTATAAGGAATTGGATTGATTAAATATAAAAAAAATACAATTATTGTTAAAGCATTTTGTTACAATTGATGCAATGAAAGAAGTCTAGATTTTACAACCTTAAATAAAGAACATATGCATTCAACCATATTTACAGAAGAAAGAAAGAACATTAAGATGGTTTTGGTAGGTCTTTGGTTCCTATAATTCTTTGATCATACATGCCCCCAGTCCCAAATGTAAAAACGATTACAGTTCGACTATTTCTCAAGATCTTATACACAAGTGCTTGCCCAACTTGCCACATATCATTGCCTTATGCACACCCCCTAGTGGGATCGACAATTTGTAGCTGTAACTGAGGCTTTTGAGGAAGAAATTCATCATCAATTTCTTCACGTCCATTGGTCTTAACAACATCAGCAATACAACTTTGAGCATCTGTGACACCCCGACTAATTAAATACCGGGTAGCTACTCCTTTATGAAATTAAATCAAAACGCCAAGTTGGCTCAGTTAATAGCATCACTGTCGAAAACATTTTTATTATTTCTAACCACCTAGTATTTAAAAAGTAAGTTGTCAAATTTTAATCTAAGTCTGATTAACATGCAACAAGTGTAATGAAGAATAATAACACCATTCACCAAAATGAAGTAAATAGAATAACCATCGCATATAGTAAATAAAGTTTGGAGGAAAAAAAAACTCCTCACTACAAATCCCACAACTGAAGTAAGTAACGAAATACTAAATACTGAATGAATACATTTCAAAGTCTGAATAACTGAAACGAAAATGTATCTAATGGAATTTGGGAAACATGCCCTACAACTGAGGAATACTGAGTATGGAATCCAAATGATATAAGCGTCTAAAGGCAAATCCATGTAGCTTCCACAAGCAGCTACAACTCGTCATCTGAGTAAGAATCCTATGCATGGTGTCCTTGTGGCTGGGCACCTAAAATGGTTTTACAAAAAAAATAGATTTGAAAGCAAACGGGTCAGAGCCCGAATGTTGAGATATTTTAAAAACCTGCAAGTGCTTCAAAAACATTTAAAACAGTATATGTAAAATACATGTTAGGACGTGCTCTCACATGAGATACTCACCTCTCGTCTAACTGTGCACTCCTAACGTTCCTGTACCCATTCATGTGTTATCTCATAACTATCTACTTCTAAAGAGTTTCTAACACTTCTACTCGGTTCACGTTCAATTTCCAATCTTAACAATTAAATAGAGAGTTCTACTTTAATTCTCGGATTCCCAATTATTAACAAAACCATTTATTGATAAAAGTTCCCTTTTCATTTTTTCATAAAATTACCATAACTATACTCACAATTTAACATATATAGTAAATTCCTTCTCATTTAACCGTATATTTTCACATCATAAATATACAATACAAGCACCCAAAGGCTAAGCTGCGGTGCACACATACTCTGCTATCCATCCCCGTACATCACGTACATAAGGATCACGCATTCCGAATCTCTCAGCAATAGTTCAGATAACAACATCACAAATAGTGGAGGCGAACACAGTCACCATCACATGGGTCACGCACATACCTACGCTCCCATGATCAGCAAACTTATTAACATCCCAATAAGTCCTTCAATGACCTATGTTCATCGAGGTAACCAATCTAAATCCGGGCAACACAAGGATAAGAGGGCCCTAAGCGAACGTAAACCTCCCGTGATAGCAAGTATGGTAGGTATGTCATACACATAAAATTATATATTAAGCATTCACACATCTTAGATATCTCAATAAAGGTATACTCTACATCATTATACCATTATTCCAAATTCATATATTTCAAGTATCCCGATACTATAGAAATTAAATTGTCGACACGTCTCACGTCGTAGTTTCCTTAAACTTAAAACCTATCTCAAATAGACTATTAAGTTCCCATTATTCTCACATATAACACCTTTACACCTAAGGTCTTTATTTCTGCCCCAAACCTTATTTCATCAATTTATTCAAATTGCACTATTAACCCAAATATTATCTCACATAACGAATTTCATTAATTTAAAATAATTCCTCAAATTGAATTCCAATTAAGGTCCAATCTCATAATCATGCCTACTGGTCTTCCTTAAGGTTAAGGGTATTCACAAGGTCTCCAATAATATCATTCAAGGATTAACACCATTAAAATTTAATTAGGGAAAAACTTTACTCATTCTGGGAAGGTCGATCGATCTACCTTTTCCTTCGATTGATCGATGGTGGTCGATCGATCGACTGAAGAACATCGATCGATCGAACGCACCAGGTCTGGTTACGGACTGCTTCGTTTTGCAGTTACCAATTCGTCCCAAAACACCATTTTTAAGCATGAAACTCTAAGACAAGGTTACAATATCATCATACTATCATCCTACAACAGTATTAACATTCTAAATCCCATAATTCATCATTTAAAGGCTTTTTTTAGATCAAACCTACATAAAGATTTCAAGATTTCTTCCTCATTCAAGAACATCAATAAACTACTTCTAAGTTCCATTTTTAGATCATCAATGGTTCTGTTTAGAACATAAATTTCGTCCAGAATATTACTACATACAATCCCTAACATATTTCCAAGCTTTTAACTTCCAATTTATGGGTCTAAATCATCTCCCAAGATTAATTTCGAAAATTCCTAAACATGGAAAAGCATAGCTTGAATCAAATGAATTTAAACCACTTGCCTTAATCTTTCTCTGAATTTGGCGTTGAATCTTGAAAGCTAAGTTGTTCTCCCTCTCTCTTTCTGCAGAATTCTCTTCCTTCTCTCTCTCTCTCTCTACAAGTTTCTTCCCAAGGTTGATGATAATGGAGGTGTGGGTGGTTTTTGGTAAGTTGGGATTATATTTCAACTTCTCCCATAGCCATTAAGTCTCTTAGTGTAGTTAGTGGGTTTAGTGGGTTAAAGAAGAAGTCAGATTTCTATTTCCAATTTTCGTCACTTTTAAATCCCAAATTTCTGAAATTACCAAAATGCCCCTATAAGTTACCGGTATGGCCCAAAAATGCCCCGGGACCCAAACTTAACCCCTGGCTAGTGTTTTCTGACTATCTCGACCCTTCCGGACGCGTTGGCGTACTCAAAACGACCATACAGTTAATGGAACTAAAATTCACTTTTTAAATATAATAATTTATACCATGACGCGGCGGTCACACTTTTTAAATATAATAATATATACAAAATTCCCAAATTGTCGTATTTAAATCTCACGACAATTTCAATATTTCCAATATTCATATATTGCCATATATACACATTATAATCAAATACTAACTCACATCACGTTAATATTTTTATCCGGATTAATTTCCAAATTAATACTCATTTAATTCAATTAATCCCAAAAATAAATATCACAGAAAATACGGGGTATTACATACTTCCCCCCTAATAACTGAATTTCGTCCCGAAATTCGGAAAAGTAAGGTACGCCTGGAAAAATAGGTATCCTCCCGTATTGAAAACAATTATAAAAAGAAGTCCAAATTACCAAAACCCTCGCTTCACAATGAGTTTGTTTAACATACTTGATACCTTATCAGAATAATCTCGATAAATGCACTTCGCGTTGTGCTCTTATTAAACAACATTCTAGTAAAAATACCTTATACATCATTGGCCATATTGCCTTAATATCATTATGAGTCCGCACCTCACCACGCATTAACTCCCGCGTTTATCAACACATGAAACACCCATTCTGGAAGGAATCAATAACACATCTGACTACTCTTGACCACTCTTTGAATCTCTATTCCCGACGTTGTGACCTTTACACAAGGGAAAACCACTTCAGCCTGTTGGTGTTACACCAACCTTTATAAGTACCTTGTCCACCATAAATATATACGGGTGCTTTTCCCCCCAACTCTATCATTTGGTAATATCTGCTCCTCATGTCTACAATGTACCTCGCTAGTTATACCCGATTTGGAATTGAAAATATCGCAATGGATCCAAAATTTCTTTCATACTATCCGTCAGTCATTAGTCACCTCGTGCCTGCACCTCGGGTTTTAGGTGATACAACCCTCAGTTTGAATCGTTATTTCTCACTACTTATTGTCACCCCACTTGAATGTGGATATCGGGGATTTTATCCCAGTTCTAAATAGTATTACGTCGAACCACGTACCGGCGTGTTCACTATCTAATAGTGTAAATCACCCCAAGTATATAACCATTTCTCTCCTTCTGGGCAACGTGTACCACATAACCATTTCTCACTTTTTCCACTTGACCCTCCTATTCTTGGAATTCGTCGTCTCGATAAAAAATTATTTGGTGGTTCATCTAACCCTAATTGGTCTACTACTTACTATCCCTCTTTCAATGCCGATATTCACATAAACTTTCCCCCGTTCGAAGATACTTGATGATCTTATTCTCCCGACGAATACCAAAAGTTTGGAACTTTACCCCTTTTCACTACTTTGCACATAACTAGACTTCATACCTGATTGACATCCTCATTTTATTTACTCTTGAGTTACCCTCAACATTCGATTGATGGGAAAAACACCCCGCCCGCTCGGGGAGAGCGAATGATGCGCTACTATCGATAAACTAAACTAATCCACAAATAACAAGGTATAAAGCATCCAAATCCCACAATAAAACAAGAAACCGCTATTCTCATCTTCAATTTAATACAACAAATCTCTCGAAATAATTATAACAATCCAACTATCTCGAAAATAAAATAAATCTCCAAATTTGAACGTGCTACACTGACTACACATCATATCCACTTACACCTTATCTTATGACGTTTAATCTCATAAGTAAAAATCTCATTCGTCCATGTTCCCTCTTCCTTTGATTTACGCTTTAGTAAATCAAGATGTATTTGCCCCTTATAACCCATCCATACTGTTTTTAAACATTATATACGATTCATACAAATCCCAACTCTTTATTGTCACTGTAAATACAACGGTGCTATACCACTAGGGTGTTCTCAATCGCTTCTGAATTACAAACCCTAAATCCTCCTTATCCTCAATGTGTCCCTCAATATGCCGTGCCAAAACTAATATTATTAGTACTTACATACTAATTTACTAACAACTGGCTCTAATGTCCATACAACATAATTTACTCCTTGTAACTTCCCGTTATAACTACATACTCCCGTATCGATAGAGGTATCCAATTCATGAACGAAGGACCACACTTCTCCTTACTACCAATCTTACGCTAAGTTTCATGCGTGGGGTGTCTCGCAAAGCGAAATCCAAACAAGGAACCCCCCCGATACACTACTACCTAACATTGTTGGTCATCGGAATCCGTTAAGCCCTGTCCATAGTATGTACCCCTACACTCTCATTTCTCAACAAAGTTACATTTTTCCGCAATGACACTTAAACAAGGAACTCCCTTTGAATGACACTTTCTCTTGACACTGATGGTAATCACATTCCATATACACCACGTAACTAAGATCGGGGTTCTCAAAATCCCGTCCCCAGACACACAACTATGAGTATAAACTCCCAAATTTTTAACGGGTAATTAAACGATGCACTCCTTTTGTTATAACTTCTCTATCGTTAAATATAAAAACCAACTAACTCTTTGTTGACTAGTAAATCAATTACATACGACTCATAATAATGAACTCCCTACGCATAATGGGATTTAATATCCGAGGCCATTACACCATTTTGAAATCACAACATATTCAAATATATGTATATATACCTATATACAAATGTACAATTGCGAGTCTGACCCTCTCACAGATGGGGCCTCGCCAGAACAAAACATGCTACCCCAAGGTGGCAATCCCAATAAACTTGCAATACCAGCACACTATCGGTATAATCATAAGTACAAAGCCATAAATAATATCATCTCATACTCGTATAATACAGCACTAAAACGAGTAATTTCAATAAAGCAAAACCGCTATTAATATACCCATTCATCCTCCGCGGATGACAATAAAAGTAAATCCCCCTCGCTATCAGGGAAAAATGTTCTTATATATAATAAAGTTACTGATATACTCACTAAATTTGACTCTCAAGTGAAAATAACCATAGTGACAAATGTAGCAACTCATTCACGCCACAAATAACATGCATCATCATCTGAGAATGTAACTCATACTTCTATTTTATCAATCGTCCCGGCTACTCAAATGGTTCCTGGACATACCACACATATCTGTCCCACACCGAATATTTCAATAGCTGTTGCCCTCTCCAGGCACAATACCTTGATCCCTACTCTTGTATCGGGAAAATTTTATAACGCACGGGTTTCACTCCCGAGAGAAATTCCTCTACACCTACTCCACTTATCTTTTGTCTCACAAATCATGTTAAGGTGGTCCCTCTCTCGGATGTTGGTAGTCTTGACTCAGACGACTATCTCTGTTGTTCCCTTAGTGTTGACGGCCCTAAGGATCACGCTATTAATTTTCCACCTCTTTAACTGAAATTACCATCGCTTGGTAGTAATTCCGCTATCGAATTATTTTAACGGTTTCTCCATTGGGTCTTCCCATTGTGGTGCTTCTCCAACACCAGTTTTCCCCAGTCTTACTATATGTAAGGTTCTCGATTCTCGTGTCTCCCCACCCGGGGATGTTTACCTCCAAACTAACACTATGAGACAATACCATTTGCTTTAACCGTCTAAGCAGAGTCCTGCCAGAAGCACTTGCGATTATCCTCTGTAAATTTCCCTTTAATATCCCCTTCTCCGTTTCACCTACTTCACCCGGTGTAGAGTTCACTAAATAAATTTATTTCTCCTCAAAAAGTGACCTTTGTCCGGACCTCTCGTGTGAGTTCAGAACGACATTCGTTTCTCACCTTAAACATTTGATCACGGAACTTATGGTCAAACCATTCATGTACGCCTTCTCTCGACGTTACATCCCACTTATAAGTGTGGTGATTGTTTCTCCCCATAGAAACTCCGCTCTCACGTGATAAGAAAATTTTCCTCAAATTTTCACTCTTGATTTGCCATACTCCGACACTAGTCCAATTCTTTGGATACTTTGCGTTCGTTTGGCTAACACATGCCGTCTTCTCCTTTCGAGTATTGCCACTGCTGGTTCTCTTCAATGTTACATTAATTCTTTCTCTCCCATTCCAACCTTGTTGGATGTGTCTAATTTGACCCCATTCCTTACTATAGCCGTACCCGGAAGTCTCAGGTTGCGTATTAGCTTTCTAGATCATCCAGGACTTCCGTGCCATAGTATCGGTGACTTCAACTACGGTCATCCTTATTTAAATAAATCAATTATCCTCGATATATGTTTGCCCCTTGCTGTTCACCCAACTGTCTTCGCCTGGCGTACTGCATTGTTCGGTACTCGAATACACCCGATCGCAAATAAGATTCACTACCAAATATATTAAAGCAAGAGAACGAAATCTCACCAAAGATATCAACAATCCTAAGCATAGGGCTCAATATCAAAGAAAGCTCAGCGGAAACATAATAAGCCGTACAGATCCTAAGGACACTAGAACCTGATGCTCTGATACCACCTGTGACACCCCGACTAATTAAATACCGGGTAGCTACTCCTTTATGAAATTAAATCAAAACGCCAAGTTGGCTCAGTTAATAGCATTACTGTCGAAAACATTTTTATTATTTCTAACCACCTAGTATTTAAAAAGTAAATTGTCAAATTTTAATCTAAGTCTAATTAACATGCAACAAGTGTAATGAAGAATAATAACACCATTCACCAAAATGAAGTAAATAGAATAACCATCGCATATAGTAAATAAAGTTTGGAGGAAAAAAAAACTCCTCACTACAAATCCCACAACTGAAGTAAGTAACGAAATACTAAATACTTAATGAATACATGCCAAAGTCTGAATAACTGAAACGGAAATGTATCTAATAGAATTTGGGCAACATGCCCTACAACTGAGGAATACTGAGTATGGAATCCAAATGATATAAGCGTCTAAAGGAAAATCCCTGTAGCTTCCACAAGCAGCTACAGCTCGTCATCTGAGTAAGAATCCTATGCATGGTGTCCTTGTGGCTGGGCACCTAAAATGGTTTTACAAAAAAAATAGATTTGAAAGCAAACGGGTCAGAGCCCGAATGTGGAGATATTTTAAAAACCTGCAAGTGCTTCAAAAACATTTAAAACAGTATATGCAAAATACATGTTAAGACGTGCTCTCACATGAGATACTCACCTCTCGTCTAACTGTGCACTCCTAACGTTCCTGTACCCATTCATGTGTTATCTCATAACTATCTACTTCTAAAGAGTTTCTAACAGTTCTACTCGGTTCACGTTCAATTTCCAATCTTAACAATTAAATAGAGAGTTCTACTTTAATTCTCGGATTCCCAATTATTAACAAAACCATTTATTGATAAAAGTTCCCTTTTTATCTTTTCATAACATTACCATAACTATACTCACAATTTAACATAGTAAATTCCTTCTCATTTAACCGTATATTTTCACATCATAAATATACAATAAAAGCACCCAAAGGCTAAGCTGCGGTGCACACATACTCTGCTATCCATCCCGGTACATCACGTACATAAGGATCACGCATTTCGAATCTCTCAGGAATAGTTCAGTTAACAACATCACAAATAGTGGAGGCGAACACAGTCACCATCACATGGGTCACGCACATACCTACGCTCCCATGATCAGCAAACTTATTAACATCCCAATAAGTCCTTCAATGACCTATGTTCATCGAGGTAACCAATCTAAATCCGGGCAACACAAGGATAAGAAGGCCCTAAGCGAACGTAAACCTCCCGTGATAGCAAGTATGGTAGGTATGTCATACACATAAAATTATATATTAAGCATTCACACATCTTAGATATCTCAATAAAGGTATACTCTACATCATTATACCATTATTCCAAATTCATATATTTCAAGTATCCCGATACTATAGAAATTAAATTGTCAACACGTCTCACGTCGTAGTTTCCTTAAACTTAAAACCTATCTCAAATAGACTATTAAGTTCCCATTATTCTCACATATAACACCTTTACACCTAAGGTCTTTATTTCTGCCCCAAACCTTATTTCATCAATTTATTCAAATTGCACTATTAACCCAAATATTATCTCACATAACGAATTTCATTAATTTAAAATAATTCCTCAAATTGAATTCCAATTAAGGTCCAATCTCATAATCATGCCTACTGGTCTTCCTTAAGGTTAAGGGTATTCACAAGGTCTCCAATAATATCATTCAAGGATTAACACCATTAAAATTTAATTAGGGAAAAACTTTACTCATTCTGGGAAGGTCGATCGATCGACCTTTACCTTCGATCGATCGATGGTGGTCGACCGATCGACTGAAGAACATCGATCGATCGAACGCACCAGGTCTGGTTACGGACTGCTTCGTTTTGCAGTTACCAATTCGTCCCAAAACACCATTTTTAAGCATGAAGCTCTAAGACAAGGTTACAATATCATCATACTATCATCCTACAACAGTATTAACATTCTAAATCCCATAATTCATCATTTAAAGTATTTGTTTAGATCAAAACTACATAAAGATTTCCAGATTTCTTCCTCATTCAAGAACATCAATAAACTACTTCTAAATTCCATTTTTAGATCATCAATGGTTCTGTTTAGAACATAAATTTCGTCCAGAATATTACTACATACAATCCCTAACATAATTCCAAGCTTTTAACTTCCAATTTATGGGTCTAAATCATCTCCCAAGATTAATTTCGAAAATTCCTAAACATGGAAAAGCATAGCTTGAATCAAATGAATTTCAACCACTTACCTTAATCTTTCCCTGAATTTGGTGTTGAATCTTGAAAGCTAAGTTGTTCTCCCTCTCTCTTTCTGCAGAATTCTCTTCCTTCTCTCTCTCTCTCTACAAGTTTCTTCCCAAGGTTGATGACAATGGAGGTGTGGGTGGTTTTTGGTAAGTTGGGATTATATTTCAACTTCTCCCGTAGCCATTAAGTCTCTTAGTGTAGTTAGTGGGTTTAGTGGGTTAAAGAAGAAGTCAGATTTCTATTTCCAATTTTCGTCACTTTTAAATCCCAAATTTCTGAAATTACCAAAATGCCCCTATAAGTTACCGGTATGGCCCAAAAATGCCCCGGGACCCAAACTTAACCCTCGGCTAGTGTTTTCTGGCTATCTCGACCCTTACGAACGCGTTGGCGTACTCAAAACGACCATACGGTTAATGGAACTAAAATTCACTTTTTAAATATAATAATATATACCATGACGCGGCGGTCACACGCGTCTCAACAAAATTCCCAAATTGTCGTATTTAAATCTCACGACAATTTTAATATTTCCAATATTCATATATTGCCATATATACACATTATAATCAAATACTAACTCACATCACGATAATATTTTTATCCGGATTAATTTCCAAATTAATACACATTTAATTCAATTAATCCCAAAAATAAATATCACAGAAAATACGGGGTATTACATACTTCCCCCCTAATTACTGAATTTTGTCCCGAAATTCGGAAAAGTAGGGTATGCCTGGAAAAATAGGTATCCTCCCGTATTGAAAACAATTATAAAAAGAAGTCCAAATTACCAAAACCCTCGCTTCACAATGAGTTTTTTAACATACTTGATACCTTATCAGAATAATCTCGATAAATGCACTTCGCGTTGTGCTCTTATTAAACAACATTCTAGTAAAAATACCTTATACATCATTGGCCATATTGCCTTAATATCATTTTGAGTCCGCACCTCACCACGCATTAACTCCCGCGTTTATCAACACATGAAACACCCATTCTGGAAGGAATCAATAACACATCTGACTACTCTTGACCACTCTTTGAATCTCTATTCCCGACGTTGTGACCTTTACACAAGGGAAAACCACTTCAGCCTGTTGGTGTTACACCAACCTTTATAAGTACCTTGTCCACCATAAATATATACGGGTGCTTTTCCCCCCAACTCTATCATTTGGTAATATCTGCTCCTCATGTCTACAATGTACCTCACTAGTTATACCCGATTTGGAATTGAAAATATCACAATGGATCCAAAAAAAATTTCATACTATCCGTCAGTCGTTAGTCACCTCGTGCCTGCACCTCGGGTTTTAGGTGATACAACCCTCAGTTTGAATCGTTATTTCTCACTACTTATTGTCACCCCACTTGAATGTGGATATCGGGGATTTTATCCCAGTTCTAAATAGTATTACTTCGAACCACGTACCGGCGTGTTCACTATCTAATAGTGTAAATCACCCCAAGTATATAATTAATTCTCTCCTTCTGGGCAACGTGTACCACATAACCATTTCTCACTTTTTCCACTTGACCCTCCTATTCTTGGAATTCGTCGTCTCGATACAAAATTATTTGGTGGTTCATCTAACCCTAACTGGTCTACTACTTACTATCCCTCTTTCAATGCTGATATTCACATAAACTTTCCCCCGTTCGAAGATACTTGATGATCTTATTCTCCCGACGAATACCAAAAGTTTGGAACTTTACCCCTTTTCACTACTTTGTACATAACTAGACTTCATACCTGATTGACATCCTCATTTTATTTACTCTTGAGTTACCCTCAACATTCGATTGATGGGAAAAACACCCCGCCCGCTCGGGGAGAGCGAACGATGCGCTACTATCGATAAACTAAACTAATCCACAAATAACAAGGTATACAGCATCCAAATCCCACAATAAAACAAGAAACCACTATTCTCATCTTCAATTTAATACAACAAATCTCTCGAAATAATTATAACAATCCAACTATCTCGAAAATAAAATAAATCTCCAAATTTGAACGTGCTACACTGACTACACATGATATCCACTTACACCTTATCTTATGACGTTTAATCTCATAAGTAAAAATCTCATTCATCCATGTTCCCTCTTCCTTTGATTTACGCTTTAGTAAATAAAGATGTATTTGCCCCTTATAACCCATCCATATTGTTTTTAAACATTATATACGATTCATACAAATCCCAACTCTTTATTGTCACTGTAAATACAACGGTGCTATACCACTAGGGCGTTCTCAATCGCTTCTGAATTACAAACCCTAAATCCTCCTTATCCTCAATGCGTCCCTCAATATGCCGTGCCAAAACTAATATTATTAGTACTTACATAGTAATTTACTAACAACTGGCTCTAATGGCCATACAACATAATTTACTCCTTGTAACTTCCCGTTATAACTACATACTCCCGTATCGATAGAGGTATTCAATTCATGAACGAAGGACCACACTTCTCCTTACTACCAATCTTACGCTAAGTTTCATGCGTGGGGTGTCTCGCAAAGCGAAATCCAAAAAAGGAACCCCCCCCCCCCCCCCCCCCGATACAAAAACTAGCCCATATAGAGGTGAAATGTTTTTTATCCAACCCATAATTTATGTTCTTCTCATTTACCTGCAAATTTAAAATCATTAGACATGGATGATTCTTAACACATAAGATAAAAGGAAAACATATAATGAATCATTATACAAACTCGACATAGCGCAATTGATTAAAGGTGAAAAGTAGCGCGTCAAACGTCGTTCATTGCTTTATGTTCACCGCCTCAATACAAAGACCTAAACTTATGACTACACTCAACAGGCGAGTATAGCGGCCCAAGTCCGGGTATCGAAAAATCCACAGAGACGAGTTGTTAGAATTTAATTGGTTTAATACTTCTAAACAAAAGTGCAAAAGGTATTTTCGCTAACTAAAAAGAAAATATAACAAAAGGAAAAAATTAATTTAGGTGTCAATAAATTAAACTATGATTAATAAAGAGAATAAAAACTATAGGTTGCGTCGAATATCCCTCACCCCGAGTTAATTAGTATAAAATGGTTACATGGGTCGACGAGTTATTAAGATTGCATATCGTTTCGTCAATTACTCAAATCAAGAGTTGTCACACCCCTAAATTTGCATAAAAGACTAATATGATTTTGGCGTCAATAAATATCCCGAAAATTACGTACGCAAGGTCGTAAATACAGAGCATACATGATATACCCCGTTAAATCTCCTTGGCGTAATAACTAGGACAACTCACTCGAAATAAACACGTAAAACTCCATCACCAAAGTAAAGCAACCCGTCAACCCGAAGTGAATTCAATCCGACACAACCTAGATTAAATTAGCCACTACACATAATTAAAAGCTTAAATAAATTAACTAATTAATTAAAGCAACTAAATAAATTAACACTACAATTTATCTAGGCAAGAAAGCATGGAAAACTAGGGCATAAAGCATTTAAGGAAGAAGATAAGTGTCCACTTACATAAATGGGTGTCAAACCATAAAGAAAATGGAGGAGAGGGGTTTATCTCCATAAAATCCCCAATATTTCTCTAACCTTAATCTAAACTAAGAGAGAGAGAAACTAGATATTATCTTTTCTTTTCCAAAAATACGCTAAAATGTGTATTTATACCAAGTTACATAAAAGAAAAGGAAAAAGACATGAAAAAGGGTAGATAAGTTACATTTAAAATAAAAGAAAAAGAAATAGAAAAAAAGAAAGAGGAAGTAACACGTCTGGCACAAAACAAGGGACAGATCGACCGCGGTCAAGCCGACCGACCGGGTGAACAGTAAAGGAGGCCACTGGAAAAATACAATGGCATAACATCAAAACCCGATCGACCATAGAGTCTGGGCCTGTCGACCGGAAAAATCCCACTTCGCAACTCTAATGGCCTAAACCTACATATGCGACATGCCCAATTCGAAGACCCACCATGGTTTCCATGGAGTATAACCCGAGACCATGGCTAACCACCAATTTGGACAAGCCGAGAGCAACATAATGTGGAGACCCAATCATGAAAAAGCCAAAACCCATCTCCACCAAAAATGGCCAAAACCAAGAAAATATCAAAGTGGGTACTCCAAAAACCCGAGCCAACTGACCCACAACTTGTTCCGTACGCAACTCAAGTTTCAAGTTCGGACGAAAAACATCAATTTGGGACGAACCCAAAACCCGAGCTTGGCCAAAATCTCCCATGGAAGCTCCTACAAAATGAAAGAGAAAAGGACATAGATGGAATTAAATAGATTATTAATATATTAATAAAATAATAATAAATTAAGTCTTATATTTCTTCCCTGATTAAAGGTCCGTATTTCCTTCGTTCAAACTTCTATTCGCGCACCGTTTAAGGCCATGAGAAGCTTGGCCTGAGGGCTAAAACTTTCGTGAATGCTTCGGACAAAAATCGCAAAGTGTGAAATTATAAAAATGCCCCTGAACGTACGAATCGCGACAAAACTTTACTGGAATGCGCCCAAACTTCACACTAAACACTTTAATACCTATAACAACTCAATTATACCTCAAACAACATGTTAGAATATAAAATGAAGGTTGTCTGATTAATGAGAATAATTATAGGCATTAATATACCCGAGGGGGCTAAAAGGCCTAAGTTCGAGGGTATAAATATGCAATATTTGATACGAATCACACCCCCTAACTTACGCATTGCTAGTCCCTTGTAATGAAATTCAAAGCGAAAGAACTATAAGAAAAACACAAAATGGGAGATATATACAAAAGCGATAAAAGAGATATAAAAAGATAAGGTCACTTTCGCGGGTGAACGATTGCATTTAGCGTATGCAATAAGCCGTTAAACCCCTAGGTTACCCTAGTGGACAAGTGTCGTCTCATGAGGGTTTTCAGGGATAAAACCCATAAACATCATATAGTTTCCTCAAAATGTGGCCAACCCAACATGCGATAAACCCAACAATACGAACAAGATTTTATACACATGTACTACCCCGTACTTTTACGCGTAATAATTTTTATGGAAAGTGGGGATTAATTAAATTAAAATGAGAAAATTTAAATTGTAATTAATCCGATTTTTGATAATAATCACTAGAGGGATGAGAGTTAGTAATTATTGAAATAATAGTATGGCCGGGAATGAGATACACGACAGTTATGTTATATATATTCGGGACGCGTATGAGTCGCGTCAATTATATGTATTTTGGGGGGGGGGGGGTAAGATAATTTATTCTTGTATAACTCGGATGACCATTTTGAGTGCTCCAGAGTGTCCGAAAGGGTCGAAATAGTCAGAAAAAGCTATTCGGGTATTTCGTTTGGAGTCTGGGACATTTTGAACCCAAAACGACACCCTAGAGGGGTATTTTGGTCTTTAGGAATTTTAGGATGATTAAATGGACGAAAATTAGGTTTAATTAAAAGACATTTAGATATCTGATGGGGGTTTGCATGTAGAGGATTTTTCCCTTAATAGGAATGTGAAATTTGATGAATTAGACGTTAATCACGAAATAAAAATGGGGTTTTTATAGACAAATAAATTATGGGTTTATATTAGTATGGTCTATGATAAAATTTGGGAAATTATTGAAATTACATGATGATTAGAAGGATTAGACCCCAAAACTATGCTAAGAAGTGTTCTAGGGTGACTAAGAGTAGTTTGGAAACCTTGCAATTGGGTTGAAATGGATTTAGGTTGAGATTTGAGTGGAGAAAATCTGGAAAAATGAATTTTGGAGATGAATTGGCCGACTTCGGAAATTTCGTTAGAAGTCCAGTCCAGGTCGTTCGAACGAGACTTCTAATGAGATTCCAGTAGCCCTTCTAACGAGTTTGGTGGTTCGTTCAAACGACCCTCATTCGAACGACTTTGTTCAAACAAGATTCCTGGGTCTTCTAACGAGATTCCAGAATGACATTTTTAGGCCGATTTTTGTTCAAACTTCCCGTAGGCTTACTTCAATGAGTATTAGGCTTGTATGAACGTTGAGGGACTTAAAATATATAATTACTAGAGAGTGGAGAATATGTCGACTTTCGGAAGGTAAGAAAATTTATAAAATTAGAGATATGCGAAAATACAAGGGAGAATATATATATAAATAAGGTGCGGTGTATAATAAGGGATACATACTATTCGTACTCCAAATACTAGACTATGGGAAAGCTAATGAATTTACATAAGTTGTGTGCATGCTTTTTGTTCAAAATATTATGTGTATGACATACCTAGCTACCGGCTATCGAACGGAGATTAACGCGTTGTGGACGACTGAATCTTATTTGCCTTCGGGGTATTTAGAGTCGTACCACTAGAGCATGGAACCTAGGTACGGACTATCCGTGAGAATGATAGTGATGAAGGTCGTATGGGTGCATAGGTATGTGCATAGCCCATCGGCTTGGGATTATGTTCGCCTCCAATAGTTGTTTATGTTTTTTATTGGTTCTCGAGAGATTGAACATGTTGTCCTCTATGCGTGAGCTTTGCAAATGGACTAGATAGCCGAGTATGCGTAGCAGTAAGGGTTCTCAACCAAGGGTGAAATATTGTTGTATTTATATAAATTAATATGTATACCTAAAGTGAATGATGTGTGTATACCAGAATCATGTTAGGTGTCGAATGTTGATGATGCTATTTTAAATGAACATTTATGGTATTATCAGTTGGGCATTTAGAAGGATACGAGATTAGACTAAAGTAATCCTAAATCTATATCGAAATCATAAGTACGTCGATTTTGAGTTATTGAGGGAGACTTTCAAGCATATTATTGTAACAACCCATCCTTTTGGAGACAATTAAATTCCATAATTGAGTATAAATTGGAATTTGGAGAATTTCCCGGAATAGTAATTTTTGGAATTTTCAAGGATTTGATGATTGTCGATGGGTGAAATATTTACTTTTGGGATTAAGTAAATGAATTGGAGTATTTTAATAATATGTCGCGGTTGGGTAAAGCAACAGAAGATGATATTTTAATGGGAATACCACATTTATTTATTTTGGGTTGAAATAGTGATTTGCGGTCAAGTACCCCGGAGGAAAATTTTGACTGCGCCGTGAGTCTCGGAATGGTCGAGATAGACGGAAAAGAGTGTTCGATTGTCGAAATTGAGTTTCGAGAAATTTTAAAGTTAAACGGGCTTGTAATTGAGTAAACGAGTCATTTTTTGGATTTTAAGGGTTATAAACCCTTTTCTCCTTATAGATGGAGGGAGAGGGGAAGAAAAGAGAGAAGAGAGAGAGGAAGGAAGAAAGAGGAGAGAAAAGGGAGATCTCGGGCCAAACTCTGCCGGACTCGACTCGGGATCGTCGGATTTTATCCACGAGGCAAGTGTTTACTTGATTTATTTACTTTTGAGCATAAATCTCACATCGTAGTTTGGTAAAAACAAACCCTAAAGATTTTGGGTTGGGTTTTCGTGGATAAAATGGGTTTTCGGGAGTTAAAACGAATAAACCCCAATAATATTTCAATTCGAGCAACTTAGAAATTAATTGAAATTAATTGGTGGTTTTGGATTCCCGGATGTTTAGAACCCATATTATATGTGTATATATAGTTGGTTGAGGTTGTGGGACGTTGGATGCGGAGATAAAATCTTGGGAGAAGCTTCCATGGCTGAAACAGCTTCTCGGGGAATAAGCTACCCGTCATGATCGATCGATCGATCATGGGGGGATCGATCGATCGACCCCTTCTGAAAGCTAGGCAATTTTCCTAGGGTGAATTCGATGGGATGAAATCCAATTCTAATTGCTTCGAGGTTCACTATGGAATAATATATTGGGATCTTTTAGGAGTATATAGTTCTCCAATTGAGGAAATTTAGGAGGGCAAGGTGAGGGTTTTAATGTGTAACCTGTAGAAAAATATATATCCCCGGGTTGGTAATTTTGAACTCAATTAAAATACAATTATTATTTCCTCTTATGTAAAACGAGATGCGGAAGCGTAAAGGGTGATGGTTCAACTTAAATACTAAATTTCAAATTTTAATTTTCTTAAACCAATTAAAATTAATGCACAAGTGAAATTAAACAAAACATTCAAATATTAATTTCACATAAACCAAGTCAAGTCCTAGAATTTGCCTAAATCATAATTGTCAATATTCCAATGTTAGGCCAAACCAATTTTATCAATAAAATTAAATGACTTGAATAAAATAACTTTACCCAATATTTAATTTAGCACCAAATTAAATGAAGTGTGATAATTTAAACCAAATTTTATCTTGAATTATCCTAAGCATGCGTTCTAAATAGTTTATGCAAGATAAAATAAATCAATCACACTACGCCACGATGTACGAGGAAAAATCGAAGACGGGAAACAACCTCGGATGTCCCTAGACACAAATCCACTAGATACGGATTTACAAGTACAAGACAGAAAGGCTTACAACGCACGACTCGATCCCTCTCAAGACTCGACGCTTCTTCTTGTAGACACCTCTTCCTAGCGGATAACCTTGGAACACCACCGCGGTCTCGAAATCCACCGATAGGACTTTATATTGTCACCGTCACCCGTTCATGGATCCTTTCTCCAAGTGGGTAAATTAAAGCAAACTTATCTTCAATTCGGTGTAGAGAAAAACAGGTGCCAAACTACAAGCAATTGATATGTATATAAGAACTTGGAATAAACTCATTTGAGTGTAAACTAGAGTGATGCATATTTTTCTCTAAAAATCTTCACTCAAAACATGAACATTTTCCTAAAACAATTTGCTCTCAAACTCCCTCTAAGAGATGAAAATAGAATGGAAAAGTTAAGTTAGAAAATGTTCTTCCCGCACATGATAAAGTCTGAAAAAGTTGGTGAAAAACAAAGTGGGGAAGTGGGTGAAAAAATGCCAAAAACTGTTCCCGCCTGGCATCTCGTTCGAACGACATTTCGTTCGAATGAAATCTCGTTCGAACGAGACTTCTAACGATGTTCCAGATTAAACTCGTTAGAATCTCGTTGGATATCTCGTTCGAACAGAAGGTTCGTTCGAACAACATATCGAACAACATTTCAAAGGCCTATATTGGAACCTCGTTGGCAAACTCGTTCGAACGACATCTGGTTCGAACGAAAAACTCGTTCGAACGACATATCGAACGAACTTCCAGAAAGTTTGGAAAATTCGATTTTAGCCCAGAAAACTTTATAAACTTATTTTAAAGTTTTAATTAATTCTTTCTGAAAATAAATCACAACTTTTATAAAACCTAACACCCAATCAAACTTGTTCCAAGCTCCTATATATATAATATTGCATTCATACCTTGGGAGCATGGAACTATGGTTGATGACATAGAAACGAGGCACACAAACCGGCATATTTGATGAAGATTTATACTCTTTGCCGCTACGTCTTCAACAAACACTTCATAGGCTTGAGAGTATTACAATTACATATTATCCTATGAATAAATATTTTTGTCCGGAATTGAGCCAACACTATACATGGACTCAATTGGAAATTTGTGTCCTTACAAATCTCCCCCTTTGGCTATTCCGGGACAAAAACCAAACAAAAATCCTAAAGGGCCGTCAAGCTCACTAGACTCAAAACATAACCCACCCAAACTTGACTCAACCAAAGGATCAAACGCTTTGCCATAGAAAGATGCCGCTTTAGAAGAATTCCTGCACACTTAAGCAAACTGTCAAACGCATAGGGAATATCAAAGTATTAAATGAAATTAATTAATTACTCCCCCTAAATTAATTCTCCCCTTTATCAAACAAATGACATACTTAGAAAGACGTCTCCCCCTAAGATAAATCTCCCCCAAACTAAGATACGATAATAATAGGATTAGATACCATTTCTCCCCCTATCATTTCTGCACCTTTTTGTTCAGGAATAGGCAAAGGATAAAGAACTAATAAACATGATGAAGCTTAAAGTGTTAAGACATTAAAGCACATGTGCAACAAAAGCATAACTAATCCAAGATAGATACCAATAATGAAGTATAAGCATGGATGGACTAGAAATCAAGGCAAAGACAAACAAATATCATATATATATATACTAGAAATATACCAATAGAGTACTTGCATATATATATAGATATAAACACACACATGACACAAAATTCAATAAGTTTGCACACTCGTATGGCAAAAATGGCTCATATGGAAACGGAAGTATTGGGGTGTAAACTAGTAACGATTAAATTTAGACCCAAACACTTAAAACATGTTCACGGAATTCTCAATTGATTGCAAACTTCATCACATTTGAATATAACCTCATGTGACAATATAAATTGAGCTCATTGAACAAGCATACACAATGCATACAAGCCTAGCATATTGATGATTCTACAAACCAATAGAGTCATGACATGAAATACGCAACTAGGATAAACAGACATTGTGCAAACCGTTGATATACCATCCAATTTACCTCAATATGCATTTATATTATTTTTGAATGACTATATCAATCAAACATAGGCCATGACAATTTATTTTCTTTTTTTAATGCCATATTTTCTGTTTTTAGGCCTTTGGACCACGTATTTCTTTTAGGTCCATTCCAAACAGTGGCTTACAATGGCAAAGGATCACTTAGTCCTTTCGGAGCCCTTCACCGTGCACATTTATATTTATCATGTTTTTCATTTTTCACACAAATCTCACATGCAACGGATTTTGACATGCACTAGTCCTCCTAAGTCACAAATATGTAGATGACAAGATTGGAAGGAGAACACCTCACATAGCACAAATATACATATGAAGTTAAAAATTCAAAGGAGCTCGTGCATGTGTGAATAGAGGCATATAAAAATAGAATCCATTTAACTAATACAAAATCCAACTACTCCATAAAAATATGATAAAGAACATTTTAAGGATTGACAATCTAAACCAAAAGTTCTAGCCACATGGGAGCGTTAAAGAAGGGATTCAAACACAAGTATATGCCACTTAAAGTGTGTCAAACAAAAGTAATCAAAAAATCTTTTTGAGTTTTGGAAATTGTTAGCCAAAAATAAAAAGAAATATATACTCCAAAGACAAACAAAAATCATTTTAATTTTTCATTAAGTTTAAATTACCAAGAGATAAAATCCAAATGATAAACAAAAATCTTTTTTGTATTTTTTTATTTAATGCAAACAAAATGACGAAATAAAATACAAAAGATAAACAAAAATCATTATTCTAGCGTGTGATTAAGCATGGGGCATAACCTAGACAATGATTAAACAAGCATACATTTAGCATGTGAATATAGCATGAAGTACAAACGCTAAAGTATGCAAACACTAACACATTCATCCTTTAGATTTAGCAAGAGAGGAAGCATGTGAAAGTAAATGAGAATCAAAAATCCTATTTTGCAAGGCAACCAAGTCAGATTTCCTAACCCAAATTAATGAAGAATAACCATCTTGGGGTGTTGGAACGTTAACTACCGTGGTTGCTTTACTATGGGATTTTCTAGGAATTCGTTTAAGATCAAAACAAAATTTCCTAAGATGACCTTTTCGATCACAATGGGTACAAGTAAAAACATGTCGAAAAGATTTACCTAAGGAGTGATCTTTAAATTCATTGCACGTATTGAAGCCTAAACCACAAGTGTCATTTTTAATTTGGACCGTTCCTAAGATTTTATCTAGTTTTTCTGAGCGACACTCCAAATCAAATTTGACATTACTAGAGTCTTTTAATTTATTTTGCAATTCTAAAACGTTAGACTCTAATAAAACATTTCGCTCTTCAAAAGCAAGAAGCTCCTTTTTCATGGATTCCATTAAACCTCTAAGGCTATCTCTCTCGCCTTCTACACATTCAAGATTCTCTCGAAGAGTCCTCTCACGTGTCCTAAGGTCTTCTATTAAAGCATTATCATCAACGACCTTAACCCTTTCTCTTAAACTAGCTTCTAACTTCAAATTAGCTCTTTTCAATTTAATAGATTCTTTATAAAGTTCTTGAAAAGCATTTTGAAGTTCACTCACATTAACCTCTTCTTCATTTTCACTCTCTCTTTCTTCTCCACTCTCACTATCATCAAAAACAAGAGAATCATAAACAATGACCTTGGAAGTGTCATGTGTTAAAGTTTCATCAATCGATGAGTTCTCACTATCACTCACATGACTTGCCATAAAAGCCACAAAATTTTTCTTAGTGGGGGAATCTGGCTTCTCTTCCTTATCACTATCACTAAGGGTCGCATTATATGCAGTGGGTCATTTACCCTCTTTCCTTAGTTTAGTGGGACACTCATAAGCCCTATGGCCATAATCTTCACAACCAAAACACTTATTAGACTCGTCCCTATCTAAATTTTCATTACTAGGTTTAGGGATTTTCTCGGCTTTAGGAATCTTCTCAGCTTTAGAAATCTTCTCGCCTTTGTCATGCTTAGAAGATTCAAATTTCTTAAAATCATTTTTAAATTTATCTTTGTTAATTTTAAGAAATTTTCTAAATTTACGAGCAAACAAAGCCATGTCTTCCGAGTCACTATCACTCTCGCTGTCTACTACTTGTTTGACCTCTTTTCGGGCTTTTAAAACAACGCCCTTTTCGATTTTCTTTTCAATTTTAAAGGGAAACATATCTAGTTCATAGGTTTGTAAATCACCTACAAGCTCTTCTAATTTCGTAGAGGCTAAAGTGGGTAAAGAATTTAAAACGGTCACCTTTGGAATAAATCTATCAGGTAGGGACCTTAAAATTTTCTTTACAACATGGTCGTCAGGTATTTTCTCTCCCAAGTTAAAAGATGAATTAACAATATCAGAAAGTCTAGCATAAAATTCATCAAAATTTTCTTTTTCATTCATTTTAATAGTTTCAAATTGAGTGGTGAGGATTTGGAGTTTTGAAGCTTTAACGACACTAGTTCCTTCATGAGTTAATTGTAAAATATCCCAAGCTTCTTTATCGGTTTCACACGTCATAATACGTCAGAATTCATCCGGTGTGACAGCGCTAAACAAGGCATTTAAACCGCGGGAATTGAAATTAGCAAGTTTAAACTCATTTTCAGTCAATCTATCGGCGGGTTTGGGAACACGTTCATTTTCAACTAAATAAGTTGGTGGGGACAACCCATTAACAACAGACATCCAAACTCTCTCGTCGATAGATTTTAGTGCCGATCTCATACGCGTAGTTTGAACCATCGAAAATAGGAAATTTTGAAAATGGGGAAAAATCCATTTTAGCCAAAATTTATTTAAGGATCTTTAACGAAATAATTTATCGTTTTCGGCTCTGATACCAATTTATAGAAAAATATATATCCCCGGGTTGGTAATTTTAAACTCAATTAAAATATAATTATAATTTCCTCTTATGTAAAACGAGATGCAGAAGCGTAAAGGGTTATGGTTCAACTTAAATACTAAATTTCAAATTTTAATTTTCTTAAACCAATTAAAATTAATGCACAAGTGAAATTAAACAAAACATTCAAATATTAATTTCACATAAACCAAGTCAAGTCCTAGAATTTGCCTAAATCATAATTGTCAATATTCCAATGTTAGGCCAAACCAATTTTATCAATAAAATTAAATGACTTGAATAAAATAACTTTACCCAATATTTAATTTAGCACCAAATTAAATGAAGTGTGATAATTTAAACCAAATTTTATCTTGAATTATCCTAAGCATGCGTTCTAAATAGTTTATGCAAGATAAAATAAATCAATCACATTACGCCGCGATGTACGAGGAAAAACCCAAGACGGGAAACAACCTCAGACGGCCCTAAACATAAATCCACTAGATACGGATTTACAAATACAAGACAGAAAGGCTTACAACGCACGACTCGATCCCTCTCAAGCCTCGACGCTTCTTCTTGTAGACACCTCTTCCTAGCGGATAACCTTGGAACACCATCGCGGTCTCGAAATCCACCGATAGGACTTTATATGGTCACTGTCACCCGTTCATGGATCCTTTATCCAAGTGGGTAAATTAAAGCAAACTTATCTTCAATTCGATGTAGAGAAAAACAGGTGCCAAACTTCAAGCAATTGATATGTATATAAGAATTTGGGATAAACTCATTTCGGTGTAAACAAGAGTGATGTATATTTTTCTCTAAAAATCTTCACTCAAACCATGAACATTTTCCTAAAACAATTTTCTCTCAAACTCTATCTAAGAGATGAAAATAGAATGGAAAAGTTAAGTTCGAAAATGTTCTTCCCGCACATGATAAAGTCTGAAAAAGTTGGTGAAAAACAAAGTGGGGAAGTGGGTGAAAAAATGCCAAAAACTGTTCCCGCCTGGCATCTCGTTCGAACGACATTTCGTTCGAATGAAATCTCATTCGAACGAGACTTCTAACGACGTTCCAGATTGAACTCGTTAGAATCTCGTTGGATATCTCGTTCTAACAGAAGGTTCGTTCGAACGACATATCGAACGACATTTCAAAGGCCTATACTGGAACCTCGTTGGCAAACTCGTTCGAACGACATCTGGTTCGAAAGAAAAACTCGTTGGAACGACATATCGAACGAACTTCCAGAAAGTTTGAAAAATTTGATTTTAGCCCAGAAAACTTTATAAACTTATTTTAAAGTTTTAATTAATTCTTTCTGAAAATAAAACACAGCTTTTATAAAACCTAACACCCAATAAAACTTGTTCCAAGATCCTATATATATAATATTGCATTCATACCTTGGGAGCATGGAACTATTGTTGATGACGTAGAAACGAGGCACGCAAACCGGCATATTTTATGAAGCTTTATACTCTTTGCCGCTACGTCTTCAACAAACACTTCATAGGCTTGAGAGTATTACAATTACATACTATCCTATGAATAAATGTTTTTGTCCGGAATTGAGCCAACACTATACATGGACTCAATTGGAAATTTGTGTCCTTACATAACCCTTAAATTATATTTTCGAGGAAAATAGAATAATTATAGAATTTGAAGGTTTAGGGTTCCTAAGTTAGGGTGGGGACCCTTAGGTGATTATATGGACAAGATGTAGTCCTTGGGTTCATGGAAATGAAATCCATGACCCACTAAATTTAAGTTGTTCGGGGAAGGATAATCCCCGGGGATATTTCAGTGGGCATTTAGGCCTACATAGTTATGCGTGTAGGGAAAAATAACTACATAGATTATGGTTGGGTAGATCCTATGAGATGATTAGGATGAAATTAGGAATATAGATATATATATTCACTTAAGTGAGAAGTGGTATAATTGGAGATATCCAATAAATCCTTAGATGAGGATAAGGTAATTATTATTTATAAAAGTGAGGAAATACTTTGGGTTTAGTATCATGCGTATATGAATGCATGATTATGATTCTTTGAGAGAATCTTTGGGATTATTGGTCATCGCTAGATGTGATTGGCAATTATGGCCATATATATATATATATATATATATATATATATATATATATATATATATATATATATATATATTCGAGAAGGAATATATGGTATATATATACTATGTGATGAAAGTATATATATGATATGATATAAATGAGTTTGAGAATATAAAATATGAATGTTTTCAAAATGGAAAAGAAATTATTTTCATAAATGATAATTTATGTATACACACCTCTCTAAATGCTATCATAAGGGAAGTTCGCGCGTGAGGTGAAGTCCCCTGGCTAATGAATGCAGGGTGGATATAGTCCTAGGCCATATGAGCGGTTATTGTATGTTGTTTCTGCGATGGTGAGGTAATTGGGGTGTGGTTATGACTCTCCCGTATGCATATGGCCGCTTCCCGACATTTCGTTAGGCTCCCAGGTTGTCTTGTTTGATACGCCCTGGAAGATGATAGCCATTTAGGGGGCGTCCAGTGGGGAAACTCGGAGGGACGGTCTTAGAAAAGTTATATGATATATATAACTATTCTTAATAATGTGGGACATTATTGATATTAAAGCATTTTATGATAATAGAACGGCTTTAATTACATTTCCTGGATGGAAGAAAGGAAATGGAAGTTAAATACATTTCCCGAATGGAAGAAGGGAAATAGGATGTTGTCAAACGGAAAAGCATTTTTATGATAATAAAACTTGCTTTAAATTATATTTCCTGGATAGAAGAAGGGAAATAGAAAGTTTTGAAATGGAATTGAATTGGTAAACATTTTGTATATGAATATAGAATACACCCCAGTCCGGGAGATAGATCCGGATGTGTATTAAAATAATGAATATAATGACTTCTCATTCCGGGAGACATATCTGAAAGTGTAACATGATAAGTATATAAAATATGAGTATGTATAAATTGAGTACTGAGGGTCTAATGGATCCCGACGATTGACCTTGCCGCGTAGTAGTGTATCGGGGGGGTTCCTTGTTTGGATTTCGCTCTGCGAGACACCCCACGCATGAACTCGGCTTAGTGTTAAGACTGGGGAGAAGTTTAACCCTTAGTGCTCTAATAGTGGGATTTCTTATATGGTGCATATATATATATATATATATATATATATATATGTATGTATATATATCTTTTGTGTACTGAGGGTCTAATGGATCACGAAGATCGACCTTGCCACGTAGTAGTGTATTGGGGGGTTCCTTGTTTTGATTTCGCTTTGCGAGACACCCCACGCACGAACATGGCATTGTGTGGAGACTGGGGAGAAGTTTAGCCCTTCGTACTTGGAATAACTGGGGTTGTTAGGAGATGGGTGTCAGACTAGTTAGGCAGGGTAGCTTGACTAGGGTATTCTGTTAGGATGCGATAGGAGTGCACTATTAGAAGAGATGTGAGGGGTATCTCATGGGAGTGCGATACCAAATTTAAATATGAGATAAAACCTTTTTCTAAAAATAAGGTATTTATGCGCTTGCTAAATATTTTCAAACTCGGGCTCTGACCAGTTTATCTACTTTTCCCTCTCTTGATATATATATATATATAGGTGTCCAGACACAGGGACGCCTGGATGATACTTCTTTCGAGTCAGACGTCTACAGCAGCAGCTGTGGGTGCATGCAGGTTCTCGATAGACGCTTCTATTCTTTGTAATCTAGATAGGAGGTATTGTGTACACATTCGGGTTAAAAACCCAATTGCATTTATTTATTCTTTACCTCCTTTTAGTGCGGCATTCGATATGGTTGTATAATTTTAACCGAGTGTTCGGTTATTCTATTTCATTTCAGTTTCATTTACATAAACTGTGTGAATGTTTTAATTTTAGTTGTTTAAAAAGAGTAGTTAAGTAAAATTTTGACGCCAGCCTAATAGATTATTAGTAATTAAAATGTATTTTCGACAGTGATGCTAAAAATGATCCATATGAGACTCCTGTTTTAATTTGATATAGGAGTGATCGCTCGGTATTTTATTAGGCAGGGTGTCACAGATGGTATCAGAGTATCAGGTTCTAGTGTCCTTAGGAATCTGTGCGGACGTACTATGCTTTCAGCGTTGCTCTCGATTTGATATAGAGCCTCAGGATTAGGATTGTTGATTTCTCTCGTGAGATTTCATTCTCCTACCATAGTATGAGATTATGTAAATTTTTTGCGTGCTCGTTCGAGATTCGTGTGGTGATCGAGGAAGGTGGCAGGAGGTGGGGCTTAGTTGGAGCTATGAGATAAAGCTGGAGACTAGGACCTTAGTAGAGGTCATCCTCCTTGTGGCAATTGCTAAGGATTGTTGCAACGATTATTAAAGTATAGTAGTTATGAGTACCGCAGTACCGTTGTAGTAGAGAGTGGTACTAAAGTTGAATTTCCCAGTGATGATAAGAGTTCGAAAGGGATCTTACGGATAGTTTTAACCGTGAATCCCCATGATTCAGCAAGAATGAGAAGAATGGAATTTTCCAAATTTTTTTCACATAAGGTTAGGTCAGGGGCCGACAGTGGATAAAGAGTGATATGAAGAGGTATATTTGGCGTGGCTAGATAAAGTCATTGTATTCTCTAGCCCTATACTCGTGTGTGTAATTTGAGTTATGTGGCGGTCTCGATAACATTATATAATGTAGGCCTGTGTGTTTTCCGCGGTAGCGGAGTTTTATTTTCCTTCATTCGCTATAAAGGCGGGTGTTGATATTTAAAATATATATATCTGGCTTATGATACTCGTCCTATATGTGTTATACGAGTATGGTAATATGGTGAGTATGATAATGTTATTGGTTGTTCGTAGTTATAGCAGGTAAATGATGGCAAGACTATCGTGTCCGCAGTTCCAGGGTGGAACGAGTTGTTGTTGCGATATTTCACCTGGATACAGGTTGAGTTCGCCTTTATTACGTGCATAGATGGAACTTCGATGAGCAGAGATTTCATTATCGTGATTTGAGTATGTGGCGACCTTATAGTTATGATTTAAGGCCCGCAGGACTTATTTGTTGAGCTGTGAGTTTAAGCTCATTATTGATTGCGCAAGGACTTAGAGTTAGTACGAGCGCTTGGTGGTATGGCTCCTAGATAGAGACGGGAGTTCAGATCACATTCTGTTAAAAGAGGGGATGGGATTATCCCGGGTGCATTTTTGAAACTGACGGACCTCCACGACCGACAAAGTTAAGTAGTAGTGTAATTGGAGGGGTTCCTTGTTTGAATTTCACTTTGCGAGATGCTCTGCGCATGAACCTTAACGACGTCGGGAGCGGAGATATATTATATGATGTGAGGAAGTTGGTTTTGTTGATAAGTCATATAGTGTGGATGAAACACTATAGACTATGAGCCATGTGATGATGGTATGTTTATGGAAATATTGTGCTATGGAAAAGCACTAAAGTGGTCCTCTCACCACAGTTGGGTGGGTGAAGTTGGACTTAGAGAAATTGATTCGAGGATTATAGTCAGGCCTTAATGAAAAGGCAAAATTTTGAGGAGATATGTTTTGGGTACGATGTTCGTAATGCTTTTGCAGAGAGTGGACACTTCGATTAGTTAGATTTTCCTTTTCGCCTAGGTGGAAGGATAGAATAGTAGAAATACGTTAATAGGTTAGCGAGGTAGGATTTAGGACATCCCGTTGGTGTGCCTTAGGTCGCTAGATCTCGATGACCGACAACGCGAGGGAGTAGGGTAACAAGAGGGTTCCTTATCTGGATTTCACTTTGCGAGACGTCGCATGCATGAAACCGAGCAGATGTCGGGAGTTGAGAGAGGCCTTGGGCACTAGGGACATACTTAGGATTATACTTGTTTCGCGTAGGTAGGATAATGCATAGATCGTACATTTATTAGGAAGTAAGTTCAATAGTGTTGGTAGCACCGATGGAGGAAGATTATGGGAAGTTAGCCACAAGAGGATTGGTTGGTTAACCCTGAGGAGAATTGAATTTCGCGGGTTGGGAGGACCCATGTGTGAGTATTACACCGAGGAAAGGAGACCCTTATTTGGAGAGAGCGTTACATGTCAGACGTTCGCAATGGATGTGCATATATGCATGAGTTAAAAAGGTGTATCGGCACCTTAGTGAGTTGGTTTATATACCGCCTGAAATAGAAGGGGTGTAGTGTATAAAGTTGAAGATTATGCCGTGAGGCACTAGAAATGATGTGTGCGATGTGACGTTATTAGAGTCACTTTACAATCGTGGTAGTCGTATAGTGTATGGTTGGGAACTATTGGGTTAGTATCGTTCCCCTTGAGGTATTAGGATTTGGAGCAATTCTAGGATTGGCGGTGTAGGTTGTATCTGAATTTTGAGGACGAAATTCCATTGTAAGGGGGGAGTATGTAACAACCCGTCCTTTTGGAGATAATTAAATTCCATAATTGAGTATAAATTGGAATTTGGAGAATTTCCCATAATAGTAATTTTTGGGATTTTCAAGGATTTGATGATTGTCGATGGGTGAAATATTTACTTTTGAGATTAAGTAAATGGATTGGAGTATTTTAATAATATGTCGTCGTTGGGTAAAGCGACAGAAGATGATATTTTAATGGGAATACCGCATTTATTTATTTTGGGTTGAAATAGAGATTTGCGATCAAGTACCCCGGAGGCAAATTTCGACTGTGCCGTGAGTCTCGGAATGGTCGAGATAGTCGAAAAAGAGTGTCCGATTGTCAAAATTGAGTTTTAGGGAATTTTAAAGTTAAACGGGCTCGTCATTAAGTAAACGAGTCATTTTTGGGTTTTAAGGGGTATAAACCCTTTTCTCCTTATATAAGTAGGGAGAGGGGAAGAAAAGAGAGAACAAAGAGAGGAAGGAAGAAAGAGGAGAGAAAAGGGAGATCTCGAGCCAAACTCTGCCGGACTTGACTCGAGATCGTCGGATTTTATCCACAAGGCAAGTGTTTACTTGCTTTATTTACTTTTGAGCATAAATCTCATATCTTAGTTTGGTAAAAACAAACCCTAAAGATTTTGGATTGGGTTTTCGTGGATAAAACGGGTTTTCGGGAGTTAAAACGAATAAACCCCAATAATATTTCAATTCGAGGAACTTAGAAATTAATTAAAATTAATTTCTAATTTCGGGTTCTATGACGTTTAGAACCCATATTATATGTGTATATATAGTTGGTTGAGGTTGTACGACGTTGGATGCGGAGATAAAATCTTGGGAGAAGCTTTCATGGCTGAAACAGCTTCTCGGGGAAGAAGCTGCATGTCATGATCGATCGATCGATCATGGGGGATCGATCGATCGAGCCATCGATCGATCGACGGCCAAGGGTCGATCGATCGACCCCTTCTGAAAGCTAGGCAATTTTCCTAGGGTGAATTCGATGGGATGAAATCCAATTCTAATTGCTTCGAGGTTCACTATGGAATAACATAAGGGATCTTTTAGGAGTATATAGTCCTCCAATTGAGGAAATTTAGGAGGGCAAGGTGAGGGTTTTAATGTGTAACCCTTAAATTATATTTTCGAGGAAAATAGAATAATTGTAGAATTTGAAGGTTTAGGGTTCCTAAGTTAGGGTGGGTACCCTTAGGTGATTATATGGACGAGATGTAGTCCTTGGGTTCATGGAAATGAAATCCATGACCCACTAAATTGAAGTTGTTCGGGGAAGGATAATCCCCGAGGATATTTCAGGGGGCATTTAGGCCTACATAGTTATGCGTGTAGGGAAACATAACTACATCGATTATGATTGGGTAGATCCTATGAGATGATTAGGATGAAATTGGGAATATAGATATATATATATTCACTTAAGTGAGAAGTGGTATAATTGGAGATATCCAATAAATCCTTAGATGAGGATAAGATAATTATTATTTATAAAAGTGAGGAAATACTTTCTGTTTAGTATCATGCATATATGAATGCATGATTATGATTCTTTGAGAGAATCTTTGGGATCATTGGTCATCGCTAGATGTGATTGGAAATTATGGCTATATATATATATATATATATATATATATATATATATTCGAGGAGGAATATATGGTATATATATACTATGTGATGAAAGTATATATATGATATGATATAAATGATTTTGAGAATATAAAATATGAATGTTTTCAAAATGGAAAAGAAACGATTTTCATAAATGATAATTTATGTATACAGACCTCTCTAAATGCTATCATAAGGGAAGTTCGCGAGTGAGGTGAAGCCCCCTGGCTAATGAATGCAGGGTGGATATAGTCCTAGACCATATGAGCGCTTATTGTATATTTTTATGCGATGGTGAGGTAATTGGCGTGTGGTTATGACTCTCCCACAGGCATATGGCCGCTTCCCGACATTTCGTTAGGTTCCCAGGTTGTCTTGTTTGATAGGCCCTGGAAGATGATAGCCATTTAGGGGGAGTCCAGTGGGGAAACTCGGAGGGACGGTCTTAGAAAAGTTATATGATATATATAACTATTCTTAATAATGTGGGACATTATTGATATTAAAGCATTTTATGATATTATAATGGCTTTAATTACATTTCCTGGATGGAAGAAAGTAAATGGGATTTAAATACATTTCCCGGATGGAAGAAGGGAAATGGGATGTTATGAAATGGAAAAGCATTTTTATGATAATAAAACTTGCTTTAAATTATATTTCCTGGATAGAAGAAGGGAAATAGAAAGTTTTGAAATGGAATTGAATTGGTAAATATTTTGTATATGAATATAGAATACACCTCAGTCTGGGAGATAGATCCGGATGTGTATTAAAATGATGAATATAATGAATTCTCATTCCGGGAGATATATCCGAAAGTGTAACATGATAAGTATATAAAATATGAGTATGTATAAATTGAGTACTGAGGGACTAATGGATCCCGACGATCGACCTTGCCGCGTAGTAGTGTATCGGGGGGGTTCCTTGTTTGGATTTCGATCTGCGAGACACCACACGCACGAACTTGGCTTAGTGTTGAGACTGGGGAGAAGTTTAACCCTTAGTGCTCTAATAGTGGGATTTCTTATATGGTGTATATATATATATATATATATATATATATATATATATATATCTTTTGTGTACTGAAGGTCTAATGGATCTCGATGATCGACCTTGACGCGTAGTAGTGTGTCGGAGGGGTTCCTATTTTTGATTTCGCGTTGCGAGACACCACACGCACGAACATGGCATAGTGTGGAGACTGGGGAGAAGTTTGGCCCTTCGTACTTTGAATAACTAGGGTTGTTAGGAGATGGGTGTCAGACTAGTTAGGCAGGGTAGCTTGACTAGGGTATTCTGTTAGGATGCGATAGGAGTGCACTATTAGAAGAGAGGTGAGGGGTATCTCATGGGAGTGCGATACCAAATTTAAATATGAGATAAAATCTTTTTCTAAAAATAAGGCATTTATGCACTTGCTAAATAGTTTCAAACTCGGGCTCTGATCCGTTTATCTACTTTTCCCTCTCTTGCTATATATATATATATATATATATATATATATGTGTGTGTGTGTGTGTGTGTGTGTGTGTGTGTGTGTGTGTGTGTGTGTCCAGACACAGGGATGCCTGCAGGTTCTCGATAGACGCTTCTATTCTTGTAATCTAAATAGGAGGTATTGTGTACTCATTTGGGTTAATAACCCAATTGCATTTATTTATTCTTTACCACCTTTTAGTGCGGCGTTCGATATGGTTGTATAATTTTGACCGAGTGATCGGTTATTCTATTTCATTTCAGTTTCATTTACATAAACTGTGTGAATATTTTAATTTTAGTTGTTTAAAAAGAGTAGTTAAGTAAAATTTTGATGCCAGCCTAATAGGTTATTAGAAATTAAAATGGATTTTCGACAGTGATGCTAAGAATGATCCATATGAGACTCCTGTTTTAATTTGATATAGGAGTGATCTCCCGGTATTTTATTAGGCGGGGTGTCACAATTATCATACACTTAGTAGTCAGTCAGGGCATCATGGCTAGTATGAGTAGTTACGATCATTAGATGTGCACACTAGATCGAGGGGTGAGTACCTCAAGTAAGTATGCTAAGTTAACTTGAAGAATAATTGTGCTAATTGAATCAATTTAAGCACTTGCTATTTTAAACTGTTTTCAACTCGGGCTTTGACCCATTTTTTCGTATATCTTTCTCTTGTTCCATTATTTTAGGTGCCCAGCCACAGGGACACCGACCTTAGGAGACTCTTTTCAGTTGTCGTGCTGTAGCTGCTGTGGAAGCTGCAGCATTATTACTAGTAGATGACTCAGCTCATTCTTTCCTCTTCAGTTATCCATTATGTTGGACATGTCATCCTTACTTATGTGTACTTTCAGAGATTTAGTTGTTTTAAATTCTCTCTTAGATTTGATTTCTTTTATTGGACTTATTGTATGGGATTGTACCTGGAGATGTTTACTCCAGACATTTATTTTACTTCAGTCAGACTTTACTTATGTTACTGTGATGCATGGTATTTATTAGTATTCTTTTGGTAGTAGTTAATGACATGATAAAATTTGGATATCAGCCTTTTTAAATATTAGGTGATTAGTTTTATTAAATTAAAATTTGAGTTTTTGACAGTGATGCATTATCTGAATCAACTTGATATTCTGAAATTGATTAATTAAGGATTGATCACCCAGTAATTAATTAGGCGGGGTGTCACAGGTTGTATCAGAGCATCAGGTTCTAGTATCCTTAGGATCTGTACGGCTTATTATGTTTCCGCGTAGTGTCCTTTGATATAGAGCCCTATATTTTAGGATTGTTGTACTCTTCATACGTTTTACATTCTTTTGCTAATTTGAGAATATAACTGTAGACCTATGAAACTTTTCTCTCTTTTCAGATCCCTCCTAAACGTGCACAAAGAGTTCCCAAGGAAGCCCAGCTAGAGGCTCAGTCTGCACCTGCTCATGGTATGATGAATGCCACTGAAGTGGCAGCCATTGTAGCTCAGGCGGTCAACGATGCTTTGGTCGTAGTGAGACAGGCAGCGATGGTGGCTCCAGTTCAGGCCCAAGTTTTCTTGTTTTCTTGGGAACGTGTTAGGAATGCTTTCCAGAAGGCGCATCCTCTGGAGTTTTCAGGGAGCTCTGATGTAGTCGTAGCGAGCTAATTAAAAAAGGACATCCAAAGGCATTTGAGGATGTACGAGTGAACGGAAGTACAGAGTCAGATTTTGGCCACATTTAAACTAGTGGGGGCAACACTGCAGTAGTGGGAGTCCATCACCACCACTGAGGAGAGAGACACACTCAGTATTCAAGACTTTTGGGTGCAGTTCGACCGTAAGTATTTTCCTTCAGCTGTCCAGACAGAGATAAGTCAAAAGTTAGAAAATCTGAACCAGAAGGGTAGGACCGTGGAAAAATACGAGGCAGAGTTTACTAATCTGCTCAACATTGTACCAAATGAGATTCTGATCGAAGAGAAAAAGATTCAATGCTTGATGGATGTGTTGACTTGAAGGATCCGCTAGCATTTAATAGGCAATCTCTCCCTGGAAACCTATTCAGATGTGGTCAATGCAGCACTACTCCACTACCAGGACCATCGCTTCTACTTGTCCGAGGTTAAGAAATTGGGAGTGCCCAGCCAGCAGGGCAGGGCGGGGCAGGAAAAAATGGTTCCAGTGGGGCACTGACAGTCAGGTCCAGCATAGGCACAGTGATCAAGGTTACCAACAAGTGGATCCTAAGAGGCTCAGGAGGTTTTAGACATGGACAGGGAGGCTTTTGACATGGCCATCAGGGCCAACACGACCATCAGGCCTAGCAGGGCCATCAGTAGTTTCAACAGGGCCTAAATTGCCAAGGGAGGGGTGTTAACGGCCATCAGGGTCGGGGATAGCAACAGGGACAGAGGGGAGGAACTTTCCCAGGGAGCTATTTCACGTGTGGCAACATTGATCACAAATGCCAGGACTGCATTCAGAAGGGTAGGAGCCAACAGCAGCAGCAGGGTGTTCGTAAAGAACCCCAGAGACTATTATTTCCTGCAGCCCTCCCAGCACCTCCACAGATGGTAGCATTGATACCCATTCCAGCCTCCCCAGTTTAGCAAGGGTAGCTTCAGTATGGGCGAGTTTACAATCTGCATCAGGCCGCAGTCCCACAGGACCCACCAGCGATTGAGGGTATATTTTCTATCCAAGGGACTTTGGTGCGCATTTTATTTGATACGAGAGCCACACACTGTTTTATTGCCACGGGGTTTGTGCATACTACGGGATTATTTGATACAGCAGAGGGTACGGCCACTTGTGTAGATTCGCTGTTGAGTAGGGGTTTCGTTATTTCTTTTATTTGTCGAGGAGTGGGTATAAAGAAAGGTTCTAAAAAACGGGGGCGTGATCGAGGCGTGGAGGCCAAGCCTTAAGCCTTAGAAGCCTAGGCGGGCCTTGGCGTAAAAAGGCGTGAAAAGGCGTTTAGGTCTTTTTAATATATTTTAATATTTTTATAACCATAACAAGGCTATTAAAATACTAAAATTGTACATATCATAAAAATATGTCTGAATATTTGCAAATAAAAATACTATTTGATTATTTTGGATGAGATAATGGTTCGGTTTGTAAAAAAATCTTTAAAAGGGGATATCGTTTCACTAAAGCATTGTTGTTTTTTGAGAAAAAGTACGCCTTAAGTGTTTTACCAAGAATAAGGCGTCAAAATCTTAAGGCGGGGCGTTTCTCCCAAGCCTCAAGCCTAGGCGGGTTTTTTAGAACAGTGGTATAGAGATTGGGTGGTTTATCCTACCCGCTGACATGCTCGTATTAGACATGTCCGAGTATGATGTGATTGTGGGCATGGATTGGCTTGTCATATATAGGTCTATGATTGACTGTTATAGTAAGAGTATAGTTTTTTCCATACCCGAACAGGAGATGTTACTGGTGGCGATGCCTCACTCTGAGAGAGGATCGTCCACGCATTTATACAATATAGAGGAGGAGACCTCTACGGAGGTTGTGGTACCGATTGATTCGATTCCTATAGTTCGACAGTTTGTCGATGTGTTTCAGGAGATTCTGGGGTTACCACCGAGTAGAGAGATAGATTTCATCATTAATTTAGTGCCAGATACTCGACCGATAGCTCGCGCACCTTACTGTATGGCTCCAGCAGAGATGAGGGAGTTGCGTGACCAGATTGAGCAGTTATTGGGGCAGGGGTTTATACATTGGAGTACTTCGTGCGTGGGGTGCTCTCATATTATTTGTTAAGAAGAGGGATGGATCATTGCGGTTATGTGTTGATTACCGAGAATTGAATAAAGTCATGATATGGAATAAATATCCGTTGCCTCGAATCGATGACTTATTCGACCAGTTGAGAGGAGCGGATTTATTCTTGAAGATTGATTTGAGATCAGGGTACCATCACCTACGTATTAAGGAACAGGACGTGTTGAAGACTGCTTTCCTAACGAGATATGGTTCCTATAAATTTAGGGTTATGCCCTTCGGGCTAACCAACGCCCCAGTCGTGTTCATGGACATGATGAACAGGGTGTTCAGAGAGTTCTTGGACCAGTTTGTCATCGTATTCATAGACGACATTCTGGTTTACTCATAGACCGAAGGGGACCATGCCAAGTACTTGAGGCAAGTTTTGCAGACAATGTGCCATCATCAGTTGTACACAAAATATGAAAAATGTGGGTTTTGGCTAAAGGAGGTACAGTTTTGGGGGCATATCATCTCTGATAGAGGGATATCCGTGGATTCGGGGAAGGTGTCAGCGGTGAGGGAGTGGGGATAGCCCACGACACCGACTGAGATACACAGTTTCTTGGGTTTGGCTGGATACTACTAGAAGTTCATTCGAGGGTTTTCAAATGTAGCGGGTCCGTTAATGCACTTGACTCGCAAAAGGGTGCCATTTATCTGGAGTAACGCCTGTCAATTAGCCTTCGATGAGTTGAAAGTTAAGTTAACCTCAGCACCAATGTTAGCATTACCCAGGCCGGGAGTGGGGTATCTAGTCGATACTGATGCGTCCTTATTAGGACTTGTAGGTGTACTTCAGCAGGAAGATCAGGCTATAGCTTATGCCTCCCGTAAGCTTAAGCCTCACGAGAGGAATTACCCCACCCACGACTTGGATTTAACAGCAGTCGTGTTTGCAATTCAAATTTGGCGACACTACCTCCTAGGGGAGAAATTTTGCTTATTAACGGACCATAAATCACTACAGTACCTCTTCACGCAGAAGGAATTAAATATGCGTCAATGTTGGTGGCTTGAGTTCGTGAAGGATTATCAATTTGATATCCAATACCATCCGAGGAAGGCTAATGTGGTAGCAGACGCGTTGAGCCGTAGGCTAGTTGGTGAGGTGGCCGAGGTGTGGAAAGCGAAATGGAAGGAGTTAGGGAACCATGATGCGATGGCTCGATCATTTATGTCTGCAATGATGATTACGCCCCAAATTATTATGGGAATAGTACAGGCTCAGGCAGATGATCCATTCTGCCAAAGTCATATAGTGAATCTTCTAGCCGAGGGGGCTGAGTCTTACACTGTGGGTTCAGACGGGGGCCTACGTTTTAACGGGAGATTGGTTATTCCCAAGGGTGAAGATTTGTGACATAAGTTGATGACAAAGTTGCACGGTTCCCGATTTATAGTGCATCTTGGCTGGTATAAGATGTACCATGACATGCGTAGACAGTATTGGTGGAGCAGAATGAAGAAGGGTATTGCCAAGTTTATCTCGAAATGTGCCACTTGTCAATTGGTAAAGGTGGACCATCAGAGGCCGGTGGGACTTCTACAGCCATTAGAGGTTCCTATGTGGAAATGGGAGAGCATTTCCATGGACTTCATTGCGGGACTACCTACATTGCAGAGGGATCATGACTCGATATGGGTGATAGTGGATCGGTTGACCAAAGTAGCCCACTTTTTGCCAGCCAAGACAGACTACACCGCGGGACAGTATGCCCAGTTATTCATAGCAGAGATAGTTGGACTCCACGAAGTGCCTCTCAATATCGTTTTTGACAGAGATAAGGTATTCGTTTCTCGATTTTAGGAAAATTTTCAGGAGGCGTTGGGTACGGAGTTGCGGCTGAGCACAGCCTACCACCCGCAAATGGATGGTCAGATAGGGCAAACGAATCAGATGTTGGAGGACATGTTACGGATGTGCATCATTTATTTTGTCGGAAGTTGGGAGCAGTACCTTCCACTGGTGGAGTTTGCTTATAACAACTCTTACCAATTTACTATCGGTATGGCTCCATTCGAAGCCCTATACGACAGACCTTATCGTTCCCCAACATGTTAGCTAGAAGTGGGGGATAATAAGTTACTGGGTTCGGAGGTAATTCAGGATACTTCGACAAGGATAGAGTTGATACGAAGCCGTATTCGAGTTGATCGGGATCGACAGAAGAGTTACGCTGACGCAAACCGTTATTTTTAAGAATTTAACATTGGGGATCAGGTATTACTTCGAGTGTCCCCTATGAAGGGAGTTATGCATTTTGGGAATAAGGGAAAGTTAGCGCCTAGGTATGTAGGGCCATTCCCCATTATTGAGAGGATTGGGTTGGTTGCTTATAGACTTGGGTTACCGAAGCACTTGCATAGAGTCCATGACGTGTTTCATATCTCTTCGCTGAGGATATTTCTTCGAGATGATTTGGCTCATACTCACATTGCATTAGAGGGGATAGACTTGCAGCCTGATAGCTCCTACGGGGAGGGGCTGGCTGCTATCTTAGGCCGTAGCGAGAGGAGTACATGCGTGAACGTTATTCAGAGTTATTCTTTCCAGGTATATATACATATTCTTTTCCGAATTTCGGGACGAAATTCTGTTATTAGGGGGAAAGTATGTAATACCCAATACTTTTACGCATAATAATTTTTATGGAAAATGGGGATTAATTAAATTAAAATGAGAAAATTTAAATTGTAATTAATCCGACTTTTGATAATAATCACTAGCGGGATGAGAGTTAGTAATTATTGAAATAATAGTATGGTCGGGAATGAGATACACGGCAGTTATGTTATAAATATTCGGGACGCGTATGAGTCGCGTCAATTGTATATATTTGGGGGGTTAAAAGATAATTTATTTTTGTATAACTCGGATGACCATTTTGAGTGCGCCAGAGTGTCCAAAAGGGTCGAAATAGTCAGAAATCACTATTCGGGTATTTTATTTGGAGTTCGGGACATTTTGAACCCAAAACGACACTCCGAATGGGTATTTTGGTCTTTAGGAATTTTCGGATGATTAAATGGACGAAAATTAGGTTTAATTAAAATACATTTAGGGACAGTAGCCATCAGTTTCAACCTACATGAAAAGAGAGGAAAAGAGAGAGGGAACCAAGGAAGAAGAAGGAGACTCCATTAGAGCCCTAAGCCAAAAAAACTCAACCTTTCACAACAAAAAGTACACCAGCGTGTAGATCGTGTCAGGAGGATCGTTCCTATACCACTTTCAACTCGCGAATAAGAAGCTCATTTTAAGGCAAGTGATTATCTTGCTCTTCTCTTAGCAATTATTACTCTTGTTAACATGTGTTGAGGTTTTAGAACAACAAATACCAAATTTGGGTTTACCTATGATGAAATCATGTAGGAATTTTAGAAATCTGATGGGAGTTTGCATGTAGAGGATTTTCCCCTTAATAGGAATCTGAAATTTGATTAATTGGACGTTAATAACAAAATAAAAATGGATTTTTTATAGACAAATAAATTATGGGTTTATGTTAGTATGGTCTATGTTAAAATTTGGGAAATTATTGAAATTACATAATGATTAGAAGGATTAGACCCCAAAACTATGCTAAGAAGTGTTCTAGGGTGACTTAGAGTAGTTTGGAAACCTTGCAATTGGGTTGAAATGGATTTAGGTTGAGATTTGAGTGGAGAAAATCTGGAAAAATGAATTTTGGAGATGAAGTGGGCGACTTCGGAAATTTCGTTAGAAGTCCAGCCCAGGTCGTTCGAACGACCTCGTTCGAATGAGACTTCTAACGAGATTCCAGTAGCCCTTTAACGAGTTTGGTGGTTCGTTTGAAGTACCTTCGTTTGAACGACCCTCATTCGAACGAGATTCCTGGGTCTTCTAATGAGATTCTAGAATGACATTTTTAGGCCGATTTTTATTCAAACTTCCTGTAGGCTTACTTCAATGAGTATTACGCCTGTATGAACGTTGAGGGACTTAAAATCTATAATTACTAGTGAGTGGAGAATATGTCGACTTTCGGAAGGTAGGAAAATTTATAAAATTAGAGATATGCGAAAATACAAGGGAGGATATATACATATAAATAAGGTGCGGTGTATAATAAGGGATACATACTATTCGGACTGCAAATACTAGACTACGGAAAAGCTAATGAATTTACATAAGTTGTGTGCATGCTTTTTGTTCAAAATATTATGTGTATGACATACCTAGCTACTGGCTATCTAATGGAGGTTAAAGCATTATGGACGACCGAATCTTGTGTGCCTTCGGGGGATTTAGAGTTGTACCACTAGAGTATGGAACCTAGGTACAGGCTATCCGTGAGAATGATAGTGATGACGGTCGTATGGGTGCGTAGGTATGTGCGTAGCCCGTCGCCTTGGGACTATGTTTGCCTCAATTAGGTGTTTATGTTTTTTATTGGTTCTCGAGAGATTGAACCTGTTGTCCTCTATGCGTGAGCTTTGCAAATGGACTAGAGAGCCTAGTATACATAGCACTCAGGGTTCTCAACCTAGGGTGCAATATTGTTGTATTTATATAAATTAATATGCATACCTAAAGTGAATGATGTGTGTATACCAGAATCATGTTAGGTGTCTTATGTTGATGACAATAGTTTAAATGAACACTTATGGTATTATTAGTTGGGCATTTAGAAGGATACGAGAATAGACTAAAGTAATCCTAAATCTATATCGAAATCATAAGTACGTCGGTTTTAAGTTATTTAGGGAGACTTTCAAGCATATTATCATACACTTAGTAGTCAGTTAGGGCATCATGGCTAGTATGGGTAGTTAGGCTCGTTAGACGTGCACACTAGATCGAGGGATGAGTACCTCAAGTGAGTACGCTAAGTTAACTTGAAGAATAATTGTGCTAATTGAATCAATTTAAGCACTTACTATTTTAAACTTTTTTCAACTCGGGTTGTGATCCGTTTTTTCGTATATCTTTCTATTGTTCCATTATTTTAGGTGCCCAGCCACAGGTACACCAGCCTTAGGAGACTCTTTTCAGTTGTCGTGTTGTAGATGTTGTGGAAGCTGCAGGATTATTACTAGTAGAGGACTCAGCTCACTCTTTCCTTTTCAGTTATCCATTATGTTAGACATGTCGTCCTTACTTATGTTTACTTTCAGAGATTTAGTTGTTTTAAATTCTCTCTTAGATTTGATTTATTGTATGGGATTGTACCTGGAGATGTTTACTCCAAATATTTATTTTGCTGAAGTCAGACTTTACTTATGTTACTGTGATGCATGGTATTTATTAGTATTCTTTTGGTAGTAGTTAATGACAAGATAAAATTTGAACATCACTCTTTTTAAATATTAGGTGGTTAGTTTTATTATATTAAAATTTGAGTTTTCGACAGTGATGCATTATCTGAACCAACTTGATATTCTGAAATTGATTAATTAAGGACTGATCACCCGTTAATTAATTAGGCGGTGTGTCACAACACATTATTAGCACAATAAATGAATTCACACAAAACTTCGTATTATTAACATTATAGAATGCACCTCATAGAATTGAAACTTTAAAATGTGGGGGGTGGGGGAGCGAGCACATGCAAAGTGTGATTTGGCAAAAACTTATATAAACCGGATAATAAATATTAAAGCATGCATATATGTCAATCCTCACCGAGCATTACGCTCAATAAAGGAAATCACTATGAAAGGGGAGGTAACACACGGGACATGCGAGCATAAAGAGTAAATGTAAATGAAAACTAGGTCGCACACATGTCACAAATGAAGAACGCTATATAGAAAATAAAAAACTGTAATCTCAATGAAAAATACCACTCATTAAAGGAGGTGAAATTTATTATCACAGATTATCAAAACTATTTTGACTTTTAAATTAAATGCACCCTAAGATCACATAAGACTTGTATAGGATTGTAATGTAGGATAAGCTAGGGTACGAAACGAAGGAATGTATATACGAATTCAAAGTGTTCGGAGATGAAAACTCGGGATAATGGGAAAGTGCGGGCAATTTCAAAAATTGGAAAATACAATTCATAAAAGGCATTGAATATAACAATGGGGAGAGTAATCAAAACTTATTGAGCACTATACACAACATATACAACTTTCTCTTTCTTTTCTTTTCTTTTTCTCACTTTTGTTTTTCTTTTGTTTTCTACTTTCTCTTTTTCTCTTTTTTTTCACTTCTTTCTTTTCTTTACTTTTGTTTTTTCACTTCTCTTCTTTTTGTTTCTTTTTTACTACACTTTTTCTTTACTTTTCTCACTCTCATATGCTTAATTGGAACCGCACTACACAACATCATTCAATCCCAAGTAACATTCTAAACAAAGGCATGGAAGGTAATATGTATGGTTAAAACTCCAATTAAAAGTTGGTTATGGGATTTTGGGTACTGAAACGAAAGGCTAATATTTAGGCTCAAAAGGGATGACGAGGGAAAATATATAAGGTGAGGTCATGGCTAATATGGGTGATATGACAAAGATTGCTTATTTTCATAAAGTTTACACAATTCTCGAGTCAAAACAATATATGAAAATCATGCTCAAGTAACACATTTCATAAATATGAACCAAAATAATGACAGATCAAATGAATTAATAGTGAGATTACCGATGAAATCAACGTTTTCAAAGATGAAATAATAGTTTATACACTCACAAACGAAGTAAAACTTGAAAATCACTTGGTGTAAGTATATACAATGCAACAAAGGATTATAGAGTTATAAAAATCTTGAACCAAATCAATTGAATAATGGAAACGCGTGTGCTCATGGAATAAAGGTTAATTAATGAAGTTATTCATAATATCAATAATTAGGATTAAAGTTTGATAACTTCTAAAATCGAGAACATGCATCATTGAGTTGTCTATTGGATCGGGCAATTATTAAAATTTATCATCGGAAACAAAGGCAAAATGCCCAAAAAAGGATTGAAGTCTCGGACAATGGCCATTGAATTGGTCGATCATTATCAAGAGGCTCAATAGGGTGCTCAACTGTCTTAAACTCATCTGCTACTTCAATCCTATGAGCATCAGTAGAGGTAACACCATCCACTGTAGCCTCTATATTTGGTGGCAATACTTCCCTCTCATCCAAGGCACTTTGGGTCGGCGATGACCATTTCTGCTGACAGAAAATCTAGAGAAAAGACCAACCATATTCACACACCACACCACAAACATCAATTCACTCAAAAGGGTGTGTTGTACTCTTATGTTTGTTTTGTCTTCTCTTTCTCCGAATGGAAACTACCTTATAGTGGTTCAATGACATAAGAGGGTTAAAATGTAAATTCAAAATTGACTGAACAGAGTCGTGTAAACAAATCAGCTGCCACCCCAACCCGACGCAACACTCGTTGTCACTCCCTCTCAAGGCCAACCTTTGCCACCCCGTAACTAACCCGAGCCATTACCACCTGCTCCTGCTGCAAACCAAGACCACAAAGTTGATCAACCCCTTAGCCGCTGCTGTCCATACAGACAGACACGCTAAGTCGAGCCCATCCCGTCCCCATTTTTCCCACCTGTCAAGATAATTAATTAGGCACATATTCTTCACATTTATCCCCTTAATTTTGGTATTTTTATGATCCCGTGTAGTGCAAATAGCTTGGATTTGTCTCGTATTTATTCTACTAACCTTTTTTGGCAAGTATTTCGTGTTTTGTGTATTTCTCATGTGTTTTACAGGTATTTCATGCAAGTTAGTGCGAAGGAGAACTCAAAACAGTGAAAGAAACCTAGAAATGGAGAGTTGAAGGGCATTTTGGTAATTTTCCAGCCTTAGTCCGGAGGTGGGGCCAACTATAAAGTTGAAGAGCTCTAAATTACAAGAATACTGGAAAAAACGGCACCTCAATCCGAGCTACGGTGAAGAAGTTACGATGTTTTGAAGTTGCGCGATAATGAAGAGTCTGGATGTGCGGATTTCTGTCATTAATTATGCATTTAATGCAGTGCAACTCTTGGAAAACTTGTGCCACAAGAACTATTGGCTGTCAATTTCGAGACTTTGTGCTATAAAAGCCCATGCCCTACATCATTTGAAGGAGAGTTTCTATAGAGAGGCTAGGTTAGGAGTAGGTTAGAAGTGCTAGATTGAATTTTAGGGTTAGATTTTGAGAGCAAATTTTATATTCCTTCAAGAGTTTTCATGAACCCTAGTTTGTAAGAAATTCTGGATTCCAATTCCATTTTTGTTGCTGAATTCAAGTAATATCTTTCCATTCTCTAGTTTTATTATTTGCAAATTATTTCCCATGTCTTGTAGATCCATAATTTTATATGTGAATTTATTCTTGAACCAAATCATGAGTAGCTAAATTCCCAAGGGTTGGGGTACATGAACTCAATCCAAGGCAAATTATTTATGTAGAAAATAGAGGTTAAATTAAAATATTGATTAAATCGTGAAGGCACCGCTTTATATTTATCTTTGATTTCGTATGGTGCGGGCTTGAACCTCATATACGTAATGCTTAGAATCTATAAAGACTGGATTCCTTCACCGCTTTATATCTATCTTTGATTTCATATGATGCGGACTAGATCCCTCATATATGTAATGCTTAGAATGTATAAAGACCGGATCTAGTCAGTAATTTTAATTTACAATTCTAGTATTCTATACGGTAATTTGTTAAGGATTGAGGGATTGTACCCTACCCTATTTTTTTCCATTTGTCAGATCTAATTTCTTTTGCACTTTTCAGTTTGTTTTTCTTAAGTAATTTTTTACTAGAAATTTTCCCAATTATTAATCATCTTTTCGTTTCTTTTAAGAAATCATTTCAAGATTTAATAATTTTTCTTATTACTATTTGGCAATCTCGATCCCTGTGGATACGATCCCGACTTACCGGGTTTATTACTTGAGCGACAGGCTTGCACTTGAGCCTAGAGTGAACGCATTTCTGAGACAAATTCTTAGTCGCGTCAAGTTTTTGGCGCCGTTGCCGGGGATCCGAAATTGTTAAATTTTCAAGAAAGTTATTTTTATCTACAAGCGATTCTTCAAAAAAAAAATAATAATAAATAAATAAATAAATAATAAAAATAATTTTTTTTTTGTGTGTGTGCTTATATGCAGAATTCATCTCCCACCCAAATTCACGAAAATCCTATTGCCGAAGTAAGTTCTGAAAATTCCGAGTCTTTGCCTTTTTGGGTTCCACCTCCTTCGCCTAATAATTCCATCACAAGTCATTCATTGAGTCAAACCCGGAGTGAGAATTCTGAACCTTTCGGTAGCAATATGTCGGATCATGGTAATGTCGGTGTTGGTGCTGAAGAGGATGAGATACCATATCTTCCCATGAAAGATTTGTTATTTTCGGAGAGAACTGTTACCCCTGGTTTCATTTTACTCCTGTATAATGCCGGTCAGTTCCACCTTCGGATATGGTATGATCCAAATTCTTCCTACATTTCATGGGATGGAATCTGAAAAACCATATCTCCATCTTAGATAATTTCAAGATACGTGTGAAACGTTTGGTGACCAAGCTTGTCCACAAGATGTGATCCGGTTGAAGCTCTTCCCTTTTTCCTTAAAGGATAAAGCTAAAACTTGGTTATGGTCCCTACCCCCAAATTCTGTGTTATCATGGAAAGATATGCAAACCAAGTTTATATCAAAAAAATTTCCACAACACAAAACCAATTCTGTTAAAGCCCAAATTCAAGCTTTTCGTCAAAATGAGAATGAGGCTTTTGATATGTGTTGGGAGAGATATCAGGAGTTAGTTAGTGCATGCCCACATCATGGTTTTGAAAAGCATCATCTGATTTCATTTTTCCATCAAGGCCTTACTTTAGCGTCTAAACAACTTGTTCAAACCATGTGTAAAAGACCTTTTTGGGATTTAAATTCGAGCGATGCTGAAGCTCATTTGAGATATGTAGCAGAAACTACGCAATCATGGGATGTTTCTGACTCCAATAGTCAAAACCGAAATCGACAAGTGTCCAACTTGCCTGATGTGTCTGGTATTTATCACTTGGACAAGGACACTTTGTTAGATCGAAAATTTGACCAATTGGAGAAGAATTTCAGAGATATGCTTGAAGTGCGACTAAGAGAAGTAGCTGGACCCGTACAAGCCGGGAAGGAGAAAGTGTGTGCCATTTGTGCTGCGGGTCATTCTACCAAAGGATGTCCTACTATCCCTGCATACAGGGCAATGTACACTGAACAGGTTGAGGCAATAGGGGGGTTTCGCGGAAATTATAATGCACAGCAAGGGAATGCATATAATCAATCGTGGAGGAATCCTGGGTTCAATTATGGACAACCCCAAGGTGGGATGGTTCCTAACCCACATATGATTATACCACCACCTCCTCAATTTCAGCAAGTGGCTCCTCCAATGCCAAATCCTATGCAGGTACCACCTCCTGGTCCGTATGTTGCTCCACCGAGGCGATCTCTTGAGGATAACGTAAATCACCTCATCCAATCTCAAAAGGAGACAAGTGATAAGTATGATCGAATGTTCAATGACATATATACTAGCATCTCAAGGTTGCAAACTGCATCGAATGTCCAAGAGAAGGGCAAATTTCCTGCTCAAAGCCAATGACCTCCCCTAGGACAAAGCAGTGTTGGCACTACATCCCACGACCATCGAGAGCAATGTAGCGCTATTACCACTCTACGTAGTGGGAAGGTAGTTGATTTGTCACCTCACCCACACAATGCATCTAAAGAAAAAGAGGTTTCGCACGGCACAAGAGAGGCCGAAGATGCCCCTTTAATTGAGAGTGAGGAGGAGGAAAATACTAGTGGACCCAAGGCCATCACTCCCAACGCTGCCCCATACCTTCAACGGTTAGTCTCTCACTCGAAAACGACCTCCCATGATGAAGTTCTGGAAGTCCTTAAGCAAGTAAAAATTAATTTACCTTTTCTCGAGACTATACAGAGAATTCCCGCGTATGCCAAGTTTATTAAGGACTTACTCACGGTGAAACGCAAGCTAAAGGTAAACCAGAACGTCTCTTTGGCCCAAAATGTCAGCGCAGTCTTGTCGAGTGACTTTCCATTAAAATATAAAGATCCGGGTGCGCCCACTATTTCGTGTATCTTGGGGAAGAACCGAATCGAGAGAGTTCTAATAGATCTAGGGGCTAGTGTTAATATTATGCCCTATTTCATCTATAGGCAACTAGAACTGGGGGCCCTTAAGCCCACCAATATGACTCTCCAGCTAGCGGATCGTTCTGTGAAGTTTCCTCGGGGAATTGTTGAGGATGTGATTGTCCAAATAGACACTTTCTACTTCCCGGTGGATTTTGTAATTTGGGACGAAAAACCTTCCGTTCTCCCAGGTAATCATGTTCCCGTTATTCTTGGCCGCCCATTTTTAGCTACAGCTAATGCTCTTATCAATACCCGAAGTGGGCGTATGCAATTAACTTTCGGGAACATGACCCTCGAAACAAATATCTTTAATAATTCCAATAGAGAGGGTGATGAAGGGGAACCGCGAGTATTGGATCTTTTGGGGGAAGCACACGAGCAAGAAAGAACTTACAAGGAAGAACCATTAGGGGAAGGTTGTGTCATCGAGATCAAGGTAGAGGATGTATGTTTAGTTAATGCATTTGAGAGCAGGAGTGAGCACGAAAGGCAGGTTGAGGACACCAAGCAAGAGAGAGAGCTAGAGGAGTTGAGCCTAGCAGAGTTTGAGCGCGAGTTCGGACCGGTGGATGCGAGCCTAAATGATGAAGTCCAATCTTTCTGGGCCTCATTTCGTCATTTAGACGAAAGCGAGTGGGACAATAGAATTGATGAATTTCTCCTTCCTAAACCTCCACCCATACCATTTGAGTCTTCGGAGGTACTTGAAGATACGACTCAAATCTCGTCTGACTTAGAGACCAACACACGTGCTACGCAACAAGCGGATATTTTTTCGGTTTATCCTAATACATCGCCCGGTCTTTCCTTTATCTATGGGCACGGGCCCAATTTGTTCCTGCTATTCACTTATGATGGTAAGACTGGAGAGACAAGGCGTGCATCGTACCCAGTGAAAGGGGTCGGGTGATTTGTGGAGAGAGATGAGAGGTCGTCGCACCCCCGACGCGTATGGGGTGAGTTTTGTTGTATTTTTGAGTCATGTATAAGTGTTATATAGTGTCTTGTTGCAGTTAGAGTAATTAGTTCAAGTATTGTTATTTTTTTGTATGCTTGGTTCTAACATGTTTTGTAGATTCAATGGACTCGCACTCATCAGGGATCGCTCCATTTGGGTAATATCTTTATTTTCCTCTCTTTATGTTGTGTTCTTGATTCACATTGAGGACAATGCAACATTTAAGTTAGGGGGTGTGGGATATTCTTCCCATTTATTGTTTAGATTCATTGATTCGATCACATGTTCTTTCCAAGTGTGTTTTGAAAGAAAAAATTGAAAAATTTTGAAAAAAGCCAAAAATATTTTTGTTCAAAATAAATAAAAATTAGAATTTAAATTTTTCAAAAATATCACCTTTGTTCTATTTAAATTCTCAAATTGTAAAAATCATAATGCACTAAGCCAAAATTGACCAAAGATGGAAATTGAAAGAAAATTGACGACTTTACGAATAAGTGTGGAGATTAGTCCAACCCGGTGAGATTTTGAGCCTTTCGATCTTTGTGAGTTTTTAAATCAATCCGAGTTTATGATTAACTCAAAGTTCTTTTCAGCGTGTTAATAAGTCGTTGATGATCTCAATCCTTTGTTTTGATCGGTTATGGGAAATGTGTGAAATGTTATCTCGAAATTCGTGCTAAATATATCTCTAAACTTAATTAATTTCGAGATGCATATGGTAATGTGATTAGCAATTTGGACAATGAAGTAGGCCCTCATTTGTTACCCAAAAATATTAGCCAGAAAAAGTTGTGAAAAACAAAATTATCCCTTTGCAACCCACTTTGAGCCAAATAAAATTTATCCTTTCGTTTGATAACCCGAAAAACCCAAATAGCCCGGAATTGTGAAAATTGAGAATATTCATCAAATAAAGTCCAAATTGTGCTATAAAAAGGGGCAAGAAAAAAAAATAGATATGCTCAACAAAAATAGCAAGAAAAGAAAAAGAAAAAAAATGAAAAAAGAAAGAGAAAAATGAGCAAATGCCCGAAAAAAAAAAGAGCACTAATGGACGTCATAAGGACATTTTTCAATTCCGAACAGCCCATCCATTCCCATTTTTACCCTTTACACTTTATGACCCAAGAAAGTCCTAACTGAGTCCAAATGGCGAAATTAATTACTGCAAGGAGAGCTAAGACATGAAAAGTTAATATGAGAGATTAAATGGTGTGAACTAGAGGTGATGTTTCCCATTTCCAAATAACTGTAATCCGATGATGATATGTTTTCACCATATATTTCCTTCTTTTCAATTTTGTATGCATGAATTTGTGTCCATTATATTTACTCTTTATATCATGCATACCGAGAGAAAATAGCCACAATCCGAGTGATTCGTTTGTGAGTGCAATCCGTAAGAATTTGAATCAAAACGAATTTTTGGAAAGTAACGTAATGCTCAATCGGTGGAAGTTTGAGGTTTAATTTTTGGCTTTGCACACACACACTATGGTTTGAGACAATTGAATATGAGTTGATGGTGATTATTTTTTCGAAAAGTTTAAATTGTACAATTTTTAAGTATTTTGATCTTTACTTGAGTCAATAAAGAATTTTGTGAGTGTATTCACTGCAAACCCTCACGAGACAAAACTCGTCCTACTAGGGTAACCTAGGGGTTTAAAGGCTTGTTGCATACGCTAAATGCAATCGCTTGCCTGCGAAAGTGGAATTTTATTTTAATAAAATAATTTTCAAGAGTGGATTTTTGGTTAGATTCATTTACATTGCTCGGGACGCGCAAAGTTCTAAGTTAGGGGGTGTGATTAGGCACATATTCTTCACATTTATCCCCTTAATTTTGGTATTTTTATGATCCCGTGTAGTGTAAATAGCTTGGATTTATCTTGTATTTATGCTACTAACCTTTTTTGGCAAGTATTTCGTGTTTTGTGTATTTCTCATGTGTTTTACAGGTATTTCATGCAAGTTAGTGCGAAGAAGAACTCAAAACAGTGAAAGAAACCTAGAAATGGAGAGTTAAAGGGCATTTTGGTAATTTTCCAGCCTTAGTCCGGAGGTGGGTCCAACTAGAAAGTTTAAGAGCTCTAAATTACAAGAATACTGGAAAAAACGGCACCTCAATCCGAGCTACGGTGAAGAAGTTACGATGTTTTGAAGTTGCGCGATAATGAAGAGTCTGGATGTGCGGATTTCTGTCATTAATTATGCATTTAATGCAGTGCAACTCTTGGAAAACTTGTGCCACAAGCACTATTGGCTGTCGATTTTGAGACTTTGTGCTATAAAAGCCCATGCCCTACATCATTTGAAGGAGAGTTTCTATAGAGAGGCTAGGTTAGGAGTAGGTTAGAAGTGCTAGATTGAATTTTAGGGTTAGATTTTGAGAGCAAATTTTATATTCCTTCAAGAGTTTTCATGAACCCTAGTTTGTAAGAAATTCTGGATTCCAATTCCATTTTTGTTGCTGAATTCAAGTAATATCTTTCCATTCTCTAGTTTTATTATTTGCAAATTATTTCCCATGTCTTGTAGATCCATAATTTTATATGTGAATTTATTCTTGAACCAAATCATGAGTAGCTAAATTCCCAAGGGTTGGGGTACATGAACTCAATCCAAGGCAAATTATTTATGTAGAAAATAGAGGTTAAATTAAAATATTGATTGAATCATGAAAGCACCGCTTTATATTTATCTTTGATTTCGTATGGTGCGGGCTTGAACCTCATATACGTAATGCTTAGAATCTATAAAGACTGGATTCCTTCACCGCTTTATATCTATCTTTGATTTCATATGATGCGGGCTAGATCCCTCATATATGTAATGCTTAGAATGTATAAAGACCGGATCTAGTCAATAATTTTAATTTACAATTCTAGTATTCTATACGGTAATTTGTTAAGGAATGAGGGATTGTACCCTACCCTATTTTTTCCCATTTGTCAGATCTAATTTCTTTTGCACTTTTCAGTTTGTTTTTCTTAAGTAATTTTTTACTAGAAATTTTTCCAATTATTAATCATCTTTTCATTTCTTTTAAGAAATCATTTCAAGATTTAATAATTTTTCTTATTACTATTTGGCAATCTCGATCCCTGTGGATACGATCCCGACTTACCGGGTTTATTACTTGAGCGACAGGCTTGCACTTGAGCCTAGAGTGAACGCATTTCTGAGACAAATTCTTAGTCGCGTCAATAATCCTCGACCATAACCCACCAACTTCTACCCCCTACATAACCTCCCATCCTGACCTTACCTGTTGCCACACCCCAAAACCCAACCCGTAACTCATACCTCGTTTCTCACACCAAGTTCTTTAAAGGTGTAACACCAATTCAACAAAAAAAATTGTAACAAGAAATAAACAAAAAAATTGTATGAGCCGAAAAATTATTAGCTGACCTATTATAAGTATGTGTGTATCTGTGGGTGAGGACAAAATGCTGAATTCTCAAACTTTGATGTAAAAGGTATGCACTCACTTTTAATAAAGCTTTAATAGCAATTTGTAAAGGGTGCGCTACAGCGGAATAATGCGATTTCTCAAATAAATTCAATTTTAATTAGCCCAAATTTTAGTTAAACCCTAACACATGCATCTAGGTGATTTGATAACGTAAAATCAATAAGCATGCAAAGGAAACCAATTTCAGGAAAAATTCCCGAAGGGCAAAACCTTTTATTTAACTACAATTGTAAATCGAAACTTACATGGTTACAATGAAATAGATTTTGACACACGAATACCCACAGGCGTCGATCGGTGTCATCAGCAATAGATCCACATGCAGCGAACCTACAAAAATCATAATCCTATCTTCAGTCCAGGAATAACGCAGCACTGCTTATGAACCTCAGTCCAAATTAACAAAGAATCTTCACGCGGTAAGATCCTCAATGACACACAGTCATATGATGTAGATTTATATTCTCTACAAAAGCAAGATCAGTAAGATCATATTTTGGGTTCCAGAACAATTTACTAAAGGAATGGGATGTTTTGTGAATTGAAAAACAAACGATTAAACCTTTAAAAAGATAAGACAAATTCGTATTACTGTTTGCAGAAAACGTAAATAGTTTTTACACGGTTCTTCTTATGAAAATGGAGTTGGAGAGTCCCATTTATAAAATACTTAAGGCGGAAGGTCGCTTAAACGAGATAACATGTCGTTTGAATGACAGCTTGTACTTCGTACGACATTCCATGTCGTTTGAACGACATAGGCTGTCATTTGAATGACGACAGTAAAATTCAATATTTTTCTTTTTCTCGTTAAATGCACCGTCTCAAAAAAAATTTGAAAATTATTTTTTTGACAAAAAACATTTAAAGCTCCGCTCCAACACTTAGAAAATATTTTTTGAAAAATGATCTCAATACTCTAAGTGAAATTCTAAGGTACCTAAACACAACCTTACCAAAATTAATCTCGCGGAGACTCCTTTGATGAAGAACTTTGATGTTCGGATCCATCTTAATGCTTGAATGATCTTGAATAATTCTTCGACGGTTGTAGCGGTATACGACATACTCTAATGTAAACAGGACTCATAAAATATGTCCTTACAAATCTCCCCCTATGTCTATGCCGGTACAAAATAAAAACAATCTGAATTATCTAAACAAAATGCCTATACAAATCTAATACTCTCCCATGAACCCACAAGTGAAAAGGTACTTGAAATTCAGGTCTTCAATCTTTTCTTCAAAAAATCTTCATCAATCTTCAAATATCAAAGATTTTATCATCAGGGTGTGCAACATAATGATCTTCAACTTTTTACCTACACACATGAGACAAAGCAAATACCTTTGTGACGCATCGAGTTTGAAATGATATAAATATATCAATCAATATAATCAAATCTCCCCCATAATGCAAAACTCCCACATAATTCGTTCTCCTCCTTTTTATTTGTCCGAAATAGATAAGGAAAAGAATACACAAGCACAACATGGAATGTCACGATAAACATAACAAGTATGGATCAAACTACGCGCATGCAGAGGAAATACTCAAAAGATCCACAAACTATTTTTAATTTTCAATTTTTTCAAACAAAAATAATTTAGAAAAATCACACCATGAATAACATTAAGACAATCAAATCATGGATATGGCATGAATGAGTGCGAACAAATTCAATACGTAATAAAACTCAATCAAGCATATGTGCACGATGCATAAGTGTACTCCTATTGAATTAACATAAAAATTATCCTTGGGTGTAAAATTGTTGAATTTAGATGATATCAACTAAATCAAATCAACAAATCAAAGCCTAAGTGATTTTCACACCAATAACGTCCAAAACTATTTAGTGTTGTTTCGAGAACTTTTCAAAGGACGTGCAAACCCAATGATTACTTCCCAACCAAACTCCCTCAAATAAAATATTGAAATTTTTATATCTAATGAGGTTCTAAATTCTCAACTTAGAGGAAACCTATTGGCCCAAATTTTGGCTTATATAATCTTTTTGTTGCCTTAAATTTTTGTGCGGGCTCTTTTCAAATAGTGGCTTTCATGCAGAATCAATTTTACACTCTCGTAGCCCTTTCCCGTGTCACTCATTATATCAAATATAAAAAAATTCTTCACGGACAATGGTTTTTACATGCACTACTTTTATTACTCTCGTATTATTGAACTTGGTTCGTTTTAATGACACGATTGAGATGAAAACACTTGACCAACATGTGATAGACAAGTACAATAATCAAACAAATCCATTCCGGTGTGCATTAAAGAAAATAATGAGTCAAACATGTAGGAAGTATCAACTAATAACATCTCAATGACTCCAAACATTGTAAAGCACATGGATGACATGATATATTGTCTCAAAACACTATCAAATTACCACAAGGATAAATGGAAGAAATTGTGACTTGGTCATCCTAACAGTCCACTCATATACGGTGTAAAACAAAATACAAAACTCTTTTGTCTATTTCAATTTTTACAAAAAAATGAAAATCTTTTTGTATTTTTCCAAAAAAATTCAAAAAGAAAAACCATAAATACAAACATGGTACACACTAGCAATAGGCATAATATCGGCATGAGCATCATCCTATGTGTGACACCCCGTCTAATAAAATATCGGGTGATCAATCCTATACCAAATTAAAACATGAGTTTCATATGGTTCATTCTGAGCATCACTTTCGAAAACCAATTTAATTACTAATAACCTATTAGGTTGGTATTAAAATTTTATTTAACTAATCTTTTTAACCAAACCATTCAAATGAAACATTCACGCAGTTTATATATATGAAACTGAAATTGAAATAAAATAATCGAACACTCGGTTTAACATAATACAACCAAATCGAATGCCGCAAGAAAAGGTGGTAAAAGAATAAATAAGTACAGTTGGGCTTTCGGCCCGAATATTTCTACAGTACCTCTAATCTAGATCACAAGGATAGAAGCATATACAGTAAACCTGCATGCATTCAGAGCTGCTGCAGCTAACGTCTGACTAGAAGGAATCATCATCCAGGCGTCCCTGTGACTAGACACCTATATATATATATATATATATATATACATATATAGCAAGAGAGGGAAAAATAGAGAAAACGGGTCAGAGCCCAAGTTTGAAAATATTTTGCAAGTTCATAAATGCTAAATTTTTAAAATATGATTTATCTCACACTTAAGTTGGTATCGCACTCCCATGAAATACCCCTCACCCCTCTTCTAATTAGTGCATACCTATCGCATAATTTTTTTTTAAACTTATTAGTTAAGCTACCCTGCCTAACTAAATGTTATTACCCATCCTCATGCCCAAGTACTAAGGGATAGACTTCTCCCCACTCCCAATATTTATCTACGTTCATGCGTGAGGTGTCTCGCGAAGCGAAATCCAAACAAGGAACCCCCTCGATATACTACTACCTGGCAATGTTGATCGTCAGGATTCATTAGGCCCTCAGCACATAACGCGTATATAAAAACTCATATATATATATATATATATATATATATATATATATATATATATATATAGTTATTACTAGAACTTCTAATTCATATTCATATAAATTTGGATATAAATATACCGGAAGGCGAAATACACCTTATTAGTCTTTTCACTTTATATACATATTTTTACTTTATGATGTCACATTTCCATATACAAGAAATATACTATACGCAACAAGTATATGATTATACCTATCATAATCATAAGTATAATAGTCATCCCACTGAGCTAAAACTCGAGGATGAAATCTCATATTGCCTATCTGAATTCGAGTTTTCTCACTCCACCACGGTACCAAGCCAGACTCACTCATGGTCATGGTAAAAATACACAACGTTGGAGGCGGACATATTCCCTCTGTAAGTGGAGTACACACGTCGCACTTGTACGCGGGACGGTATGACTTGGGGATATACTCTCCCTGCTCCTCAAGCCAGGGGATTCACCCACACTGCGCAATCTCCCAGGATCACACTAGAGAAAATATATATAATCTGGTTGTTCCAACCGTACGCCAAAGGAAAGCCCATGAAATCAGCCTCTAAAGTAAGAATATACCAATCACACACAAATATATTTATACGTATCATATTATATATATTGTAATCGCATCGTATATATAATCTACATCACGTCTCCAATATATATTTATATATGGCTATAATTGTCAATCTCATATAGCAATAGCCAATATTCCAATTATTCCCGTTCGTAATAGCATATGAGCATTCGTAAACTTCTAATACTAAATCGATAAGTATTCTCTCACTTAAAATATGACTCACACCTTAATCACGTTTAAGGAATTATATACTCTCTGAATATCCCAATTCACATCCTAGGATTTACTCTAATGCATTTAGCCCCTATACACTAATACTTAACTTTGTCGATCGTGGAGGTATGTCAAAGTAAAATATGTAAAATAATAAATAATGCATATCTTAGACCATATCTATAAGGTCCCCTTGCACTAAAGTCATGCTAATGAAACATCTACTCACCGAAGTTCTATCTAAGCATATAATAAAGGTGAGGTCATCCCGAATCCAGGTGAGATATCGCAATAATAACCAGTTCCGCCCTGGAACCGCGGATACTATAGTCTTGCAATCATTAGCCTGCTACCGCTCCGAAAATCCATAAATAAATTACACTTACAATAGTACTATACTCGTATACACAAACAAAACGAGCAGTACAAACCATATACAAATCCAAACTATCAACACTCGTTTTCGTAACGAATGAAGAAAATAAAACCCCGCTACCGCGGAAAAACATATAGACATGCACTATGTAATGTTACCGATACTACCAGTAAACTCGAATCACACACGGATCTAGGGGTAATAAAATACCGTGACTCAATCTTGCCACACAAAGTATACCTCCTTCGTCTAAGGTTAAACTCATAACGACAACTTCGCCAATCACCCTAGCCACTCCAAATGGTTTCCGAACATGATACACTTGTCTTAACCAAACCAAAAACTACTTTATTTAATGTTCCATCTAGGCATCCTATTCTTGTCCTATAACCGCTACTGGGCAAGGACTAACCATGTGGTTCTACATTTCACATCACCAGATTTCCCCCTCACTGGCCACCCTGACCATGTTAAGGTTGTCACTATCTCGGACTCTATAGCCTCGATCCTTTCAATCGCCTTCAAAATCCCCTTAACTTCTTCGTTAAAAGGAAACTCCACCACCAGCCTCAATAGCCCTATTTCAATGAATTCCCCGGGTGGATGTCCACTTGTGGGGTTCTACAAACACAAATTCTTCATAAGTGTTAACACAGTTACTAGTGAGCCTATCGTTTCACTGAAGGACTCTCTCTTCATCATTCTTACCTTAATTCGGCACCAAGTTCACTTATCCATATAACTCTTTATTCACTGTCAGCCTCTGACCTATCCTTATGTGAATAATCCAGAAACTGCATTCTTTTCATTTCTGATGAATCAAAGAAACTCGTGGTTAGAACCATCCGTAAGATACCTTTATGAGCAAAACATCCTGCTCCCCTCCGAATATGGTGACCACCGTTCTCACCATTTCAATATTTGCTCCCACGAGTGAAAAAATTTCCTCGAATTTTCACATCTGGGTATTGATACCCTGCTCTACGCTAAAGTTTCTGAGCCTTCTACTTCCCTTGAATCACGTTACACTTACTCCGTATGCTTAAACTTTAACATATGGTCCTTATCAAAGACCTTTCGAACCTTTTCCTAATTTAACTTCACTAGGTAATTCAAATCAGCACCACTCTCCACACTATAGTGGTACTTGGATAATTATAACTACTATACTTTAGTAGTCGTTGTAGCAATACTTGACAATGACACAAAGGGGAGTGACCTCGACTGTGGCCCTCGTCCCCGACTTTAACTTATAGCTAACAGCTAAACCCCGCCTCCTGCTGCCCTCGCCAGGGCCTTCCTTAGTCACCCTTCCTCGATCAGCACATGAAAATTGAACGAGCATGCAAAAGATTTACTATAATCTTATATATGGCAGGAGAACGAAATATCACAAGAGGAATCAACAATCTTAATCATAAGGCTCCATATCAAATCGAGAGCAATATTGAAAGCGTAGTACGTCCGCACAGAGTCCTAAGGATACTAGAACCTGATGCTCTGATACCTTCTGTGACAGCCCGCCTAATAAAATACCGGGTGATCAATTCTATATTAAATTAAAACAGGAGTGTCATATGGTTCATTCTCAGCATCACTGTCGAAAATCAATTTAATTACTAATAACCTATTAGGTTGGCGTCAAAATTTTATTTAACTAATATTTTTAACCAACCCATTCAAATTAAACATTCACACAGTTTATATATATGAAACTGAAATTGAAATAAAATAACCGAACACTCGGTTGAACATAATAATACCAAATCGAATGCCGCAAGAAAAGGCGGTAAATGAATAAATAAATACAGTTGGGCTTTCGGCCCTAATGTTTCTACAGTACCTCCAATCTATATCACATGGACAGAAGCGTCTACAGTAAACCTGTATGCATCCACAGCTACTGCAGCGAACGTCTGACTCGAAGGAATCATCATCCAGGCATCCCTGTGTCTGGACACCTATATATATATTATATATACATATATAGCAAGAGAGGGGAAAATAGAGAAAACGGGTCAGAGCCCGAGTTTGAAAATATTTGCAAGTGCATAAATGCTATATTTTTAAAATATGATTTATTATATATTTAAGTTGGTATCGCACTCCCATGAAATACCCATCATCCCTCTTCTAATTAGTGCACACCTATCGCATAACTTTTTTTTTCTTTTAAACCTACTATTTAAGCTACTCTGCCTAACTAAACGCTATTACCCATTCTCATACCCAAGTATTAAGGCTAAAATTCTCCCCATTCCCAACATTGCTCTACGTTCGTGCGTGGGGTGTCTCCCAAAGCGAAATCCAAACAAGGAACCCCCCGATACACTACTACCTCGCAATGTTGATCGTCGGGATTCATTAGGCCCTCAGCACATAATGCGTATGTAAAAACTCATATATATATATATATATATATATAGTTTTACTAGAACTTCTGATTCATACTCATATAAATCCGGATATAAATCTACCGGAAGGGGAAATACACCTTATTAGTCTTTTCACTTTATATACATATGTTTACTTTATGATGTCTCATTTTCATATACAAGCAATATATTATACGCAACAAGTATATGATTATACTTATCATCGTCATAAGTATAATAACCATCCCACCGAGCTATAACTCGAGGATGCAGTATCATAGTGCCTATCCGAATCCGGGTTTACTCACTCAACCACGGTACTAATCCAGACTCACTCATGGTCATGGTAAAAATACAGAATAATGGAGGCGGTCATATTCCCTCTGCAAGTGGAGTACACACGTAGCACTTGTTCACGGGACGGTATGACCTGGGGATATACTCTCCCTGCTCCTCAAGCCAGGGGATTCACCCACATCGCGCAACCTCCCCGGATCGCACCAGAGAAAAAATATATAATCTGGCTGTTCCAACCCTACACCAAAGCAAAGCCCGTGAAATCAGCCTCTAAAGTAAAAATATACCAATCACACACATATATATTTATACGTATCATATTATATATACTGTAATCGCATCGTATATATAATCTACATCACGTCTCCAATATATATTTATATATGGCTATAATATCCAATCTCATATAGCAATAGCCAATATTTCAATTATTCCCGTTCGTAATATCATATGAGCATTCGTACACTTCTAATACTAAACCCATAAGTATTCTCTCACTTAAAATATGACTCGCACCTTAATCACGTTTAACGAATTATATACTCTCCGAATATCCCAATTCACATCCTAGGATTTACTCTAATGCATTTAGCCCATATATATTCTAACTGCATAAATATCTCTACACACTTACCAAAGACCTCTCTCTCTCGAATGTTACTCGACCCGAACACTCACTAGGTCCGTCCCTCGGATTACACACTAAATTAACTCGAGGTTCCCTTCTTCATCTCAAGATTTACTTACCCACAAAACCATCATCTACGAATCCTAATGTCATAACTAGAATCCCCCATATTCATTTCCAATTGCAATTTAACTCCCCCTAAACTCAAGGAGGAAAAACTGCCAAATTCTGCATAAATCGAATCGATTCGCCCCAATTGTGAATCGATTCGGACCAGCGAATCGATTCGGACCAAATCTGAATCGGTTCGAAAAACGAGTCTGCGACCAGGTGTTCAAAGGTGAATCGATTGGGTCTCAACCCGATTCGATTCGGCCTGAGATAGTGCCCCAGATCTGCTTATGCGAGTCGATTCGATCTAGACCCGAATCGATTCGCCCTGTTCGGGGGTCACAATTTGGGCGATTTCATCTTCTCCAAATTCCCAAATAACATCCCAACTTCTATTTTTATGGTTTCTAATCTCAACCAGCAACTCTGTAATCATTCTCACACTGATTTCAAACTAACACATCAATCAATTTGTGGTATTAAACCATTCTCTCAGATTTAAACCTTAAAACCATTAAAACCCTAGTTTATCATTTTTTTCCCATTTCTAACCATTTCTACACTCCATTATCACGGATTTAACACTAGAAGTCATTAAGAGTTTACACTACGTCAATATGTAAACTCATTCTCAAATTCCCCTAATTTATTTTAAGGTTCTAACCCAAAATTATATGTTTTACCAACTATAATATGAGATATTTGCACTAAATTAAATAAAGCAAGTAAACATTTGCCTGGAGGATAAAATCCGATGACCTCGAGTCATATCCCGCAGAGTTTTGGCCGAAATCTCTTTTCTCTCCTCTTTCTTCCTTCCTCTCTTCTCTCTCTCTCTCTCTCTCATTTGCCTTATAGAGAGAGAAATAAGGGTGTATCCCTTATAAACCCAAAAATGACTCGTTTACTTAATTGTGAGTCCCTACTGGTCCAAAAAAATTTTGAAACCCAAACACTACTCCCGGATACTCTACTGTGACTATCTCGACCATTTCAAAACCAACCGCACAGTCAAAATCTCCATTCGAGTCACTTAACTACAATTCACTAATTAAACCCAACACATCTCGATACGGGTTTTCCAATTAAAATATTATCCTTTATCGCTTTACCCAACTGCGACATTTAATTAAAATGGTCCAACTCATTTACTTAATCCCCAAAAGTAAATGTAACACATCAGAAATCAACTAACCTTCATAAACTCCAAAAATTATTTTTCAGACAAATTCCTCAAATCTTCAAAGTACACCCATTGTGTAATATAAATATCCATAAAAGTACGGGGTATTACACTATGCTATCAACCTGTGAATCACACAAAGAATCATCAAACTAAGCAGATATGATTAAACGAGCAATGTAGTATTAGCAATTAAGCATAAATACCAAAAGTAATTGTATATAAACTGTCAGAAGCAACCCAGCAATACCAAATAATGTAACCAAAGAACACAGGGTACTATAAACAGAATGCTCAAAGTCAACCAGGTCGCTCGAACGAGACTTCCTGTCGTTCAAACTATATAGCATCTCGTGAGAAGGCTTCGCGTGAGATCAGAAATCGCTCGAACGAAGACTTATCTAGTTTGAACAAGAAAAAAAAAATTCACAGATTCCCCATAATGTTAAATAGTGTTGCCCAGTGAAAAAAATTTCAGAAAATAATACCTGAAAGGTGTTGACAGATCCAAAACAGTGCAAAAACAGTAGCTAAATTCATAAAACAATGTAAACCACAACAAAGTGACTCATAACTCTAGTAAGAGTATATCATGGAGCACAACTAGCGTATGACAAATATCAAACACAATCTGCAAAACGATCTCACATGGGGTGAATCACGTGCAAGCAAACGAGAATCGTGAACAATTAGACCATAAGCCTCTACATCCGATTTCTTATCCTAAACAGATTTGTAACAACAAGGGGGATTCTAAGGAATCGAATTTATTCTTTTATTAACCATCCTAGTCTCATTTAAAAGTTTGTAACAGAAACTCCTAAGATGACCGTACCCAACACAATATGTGCAAGTGTAAATCGGGCGATGAATCTTACCTAAAGGCGGCCCTCTCCTCAAATTCCTAGGTGGCGCTCTCACGATGTTCCTAGGTGGCTCTCGCTTGACAACCCTCAGTGTCTCTCTCTTAATAACCCTAGGTGCATCTCTCCTAACAACCCTAGGAGTCCCTCTCACACATCTGGGGTTGGCTTTGGGAATCGGTGTGACACTCTCATCGAAGTCTCTAAAATTTTATCTAACTTTTATGATCGAGACTCCAAATCATATTTTACCTTGCTTGATTCTCTCAAACTCTTCTCAAGCTCACCTATCCTCGACTCGAGTAAACGTCTAGAATCCTCAAACCTAAAAGTTCCTTTTTCATAGCCTCCATCACCCCTCGAAGACTATCGCTCTCTCCCTCGACATATCCCAGCTTCTCTTCCAAAATTTTCCCACGTGCCCTAAGTTCTTTAACTAAAACATCATTATCATTTTTTAAGGCATGTTATTTCAATTGAGCTTTCAATTTCAAACTTTATTTCTTTATTTTCAGAGCTTCAGTATAAAGTTCATTGAATGTCGTTTGCAAGTTACGCTCATCTACACTTCCATCCTCACTCTCATCACCCTCACTATCATCACTAATCACACGGGTGGGAAGCTCTCGCCTAGAAGCATAAAAAACTTATTCTTCTGAATCACAATCACTAAGGGTAGAAATATGAGATGTCGGTTTTTTCAATTGCTTCCTTAAATTTGTGGAACACTCATCTATCGTGTGACTAATACCCTCACAACCCAAACACCTCTCGGAATCATTTTCAACAGAAGATATAAAACAAGATTTCGTGTGAGTTTTCCAATTATAATTTTTAAAAAGTTGACATTGAAAATCATCAAAAGCCATTTTTAAGAAAAACAGGTTCAAACACAATTTTTCGAAAGACCAAGATCAAACGTGATAAATTAGCGTAACCCGCTCTGATACCAATTTGTAAAAGGTATGCACTAGCTTTAAATAAAGCTTTGATACCAATTTGTAAAAGGTGTGCTACAACGGAATAATGCAACTTTTGAAATAAATTCAATTTTAATTAGCCCGAATTTTAGTTAAACCCTAACACATGCATCTAGGTGATTTGATACCATAAAATCAATAAGCATGCCAAGGAAACCAATTTCAGAAAAAATCCTTGAATGGAAAAGCCTTTTATTTTACTATAATTGTAAATCAAAACTTACACGATTACAATGAAATATATTTTAACACACGAATACCCGCAGGCATCGGTCGATGTCGCCAGCAATAGATCCACACGCAGCGAACCTATAAAAATCATATTCCTATCTTCAGTCAAGGAATTCTTACAGCACTCCCTATGAACCTCGGTCCAAATCAACAAAGAATCTTCACGCAGTAAGATCCTCAATCACACGCAGTTATATGATGTAGATTTACCCTCTCTACAATAGCAAGATTAGCAAAATCGTATTTTGGGTTCCAAAATAATTCACTAATGGATTAGGATGTTTTGTGAATTGAAAAACAAAGGATTAAACCTTTAAAAATGGAAGACAAATTCGTACTGATGTTTGTAGAAAACGTAGATAGTTTTTACACTGGTCTTCTTATGAAAAACGGAGTTGGAGAGTCCTATGTATAAAAGACTTAAGGCGGCAGGTCGCTCAAATGAGATAACATGTCGTTTGAACAAAATCTTGCACTTCGCGCGACATGCCATGTCGTTTGAACGACATAGGTTGTCGTTTGAATGACGACAGTAAAATTCAATATTTTTTTTTCGTTAAATGCACCGCCTCAAAAACTGTGAAAATTATTTTTTTGACAAAAAACATTTAAAGCTCCGTGCCAAAACTTAGAAAATATTTTATGAAAAATAATCCCAATACTCTAAGTGAAATGCTAAGGTACTTAAACACAACCTTACCAAAATTAATCTCGCGGAGACTCCTTTGATGAAAAACTTTGTTATTCGGATCCGTTTTGATGCTTGAATGATCTTGAATAATTCTTCGACGGTTGTAGCGGTATACGACATACTCTAATGTAAACAGGACTTATAAAATATGTACTTACAAATCTCCCCCTATGTCTATGCCGATACAAAATAAAAACAATCGGAATTTTAAAAAAATGTCTATACAAATCTAATACCCTTCCATGAACCCAAAAGTGAAAAGGTACTTGATTATTTCATTTTAATAAATCATAACAATGCATAAAAAAAGCCAAATGCCAACATACATTTTAAAAAATCCCACTTATATAATCCTTCGATGGAACATAAACTCACCTATTGTGCTCTATTAGTTAGAGTTCTGATTGACACCACTTCAATGTAGTTAAAATTAAATTTCCCAAAACCAAGAAAGCCATGTTTCCATGTTCCAAATAAAGCGGAGCATGTTCAATCATACACACAATCAAAATGATTTTCATACTGGACTAATAAAACAGCCATTGTGGTATTATCATCCAAACATCAAGTTTGAAGCAAAAGAAAACAAAGACAGTAGAAGGACTAAAATTTGATTCAATTATAGATTTCTTAAATGTACTACTCTATCACCGTTTGTTGTAAGAAACTAACAAATTTAAACAAAAATAACCAAATTGCATCACATTCATTGAGGATGAACGGTATTATGTAACAAAAATGAAATATTAATAAAGTAATCAGTGAATTTACATCATTATTTGATTGTCACTGATTGATGATCCATAAATGAAACGTTTATTGTTACTGTTTGATGATCCACAAATTTTCTGGCATTCACTATTTCAGGATATACAAACAAAAGGTGCAATGGTTACCAATATGGAAGATAACCATATTAAATAAATGTATACAACATTACAAAGACATCTAAAATGAAAAAGAAATTATGCCTAATTAAACTTCATAATAGAATTAAAAATGTAGATATATATATATTCCATATGGATTTGAGCAGAGAAAACCAATAAAAATTAAAAATAACGAAAAAAATCATATATAAACACCATATGAGATTTGAAAACTACAATTTAACATGTTTTAGAAGGGGAGAGTGCTAAACACCATAAACTAAGTCAAATGTGACACCCTACCTAATAAAATACCGGGTGATCGGTCCTATATAAAATTAAAACAGGAATCTCATTTGGTTCATTCTTAGCATCACTGTCTAAAACTTTTTAAAACTTACTGTTGACACTTTCTGGCCCCCTAGTATGCCAAAAAGCTGGTGCCAAATTTTATCTTTATTAATCCAAGAGAAAATAAGTGCGGAATTAAAAAAAATCCAATGCTGATAGAATTAATCATCACATAGAATAATAAGAGTTTTACCGAATAAACCATCAGCTAAATCCAAAACCAAACCAAACTAACAGAGGGTAATAAATCTCACACAATCTGAAAAGAAACTAAATAAAATTATGAGCGACATGCTCGAGATAGACTGATATGGATCCCGACAATGGGAATAGAAAAATAGATGCATCTATCTAAATCCTGCAACATCCACATATGCTGCAGCTGTGAATCCCGGGAAGGAAGTCACATCCGGCGTCCCTGTGACTGGACACCAAAAATGTTTTTAAAATATTTGATAGTAAGGGTTAGAACCCAAAACTTTTTTGAAAATATTTAGCAGGTGATTAAATTTCAAAAAATTTAAAATGCATGAATGCACTTCATATTTAAGTCAGTGTCGCACTCCTTGATGACATACTCACCCCTCGACTAATGTGCACATCTAATTCATCCTCTATAACCCACCTAGTCATCTATCCCGTAACTAGCTCTTAATAAAATTCCTTCCTGACGCAGTACTCTAACCCGAGTATGTTTAAAATATGATTAATAAGTTATCTATCACTTTAACATAAATAATCATCTTTTCTTTAAGTCCATAAAATATTCACGCTAGTTATATAATGAATACAATTTCTCCATGTATTAAATAACCCGTATATAATTATTTCTCCCATTATATACATAACGCTATATTACAACATTCACGGAGATGTTGAATATATATATATAATCTATCCTCCCAAGTAATACCTCACCGGATGTATTCTCTAAAGTGCTATCAAACTAGGCTACTCAGTCCCACCTGGAGTTTCGAGACAACTATGGTCCGTCAAATCAGAACCTTAATAATAAACATAATGGAGGCGGTCATATTCCCCCTAGTATGAGGACATCATCTCAATGCCCCATCTCTTAAATTGGACGCGATGACCTGGGGATATACTCTCTATGACTATCTCGGCCAATCTGGACTCAACAGTGCGCTCAGAATTGTCATTCAAAATACTTTATAATATCCTCTAATTTTCAGCCTCAGGATACGACACAACAATAATCCAAATAACCAAATCTAAATTTACCGAATTTAAATAAGTCCTCCAATTTAAATAAACTCTCCAAATCATAAATTTAAATCTCTCTAATTAAAATAAATTTCATTTCCCCCAAAAATAATTAAATTCTACGTCCTCAAAATTAAAGGGTGTTACATACTCCCCCCCCCCCCTCCCCCCCTACAAAGGAATTTCGTCCTCGAAATTAAGTTAAGCCTAGTACTCCAAACCCCAACTAGCTCCCAAGTTACCTATGCTTAAGACCACTACACCCATCTCTCCCACTTGTAATCATGAATTATTTTAAAATTTAAATTAGTTAACTCGGATGCCCATACACCTTGTACCCGTGCTCAACCGCACAAATTATACCCGACTTCTTCCAGCCTGAAATCGTAATATGACTTCCGTTTCGTAGTCATAATCACATAAATGTAAAATAACCGAGGTACCCAACCCATGTACTAATGACCAAACATCTTCCCCTTCTAACGTTGCGCTAAGTTTCATGCATGGGATGTCTCACAAAGAGAAATCCAAATAAGGAACTCCCCCGATACACTACTACCTAACATTGTTAGTCGTTGAGATCCATTAAGCCCTCAGTCCATATCATGTACCCCCAAATACCCGTCTCTTGGTATAAAAGTATACACATCCACTCTTATACTACAGAAGACAACATACAATACCGCACCCTTACTATCACTAGTTCCCTTGCGCGAAATGAATCCCAAGCAATAAAACCCTGCTTGAAAATAATGATATCCACCATGAATCTTATCAATAACTATCCCTACTCCCCGGGATAAAATATAACAGCATAAGACATTCTAAAATCACACTATCCAGGGCGCCAATACACCCTATATCGCGTGCATATTTGCCCAACATCACAGACGTCACATACGTAATATTTTTCTTTCAAGGTTATCCCACATATCACACTATATCATACGATTATTTTCGATTACTCCCCAAATCTCAATTAAATCTTTTCGATGTTTCCCCACCCATTAACTTATGGTGAAAAAGTTTTCTCATTGCTTCTTTCACATCGCTACCCGGTTATACTGACCTTATAATGGAATAGCTATCACCTCAAAGTGTAACTCCACACATTCAAAAAGCACCCTTTAAACTGATGTCCTAGCATCCAATAACGTCTCTCCACTACAGAGGACAAAAGAACTTTCCCTAATGCATTAAATACTAGCATTGTCGCTCATTGACTTTCGTAGACCCAAGCATATAATCATGACGTCCAAAACCATATCCCTACATTCATAGGTCTAATTATCGACTCCCACGTCTCTAAAGGAGTTAAAAATTTTCTGCTCGCATTATCACTAAGTCCTCAGCGCTAAGTCACTAACGAGTTAAATCTCTCCGCTCCATGGTCAATCTGCCACACCCTGAATCACATCAGTATAAGTCCCTACGCATCGGGATCCCATATAACTGGACAAATATACCCTCTGAAGTCTACTTCACCACAAAATTTTCCGCGAGACTGACCCTCTTTTAGGTGTAATATCACAAAAATACACATCCTGTCCTGGAATAGCCAATACGATAGTCTTGTTGTAACCGCCCACCACCGTTTACCCAACGCTAACCAAATCCGTACCTAGGATAAAATCATGCACGCATAGCACTCTCCAAATGAGAAAATCTCGTACCGTATATATCCTCTCAGTATCTGCATCCACCCCCTTGCACATGGGACTAAAGAGAGCCACACTACCCAATGGTAAACATATATAAACCATAGTAATACTAACGACACACTCACTATAGACCCGTCTCCCGTTCGAATATAGTGTTACATAAAAATTTCTGTGATTTGCCCATATCTCACATAATTTACCTCATTACCTGAGAATAAAACTTATACTTTCCCTCGTCAGTACACTAACGGTTAGAATGGTGTAATACCCCGTATTTTCTGTGATATTTATTTTTGGGATGATATTTATTTTGGGATTAATTGAATTAAATGAGTATTAATTGGTAATTAATCCGGGTTAAAATACTAGCGAGATGCGAGTTGGTATTTGATTATACGTGCATATATGATTATATATAAATTTGAAATTATGAAAATTGTCGGGAGATTTAAATACGGAAATTTGGGAATTTTGTTGAGACGCGTGTGACCGCCGCGTCATGTTGAATTATTTTAATTATAAAAGTAAATTTTATTTCTATTATCCGTATGGTCGTTTTGAGTGCGCCAACGCGTCCGGAAGGGTTGAGATAGTCAGAAAACACTAGCCGGGGGTTTAGTTTGGGTCCCGGGGTATTTTTAGGCCATACCGGCATCTTATAAGGGTAGTTTGGTAATATTGTATTTTTGGGATTTAAAAGTGACGAAAATTAAGAGTTTTTATCTGATTGGGAATTGACCCACTAAACCCACTAACCAACCCTTAATGACCCAATAAGCTACGGGGGTTATTAGATTAGGTTTCAAAAACTTCCCATAAGAAAGCCCTAGCCACCATAGCCACTTTTGGAGAAGAAAGCTTGTAGAGAGGGAATTCTGCAGAGAAAGAGAGAGAGATAACTTCAGCAAATCAACACCAAATTCAGAGACACTCGAGGCAAGTGATTTAATTCCGTTTAATTCAGAGAATGTTTCTTCCATGTTAGATTATTCGAAGATTTACATTTGTTCTTGAAAGTTAATGAAAAACCCATGAGTTTGGAGTTAGAATACTATATTTTGAGGAAAGGATTGCATGTAGAATCGTATTTAGAGGACTAATCTGATGTTGTTATATCTTGCAAGAAACAAAAACGGATTTAATTGGGTAAATTAATGATTATAAATTCTAGGGTTTATATTCTTGAAAATTTGGGGAAAAAGTGTAGAGACTTGAGGATTTAATGATGTTTAGGATGAATTGATTCCTTAAAATATGTTAGTATGTGACCTAGGTACATTTAGGGATGATTAGAGACCTTAAACAATCGTTGGTTTGATGTTTAGATGAGTTTTGAAGAGACAAAAATGGAGAAAAACGAAACTAGGGAAATCTGGGCTCGAAACTGGTCGTTCGTTAGAAGACCTCCCCAGGTCGTTCGAACGAGCTTCTAACGAGTTGACCAGTCGTTTCTAACGAGAGGGAATTTCATTCGATACCTTCATTCGAACGAGATCTCGTTAGAAGGTTGTTCGTTCGAACGAACTGAATCTCGTTCGAACAGCCTCGTTTGAACGAGACTTCGAACGAGTTGGCAGTTTAGGTCTTTTGGCCTGTTTTAATTTTGGAAGTCCCGTAAACTTGTTCGAGGATAGAGATAACATTCATTTGATGATATATTGGTATACTTGGGACATTTGGAATACTTCGAGGAGTAAATTATATAATTGTGGAACGAATCAAATGAACATTATGGATTGAGACGTGAGTGCCTACTACGACGTGAGAATAAACTATGGTGCGTATAATTATGGACCGGGATTATATAAGTTGTATATATATTAAGTTGGTACGCGAATGCGATATGTACTTCAATTAAACTAAGGTGATTACTAAGATGCGTGTTTAATTAGTATTGATATATGATTTGTGTGTATGACATACCTACTATACTTGCTATCACGGGAGGTTTGCGTTCGCTTAGGGCCCTCTAATCCTTGTGTTGCCCGGATTTAGACTGGTTACCTCGATGAACATAGGTCAGAGAAGGACTTATTGGGATTTTAATAAGTCTGCTGATCGTGGGAGCACAGGTATGTGCGTAACCCATGTGATGCGACTGTGTTCGCCTCCATTATTTGTGATGTTGTTATCTGAGAACTATTCCTGAGAGATTCGGAATATGTGATCCTTATGTACGTGATGTACCGGGATGGATAGCAGAGTATGTGTGCACCGCAGCTTAGCTCTTGGGGTGCTTGTATTGTATATTTATGATGTGAATAATATACACTTAATTAATGGGAACTTTCATGTTAATATTGTGAATATAATTATGGTAATGTTTTGAGAAAACATAACGGGTTAACTGATAGTGAATTGTATTACATTGCGAATCTGAGTTTATGTAAAGCCTCTGTTTTATATTGTTAACGCTAGAAGTTAATATGGGAATCGAGTAGTAAGGGGTAGAACTTATTACGGTTTGGTTAGATGTGTATGACATGTTGATGGGTACGGTACGTTAGGGGTGCACATGTAGTCGAGAGGTGAGAATTTCATGTGAGTGCACGTCCTAACATGTATTTTGCATTTAATGTTTTAAGTTATTAAAACACTTGCAGTTTTTAAAATGATTTCCACTTTCGGGCTCTGACCCATTTGCTTTCAAATTTATTTTTCTTGTAAAACCATTTTAGGTGCCCAGCCACAAAGACACCATGCATAGGATACTCATTCAGGTGACGAGCTGTAGCTGTTTGTGGAAGCTACAGGGATTTGCTTTTAGACGCTTCTATCATTTAGATTCCAGATTCAGTATCTATCAGTTGTAGGGCATGTTGCCCATTTCTATTAGAGACATCTTTCCATTTCAGTTTTTCAGACTTTGGCATGTAATGATTCAGTATTCAGTTTAATTATTTCAGTTTGTGGATTTGTAGTGAGGAGTTTTCCTCCAGACTTTATTTACATTATGTGATGGTCATTCTACTTACTTCGTTATGGTGAATGGTGTTATTATTCTTCATTACACTTGTTACATGTTAATCAGACTTAGATTAAAATTTGACAACTTACTTTTTAAATACTGGGTGGTTAGTAATAACAAAAATGTTTTCGACAGTGATGCTATTAACTGAGCCAACTTGGCGTTTTGATTTAATTTAATAAAGGAGTAGCTACCCGGTATATAATTAGTCGGGGTGTCACAAATGGTTTCGGGACATAACACTCTCGTTCAAACTAAACTAAAATTCTGATAAGTGTTGCCCTTGCTGGGCATCCTACTCCTGTACTTACTCTACTACGAACAGGGTCCGCACTTGTATTCCCACTATTTACACATTAGATACATCTCTGTGGCATTCCCCTTTATCTAGCCCTGCTGGTCATGTCGGAATTTTCCTTCCCCCGGAGCGAGAAATCTTGACCCGAATTGGCATTCATGTTATTCTTTCGGCTTTGCTGGCCCTATAAGACTCGTTGTTGGAATTAACGACCTTGCCTGAAACCACCGTCGCATGGTAAAAATTCAATTGACCTCAATCATAAAAATGGATCCTTTACTTGGTATCCACTTTGTGGTGTCTCACTAGCACTATTAAATCCATATCTTCCCTTTGGATAGATTCTCCAACCCTCTTGGCTCCCCCTTCATGGAAGCGTTGATGTAAACCCATAAACGTATGACTCATGACGACATCAGTATTAGTCATCCTGGTCAGATTTTCCCATCCATGCTCGTGTATTCTCCCCATGAGTCCATTATTCATTTACGGACTCTATTAAATTACTTGTACCCTTCGTCGGGTATAAAGTTCGCTAAACTAGTCAACTTATCTCTTGTGATCGACCTTTATTTTGCCCACTTGTGATAAGTTTCAAAATTCCATTCGCATCTCTGCCTAAACAGTAGATGGAAGGTCTCCTGGTCAGGCCGTACCCAAGTTTTCGTTCCACCCATACATATTTCTCTATGTGGGGTAACTAATCCTTGTCAATCAACGCTGCTCTTATGATCAAGACATTTTGCTCGAAATTTAATATTGGGTGTCACTGCACTCCAACCTACATGATTGCCTTTGGATTCTCTCTTTCCGTTGGCTCATCACACTTCCTTTCTTCTTAGAATCCCTATAATAGCTCTTCAAAAGAGTTCCTCTGACTATCCCCTTTTACCCGACTTCACTGTGTGAGTCTGAAATACACCACCGTTATTTACTATAGTGTTTAGGATGTTACTGTTATTGCGCGATCAAACCATTGTCACTTACGTGGACAACAATCATAGTCTCCCATATCCCGATCACCATTTCTAGAATTCTCCACGTCTTCTGCTGAGCCTCTCCTCCTGCAATCCTTCTAATGGCCCCCGCTGGTCGTTCCATGATGTTCGGTGTACCAAGCCTAACCGAACTCGTATATAAACCATATCAACTACACTTAATGGCAGGAGAACATAAATACACGTACGTAAAGGAATACAATAATCATATCATAAGGCTCTGCATCAAAGAATGCTAAGTAGAAACGTAAAAAGCCGCACAGGTCCTAAGAACACTAGAACATAATGCTCTGATACCATCTGTGACACCATGACTAATAAAATACCGGGTGATCAGTCTTATATCAAATTAAAACAGGAATCTCATTTGGTACATTCTTAGCATCACTGTCGAAAACTTTTTAGAACATACAAACCACCTAGTATTCCAAAAAGCTGGTGCTAAATTTTATCTTCATTAATCCAAGACAAAATAAGTGCAGAATTAAAAAAAAACATCCAATGCTGATAGAATTAATCATCGCATAGAATAATAAGAGTCTTACCGAATAAACCATCGGCTAAATCCAAAACCAAACCAAACTAACAAAGAGTAATAGATCCCACACAATCTGAAAAGAAACTAAATAAAAGTGTTAGCGACATGCTCGAGATAGACTGATATGAATCCCTGCACTAGGAATAGAAAAATAGATGCGTCTATCCAAATCCTGCAACATCCACATATGTTGCAGCTGCAAATCCCTGGAATGAAGTCACACCCGGCGTCCATGTGGCTGGACACCTAAAAGGTTTTGAAAATATTTAATAGCAAGGGTTAGAACCCAAAATATTTTGAAAATATTTAGCAAGTGATTAAATTGCAATAAATTTAAAATGCATGAATTCACTTCATATTTAAGACAGTGTCGCACTCTCTTGAGGACATACTCACATCTCAACTAATGTGCACACCTAACGCATCCTCTATAACCCACCTAGTCATCTATCCCGTAAATAGCTCTTGATAAAATTCCTTTCTGACACACTACTCTAACCCGAGTATGTTTAAAATATGATCCATAAGTTATTTATCACTTTAACTTAAATAATCATCTTTCCTTTAAGTCCATATAACATTCATGCCGGTTATATAATAAATACAATTTCTCCATGTATTAAATAACCCGTATATAATTATTTTTCCCATTATATACATAACAATATATTACAACATTCACACATATGTTGAATATATATATAATCCATCCTCCCGAGTAATACCTCACCGGATGTATTCTCTAAAGTGCTATCAACCCAGGCTACTCAGTCCCACCTGGAGTTCCGAGACAACTATGGTCCGTCGAATCGGAACCTTAATAATAAACTTAATGGAGGTGGTCATGTTCCCCCGAGTATGAGGACATCATCTCAATGCCCCATCTCTGAAATTGGATGCTATGACCTGGGGATATATTCTCCCTACTCCTCAAGCTAGGGTATTCACCCACATCGCGCAACCCCCTCGACTTCACTAGAGTATATAAATTAAATAAAAATCTAATCACTGATATTTATAAGCACAGAATATACATATGCTATCACACACCGTATATATATAATTTAAATCCCGGATTTACCGTGCACAAAAATCCTTAGCACTAGCCTAAAATCTTCCCGAGTCTATGGTCCGACTCTAATTAAATTAATTTATCCATTAATTAATTTATTACCTTCCCGAGTTTATGGTCCGACTCTAATTAAATTAATTTACCCATTAATTAATTTATTACCTTCCTGAGTCAATGGTCCGACTCTAATTAAATTAATTTACCCATTAATTAATTCAATACCTTCCCGAGTCTATGGTCTGACTCTAATTAAATTAGTTTACCCATTAATTAATTTAATACCTTGGTGTCACTCAACCAATATACCTGGACTCGCTCACTTGGCCCAAAATTAAATAATCCAAATTTATTGCCTAAATTCCCCTTAATAAGTTTGACACAATCTTATTAATTATTCTATCAGTAATGTTTCCCTTACACAATAATTATACCCAAGCATCACCACACTGTTTGTCCCTTAAAGTCCCAAATAATCTAAAGACTTGTACGAAATCCACCCCAGAAATCAAAGCACGGTCCAAATTGCCAATCTCGCTTGAACGAGAGACGACGTCGTTCGAACGAGAGATGACTTCGTTCGAATGACTAGTGATGTCATTTGAAAAACCATCACAGTCGCTCGAACCAAGTTCCTGGTTGTTCGAACGACCTAGAAATTTTCCCTCTCCTCTCCTTCTTCTTCAATTCGACGATGTAACTAAATTCAAACCCATAAATTTCCTATAGCAAACCCTTATTTCATAATTCCAACTCAACCACTTTCAGTCCCAAATTTATACGCAATAAACAATCCAAATCCGAATTTAAAGATGATTTCTCTCAATCTCTTCCCAAGTCATACATCTATCCCAATTACATCATAAATTCCTTAACAGCGCAATATGAATTTATAAGTCCTTAACTGTCCAAAAAATGATTTGAAACGTCCACAAATTTAAAACCCAATTTGTGCCAATCCAACCCAAAACCATTTATTTACACACCTAATATGATATGAATTGAAGGCAACAATTAATTTCAAAGCAAGTTTAACCACTTGCCTTCGAATTCGTAGTGTCTCATTAATCCTTTGGTGTAGAGATTGTTGTGTGATGAAGAACAACTCTCTTGTTCTTCCTCTTTGGCTCTCTAGAGTCCTCCCTCTTTGTCCCTCTACATTCTCAGATTCTCTCAAATGAGTTATGGCTGCCCACAACTCCTAAACTTAGGTTTTTATCACCAAATCCCGTTTTTAGTCACATGGGCCTAATTAAAATGGCCCAAATACCCCCGTGTGGGCCCGACTATGCCCAAAAATACCCCGTGACCCATTTATCACCCCCGGCTACACTTTTCTGACTATCTCGACCCATCCGGACTCAATTGTGCACTCAGAATTAATTTCCAAAATACTTTATAACATCATCTAATTTTCAACCTCAGAATGCGACACAACAATAATCCAAATAATTAAATCTAAATTTACTGAATTTAAATAATTCCTCCAATTTAAATAAATTCTCCAAATCATAAATTTAAATAAGTTTCATTTCCCCAAAAAATAATTAAATTCTACATCCTCAAAATTACGGGGTGTTACATCAAAGTCATAACAATTAAAAGATGGTGAAAGATAGTGAAAGTGTTAAAAATTAAAAGCATAAAATGAGTTAAAGTCGTGGTAATATCAAATGTTAATAGAAAGAAAATCGGGGTCAAACAAAAAAAAAACACAAAACATTAGTGATTCAGAAAACAAAAATATGAAGAATGTTGGCTATATGTGTACGGATTTCAATTAAAAAACATAAAAATGGGCATGAGAACAAATATAATTAAATGTATTAAAACCCTAAATTATACACACGCACACACAGAGAGATATAGAGAAAAATAGTATACCTAATTTATGTTGAACACCAATAACCGAAACCGTTAAAATCACTTACTTATTACCTGAAGAACCAAAACAAACGCAAAAATGAATCCTAAAGGTTGAATTGGAAAATCCAAAATTATCAAACCCCAAAATCTAAAATACACATTAGAGAAAGAGAGTTTACCTAAGAGATCCAAAATTCCAAACCCAAGCAACCAAAGAGTAGAACACAACACATTATAATACAAAGCGAGATTTAGAGGTCATAAGTTCGAGCAACAAAACACAACAATAAGAGAGAGATCAACTAATTTCAAACAAAAAAAATTTTAACCCATAAGCATATGGTGAGAGAGAGTATACCTTAGATCTCTAAAAATCCATACCATAGAAGAGAGAATAAAGAGAGAGTGAGAGAGAATAGGGGAGAAATGAAATTTGTGGCGTGACTTTGTCATGAGAGAGAGATAGAGAATGTGAGTTATGTTCATCTGGGAGTGAGAGAACTCAGAGGAAGTATATGTATTAGGCGAGATAATTGACTTTGGATTTGGGGGGATTAAAGTGGGAAAATGAAAATTTGAAATTTGAAATCAGAAAAAAGCGGGAGTTGATCTCGGCCCTTTATTTTTAGTGGGATGTGTGGCAAGATCTGAGCCGTTATTGTGCTTAGACAATTCGAAACCCATGATATCATATATATATATATATATATATATATATATATATATATATATATATATATATAAAGGTTCTAAAAGGCGCGAGGCGTGGTCGAGGCGTAGAGGTCAAGCCTAAAGCCTTAGGCGCCCAGGCAAAGGCTATGCGTATAAAGTCGTTTTCCCTTTTTTATCATTTTAATTATTATAAGTCTAATAATATAATAAAATAATACATACCTTGAATTTTGAAAATATATCTGTATGTTTGATAGCCATCTTTCTCATATGCATGCTCCATAATCAATATATAAAATTTATTTCTCAACATTTAATAAGTAATTTATAAAATGTATTTTTCATAATTCAATAATCAATATCAATAATCATTCAATAATCAATAATCAATAATCAACAATCAATAATCAATACAAAATGATTCGATATAAGAAATGTATTTTTCACCTTTCAAATGACATATAGACTTTTGGTCGGAAGTTGGTCGGCAATGTTAGGCTTTTTTTGGATGAGAGGCGGAGAGATTTGGGATATTGTTTGTCTTTTGATTGTTTTGGACGAGATATTGGTCTGGCTTGTAAAAAGACTCTTTAACAGGCGATATCGTTTCACTAAAGCGTTTTCGTTTTTAAAAAAAAGTGCGCCTTAAGCTTTTTACCAAGAATAAGGCGTAAAATGCTTAAGGCGGGGCTTTTCTCCAAGGCCTCAAGCCTAGACTCGCCTTTTAGAACATGGATATATATATATATATATATATATATATATATATAGTACCAACTCTGTATGAAAATTCAACCACATACTAGTCTACCAATCTCGAAGTTGGAACCGACTTTTCAACTATACATTTAAGTGCTCACTCAATTGAAATCCCGATTCATCTCACCTGAAACCATATAACCGTTGCCCTAACACACGTACCAACCCCTAAAAATATTCCCTAGTAGTCAAAATCTACCCCGGAATCCCATATACCCATTTACCAAACACTAACGGGTCAAAAGAATGCTTAACAAAAATCTAGGCAGGCCAGTAAAATGAACCTATTTTCTTAACTGATCGAATCAGTTTGCTAGATCAAACAGATTCGCTCCCCCAGCGAACAAGTTCAGTTTTCTGGGCTATCAATCATTTTCTTCCTTGGGTTTTCACCTCTTAAACCCCCTAATGGATGTTCCAAGTCTCCCAAAATCATAAATTGATATCCCACATTGATATATAAATAATCTAGAAGCATTCTAACATCAAATTAAACCTGAATCCATCATTTAACAAAAGGATTCATAATAATAAATCAATTCAATCAACTCAGAATTTATTAGACATTTAATTTTATTGATTTCTAACATCCTATCAATATTCTCATGTCCATAATCATAAACCCAGATTAATATTATGAATTTCTCATCATACATCATCAATCATTATCAAATATAAATATAGGTTAAACACATTAAATCTCTTCAGTTATTTCTCAAAGTTTTCATCTTTTAAATCTCAGATTTTTTCCCAACCAATTATGAACGTAATTAACCACATAAATTATAACCTAAAGCAAGTAAACAATTTGAATCCAAAGTATATACTCGATGATTGAATCTGAAGATGATCTTCTTCTCTTCTCCTAGTTCTCTTCTTTCTTTTATTCTTTTTTTCCCTTCTCTCGATATCTTCCTTAATCATAATTATGCAGAGGCAAAAGTGAGGTTGTTATACACCTCCCTAAACCTTAAATACTCCTTAGTTACATCCTAATCTTATTAAGTGAGGTTGTTCAACTCCCTTTGTGTGAACAAATACTGTAGGCTCTTATAGATTGTGAACAACTGAAATTTCTCCCCCATGAGATAATGCGGTGACACCCCGACTAATTAAATATCGGGTAGCTACTCCTTTATTAAATTAATACAAAATGCCAACTTGGTTCAGTTAATAGCATCACTATCGAAAACATTTTAATAACTACTAACCACCTAGTATTTAAAAATTAGATGTCAAATTTTACATTATATCTGATTAACATGCAGTAAGAGAATTATGACAGAATAACATAACCATACATCATAAAATCTCAACAAAGTAACCAACGATTAATAGTAAGTCAAGAGGAAAACTCCTCACAGAAATCCCACAACTGAAACAAATAAAACAGTGTATCCTGAATTAATTACATGCCAAAGATCTGAATAACTGAAATAAGAAATGTCTCTAATAGAAATGGGCGACATACCCTACAAATGATGAAACTGAATATGAGTCAAGACAAAAGAAGCGTCTACTAGCAAGGCCCTATAACTTCCACAACAGCTACAGCTCGTCACCTGAATGGATATCCTATGCATGGTGTCCTTGTGGCTGGGCACCTAAAAGGTTTTTACAAAAATAGATTTGAAAGCAAACGGGTCAGAGCCCGAAAGTGGAGAGTATTTTAAAAATAGCAAGTGTTTTAATAACATTAAAACAATGAATGCAAAATACATGTTAGGACGTGCACTCACATGAAATTCTCACCTCTTGACTAATTGTGCACTCCTAATGTACCGTACCCATCTAAGTGACATTCATATCTAACTACACCGTCATAAGTTCCACCCCTTTCTACTCGATTCCCATTATAAATTCTAACGTTATCAATTAAATAGAGGACTTTACTTAAATTCGGATTCTCAATAATTAGCAATACAATTCGCTACATATTTCCCCTTTTTATTTTCACAAAGTGTTACCATGATTATACACACAATACCAACATGAAAGTTCCCATTATATAAGCGTATATTATTCACGTCCTAAATATACTATACAAGCACCCCGAGTCTAAGCTGTTGTGCACACATACTCTGATATCCATCCCGGTACATCACGTACATAAGGATCACGCATTCCGAATCTCTCAGGAATCGTTCTCAGATAATAGCAAATCACAAACAATGGAGGCGAACACAGTCACATCACATGGGTCACGCACATACCTACGCTCCCACGATCAGCAAACTTATTAACATCTCAATAAGTCCTTCTCTGACCTATGTTCTCGAGGTACCAATCTATATCCCCCCGTAGGCACACAAAGATTAGATGGCCCTAAACGAACGCAAACCTCCCGTGATAGCAAGTATGATAGGTATGTCATACACATCAATTCATATATACTAGGAATTCACACATCTTAGCTATTACCATATTTATATTAGTGGTATACTTCTCGTTCTTATACCCACACACTTGTCCCCGATTTATATATACACGTCATCCTTTATCCTTACGTCATAAATAGTTACTCACGTTCTAACCCATAAATATCATTTGGTTCAAACCACACTTCTATGTTTTACTCCTCGATATATCCCAAATGTCTGAACTATCTCGATTAGTCATCAAGGAATTTTCATTTCTACTATTAAACAAGGTTACGGAACACTAGAAGTCAAATCAGGCCAAAAACGCCAAACTGTCAACTCATTAGAAGTCTCGTTCGAACGAGAGTTCGTTCGAACGAAGTGGGCATTCTAACGAGATCTCGTTCGAACGAAAGTCATCGAACGAACATCCCACTCATTAGAAGTCAAACATTCAACTCGTTAGAAGCTCGTTCGAACGAGCTCGTTCGAACGACCTGGGCAGGCCTTCTAACGAGGTGACAGTTTCGAGCCCAGAATTCCCCTTTTCGTTTTTCCCAATTTTCTTCACCTCTAATCCCATATAAAAATCGTCCAAACAGTATTATAAGGTTTCTAATCCACACTAAACATTCATAGGTCATAACTAGACATTTATATAGGGCCAAATCTTCCTAAACATCACATAATCATCAAATCTCCCCAATTTTCCCCAATTTTCATGAACATGAACCCTAGAAAAATTTAAGTCATCAATAGGCATAATTAAATCCGTTTTATAACACGAAAGAGGTATTTCTAACAGTATAGTCACCCAAACACAAATCTACGTACAATCTCTTTATCAATACATGAGTTTCCAATTCCAATTTCATGGGTTTTTGTTATTCTCCCAAAACAACACAATTATATGAATTTTCTACGCATGGAGGAAGCATTCGTTGTAAATAACATAATTAAACCACTTGCCTCTGATATTTCTCTGAATTTGGTGTTGAATCTTGGATGTTACTCTCTCTTTTCTTCTGCAATCTCTCCCAAGTTTGAAGGTTGAAGGTGGTGGTTATGGTTTTCTCCTCTTGGGAACCTCTCCTAACCTCTCCTAAAACTCCCGTTGCCCACAAATCAGATAGTTGCTGGTAATGGGTTAGTGGGTCACTTAATTTTCTATTTTAAACTCCTAAAATTCGTTAATCATATTTCCCAAAATTCCAAAATTACCAAAATACCCTTTTAAGTTGCCGGTATGGACTACAAATGCCCCGGGACCCAAACTAAACCCCCGACTAGTGTTTTCTGACTATTTCGACCCTTCCGGACGCGTTGGCGCACTCAAAATGACCATTTGGTTGATATAATTAAAATTCACCTTTTAATTTAAATAATTACATTCTTGACGCGACTGTCACGCGCGTCCCAACAAAATTTCCCAAATTGTCGTATTTCAATCTCACGACAAATTCAATAATTTCAATATTCATATATTGCCATATATACGCATTAAAATTTAAATACCAACTCACATCTCGCTAGTATTTTATCCGGATTAATTCCCAATTAATACACATTTAATTCAATTAATCCCATAAATAAATATCACAAAAATACGGGGCATTACATACTTCCCCCCTAATAACAGAATTTCGTCCCGAAATTCGGAACTAGAAAGTACTTAGTAAGAAAAACTCTGGATAACATTCGCGCATCTCATCCTCGCGCTCCCATGTGGACTCCTCGACATTATGATGTCGCCACTGAACACGCACTAACGGAACTATCTTTGACCGCAGTTTTCGCTCGCTTCGGTCCAAAATAGCAATCGGCCCCTCCTCGTAGGAGCTATCAGGCTGGAGATCGATGTCCTCCAAAGCAATAAGAGAATGAGCCAAATCGTCTCAAAGATATTTCCTTAGCAAGGAAATACGAAACACATCATGAATCCGATGCAAATGCTCCGGTAACCCAAGTCTATATGCAACAGACCCAATCCGCTCGATGATAGGGAATGGCCCCACATATTTCAGTGCCAACTTCCCCTTCTTCCCAAATCGCATAATCCCCTTCATAGGAGATACTCTGAGTAAAACCTGGTCCCCCACTTGGAACTCCCTGAAGAACTTCTTCGCATCAGCATAGCTCTTCTGCCGATCCTGAGCTACCCGAATGCGACTCCGTATCAATTCGATCCTTGCCGAAGTATCCTGAATCACTTCCGGCCCAAGTAGTTTGTTGTCCCCCACCTCCAACCAACATGTTGGGGAACGACAAGGTCTACCGTACAACGCCTCAAATGGAGCCATGTCAATGGTGAACTGGTAGGAGTTGTTGTAAGCAAACTCCACCAGTTGAAGATACTGCTCCCATCCACCCCCAAAATCAATGATGCACATACGCAACATGTCCTCCAACATCTGATTTGTACGATCGGTTTGCCCATCGGTCTGCGGATGATAAGCCGTACTCAAACGCAATTCCTTGCCCATGGCCTCCTAAAAACTCTCCCAAAACCGTGAAATGAATATCTTGTCTCTATCAGACACGATATTTAGGGGCACACCGTGAAGTCTCACTATTTCTACAATAAAAAGCTGGGCATACTGTCCCGTAGTATAGTCTGTCCTTACGGGTAGAAAATGAGCGACTTTGGTCAACCTGTCCACAATTACCCAAATGGAGTCGTGACCTCTCTGTGATGTAGGCAACCCCGTGATAAAGTCCATGGATATGCTTTCCCATATCCACATCGGGACCTCCAATGGCTGTAGAAGTCCTGCCGGTCTCTGATGATTCACTTTTACCAGCTGACAAGTGGCGCATCTAGAAACAAACACGGCAATATCTCTCTTCATCCCACTCCACCAATACTGACGTCTCATGTCTTGGTACATTTTATCCCCACCGGGATGTATCGCAAACCGTGAGCCGTGCGACTCTGCCATTATCTCGTGTCATAATTCCTCCCCTTCCGAAACTACCAGTCTCCCATTGAAGCGTAATCCCCCGTCTAAACTAATGGTATAGGACTCGGCTCCCTCTGCTAGTAATCGAACTATCTGCTCCTCACAGAACGAGTCATTTGCATGTGCCTTTACCACCTTCGTGACAATCTGTGGTGTAATCGTCATCACAGACATGAACGATCGGACTACTGCATCCTGGTGTCCCAACTCCTTTCACTTTGCCTTCCACACCCCTGCCACCTCATCTACTGGCCTACGGCTCAACGCGTCTGCTACCACGTTAGCCTTCCCCGGGTGATATTGGATATCAAACTGATAATCCTTCACAAACTCAAGCCACCTTCGCTGCTGCATATTCAACTCCTTTTGCGTGAATAGGTACTGTAGGGACTTGTGGTCCGTGAACAATCAAAAATTCTCCCCCAAAAGGTAATGTCTCCAAATCCGAAGGGCAAATACAACTGTCGCTAACTCCAAGTCATGAGTGGGGTAATTCTTCTCGTGAGGCTTAAGCTTACGGTATGCATAAGCTATGGCCTGACTCTCCTGCTGCAATACACCTCCGAGTCCTTGCAAGGACGCATCGGTGTAAACTAGATACTCAACTCCCGATCTCGACAATGCTAACACAGGTGCTGAGGTCAACTTGTCCTTCAACTCATTAAATGCCAACTGACAGGCATCACTCCAAATGAATGGCACACCCTTACGAGTCAGATGTGTCAAAGGGCCCGCTATCTTGAGAAACCCCACATAAACCTCCTGTAGTATCCTGCTAGGCCCAAGAAACTACAGATCTCAGTCGGTGTCGTGGGCTGTCCCCACTCCCTCACCGCGGATACCTTCCCCGGATCAACAGATATACCCCGGTCAGAAATAATATGCCCCAAAAACTGAACCTCCTTCAGCCAAAACCCGCACTTCTCATATTTTGCATACAGCTCGTTCTGACGTAGCGTTTGCAAAACTTGCCTCAAATGCTCGGCGTGCTCCTCCTTTGTCCGGGAGTAAACAAGAATATCATCAATGAAGACAATGACGAACTGATCTAGGAACTCTTTGAACACCCTATTCATCAAGTCCATAAACACGGCTGGAGCATTGGTCAAACCAAAAGGCATAACCCGAAACTCGTAGGATCCATATCTCGTTAAGAAAACAGTCTTCGAGACGTCCTCCTCCCTTATACGCAACTGATGGTATCCCGATCGCAAATCAATCTTTGAGAAGAAAGAAGCTCCCCTCAGCCGGTCGAATAAGTCATCGATTCGGGGCAACGGATACTTATTCCGTATCGTGACCTTATTCAACTCCCGGTAATCCACACACAACCTTAACAATCCATCCCTCTTCTTAACGAACAACACAGGGGCACCCCACGGTGAAGTACTCCTCCGTATGAACCCCTGACCCAACAACTACTCGATCTGATCCCGTAACTCTCTCATCTCAGCGGGAGCCATACGGTAAGGTCCGCGGGCAATAGGCCGAGTGCCCGGCATCAAGTCGATCACAAAATCTATCTCTCTACTCGGAGGTAATCCGGGTATATCCTGAAATACATCGGCAAACTCTCGAACAACCGGAATCGAATCAAGTGGTATCACCACTTCCTTAGAGGTCTCCTCCTCTATATAGTACAAATGGGTGGACGATCCTCCCTCAGGATGAGGCATCGCCAGTAAAAACATCTCCTGCTCGGGAATGGAAAAGATAATACTCCTACTTAAACAGTCAATCATGGCTCGGTACGCAACTAGCCAATCCATGCCAATAATGGCATCATACTCGATCATATCTAATACTAACATATCCGCGGGTAAAGTAAACCTCCCGATCTCTATACCCACGCCTCTACATACAAGGGAAATCACCGAACCCCTACTCAACGGAGAATCTACACAAGTAACCGTACTCTCGGCGATGTCTAACAACCCAATGGTGCGTGCAAATCTCATAGCAATAAAACAGTGTGTAGCCCCCGTGTCAAATAAAATACGCCCCATAGTCCCCTGAATAGAGAACATACCCTCAATGGCTGGTGGATCTTGTGGGGCTGCGGCCTGCTAGAGCTGATATACTCTCCCATACTGCAGCTGTCCCTGCTGAACTGGGACCGCTGGGATGGGTGGTAATGCTGCCATCTGTGGTGGTGCTGGGAGGGCGGTGGGAAACATATAACTCTGCAGCTCCTGTCGGGCACCCTGCTGCTGCTGCTGCGGGGCCCTGCCCCTATCAGGACAATCCTGGCGTTTATGGCCAGTCTTGCCACAAACATAACACTTCCCCGAGAAGTTCCCCCTCTCTGTCCCTGCTGCCCTCGGCCCTGGTGGCCGTTACCATTCCTCCATTGGCCCTGCTGGCCGTGCTGAAATTGTTGTTGACCATTCTGACCCTGCTGGCCCTGATGGCCGTTAAGACCCCGATGGCCCTGCCTAAAACCTCCCTGTCCGTGACTGAAATTCCCCGATCTGAACCTCTTATGATCTCCCTGCTGGGAACCCTGGTCACTCTACCTCTGCCCCTGAGTAGATTGTGCCCCACTGGCACCGTTTCCTCCAGTCCTGCCCTGATGGCTGGACTCTCCTGATCTCTTTCCCTCAGCCATGTGAAAGCGGTGATCCTGACAGTGTAACAGTGCAGCGTTAACCACGTCAGAATAAGTGGACAACGAGAGGTTCCCCAACAAATGCTGACGGATCCTCCATGTCAATCCGTCGGTGAACTTCTGGATTTTCTTCTCTTCTATCGGTATCTCATCCGGGATAATATTCAATAGATTCGTGAATTCGGCCTCATACTCGGCCACAGTCTTACCCTCCTGCCTGAGATTCATTAGCTTCCTTCTCATTTTCGTGTGAACTGCTGACGGAAAATACTTGCGGTCGAACCGCACCCAAAACTCCTGTATCGTGAGAGTATCTCTCTCCTCCACGGTGGTAATAGACTCCCACCACTGCAGTGCAGATCCCACTAGGTTGAAAGTAGCTAGTACCTGCTTCTGAACATCGGTACATTCATACATCCTCAAATGTCTCTGAATGTCTTTCCTCCACTGACTTGAAACCACAACATCGGAGCTACCTGCGAACTCCGGTGGGTGCGCTTTCTGAAAAGCATCACGTACACGTTCCCAAGCAGACGGGAATGCATGTGCCTGAACTGGCGCGACTACTGGCACCTGAGGTGGTGCCTGTTGTACAACGGCAAGAGCGGCATTTACCGCTTGGTCTACAATGGCTGCAACCTCAGTGGCATTCATGGTGCCCTGTACTGGAGTTGGTTGTGGCTCCGGCTGTGCATTCCTAGGAACCCGTGGTGCACGTCGTGAAGGCATCTGAAATAAGAGTAAAGTCTATAAGTTCGCAGTTATAAACTTAAAAATAGCTGAAGAGCGAAGCATACATACAAGAATACAACAGTCCTAAAATATAGGGCTCTACATCAAAGAAAGCTCAGCGGAAACATAATAAGCCGTACAGATCCTAAAGGACACTAGAACCTGATGCTCTGATACCACCTGTGACACCCCGACTAATTAAATACCGGGTAGCTGCTCCTTTATTAAATTAATACAAAATTCCAAGTTGGTTCAGTTAATAGCATCACTGTCGAAAACATTTTAATAATTACTAACCACCTAGTATTTAAAAAGTAAGATGTCAAATTTTACATTATATCTGATTAACATGCAGTAAGAGAATTATGACAGAATAACATAACCATACATCATAAAATCTCAACAAAGTAACCAACGATTAATAGTAAGTCAAGAGGAAAACTCCTCACAGAAATCCCACAACTGAAACAAATAAAACAGTGTATCCTGAATTAATTACATGCCAAAGATCTGAATAACTGAAATAAGAAATGTCTCTAATAGAAATGGGCGACATACCCTACAAATGATGAAACTGAATATGAGTCAAGACAAAAGAAGCGTCTACTAGCAAGGCCCTGTAACTTCCACAACAGCTACAGCTCGTCACCTGAATGGATATCCTATGCATGGTGTCCTTGTGGCTGGGCACCTAAAAGGTTTTTACAAAAATAGATTTGAAAGCAAACGGGTCAGAGCCCGAAAGTGGAGAGTATTTTAAAAATAGCAAGTTTTTTAATAACATTAAAATAATGAAAGCAAAATACATGTTAGGACGTGCACTCACATGAAATTCTCACCTCTCGACTAATTATGCACTCCTAACGTACCGTACCCATCTAAGTGACATTCATATCTAACTACACCGTCATAAGTTCTACCCCTTTCTACTCGATTCCCATTATACATTCTAACGTTATCAATTAAATAGAGGACTTTACTTAAATTCGGATTCTCAATAATTAGCAATACAATTCGCTACAGATTTTCCCTTTTTATTTTCACAAAGTGTTACCATGATTATACACACAATACCAACATGAAAGTTCCCATTATATAAGCGTATATTATTCACGTCCTAAATATACTATACAAGCGCCCCGAGTCTAAGCTGCGGTGCACACATACTCTGATATCCATCCCGGTACATCACGTATATAAGGATCACGCATTCCGAATCTCTCAGGAATCATTCTCAGATAATAGCAAATCACAAATAATGGAGGCGAACACAGTCACATCACATGGGTCACGCACATACCTACGCTCCCACGATCAGCAAACTTATTAACATCTCAATAAGTCCTTCTCTGACCTATGTTTTCGAGGTTCCAATCTATATCCCCCCGTAGTCACACAAAGATTAGATGGCCCTAAACGAACGCAAATCTCCCGTGATAGCAAGTATGATAGGTATGTCATACACATCAATTCATATATACTAGGCATGCACACATATTAGCTATTACCATATTTATATTAGTGGTATACTTCTCGTTCTTATACCCACACACTTGTCCCCGGTTTATATATACACGGCATCCCTTATCCTTACGTCGTAAATAGTTACTCACGTTCTAACCCATAAATATCATTTGGTTCAAACCACACTTCTATGTTTTACTCCTCGATATATCCCAAATGTCCCAACTATATCGATTAGTCATCAAGGAATTTTCAACTCTACTATTAAACAAGGTTACGGAACACTATAAGTCAAATCAGGCCAAACTGTCAACTCGTTAGAAGTCTCGTTCGAACGAGAGTTCGTTCGAACGAAGTGGGCATTCTAACGAGATCTCGTTCGAACGAAAGTCATCGAACGAACATCCCACTCGTTAGAAGTCAAATAGTCAACTCGTTAGAAGCTCGTTCGAACGAGCTCGTTCGAACGACCTGGGCAGGCCTTCTAACGAGGTGACAGCTTCGAACCCAGAATTCCCCTTTTCGTTTTTCCCAATTTTCTTCACCTCTAATCCCATATAAAAATCGTTCCAACAGTATTTTAAGGTTTCTAATCCACACTAAACATTCATAGGTCATAACTAGACATTTATATAGGGCCAAATCTTCCTAAACATCATATAATCATCAAATCTCCCCAATTTTCCCCAAATTTCATGAACATGACCCCTAGAAAAATTTAAGTCATCAATAGGCATAATTAAATCCGTTTTATAACACGAAAGAGGTATTTCTAACAGTATAGTCACCCAAACACAAATCTACATACAATCTCTTTATCAATACATGAGTTTCAAATTCCAATTTCATGGGTTTTTGTTATTCTCCCAAAATAACACAATTATATGAATTTTCTACGCATGGAGGAAGCATTCGTTGTGAATAACATAATTAAACCACTTGCCTCTGATATTTCTCTGAATTTGGTGTTGAATCTTGGATGTTGCTCTCTCTTTTCTTCTACAATCTCTCCCAAGTTTGAAGGTTGAAGGTGGTGGTTATGGTTTTCTCCTCTTGGGAACCTCTCATAAAACTCCCGTTGCCCACAAATCAGATAGTTGCTGGTAATGGGTTAGTGGGTCACTTAATTTTCTATTTTAAACTCCTAAAATTCGTTAATCATATTTCCCAAAATTCATAATTTACCAAAATACCCTTTTAAGTTGCCGGTATGGCCTACAAATGCCCCGGGACCCAAACTAAACCCCCGGCTAGTGTTTTCTTACTATTTCGACCCTTCCGGACGCGTTGGCGCACTCAAAATGACCATTTGGTTGATAGAATTAAAATTCACTTTTTAATTTAAATAATTACATTCCTGACGCGACTGTCACGCGCGTCCCAACAAAATTTCCCAAATTGTCGTATTTCAATCTCACGATAAATTCAACAATTTAAATATTCATATATTGCCATATATACGCATTAAAATTTAAATACCAACTCACATCTCGCTAGTATTTTATCCGGATTAATTCCCAATTAATACACATTTAATTCAATTAATCCCATAAATAAATATCACAAAAATACGGGGTATTACAAATGCCTCCACACTTGAAGTGCAAAAACCACGGCTGCTAAATCCAAGTCGTGGGTGGGGTAATTTACCTCGCGAGGCTTAAGCTTTCGTGAAGCATAAGTTATCGGCCTCTCCTCCTGCATCAAAACCCCTCCAAGTCCCCTCAAAGACGCATCTGTGAAGACCTTATAGTCTATCACTACTCGAGATAATGCCAAAACTAGTGTTGTAGTTAATCTAATCTTCATCTCATCAAACGCATGTTGGCACACGTCATCCCATATAAACGGCACTCATTTCCTTGTCAAATTCATTAGGGGTCTTGCTATCTTAGAGAAACCCTAAATGAATCGACGGTAGTACCCTTCCAGTCCCAAAAAGCTGCGTACCTCGGTTGGTGTAGTGGGATGTCCCCACTCTATCACTACAGAAACTTGCCCTTAGTCCGCTGATAACCCCCTCTCAAACACAATGTGATCCAAGAACTGTACCTCTCTCAACCAAAAGTCGCATTTCTCGAACTTCGCATACAATTGGTGATCTTGTAGCGTCTGTACAACCACGTGTAAATGCTGTGCGTGCTCCTCTGCAGTTTGAGAATAAATCAAGATATTGTCAATAAGCACTATGACGAACCGATCCAAATAATTTCTGAACACCCGATTCATCAAATTCAAAAATAATGTTGGTCGACGCGTTGGTTAGCCCAAATGGCATCACCAAAAATTCATATGACCCATATCTCGTAAGGAAAGCCATCTTTGAGATGTCCTGCTCCCGGACTCTCAACTGGTGGTAACCTGATCTCAAAAATCTTGGAGAAATACGCAGCACCCCTCAACTGGTTAAACAAATCCTCAATACGTGGCAACGTGTATTTATTCTGTATGGTGACCTTGTTCAACTCCTTGTAGTCGATACAAAGTTGTAAAATATCCTTCCGTCTTCTTGACGAACAAAACTGGACCACCCCACGGCAAATTATTCCTCCTAAAAAACCCTTGTCCCAACATCTTCTCAATCCGATCCCAAAGCTCCCTTATCTCCAGAGGAGCCATCCGATATGGTGTACGTGCAATGGGCCTCATGCTCGGAACCAACTCGATCATGAAGTTTATCTCCCGACTAGGTGGCAACCCTAGGATCTCCCCAAACACATCTGAAAACTCACTAACCACCGAGATGGAATCTAGCATCACCATAATTTTCAAAGAAGTCTCCTCCTTGATATAATATAAATTCGTGCTTGACCCACCCCTGGGGTGCGGCATCGTAACTAGGTACATCTCATGTCCTAAAATAGCGAAGACGATGGACCTCCCATAATAATCCACACATGCTCTCTACGTAGTTAGCCAGTCCATCCCCAAAATAATGTCGTACTCGTGCATATCAAGTAATAATAAGTCAGCAACAAAAGCGAGTGTCCCTATCTCAATCCTGATACCCCAACACACTGAATGTATGGGTGCCCCTCTACCCACCGGTGAGTCTACATATCATACGATATCGAAGAAAAATCTACCATCCCAATCTCTCTTGCAAAACCCGTGCTAACAACAGAGTGGGATGACCTCGTGTCAAATAAAATACGACCTACGTGTCCAAAGATTGGGAACATACCCTCAACTGCATGAGCTAGTGTTGTTCCCTCTGTGTCCGTGATATGATAAACCCATCCATATTGTAGTGGTTGTTGTCCCCCAGGTGGGGCTACGGGTGTTGGAGCGATTGGTGTTGTAACTCCCGGAGTTGGAAATGGTGGGCGTTGTCCCTGTGATGCCTTTTGTCCCCTCTGAACCCCCTGATCCTGAGTTATCTGGTTACCCCGAGGACATCACCTCAACATATGACCTTTCTCCCTGCAAGTGAAATAATTCCCGTGTAATGGGAGTTGCTCTATCTGTCTTCCTTGTTGGCCTCGATCCTGCTCTCCTTGGGCCTGATGGCATCTGTACTACTGGCCCTGTCCTGACAGCCCCTGGCCCTGTCTCTTTCGATCATCGAAACCCTTGAACCTCTTCTACTAATCTGTGGATGAAGCACCTCTAAACTGCTGGGCCCCAAATCCGTTACCCCCACTCGTCTTGCCCTACTGGCTCGACGACTCAGCTCCGTGGCATTTTTCACCCTTGCTCTTCTGGAATGCCCTGTAATCCTGACAATGGAGAAGTGTTACATTCACCAACTGATTACACGTAGTAAAGGACAGATTCCCTAAAAAACCTTCCTAGTAGTGTGCCAGGTTGACCCGCTATGAACCTGTTCATCCTCCTTTACTCAGTATTTACATCTTCCTTTGCGGAGTACGAAAGGGCAGTGAACTCCTCTTCGTACTCAGCCACAGTACGCCCCTACTGCTTAAGCTTTATGAACCTGCTCCTCATCTCAGATTGCATGGCTAGGGGAAAGTACTTCCCTTCAAATCTCTCCCCAAACTCATCAATATTCATATTTCTCCTCTCTGCAACCTACGTAACTGCCTCCCACCACTGAAGCGCAACCCCCACTAATCGGAATGAAGCTAAAATTTTATTCTGCAATAATGTGCACTATACCATCCTTAAGTGCCTCTATATGTCCTTCTTCCACCTGCTTGCCACTAGTATATCTGGACTGCCTGAGAACACTGGAGGTTGGCCCTTAACAAAGGCCTCCCTTCACTACACCAAAAATGTTGTTTTATAAGCGTTTTAAACACTTACAAAACAAGGGGTTATAATTTTTTACGTAACTTTTCAAAACACATACAAATAGAAATTAGTAACTGTTCAATTGATGAATATTTTGGGAGGTATGTGTTATATAATTAACCAATTTATAAGTGTTTAGAACCGTTATTGTTTGACATTTTATAAGTGTTTAAAATCGTTACTGTTTGATATTTTATAAGTGTTTAAAGCCATTACTGTTTGACATTTTATAAGTGTTTAAAATCTTTATTGTTGGACATTTTATAAGTGTTTAAAAGTTATTGTTTGGCATTTTATAAGTGTTTAAAACCGTAACAAATATTGATATAAATTATAAAAAGTTATTTGATTAACAACACCTCACCCAAAGCAATTCGATCATTTGAATACAACCATCCGAACTTGAGCAGAATATCAATTAAAATTCAACTCAGAATATCAATTAACATTATATATAAACAAAGAAGTAGTAATAAAAAATATGCAATCCAACTTCAAATGTCTAATTGAGAAGATAAAAAAGTAACAACTAAAATCATTCAACCCAACTCCAATTTCGTAATGTCCCTGACTGTCAGTGTTCCATAAAAGCAGCTTCATATCAGCAGCCTTTAAAGTGATAATATGCCATGAATCCTAAAATTTAATAGAAGGAATTAGAATTGTATTAAATCTGATTTTATTTTAAAAAACTAAATTAGATACTTGATTTAGAAGTGGCTCAAAGAGTAGATTGGCTTGCCATGATGCCGTTGTCTAGGACCCTACGAGTTGATATATGTTACCAATCAAATACACGACAATACCAAAGATTTACAATGAAATGGAAGTCGTTGCAAGTTCTTAACAATTATACACATCAGATGTGCTTAGGGCGTCAATAAAATGGGATTTTGAATTCTATATTCTAACCTAGTACTTAATATTATAGGATTAACATTGTATTCCTTGGCAAAGAAAAAAGGAACAATTACTTGTGGAAGGACTGCCAGCAAATACATAGATTTTGTAAGAATCTATGTATTGCCAATATATGTGATAGTTAAGAAGCCTTGAGAGCATGGTAGTATATGGCCTCAAATATGTCTTTGTTCAGTTGTTGATACTGAAATTCAAAAAGAAAATTAGTACACTCAAATGATCCTATTCAAATTTTTCAACAGATAATGTAAATCACTGTATAGGGGATTGAAGTTATTAGAAACTAAGCGCGTAAGATTTTTCAACAGATAATGTAGATCAAATTACTTTGGATTGAAGTGAATATGATTCCTAATTGTAAATGTAAATCACTATATAGGGGAGAATAAAGAACCTGATCCAGGGACCCATCATAGGATTCGGGTCCCGAGTCGACCCAGGGAGAGAGGATCCGAAGTTGGTCAGGTGTATGAGCGAAAAAAAACTTGCGCCTACAGTGCGTACCGTCATGGTTGCATATAGCGAGAGGGGTGTAGACAGCACTCAAATACGCCGTGTGCATACTCGCACAGTTCACCCTTTAAACACTGACCCTTAAGAAACTCTGGGCAAGGGTTGTCGGAGAAAATAAACCTCCTCGGGTCCCGACGGTGAGCTTTTTTATCGGGGTGAGCGTATGCTCACTCAATCCAGTCATGTGACCTGCCACGTGTGCATCTCCGTACTTTGAACATAGCAGCAATAGATTGCTGATAAACCTGTTTCAAGTCCAAATACAAGCTCTAATAAGAAAAAATGCATATTTGAACAGAGTACCAACATATATAGGCCTCTCTTGTAACACAAGAATCATATCTTTCTAATACAATCATTCTTATTTATTTTTTTCTACTATTATCAATCTTACATCATAAGTTCAATTTAGGAACATAAGTATATGTGTTCATACAAGTGCAAAGTGTGTGCTTCTAATTTGTTAAACTATTTCGGATTGGCTACATCAACTTTATTTCCCCACTATGTAATTCCCGAAGCAATTTTTTTGTGAAATCACAAGCGACCATACCAGATATAAAATAACCAGAAAAACCTAATTAAAAAATAAAACTTTATCACCATATATATAATGTATGAGACATCACATCTAACGAGGCAACCAAATATAACTAGCACGTGTAAATCTTCAACATATATGTTGCTCGAGGAAAAGAATACCTTCGCGCAATAAATGAGATTTGCATTGTTGAATGTTGATAAACATAAGTTTTCAAGAACCAAATAAGTGTAGAAGATGATTTCCTATTCACAGTCACAACGGAAGCATAACATAATTAATCTATTGTTGCACCAAGACACCATCAGTTCATTCAGAACACCAATGAGGGGAAAAAAATTGTTATTGGCGGGTGTGCAAAGCTAAGTTCTTTGTAACCCCTTTCGATCGTTGTTCTAACAGCTGAATCAAGAGAAAGATCAAGGAAGAGTAAATCTTTCAATCTCCCGTAAGATGTAAGCAGCATAGGGCGAAGATCAATGCGAGATTCCAGCAACTTCTGAAATATCCAACATTACACAAACAACGTTAATAATAGAAAATAATTTAGGATAAAGGGAAATATCCAGTTCACAAGGAAGAGCTAATGTTTAATGATTCATACACGCGCTCACGTATGTACATAGAAAAATGATACAATAAATCTTCTACTCATAAGTTGGTTTTAGATGCAGGATAGAGAGATTACTTACAACTTTCATGATAAACCACCAAGAGAAAACAAAAGACACATATATTAGAAGAGCAACAGGAACCAAAATGACAAGAGGCACAACAACACCATAACACAACACCAAAATTGGCCAATGTTCGCGGCCAAAGTCCGTGACCCACACCTCAATGAAAAAAAAGGGGAAAATAGTCACGGCCAAATTTCGTGACCCCTACCGCGACCATTTTTCGTCACAATTGGGGGTCATAGACTTTAGCCGCGACCATTTTTAAGCGTGGCAGAAAAAATAAAAATGGTCATGGAAAAGTCCATGACCATATTTAACTATAATAAAAAAATTATATTTTTTTAGGTCCAATCCAAAAATTGGGGGTCCCGTGACTGCACGGTCGGTTGCTACATGTAACTTTGAATGCGCACGAGGTGTTTCAAATATTTATTATTGGCAAAACAATACAAAAATCACAAATTCCTAACCGGGAACGTTGTTAATAAACTAATATACATACAAACTTAAAAATATTGAAAGTCTTAATAATTCACAGACCAAAAAAAATTTGGGCAAAGTTTCCCTTGTTTTCTGGACATTCCAAACCCTGTTAATATAAAACCTACTAATTATAAAGCCCGCACGGTCATAAAATTTAACAATCAAACAATAAAAGCCCGTACGGACATAAAACTAAACAATAAAACTATAAAAGCCTGCACGACCGTAACACATAAAAAATATAATCCTCAATGTCAACAAAATCATATAAACAATCTTCATGTTGTAAACCATTGCCTTCTTCATGGGTTCCACGTGCAAAAAGCCAAACGAGATAATGTTATCCTGCAAAAAATATGATACAAAAAAATGATATCTGTAACCAAGTAGTTTTAAAACAATCGTATTCAAGCTGAAAAAATTGCATATACGAGTTATAATTGTCATGTTTTTAAGCCTAAGTCCTGATATATGCAAATTATCCTCGTACTCTCAAACTGGGAGTCTTGTGATCGTGTGGTCTATTCGTACGAGTTACATTGGTCCCGTACGAGGTGTTGGCACCTCTAACGGAGCCGTTCGGGTGTTGTTTCGGGTTTTGGCCTTCTAACGCCATGTTTTTAAGCCTAAGTCCTGATATTTTCAAATTAACCTTGTATTCTCAAATCGGGGGTCCCGTGATCGCGCGGTCAATTACTATGAGTTACATTGGTCCCGTGCGAGGTGTTGGTGCCTCTCACGGGACCATTCGGGGGTTATTTAGGGGTTTTGCCCTCCAATACCATTTTTTAAGCCTAACTCAATATCTTTTCAAATTATCATCGTATTCTCAAATTGGGAGTTCCGTGATCACGCTATCAGTTCCTACGAGTTACATTGGTCCCGTGCAAGGTGTTGGTACCTCTCAAGGGACCGTTCGGGGATTATTTCGGGGTTTCACCCTCAAATCCATTTTTTAAGCCTAAGTCTATATATATTAAAATTATCTTCGTATTCTAAAATTGGGGGTCCCGTTATCGCGCGGTCAATTCCTACGAGTTACATTGGTCCCCTGCGAGGTGTTGGTGCCTCTCACGGGACCATTCGGGGTCATTTTGTGGGTTTCGCCCTCTAATGCCATTTTTTAAGCCCAAGTCCTCATATTTTCAAATTATCATCATATTCTCAAACCAAGAGTCCCATGATTGTTCAGTCAGTTCCTACGAGTTACATTGGTCCTGTGCGAGGTGTTGGTGCCTCTCACGGGACCGTTCGAGGGTTGTTTCGGAGTTTCACCCTCTAATGCCATTTTCTAAGCCTAAGTCTATATATTTTCAAATTATCATCGTATTCTCAAATCGGGAGTCCCGTGATCACGCGATCAGTCCCTACGAGTTATATTGGTCCGTGCGAGGTGTTGGTGCCTCTCACGAAGCCTTTCAGGGATTGTTTCGAGGTTTCTCCCTCTAAAGCCATTTTTTAAGCCTAAGTCCTCATATTTGTAAATTATCGTCGTATTCTCAAACCGGGAGTCCTGTGACTGCGTGGCCAGTTCCTACGTGTTATATTGGTCCCGTGCGAGGTGTTGGTGCCTCTCACAGGACCATTCAGGGTTTCGCCCTCTAATGTCAGTTTTTAAGCCTAAGTCTGTATATTTTCAAATTATCATCGTATTATCAAATCGGGGGTTTCGTGCTCGCGCGGTCAGTTCCTACGAGTTACATTGGTTCCGTACGAGGTGTTGGTGCCTCTCACGGGATCGTTCGGGGGTTATTTTAGGGTTTTGCCCTCTAATGCCATTTTTAAAGTCTATGTTTAGATATTTTCAAATTCTCGTCATATTCTTAAACTGGGAGTCCCGTGATTGCATCGTTAGTCCCTACGAGTTACATATGCCCTGTGCGAGGTGTTGGTGCCTCTCACGAGATTGTTCTGGGGTTGTTTTAGTGTTATGCCCATCTAATGCCAAATTTTAAGCCTAAGTCTATATATTTTCAATTTATCATTGCATTATCAAACGGGGGGTCTCGTGGTCATGCGGTTAGTTCCTACAAGTTACATTGGTCTCGTACGAGGTATTGGTGCCTCTCACAGGATCGTTCGGGGGTTGTTTCAGGGTTTCGCCTTCTACTGCCATTTTTTAAGCATAAGTCCTGATATATGCAAATTATCCTCGTACTCTCAAACTGGGGGTCCCGTGATTGTGCGGTCAGTTCGTACGAGTTACATTGGTCCCGTGCGAGGTGTTGGTGCCTCTCACGGGACCATTCGGGTTTGTTTCGGGGTTTAGCCCTCTAATGCCATTTTTTAAGCCTAAGTCTATATATTTTGAAATTATTGTCGTATTCTCAAATCGGGGGTTGCTTGATCGCGCGATAAGGTCCTACGAGTTATATTGGTCCCGTACGAGGTGTTCGTTCCTCTCATGAAACTGTTTCGGGGTTTCGCCCTCTAATGCCATTTTTTAAGCCTAAGTCTAGATATTTTCAAATTATCGTCGTATTGTCAAAGCAGGGGTTATGTGATCGCGCGATCAGAAACTGAGAGTTACATTGGTCTCGTGCAAGGAGTTGGTGCCTTTAACGGGACCGTTCGGGGGTTGTTTCGAGATTTTGCCCTCTAATTCCATTTTTTAAGCCTAAATTATGATATATGCAAATTATTCTCGTACTCTCAAACCGGGGGTCCCGTGATCGCGCGGTCAGTTACTACGAGTTATATTGGTCCTATACGAGGTGTTGGTGCCTCTCACGGGACTGTTCGGGGGTTGTTTAGGGGTTTTGCCCTCTAATGTAATTTTTTAAGCCTAAGTCTATATATTTTCAAATTATTATCGTATTCTCAAACCGGGGGTCGTGTGATCGTGCGGTCAGTTCCTACGAGTTACATTGAGTCCCGTGCGACGTATTGGTGCCTCTCACGGGGCCATTCGGGGTTCCGCCCTCTAATGCCATTTTTTATGCCTAAGTCTAGATATTTTCAAATTATCATCATATGCTCAAATCGAGAGTCCCACGATTGTGCCGTCAGTCCCTACGAGTTACATTGGTCCCGTGCGAGGTGTTGGTGCCTCTAACGGGACCGTTCGGGGCTTGTTTTGGGATTTCGCCCTCTAATGCCATTTTTTATGCCTAAGTCCTTATATATGCAAATTATCCTCATACGAGTTACATTGGTCCCATGCGAGGTGTTAGTGCCTCTAACGTGATCGTTCGTGGGTTGTTTCGGGGTTTCACCCTCTAATGCCATTTTTTAAGCCTAAGTCTATATATTTTCAAATTATTATCGTATTCTCAAACTGGGGTCCCGTGATTGCGCGGTCAGTTCTTACGAGTTACATTGGTCCCGTGCGAGGTGTTGGTGCCTCTCACGGGACCGTTCGGGGGTTGTTTCGGGGTTTCGCCCTCTCATGCCATTTTTTAAGCCTAAGTCTATATATTATCAAATTATCATCGTATTCTCAAACCGGGGGTCCCGTGATTGCGCGGTGAGTTCCTACGAGATACATTGGTCGCGTGGTTGGTGCCTCTCACGGGACCGTTCGGGGGTTGTTTCGGGGTTTCACCCTCTAATGCCATTTTTTAAGCCGAAGTCTAGATATTTTCAAATTATCGTCGTATTTTCTCAAATCGGGGGTCCCGTGATCACGCGGTCAGTTCCTACGAGTTACATTGGTCTCGTGCGTTGTGTTTGTGCCTCTAACGGGGCCGTTCGGGTGTTGTTTTGGGGTTTCGCCCTCTAATGCCATTTTTAAGCCTAAGTTTATACATTTTAAAATTATCGTCATATTTTCAAACCGGGGGTCTTATAATCACGCGGTCAGTTCCTATAGTTATATTGGTCCCGTGCGAGGTGTTGATGCCTCTCACGGGACTGTTCGGGGGTTGTTTCGGGGTTTCACCCTCTAAAGCCATTTTTTAAGCCTAAGTTTAAATATTTTCAAATTATCATCATATTCTCAAACCAGGAGTCCCGTGATCCTGCGGTCAGTCCTTACGAGTTACGTTGGTCTCGTTCGAGGTGTTGGTGCGTCTCACGGGACCATTCGGGAGTTATTTCGGGATTTCGCCCTCTAATGCCATTTCTTAAGCCTAAGTCTATATATTTTCAAATTATCATCGTATTCTCAAATCGGGGGTCCCATGATCGCGCGATCAGGTCCTATGAGTTACATTCGTCCCGTGCGAGGTGTTGGTGCCTCTCATGTGACCATTCGGGGGTTGTTTTGGGTTTCGCCCTCTAATGCCATTTTTTAAGCCTAATTATATACATTTTCAAATAATCATCGTATTCTCAAATCGGGAGTCCCGTAACTGCGCGATCACTTTCTATGAGTTACGTTTGTCCTGTGCGAGGTATTAGTGCCTCTCACGGGACTGTTCGGGGGTTATTTCGGGGTTTCGCCCTCTAATGCCATTTTTTAAGTCTAATTCTAGATATTTTCAAATTATCGTCATATTCTCAAATCAGGAGTCCTGTGATTACGCCGGTAGTTCCTACAAGTTACATTGGTCCCGTGCGAGGTGTTGGTGCCTCTCACGGGACCGTTTGGGTGTTGTTTCAGGGTTACGCCCATTTAATGCCATTTTTTAAGCCTAAGTAGATATATTTTTAAATTATCATCGTATTCTCAAACTGGGGATCTCGTGGTCGCGCGGTCAGTTCCTACTAGTTACATTGGTCCCGCGAGAGGTATTGGTGCCTCTCACGGGACCGTTCGGGGTTTGTTTCGGGGTTTCCCCCTCTAATGCCATTTTTTAAGCTTAAGTTATGATATTTTAAAATTATCATCATATTTTAAAACCGGGAGTCCCGTGATTGCACGGTCAGTTCCTACGAGTTACATTAGTCCCGTGAGAGGTGCGGGTGCCTCTCACGAGACCGTTCGGGGGTTATTTTGGGGTTTCACCCTCTAATGACATTTCTTAAGCCTAAGTCATCATATTTTCAAATTATCATCGTATTCTCAAATCGGGAGTGCCGTGACTGCGTGACCAGTTCCATTGGTCTCGTGCGAAGTGTTGGTGCCTCTCAGGGGGGCGTACGGGGGCTGTTTCAGGTTTTCACCCTCTAACCGCATGTTTTTAAGCCTATGTCTAGATATTTTCAAATTATCATTGTATTGTCAAACCGGGAGTCCCGTGATTACACAGTAAGTCCCTACGAGGTGTTGGTGCCTCTCACGAGGCCGTTCGGAGGTTGTTTCAGGTTTCACCATCTAATGCCATTTTTTAAGCCTAAGTCTTCATATTTTTAAATTATCATCATATTCTCAAATCAGGAGTCATGTGTTCACGTGATCAGTTCCTACGAGTTACATTGGTCCTATGCGAGGTGTTGGTACCTCTCACTGGACCGTTCGGCGGCTGTTTTGGGGTTTTGCCCTCTAATGCCATGTTTTTAAACCTAAGTCTAGACATTTTCAAATTATCGTCGTATTCTCAAACCGGGAGTCTAAAATATTTTCAACATATTATCCATCAATCAAACCCATAATTATCCCCTACTCCTTCTAATTATCCCGTACTCCTTTTAACATACTATCCAACAATAAGCCAACACTTAATAATTATCCAACATCCAAACCAAACAAAATCAATAATTATCCCGTACTCCTTCTATCATCTAAAAGATTTAATAGATAATGCATATCAATTATATAACTACTTTAGTTAAAGTAAAGAGTGCATGGTATGTAATAAAGAACTGGTATGCAATTGGTTAGATCTGCAATATGTAAACAATGTGTAATGAAGAACTCGTATGTAAAATTAAAGAAACTACCTCACAAAACCCTTGAAGAGTTATTAGTTGCTTGTAATATGTCTTAGATTTACACAAATTCATACAAATTAAAAACTGAAAATGTTGGAATAAAGCTAACTAGATTGAAATGTTTTTCACAGGGGTAAGTATGGTGAAAACTGAAAATGTTATTGAAACACACATACATATAAGTTGAATAAAGCATACTAGATTGAAATGTTTAAGAGAGAAAATTATTAGAACTGATCTATTTGAACTCATAATAGAAGCCAAAGGAAAGTTAAATTCACCATTAAGAACATTCTCATACAAGTTATCTAATACAATTACCTGAAGAACCTTGTAGATACACGCTTTTGGGGCACCAAAAAAGGATGCAAAGACAACTGGGCATGGTCTAAACTTTAGCTCATTTGTAAGAGTTATTCGTAAACCATAAAAATCATTCAACATTCACCCAGAATCTACTTTAGTTTCAACAAATAAAAAATGGAAACAAGAGTGCCAAAATTATTTTAGATATTGCATTATTGTTTACCTACTACCAAAAAAAATTATACCAAAGCTGCTCTGATAGGCAGATCAATTATTTTACTTTGTCGGGAAAAGATCTATGAAAACGAAAAACTGCACTAAGCCGTCGAAAGTTCTCCTGCAAAAGATTAAGATCATCCGAAAAATGCCATCACTGCTAGCTTCTATATTTTCCCTCATTTTACTACCATTATCGATATGATTATATTATATATATTTATGAGCACGTCTAAATAAAAGGAATTTCAAAAATGAAAAGTGGTCCTCACTTTTTTGGTGTAAGTGAAGATATATTATGAACACATATTTATATTTATGAACACGTATTTGCAAACACATCCAAAAAACTGAGATTTGTCTGAGTTTGAGTCCCCTTAGTGACGATATACCTCATTGGAGTATAGATTCATTCAAACAGATTTGAAGAAATTTCACCGGGAAATATTAACCCAATATCGACCCCTTGCATATAATTAATCTTAATCACATGAATAGAAACAAGCAGAAAGATGGGAGAAATTTGCTCACTGGGAGAATTAGCGTGCAGAAGATGATGGAGACGATGGAGGAAACACCCGCGCATCGCATCATGAAGATTTCTATGAATTATGAGGACTGTGAAAGAATTCATCATTTTTATAGCTTTACAACATGCAATATCAAATCCCTATGTTTGTGTCTAACATGATCAGTGATGTAAAGTTGAGAATAAACTTCTTCATGATTTTAATTAAGAATTAAATCTGGGGCAATTCAAATCAACCACTTTGTCTAAAAATTAAAGCCCATGTTTAAATACATTGCAATTCTTGTTGGCAATTACCCATAATACAGTTGAAACCTTTTAGCCTAAAAAAATATAAATAACTAATTGCATATAAGAATGACACTGAATACATAAAGGACTCAATGCAAGTTACCAATTTCAACAAGACATGTTACTGGATTATTTTTCACTTGGGCGATACAATAGATACTAAGAGATCGTATTTAGAATATACACTATTCAAAAAAATCAAACATGAATCCACATCCAAAAAAAATCAGAACCAAGGGCAAGAGTGTATTGAGTTAGATTTGATTACAACAACTCAAAAGGATAAAAAATCACTAATCTGATTTTTACGTACCTGAACAATAAGTGCCAAATATGAGTGAAATATTTATGCACGTATTTGTAACAACCCGTGTAATTTTGGGCTATTTTAATTAATTTTTGAAAAAATGGAGGAAAATAAAGTTTTTGATAAAATTATTTTTATTGCTCAAATATGTTGGTTATTATTTTTAAAGGCGAGAATTTCAAACGGTTTCGAAAACGGAGTTAAAACGGATTTTAAAATGATTTTTAAATGTTTTTAACTCTTGGAGTTGTTTTGATTTCCAACTTTTCATTTCTTTGCCTTATTTAAAGGAGTCTTTTGGATTCCAACTCTTAATTTCTTTGCATTATAAAAGGAAGTCGTGGGCAACCCTTTTAACATACTTTTGGCACAAATTTTGGCTGCAAATATATTTTATATTCCTCTTCTTTTTATATACACATTAGCCCTTGAGATTTGTGAGTTCCAACCTTATATTAGAGGTGTTCTTGGGGCTATTGTATTGGAGGTTATTGGAGGAGATTTTGTAGATCTTTTGAGTTGATCTTGATGATGTGATCGTTGGTTTCTCATCATGGTTTGAGGTATGGGGTTTTACACAATATGCTCCTTAAATCTCGCGAGATTCTCTTTGAATTCTTGTTAATTGAACTCATATTTGAATTGATAAATTCATTGAAATCTGGAAAATAATTGTTGAAATTATTTTGATTCATGTGGTATCATTATATTATTATTGAGCACGTTGTCATGAGATTTTAATATGGCACAGATGCTGAGCACCCGCCAAAATTCCTGTTTCCCGGGCTATGGCTTGATAAAGCATATACGGATGTGGTGAGGCCTGGTGACCCGGTTAAAGTGTTGTTGAGAAATTATATTGATAAATTCTTTGAGATTTGCATTTTGATTTGAATATTCGTACTCGTGTTGTTACGCGTTGTTCATCGTTAATATAATTATTGAGCATCTTTCTTGTCGTATTGTGTACTTCCCCATATTTTCTTTTAGTTGGCAGGCTAGCATGGATTTGAGCGCTATGGACCAATTGGGATTATTTTAGCGTGGATTATTTTGGGAAGAATATTTTTGGAAGATTTGTATTATTTATTTTGTTGTATAGAGCTTTGGAGATTTGTATTTTTATTCGAGTTAGATATTGATAATTTTAATTCGAGAGACATGTTGTAATTGAAGAGATTGAGATTAGTGGATTTATATTATTGTGGGTTTATTTAGATGCTCTATAACTTGTCACTTGTGGATTTGGATTTATTTATCGCATTAGCGCTCCGTTCGCTCTCTCCGGGCGGGCGGGGTGTTACAGTATTGCTGATACAGAGCTTTAAAATCATTTTTTTTCAAAAATATAATTAACTCTAGTATACACGTGCCATATTATAAAAAAAAATTATAAGCACTAGTTGCTAACTCTAAAAAAACATAATTATACACCTGTCATATTATAAAAAAAACAAATATAAAAAAACATATTATGGCAATAATTTTACATTTATCGTTGAATTCAAATTAGGGCACCAAATCAACATGTAATAATTGATCCAAACTGTTCAAAATCGTATTGTTAGATTTGTCTAAATCGTTTTGAACACAATAATACCAAATACGATTTACGTTCTCAATACTAAACAATCATTTTGAGCATAAATCATTTTGAAATTAGGCACCACAAATAATTAATACATCAGGGCAGCACATAAAAAACCAAACAGAAATTAAAGTATATTTATCGGTATCTCATCAAACAAAAATCAAAACAGATCTGTTTGATTGTATCTCATGAAACCGAAATAAAAAACCAATAGCCCTCATTCACATATATGTATCTCATCAAACAAATCAAAACATAAATTAAAGTAAGCTAACCTCGCTGGTGGCAATAGGGGTCGACCGACAGCAGGTGGCGTTGTCATCGACAACAGGGGTCGACAACAGAGAGAGAGAAAAGCCATCAGTGTTTGACGAGAGAGAGAAGTCATAGCTTCGTCTTTGACGAGAGAGAGAGAAGTGGGCAAATGAAAATGAAAAGGGGCAAATGGAAACGAAAATCAAGCGCCTCTTTTATTTTTTTTAGGAATTATATGGTCACGGCCATCAGTCGTGACCCACCATTGTAACCCATAACCTCCTTATTGTTTATACGTGAATGACCATTGGTCACGGCATATAGCCGTGACCCCCATACGCGACCAATATCAGACTTTGAATTGAAGGATGGTCACGACCCATAGCCGTGACAAACAACAATAAATGGTCACGGCCCCCAGTCGTGACCCCATATGTGTATGTTTTCTCCTTCGTAATGCCTACGGTCACGACCCAAGTCTGTGACCTATCCCCGACCAAGATTGGAGGGAATTTTGGCGCAGATTTGGTGCTAAGATGGGCACGAACTAGTCGCGGTCCAAGTCTATGACCCATAGTGGTCAGGGATTTGGGCCGTGACCACTTCCAGAGCATTCATGACTCATTGTGGGTAATGAATATGGTCACGCCAAAAATTGATATGGTCACGGCCCAAGTCCGCGACCAGCGGGTCGCGGACTTGGGCCGTGACCAACTGGGCGTGACCATTCGCAGGATTTTGTGTAGTGTAAGTATGATAATTCATAGATATTTACCTAATTTAAATGTTTTTATTCAGTATATGTGGATATGGGTAGAGCTATAGCTAAATATCATTTATTATAAAAACGAATAATTTGCTAGAAATACGAACCTGAATAATGTCATGAAGTCGAATACTTCGTCGTAGGTTACAGATGTAGAAATCGATGATTTAGAAGAGTCCGTGTATCACATTGTTTCCATGGCAGCAAATAAAAGTCATAAATTTCTCCGTGAAGCGGTGGCACTCGGGGCACTTCAAGTTATTGGTAATTCTTCTAGCAGTGGTGAACTCAAATTGGCAGCAAGGATGAGAAGCATCGTGGAGCTTATCATCGTACTATTTGAAGGCCATATCAAAGCCTCTCATGGACACAACTTCCTTCTAAGAATCGTAATCCAATAAGGCTGCGTGGATTATGCTAGAGTGTCCATTAATTAACATATCTGTCCCTTTGCAGAACACGACCCACCCGCCATTCTTTTCTTAGCTCAACATCTTTTTGATATCCTGCACAGGGGCAGAACAAGAGTTTCTCTGTAAGGGTATATAAAAACTACTACTAACTTTTCTTTCAATAATGCAAATGGGGAAAATGTCAAGCCAATTCCATAGGATATTGCACATTCTACAATTTTAACAAAACCAAAACATACAAAAAAAATCTATTACCATTTCACCATCATTTTGATATCATGCGAACCATCGACTGAACCTATTTTTCGCTAACTCTTCAAACCTTTTCCATCCTCCTTTATCCGGGCTTGGTACCGGCAGTGCAAAATATATATTTACATTGGCGGAGTTAAAAATGTTTTAGCTAATAAAGAAGAAAATTAGTTAAAGATCAAATCATGCACATAACATAATAACACAAAAGACATACAATCCATTATGAAAAGTTCCTAACAAAAATATAAGACAACAACACCTAGCATAAACCATTAAAATACATAATTACAAAGTCCGTATCAAAAAAATAAAAATTGGAAATCATTAAACACGCTTGGCTAGTTCTTTCGGCCACACAATCCAGCTCCTAGAACCAACGTCTCTCAAATCCTTAGCTCCGCCCTATTTTCCCAAGTAAAGGCCAGCATTGAGGTCAAATATCGTGTCTAGTATCACTACTACCTCTTGCTTATAATCAATAGTGTGCGAGGGCAATTTTTCTCGAACAGTCGCATCTATCGCTCCCTTAGCAATCACCTCATCATTCAAACATTTAATCTCACATGACACACCATCTTCTAGTACGCATCATGTTGCATTAGATGAAGTAGAGGTTACATGAACGGTACTTTCTCCATTTGTGAGGCTGGAGTGATGCTTACCCATATTAGAATTTACAAATGTAACCAAGTCCGCAAGTGTGTTCTCCATGCTTTTCATAGATACTTCTATTGTGTTCAATCGACCTTTCATACAATCATTTTCCATTTTTTCGGTTCGAAGCAGAGCAAGGGCTGGCATGGAAGCTTTAATAGATGATAGTGACACTGAAGACCCTACACCTCGAGTGCGTCCCCATTTGTCTATGCCACATACTTAGGACAACGCATCAGTTTCCAACGATTGGGATTGGTCAATACCCTTTTATTTAAGCTTGGCATTTTTTTCTTTCACCTTCTCCTACAATATATTATGTAATAAAAATATTAGCAAACCATTGAACATAACTAATCATATACGTCATACTATCAAATCATTATTGTTTGTAAACACTTACCATGCTTGAAGCAATGCTATCTGGGATTGTCCCATTTTCCATGGAGTGGGAGGCTATCCACACATCAACATGTGTGATGTTGGCATTAGGATTGAAGTCGGATTTGTCATCGTTGGGATTAGAGTTGGCATCTGCATTATCGACCTTTTTTTCTACAAATATAAATTCACCAATTAGAAAATATTCGATTAAAAGAATACAATTCACTGATTAGAAAATATTCAATTACAAACAAACAATTCATCGAGAAAGAACACCAAGTTGGAAAAAAAGGGTTTACTTACAAGTTTGTTTTGAACTTGGGCCTGGCCATTACGCCGTGTGAGTAGCCCCAATTTTATATCTATTAGATTTCCCTAATTCTCTTTTCTTTCTGGCAACTTCCGTACCCTCATTCTCCACAAACTCCCTCCACTGCTTCGGCTTAACATAGGGAGGTACATTTGCCAACCTCTCTGCATCCGTTGTGTACTTCATGCAATATAGCCTCCTTAACTTGGATTTCCATGACTTTTATTTAGAGTCCATGTTTTGAAATATTGTTGCTTATGAGATGATGGAATATAATATCTTGCCTGGTATGAAGAAACATTAGCTAGGTTTTTGGATATGAGATAATTCATAAAGAGAAAAACAAAATAAATATATATATTATCAATGTTTTACCAGTATCTCAATCCGAATGTCATCTTTGTAGTTGACTCGAACTTTACGCCAATCACCGTATGTAATTGGAACATTAGCAGGAACTATCTTCCCAAGTTGAGACATATATGAACCTTTTTTTTCACCCACCACTTGATTATCCTCATCGATAGTAACTATTTCGCTTGCATCACTACCTTCGACAGACATCGAATACTGCATCAAAACAACTTAACTATACAAATTAATGTGCAAAGCAGGACAATAAAACTAATATAAGAATTATAAAAAATCATCATTGCCATTAAATACCCAACATATAAATCACTATGCATCACCATGATCCTAACATATGTATTATAAAAGGTGCTTTAACATCAATTGAAAAGCTGGTAATAACAAAATATGTAATATAGAAAGGGTTGTTTCAACGAACATGAGTCTGGGATGAATAACAAAAGATGTTTGCATATGAAAAAACTCAATTTAAGCAAATAAAACACTCATGAAATGAAAATACTAGTAAACATGTCCCAAAGGCCATATATGTTCAGTCAACATTGAGCAAATCCTTTAAATTGACACTGTCCTCAAGAATGGATTGATACATAATCGGAACCTCAACGTTGTCCACCATCGTCGTCAATATCTTTGGAGTATATAAAACAATGGACCATCCATCATTTAAAAAATCCTTAGCATATAATACTTGAACTACTTCATAGGAAAGAATGAACGGCTTATCATCAATTCTCTCTTTACTCTTAAGCTTACTAAAATTAAACATCATTAACTTTCAGTGAGGATCAACTTTGCATCCATTAATCTTATCCTAGACTTTCACCTAATCACTATAAAATATGACTATCATGAAAGACGTATATTCCAACTCAAATATGTCACGGATAATTCGGTAATACGTTGTCCTCGCTTCTTTATAATTGGTATCTTTACCGCTTGATCTGAACTTAGTGATAGCCTTCATAATACACCATTATTTTGTGTTACCCGTCTCTTGTCATATTCCCATGTAGAAAATTCAAGCCTATTGGAACGATACTTCTTATATGATTGTACGTCATATTTTGGTCCGTTGGCTAACCAACATAACATTGTATCGGTTGATCCCTTTTTAGTAGATACAAAATATAATGACAAATAATTATACTGAAATATAAAAAGAAATAATCAAATTTTTTTCATATAGTCGACTTAAGTGCGAACCTCATTAATCAACCGTCGAACAAAACCCTCATTTTTTTTCCTTCGTTGTACCCCCTTTTCGATTATGCCCAAAGGTAGATTCCCAATAAATATCATACTTCCTACATCAAAAATGAAAACATTTAAACATATCATGCGTGTTAACTTAATTAAAAAAACATAACCAAAACTAATATACTCACATTTTCCATTCATCCACTTCATCATGTTGTTGCAATACCTATTTTCGAGCTTGTTCAAATTGTATCGTAGTTAACTACATTCTCTTACCTTGTACTAAAGGTCCCTCATCATCACATTCATCGTCTTCATCAAGAAAATGGTCATGCGTATACTTGTGATTTCCTTCGCATGGGTTTGGCACGTACTCCATGCAATAAAGAGTTGATTCTTCTACAATGTATTTATCAACAATGCTTCCTTCAATATACCTCTTGTTACCAATGTACTTCCTGTAACTTTTCATCAACATATACCTCAAAAGCATAATGAAAACTATAAATAAATATTATATCATACTATTTATCAAAAAACATTATCACACATAATTTGCTTACCTCTCAAAAGGATAATCCATCAAAATATAACCAGGCCACATTTTAGTGTTTCCTCGGTTAAATGTATGATGAGGTGGATTGTTACAACGAAAAATGTCGGTGGAAAATACTTTTTTAAAACACACATAGCCTCAAACAATGCCTTTTTAGCCAAATGAAGAACATCTCTCCTTATCACCTTAGCGCCTAACACATTGAAAAAAATGTTTAACCGCTGAATAACAACTAACAAATCCTTGTGCTTTGCATAAGAATTTTTAAGAAATACCGAAATAAAATGTTGCATAATCATGCAACTTTTGCCCCTTTAACCCGAGCAATTTGATGTGACCACAAATGTGTCTAGTGTGCGTGCTATTTAGGCTCAGGTGCAAGCTTATCGCTCAAGTAATAATCCGATAAGTCGGGTATCGATCCTCAGGGAAACAGGACGAACGAAGTCGTAACGACGTTGGAAAGACGAAGGTAGCCTAACTTTGACTCTAAAAAGAAGGAAAAGGTGATTTGGATTGAGAAATAACTACAACTAGATGCAAATATGAAAATGAGTAACTACGAAAATTATGAATAAGTGAAATGCAACTACTCTAATTAATTTAATCGGCTAAAGATGATTTGACTAAAACTTTAACTACGAAATGAGAACAATAGGTCGGTTACAATCCCCCACACCCTAGTAATTCACTTCATAGGATACTAGATTCAAAATTAAAAATTTAAATGAACCTGGTTTTTAATGCTCCTAAGTATTACATATATGAAGGATCGTAGCCTGCACAGTATGTAAGCAAAGGACGAATTAAAACCCAGTCTTTAATGCTCCTAAGTATTACATATATGAGGGATCATAGCCCGCACAGTATGTAAGCAAATGATGAATTAAAGCAGTACCGTATCAACCAATACTCGCATCACTTTCTTAAGTATCCCGATTACCTAGGGCAAACGAGATCAAAAGTCTACAATGGTCGTACCAGTTATACGACACAATTCACCTAATTTTTTATTTCCAACTTCTATTTCCACTAACATGAATTACATCGGGTGGGGTTCATGCACCCCGACCCTTGAAAACTTAGACGGACATATTAAAACTAGAAGAAAACATGGTTTTAATGTTAACAACTAAAGGTGAACATGAATGAAATTACTAACTAATGAATTAACTACTACAATAATGAAAGCAAGGATTGGAATAAAATTACTTGAATTGCAAAACAGGAATCAAAGATAAAAACTAGGGTTCTTGTTATTTTCTCTTCTAAGCTAATTACAGAGCTTCTCTAAACAGATTAGAAACCCCCCAAATGTTTGGGAGGTATTTTTAATTTATAACCTACGAAAATTACAAGAGTTAGATGCATACAAAACTGTATCAAGAAGAAGATCAGCCCAAATCTCGAACCCCGGATCGATCCGGTTAGGACATACCGGATTGGTCCTGGTAACAATCGGATTGATCCATTTTTCTAAACACACGGATTGGTCCGTTAGACAGGTCGCTATGTAGTGATTTTGAGGGCCGGATTGGTCCATTTTTTTGGATGACCGGATTGGTCCGGTAGATATATTTTCATGTAGAGATCTTTGGTACCCGGATTGGTCCATTTTTCTTATGAACCGAATTGGTTCGGATTGGTTTCTCAATTTCTCTTGAATATCTCTTCAAAATCTCTTGATTATCTCACATCTTCGGGTTTTCATAACATCTATTCCAGAAGTCGTATTGGGATGCCGTTTCTTCATATGCGTTCATAAACTCAAGATCTTCGACTTTTATTTTGGGTCCTCAACCGGATTCCTGATGGAAATTACGCTTTTTCCCTTTTGATGCGTCCTCTTTCTTTTCTCTTGATTCTTTCGGTTCCTTTCTTTCATGTATTAAATACCTATAAAATTAATAAGAAATACACGAAACTCGGGATACTTGTTAGACGAAACCGTTAGCAAAGATATGAGATAAACTAATTCATTTTACGTTGTCCGGGGTAATAAAAGCCTCTAAATTAAGGGATAAATTTAGAAGAATTTATGCCTAATAAAATCCCCTAACTTAGAACTTTGATCGTCCTGAGAAATGTAAGAGAATCAAACCATGATCCAACTCTAAAATGGCATAGAATACCTCTTTCGCGTGCAAGCGATTGCATTTAGCGTGTGCAAGAAGCCTTTAAACCCCTAGGTTACCCTAGTAGGACGAGTTGTGTCTCGTCAGTGTTTGCAGCGAAAATACCCACAAAATTAGACTCAAAGAAAACTCAAAATATGCAAAAATTATACAACTCAAACTTTTCTAGAAAATCGTCATCATCAATTCATATTCAAGAGTCTCAAATCATAGTGCGTGTGTGCGGAGCCAGAAATTTAACCACGGATTTCCACCGATTGACCATTACGTTACTTATCTAAAGCTTCGTTTTGATTTCAAAATCTCACGGTATGCTCTCACAAACAAATCTCTCGAAAGGGTGGCTATTTTCTTTCAGTAAGTGTGATTTATAAGAGTAAATGCATTGGAACCAAGTTCACGCACACAAATAGGAAGACGAAATTTTATGGTAAATGGATCTCATCATCAGATTACAATTATAAGAAAACGGGAACATTGCATCTAATTCATATCTTTAATCTTTTTTATTATCTTTTTTCTGTTTTAGCTCTCCACGTGGTAAGCAACTTCGCAAATTGGACTCTGTTAGGACTTTTTCGGGTTAAAGGTGTATTGTGTAAAATGGGAATGGTAGGGAAATCTGGAATTGAAAAATTCATTTATGATGTCCATTTGTGCTTTTCCAGGCTTTTGCTCACTTTTTTTTTTCTTTTTCTATTTATTTCTATTTTCCACGCTTTTCTTTTCATGCTATTTTTGTTGAGCATATCTATTCTTTTCTTGCCCATTTTTATGCACTTTTCGGACTTAATTTATGGGATTATCATCTTTCACAATTCCGAGCCAATTGGGGTTTCTCGGGTTGTCAAACGAAAGGGAAAAATTTATTCGGCTCAATTTTGGTTTACAAAAGGGATAATTTTTCGCTACTTTTTTTTGCCAATATTTTTGGGTGACAAACGAGGGCCTACTTCATTGTCCGAAATACTAATTGTGTTACCATTTGCGTTTCTAGATTAATTTAATTTAAAGATTTACTTAGCACGTTTTTCAAGGCAACATCACACACATTTCCCATAACCGGTCAAAGTGAAAGGATTGAGATCCTTGACAACTTATTAAAAATGTTAAACGAACTTTGAGTTAACAGTTTAACTCGGATTGATTTATAAACTCACAATAATGAAAGGCTCGAATCTCACCGGGTTGGTTAGTCTCCACATTTATTTGTTAAGTCGTCTACGTTCGCTCAATTTGCATCTTTGAGAAATTTCGTCTTTGTGTATTATGTTTTTACAATTTGAGACTTTAAACCGAATTTTAATGATATTTTCGAAAAAAATTGAATTCCAAATTTTATTTATTTTGAAGGAAAAATATTTTTGTATTTTTCAAAATTTTAAGATTTTTTTGAAATTTATGGGCATTTTTGAAAATTTGTGAAGTTTTAGAAAGATGCACTTGTGACCCCCCCCCCCCCCCCCCCCCCAACTTAAACTTTTGCATTGTCCTTAAGAAAAAAGGACTAAAATCTAGCTCAAAGCGAATGAAAAGTTCGAATAAATAAAACGAACAAATATGAAAAATGCAGAATTTTATATAACAGATCAGCATGTGTTACAAACGGAAAGGAAATCAAACAACCATGTGAAAATAGTCAAAAATTAAACAATCACTTTTCAGAAGAAAAAAAACATCACTGGGGCGAGGGTGCGATGACCTCTCAGTGCAAGCTCACTCTACCATGTAAATGGGGTCCGACAACCAAATGGTGTCAATCTCTTCTACGCACGCCTCAACATATGGCTTTAGGCGTTGTCCATTGACTTTGAACGCGTTCCCCCCTTTTGGATCTTCCAATTCTAATGCTCCATGGGGGAATACGCTCTTCACAACGAATGGACTAGTCCATCGAGACTGCAATTTACCAAAAAATAGATGAAGCCAGGAGTTACAGAGGAGTACCTTTTGTCCCAGTTGAAACTCTTTTCGTCGAATAATCTTATCATGTGCGAGTTTCATTCGAGATTTTGAAATCTTGGCATTCTCATATGCATCATTGCGTATCTCCTCTAACTCATTTAGTTGAAGCTTGCAAGCTTCACCGACTTTATCCATATTGTAATTTAACCTCTTAATTGACCAATACTCTTTGTGTTCCAACTCAATGGGAAGATGGAAAGGTTTGCCATACACAAAGAGGAATGGGGACATTCCGAGTGGGTTCTTGTATGTGGTACGGTAGGCCCATAGCGAATCGTTTAATCGAACAGACCAATCTTTTTGATCAGTATTGACTGTCTTCTCTAGTATGTTCTTGATTTCACGATTAGCCAACTCAGCCTGTCCATTCGTTTGTGGATGATATGTCGTTCCAACCTTGTAAACTACACCATACTTTTTCATAAGTCTTTCAAACGGCTTATTGCAAAAGTGTGTGTCGTTATCACTGATTATCTCTTTAGGTGCACCGAAGCGAGAAAGTATGTGTTCGTGCAAGAACTTTATCACCACTTTACTGTCATTAGTCTTCGTAGCTACAGCTTCCACCCATTTAGAAACATAGTCTACCGCGACTAGGATGTATAGGTACCCAAAGGACGGGGGAAAAGGGCCCATGAAGTCAATACCCCAGCAATCGAAAACCTCAATGATGAGAATCGGGGTTAATGGCATAATGTCTCGTCGAGTAATTTCTCCCATCCGTTGACACTCGTCGCAAGATTTGCAACAATTATTGAAATTTCAGAAAATTATGGGCCAGTACAAACCGCTTTGGAGAATTTTAGCGGTTGTTTTTTTCACAAGAAAGTTCCCTCCACATGCTTCTGAATGACAGAATTGGATGACTTTTAGAATTTAATCATCTGGTACGCATCATTGGATGATTTGGTCAGCGCAATATTTAAAAAGGAATGGGTCATCATAGAAAAATATGCGTGACCAAGTGATGAGCCTCTTCTTATCTTGCGGTGTCCAATCGGGAGGGACGACTCCCATGACAAGATAGTTCACTATATCCGTAAACTAGGGCAAAGCAGAGGTGGCAAATAGTTGTTCATCCAGAAAATACTCATCGATGGGTGTAGGATCACTAGGTACATCGGACGAAATCCGCGATAAGTAATCAGTAGTTTTCTACTCATTCTTTATCTTTAATGGAAAGATTAAACTCTTATAGGAGTAGGATGCACCTTATGAGGTGTGACTTTGCGTCTTTCTTTGCAAGTATATATTTTAAAGCCACGTGGTCGGTGAAACAAGTGATGGGGAAACCGATAAGATAGGACCAAAATTTGTCGAGAGCAAATACTACCGCTAGCAATTCCTTCTCTGTTGTGGATTAATTGAGTTGTGGTCCGGTAAGAGTTTGACTAACGTAGTAGATGACATGAACCTTTTCGTCTTTTCTTTGGCCCAAAACAACCCCTATCGCATAATCACTAGCATCACACATAAGCTCGAATGGTAAGGACCAATCCGGAGCTTGCATGATGGGAGCGGACACAAGCATGTTTTTCAATTTTTCAAAAGCAACGTGGAATGCTTCCGTCCACTCGAATGGGGTGTCCTTCATAAGAAGATTGCTTAAGGGTCTAGCGATGATGCTAAAGTCCTTAATGAACCTTCTATAAAATCCCGCGTGTCCCAAGAAAGAGTGCATGTCCTTAAGCGATTTTGGTGGGGGTAGGTCAGCTATGACATCTATTTTTGCTCTATCAATCTCGATCCCTTTGGATGACACGATGTGGCCAAGAACTATACCCTCAGTTACCATGAAATGACATTTCTCCCAATTCAGCACTAAGTTCTTTTCCACACATCGGGCTAGCACTTTCTCAAGATTAGCTAAACATAGGTCAAAAGAGGTGCCAAAAACACTAAAGTTGTCTATAAACACCTCTAGCCCTCTCTCAACCATGTCACTGAATAAGCTCAACATGCACCTTTGAAAGGTCGTCGGTGCATTACACAAGACAAATGGCATACGTTTGTAAGCAAACGTTCCAAAGGCTCAAGTGATGGTTGTTTTCTCTTGATCAAGTATATCTACCTCAATTTGTTTATATCCGCAATAACCATCTAGGAAGCAATAATAAGGGTGGCCCGCTACTCTTTTAAGCATTTGATCGATAAATGGCAAGGGGAAATTATCTTTCCTAGTTCCCGCATTGAGTTTTTGGTAATCAATGTAAATGCGCCACCCCGGTAATCAATGTAAATGCGCCACCCAGTGGCGGTACGTTGGGAAACTAATTCTCCCTTGGCATTTTCAATCACAGTCATGCCCGACTTTTTTGGGACGACTTGAATGGGGCTCACCCACTTGCTATCCGAGATTGGGTAGATAATCTCAGCATCCAACAACTTTATAATTCCAGTCCGCACCACATCTTTCATTGTGGGGTTTAGCCGTCTTTGCATTTCTCTCGAGGGCTTAACATCCTCTTCAAGGTGAATCTTATGGGTGCTAATTAGAGGGCTTATCCCCTTCATATCAGCTATATACCAATCAAAATCACCTTGGTGTTTCCTCAAAATCTTTAATAATTTACCCTCCTGCTCTTCATCTAAGCTAGAGGAGACAATAACAAGAAATGTCTCACTCTCACCTAGGAAATCATATTTAACATTGGAGGGTAGTTTCTTCAACTTGAGAGTCGGGAATGTGTCGGTAAAAGGCACCAAGCGTGCTTCTATTGGCGATAACTCTTCGAATCGAGAAACCCAATTCACATCTCTCGCGTCCTCGTCCGACGCTCTCTCATCGAGTAAGCCTCTTAATTCCTTTATCTCCCTCTCAAACTCGGTGTAGGCTCCCTCACTCTCATGACTAGAAGCTAAGCAAGCTTCTAATGCGTTTCCACATTAATTTTCCACAAAGTGTTCTTCTACGATCTCCTCAATTAAGCTCACCTGTAAAGATCATCTTCTTCCCCTGCTTGTTGGGCTATATTGAAGATGTTCGTTTCTAAAGTCATGTTCCCAAAAGTGAGTTGCATCTGCCCATTTCTAGTATTGATCACTGCGTTAGCCATAGTTAAGAATGGGCATCTAAGGATAATGGGAACATGATTTTTCGAGGCGAAGGAGGGATCCGTGTCCCAAATGATAAAATCTACCGGGAAGTAGAAAGTGTCCACTTGGACTATCACGTCCTCAACTATACCCCTTGGTATCTTCACGATTCGATCCGCTAACTATAGAGTGATTCTTGTGGGCTTGAGATCGCCTAGATCAAGTTTCCTATAAATCGAATAGGGGAGGATATTGACACTCTCCCCTAAATTGAGAAAGGCCTTTTCTAATTTGTTTTCTCCAATGGTGCAGGAAATAGTGGGTGCACCAGAATCTTTGTATTTAGGTGGGAGGTCATTAAGAAGGACCGAGCTCACATTTTGTGCTAGAAAAACATTCTTCTTTACCTTCATCCTCCTTTTGACTATCAATAAGTCTTTTGTGACTTTTGCATAGGACGGGATTTGCCATATTGCATCGAGGAAAGGTAAGTTTAATTTCACGTTCTTAAGGACTTCTAGCACTTCTTCACTTATGGTCCTTTTATGGGTAGGAACCAATCTTTGAGGAAATGGCACCGCGGAGGGTGGTTTTACAACTACCTTGGGCTCACTAGTGTTTTCCTTTTCACTCTCGTTCAAGGAGATATCTTCGGCCTCTTCCGTGTCGGGCAAATTCTCCTTGTCTTTTGAAATGTCGTGTGGGGGAGGTGATAAATCAACGACTCTCCCACTACGAAGAGTGGTTACAGCTTGGCAGTGCTCCTGTTGTTCGGTAGAGGTGGAACTAACACTAGGTTGACCTTGGAGAGGTCTTTGGCCTTGGGCAGTAAACTTCCCCTTATCTTTAATGCTCAATGCGGATTGCATCTTGGAGATGTGTGCATTTATTTCGGTGAACATGCGTTCATATCTAGCATTATTTGCACCTTGAGAATTTATGAATTGGTTCATTGTATCCTCGAGGATCCTCCGCGATGGAGCTGGAGGTGTTGGTGCTTGTTTTTATTGAGGAGGTGGTGGAGGTGGGATAACCTGTGAATGTGGGTTCATCACAGCTTGTGGTTGTCCATAGTTAAAACCAGGATGGTTTCTCCATGATGGGTTGTACGAGTTCCCATGTGGGGCATTAAAATTACCCTTGAATTCTCCTATTGCATCCACCTACTTGGTGTGCATGGCTTTGTAAGCGGAAATCGTTGGTCAAACCTTTATGGAGTGGCCCACCTCACAGATAGCACACACTTTTTCTTTCGAACCATGGCTGGATCCGGAGATATTTCTCAACCGACCATCAAACCACTCTTTCATATCTTTCTGAAACTGATCGAATCGACGGTCTATTAAGGTATTGCTATCCAAATAGTATAAATCGGATGCAGTCTGATTGATAGATGGTTGTCTAGGTCGAGCTTGGTTGGGATCAGATGTGTCCCATCCTTGAGTAGTCTCTGCGACATACTTAAGATGGGCCTCAACATCGCATGAGTTTAAATCCCAAAAGGGACTTTCACACATTGTTTCCACAAGTTGTTTGGAAGCTATTGTCAACCCATTATGGAAGAAAGATGTCACTAGGTATTTGTCAAAACCATGATGGGGGCATGCGGTTACTAACTCTTGGAAACGTTCCCAATATCTATCAAAAGACTCATTATCATGCTGTCGAAAATCTTGGAATTGAGTCTTGGCAGAGTTGGTCTTGTGCTGTGGATAAAATTTTGAGACAAACTTAGATTGCATATCTCTCCAGGAAGTGACGGAGTTCGAGGGTAGAGACCATAGCCAGGTCTTGGCTTTATCCTTTAAGGAAAAAGATTTAGGCGAACGACATCTTGGGTGTAAGCTTGATCACTAAATGTGTCGCACGCCTCTTCGAACTCACGAATATGTAGGTATGGTTTCTCCGAATCCATGCCATTAAATGTAGTGAGAATCTGTGTCATCCCATTGCAAAAGTGGAACTGATCGGTATTATATGGAATTAAAATGCAACCATGGGTGACAATCCGCTCAGGAAAGAGTAAGTCTTTCATGGGACGATAGGGGAGATCTCCCTCTCCAGTACCGAAACTCACGGCATCAGACATCGCACTCGCTCTCTCTTCAAATGACTCTGTGTACTCACTCAGTGTCCTAGATGTGTGACTCAAAGTTTGACTCGGGGTGTAGCTACTGATAGAGTGATTAGGAGCAGGAATTGGAAACCAGAATTGTGGAACGCAAGGTGTGTGGGGGCTTTCAGAGTTATACTCAACTGTAGGGTTTTCGTGGATTCTGGTTGGAGTATTGTGAGGAGTCTGAGTATGTTCAGGATTTTGCATTAAAGGCTTTTGAGAGATGATGAAATTTTTGTAGATTTTTAAATTTTTTATGTTTTTGGATTTTCTTGGTCAAAGTTTTAGATTGACTTGATTTAACCTAAGTCTACCTAATTTCCCCGGCAACGGCGCCAAAAACTTGACGCGACCATAAATGTGTCTAGTGTCCGTGTTATTTAGGCTCAAGTGCAAGTCTGTCGCTCAAGTAATAATCCGATAAGTCGGATATCGATCCTCAGGGAAACAGGATGAAGGAAGTCGTAACGACGCTGGAAAGACGAAGGTAACCTAACTTTGACTCTAAAAAGAAGGAAAATATGATTTGAATTGCGAAATTACTACAACTAGATGCAAATATGAAAATGAGTAACTACGAAAATTATGAATAACTGAAATGCAATTGATATACCCATATATACCCTCGGCCAGGCCGAGGGCACCCTCCAACAAGATGAGTCCAAGATGGTTTCGGACGACCCATCAGGGGACCGACCCCTCACCGGTCTCGGACGACCCCTCACCAGTCTCGGGTGACCCTTTAGAGGGCCGACCCCTCACTAGTCTCGGACAACCCTTCAGGGGACCGGCCCCTCACCAGTCTCGGACGACCCTTTAGGGGGCCGACCCTCCATCAGGCTCCAGACGACCCTCTGAGGGTACGACAGTACGAGGCCTAAATTAGGCCAGACTCACTGCCAGAGGGAACTTTGCCATCGGCCTCATATCATAGGCCGAGGGTGACATCATCACAGCGCGTGGTTTGGGACACGCGTGGAACAGTGCGCGTGAGGCTCACATGGCACGTGGCAGACCGTTATAACAAAATCACACCCTCACGTGAGGGAATATTATGTCATCAGTTGGCATCTACAGATGTCAACAGGGGGTTGGCTGGATCATCATTCACATGCACCATGCATACTTGGGGGGGTACACTACACCCCCTAAGACCTATATATACTTGTCACCTACAATCTTACAAAGGATGGATAATTGTAACCCTAACTAAAACTCTGCTTGTACACACAGTAGAGAGAGAAAGGGAGCTTATGTGCATTGTATCCAAGTCCATTAGTGCCCATACTTAGTGGATCACACACTCACAGTGGATGTAGGCCTAATTGGCTGAACCACTATACATCATTGTCTTATTCCTCTTATACTCATCTCCTTCTACACACTTATACATACATATCTCCAGGGCTGCCATGGTTGCTAGAGTTTGAGCTCATCATCACTTATCTGGTGGTGCTGAATCTAAGCATCATCAGTTTGGCGCCGTCTGTGGGAACGAGAAGACATCTCTTCCTTTGTACAGCTTGACCTCACTAGGCACTCTAGTGGTGAACCAGTTCCCCCCAGTGAGGAGACGTTTCACCATTAAAAGAGACCCATTAAGGTTCTCAAGCTCATCAGTCTTTTCTTCAGATTCAGCTCTTCATAGCTTAAACACATGGCACCAGAGATGCCACCACCACCACTCCCTCCACCGGAGAGTGGACTTGGACCCAGTTCCAGTCAACCACCACCTTAGTCTGAGATGGCTAGTGTGGCGACAGCCTTGAAGTCTCTGGCAGCAAGCCAGTGAATCATGCAGGAGAAGTTAACAGCTCTAAGACAGAACATACTAAGACCGCCAGGAGTCTAACCTGAGATGATTACTCCGAAAGCGGCTCCAGGGCAGCATGAGGCCAAGGGACCACCCCAGGCACCACGCAAAGACCTGCCACCCCCTCAGCGGCGTAGGGATGTTCCTGACCCCCAGCGTCTATGCCTGGGGAGGCAAGGAAACCCTTGCCCTGAGGACAGGTATGACGATCTGGAGGGAGAGGAGGCCCCCATAGAATGTTGGGAACCATATGAGGTCTCCAATAATACTGTAAGACCTCTCCAGGAGAGTAGAGGGAAGTGACGGAGACCAAATCCTGACGATCGCCCAAGAGGCTCTGCTTTTGATCGCTTGAGCAAGGGGTCGGCCTTTGAAAGGCTGGGCCCAGTAAATGACCTGCGGGGAAAATTATCCAGATCAAGGAGAGCTGCGAGGTCCAGAAAGGAGGCAGCAGATGGCCAACCCCACGGGGGCCAACCCCTAGGATGAGACGATGGTCAGGGGGGAATAAATAGCCGACACAGGACTGCCGCCGCAAAACCCTCTGTCCACCTTAAAGAGGCGGCGGGGGATAACATCGGTCAGGCCGACCCTACGAGGCCCTAGAATGACTCAATCCAGTGACTGGAGGACAATATTGGTGATATTATGAAAAGCTGGGACCCTCTTCATAGAGGATACTCCATAGGCTCTCCCTTTGTGGTGAAGATAGTCAACTTCCCTACGCCATCAAAGTTTAAGCCACCTGTGGTCACCCCACGGTATGACGGGAGTACTAATCATGTCCATCATATTGAGATGTATCAATCAGCGGCAGACATATACTCTATCTCAGATGAGATGAGGTGTCGTGCCTTTTCTGGCACTCTAACGGGGTCTGCACATGTCTGGTATATGTCTCTTCCAAAAAATTCCATTGAAAGCTTTAAGTAGTTGGCAGACCGGTTTATCCACAACTTTTGCTTTGGGGTGAGGCCACAGAAGAAGATCACCCACCTGCTCTATGTTAAGCAGGGGAAGAATGAGAGTCTAAAGGATTACATAGCCAGATTTAACAAAGAAAAGTTAGAGGTGGAAGACTATGCGGAGAGCATAGCTATGACAGCCCTGATTGGAGGACTCCAAAAGGGGAAGCTGTTATGGAAGCTTACTGAAGACCCTCCGAGGTCGATGGCTGAATTACTGTTAACAGCGGGAAAGGTGATGAACGCCAAAGAGGCGATGGCCGCAAAATACGAAGACAAAAAAGGAGGCGCTAGTGGGGGTAAGTACCCTAAGAACAAAGAGGGGAATAAGAGGTCTACGGACGACAAGTTCGCTGGTTACACCCCTCTAACGGTCATCTGTGAACATATTCTCAATGAGATAAAGAGTGATCGATCCCTGAAGTGGCCTGAGAAGTTGAGGGTAGCCCCCAACAAGAGGACCAAAAACCTGTGGTGCGAATTTCACCAAGACCATGGCCACGTGACAGACAAATGCTTTGCTCTGAAAGATGAGATTGAGAAGATGCTGAAAGAAGGGAAGCTCGGGAAGTACGTTAACAAAGGTGCCTTCAAGAGGGGCCGAGGGGACGAACCCAGAAAAAAGCGAGGCGATGCATGTAGAGAAGGCACTCAAAAAAGACAAGACGACCCTTCTGACGATGAGGACGACCCTGACCTCCCACCGAGAGATGACCACGGCCCTGTCAAGAGGCTTAATATGATCTCGCTCGGAGTAGGAATGATCTCCGGGGGTCTAGCAGGAGGAGGGTCAGAGGTCGCTGACGGGAAGGCTCATGTGGCTGAGGCCAAGCCAGTGACGAAGACAGTACACTCAACCTCTCTGGAGGCGAAGTCAGAAAAAAAAAAAAAAAAAAAAAAAAAAGGTTGACATGGATACTCTGATAGTGGGGTTCTTAACAATGGACTTCAAAGGCCTCTTAGCCCCACATGATGACCCTCTCGTCATCACTACCAGGGTGCACGGATGCGAGGTGCCAAGGATCCTGGTAGATGGGGGCTCGTCTGCAGATGTGATGTTTTGGCCATGCTTCAAGGCTTTAGGTCTTAGCCGTGATAGACTCGTCCCATACCCTCACCCACTGATTGGGTTCAGTGGAGAAAAGGTTCATCCCCTTGGAGTGTATGAGGCTGATATCAGGATGGGGGACGAGTGTCCGAGATGGCTTACCAAGAAGGTCAGCTTCTTTGTGATGGATGAAAATGTGTTTTCGGCCTACAATATTATACTGGGGTGGGTAGCCCTCAAGGTGTTTGAAGTTGTTCCGTCCACGGTCCATCAGATGATAAAATTCCCAACACCTTATGGGGTGGGGGAAGTTCAGGGAGACCAGACAACAGCACGGGAGTGTTATTACAACTCCGCTGAGGAAAGAGAGGCACACAAGAAGGCTACAACCACTTACAATTTGATACCCTCGACCCCAGGGACGAGACAAAGCTGAAGAAAGGAGAGGCCGCGAAAGAGGTAAAATCCATCATCCTTAATGAGGATGACCCAGAAAAAAACGTCCAAATCGGCAAGTCTCTGAAGCCAAATGTCAAGGAAGACCTCATTAAACTGTTGAGGAGGATACAAAGCGTCTTTGCATGGAGTCATGCAGATATGCCGGGGATCGACCCTGAAATCAAGTGCCACAAGCTCAACGTGGTAGAGGGTGCAAAGTCGGTAAAGCAGAAGAGGAGAATTTACTCTAGAGAAAAGTATGAGGTCATAAGGGATGAGGTCAAAACATTAGAAGATGCTGAGTTTATCAGAGAGGTCATCTACCCTGAATGGTTGTCCAATGAAGTCATTGTCCCAAAGGCCAACGGGAAGTGGAGAATGTGTGTGGACTTCACCGACCTCAACAAGCACTGTCCCAAAGACAGTTTCCCTCTCCCCCGTATTGACCAGATGGTAGACACTACCGTAGGCCATGAGCTCATGAGCTTCATGGATGCCTATTCAGGGTACAACCAGATCTTCATAGACCCTGAAGACTCGGAGAAAATAGCCTTCATTACCGATAAGGGCACATATTGTTATAGGGTCATGCCCTTTGGTCTGAAGAATGCAGGGGCAACGTATCAGTGCCTTGTAAATAAAATGTTTGAAGACCAAGTTGGGAAACCTATGGAGGTCTATGTAGATGATATGCTGACTAAGAGCCTGAAGGCAGAGGATCGTGTGGCTGACCTGGAGAGGACCTTTAATACGATGGACAAATACCAGATGAAGCTCAACCCGACCAAGTGTGTCTTCGGGGTCGGAGTAGGGAAATCCTTGGGGTTCATTGTCAACCAAAGAGGCATCGAGGCCAGCCCTGAGAAAATAAAGGCCCTCCTGGAAATGAAGACCCCCAAGACCATCAAAGACGTTCAGAGGCTCACGGGGCGAGTGGCTGCTTTGAATAGGTTCGTATCCAGAGCCACAAACAAGTGTTTGCCATTCTTCAAGATCCTCAGGAAAGCCTTCGAATGGAGTGAAGAGTGTAATGAGGCTTTCAGGGAGATAAAGTCATACCTAGGGTCCCCCTTGCTGTTGTCACGACCAGTGCAGGGTGAACGACTATATATGTATCTAGCTGTCTCTGAGTCAGCCATCAGCGCAGCAATCGTCAGAGAGGAAGACGGGGTACAGAGGCCAGTGTATTTTAATAGTAAGGTACTTCAGGGGGCGGAGCAAAGATACCCGAGGATTGAGAAGTTAGCCTACGCCTTGATCCATGCCTCAAGGAAGATGAAGCCATACTTCCAGTCACATACAATGGTCATCCTCACTGACTCTCCTCTTAGGCAGGTCCTACACAAGCCAGAAAAATCAGGCAGGTTAATGGCTTGGGCTATAGAGATAGGGGAGTTTGACATTGTGTATCAACCTAGGATGGCCATTAAGGGGTAAGCACTGGCGGATTTCGTGGCCGAGTTTACTTGGGAAGATGATAAAGTCGAGGGTGAGAGCCTCAAGAAGACGGATACCCAACAAGACAGGCTCACCGGCACACCTGCAGATAAGGCTGAGACAGGCACCGCTAGAAGGAAAGTGGCCGAAAACGAAGAGGGAAGATACCTCTTTAGAGAGGGGTCCCTCATCGAGGGAAACTTCTCAAAGGAAAAGACTGTGTGGAGCCTCCTCGTTGACGGGTCCTCCTGCGACAGCGAAAGTGGCGTTGGACTGATAGAATCAGCACCCGATGGCACAGACATTGAGTACGCCCTGAGGTTCAACTTCAAAGCCTCCAACAACGAGTCCGAATATGAGGCCTTGATAGCAGGTCTCTACTTGGCCAAGTCTCTTAGTGTCGACCGAATTCTGGTCCATAGTGATTCGAGGCTAGTAGTGAATCAGATACTAGGAGCCTACAAGGACAAAGATGGGAGGATGGCCAAGTACCTTGAGAAAGTAATGTCTTACTGGAGAGATTCAGAGAAATGAAATTAAAGAGGATACCTAGGCATGACAATGGCCGAGTCGATGCACTTGCCAGGCTGGCCTCAGCAACTAGGAAAGACATCAGGAGGACAGTCCCAGTGGAAATTTTGCTCCGACCAACTATTGAAGATGCTGAGGGAACACTTAGCAATTACCTGAATGTTTCTAAGGAAGCTTCATGGATGGACCCTCTGATTAGATACATTAAAGAGGGGGAGATTCTAGGAGCAAGGCAAGAAAGGAAGAAGTTTAGATACAGAGCTGCAAAATTCACTGTCATTGGGGACACCTTATACAAAAAGGGGTTTTTGTTCCCCTTACTTAGGTGTGTGCACCCATCTGAAGTCCCTTCCATTTTGCAAGACGTGCATGAGGGGTCATGTTCAAGCCACATTGGGGGCAGGTCCTTAGCGAAGAGGGTGATCACCCAAGGGTACTGGTGGCCGACCTTGGGGAAATAAGCCACGACATATGTAAAAAAGTGTGACAGACGCCAAAGCTTTGCCACCATCCCTCACCAACCCCATCAGCCTCTTACTTCCATTACATTCCCGTGGCCATTTGCAGTGTGGGGGATTGACCTAGTAGGACCCTTGCCTAGGGCCATTAATAACTATCGGTTACTCATTGTGGCCATTGACTATTTTTCAAAATGGGTGGAGGCGGAGCCGATGGTAACGATCACAGAGCAGAAGACCTTCCAGTTTATATGGAAAAACATTATATGCAGATATGGTCTCCCAAATACCCTCATCTCGGATAACGGGACTCAATTCAAGAATACATCTCTACAGAAGTACTGTGAAAGGGTGAGTATCAAACAATTCTTCTCTACCCCAGGCCGACCTCAGGCTAATGGGCAAACAGAAGTTACAAACAGGACGATCCTAGACGGGATCAAGAAGAGACTTGAGGAGGCAAAAGGAAGATGGGTGGAGGAGTTATATGTTGTACTGTGGGCTTATAGGACGACGGCAAAGACCTCTACCGGAGAAACCCCATTCATGCTGGCTTATGGCTTAGAAGCCGTCATCCCCACTGAGATTGGGTTTCCTACTCATAGGGTCCAAATGTATGACCCCCAGAGAAATACGGAAGAGAGGAGACTTGACTTAGACCTGGTTGAGGAAAGGAGGGAAGACGCCCACCAGTAGAGGACTACAAGGTTTTATAATCAGAGGGCGAAACAGAGACCAATTGCAGTGGGGGACTTGGTCCTCAAAAAGACTTGGCAGAAGCCCAACAAGCTCCATCCTAATTCGCACGGCCCCTATAGGGTCATCGACGAAGTTATCCCAGGGACCTATAGACTGAAAAACCTAGAAGGGGAACCCTTTTCCAACCCCTGGAATGCATATCATTTGAAAAAATACTATCAGTAGTGTTGTAATATCCTGACGGACCATAATTGTAATGGGTATTGCTCTAGCAGAACACTTGGAAAATTAATGAGAAATATGTGTTTCCTCTCATCGTGTGTTTGTCAGTTTTAGTACGCATGGGATCATCTTTGGGAAACAACCCTCGGCTATAATGAGGGTCAATAGTGGGTGATGATGCTAAGATTCAGCACCACCAGATAAGTGATAGTGAGCTCAAACAGTAGCAGCCATGGCAGCCATTGAGATGTATGAGTGTATAAGTGTGTAGAAGGGGATGAGTATAAGAGGAAATAAGACTGATGTATAGTGGTTCAGCCAATTTGGCCTACATCCACTGTGAGTGTGTGATCCACTAGGTATGGGCACTAATGGCCTTGGATACAATGCACATAAGCTCTTACTCCTCTCTCTCTCTACTGTGTATACAAGCAGAGTTCTAGCTAGGGTTGCAATAATCTGATCCCCTTGTAGGGTTGTAGGTGACAAGTATATATAGGTCTTGGGGGGTGTGGGGGGTGTAGTGTACCCCCCAAGTATGCATGGTGCATGTGAATGACGATCCAGCCAACCCCCTGTTGACATCTGTAGATGCCAACTGATGACATAATATTCCCTCACGTGAGGGTGTGATTTTGTTATAACGGTCTGCCACGTGCCATGTGAGCCTCACGCGCACTGTTCCACGCGTGTCCCAAACCACGCGCTGTTATGATGTCACCCTCGGCCTATGAGCCGAGGCCGAGGGAAAAGTTCCTTCCGGTAGTGAGTCTGGCTTAATTCTGGCCTCGTACTGTCGTACCCTCGTAGGGTCGTCCGGAGCCCGGGGAAGGGTCGGCCCCTCGTAGGGTCGTCCGGAGCCTGGTGGAGGGTCGGCCCCTCGTATGGTCGTCTGGGCCTGGTGGTGACCAGCTGGGGCCTGGTGAAGGGTCGTCCCCTCGTAGGGTCGTCCGTATTGGAGGTAATCCTCGTCCAGGTTGAGGGTATAAATGGGCATATCAATCACCCCCCGGCCCTTAGCCATAGGTGCTGCTGAGATGGCTGAGGGATAGTGATTTAAATGAGATGCATGTATGATCAGTTAGGTGAGTGACACCTGGGCAGGTACTCATTGCTGTTCCAGTTTCCAAGGCAGGGCGGCTGCGCAGTGCACTTGGGGCCTTGTGCCCTAATTATACCTTTCTTGGTAAAGGGGTCCACTTATTGCCAAAGTATTTAAGGAATTTTCAAACTCTCTCTCTCCTTCTTCTTCTTCTTCGCGCCCAGGCCTTCTCTCTCTCTAGAACCAGTTTCCACCGCCATTTTCAGCCTTCAAACCTTCAGGTCCTAGCAGCGTTCTTGCCCTTCTCTTCATCAGGTAACCTCTTTCACCCAGCGCTTTCTTTTGTCTTCATTTCTGTTTGTTTTTTAGGGCCATAGGGTTACATCAGCTTCGAGTTCCCCTTAGCTTTTTCCGGTGTCTTCTCCGGTAACTAGTTCTTGGATCGTTCTTGACGAAAACCTTTAAGTTCTTTGTTCAATCCAAAAGTCAAACCTGGTCAATTCCCCACTCGTTTGTAGCTAAATTACTCAAGTGTAGTGTAATTTCTCCAAGTGTAGAGTCTTCCCTTTAATGCTTAGGAGGCTTTACAACCTAGTGTCTGAATTCCCACCTTTGAGAGAAAAACTCTTTGCCGAGATCAGACGAATAGAGGAAGAGGAAGAGAGGAGATGAGGGGCCGACCCTAATTGGGTACGACCCATCTTTCCCATTCCTCTTGCCACCATCAGACCATCTGAACCCTCTGAGTCTTGCGGGTCGTCATCTCGTCCGGCCGACACTCCTAAACCAAGCGAAATGGACGAGAGATCCTTCTCTCCAACTGGTGCCGGGACGTCTGGTAGAAGGGACACGTCTGATCTTAGCCCTCCCCGAGAGGCCGAGGGTACGATCCCCTCTGAGGCTGTCCCTGTGACAACTCTTTCCCCCAATGCCTTCCAAGTGGCTTTTCCTCAGGGTCCTCCTGCAGGTGATGAGGGGGAAGGGGGTGAGGACGAGGACGACGATACAGATGATGAGGTTGATACCTCCCATGCCTCGTCTTTTATCTCCTCTGTTAGGGATAGGGACCTTCTGATATGGAGACATATTTACGGAGTGCCCTCTGGGGTAACTATGAGGGTGCCCTCTGAGGCTGAGAGGGTTTTTGAGGGTGAAGAGGGAGAGGTTGCAGTCTACGAGCAAATGTTCAAAGTAGGTGTCAGACTTCCTTTCCATCCTGCTATTGTAGATATTCTATCAGTTTTGGGCGTCTCCCCCTCGCAACTTCCACCCAACTCTTGGAGGACGATTCTGGGGTATATCTCTTTGTGGAAAAACTCTTTCACTGATGAGCCCTCGTCCGACGTGTTCTTGGCCTGCTACAATATCACCTCTTCATCTAAACAGCCCGGATACTATCATCTAGGGGCGAGAAGGTCTGAGAAGAAGCTGCTCCACGTGGCTCAAACTTCCAATCATGATTGGAAAAAGAGGTTCTTCTTCATATCTGGGGCATGGGAGAGCTCTGCCGAGGCGTCCCCTTCTGCCGACGGTCCGAGGGTCCCTAACAAATGGTCTAATCCCTCAATGAAAGCTAGGTCAGACCCCGGACTTAGCTTGGAGGAAAGGGATATTGTTGAGTATCTGAGGGGACGAGGGAGAGGGGGTGAGATCCCAAAGTTCGAAGATTTGATGACCCCCCGGTACCTCAAAGAAGCTGGTTTGAGGGTCGGCCCTCTGACGGAACTATGTGAGTGATACAGCACGTTTTCTATTTTTTACTTTTTTGAAGTGTTTCCCGTTTATCTCTGTATTTTTCTGATGCATCGTATCCTTTTCAGGTCGTCCTGCAGGTGTGTCAGATTACCTCTGGGATATGACTGCTCCAAGCCTACTTGCTGGTCTGTCAAAGAAGAAGGGGAAGGAGCCTCAACAAGCTCCCAAGAAGACAAGGGCCTCAGGGCCGACGGTTGTTGAGCCGACAGCCGATAGCCGCAAAAGGAAGGAGCCTGAGGCTCCTATTGAGCATCGGCCTGATCCAAGGACGAGGGCAAGGGTCGAAGCCTCTGAGGGGACGACCTCCTCGTCCAGCATGGGGGCCTTCTGGTCTCAAAATCTGTCCCATCTGAGGGCCGACCCCTCATCTCTTATTGCCAACCTGAGGGCAGCTAAGGCCTCGATGTTCTCTGCACCGTCGGCCTCTGACTTCGAGTTCTTGGCAAAGATGCCACCAGCCAAAGTGTATGACTACGGTCTGCACTCCCTTGCTCAGGTATTGGTCTTCACCTTCTTTAATTTCACTAACTGTTCCCTCGGCCCCCCTTGATATTTCTTCATTTTTTCTTGCAGTCTGTCTGTGCCTTGACCTCAGCCACCAAGTGGATGGCCGAGAATCAACAAAAGTTTCACGAAGCTGAGAGGGCCATTCAACATGAGGCTGAGTTGCAGGCAGAGCTAGATACAGCAAAGACTGAGCTTGACACTGCGAGGGCTGAGCTTGAGAGTGCCAGGACCGATCATGCTAGGGTCCTAGATGAGCTGATGAGGCAGCACGATGCCGACTTGCAAGCCAAGGACTTGATCATCAAGGATAGGGATGAGGCTCTGATCAACCTGGAGGCCCAGCATAAGACTGATCTGGAAGCAGCCATCAGGAAAGCCGAGGCTGATGCTGTTGAGGCATACAAGACCTCAGATGAATTTCAGGGCTTCGGCCTTGAATATCTAGAAAGGGGGATTAGGACGGCCTGCCGATGGGTCGTCCTCAAATTTGGCGATGTCGTCTCCTCTGTTCGCCCTTCACTGGAGGGTGTTCAACTGGACGACCCCCTAATTGCCGAGGCCCTCAACCAGGTGGAGTCCCAAGTCCAGATCGAGGGGGTCGGTACATCTGAAGATCATCTGGTGCTGGTAACTGAGGAGACCATTCCCATTGATGTTGAGGCCCTGCCCTCTGATGTCGTCCCATAGGGTGGCTGCCTGTAGCCCATACCCTCGTTTTTGTATTTTTGTTCAAAGGCCTTGTAAAAACACTTATGTTTTATTAACACCAGTCTCTTCCATAATTGTTGTCTTCCATACTTAATTCTTTTATGGTTTGCTCCTTGTTGCTACTAACCCCTCCCTCGTCTTTTTTGAGGACCACTGTGGGGTCGTCCCCTCATGTGGCCTCATTATAGCCGAGGGTTCAAGTAACCAAATTAACGATTTTTAAATGAAGTCTACCCTCGTCTTTTTTTAGGACAGTGGTGGGGTCGTCCCCTCCACTGGTCCTCATTATGGCCGAGGGTTAAAGTTACCCAATTTAATCTACCCTCGTCTTTTTTGAGAACAGCGGTGGGGTCGTCCCCTCCACTGGTCGTCAATATAGCCGAGGATTCAAGTAACCAAATTAATGGCTTTAAGTTAAGTCTACCCTCGTCTTTCTTGAGGACGGTGGTGGGGTCGTCCCCTCCACTGGTCCTCATTATAGCCGAGGGTTCAACTTACCAACTTAATGGCTTTAAGTTAAGTCTACCCTCGTCTTTCTTGAGGACAGTGGTGGGGTCGTCCCCTCCACTGGTCCTCATTATAGCCGAGGGTTCAAGTAACCAAATTAATGGTTTTTAAATTAAGTCTACCCTCGTCTTTTTTTAGGACAGTGGTGGGGTCGTCCCCTCCACTGGTCCCCATTATAGCCGAGGGTTCAAGTAACCAAATTAATGGTTTTTAAATGAAGTCTACCCTCGTCTTTTTTTAGGACAGTGGTGGGGTCGTCCCCTCCACTGGTCCCCATTATAGCCGAGGGTTCAAGTAACCAAATTAATGGTTTTTAAATGAAGTCTACCCTCGTCTTTTTTTAGGACAGTGGTGGGGTCGTCCCCTCCACTGGTCCCCATTATAGCCGAGGGTTCAACTTACCAAATTAATGGATTTCTGTAGATGTTTCCATGCGTGCTAGAACTGATAACCACAAGATGAGGGAAACACTGATATTTCTTATTAATTTTTTCAAAGTGTTCTACTGGAGCAACTCCTATTACAACTATGGTCTATCAAGACCTTACAACACTACTGGTAGTATTTCTTCAAATGATCTGCGTTCCAGGGGTTGGAAAATGGTTCCCCTTCTAGGTTTTCTAGTCTATAGGTCCCAGGGACAACTTCATCGGTGACCCTATAGGGGCCGTGCCAATTAGGATGGAGTTTATTGGGCTTCTGCCAAGTCTTTTTGAGAACCAAGTCTCCTACTGCGATTGGCCTCTGTTTCACCCTCTGGTTGTAAAACCTTGCGGTCCTCTGCTGGTAGGAAGCTTGCCTTATCTCAGCATCCTCCCTTCTTTCCTCAATCAAATCCAGATCAAGTCTCCTCTCTTCCGTATTTCCCTGGGGGTCGTACATTTGGACCCTATGAGTGGGAAACTCGACCTCGGTGGGGATGACTGCTTCTGATCCATAAGCTAACATGAAGGGGGTCTCCCCAGTAGAGGTCCTTACTGTCGTCCTGTATGCCCACAACACTGCATATAACTCCTCGACCCATCTTCCTTTTGCCTCCTCAAGCCTTTTCTTAATCCCATCTAAGATTGTCCTGTTCGTAAATTCGGTTTGCCCATTGGCCTGAGGTCGGCCTGGGGTGGAGAAAAATTGTTTGATACTTACCCTCTCACAGTACTTCTGTAAAGAGGCATTCTTGAACTGGGTCCCGTTATCCGAGATGAGGGTGTTGGGTAGACCATATCTGCATATCACATTCTTCCAGATGAACTGGAAGGTCTTCTGCTCCGTGATCGTGACCATCGGTTCGGCCTCTACCCACTTTGAAAAGTAGTCAATTGCTACGATGAGGAACCGATAGTTATTGACTGCTCTCGGTAATGGTCCTACCAAATCAATCCCCCACACTGCGAACGGCCATGGGGATGTAATGGAGGTGAGAGGCTGATGGGGCTGGTGAGGGATGGTGGCAAATCTCTGGCATTTGTCACACTTCTTTACATATGCTGCGGCATCTTTCCCCAAGGTCGGCCACCAGTAGCCCTGGGTGACCACCCTCTTCGCTAAGGATCTACCCCCAATGTGGCTTGAGCACGACCCTTCATGCACATCTTACAGAATAGAAGGGACTTCTGAGGGATGCACACACCTAAGTAAGGGGAGTAGGAACCCCTTTTTGTACAGCGTGTCTCCGATGACAGTGAACTTTGCAGCCCTGTATCTCAGCTTCTTCCTTTCTTGGCTTGCTTCTGGCATCTCTCCCCCTTTAATGTATCTGATCAGAGGATCCATCCATGACGGTTCTTGAGAAACATTCATGCAAATGCCAAGTGTTCCCTCGACGTCTTCGATAGTTGGTCGAAGCAAGATTTCTACCGGGACTGTCCTCCTTATGTCTGTCCTAGTAGCTGAGGCCAACCTTGCAAGGGCGTCAGCACGGCCATTGTCGAGCCTAGGTATCCTCTTGAATTTCACTTCTTTAAAGTCCTTTAGCATTGACCTCACCTCCCCAAGGTACCTAGCCATCCTCTCGTCTTTGGCCTCATAGGCTCCTAGTATCTGATTCACCACCAGTCTCGAATCACTGTGAACCAAAATTTGGCCGACACTAAGAGATTTGGCCAAGGAAAGGCCAGTTATTAAGGCCTCATACTCAGCCTCATTGTTGGAGGCTTTGAAATTGAACCTCAGGGCGTACTCGATGTCTGTGCCGTCGGGTGCTGATACTATCACTCCAGCTCCGCTCCCGCTTTCGCAAGAGGACCCGTCGACGAAGAGTCTCCACATGGTCTTTTCTTCTGAGAAACTTCCCTCGGAGAGGGACCCCTGTCTAAAGATGTATCTTCCCTCTTCGTTTTCGGTTGCTTTCCTCTTAGCGGTGCTTGTCTCAGGTCTGGCTGCAGGCGTGTCGATGATCCTCTTTTGTTGTCTATCTGTCTCCCCAGGGGTCTCACCCTCGGCTTCATCGCTCTCCCAAGTAAACTCAGCCACGAAGTCTGCCAGCGCTTGCCCCTTAATGTCTGTCTTAGGCTGATACACAATATCGAACTCCCCTAGCTCTATAGCCCAGGTCATTAGCCTTCCCGATTTTTCAGGCTTGTGTAGGACCTGCCTAAGAGGAGAGTCCGTAAGGATGACCATAGTATGGGACTGGAAGTATGGTTTCATCTTCCTTGAGGCATGGATCAAGGCGTAGGCCAACTTTTCCATCCTCGGGTATCTTTGCTCTGCCCCCTGGAGTGCCTTGCTGTTAAAATATACAGGCTTCTGTATTCCATCCTCGTCTCTCACAATGGCTGCGCTGATGGCAGACTCTGAGACGGCGAGGTAGTCGTTCACCCTGCACGGGCCGTGACAGCAGTAAGGGAGATCCTAAGTATGATTTTAGCTCCTTGAAAGACTTATCACACTCTTTACTCCATTCAAAGGCCTTCCTGAGGATCTTGAAGAATGGTAGACACCTGTCTGTGGCCCTTGACACAAATCTGTCCAAGGCAGCCACTCTCCCTGTGAGCCTCTGAACGTCTTTAATGGACTTGGGGGTCTTCATCTCAATAAGGGTCTTTATCTTTTCAGGATTGGCCTCGATGCCTCTTTGATTGACAATGAACCCCAAGAACTTCCCTGCTCCGACCCCGAAGACACACTTGGCCGGATTAAGCTTCATCTGGTACTTGTCCATTGTAGTAAAGGTCCTCTCCAGGTCTGCCACATGATCCTCTGCTGTCAAACTCTTGGTCAGCATGTCATCCACGTAGACCTCCATAGACTTCCCAATTTGGTCTTCGAACATTTTACTTACGAGGCGCTGGTATGTTGCCCCCGTATTTTTTAGACCAAAGGGCATGACCCTATAGCAGTATGTCCCCTTATCAGTGATGAAGGCAGTCCTCTCCGAGTCATCAGGGTTCATGAAGATCTGGTTATACCCTGAGTAGGCATCTATAAAACTCATGAGCTCATGGCCTGCGGTAGCGTCTACCATCTGGTCAATGCGAGGGAGAGGGAAGCTGTCTTTGGGGCAGTGCTTGTTGAGGTCTGTGAAGTCCACACATATCCGCCACTTCCCGTTGGCCTTTGGGACAATGACTGCGTTGGACAGCCATTCAGGGTAGATGACCTCCCTGATAAACTCAGCGTCTTGTAATTTTTTAACCTCATCCCTGATGACCTCATACTTCTCTCTAGAGTAAATCCTCCTCTTCTGCTTTACCGGCTTCACTCCCTCTACCACATTGAGTTTGTGGCACATGATTTCAGGGTCGATCCCTGGCATATCTACATGACTCCACGCGAAGACGCTTCGCCTTCTCCTCAACAGTTTGATGAGGTCTTCCTTGATACTGGGCTTCAGAGACTTGCCAACTTGGACGGTTTTTCCCGGGTCATCCTCATCGAGGATGATGGGTTCTACCTCCTCAGCGGCCTCTCCTTTTTTTAGCTTCGTCTCGTCCCTGGGGTCTAGGGTATCAATGTTGTAAGTGGTTGTAGCCCTCTTGTGTGCCTCCCTTTCTTCAGCGGAGTTGTAGTAGCACTCTCTCGCTGTCGTCTGGTCTCCCTGAACTTCCCCCACCCCGTAAAGGGTAGGGAACTTAACCATCTGGTGGACTGTGGATGGCACAGCTTCAAACCCCTTGAGGGCCACACGTCCCAGTATGATGTTGTATGCCGAAAACACATGCTCATCCAGCACAAAGAAACTGACCCTCTTGGTGAGCCATCTCGGCCATTCGTCCCCCATCCTGACATCAGCCTCATATATTCCCAGGGGGTGAACCTTCTCCCCACTGAACCCAATCAAAGGATGATGGTATGGGACAAGTCTGGCACGACTGAGGCCCAAGGCCTTGAAGCATGGCCAAAACATCACGTCTGCGGATGAGCCCCTATCTACCAGGATCCTCGGCACTTCGCACCCGTGCACCCTGGTAGTGATGACGAGAGGGTCATCATGCGGGGCCAATAGGCCTTTGAAGTCCATCCTTGAAAATCCCACTATCAAAGTGTCCATGTCAACCTTCTTCCTTTTTTCTGACTTGACCTCTAGGAAGGTTGAGTGCACCACCTTCGTCACTGCCTTAGCCTCAGCAACATGGGCCTTCCTGTCAGCGACCTCAGACCCTCCTCCTGCTAAACCCCCGGAGATCATTCCTACATCGAGCGAGATCATATTGAGCCTCTTGACAGGACCGTGGTCGTCTCTCGGCGGGAGGTCAGGGTCGTCCTCATCATCAGAGGAGTCGTCCCCTCTTTTTTGAGGACCTTCTTTGCATGCATCAACTCGCTTTTTTCTGGGGTCGTCCCCTCGGCCCCTCTTGAAGGCCTCTCGGTCCACGTATTTTCTGAGCTTCCCTTCTTTCAGCATCTTCTCAATCTCATCTTTCAGAGCAAAGCATTTGTCTGTTACGTGACCATGGTCTTGGTGAAATTCACACCACAGGTTCCTGTTCCTCTTGCCGGGGGCTGCCCTCAGCTTCTCAGGCCACTTCAGGGACCGGTCACTCTTTATCTCATTGAGGATCTGTTCACAGCAGACCGTTAGAGGGGTGTAACCAACGAACTTATCATCCGTGGACCTCTTCTTCCCCTCTTTGTTCTTCTTAGGGTACTTGCCCCCGCTTGCACCTCCTTTTTCGTCTTCAGGTTTTGCGGCCATCGCCTCTTCAGCGTTCATCACCTTCCCTGCTGTTGACAACAGCTCAGCCATCGTCCTCGGAGGGTCTTCGGCAAGCTTCCATAATAGCTTCCCCTTTTGGAGCCCTCCAATCAGGGTTGTCACAGCTATGCTCTCCTCATAGTCTTCCACCTCCAGCTTCTCTTTATTGAATCTGGCTATGTAGTCTCTCAGAGTCTCATTCTTTCCCTGCTTAACATAGAGCAGGTGTGTGGTCTTCTTCTGTGGTCTCACCCCGAAGCAAAAGTTGTGGATGAACCGGTCTGCCAACTGCTTGAAGTTTTCTATGGAATTTTTTGGAAGAGACGTGTACCAGACATGTGCAGCCCCTGTCAAGGTACCAGAGAAGGCACGAAACCTCATCTCATCTGAGATAGAGTATATGTCTGCCGCCGATTGATACATCTCCACGTGGTGGACAGGGTTGGTGCTCCCATCGTATCTTGGGGTGACCACAGGAGGCTTGAACTTTGATGGCGTGGAGAAGTTGACTATCTTTGCCACAAAGGGCGAGCCTATGGTGTATCCCCTCTGAAGAGGGTCTCGGTTCTTCAGTATGTCGCCAATCTTATCCTCTAACCGCTGGATTGAGTCATTCCAGGGCCTCACAGGGTCAGCGTGGCCGATGTTATCCCCCGCTGCCTCTTGGAGGTGGATGGGGGGTTCCACTGCAGCAGGCCTGTGTTGGTTGTTTACTTCCCTTTGGCCGTCATCCCGTCTTTGGGGTCGGCCCTCTGCTGCCTCCCTCCTAGATCTCGCAGCACTTCTCGACCTGGACAGCTTATCCCGCAGGTCATTTACTGGGCCCAGCCTCTCGAAGGCCGACCCCCTGCTCAGGCGGTCAAAAGCAGAGCCTCTCGGGCGGTCATCAGGATTTGGTCTCACGCACTTTCCTCTACTATCCTGGAGGGGTCGCACAGTGTTGTTGGAGACTTCATACGGTTCCCAGCATTCTACCGGGGCCTCCTCTCCCTCCAGATCGTCATACCTGTCCTCAGGGCAAAGGTTTCCTTGCCTCCCCATGTGTAAACGCCGGGGGTCAGCCACATCCCTACGCCGCTGAGGGGTTGGCAGGTCTTTACGTGGTGCCTGGGGTGGTCCCCTGGCCTCATGCTGTCCTGGAGCTGCTGCCGGAGTAATCATCTCAGGTGAGACCCCTGGTGGTCTCAGTATGTTCTGACTTAGAGCTGTGAACTGCTCCTGCATCATCCGTTGGCTGGCTGCCAGAGACTTTAGGGCTGCTGCCACATCAGCCATCTCAGACTGAGGTGGTGGCTGGATAGAACTGGGTCTTCCCCCCTCATTCGACGGGGGAAGAGGTGGTGGTGGCATCTCAGGTGCCATGTATTTGAGCTGTGAAAAGCTGGCCTGGAGAAAAGACCAGTAAGCTTAAGAACCTTAGTGGGTCTCTTTCAATGGTGAAACACCTCCTCTCAGGGGGAGCGTGGGTTCACCACCAGAGTGCCCAATGAGGTCAAGCTGTGCTACGGAAGAGATATCTTCTCGTTCCCACAGACGGCGCCAAACTGATGATGCTAAGATTCAGCACCACCAGATAAGTGATAGTGAGCTCAAACAGTAGCAGCCATGGCAGCCATTGAGATGTATGAGTGTATAAGTGTGTAGAAGGGGATGAGTATAAGAGGAAATAAGACTGATGTATAGTGGTTCAGCCAATTTGGCCTACATCCACTGTGAGTGTGTGATCCACTAGGTATGGGCACTAATGGCCTTGGATACAATGCGCATAAGCTCTTACTCCTCTCTCTCTCTACTGTGTATACAAGCAGAGTTCTAGCTAGGGTTGCAATAATCTGATCCCCTTGTAGGGTTGTAGGTGATAAGTATATATAGGTCTTGGGGGGTGTAGTGTACCCCCCAAGTATGCATGGTGCATGTGAATGACGATCCAGCCAACCCCCTGTTGACATCTGTAGATGCCAACTGATGACATAATATTCCCTCACGTGAGGTTGTGATTTTGTTATAACGGTCTGCCACGTGCCATGTGAGCCTCACGCGCACTGTTCCACGCGTGTCCCAAACCACGCGCTGTCATGATGTCACCCTCGGCCTATGAGCCGAGGCCGAGGGCAAAGTTCCTTCCGGTAGTGAGTCTGGCTTAATTCTGGCCTCGTACTGTCGTACCCTCGTAGGGTCGTCCGGAGCCTGGTGGAGGGTCGGCCCCTCGTAGGGTCGTCTAGAGGCTGACGGAGGGTCGGCCCCTCGTATGGTCGTCTGGGCCTGGTGGTGACCAGCTGGGGCCTGGTGAAGGGTCGTCCCCTCGTAGGGTCGTCCGTATTGGAGGTAATCCTCGTCCAGGTTGAGGGTATAAATGGGTATATCAGTGGGGACGACCCCACTATTGCCCTAAAAAAAAGACGAGGGAGAACTTAAAAACCATTAGTTTGGTAATAACAACCCTCGGCTATAATGAGGGTCAATGGTGGGGACGACCCCACTATTTCCCAAAAAAAAGACGAGGGAGGACTTAAAAACCATTAGTTTGGTAATAAAAACCCTCGGCTATAATGAGGGTCAATGGTGGGGACGACCCCACTATTGCATTAAAAAAAAGCCGAGGGAGGACTCAAAAACCATTAGTTTGGTAATTACAACCCTCAGCTATAATGAGGGTCAATGGTGGGGACGATCCCACTATTGCCCTAAAAAAGACGAGGGAGGACTTAACAAAAACCATTAGTTTGGTAATTACGACCCTCGGCTATAATGAGGGTCAATGGTGGGGACGACCCCACCATTGCCCTCAAAAAAGACGAGGGAGGATTTAAAAACCATTAATTTGGTTAAAAACCAGCCTCGGCTATAATGAGGGTCAATGCAGGGTACGACCCATCATTCACCCTCAAGAAAGACGAGGGAGGGGTTAGTGATATTGTTAATATAAAAAAATGATAATGCAAAATTCACAATGCAAATCACACAAGAGACGAGTATGGAAGACAACAAGAGGCGTTATATTACAAAATGATGTTCGTTCTACAAAAATAGAGTACAAAAATATTGATTACACGAAGAGGGTGTGGGCTACAGACAACCACCCTATTGAGCAGCATCAAAGGGCAGGGCCTCAACATCTATAAGAGGGGTTTCCTCAATGACCAAAACTGGATGATCTTCAGACGTTCCAGTACCCTCAACATGCACTTGAGATTCCACCTGGGCCAGGGCCTCGGCAATCAGAGGGTCGTCGAGTTGGACTGCTTCGATGGAAGGGTGGACCGAAGAGACGACATCACCAAACTTGAGGACGACCCATCGACAGGCCGTCCTGATCCCCCTCTCTAAGTATTCAAGGCCGAAGCCTTGAAACTCGTCCGAGATTTTGTAGGCCTCCACAGCATCGGCCTCGGCTTTCCTGACAGCCGCCTCAAGATCGGTCTTGTGCTGAGCCCCCATGTTGGTCAAGGCCTCGTCCCTCTCCTTTATAAGCAAGTCCTTGGCCTCCATGTCTGCATCATGCTGCCTCGTCAGCTCGTCCAGGATCCTCACATGTTCAGTCCTAGCGCTCTCTAACTCAACCCTTGCAGTCTCAAGCTCTGGCTGTAGATCAGCCTCATGCTTAATAGCCCTCTCAGCTTCATGAAATTTCGCTTATTTCTCAGCCATCCACTTAGTGGCCGAGGCAAAAGCACAGACAGACTGCATAAGAAAAAGAAACTCGTTAAGAGGCCGAGAAAATAGTTTGTGAAAGAATGCAGTTAAGGAAATGAAGTGAGAACAAATACCTGAGCTAGGGTGTGCAGACTATAGTCATACACCTTCGCTCGGCCTTTAGAAATGCCAAGTTCTGGGACCAGAAGGTCCCCATACTGGAAGAAGAGGAGGCCACCTCAGACGCCTCGACCCTTGCCCTCGTCCGTGAATCTGGCCGAGGGTCGACAGGGACTTCTGGCTCTTTCCTCTTTTGTCTGTCGGAGGTCGGCTCAGCAGGTGTCGGCCCCATGACCTGCGTCTTCCTCGGAGCTTGCTGAGGCTCCTTGCCCTTTTTCTTGCCCAAACCAGATAGTAAGCTCGGGGCAATCATTTCCCAGAGATGGTTTGATATACTCGGAGGACGACCTGAAAAGAGGACGACACGTCAGAAAAATGCGGAAGTAAAAATCCAGAAGAAAAATGCAGAAGCAAAGATTGGGCAAAAAATAATATAACTCACATAGCTCTGTCGGGGGCCGACCCTCGGACCAGCTTCCTTGAGGAACCGAGGGGTCATCAGATCTTCAAACTTTGCAAGTTCACCCCCTTTCCCTCGCTCCCTCGGATATTCGACTATATCTTTCTCTTCCAGACTAAGTACGGGGTCTGACCTAGCTTTCATTGAGGGGTTAGACCATCTTCTTGGGACCCTCGGACCATCGGCTAAAGGTTGAGCCTCGGTCGTAAATTACCATTCCCCAGATATGAAGAAAAATCTCTTCTTCCAGTCATGGTTAGAGGTTTGCGCCACGTGGAGAAGTTTTTTCTCAGACCTCCTCGCCCCCAGATGATAGTACCCAGGCTGTTTGGACGAGGAAGTGATATTATAGTAGGCCAAGAACAGGTTGGACGAGGGCTCGTCAATAAAGGCATTTTTCCATAAGGAGACATAGCCAAGGATAGTCCTCCAGGAGTTGGGAGGAAGTTGAGAGGGGGCAACGTCGAGGGCTGACAAGATGTCTACAACGGCAGGGTGCAGAGGGAACCTGATACCGACCTTAAACATTTGTTCGTATACCGCTATCTTTCCCTCTTCACCCTCAAAGACCCTCTCAGACTCAGAGGGAACCCTCATGGATATGTTGGGGGACACCATATGCATGCCTCCACAGAAGGAGGTCGCGATCCCTGACTGAGGAAATATAGGATGAGGCATGAGATGTGTCAACTGGGTCAACATTTGAGTCCTCATCATCCTCAATCCCCTCTCCCTCGGCCTCATCACCTATCAGAGTCCCCTGAGGAAAGGCCATTTGGAAGGCATGTGGGGATAGAGTTGTCACAGGGACAGCCTCGGAAGCAACCATACCCTCCGCCTGTCGGCCTGGGATTAGATCAGATGTCTCTCTTCTCCTAGAAGGACCAGCGCCAGTTGGCGATGATGCTCTCTCATCCATCTCTCCTGAATAACTCTCGGATGGACGACAGGACGACCCACAAGACTCAGATGGCTTTATAGTGGCAAGAGGAATGGGGAAAATGGGTCGTACCTAATTAGGGTTGGCCCCTCGTCTTCTCTCCTCCTCTTCCTCTACCCGTCTGATCTCAACAAATAACTTCTCTCTCAGGGAAGGGAATTCCTCAGCTAAGCTGTAAAGTCTCCTAAGCATTAAGGGAAAGACCCTACACTTAGCAGAATTTGTCTAAGCCAACTAACAAACAATCTCACAATTGACCAGGCTGGACTTTTCGATCAAAACCAAAGAATTAAAGGATTTTTATCAAGAACGATTCAAGAATAGTCTACCAGAGGATACGCCGGAAAATCTATGAAACAACTTAAGGAAAATCTAACCCTACGAGCTTAAAACAAGCAAGCAAACAGAAATGAAGATAATGAGGGCACTAGGGTAAATGGGTTACCTCAGAAGAAATAGCAAGGCTGCCAAACTCAAAATGTTGAAACTGCAAGAATGGTAAGAAGGCTGGAGGCTAGAGAGAGAGAATTTAGGCACGAAGAAGAAGAAGAAGAAAGAGAAACTTCAAAAATGGCTTGAGTACCTTATTGATGAATGGGCCCATTAGCCAATGCAGAGCACAACCCACGAGGAGGGCATCATTAGGGCACACAATCCCAGGCGGTGTACAGCCGCCACACCTTGGAAACTGGAATGCCAATGATGTTTCTGCCTGTGTCACATCAGCTTGACAGTTGTCACTCATCAAACAGACCATACACTTGTCTCAAAAGCAATATTATCCCTCAACCATCTCAGCATCATCTAGGGCTAAGGGCTGGGGGGTGATTGATATACCCATATATACCCTCGGTCAGGCCGAGGGCGCCCTCTAACAAGACGTGCCCAAGATGGTCTCGGACGACCCTTCAGGGGGCCAACCCCTTACCGGTCTCGGACGACCCTTCAGGGGGCCGACCCCTCACCAGTCTCGGACGACCTTTAGAGGGATGACCCCTCACCAGTCTCGGATGACCCTTCAGGGGGCCGACCTCTCACCAGTCTCGAACGACCCTTCAGAGGACCGACCCCTCACCAGTCTCGGATGACCCATTAGGGTGCCGACCCTCCTTCAGGCTCCAGATGACCCTCCTAGGGTACGACAGTACGAGGCCTAAATTAGGCCAGACTCACTACCAGAGGGAACTTTGCCCTCGGCCTCATATCATAGGCTGAGGGTGACATCATCACAGCGCATGGTTTGAGAGACGCGTGGAACAGTGCGCTTGAGGCTCACATGGCACGTGGAAGACCGTTATAACAATATCACCCCCTCATGTGAGGGAATATTATGTCATCATTTGGCATCTACAAGTGTCAACAGGAGATTGGATAGATCATCATTCACATGCACCATACATACTTGGGGGTACACTACGCCCCCCAAGACCTATATATACTTGTCCCCTACAATCCTATAAAGGATGGATAATTGTAACCCTAGCTAAAACTCTGCTCGTACACACAGTAGAGAGAGAAAGTGAGCTTATGTGCATTGTAACCAAGGCCATTAGTGCCCATACTTAGTGGATCACACACTCACAGTGGATGTAGGCCTAATTGGTTGAACCACTATACATCATTATCTTATTCCTCTTATACTCATCTCTTTCTACACACTTATACATACATATCTCCAGGGCTGCCATGGTTGCTACAGTTTGAGCTCATCACCACTTATCTGGTGGTGCTGAATCTAAGCATCATCAGCAATTACTCTAATTAATCTAAAAGAATAATGACGAATTGACTAAAACTTTAACTATTAAATGAGAAAAATAGGTCGGGTTACAATCCCCCACACCCTAGTAATTCACTTCGTAGGATACTAGATTCAAAATTAAAACTTTAAATGAACCTGGTTTTTAATGCTCCTAAGTATTACATATATGAGGGATCGTAGCCCGGACAGTATGTAAGCAAAGGACGAATTAAAACTCGCTCTTTAATGCTCATAAGTATTGCATATATGAAGGATCGTAGCCCGCACAGTATGTAAGCAAAGGATGAATTAAAGAAGTACCGTATCAACCAATACTCGCGTCACTTTCTTAAGTATCCCAGTTACTAAGGGCAAACGAGATCAAAAGTCTATAACGGTCGTACCAGTTGAGGGCCGGATTGGTCCCTTTTTTTTACGACCAAATTGGTCCGGTAGACGTATTTTTATGCAGAGATCTTTGGTACTCGGATTGGTCCATTTTTCTTTTGAACCGGATTGGTCCTGATTGGCTTTTCCATTTCTCTTCAATATCTCTTCAAAATCTCTTGATTATCTCACATATTCGGGTCTTCATAACTTATATTCCAGAAGTCGGATTGGGATGCCGTTTCTTCCTATGTGTTCATAAACTCGAGACCTTCGACTTTTATTTTGGGTCCTCAACCGGATTCCTGGTGAAAATTACGCTTTTTCTCTTTTGATTCGTCCTCTTTCTTTTCTCTTGATTCTTCTAGTTCCTTTCTTTCTTTCATGTATTAAATACCTGTAAAATTAATAAGAAATACACGAAACTCGGGATACTTGTTAGAAGAAATCGTTAGCAAAGATATGAGATAAACTAATTCATTTTACGTTGTCCGAAGTAATAAAAGCCTCTAAATTAAGGGGTAAATTTGGAAAAATTTATGCCTAATCACAGTTCTAAAGTCTCATTCTTACTCAAGTTAGAAGAAAAACGCTTCGGTAATTTTAACACTTTTAAGGTACGAAAGAACCAGTCTTTTTCTTCTTTACCTAAAGTGAATGCAGCTGCATGTTTTAACAGTTTTTCCAGATTCATCTACAGTCAACCATAACTTTTTTTATCCCCATCGCCTCCATATCTTTACGTGCATTAGTTTCGTCTTTTAATTTATCTTTCAAGTCCAAAATAGTTGACAAAAGATGATTGGTGACATTCTTCTCAATGTGCATAACATCTAAATTGTGTCGAACATCATGCTCTTTCCATACGGAAAATCAAATCAAATGGACCTTTGAGACCATGGAGTTGTGAGATTTGTATCCCCACAATCATTGTTGTCCCCATTCGTTTCCTTTTCTTTTAAACTCTTTGTTTACCAATTCTCAACTTAATGCATGCTACTTTCTGTTCAATCTCAGTACCAGAAAACCTTTGTGGAGCTTTACTATCTTCAACATGGTTGTTAAAGTTATGTTTGTCCAACCTAAACTTATGATTGCGAGGAAGGAATCTTCGATGACCCCGATAGTAAATTTTCTTACTATTTCCAAGACGTTCAGAGTCGATTTTTTCGCACAAACTGGACAAGCTTTTTAACCATGAACAATGAACCCAAACAAAGTGCCATATGCAAGAAAGTCATGAATTTTACCATAATAACATAGCTCTCAGTGTAAAATTAGCTTTCGTATGGGATTCATATGTCGTTACACCTTCAAACCATAATTGTTTCAACTCATCTACTAAAGGTTCGCTATAAACGTCCATGTCCTTGCCTGGCTCATTCGGCCCAGATATCAAAATTGACAACATGGAAAACTTTCTTTTCATACACAAAGACGGCTTCATATTTAAAGGTGCAACAATGACAGGCCAACAACTATAACTGGTGTTGAGATTACCGTATGGATTAAAACCATCTGTAGCTATAACAAGATGAACATTACGCGATTCAGCAGCAAAGTCAGGCCATTTCGTATTTGTAGACTTCCAAACTGATGAATAAACGGGGTGGCGCATAATATTTGTAATGGATTTTGCTCGAGCATGCTAAGTCATTTCATTTGCAATCCATGGTATACTAAATAATCTCTTCAGCCTTGGAATCAACGAAAAATGCCTCATTGTCTTTTGGGGTACTTTACCCTCCCCATTTAAACTAAACCGATATCTAGATAAGTTGCATAATGGGCATTTCTCCTTCTTTGCATGTTCCTTCTGGTATAAGATACAATCATTCTGGCATACATGAATGATATTATAATCCATACCAACTTCTTTAATTGTGTTCTTCATATTTTGATACTTTGTTGGTGTTGAATTTCCTTTGGGCAAAAACTCCTTAAATAAGCCAAATATATTGATTAAACTATTGTTGAAAAAACCATGTCTTGTCTCTATATTATTCAATTGGACAAGAAAATACAACGTTGTGTGTTTTCCAGTACACGATGGGTACAATGGCTCACTCGCCTTACCATGTATGTACTTGTATTTCAACTCCTCATGGGTTTGAGATCCATTTTCACCACCTTCGTCTCTACCAATAGGATCCGTCGAATTATTAACATTTCGATTAAACATTTCAAACGCATCACAAACAAGATCCTCCATCCTCGAATCTTCAGGCACGACATCATTTTGTTCAACATCTTCCCCGGCTGAACGTCCATTACTTGACATATTCCTTTTCCCCGTGTAAAAGCCAAAATGCGTATGAACGCAAGATGCTATGAAGAAGAAAATGAAAATGAATAGCTTCGAGATCGAGCAATTTTCCATTCTCACATTTACAACATGCACACATAAACATAGTTTCTCCACGACCATTTTTCCTCATGAAATTTATAAATGTAGCAACTCCATTTATATATTGTGGCGTTCCTCTATCACGTTCTTTCATCCACTCTTTATAAAGTTGTGACGACATTCTACAAATCATACCAATTTGATAGCAAATAAATGTTAATTAATATATTTTATAAAAGTTAGAGAGTACTAAAAATAACACAATTAAACTGGTAGAATATGCGTTTGGCAACTTGTTTTTTAAAACTTGTTTCTAAAACTATTTCAAAATAGAAATAGTCGGTACTCAGTGATTTGAATCTAATACCACACACAAAAACACTGAGTACCGACTATTTCTAGTTACTTGTTGATTACAAATTGCCTTTTCGAAAAAAATATTATCAGAAAATTACAAACGAAAACACTACAACAATCCAAGCATTTGGAATAACTAAAGCAGGACTGTGAAAAGAAAATTGGGAAGGTATCTAATTTTCTAGTGAATCATAAATAACAGCCATCCTAATTATGTCAAAGGTGCCTCACTTTTCTGATTAGCCAAGGCAATTTGTGAATAAATAGAAACTGATTCTTTTATCTGTTGAGTTTTTTTGTCATTCATAAAATATTATCCGTGCCAATATATCACACAAGTTGACCATGCCAATATGTCATCGTCCTGACAGTGTATAATATTAATTTTCATTATTCAATGATTATTTGGTCTAGTTTCAATAGATTTCATTGTCTGTCATGTTAATTAAGTAATGTTATATGGGTGCCTCTATTTGCACTCCTACAAAATATTTGACATAAAAAAAAACTACAACATCATCTTTTCCAGAAAGAATAACCCAAAACTTTCTTCCAAATCGAGATAAAAATATGGATTGATTTAGAAAATCTATTATATTTTTCTCTACTTTCCGATCAATTGAGTAAATCTGTTGGGTTTTTTTAATAAAAATATATTATGGATGATTCGATTTGGTATTAACCCCTATTTGATCATCTCATCCTCCAAAAAAAATACCGTAAAGAAATATATTATAGGTAGTATTTTGTACCTATATTTGAGAAGAGAAACCTCCTTAAAACAAAGATGAGACGCGATGAGACCAAAGGTGACTGGAAAACCACCTGAAACCAAAAATGGAACCAAAATAACTAACAAAAGATGAGTAAGCATAATACCTATAAATAAAATGCAAGTAGATTAATCAGCTCTGTCGATTTAAATAAAATTAAAAAAAAATAAAAACAGATTGAGTGTGTTTAATTTTTAAACAGATGAAAATAAAGTAAATAGTCTTCAGTCTTACGGTATCAAGACTCAAGTTGTTAATACAAGGAGAAGAAGAAAAAATAGATGATTTTTTTTTTGTCGATTTAAGTAAAGTTAAAAATCAGTGAAAGGTCTCTCGAAGACTGCACGATCAAAGCAGTATATGTAGAAAACACAAAGCATAATTAAAAATTACGATATCAATTTTCAAAACATATTGGGGGTGAGGGTTTACCTGAGACCAGAGATCAAATATGTCGATCTCATAAAGACCGAACGATCAAAGCAGAACACCTCTTTTTTGTGTGTGCATGCGTGGGTGTGAAAGAGAAGGGGGTGGGTGTGATTCGAACACGCAAGATGAGCATCAAGGGTTGTTCTCTCAGGCGGGAATGTTGAAAATACAATAGAGGGGAGGGAAAAAAATTTAACACTTTTGGACTCTTGAATGAGATACATGTGACCCTCAGGTGTTCTATTTTATGTGTTATGTGTTATATTAATAGTTTTGTATCAGTCATGAACACTTACAAATTTTGTAACTGTCTAAAACTGTTATAACTTTTGTAAGTGTCACGAACACTTATAAATCATTTTTTCAATTAGTTATAAAATATACAATTTGGTGTAGTGCTTGCCCAGTCCCACATAAATCGTGGTGCCTGAGATGGTAAGGCCACCTGTTGTGGTGGTGGTGGCTGCTGTTGAGCCTATGTAAGTGGGAAGTGCTGGAGCATGGCCTTCATGGCTGTGGAAACCACCTGAGACACAATAGTGGCAATCTCCACTGGGGTAATCAACTGTGGTGCTGGTGGGGCCTGTGGTTGCTGCTATGGCTCCGGGTGAGCCTCATCTTCTGTAGAAAGTGTGACTACACGCCTAGGCGTACCTCTCTGTCTGTTTGCCAAAGCAAACAAGGTTCGGATTAGTACAATCGTAGGAATACAATGAACCTTAAACATAGGCTCTACATGTCAAATGACGCAATGCCAAACGTAATGAATGCAAGATAGGTCCTAAGGACATAAGAACTGTGCTCTGATACCAACTATAACAACTCTTATTTTCTTACATAAAGGTTGGTCAGGCACGATACGCCGAAGATAGGGCTTGTTTGTCAATTAAGACCATTCTCAGCAATAACATGATATAAATTATATACAAAAGGCCCATAATTGAGTTTTAAATCAACATTTTCATAATAATTAAATCTAATCCAACACGAAGTGTATGACAAAACTGACATAAAAGTAAATATCTCAAACCAATATAAGGTGAATAAATCTCGGGCTTATGCCCATGCAGTAAACACATAATAATGCAAGTACTAAAGATGAAAAGCACCTAAACTAGAATCAACTTATCCGAATGCCTGAGGAACAAAATGAGAATGCAAGGCTGCCAAGTCAACTGTCACACCTTAACCCCATTAGGATATAATTAACTAAATAATTCACACACCACATTTATTATTTATTTATTTATTTATTTTGTAACACACATTAAAACAACTTAAAGGTTAAAATGCGGAATACTAAAAATCCAATTATTTTAAGGAGACATAATTTAAACAAAACTCCCATATCATTTAACTTAATTACAACTAGTACAATGTATAAAACAAAACTGACGAGACCCTACTACTATTCACTCAACATCCTAGACCTGACAGACATATAAAACTATGAGTTTAAAAACTCAGTGAATGTACTACATCTCTATATAGTAAAAGAACTATATTAACATCTCAACATCTCAATATATCTATCTCTGTGCCAAATTAGGCCATATACATATCCGGAGTTAATAAACCCCACATCTCCTGCCCGTAGGCAATAATCATATTCATAGGTTTTAATAACCCAACATCTCCTGAATTGCATAGCAACTCAACATATCTTGACTTTTATACAACCATAACATCTCAATATCTCTTGACTTTTAATAATCCATAACATTTCAACATCTCTTGACTTTTAATAAGCCATATCATCTCAACATATAATATATACACATCATTATCACAATCAACTCATTAAGTACATTCACCTTGGGTTATCAACTATGTACTCACGTTTCCTTCGGGTGGAGCTGAACTAGGTTATTTTGACCTTACATCTGTTAATCCAACTGAATCAGTACGGAATATCAATCATAAGTATTATCTTAATATATCTATGTAACTTTCAATGACTATACAATAGCAATATAATTCCACTTAAGTCACATTCCATGAAACATGAGTAAAGACAAAACAATGGTATATATGTTAATAAGGTTATGAACATTCAACCATAGAAAATACCTCGTAAGGAATTTATAACTAAAATCAAGTAAACATAAAAGTATAATTCTCAATGTATATACACATGAAACATGTACTCAAAATACCCTTTGGAAAGAGCAGATAAAAACATTCTTTCATGGGGTATCCAGTATGGCCTCAAATTATTATCCTCCATACTTAACCATCTTATATTCGTAAATTGTACACATACAGGTGTCCAAGCTTATCAATATGAAAACATATCTAAATATACTTTACATTTTAAGTAACGATGTAATTTTTCAAAGCTTCCTAAAGCAATCTATAACCATTTCTTTACAACATAATACATTTGCCATACAAGATCCTCTATTATTCCTTCAACTTCCAAGAATTTTCAAAAATTTTCCACATCAGAACTTTCATGATATTATACCCATTTTCAATAAACATAGTGAATAATACAGAATTAAAGTTTCATAGAGTTCATTTGCTATGTCAAAAGCTTTACCAAACTCAGGGCATATCGAAATGAAATGTATAAACAACAACTATGTACCAACTTGTAACTATCACTAAGACCTAACCATAATGAGTTAAATTCTAATATTCGGAAATGATATGAATATATGAGTATACTTTCATATACAATTGGAATTTATCAATTCCAGAGCACACAAACATATATATGCAAGTTTGAATACAAGGGATTTCAATAATAAGTAATACGGGCTTCATACACCACTTATCTCACATAAGAACAAATACTTATTATCACAAAGGAGGATCAAATTTTAATCAACAATTCATGATTTCTATACTTTGAAATAAGTTTAATTCAAGATTAAAACAATATTAACACATAATTATACCTTGGAAACAACTTAGGGATTTTCTTGGAATTTTTCCTAGCTTTTCTTGTAATTCTTTCTTCCTTAAACTTCTACTTTCTCTTTCCTCAAGCAAAAACTCTCCAAAACTGAACTTATGGTTAAATTTGCTAAAGAAATAGGTTAGATGGAGAGGTTTAAGTTGGCAAATGAAGCCCTCCATTCTAACCAATCAAATTAAACCATGTGGTTTACTAAAAGACAAATTAACACTTAAAGGGAATGGGCAAATTTGCCCTTTGTTCGTAAATTCGGTATAACTCCTTACTCGGACCTCTGTTTTACACACCGTTTGTTGTGTTACAAACTTAACTCATATTTATACAACTATATAGTTTTCACCTCAAGTCAATTATTATATTATAAGGGTCAGAACTAGTCTCCAACAAGAACATTTTTACCGAAAACAACAAAATCTTGTAGTTGTAAATAATTCGACATTTCATGATTTATGAAAGTAGGATTAGACTAAACATAATCACTTAACATTAGATATACTAATAACATGTTATTCATATCACATAAGGTAAGCATGATTTAAATATAATTTATCATAATTATATCTGGGTTGTCACAACTTCCCCCCTTAGAAAATTTCGTCCCCGAAATTTAATATGAATGTCACTTACCAAACAAATGGGGATACCGTTTCTTCATGCTATCCACCGTTTTCCAAGTTGCTTATTTAATTCCATGGCTCATCCACATAACTTTAACTAAGGTAATAACTTTATTCCTCAATACTTGCTCTTTACGATCAAGAATTTCCATCGGCTCCTCTATGTACGACAAGTCTTCTTTCAGTTCAATAGGTTGGGTTTTCAATTGATGAGATGGATCTGCCAAATACTTACGAAGCATCGATACGTGAAACACATCATGTAAATGAGACAATTCTGGAGGTAATGCTAATCTATATGCCAGGGTCCCAATTATTTCCAACACTTCATATGGTCTAATGTATTTTGGACTTAGTTTGACCTTTTTTCCAAATCTCATGACGCCTTTCCACGGTAAAATACGTAGGAAAACAAAATCTCCCTTTTGAAATTCTAATGGATACTTCCTCTCATCTGCATAAAATATCTGCTTGCTTTACGCAATCTTTATCCGTTCTCGGATCATTTTAATCTTTTCGGTTGTCATATCTATCAATTTAGGACCCAAGATTTTCCTTTCACCTACTTCATCCCAATATAATGGCGTTCTACATCTCCTCCCATATAAAGCTTCATAAGTAGCCATACCAACGGTGGGCTGATAACTATTAAATGTGAATTCCATCAATATCAAATGATTATCCCAACTACCTTTGAAGTCAAATACACAGGCTCGTAAAATGTCTTCTAATATTTGAATCGTCATTTTTGATTTCCCATCGGTTTGTGGATGAAATGCAGTACTGAACTTCAAACTTGTGCTCAGGGCATTCTGTAAACGAGGCCAAAACTTAGAATTGAACGTTGGACCTCTATTTGATACTATTGACACTGGTGCCCTATGTAAACGGATAGTCTCATCAATGTACATACATGCATACTTGTCAAACGTGTAGGTCGTCTTAACCGAAAGAAAATGACTTGACTTTGTCAATCGATCTATAATCACCCAAATAGAATCATGCCCCTTTGGTGATCGTGGTAATCCTACAACAAAATCCATCGTTATATGTTCCCATTTTCATTCCGAAATAGGCAATGACTGCAATAATTTTGTCGGCTTCTGATGTTCCACCTTCACTTACTGGCATACTAAACATTTAGCTACAAATTCTGCAATCTCACGTTTCATATTATTCCACCAGTAATACTCTTTCAAATATCTATACATTTTGGTATCTTCAGGATGCATAGAATAAATAGAATTATGTGCCTCTTCTAATATATCCTTCTTTAAGGATGGATCATTCATTTACATAAATTTTGTTTTTATAACACAGTGATTCATCATTCTTAATTTTAAGGTCACTCTCTTTACCATCCAATATTTCCCGTTTCTTCTTCTCAAGGAATGGATCACTGATTTGCAAATTTCGTATGCGTTTTGCCAGTAAAGTTCTCACTGTAATGTGTGCAATTAACGCCCCCATTTTAGTTAAGTTCAACTCTACTCCCATCAGTCTTAATTCCATAATATTTCCAACCCGTTGTGACACCCCGCCTAATAAAATACCGGGTGATCAATCCTATACCAAATTAAAAAAGGAGTATCATATGGTTCATTCTCAGCATCACGGTTAAAAACCAACTTAATTACTAATAACCTATTAGGCTGGCGTCAAAATTTTTATTTAACTAATCTTTTTAAATAAACCATTCAAATAAATTGATCACAACAGTTTATATACACGAACTGGAAAAAAATAAAAAAAAATAATCAAACACTCGATTTAACATAATACAACCAAATTGAATGTCGCACTAAAAGGCAGTGAAAGAATAAATGAATACAGTTGGGCTATCGGCCCGAATGTTACTACAATGATTCCTATCTAGATCACAAGAATATAAGCCTCTAAGATAAACCTGCATGCATCCACAACTGTTGCAGCGAACGTCTGACTCGAACGGATCATCATCCAGACGTCATATATATATATATCAAGAGCGAGGAAAAATAGAGAAACGGGTTAGTGCCCGAGTTTGAAAATATCTTGTAAGTGCATAAATGTCATATTTTAAAATATGAAATATCTCATATTTAAACCGATATCGCACTCTCATGAGATACACCTCATCCCTCTTCTAATAGTGCACACCTATCACATACCTTTTTAAACAATCTAGTTAAACTACCTTGCCTAACAAATCTCTTCCACACATATACTAAATCCTCGTGACTATCACCTATCTTGCGTGATATAAAATAAGTTATACCGTAAGCTATCACATAAGCTTAACTTAATATAGTCCTCAATGTGATATATATATATATATATATATATATATATATATATATATATATAGTTCTCATTTCTATATATATAATAATAATAATGTCGTTCATATTCCACAACTTTCGATAGTTTAAAATACCATTTTTACTTTTGTATATAAAATCCCGTATATATATAGTTCTCACTTTAATATATAAATCACAATTTAAATTCGGATATAATCTCCCGGAATGAGAATAAATCCTTATTCATTTTACTCTTTACACCAGTTAAAGTTATATTATATCTCATCTTCATATACAAGCAATATACTATACACAACAAGTATAATAACCATCCCACCGAGATATAACTCGAGGATGCAGTCTCATAGTGCCTATCTGCACGGTACCAACCCAGACTCACTCATGGTCATGGTGAAAATACACAACAGTGGAGGCGGTCATATTCCCTCTTGAAAGTGGAATAAAGTTATCACACTCATGTGTATGACGATATGACCTGGGGATATACCCTCCCTGCTCCTCAAGTCAGGGGATTCACCCACATCGCGTAACCTCCCTGGATCGCACTAGAGAAAATATATAACCTGGCTGTCCATCCCTATGCCATGGAAAGCTTGTGGAACCAGCCTCTAAAGTACAAATATAACAGTCACATACGGATATATTTACTTTCATATCATATCATAGATATACTGTATCAACTTTCGTATATATAATACATATCCCTTCTCAATATATATATATATGGCTATAATTGCCAAACTCTTGTAACGAAAGACAGTAACCTCGAATGATCCCATTCGTAATAGTATATAAGCATTCATACACTTAAAATACTAAACCCATAAGTATTCTCTATACACACTTTCCGAAGACCTCTCTCGAACGTTGTTCGACCCGAACATTCACTAAGTTCATACCCCGGATTGTACACTAAACTAACCCAAGGTTCTCTCCTTCATTCAAAGGTTTACTCACCCTCAATACTGTCATCTAGGAGTCCTAATATCATAACTAGAATCCCCCATAATAATCTCCAATTGCAATTTAACTCCCCCTAAACTCAAAGAAGGAAAATTGCCAAATTCAACAAATGCGAATCGATTCGCCCAAAATGCGAATCGATTCGGGCTAGCGAATCGATTCGGTTTCCATTCGAATCGATTCAAAAAGTATTTTGCAAGCAGGTTCTCAAAGGCGAATCGATTTAGTCTCAATCCGAATCGATTCGGCCTGAGACAGCCTTACAGGTCCCCTTATGCGAATCGATTCGCCCTGTTCGGAGGGCACTGTTTGGGCGATTTCATCTTCTCCAAAATACCCAAATATCAACCAATTCTCCATTTTATGGTTTTTAACATCAACCAACATCACTATAATCATCCTAACACTGATTTCTAACTAACATATCAATTAATTTTCTCCCAATGTCAGGTTGGATTTCTGATTAATGATTTCGACCTTGGACACCCTTCCGTAGAAAAATAATTTAAAATTAAAAAAAAGCAAAACAATACGCGGTTGGCGCCCACGCGATCGTATCAAAAATATCTACAAATTTTATTTTTGGACCAAGAGCCGAATCGATTCGTATCTAGCCCGAATCGATTCGTATCTAGCCCGAATCGATTTGAAATGTGCGTTGAGTTACTATTCACCTTCTTCTCCTAAATCCCAAACCTCCATTAATACACCTCCAAGCTTTTTATTTCTTCTACCAACCTTATTTAATCACAAACAACTATATATATTCAAGGAAAATAGGTTATAATCATCCTAGAACCAAGAATCAACAACTACTTTTTAGAAATCCTAAAGTTTTTCTAATATGAGATTTTATCCGATTTTAATCGTTCAACTTCCGAAAAACCCGTTTCGATTCAAGAAAATCCAACCCGAGAATCTTTATAGTTTATCACTACCAACTATAATATGAGATATATGCTTAAAATAATAAAGCAAGTAAACACTTTCCTCGTGGATAAAATTCGACGACCTCGAGTCGAATCCCGCGGAGTTTGGCCCAATAATCCCCTTTCTTCCTTCTTCTCTTCTCTTCTTCCTTTTCTCTCTTATCTTTATCTATCTTAGGGATGAATTGTGAGAGAAATGAGGGTGGTTGTAAGGGTTTATAAAGCTTATCCCTTATTATACCCAAAATTGACTCGTTTACTCAATTGCGAGTCCCTATTAGTCCAAAAATCCTTGGAACCTAAACGCTACCCCCGGATATTCTATTCTGACTATCTTGGCCATATCGAAACCAACCGTGCACTCGAAATATCCATCCGAGTCACTTAACTAAAATTCACAAGTCGTACCCGACACTTCTCAACATGCATTTTCTACAATGTAAACTAATTTTTGTCGCTTAACCCAACTGGAATGTGATATAAAAATATTCCGACTCATTTACTTAATTCCCAAAGTAACTGTAACACGCATCGATAAACATCTAACCCTCATAAACTCCAAAATTTATTATTCACAGAAATTTCTAAAATTTCCAAATTACTCGCACTTACGTAATTTAAATATCCATAAAAGTACGGGGTATTACACCCGTGCACATTGAATACAAGATAACCTCCCCAATGACTTCTGACTTAGAGCATATACAACAACATTGGTCCTCCTGGGATGATGGTGAATGGTACAATCATATACTTTAATTAACTCCATCCAATGTCTTTGTCTCAAATTCAAGTCTCTCTGTGTAAATAAATACTTCAAACTTTAATTGTCAGTGAGAATTTCACACGTCTCTCAATATAAATGATGTCTCCATAATTTCAAGGCAAAAATAATAGTCGCAAGTTCTAAATCGTGTGTAGGATAATTACGTTCATGCGTCTTTAACTGTCTAGATGCATAAGAAATTACCTTTCCATGTTGCATGAAAAACATAACCCAGACACTGATGTGAAGTGTCAGTATAAATCACAAAACCTTCTCCACTTGATGGAATAGTGAGAACTGGAGCTGATACTAGCCTATTTTTTAACTTTTCAAATCTGTGATGACATTCATCACTCCACACAAATTTCAATTCCTTTCGGGTTAATTTAGTTAACGGTAAGGCTATAGATGAAAACCCCTTTATGAATCTTTTATAATATCCAGCCAATCCTAGGAAACTCCTTATCTTCATTATATTTCTTAGTATTTCCCATTGCACAATTGCCTCTACCTTCTTAGGGTCAACATAAATTCCATCTCCCAAAAAAACATGCCCCAGAACTACTTGATTTAACCAAAACTCATATATGCTAAACTTAGCAAATAATTGACTATCTCGCAAAACTTGCAATAAAACTCTTAGATGTTTCTTATGTTCCTCTTGACTAGGTGAGTATATCAAAACATCATCGATAAAGGAAATAAAAAATGAATCTATGAAAGGATGGAATACTAAATTCATTAAATCCATAAACACCGCAGGAGCATTTGTCAACCCAAATGGCATTACCAAATATTCATAATAACCATAGCGATAACGAAAAGTTGTCTTAGAAATGTCACAATATCTCACCCTTAATTGATGATAACCCGATCTCAAATCAATTTTTGAAAACACTTTAGCACCCTGTAACTGATCAAACAAGTCATCAATACGAGGCAATGGATATTTATTTCAAATAGTTACCTTGTTCAACTACCGATAATCAATTCAATGTCGCATGGTGCGATCTTTCTTCTTCATAAATAATACCGGAGCAGCCCATAGTGATATACTGGGTCTAATAAAACCTCTATCTAGAAAATCTTGCAGTTGAACCTTTAACTCCTTTAGTTCCACAGGTGCCATTCTATATGGAGAAATAGAAATTGGAGCTGTACCAGGCACTAAATTAATAGTAAACTCTACCTTTCTTCTAGGTGGCAACCCAGGTAATTCATCTAGGAACACATCTAAAAAATCATTAACTACTGGGATATAATCTAATTTTTGTAATTCCCTGTTTGTATCCACAATATATGCTAAAAAGCCTTGCCGACCTTTATTTAACAATTACCTCGCCCGAAGGGCAGAAATAAGACAATTTGGAACCACATTTCTTTCCCCAGTAAATTTGAATTCTTCATCCCCCGGCATATTAAACGTTACTTCCTTGCAAAAACAGTCAATCGATGCATGGTAGAAAGATAACCAATTCATACCCAAGATAATATCAAAATCTCGAATATCTAGCGAAATTAAATCAATGGTCAACTCCCTCTCCCCCACATACAATACACAATTTTTATACACAAGATCCACTAACATCACATCCCCCATATGTGTAGAAATATATAAACCACAATTTAGATAAGAACATGGTCTAACCAAATGCATGGTAAATGATAGTGCTATAAATGAATGAGTATAACCTAATTTAATAAGCCCATAAGCATGTTCATTCATGACAGAAAATATACATGTCACCATCTCTGGAGTAGCTTGAGCATCCTGTAAAGTCATAGCAAATATTCTTCCCGGAGCCCTGGAACCACTAGCATGTCCTCTACCTACTCCTCTCCCTATGCCTCCAGGTGATGAACCTCGACTAGTAGTAGTTGATTGAGTCCCTCCTATTAGCATATGACAGTTCTTTTTGGTATGACCAATTTGATGACAGTGATAACACTTTACCCCCTTTAACTTGGGACAATCTGGACTGATATGGACCTCAGCTTTGTAAAAATAGTATGTAATCAGCTTAGACTGCCCATTTGTATTCTCCCGTTATCTATTCTGTTGGCCCATTAATCCTGCACCCCTAAAACTTCTTGGTGTCCTATTCTGAACATAATTTCCAGTCCCTCTACCGTGCTGAAATCTTTGACTCCCCTATTTTGAGTATTCTATATTACCTTCCTTTTGCTGAGATGGATCAAATCTACTCCTCTTTCCCCTTTATTCCCTATTCTTTATTGCATCATTAACATCTCCTTCAACCATCATAGCTTTATTAACCAAATAAGTATCATGTACCATTTAAAGTGAAGTGAGTCTAGATTTGATAACTAAATTTAACCCATCCTGAAATCTGGTGTATTTGTCCTTCTCATCATGTAAGAAATATAATGAAAATAAAGACAAAGATATAAATTTAGTTTCATACTCCCTGACCGACATATTCTCCCGAGTTAATGATAAAAATTCTCTCTCTTTTTGCTTTCGATACATACGAGGAAAATACTTTTCATATAAGACTTTAATAAAGGAATCCAAAGTAATTACCTCACCTCCCCCCGGAGTAATTAATAAATGTTTGGAAGACTCCCACGAATATTTAGCTTCTCCATTTAATATGAAAGTAGCCAAAATTACCTTCTGCGCACCAGGTACATTCATCACCCGGAAGATAGTTTATATGTCTCTAACCCAAGCCTCGACTTCTAAAGGATATACAAAACCTGAGAATGTTGGGGGGTTCAATTTGATAAACTTTTCGTACGGAGTATTCTTCTCCTCTCGTTGTATTTCCTTTCTCTTCTGGCCAAAGTCTGCTCCTCCAAGTACTTGTCTTGTTGTTCGGTTATTTGCATCATAAACATGTTTTGTTGTTCTTCCAACAAAGTAATGGCACAAGCCATTCTATGCATATCTGTAAGTTGTTCAGGTGCCCCCTCTACATTATTTGGATTTTGTTGTTTTACTATATTTGAAGCCTCCTCATCCTCCCTCTCATGAAGATTTGTTCTTTCCATATCTTACTATCTGTCATAAACCAAAATTACAGAAACAAATATACAACATTTATTTCTAATAAAATGGTTAGTATTTCTCACAAGTTAATATAAATGACCCAAACCACACTATTTCTGCCACTGCCACTGCCACTGCCACATCTAGACTCTATAACCCCATAATATAAAAACCTAAATTTCTGATACCAAGTTGTCACACCCTAACCCCATTAGGATAAAATTAACTAAATAGTTCACACACCACATTTATTGTTTATTTATTTATTTTGTAAGACACATTAAAACAACTTCAAGGTTAAAATGCGAATACTAAAAATCCAATTATTTTAAGGAGACATAATTTAAAAAAAACTCCCAAACCATTTAACTTAATTACAACTAGTACAATGTATAAAATTAAACTGACGAGACCCTACTACTATTCACTCAACATCCTAGACCTGGCAGTGGAAACTTCAAAACCTGAAAATGTAAACATAAAAAACAACGAGTTTAAAATCTCAGTGAATGTACTATATCTCTATATAGTAAAAGTACTATATTAACATATCAACATATCAATATATCCATCTTTATTCCAAATTAGGCCATATACATATCCGAAGTTAATAAACCCCACATCTCCTGCCTGTAGGTAATAATCATATCCATAGATTTTAATAACCCAACATCTCGTGAATTGCATAGCAAATCAACATATCTTGAATTTTATAAAGCCATAACATCTCAACATCTCGTGACTTTTAATAAGCCATATCATCTCAATATATAATACATACACATCATATCCACAATCAACTCTGTAAGTACACTCACCTTTGGTGTCAACTATGTATTCACGTTTATTGTGTTACAAACTTGACTAATATATCTACAACTATCTAGTTTTCACCTTAAGTCAATTGTTATATTATAAGGGTCAAAACTAGTCTCCAACAGGAACATTTCTACAGAAAATAACAAAATCTTGTATTTGTAAATAATTCGACATTTCATGATTTATGAAAGTAGGATTAGACTAAACATAATCACTTAACATTAGATATACCAATAACACAGCATTCATATCACATAAGGTAAGCATGATTTAAATATAATTTATCATAATTATATCCGGATTGTCACATCAACAGTCCCGCAATCCCTGTTTACGAACACCTTGGGGGAGAAAACATTTAACTTTGGGTCAGAGTCCTAGATGTGTAGGAATTAACTTATGCAATTTAAAATGCAATAAAAACAGTTGATGCGAAATAAATATTCCCCATCGTCACTCACATGCGATTAATATCTCACCCTCAACTAAGTGCGATAATCCTTGTATACCAACGAGTCCCAAAATAATATATTTGACGGCTTATCAATTTAATATTCAAATGAATTTGGTTTCATCAATTATTAAAACGAATTTGACTACATTCAATTACCAATTCTAAGGTATACCAGTCTTATATATATACACTACACCAAAATGGGCAAATTGTCACCTTTCAGCCGGCCAGCCTTGTCAAGGTCATTGACCGTGATAAAAAAACACGCGTTTTATGTCACGGTCATTGACCTTGACACGACCGTGACAAAGAATTGTCACGTTCATTGACCATGACAAGTCCGTGACAAGTAAATTTGTCACGGACTTGTCACGGTCAAAGACCTTGACACGACCGTGACAATGTTCGCAGCAAAAACCCTATCCCCCTTCTTTTTTCCCTCCCGCGCCGTTCCCTCCATCTCTCTCTCTCTCTCTCGACGCTGCTCTCAGGTCCATTTTCTCTCTCTCTCTCTCTCTTCCATTTATATATATATATATATATATATATATATATATATATATATATATTTGTGTGTATATTTATGTGTGTATGTGTATATATATGTGTGTGTATGTGTGTGCGTGGAGGGGGGGCAGGGGTGGGGGGTGGGGCAGAGTGGGGGAGGGGAGGGGGTGGTGGAGGGAGGCAGGGGGTGGGGCAGGGTGGGGTGGGGTGTGTGTGTGTGTGGTGGTGTGTGGTGGGGGAGGGGGTGGTGGAGGGGTGGGGCAGGGGGTGGGGTGGGGTGGGGTGGGGTGGGGTGTGTGTGTGTGTGTGGTGGTGTGTGGTGGGGGAGGGGGTGGTGTGGGGTGGTGTGTGTGTGTGTGTGTGTGGTGTGTGGTGGGGGAGGGGGTGGTGGAGGGAGGCAGGGGTGGGGTGGGGTGGTGTGTGTGTGTGTGTGGTGGTGTGTGGTGGGGGAGGGGGTGGTGGAGGGGTGGGGTGGGAAATCATATGAAATGAATTCAAATTATTTTTGTAGCACTAAGGGAATAAATGAAAATGAATTGAAACTATGAAATTGTTATGGAATATAATAAATTTGGAACTATTGTCTTTTCAACCATCCAATAAAAGTTTTCCTACATGGAATGTTAGAATTGTTTCTAGGATAAAAATCCTACTATAAGATAATTGCTCAAAATTAATATTAAATAATAATTACTAAGATATCAATTCAAATAAAGTCTTAATAACCTAACCAAAAGAAATAAAATAAAATATCAAATAAATTATCATCCACCTCATAGACATTCCCTACCAATCATTTTAAGATAATTTTTTCCTTATAAAGATAAATACATTTGATTGCAAAGCATGCACTTGTATTATTATTATTATACAACATGTATTATTTCGACTTGTAATTCTAAAATCTCACCTAGTTTTGTATACTATTTTTAAAATCATACTATCAATTCACGAGACACTAAACAAGAAAGAGGGAATATTAATTTGGAAATGCTTGTTTTTCTTTCTAGAGACCCGTGTCGTCAAAACTTGGTAGTGTTCGAGTGTGTTTTTATCACTAAATTATTATTTCACTAACAAATATTCCTTATATCCTAGATTAAGAGTCCATATTTAATTTTTGTACTTACTAATAATACACTTAATCAATGGCTAGGATTAACCCTTATTCACTATCATGAAATTTGGTTAATTGATTATTTAAAAAAAAAAAGCAAAAGTAGACTAACATATATACACAACACTAAAAGTAGACATCAATTTTATAAATAATTGATATTTTCATTCAAAATAAATATTTCATTCAAAATAAAACCCATGATAATGAAATTTATGCTACAATTATAATTATCTCATGTCATAATTTTATTGATAAACAATATATGTAGTTGTCACGGTCGTGGTGGGGGGAGGGTGTGGGGGTGGGGTGGGTAGGGGTGGGGTGTGTGTGTGTGTGCGTAGGTGTGCGTAGGTGTGTGGCGGGGGGAGGGGGCAGGGGGTGGGGCACCCATTTAATAACTCTTTAAATATTTGAAAAAAACATAATATTACAAAATTGAAACGAAATGGTATTGACGGAACTTACACATACGTTATAATATAGACGGAACATTTTTTTATCTGTACTATTAATTCAATTAATTCAATTAGGTAAAACGAAATGTGTACTATTAAGATTTTTTTTTTATCTGTACTAATAACATTTTTTTTACAGCAAAAATGTCCCCTTCAGATGTTAGGGCGAAGATGATGATGTTGTGTATGATGATGTCGTCTGGGTTCGGTGGTAGCGGAGGCGACGAGGGCTCCTCCGCCCCTAGGCTCTCCAAATATGGAAAATTTGGGATTACCGTCGAAAACAAGTCGGAGCTTTTAGCGAGATCCCTCGAGCTGCTAAAGACGGTCATCGGCCCGGGGTTTATGAGTTGGAAGGAGGTGCCGTATGAGCTCAAGTTAGCTGTTTGGGCGGCACTACAGGTAATATTTATATGAATATTTCAATTTATATTTATATTTATATGACTATTTCAATTTCAATATCAATTTCAATTTCAATTTCAATTTCATATTTATATTTATATTTATACTTATATTTATATTTATATTTATATTTATTCGCAACTAACATTGTATTTGTTGGACAAGAAAAATTCAACTTGGATCCAAAGCTACGCGATTCCGTCTTGGAGCAGTTGAGGGAGCAACACAAGACGTGGAAGAAAAATATGCGGACACGGTACTTTGGGAAAGACCGAGAGTCCATTATACAATGGCGCGGATCCGTCCCGCCCAAGGAGCCGATCTCATTGGCACAATGGCAAAAGTTCATTGACAATGAGATCGAGGATCGACAATTGGCATCTCGCCAATCGGGGAGGGAAAATCGGGCTAAAAAGACGGACGTGCACTACTCCGGCCGGACCTCTTACGCTGAGGTGGAGCATAGGATGCAGGTAAGATTTAATTTATCTATAACTACGGAAATATATTATTGGATATTATTTTACTTTGCGGGGCCGATACTAATTTTACTTTATTTTATTTCAGGGGGTAGGGAGTGGGCCAGGGGGTAAGCCACATAGGCTCGATACTTATGTGGCTCTTCGGACGAAGAAGGGGAAGGACAAGGAGGTGTCCCCGAGCATCGCGGCCACGATTGTAAGTAATCCGACAGTTTAATTATTGTTAATTACTGTTGATGTAAAAAACTAGATTGCTCTAATTATTCAATCACAGATAAATAAATAAGACTAAGATTTTTAAAGTGGTTCGGCTAGGAATAAAGCCTACGTCCACTGTTATGTTATTGCTGAGTGTTTTCAGAATTCTTGATTACAAGTTCTCTCAAGAATTTCCGGTCCCCCTTTGAATGAGGGTGATACAAGGTATTTATAGTATTTAGGCTGTACATGAATGGGTTGATACATTAAATGATATACATATGAAAGGGTAATACATTTAATGCAGCGTGTGAGTCAAGATGATAAACATTCAATGAATGGTTGAACTGTTGATATTCTGGCAATTAATAATACGACCGAGATGCTGCTCGGACCGCCTTAGTTGCTCGTCGCTCAAGAGTACCTCGGAGTGCTAAAGTACCTCGGGGCACTGGAGTTCCTCGGTGTATCCTTGTTACTCGGATAGAACATGAGTTGGTCGGGAAAATGAACTTCATCGTTGCTATTGTGCCACGTAGATTGACACGTGCCTTCGTATTATTAGTCCACATCAGCATATTAATTTTGGTATCAACAGAAGCCCCCCATGTTTCATATTTCGAACTTTGAGGAGTATGGAACATTCTTTCTCGGTTTATGGAAATATTGAATGATCTTCCTGGGTTTTAGGAGCATTGTATTTGAATTTATTTCTAAATTCAAAGAATCCGCCTTTTTTAAGAACGCTTCGATCTTAGTGCCATTTTTGTCCTTTTAGCCGCCGGAAGTTCACTAGTTTCTTTTTCGTAATCATTTCCTTCGCCGCTTCCCAAGGCAAAGTATTTAAACTTCTTAGGTAACCATACCGCCTTCTTCTTTTTCCAATTTCCTGCATTCAAGCTTTCTATTCTCTCCTTCTCTCTTGTGCCTTCATCCTTGTTTTCGTTCGTTGTCAACATACCTCCTTTCTTCCTGTAAGATCTTCTTCCTTTCTTTTGTATCTCTTTTATTCAATATGGTTTATATTGTGGAATGTGTTGAGAAATTTCGTTCCGATTTTTCCATTCCGTCCTGGGTAACTCTGGAGGTTCTTTCTGAGCCTTTAGATTATTTTCGATTGGCTGAGGGACATTGGTTCCCCAGTCTATTCATTGCTGAATGTGGATTTTCTTTTCCGCTAAATCCATTGTGTCTTGAGTTTTGTCAGTATTTTGATCTTGTCCCTGCAAAAATAGCCCCCAATTCATGGAGAATAATTAATGGGGTGCACAAATTAAATCTAACTCATGGGACTCGTATAGGGATCCCTGAAATTATGTATTGCTATAAATGGGCCACTCTAGATAATATTTATTACTTAAAAACTAGGTTTCTGAATAGGGCTCTTGTAGTTAATCTCCCTGACTCAAATAGAGATTATTTTGAATATGGGTTGGTTATTAAAAATTGGCAATATGCCCCTTTAGTTGGAGATGGTGTATACAACGGTCCCAGATGCCCCCCATATGGCAATAGGATAGGTTTATTTTTCATTTTATTTCTTTTCTGAATTTACGAATTCTTTATGTTTGATAAAATGTATGACTGATATTTTATTATGTGTTTGTTTGCAGTTGATAGTAAAAGAAAAACTCCAAAGGAATCAGAAGTTAATATCAAGCATCTGAAACTTATCTGGGGTTTGCATAAGAACGTTGCAGACGAGCACATCAGGTCTGCATCATATTTGCTACAGTATAAGAGTTACACAACCTCTTATACTGCTCGCCCTGTTGAACCAGCTTCAACTCCAGAGGATTCTTCTTCAGACTCTCATCTTCCTTTAAGTCAAAGAATGGACAAGAAAAGAGCTCCTCCTGCTCTTTTTGACGACGTTACTTCTGCTGTTGGGGCTAAGAAAAGCAAAACTGATGTCCCAGAGGGGACTAAGAAGGTGGATGCTGCACCCTCCAAAGCTGCCGAGAAGCCCCCAGTGGCTCCGAGCAAGAAAGTTGCTCCTATGGAAGTGATTACTATCTCTCCGACCAAGAGTTCTTCCTTGGTTGAAGCTGCTGAAGTCCATTTGAGAAGATTGAGGAAATCATCCTCAGTCAATTTGGCTGAAACTGTCCCTTCTCTACCTGCTGGTGGTGTTGGTATCCCAACCATCATTCCTCCGAGCTCTGCAATGAGCTCGGTAAAAACTTGGATCATACCCGAGGTCCAAGGAATTGATGAAAATATTTCTAGGGATATGTTGACATCCCTAGCTACTCGTCACCTTGCTTCGGTAAATTTCTCACATTCTGAATTTCTTTCTTTCTCTGAATACTTGTATTTTTGCACTGACCTGTCACTTTTTCCTTTGTTCAGCTGGTGAATTGTTTTAATAATATCGTGAAGAAAGATGAAGCTATTAAAGCTTCAAGCTCCTCGTCTGGCGTAGAGGATGCTCTGTTGGGTTTGACGCAATCCTTGAAGGAATCTCGCCAGCAGTATAATGAGGACAAGACTGTTTGGGAGAAAAAGTTATCAGTTGCTGAGGCTGAGAAAGTGAAACTGGCTGAGATCTCCAAGAGTTTGGAGAATAAAGTGAAAAGTTTGGAGGTTGAACATAAAAAAATATGACGATAAGCTCAAGAATTTTGGAGAGCTTGAAGATAAGTTGAAGAAGGCAGAGGATGAGTTGCTCGCCCTGCGAGATATCAAAAGCCAAAAGGAAGAATTGGACGCGAAGCTTTCTTCGGAGAAATTGAGAAGAAAACTCGCAGTTAAAAAATCCTTCAGCGCTGGCTAGGATAAAGGATGGGACAAGGGGATTGCTGCAATGACATCCCAAGTCCATTATGGGAAGTTGAAATACTTCCGAGATGGTTGGGTAGCTGCTCTTCAGGAATTGAAAATCAAAGAAGATTCTGATCTATTTCAGCTTCACCTCCATGGCCCTCCTCCATCAATTGTGGAAGAAGAAGAAGATGAGCCTGTTTCTGATGAATCCTATGCAGCCATAGGTGATCAGATCCCTGTCTCTCAACCTTCTGCCACCGAGGACATTTCTTCTATGCCTCCTCCTCCTGAGAAGATTCCTGCTGATCAAGCCGCTGTGACCACCGAACAACCAAGCTCCTCGTCCCAGCCTCCCGAGAAAGTCTTGGGAGACAAGGAAAAGGTGTGAAGTTGTTCAGTATCTCTTCTATTTTTCATTACTTGTAATCGAACAATGTAATCCCTTTGAGATCTAATAAAATACATCTTTGTTCATCTCTGTTGTTGATGACTTCTTTTTGTTGACTGTTGTGTCCTCTTTATTAGTTTATGGCCAGAATGGAACTGATAACTGCTCCCGATACAAAGATGATGCAACTATACAATGGATATTATAAGGCTGGTCATACAGACCTGAGTGTATCAGAGATTGCCGACATTCTTGGCCATGATGCCTCAGAGCAAGCAGTTGAAGCTTATCGATACTTGAAGGATTTGCTGGATCGATCTGTGGCCAACAATGCGGCATACTATGATTTGATCGAGGAACTTCATTGTTCCTTAGAAGATCTTCAGAATCAACACAATGAGTCAACTGCTTTGTTGCATAAGGAGTATGAAAGTAGATATCAACAACTGTCTTCTGATACATGCCATAAAAAGATCATCGCTGGATATGATATTAGGGAAAAGACCCTAAAAGGTGAAGTTGAGGCCTGCAGGCAGATCGCCGAGATCCTGGAACAAGAAAATAATAATTTGCAGAAAAAACTGGCACGGTATGAATCTGCAGCTTCATCTTCTAATGCTTTAGTACCAATTACAGATGAAGGTTTCTCGTTCTTAGAAGTTGAAAACGCCAAATTAAGGCAAGAATTGGATAACTTAAGAAGATCTGTTATTCCTGTGACTGCTCGGGGACGAGGAAGAGGTTCTCGTGGACGAGGAAGAGCTGTTCAAAATGTTGCCGAGGAGCAAAGTTCTCCAGTCGCTGCTCGGAGTCGATCAAGAGTTCTTAGCCGCAATGTTGAAGAAGCTCGTACTCAGTCGACGTTAGAAACTCAGGCATTCCAATTGAACGCAAAAGATCGGGCTCTGTCTGAAATGTCCAAGAAAAACCTATCCTTGGAGGATCAACTTACTGCAATGAAGTCTGCTTTGAATGATAAAGATGTTTTTGCCAGGAGCCTTCACGAACAATTGGATAGATTAACCTTCCAATTCCATAAACAGCCCAGGGAATTTTGGATGGCAGGATACAATGAAGCCCTTGTTCATTTAGATGCTCGGATTGAACATGCCAATAATGAGGGTTATAAGCAGGGGTGGTTGAACGCCTTGGGTGTACTGAAATTGGAGCAAGGGCATTTTTTATGGGATTATCATGCTCCAGGGTTACTAGATTTGCCCGTGCCACCTTTCAAATTGGACATGGAATGGATCCCAGCTCGTTCCATTCCTCGGAGTTTAATTTCAAAATATCTCGGCGATTATAGTCTTCATTCTCAGACTGAATTATCTCGTCCAGAGCATCTCTTGGATACACCTTCTGTGATGAACGTCAGAATGCTCAGAGATATTAATTTCATCAACTCTCCTCTTTGCTTAGAAGATCCTCCTGCTGGCGAAGAACCTGTTTCAAAAGCTAAAGAAAAGAAACCAATAGAATAGTTTTTCAGTGTAATAATTAGAACATATGTATGGCTTGTAATACATTTTTATCTTAATGAAAGAATTTCATTTTCTGTTTGCAAATCTGTATTGCGATTGTCTTGTGTTTATCAAACATTTTTACATTTGTGTATATGTATCTGTTAAAAAAATGACAATATGATGCTGTTCATCAACCAATTTAGTAATCAAAATTTCAAGTATCAATGCTGCTCAATCACTTAATAATAAAGTAATGAGTTATAAAATGTTTAAAATGTTTCCAACCAACCAAGGTTGTTAAATTGTGTTTGTCGACCAACTACAGTTTATGGGTTTTTATCCCCGACCAACCATACTTGGTAAATTTTTTTTCATAAGATGTGCCCGACCAACCATGGTCGATAATTTATCCTCGTCGACTAAGGATAGTTGATCACCGACCAACTATACTTGGTTCAGTTTGGAATTCTTTGTATTTTCTGGAATGATTTTACCGTCCGACCAACTTATTGGCCTATTTTCAAAATGATATCGTTCTTCCCTCAACCGTAGTTGATTATTGAACTATCAGGTTCCTTCGAACTATCTTGTCCACTAGTTATCTTACCAACCTTAATTGGTCACACTAGTGTACGCCTCCTAACCAAAGGAGTATTTTTTGGTTCTTTCGAACTGTCCACTAGTTATCTTACCAACCGTAGTTGATCACGCTAGTGTCGCCTCCTAACCAAAGGAGTATTTTTTGGTTCTTTCGAACTGTCCACTAGTTATCTTACCAACCGTAGTTGATCACGCTAGTGTCGCCTCCTAACCAAAGGAGTATTTTTTGTATTTTTTATAAGCGTAAGCGTAGTGTTACACTAGTATTCCCCGGAAAACTTTCAACAGAAAGAAAATGGTGAAACATCCTCGTTTTATTCATAATGAAGGGAATGCTTTACATTTTACATTACTGATAATACTTGCGCAGGTGTTCAGCATTCCATGCATTCTTAAATTCCTCTCCTTCTAGAGTTGCTATTCTGTAAGTTCCTGGTCGAACAGTTTCTGTAACTCGGTAAGGTCCATGCCAGTTTGCTTCCAGCTTATTATGCTTCTGAATGACTTTCTTTAGCACATAATCCCCTTCTTTTAAGTCATATTTCTTCACCCTTTTGTTGTAGAACAGAGCAGTACGTTGTTGGTAAGCAGCATTCCTAATGGCTGCCTCTTCTCTAACTTCCTCGAGCATATCCAAATCCAGTCTTCTCATCAAATCGCTGACTGGGGAATTGAAATTCAGCACTCTATGTGTTGGGAGACCCAACTCGGCAGGTATCATAGCCTCACTTCCAAATGCTAACATGTATGGTGATTCTCCAGTTGCTGCTCGGAGAGTTGTTCGGTAAGCCCACAAAACTGACTGTAGCTCATTAATCCAATTAGCTTTAGCTTCGCTTAGCCTTTTCTTCAAACCATTTAGCAGCGTTCTGTTCATCACCTCAGTCTGCCCATTGCTTTGAGGATGACCTGGTGCTGAATGGGTCTTCTGGATGTTTGATTGTTGACAATAGGCGGCAAACTCCTCGTTGTCAAATTGTGTTCCATGATCTGTGATGAAAGCATGAGGGAGACCATATCGACAAATGATGTTCTTCTAAATGAACTGATATACCTTTTCGTACGTCATTTCAATTAGTGGTTCAGCTTCCACCCACTTAGTAAAATAATCCACTGCCACGACGAGGTACTTGAACCTTCCTCGGGTCATCGGCAATGGTCCAACCAAATAAATCCCCCACATGGCAAATGGCCAAGGTGAAGTTATGGGTGTTAACAATGCTTGTGGAGTTCTTCGGATGGAGGAAAAGCGTTGGCACTTGTCACACTTCTTGGCATAGGATATACAATCAGCCCTCATCGTCGGCCAGTAGTATCCTTGTGTCATTACCCTTCGCAAAAGTGTCCGACCTGCTACATGAGCTCCACAGGATCCTTCATGGATTTCCTCAAACAATTCCTTGACTTCTGATGGATGTACACATCTCTGCAAACCTGCCATAATTCCTCTTTTATACAAAACACCATTAGTTAACACATACCGAGCAACTTTATACTTCAATTTCTTGGCAGCTAGCTTATCCTCCGGTAATTTTCCTTCTTCAATGTATGCCCTGATGGGATCCATCCAGGATGGTCCTAAATCAAGGGTAATAATATTCACTGTCAGGTCTTCTTCTATGCTCCGACTTTCTAATACTTCAATTGGTACTGTTCTTCGTAGCTCGGTACGGGTAGCTGATGCTAATCGGGCCAATGCATCTGCTCTCGCATTCTCCATCCTCGGTATTCTTACCAATTGAATAGCATCAAATTCTGTCAATAACTCCATCACCTTTGCATGGTACTTTATCATTAATTCTCCCTTAACTGCATATATTCCCATCATCTGATTCACAATTAATTGAGAATCACTGAACACAATTACTTGTCGTGCTTCCATAACTTTCGCCAAATTAAAACCTGCTATCATGGCCTCATACTCAGCTTCATTATTGGAAGCTTTGAATTGGAATCGCAAGGCATACTCCATGTCAATATCATCTGGGGTGTTTAAAACAATCCCTGCTCCACAACCAGCTGTGCAAGATGATCCATCTACATATAATCTCCATGTAGGTAACTCGTCTTCAAATTTCTTATCTGTCAGATCTCCTCGGTAAAATATCTGTTGTTTTCTTTCATCATCCTCTGGTATCTTTCGCTCCTCGTCGATCATCTGTTCGCGCCCTTTTACCAACCGAAGTTGGTCTGGATTTGAATATGATGATTTTTCTACATCCACAAATCCTCTTACCAACCGTAATTGGTCTGGACCTGTGTCTACTGATCCTGTATCGTCCACAGGTTGGTCAGCAAGCACCTTTTGTTCCTCGGGGGTATCAGGGTACGTGAATTCTGCTATAAATCTGCTACAGCTTGCCCCTTTAATGATGATTTGGGCTCATACACAATATCATATTCACCGAGTTCTATCGCCCAGTACATCAGTCTTCCTGATTTTTCTGGCTTGTGAAGGGTTTGTCTCAATGGCATGTCGGTATACACAATGATGGTATGGGCCTGGAAATATGGCCTCATTCTTCTACTTGCTTCAATTAATGCCAATGCCAATTTTTCTAACTTCGGGTACCTGATCTCTGCACCTCGGAAAGCTTTACTTGTGTAATAAATTGGTTTCTGGACTCCATTTTCCAATCTGATCAATGCCGAGCTAACTGCATTCTCTGATACTGCTAGATATAAGTACAACTTCTCTCCTGTTATTGGCCTAGACAACAATGGTGGTGCCCCCAAATACCTCTTTAAGTCTTGAAAGGCCTTCTCACATTCATCAGTCCACTCAAAACTTTTTCGTAGCGTTTTGAAGAATGGAAGACATTTATCAGTTGCTCGGGATACAAATCTGTTGAGCGCCGCAACTCGTCCTGTAAGACTTTGTACTTCTTTCCTCGTCGTCGGGGATCGCAGCCCTAAAAGAGCTTTGATCTTTTCTGGATTCGCCTCAATACCTCGTTGGTTGACGATGTATCCGAGGAACATTCCTTCTCGTACTCCAAAGGTACATTTCGTCGGGTTGAGCTTCATTTGGTATTTATCTAATTGATCAAAGGTTTGACCTATGTTGACTAGATGATCAGCAGCTCTCTTGCTCTTTGTTAGCATATCGTCGACATAGACTTCCATGTTGCAACTGATTTGTTCGGCAAAAACCTTGTTCATCAGCCGCTGATATGTTGCACCTGTATTTTTCAAACCAAAAGGCATAACATTATAACAATAAGTTCCCCTTGGGGTAATAAAAGAAGTACTTTTCCTGTCTTCAGGTTTCATTTTGATCTGATTGTAGCCAGAATAGGCATCCATGAAGCTGAGCAACTCATGTCCCGAGGTAGCATCCACTAGCTGGTCGATTCTGGGTAATGGAAAATGATCTTTTGGGCATGCCTTGTTAAGATCAGTGAAATCAACACACATTCTCCATTTATTGTTCTTCTTCTTTACCATCACCACATTTGCCAACCAATCTGGATATTTCACATCTTCAATGAATTGGGCTTTCTGGAGCTTCTCGACCTCCTCTTGTATGGCCTGGTTCTTCTCGGGGCTAAACACTCTTCTTCTCTGCTTCACAGGCTTGATCTCCTTATTCACATTGAGCTCATGACATAAGAAGTTTTGATCTATTCCTGGCATGTCTTCATGACTCCAAGCAAAAGTATTCTTCCTATTTCTCAAGAAAGTTATCAATTCCTGTTTTATTGACACATCCAACGATGAACCTATCTGGGTTATTCGTTCAGGATGTTCGTCGTCCAGAATAACATTTTCTGTAGATTCCACCACTTGTCCTTTTATAAGTTGGGATTCATCCCTATGATCAAGAGTTTCAATTTCTGTACCTTCCTCCACTTGGTAAGTAGTAGTCTTTTTCCTTGACTCTTCAAGTTCTTCTTGCTCGGCAGACGAATAATAGCATTCCCGAGCTACTTTTTGATCACCTTTCACAACTCCGACTCCAAAATTTGTTGGGAATTTCAAACACTGATGTACTGTAGATGGAACTGCTTCGAACTTCTTCAATCCAACTCTTCACATGATGATGTTGTAGGCTGACTGCACATTCTTATCCATCACAAAGAAGCGTATTCTTTCTGTTCGACAAGCAGGCCAAATTCCAATGAGTATATCCAACTTGATCGTCCCAAGTGGAAAAACTTTCTCACCAGCAAAACCCAGAAGGGGTCTGTGATAAGGTTCCAACTGAGATAATTTCAAATTCAAGCTATCAAAGCATGAATAGTAAATGATGTCTGCCGAACTACCCTTGTCTACCAACACCCTTGAAATGACCACATCCTTCATCCTCATTTTGATCACCAAAGGATCGTCATGAGGGTAAAGAACACCTGCCAGGTCATTTTTTGAAAAACCAATAACTAGCTTCTCTTTGTTTACCTTCCTCGGACGCTCATCCTCGGCAAGGTTTATTCGCTGAATATATGAACAAGCTTGAACCTCTCCGAGGTAAGCTTTTCTTTCTGCAGTAAGGTCTCCTCCTCCTGCATCTCCTCCTGTAATAACATTACAATCAAATGACCCAAAACGTATGGAAAATACCTCTCGTTCAGGCTGCCTTGGCTTCTTGGGAAGATCGGGGTCATCATCTGGATCATCTTCGTGGTCCCTCTTCTTTTTCTCCTCTGCACGACGAGGAGATCTAGATCTGTCTCTAGTTCTATCATCATTCTTCTTATCACCCCCGCGATCTACATATTTTGACAATTTTCCTCTTCGGATGAGCGTTTCAATCTCGTTCTGAAGGGCTATTCAATTTTTGGTCGTATGGCCATGATCTTTATGAAATTCGCAATATTTGGCCTTATTCCTCAGATCAGGATTTGTCCTTAGTTTATCTGGCCACTTGATATCCTCGCTATTCTTGATTTCTTCCAAAACATGATTAATACCCATTTTCAATGGAGTATAATTGTCGTACTTCTTTAGGACTTCCCATGACGTCCTATTACTCTTGGAGTGCTTGTCGCCACCATTACCTTTTTGTTCTTTCTTCTTAGATTTGTCAACCTCAACCTTGGTTTCTTTATCCATATTCTTCTTTGCAGCCATCGCCTCCTCGGCATTCATGATTTTGGTCGCTTTCGCCATCAACTCCGACATAGTTTTAGGTGGATCTTTAGCCAAAGTGTAATATAACTTATTAGGCAGCAAACCACTCATCAAAGCAGTGATCGCTGTCTTTTCTTCGTAATCTATGACTTCCAACTTCTCGTTATTAAAACGAGTTATGTAATCTCTAGTACTTTCACCTGATTTTTGTCTAACACTTAGCAAGTGTGCTACTCGCTTTACCGGCTTTGCTCCAAAACAAAAATTGCCAATGAATAACTCGGCCAATTGAATAAAAGTCGAAATCTTACCCCGAGGAAGATTGTTATACCATATCTGTGCAGACCCGGTAAGAGTTCTCGAGAATGCTCTACATCTCATCTCGTCAGGGACGGCATATATGTCGGCAGCAGCTTGGTATTGTTCTATATGAAGAACAGGATCTGTCTTTCGATCATACTTAGGGGTTACTACGGGTGCTTTGAATTTAGATGGTGTAGGAAAATTCACAATGGCCTGCACAAAAGGTGTCCCTTGAACAAAAGTTCTCTGTAAGGGATTCCTTTCTTTAACCATTTCTCCAAGTCTATCCTCCAATCGCTGAATGGAACCCTTCCATGCTTCATTTCCTTCCTCGGGATGCTTAGTCCGAGCAATTGATTGTTCTGACGTAGCTTCCTGAGATCTATCTCGACGAGTAGCTGGTCTTGATTGTGCTGATCCTTCTCTCAAACCTGATGGTGGTCGAAAGCTTCTCGATGGGGCTCTAGGTGGACTCATATTTCTCCTTGGTCCTAACCGACTGAAAGGAGATGCCCTGCTTAATCTTTCCAAGGCGCTAGTTCTCTCCGGAGAGAGGGTGATATGTTGATCTGTATTCGTAGCCCGAATCGATGAAGTTTGCCCAGGTTGATAAGAAAAATTATTAGATTCTTCATTACGATATGACCTAGTACGCCTGGATCGCGATTGCCCACGATCACTCCTTTGCCTTGAATGGGTAGGTGCACCGCCATGAAGAGTTTGAATGAGTTGCCTCATTGTTTCTTGCATGGCGGTTTGTCCTTCAGCCAGATTCGTCATAATTCCAGCCAGATCTGGAGGTGCAGATGGATTTGGAGGATTTCCAATATTTCCAGCATTTCGATTACTGGATTCTGGATTATCTGCCATTGATGATAAATGATTTTTGGTGAAAAATGATAGCAATAGTCGTTTCTCACAGACGGCGCCAATCTGTTGATGTAAAAAACTAGATTGCTCTAATTATTCAATCACAGATAAATAAATAAGACTGAGATTTTTAAAGTGGTTCGGCTAGGAATAAAGCCTACGTCCACTGTTATGTTATTGCTGAGTGTTTGCAGAATTCTTGATTACAAGTTCTCTCAAGAATTTCCGGTCCCCCTTTGAATGAGGGTGATACAAGGCATTTATAGTATTTAGGCTGTACATGAATGGGTTGATACATTAAATGATATACATATGTAAGGGTAATACACTTAATGCAGCGTGTGAGTCAAGATGATAAACATTCAATGAATGGTTGAACTGTTCATATTCTGGCAATTAATAATACGACCGAGATGCAGCTCGGACCGCCTTAGTTGCTCGTCGCTCAAGAGTACCTCGGAGTGCTAGAGTACCTCGGGGCACTGGAGTTCCTCGGTGTATCCTTGTTACTCGGATAGAACATGAGTTGGTCGGGAAAATGAACTTCATCGTTGCTATTGTGCCACGTAGATTGACACGTGCCTTCGTATTATTGGTCCACATCAGCATATTAATTTTGGTATCAACAATTACGTTATAATTTTTTAGTTTACTTATTTTACTAATCATGTGCTTTTTGTCGTTTCAGGCAAAGCTTAAGGAAGTGCATGAGTCGCAGTCTGATGCCGACAAGGCATCTTTGTCCACAGACGCACTCAGCCAAGTGCTTGGCTCTGATCGCAAGGGGAGTGAGCTCGCAGGTGGCCAAATCTAGGATCATCGGATTGGAGACGAGCGACACCGGCTTGGCTCGAATGGTGGATTCACACGACGCGAAGTTGTCCCGTTTGGAGGCGACGGTCGAAGATATGTACGCATTCATGAAGCGTACGTTGGGTGGAGACCGTAAAGGGAAAGGGAAGGAGGTGCGGGAGGACGAGGAGGTGCGGGAGGACGAGGCGCAGGATGACGAGGATGTGGACCTCGCTGCTTCATCACCGACACGTTCGTACTCCGACGATCCACTTCCCTATTTGACGCCCTCCAACAGACCATTGTCGACAATTGGTTGGCCGAGCGTGTTCATATTGGATGTATTTGATGGCCAACGGATAGGGCGGGGGTTGAGGGACCCGGATATCGTCGAGGGTGGAATAGTCCATGGACGTGTGCTTCAAGAGATGGAGTCCAGGGTGCTCGTCACGCATGTCATACCCGGGAAGGAGAACTCCTTATTGTGGTTGCGCGAACAATGCGGCACGACGTATATTAGTGGGTGCGTTAATTCGTATGTCGTGTGGCCTACTCACCTACTCAGTTTTATCCAAGACATGTAGTAACATTATTTTTAAGTTTGTCCATTTTAATTATATTTGGATTATATCGTCATGTATATTATTTTTACTTTGAATATTTGGATTATACTGTCATGAATATATATTTGCATTATCTTTATTTGTGTTGGATATATCAAGTTTGGAACAGGTACAACGTTGCTATAACAGGTACAAATATACTGCTGGGCAGTGGCGGTGGCCATACTGCCCAGCAGATTTTTTTTAAATTCTGCCCAGAATTGTCACGGTCATTGACCGTGACAAGTTCTTGACAAATCTTGTCACGGTCATTGACCGTGACAATTTTTTTTAAAAAAGGGTCACGGCTTTGTCACGGTTATAAACCGTGACAAACGTGTCACGGTCATTGACCTTGACACGACCGTGACAAAAAAAGTTGTCTCGCCTCTAAATGTCACGGTCATTGACCTTGACAAGGTGGATTTGTCAAGGTCAATGACCTTGACAAATGGGCAGATTAGGTGTAGTGATATATATATATATATATATATATATATATATATATATATATATATATATATATATATATATATATATATATATATCATGAAAGTGGCATAAACATCTATTATGCACAAATATAATAAGGGTCTGTAATGTATGTCTACAATCTTAGACAATTTAATTAATCTTAATTAAATTCGGGTGAAATATATATATGTCCCTTCATATATGCGACATCAAAAGCATCTACCAGTGGTGCCTCGTTCGTGATCTATCTGCAAGTCTGAAGGAATCTCTTATCCAAGTCAGACATCGCTAAACCCATACAAATGGGGCGGTCCCTACGCAGTATACCAGTTCACGAACCATAACTAGCGGTGACAAAGGCTCCCAACACCAACACATACCTCTTGTAGATGGTGCTACTATGTAGTACTTACACGACCTACACATTGTCTAACCCACCGGTGTCGGCGTGTGCTATCCAGTCCGAACGCACGAAACTGCAAGCCGATAGGACCATCCACGAATATTGGTATGTCCCATAGATACACACAAATACATATTATTTATCACATATAATACACGTAGGTAACTACTCTATAATTACCTTAAAATAATTCCACATGATATCCACAATTGTTCATTAATTAATAATTTACCATCTAGTTAATTATTAATTTCATCTTCCATAATCATTTATTTAACCATCTAGTTAAATATAGTATTTCAATTAATATGTAGGACACATTTACATTTTTAGTAAATTCCCCGTTATCCCAAACACGATCCCACTAGCTCGTACGTACATCTAAAAATATCCCAAAGTAAACCCTAGGCCCAACTCACTCAGCCCCCAGGGCCGAATCGACTCGAAACCTGATAGTTGCCCAGATCTGCTTGTTATTTCTAATATATAATATCTTCTCTCATTCCCAATATCACCTCTAATGGTTTATTCCATTTTATAATCATATAGTTAAGTCTCTAACACTTATTTACTCATCTTATAATGATTAATCTCATATGTTAACCCCAATTTCATTCTCAATTTCCCAGAATTTATGAACATGGATAAATAATCTAAACCCAGATTTCTTCCACAATCTCAACAATGTATAATTCAATTTATGGGGTATCTAGTATGGGATTTACATAAAATATGCAGAACATAAACATGTGTTAAAGTCTTCTACATATAATTACCTAGATTTCCTAATTTCATCTCAAGAACCCTAAGGTTTCTATCATCAAATTTCAAAGAATCGATTACAAGATTTTTGGGTTACAACCTATGCTACAATTAATCCTTTACATGGATGAGTTTAATTCCCAACTTTTATTCACCAAAACCCAACCTAAACCCATAAATCGCATGGGACATTATAATGCATCAAGAAGCAAATTGGAAATTAAATCGAGCAAGAGAATTCTTGCTTGAATATACGGGGAATGACATCTCCTTTGAATTTCTTGAAATCTCCTTTGAATTCCTCTTAATTTCTTGATCTGGATTCTTCCTCTCTCCCCCCCCCCCCCCCCCCCCCTCTGTGTGGGATGGCTAGGGTCCGAAGAGGTAACGTATTGGGACTTAATTAACTTCCTAATTAAAGTGATTAATTCCCAAATCCCGAGTTGGGTTAAAATCCCAAATTTTGGACCCCCAAATGGGTTTGAATCCATACCAAGACTAGCCCAAGAGTCCCTAACTTATACAACTATGCCCCAGGACCATTTCTAATGGTTTACAACACCTAAACGACCCGTATACTCCCTGAAATACGTCCCAATTATTTTATCCCAGCATTACTTATTTTTAATTGTGTCACACATCACTTATGCATTTTTTTACGACACATGTGATTGTTATAAATATTAACATACCAAATCAACAACACATGATTATGATGCAATGAATCACATATTCGCAATTAATAAATTAAATTCACCGATTAAGTATAATTTCCATAAAAATTTATTTTATTCCAAAAATATCATTTTATTATTATTTATAGAAAATTACGGGGTATTACAGTAGTGTTAGAGATACACTCGGTAAGTTGCTAGAGTTCGGTAAGATGTCATAGTAGAGGGAGGTGGTGAAGCCAATTTATTTTGGTTCAGAATAATCGAAGAATAATAGTTCTCTCTGTTTTTTTTTATTTATGCAAATTATCACATTGAAGATGAACAAATTTTTTTATTTTCAGTGAATACACAGTTGTCAATCGTATTCAAATTAAGCCACATAATTAATTAATTTTAATGAAGTAGTTAGTTCAATTAATTTTTGTGGTTTCTAAAAGTTAGGGGTGACAATTTAGAAACGATACAAAAACACGACATAAAACGACACAAAATTAACACGATATGTCATGTTCGTGTCGGATTTTTTTGACACGATGTCGTGTCGTGTTCGTGTCAAAAGTATGAGTCGTGTTATCGTGTCTCGTCGTGTTAATTGCATTTTTATTTGGGTTATCGTGTCTATTTATGTTTAATTTAGTGCGAAATTTTTGAAATTCGTGTTACTCGTGTCGTGTTAGGTCGTTTTTATTTGGGTCGTATTCGTATCAACTAAAAAAATATGAATTCGAGTCGCGTTGACCTGAAACGCGACCCAAAAGTACGAACTGTCACCCCTACTAAAAGTGAATTTAATTTTGAATATAGAGTTCCCAACCTAAGGATCAAGAAATATAATATTTTGTATATATAATTTCAAATGCATTATTTTTATCTTTAATACTTAAAAATAACTTTTTTGAAAATAAGTTTTCCATGAGGTTGGTACGAATGAGAACCCATATTTGACGAAAAGTTAGGTTTTTTCTTAGACTCTACCTAAAAAAAATAAAACTAGAGAGACATGATTTCGAGACTTAAAATCTAGACTCAATGACGTGGCAAGTGCCATATTATTAAACAATCTTACTCATTTGCTTTGTCATCCTACACATTCATTTTTTCTAAAATACATCTTTCAAGAAAAAAAAAATAGTCCAATCAAATAAAAAAAATTCTTTTACATACCGTTGGCACGTATAATTTTTTGTAAAATAGTAAAATAATATTTTTAGTGTTAAAAAAATGGTTCGCGCCAGCGGCACTTTTTATTTTTAACTTGTTTTGTCCCTCAAATACTTTTATCCAATATTCTCTTATTTTTAAAGATTCGCGCCAAAGGCACCCGTTATTTTTAAACTTAATTTTTTTTTTTAATTTTACAACTTTCAAAACAATTTTTGTATTTCTTAAAACTGTTTAAAGGTCCACGTTAAAAAACTATTATAATAATAAATTATTTTTTTAATCATATTTAACTTATTTAGTCCCTCAAGCATCCATTTACCCAATATTCTCTTATTTTTAAAAATTCGCGCGAGCGACCCCCCTTATTTTTAAACTTTTTTTATTTTATTTTACAACATTTAAAACAATTCTTGTATTTCTTAAAATTGTTTAAAGGTCCGTGCTAGCGGCTCATATTGAGTGCTTTTATATGGTGAGGGACTTCTTGAAAGAAAATAAAAAGGATTGGACAAACGAGCAATAAATTAATTTTAAGTTAATTTTTTTATATAATATATAATTAACTATTTTTTATAATTTAAAATAAATAAATTTATAATGTAATAAGATAAGAATAAATGTAGGGAGATCCACAAAAAAACTTATTTTGTATATTCACTTAATTAAAAACTTATACCTTATTGTTGTGGGTTCCACCAGAACATGAAAATGTGCACTAAAAACTCTTGAGTACCACTACATGGACCCTTTTTCCATAGCCACTTTGGTAGCCGCCTAATAAGGCAACGCTGATAAGGGTTGTATCTTGTGCCTTGGCGGAACCCACAACAATAAAGTATAATATTTTTATGCACCGGGTATGAAAAAAGGATACCAAAGTGCGTCTGTGTAGCTTTATTCAAAACTTTTACCCATTTTTATCTGAATTTATCAAATAATTTTTTTTGTGACTCTCCCTAACTTTACTCATAAAATAAAGAAGTCTCCCTAACTTTACTCATAAAATAAATGAGTGTTTATTAATAATGTGGCACATGCCACATCATTGAGTCTCACTTTAAGTCTACAATGCAAGCCGCTCTAGTTCAACTTTTTATCTTTAGTATTTAAAATTAACTTTTTTGAAAATCAGTTTTCAATGAGGCCGGTACGTATGAAAAGCCATATTTCACGAAAAGTTAGGTTTTTTCTCACACTCTATCTAAAATAGCTACAAAAAAAAAAAATAACTTACAAAGTGTATTCGTCTAATAGGATAAAAATGGGTACAAACTTTTTATGATCCATTTTAATACCGGACGAGATCCACAAAAATAACATATAAACTTTTAGGGCCTGTTTGGTTTGCAACTATAATTCTGTTTTCTGTGTTTAAATACAATTGTGATAAAAATCTTCGTTTGGCAACCTGTTTTTAAACACAGAATTATAATATTCCTGTGTTATAATCAAGTTTTTCAGAAAACAGATTTTGGATGTTTTATAACATCTGTTTTTTTTATTTTTCAACTCAGAATTATTCATTCTTAATATTTTAAAGCAATTATACCTTAATATATAATATACATACATAATACATTAATATGTGTAATTCTTATAAATAAAAAATATATATGTACATATACACAAAATTACGTATGGAATAATATAAATTTAAATAATATTATCAATAGATACATGATACTTATATATAGTTTTATACATATATTATTAATGTATGGAATAATATAAAATATACATATAATACATATGTATTAAAAAATATTATCAATTCATGTATGTATATAATTTTATAGTGAATTATATATGCCACATCATTATATATATATATATATATATATATATATAGAGAGAGAGAGAGAGAGAGAGAGTTAAACTCCCTAACATACCTCATTAAATATACCTAAAAATACATGATATTAAATGTACGTGTATATAATTTATGATGTATGTATGTATGTATATGTATACATTCATGTATCATGTATGTATGAAAGTTTTATATATATAATTTATGATGTATGTATGTATGTATGTATACATTTATGTATCATGTATGTATATAATTAAACTCCACAACATACCTCATTAAATATACCTAAAAATACATTTTATTAAATGTGCATGTATATAATTTATGATGTATGTATGTATGTATACATTCATGTATCATGTATGTATGAAAGTTTTATGTACATACATATATATATATATATATATATATATATATATATATATATATACACACACACACACACACACACGCATATGTATGATATAAATATACATATTTGTCAATTTTGTCAAATTTTCAAAAAACTGTATTTAAAAATATCTTTACCAAACGCACACCAATAATTATAAACACAAAAAACTGAATTTTAAAATTGTATTTAAAAACAGTGTTTAAATCGAATTTTCTGAATAGAAAACCAAACGGGCCCTTAATGCATTGAATATAAATTTTGAATTTTTTTTATAGATCTGCCTGATTTTATAATTTATTCAATAAACAAAACATGCAGCAGCTAATGGATTTAACCAATGGTTTAAAGAAGGCCACAACATGAACCTATTGATTCTTAACAGATGTATTCCCTTTTCACCAAAAAAAAAAAAAAAAAAAAAACAGATGTATTCACAAAAGCAATACAACCTACAACTAGAGGTCTGTAACTTTTATAATGAATCAAATGTTAAATCTCGATCAAAGTGCCTATTTTAAAAAACTGACAGCTAAGGTATTAGGTAGTAAATGGCCTATACGAATCCTAAACTTAACGATCGACAGAAATTCAATGGTGTGTGCGTAAGAAAACACAAAGGCCCTGTTTTATAAGAAAGTAGGAAAATATAAATGATTTCGGGTCAAATAATTTTAGGGTAAATAATTTCAAGGTAAATTATTATTTTTTAACATGTGTGTGTTTGATACAAGTTGGAAAATCATCAATTTTTCACTTTTTCTATCAAACACAAAAGTTGGAAAGTAGAAATAATTGTGAAAAATTTGTTTACGGAATATATATATATATATTAAAAATTTGTTTAGAAAAAATATATTAAATATATATTAAAAAATATATTAACAAATTAACGAAATATATGAAATAAATAAAATATGTATGAAATATTAATATTAGAAATAAACCAAATATATGAAATATAAGTAATATACGAAATATTAGAAAAAATATACAAAATATATTAATATTTAAAAAATATATACTAAAGTACGAAATATAGGAAAATATACAAAATATATTAAATGTACAAAATATATAAAGGTACAAAATACGTACATATATGGAATATATTAATATACAAAATATATGCAATATAAAAAATACACGTATATACTAAATTATATAAATGTACAGAATATATAAATATGCGAAAAACATACATATATGAAATATATAAATATATACAGAATATATACATATATGAAATATACGCAATATACGAAATATACATATATACTAAAATATACGTATATACATATATGTATAAATGTATGGAATATATAAATATACAAAAAATATACGAAATATATACATATATGAAATATACGTATATACGGAATATATACATATATGAAATATATGCTATATACGAAATATACATATATACTAAAATATAAAAAATCTACGTATATACTAAAATATATAAATGTACGGAATATAGAAATATATGAAATATATACATATATGAAATACACACAATATACGAAATATACATATATACTAAAATATATAAAATATACGTATATACAAAAATATATAAATGTACAGAATATAAACGTATATGAAATATATAAATATATACAGAATATATACATATATGAAATATAAGAAATATAAGAAATATACATATATACTAAAATATATAAAATATACGTCTTTACAAAAATATATAAATGTACGGAATATATAAACATATGAAAAATATTAAATATACGAAATATATACATATATGAAATATATAATTATATACGAAATATATACATATATGAAATATACATATATACTAAAACATATAAAATATACGAAATATATGAAATATACAAAAAATATATATATTTACAAATTATATATATTTGTATAATTATAAAATATGTTGAGTTTAAAAAAAACCACTTTGAATGATTTGCCATCCAAAGGTGGCAAACAAAAACCTGACCCCCCCAAAGAATTGGTTTCCACCTTAGGGTGGCAAATCGTGCTTAAGGCTCTTGTACATAGAAAACAAACTCCAAGGCAAATTTTCGCTATCAAACGGCCTAAAAGTTAGAAAAATTTGAAATTTTTCCAACTTTTAAAAATTTGCCTTGGAATTCAAGTGCTATCAAACGGACCCAAAGTGTTTATTTAAAAACATAAGCAGAAACAAAAATAATATTGTGCCTTAATTTTTTATATAATTTTTTGGAACAAGTTGACGTGGTAATTTATTATTGATTAGTTTTTTGGGTTCACGTGAGTAAGACTTAAAAATCAACCAATAAAAATTTGACAAGTCAGTTTTTCTCAAAAAATTATGTCAAAAATTAAATCACAGTAGAAGCACTCAAGCGGAAAGTCCAAGGATTGTCTAAGGTGGTACCCGGGGGTAGCTGTAAATCCAGATACTCAGGTTCAAATCTTGGCAGCTGCATCTTACCGCTACGGACCGCAGGAATTAAACGCATGTTATAGAAAGTGTTGTTCGGGGGGGAGGGATCGAAGTGCCTGCAAGCTGGCCCCGAGATTAACATACGACACACAAAAAAGATATAAGCAGAAAATGTCATTTTAATAATTAATAAACAAAAAAAATATTTAACAAATTTACAATAATTTTGAAAATTCTTTTAAAAATAAGAAATTAATTTTTAATAAAATTAATCCAATTTTGTTTTTAGAAAAATTATTTAGACGCAATTAATAATATCAATATAAAATGCATGAGTGCCTAATGTGTCAAAGTGTAAAATGTGCATTCATATGTGTTTTACCTTTACTCGGATATGTACGTTGAGTAGAGTCTCATATCATGATAAATCTTGGACAGTTGAGTAGCATCACATTATGTACCATAGAGTAGTCTGGAACTAAAAATACTTTTTGACATAATATCTAAATTAGTTGAAATACCTAATAAATAATATATATTGCCGCTAAAAAGAAAATATTTGGTAATAATTAAAACGAAGATATGAGAGTGTTTTGAAAAAAAATATTAAGGGTATAATTTGTGTTGGATTGAACCTGCTATTTATAAAAAAAAAGAAGAAGAAGAGCTATTGGATAAATATAGTCGTTGGATAAATATAATCGTTGCAAATATTTTTTGGGGATAAAAATAGAAATAGGCAAATAGGTTATAAAGCTTAGGTGGAACAAGGTATTCCACTTTAAGCTTTATATTTTTTTCTCTTACGCGAAACAATATGTTTCGTTTTAACAACGGGTCTCACAAAACTAGTTTAATTGTATATTTATTATTTTTTAACCTATTGGATTGAATCTAACGGTTGAGAATCAACAATACAAAAAGTATTTGGAATCTTTTTGTATTATCATATACGCCACCTAGAGTGGCTATAGGGGCCTGCAAATCTGCCAACTGGCTGTACACGCCACCTAAAATCATTTCACTCTTTATGACTAAACCCATCTGCCCTCTCTATTTGTGCCAACCGCCTCTGTAAACCCTCTCTATCTATGTTCATTTTCCATTTCTTTTCTCTCCCCCGTCTGCGCTCCATCTCCACCGAACCACCATTTCCACCTGAACCAAAAACAACAAGCCCCAGAATAAGCATAGGCTCGAGCAAGAGCAGGCCTAGATTCATTAAGATGCAAGCTTTGTGAGAGATAACTAAAGATGTAATCATTAAATTTTATTGTTTTTGTTCGATTCTAAACAATGGATACTGACGACTTAAATGTTTTAAGGCTTAGTAGCAGAACAGGAGTTGGACCGAAAACTGTTAAACTGATATGGGTTTTTGGTTTATCGACTCACATACACAGCTACACTGAGCACATATAGCCTGTAAATGAAAATAAGTTTGTTAGCAACAGTTAAAACGCATTATTTTCCTTCATAGAAGGCGTTATTTTCGTTTTTCCTTTTGTCTCACAGTACCGATGTCTCAAAGTTAGTCCCCCCGACCTAGCGAGACAAATATGATTGGTACCAAGTCAATTTACAAGAATAAAATGGATGAGAATGGTACCATAGTTCACAATAAGTCTAGGTTGGTCAATCAAGGATACATACAGATTGAGGGTGTAGATTTTGACAATACACTCGCTCATGTTGCTAGGTTTGAGTCAGTTCGCTTACTATTCGCCATATCATGTCATCTACACTTCAAGTCATATCAAATGGATGTTAAGAGTGTCTTTCTTAATGACATTCTACAGGAGGAGGTTTATGTTGAACAACCAAAAGGTTTTGATGACCCAAAGCACCTAGGACACATATTTTATCTTAAGATGGCATTGCATAGTTTGAATTAAGCACCCTATGCTTGGTATGAAAGGATTATGATTAGGCATAAATTCTTCATATTTATCTCTTTAATTTTTGTACTTTTATGATCTCGTGCATTGCATTTGACCAGAATTTATCTCATATTCATGCTACTAACCCTTTTCGACTAGTATTTTGTGTTTTGTCTATTTCTCTAGTGTTTTACATGTATTTCGTGCAAGTAGATGGGAGAGATAACTCAAAATAGTTAAAGAAACGAAGAAAAGGGAAGTTAAATGGCGTGTTCGTAATTTTTTAGCCTTAGCCTGAAGGTGGGACAAATTGGAACATTGAATAGCTTGAAGTCACAAGCATACTGGAAAAACGACACCTCAATTCGAGCTACGGTGAAGAAGTTATGCACATTTGAAGATGAGAAGAATCAGAGATATAAAAAAAACAAACCGGTTCAGTTATAAAGGGAACCAATTTGATAGGTTGGAAAACCAGAGCCGGTTTGGTTTAAAGGAACCGGTTTTCCATTAGTCACACGCCAGAACTGCGACAAATATTAGTCACGCTTTAAAATTGTTTCAAATTGCCAGAAGCGGGATTTTGATTTTGGCCTTATCTTTAAGACAAAAGAGTTTTATGTCTTGAGGACACTTCTAAATGACCCATGACTTATATATACTCATATTAGTCGCCTTTTAAGACATATTTCATTCATGGAAAATCTACTGAACAAGGAGGAACATTTAGGCGAATAATTTACATATTTTGCGCCTTTAATTCAAGAGTTTTTTCAGTTTTTCTTCAAGATTTGATTTCTTCTTGCATGTTTGTGTTCTTCAACCTTGGTATCCTTAAATTCCATCACTTTTATTCTTCATAGAAGGCGTTATTTTCGTTTTATCCTTAAATAATGATAGGTACTGATCCGATAAGGATTTGCTACCCAGAGGATCATCTCCGCCTCATCATCTATCATTGACGTATCTGATCAGGATTTGGAACAACTCAACGAGGTGAAAAACAATTAGACAACTCATATGTTATCATAAACATTGCCAGCTTTCCACACATTACTCGAGGCAAACTTACGAGTTGTTGAAAATGTTTTTTTCCTGTCAATGGATTGTTTTCAAACTATTAAAATTTTACTGTGTTTACTTTATATCATCTAATCTGGTGTGCTTTTTTTTGCCCCTATGAATATTAATTTATTTGAAAGTAGAAAATGATAATTGGGCTCTTAGTCTAACGTAATTTGAAAGTATTATATTAACACAAAAAAAAGTATATTGAGTTGAACTTATGGTGACATTGAAAATAACCCACCATGAAATTCTTCGTATTTTTACATATCAACAGTTGGTTTTTAACACAATTACTCTGTGTTGTTTCTCTTACAGAATTTCAGTGTGTCAGCTTACACTAAGCTGATATTTATGCGTATAAACATTATATTGTATATTTAAATGTTTTATAACTGTTAAAAGTATCATTTTCTGTGCCTGGAAAATAAGTTTTTTTTTTATAACTATGTGGAAAGCAACATTTTGTATGCATTTGAAGGCATGTAAAATTAATTTTAGCTCCGAATGAATATTTTTGGTATGAAGTTGAAAAACTGTAGTTATTTTGCACACCGTGTGTTGTAGCTGGTAGTCATTAAATGCGCCAATAGTATGATAAAGGGGTGTAGCCTAAACATGATGAGCATGTTGTAATCAAAGCATATGTTGAAATTTCAAATACACCCGTACAAGATCTCCATTTTACATTTTTAACGCATTTGAAATTTATTAGTCATGGAACTCGAGTTGCAAAAATGACATGTTGATGTGCCTTGGAGGTAAAGAGCCCATAATATTGATATGCCTTATTTAAAAAGTATTAAATTTGTTTTCTAATTAATGAATGTTTTTTATTTTTGTTCTTTGAAATATTATTAAAGGAGTACACCGATGATAATTTCAACAAGACTTCATGTTAGGCATACCGAAATAAATTATAATTTTGTGCCAATTTTGAAACTATTTTGAGTTTTTTTCATCACCTTACAAAAATATTGAATTAACAAATGACAATAGAAAACATGTAACATAACTACTATAACTAGATCTCAAAAGTTCTCTTATATGGACCGAAAAGTGAATTAAAATGGGAAACAAGATTTGTCGCAACTTTTCACCATTCCATTGGATCCTACTGGAGATATACAAAATGCACTAATTAATTCCCAACTGTTTATCGTGACGAGTTTGCATTTTTATATCATTGCAAGCATATTTATTGCGACATGTTTTAGCATTATTAGCATGTTCACGCATTAGTTCGAATCAGAAAAAATGTACCTAATGAATTTGTGACCTTTTCATTTGGGTTTTCAAAAAGTTCATTGCCAATTTGTTTATTACACATAGTTTGAATGTTAAACTAAACATTGTTTGAATGTTATACTTTTCGAGTGAAGCGCCATGAGTTCTCCATAAATGTCAATGAAATGTTAAATACATGTCTTCACTATTATAAGAAAAATACATTTTATTTAGAAATTTTTTTGAAGCAATAAATAACTCACCATAGTTATTTGATTCCTTAATTCATTAATATCATTTTTAAATGCACCGTAACGAATGTGCAACTGTGCCATCGGCACGGGTACACCCTATATGGTAGATGTAGTACATATGCGTGTAAGAGGCGAAAGAAGAAAATATGAGAAGTCTTACATATAACTGTCTGAGGATTGAATTATTTTAATAGGATTTATGTGCGCGGGGGCCAAATGATAGTCAATTTGTTTATTCATATTTTCATAGTTGTTACGATGCTCAAAAAGGGGTTACATGCTTATGTTATCAGAGTACAAGGGCAACTCACAATGTCAATAAAGTTTATAAATTTTGGTTCAGTAAAGTTTGAAATGTTATTATAAAAAAAATAGTAATTGCAAATTTAAACTAAATGTTCCTAACACACAAATGTGTCGTATTAAAATCATAACCATGCCACAAGTTTACTTTGGGAGGGCCAACAATATTTATATTTGCGCTTTTGGTGACATGGGAATAAATATATTACCGGACCAAATTTATCGCCTTGCTATCGGTACGGGTATAAAATATTACATGAACAAATTTATCACCGTGCCATCGGCACGGGTACAACCTAGTGTATTCACAAAAAAAACTCACAAATCATATTTGTTTAATAAGATAAAATTGGATACAAAACTTTTTATACAATGGATGAAATCTATTTTCTATACCCTGGTATAATCTTTTAATTCATTAGATATGAATTTTGGATTTTTTTTGTGATTCTATCTATTTTTCTATCTATTTTTATTCTTACAATATGTGTAAAGTTATTTGATAAGCAATGATCTCTCTCTGTTGCTCTTCATCAGAAAAACACAAATCATTCAAAATGTGTAAAGTTATTTGATACACAATCATTACAAAATGTGTAAACCCAAATCTCTTTCTCTTTTGAGTCTCCACAACCTCCGATAGTCTATTATGTGGACGTGTAGTCGGAACATATTCTCCTCTTCGTCGGAAAAACCCATTCAGGTATCTACCCCTTTTTTTTCGTTATCTTTTGTGTTTTTTTTCGTTATGTTATGTATTTTTCATTTGTATTCTACATGTTGTAGTTAATGAGTTTTAGTTTTTGCTCCATGTAGATACCCCGTGTTTTTTTTTTGTGCGTGTGAGAGCTAACACAATTTTTTTGGGTTATTGTGTGTATGATGAGAACTAAGTTTAGAGTGCCTTCTTTTTTCTACGTTCCTTGTTGTTTTTTTAATTTTTTTTAATGCATTGTGTGTTTGTGAGTGCGTGCAAAAACTCACTGATTGAGATTATGCAGTGGCTAAGATATGTGAAGATGAAGTTATAAATCTGAGCAATGTGACCAAAATACAATTTATAAACCAAGCATGTAAGAAAAACTAACCAAAAGTTTGGCCAATGAGAGACAAAAAAGAACAACAATTTATTAATATGCTCCCAAGAAATACACGCTTCTACCTTTCTTCACGTTGTTACCCGAGGCACTAAGAAATGGTGTCATTTGTGCCTCAATTTTAGTATACCTATAGAGGAAATAATCAATTAAAAAGTAAGGGAATCTTGAAATCCAAACATTACGACAAAAACATAATTCTTGTAAAGCTGTTCTCTTTTGACCAGTTAATAGTTGGATTGTCCATTTTATTAACATCAATAACCATCTTAAAGACACCTAAAGTTAGTGGTGGCAACGGGTCGAGCCGGGTGATAAAAGAATCATGTGGTAAATGGCTCCACCCATACACGATTCGTTTACTAAACGGGTGGAAAAATTGCATTCGTACACGGTTCGTTTACTTAGCGCTCCGACCCGACCCGTTTTCACATGTTTAACTAAATGAATCCTCTTAATCTGGGTGACTCGACACGACTCGTTTTCACTCATTAACTCGTTTTATTCATTTCACTCGTTAACTCATTTCATTCGTTTCACTCATTAACCCGTTTCAGAAATTCAATGTTCAAGTTCAAGTGTCAATTTATTTCTAAAATGATGAAAATTAGTTCAATGATATCATCCAAAATTAAATAACAATAGCCCAAACAAATAGTAAATAAGTAGCAATCCCAAATTGTTCAAAATCATCACATCACAACACCATTATTACAACCCCAAATTGTTCAAAATCCAAACAAAATCATCACAACAAGAAGCAAAACAACTATTCTTATAAATCCAAACAAATCATCACTCGTTGCCTTCTCCATATCATAGCTCCCCTCCTCCAAATCATTTTTCCATATCAAATTTAAATAGATTCAAATAGTTAAAATAATGAATAAGGAAAAAAAAGACACAACTACATGAATTTAACTATGGATAACTTCCACTATCTTCTCTTAATTATCTACAAAAATTATGTTTGAGCATTCCCCCAATGATCCTGATTGAGTTGTATCATCATTTGTTTCCTCCACTTCTACCGCACTGTCATCAACTATACCAAAAAAACATTAATAAAGTAGACAAAAAAGAATTAGTTTAGGATGCAAACAAGCTTAGCAGTAAAAAAAATATAAGAAAAAAGTGATTATTTTTAGGCAGGAAAGATAACTTGTTTTTTTTCCAAAAATCCAATCCCGAGTACATATCAATGCTTGAACATTTTCTGACAAAAGTGAACTTCGATATTCATCAAGAATTCGACCGCCTGTCCTAAATGCCGATTCCGATGCAATGGTAGATATCGGGATCGACAACACATCACGAGCCAAAATCGATAATGTTGGATAACGATATAGCTCCCCTCTCCAGAAATCAAGAATGTCCAAATTTATTAACCGGTCAATTTTTGGCTCATTGTAATACATTTGAAGCTCACTTAGACTAACGATGCTATTCTCTTTTTCACTTCTGTCAAAATCTTACATTATGATGTATAAAAATGAAAGTAAATTAGTCTTAATTAATATTAAATTAATCAACAAACAGCAAATATAAAAATACATTTAACCGTACCATAAAAAGATTGTCAATTCTCACCACTATCCCTTGACCCACTTGGATGATCACTTGTTGCACGACCCACATTGGACAGCTTGGAAGCCATGGTATCCCGTACACATTCCAATTGATATGAATTATTCCCTTAAAGCCTTGTACAAATCCACTCAACAAATTGATACTTGTATCGAGAATCCAAGATAACAGTAATAGCTAGAATCGAACTATAATTTGACTAATATTTTTCAAACTTCACCATCATTTGGCTACCCATCGTACGCATATAACTATCATTATCCAACATATCTTGTTTCAAAGTATATTAAGCCGTAAAGACTTGAGGGAAATATGTGTTAGCCGTGGGATAGGCCGTTCTTGAAAATAGACAAGTGACATCATAAAAAGCTCCCCCAAATTTGAAAATCTTATTAACCTTACACCATTTTTCGGGGGATGGACACATTTGATAGTTTGAACTACTCGGTTGCAAATGTGCAAACGCCCGTTGAAGAGTGTGCAAAAGTTTTTCCTTATGTTGATCTGCAAAAAAATAGAAAATATAATTATATATACAAGTAATTGGTATTTTTTTACGATTCTGTCATTTTTTGTTACATGATATTGTTTTTTTTTAATTCATGTAGTTGTACTTCATAACGTTATGGTCGTGCGATTTTTGCTCATTTAAGCATTATTCAACAACTTTCGAGTACATCATTTCTTTTAAGGGTCAATGTATGCATATGCATTAATGTAACGGTTCTATTCGAGTACATAATTCATGTAGTTTGAACATCATTTTTTTTAACATCATTTAAGGGTCAATGTATGCATATGCATTCATGTAGTTTGAACATCATTTTTTTTAATGCATAAATGGAATGCTGTTTCGATTCGTTTTAACAGTTTCAAATCCTCTTTATTTTCTTTCAAGTCTTTGATTATTTGACGACGATCTCGTTCCTTATAATTTTTTGGCTTCTTTAAGTCATCTTCCGATTTAAGTCTAAATGTATAACCATAGTATAGCACCCCGTGTAGTTCTTTCGTTTTATTTTCATTTTCCAAAACTTTAAATCCTTTTATAACATATAAGTTTTCCCCTATAAGCTCCTGTATTTTTTTCTAATTCTCCCATTTGATGATGCAACATTTCTTTATCATTTAGCAACTTGGCCTTAACAGATTTAAGTATCTTCTTCTGATCAGTTAACGATTTTTGGTTTTCGTGTATTGCTCTTTCAATCTATGAACTTCTCGTCGCATCCTCACGGGAGCAGAAGCTCACATCTTCTCGCACTGTCCATGTATAAGTGATAAATTAAAATTCACATGACAAATAATGAAAAAACAATAACTAAATAACTAGTTTCTCCTATGCTATTTTCATCTTTCCATGCAGTTTCCTTTTGGTAAACAAAAATAATATATAATTAAAAATATTGGATCAGCAAATTTTGTTAAGAAAGTGATTAAAACTCGTACTGACTAAATTATTTTAGCAAAATCATTTACCTTATCTCAACGAATCTCAACAGTAGGATTAATCAGGCTTATGTCTTTTTCTTAATTCAAATGAGATTATGTGTAAAGAGCTCCCAGTGTATAATTTTCTTGATAATCCAAAAGATATGATTTTTTATTTATTATTCATTTTTTTTTTACTGTAGATTTATTCCAATTGAACAAAAAAGTACACGTTAGTTTTTTTTTTATATATCTGGGCATTAATAAAATGGTTGTTACTCTCTCAGGTGGTATCAACTCAAAAAGGTGAATTTGAAACTCGATATGAGAGAGGTGGATAGACACAGGAACATGTTAGCCGTGAGATGGGCCGTTTCAGAAAATAGACAAGTGATATCATAAAAAACTCCCAAAAATTTAAAATCTTATCAACCTTACACCATTCTCGCGGGATGAAACAATTTTATAGTTTGAACCACTCAGTTGCAAATGTGCAAATGCCCGTTGAAGAGTGTAAAAGCTTTTCCTTATGTTGATCTGCAAAAAGGTGAAGATCTAATGATATATTAAGTAATTGGTATTTTTTATAATTATGTCATCCTTTTGTAAAGTTATTGTTTTTTTAGTTCATGTAGTTGTACTTCATAATGCTATCGTCGTGTGATTTTTGCTCATTTAATTTTCGTTCAACAACTTTCCAGTACATCATTTCTTCTAAGGGTTAATGTTTGTATATGCATTACTGTAACGGGTCTAAAAGCAAGTGTGTACATTCAAAGAGAAAATAATACCTGGTTTTAATTGGTTGTATAGATGATCCACAATTGATGAATGTGTATTTACGCCATCATTTTGTTGTAAGAATTCTCGGGGAGCATGGAGCGCTCCCTCGATTCTTTTTAAAAGTTCCAAATCCTTTATATTTTCTTTTAAGTCTTTGATTAATTGATGACGATCTCGTTCCTTATATTTTTTTGATTTCTTTAGGGCATCTTCCGATTTAAGCCCAAACGTATAACCGTAGTATAGCACCTCGAGTAGTTCATTCGTTTCATTTTCATTTTCCAAAACTTTAAACCATTTTCTCAAATTTAAGTCTTCCTCCATAAGCTCTTGGATTTTTTCTAACTCTCTCATTTGATGATGCAACATTTCTATATCTAGTAACTCGGCCTTGACAAATTTAGGCATCTTCTTCTGATCAGTTAACGATTTTTTATATTCCTGTATTGCTGTTTGCAATCTGTGAACTTTCCGTTGCATCCTCATGGGAGGAGAATCTGACATCCTCTCGCACTTTCCACGACATTATTTGCTATGTGAATTGTAATTCATCATTTATGCATGGACAGTGCGAAAAGATGTCAGATTCTGCTCCCTTGAAGATGCAACGAAAAGTTGACAAATTGAAAGTAGCAATACAGGAAAATCAAAAATTTTATTAACTGATTCGAAGAAGATGCCTATAAATCTGTTAAGACCGAGTTGCTAGATGATACATAAATGTTGCATCATCAAATGAGAGAGTTAGAAAAAATACAGGAGTTTATAGGGGAAGACTTAAATTTGAGAAGAGAGTTTGAAGTTTTAGAAAATGAAAATGAAATGAAAGAACTACTTGAGGTGCTATACTATGGTTATACGTTTGGGCTTAAATCTGAAGATGGCCTAAAGAAATCAAAAAAATATAAGGAATGAGATCGTTATCAAATAATCAAAGACTTAAAAGAAAATATAGAGGATTTGGAACTTTTAAAAATAAATTGGGGGAGCGCTCCATGCTCCATAGAAATTTTTACAATAAAATGATGGCGTAAATACACATTCATCAGTTGTGGATAATCTATACAACCAATTAAAACACAGTATTGTTTTCTTTTTTAATGTACTCACAGACTTATATTAATGCATATACATACATTGACCCTTAGAAGGAATGATGTACTTGAAAGTTGTTGAATGATATTTAAACGAGCAAAAATCACACGATCATAACATTATGAAGTACAACTACATGAACTAAAAAAAACAATAACATATAACACAAAGATGACAGAATTGTAAAAAACACCAATTATTTAATATATAATTAGATCTTCATCTTTTTTGGAGATAACCACAAGGAAAAGCTTTTGCACACTCTTCACTTCTCAACCACGCCCACAAAGGAAGTCAACAGAGATCTGGAAATACATACTAAAACGGAAGGGAAGAAGATAAGCAAAAGTTGATGCATATCAGATCATATCACCAGGTCAGATCATATCATCAAATCATATCATATCATTAGTGAGGTGGAAGATTTTAATATCTATATCTATATGATATATTAGATCGTATCGCCACTGAGGGGGAAGATTTTAATATCTATATAATATATCATAGTTTGCGTCTAAGATGTTTACCTAAATATAAGATTGTTACACTAGGTGTTGATGTTAAATTATGTACATATTATTATAATATTCTTCTTGATTGAAAAAATTCATGTCCAGGCCTGGATTGAGGACTCTCTTCAACGATATTTGCTGGAATTTGAGGACTCAATTATGGAGATATTGAAACTCGATCCTCCAGTTGATAAAATAAAACGAAGACATATGGTATCTAGTCAACTTATCATCTGGTTAATTTGATATGATTCTTCTCTTTCACATGCACACATTTCCCTCACTTTCTTCCTAATTTTTATTCCTTCGTGTAAAACACAGAGGTTTTTTTACCCTTTCCATAAACCCACGTGGCTTTTCCACTTCAAACAACTAGCATATAACTATTAACCGTCCGCGCATCGCGCAAAATTGGAAACTAGTATATGTAATAATTATTAAATGCTCCCGCACTTGACTCGTAATGCCCTATATCATTTTCTCATTGTGGATTTATAGAAAACTTATCTGGTAGTTGATTATGAAACACATGGCAGGAAAGGTCCCGGGGAAATATAATTCTGTTAAAAAACTGAGAAGATAATTTCAGGACAAAGTGCATTTTACTCTTAATTAAATTATAAAGAACTTTAGGTCTGTTTGGTTATTAAATATAATTATGTTTTCTATGTTGTAAATATAATTCTCTTAAAAATTTTCGTTTGGCACATTTGTTTTTAAATACCGAATTATAATATGTGTTATAATCAAGTTTTTCAAAAAATAACAAAAGAGTATTTTATAAATTTTGTTATTTATTTTTCAACTCATAATTATTCATTATTAATAATATTTTATGCGTTTATACTTCAATATGTAATATACATGCATCATACTATACTATGTGTATAATCCTAATAAATAAAAATATATGTACATGTACACAAAATTGCATATATGTACATTTTATTAAGTTATATAATATACTAAGATCCAAAACATTATCAATACATACATGATACATATAGTTTTAAGCATGTATTATTAATGTATGGAATAATAATAAAATATACATATAGTATATATATATATATATATTAAATAATATGATGAATTCATGTATGTATATAATCATCCATGCAATATCATAACATATATATATATATATATATATATATATATATATATAGAGAGAGAGAGAGAGAGAGAGAGAGAGAGAGAGAGAGGTTCTCATGCATACCCCAGTTTGCATAACCATAAAAAAATTAGCTCCCATTTTTTTTCTACTATTTAAAAAATTGAATTTTGTAAATTTAGGATATACTGTAATATGTATTTTGGAAAAAAGACGACAAACATTTTATTTACATTTTTAGTCCCTATTTTTTATTAAAGTCGCTGGCGCGGACTCAAATTCATTCAACGTCAACTAATCATAGCATGCCACGTGTCCCTTGAATTTGAAAATAGGTATTAAAAATGAAAACGAAATGTTTGTTGTCCTATATCCATAATCAATATTATTTTATGTCCTAAAAGTACATAATCTTCCCGTAGGGTATGTGCATGAGATCCTTTTTGTGTATATATATATATATATATATATTATATATTATATATTATATATATATACACACACACACACACACATTTATACATTTATGTATGTATGTACGTTTACATTTGTATATACTGTCAAGCTTACGATCACACGCCATTAAATATACATAAATAACGCATGATATATTTATGCATTTATGATGTAGATATGTATGTATGTATACATTCATGTATCATGTATAATGTATAAAGGTTTTATGTATGTATTTATATTTATACACACGTGTATGTATAATATAAATATACATGTTTGTCAGTTTTATCAAATTTTTAGAAAACTGTATTTAAAAATAAGTTTACCAAATCCACGCCAATATTTATAAATACAAAAGGCTGAATTTTAAAACTATATTTAAAAACATTATTTATATCGAGTGTTGATGTAAAAAATTTGATTGTATCTAATTATTTAATCACCGATAATTATAAATGAGACAGAATTTTTAAAGTGGTTCAGCCTTATAAGAATGGCCTACGTTCGCTGTTTCTGTTATTGCTGAGTGTTTGGGAATTCTCGATTACAGGTTTTATCAAGAAATTTCGGTCGTCCTACAATGAAGGAGATACAATGTATTTATAGCCTCTAGGCTGTACATGTGAAAGGGTAAATAATTAATGCCCCTTAAGTATGATAAGCATTCAATGAATAGTCGAACTGTTGTTTATTTTGCAATTAATGATGTGGTCGAGATGCAGTTCGGACCGCCTTAGTTGCTCGATATTCAGGAGTTCCTCGGAGCAGTGGAGTTCTTCGGAGCAGTGAGATTCCTCGGAGTATTCCTGTTACTCGGAGTGTCTGAGTTGATCGGGGAGACAGAGTTCCTCGTTGCTAAAGTGATTGTAGAAATGTTTGTAGGTGCCACGTAACCTGACACGTGTCTTCTTGTGATTCATCCACGTCAGCATGTCAATTTTGGTATCAACATCGAGTTTTCTGAATAAATAATCCAACGGGCCCTTAGAGCCTATTTGGTTATGAATTTAATACTGATTTGCTGTGTTTTAGTACAATTTTGGCAAGAATTTGCGTTTGACATACCTATTTTTAGATACTGAATTATAATATTTTGTGTTATAATCTTGTTTTCAGAAAATAGCACAATGTTGTTTTCTAAATTCTGTTTTCTGTTTATCAACTCAGAATCGCTCATTCTCTATATTTTTTTGCATTTATATCTTAATATATAGGGTTAATTACACCTAGGCTCCCTGAACTATACCCACCCTAACACTTTGCCACTAGTTCCGTCTATTTTTTTTAATTCAACCCCTAACTTTGAAAGCAACAATAATTACCCACCTGTTGTCTAAATTCGTTAAGCTTTGGCAAAAATCGTTAGTCTTGTGCGTGGCACATGGTTTTAAGCAAAGGCATTTTTGTCTAGACGTAAATGTTTTTGAAAAAATCTATAAATAACAAAAAAAAATTTAAAAATTAAGGAAAAACCAAAAATATATCTTAAAAAGATCGGGAAAAATTTCTGAAAAACGAATATATATTTAAAAATTCTGAAAAATACCAAAAAAATAAAATCAAATCTGCAAAATTCTAAAAACTAATTAATGAAAAAATTATTTCCCACAAAGCATTCGTGCCACGAGCACGGAGAATGGGAAAAGGTCCAAATCGTCACATAAGAAGTTCAGAACCCTTGTCCTGGCGGCGCGTTTTTTTGGAGATAAACCATGACTAGATCACCCAGGCGACTGCAAACTCCTCAGCGGAAGGACATACATACACTGTTGGCGGAAGCTCGGCGAGATCAATGGGCATAGAAGGAGACTGCCCCATGTAAACTTCATTTGAGGAGAGTTAAATTTTGAATAGAAAGGAGTATCTCTCTCAAAAAGTGTGAAATATTTTTAGGAGCCTTTTGACGTGTAGTTTACGTCAAATTGGTATTGGAGCTGGTGTCATTCCAACATTGGTGGTTTGGTGTATCGGTGTCTTGTTTATCAAACAAATTGTACGTTACAACCAATACCACCCTCCGACCAAGACCCAAACCCAGAAAAACTTGCCCTGAACTCTCTGCCCAACCCCACCCGACCCGACCAGCTACGTTGGCTCACCCAGTTCATTTCAACCCCCGACCCTCTTTTACCCATCCACCGATCACTTTTCCTCTAGCACAAACATGGCTTTTGATCTGGGTGGAAGGTTTTAGGGTTGGCATGGGAAATGAAGAAGAGAAATTTATGGGACGGGCACTACCAAATTTTCAGGAAATTGTCTTTTTTGGCCCCCACAAGCTTTTGGCGCATATTTTTGGAATTTCCACAGGAGTCCCCAATTGCTTTGAGCGCTCGAGGACGAGCTTGGTCTTTGAAGGGGGAGAGTGATGGAAGTGAGTCCCATATTAAGATTTATTTGTCATTTTATATTTATTTTTAGTTTTCTTTTCCTTTCTTTTTAATCTTTTAATTGGTCTCCAAGAATGTTTGGGACTAATTAAGTCTGCTTTTGTTAGTAGTTGCCCTTTTTGGTCATTTTAGCAAATACTTGGTTAGCAAGTAAATGCTTCCAATAAATACCCATGTAATCCTCATTTGAGGAGACTTGAATTTTGAATAGAAAAGAGTATTTATCTCATTAAAAGTGTGTTAGATATTTTTAAGAGTTTTTTGTCGTGTAGTTTACGTCACAAACGGGCAATTTTCCTTTATTCATTGTTGTTGTGTAGTTTATATTAGATCTCTTCTGACCCACACTACACATTAAAAGCAAAATATGTTGAACATTTTCTTCGTTTTCTTTATATAAGCAATACCGCTGGGCAGATATTCTTAAATCGATGGAGAATTTAGTCGGCTAGGCTATTGCTGATAGCCCCGGGCTAAACTTATTACTGCCGCTAAAATCCACGGAACACTGGATTGGAATCCTCCAAGGACAATTCTACTGGCATCCTCCAAACACAAGGATAAACCTTTCATTGATTTTATCCAAAACCGGGTTCCAAAAGCTAAGATCATTCGGGTGCCAACCTAAAGGTAATCCCAAATATAACATAGGGCATGCCTCTACTGCACAACCAACCCTATAAGCCAATGTTTCCAGTTTCATAGGTTTCACATTTTCCCCGCAACTTTACTTTTATATTCAAATTTACCTTCAAACCCTATATTTTACAAAATAGGAGAATACAAGAAGCAAGATTGTTGATGTCCAGAGAAGGATAAAAGATAGATTGGTCTGCAAATTGTGATTGAAACACCTCAATCTAGTCTTCTCCACCTTAGCCTTTTCCGCCACATTATTAAATGGGGGAAATGAAGAGCAACTATCCAACACCAAAATAAATGAATTATGGGCTGAGCTCTGTTCTAAATGTGGATATGATCAGCCCACAACCAACAAGATCAAAAATAAGAATTCGCCCTTTACTGGCCTGATAATACAGCTATGATTTACTGCAGTCATATACTATGTTTGGCGTGACAGAAATTCCAACCTCAATGAAGGGAATCCAAGCATTAAACAAAACGTCGTTTTGGAGAGGTGAGGGATTTTCCCTCCCCCCCATGGGTATTGCTCCAAGGTGAAAGAAGGGTGTGAGTGTGAGTGTTTCGTGTATGGTAGGTGTGCTTAAGATGTAATGTGTGGGGGATTTCTCACACTTGAAGGAGAGATTAATAATGATATATTTTAATTAGGGGTGGAAGAGGTACGTTTTTTACCGTACTGTACCGTACTGTTTTGGTTTTATATTATAAAATACCAAAAATCAGTTTTACTGAAATTGAAAATACTGCAAAAAAGTTGTCTGGTTTTGGTTATTAGGCATAAAAAATTGACATACCGAATTTACCCTACTTGATTTACGAATGTACTGTACCAAAGTTAACACATATTATTACCGTACCAATTTATCGAGTCAAAAAACCAAAAATACCGAATAAAAGATGGGCTTAAAATATATATACAAATTTATCAAGACCCTTCATTTACCTTAATATACTCTTCCAAATGATGACGACGACTGCAACTACAAGCAACACAGAGTCCACACTCCGTTTGAATCCAATATCCTCCTCCCTCCCCGATCTCCCACCCCACACACACACTAGTAGCGAACCGAATCGACCCGAAACCGGCGTTTTTTTTAGCCCGGTTGCGGTTTAAGGATTTAAAAAACCGACAATATCGGTTCGGTTGTCGGTTTAGACAAAGAAAAAACCGATTCGATTCGAATCGAACCGAACCGACATCAATATTATATATTAAAAAATCCTTAAATATCTTTTATTTTTATATCTAGAAACCATTAATCAACCTCCAAAACCGACCAAAATCGAAAACCGACCTAAAAAAAACCGACCAAAACTGAAAATCGGTTAAAATCGAACCGAAACGGAACTGAACCGAAATCGATGTGAACCGAAACCGACAGTTTTTTTGATCGTCAGTTCGGTTTCAGCCTGATTTTTTCCAAAACCGAACCGATCGGTTCGGTTTGAATTGCGGTCCAGAACCGAACCGAACCGACCCGTGTACACCCCTACACACTACACTCTGTTTCTCTATTTTTTTCTTTCATTTGTGTTACCACCCGTCCTTTATATATGTGAGAATGAGCTCTTCCAGATTTGTGGGATGCACATATAGCGTGCGCTATTGATGACGTAGCCCGCTATTTGGGCGCTATTTGAACGCTATTTGTGTTCCAAGTTTACTTAACAAAAAATCATCAAAACTACGTAGTTTTGATATTTTCTTCACTTTTTTTTTCTTTTTTTTAAACTTTTAGAACTTGAGAAGCCAACTCATCAAAACATAAACTCACCTTACTTAAAACACAAAACAACAAATCTTACCTCCGCTCTTTAGAAAAACCCACCCCGTACTCAAATAAAAACCCATTCCTACTGAAAAAAACCCATTCCGACTCAGAACAACCCTAGCTTTAGTCATCCTTCTGTTCCAATCGGATCCTTCTTCTCTCGCTTGCACATGTTAAATTTTTACTTTATCTTCTTTTTTCTTTTTCTTTTTCTTTTTTAGAACCCGATTGTTCTTCGACTCTTTTTTTTTTCCGTTTTTGCTTCAGTCCTGTTCTTTATTTTTTTGTTTATTTTTTAAAAATGATTTCTTTGTTTCCTTTTTTAAATCAACTATTGTAAACCATGTCGAAAAAAGATTTTTGTTTCATTTTTTAAACCATATATTGTTAAACATCTTTTTTAAATAAACTATTTTAAAGCTGTTTTCTTTGTTGCATATTTTTCCAGTTAACATAGATAGTGGACACTTCCCCAACATAGATGCTATCGACGAAGATGATAGTGATATTATGTTAGATGAAGCAGTCTACTTTTGACTTCTCATATGTTTGTCAGTTTATTTTAGACTTTTATGGGTTGGTTGTATGGATTTGTTTACTTTATTTGAGATAATTTATGTAGTGCTCTATGAACATATGAATCTATTTCAAGTGGTGTAGTATTTAATTTGGAATGGTTTTTTGAAGTTATTTATTTGTGTATTTAATTATAAAATTGAAATGCTCGAATTGCTTGCGCGATCGGGGGTAGATAAAAAGTTTTGGCAGAGGTACACTCCACCCAAATGGGGATCACATTAGACAAATCCTAAATAGGATGTTAAACACTTTGTAACCGCTTGTGATACTTTCCAACACAGTAAATCCAAATCCGAGCATGTTCCGTATCTAGGCCTATTACAGCCCCTGCCCATACCGGAGGCCCCTTTGAAGAGAGATTTCTATGGAATTCTTCTACGGGTTACCCCTCTTAGACCACAGACGGATCAACCTAGTCGTGGTGGATCGCTTGACCATATATGGACACTTTATTGCTGCCCCTCACCCATGCACGACAAAGGCAATAGTAGAGGTCTTCATTATTCAAATACATATACTCCACGGACTCTCGGTTACGATCCTAGTTGACTTGGACTTTACATTTACATCTAATTTCTGGAAGCAATTATTTCATTTGGTGGGAGCAACCCTACATTAAAGTACTTCATATCATCTTCAAATCGACGGACAAACCAAGTCAATCAATTCCTTGAAAGTTACATAAGATGCATAACAGCTGATCGACCTCACAACTGGCATAAATGGCTTCCAATGGGTTAAATGGTGTTACAATTTCAACCACCACACTGCCATAGGAATGACACCGTTTGAAGCCCTCTATGGGTACAAACCACCCCAATTCTCGAATCAGCCCTACAACAACATTGACGAGGAGACACGTTAGTTCCTTTGTAAGAGGACACAAATACAGGAGCTCTTAAAGCATAACCTCACTTTTTCACAATGACGAATTAAGTACTACGCTGACAAAAAGAGATCAGGATGAGAATTTAAATAGGTGACTGGGTTTACGTAGGCTTGAGCTGATAAAATCTGAAGTTAGCCCCTAAGTTTTTTGTCCCTTTTCGGCTTCTCTTGCATATTAGAAGGGTAGCTTACCACCTTGATCTCCCGGCGTCATCCTCCATCCACCCAGTATTCCACGTTTCCCTACTAAAGAAAAGAGTGGGACAACACAACACGACTTCCACAAAGTTTCCTCTCATGGGTCCGGAAGGTCAATTGTTAGTTGAGCCACTGGAGATTGTTGATCGATGAACCATCAAGGTGGTATATTTGTTCTATTATTTGCTATTTATTTTAATAGTGAGGGTATTCTTGTCTCCAGAGCAGTCCTAGCTGATAATGGGTGGTCCTCCTAGCCTTGTAGTTCATTACCTTACTTTTACTTTGGGGAATGAGAATATGAGAGACCTAATAGCTTTTACTAGTTGTCATTTTGCTTCCGCAGAGTTAACATAAAAAACAGAAGTCCAGTACAGTTGCAAAACTAGGGGAAAAAATTGTAGAACATATTTGTAAAAGTAACAAAAACAGTAAAAATACCTACACTTGCTTAATTGCATAGAACTTGCTCTATACTGAATGTGCTGAAACTCCTCTCTGAACACAATTTTAAGTTGGCTCCATAAATGTATATCTTTGAATGATTTTAACAGTGATGTTCACAAAGATGTTATAAACTTTACATTTTTCCACACCCATACGCTGCTCTTCTCTTTGTCATAGACGATTCTATTTTTCCTTTCAACAAATATACAACAAAGTATTTTTCCTTTCAATCTAAAGACGAGCAACCTTATCTCCCTCAACCTATCCATTCATGTCTCAAAGAAAAATGTCCATTGGTTTACAAGGAAGGGCACCCACAAATGACAATTCCTCGAACACTTTCTTCCAGCAATATTCGGAAAATGAGCAATGGAGCTGATAGGTCAAGTGATTAGATAGTAGTACATGTGCAACTTATTTCCATATACATGAGGTGAGTCTACCTCATGGAGATCAAGCCTAGCACGCCTCGATCCATTCGGGTTAGAGTATGTTCCGACATCATTCTCCTCATCTGAAGAGGTTGCCACATCTCATACTTGAACCCATGGCCTCTCTCTACTAGCAATACAATTTAGCCTATAAATAGGCCTTGGCCTCACATTGTAAGGGCAGATGATGAATGAGAATTAGAGAGACAAATTGATGGAAATGGGTCCCATATTAGGATTTATTTGTCATTTGTATTTATTTTTGGTTATCTTTTATTTTATTTCCTTTGTAATCTTTTAATTGATCTCCAAGTATGTTTGGGACTAATTAGGTATGCTTTTGTTAGTAGTTGCCCTTTTTGCTCATTTTAACAAATACTTGGTTAGCAAGGAAATGTTTCCCAATAAATACCCATGTAATCTTCATTTGAGGAGAGTTGAATTTTGAATAGAAAATAGTATTTCTCTCTCTAAAAGTGTGAAATATTTTTAGGAGTCATTTGACGTGTAGTTTACGTCAAATTGGTATCAGAGCTGGTGTCATTCCAACATTGGTGGTTTGGTGTATCGGTGTCTTGTTTATTAAACAAATTGTAGCTTACAATCAATGTCTCCCCAAAAATTCAAACAACATGAACAGATTCAAGAGTTGATGCAAGAGATGAGGCACAAAATGGAGCAACAAGATCTAGATTTCAATAAGAAGTTGGATCTTTTCTTCCAACTCATCTCATCAAAGATTCAAACCCTCAAAACCCTAACCCTAACATACCCCATCAAAACCATAACCCTAACTGTTGCCGCTGACCACCCCACTGCCTCCATCCACTTTTCCGACCAAAACCCTCACCGTCGCCTCCCCAAACCCCCTCAACCCAACCCCTCCCTGCAGCCGACCAATCCAGCCCTGCCCAAATACCACCCTCCGACCAAGACCCAAACCCAGAAAAACCTGCCCGGAACTCTCTTCCCTACCCACCCGACCCGACCAGTTAAGTTGGCTCACCCACTCCATTTCAACCCCCGACCCTCTTGTACCCACCCACCGATCACTTTTCCTCTAGCACGAACATGGCTTTTGATCTGGGTGGAAGCTTTTAGGGTTGGCATGGGAAATGAAGAAGAGAAATTTATGGGATGGACACTACCAAATTTTCAGAAAATTGTCTTTTTTGGCCCCCCAAGCTTTTGGCACATATTTTTGGAATTTCCACACGAGTCCCCAATTGCTTTGAGCGCTCGAGGACGAGCTTGATCTTAAAAGGGGGAGAGTGATGGGACCCATATTAAGGTTTATTTGTCATTTTGTATTTATTTTTAGTTTTCTTTTCTTTTCTTTTTAATCTTTTAATTGGTCTCCAAGAATGTTTGGGACTAATTTGGTCTGCTTTTGTTAGTAGTTGCGCTTTTTGGTCATTTTAGCAAATACTTGGTTAGCAAGTAAATGCTTCCAATAAATACCCATGTAATCCTCATTTGAGGAGACTTGAATTTTGAATAGAAAAGAGTATTTATCTCTTTAAAAGTGTGTTAGATATTTTTAAGAGTTTTTTGTCGTGTAGTTTACGTCACAAACGGGCAATTTCCCTTTATTCATTGTTGTTGTGTAGTTTATATTAGATCTCTTCTGACCCACACTACACATTAAAAGCAAAATATGTTGCACATTTTCTTCGTTTTCTTTATATAAGCAATACCGCTGGGCAGATATTCTTAAATCGATGGAGAATTTAGTCGGCTAGAGTATTGCTGATAGCCCCGGGCTAAACTTGTTATTGCCGCTAAAATCCACGGAACACTGGATTGGAATCCTCCAAGGACAATTCTACTGGCATCCTCCAAACACAAGGATAAACCTTTAATTGATTTTATCCAAAACCGGGTTCCAAAAGCTATGATCATTTCGGCGCCAACCTAAAGGTAAGCCCAAATATAACATAGGCCATGCCTCTACTGCACAACCAACCCTATAAGCCAATGTTTCCAGTTTCATAGGTTTCACATTTTCCCCGCAACTTTACTTTTATATTCGAATTTACCTTCAAAACCTATATTTTACAAAATAGGAGAATACAAGAAGCAAGATTAACAAACTTGTTGCTGTCCAGAGAAGGAAAAAAGATAGATTGGTCCGCAAATTGTGATTGAAACACCGCAATCTAGTCTCCTCCACCTTAACCTTTTCCGCCACCTCACACCCTCACGCCTTGTCAATAATCTGGCTAAAAACATCCGCAACCACTACAAATAGGCAAGGGGAAATGGGTCTCTTTTCTTAGTCTTCTTCTATTAATAATGACTGAACTAATACCACCCCAAATTCACTTCCTCCTTCTACAAAACACATTCTTTTCCATCACATATTCCACTCCACATGCTCATATGCTTTCCACCAAACTCTCTTCTCCATTATATACTCCTTGACAATCTCATTAGCTATCAAAACAAGATCTAAAATTGGCCTTCCCTTCACAAAGACTTCTTGACAGGCTGCTTTTGTTTCACCCAACACTTCCCTCAATCTTGTCGTATTAAACTTTGAGAAGTCATGGATTAGTAGGTTGCTTTTGATTGAGAGTAGCGGTATTTTGAGTAAAAACACGTGGAATTAATTAGGGTATATACTTAACTTCACATTTTTTTAATCCCACTGCTTTGAGTATGTGGAGTAATTTTATGTCGAATAGCCCCAGCCTATATTGGGTGACATTTCTAATTTATTTTCTAATCATTCTCTTGACGCTACAGGTTGTTCATCCTATTCACGATGAAACTTTTTACTTGACTATTGAGCATAAAAGAAGGCTAAAGGAGGAATATGGTTAATACTTCATACATTGAATGTAGGTTCCCAAATGTATCACTTTATTTTTATTTCTTGATCATGGGTATTTTATTTTTTGGTGTTGGCAATCGAACCTTGGACGTTTGTGCAAAAACTAGGAGATGCAGTTCTTTGTCCTTACCAAGTTAGAAACTTAAAGGTGAGTTAGTTTATCAAAGTTGTTATACTTTAAGATTTTAAAATTGGGCCTTTTCTTCCAAAATCTCTGTTGTCTTTTTTCTTCTAATAATATTTTCTCTCGTCTCTAGACATGTTAGAGGTATAATTTATTTAAGAAAGCAGATCTGCTACATAATGGGGTAGCCCTTTCTTTTAAAAGTTTCCCCCAAGTGTTTTGATCCAGTGTCTCAAAAGGTGAGAGGTGCTTGATTCTGTGGGATTGGAATGTTAATGAATTTTATTCGAATGTAGTATCTATGGAATTAGAAGTCAATGAATTCTAGTTCTGTGGCATTTCAAATTTAATGTTTTTTTGTTCAGCTGTGGAATTCAATATAAATATTTTCATGTTTCTGTGTTCTGAAAGTTGTGTGAGAACTGTGTAGTGTGTGTGTGAAATGCATGTGTGTTTCAAGTGTGTGTTTGTTAGTGAAACTGTGTGTATGTGTGTGTGTGGATCTGTGCGCATAACTATCTACTTTTACTTTGATTTAAATTTATGGAATTGGAATTTCTAGAATTAAAATTCGACGACAATTCCAAGCGCATTTTTCTAAAACAATGGAATTGGAATTCACGGCCCCAGTTCCAATTTCAAATCTTAAAAGGGGAGTTGTCAAACAGTGCCTTAATATATTTGTTTTCTTAGCTATTAAGTTGCTTTGTTTATTATTAACAGGTTACCTGTAGAGACATGTAATCTAATAAACATAATATAATTTTGGTGTCTCTTTAGAGATAATTCACACCTGTCTTGCATTTAATGTTCATTTAGAAGACCCCTCTTACACCTCATTTACAAGACCCGTCTACTCGACTCTTTTTACAAAATCTCCCCCTTTTACGAAGTCCTTCTGTTTTTACTCACAAGAATCCGTCTTCTTAGTTCCATTCTTTGCATCCGGCTTCTGAGTTTTGTTCTTTGAATACGGCCTAATGCATTTCCGACCTCTCATATACAATCTCTGCCATTGATCGTCTAGAAGATTTCAAACCGTCTCTTGATCGTTTCACCATCCCAACTTCGGAAATCGTTTCACCAGATCGTTTCAACAACATAAATTCAGAAATCGTTTCACCAACACAACTTTGGAATGGGTATAAATACCCTAGGCCCAGAGGAGATGTTTCTCAACCCTACCTCTACTCTTCATTTCATTCGGTATGTTCCTCTCTTCCTCTTCTTTTACTGGTTTACATTTGTCAACATTGCTTATTTATTTTTTCCCCAATTATTTTAATTCTGCTTATTTTTTCGAGTTATGCATATCCACCTGTGACTGTGAAATTAATTCTTGATTTTTTTCCAAATGATTTTACTTCAAGCGTTTTTTAGTTTTCTGTATATCCCCAAAAAATAAAGTTAGGTTAAATTTTTATTGAGAAAGATTACTGTATATGAGAAAGGTTACTGTATATGGAAATTCTGACAAATGGACTTAGAGAATACAGTTCATCTTTTTCAAGAAATGGGATTCATAAACAATCAAGTTCAATTTTTTGGCCAATTACTGCAACGCAGGACTATTTACCATTTCCTATGATAATAATTTATGACTATATTCAATAACCTATTTAATAGTGTTGTTTAAATGCTACAGCTATATTCAATTTATGAAGTTTATGTTATTATCTGTCATAATCTATATAAGAATAGATATAATAAAATATCAGTTGCTATGCATTATTGTTTACGGCAAGAAAATACATTGACAGTAAAGATAAAACATTGATCGTCTTTTAACTTATTGATCGATTTCCAAATCAAGATTAACAATATTCTAGATCCATTCAAAAATCAAAATTAACAATATTCTTTTTCATAAATCTATAATTAATAATCAACTATACGTTCTTACACATAATCAAAGAACAAAATAAATAATCTTAATTTGGGATGGAAAACCTTTTTTAACTCCGCCAATACAAAGTTAATTTTTGTATTGCTGGTCACAAGCCCGGATAAAGGAGGAGCGGATTAGGTTTTTGGGAAATAATGAAAAATACCTGTCAATATAATAATACAATCTCAAATAAATAACTGAATACAACATAATCTTTAAAAAAACAATTTTTGCGATTTATTTAATTCACTAATGTTTGATCTTTGTAGATTTTGATTAAAGCACTCATATATTTGCAATCTAAAATTCTTTTATACTTCAGGATTTTAGCGGGAAATTCTTGAAAATCATTAATTCTCCAAATTTGTTGAGGAGAGGTAATTGAAGTCTAGATTTCTTTTCTTTGTTTTGGATGCAATCTAATATTCTTATGTCGTGTGCGTACTCCAATAATGACGCCATCAGCCTACAAGGATGTCAACCTCAGGTAATCTCTCTCTCTCTCTCTTACTCTCTTTCACACGCACGGACTCACACGCGCACACACAACACATAACACATATCTGCTGCACAAAACCAAATCGATGCAATATCGATTCAATCAATTTGGTTTACATCTAGACATGGTGTTTAGATTTGTATCTTGGTGTTGTGATACCTGTTTATATTTATGTCAATTTTTATATTCAGAAAACACCATATATCTGAGATAATACTAAAATGTGAGGATACCAATGAATTTGATCCATATACAAATGCAGATTAGCCTCACATGATTTACTTGGATCGGCCTTTTACAGAGTGGAGTTTCGTAAAGGGAAAACACAAAGTTCAAAATGAGGAATTAGATATTGGTCATGACTAATATATAGTTCAAACGCTTTGTAGACATACTCTGCTGTCACTTTTTTTATAATTGATGAATTTGTTCATAATTACTCTGTGTTCTTTTCTACCAGCAATAGGTGCTTCAATTGTTAGCAACGCAATCCTAAAATGCATAAATTTACATGGGATCACTACTTGAGTTACCTTTCATGGTTGGATTTTACATAATGATTCCATGCCCACAGTATGGTATGTGCTTTAGTTAAACATAGATGTGAATTCTATATCCAAAGTGTTAATATTTCAGTGCTTGGTTTATTATTGAAATTCATTTAAATTAAAGACAATATTTGGGATCATAAAGAAGTTGTTGGAAATGAATTGCTTTCAATATCTTTTAAATTGTCTCTTAAAACTTCAGTGATAGTTGCTTCATCTTTCTTTGGTTAAAAAATTCTGACCTTGGCCTTTAAATTATGTCATTTTCATCTTACAATGCCTATTAAGTTTCTTTGTTTATGAACTTACAGTGATTATCTTACAGTGATAAAGATGAATAATGGAGAGACATGTTAAAGGTCATTTTTCTTACAGTGACAAGCTAACTTTCTTTTTTATTACAGCTACTCTATTGTCTTATCTTTCCAAAATCCCCTTTATTCTCTATTTATACATTTGTTTTTAGATCTATAGAATTTTTTTCCTTTGTTTCACTGACTATATTTATACCTATGTGGATCTTAGAGGCATTTTTCGTGCGGGTCCACGGGCTTCCCGGGGGAAGAACGGCCCTGTCGCTTATATTTCGAATGGTATCCAACATGCAGTTCTTAAATGCACCAATGCTGATACAAGAGAACCAACTACCTGTCAAAGAGATCATCGGGGAAGTGTCAAGCATTGAAGAGATTATTAAATGGGGGAAATGCAGAGAAACTATCCAACACCAAAATAAATGAATTATGGGCTGAGCTCTGTTCTAAATGTGGATATGATCAGCCCACAACCAACAAGATCAAAAATAAGAATTCGCCCTTTACTGGCCTGATAATACAGCTATGATTTACTGCAGTCATATACTATGTTTGGCGTGACAGAAATTCCAGCCTCAATGAAGGGAATCCAAGCATTAAACAGAATGTCGTTTTGGAGAATTTTAATTGGAGTCAAACTCATATTGCATTCGGTTTCCTAGAATGTTATCAAATAGCACCAAAAACCCTCAACTGTAGATGAAATTTAAAGTCCTTTAACTATATTTTAAACATTTCTGAATTTCTATATGGGATGAATGCATCCGTTGCTTTCTTGCTGATACAAATTGGAACAATAATGTCTCACGAACATCTCTATTGTTTACACAGATGGGACAACAGTGATATCTAGAATAATTTGAATCTTCCGAGTCAGATTATGATTGCGAGATGGAGGAACTATGATTTCTAAAACAAGAAAGGTCAAAAGCAAAGAAAGGAGTGGAAGCCATCACGTTTCCAGCGTTTGTTTGTTTCCGCTTATGAGATCGGACTGGAAGAAAAGAAATTCCGTGGAATGGTTTAAGTCAATTGAAGAACATTGAGTTGGTCGGACTGTAAATTCGTAATAGAAAGCCACTAAATGTAGGATTTACTTCAGACAGGGCAGCAAATACAATTGATGTACGAAGGTTTACAACGAAACCAGTTCTTCATCATGTAAGCTTTATTGAACTATATATCTTTCTTTATCAACGCTGTTTTCACGGATTTTTTTTCATCATATAACTGCATACAGGTAGGAGATGAATGCATAATTGAGACAGCGAAAGAAACGTTCGATGGATCTGATAATGATCCTCTGATAGACGCAATACATAAGAACATTACGGTATATTACTTGCCGAATTTCATACAACTAATCTAAATTTCTAACTCTTCAGGATATGTTTTTTTTCAAATATAAGTTTTCAGAATCTCAATTTTTATTTGATGCAGATATAATGGCCAGGTCAAGTTCGGAAATGTGAAAACTGCATACACAATGAGGCAAACTGCCAAAACATGTACGTTTCGATGTAATAATATATATTTACTTATTCAGTTATTTTAACGTCAAGGTTAGTTTAAGCATGACTAGAATTATTTATTTATTATCATTGTGGCTGATTATTTGTATTCATAAAAAGTTCAAATGAGGTTCATTAAACTTACTGCAGATATGCAACAGAAAAAATTAAACCACCATACGATTGGCCGTATAAAGGTGCGACGGTTCAATACTAGAACGCGAGTAATTTAGGATTACAATGATGTTTTAGACTATGAAAAATGATATCAAAACGTATTTGCAGATAACTAATCCCTGTCGGGTTCACCAATTGTTGGGTTAAACAATTGTCAATTTATGATTAGCACAAGGTGGAGTTCGACTGACATTTAACCTTAATCATATATTTGGCAGAGAAAAGAACACAAGATGAAGTCGATGACTATTCTTAGAGGTGGGATTTCGGAGATAAAAAAAAGAGGATATGTATATATCCCTCTATCTTATTCTAACAAATACTCTGTTGCTTCAGAAAGATCTGACGTTGTTGCTAAATTGCTGATTGATGAACAGATAATTTTAAAGAGGGTTTTGATATTGGGTTCTGTTCAGAGCTGTAAATATCGGGGCAAGCTCTCACGGGATGATACATTTGCCTTAAAGCTGGAGACATCATTGGAAAGAAATGGTGGTGGAGATTCACCTTTGTTAAAAGGTTTAGACTGTTTTCCATCTGGAGGTGTGGTGGACGCTTTGGCTGCTGCTCTAGCACTGCTTCTATTATATATTGGTAGGTCTGAGTTCCATTTTCTTATTAATTTTTGTGGGTAGTTTTGGTGAAACTTAGTTCTCTTATATATATTGTTTGTGGGTGATATGTGTTTTCATGGGTTCGATGTCATAACAGGTGAGCTGTGGATGCTCTTTAAGTACACGTCAAAAGAGGAGCTCTCCGAGATTCACGGTTAGTTTAGTTCCATTCCTACTTAGATTTTTATTATTTCATTGCTAACACAATTATTTGCTGACGAAGTTCACTCGGATACAACTCAACAATTTCTACAAAGCGCCCGCACATCGCGCGGGGCTTCATACTAGTAGCTTAATAATAAGAAACGTGTGTTTGGTTGGTGTGAAATCCATCAAAAGTTAATCTCTTTTTATGCTTTAGTGTTTCATATATAATTTGACGATATTGTGTTTCTTATATAAACGACTCGTAAATATTTTGTGTTCATATTTCCTGCAGTCATGTATAATGGTTGCACTTAGCTCAGGATGACAAGTTGATGGTATACCTTCTGATTTCCTTCTCTAGTCTCCTGATTTGCAAAAAGCATATTATGAAATATATATCATCTGATTTCTCTAATAATTTTTTTGTTATTTTTTGCAAAGTCTTTCTTTTTTTGGTGAAAACTAAATTCTATGCCTTCAGTGATACATGTCTTCTGAATCGCTCGTTTTAAAACAGGCGAAGAAAATAGTTCGTGTAATTTTGAAAGCTGTGAAGACTATATTCAGAGACAAGTCATTCAATCTGGGTGTTTTGAACTTGCCCCGTAGAGTATTCATTTGCAGAACGATGGGTCTCACGAGTCAAGAGAGGTGAGAAAAACTGTTCCTCTAAATATTGTTGATAACATGAATCCTGAGCCCTGCATAGATACTTCTTTGGATGATGATAATGGTGGTGGTAGTGATGATAACGAGGTTCCCGAGCTCTGCATTAATACTTCCTTGAATGATGTATGATGAGGATCCCGAACCCGGCAATGATGATGGTGGTGGTGTTGGTGGTGATAACGAGGTTCTCGATCCCTGCATAGATACTCCCTTGGATGATGTAGACGAGGATGATGAGGATTCCAAACCCTGTGATGATGATGATGGTGGTGGTGATGATGACAAGGTTCCTGAGCCTTGCATAGATACTTCCTTATATGATGTAGATGAGGATGACGAGGATACCGAACCCTGAAATGATGATGATCATGGTGAGGATGATAACGAGGTTCCCGAGCCGTGCATAGATAATTTAGTGGATGATGTCGATGGGAGGGATGATGAAGAGAAGCATCCCAAGCCCTGCATGGATACTTTTATGGATGGCTTTGATGACAATTCATGCACGAATGGTATCGTGGATGATGTTGATGGGGATGATAATGATGATGAGGATCTCGAGCCCGACATAGATACTCCCATCGATGTTGTTGAGGGTGTTGATGATGATCGGGATGATCCTGTGACTTGTCTAGGTACTTTGGTGGATGATATCGATGTTAATGATGATGTTGGTGATCATTGTGATAAGCTCTGCATAGATACTTGCGTGGGTGATGATGGTGATTATGATGGGGAACATCCTGAGCCCATGATGATAAATATTGATGATGGCGATCATGATGATAAACCTTGCATGGATACTTGTGTGGATGATGATGTCAATGGGGATGAGTCTAATAACGTGGATGACCATGAGAAGGTCCAAGTCATAGTGCAAGATGTTGAAAAATGCGTTGATGAGTTAAAATCTGCTCAACAGGTAGAACCAACCGGTTGTACGAGTACTACTACTGCTACTAATTCTACCATATCACCACCGGCAGGAATGGCATTATGGGAGGGCCATTTGGTCCTTCAATCGTATGTCGATCTCTTCTCGAATATGAAGAAGGAGCATCCCGAGACATTCCAACACGCGCAAATTCATAGCGCGTCCATACATACCTCCGCCCTCAACTTCCTCGGAGCAGTTTACGGTTCATCTTCCGCAATGCACGTGGCCGATATGGTCCCCGATGATATCGCTTACTTCACCGACATGTTTTCCGATTTGCAACAGTGCTTCAAATTTGATGTGAGTTGGTTCAAAACCGCATTGACCGCATTGAGGAGATGCGGTTTACGAGTTCCCTTGTCGGGGAGCTTGTGTCTCTTGGGCAACGTATTGAGGAGCGAGAAAAGGAAGTGATGGAGATAAAAGCGCGATATGCTGCAAAAGTGGAGGAGGTTAAGGTATCCTATGTTTCTCTCGGAGAGAACGTGACTACGGGCAGACGGGCAGCTGACAGTCTCCTCATCGGATGGACTCCTAGGGATGATGATGATGATTATGGGCCGTGATAGAAAGGTTCATATGGTCTCCAATATATATATTGTTTTCTGTTCATAGTAAAAAGCAAAAGTTGTAAATATTTGCTAGCAGAATGAAAGAAAAGACTATTGTTACTCTTTATTGTATCCTTACAACCTTATGGGAATTTTGTAGTAACTGGATTTGTTGGCAGAATGAGATAAAATATAGTGGAATCTTCAATTTGGAGGGAATTTAGTTGCTGAAATGGCTTTTCTATGTGTACCTGTTCTTTCTCAACAATAATCATCTTTTGCATGATTCTTGAGTAACTTGTACGAGGCATGTGAGCTGTTTTGTCTATGTAAACTTGAAATAAATTTATTTTGGCACCTGTCTTATTTGGTACAAGTTTTGGGTGCTTGATATTAGTATGAGTTGGGGGACTCTATACAAAGTTTTGTTAAAAAAATCATTTTTTTTGGTAATTTAAAAATTGGTTTGTTTGGAGATACTAACTATATATATATATATATATATATATTACTATCCTTGTGCATATCAGTCCGCATTTTAAGAGTGCGGATCGGACATATGTCACCTGACGATGAGCCCAAAAAAGAGAGAGAGTGCCTATAATTTACCCTTTAATTTTTAGGTTCACCGTCAGGTGACAAATGCTCGGTCAGCACTCTTAAAATGTGAACTGGTATGCACAAGAGTAGTAATATATATATATATATATATATATATATATATATATATATATATATATATATATATATATATATATATATATATATATATATATATATATTTATTTAAAATTACTAAAAAAATATTTTTTTAACCAAACTTTGCAAAAATGATCTACATAGTGAGGAGGAAATCTACAAAAAAATCATTAAAAATCTAACCCAAATGTGGGTGAGATGGTCAAAAGTTTGAATGGTAGAAAATGCACATATACATCCAATTTCATTTCACGCACTTTTGGGTTGAATATTTAAGGGTTATTTGGAGTTTGACCCCTAAAATGACTTTTAGTGAAGGTAAAGTGTCACAAAAAATTCATTGAAAAATCATTTGGGGTCAAACCCAAGGAAAGGAAAATTATGGGGGTTAACCGCAATTACAAAGAATTAATGAGTGTCAAATTCCAAATAACTCATTTTTTAATAATTTTGTTTGTAAATGGTCATATACTGCTCTAAGCTCTTTTCACTATGTGGATCATTTGTACAAAGTTTGGTTAAACACTACAAGTTTTTAGTATTAAAAAAAAACGGCATGTTCAATGATGTATGTTAGAAAGCTTAAATGTCCATGTGTATTTGTATATAAACATACATACACTCTTGACTACCCAAAAGTGTGATAAATGCGCAGTAAGAGATGAAAAGTTATAATAAACGTATTTAAAAATCATTTTGGGGACAAAATGTATATTAATGAAAACATTGGCATTTGAATAAGCAAGGATATGTGGGGCCAAAGTTCAACCCCTAGGTGGGTTGGCAAACAATCTCAATGTACCATGCAGATTAAGTAAACAATGCTTCTTTTATTTCTTCAAGATATAAAAAAAGTTCAAACACCCTTTTAAAGTAAATTTCATGGCAACGAGATAAGAGTTTCCATATGAGTAGAGGGGTTGAAATTTGAATACAATGATTAAGACTTTTCAATAGACCAATGATATTGCAAAGATTTGTGGTGGGTGGTGGCACTTGACCTATAAAGTGAACAAGAGTAATAAGGAGGCAATAATGTTGGGATTTTATTACTCACTAGATAAGGTTTGAGAAATGCTACACGAACACAAAAACGCGACACAGTTTACACGTCGCACTTGCATTGACTTATGTCTGAGTCCAACAACAATGGAGCCCAAACACGAGCCAAGGTCTCACACTTTTGTATTCCATTTTTGTGTTGGCCTAGCATTTTCTATAAGGTTTTCATGCGAAAGCAAAGACGACAAAAATTATCGTTTGTACATTTTTTTTAAAAAGGGCTATTTTTCATTGAGAAAAAAGGTAATTTCTAAACAGGTCTTCTATTAGACGCGCGTGCAGTAATAGATCCAGTGTTCCTTTATATCATATTCTGTTTGCATATGCACTCTTTTTTAAGGGTTATTTGAGTTTGGCCCGAGTTAGTTACACTTGTTTGGGGATTAACCCTCAATTAAAAACTGTTGTAGGATCAACCCCCAATTTTCACTTTTAGAGCCCGTTTGATTTGGGGTGAGATACTTTTAAATGCGGTGAAAAGTAAAATTGTGAAATGTTTTCTCACATATTTAAAATTAAATTTTTGTTGGATTGACATTGTGAATAAGTGCACACCCTATAAATATGAAACTTTAAACAAGAATAGAGAAGAAAATTTAACTTTAAATAGGTGAAAATGTATTTCACCATTTTACTTTTCATCGCGTTGAAACTTATATCAACCCGAACCAACACTTATCGACACTTTTTTTTATATATTTAGTGACATGTTTTTTACGAAAAAAGTGTCGCTAAAAGTGAAAAATGAGAGTTATCCTACAATAGTTTTTACTGGGGGTAAATCCCCAAATGGATGTAACTAAGAGGGGACAAAACCTAAATAACCTTTTTTTTATTGTTATTGTGATGGGTTATGCCACAATAAAATTATATGTTTAATTTTTGTGGATTGGTGATAAGGTGAATGTTGTATATTCATTGCGTATATATGTAGTTAAAGAAATATTGATATCTTATAAAATAAGGTGTGAGGAAGGATGTTTGGACAAATAGTAAATTTATTTGGGTCCATGAGAGTTGTTGATATGGTGTATTTTATTGTTTTGGGGGAATTATTATTTGGATGGATAATTATAGGGGCAATTAATGCCTAGTCTGTAGGAACTAAGTACATTTTGCACTTAATCCACGTTTTTTATATTCCAAATTGTCCCTTGCCTACTTTTTTTGATAAAAATATCTTAGGGTTTAGGATAAGAGTAAGAAGAGCGTTTGTGATTATTTATATGGTGAAAAACATTTTGGAACAAAATAAAAAGGCTTGCGTTTAATAAAATAATACCAAGAGACTTTTTGTTAAATCTCATAATGATATGTATACTCAAATATATTATTAAGGGCTTGTTATACTATAATAATGATTTTATATGTCTGTCCTAAACAATTAATTATTGGTAGTATCTATTGCTTGAAATGTTTTCTCAAAGGACTCGTCGCTTTATAAAATAAGAAACTTGGACTAATGTCCCTAAAAATTATATATCAAAAGTACGTTTAAAAATATTTTAGCCCAATCGCAAATATTTTGATTTATATTTTACAGTTTTTCAACTTCCTAGAATTTGAGAAAACAAAATAGAATATTTTTATAGTGTTATTTTAAAATGAAATCTACTTATAAATTACCACATAAACTCCACCATCACCACTGATCACTCAACGCTTTTAGCGAGCACCCAGGGTAGAGCTTATTTATGTCGTTTGAGTTATATAAAATTAAATTAACGCACATCTTAAATTCCTCACAAAAGTTTAAGAAAACATGATGCAGTTTTAACTAGTGTCCAAAAATGATATTAGATTATATTAAATCCACTAAGCCATGGGTGGTGTAATATTTCTTTTAAGAGCGAGTTTAATCTACACAAACTTTGCCAAAATGGAATTTTATCAATCGAAAATTGGGATTTTTACTTAATAGGCTATTAAATTGTTGGGTTTGTGGACACTACAAAAGTATCAATTGGAAATGTTAATGTTCTCACGACGATCCACTAGGTGACTTTTAGATAAATACATACTAATATATCAGAGAACTACGTTCCGCCTTTGCAAGCCGACGCCACTCCACTCGCCACTCTACCACCGCCGCAATTTCATGACACCAGTGGTAGTTGGGTTGAGATGCTGCTTTGGGAGTCGGTCTTGCCATCGTAGGTTTTGAATCTGGGAACAACGAACTTCTTTGGGGGTTCCCCTTCTTCAATCTCCCTTCAAAAAAGGGATTTCATCTGAGTGTTAAGAATTTTTCTGGCTAGCTATTTGGTGGATCTAGCCCCTCAGTGGGATGGATGTTGGTCCATCTCTCTACGGACCAGAATCCTGATGTTTTCTTCGTGATGATCATTATTTCTGTGGTGCTCTGATCGACCACTCTCTAATCGATCACGCTCTGATCCTACCATGCTCGGATCGATTTTGGTCGCGTCTGGAGCTCCTTGTTCGGCTGTGAGGTTTGGTCGCATGGGGATTAAGAGACCTCTCATGACGCTTTATGTTATCTTTATGGAGATCTTTCTCCATCCTTCCATGTCGCCTTTGTAGGCGAGCATTCTCATCCATCTGGAGGCGCGTTGCCTCCTCCTTCTCTTGAAGTCGAGCCTCGTAAGCGTCGACCAACGTAGAGATCTGAATAGACCTAGGTGGTTCATGATTTTCTTCAGAAGGTTGCCTCTCTTAACGAAACTTGGGATTTGGTGGTTGGCGAATCTCAGACCAGACCCTAGGTGGGGCTGGATCATCCTGCAAATCGCCAACTTTGAGAAGATTGTTGTTGTGGTGAGACATCACGTGCTTTCTTTCAATAATTTCTTTCGTCGGAAAAATAATCGTTTCTCACAGATGGCACTAATTTTGTGTGCAAGAATTATTACAATAAGAAATCTAGAAAGCAATATCAAGAAGAAAATAATCAATCGCATACATAACAACAAATGTATATGGTTCGGCAATTAACCTACGTCCACATGGAGGTTATTATTCTCTATTAGTGTCTCTCAAATGATTCAAGTTACATCCCTTTGACTCGGATCATGGTTTACATTTTATAGTTGTGAAAATAAGTGATTGAATTGTACAAGTAACTCAACCAATTTGTAGATAACTTGTGGGTGTCCTTGAATATCTCCTCCGAGATTGTTGGTAACCATTTTGAGTCTATTTCAATGAATTTAAGCATATGTTAAATACACAGGTCAAAATCGAATATCTGAATTGGGCTGAGTAGTCCATCACGCTAACTGGGATGGTCGGCTACACTATTTGGCTTAAATAAACAAGCCCCTACACTATCTAGAAGTGGAGAAGGATGAAAATGTAGCATTTTTTAGTCAAATTCTAATGAAAGTGGATTTTTTTTATGGCCTGAACCAATGAATCGATGGAGCTAGTGAATTGCCTGAGCTATTTTCGTTTTGGCAAAAATGTTCTGTGTGAAGACAAGAGATAAGAGACTAGAATAAGGGAAAACTGTCATCAAATTCGACTAAATGAACCTGATATACACAAGTCTGCGTGCATCACTCATAGTGGGCATTATGAGTTCATGGTTATGCCCTTTGGGCTCAGAAACGCACCAACCATGCTCCAAGATTTAATGAATGACGTTTTCAAAGAATATTTATGCAAGTTTACATTAGTTTTCTTTGATGATATCTTGGTGTATATCTCCCTCACTTTCAGATCACACTCATCACCTCCACACAACTTCGGCTACTCTAAGGAAACACTCCTTGTTTACTAAATTACCAAAATGTTCATTTTCTCAAAAGAAGATTATGTACTTGGGCCATGTCATCTTGGGAAGAGGGAGTTACTGTGAAGGAATCAAAAGTTACAACCATGCTGTAATGGCCTATTCCCAAATCAGTCAAGTCCTTGAGGGGATTTCTCGGCCTTACTGGGTACTATCGCAAGGAATTACAGTGCAATCAACCACCCTCTCATGGATTTACTTAAAAAGACCAATTTAAATGGTCTGCGCATGCCCAATTAGCAATGAAACAGTTAAAGGTAGCCATGTCTATTATCCCACTTTTAGCATTGCCTAATTTTAAGACTTTTATAGTTGAAACAAATGCTAGTGGGTCGGGCATTAGGGATATTTTGATTTAGGAAGGCAGAGCCATAGCCTATCTTAGCAAGTCTCTTCCACTTATAAGGAAAGGGATGTTAACATATGAAAAAGAGTTATGGACAATAGTATACAAGGATAAATGGAAAACTTTTCTATCTCGGGTCCACTTTGTAATAAGAACAGATCATCAGAGTCTGTAGAACAAAACCTCAGCATGACTTTGAAGAAAAAATGGTTTACAGGACTCCTGACGTATGATTATGAGATCGAATATAGGAAGGGGAAGGAAAACATAGTGGATGATGCCTTATTTAGGGTCCATGAGGAAGAACCATAATGTTGTGCAATCACGGGGGTTGTCCCATAATGGATGCAAGAACTCAAGAGAAGTTTTGAAGGAGATCGAACAACTAAAAAAATAGTGGCAGAGTTAATGTTGGAAATTCTACCAAAACATATTACAGTTACATGTTTGGGATATTGAGTTTTAATAGCAAATTATATATGGGAAACAACAGGGGTAGACAAAAAAGTCTTGGCATAGGTACATTCCACCCAAATGGGGCTCAGCAGCCGAATCTTAAATAGGATGTTAAACACTTTATAGTCACTTGTGATACTTGCCAAAAGAGTAAATTCGAGAACGTTCCATATCCAGGCCTATTACGGCTCCTGCCCATGCCGGAGGTCCCTTAGAGAGAGATTTCTATGGAATTCGAGGGGTTACTCCTCTTAATTCCTCAATGGTGCATCCTAATCGCGCTGGATCGCTACCAAATATGGAAACTTTATTGTTGTCCCTCACCAATACACAACGAAGACGATAAAAGAGCTCTTCTTTGTTTAAATTCATATATTCCATGGACTCCCGACTACGATCCTAATTGACTGGGACTCTACACGCCCACCTAATTTCTGGAAGCAATTAGTTCATTTGGTGGGTACAACCCTACATTAATGTAACTCATATCATCCTCAAATCGATGGACAAACCAAGAGACTAAATCAATTCCTTGAAAGTTAAATAAGATGCATGGCAGAAGATCGACCTCACAACTGGCCTAAATGGATCCTAATGGCTAAATGATGTTACAATTCCAACCACCACACCGCCATAGGAATGACACCATTTGAAGCACTCTGTGGGTACAAACCACCCTAATTCTCGAATCATCCCTACAACAACATTTACGAGGAGACACGTTAGTTACTTCTTAAGAGGAACTAAATATAGGAGCTCGTAAAGCATAACCTCACTTTTTCCTAATGACGAATGAAGTACTATACCGACAAAAATAGACCAGGATGAGAATTTGAACATGTGACTGGGTTTACACTGGCTTTAGCAGATAAAATCTTAAGATAGTCCCTAAGTTTTTTTATCCCTTTTCGGGTCGTACCCAGTGTACAAGGTTTGCGCTTAACTAAAGGGTCTAGGAGAGGTAGATGTCGGCATACCTTATCTCCATACATATATGGAGAGGATGCCCCCATGTACTATACATATACCAATCGTAGCTTATCCCTTTTCGGGTTCTCTTGCATATTGGAAGGGTAGCTTATCACCTTGATCTCCCAGGTTCATCCTCCATCCACCCAGTGTTCAACACCACTCTACTAAAGAAAAAAGTAGGATAACACAACACGACTTCTACAAAGTTTCCTCGCAAGGGCCCGGAAGGTCAATTGTTAATTGAGCCACTGGAGATTGTATGTCGCGCCCCGACTTAAGTAAATTAAGATTATCATTTTATATCGAGATAAATCCCCATTAAATAATATGGTACTTCAAACCCTTCGAAAAATATCGCAAGATTTTTTTCCCTTCAAAGGTATGTTTAAACGAAAACATAACTACCTTTACGCAAAACAAACAAGTACCAAAAAAATTTACTGACATAAGTTCCTTCGTTTAACATTTACCCTAAGCACTTGTTGATATTCAACCAAAGTTATTTACCCTCCACCCTCCCGTTTAATGTCCTAACTTGGAAGTGAACTCCAAACGATAGACATATCTGAAATATAACATTATAGGCCTGTAAGCAATAACAACTTAGGCCTCGTTTGATGCGCCGTATAAGAGGTTCGTATTGGATACTATTATCCTATCCAGTGTTTGGTGTAATTTAGGATGGGATATGAGACGGAATAAGTTATCCAAAGTGAGCGCTTTATCCCACAAGGAGTTGGATAAAAAAATCCCACCTCTAAGGTCGTATAGGATTATACGGTGTCAAAATTTGATTAAAAATTACTACTCTACCCTTATTAAGTTATAAAAAAAACTCACGCAACTTGCACTATCTCAAGTATTAGATAACAGTCGACGATCCCTTTGATTCACATAATTCTCCATTCATATTTTTCATCACGGTTGGTAACCTCCTCATTTTTTTCCTATTTTTTTCTATTTGTTGCTTTATCATGAACTACTATTTTGGTTTAAATCGATGCAAATATTATGTTAACTCCCCTACTAGCCAAGTTGAAAGTTATATGTTGTTAATTCACCGCTAATATTTTGTTACACATATTTTTTTAAATGTATTATTAACCTATATGTTAGACAAGTTGAAAGCTGTGTACAATTCAATTTATTTGTTTCTGTATATTTTTGACGACTATTTTGGGTAAAATCGTTGTTATTCAGTTGTGACTTCAAGCAATTTTCTGCAACTGATTTGTTTTGAATCGAAAGAGAAGATAGTAAGCAACCAGTTTTACTATCTCATTATTTTCGGCGGCTAGTTTGTGTACACATGATTTTTGTATGCGTGTAAATGATTACTAGTGGTTGAGTGTGTACAAATTATAAATACAAATACAAATACATATTTTCATCTGGTAATATTATTTTTTTAACATATCACATGGAATTAAATATTATGTTATTGAGTTAAAATATGTGATAACAATATATTTTTGTATTTTTTGATTATTAAATACAAAAGAAGGGTATTTTTGGGAAACTGGGGATAAATTAATCCTATCCGGAGCATTTGAAACACAAGACTGTATTATTATATCTCATCCCGTCTTATTATTCTGAATTGTTCCAAACGCAGTATTGGAATAAGCCTTATACGGTCCATCCTTATCCTATCCTATCCGGACCCCTTATACAACGTATTAAACGAGACCTTAGTGAATGACCATATACACACACATATCACACGTATAACCAATTTGAATAACCATTTTTATTCTCTAATGTCATAACCCAATTGGAATTGTGTAACTCTCGCAAGCCTGGACCCGCCACAGTCCAATTAACCCACCACAGTTAATAGGGACCACCAAATCCCATAATTAGGCCCGAGTACAACAAACCTTTAAGTTGGATTAACGGGACAACCACATCCCGTAGGACCCACCACAGTCCTTAGCAGTAGATAGAGGACCTGCCATAGTCCATAACATTAAATAACTTCTCTTAACATTTTTAATCATATGCATATATTTCACAAATACCACAACACTCCATAAACAACTTAACACATTTATTTAACTACACGATTCCATACAAAAATATAAGCATTTATATTTCATAGGGAAGTTCACTCATCTTGAAGTTGGTAATAAAATTTATACTAAAACTATTTCCTTGGTATGGCAGTATTAGCCGCTTGCCCACCTAAAATTCAACATCATTAGCATTTGAAAACACCAAATAACATTAAACTCTGTAACACATCACATCAGTTAGTAAATGTGAAATAACTAAGAAGAAATTAAATATGATACTTAACATTTCTATAAAACCCTATTCATTAGGTTTCTAACATAATTTATGAAACTAAATTATGATTTTGCTAGACAAGTTATGCCCGTTATTTTACTATATATCAAATCTTCCCTATAGGCTCCCCCATCGTTCAGTCAACTTCCAGAAATTTTCATAATTTTTATACATCATAACTTTCCATGATATTCCACCTTATCTCAATAAACATATTTAATAACACAAAATTAAAGTTTCATAATTTTTTGAGTTCATTTGCTATGTCATCAAAACATCAAACACGTGGTGTGCATACTTACTCTTTTGGGACATATTTTATACCTGAACTTAAAATCATCACCGAAGATTCGTTCCTTGGTATTTTTATATAATTTTCGGATATATTATACATATATGAGTATATTTTAATCTCCAACTAGAATTACTCGATTTAAATAAATATTCCATGATTTATGCCATTTTTAGCACAACTAGGTCGAAATAGAACATCAAAGCATAGCTTAGCATTAAGCATACATATTCTCCGCCTCGGGCATCAATTGTGGAAACATATACTAAACATGTTTAGTACATACACACATCATATACATGAATATCCTAAAGCTCCACGAGAAGGTGATTCAAATCTAGGATTTTAAAGTTAACATTTATGATCCGCGTTCTTACATATGTTCTTAAGCCATCTTTGTTTTAACAAAATTTGGAAATATGGGTGTTGATACCAAATTTAGTCTGCTGACATGGACCATTCACCTACAGACACGTGTCCGACAACGTGGCAATTACATACGCTTCTACCAAGCAATTAGATTTCACCCAAGCAACTAAGAAACCACGAGGAATTTATGGGCCCCGAGCAGCTCTTGCTCGTCCCCGAATAACTCAAGGGCCCCGAGCATCTCAAGCGTGTCGAGTAGCTTAGGCGGTCCGAGCTACATAAGTGTACAACGTATCCAAACCAAGAGAATCCAGGATATAACTGCTCATTAAATGCCCTTTATTATCGTACAGATGTATATGTCTACTCGATAACAACACATTGTCGTTTCATTTGTACAGCCTTAAGGCTATAAATACATTGTAACCTCCTCATTAGCAGGGGACTCGGAATTTCTTGGTAAATCCATTATCGAGAATTCTGCAAACAGTCAGCAATAACAAATACAGTGGACGTACGACATTCTTATAAGGCTGAACCACTTTAAAAATCTTTTATTTTATATTTATATATTCATTTTTATTTGTGATTAAATAATTAGATCAAATCTAGTTTTTTACATCAACAGATTGGCGCCGTCTGTGGGAAACGACTGTGATTATCGTTTTTCACCAAAACAATTCATCACCAATGGCTGATCATCCAGAATCCAGCAATCGAAATGCTGGAATCCCTCTAAATTCATCTACTCCCCCAAATGTCCAAGATCTGACTGGTATAATGGCTAATTTGGCCCAGGGCCAGACCGCCATGCAAGAAACCATGCGATAACTCATGCAAACTATCCAGGGTGGAGTGCCAACCCAATCAGGACAACGAAGCATTCAGAGAAATACCCAATTACCTTCTTCGCGAACTAGATGAACGTTATTCCCAGAGGAATCTTAGTCTAGACGCACCGATTCATATCGTACTGAGAGATCCAATGATCCTTCTTATCATCCTGGACGGACTTCCTCGGTATGAGCTACGTCCACATGGAGGTGTCCCCGAGCGTCGCGGCCACGATTGTAAGTAATCCGACAGTTTAATTATTGTTAATTACGTTATAATTTTTTAGTTTACTTATTTTACTAATCATGTGCTTTTTGTCGTTTCAGGCAAAGCTTAAGGAAGTGCATGAGTCGCAGTCTGATGCCGACAAGGCATCTTTGTCCACAGACGCACTCAGCCAAGTGCTTGGCTCTGATCGCAAGGGGAAGACAAGGGGAGTGAGCTCGCGGGTGGCCAAATCTAGGATCATCGGATTGGAGACGAGCGACACCGGCTTGGCTCGAACGGTGGATTCACACGACGCGAAGCTGTCCCGTTTGGAGGCGACGGTCGAAGATATGTACGCATTCATGAAGCGTACGTTGGGTGGAGACCGTAAAGGGAAAGGGAAAGGGAAAGGGAAGGAGGTGCGGGAGGACGAGGCGCAGGATGACGAGGATGTGGACCTCGCTGCTTCATCACCGACACGTTCGTACTTCGACGATCCACTTCCCTATTTGACGCCCTCCAACAGACCATTGTCGACAATTGGTTGTCCGAGCATGTTCATATTGGATGTATTTGATGGCCAGCGGATAGGGCGGGGGTTGAGGGACCCGGATATCGTCGAGGGTGGAATAGTCCATGGACATGTGCTTCAAGAGATGGAGTCCAGGGTGCTCGTCACGCATGTCATACCCGGGAAGGAAAACTCCCTATTGTGGTTGCGCGAACAATGCGGCACGACGTATATTAGTGGGTGCGTCAATTCGTATGTCATGTGGCCTACTCACCTCCTCGGTTTTATCCAAGACATGTAGTAACATTATTTTTAAGTTTGTCCATTTTAATTATATTTGGATTATATCGTCATGTATATTATTTTTACTTTGAATATTTGGATTATATTGTCATGAATATATATTTGCATTATCTTTAGTTTGTGTTGGATATATCAAGTTTGGAACAGGTACAACGTTGCTATAACAGGTACAAATATACTGCTGGGCAGTGGCGGTGGCCATACTGCCCAGCAGATTTTTTTTAAATTCTGCCCAGAATTGTCACGGTCATTGACCCTGACAATTTTTTTAAAAAAGGGTCACGGCTTTATCGCGGTTATAAACCGGGACAAACGTGTCACGGTCATTGACCTTGACACGACCGTGACACAAAACGTGAGTTTTGTGTCAAGGTCAATGACCGTGACACGACCGTGACAAAAAAAGTTGTCTCGCCTCTAAATGTCACGGTCATTGACCTTGACAAGGTGGATTTGTTAAGGTCAATGACCTTGACAAATGGGCAGATTTGGTGTAGTGATATATATATATATATATATCATGAAAGTGGCATAAACATCTATTATGCACAAATATAATAAGGGTCTGTAATGTATGCCTACAATCTTAGACAATTTAATTAATCTTAATTAAATTCGGGTGAAATATATATATGTCCCTTCATATATGCGACATAAAAGGCATCTACCAGTGGTGCCTCGTTCGTAATCTATCTGCAAGTCTGAAGGAATCTCTTATCCAAGTCAGACATCGCTAAACCCATACAAATGGGGCGGTCCCTACGCAGTATACCAGTTCACGAACCATAACTAGCGGTGACAAAGGCTCCCAACACCAACACCTACCTCTTGTAGATGGCGCTACTATGTAGTACTTACATGACCTACACATTGTCTAACCCACCGGTGTCGGCGTGTGCTATCCAGTCCGAACGCACGAAACTGCAAGCCGATAGGACCATCCACGAATATTGGTATGTCCCATAGATACACACAAATACATATTATTTATCACATATAATACACGTAGGTAACTACTCTATAATTACCTTAAAATAATCCCACATGATATCCACAATTGTTCATTAATTAATAATTTACCATCTAGTTAATTATTTATTTCATCTTCCATAATCATTTATTTAACCATCTAGTTAAATATAGTATTTCAATTAATATGTAGGACACATTTACATTTTTAGTAAATTCCCCGTTGTCCCAAACACGATCCCACCAGCTCGTACGTACATCTAAAAATATCCCAAAGTAAACCCTAGGCCCAACTCACTCAGCCCCCAGGGCCGAGTCGATTCGCTCCAAGGCCGAATCGACTCGAAACCTGATAGTTGCCCAGATCTGCTTGTTATTTCTAATATATAATTTCTTCTCTCATTCCCAAGATCACCTCTAATGGTTTATTCCATTTTATAATCATATAGTTAAGTCTCTAACACTTATTTACTCATCTTATAATGATTAATCTCATATGTTAACCCCAATTTCATTCTCAATTTCCCATAATTTATGAACATGGATAAATAATCTAAACCCAGATTTCTTCCACAATCTCAACAATGTATAATTCAATTTATGGGGTATCTAGTATGGGATTTACATAAAATATGCAGAACATAAACATGTGTTAAAGTCCTCTACATATAATTACCTAGATTTCCTAATTTCATCTCAAGAACCCTAAGGTTTCTATCATCAAATTTCAAGAATCGATTACAAGATTTTTGGGTTACAACCTATGCTACAATTAATCCTTTACATGGATGAGTTTAATTCCCAACTTTTATTCACCAAAACCCAACCTAAACCCATAAATCGCATGGGACATTATAATGCATCAAGAAGCAAATTGGAAATTAAATCGAGCAAGAGAATTCTTGCTTGGATATACGGGGAATGACATCTCCTTTGAATTTCTTGAAATCTCCTTTGAATTCCTCTTAATTTCTTGATCTGGATTCTTCCTCTCTCTCCCCCCCCTCTGTGTGGGATGGCTAGGGTCCGAAGAGGTAACGTATTGGGACTTAATTAACTTCCTAATTAAAGTGATTGATTCCCAAATCCCGAGTTGGGTTAAAATCCCAAATTTTGGACCCCCAAATGGGTTTGAATCCATACCAAGACTAGCCCAAGAGTCCCTAACTTATACAACTATGCCCCATGACCATTTCTAATGGTTTACAACACCTAAACGACCCGTATACTCCCTGAAATACGTCCCAATTATTTTATCCCAGCATTACTTATTTTTAATTGTGTCACACATCACTTATGCATTTTTTTACGACACATGTAATTGTTATAAATATTAACATACCAAATCAACAACACATGATTATGATGCAATGAATCACATATTCGCAATTAATAAATTAAATTCACCGATTAAGTACAATTTCCATAAAAAATTATTTTATTCCAAAAATATCATTTTATTATTATTTATAGAAAATTACGGGGTATTACAGTAGTGTTAGAGATACACTCGGTAAGTTGCTAGAGTTCGGTAAGATGTCATAGTAGAGGGAGGTGGTGAAGTCGATTTATTTTGGTTCAGAATAATCGAAGAATAATAGTTCTCTTTGTTTTTTTTTTATTTATGCAAATTATCACATTGAAGATGAACAAATTTTTTTATTTTCAGTGAATACACAGTTGTCAATCGTATTCAAATTAAGCCACATAATTAATTAATTTTAATGAAGTAGTTAGTTCAATTAATTTTTGTGGTTTCTAAAAGTTAGGGGTGACAATTTAGAAACGATACAAAAACACGATATAAAACGACACAAAATTAACACGATATGTCGTGTTCGTGTCGGATTTTTTTGACACGATGTCGTGTCGTGTTCGTGTCAAAAGTATGAGTCGTGTTATCGTGTCTCGTCGTGTTAATTGCATTTTTATTTGGGTTATCGTGTCTATTTATGTTTAATTTAGTGCGAAATTTTTAAAAATCGTGTTACTCGTGTCGTGTTAGGTCGTTTTTATTTGGGTCGTATTCGTATCAACTAAAAAAATATGAATTCGAGTCGCGTTGACCTGAAACGCGACCCAAAAGTACGAACTGTCACCCCTACTAAAAGTGAATTTAATTTTGAATATAGAGTTCCCAACCTAAGGATCAAGAAATATAATATTTTGTATATATAATTTCAAATGCATTATTTTTATCTTTAATACTTAAAAATAACTTTTTTGAAAATAAGTTTTCCATGAGGTTGGTACGAATGAGAACCCATATTTGACGAAAAGTTAGGTTTTTTCTTAGACTCTACCTAAAAAAATAAAACTAGAGAGACATGATTTCGAGACTTAAAATCTAGACTCAATGACGTGGCAAGTGCCATATTATTAAACAATCTTACTCATTTGCTTTGTCATCCTACACATTCATTTTTTTCTAAAATACATCTTTCAAGAAAAAAAAATAGTCCAATCAAATAAAAAAAATTCTTTTACATACCGTTGGCACGTATAATTTTTTGTAAAATAGTAAAATAATATTTTTAGTGTTAAAAAAATGGTTCGCGCCAGCGGCACTTTTTATTTTTAACTTGTTTTTTCCCTCAAATACTTTTATCAAATATTCTCTTATTTTTAAAGATTCGCGCCAAAGGCACCCGTTATTTTTAAACTTAATTTTTTTTTAATTTTACAACTTTCAAAACAATTTTTGTATTTCTTAAAACTTTTTAAAGGTCCACGTTAAAAAACTATTATAATAATAAATTATTTTTTTAATCATATTTAACTTATTTAGTCCCTCAAGCATCCATTTACCCAATATTCTCTTATTCTTAAAAGTTCGCGCGAGCGACCCCCCTTATTTTTAAACTTTTTTATTTTATTTTACAACATTTAAAACAATTCTTGTATTTCTTAAAATTGTTTAAAGGTCCGTGCTAGCGGCTCATATTGAGTGCTTTTATATGGTGAGGGACTTCTTGAAAGAAAATAAAAAGGATCGGACAAACGAGCAATAAATTAATTTTAAGTTAATTTTTTTATATAATATATAATTAACTATTTTTTATAATTTAAAATAAATAAATTTATAATGTAATAAGATAAGAATAAATGTAGGGAGATCCACAAAAAAACTCATTTTGTAAATTCACTTAATTAAAAACTTATACCTTATTGTTGTGGGTTCCACCAGAACATGAAAATGTGCACTAAAAACTTTTGAGTACCACTACATGGACCCTTTTTCCATAGCCACTTTGGTAGCCGCCTAATAAGACAACGCTGATAAGGGTTGTATCTTGTGCCTTGGCGGAACCCACAACAATAAAGTATAATATTTTTATGCACCGGGTATGAAAAAAGGATACCAAAGTGCGTCTGTGTAGCTTTATTCAAAACTTTTACCCATTTTTATCTGAATTTATCAAATGATTTTTTTTGTGACTCTCCCTAGCTTTACTCATAAAATAAAGAAGTCTCCCTAACTTTACTCATAAAATAAACGAGTGTTTATTAATAATGTGGCACATGCCACATCATTGAGTCTCACTTTAAGTCTACAATGCAAGTCGCTCTAGTTCAACTTTTTATCTTTAGTATTTAAAATTAACTTTTTTGAAAATCAGTTTTCAATGAGGCCGGTACGTATGAAAAGCCATATTTCACGAAAAGTTAGGTTTTTTCTTACACTCTATCTAAAATAGCTACAAAAAAAAAAAAATAACTTACAAAGTGTATTCGTCTAATAGGATAAAAATGGGTACAAACTTTTTATGATCCATTTTTATACCGGACGAGATCCACAAAAATAACATATAAACTTACAAAGTGTATTCGTCTAATACTCCCATCGATGTTGTTGAGGGTGTTGATGATGATCGGGATGATCCTGTGACTTGTCTAGGTACTTTGGTGGATGATATCGATGTTAATGATGATGTTGGTGATCATTGTGATAAGCTCTGCATAGATACTTGCGTGGGTGATGATGGTGATTATGATGGGGAACATCCTGAGCCCATGATGATAAATATTGATAATGGCGATCATGATGATAAACCTTGCATGGATACTTGTGTGGATGATGATGTCAATGGGGATGAGTCTAATAACGTGGATGACCATGAGAAGGTCCAAGTCATAGTGCAAGATGTTGAAAAATGCGTTGATGAGTTAAAATCTGCTCAACAGGTAGAACCAACCGGTTGTACGAGTACTACTACTGCTACTAATTCTACCATATCACCACCGGCAGGAATGGCATTATGGGAGGGCCATTTGGTCCTTCAATCGTATGTCGATCTCTTCTCGAATATGAAGAAGGAGTATCCCGAGACATTCCAACACGCGCAAATTCATAGCGCGTCCATACATACCTCCGCCCTCAACTTCCTCGGAGCAGTTTACGGTTCATCTTCCGTAATGCACGTGGCCGATATGGTCCCCGATGATATCGCTTACTTCACCGACATGTTTTCCGATTTGCAACAGTGCTTCAAATTTGATGTGAGTTGGTTCAAAACCGCATTGACCGCATTGAGGAGATGCGGTTTACGAGTTCCCTTGTCGGGGAGCTTGTGTCTCTTGGGCAACGTATTGAGGAGCGAGAAAAGGAAGTGATGGAGATAAAAGCGCGATATGCTGCAAAAGTGGAGGAGGTTAAGGTATCCTATGTTTCTCTCGGAGAGAACGTGACTACGGGCAGACGGGCAGCTGACAGTCTCCTCATCGGATGGACTCCTAGGGATGATGATGATGATTATGGGCCGTGATAGAAAGGTTCATATGGTCTCCAATATATATATATATATATATATATATATATATATATATATATATATATATATATTGTTTTCTGTTCATAGTAAAAAGCAAAAGTTGTAAATATTTGCTAGCAGAATGAAAGAAAAGACTATTGTTACTCTTTATTGTATCCTTACAACCTTATGGGAATTTTGTAGTAACTGGATTTGTTGGCAGAATGAGATAAAATATAGTGGAATCTTCAATTTGGAGGGAATTTAGTTGCTGAAATGGCTTTTCTATGTGTACCTGTTCTTTCTCAACAGTAATCATCTTTTGCATGATTCTTGAGTAACTTGTACGAGGCATGTGAGCTGTTTTGTCTATGTAAACTTGAAATAAATTTATTTTGGCACCTGTCTTATTTGGTACAAGTTTTGGGTGCTTGATATTAGTATGAGTTGGGGGACTCTATACAAAGTTTTGTTAAAAAAATCATTTTTTTAGTAATTTAAAAATTGGTTTGTTTGGAGATACTAACTATATATATATATATATATTACTACCCTTGTGCATATCAGTCTGCATTTTAGGAGTGCGGATCGGACATATGTCACCTGACGATGAGCCCAAAAAAAAGAGAGTGCCTATAATTTAACCTATAATTTTTAGGTTCACCGTCAGGTGACAAATGCTCGGTCAGCACTCTTAAAATGTGAACTGGTATGCACAAGAGTAGTAATATATATATATATATATATATATATATATATATATATATATTTATTTATTTAAAATTACTAAAAAAATATTTTTTTAACCAAACTTTGCAAAAATGATCTACATAGTGAGGAGGAAATCTACAAAAAAATCATTAAAAATCTAACCCAAATGTGGGTGAGATGGTCAAAAGTTTGAATGGTCGAAAATGTACATATACATCCAATTTCATTTCACGCACTTTTGGGTTGAATATATAAGGGTTATTTGGAGTTTGACCCCTAAAATGACTTTTAGTGAAGGTAAAGTGTCACAAAAAATTCATTGAAAAATCATTTGGGGTCAAACCCAAGGAAAGGAAAATTATGGGGGTTAAGCGCAATTACAAAGAATTAATGAGTGTCAAATTCCAAATAACTCATTTTTTAATAATTTTGTTTATAAATGGTCATATACTGCTCTAAGCTCTTTTCACTATGTGGATCATTTGTACAAAGTTTGGTTAAACACTACAAGTTTTTAGTATTAAAAAAAAACGGCATGTTCAATGATGTATGTTAGAAAGCTTAAATGTCCATGTGTATTTGTATATAAACATACATACACTCTTGACTACCCAAAAGTGTGATAAATGCGCAGTAAGAGATGAAAAGTTATAATAAACGTATTTAAAAATCATTTTGGGGACAAAATGTATATTAATGAAAACATTGGCATTTGAATAAGCAAGGATATGTGGGGTCAAAGTTCAACCCCTAGGTGGGTTGGCAAACAATCTCAATGTACCATGCAGATTAAGTAAACAATGCTTCTTTTATTTCTTCAAGATATAAAAAAAGTTCAAACACCCTTTTAAAGTAAATTTCATGGCAACGAGATAAGAGTTTCCATATGAGTAGAGGGGTTGAAATTTGAATACAATGATTAAGACTTTTCAATAGACCAATGATATTGCAAAGATTTGTGGTGGGTGGTGGCACTTGACCTATAAAGTGAACAAGAGTAATAAGGAGGCAATAATGTTGGGATTTTATTACTCACTAGATAAGGTTTGAGAAATGCTACACGAACACAAAAACGCGACACAGTTTACACGTCGCACTTGCATTGACTTATGTTTGAGTCCAACAACAATGGAGCCCAAACACGAGCCAAGGTCTCACACTTTTGTATTCCATTTTTGTGTTGGCCTAGCATTTTCTATAAGGTTTTCATGCGAAAGCAAAGACGACAAAAATTATCGTTTGTACATTTTTTTTAAAAAGGGCTATTTTTCATTGAGAAAAAAGGTAATTTCTAAACAGGTCTTCTATTAGACGCGCGTGCAGTAATAGATCCAGTGTTCCTTTATATCATATTCTGTTTGCATATGCACTCTTTTTTAAGGGTTATTTGAGTTTGGCCCGAGTTAGTTACACTTGTTTGGGGATTAACCCTCAATTAAAAACTGTTGTAGGATCAACCCCCAATTTTCACTTTTAGGGCCCGTTTGATTTGGGGTGAGATACTTTTAAATGCGGTGAAAAGTAAAATTGTGAAATGTTTTCTCACATATTTAAAATTAAATTTTTGTTGGATTGACATTGTGAATAAGTGCACACCCTATAAATATGAAACTTTAAACAAGAATAGAGAAGAAAATTTAACTTTAAATAGGTGAAAACATATTTCACCATTTTACTTTTCATCGCGTTGAAACTTATTTCAACCCGAACCAACACTTATCGACACTTTTTTTTTATATATTTAGTGACATGTTTTTTACGAAAAAAGTGTCGCTAAAAGTGAAAAATGAGAGTTATCCTACAATAGTTTTTACTGGGGGTAAATCCCCAAATGGATGTAACTAAGAGGGGACAAAACCTAAATAACCTTTTTTTTATTGTTATTGTGATGGGTTATGCCACAATAAAATTATATGTTTAATTTTTGTGGATTGGTGATAAGGTGAACGTTGTATATTCATTGCGTATATATGTAGTTAAAGAAATATTGATATCTTATAAAATAAGGTGTGAGGAAGGATGTTTGGACAAATAGTAAATTTATTTGGGTCCATGAGAGTTGTTGATATGGTGTATTTTATTGTTTTGGGGGAATTATTATTTGGATGGATAATTATAGGGGCAATTAATGCCTAGTCTGTAGGAACTAAGTACATTTTGCACTTAATCCACGTTTTTTATATTCCAAATTGTCCCTTGCCTACTTTTTTTGATAAAAATATCTTAGGGTTTAGGATAAGAGTAAGAAGAGCGTTTGTGATTATTTATATGGTGAAAAACATTTTGGAACAAAATAAAAAGGCTTGCGTTTAATAAAATAATACCAAGAGACTTTTTGTTAAATCTCATAATGATATGTATACTCAAATATATTATTAAGGGCTTGTTATACTATAATAATGATTTTATATGTCTGTCCTAAACAATTAATTATTGGTAGTATCTATTGCTTGAAATGTTTTCTCAAAGGACTCGTCGCTTTATAAAATAAGAAACTTGGACTAATGTCCCTAAAAATTATATATCAAAAGTACGTTTAAAAATATTTTAGCCCAATCGCAAATATTTTGATTTATATTTTACAGTTTTTCAACTTCCTAGAATTTGAGAAAACAAAATAGAATATTTTTATAGTGTTATTTTAAAATGAAATCTACTTATAAATTACCACATAAACTCCACCATCACCACTGATCACTCAACGCTTTTAGCGAGCACCCATGGTAGAGCTTATTTATGTCGTTTGAGTTATATAAAATTAAATTAACGCACATCTTAAATTCCTCACAAAAGTTTAAGAAAACATGATGCAGTTTTAACTAGTGTCCAAAAATGATATTAGATTATATTAAATCCACTAAGCCATGGGTGGTGTAATATTTCTTTTAAGAGCGAGTTTAATCTACACAAACTTTGCCAAAATGGAATTTTATCAATCGAAAATTGGGATTTTTACTTAATAGGCTATTAAATTGTTGGGTTTGTGGACACTACAAAAGTATCAATTGGAAATGTTAATGTTCTCACGACGATCCACTAGGTGACTTTTAGATAAATACATACTAATATATCAGAGAACTACGTCCCGCCTTTGCAAGCCGACGCCACTCCACTCGCCACTCTACCACCGCCGCAATTTCATGACACCAGTGGTAGTTGGGTTGAGATGCTGCTTTGGGAGTCGGTCTTGCCATCGTAGGTTTTGAATCTGGGAACAACGAACTTCTTTGGGGGTTCCCCTTCTTCAATCTCCCTTCAAAAAAGGGATTTCATCTGAGTGTTAAGAGTTTTTCTGGCTAGCTATTTGGTGGATCTAGCCCCTCAGTGGGATGGATGTTGGTCCATCTCTCTACGGACCAGAATCCTGATGTTTTCTTCGTGATGATCATTATTTCTGTGGTGCTCTGATCGACCACTCTCTAATCGATCACGCTCTGATCCTACCATGCTCGGATCGATTTTGGTCGCGTCTGGAGCTCCTTGTTCGGCTGTGAGGTTTGCTCGCATGGGGACTAAGAGACCTCTCATGACGCTTTATGTTATCTTTATGGAGATCTTTCTCCATCCTTCCATGTCGCCTTTGTAGGCGAGCATTCTCATCCATCTGGAGGCGCGTTGCCTCCTCCTTCTCTTGAAGTCGAGCCTCGTAAGCGTCGACCAACGTAGAGATCTGAATAGACCTAGGTGGTTCATGATTTTCTTCAGAAGGATGCCTCTCTTGACGAAACTTGGGATTTAGTGGTTGGCGAATCTCAGACCAGACCCTAGGTGGGGCTGGATCATCCTGCAAATCGCCAACTTTGAGAAGATTGTTGTTGTGGTGAGACATCACGTGCTTTCTTTCAATAATTTCTTTCGTCGGAAAAAGAATCGTTTCTCACAGATGGCACTAATTTTGTGTGCAAGAATTATTACAATAAGAAATCTAGAAAGCAATATCAAGAAGAAAATAATCAATCGCATACATAACAACAAATGTATATGGTTCGGCAATTAACCTACGTCCACATGGAGGTTATTATTCTCTATTAGTGTCTCTCAAATGATTCAAGTTACATCCCTTTGACTCGGATCATGGTTTACATTTTATAGTTGTGAAAATAAGTGATTGAATTGTACAAGTAACTCAACCAATTTGTAGATAACTTGTGGGTGTCCTTGAATATCTCCTCCGAGATTGTTGGTAACCATTTTGAGTCTATTTCAATGAATTTAAGCATATGTTAAATACACAGGTCAAAATCGAATATCTGAATTGGGCTGAGTAGTCCATCACGCTAGCTGGGATGGTCGGCTGCACTATTTGGCTTAAATAAACAAGCCCCTACACTATCTAGAAGTGGAGAAGGATGAAAATGTAGCATTTTTTAGTCAAATGCTAATGAAAGTGGATTTTTTTTATGGCCTGAACCAATGAATCAATAGAGCTAGTGAATTGCCTGAGCTATTTTCGTTTTGGCAAAAATGTTCTGTGTGAAGACAAGAGATAAGAGACTAGAATAAGGGAAAACTGTCATCAAATTCGACTAAATGAACCTGATATACACAAGTCTGCGTGCATCACTCATAGTGGGCATTATGAGTTCATGGTTATGCCCTTTGGGCTCAGAAACGCACCAGCCATGCTCCAAGATTTAATGAATGACGTTTTCAAAGAATATTTACGCAAGTTTACATTAGTTTTCTTTGATGATATCTTGGTGTATATCTCCCTCACTTTCAGATCACACTCATCACCTCCACACAACTTCGGCTACTCTAAGGAAACACTCCTTGTTTACTAAATTACCAAAATGTTCATTTTCTCAAAAGAAGATTATGTACTTGGGCCATGTCATCTTGGGAAGAGGGAGTTACTGTGAAGGAATCAAAAGTTACAACCATGCTGTAATGGCCTATTCCCAAATCAGTCAAGTCCTTGAGGGGATTTCTCGGCCTTACTGGGTACTATCGCAAGGAATTACAGTGCAATCAACCACCCTCTCATGGATTTACTTAAAAAGACCAATTTAAATGGTCTGCGCATGCCCAATTAGCAATGGAACAGTTAAAGGTAGCCATGTCTATTATCCCACTTTTAGCATTGCCTAATTTTAAGACTTTTATAGTTGAAACAAATGCTAGTGGGTCGGGCATTAGGGATATTTTGATTTAGGAAGGCAGAGCCATAGCCTATCTTAGCAAGTCTCTTCCACTTATAAGGAAAGGGATGTTAACATATGAAAAAGAGTTATGGACAATAGTATACAAGGATAAATGGAAAACTTTTCTATCTCGGGTCCACTTTGTAATAAGAACAGATCATCAGAGTCTGTAGAACAAAACCTCAGCATGACTTTGAAGAAAAAATGGTTTACAGGACTCCTGACGTATGATTATGAGATCGAATATAGGAAGGGGAAGGAAAACATAGTGGATGATGCCTTATCTAGGGTCCATGAGGAAGAACCATAATGTTGTGCAATCACGGGGGTTGTCCCATAATGGATGCAAGAACTCAAGAGAAGTTTTGAAGGAGATCGAACAACTAAAAAAATAGTGGCAGAGTTAATGTTGGAAATTCTACCAAAACATATTACAGTTACATGTTTGGGATATTGAGTTTTAATAGCAAATTATATATGGGAAACAACGGGGGTAGACAAAAAAGTCTTGGCATAGGTACATTCCACCCAAATGGGGCTCAGCAGCCGAATCTTAAATAGGATGTTAAACACTTTATAGTCACTTGTGATACTTGCCAAAAGAGTAAATTCGAGAACGTTCCATATCCAGGCCTATTACGGCTCCTGCCCATGCCGGAGGTCCCTTAGAGAGAGATTTCTATGGAATTCGAGGGGTTACTCCTCTTAGTTCCCCAATGGTGCATCCTAATCGCGCTGGATCGCTACCAAATATGGAAACTTTATTGTTGTCCCTCACCAATACACAACGAAGACGATAAAAGAGCTTTTCTTTGTTTAAATTCATATATTCCATGGACTCCCGACTACGATCCTAATTGACTGGGACTCTACACGCCCACCTAATTTCTGGAAGCAATTAGTTCATTTGGTGGGTACAACCCTACATTAATGTAACTCATATCATCCTCAAATCGATGGACAAACCAAGAGACTAAATCAATTCCTTGAAAGTTAAATAAGATGCATGGCAGAAGATCGACCTCACAACTGGCCTAAATGGATCCTAATGGCTAAATGATGTTACAATTCCAACCACCACACCGCCATAGGAATGACACCATTTGAAGCACTCTGTGGGTACAAACCACCCTAATTCTCGAATCATCCCTACAACAACATTTACGAGGAGACACGTTAGTTACTTCTTAAGAGGAACTAAATATAGGAGCTCGTAAAGCATAACCTCACTTTTTCCTAATGACGAATGAAGTACTATACCGACAAAAATAGACCAGGATGATAATTTGAACATGTGACTGGGTTTACACTGGCTTTAGCAGATAAAATCTTAAGATAGTCCCTAAGTTTTTTTATCCCTTTTCGGGTCGTACCCAGTGTACAAGGTTTGCGCTTAACTAAAGGGTCTAGGAGAGGTAGATGTCGGCATACCTTATCTCCATACATATATGGAGAGGATGCCCCCATGTACTATACATATACCAATCGTAGCTTATCCCTTTTCGGGTTCTCTTGCATATTGGAAGGGTAGCTTATCACCTTGATCTCCCAGGTTCATCCTCCATCCACCCAGTGTTCAACACCACTCTACTAAAGAAAAAAGTAGGATAACACAACACGACTTCTACAAAGTTTCCTCGCAAGGGCCCGTAAGGTCAATTGTTAATTGAGCCACAGGAGATTGTATGTCGCGCCCCGACTTAAGTAAATTAAGATTATCATTTTATATCGAGATAAATCCCCATTAAATAATATGGTACTTCAAACCCTTCGAAAAATATCGCAAGATTTTTTTCCCTTCAAAGGTATGTTTAAACGAAAACATAACTACCTTTACGCAAAACAAACAAGTACCGAAAAAATTTACTGACATAAGTTCCTTCGTTTAACATTTACCCTAAGCACTTGTTGATATTCAACCAAAGTTATTTACCCTCCACCCTCCCATTTAATGTCCTAACTTGGAAGTGAACTCCAAACGATAGACATATCTGAAATATAACATTATAGGCCTGTAAGCAATAACAACTTAGGCCTCGTTTGATGCGCCGTATAAGAGGTTCGTATTGGATACTATTATCCTATCCAGTGTTTGGTGTAATTTAGGATGGGATATGAGACGGAATAAGTTATCCAAAGTGAGCGCTTTATCCCACAAGGAGTGGGATAAAAAAATCCCACCTCCAAGGTCGTATAGGATTATACGGTGTCAAAATTTGATTAAAAATTACTACTCTACCCTTATTAAGTTATAAAAAAAACTCACGCAACTTGCACTATCTCAAGTATTAGATAACAGTCGACGATCCCTTTGATTCACATAATTCTCCATTCATATTTTTCATCACGGTTGGTAACCTCCTCATTTTTTTCCTATTTTTTTCTATTTGTTGCTTTATCATGAACTACTATTTTGGTTTAAATCGATGCAAATATTATGTTAACTCCCCTACTAGCCAAGTTGAAAGTTATATGTTGTTAATTCACCGCTAATATTTTGTTACACATATTTTTTTAAATGTATTATTAACCTATATGTTAGACAAGTTGAAAGCTGTGTACAATTCAATTTATTTGTTTCTGTATATTTTTGACGACTATTTTGGGTAAAATCGTTGTTATTCAGTTGTGACTTCAAGCAATTTTCTGCAACTGATTTGTTTTGAATCGAAAGAGAAGATAGTAAGCAACCAGTTTTACTATCTCATTATTTTCGGCGGCTAGTTTGTGTACACATGATTTTTGTATGCGTGTAAATGATTACTAGTGGTTGAGTGTGTACAAATTATAAATACAAATACAAATACATATTTTCATCTGGTAATATTATTTTTTTAACATATCACATGGAATTAAATATTATGTTATTGAGTTAAAATATGTGATAACAATATATTTTTGTATTTTTTGATTATTAAATACAAAAGAAGGGTATTTTTGGGAAACTGGGGATAAATTAATCCTATCCGGAGCATTTGAAACACAAGACTGTATTATTATATCTCATCCCGTCTTATTATTCTGAATTGTTCCAAACGCAGTATTGGAATAAGCCTTATACGGTCCATCCTTATCCTATCCTATCCGGACCCCTTATACAGCGTATTAAACGAGACCTTAGTGAATGACCATATACACACACATATCACACGTATAACCAATTTGAATAACCATTTTTATTCTCTAATGTCATAACCCAATTGGAATTGTGTAACTCTCGCAAGCCTGGACCCGCCACAGTCCAATTAACCCACCACAGTTAATAGGGACCACCAAATCCCATAATTAGGCCCGAGTACAACAAACCTTTAAGTTGGATTAACGGGACAACCACATCCCGTAGGACCCACCACAGTCCTTAGCAGTAGATAGAGGACCTGCCATAGTCCATAACATTAAATAACTTCTCTTAACATTTTTAATCATATGCATATATGTCACAAATACCACAACACTCCATAAACAACTTAACACATTTATTTAACTACACGATTCCATACAAAAATATAAGCATTTATATTTCATAGGGAAGTTCACTCATCTTGAAGTTGGTAATAAAATTTATACTAAAACTATTTCCTTGGTATGGCAGTATTAGCCGCTTGCCCACCTAAAATTCAACATCATTAGCATTTGAAAACACCAAATAACATTAAACTCTGTAACACATCACATCAGTTAGTAAATGTGAAATAACTAAGAAGAAATTAAATATGATACTTAACATTTCTATAAAACCCTATTCATTAGGTTTCTAACATAATTTATGAAACTAAATTATGATTTTGCTAGACAAGTTATGCCCGTTATTTTACTATATATCAAATCTTCCCTATAGGCTCCCCCATCTTCAGTCAACTTTCAGAAATTTTCATAATTTTTATACATCATAACTTTCCATGATATTCCACCTTATCTCAATAAACATATTTAATAACACAAAATTAAAGTTTCATAATTTTTTGAGTTCATTTGCTATGTCATCAAAACATCAAACACGTGGTGTGCATACTTACTCTTTTGGGACATATTTTATACCTGAACTTAAAATCATCACCGAAGATTCGTTCCTTGGTATTTTTATATAATTTTCGGATATATTATACATATATGAGTATATTTTAATCTCCAACTAGAATTACTCGATTTAAATAAATATTCCATGATTTATGCCATTTTTAGCACAACTAGGTCGAAATAGAACATCAAAGCATAGCTTAGCATTAAGCATACATATTCTCCGCCTCGGGCATCAATTGTGGAAACATATACTAAACATGTTTAGTACATACACACATCATATACATGAATATCCTAAAGCTCCACGATAAGGTGATTCAAATCTAGGATTTTAAAGTTAACATTTATGATCCGCGTTCTTACATATGTTCTTAAGCCATCTTTGTTTTAACAAAATTTGGCAATATGGGTGTTGATACCAAATTTAGTCTGCTGACATGGACCATTCACCTACAGACACGTGTCCGACAACGTGGCAATTACATACGCTTCTACCAAGCAATTCGATTTCACCCAAGCAACTAAGAAACCACGAGGAATTTATGGGCCCTGAGCAGCTCTTGCTCGTCCCCGAATAACTCAAGGGCCCCGAGCATCTCAAGCGTGTCGAGCAGCTTAGGTGGTCCGAGCTACATAAGTGTACAGCGTATCCAAACCAAGAGAATCCAGGATATAACTGCTCATTAAATGCCCTTTATTATCGTACAGATGTATATGTCTACTCGATAACAACACATTGTCGTTTCATTTGTACAGCCTTAAGGCTATAAATACATTGTAACCTCCTCATTAGCAGGGGACTCGGAATTTCTTGGTAAATCCATTATCGAGAATTCTGCAAACAGTCAGCAATAACAAATACAGTGGACGTACGACATTCTTATAAGGCTGAACCACTTTAAAAATCTTTTATTTTATATTTATATATTCATTTTTATTTGTGATTAAATAATTAGATCAAATCTAGTTTTTTACATCAACAGATTGGCGCCGTCTGTGGGAAACGACTGTGATTATCGTTTTTCACCAAAACAATTCATCACCAATGGCTGATCATCCAGAATCCAGCAATCGAAATGCTGGAATCCCTCTAAATTCATCTACTCCCCCAAATGTCCAAGATCTGACTGGTATAATGGCTAATTTGGCCCAGGGCCAGACCGCCATGCAAGAAACCATGCGATAACTCATGCAAACTATCCAGGGTGGAGTGCCAGCCCAATCAGGACAACGAAGCATTCAGAGAAATACCCAATTACCTTCTTCGCGAACTAGATGAACGTTATTCCCAGAGGAATCTCAGTCTAGACGCACCGATTCATATCGTACTGAGAGATCCAATGATCCTTCTTATCATCCTGGACGGACTTCCTCGGTATGAGCTACTCACACTCAACAAAACATCACTCTATCTCCAGAAAGGACAAGTGCTCTTGAAAGATTAAGTAGAGTCTCTCCCTTTGATCGTTTAGGTCCTAGGAAGAATAAAAGTCCCCCTAGGATTGCATCGAGGAACTCTCAACAACCCTCTGATTTAAAGGAAGGTTCTGCCTAATCACGACCAGCTGCTCATCGTGAAAGATCCCAAGAGGCAAATTCAACACGGCCTGTTGCTCGAACCAATAGGATCGAAGAAGGAAATGACGCATGGAAGGGATCTATTCAGAGGTTGGAAGACAGGTTAGGGGAAATGGCTAAGGTCAAGAATCCTTTACAAAGAACTTTTGTCCGAGGAACACCGTTCACACAAGAAATTATGGATTTCCCCACACAGTCAAAATTCAAAGCCCCAGTGGTAACACCAAAATATGATGGAAAAACTGATCCTGTTCTCCATATAGAACAATATCAGGCAGCTGCTGATTTCTATGCTATTCCCGATGAGATGCGATGCAAAGCATTTTCAGGAACTCTTACCGGATCTGCTCAAATATGGTACAACAATCTTCCTCGTGGGAAGATTGCGACTTTCTTACAACTGGCCGAGCTCTTTATTGGGAACTTTTGTTTTGGATCAAAACCAGTTAAACGAGTAGCACACTTGTTAAGTGTTAGACAAAAGACAGGTGAGAGTACCAGGGATTATATTACTCGTTTCAGTAATGAGAAGCTCGAAGTTATTGATTACGAGGAGAAGACAACAATCACTGCTCTGATGAGTGGATTATTGCCAAATAAATTGTACTATACTCTAGCCAAAGATCCACCTACAACCATAGCAGAGCTAATGGCAAAGGTAGCCAAAATTATGAACGCCGAGGAAGCTATGGCTGCGAAGAAGAATATAGACATCAAAGAGACCAATGTTAAGGGTGATAAGGCTGAGAAGAAGGAGCAGAAGAACAATGGTGGTAACAAGCAGTCAAACGCAAAGCAAGCTTTAGAACAGTTGAAGAAATTTGGAAACTATACTCCTTTGAAAGTAGACATAAACCATGTTCTGGAAGAAATCAAGAACAACGAGGAGCTAAACTGGCCTGAAAAAATGAAGACAGATCCTAACAAGAGGAATAAATCCAAATATTGCGATTTCTATAAGGATCATGGTCATACGACAAAAACTGCATAGCTCTCCAAAATAAAATTGAGGAGCTCATCAGGCGAGGAAAATTGAACAAGTATGTGGATCGCCAAAATGGTGGAAAGAGCAATGACCGAGCAAGGCATAGGTCTAGATCTCCTCGTCAACCAAAAGAAGATAAGAAAAGAAGTCATAAAGAAGACCCGGATGATGACCAAGATGACCCCGATCTCCCTAAAAGACCAAAACAACTAGAACGTGAGGTATTTTCAATCCATTTTGGATCATTTGAATGTAATGTTATTACAGGTGGAGATTCAGGAGGTGGAGATATGACTGCCGAGAGAAAAGCTTACCTCAATGAGGCTCAAGCTTGCTCGTACATTCAACTAATAAATCTGGCTGAAGATGATCGCCCGAGGAAGGTGAATAAGGACAAACTGGTCATTGGTTTCTCTAAGAACGACCTGGTAGGAGTACTATATCCCCATAATGACCCGTTGATAATCAAGATGAGAATGAAGGAAGTAGTGATTTCACGAGTACTTGTGGATAATGGTAGCTCGGCAGATATCATATTCTATCCATGCTTTGACAGTTTGAATTTGAAGCTATCCCAGTTGGAACCATATCATAGGCCCCTCCTTGGTTTCACTGGCGAGAAGGTTTTTCCACTGGGGATGATCAAGTTAGATATGCTTATTGGTACCTGGCCTGCTTGTCGAACAGAAAGAGTACGCTTTTTTGTCATGGATAAAAATGTTCAATAAGCTTACAATATCATCATGGGAAGAGTAGGACTAAAGAAATTCGAAGCAGTACCATCTACTGTACATCAATGTTTAAAATTTCCAACCAATTTTGGAGTAGGAGTGGTGAAAGGCGACCAGAAAGTAGCTCGGGAATGCTACTATTCGTCTGCCGAGCAGGAAGAACTGGAGGAATCTAGGAGAAAGACTACTACCTTTCAAGTGGATGAAGGCGCGGAGATTGAAACACTAGATCCTAGAGATGAGTCTCAGCTCGTTAAGGGTCAGGTCATGGAGGCTACTGAAAATATCATTCTGGACGAAGAACATCCAGAACGAACAACTCAAATTGGTGCATCACTAGATGTGTCAGTAAAGCAAGAGCTGATAGCATTTTTAAGAAGCAGAAAGCAAACTTTTGCATGGAGTCACGAAGATATGTCAGGGATAGACCCAAATTTCTTATGTCACGAGCTCAATGTGAACAAGGAAATCAAGCCAGTGAAGCAACGACGAAGAGTGTTCAGCCCTGAAAAGAACCAAGCTATACAAGAAGAGGTCGAGAAACTTCAGAAAGCCTGCTTTATTGAAGACGTCAAATATCCATACTGATTAGCAAATATGGTGATGGTGAAAAAGAAGAACAACAAGTGGAGGATGTGTGTAGACTTCACCGACCTCAATAAGGCATGCCCAAAGGATCATTTTCCTTTTCCCCGAATTGATCAACTAGTGGATGCTACTTTGGGGCACGAACTATTAAGTTTCATGGATGCTTATTCTGATTATAACCAGATTAAAATAAAGCCTGAAGATAAGGAAAGTACCTCTTTTATTACCCCGAGGGGAACTTATTGCTATAATGTTATGCCTTTTGGACTTAAAAATGCAGGTGCTACCTATCAGCGGCTAATAAACAAGGTGTTTACAGAACAAGTCAGTCATAACATGGAGGTTTATGTTGACGACATGCTGACGAAGAGCAAGAAAGCTGCTGATCATCTAGTTGACTTAGGTCAGACCTTTAATCAACTAGAAAAATATCAAATGAAGCTGAATCCCACCAAATGCATTTTTGAAGTACGAGAAGGCATGTTTCTCGGGTATATTGTTAACCAACGAGGAATTGAGGCAAATCCTAAAAAGATCAAGGCTCTATTGGAGCTGCGATCTCCGACGATGAAGAAGGAAGTACAAAGCCTCACAGGGCGAGTTGCAACACTCAACAGGTTTGTGTCACGAGCAACTGATAGATGTCTACCTTTATTCAAAACACTCCGAAAGACTTTTGAGTGGAATGATGAATGCGAGAAGGCCTTTCAAGAATTGAAGGAATACTTGGGAGCACCTCTATTGTTGTCCAGACCAGTGATGGGAGAAAGACTGTACTTGTATTTGGCAGTTTCGAAAAATGTAGTGAGCTCGGCGTTGATAAGAGTGGAAGATGGAGTACAAAAACCTATCTATTACACTAGTAAGGCCTTCCGAGGAGCAGAGATCAGATATCCAGGGCTGGAAAAGTTAGCACTAGCGTTAATCGAAGCAAGTAGAAGGATGAGGCCGTATTTTAAGGCTCATACCATAATTGTGTATACTGACATGCCATTAAGGCAAGCCCTGCACAAACTAGAGAAATCAGGAACATTGATGTATTGGGCTGTTGAATTGGGTGAATATGATATAATTTATGAGACTAGGTCGTCACTCAAAGGGCAAGCAGTGGCAAATTTTATCGCAGAATTCACATATCCAGATACCTCTGAAGAGCAGAAGTTGAATACCGACCAGCCTGTGGATGTTACAGGATCATCAAACTTAAACCCCGACCAATTTAAGTCGGTAGAGGAACAAGAAAAGATGGTCGACGAGCAGCAAGAAGTGATAGAGGAGGATATAAGGAAGCATTAAATATTCCATCGAGGAACTCTGTTTGACCAAGAGTTTGATAATGATATACCTGTGTGGAATTTATATGTAGATGACTCTTCTTGCACTACGGGCAGTGGAACATGAGTTATTTTAAATAGCCCCGATGAGATCGATGTAGAGTATGCTTTGCGTTTTCAATTTAAGGCTTCAAATAATGAGGCTGAATATGAAGTTATGATCGTGGGTCTCAGTCTAGCCAAAACTATGAATGCAGAGCAGGTCGTTGCATTCAGTGACTCACAGTTGATTGTAAATCAAATGTTGGGAGTGTATGCAACAAAAGGAGAATTAATGATCCAATATCATGCGAAAGCAATGGAGATGGTATCAAGCTTTAATGCAGTACAGTTGATTAGAATACCAAGATTGGAGAATGCAAGAGCGGATGCCTTAGCTCGGTTAGCCTCAGCCACGCGTATCGAGCTACGAAGAACGATCCTAATAGAAATCTTAGCTAGTCAGAGCATTGACAAAGATCTGACGATGAACGTCATTACCTTTGACTTAGGACCATCATGGATGGATACTTTCAGGGCCTATATTGAGGAGGGGGCTTTACCAACTGATAAACTCGCAGCAAAGAAACTAAAGTTTAAAGCTACTCGTTATGTATTGACTAATGGCATTTTATATAGACGAGGAATTATAGCAGGTTTGCAAAGATGTGTCCACCCCTCCGAGGTGAAAAATTTGATTGAAGAGGTCCATGAAAGGTCTTGTGGAGCCCATGTAGAAGGTCGGACGCTCTTGCAAAGAATGATAATGCAAGGGTATTACTGGCCGACGATGAGAGCTGATTGTATAGCCTATGCTAAGAGATGTGATAAATGTCAACGTTTCTCCTCTATCCGAAGAACTGCCCAAGCACTGCTCACACCTATCACGTCACCTTGGCCATTCGCCATGTGGGGAATAGACTTGGTCAGGCCACTTCCAACGACCCGAGGAAGATTTAAGTACCTTGTGGTCATTGTGGATTATTTTACGAAATGGGTAGAAGCTGAGCCCCTTATTGATATGACATATGACAAAGTGTATCAATTTATTTGGAAGAATATCATCTGTAGATATGGTCTTCCTCATGCATTCATCACAGATCATGGAACCCAGTTTGACAACGAGGAGTTTGCTGCATATTGTCATCAGTCAAACATATTAAAAACCCACTCTGCACCAGGCCATCCTCAGAGCAATGGACAAACTGAGGTAACGAATAGGACACTGCTGAATGGTTTGAAAAAACGACTGGATGATGCAAAGGCAAATTGGATTAACGAGCTACATTCTGTGCTATGGGCTTATCGTACTACACCGCGAGCAGTAACAGGAGAATCTCCATACATGCTAGCATTTGGAAGTGAAGCAGTTATACCTGCTGAGTTGGGTCTGCCCACACACAGAGTGCTGAATTTCAATTCTCCTATCAATGATTTGATGAGAAGATTAGATTTGGATATGCTCGAGGAAGTTAGAGAAGAAGCAGCAATCAGGAATGCTGCATATCAACAATGGACATCTCTGTTCTACAACAAGAGGGTAAAGAAATGTGATTTAAAAGAAGGGGACTATGTGCTGAAGAAAGTAATTCAAAAGCACAACAAACTGGAAGCTAACTGGTATGGGCCCTATAGAGTAACAGAGGTTGTTTGTCCAGGGACATACAGGATAGAAACCTTGGAAGGAGAAGAATTTAAGAATGCATGGAATGCAGAACATCTACGCAAGTATTATCAGTAGTTGAAATTCCTATGTAAATGCAGTTTTCTTCAGAATGAATAAAGAGTTGAAATTTTTACCCAGTTCTCTCCTTTTGATGAAATCTTTTTGGAGTATTAGTGCTACACACTACGCATCAAGTTCAACTCCGACTGGACAGTAAATAAAATCCACCAACCACGGTTGGTCGGTAAATAAAAATCCACCAACTACGGTTGGTTGGTAACTAAAATCCACCAACTACGCACCAACTACGGTTGGTCGGTAAATAAAATCCAGCAACTACGGTTGGTCGGTAAATAAAAGTCCAGCAACTACGGTTGGTCGGTGAATAAAATCCACCAACTACGGTTGGTCGGTAAATAAAAATCCACCAACTACGATTGGTCGATAATTAAAATCCACCAACTACGGTTGGTCGGTAAATCAAAATCCACCAACTACGGTTGGTCGATAAATCAAAATCCACCAACTACGATTGGTCGGTAAATAAAATCCACCAACTACGCATAGTCGGTAAATCAAAATCCACCAAAAATCAAAATCCACCAACTACGGTTGGTCGGTAAATCGAAATCCACCAACTACGGTTGGTCGGTAAACAAAATCTACCAACTCCGATTGGTCGGCAAAATCAATTTACAATCAACTCAGGTTGGTTAGACTAAGCAGGATCATGGGATATAAGTCATTTTATTGCTTAAGATGAAGGAAGTGATAAGTCACTATGGTCAAAAAATAAAACAGAATGAACATATCAAAATACGCATATATTCACAAACAAAGATATTCTGCAGAATGTTTAGAAGAATATGGAATAGTAGAAGATTAAATTTTTTCATTTAAAATAAAAAGAATTACATATACTGTGAAAAGTAAAAGTTATTACATCAAAATCCTACTCTATGGGTTTCTTTCCCTCTGCTTTTGAAACATGTTCTACTCCAGCAGGAGGGTCATCTAAAGCATAAGGAGAATTTATAAAATTTACATCTCGAAGCATCCTAACATTCATTACAGATGGCCGAGCAAGCAAATGCTCGGGACGAGATATGTCCATGTTGGAATGAAGACTATAGTCGCCGAGATACTTGGAGATTAAACACTGAGGAATTGCTCGAACAGGAATCCAACTCATATCAAGTTTAAAAGGTGGCACGGGCAACTCAAGTAATCAAGGGTCATAATAATCCCATAGATAGTGGCTCTGCTCCAACTTTAACACCCCCAGTGCATTTCGCCATCCTTGTTTGTAACCCTCGTTATTTGACTGCTGGATCCGATCATCGAGATGATAAAGGGCTTCATTATATCCAGCCATCCAAAACTCTCTGGGCTGTTTGTGGAATTGGTAGGTCAACCTCTCCAGTTGATCGTGAAGATTCTTTACTAAAATTTCCTTATTCTCCAAGGCTGAGCTTTGTGTAGAAAGTTGCTCGTCGAAGTTTAGAATCTTCTTAAACATCTCTGCTAAGGCTTGATTCTTCGCCATTAACTGGAATGCCTGATTCTCTAAAGCTGATTGGGTCCTTGCCTCTTCAATTGAGATCCGAGCAGCTCTGGCACGTCCCCGAGAAGATCTTTGCCCGACCACGAGTAGAAGTAGAGGGTCCAACTCTTTTTAAAGTTTCCAACTCATCTCTTAAGTTGGCATTCTCTACCTCTAAGAAAGAGAAACCTTCGTCATTGACAGGGACCACGGCTCCCGAGGTAGATGCTGCAGATTTCAGTTGGGATATCTCTCCTCACAAAATATTATTTTCGTGCTCCAGCAGTTTCGCGATTTGCCTATGCTCCTCGACCTCAACCCTTATAATTTTCTCTTTTTTCTTGTGGGCAGAGACGAACTTATCATATCCTTTTTCAGCACTGAGTTGTTGATATTTCTTCTCGTACCCTTGGTGCAAAAGTGTGGAGGATTCTTTGTACTGCTGCTGGAGTTCCTCTATAGTTCCTTGGAGATCCTCGATCATCTCATAATAAGCCATGGTTTTGGCGACAGCTCGGTCGAGCAAGCACTTCAGATGTTGGTAAGCTTCGATTGCTCGTTCAGAAGCATCTGGACCAAGGATGTCAATGATTTGAGCCTTGTATAGGTCTGCATGGCCAGCCTTGAAGTGGTCATTGCATTTTTTCGTCAATTCTGTATCATGAGCTGAGAAGAGCTCCATCCTAGCCACAAACTAGTAAAAAGAAGAAATAGAAAGAATCAATAAGAATGCAGACAGAGCAAGAAGAGGAAAAAGTCAAGATAAACAACCAAAAGCTTGAATTTTCATTTCATCATAAAAGAAAATACAAAATTTGAGGCTACATCCAATAAAGTGACCTAATAAACACCCAAACTACTCTACACATTCTCTTTATTTCCTATAACTTCCTCAGGAGGTTTCGAGGAAGAAGCTGGTTGCTCGATGTACACGAGTAGCTGCTCGGTAGGAGTAATAGTTGGTTGGGGTTGCTCGGAGCACGATTGAACAGCTGGAACAGTAAGGTCCTGATCTCCAATTACCATGGAGGATTCTTCTGAGGCAGCTTCGTCTTCTTCTTCTTCTCTAGAAGAGGGAGGAGGGCCATGAGTGTGTTACTAAAATAAGTCAGAATCTTCAGCAACCTTCAGCTCTTGTAGAGCTGCCACCCATCCGTCCTTAAAGTATTTCAGGCTGGCGTATTCCATTTATGATGACATAGCAGCCAAACACTTATTCCAACCCTTATCCCAACCTACGCTGAATGATTTTTTAACAACTTTCTTCCTTTTAACTTTCTCCGAGGAAGTCCTCTCAGTAAGAAGTTTCTCGGTAGTTTTCAGCTTCTCCTCCACCTCCTGCTTCTGGCGATCAACATCACGGAGTCTACCAATCTCTTCAGCAGCTTTGAGTTTATTCTCAAGCTCTGCAGCATTCTTGAGTTTCTCCTCAAGCTCTTTATTATTATTCTCAAATTCCCCCAATTTCTTCTCCAAATCCTTGGAGGCCTCTACAGCTCGATCTCTCTCTTGCTCGACAGACTTAACCTGCTTCTCCTAAGCAATTTTATTCTCCTCATACTTTTGCTGAGATTCCTTTAAAGATTGGGTTAATCCAGTAAAAGCTTCTTGTACACCTCCCGAGGAGATTGAAGCCTTGATAGCCTCATCCTTCTTCAGAATTGTGTTGAAACATGTTACCAGCTGGAAAAATAAAATAACAGTAAGTCAGTACGGGGACATAACATTGAAAAATAAAAATTTATATTTATAATACTTACTGAGGCTATATGTTGAGCAGCCAAGGTAGTGACCCTGTCACGAGAAAGATTGTCCTCAATACCTTGGACTTCTGGGATAATCCAAGACTTCACCGAGCTCATAGCAGAGCTCGGAGGAACAAAAGTGGGAACACAACCTTCAACATTTAACGGCTGAGAAACAGATTCTGCTGGTCTCTCAGAAGAACTTTTCCGTAATCTCCTCATAGGAGCAAGAAAATTCTCAACCAAAGATGCTGTCTTGGTTGGTGATATAACAATGACCTCGCTTGGAGGAGAAATAACAACAGCCTTAGTTGGAGCCACATGGGGCTTTTCAACGATCTTGCTTGGAGCCACAGGGGGCTTCTCGCTAAACTTCTTGGTAGCATCAGAAGGGGGTACCTCTACAATCTTTATCCCCTCTCCTGGGACATCTTTTTTACTTCTCTTAATTTTCACAGCAGGAGAATCAGACTTGTCGAAAAAGGAAGGAATTTTTCTTCTCTTCATTATGTCACCAATAAGAATACTTGATTCAGAGGAAGAACCCTCCACACTAGACTCAGCAGCTGGTATTTGGTCAAGATTAACCACCACTGGACGAGCAGTAAAGGATGAAGTGTAACTCTTGCACTGCAATAAATAAGAGGCCGATATAATGTGCTCCTCGGCCACGGTTTGGTGCAAACTCCAGATAAGTTTCAAATGCTTCAAATTAACCTCTATCTCCTTTGGAGATTTTCTTTTGCTATCAACTGCAAATAGTAAAAATTAAATGTCAGTGATTCATTTTGTCAAACACCAAGAAAACAATATTTCAAAAAATAAAAAACAATCTATTCCATTGCCATAAGGGGGACACCTGGGACCCTAATATACATCATCTCCATTTAATGGAGCACGTTGCCAATTTTTCATTACCACTCCATGTTCAAAATAATCCCTGTTAGCATCAGGAAGATTGACAACTAATGCCCTATTCAAAAACCTAGTTTTTAAGTAAAAAGTACTATCACTAACGACCCATCTGTAACAGTACATTATCTCTGGAATCCCTAAACGGGTTCCATGAAGTTGATTTAACCTATGAACTCCATTGACTATTCTCCAAGTATTTGGTGCTATTTTTTGCAGGAACAACGTCAAAATACTGACAGAATTTCAATCATAAAGGATTGGGAGGAAAAGAGAGGCCACATTCGGCCACAAAGAGACTGGGGAACCAATGTCCCTCAGCCAAAGAAAAATAGTCAGAAGGTTCAGAAAGCTCTTCCAAGGTGACCCATGAAGGAATCGAAAATTCAGAACGAAATTTATCAATCGATTCAACAACATAAACCATGATGATCAAAGCAAAATAAAAAAGAGAAAGAAGAAGATCTTACAGGAGAAGAGTGAATCAGTTGACAACGAACAAGGAAAGAAACGAACGCACAAGATAGAGAAGAAATGAAAAGCTCAAAGGCAGATTTGAAAAGTGAAAAAATGATAGGATTTCTGTCGCGTTTAAATACTTTACCTGGGGAATAGAAAAAGCAATGATTACCAAAATGGACATTTGCGTATCCGGCGGCTAAAAAGAAAAAAAGGGGCATGAAAAACGAAGAGGTTAGGGAAGTTCAAAATATTTATGGGGACTGATACTGTGCATTTAAAAAGGAGTTGTATACAACGAATGCTTTCCTAAAAACAATACAAACCGAAAATCTAAGCAGCAGAATGTTCCATACTTTTCTTCAACATCAAACTACGAAACATTGGGGGCTTCTGTTGATACCAAATTTAGTCTGCTGACATGGACCATTCAGCTACAGACATGTGTTCGACAACATGGCAATTACATATGCTTCTGCCAAGAAATTCGATTTCACCCAAGCAACTAATAAACCACGACGAATTCATGGGCCCCAAGCAGCTCTTGCTCATCCTCGAATAACTCAAGGGCCCCGAGCATCTCAAGCGTGTCGAGCAGCTTAGGCGGTTCGAGCTACATAAGTGTACAGCGTATCCAAATCAAGAGAATCCAGGATATAACTGTGCATTAAATACCCTTTATTATCGTACAGATGTATATGTCTACTAGATAACAGCACATCATTTGTACAGCCTCAAGGCTATAAATACATTGTAACATCCTCATTAGCAGGGGACTCGAGATTTCTTGGTAAATCCTTTATCGAGAATTCTGTAAACAGTCAGCAATAACAAATACGGTGGACGTAGCCCATTCTTACAAGGCTAAACTACTTTAAAAATCTTTTGTCTTATATTTATATATTCATTTTTATCTGTGATTAAATAATTAGATCAAATCTAGTTTTTTACATCAACAATGGGTTTCATTAAAATATTTATCAAAATATTAAAAAAAAACATATTAAGTGTAGAACTCATCCATGTGACCAACTTTAATAAAGATGTAATTACATTACGAGGATTCCTTGATTTATTGAAAATTTCCAAAGGATTTTCTTCCTTAAGTTCTCTTTTTCGTTCTCCTTCGGTAAAAATCTTTTTCATGGATAAATTGGCTGAAGAAGGGGGTTGTTTTAAAGGGTTTAAGTCGAACAACCCCCACCCCCCTCTAAACAATCAAAATATAGCACATGGTGTGCTAATAAGACAAAATATCACTTAAGGGATGAACAAATTTTCCCTTGTTTCGAACTTTCGATTTAACTTCTTGTTAGGACCTCTGTTTAACACACCATTTGTTGAGTTACAACCCTAATTCATATATCTAAAATTTTATAATTTGTGTTTTTACAAAATCATAAAATTAGTATGCCTAGTTTGAACTCGAACAGAAGAGTAATAATTTACTCAAAATTTCATAACTTTCACATTTGACGACCAAACATCGCGAATTTCTCACCAACACCCTAGTTTAATTTTATAATCATAGTGATGCATTAGAATCATATTTTCATGATGAATTTAATCACATAACTAATCATATGATCTAAATATGTTATCCCCGATCATAAGCTCGATTAACATCTAACGTGAGCAACACATATAATATACACTCCCCCTAAACATGATAATTAACATATTTAAGACCCATAACCAACTTATAAGTCATAACTTATACTTAATCATGTAATTAATATTCCTAATCATATTTTAGGTCCTTATAATTCTACCCCTCTTATAAACATTTCGTCCTTGAAATTTAATGCAATGAACTTACTAAATAGATGAGGATATTGCTTCTTCATATTATCCTCTCCTTTCCAAGTGGCATACTCCACATTTTGACTTCTCTGCATTACCTTAACTAATGGAATGGTTTAATTACATAACACTTCCTCCTTTTTGATCTAAAATAGCAATTGGTTCCTCTACGTAGGTTAAGTCATCTTGAAGCTCTATCGGTTGTGAAGTAAAAACATGTGAAGGATCTGGTATATACATACGTAACATCGATATATGAAAAACATCATGTATCCGAGATAATTCTAGTGGCAATGCCAACTGCCACGACTCCAACTCATTTCACTATCTCATAAGGGCCAATATACCTAGGACTCAATTTTCCCTTATTTTCAAATCTTATAACCCCTTTCCAAGGAGAAACACGTAGGAATACTCGATCACCTTCCTCAAATTTTAATTCTTTCATTCGATTGTCTGCATAAATTTTCTGTCTACTTTGCACCACTTTCAAGTGATTATGGATAGGATTTATCTTTTCAGTAGCCCGCTGCACAATTTCTGGCCCAAGTAGTTTTCGTTCTCCTACTTAAGTTCAACACACTGGAGTTCTGCATTTTCTCTTATACAAAGCTTCATAAGGAGCCATCTCAATACTCGAATGATAGCTATTATTATAAGCAAACTTTATTAGTGGCAAGTGATCATCCCAACTGCCCTTGAACTCCAATACATAAATTCGTAACATGTCTTCGAGTGTCTGGATCGTTCTTTCTGACTGCCCATTGGTCTGAGGATGGAAAGATGTACTAAATTTTAATTTAGTCCCCAAAGCTTGTTGTAAACTAGGACAAAAGTGAGAAGTAAAAGTATGATTTTGATCATAAATAATAAAAAGAGTGCACCATGCAATATGATAATCTCATCCACATATATTTTGGTATATCTATCCTTGGAGTACGTAGTTTTAATAGGAAGAAAATATGCAGACTTAGTTAATCTATCAATGACCACCCAAATTGAATCAAACCCCCGTGATGATTTTGGTAGACCTATAACAAAATCTATAGTAACATGCTCCCATTTCCCCTCAGGAATAGGTAAGGATTGTAGTGATCCACTAGGCTTCTAATGCTACACCTTCACTTGTTGGCAAACTAGACATCAGGCAACAAAATCTGCAATATCGTGTTTTATTCTCGACCACCAATAACATTGTTTCAAATCTCTATGCAGTTTTATGCTTCCTGAATGCATAGCATATAAAGAACAATGGGCTTCTTCTAAATTTTTTTCCTCAAATCAGGCATATTAGGTACACACAAACAGTTATCGTACATAACAATGCCATCATCACGAATAGAAAATTCACTTACTTTACCTTTTTTCATATCGTCCCTAACTTTCTCCAATTCTATATCTCCTGCCTGTGCTTGTCTTATCCAATCTATCAGCGTAGGTCTAACATTTAAATGTGCTAGTATTCAACAAGATTCATTTAAAGTTAATTCCACTCCCATTAAAGCTAACTCTCTCAGAAGATCAACTCGAATACATTAAATATAAGATACTCTGTCGAGAGATTTTCTACTCAAATCATCAACAACAACATTAGTCTTACCCGAATGGTGATGTATTGTGCAGTTATAATTCTTTATAAGTTCCATCCACCTCCTTTGCCTCAGGTTCAAGTCTTTTTGAGTAAATAAGTATTTTAAACTTTGATGGTTAGTAAAAATTTCACAACTAACACCATATAAGTAATGCCTCCAAATCTTTAGTGCAAAAACTACTGCGGCAAAATCAAGATCGTGTATAGGGTAGTTGCGTTCATGTATCTTTAACTGACGAGAAGCAACCTTTCCATGTTGCATTAACACACAATTGAGTCCTTGATACGAGGCATAAATATAAATAACTAAACTTTTTGTACCCATTAGAATAGTCAATACTAGAGCTGATGTCAGCTTACCCTTTAAAATTTTAAAGTTTTTCTCATAATCATCATTCTATACAAACTTGTTCTCCTTTCTGGTAAGCTTAGTCAATGGAAATGCAAAAAAAGAAAACCCTGGTATGAATCTCCTATAATATCCAACCAATCCCAGAAAACTACGTACTTCTATCACACTAGTTAGTCTTTCCTAATTCATTACGACTTCCATCTTCCTTGGGATCAACACAAATGCCATCAGTAGAAATAACATGCCCCAAAAATACTACTTTGTCTTGCCAAAATTCACATTTAGAAAATTTAGCATATAACTACTTCTCTCGTAAGGTCTGTAAAATAATACATAGATGATGTTCATGCTCCTCCCTACTACGAGAATATATCAAAATATCATCAATGAAGATAATAACAAAAGAATCCACGTATGGGTGAAATATGCGGTTCATCAAGTCCATGAATACGGCTCGTACATTTGTTAACCCAAATGGCATGACCAGAAATTCGTAATGTCTATACCTGGAACGAAAATTAGTTTTAAAAATGTCACAGTCTTGAAAAATACTTTGGCTCCTTGCAACTGATCAAACAAGTCATCAATGCGTGGTAGTGGGTATTTGTTACGGATCGTCACCTTGTTCAACCGGCGATAATCAATGCACAGTCTCATGGTTCCATCTTTCTTCTTCACAAACAATACTGGGGCTCCCCACGGTGATACACTAGGCCTTATAAAACCACGATCTAACAAATCTTGCAACTGTATTTTTATATCTTTTAATTCTTTAGGTGCTATAAGATATGGTGCAATAAATATCAGTGCGGTGACTGGTACCAACTCAATCTCAAATTCTACCTCCCGGTCTGGTGCTAACCCTGGGAGTTCTTCTGGGAAGACATTTGCAAACTCATTAACTAGTAGTATATCTGATAGTTGTCCAGCCTCTTGTCATGTGTCCACCACATAGGCAAGATAACCCTGACACCCTTTCCTTAACAATTCATAAGATTTTGTAGCAGAAATCAAACATGTTAGAGTGACATTTCTTTTCCCAATAAATTAAAATTCAGGTTCACCTGATAGCCGAAACACTACCTCCTTTCTAAAGTATTCTAAACATACGTGATATAAGTCCAACCAATCTATATCCATTATCATATCAAAGTCATGCATATCGAGAGGTAATAAGTCAACTAGTAATTCTTTTTCACCCACTCGCACCACACACTTCCTATACACCCTCTTAATAAAAACCAATTCCCCTACCGGAGTAACAATAGCTAAAGCATAATCTAATGATGATAATGGTTTATTAATATGCAACAAGAAAAATAAAGACACGAAAGAATGTGTTGAGTCAGGATCTATCAACACATAAACATCTTTATCACAAATAGGAAGTGTACCTATCACTACGTTAGGCATAGCTTGTGCATCTTATCGTGTCAGTGCAAACACTCTGCCTTGGCCTTGGTTTTGATACATTCCTCCTCTACCTCCCCTGTGTAAATTTGGTGTAGAAATCCTACCTCTTACTGTCACACTCCCAACTGATGTTGTAGCTCCCATTATTGGAAAATTCCTCCGCAAGTGCTCTGGTTCATGACAATGGAAACATATAGGGGTCGTCTCTGCTATTGTACACTCCCGAGGCATATGCCATTGACCGCCATATCTATAACAAAACACGACCCTAGGTCCCAACATGGATGCATTTTCTGACCGACTCATTCTAGTCCTTCCACTTCGAGCTTGAAATCTTTCAGGTGCATTTCTGCTATTTTTAAATCCCTGGACCTTAAGTATTCTTCGTGTTACACTTTAAGTTGAGGTTCCCATCTCCCATCCATATGATTTTGTACTCTCGTGTCTAGCTTTCTTCGAATGTTCGACTTGCATTTCTTTTGTTGACTTTTCAGACACCATAGCTCTATCCACCAGGTCCACGTAATTTGTGATCTTCATATTGGCAACCATAGTTTTTATATCTACATTCAACCCAGTCTGAAACTGATCACATTTACTTTCTTCTGTCCTCATCAAATCAGGTGCAAATCTAGATAAGGATATAAAATTTTTTCATACTCTGCCACCGTTCGATTCCCTTGTCTCAACATGATAAATTCTTCCTCTTTCTAGTTAAGCCTTGGAAAGTATTTTTCAAAGAACACATTCACAAACCTCTCCCATGTAATTGGTGGAGGATTTGCTGGTACCACTCCCCCAATCGTAGTAAGTAACCTCTCTGTAGAATCCCACCATAATTTTGCATCATCCTCTAACCTAAAGGTAGCTAAAAAAATCTTTTGTTCATCTCGCACTTCCATCACCTTGAATAATTTTTCCATCTTTCTAATTAACTTCATGAACCTCTCATGTAATTTATCCCTATCTCCACTTCGTGCTCCACCTCTCGCTTGTTACACTAGTTGTGTTGTAACACGTAATATTCTTCCCACATCATCAATAGGTTGTCGTTGCACCTCTAGTTCATCCACTTCAATATGTTCCTATCCTTGCTGATTATTAGGTACATATGATGCCTCACTCTCTGCTCTATCATGTTGCTCGTGTGAATCCATCACTTACAGCAATATAATTAACTTAAACAAAATACAATAGCAACAATTTAACATTAACATTGTTAATCAAAATCCTGATGCATAACAAACTCACTTTCTATTGTCCACTGCCAGTCTAGACCCTCACACCCCAACCAGAATCTAATAACCATGCTCTGATACCAAGTTATCGCGCCCCGACTTAAGTTAGTTAAGATTATCATTTGATATCGAGATAAATCCCCATTAAACAATATGGTACTTGAAATCTTTCAAAAAATAGTGCAAGATTTTCTTCTTCTTAAAAGGCATGTTTAGATGAAAACATAACTACATTTATGCACAACTTACAAGTACCAAACAAATTTACTTACATAAGTTCCTTTGTTTTATATTTACCTAAAAAGCTTGTTAGTATTCAACCCACATTATTTATCCCCCACTCTCCCGTTTAACGTCCTAACTTGGTAGTGAACTCCAAACGATAGGCATATCTAAAACATAAAATTTTAGGAGTGTAAGCAGTAACATCTTAGTGAATGACCATATACACACACGTACCACATATATAACCGATTTGAATAACCATTTTTATTTTCTAATGTCATGACCCAACAAGAATTGTGTAACTTTCGTAAGCCTGGACCTGCCACAGTCCAATTAACCCACCACAGTTAATAGGAACCACCAAATCCCATAATTAGGCCCGAGTACAACAAACCTTTAAGTTGGATTAAATGGACCGACACATCCTGTAGGACCCACCATAGTCCTTAACATTAGATAGAGGACCCTCCATAATCCATAATATTAAGTAACTTTGCTTAATATTTTTCATCATATGCATATGTTTCACAAATACCACATCACTCCATAAACATTTTAACACATGTATTTAACTACACGATTCCATATGAAAATATAAGCATTTATATTTCATGGGGAAGGTCACTCACCTTGAAGTTGGTACTAATATTAATACCAAAACTATTTCCTTGGTATGGTAGTATTTATTGCTTGCCCACCTGACAATTCAACATCATTAGTATTTGAAAACACCAAATAACATTAAACTCAGTAACACATCACATAAGTTGGTAAATCTGAAATAACCAAAAAGAAATTAAATGTTATACTTAAAATTTATATAACACCATATTCATTAGGGTTCTAACATAATTTACAGAACTAAATTACGAATTTTCTAGACAAGTTAAGCCTGTTTCTTTACTATATAGCTAATCCGCCCTATAGGCTCCCCCATCTTTCAGTCAACTTCCAAAAATTTTCATACTGTTTATACATCATAACTTTCCATGATATTCAACCCAATCTCAATAAACATCTTGAATAACACAATATTAAAGTTTCATAATTTTTGGAGTTCATTTGCTATATTAGCAAAACATCAAACTCGTGGTGTGCATACTTACTCTTTTGGGACAAATTTTATACCTGAACTTAAAACTATCACCGAAGATTCATTCCTTGGTATGTGAACATAATTTTCGGATATTTTATACATATATGAGTATAATTTAATCTCCAAATGTAATTACTTGATTGGAATAAGTATTCCATGATTTATGCCATTTTGAGCACAACTAGGTCGGAATAGAACATCAAAGCATAACTCAACATTATTAAGCTGTGATAACCTGCTCACAATAATAACGGGTGGCCAGCCCTATACTAAGATAATCAGGAATCCCAGATGGCACAGTCTCAACATCAACAGAAAATACTAAATAATATAAGGCTAACTACCCGAAACTATTAAAAGCGAATTGCTAAAAATTTTAAAACTTTTATTACACACCAACGAAAACCAATCATGCAACCAACAACCAACAATACAACATCTAACTATGATGAGAGATACAACAAACTCTACAACATGTAAAGAAAGAATGCAAGAGTACAACAAAATGTACAAAGTAAATTACCCGAATAAGTTGTCGGGTCACAGACAATACAATAATCTGAGAAGAGAAAATAAATATAAAAGTGTTAATCTACAACACTTGAGTCTAAACTCAATATACAAACTGAATCCTAATCTAGATATACAATTGATAGAAATCGACTACAACAAAGTGCCGCAACAGTCCGCTACTGCTACAGCTCCACGAATATGCTGGATGGAAGAACATCAATGGCGTCCTTGCGAAGGAACACCTAAAGTAATACAATATATATACATGGAGAGAGAAAATATAAACGGGTCGGAGCCCGAGTTGAAAAACATTTTATAGCAAGTGCATTAAAATTCATAATAATTGTAAATGCATTATGACATGATTTAATGGAAACGTCCTCTCCATAATAATCCATCTCACCTCTCAACTAGGGCACGCACTAAACGTATGCACGTGGTCTCCAAATGAATGCCCAAATATAAATTTGGCAATAAAATCTAACTAGATCCCAAAATGAAGATTCGATTAAGGTTTTCTAACTTATCTCGCAATCTACCCTTATCTAAGTTCCATCTACAACATTACTTTATTTTAAATTTTATAGTTCTCTCTATATTTGTTCATTTCTTGAACATATAAAGTTGCATAACCATCCACAGTTTAACATAATCACAATACATCAACATTCCCTTACTAGAATTTCATATATTCTAGTTATGCCCTCATTTGGCATGTAAACACATATATAATTAATTATACGAGTTATTAGCATGAAGAGTTAAGGACAAAACTTCTCCCGATTCTCAATATGGAACTGAGTTTCGTGCGTGGGACGTCTCGCCGAGGCGAAATCCAAACAAGGAACCCCCCCGTTACACTACTCCTGACAGTACTGATCCTCGAGATTCATTATGCCCTCAATGCATGATGCATGTAACCCGAATTATTGTTATTCCATTTGAATTAATTAATATTCCCAATTCTCAACAGTACACAGCGTTTCATGCGTGGGACGTCTCGCCGAGGCGAAATCCAAACAAGGAACCGCTCCGTTACACTACTCCTGGCACTGTCGATTGTCGGGATAGGTGATATATATATAATTATGAGCGTTAAGGACTAACTTCTCCCCAATTTCCAACATTACACTGCAGTTCGTGCGTGGGACGTCTCGCAGAGGTGAAATCCAAACAAGGAACCCCCCGATACACTAGTCCTGGCAATGTTAGTCCTTGAGGTCCATTATGCCCTCGATACCCAAGTACAAGCACAATAAACAATAACCAATAACCGAGCTATAACTCGAGGACGCAGGCTCACATGCTATCATCTTCCAGTTGCCCATCCATGTAGCAAACTGGGGCCACCTGGTGGGGTTCAACGATACCCACCTCGTGATCAAACACACGCACACGACGTCCTGGGAAGCGGTCATAGCTCCTAACCGGCAAGTGATAATGAAACATACCCACGACTTATCACCCCCAAAATAATAAATGTATATCACATAATAATCACCATGGACGACTATGACCTGGGGACTATCCACACCCTGCTCTTTGAGCCAGGATGCTCACCCTCATCGCACGTAACTTCCCAATGATAGAAAGTAGGGGGTATGCTTCACTATATATATATATATATATATATATATATATATATATATATACACACACACACACACCATCATATAAGGTATACATACATCATCACATCATATAAAGGTATACCATCATATAAGGTTTACATGCCACGTTATTTACGTTTTCATATTACGCACTTAGGCGTAGTTGAATAGATATCATTGTTTAGTATATCACTCTCTTTTGATACACTAACCGTCAATGCTCACACATTTTCCCCACTTAGTATACACTATACTATTTCTCGCTTGAAGCTCACATGTCGCTTCAATTAACATTTCTCTCGTGTGAGACATCTCCCAAATCAATCATCATTAAGGATACCTCTATATCCGTATGCACATCAAATAGCATTTATAATTCTCCATCCATAATAGGGCTCAATTCATTTTATGAACCTTTAAAGTTATCCCATATGGGATTGGATCCTAAGATCCGGCATCTCTACATTTGTCTCATTATTTCATATGAGTATAATTATCCCCTCCAAATAGAATCTCCAATTAAGGTGGGCTTCCCCACTTAGAATATACCATGATATCTAATCGGTATTCCTCGAATTTAGTCAACATGACTCCCATAATTTCTTATAAGGTAAACTTTCTAAAAGTCTCCAAAACATACTCCAAATATCTCCTATAGAGGTTCCCAATCGATAACCTCTCCCTAGAAAAAAACATTCCCCCAAAAGCCCTGTTTCCGAATCGATTCGGGCCAATTCCGAATCGATTATGCCCAGCGAATCGATTCTGCCCAACGAATCGATTCGGCCTCCAAGGTGAATCGATTCGGGTCATCAGACCCGGGATTTTGTCTTAGGCCGAATCGATTCGGCTGGGATCTGAATCGATTCGGTCACTCAGACCTGGGCACCTGCATAATTCCGAATCGATTCGGCTAGGGGGCCGAATCGATTCGGCCTACCTGGAGGCTCGAAAATGGCTACTTTTTTAGTAAGCCAAAAATACCAAAATTCATATTTATCATCTTCTCTTCATTTCTCTTCAACCCAATCACATATATAACATTAATATTCATCCTAGAATACATTTAAACTAATTTCTATCATCAAATCCAAGATCTACATAACAAATCTAAGATTATACCCAAAAGTTAGGTTTTGATAAACTAAACCTAAAACCCATAAATTTTGATCCACAAATCATGAAATAAATGTACACAATAATTATTTAGCAACTTTAATCACTTGCCTCGAGTTCGTAGGGTCTGAATCCACCTTGAGATCGCGTATTAGCCGGAAAATCCTCTTTCTCTCTCTTTTTCTCCTTCTTTCTATTCTTCTTTCTTCTTCTCTCTTTCTTTCTTTCTATTTCTCTTTTTCTCTTTGGAGAAATGAATCTCTCGTAGGCTTTTAAGCCTTGTCTCCCAATATACACATCTTTAAATGATAATACACACTTTAAATGACTCGGTATCTTTAATTCGAGTCAAACGAGCTTAAAATATTTCGGAACCTAAATAGACCCCAAGTACAGTCATTTCGACTTTCTCGACCCTTCCAGACACAACTACACCCTCAGAATCTCCATTCGACATACTTTCTAATAACCTCAAATTTTGACCTCAACTGCCAATTTAATTATTCTCCAGATAAAATAATATTTATTTCTCCCAAACTAAATTAATTTCTGTTCCGAAAGTCTTGGGTTGTTACAAACTTCCCCACTTACAAAAATTTCATCCTCGAAATTTAGCTAAGCCTAATTCTCCAAAGCTCAACTAGTTCTACTACACCCATCCACACTAATCCTATCTCCAAATCTCTAACTTCCCACGATGAATTAATTTAATTTATTTTATTTTAAGTTAATTTTGAGTCTTATAAAACCAATCTCCACAACTAGGGTGCCCATACACCCTTTATATTTGAGCTATCGCTCGTACCAATCATGATGAGACCTCATTTGCCTCCAAAATTCCACAATTCCATCGGTATATAAAGTATACTAGCATATTAATTGTATAAAATTTTTTAATGGTCCAAAGAAATAACTCCTCTCAATTCCTGACATTCGCCACTTTCGTGTGGGGGACGTCTCGCAAAAGCGAAATCCAAATAAGGAACCCTCCCAATACACTACTTATGTAGCGACGTCGTGGATTGAGAGCTTGTTAAATCCGAACTAGAGTTTGAAAATATTTTGGAGAAAAATCATTTTGAAATGGCCCAAAGGCCGATAAAAAGTTTATTTTGAAAAACAGTTTATAAAAATATTTTGATTTATGTCTTACAATATTTACATAAAGTGCCTTATGTCCATAGCACAAGGTCTTTTAAATAATCATACATATAATAACATATAGCTCACAAAAATTAGCATAATTATGAGCTAAAATTTTCCTGCGTCCCATCAATCCACAATCTTTAAATTAGTTGCACAAATTGTTTGATTATGTAAATTAGTTCATTGTGAATCAGTGAATTATAAATGAGTGGATTTAAGATGAGTTAAATTCAATTTTACACAATGTTTGGTAATCTGAAATTGATGTTGAGGTTCTATGAGAAAAATACATAAAAATAAATTAAAAGAGAGGGCGGGAGAGGGAGAGGGGGGGGGGGGTGATGGAATGAGTATGCACTTTATGTGAGTCCTATTTCAAATGGATGCATTTAGAAATGATCCAATTCCATATTTTTAAACGAGCTAAAATAGAGCAATTAATGAATCATTTCAATAATAAAACTAAATATAATTAATGGATCAATTTATAAATAGATCAATTCATTAGCGAATTTATAATTTTGGAAAGACCAAACGGGACCATAGTGTTTGAGCAATTGTGTGGATATATAAATCGTTATAGTTCCCTAATATGTAAATACTAAATTTTACATAGTAGAAACATCAAAATTTGCACGTTGCATCTATATTAACAGTTTTTCCATTACCTTTCGAAACATTATCGAAAAGTTACTATTTGAACTTCTGAAACATACTCTGGAAACGAAACTTTAAACTATGCTCCCGCCAACATTATCCTCAGCCTACACCCAACCCTTTCAAAATTCTGACACAAATATGCCATGACACAATTTCGTGTAAAAAGGCACGACACTTTGGGAATTTTTTGTTTAATTTATTTTAATGATTTGTTTTTTTAAAAATATTTTTTCCAATCTCTTAAATAGTCTATTTCTTAGCCAATGATGTGGCTTGATGGTAGACCTGACAAAATGACGCACGACACGATAACACGACACGAACCGACACGAAATTATAAGTTAATGGGTGAACCCTTAATGAGTTCGGGTCATATTAGTGTCACCTCGATATGACACGATAGTTAACATGTCGGGTTAGTATTGACCCCCTTCACCCCTTAATGGCCGATAAGACCCGTAAATTTAAGTATATAAGATACATTATTGTTTATAAATAATTTATGTAGCATAATGTTAATTTAATCATAACAAACTTTACTAAATGAGAGATTTAGTAATGTTAATGAATTAATGAGTGTACTGGGGTTAAAAAATGAGATAATATGTCAACTTGTATCTAATTCAAAATAATTCATTATCGTAATGGGTATTTAACGAGTGAACACGGCTCGACACGTTAAGATAACGGGTTGGGTATGGGTATGGGTATGGATATGATTTTTTCACACGATAAAAAAGTCATCCGTTTAGACACGAACCCGATAAGCCCTCAACACGATAAAAAATAACATGAACACGATTCGACACGATTCATTGATAGGGATACTTGATGGTTACTCCGACTATCCTTAAGGGTCCGTTTGGTTGCAAATGGGTAAAAGAGTGGCATGGCAAAAATTACCTAGGTAAAATTTGCCTAGGCAAATTTACATGAGGCTATCAAACAACCATTAGGCGAAATTAAAATCAATCCAATTAATTTATTTAAAAACAGTTTTTACATTATATTAAAAATTGTTAAAAACAGTTTTTACAATATTATTATATTACAGTTTTTTTTAAAAATTGTAAAACATTTTCTTAACAATTTTTTATAATATTAAAATCAGTTTTTAAAATATTACAAAACAAATTTTAAATATTCACAATAGTTTTTTTTAACTATTTAAAATATTTTTTTAATTGTGTTTTTAAACTTTAAAACTGTTTTTATATTATATTCAAAACAGCTTTTAAAATTGTTTTCTAATATTAAAAACAGTTTTTAAAATATTACAAAATAATTTTTAAACATTCACAACAGCTTTTTTAAACTATTTAAAACAGTTTTAAAAAATGTTTTTTAAAACTTTAAAACAGTTTTTATAATATATCCAAAACAGTTTTAAAAAATGTTAAAAACTGTTTTTACAATATTTTTATAATACGATTTTTAAAAAAAAATTGTAAAACATTTTCTTAACAATTTTTTCTAATATTAAAAACAGTTTTCAAAACATTAGTTTGTAAAACATTTTCTGAAAAAAATTTCCTAATATTAAAAACAGTTTTCAAAAAATTAGAAAATAATTTTTAAATATTTATAACAGTTTTTTTAACTATTTAAAACAGTTTTTAAAATTATTTTTCAAAACACTAAAACTGTTTTTATAATATTTTCACAACAGTTTTTAAAAATGTTAATAAACAGTTTTCACAATATTTTGTTAATACGATTTTTAAAAAAATTGCAAAACATTTTGTTAACAATTTTTTATAATATTAAAAACAGTTTTTAAAACATTGTAAAACAGTTTTTAAATATTCTTAACAGCTTTTTAATTATTTAAAACAGTTTTTAAATTATTTTTTAAAACATTAAAACCGTTTAAGAAGTTGACAAATTTGTTGGCAAATATTTCCCACTCAAATAGGTAAGCAAAATTTGCCCACAGATTGTGCATAGGAGGTGTTGTACATTGGCAAATAATTCCTCTAGGCAAATTTTGCAACCAAACAGCCAAAATGTGGGTAAATTTTCTTTTTGTCAATTTTTTGACATTTGCCTAGGCAAAAAAGCGCAACCAAACGGACCCTAATAGAAAATGTACAAAATCCAACCAAATTAGTAAAAGGTACAAGTCTAAACCGTCTACTTTAGGCGGAAAAAAAAAAAAATCAAAAGATGCCAAAATCTAAAAATAATTGTGGTAGAGAAATTGTCAAATTAAACGAAGTTTAATTCTAATGAAAAATACAATTTCTGATTTCTTACCAACATATAAATTATAAGCATCAACAAAAGAGAAAGCATGTCTGTGTTCAAATGGATGTTCATCTTATATTTTGTGATGTCTGTGTTGATGGGTAAAAAAGATGGAGGTTCGGTTTAAGAGGGACCACTGACCATTATGACTATGCCAAGAGAACTAACTCCTCCATCTTCAGAGTTGGTGCGGCGGTTCAGTGCTGCTCTGTTAAGCCAGCTTTGACCTACCGCCAGGGTTCTTTTGGTACCCAACCGCCAACAAGGAACGAGTAAATCATACTCACTAACATACACAGTCCTTTCAAGGCCCACTCTCCGCTCTTACGTCCAACCATCTTATTGCCCTCGCACGAGTCACAGGCTCACGCGACTAAGCCCGGCAAACTAAGCGCAATTCAACACCTTACATAAACAATACACAAATTTCAAGCTTTATCGATGTGGGATGAGGGTACTCGTTTCACAAAGCTTTCATTGTATTTACTACCATTGAAAACATCTAAACTCAAATAAAAATCAATTGTTTTAATTTTATCATGCATAAAGTAATAAGGGTCCGTTTGATACAAATTGGGCAAAAGTGTTGACATGACAAAATTTGCCAGGGCAAATTTTGCCAAGACAAATATTTTTTTCTCACATTAGGCTATCAAACACCAAATGAGGTAAAACAAGTTTTTTAGGCAAACCATTTTATTAACACATTTTCGTCCATGTTATCGTATATAATAATAAATTTCTTTTTTTTTTATTTATTTTGGTCCCGAATTTTATTTAATAAAAAAACAATTTTTTCCTTTCTTTTTACTTCTCGTTTTTATTTATTAAAAAAGTGACAAACTATATATATATAAAAAAAGTTTTTTAACCCCAAGATTATTTATTAAAAACAGTTTTTACATTAAAACAGTTTTTAATTTTTTTACATTAAAACAGTTTTTATATTAAAACAGTTTTTACATTAAAACAGTTTTTAATTTTTTACATTAAAACAGTTTTTACGAAAAAATAATTTTTTACATTAAAACAGTTTTTACGAAAAAACAATTTTTTATATTAAAACAGTTTTCACATTAAAACAATTTTTAATTTTTTACATTAAAACAGTTTTATTTAATAAAAAAATAGTTTTTTCTTTTCTTTTTACTTCCCGTTTTTATTTATTAAAAAAGTAACAAACTATATATAAAAAAAAAATTTACCTCAAATTATTTATTAAAACAGTTTTTAATTTTCACGGAAAAACAGTTTTCATGGAAAAACAGTTTTTACACCTAAGCAAATTTTTTACATTAAAACAGTTTTTACATTAAAACAATTTTTTATATTAAACAGTTTACACATGTAATTTTTTTTTTTAATTTTTTACATTAAAACAGTTTTTACATGAAAACAAATTTTTACATTAAAACAGTTTTTACGAAAAAATAGTTTTTACATTAAAACAGATTTTAATTTAAAACAGTTTTTAAAATATTCATAACAATTTTTTTAATTATTTAAAACAATTTTTAAATTATTTTTTAAAATATTAAAAGCATTTAAGAAGTTAGCAAATTTGTTGGCAAATATTTCTCACCCATATAGCAAAGCAAAATTTGCCAACATGTTATGCATAGAAGGTGTTGTACATTGGCAAATAGCTTGTAGGCAAATTTTGCTATCAAACACACCAAATTGTAGGCAAATACCATATTTGCCAACTTATTTGCATTTGCCTACCATTTGCCATGGTATCAAACACACCCTAAAGGTTTTTATGTTTAAAGAGAGAAAATTTAGTTGTTGAGGGTAGTTTGGAGTTTTTATGGGCAAGTTAAAAGTAATTACGTTTATCCTACTCTCGCTTAAATTGCCCTAGTAAAATAAAGTCTACCTATACACTATTCGCACGATGTGGCACCCTTTATAAGCATCATTTACCAAACCCACTATTTATACTCTTTTAAATGTGGCTTTTATTTTTAAAACAAACACTTGACACTCATGTTCATATTTTAAGGGAATGAAAAGATGAAAAAAATACATTTTTGACATTATATGTAAATTATGCACTTTTAACCCCATTTTTCTAGACCTACAAATTTTTCCTAAATTATCAAAATGACACTAATAACATGTAAATGTTAGCTAAATACGTGTAGAAGGATGTTATCAACAGAAAAAAAGCAAACAAAATAAAGAATACTCTCTTATTAATGACAACCGAGGGATACCCGCGAGGGTCACCAAGAAGTCCAAAAGCCATTGCGAAGTATCAGCGCCACTCCAAGCGTCCGCGCCGCTTCAAGCATCGGTGCCGCTTCGAGCGTTGGCGCCGCGACAAGGGTCGGCGCCGCCTCAAGCGTCAGCGCCGCTTCAAGCGTCGGCGTCACTTCAAGTGTCGGCGCCGCGACAAGGGTCGGCACCGCCTCGGGTATCAGCGACCGCTTCAAGTGTCAGCGCCACTTCAAGCGTCAGCGCTACCTCAAGTATCAGCGCCACTCCAAGCGTCAGCGCCGCTTCGAGCGTCGGCGCCGCCTCAAGCGTCGGCGCCGTTTCAAGCGTCAGCGTAGCTTCAAGCGTCGGCGCCGCGACATGGGTCGGCGCCGTCTCAAGTGTCAGCGCCACTTCAAGTGTCAGCGCTACCTCAAGTGTCAGCGCTACCTCAAGCGTCAGCGCCGCTTCGAGCGTCGGCGCCGCTTCGAGCGTCGATGCAGCGACAAGGGTCGGCGCCGCCTCAAGCGTCAGCGCCGCTTCAAGTGTCGGTGTCGCGACAAGAGTCGGCGCCGCCTCAGGTATCAGCGATCGCTTCAAGTGTCAGCGCCACTTCAAATGTCGGCGCTACCTCAAGCATCAGCGCCACTTCGAGCGTCGGCGCTGCTTCGAGCGTCGACGTCGCGACAAGGGTCGATGCCGCCTCAAGCGTCAGCGCCGCAACAAGGGTCGGCGCCGCCTCAGGTATCAACGACCGCTTCAAGTGTCAGCGCCACTTCAAGCATCAGCGCTACCTCAAGTATCAGCGCCACTTCAAGCGCCAGCGTCGCTTCGAGCGTCGGCGCCGCTTCGAGCGTCGACGCCGTGAGAAGGGTCGGCGCCGCCTCAAGCGTCAGCGCCGCTTCAAGCGTCAGTGCCGCTTCAAGTGTCGGCGCCGCAACAAGGGTTGGCGCCGCCTCAGGCATCAGCGACCACTTCAAGTGTCAGCGCCACTTCGAGCGTCGGCGCCGCTTCGAGCGTCGGCGCCGCTTCGAGCGTCGACGCCGCGACAAGGGTCGGTGCCGCCTCAAGCGTCAACTCCGTTGCAAACGTCAGCGCCACTTCAAGGGTCAGCGTTACTGCAAGGCTCAGCGCCACCGCAAGGGTCACTGTAGAAATGTTATTCGAGAAGTGCTGCTACAGGGGTTTTCATCATGAAACAACAGTCTCTAAATGAACAACAACACTAACACTTTACTTTCTTGTACAGGTTGCCTAGTCGAGCAAGCAGGGCTCGAATAGGCGCGTTGGGACCTCCTGGGAGTTATGGCTTGGCGGCTGAGGGACAAGGTATGTTGAGCAAGCTCAACCACTTAGCACTATAGGATTGAGAGAATACTAGTAGGAAGACCCAGAAGTCACTCGAGACTACGCACACTGCACACTTTTCTAGAAGAGGGGGTCCTCGAGGTCCCTCTGAAGAAAAATAACACTCTTTAGAGGAGATGAGTCCTTAAGGTCTCCTCTCTCAAGATTTGCAAAATTGCACCACAAGTTACCGTTTCAAAAAATAACTACCAAATCTGATATTTTGTCTCCATTAGGGGACATATGTGCTTTTTGAGTTTTGGTCGGCGCCAGGTGGCGCCTGCAGAGGGGACAGGCAGGCTGCCTACAGGTAGGGATAAATGGTACACTTCAGACATTGTTCCCCACCAACTCTCTCAATTTTGGCGTCCAAAAATGCCAGCTCACCCCTAACGCTCATGTATAAATAGACCTCTGGGCAAGGTCAATAGGAAAGACAATAGAAATTGCACTGTTACTCTGCTAAAATATCACCAGACCTACCTAGTATTCTCTCCCTGCTCATTCTCTTAGTCCTGAGTGCCTTGTTCCTGCACTCCCCACTGACAACCATCACTCTCAGGTGTTTCCCTTGAGAAAATTGCTATTTTTGCTGTGAAAGTTCATCTTCTTGCAGGGAGTGAGTTGAAGCTTGAGTTCCATTGTTACCAGAAGGAGAAGTTTTCTTCAGAAGTTGCACCGGGAGACCTTAAAGACCTTGCAGGCAGCGTCCATTGGAGTGGGTCACGCCTCACCCTTTCCAGTTATTCATAGACCCCAGTCTCACTACCCTCCTACATTTGGCGACTCCGCTGGGGAGGTATCCTCATTTCCATGGACAAAGAAGGTTTCAATGTCTCTAAGCAGTTGGTTTTTGAGGACATTCCGTCTGGTAATGGAGCTCACAGTGACCAGACTACTCAGGAAGAAGTGGTGGTGATCGGAGCCAAAGCGCCAGCGCCTCAGGGAGGTCAGACCAGTTCACCGGCAGTGGCTCCAACAGCAGGTATGAACCTTATGGCAATGATTTTTGACTTTTTAAAGCAAAACAACATGGATCTATCAAACTTGGGTCAAGGTTGTGTGACACCTGCTGCTGCCCCTTCCGGAGGGGTAGACATTCCTATTACGATTCCGGCAGAGACGATTCCGTCTCGGAAGGCGGCGCCGGAGCAGGTCCTGGCGCCAACAGGTTCTCCAGCTCCTAAAAGCACATGTTTGGAGGAGTCACCCTCTAAGACTGTTACTATGGAAGAAGTGAGGAAGCTCCTCTCCTCCACTCAAAGAGAGGGTTCCCACCTATACGAGGAGTTACAAGACCCCTATCCACAGGAAGTAAGTGAGAAGCCATACCCTGAGTGGTATATTACACCAAAATTTATCAAGTTTGGCGGTAGGGGGGAGAACCCTAGAGAACAAGTGAAGAGGTTCGTCGAGTACCTGGGAGTACACGCTGGCGACAAGAACCTGAGGTTGAGGGAGTTCTCTAAAACTCTCACTGGGAAGGCTTATACATGGTATTCCCACTTGGCGCCTAACAGCGTTCCTACTTGGGAAGAGATGCACAGGCAGTTCCTTCAGAAGTTTTTTGTAGCGGAGGATGAATTTACACTGAGGCACCTGTCGCAAGAGGTCCAGAAGCCAGGAGAAGAATTGATGCACTACATCAAGCGATTTCGCGAGAGGGCCTTAGATGTTCACGAGGACGAGGCGGAGGCCAGGTTGCTACAGATATGTGTGGAAGGACTCTTGGAAGAGTACAAGCTGCACTTGATCAACGAAACTAGAGATGGAACTTTCAGAGAATTCACCAGGGCCGCCAACAACATAGCTATGATAATCAAACCAAGAGCCCCAGGTTGGAGGACACAAGTTCCACTGACTCTCGGGAGGTTTCAAGTTGCGAGGAGGCAAGCGGTTAACTATGTGGACGGGAGTAACAAAGGAAAGAAGGGAGGCTCTGGGGCCAAGACTGACAGTCCCGGCAACAAGAGAAAATTTAGGGAAGATGCCCCGCCGCCACTACCGTGTAGCATAGCGGAGGCTATGGATTGTTACCGCACCTTAGTGCGAGAAGGCGTAGTAGGACCTCCCCACCTAAAAGGAGAAACCCCCACTGCAGTTGACAAAGCCAACCCAAAGTACTGTGAATTGCACCAACGAGTGCAGCACTCTACCAAGGATTGTTACTACTTGAGAAGGATCATTGGTGAGCAGATGGCCAACGGTACCTTGCAGATACCCCCTGTGGACGTTAACGAGAACCCACTTCCTGCGCATCACTTTGGCACCGCCAACATGGTAGTTGCCTACGACGAAGAAGCTGCAGGAAATCTTATGAAGCGGGAGAGTGGCGAGCAGTTATGCGAGGAGTTAGAAAATCTATCACTGAGCAGATTTGAGCTAGAAAGAAAGCAAGAGGAGTGGTTCTTCACTCCGGAACACGAAAATGGATGTGGGGAAGTTGAGGAAGTCGCTCTCTCAGAAAGTGAGGTAGACGTCATCCTCGCTCTAGGCGAGGGAGGGACCTCTGAAGCGGAGTATGTTTGCAGTTCCCAGACGTACGAGGTAGACTTAGATTCTGAATGTGAGGACATAGCGAGGAGCCCCAAGTTCAAGTGTTTTTTCGACCAGATAGGGGTGAAGTACGACACAAGGGTGTCCATCACGAAGAAAGTCTTGGAGGCAGTGCAGCAGCAGGGAGACCCTTCGCTAAATTGGCAGGGGCTAATCAGAAGGATGATTAAGAAGTATACCTCTGAAGTGGTGTTTTCAGAAGCGGATAGGGTGGTGCCCTACTTCCACAACTGCCCGTTGTACGTCACAGCCATAATTAATGGAGTCTCATTTCCCAGGGCAGTGATGGATGGAGGAGCATTTATTAACATCATGCCCATCAGTACATTGTATGAAACAGGAATTGACCAGGAGAAGGTGGTTCCGATACCGCTAGTAATTTTCGGATTCGACAACGCCGGAATGCAGTCTATTGGATACGTAAATGTGGGAATTAAGTTGGGAAATTTCACCTCCCACATCAAATTTCATGTTATTAATGCTGACACCAGCTACCAATTACTCATTGGAAGAGTATGGATGCACACTCATGGCGTAGTGCCTTCCACCTACCATCAATGCGCGAAGGCAAATATTAGAGGAATAGAGATAGTGATCAAGGCCACGCAGAGACCCTTCGCCATTGAGGAGGCCCACCTAGTAGATGCTGCCTTTTACACTGAATTAGATGAGGAAAGAAAGGTCTCTACAAGAAAACTAGCAGGGATCAAGGTAGCTGAGGGAAGGGTCCCGCAGAAAAAATCCGTTCATGACTGTCTAGGGGAGAGGATAATCCCCATATGGCAAAAGGCAAGAGGAAAGTAGAGGAGGTAGCTAGACCCCCTTGAACTTGCAAGAAAGTGGTCTTGCCCAATGGAAAAGTCATCTACCGTTTATAACGGTCTGCGCGGGCGGTGTTCTGGGACGAGAGCATCGACCCGACGCCCGAGTGTTTTATTGCTAATGAATCCCATATTGTTGAGCATGTTGAAGAACCAGAAGAAGCGCCAGAATGCATGCAAGATGGACCCAGAGAGCAGTTGCAGGAATTAGAGGAAATCAAGTTGGGGTTAGAAGAGGGCGAGAGTAGATCCATTCTAATTTCCAAGTGCCTAGAACCGAAGCAGAAGGAAGAGCTCATTGAGCTACTTAAGGAGTTCACTGATGTATTTGATTGGAAGTACACGGAGATGCCAGGAATAGACGCAGAAGTGAGCTCTCATAGATTGAACATCCTTCCCAATGCCCTTCCGGTAAGGCAAGCCACACGCACATATAAAGCAGACCTTGATTTGAAAATAAAAGCTGAGGTGGAGAAGTTGTTAGCGGCAGGGTTCATCAAGCCTATTCATCACCCCATATGGCTGTCCAGCATAGTGCCAGTGGCAAAGAAAGACAAGACCCAAATCAGAATCTGTGTAGATTTTCGCGACTTGAACAGGGCATGTCCTAAGGATGAATTCCCACTACCCAGCATAGACAGCTTAGTGGATGCCACCGTGGGACATGAGATGTATAGCTTCATGGATGGGTATGTTGGCTATAACCAGATTAAAATGGACCCCGCTGACGCAGAGAAGACGGCCTTCCGCACACCGTTAGGGAACTTTCACTATACAGTCATGCCCTTCGGATTGAAGAACGCTGGAGCCACATACCAGTGGACCATGATGGCAATTTTTCATGACTTGTTTCATGATATACTAGAATTCTATGTGGATGATCTGGTGGTGAAGTCTAGGAAAGAAAACAAGCATATTCAGGATCTCAGGAGAGTATTCGAAAGGTGTCATCGGTATAAGATGAGAATGAACCCCTCAAAGTGTGCCTTTGGGGTTACTGCAGGGAAATTCTTAGGTTTTGTGGTAAATAGACAATGGGTGCAAGTGGATGCAGAGAAGATGAAAGACATTGTGATGATGCCACCGCCCAAGAGTCAGAGACAACTTAAGAGCTTCCTGGGAAAGGTATCCTACATGCGGAGGTTTATACCTGCGTTGGCAGAAGTAAATCATCCGTTCGCACCTCTACTAAAAGACAAAATCAAGTGGGTTTGGGGAGAGAGGAAAGAAAGTGCGTTCGAGAAGATTAAAGAAATCCTAGCCTCTCCGTCCACAATGATTCCCCCCGAAGCCGGAGCGCCGCTGCTGCTCTACCTCACTTCTACAGAGAGGTCGATAGGGTCCATCTTGGCGCAAGAGAAGGAAGGAATGGAAAAGTCGGTCTACTACCTGTAAAGGGTAATATCCGGAACAGAATCGAGATACACCAGCGTTGAGAGGCACTGCCTGGCGCTGGTATTTATAGCCCAGAAGTTGAGACACTATCTTCTAGCCTTCACCGTTCACATAGTCACCAAGTGTGATCCCATCAAGTACCTCCTCGCGCGGACTATACTCGTGGGACGATAAGCAAGGTGGTTTTTTATCTTGTCAGAATACGATCTAAAATGCGTAGTGCCTAAAGCCATTAAGAGCCAGGCAGTAGCAGATCTGCTGGCCCACTTCCCGAGTGGGGTTTTCGAACCACCTAGTGAAGAGCTACCCGGAGAAAGTTTCCAAGCATGCATGGCAGAGGAGGTGAAGAAGTGGTTTATGGAGTTTGATGGTTCCAGTGCTCAAGGAACAGATGGGGCCGGCGTCATACTGTCAGATGGAAAGGAGAAGATTACCCTTTCTTTCAAGTTAGATTTTAAATGCTCAAATAACGAAGCTGAGTATGAAGCCCTCATTCTAGGGATGTTGGAAGCACTCAGAAGAGGGATCAGGGTACTGTGTATACGAGGAGACTCCAATCTGGTCGTAAGGCAGGTCAATGGAGAGTTTTCCCTTAAAGATGCCAACTTAGCGCCGTACAAACACATCATCCAACGACTGTTGGGACAGTTCTTGGAAGTAACTGTGGAGAGGCAGGCGCGAACGATGAACAGGCACCCTGACGCGCTCGCCACCATAGCACAAAATTTGGACATGGAGGAGTCAAAAGCAACCATCACAGTGAGGCGGAGAACGGTACCTACTACCGTAAAGTCCTTATTCCCAAGTAACGAGCCGGAAGATTGGAGGCGCCTGGTAGAGAAGCAACTTGAAACCAGGGAAGGGACAATGAAAATATTAGAGTTAGCCAACTATCATCTGCTGCAAGGAACTCTCTACTTTAAGAGTCCTGTAGGCTTTCTGGCAAGGTGCGTAGGGGAGCAAGAAGCCAAGGAGAGGTTAATAGAAATGCACCAGAAGCACTGTGGAGATACGGATGTCCCCCTTTACAGACGACTGCAGCAAAGCGGGTATTTTTGGCCCGCCATGAGCGTAGAAGCGGCCCGCTTGCAACAAATTTATTTAAAGTGCCAAGCTAATTTTGACCAGCCGACGGAGGCTAGCTTCGTGGAAGCCTTCGAAGATTGGAGACAGCCGTACCTAGCATATCTAAAAGATGGGGAGCTGCCCGCCGAGAGAGCGGATGAAATTTACCTTAGAAAAAGGATAGCACGTTTCTACTTGGTCAAAGGAGAGTTATATAGGAAAGGGTACAATGAGAAGGCGCTAAGGTGCGTAGCCAAAGAGGAAGTGGAAAGGGTGCTGAAAGAAGCTCATGAGCCCTCCCACATGGGAGGCGCCAAGCTGTATGATCAACTGATGACGCTGGGATACTACTGGCTGACCATGGAGGCTGACTCCATTGGATATGTGAAAAAGTGTAGAGCATGCCAGGTGCATGGAAACATGGTGCACTCTCCCTCCGTCAGTCTACAAAGCTTGGCAGCCCCTATCCCTTCCACACATGGGCGTTCAAACCTGGTGGGAAAGATCGACCCAGCATCTTACGGCAAGGCTTTTATCATTGTGGCTACAGAATTGTACACTAAATGGGCGGAGGCCATTCCTTTAAGGAGAGTCACCGCCCAAGTGGTAACCCAGTTTATAAAGGATTATATCATATGTAGATTCGGCATACCCAAAGTAATCCTAACTGATAATGGGAAGCAATTTGTATGCAAAGAGATGGCCCTTCTCACGGACATGTATAAGCTTGTGCATAATAGCTCAACCATATCCTACCCCAAGGGCAATGGCCAAGCAGAAGCTACTAATAAGACCTTGATAAATATTTTGAAGAAAATGCTAGAAGACATGCCGGGAGCATGGGATGAGAAGTTGCCTATGGTGTTATGGGACTACCGTACTTCGAAAAGAAAGCCAACAGGGTTCACTCCCTTCTCTCTAGTATATGGGACCGAAGCTGTCCTACCAGTGGAACTGGCGGTACCTTCAGCCATAATTTCTCTTAGTAATGGGCTCATCCCAGACCCAAGGCATGTGCAACTGGAGGCGCTGGACGAGCACAGAGACAAGGCAAGAGAGAATTTCAAAGTCTACACCCAGCAACGGTCCAGGGCTTACGAAAACTTGGTTAAGCCTAGGGAATTTCAGGTGGGAGATCTAGTCCTGCGAGCATCAACTCACCATCTCCATAGCATGTCGGCATTAAAATTCAAACTTAACTGGGAAGGCCCTTTTGTTGTCAGAGGAGTGGGGAAGTCGGGCTACTGCCAAATATCAGAACCAGAGAGTGATTGCCTCCAGTCCATCAACTGCAAGTGGCTGAAGAGGTACTATGCTTAGTAACAGCTAACAAGTTTTGTTTGTGTTTTGCATGTCTGTAATGGATTTCGAGGATTGATCCTATACCAGAAAAGTTTTTTGTAAATTTTTTTTAGAGCAATACTACTGTAAACAGCACACAAAGGTAAAGAAATGAAATAGCAACACTTTTGATCATTGTTGACATTTGCTTTGCTTGCTCATTTATACATACATATAAACTCCCTATTAAGTTAGAAGAGAGTACAAAAAAAAAGATCAGGAACTTTGCTCACTACACTTGGGAGGTAAGTCCATCCTAAGAGAAAGTATACTGAGCAAAGTCCCCCAAACATAAATTAATACAGTTTTTTTAATAAAATCAGGCTTTCGAAAAGGGGCAGGGGTCACCCTCCTCTCCAACCTAGCCTCTATGACTATAAGCAGCAATATGCAGGAATACCCCCACAGACAGGAGGGGCAACCCAAGAGAGTCACATGCCAACACCTCACAACTACAAGAGGTGCATTTTCAAAAAATATATACAATATGATAATACATAACTTTTCATATCAATGCAAATACCCCGCAGTATATGGGGTAGCCACCAGTAGACTAAATGCTCACAGAAATTAGAGCAAGTCACATAAAAAGAACACCTACAGCATAAAGGGAGAACAAAAGAAAAAGAAAGTGTAGAAGAAACAAAGTGTCTCATACAGGAATGATAAGTGATGTACACATAGAATTCTGAACACTACAAAGCAAGAAGTAGCCTATCTGCTAGAAACCACAAAAAATAAATCATCACGCGCGATGGCGCCAGCATATAAAGGACCAGCCTCCCGCAGAAACTCTTCCTCCAACCTAACGAATTTAGCTTCATCCTCCTCATCGCCAGACTCGAGTCTGGCAAGCTTCACCTGCAGTAGGGCGATCTGATTCCGGATCCTCGTAACCTCAGCGTGCCGCTGCTCAACCCTAGACTGTCGGGAAGTGTGAAACCTCACTATTTTTCGAAAAGGAACACTTAGAAAGGGGCGAACCCCTGCGTCAAGCCAATCCAAACGAAAGTGATAGAACTGCTGTAAGTCGCGGAGGGCATCCAAGAATAGCAAAATAGAAGAGCTAGTCAGCTTAGCAGGGGAGGTAGCCAAGAACTCATGAACATGGCTGGCAAGAGCCCTTAGGTTGAAGGCCGTAAGACTGTCAACCTGAAGTATACTCTGAGAAGTAAACATCTCAGGATGGTGCTCGAAGATGAGATCCAAGAGCTGACGCTCATGTACCCTGAATCGGCCTGGTAACTCCTCACGCCATAGCCTACTAGAAATAGTCGCAGCATCCTCTTCTTCATCATCGCCATCGGAGTGACGAGACCCCGCCTCAGAAGGAAGGAAAGAAGACTCCCCACCAGAATCAGCGTCACCGACCAAAGGAGTGAACTCAGAACTATGATCTCCCTCCAGAGTTGCCCCACTACCAATCTCCACAGTTATCGGAGTACCCTCATACACCTAGAAACAATGAGACAAGGGTGAAATGAGAATGCTTGCACAGTATACGCAAGAAGAAAATAGGGGAATAGTAAAAAAAGGGGGTATGCCAGTCTAATACCTCTCTCGCAGTTGCCCCACTGCTAGACTCCATAGCCACCGGAGTACTCTCATGCACCTGGAAACAATGAGACAAGGGTGAAATGGGAATGCTTGCAAAGTATACGCAAGAAGAAAAGAGGGGAATAGTAAAAAGAGGGGGTATGCCAGTCTAATACCTCTCTCGCAGTTGCCCCACTGCCAGACTCCACAGTCATCGGAGTACTCTCATGCACCTGGAAACAATGAGACAAGGGTGAAATAAGAATGCTTGCACAATATACGCAAGAAGAAAAGAGGGGAATAATAAAAAGAGGGGGTATGCCAGTCTAATACCTCTCTCGCAGTGGCCCCACTGCCAGACTCCATAGTCATCGGAGTACTCTCATGCACCTGGAAACAATGAGACAAGGGTGAAATGAGAACGCCTACACAGTAAACGCAAGAAGAAAAGAAGGGAAATAGTAAAAAAAGAGTATGCTAGTTTAATACCTCTCTCCCAGCCATCTCATTCTCTAACTCCACAAGTATTGGAGCAACTTCATCTGGCTCCTTAGTCATCAGAGCGATCTCGCTCACCTGGAGACAATGCAACAAAGGTGAAGAGAGGAATGCTCGCGCAATTTAAATAAAATAATAAAGACATAAGATTGATGTGAGGAAAATAGATACACTTACACGCCGTACCTGAATAACGTCCTCCGTAACAGTCAGAGAAGGAGGAGCAGGGGCTCCCATAGGGGCAGCAATAGTGGTCGATGCCCCAGAAGGGGCTGTCTCGGCGACCAGTGCTTCTGAAGAAGTTACCTCAATCTCAGGCATTTCTGAAGGAACAACCTCAGCGACGAAGGGCGCAAGGGGTAGGCAAGGCTGCAAGTAACAAGAAAGGGCGAGAGGTAACAAATCACTTTCCTCGAGTATGATAAATACCTCAATTAAAAAGAGGGTGAGGGAAACACCTCAAAAGGGCACCGTAGAGATAGCTACCTGAAGAGGCGTAACAACAGGACAAACCAGCCTATGTATAGGGGCTGCTGAAACGGAAGTGGCAGGAGCCGCACTCGAAACAGCGCCAAGGGATAACTGCGACAAAGTAAAAGAGGGCTACGATAAGTACATGCTGGATAGATAAGAAAAATAGAACTAAGAAAATAAGAGAGTACCTGAACCCCATCCAAGGGGGAAGCGCAAAAAAAGACGGTCAGTGCATTAGGGGCTGTGCTGATAGCTTGCAAAGAATGAAAGTATGTTATTCATCGCGTGATCGAGGAGTAAGAGATTCCATGCTTCAGTAGAAAGGCCTTGACCTGAAGCGTAGGCTCGCTGGTCGAAGCCACAGTAAATATCGGGCCACGAGAGATCGCCTGAACCAAAGGTCTACCATCCATAGATACACGGATCCTGGGGATAGAAATTCTCCCTGAAGAGGATAAACCCAGGGCGGTAACGCCAGGTAAGGAGAGAGCCCCTCCCTAAGAAGAAAGTCCAAGTGCCATTAGGAATCCTATTAAAAAGAAACAAATATTCAAAAGTAAAATTACGTACCCCAGGTGAAGAAGCCTCCAGGGGCTCAGCTGTAGAAACGCCCACCGTCGAGACAAGAGAAGATAGGGTGACAACGCCCGGAGACACAACTCTCTACGCAGGATAAATGGGCAAATAAAAGAAAGAAGTAAAAAAAAGAAAAGAAAATGGCACAATGAAAGTTTTGGAAATAACGATGCATACCTGAGGAGAAGGGGAAGCCACAGGGGTGGTCCGGGTGACAGTAAAATGCACGGATGAAAGCTGCGGGGAAATGACAGTGTACCCAACCAGAAGGTAGTTAGAAGACAAATAAATTACAACAGATGGTAAAAGAATTAAGAAGACAATAAACCTCTCTAAACAGGCCTCGGGAAAAAATGAGCATGGAGTTCCTCTCCTGCTGAAAGGGCGTCGGTCGTAGTGGGGGAAGAGGAGAACTACTTGCCTCTACGGAAATGACCTGCGCAAATATGATAGAATGATTTGATTGACAAATAAAAAATATATCATGAGGGGAAGAAAGAAAATCATATGCAAGAAAAAATATAGACAAGTAAAGGGGGAATGCTTACAGTAGCAGGGCGCGAAATCTGGCTGTAAGGGAGATGGGTGTGGCTAACCCCCCAGGAGAATGGGATGCCTCATCATCGCTAGAAGACTCTCTCGAGACTGATAACAAAGCATAAGTGTCAGTAGTGCTTTCGCTATGGAAACCCAGGTCGTCCATATCACCCGAAGAAGAACTATGGTCGTTATAAGAAGGGATGCTTCCATAATCAACTAGTTCCTCTTCCAATGAAGGGGAGGGAGATGAAGAAACTCCATGAGAACTAGTTCCACTAAGTAAAGGATGTTGTGATATAGTACCTTCTGTAATAGGAATAGACGCGACCCGCGTCTCCTGGGAAGCAAGGCTCGGTGAGGAGTAACCTTTCCCTTTCACTACTTGGGAAGTCCCCCCTACACCAAGGTTGCCAGTATTGAACTCTTGATCCACCATAGAGGAAGCAGCTATGCCAGCGCCATATCCTTTCTTTTTCTTCGCAGCCCTGGTCCTCACAGCAGAAGAAGGAGGAGAAGCAGTAGTAGCAGGAACAAAATTGGATACATCGGCGTCAGGGTGTTTCCTTTTGCTGGTAGTAGAGGTGCCCGCTTTCCCTCTGCTTTTTGGTTGGCTTTTAGACTTCACAGGGGGAAGCTCAGTCGACGGAGGCGGAAGTGACTCGTCAATGAGAGGTTTCACTAAAATAGGGATGGCCTGCTCCAAGGGTGGCGTAGAGGTGGTGCTAAGAAACCAAGGATCTTTCTGCGTCCTCCTGACCAAAAACTGAGCTCTGGTATATTTAATGGGGTTAGTCTCATGAGGAGGGCCAACTACACATTCTTGGATAAGACGAACCTGCTGCTGCCAAAGAAGGAACCAAGATGAAGTGAATGAAGGATGATAATAGGAGGGAGGCACATAGAGGTCACCCAAACCACTGACCCTACGGAATAATCCCTAAAGAGTAAAGCTAGCACACGCCTCTGAGAATGCCTCAGAATGACTGCTGTAGGCAGGAAGAGGAGGAGTGTGAACGCCCTGATCATAACCAAACTGTCGTCTTGCCCTCTCAGAATGATAAGATTCAACACGCGGACCTAACTCGGTCCAAGAAGGAAGGTGACATGGTAAGAGCATCGTCACCACATTAATATGAGGACACGTGGAAACCGACCCCACCGCTGAAGGGCAATAGAAGGTCCCGCTGTCACCGGGGAAAGAAAGCCAGCTGAAAGTGCCCCCAGGGCGCCTGGTGTAAGGCCGAAGCAGCGTCGTTATGACAAGCGTGAGCCCCTGAAGTAAAATGGGGGAAATGCTCAAATAAAAAGGCCATCAAGAGAGGGGCGTTGGCATGATTAGCAACATCATACCAACCGCAGGACCTCTCTACATCTATATGTGCTCGGTCCATCTAGGTGTAAAGAGAACCTAAGGTCAGGGCAGCCATGGGTACCGACCTACCGCGAGACAATCGTACAACCAATCTAAAAAGAAGTTCGCGAGGACAGTCTTCAGGCTTACCTGGTAGAAGGAACCAAGTCAGAAACGTAACGAGGAAAACGGCTAAATGTGCAGGAGAGTGGAGCTTAGGACCATCCTGGGATCTGGGGTCTGCACGAGAAGTCTCCCCCTTCTGCAACTGCTCAAAGTCTCTGAACCAGTATCTTTGCCATTTGGCAAAGGAATATTTGGAATGACCAGTTATATTTATGGCCACATATCTCGAGCACTCTTCGAGAGCTGACCGTAACTCCCCCACCATCTCCTGCTCTCGGGAGTCCTCGCAGTCATCAGAAAAGACCTGTTGCCCAAAGAAAGGAAGGGCGTACAACTCACATATATCTTCTAGGGTAACGGTAAATTCTCCCCAGCCCGTGAAAAAGGTGTGAGACTCCATACTCCACCGAGACAATAAGAGATTAAGCGAAGAACCATGCTTAAATATGGTGCAGGACTTCAGGCTGCTGACGGCGGTGAAGAGTCCCACCTCCCTAAGAATAGCCACATAATCAGGAACGCTCAGAACATAATTGACCCAACTGGCCCACTCCTCTGTGGGTCCACCCGGGGTTTTAACTTCAACGTTGGAATAAGGAAAGTCACCACGGTCAACTCGAACTCGGAGAATGGAATCCGGAGAAATAGTAGGAAGATCAGCAGACTCAGTTAACCCCACATGAGAACGTTCGAGAACAGCACCCAAAATTTTTTCACCAAAATCAGAAAGTGAAATCATGAAACTGTCAGCAGGACCAAAAAAAGGAGCACGACGATAAATACCAAAGTCTCACCCTTGGCAAATGTGCATATAGTCCTTCCATGCCTGAGAAGAGCTTGGTGTAGCTGATGAACAACCTAGAGCCATTGGCTCAAGAAAAGAACTCACCCTAATGGGGACTCCGAGCGAGGGATCCTCGGGGTCCCCTGTAGCAAAAAAAAAAGTGGAGGCAGAAACCCCAGCAAAATCATGTGAAGAGCCCCTGGTCAGTGGCATGCTCTTCGTAACACCAATAGTCGGCGAGACACCCTGGTTCACGGAACCCCCGAGGTGAAAAAATGTCGAGACACCCCCTTGCACGAACGAGAGACCCGTGGACGCGAGGCCAAGTCTCAAGGCCCCCGACTGCTGACGAGAGGTCTCCATGCTGCCATAAGCTGAAATACCCATTTCAGAAACAGTCAAAGGCATCGAGACACCCGAGGTCGAGATGCTTGCGTAAGCACTAATACCTGTCGAGACACTCCCGGGCACGGACGAGAGACCCGTAGGAACTAAACCAGGCGTCGAGACCCCCCTCTCGCTGCAAGGGTTCCCTCGCGAAAAAAAGGGGTTGAGACCCCATCTGCTTCAGAAAAGTTCACGGGTGTCGAGAGCCCCCTTCCTCCAAACTCATCTTCAATAGACAAAGAACTCCCCGCGCCTAGCTCAACGTGCGAGGAACCACTTCCGGCGCCAGAAAATTCTGAGATACCCTTATCCAAACCAACTGGATAAACTTCATAAATAGAGGTCGAGATACTCCTCCCAACGCAACTGATTTCCTTATAAGAACCCAAGGCGACAGGCGAGAGACCCTCAGACGAGAGGTCCACCCGCGGAGGGCCCTCGTCAATAACCATATCAAAAGAGTTGGGCGAAACACCTGAGATTTGAGCACCGTCCAGAAATCGCGAGGAACCCGGAGACGCGGACCCTAAGCGCGCGAGGTATTGGAGGGAGCAAGGCAAGTTCCGCGAGAAGGAGGTAATGTCGCGACATCTGGAAGGAGGTGAGAGACCCTCCGATGGAAGATCTGTTGATGAGAAACCCTGGTCGGCATCTTTCTCGACCGAAAAATTAAAACCCGTGCCCAGATCGGGCGAGACACCATGCTCCTTACGCATACTATAATCGGGCGCGAGACCCTCGGCCGTTAGAAGAGCCTCGGTCGAGACCCCCCTTATCATGGAGGAACCCAAGTAAAAAAATGCAGGCGACGAGTGAGAGGGCGAGGAACCCACGAGGGCTCACGACCCGAAATCCGAAGAGATGGGTATCGCGCGCGGGGCGTCAGCGCCGCTGGTCGTATGGGGCCAAATGTCGCCGGCGACAGCCATCTCGGCCACGGAGGTGGTTGGAACGAGCGATGGAGAAGGCGTGGAGTGTAGAGCCTTGGGTGCCTTAGGGTTGTTTACATTTGGAGAGGCATTCTTTGGTTTAAAACCCATGGATGAGAGGCTATGATAGTTGGAAAAGTTAGAATGAGAAGATGGGTGGCTATGGTGTTTTAAAAGTCCCTTTCTCACTCTCTCTCACTACATACCCAAAAGTATCTTATATTTTTTTGAACAAGATGAAAGATACTAAGAATAGGGGCTTATGTTTTTTTGCACCAAAATGGGAAAACGTGCAGGAGGGCAAAAAGGCGATGACCTTTTTTCCCAAATGATGAGATGACAGTTCCCACACTGACGCGTGGGTTCTCAAAAAATTAAAAATCTCGGATAAAGGGACACAGCAGTTAATGATCCTAGGATCCCTCAGAAAATATATATATATATATATATATATATATATATATATAATTGTGAAACCAGATTTATAGCGTACAAAGTTTTTTTAGTCTACCCAACCAAAAAATCTTTGCACGAGGGGCTAATGTAGAAGGGTGTTATCAACAGACAAAAAGCGAACAAAATAAAGAATACTCTCTTATTAATGACACCCGAGGGATACCCGCGAGGGTCACCAAGAAGCCCAAAAGCCATTGCGAAGTATCAGCGCCACTCCAAGCGTCAGAGCCGCTTCAAGCATCGGCGCCGCTTCGAGCGTTAGCGCCGCGACAAGGGTCGGCGCCGCCTCAAGCGTCAGTGCTGCTTCAAGCGTCGGCGTCACTTCAAGTGTCGGCGCCGCGACAAGGGTCGGCGCCGCCTCAGGTATCAGTGACCTCTTCAAGTGTCAGCGCCACTTCAAGCGTCAGCGCTACCTCAAGTATCAGCGCCACTCCTAGCGTCAGCGCCGCTTCGAGCGTCGGCACCGCCTCAAGCGTCGGCACCGCCTCAAGCGTCGGCACCGTTTTAAGCGTCAGCGTCGCTTCAAGCATCGGCGCTGCGACAAGGGTCGGCGCCGTCTCAGGTATCAGCTACCGCTTCAAGTGTCAGTGCCACTTCAAGTGTCAGCGCTACCTCAAGTGTCAGCGCCGCTTCGAGCGTCGTCGCCGCTTGGAGCATCGACGCCGCGACAAAGGTCGGCGCCGCCTCAAGCGTCAGCGCCGCTTCAAGTGTCGGCGCCGCGATAAGAGTCGGCACCGCCTCAGGTATCAGCGACCGCTTCAAGTGTTAGCGCCACTTCAAATGTCGACGCTACCTCAAGTGTCAACGCTACCTCAAGCATCAGCGCCACTTCAAGCGTCAGCGCCGCTTTGAGCGTCGGCGCCACTTCGAGCATCGACGTCACGACAAGGGTCGGCGCCGCCTCAAGCATCAGCATCGCTTTAAGCGTCAGCGCCGCTTCAAGTGTCGGCGCCATAACAAGGGTCGGCGCCGCCTCAAGTATCAACGACCGCTTCAAGTGTCAGCGCCACTTCAAGCATCAGCGCTACCTCAAGTATCAGCGCCACTTCAAGCTCCAGCGCCGCTTTGAGCGTCGGCGCCGCTTCAAGCGTCAACACCATGATAAGGGTCGGAGCCTCCTCAAGCGTCAGCGCCGCTTCAAGCGTCAGTGCCGCTTCAAGTGTCGGCGCCGCAACAAGGGTTGGCGCCGCCTCAGGCACCAGCGACCACTTCAAGTGTCAGCGCCGCTTCAAGCGTCGGCGCCGCTTCGAGCGTCAGCGCCACTTCGAGCATCGGCGCCGCTTCGAGCGTCGACACCGCGACAAGGGTCGGCGCCGCCTCAAGCGTCAACGCCGTTGCAAATGTCAGTGCCACTTCAAGGGTCAGCGTCACTGCAAGGCTCAGCGCCACCGCAAGGGTCACTGTAGAAATGTTATTCGAGAAGTGCTGCTACAGGGGTTTTCATCATGAAACAGCAGTCTCTAAATGAACAACACTAACACTTTACTTTCTTGTACAGGTTGCCTAGTCGAGCAAGCAGGGCTCGAATAGGCGCGTTGGGACCTCCTGGGAGTTATGGCTTGGCGGCTGAGGGACAAGGTATGTTGAGCAAGCTCAACCACTTAGCACTATAAAATTGAGAGAATACTAGTAGGAAGACCCAGAAGTCACTCGAGACTACGCAAACTGCACACTTGGTCACAAGTGAAGTGAGCAGCCAAAGAGATGGCTACTCACAAAAAATAAACTTTTTATAAGAAAATGACTTTTCCAGAAGAGGGGGTCCTCGAGGTCCCTCTGAAGAAAAATAACACTCTTTAGAGGAGATGAGTCCTTAAGGTCTCCTCTCTCAAGATTTGCAAAATTGCACCATAAGTTACCGTTTCAAAAGATAACTACCAAATTTGATATTTTGTCACCATTAGGGGACATATGTGCTTTTTGAGTTTTGATCGGTGCCAGGTGGCACCTGCAGAGGGGACAGGCAGGCTGCCTACAGGTAGGGATAAATGGTACACTTCAGACATTGTTCCCCACCAACTCTCTCAATTTTGGCGCCCAAAAATGCCAGCTCACCCTTAACGCCCATGTATAAATAGACCTCTGGGCAAGGTCAATAGGAAGGACAATAGAAATTACACTGTTACTCTGCCAAAATACCACCAGACCTACCTAAGTATTCTCTCCCTGCTCATTCTCATAGTGCTGAGTGCCTTGTTCCTTCACTCCCCACTGACAGCCATCACTCTCAGGTGTTTTCCTTGAGAAAATTACTATTTTTGCTGTGAAAGTTCATCTTCTTGCAGGGAGTGAGTTGAAGCTTGAGTTCCATTGTTACCATAAGGAGAAGTTTTCTTCAGAAGTTGCACCAGGAGACCTTGAACACCTTGCAGGCAGTGTCCATTGGAGTGGGTCACGCCTCACCCTTTTCCAGTTATTCATAGTCCTCAGTCTCACTACCCACCTACAATACGAAAATGCATATTCGAATTCAATTGAAATTGCATATGCGCGATGTAATCTCAATAAACTTGTAGATTTTAGATTAAGAACTTAATCGATACTCAATTTACATTTGGGAGATGTAAATTCAAGATAAGAAACACAACTCTTATATGTGATTTTAGGAAGGGGCTTACATGTATTTAGTCTAGCATTCTGAGATTTTTTTAGTGAGAAATCTTAAGCTTTTTTATTTTGGAGGTTAGTCCCATTCCCTACAAATGTACTGAGTATAAAAAAACTGCCCACTCATAAAAACAGGAGCAGTTGACACATGAAATGAGCATAATAGTTGAAAATTTGGGACTGCCAATAAAAAATAAAAGACGTGGGATTGGTCCCATGTAAAACATGGGGATACATGACTAATCACAAATTATCTATTTAATAAGTGCAATATTTTTTATAATTATATATACTAAGTGTAATATTTACATCAAAAGCTCTTGACAATGCGGAGGCATATTAAGTGGAACGAAATCCCGATTACATTGCAATTACCATTTTCATGGCAATTATGAAACATTTAATTTAGTGAATATATTATTATCAATAACTGTTTGTTATTATCAATATACTTTAAATAACTAATCTTAAATTCACACACTCACCAAGCAAAATACACTATGCATACACCACTCTATACATATATAACATGTGAAATCTAACATGTACGTACATACATTTACATATTAACATTGTTTTCATACATTTCTTGAAAATTGTTAAAACACATACCTTATAAACCAAAGAAGGAAGAAGAATATATGTTTGATAAATGTAGCCTCAAACCTTCAAAGACCTCCTCAATGAGACTACCACAAGCTCATAGGGTTTTCCCTTTAGGTACTCTAAAACGTTGCAAAATGACATCCATGCAAACTGGTTGAATGTCTTTCAACTTGAAGTGTTTGTAAATGTAATTTCTATCTTTTATGATTTTGATCTGACGAGTCATGTCATATGATAGTTTTCCTTTATTTTCTTGTAATTCTATTTTTGCATAATTTGTCTCGAAATAGACAAATGTTGAGATTTTAAAAGTATACTATACTCATGCGCCTCTGGTTGGTTAAGTTGTCTTCATTTTTTTTATAAATAACATATGTAATACTTGATTTTCATCAAAGTTCAAGTCGACTATTCATTAAGAAGTCATTTTTATCACATTTAAGATAAAAGTATAAATACTTAGTCATTATAACATTCAATATGGTTAGGATTATTAACACTTGTTCAACTTTTCTTTAAAAGTGTGCATTTTTATCAACATCATATGCCATAGTACATTTTAAGTATAAAATATATTCTCTAAAAACTTAGGCATATGATGAAGTTGTACCATTTCTCATTAAAACTAGGTCTTTTCTTTTTCAGATGGAATATTGGTTAGTTCCCTTTGACAAAATTCTTTGGATGGATTTGTGACTTAGTCCACTGGAGTTTCTCTTCAGTGAATTTGTTATTTGATGCCCATGATCGTGTCTGTATATATAAGGAAATTGATCTTGAAGGTTTCGCGACAAGCTTCGCCACATTGAAGGTTCTATATGGTCTAACGAACATCTCATGCTCACTCCATTTAATATACCCAGATGCGAATCTGTATGATCGAAAACTAAAGGTTTCATTGGTTTTTGTGTCAAATCCCCTTTTTGGAGGTGTAAAACCTAATGATTGGCCGTTATAGCTTTTTCCTTCTCTTACACCTTAATGTTAAGTTAGAAGTGACCTCCTAGCCACCCTTTTATTTTCACTATACCAAAATAGGCGGATGGTCACGACCCAAAGCCATGACCACAGTGGAGAAACATGTGACTAGTTCCATGAGCATAGATTGTTGTGACCTTAACTGGAGCTAGTTACAACCATAGGCCATGACCATATTGGGTCACGGTCATAATCCGTGACCAATGCGTGACCATCATGGTGGAAAAATCCCCCCAACTGTGGTCATATTCTTTGGCCATGAACACGTCCATGACCATGGCCAAAATCCCCTCCAATGAGGTAACGACTTTGGGCCGTGATAATTTTAAATCGGTCAAGACACTTGGTCACGACTTAGGGCCATGATCAATCCTATTATAATGAGACGGTCACGAATGATGACGTGGAAAAAAGGTCACGACATGTGGTCACAACCATAAGACGTGACCAACCTCTTTATTTATAACCCCCCCAAAACATTTCATTTCTCTCTCAAAGCGCAAAACCCTCTCCCTCTCTCTAGCTTCATCTCTTTCTTCGGTTTCCTCTCTCTCACTCTCTTAAGTAACATTATATCTCTATATTTATATTTGTATATGTGTATTTGTGTATGTGTGTGTGTATTTGTATGTGTATGTGTGTATAAAAATATCGTGTATATTTGTGTGTATACACTGTGTGTATTAGTGTGTGTGTGTATGTGTGTGCACGTATATATGTGTATATATATGCCACGTGTGTATATAATGTGTGTTTATGTGTATTTATTTTAACATTAATTAAAATTTTCCCCAAACCCTAATTTAGTGAGAAACTAACATAATTTTCAATTCAAATTTTGTCCAAAACTCTATTTAAAATTCTGCCTAAAACTCTATTTAAAATTTTGTCCAAAACTCTATAGAAATCGACTGTATAGTCACGAGACTCCCAGTTTGAGATCAGGACCATGAATAGTGCATTTTTTTTCTTCATATAAATATGGTCACGGACTTAAACCGTGACTATAGTTAATATTTTTTTCGTGATAAATATGTGGTCGCGAATTTACTCCATGACCAAATTGAAGAATGTGTAAAAGGTGGTCACGGATTATGTCCCTGACCACATTGAACATTGTGGAGAATATTGGTCACGAATTTTATCCGTGACCATGTTGAACCATGTGAGGATTATGGGTCATGACTTTAGTCCGTGATTATGTTTTCAAACCTAGTTACGGATGGAATCCGTGACTAGCTGGTCACGGCCCTTGCCTGTGGCCAGCGTGCCTTACACTAGCCCACGCTTTGTTCCGTGACTACTGCTCTTGGTCACGGACAAGGTAAGTGACCAGTAATTTTTGGTTTTTGGTCATAGATAGGAACCATTACCCGGAGGCTTGGTCATAGCCCGAATCCGTGACCATCTTCCTATTTTGGTGTAGTGTTTGGTTTATCCATTTATTTTTTTCTCTATATAACCAATATATAATTTCATTTGGAAGTATCTTTTGCTACCATAAACAAAGAGAAATAAAAGGTCTTTGTGTTTAAGTTTTTTATTCTTTGAGAGACGTTTTAACACTTTAGATAAAGTGAAGAAGGCTGAGTTTTATCTTGTTCATATTTATTTTTTCTTCTCTTCTTTGCATTTGAACATCTCTTATATTCGAGGTTGATCAATTATAAAGTGGAATAAGATTCCTTTATTGATCCTACACCTTTTTATCCCTTGACCTACCAAAAAATTTAGGGTTTTTATTACTAGGAGAGTTCTTGTGATATTTACGAATCACTTTAAGATTCCTCACCATTGGAGTCAAGAGATTAATTCATATTTAAAGAATAGCTTATTGAAGAGTTGCAAGGTTAGCATCGTGATTATTGATTAAGACAATGGGATATTTACATTCTCATAGATGTTGTACAAGTTTCTAACAATTTTTTATTCCTCATTGAATTTTTAAATTTTTAAGAAAGTTCCCAATAAATCCTTACAAATTCTTATGTAACTTTGAAACCCATTTATAATCATTTGAATTTCTCCCATTTTCTTATAACCTAAGAAAAATAAATATTCGATAACAATTCTTCAAATTCTATTAATTTGATGCCCCTACTTTCCATACATAGGGTAGTTAGACCCATGTAGAAAATATAAGAGTTATCTAACAATTAAATAACACCATAAGCATGAAATAATAAATAAAGACAAAATATATAATTGTATAAATAAAAAAAAACATCAACTGAACTAAATGATATCCAACATAGTCTCAATCAAGGTTTTAAAAAACGCGGGACGTGACCGAGGCGTAGAGGCAAGCCTTAAGCCTTAGAAGCGTAGGCGGGCCTTAGGCGTAAAAAGGCATTTTTTTAATATATTTTAATATTTTTTAACTATGACAGGACTATTAAAAATACTAAAATGGTACATACCTTAAGAATATGTCTAAATATTTGTAAATTAAATTACTATTTTTTTAAAATACTAAAAAAAAAAACTCGCATTTTTTCACACCTTACCCTAAAAAATGTTGACCACACCTTAATCCACGCCTAGGGACAAAACTTGGCGTATCTAAAAAGCCTTGTGCCTAGGCGCGTTTTTTAGAACACTGGTCTCAATCCAACAATAATAATAAAACCTCAACTGAAAAAAACAATTGCGGCGCAAACACGACCTATACATAAACTCTCGTAAAATTGGAATATTATATATATAAATTGATTGGGAATATAAACCCAACACCTACAATGTTAATGCATGGATTAAAGTAGTGAAAAGAGTTGATGCCGCTACAAGCTCAACTTTGGAAAGTTTGGTTGTCGTTGACCCGAAATGTTTTAACGTAAGAGGGCCAAACCCATAACAAGAGCTTCCTATGTGATCCCATTCATAGGACCCATATAAAAATTATAAAACCATGTCTTTCATATGACAAATAAAATTGGTGAATACCCTAACTCAATATTAATACATTATACTTATCGAACCGATTATATTTTATCGTTATAATATTTTAATTTAATGATAATGTTACACAACTAAATATAGTCCTAGTTCTAGCGATCTCAACCACACAATAATCACATGTGAATTGTCCACACAGCATATACATCACGATGTATCATATGGCAACTCTTCACCCATTACATAAATCATAAGTCATCCTTAGAGCCCACAACTATCTCTCACAATGGCTTACTCTTAAACCTCTAGGGATCTTTGACACCTTAAATAGTTAATCGTAGATTCCCAAACTTATCAAGCAAAATTAATCATGTACACATCAAACTATACATATAAAACATGTGAAATATAACATATACATAAAAATATACATATTCACATGTTTTTGCACACTTTTTGAAAATTGTTTATACCCATACCTAGGGGTGGTTACAGTACAATTTTTACTATATCGTGCCATTTTGGTCTGAATTTTTTTTTTTGGTTTACTTCCTTTCATTACAGTAAACTGTAATTACCGAAACCAAAATTAATGAAAAATTGGCAGTTGGTTTTGGTCTACACGTTTAAAAAATCTATTTATCAAAATTTAAATACCAAAACTACCGTCCAAATTACTGATTTAATATGCCTAAAACACAATTTTATGTTATAATTTCAAATTTATATCATTAGTTGGAGTTTTTATAACACAAAACTTAATATCAAAGGTGGGTGGTATTTTTAATTTTTAAAGAATATAAGTTTTTCAAGTTAAGAACACATGCTTATTCATTTGTTCTTTCTTCCAGAGGAATTCCTTCAGTTTTTATATGACGAATCTTAATCTACACCTATGTTATTGGATATTATATATATAGGACATATACCATTTATTTAGTTTACATGTTAGTTTGTGTATATATTGAATTTTAAAATTGAGAATACCTGAAAAATAATTACTAAAAATAAAAAATGAGCAATAACTTTGAAAATTGAAACTAAAAATACAAAAACATAAAATTAGGGAAAGCAATGCCATTCGTGTATGCCAAATACCGACCAAACCTACACGTACCTTAAAAAACCAAGGAAGGTAGAAGAATATATGTTAGATAAATTTAGCTTCAAACCTTCAAAGGATTCCTCAATGAGACTACCACAACACCCTAGGGTTTTGCATTTAGGTAGTTAAAAATTATAATATCCCGTAATTTTAATTTAATAATTAAATGATTTAGCAATGATTAATATTGCAAATGAATACATAAATGAGGTTGATTTTGATGAAATAGATTTAACTAAATGATTCAAGTTAATTTTATTGAACTTTTAGTAATTTTGTGTTGTTTATTTGAATAAAAATGGACTTTTGTTTTGTTTTTGTATATTATGGGAATTTGGTTAGGACCCTGGGGGCATAAGGATCTTTTGGCTTATTTGGGTAACTAAGAAAGGTTTACAGGGGTAATGATGTGATGTGTAATGTTGTATGGATTTAAGTTGAGAAGAAGAAATAAGAGAAAAAATAAAATAGAAAGGAACATGGGTAAAAAGAAGCGATAAGGGGTGGGGACCATTATAGCGGACCCTTATAGTCACTTCAGCGGGTATAGGTCCACTATCGTAGGTTATAACGGGTATCCTAATCGGCCATAGTGATAAGGTGCTAGAGAAGGCCTCTTTGTTTTTTTTTTATTTGTAATAATCATGGTTCTTTAATTAATCACACACCTCTCTTTTTAAAACACACTAAGAGTAGCTAAATCGAATCCTAAACCTCAACTGTCACAGACCTTCAAACCTCCATTCGAGGGACATACAATTGAATTTTGGTATTGATTCAAGAGGCAAAGTTGATCAGATTTAGAGGAGAACAAGGAACTCAAATTATATTTTGGAAATAAATTAAAGGCAAGAATACTCTACTTTTCTCCTTAGGTGATTTATTGTAAGGACAAAATTTCAAATTGAGTCCATTGTAGTATTTGATTTTATCCCAGAACAAAACTTTATTTTTTGAGTCATAGATAGATTTTTTATTATCACGATCCCACACAGTCTATGGCAAAGTTGATTGAAGACGTTCCAACCAAGCTTCAATGATAAATCATGCCTAGATAATTTTGGTGCACGTTTCACGTCTTCATTGCATTTAGAGATCACTTATGTATGAATGCGTAATGTTTATAGGAATCGAAAAATATTTTTAGGATGTTATTTTTGTTAATTTTTTTTTTAAAATATTAAACTTCGTTTATTCTGAGGTAAAGATCATTTAGAGTTGTGTATTTCACAAACTCTTATTTTTCGTGGTTCAAATGACTTTGCAAGTCGTTCAAGCGAGATGCCAATGTCGTTCGAGCGACATATGCATTATTTTTTGATGACTTGCACTTTTCGTTTGAACGATGCGCTGCTTTAACTTTTCTACATAAGGCGAGTTTCTCTCAGAATTTCATAAGTTGGAGAACCAGAAAATCAGTTTCCATACAATACGTTTTTTGTACAAGTTTTCTAAGGTCTTCTAAAACTAAAAACATCCTTAGAGTTTTATAGACCCGACTTTCATTCACATATGCTATAGTGATATTTGTTTGTATCATTTAGAGTTGTTCATCACTTTGAACATCATTGAGTTTTGCGGTGAAGAAGCGAAGGAGTTAGTGTTTAAAATTCGTAGACATTTCCAAGCTACATCGGTGGACACTGAGGAGTATTCATGGACGCGTGTGATGTGGACAGGTATCGTGGAAGGATATTTGCGTGGGCATTGTGGAGGAGTGGTTCAATATCAGAGAATCTCCAAGACTTGTAGGGATCGAGTCGTTGAGTAAGTCTATCGTCTGTACTTTGTAATACCATATCATAGTGATTTTCTATCTTGGGCCGTCCGAGGTTTTTTCCCTTAGTGGTTTCCTCGTATATCTGGTGTCGACGTTTGTGATCTTACTTTCTTTTACTTGATTTAATCACCCGTTGAGTTATGGACCGAAGACGAACATAGGATTTCACTTCACAACTCTAAAGGTCCTCACATTATTTCCTCACATGTCACACCGCAAGAGTATAATAGAATCATGACGTATGAAACTTTAAAAGAAACTTGGGAGATTCTTGGACTTACTCACGAGGGCACTAGCGAGGTTAGGGCATCTAGCTTAAGACGATTAAGATGCTATAGAGTGAGTCATTTGATGAGTTTTACGCTAAGTTATCCAATATTTTCAACTCTTCGTTTAACTTAGGAGAGAAACTACCCGATAACTGAGTCATAAAGAAAATCTTAAGGTCGTTGCCTAGTAGGTTTGATGCAAAAGTGACCGTTCTGAACTCCTTGGGTATACTTGATTCAGCGAAACTTGAAGAGATTGTAGGTGACTTATAAACCTATGAACTCGATATATTTACCTCCAAGCAAGTGCCAAATAAAGACAAAGGCATTGCTTTGAAATACCGAAAGGAGGAAACTAAAGTTTTGAATTGTGATTTCAATTTCGATTTTGAGGATGTAGCCTTGGTAAAGAAGTTCAAAAAGTTTCTTAAGGTTCCAAAAGCAATCGAAAAATGCCAAAAGACTTGAAAAATTCAAGAATAATAAAGTAGATACCACCCCTAAGGATAAGAGTGAGAATATCAAGAGGGTTGAGTCGGATATGTGAAGGTTATGGTCGCAAGGTTGTTGAGTGTCCCAATGGACTTAAGAAGGAGGGCAAGAAATAAATGCCATTTAATGCCACCTTAAGTGATAGTGAACCGGAAGAGGGAGAGAGTTCCTCCAGTGAGCATAACTTTGTAGCATTCATGGCATGTCATGTGAGCGACGACGATAAATCTTCTCATGAAGATTCTCATGTGCATGATACTTTCGAGGCTGTTGAGTATGAATCCCAAGTGAGTGATGGTTAAGATAGTGAAGAGGAGTAAATTAATGTAGGAGAGTTGAAAGTTTCCTTTAGTGAATTGTATGTGAAAGCGGTAAAGTTAAAAAAGGAAAACTTGAAATTTTAAGCTAAGTTGAATGAGCGTGCCGTAGAAAATAATGATGCTTTGATTGATGATTTTATAGCACGGGAGAAGACTCTTAGGTAGAACCTATAATATGTTGAGAAAGAGAGAGATAGTCTTCGTAGTTTGATGGAGGATTTAAAGAAGGAGATTCTAGAGTTTGAGGAGTCTAGGCATTTGCTTGAGTCTAGGATTTGAGAGTTAGAGGAGATATTAAAAGACTCGAGTAAGGTGAAGTTTGATTTGGAGGCTAGATAGGAGAAGTTGGATAGGATGTTAGGCACCGTCCAAATCAATGGAGGTTGGTTTGGTATAGGCTACGATGACAGAGTTGTTACCATTCCCAATGCCAATACCAATCGTGTGAAAGAACCCACTAGGAACATGAGGAGAGGTCGGTATTTTAGTAATCATTCCCATCGTGTTTACACTTGCACTCATTGCGGTACGAAAGGTCACCTTAGACGTTTTTGCTATGACCTTAGTAATTCTCCTAGTAAGTTAAGGAATAAAGTCGTTTCGATTCATAAAACTCCCATGCGTAATTTCACACCTACTTGGGTTAGGAAATCGGACTTAGAGGCTTTAGGAATTAAACTTCTTAGTTCTTGTTTGGTTGCACTTGATTCTTCCCATGCTAAATCCAAAGGATGATTATGTTGCCATGTTTGTCATATGCTAGGCTTTGCATCATGATTTATATCTTGCTAGTGTTATGGCATGTGTATCTTTTGTGTTATATTTTTCCTTAGTGAATATTATTTGAAAATAAAAAAAAAATTGAGAAAAATACAAAAGGATTTTAATTTGGGTCAAAAATATTTTTAGAAAAACACAAAAAGATTTTCGATTTATTTTTGTGTCGTGAGTTTTTATGTTTGATGTGTCATATTGGTGTCCTTGGACCCCCGTCATTTTATTATCCATGTGGCTAGGACATTTGGTCGTAAGTATTAATGCATTGAATGATCTTAACCATTGTCTATATGGGGTTGTTTCGAAGTTGATATGCATTTCAATTCTACTTTGTATATATGCCATCTTTGCACACATGCACGAGTTTATATGAATGTTTGACATCTCATGCATATTTGGGTTAGGTGACACTTTTTTATCTCAATTTTTTCATCTATGCGTAAGTAAACTTATGAGGAGGTGTGCATGTAAGAACCGTTTACCATGAGGATTAATAATGCTTAAATTGAAAAAATGATGAGTGTTCACAGGAAAGGGTTATGAGTGAATAATAATCACGTCATGAAAGCACCGTTTAAAAGAGCCTAAGAAAAAAATTAAGGCAATAAAAATAATCATATACCAAAATAGAGGGCCAATAGGATTTCTCTAAGTTGAGAAAAATAGAAACCTCAAAAAGATCTTGAAAAAAATATACTTGAGGGAGTTGGATGGAAAAATAAAACGGGCTTACACCACGAATCCTTATGTTGAAAAATTGTCTCATGACGCTATTATTTATAGAATCGTCAAAATTCTAGATTTGTGTGTATGTTGATTGTTTAGTTCATTTAGCTCAATATATTAATTGTCACATATGGCTAAAACTAAGTTTGATGACGTTTAGCTATCAATTAGAGATTTTTTACCATTGTAATATGTTGTAATTGTGATTCATTTGTTGTAGTTCACGCCCATTCACTCCATATCCATGTTTGATCATATTGATTCTATGTTGGCATGAATCTCACATCGTTTGACTTGTTTAATTTTGTTTTTGTTTTGCTACTGTTTGCTTTTTCCAGTTAACTTTTTTAGGAAATTTTTTCACTAGACAAAACTTCATGTCTTTTTTAGAACTGGAATTGAGAATTTTATGTGTCATTCAAACGATAATTGTGTTTCGTTCGCGCGACAAGCTGCTGTCGCGAGAAGTTTTGATCAAATGAGGTTCTAGCGAGATGAAAAATGAAATTGTGTTTAGTTGCTTGAAGGGTCGCGTGAATGTTATTTGATGTTTACTTCGAGTGAGAGGCTACTATTTTGCGAATGTCTAGGTCCCTTGATGACCTGGTTTGAGCAACCTGCCTATGTCGTTCAAACGACAAGGCTAAGTCATTCAAGCCACCTTCATATTAATGATCATACCATTCTAGTTTTGGTACTTCTGGGTTGATCATATACAGTACTTAATGATTATTCATGCTTAATTCATACACTGCATAATTCATTTAATCACATCTTCTTAGATTGATGATCTATCTTTTGTGGTTGTTGTTTGCTAGATACAATTTGGTATCATTTGATTATATTTAGCTGGCGATTTCATGTTTATCTCAATATTCTTTATTTATTATTCTTATTCTAGATATATTGATAAACTGTTTATATTTTTCATTTATTGTTTATTCGAGACAAAAAGGGGGAGAGATGTATGTGATGTAGGGGGAGAGTTTGTTTAATGAGCATATATGATTGTTACTTTACACATTGGTATCATTCTTGTAATCATATGCCTTTATGATTAGTTTACACAAATTGGTATCATGTTATCTAATCTTGCTCACATGTCTAACAAATGATTTGATTTTGTTTTTACATATTGGTATTAATATTTCATATCAATATCATAATGGTTATATCATTTGTACCTCTATACTTCACCGTTATTTTCTAGTCTTGTCCTGTAATTTTTGATTTTGGGTTTATGGGATGGGATTTAGGCGTCATACGTCTTAACGTCCCGTCTTAGGCATTTTACTGTTTCGGTTTTATCTCGGAATAGTCAAAGGGGGAGATTTGTAAGGATAAAATTTTCAATTTAGTCCATGGTAGTATTTGACTTATTCCCAGAATAAAACATTATTTTTTGAGTCATAGATAAAAAATTTATTATCACGATCCCACACAGTCTATGACAAAGTTTATTGAAAACGTTGCGGCCAAGATTCAAAGATTAATCATGCTGAGATAATTTTGGTGCACGTTTCACGTCTTCATTGTATTCCGAGATCGCTTAGGTATGATTACGTAATGTTTATGAGACTCAAAAAATAGTTTTAGGATATTATTTTTGTTGAAAAATGTTTTTAAAATATTAAACTTTGTTTATTCTGAAATAAAGATCGTTTAGAGTTGTGTATTTTAAAAACTCTTATTTTCAGTTGTTCAAATGACTTTGTAAGTCGTTTAAACAAGAAGCCAATGTCGTTCAGCGACATGCAGTTTTTGTTCGACCGATGCACCGCCTCAACTTTTCTATATAAGGCGAGTTTCTCTCAGAATTTCGCAGAACCAGAAAATCAGTTTCCATACAGTATGTTTTTTGCCCAAGTTTTGTAAGGTTATCCAAGACTAAAAACATCCTTAGAGTTTCAAAGATCGGAGCTTTCATTCACATATTCTATAGTGATCTTTGTTTGCACCATTTGAAGTTTTTCATCACTTTGAACATCTGTAAGGACATTTTTGTCCATTAACAATTTATTATGTCGCACGCCGTTACACCGTTGAAGAAATTCAAGATTCATACATTCATCAACGGATCCGAATATCAAAAGAAGAAGAGGAATCAAAGTCTGGCTAACCAGACCGGTCTGCCTGAAATAAAAGAACCGATCTGGCTAACCGGACCGATCCGCCTAAGACCCGGACCGATTCGCTTGCTGCAGATCCAGTATACCCCGGACCGCAAGCAAACCGATGAAGCCTGAAATAAAAGAACCGATCCGCCTGTAATAAAAGAACCGATCCGGTCAAACCGGACCGATCCGCCTCAGACCCGGACCGGTCCACCTGGGAAAAACTTTTACAGATCGTGTTCAGATCGTGTTCATATTTTTAAGGCCTGAGACTTCTTATTTAATCCCACTACGGGTAGTGATTTTCTAAGACTCATACACACGATTTTCAGAGTACAAAATACTCCAAGTCTTCACCTATTGAGCCCTAGACTCTAGGTTTTTGATTCATACAAATTTCCAAACATTTGTGAATCACTTTGCAACCCAGGAACAAAGCTTTGTTATTGTTCAACCATTGTGGAGAAGCCGTTTCTCTTCTTCATTGCAGCCCTCCTGGAAAGGGATATTTTCAGCCGCCGACTACAGAATCTGACACCTGAGGGCAATTCTTAATCACTTGTATTTTCATTGTAATATGAAATTGTATAGCTATAATATTATAATGAAAATAATTGGTTTTGCCCCTTTGGGGGATTTTTACTCAATTCATGTGTTTGAATGTTCTTGTTAGTTCGTATCTTATTCAATCACATATTGTTGCATGTTTAGGGTTTGTTTGGGTTAAAAGGTGTTTAATATATAATTTTCTCATTTGAACGCAAGCACATACGTTCTCAAATTGGTATCAGAGCAGGTTACGCTAATCTATCGCGTATTCCTATTTTCTAAAAAAAATGATTTTTGAAAAAGTGCGTGTTCAAATGGAGAAGTTATATAATAAAATGCCTGTTTTTGACGGGACAAATTATGCTTATTGGAAAGCCCGTATGAGGTCGGCTTTAAAAGCCATTGATGAAAGGGTTTGGATTTTAGTTGAAAGAGGGTGGACTCCTCCCTACGTGACTGTTGATAATGTGATCAACTTGAAACCTGTCACTTCTTGGACTGATGAAGAATTTAAATGGTCATCTTTTAATTCTAAGGGTCTAAGTGCTATTTCTGGGTCTGTCACACCTGATGAGTTCAAACGCATAATGACGTGCACCACATCAAAAGAGGCATGGGATGTTTTACAACTCACCCTTGAAGTAACTAACGCTCAGAAAGAATCTAAGTTGCAAAATTTGACAACTCAATTTGAAACCATCACCATGCATGAATCTGAATGCTTTGATGAATTTTATGCTAGACTTTATGACATTGTGAATACTAGATTTAATCTTGGTGAACATATTCCTAATGCGAGAGTTGTTAAAAAGATTCTTCGTTCTTTGCCTAAGCATTTTATCCCTAAAGTTACTGTGCTAAATTCTATGGGTAATTTAAATACGCTAAAATTGGAAGAACTTGTAGGAGATTTGCTAACTTATGAAATTGATATGTTCCCTAAAACTGCTAAATCTAAAGATAAGGGAATTGCACTTAATGCCCAAGAGAGAAGGAGTGAGGGGTCGGTTAGAAAAAGGGTAGAGTCATCTAGAAAGAGAGAAACTGACACGTCAGATTCTGAGTGTGATTTTGACCTAGATGATTTGGCTCTATTTGCAAAAAATTTCAAAAGATTCTCAAATTTAAGAAAAATGGCAATTTTAAAGATAAAAAGAAATTTGAGAAAAATAAGTTTGAAAAGAAAAGTGAAAAAGACTCCTAAAATACTCCTAAGAAAGAAAGTGAGAGATGTTTTGAGTGCGATGGTAGGGGTCATAGAGCCTTTGAGTGTGCCACTCGTCTGAATAGAGAGAAAGGGAAAGTTGTCCTTAATGCTACCCTTAGTGACGACAGTGAGGTCAAGATGGTGGATTCAGGAGATGAGTCACCGCATGAGTGTAACATCACCGCATTCATGGCCAGTCAAGTGAGCACTCCTAGTTCTCTTCACGACGATGAAGATGATGCTTCACAGGGACACCTCGACAGTGAGATCGATGTGAGTGAGGAGGAGGATGACTCAACTGAGAGCGAGAGTGATATTCAACGCGCCTACGCTGAGTTATATTCTGAGTCATTTAAAACTAAAAAACGTAACAAAGCGCTAGTTCTTAAGATCACCTGCTTAGAGGAAGATTTAATAAAGGCGAGAGAAAGAGAGTCCTTCACCTTCACCGCCCTGAGAGAGAGAGAATCTGCATGTGTCGAGAAAGAAATTATGTTTAGAGAGAGAGAGTGTGTTTTAGAGAAAGAGAGAGGGGACTTGACTAAACAAGTGGATAGTCTTACGAGTCAGCTCCATTCCTCCATGGAGACTCGGAAGAAACTTGAAGCCCTTGTTGCCCAGCTGACTCATGATCTTAAAAAAGCACGGGAAGTCAAGTTACAAATTGAGGACAGATCTGGGAAGATGGGAAAGATGCTCCTCGGCCTCGCTTTAGGTTTTGGTGATCGGCAAGGAATTGGATATGATGGTGCCTCCACGTCCCAAATTGCACCTGGACCAGTTCCTGAGTTTACTACAACTCCTTATGGTCACCGTAAAAAACCTCGAAGGAAAGTTCGACCAAGAAAAGTAAACCATGGTCCGCCTTTGACTGTGATCTTTTGTACTTATTGCAAAAGAAAAGGCCACCTTAGGGAGTCGTGCTATAGCATGGGTCGAACACGACGTACTACTGCTCCACCAAGTCATACTGATGAGTTTTCTAGTCTGAGAGAGCGAGTTGAGTTCTTAGCTGCCACGACCCAGAGTTTAATGGAAGAATTCCGACGGATGTCTTTGCCGTTAGTGAATGCTTCTCACATTCCAACTAAAACCAACAACAACAAAGGTAAACAAAAGGTCATCTCTGCTTGGGTACCTAAGAAAGATAAAAAGGCCCTCATTGTTCATTTTGCTCTCAAAGCACACAATACCTCACAGTGGTATTTTGATAGTGGGTGCTCCAGACATATGACAGGTGATGCCTCATTTTTTATGACTCTTGAGGATTATCAGGATGGCAGAGTCACATTTGGAGATGGGAGCAAGTCTAGCATTATAGGACGTGGTACTATCGAGTTACCTGGATTTCCTAAGCTAGAAAATGTTTTGTACGTCAAAGGTTTGAAAGCAAACCTTCTCAGCATTAGCCAGCTGTGCGACACTGACTTTGCAGTAAAGTTTGACCGGGATGCGTGTAAAGTCTATAATCAAACCGGTAAACTTTTGATGCAAGGGGTAAGGACCGAGGATAATTGCTATGGGACTGAGACCACATCCTCACTTGTCTGCAACAGCGCCACGATCACTCCTATGGATCTGTGGCATCAACGTCTAGGTCACGTGAACATTAGAGATCTAAATCGCTTAGCTAAAAAGGACCTAGTACGTGGCTTACCATCTTTAGGAAAGTCAACTTTGACCATTTGTGGACCCTGTCAGTTGGGAAAACAAATTCGTAGTCCTCATAGGAAGTTGCATTCCATTACCACTTCTCGTGTTCTTGAGTTGATTCACATGGATATTATGGGTCCCACTCGTACTGAGAGTTTGGGTGGTAAGAGGTACATCCTCGTGATGGTAGATGATTTCTCCAGGTAATCCATTATAGGTTTTCTGAGAGAGAAATACGATGATGTAGAATTTTTAACGACCAAGTGCCGTGTCCTGCAAAATTAACACGGTGTCACTATTAATAGGATACGTAGTGACAATGGCACTGAATTCACAGAAGCAAAGGTAGACCTTTACTGTGATAGCCTCGGGATCAAACATGAGTTTTCTGCTGTGAGAACTCCTCAGCAAAATGGGATTGTTGAGAGAAAGAATAGAACGATCCAAGAGATGGATAGATCTATGCTTCTAGGTCGTAAAGTTTCTAGGAGATTTTGGGCAGAGGCAGTGTCTACTGCATGCCACACGGTGTATAGGGTTTATTTACGTCCTCACATACTACAGACTCCTTATGAGTTGTGGACTGGAAAGAAGCCCAACCTGGCATATTTCCGTGTTTTTGGGAGTAAATGCTACATCCTACGGGATAGAGAGCAATTAGGAAAGTTCGACTCCCAGAGCGACGAGGGAATATTTCTAGGATATTCATCGAATAACAGAGCGTACCGGGTTTTTAACCTGAAGAGCTTTAAGGTTATGGAATCAATAAACGTCACCGTGCAAGATGACGAACCTTCGACGGTTATTGATCCTAACCTTCAGTGTGAGGATGAGGATTGTTTTGACAGTGATTTACTTGTTCCTCTCTCACACTCTGTGGACCCTACTCCTGTGCTAGGGGACCCACCTGCTTGGGTTCGCAAGAGTTATGACCCGTATGCCATTGTTGGCGATCCCACTCTAGGGGTCAAGACTCGTGCTCAGCTAGAGAACGTTGTTAGCCATCTTTACTACACGTCCAAAGTCGAGCCCAAGAATCATAAAGAAGCACTCAAGGATGAACATTGGATATCTGCTATGCAGGATGAGTTGCTCTGGGAACTTGTCCCCCGACCTAGTGAGACTAATGTGATAGGTACCCGGTGGATTTTTAAGAATAAAATGGATGAAAATGGTACCATAATCAGAAATAAGGCTACGTTGGTCACTCAAGGCTACACACAGATAGAGGGTGTAGACTTTGGGGAGACATTTTCTCCTGTTGCAAGGCTTGAGTCCGTCCGTCTTCTACTCGCCATCGCATGTCATATGCGCTTCAAGGTATATCAGATGGGTGTCAAGAGTGCCTTTCTGAATGGCATTCTACAGGAGGAGGTTTATGTGGAACAACCAAAAGGGTTTGAAGACCCTTAGCACCCAGAGCACGTCTACTATCTTAGAAAAGCCTTGTATGGTTTGAAGCAAGCACCCCGTGCTTGGTACGAGAGGCTTACTTCCTATCTCTAGCTCATGGCTTCAAGAGAGGGGGAGTAGATATGACGTTGTTTGTCAGAAGAGATGACGGTGCTATTTTGGTTGCCCAGGTCTATGTGGAGGACATAGTCTTTGGATCCACATGATCCCAGCATGCTCACCACTTTGAGGAGGAGATGAAAAGTGAGTTTGAGATGAGCATGGTTGGTGAGCTTACATTCTTCCTTGGTCTCCAGGTTCGTCAGCTATAGGATGGGATGTTCATCTCACAATCCAAGTATGCTAAAGACCTAGTGAAGAAATTTGGTTTAGACTCCGCTAAGCATGCACGTACACCTATGAGTACCACTACCAAGCTTAGTAAGGCCACTTCAGGCAAGGACGTAGTGCAAACCTTATATCGGAGTATGATAGGTAGTCTTCTCTACTTGACTGCCAGTCGTCCCGACATCGCCTTTAGTATTGGAGTCTGTGCGCGATATCAGGCGTCCCCTAAAGAGTCACACTTACTTGCTCTAAAATGTATTATTAACTACGTGAGTGGGACTCTCTCATACGGTATTTGGTATTCCTTTGATACCAATGACCGTTTGTCTGCCTATTCGGATGCCGATTGGGCTGGGGATGTAGATGGTTGTCGGAGCACTACTGGTGGGTGTTTCTATTTTGGTTCTGCTCTTGTCTCCTGGCTGAGCAAGAAGAAAAATTACATCTCTTTGTCCACTGCGGAGGCTGAGTACATAGCCGCCGGGAGTTGTTGCACACAACTCTTGTGGATGAAGCAAATGTTGGAGGATTATGGGATTTCACAAAACACCATGATCATTTCTTGTGATAACACGAGCGCGATACACGTATCCCGTAATCCCATCCAGCATTCGCACACAAAACACATCAGGATACGTGAGCACTTTATTCGTCAGTTAGATGAGGAGAACACTGTATCCCTGAGTTTCGTTCCCACCGACCGTCAGTTAGCCGACATTTTCACGAAACCTTTAGATGCCCTTAGATTTGAGAGTCTTAGGAAGTCTTTGGGGATTTGCACAGTTGACTGAGGGGTTGGTCTATGTCTAGAATAGGTTGCTTCTTCATGTTCATATCATATGCTTCCTATTGCTAGTCTGTTTTATATGTACCATTGCTTAGTTGTACAGGTTCTATTTATTCTTTTTGATGTTTATATTCCTTTTGAAAAATACAAAAAGATTTTCTTTTATTTTTTAAAAAAAGCACAAAAAGATTTTATTTTGATAAAATTTTTGAAAAAAAAAAGACCAAAAAGATTTTTGTATTTTTAAGCACCTTTTATGGATGAGCATTTAAGTTAGCCAAGTCACAACTTCATTCCATTTATCCATGTGACTGTTTGATAGAGATTTGAGAGGCTACATCATTTCATCTATGTGATTTACATTGGTTGGAGTCTTTGAGATGTAATTAGTGATATATTCCTACATGTTTGACTCCTATATCCTTTATTGCACACATGCACGACTATATTTGATTATTGCACTTGTCTATCTCATATTGGCTTGAGTGTTTCCATCTCAATCCTGTCTATACAATGTACAATATGCGATAAAACTTGACAAGATTGGAATGCATGTAACAACCGTTTTGGTGAGACTGTGTGTTTTTGTATAACGGGGAGGGGCTGCGAAAGGTAATCATCTATCCTTTGCGCAAAAGCCACCGTTAAAAAGGACCTAAAAAATGGAGGAATTTTAATATCCGAGGTTCAAAGAGGTTAAAAGAGCCGAAAAAAATTAAAAGGCAATAAAAAGCAATTCATGCCAAATATGGGCCACTTAGGTTTCACCATCAATTCTCCAAAGTTTGAGAATTTAGAATGCCTCTATTCAAAATTATTTCTGAGGGAGTTTGGTTGGAGAATCTTTAAATGGGTTTGCACTTCCTTGAAAGTCCTGAAAAAGCATAAAATCATTTTGGACGTTATTGGTGTGAAAATCACTTTGAGCTTTGATTTATTGATTTGATTAAGTCAATATCTTATATTGTCATTCTTTTTCACCAAAGGGAGCATTTGAGTTCATTCGCTAGGAGTATCCTATATTCATCGTGCACATATGTCATGTTTGTATGCATTAATTTTCCTATCGAATTTGATCACACCACTTCATTTACACTATCATCGTCTTGGTTTCTTTGTGTTCATTCATGGTGTGATTTTATACTCGTGACACCCCGCACTTGCCTATTTGATTTGTTTCTCTCATATGTCTATTTGGGGACATCATAAAAAGGGGGAGAAAGAATTATCCTATTATGGGGGAGTTTGAATTTTGGGGGAGTTTTTGAGATGTAGCTTATGTTTTTATCATATATTGGTATCCATGTTTATCTCATTTCAAACTCGATATGTCACGTGGTATTTGCTTTGTCTCATGTGTGTAGGTATGAAGATTGAAGATCAATATGTTGCACAACCTGATGAGAAAAGCTTTGAGATTTGATGATTCCTGAAGAATTGAAGAGCAAACGCTGTAGTCTTATTCAATTGTATCTTTCCAGTTTTGGGTTCATGGAAGGGTAGATTTGTATAGGCATTTTTCGTTGTTTGATAATTCGGATGTTTATTTTTATGTATGTACCAGCATAGACATAGGGGGAGATTTGTAAGGACATTTTTGTCCATTAACAATTTATTATGTCGCACGCCGTTACACCGTTGAAGAAATTCAAGATTCATACATTCATCAACGGATCCGAATATCAAAATAAGAAGAGGAATCAAAGTCTGGCTAATCGAACCGGTCCGCCTGAAATAAAAGAACCGATCCGACTAACCGGACCGATTCGCCTAAGACCCGGACTGATCCGCTTGCTGCAGATCCAGTATACCCCGGACCGCAAGCAAACCGATGAAGCTTGAAATAAAAGAATCGATCCGCCTGCAATAAAAGAACCGATCTGGTTAAACCGGACTGATCCGCCTCAGACCCGGACCGGTCCGCCTGGGATAAACTTGTACAGATCGTGTTCAGATTTTTAAGGCCCGAGACTTCTTATTTAATCCCACTACGGGAAGTGGTTTTCTAAGACTCATACACACGATTTTCAGAGTACAGAATACTCTAAGTCTTCACCTATTGAGCCCTAGACTCTAGGTTTTTGATTCACACAAATTTCCAAACATTTGTGAATCACTTTGCAACCCAAGAACGAAGCTTTGCTATTGTTCAACCATTCTGGAGAAGCCGTTTCTCTTCTTCATTGCAGCCCTCCTAGAAAGGGATATTTCCAGCCGTCGACTACAGAATCCGACACCTGAGGGTAATTCTTAGTCACTTGTATTTTCATTGTAATCCGAAATTGTATAGCTACAATATTATAATGAAAATAAATGGTTTTGCGCCTTTGGGGGATTTTTCCTCAATTGCATGTCTTTGAATGTTCTTGCTTAGTTATTATCTTATTCAATCACATATTGTTGCATATTTAGGGTTTATTTGGGTTAAAAGGTGTTTAATATATAAGTTGCTCATTTGAACGCAAGCACATACGTTCTCAACATCATTGGGTATTGCATTGAGGAAGCGAAGGAGTTCGTGTTTGGAATCCGTAGATGTTTCCAAGCTACATTGGTGGACACCGAGGCATTCGTGAATGCATGTGTTGTGGACAGGTATCGCGAAAGGATATTTTTGTGGGCACTGTGGAGGAGTGTTTGAAGATCAGAGAAGCTTCAAGACTTGTGGGGATCGAGTCATTGAGTAAATCTATCGTCTGTACTTTATAATACCACGTCATAGTGATTGTCTGGATTGGGCCGTCCGAGTTTTTTACCCTTAGTGGTTTTCTCGTACATCCGGTGTCGACATTTGTGAGGTTACTTTATTTTACTTGAATTAATCACCTAGATGCATGTTTAGGATTAAAAAAGATAAAATTGGTTCAAATAGTTGGGTCGGTTAAAATTTTGAAAAAGGGTTTTCAAAAAGAAAGTTGGTTTTAGCATCTTTAAAACACATTCGAAAGATAAAGGGGCCTACATTTATGATTTAAGTATTGCCTAAACCATGCTTAATTGTTAATTAAAAGTTATTAAAGGTTTGATTAGGTAAAAGTAAACTTATTTATACTCGGATTATTAAATATGATTTGAAATGTACGCTACTCTAATTTTTCTGGGGTAAATTCCTAGAATTAGACTAAGGGAATGAAAATATGAAAAGGTTGTGAAATTTGCGAGTCTAGCATGTGAAATACATACAAGAATATCGAGAAAAATGTGAATTATGAGCCATGAATTTAACTCTTCCCTTAAAATGATAATATTATCCCTTATTCTCATCTTAATTTAAATTTCATACGAACCCCTCGATAAATGCATATAAAATTATTCTGTGAACTTGCAATTAATACCTTGGAAATTAGGTTAATCTATATGTGAATTGACAATGATAATGTTATGAGTAGAAGAGGATTTTATTAAGACCTAAATTATATGTGTTTATCTAGTGGCCCTATATGTTGGTGTTTGGACTTGGATGGTTGTTTGTTGTTGTTGTTTTATATTGTGGTTTTATTGATGCTATCGAAGGATATTTAATTATTTAGTTCTTTATTGTCATTGGGTGTTGATAAGTTAATAATTGTGCTATCATGGAGAATTGCATTATTGGATACTTGGTTATTTTGGAATTTCTATTCTTAGTTTGTTATTTAGTTGTTGATGGGATTTAAGTTGGTGGATAATAGTTGTCATTGATGATGTTTTGATTATTAGACAATGGTTGTTATGGATATGGTTTATATAGATGATTATAAGTTGTTGATAGAAGGATATTGGTAGTTAACCATACTATGTTGTCTTTGGGAGTTATGATATTTGGGTTTATATATATTGTTAAGATTGAAATTGTAATATTAGGATTTATGCATGTCGGCATTTAAATAAGTAAATGACGTTTGATGATATTTGTATTATCTTAGAGAGTTGAATTGAGACTTTAATTTATTAGTTAAGTATAGTTAGATGAATGAATGTTGAAATACAATAGAAGGATATAGTAAATAATGGAATTAGGAGTGATCCTAATATTTGGAAAGTTAATTTAAGGATTAAGGTTAGATAATATTTCGCGATACTTTCGAGTTATAGAGTGAGTTACATATTTAGATGAGTGATGTGTAGTGACATCGATGGAAGTAGGTAAAAGATATAAAAGGTTAGGTTTATTATTTGTCCACTCTCAGCGAATACCCAATCTAGACAAAAGTGTATTGGGGGGGGTCCTTATTTGAATTTATTTATGAGATACACCACGCCTGGAGTCTTGAGAAGGTAAAAGTTGGGAGTCTAGGTTGTAAGTGTTAGGTAAGTGATTGTTGTAATATCTGTATTTTGAGTCGAATATACTTGTGATGTTGGGATGCTGAAGGAACACGAGGAATTAACGAGGAATGAATAAAATGAGTAGTAATGATGTAAATCATTATGTATATTTTTGTAGTAAGTGATTAATGATTATACTTAAATGTCGTATTAGATATAATGATGAGTTAGTAATTATTTCTCTTGGTGACTGCCCTATCTAAATAAAAATGTATTCGCGTCTTAGTTGTTTGTATTTGGATTTTATTTATGTGATGTCCCATGCATAGAGTCTAGGGAAGGCTAGGAGTTAGGAGCTTAGGAGGTGTAAGTTGTGTAGCGGTTAGTAAGCAGGTGTTTAGGAGAGATATTATTATTATAAAGTCTCAACAACCATCTGACCTAGACAAATGTATATCAAGGGTTCCTTGTTTGGATTTCATTTATGAGACATCCCACACATAAGGTTGGAAATTGGTACTTTGAGGTTATTTAATTTTACGTTGAAAGTTATGTTAGATGTCTTTGTAGGAACTGGGCTTAGTGTCGCCTGGATATAGGAGCATCATATGTGCAGGACCAATATTGGCTTACCACTTTAATGGATATCAATAGTTGTGTGTTCCTATTTGCCTGAGTCTAGCATTGTCTAACCGTGGAGATATCGTATGTCCAGGCCCTAAACTATCTGGAAAGAGTAACAATATATTTTATTTTGACTACATCATGAGTATGTGCAGGGTTAGGGGTGAGACCAACTGGTTATGTTAATAAAGACTATATATTTGGTACAATTGTTTACGATGGGTGTAGTTTTTGATACTCGTGATGGTACATGTTGTGCACTATGCGATATGTAGGGCCGCGAGGGAGGTCGATAGATTATGCGTATAATTGTAGTATGATAGATGGGGTACACTATGCTATGCTTGTAGACGTGTAAGAGGTTGGTTAATTATAATAAAGTTATCAGGGTAAAGTTAATATAAATGAAAGTGGAAAGTGGAAAATTGGTTAATGTATATTGAAATGTGTTAAATGAGAAAGGCCAATCGGCTAGAATAGAAAGAAAATATGAAATGGCGTAACTAATGGAATATGAAATGATGTAATTAATGGTATATGAAAGTGGAAATGGATATAAGGATTTTAGTGATATTTTTAGTTGAAGTTTTTTTTTATTGTTGATATCAATTGATAAACCGATAGTTTTTAAATTACATCATTATGAAATGATGTTATTAATATTGATTAATGAGTAGATGATTTTTGATAATCTGATACTCTATGGTTACTTATTAAAATCCTGTTATTAAATAGATAGCTCTTTAAACTCTTGATATTGTATGAATCATTGATATACCATGTTGTTATTTGAATAAATTATATTAATGAATATTTGGGTGTATTTATCTGATGTGATAGGTGATGTCGTAATAAATTATTTATTATTTGAAATTGTATTGAATTTAAAATACTATAATGAAATAATAATTATTTAACGAATAAAAAAATTATGTTGGTGGAATAATTCGAGTGACTTAAGGGATGTGTAGAAGGACCGTTTACACCTTAAAGGGTTTGATTTTAAGGCCTATAGGTTAGTGTATGACTTAGGTTAGAATCTAAGTTATTTGGAATTAGTTTTGGGCTTCATGGGTCACGGTCCATATGAGCTATAATCCTAATTTCGTGACTATAATTATAAAACGAAGATTAGAGCTAAGTTATATCACTTTTTACATATCGTAGGAGAACCCTAATGCTAAGGAGAAGAGGCTAAGTGGAGAAGAATAAGAACTCGAATTATTGTCTCAGAGTTTAACCCATTAAATTTAGAGGCAAATTTATTTAGTATAAGTATATGATTGAAATTGTCATTATAATATGATTTTTCATTTGATTATGAAGATAATTAAATTAATATGAAATTGTATTAAACTTAATAAACTAATTAAGTTATTAGTTATGTAATAAAATTGTTAAGCATTTGGAATAAATTCTTCATGAAATTGGATTTAAACAAATTATCATTTTTAGAATTTGATTAAATACTGTAATTGAATCAAAAGACCTTTGATTATTGTGAAATTGGATAATTATAAGAGGTAAATTGATCAATGAATATATGGTTCTTGAATTAATTTTGAAACATTCCTTGAATTTAATATTAAAAAAATTAAGAAAACCTTAGTTATATGTGGGGATTGATGTTGGGATATGTAGATATGAATATAGTATCATATATTGCTAATTTGGGAGCTTAGATAATTATTAATGGAGGTTTATAGATGCAAAGTCCGTAAGGAAGAAGATGAGAAATTTGGGACAATCGACTGATCGACACAAATTGACCAATCGACCCCTTTAGTTTTACCTAGGTTTGGTTATGGGTTTGATTAGTTGGTTTGTGACACTAGTTATGGGATGGGATTTACTTGTAATAAATTGACATATTATAATGAGAATTTTTATTTTGGTATTGGTGTTAAATAATATAGGATAATTAAGTAATGTGCTTGAAATAAGTCTCGTAACCTACTTGATTGGTGTATGATGTGAAATATTACGTGTGTTTACTCATGGGATATGTACTAGAGAGGATATCCTTCTAGGGATGCAATCGCGGGAGACTGGTACCCTAATGCACTGATGATGGGTTTGAATTGGTTATATTTATGCCGGACATTACGTGCTGAAATTCCTGTTGTATCTAGAATAAGATATTCTGATTGATCATTTCATATAAATTTGGGTATGGGGTTATATTACTGGTGTGAAGGCATAGTGATTATATTTTTGGATATGATTTGATGGTTATATGTATAGGACAAGCTATAACTATGCCTAGTATGCACGAGCGATCCTCGAAGGTGGTAGGATATCCTTTCATTATTTGTCGGCTTAATAATGGCCCTTGTATGAGGTACGAGTTTTGGACCATGCTTGTATTATGTGGATAAAGATGTGTTGAGTACTTCTATTGATATATTATACAACTAAGATGTATAAGATGATTAAGTATTGAATATACATACTTGTATTATATAGAGACTACTTTCTCACGTGACATTGTACAATTGTGACGTATAAACGAATAAGAATGAATTCAGTAGATAAAAGTCTATAGTGATGATTAAGACTTAATCATGGGATGCGTGTTATATTTAGGGTTTTATTGGGTTGGGTTAACTTAAAAGCAACTAAAATACTAGAAGAATATGTGTAGTTATATTGTAACCCAAAATTAATTATATTATTATGATACTTAGGCTTGCTATTAACGTCTCCTATTAACATTTTTTCAGAACATAAAATATTGTGTGCCCTCCATTATGTGATCATTTGAGTAGTTGGATACAATTGTAGTTACGTGATGGTACTAATACTGTTGGTTGGTTTGGTATTATAGTTATCTGTTCACCTTTGGTATGTTTCAATAACTTATTTTATTTTATGCATTTAGTTTTTATTACATTCATGCTTAGAATGATATTCAATTGTTTGATTCCCATGAGTTTGTATTAGACCTGATCAATCTATCATTAAATTTCACGAGGTGTCATAGCTGGTATCAGAGTATTCCAAGTTCTAGTGTCATGAGGATATTGAGTGCGTATGTTGCTTTTTCGTGTTGTGTTCTTTGATTACTTTAGAGCATTACTATTTAGTACTTGTACTCTATATAACGGTGACCACTTAGGGAGGTTTATGCCATTTTTATAGACGAATGATTCGAATAAGGACGAGTGTATTAAGAGGATTCCTTGTTTGGATTTCCTTTGCTTGACATCCCATGCAAGAGGTTGACTTAGGTCAAGAGTTGGGAAATTATGGGCATGAGACTTTTAGTAAGTGCTTAATGTATGGATCGAGGAGAAATATTTTAATCACCGTTCGTAATTACATAAGAAGTATATTTTGAAGACCTCGTCTATGTGACCACGTGGTAGCCAGTATGAGGAGCAGTACAATTATCTTTCTCTTTCTTTACTAGGAAGGATTTATATGGAGCTGAATAAGGATGTTCACATTATTCATTTCAGTGCTAACATAATTTGGTTTTAGTTGGCACACACCTCAAGAGGAGGGTATAGCAAGTTTTATTGAATAAATCGTTAATTACCACTTACGTTCAGATGGTGGAACTCACCTTTCTATATCAGTAGGGCTACCACAACTAATTAAAGGATATAGTTCCTAAGATTATGAAAATCGAGGCCAATGTAGGCCCAATGACTAAAAATAATGTAATGTGGACCCCAAAAGGGAAGACCATGCCAGTAAAATGAAGCGCATAAGGGGAGAAGGCCCCTAATAGGTTCCAAGAGTAGACAATATGATTTTTTAAGGCCAGTAAATCCAAGGAAATTATGATAAGTGGCGTCATGATAATGAGAGAAGACCTAACGAGGCAAGAGTTAGCAGTGATGACTATAGAGGCATGATTAACATGGATGCTTGTAGAGATGTCATGCATATATTTCCTTTAAAAAAAAAGGTGTTACATTTGTGGTGAATGAGATCATTTAGTTAGTAGAGGCTGTAAAAGACCTGTATTATTAAGAATACCACCGGGTGATGGGTATGATTATGTTTATGGCTTATATGCTTGAGTCTGATAAACATCGAGAAGTTATCATTCTTTACTAGTAGTGTGTTTAATACAATTATGAGATATGTAGATGTTATCACCGAGAATTTATTTATATGTGGATACCGAGCAGTTTGGGGACTAGTTTACGACGTGACTATAGAAAAGTGACAATTTGTTAGTCGACTTGGGTGTTGAGGTGCTTTATTGATTTATACGTTTGGTATTACAATTTGCATTTTTTATCTTTGAGTAGTATCTATATATATTATGCTTATAATAGTCTATCGGGGATAGGTTTTTTAGATTTTCATTTTCGGGCAGGGATGTTTTTTATAGTCATGCATGAGCCAGGGGGCCTAACACATATTTGTATTACATTTACGTGACTTTGTCTGAGGAGGTCACTGTATCCTTACATTCAATATATATTTTCTAAGAGTTAATGGATGTATGTGATGAGGTAACATAATTAAAACTAGTTACAGAGATAAACTCTTGTATAGAGTTGGCATCGGGTATTAAGCCTATTATATTATGAGGACACTGTACTAGATAAGTACATTAAAATTTGCATGAATCGAATGAGAATGGTTACCCTTTTTAATCCAAGGATTCATAAGGAGGAAAACATCTCTGTGGGGAGCCTATTTTTATTTATGAATAGGAAGGGTGGTTCACTCCAATTACGTGACAAATATTAAGAGCTGAATAAGGTCACAATACAAAATAAGTAGTTTTTGCTACATATCGACAACCTATTCGACCAGTTGAGGAGGGCGTCATTCTTATCCAAGATTGATTTGCACTCAGGTTATGAACAGTTACTTATTTGAAAGAAAGGCATTCCAAAGATGCATTTTTAATACGATATGGATCATATGAGTTGTGGATCATGCCACTTGGAGTGACCAATGTGCCAGCAGTTTTAATGGACATAATGAATTGGGTGTTTCCAATCATTCTTGTATCGATTTGTCATCGTATATACATACGATTAGTTTTGCAGATAATCGGGAAAATAAGTTGCAAGGTAATTTCTCTAAGTGTGAGCTTTGGTTTCTAGAAGTACAATTATTGGTCCATGTTGTATCAACAACTAGGATTTAGATCGATCCTAGCCAAGTTTTTGTAGTTGGATACTGGGGGAAAATCACAATGCATGCAGAAGTTAGGAGCTTCTTAGTTTTGGTATGGTACTATAAGAGGTCCATTCAGGAGTTCTTGATGATGTCTAGGACACTGACTCACTTCACCCGAAAGGGGGTACCGTTATTTTAATTATAGATTATTGGAGAATAATGGAAGAGATCAAGGATAATCTTACTACTGTTCTCGTCCTTAGTACCACAGGGCAAACATGGAATACTTGGTATATACTAATGCATCACTCTAGGGGCTAGGAGGCATGTTAATGCAGGAGTAGAGACCTATAACTTATAATTTTTGAAAGCTTAAGACTCATAAGTACAATTATCTCACTCACGGTCTATAGTTGACAGCGATAATCTTTGTCCTTCCTCAAGATATGCTTCGGGAAAGTATCTCTAACTTGAAATGGAGTTGATCAGGTCGTGATTTGAAACTAGTACTCTTTATTGTGTGTGAACATCTTGTTCGATCATTTGAAGAGAAGTGTCTTGTTAGAACAATATTGTCATTGGTTCTAACGACGAAATCTTGTTAAAGTAGAAATTTTTTTCACAAGGGTGACCATTATACCCGATTTTTGGGTTATGGTAGATTTCGGATTAAGGGGTGTAATACCCCGTATTTTTATGCTATATTAATTTGGGGATTTATTAAATTTAATGTGAATGATTTATTTAATAAAAATTCAGAAATTAATTATGTTATAATTATTAACGTGACGAGAGTTAGTAATTATGGGAAATTGGTTGAATATTACTAATGAGCAAAGTATTATATTATATTGGTTATATTGAACGTCATGAGTGAATTAAATGACGATTTCAGAAATTTAAGTCGGGACGTGCCCGTGTCACGTCAGGACTAATTTTGTTAAATAAAAAGTGAATATTTTATAAGTTGTTCGTATGGCCGTTTTGAGTGCGCCAACGCGTCCGAAAGGGTCGAGATAGCCAGAAAAGTGTACCCGGGGGTTTAGTTTGGGTCTCGGGGCATTTTTAGGCCTAATTAGTACCCCGGGAGGGCATTTTAGTCATTTTATATAATTGGGTAATTAAACCCACGAAATTCAGCAACCTATATCATCCATTTAGGTTAGCCTTTTAGGGTTAGAATATCCAGAAATCAAGTGACGGCCATTGGAGAAGAGAGGAGAGAGCTCCAAGGCAATTCAAGGCCAAAAAGTCACCGGTTTGCACCGCCGCCACCACCACCGCGTAGATCGCGAGATGAGGAACGCAGCCATACCAAAATCAGTCGTGAATCAGAATACCAAAAATCCCAGGCAAGTGTTTAACTTGCTATTTTCGTTGGTGCAATCTTCATATTAGTTTAGGAATGTTTTGTGATGAAAACTATGGAAGAAAACCCAATTTATGATAGGAGAATCCATGTAGTATTGATTTATATGTTGATTCTGGAAACCCTTGCCATGTAGAGGAATATAAACCACGAAATTTTGATGATCATAAGAAAGAAATTCTGGAGAAAGATTTGTTAGAAATCTGTTTAAGAAAATTCTAGGGTTCTTGATAATTGGATATAATTTTAGGTTGAAAATCCATTTTTAAATGATGATTATGTACATTCCTTACGTTAGAATCATCTAGTATATTGTTATAATGTTAGTAGTAGAATTCTGGGAGGATTGGAACTTGAAAATATGGATTTGGTGTAATTTTGGTGATGAAACCCGTAACTGCATTCTGCAGAATTTTTTGCAGACCTGCTTGATCGATCGATCGAGCCTAGAGCTTCGATCGATCGAAGGTTCGATCGATCGAGCCCCAGACCTCGATCGATCGACCCCTCCTGGCAGACACTTATTTCCCTTGTTTACTTAGTTAATTAAATTTATCGTGAAATAATTCTTGGGTATTCTTAATGAAATGTTTTAGGAGATAGGAAAGACCAGTAGGATACATGAATGAGTGTTGGGAATTTTATTATAAGTCGAGAACTTTGCTTTTGGGATAATTATATAATGAACGATGAAGTTACGTAATTCAAGTGAGAGATTACGACGAATAGCTACGATACTGAATAAAGGTATACCTAATGAATTTTTCTACTTGGAAGAATAGAGTCCACGAGTGTCATGTAATAAGTGAGAAAACCCTTCGAGTTAAGGTTAAAGACGAACCCTTATACGCAATACTAATAATATGATAATATGGAAATGTCGAAATTTTGGGAATTGAGAATTTACCTAATATTGATATGGTAATGTTAGTATAGTTATATGATTGTGTGTGCATATACTATCTATGTGTGAAAATCATGCCCACGCTACTTGCTATCCCTGAGGTTACCGCACTGGGACAAGTCTTATCTCGATGGGACCTTTATGGGGGATATTGACTTGTACCCTAGAAGATAGATATCCTTGGTACAGGCTATTGACGTGATAGTTCAGACGGTCCTAAGAGACGCAGGCATGTGCCATCCTCTTATAGACTTGGAATCTATTCTTCGCCTCAATATTGTTTGTGTATGTATGTTAATACATTTCGAGAGTGATTCCGAATGTATTCCCCTTAATATGAGTGATATGGGGCTTTGGATAGTAGAGTATGCCCGCAGCATAATTTAGTTGGGGTGCTGTTATAATATATATTATGCGTGTAGTTAATATATATACGAAATTCTGAAATCTGGAACTGCCTACCGTGACTTGAGATGTAGGACATGGTTGATGACTTAAATTGTAAATACTTGTTTTGAGAAAGTATAATATGACACTAGAAAAACTTTATTGATTTATAAAGTTAAAATGAGAACTTTGGTTACTAATTTAAATATTCTTTTCAAACCATTAAAATCTTTGAAGTGTAAATCTTACGAGTAATCTAAGATTAGTTAAATCATTTAGGAAGACTAGTGCGATAAATGATAAGACAAACCGTTGGGAAGGTTAGTGCGATAGGTGTGCACATTAGAAGAGAGATGAGATTTCTCAAGAGAGCGTCGCACTAATATGTTGTTGCATTGGCCTGTATCAATTTAAATACTTGCTAAACGTATTTTAAAATCAAACACACTTTCGGGCTCTGACCCTTTTCTTTTTCTCTCTCTCTCTCTTGTATATATATGTATATATTTCAGGTGCCCAGCCACAGGGGCGTCTTGCTTAGGATACCTTGAGAGGAACGTGCTGCAGCTTAGGTGGGAGTTGCAGGTCACTTGCATAGACGGCTTCCTTTATTGACTCCACTTTTAGCATTCTCATTTATTGGGCATGTGTCGCCCTTTCCATTATTTCATTGTTATTGGGACATTTATATTTCAGTTGTTTCCAGTATTGTTCTATGGGATTTATTCAGTTTGGATTTGTGACTTTAGTTTTCATATGCTGACATTCGATTGACGAATGTATTATATTATTTGGTTTACTGTGATGTGATTCTTAATTGTAGAAATGTTATTTTTAAATAAATAAATCTTTTTCTTTAATTAAAATTTGGAAAGTATGTATGAAAATGGTTTTGACACTTAGCTTAATTATTTAGGGTGTTAAATTGGAAAATTTATTTTTTATCGACAGTGATGCTGAGAATGAACCAACTGTTTACCTTGATTTAATTTAATAAAGGAGTGATCGCCCGGTATTTAATTAGGCGGGGTGTCACAGGTGGTATCAGAGCATCAGGTTCTAGTGTCCTTTAGGATCTGTGCGGCTTATTATGCTTTCAGCGTTGCTTTCTTTGATATAGAGCCCTAATACTAGGAATGTTGTGTTTATCTCTATACATTGGGAATTCGTACTTCTGCGATTTGTTTATTTGAATGATGAACTCATCCAAATTTACTTAAATTTTCAGATGGACCGTCAAGAAGAACTAGCTAAAATGGTTAAGGGAGTCAACGAGCAAGATTGACTCATACCTCAGGTATCCCCAGAGGAAATATCAATCACCTTGTTAGCGGGTATCGTGGCACAAGCAGTTACCACTGCAGTTTTACAATACCAAGAACGCAGCCTACAACTTAAGGGAGGCAAAAGACCTAGAGAGGTTAACCAAGTGCATGTGACTAAAGCTGACAAATGTGCAAAGACACCAAAATTGTGACAACAAACTACCCAAGACCAAGTCAGTTCTAATGAACAACGTGGTAAAATGAAGCAGTCTCGAAAGAGGAATAAAGTCCCAAGTCAGCGAGGCCGAGACCGACATCAGTGGGGTCAAAGGGGGAGAAACTTCAGAGGCCGATGTTTCGTGTGTGACACGCATGGCCATAAACGCAAGGATTGCCCAGAGAGTGTTAGGGCCCCACAGCTGCAGGGTGCCCGTAATGACCCATAGGGGCCACTTTTTCCAATCGCTCTCCCAGCACCAACTCAGGTACTAGAGCTACCAACCTTTCCAGTAGCTCCAGTACAGCAGGGGCAGTTACAGTATAGACATATCTATAATATCCACCAGGCAGCCGCCCCACAGGAACCACCCGCGATTTGGGGTATGTTTTCTATCCATAAAACCTTGGGTCGAATTTTGTTTGTTACTGGGACAACGCATTGTTTTATAGCTATATATTATGCGAAGACCTTAGGGTTATTAACCACCGTAGAGAGCACTGTAACGTAGGTAGACTCACCACTGGGGAATGGTTTACTTTTCTTGTTATGCCAGGAAGTGTGGGGTAGATATTGATAGTTTGGTATTACTTGCAGACCTGTTAGTTTTAGACATACACGAGCATGATGTGATCATTAGTATGGACTGGCTCGCAGCTTATAGAGCCATGATTGATTGCTTCGGTGGGAGCATTGTTTTTGCCATTCCTGGGCAAGAGATGTTTGTAGTGGCGATGCCTCGCCCAGAGGGAGGTTCGACCGCTCATTTGTATTACATAGAGGAGGATACCTCTAAGGAAGTTGTGATTCCCTTGGATTCGATCCCATTTGTTAGGGAGTATTCCAATGTGTTTCAGGAGATACCAGGCCTACCGCCCAGTCGTGAGATAGACTTTGTCATAGATTTATTGCCAGATACGAGACCTATAGCACGCGCACCGTACCGTATGGCTCCGACAGAGATGCGAGAGCTACGAGATCAGATAGAGCAGCTGTTAGGTCAGGGCTTCATTCGTAGGAGTACCTCACCTTGGGGCGCTCCAGTCTTGTTTGTGAAGAAGAGAGATGGTTCACTGAGATTGTGTGTGGACTACCGGGAGCTGAACAAGGTAACGATACGGAATAAGTACCCGTTGCCTCGAATCGATGATCTGTTCGACCAATTGAGGGGAGAAACTTTCTTCTCGAAGATAGATCTGAGGTCGGGATACCATCAGTTACGTATTAGAGAGCAGGATGTTTCAAAGACTGTCTTTTTGTTAAGATTTGGGTCCTATGAGTTCAGGGTAATGCCGTTCGGACTCACAAATGCCCCAGCCGTTTTCATGGACTTGATGAACCGAGTATTCAGAGAGTTCTTGGATCAGTTTGTCATCGCCTTCATAGATGACATCTTGATATATTCACTATCTGAGGAGGAGCATGCCGAGCACTTGAGGCAGGTTCTTCAGACCCTACGAGAGCATCAGTTGTATGCTAAGTACGAGAAGTGTGGATTCTGGTTGCGAGAGGTACAGTTCTTGGGCCATGTTGTCTCTGAGCAGGGGATTGCAGTTGACCCGAGCAAAGTGTCAGCAGTGAGGGAGTGGGGACATCCCATGACACCAACGGAAGTATGTAGTTTCTTGGGATTAGTCGGATACTATAGGAGATTCATTCGGGGATTCCCCAATATAGCGGGTCCATTGACGAATCTGACTCGCAAGGGGGTACCATATGTTTGGGATGACGCTTGTCAGTTGGCTTTCGACGAGCTGAAAGACAAGCTTACTTCAGCGCCAGTCCTTGCATTACCAAAGTCGGGTGTAGAGTACCTGGTTTACACCGATGCGTCCTTACGGGGACTTGGGGGAGTACTTCAGCAGGAAGATAAGGCTATAGCTTTTGCTTCCCACAAGCTTAAGACGCATGAGAAGAATTACCCCACCCACGACCTAGAGTTAGCAGCGGTCGTCTTTGCATTGAGGATATGGAGGCACTACTTATTGGGTGAGAAATTCCGGTTATTCACAGACCACAAGTCACTTCAATACCTGTTCACTCAACAAGAGTTGAATATGCGTCAGCGCAGGTGGTTAGAGTTTGTGAAAGACTATCAGTTCGAAATACAGTATCATCCGGGGAAGGCCAACGTAGTTGCTGATGCGTTGAGCCGTAGACCGGTAGACGATGTAGCGGACGTCTGGAAAGCAAAGTGGAAGGAGTTGGGTCACCAGGACGCAGTAGCCCGATCTTTCATATCCGTCATGTCAGTCACACCTGAGATTGTTACGAGGGTGATACAGGCACAGACCACATACCCATTTTGCTAAGGGCAGATTGTGCGACTTCTAGCCGAGGGTGCTGAGTCCTATTCTGTTAGTTCTGATGGAGGTTTGTGGTTTAATGGGAGATTAGTGGTTCCAGAAGGATCAGAATTACGTCATGAAGTGATGACTCATTCTCATGGGTCCCGATTTGCAGCACATCCGGGAGGTGATACGATGTACCAGGATATGAGGCGATAATACTGGTGGAGTGGGATAAAGAAGGACATCCCCGAGTTTGTGTCCAAGTGTTCTACCTGCCAGCTGGTGAAGGTGGACCATCAGAAACCATCAGGATTGCTTCAGCCATTGGAAGTACCCGCGTGGAAGTGGGAGAGTATTCCCATGGATTTTATTACAGGGTTGCCTACATCACAGTGGGGCCACGATTCTATGTGGGTGATTATAGACCGTTTGACCAAAGTGGCTCATTTTCTGCCAGTGCGGACAGATTATACTACGGGTCAGTATGCTCAGTTGTTCATTGATGAGATTGTCAGATTACACGGGGTGCCCCTGAATATTGTGTCAGATGGGGACAAGATTTTTGTGTCATGTTTCTGGGAAAGCTTTCAGGAGGCTATGGGTACTGAGTTGAGGTTGAGTTCAGCTTACCACCCACAGACAGATGGACAGACAGAGCGTACTAATCAGATGTTAGAGGATATGCTACGCATATGTGTTCTCGATTTTGGAGGAGGTTGGGAGCCACATCTTCCACTGGTAGAGTTTGCTTATAATAACTGTTATCAGTTTACGATTGGTATGGCTCCATTTGAGGCTTTGTATGGCAGGCCTTGTTGTTCTCCAACTTGTTGGCTCGAGGTGGGGGATAACAAGTTGCTAGGACCAGAAGTGATTCAGGAGACCTCCGCGAGGATTGAGATAATCAGGAGTCGTATTCGGGTAGCCCAGGACAAGCAAAAGAGCTATGCCGATGCGAAACGGTTCTTCCGGGATTTTAATGTGGGAGACCAAGTGTTATTGCGTGTATCTCCTATGAAGGGGGTGATGAGGTTCGAGAAGAAGGGAAATTGGCTCCGAGGTACGTGGGACCATTTTCCATCATCGAGAGGATTGGGCCGGTTGCATACAGGTTGGGACTGCCAGAACATTTACATCGCATCCACGATGTATTCCACACCTCGTCGTTGAGACGATATCTTCGGGATGATATAGCCCATACTCACATTGCGATAGATGAGATAGACTTACAGTCTGATAGCTCTTACGAGGAGAGACCAGTGGCTATTCTAGACTATAGTGAGAGGATATTGAGGTCGAAAATAGTTCCACTTGTGCAAGTCCATTGGGAGCATCATAATGTGGAGGAATCCACTTGGGAGCGTGAGGCAGATATGCGTGAGAGATATCCAGAGTTGTTTTTACCAGGTATGCCTTATTTTCCGAATTTCGGGACGAAATTCCGTTATTAGGGGGGAAGTATGTAATACCTCGTATTTTTATGCTATATTAATTTGGGGAATTATTAAATTTAATGTGAATGATTTATTTAATAAAAATCCAGAAATTAATTATGTTATAATTATTAACGTGACGAGAGTTAGTAATTATGGTAAATTGGTTGAATATTACTAATGAGCAAAGTATTATATTATATTGGTTATATTGAACGTCATGAGTGAATTAAATGACGATTTCAGAAATTTAAGTCGGGACGTGCCCGTGTCACGTCAGGACTAATTTTGTTAAATAAAAAGTGAATATTTTATAAGTTGTTCGTATGGTCATTTAGAGTGCGCCAACACGTCCGGAAGGGTCGAGATAGTCAGAAAAGTGTACCCGGGGGTTTAGTTTGGGTCTCGGGGAATTTTTAGGCCTAATTAGTACCTCGGGAGGGCATTTTAGTCATTTTACATAATTGGGTAATTAAACCCACGAAATTCAGCAACCTATATCAGCCATTTAGGTTAGACTTTTAGGGTTTGAATATCCATAAATCAAGTGACAGCCATTGGAGAAGAGAGGAGAGAGCTCCAAGGCAATTCAAGGCCAAAAAGTCACCGGTTTGCACCGCCGCCACCACCACCGCGTAGATCGCGAGACGAGGAACGCAGCCATACCAAAATCAGCCGTGAATCAGAATACCAAAAATCCCAGGAAAGTTTTTAACTTGCTATTTTCTTTGGTGCAATCTTCATATTAGTTAAGGAATGTTTTGTGATGAAAACTATGGAAGAAAACCCAATTTATGATAGGAGAATCCATGTAGTATTGATTTATATGTTGATTCTGGAAACCCTTGCCATGTAGAGGAATATAAACCACGAAATTTTGATGATCATAAGAAAGAAATTCTGGAGAAAGATTTGTTAGAAATCTGTTTAAGAAAATTCTAGGGTTCTTGATAATTGGATATAATTTTAGGTTGAAAATCCATGTTTAAATGATGATTATATACATGCCTTACGTTAGAATCATCTAGTATATTGTTATAATGTTAGTAGTAGAATTCTGGGACGATTGGAACTTAAAAATATGGATTTGGTATAATTTTGGTGATGAAACCCGTAACTGCATTCTGCAGAATTTTTCGCAGACCTGCTTGATCGATCGATCGAGCCTAGAGCTTCGATCAATCGAAGGTTCGATCGATCGAGCCCCAGACCTCGATCGATCGACCCCTCCTGGCAGACTCTTATTTCCCTTGTTTACTTAGTTAATTAAATTTATCGTGAAATAATTCTTGGGTATTCTTAATGAAATGTTTTAGGAGATAGGAAAGACCAGTAGGATACATGAATGAGTGTTGGGAATTTTATTATAAGTTGAGAACTTTGCTTTTGGGATAATTATATAATGAACGATGAAGTTACGTAATTCAAGTGAGAGATTACGGCGAATAGCTACGATACTGAATAAAGGTATACCTACTGAATTTTTCTACTTGGAAGAATAGAGTCCACGAGTGTCATGTAATAAGTGAGAAAACCCTTCGAGTTAAGGTTAGAGACGAACCCTTATACGCGATACTAATAATATGATAATATGGAAATGTCGAAATTTTGGGAATTGAGAATTTACCTAATATTGATATGGTAATGTCAGTATAGTTATATGATTGTGTGTGCATAAACTATCTATGTGTGAAAATCATGCCCACGCTACTTGCTATCCCTGAGGTTACTGCACTGGGACAAGTCTTATCTCGATGGGACCTTTATGGGGGATATTGACTTGTACCCTACAAGATAGATATCCTTGGTACAGGCTATCGACGTGATAGTTCAGACGACCTAAGAGACGCAGGCATGTGCCATCCTCTTAGAGACTTGGAATCTATTCTTCGCCTCAATATTGTTTGTGTATGTATGTTAATACATTTAGAGAGTGATTCCGAATGTATACCCCTTAATATGAGTGATATGGGGCTTTGGATAGTAGAGTATGCCCACACCATAATTTAGTTGGGGTGCTGTTATAATATATATTATGCGTGTAGTTAATATATATACGAAATTCTGAAATCTGGAACTGCCTACCGTGACTTGATATGTAGGACATGGTTGATGACTTAAATTGTAAATACTTATTTTGAGAAAGTATAATATGACACTAGAAAAACTTTATTGATTTATAAAGTTAAAATGGGAACTTTGGTTACTAATTGAAATATTCTTTTCAAACCATTAAAATCGTTGAAGTGTAAATCTTACGAGTAATCTAAGATTAGTTAAATCATTTAGGAAGACTAGTGCGATAAATGATAAGACAAATCGTTGGGAAGGTTAGTGCAATAGGTGTGAACATTAGAAGAGAGGTGAGATTTCTCAAGAGAGCGTCGCACTAATATGTTGTTGCATTGGCCTGTATCAATTTAAATACTTGCTAAACGTATTTTAAAATCAAACACACTTTCGGGCTCTGACCCGTTTCTTTTTCTCTCTCTCTCTCTTGTATATATATGTATATATTTCAGGTGCCCAGCCACAGGGGCGTCTTGCTTAGGATCCTTTAAGAGGAACGTGCTGAAGCTTAGGTGGGAGTTGCAGGTCACTTGCGTAGACGACTTCCTTTATTGACTCCACTTCTAGCATTCTCATTTATTGGGCATGTGTCGCCCTTTCCATTATTTCATTGTTATTGGGACATTTATATTTCATTTGTTTCCAGTATTGTTCTATGGGATTTATTCAGTTTGGATTTGTGACTTTAGTTTTCATATGCTGACATTCGATTGACGAATGCATTATATTATTTGGTTTACTGTGATGTGATTCTTAATTGTAGAAATGTTGTTTTCAAAAAAATAAATCTTTTTCTTTAATTAAAATTTGGAAAATATGTATGAAAATGGTTTTGACACTTAGCTTAATTATTTAGGGTGTTAAATTGGATTTTTTTTTTTATCGACAGTGATGCTGAGAATGAACCAACTGTTTACCTTGATTTAATTTAATAAAGGAGTGATCGCTCGGTATTTAATTAGGTGGGGTGTCACAAGGGGGAACTTTACTGAGGGAAGGAATAGATGCTGTAGCTGGGAAAAGTCTCTTCCTATGTTAACAAAGTTAGAAGGTTACATTTCTAAGATAAATTGGTTATTCCAGAAGGTTCTAAGTTACGAAAAGTAGTTTTGGATAAGGAGAATGCTTTATAGGTTACCTTACATTACAAAAACATGTGGGTGTAAAATAATTTGAGGAATTCATATGGGTGATGCAGTGAAGTAATTATTGTTACATTTTATATTGAGAAGGGATTCCTCCTAGTAGAAAAGGTAGAGCATCGAAAACATTCAAAGAATTATAAGGTTTGATATTCCTGTGTTGAAGTGGAAGAGTAAACCCAATGATTTTCAATAGGGTTCATGGGTTACAAAAGGGTTATAGAATCAGGTAAGGTCATCTAAGATAAGTTGATTAAGATATAAGATTTAACAAGTTATTATGTGGCAATGTATTCTAGGCATCTCAGAAAGAATGGTGTTCATAATAGGGTATATGAAGATTGCTGAAATAGGAAAAAGATATTTTGAGATGATTGAGAATATGGTTTGGAGACTGAGGAGATCAGATACTTTTGAAAACCTCTTCGAGGATGGAGATTAGTGTGTCCATCCTGATATTTCCCCCTTTCTTTTATCCCCGTGCGCTTTCGGGAGGAGGATAAAGAATGAGAGATAAAGGTCTCGCGTCCTTTATCTACGTCGTGGGGTACTTCGTCCATCGTCGATTTTGGTGTTATGTAAATAAATTGAGTTTCCAACCTATTTTGCACAAAACAGGCAAAAGAACATGTCGACGCCTCGAGAGAGCAACATCGAAGACAAATTGATGCTTGTGAAACCAATTAGATCAGAGGTTCGTGGACTAAGTTACGGAATGGGAAGGTGTTAGGCACCCATCCCTCCCTTTCGATCCCTTATGGGATTATGTTACTATTTTCCTTAATTTCTTCATGAAGTGTGTGTGTGTGTGTATATACGTGGATATCGGAATTGTTTAACTCGTATTACAGAAAAGATGGAGCGAGGTTATCCAAGAAATGTTCCCAAAATAATAATTAAAAAATATGATATGTGCGCTTATTGAGATATTGATCGTTATGATAAAATGATAATATGTGCCAGATAAGATGCGAATATGAATCACAAGTATGATATATATGAATAATATATGGATAGAATAGAAAAACTATGAAAATAGGACTCACGTCCTGGGTTTTAGCTCGAGACGCCTACGTAGCCTATAAAGGCATCAAAGTCCACGTAGTTCTCATGAGGCACAAGGGTGAGGTTTATTAAATAGATTCAAATGAAAGTTTATTATGCATGTGTGTGTAAAAAATATATTTTTAGTTTTGAGAAAATCTGATGAAGAATCCCATTGGAATTTATAGGTGTAACCCTCTTTTTCTTTGTTTTGGGTTTTATATAAAGTAAATTATGTGCAATATAACTAATAAAAGATGAGGTATTAATGTGTATGATCTAAAGGAAAAGCTAAATTGAGAATTTCTATAACTAATGTGAAAATAAAGAAATTTAAAGAGAGAAGGATGTTTGGACCTTCTTTGGAGACTTAAAGCTTGACCTTGATCCTTGATGAGATTCCTTGCAAGTTGGGATGAATGTAGGATGAGAGAGAAGGAGATGTTAGCAAAATTGGTTAAGGAAATGATGGGAATGAATGGTGGAGAAGAATTTCACATAATCTAACTTCGCTGATTGCAGAAGTAATGTTGCTGAGATCACTGATAATGATGGATTTGACGTGTCTTTGAAAGTGAGCTCATGCTATCCTTATATAGGGTAGGGGACTGCCGATCGACATTGTCCTTACCTTGCCTATCGGTGGGTAACCCTAAACATACTGTCGATAGGCAAGGAAATGGACATTCCAATTGGAAATCTCATGCAAATTTTTTAGAAAAATGATAATAAAATGCAATAAATAAGTCCAAATCGCACACGGATCATACCGTTAGAAAGGTAATTCAAAGATCTTTGAGAATCCTTTCACTCCCGAGTCCGGGAGTTGACTTTGGGTAAAAAAGGGCTCGAAATCTCACGTCAGTCCTTTGGACAGGAGATCGTCGAATAATGATGGATCGTTCGTCCAAACTGTAAGTTCGAATCACATATGATTCAGACCGTTAGAAATTTTATGCAAGGTACGTTGATGTTCTAAATAGCTTAGCTCAGTTCGGAGAGCTGACTTTTGTCAAACGGGGCCCAAAATCTACTGATGACCTGTCGAAGTAAAATAAGTCATTCTTGTGAACCGCTATGTTGATTCATGCATGGGGTGGATCGTTGGAAAGGGGATTAAGAGCCCTTTGAAGATTCATTGAGATTTTTCTCTGATGATGGGGTTGATCGGAGTCAAATGGGGCTCGAGAGCATTTAATGTCCTTTAGATCGGTACTCAGAGTACGACCTAGGGTTTATAGTGTTTGGGGAGGTGATAGGGACCTAAGGAGAGACTTAGGGGGTCATATAATGTTTTGTCTACATAGCCCATCGACAGGTGAGCTTAAAATAAGTGAAAGAATTCAAATAGACACCACATGATGTTTTGGGAAAGAGGTCAATTCTACGGGCCAAAGTGATGAAGATGAACATTTTAGAGTCTCGATGTCAATTCTGAGGACCTAAGGTAATGCTGGGGATAGCCAATTCTGTGGGCCGAGGTAAATTCTGAGGACCTAATGAGGGAGCGACCAATTTTGAAGGTCAAGGTCAATTCTGAGTACCTTAAGTGGGAGCGGCCAATTTTGAAGGACGGGGTCAATTCTAAGGACCTTAAGTTGTAGTGACCAATTCTAAAAGTCAAGGTCGATTATGAGGACTTTAAGTGGGAGCGACCAATTTTGAGGGTTGAGGTCAATTCTGAGGACCTTAAGTTAGGGCGAGCAATTTTGAGGGTCAAGGTCAATTCTGAGGATGTCATGTGGGAGCGACCAATATTGACAATCGAGGTCAATTCTGAGGACCATAAATTGGAACGACTAATTCTGAGGACCTTAAGATGGAACGATTAATTCTGAGGGTCGAGGCTAATTTTGAGGACCTTAAATTGGAGCGACCAATTCTGAGGGTCAAGATCAATCCTGAGGACCTTAAGTAGAGGCGATCAATTATGAGGGTTGAGGTTAATTATGATAACCTTAAGTTGAGGTGATCAATTCTGAGGGTCGAGGTAAATTCTTATAAGTTGGAGCGATAAATTTTAAGGGTCGAGGTCAATATTAAGGACCTAAAGTGGGAGCAACCAATTTTGAGGGTCGCGGTTAATTTTGAGGACCTTAAGTTGGAGTGGACAATTTTGAGGGTTGAGGTCAATTATGAGGGTTGAGGTCAATTCTGAGGACCCTAAGTGGAGGCTACAAATTCTGAGGGTCAAGGTCAATTCTGAGGACCTTAAGTTGGAGCGACCGATTCTGAGGGTCGAGGTCAATTCTGAGGACCTTAAGCGGAGGCGTGGGGAATTTTAAATTTACCTTTTTTGAGACTCTTTTAGGGAAGAGACATCTGTATGGGGATTATGTCCTTTTAAGAAGAGCTAGAATTCTTAGTCTGGAAATTCTGCTTGGGGAAACAGTTGATAACTTGAGGATTTAGGATTCTGCTGGGGAATGTGTTACTGGGAAGAGATGTTCGGTTAGGGCTTTTAGCTCTGCTTGGGGGAAGTTGGATTCTTTTTAGGAATAAGTTTAGTTTGGGAATTCTTATTGGGAAAATGGTTTGGATATTACGTAGCCCTATTGGGAAAGTATTTGATCACTGTTGAGGATGAGATTCCGCTGAGCAGTTGTAGTGAGTTTTTAGGACGTTAGTGCACTGATTTTTAGGGTTATAGCTGGGTAAAATGTTGTGTTAATCTGGCTGGGTATTTAGTAGCTTGAAAAATGGTTTTAGTAGTGAATAAATATTTCAATATATTTTTGGAAATTTTAGGATTTTTTTGGGAAATGTTGGATTTTTTTGGCATTTTTTGTACCAAATTTCAGAGGTACTGTCGGTCAGAGGGTGGCAAGAATTGCCAATCAACAGTTGCATGGTCTTCTAGGCTGCCTTAGTAAGGGGCATAGGCAGGTGTCGATCAGTATGGGGTTCAGCAGCTACTGAGGATTGATTGTAAGGGTTTTCAGATAGAGTTGGATTGTATGCTAAGAGTCATGTCGAAAGTGGGGCAGTCGGCGTTGGGTAGGATTGTTGAATCTCTATTGGGGTGTAGGTGACCTTTTACCCTTGTAGGATGACTTTTTAAGATTTTCTTGTAGATTCATCACTGATCGGGGGAGCTCGGCATTGACCATGTTTCATGCTTGATATAACGTCATTGTACCTCAAAAATGACTCAAAGAAGGCAAAAAGAGATACATATTTTATTTAATTATCTTGATTTAGTAGCTTACTCTACATGCAATTTAATTTGCTACTGAGTTTTTGCTTTGAGAAAGAGTAGGAAAGTGTGTTTTTTGGATTTTTTTGAATAGAGGAATGCTTTGGCGGCTTGGTTAGCATAAGGATTAGTGGATAGAAAGGCTTGGTTGTATAGTGGGGCTTATCGCCTTCATTCTATTGTGCTGAATTTGGTGCGCTGAACAGACTATAATGGTGTTGGTTTTACTAGAGTTACTGCTTTGGGCCTAACTTCGAAACTACCGCTTGTGACCCGGGACCTGATGGTGGACCCTTAATTAGCTGTTATTACAGTGTGGATGTTATATCGTTGCAATACTGCAGTGGTGATATCGACAGAGACCCTGAATGATCTAGATTCTTGGCAAGAAAGTTGTTCTAATTTTCAGAGAGGAAGCCCCATTAGATGTCCATATGGATAGCTGAGAAATTTTGTCTGGAGATCCCCCCTGATTATCCCTTGGTAGTTGTGCCAAATCTCTTCACTTGTTATTTTATCAGCTTTAGCCCATCTAGAAAGAATTGGGTAAACTGGCTTATGGAGCACGGAGCTCGATGTCTGTGCTGGTCGGTGCCATGGTTGGAGGAGTTACAGCCCATTCTGGAATTGGGGGAGTACCAGTACGTTAGGTTAGTTGGCCTCCGAAAGATCTTATTTTATTTCCCCTAGCGGCTTTTGCATCAAGTCGGATGGGAAAAAATTGTGTCTTCTCGTACACTGGATTTCTTTTATGTTTGACTGAAGGCTTGTGCATGCGATTGGGCTCTCTATGGGAGAATCATCGGCCATTAAACCATTTTTCTCAATCTATTAATAGGGTTTGGCATGTTTGGGGGATTATATGAAATGGCCGTGGAAGAGGGTAGTGGTTAAGATCCTGGAAAAAGAGATCGGACATAGATGGTTTGTCATATTTAACACTGTGGCAGGGGAATAATGTTTTTCTCTAGGCTGGTCCAGGATTATTGTTCCATGGATAGACATAGGTATACCATCCAAGTAGGCAAAGTTTAGGGGCTTCAAGGAGAAGATGATGATGGGGTTGGGTCTTCCAGCAGCTGCAGATAAGGTCTTTTGTGGAGCTTATGTTTATTTGTGAAGCTTTTATGATGGTTATGTGTTTGGTTGTCTATAGTTTTTTGTAAATAATATGGGAAGGTTTGGGTAGTTTATTTAGGAGCAGTTTGGTTTGATTTGTTTTAGGATATTCAGCTTAGCTGGGGTAGTTGTTTGACTCCCTATGCTGATATTTCCTGTAATTGTGTCAAATTTTCCCATAATGGGATAAAAAGGGATTTAATTATATTGTTGTGCCTCTTGATGAATTTTACATTTGAATTATCTATACCAGTTGCTAAGGCGTACATAATCTGTTTGTTCATGTAAATGATAAAATGAACTGTCATTCTCGGAGGTAAGAAAAGAATAGCATTTTGTGAAAAGAAGGGGACTGTGCCCATGTAAAGTGTAGGAGATGCCTACGTACCTCTGGGGGGTCTTGAAAATTTTCTGAGTTTTTTTTAATGCAAAAAGTTTTTTTACAGGATCAGGCTCCACGTAGTTCTGAGTAGAGGGAAATGAAGATTTTTTTAAGAATAGAAGGGGGTGAGAGGAGTTTTAGCGCACCGAGATTTCGAACTAAGCGTAGAATTTCTTGAGATGGTCTAGGTTGACTGTACGAGCCATCTCTTCTCCATCAAGATCACTTAGCATAGCGGCACCACTGGACATGATTTTCTTTATGATGTAGAGGCCACTCGAGTTTGGCTTGAATTCCCCCTGGGGTCCCAGATGGGTTCTGTGAGTTTTTTGAGGGCTAAATCCCCTTTTCGGATACCACAGTCCTTGACTCTCCTCTTGAATAAGCGTGCTATCTGACTATGGTACCCATGTATATGATATAGAGTCCTTAGTATCACTCTAGACGGATTTGATACTAGTCTTCCTCGTTAATTTTACTTTCAATAATGACGCGCAATGAAGGTATGTCTAGTTTAACGGGTAGGATTGCTTTGATGTCGTATACTAGTGGGTAAGGGGTAGTCCTAGTAGATGCTCAGACTGAAGTACGATAGCCCCAAAGGCCGTAAGGGATGCGATCGGCCCAATCTCGATAACTCTCGATCATCTTGCTATAATTGCTTTGAGGTTTTTATTAGAGGACTCAACTGCACTGTTAGTTTGTGTTCGGTAGGGAGAAAATTTATGTCTCTTAATCCCATAGTATTTGACTAGTTATGTGACTTCTGCCTCGAAATGTAACCTGTTATCTGACACTATCTCGTGTTAAACCCCGTATCCACAGATAATAATCTTCTGGATGAATGTAGCTACCTTTTTGTCATTAAGAGTTGCGTATGACTCAACTTTGACCCATTTGGTAATGTACTCAATGGAAACCAGGATGAAAACGTGCCCAGTGGAGGCTTTAGGTGTGAGTTTCCCTATGATATCGACATCCTATGTGGAGAACTGCCAGGGAGAGGCCATGCTGTAAAATTCCCACAGAGGCAAGTGTTGGATATTGGAAAAATATTGGCATTTAAGGCATCTCCGGACATAGGAGGTGCAATCCCGAACCATGGTAGTCCAACAGTAACCCTGTCGAATAATATTCTTAGCGAGCATATGGCCATTCATGTGGAGTCCGCATTCCCCGCTGAGAATTTTTTGTGTCATCTCGTCAATGTCAGCCCCTGCGATACAGTGTAAGTGGGTTTCATCGAAGTTTCTATTTAATAGTGCTTTATCGCAGACAATGTACTGGGCATCTAGTTTGCATAGGGTTGCTCGATCTTTCTTATTGGCATATTGGGGATACCTACTGTGCTCGAGGAGGTGCCAAATATCGTTGTACCATCACTCAGCCATATCAGAATCCTCTTCTGTGATGAGCTCAATGTGGTAGCAGAGGGTCGATTTATCTTTCTTTTGGACTAGGAAAGGGGCCATCGTTATTCCCCCGAGCATGTCGACCATGAAGGCTAAGGTAACGAGGGTGTCAACTAGGTTGTTCTTTGCACGAGGCATGTAATGTAAGGTGATATCTTGAAATTGGGAGGCCAGCCGTTCTAGTTGGGCGTGGAAGGGTAAGGGCTTTTTATCTTTGACTTTCCATCTTCAAATAACCAAGTCGATGATGAGGGAAGAATTTCGTAGACATCTAAGCACTGTATTCCTTTCTTGAAAGAGACTTTGAGGCCTATGTGCATGCTTAGTATTCGGTCATGTTATTAGTGCAGGTAAAATCCAGCTTGATGGCAATGGGAGTGTGAGAGCCATCAGGGGTGATAAGGAGTATCCCAATGCCATATCCTTTCTTATTGGTGGCATTGCTAAAGAATATTTGCCACCAGAGGTCTTCCTGAGATGTGCAAAGGATATCTTCATCGAGAAATTAGGATATCCAAACGTCAGCATATTCTATGAGGTAGTTAAAAAGGTAGTCAGAGATGTCTCTCCCTTCATAGATTTATGCGTGACATACATAATATCGAGATCGGCTAACAGCATGAACCATTGGGCCATTCGGCTAGACATGGAAGGTTTCTCAAGCAGTTATTTGATCGGATCTATTAGGGATACAAGTCTAATGGGAAAACCTTTTAGTTTCGTAATTTTTGAGTGACCTAGACAAAGGCAACACACGTTATCTCCAAGGAAGTGTAGTTAACTTCGTACTCGACTAATTTATGATTGGCGTAGTAGATGGACCTATCTTTACGGGTTTCTTTAAGGTATTGGGACAGCAAAGCCCCAGATGCAGTGTCTGTTACGATCAAGTATAGGAGTAGAGGGAGACCACGCTGCGATGGTATGAGTAGCAGAGGTTGAATTAGATATTGTTTGATTATGTCGAAGGCTTACTGATAGGATTTATTCCAGACTTTGGTTGAATCCTTTAGAAGGAGTTTGAAGATGGGTTCACAAATATAAGTCAACTGGATGATGAACCAACTAATATACTGTAAGTTTACCAAGAATCCTCGGACTTCCTTTTCCGATCGGGGTGGAAGAATTTTGAGTATGGCTTTCAATTCGGCAGGATTTGCTTTAATACCCTTCTCGCTAACCATGAATCCTAAAAATTTTCCTTTGGTGATGCCAAAAACATAATTCTGTGGGTTAAGTCGCATCTGGTATCACTGTAGTTGTTCAAAGAATTTCCAGAGTGAGGGAACATAAACTTCTTGGGTCTTAGACTTGATAATCATATTATCCACGCAGACACTGGCCTCTTTGATCACATCATGTAAGATAGTTGTGGCAGCCCTTTGGTAAGTAACCCCTGTATTTTTTAGACCAAATGGCATAACTGTGTAACAGATCGATGAATGATATTTTTTATGACCATGGTGGATCTTGATCTAATTGTATTCGAAAACCCCGTAACAAATGACTTGAGAGTGTGATTGTCCGTGTTGTCCACAATCATGTCGATATTGTGCAGTGAGTAATCATCTTTTGGAGAGGTTTTTTTCAAATCCTAATAGTCAATGAATAAGCGGACTTTTCCTCTTGATTCTGGTACAGATACAATATTGGCTAGCCATGTGGGATATTCGATCACCTAGATGAATCCTACGTTCAACCGTTTGACCACCTCTTCTGTAACCTTCAGTGACCACTCAATACAGAGCTTTCGCAGTTTTGGTTTGATCAATTTACATTCCGGGAGAGTTAGAATCTCTTGTTAAGCTATTTCGGGATCGATGTCGGGCATGTCATCATAGGACCATGCGAAGACATCCACATATTCTTTCAATATTTCTTCGAGTTGTGCGCGCTCATACTGGTCAAGGGTGGACCCTATCATAATCTTACGCAATTGGCTACTAGAATCGATGTTGATAACAAAAATTTCATTCTCATTAATTTAAACGAGATTATTTTTTTTGTTATTAACCTTATTAATATCAGTTAAGCATTATTCATTTGCAAAATCATCATTATTAAGAGCTTTATTAGAATCAAGTCAATTAATGTAAGGCATAACAAGATACTCGAAATATTTTTTTTATTTCATTCTCAGGAAAAACAACGTTGAGAACCTCGTTGAAGGAGGTCTCGATTACATTGTTATCAGAATAAGTAAGAACAACAAAAGAGGAAGAAATAGGATAAACATCTGGGTTGAGTTACAGTTTAGCAGGTGGAACTAGTATATCATTCTAGTTAAGGAGGGGTGAATCAGTGGTCTTGATCAGGATGGACGGATCCGATGACGTAACACCAAAGTGGATCATGCGGAGTGTCATCCCTAGTGTCTGCAGATTGAATGAATCCTTGGAGTCACTTCCTTCGAAAACCTCGGTAACATCTGTAGTCTTCTCCAAGAGTGGTTGTACATGATGTTGGGAGTCTTCAACCCATGAGTAGCTGTCTTGAAAGAAAATATCCATCCCTGGCTTCATCATTTTTTCCACATGATTATACCATGGTTCGGGAAAGACACAAAAGGGAAAATATTCACCCTCTTTGACGAATCTTCTGTTCAAGGAATTCCCTGAAATAGTCTCGGTACGTTTTAAACTTCTCTTCAACCACGGTTGGAGGAGCATTCTGAGTTCCTCTAATGATGATATGAAAGAAATGCATTCTTCATTAATATGGGTTCCAGTATCCCCTGTTGTCTGTAATACCTCGTATTTCTATGTATTTATGATTTAATTAATTGATAAATTAATTGAGAAAATATGTTTTAGTTAAATTACATGTGTGACGTAATTTAATGTGATTAAATAATAAATGTGATGATTAAATATTAATCGAGAGACAGATACTGATTAATATTATATTATGAGATTTGCTATATGCGTGAATAGTAAATATTGATAGTAAATTTGATATACGTCAAATCAAGTGATATGAGAGTATTTATTATTATCTCACCGGGAGTCTCGAGTAGACTATTTTGAGGTGATAAATGAAAAATATATTTTAGTGACTTAAATGATAATTTAGAGGTCACGGATGAGTCCGTAAGGGTCAAAATAGTCAAAATGGTATACCCGGGGTACTAGTCAGGTACCGGGGCATTTTTCGGCTAAACCGGGACCATACGGGGGCGTTTTAGTCTTTTGGCATATGCAGGTAAGGAGACCTACGAATTTACAAACTAAAAATCAGATTATAAGAGTTGGAGGCTAGAGGTAGAGTAGAGAAAAACACACAAAAGCCATTAGAGAGAAGAGAGAAACAATTCTCAAAGCCTAAGGAAGAATTGGTGAAGGATTCAAAGGGTTCTTGCACCACAAACTAGTTGGGAAGGAAAATTGGAGGATAAAGACAATTAATCACCAACAACAATCATGAAATTAGATCATCTATGAATCAAGCAAGTGGTTATTTATAAATTAAATTGAGTTATAATATCCATGTGTAGGATTTATGAATAATATGATTTGATGAATATTCTTGGAGAAAAAGAATTGAATAAAATGCATCATGGTTAGGGATTTGCATGTAGAATGATTTAAACCTGTAGAGGATTTAAAATCATAGAACAGTTGATGATTAAAACGAATTTAATCTTGATTTATTATTAAGAATATGGGAAGAACATATTTTTAGGGTTCTTGAATAATTAGAAGATTTAAATGATTCTGGACTAAATTGTGAAGATTTATGAGGTTTAAATCATTGGAAATCATCCTAGAGTATGTAGGAATAGGTTTGGTATCATTGGTTGCAAGTTTGACGGATTATCATGTGAGTTAGATAATTGAATATGGTGAAAAACGCATGAAGAAGAAGAACTGCGTCTGTCACTATTAAGTTTATAATTGAGTGCAAGATTGAATATACTTAATGATAAGATTATACTTATGTAGGGACTTACAGAGTACCAGTAGGTGTATAGTGGGGGTCCATTATAATCATTGAGTGCAAGATTGGAAGAGATGGATCGACAAGGATAAATCGATCGAGTAGTGCATCGAGAATTTGGGATTTGAGGTATAGAGAGAGTAAACGACATTCCAAGGAGTATACCAGTAGGTTAGAGATGGATTAACTACTGAAATGAATGGAGGGGTAACTAAGGCCCTTAGAGTTGTGTGAATACTCAATTAAAATGTGATAGTGAGATAAATCGTAAATTAATAAGTATGGTGAATATTTGAGAGAAATATTATGTACGATCATGAATATTAGGTTGTGTGTATACCTATTGAATTATATAAATACTTAGGTGGAGAGAATTCATAAAGTACATTCGATTATACTAGGGTCGAGATAGGATTCCGAACTAGTATGATCTAAAGAGCACGGTGAATATCCGAGATAAATATTACATACGAGCATGATTATTAGGTTGTGTGTATACCTACCGGATTATATAGATACGTAGGTGGAGAGAATACTTAAAGTATATTTGCCTATATTAGGGTTGTGGTAGGATTTCGAACTAATATATGGAAATAATGATTTGGGGTCGTGATAAAAGAGTTCCGAACCAAACATTAAAAAAAAAATTAGTAGTGGGGCCGAGGTGATTTTTCGAACCACTACATGAAATGAACTTGGGGTCGAGGTGACATTCTGAACCAATCCTTTTACTTGGTGTTAATGGACCATTCTGAACCAAGATTTCTTTATGTGTGTTAAGAGGACATATTAGTAATGAATAAATTTATAAGTATATATTGTGTGTGGAATGTATACTATATTAATAATCTACTTATACGAGTTAGTAGATAATGAGATGTCGTGAATATATCTAAAATTAATTAATTAGGGAAACTTAATTATAAATCGGTTAAAGATAAAAAAGCGTGAAAAGTTATCTAACTATATAAATCATGAGACATGGTTACTATTACATACTAAGTTGACAGCATGGAAACTTAGTCGCGTAGATGAGTTCAGTTGAATACTATATTTCAATTAGCTTCGGTAGTACATCTAGGTGGGCTAAGTATGGGATGCTAGGCATGCATTATAGATGAGGGGTGAGGTAACTCAAGAGAGTGTACGTAAATCTTAACACGTGTAATCAATAACTCATCTTACTGTGATAATCACTTGCTAAATATTTTCAAAATATTTTGAGTACTAACTCTTGCTATCAAAATATTTTCAAAATATTTTTGAAACCCTTTTAGGTGTCCAGCCATAAGGACGCCAGACTTGAGGATTCAGTTCAGGGACTCGTAGCTGCAGCATTGTGGAGGTTGAAAGGACTTTGCATAGACCCGATTCATTCATTCAGATCTAGTGTAGGATCTCATTTTAGTACTCTATATTGGGACATGTTGTCTATTATCATTATTTCAAATATTCAGTTTTGGATTTTGTTGGTTTTATTTAGCAGTTTTGGATTTTAGCTGATTGTTGACTCGACAAGACTTTATTCTTTATATATTGTGTGATAGTTTGAATTATAGCATATTGTGAATATTTAATTATTATTTCTGTATGAGAAATTTTCTTGGGTTAAAGAAAGATAAAATTTGGCACTGGTTTAGTAATTTAAAAGTTTTCAACAGTGATGCTAAGAATGAACCAACTGAGAAACCTGTTTTAATTTAATTAAGGACTGATCACCCGAAATTTGATTAGGCAGGGTGTTACAGATGGTATCAGAGCATCAGGTTCTAGTGTCCATAGGATCTGTACGGCTTACTGCATTTACAGCGTATCGTTTGATTGATATAGAGCCCTACCTTAGGATTGTTGTATCCCTCTACGTATGTGGAATACGTTCTCCTGCTATTAAGTAGATGTTGTGATTCATATATTGTAACACCCCGTGTTTTTATTACATATTTTTGTTAATTAATTGGAATTTTCGAGAAAAATAATTTTTTGAATTTAATAATTTTTATTGGCTAAATATGTTGGTTATGATTTTAGAAGAATAAAACTTCAAGCGAAATTAAAATCGGAGTTAAAATGGATTTTATATTGATTTTACAATTTTTGTCCCTTATAATTTTCTTGGGTGAACTGCCAGATTTTAGGCATGATCGATCGATCGATGACTGGGGGTAGATCGACCGACCCTCCCCGAAAACGTGACCAGCAAGCTTTTTTTAAGAATTTGTGTAGGATTAGGAATCCTAATCAATATATAACCTTGTTAATCCGTGAGAGGACTTCTTATAATCACTTTTTCTTCAGTTTTTCACCAGAGAACACTTCTAAATATTTTTCCTCTCACTCATAATCATCAACCTTCTTCATAATCAAGTTTTCGACACAAGCTTTGGGAGGCTTAATTGGGGTTTAATCAAGTTGGTTCAAGAACACTCTTTTGCTAATTTTTCGCAAGGAATCCAGATTTCTAATAAGATTTTCAACACGATCTTTACAGGCATGACTACTCTATTCTTTTCTTTTAGTATTAGGCGTTTTAAGTTTCGCCTAAACACTTAATTACATGTTTTCTTAAAAATAATTAGTAACTTAATTAGAGAAAGTGGATACTAATTATGGGGTTGTTTTTATAAAATCTTTTAATTTGAATAATATTCATAACCCTTTGGGTACGTAGGATTCATGAGTGATTTTGGATTTTATTGGTGTAGGTTGCATGTAGAAAAACCCTAGCTTTAAAATAATTGACTTTTGGGTGCGTATAACTCATGTAATACATGTAGAGATAATAAAATTTGGTTTTTGATGTATATATGATGAAAACTTCGTATATTTAATTTAAAATGATTAAATGTGATTATTTGGGTATTGTTGACGTTGTGATAATTAAATTAAAGATTTAATTGAATTGGACTATCATGCGCAGTTTTATACGTTGACTAATTATTCTTGTTGGTATGACTTGTTGGTATTATTAAATATCATTGTAACGATGGGTTGTTGGGTATTATTTCTCTCCCTATATTTTAGAATGCCTTCTAGGAATGGGACTAGTGAGGGAAAATTATCACGGTTTTATTGTGTTGGGGGTGGGATGATTTTTATTACTTTATCGTCGTTACGCTAGTCTAGGTATGGGACTAGGCTATGATTTATGTTAGAAAATCCTCCTATACTTAGGTTAGGACGTATTGATAATTTAGGGACCCTTAGGTATGGGACTAAGGGGTATTTTGAGGATCTCACATCGATTAAAGGGTGGGGTGTTTATAAATTGTGAATTGAGAAATTGAGAACTAATACCTAAGATAATAAGACGTGTACTAAAATATATTGGCGACATAATCAGCGAGGGCCGACAGTTTAAATGGGCCAGCCGACGTTTTATGTCGTGTCGTGTGTGGAACCTTGTCAATCAGCGAGGGCCGACAGTTTAAACGGTCCATCCGGCGTTTTGACAAGGGAATGTGTATTTTGGTGGAGAAATCACCCGAGGCGGGAGGACCGCCATAATAAAATGAGGTTATAATAAAAGCTGGTTAATTTAATTAAATTATCATCGTGGGACTTGGGAATTTAAAATCATATTGGTGTGCCTTTATAAAATGGGATTTTTACGGGTAGTTTGTGGTTTATATTTATCGCGTTTAAATTAGTTCGTTTAATTTAAAATATTCTATTGTGATATTTATTGCGTATAATGCTACTGTCTGGATTCAAGGATCCTATTTGAGGGGAGTAGTGTGTATTCTTTCTCGGGGCTTTAGCTCTGACCCATGCGTTGACTAATCTTTTTCAGGATTAGAATTGGAGAAGCTGCATAGGATTTTTGGAGATTATCATTTGGAGGTGCAACTGGAGCGGATTTACTTTGTTGTTTTGTTTTAGCTTAGACTTTCCTTTCAGTCGTATTTCATTATGAGACTCAGTTTAGAGAGTTATTGGGCCCTTCGGTTCCAAAGTTGTTATGGGATTTATTTCAGTTATTCGGAGTTGGATCTTTATTCAGATTTTTAATTAATCATTATTGGAGATTGGATTTTCGAAGTTAGCATGTGATCGATCTTTTATCGCTTAGTTCTTTATGATCATTTGAGGTTGATTCAATTATTTATCTTATGGACTAATTTATTTATGTCTCATATATGTCTCATGCTAAGAATGGTATTTTATTTACTCACGCCTGGCTTAGTTTTAGTGGCGGCCGACGCCAGAATTAGGCGGGGTGTGACATATACGCGTTCGATTCGACATTGTACATTGAACTATTAGGGACGAGTAGTGAAGGCGTTTGAAGGACTGTAAGAGGGAGGGGCTCGATATGAGTCATGAAGTATTCAGTAATGACAATCTTGTGGATGATCACCATAACTACTGTTTGAGTAGATGAAGAGCCAATAAATCACTCGGGGATGGTAGTGTCCCAAACATCATTGTAGAGAACGGGGATACAATTTCAGACTTCCCCAGAGTTTTAAGTAGGAAGAGAGAGTAGAGGGAGAAATCTTTCAAAAGGGACACCTATAAGAAAAATGGGAGGGAGGCGATGGGTGATAGACAAATGGATGAAGGAAATCCAAAGTATATTGCTAATAGGAGCAACACTGCAGTGACGTGAGTTAGTCACCCCATATGAGGATGAATATATAGAACGAATTGAAGAACTTGGGAGACAGCCTGAGGGGATCTTTGGAAAGGACCATCCATTGAAATTTGTGTAAATACGAATGTTGTATGAGTTAGCCCAATGGTAAGAGAACGTTCCTAGACAGTGGCATATGGACGGGTGTAGAAATACCCTGAAGTAAATATTTATGAAATTTTCTTATCTCAGGGGAGAAACATAGTAATTGTGGGGGAAGGAATTTATATTATTTAGCAAAATTTGTAACCATTGAGGTAGGTACAATGGAGAAAAGAGTCAACAGTAGAATAATGGACTCACAAGTAAATATCGCCAACATTTAAGGGAACAATTGTTCTTGTACGATTAATGTAAATGGAGACAAATTCGATCTTTTACAAGTTAGTATTAACGCTTTCATAAGAAGGGAGTTAAGAATGTTGTAGAATTCAGTCAGGAAGTAAGACTGAATGTAATGGTACTAGCGAGATACCTCACGAAAAGATCCAATTGGGAACTCATTTAAATGATCCAAATAACTGGGTTCATGTCGAGTGACAATGGATTCAGTTGGGACTAGTAAGGCTAACAGTGTATTCCTTATAGACATCAAAACTAAGGAAACAACAAGGGTAACCATTTGGGATGAGGATACCAAGGTCCGAGATAAGGACAACTTTAATATGGATAGTATGGCCAGAGATAGAAGAATACTATTGAGATATATTTCATGGAGAGTAGGACCACATGCCTTGACTCCACCTGAAGTGAGAAAAGGAACTAGAGCATGCGGTCTGGCAGGTATAATGATTTAAAATAGTTATTAGTTCAGTCAGAACAAGTTTGTTATGTCCGGGAAGCATTTGAGTAGTTAGAAGATGAGACAGGTAGAAATGTGAGTTTGATCTGCGGGTGAAATAGGTGAATTTGGTGTGACGCGAGCGAGTCACGATATTTTGTTTAAATGAGATTTGCTTGAGAGATTCGCCTGTGGTAGCGGAGTTATCTTTATATAAATTACTCGTTCTAGTGATATATTATACGAGTATGATGTTATCTTGGGTACGGACTGGTTAGCAAGACTTCAGAGAGAATAGTTATCTATATTTGATCCCGGTGTGTAGGGACTTTACTGATATGGTTCAGGTTATATTGGGTTTATTATCGAGAGGAGTGATTAAGCTCGTTATGATGATTAACGCTAATGACTAGTGATAGTGAGAGTGCGGTGTAATATGACTCCTCTAGAGAGATGTGGGAGTTTCAATTTATATTTAAATGACTCGGGACAGGATTTTGAGTGTCCTGGTTATGCATTTTAGGCTTATAGAACCCGATTTCCGATAATGCTAGTGATGATGCATTGTGAGGGGAAGTTCCTTATTTGGGTGTCGTTGCGAGATGAGATATGCAGGGACCTTAATAAACATCGGGAGTGGAGAGACATTGATGTATGCTAGGGGTATCAGTTTCGAATGTTAATCGTGATACGTGTGGATAAAACACTTTGAGCTAAGAGCTATAATACGATATAAGGCATGTGGAGCCGATAGTACCTAGAAAGACCCCCGAAATTTTTCTCACCGCGAGTTAATGGGTGGGAAAATCTTGAGGATAATTAAATTATGAATTAAGGGTGATTGAGACTACCCAAGTGATATAACCAAGCCGAGAATACAAGGCCAATTTTGAAAAAAGTGTGTTACATGTGGGACATTTGCGATGTTTGCGCAAATTCTCTCGGATTATAGGGTGCACGGGCGCCCTAATTTGTTGGACTTTCAAAAGTCGTTCGACATAGAAGGGTGTGGAAATTATGCATGAGAATATACCTGAGGGACAACTATCATCAAGTTAGAATGGTATAATCGATTGAACATCGTATGAGAAAGACGATAATTTAAGCATGTATACGCAACAAGAGCTAGCACACCCGAGATGGGTTGAAAGGCTGTGGAAATCCATTTATAAGATATCTCTTGATAAAGAGGATACCAAATTGTTGTGAGAAAGTAGAGCAGAGCCTTACTCAAATGATTGTTTGAAGAGTGGTTATGCATGACTATAATGTTAGTATACTCCAAGGAAAGAAGGGGTGTATGTAGTACCACTTAATGTGAGATGTTACAAGTGGGAATTGATGATGGGTGAGTTATTGTGAGATTATCTCTAGGTACATCACTCAAGGATGGAAAAATGTTGACTTGAGAGGAGAAACCAAAAACTTGGTAACAAGTCGGCATTTTCCAGTGATGGAATGGGTAGGAAGATTATAAAAATTTCATTAGTGGGCTGCCAAGTCGTGACAAGGTCAATAATTCCTTCAAGTGTGTGGATTGAATTGACCGAGATGAAGAAATATTTTCTTTCCTTAAAAAGAAGGATTGCACCGGTGCAAGGTGCCGCCCAATATTATTGTGAATCGGTATGAGATCCTGCAATTCCACCTCTGATAGGGATTATCAGGAAGTGATGGGGATGAAGTTTTGTTTTGGTCATATTGTATCACCTATAGCTGATGGTAAGACGAGAGGTGGTTTGTTATCGTGATAATGCTAGTTGTGCATTTCGTGACTTTTAGGGTAATTGAGGGGATAAATTACCATTGTTAGAGTTGTGTGTAATAACTCATACATGTTCATCATGCACAAAGAACTTTTGAGGTTTTGGGTAGAAAACCTTGTTGTTCACCCTCTAGTTGATTAGAAATGAAGGGATAACCATATTTTTGGACTGACTGTGACTTGGAGTCCGTTGTTAAATAGTGGAGTGTACCACCAACTACTATGGGCGGCTTTTATTTGTCGTGAACCATAAACTTAGGGATGTGTCACCTTTTCTCAGTATAGAGATGATAGAGTTAGTATTGAGATCACATGACTGATGGAACGCATCAGTACTTAGTGAGTTGAGAAAGCTTGTTGATAATCTGAGGCTACAGTGATTAAGCCTTTTGATAGGTGGGCACCACCAACGAGTGTATACTGGAGAGACCCACATGTTATTATGATTTGAATTTGGGTACTAGAGGATGTCGTGATATTAGAGACCCTAAGTTTTAATACCGATCTTGTCCTAATTTTGAGGACGAAATTCCTTTGTAAGGGGGGGAGTATGTAATTCCCCTATATTTCTACGTATTTATGATTTAATTAATTGGAAAAATACGTTTTAGTTAAATAACATGTGTGACGTAATTTAATGTGATAAAATAATAAATGTGATGATTAAATATTAATCGAGAGATAGAGACCGATTAATATTATATTATGAGTGTGAATTGTAAATATTGATAGTAAATTTGATATACATCATAGCGAGTGATATAGGCGTATTTGTTATTATCTCACCGGGAGTCGCGTGTAGACTATTTTGAGGTGAGAAATGAGAATTATATTTTAGTGACTCAAATGATAATTTAGAGTTCACGGATGAGTCCTTAAGGGTCGAAATAGTCAAAATGGTATACCGGGGATACTGGTCGTGTACCGAGGCATTTTTGGGCTAAATCGGGACCATACGGGGGCGTTTTAGTCTTTTGGCATATGCGGGTAAGGATAACTACGAATTTACAAACTCTAAATTAGATTATAAGAGTTAGAGGCTAGGGAAAAAGTAGAGAAAAACACACAAAAGCCATTAGAGAGAAGAGATAAACAATTCTCAAAGCCTAAGGAAGAATTGGTGAAGGATTCAAAAGGTTCTTGCACCATAAACTTGTTGGGAAAGAAGATTGGAGGAGAAAGACAATCAATCACTAACAACCATCACGAAATCAGATCATCTCTGAATAAGGCAAGTGGCTAATTGCAAATTAAATTGAGTTATAATATCCATGTGTAGGATTTATGAATAATATGATTTGATGAATATTCTTGGAGAAAAAGAATTGAATAAAATGCATCATGGTTAGGGATTTGCATGTAGAATGATTTAGACCTGTAAAGGATTTGAAATCGTAGAAAACTTGCTGATTAAAATGAATTTAATCTGGATTTATGATTTAAAATATGGGAAGAACATACTTTTAGGGTTCTTGAATAATTAAAAGATATCAATTATTCTTGACTCAATTATGAAGATTTATGAGGTTTAAATCGTTGGAAATCATCTTAGAGTATGTAGTAATGGTTTGGTATCATTAGTTGCAAGTTTGGTGGATTATCATGCGACTTAGATAATTGAATATGGTGAAAAATGCATGAAGAAGAAGAAGAACTGCGTCTGTCACAGCTCGATCTATAGAGTCGATCGATCGACCTATGAATGTCAATAGATCTACCCAGGATGATTTCGGATTCTTTTGTTGGTTGAGTTCTATTTGATCACCAAATCTTGAGGGGAACCTCAGTGATGATATTATACCTATGAAGGGACTTATAGAGTACTAGTAGGTGTATAGTGGGGGTCCGTTGTAATCCTTGAGTGCAAGATTGGAAGAGATTGGACCGATGAGGATAAACCGATCGAGTAGTGCATCGAGAATTCAGGATTTGAGATACGGAGAGAGTAAACGCCATTCTAAGGAGTATACCAGTAGGTTAGAGATGGCTTAACTACTGAAATGAATGGAGGGGTAAATAGGGCCCTAGAGTTATGTGAATACTCAATTAAAATGCGATAGTGAGATAAATCGTAGATTAATAAGTACGATGAATATCTGAGAGAAATATTACGTATGAGCATGAATATTAGGTTGTGTGTATACCTACTAAATTATATAAATACTTAGGTGGATTAAATACCCAAAGTATATTCAATTATAGTAGGGTCGAGGTAGGATTCTGAACTAGTATGATATAAAGAGTACGATGAATATCCGAGATAAATATTACGTATGAGCATGATTATTAGGTTATGCGTATACCAACCAAATTATATAGATACTTAGGTGGAGGGAATACTTAAAGTATATTTGCCTATATTAGGGTCGAGGTGGGATTCCGAACTAATATATGGAAATAATGATCTGGGGTCGTGATGAAAGAGTTCCGAACCAAACATACAAAAAAAACATCAGTAGTAGGGTCGAGGTGATTTTCCGAACCACTATATGAAATGAACTTGGGGTCGAGGTGACATTCTGAACCAATCCTTTTACTTGGTGTCCATGGAACATTCAGAACCAAGAGTCCTTGATGTGTTAAGAGGACATATTAGTAATGAATAAATTTATAAGTATATATTGTTTGTGAAATGTATACTATATTAATAATATACTTATATGAGTTAGTAGATAATGAGATGCCGTGAAAATATCTAAAAGAAAATTAAGTAGGGAACTTATTTATAAATCGGTTAAAGATAACAAAGCGTGAACAGTTATCTAAGTTTATAAATCATGAGACATGGTTACTATTACATACTAAGTTGGCGGTATGGGAACTTAGTCGCGTAGATGAGTTCAGTTGAATACTATAGTTCAATTAGCTTGGGTAGTACAACTGGGTAAGATAAGTACGGGACATTAGGAGTGGACTATAGATGAGGGGTGAGGTAACTCTAGAGAGTGTACGTAAATCTTAACACGTGTAATCAATAGCTCATCTTACTATGATAATCACTTGCTAAATATTTTCAAAACATTTTGAGTACTAACTCTTGCTATCAAAATATTTTTAAACTCTTTTAGGTGTCCATCCACAGGGACGCTAGACTTGAGGATTCAGTTCAGGGACTCATAGTTGTAGCATTGTGGATGCTGGCAGGACTTTGTATAGACCCAATTTATTCATTCAGATCTAGTGTAGGATCTCATTTTAGTACTCTCTATTGGTACATGTTGTCCATTGTCATTATTTCAGGTATTCAGTTTTGGATTATGTTGGTTTTATTTTGCAGATTTGGATTTTAGCCGATTGTTGACTCGACAAGACTTTATTCTTTATATATTGTGTGATGGTTTGAACTATAGCATATTGTGAATGTTTAATTATTATTTCCGCATGAGAAATTTTCTTGGGTTAAAGAAGGATAAAATTTGGCACCGGTCTAATTTCACTTTGGTGATTAGTAATTTAAATTTTTTTGACAGTGATACTAAGAATGAACCAACTAAGAAACCTGTTTTAATTTAATTTAGGACGTATCACCCGGCATTCAATTAGGCGGGGTGTCACATTATCATCGTGCCAGCTCCACTCCGAGCATGAAGGGCATGTTCTTGAACATTTGTATCACGTTAACATTATCGTGAGGGTTATGCTCGGGCAATCTCTATCTTTGAAATCATCTACTGCTAGGAGTGGAAGTGGTTCGACTTTGAAATCAGAAAAAAGAATATCATTTACCCCTTGATGTATCTCTAGTATTTAATTAGTAGTGCTTTCATTATCGATATTATCATCGTCTCCCAAGATAGTGATTTCACCCCCTATTGTAAGCTTTATGGATCCCATCACCTCTCGATGGATGTTATCATAGGCACACTCTGCGGTGAAAGTTTGATCAATGTCACTTAATTTTAAAACCAATTGAAGTTTCTTAACAGGAAAACATTGTGTGCTGATCCGTTGTCGACTAGTGTGAGAAGGATTGTCTTCCCCATTACCTCAAGGGAGATGTTGAGAGCATATTTATTATTAGGACCAAACTTTAGGATTTTTTCTTCAGAGAAGGAAAGCATCTTAGTAGAGGTTAAGGACTCGACGAGGTTCACGGCTTCTTCTGGAGTGGTGGAAAGAGGGACTGTGGGCTCGATAAGCAATTTTTTCAGAGCATTCCGCTGTAGTTGGGAAGACATAAAGAGTCCCCATAAGGTGATGTTGGCTTAAGTTTTCTTCAAATGGTCAAGGATCTTGCTCTCCTCGATGGTCATTTTCGACATGGGGAGTTTCTCGATAACACCTTTTCCTTTATTGGTTATTACTGATTAGGGATTCAGACTAGCCTCCCAGATCTTGTCATATGGTTCACGGAAGAGGGGAAGAACAGAAACTCCATTTTTCTTCTATCTTGGGATGTGCGACCATTTTGTTGATTTCTCTTAGCAGATATTCAAACGATATCATCCCATATATACTAATTACCGGACTGATATTTTCTTGACTTAGATCTTCATCTAAACTATCAAACTCGTCTTCCCATCTGGTGGAAATGATGTCATCTTTCCATGAGAATTCAACGTATTCCAAAACCTCAACAACTTCTTCATATAGATCCTCCTATCAACGGGGAGATTCAGAAGTAAAAGGACCAACCACCCTTGTAGCTTTAAGGCATCGAGTAACTAGGATATATTTCAAATCTCATCGATCTGTTGGAACAAGCCTACTATGATCTGAACTAAGTCATCCAAACTTACTTCATCAATGGGTACAACCCAATTATCTGACTCTTGAGCCCACTTTCGGGCTTCCATGAACAGTGTGATGAACTTCTGGAAGTCAATGGTCATTTCTGAAGGCAATTTCAGCCTGAACTTTAAAAGTTGATTCAACGCTATTGGGAATCTCATGTATTTTCCAGTGGAACAGGTACAAACAGCAATGCATGCTCTCGTAATAAGTGACAGGGGCTGGTCAACAAAACAAGTAGGGTGTAAGAGAAAATATGGTCAAACTTTAAGGGGTTTAGGTGAATATACGGGCATAATGGGTGATTTTTTTGGTACATTCTAGGTAGAGGGGTCAAATTTTGAATCATTTTCTAAGAAGATGGCATTTTCATGATTTGGGTGTGGATTGTGAGTGGTGTTTGGTTTAGGATTGACTGGTGGGGGGATAACACCCCGATCAATCAGACCTTAGATTACATTCCAGAGATGAAATCACTGATCAGTGGTACGGATGACATTTTGATGGAAATAACAATGGGCGTCGGATTTGAATTTTTGGGAAATGGGTTTGGTAATGGATAAGGGTCTAACGACTTGATGAGATTTCAGCTCAATAAGGCTTTTTAGACTTTGGAGAGGGGAGCATAAAGCTCGGTGTATTATTTTCTGACTAGGTTGCCAATTTTCTAGCTCCCAAGAGGTAGCAAGCTGTGAGATATTGTTGATGGTCGAAACTATCACGGGCTTCTCATATTTTCTTGGGGTAAACTGTTCGGATACTTTCTTTAGCTCAACTTCTATCTTGGAAATGCTTTCTTCAATATCCACTCCTTCTTCCTGGAGGGCTCAGAAATGGGGGTAATACTTCCATGTCATCATCGCTCAGACATGGGGTAAGAATATTTTCTTCACAATACTAACTTTCTCCTCTTCTAAAGGTCGGTTGGTCATGGTGGTCATTTTCTCCCTCCATCTTGCAATGAAATTTCTAAAATTTTCTCTAGGATTCTTCTAATCATGGCGTGTAACCTTAAACTCCTCGTTATATTTGTAATGTGATATGAATTCATGGGAAACATCCTCCCAATTGTGAATTCTGGATTCCTCGAGGGATAGGAACTAACCAAGAGTGTTGTCCTTCAAAGTATCTTGGAACATATGGGCCATTATTTCCTCAAAGGCACCTAGGAGAGTCATGTCTCGGTGTTAGCTTTAAAGATGAATAATTATGGTCCCGCTACCCCCGAACTTCTCAATGTTAGGAATCTTGAATATTTTTCCCAGCCTTACTTTATAGTAAGGAGACATATATGTGTAATCCATGTATCTCCCAGAGATTCAGACCTGGTAAAACTTCTTAGTTAACATCTTAAGGTCCTCCTTGACCTTTTTTAACTCTTCTTTCTTCGGATCGATAAGTTTTGGCATGTTAGCCTATAGCTGGGCAAGATTCGGTATAGGGAGATGGGCTGGTGGGTGCCCATTAGTAAGAGGGGCACGTGGAGCGTGCTGATATTCTTTCAGGAGCCAAATAGGATCAGGTGAATGCAGACCCATAGAGGAAGGGAAGAGGACCTCAGGTTCTTTAGGAATAGGGACCTGATTTCGATGCATCTCATGAACCTTGGTTTAAAGGTTGTAATCTTGGCAGTAAGTTGGACTAGGACCATCATCAAATCAGGTTTCACATTCAGTACGTGGTTTGCATTCTCCATGAAAAGTTGGTGAAGGTTGATTCCGAACTCAAAGCAAGTAACGTCAGAAATGATGGAACTTCATGGCAGTTCAACAAAAGACCGAAGCCAATAGGGAGCCAGGATAAGGGTAGGGTATGCGATCGACATAAGAAATGAAATGATTTGAACTTATTTTTGAAAGAGAAATGGAAGGATCTTTTATTGGAAAAGAAGAAAATATTTTTGATATTTTTTCTTGAAAGAGGAGGCCAAAATGTTTTTTGTATTTTAATAAAAGAGGAGGAAAAATGCTTTTGACACTTTAGGTAAGGAAGGAGGAAAAATGAGAGAAGAGACGCAACATGATTATTATTATGTTTATGTTTTCACTTTTATTAGGTTTACCTATATGCACAAAAAAATGTTGGACGGGATCCGAGCCTGAGAAAATTGGGTTTAAAAGATCTGTAAAACATGGTTTGACTTTTGTCAGGATCATGGACAGGGTCTCATTTTGGAAAAAAGATGAAATTGTGCAAAAATTTAGGTGGCATGCGGACCTGGTATTTCGATAGAGTTAGGGTAGTAATAAAAAAACAAAATATGAGTGCCCTAAGTTTGACGCCTATATGAGGGTATGCAGTTATTGGGTTAGTGGAAAGTTTCCCCGTGGCATGACTTCCACGTTATACGTCTTACTTTTGAGGGCAGTCGATAAGTGTGGACAATCCATTTGATATACCTGAGTGTATGTAAATTTCCTCACTATATACCTCGTGGGGACAGTACGTGTGAGAACGAATTCGATATACTCGACGTACGTGAAAGAGTTCCCTTCTTTATACCTTTCATCATGACTTCGATCAAGCATTACGATGCGGGGGGAATCGTTCGATATAAATCGAAGGTAGTTGACCAATGGAAAGTAAGAGTCTTATTTCTTAGTCTAATTACGAGCTGTCGGACCAGCGCCCATCACGAAGTGACCCCCCATTACGAGACAATTTTTGGTCACTAGATCAATGCTCTTGGTGATGCAGTGTGCGAAATGCATAAATCTTAATTCGTATATTATGGAGAGAGTGTTTTATTTGGCATGATGAGAACTATACTAATAGAGAAGAATGTACAAGTATCATGAAAAGTAAATCTAGCATGGAGCATAAAGATTACACTAAGCGTGGATACGTGAGAGTGAGTGATGTGTGAGTATCTATAAGTGAGTGTGTGGTAGTGAATCTAAACATGGATCAACTACAAATGGGTTATGATGGGTGCGAGTGAGCATGGATATATACAAGTGTGATAAATGGAGATGTGTGCTAGTGACACCAAAGCATGGATATTCTAAGTAGTCTATGCATGTGAGTATAAGTGATCCTATATCGAAGTGTAAGTAATGTGAGGTGTAAATGGATAGTATTTACAAGTGTGTGAAGTGAAAAGTGAGTGAGAGGTGATATAAACATGAGGTGGATATATACAAGAAGTAATAGAGGAGAAAAAGGGAACGTATAGGTAGGTGTATACACACACAAGTAGAAAATGATAACACCCATGCAAACAAATTATATCCCTCTTAAGTAAATCCCTAGTGGAGTCACCATTGTGGCCATCCCGAGATCTTCCCCCTTTCTTTTCTCCCCTGGTGATTTTGGGAGGAGGATAAAGAGAGAGAGATAAAGGTCCCGCACCCCTTATATAAGTTATGGGGTGATTCGATCATTGTCGATTTTAGGGTGATATAAAGAAATAGAGTCACCAACCTATTTTGCACAAAACAGACAAAAGAACATGTCACCACATCGAGATAGAAACATCAAAGGGAAACTGATGCTTGCAAAACCAATTAGATCAGAGGTTTGGGGGCTAAGTTATGGAATGGGAAGGTGTTAGGAACGCATCCCTCCCTTTCGGTCTCTGATGGGCTTGTGTTACTATTTTCCTTAATTTCTCCGTAAAGTGTGTGCATGTATATATAAGTTAAGATCAGAATCGTTCGACTCGCATCATGGAAACGATGGGGCGAGGTTATCCATAGGAATGTTCCCAAAATAATAATTAAAAAAATATATGATGTGTGCACTTATCGAGATATTAATCATTATGATAAAATGCTAATATGTGTTAGATAAGATGCGAGTATGAATCACAAGTACGATATATATGAAAAAATTATGGATAAAATAGGAAAAAGATGAAAAGATGAAAATAGGACTCGAGTCCCTGGTTTTAGCCTGAGATGCATATGTAGCCTATAAAGGCATAAAATTCCATGTAGTTCTCATGCGAAACAAGGGTGGGTTTTATCGCATAGATTCAAACAAAAGTTTATTTTATGTGTTTGTGTAGAAAATATATTTTTAGTTCAGAGAAAATGTGATGAAGAATCCCATCGGAATTTATAGGTGTAACCCTCTTTTTCTTTATTTTAGATTTTTTTTATATAAAGTAAATTGTGTTCAATATAAATAATAAAGGATGAGGTATTAATGTGTATGATCTAAAGTAAAAGCTAAATCGATAATTTACATAACTAATCCAAAAATAAAGAAATTTAAAGAGAGAAGGATGTTTGGATCTTCTTTGGAGATTTGAAGCTTGGCCTTGATCCTTGATGAGATGCCTTTAAAATTGGGATGAATTTATGATGAGAGAGAATGAATTTTTTACTAAATTGTCTATGGGAATGAAAGGTGGAGAAAAATTTCAAACAAGAAAACTTCGTTGATTGCAGAAGAATTTTGCTGAGATCATTGATATTGACGGATCTGGGGTGCCCTTGAAGGTGAAATAATTATCTCCTTATATAGGGTAGGGGGACTACCGATCAGCATTATCCTTATTCTGCTTATCGACATATAACCCTAGACACACTGCTGATAAGTAGGGAAATGGACCTGCCAATTGGCAGTCTCGTGCAGATTTTTCAAAAAAATAGTCGTAAAATGAAATCCGTAAGTCCAAATTGTGCAGGGACATACCGTTAGAAATGTAATCCAGTTCTAGGAGTTGACTTTAGGTCAAATGGGGCTCGAAAGAGCCTGTCAGTTGTTTGGACAAGAGATCATCGAACAATGATGGATCATTTGTTCAAATCGTAAATTTGACTTGTGAACAGGGTAGACCATTAGAAAGTTTGTGTGAGGTAATTCAATGTTATAAAGATCTTCACTAAGTTTAGAGAGTTGGCTTTAGTCAAATGGGGCTCGAAAGTGCCTGGTGACCTTTCAGAGTAATTGTATCACAATACCTTTGATTGTTGAGAGAATAGATAATTATAAGAAGTGAATTGATAAAAACTATGAATCTAGGATTATTGAATTAATTTTGAAACATCCTTTGAATTTCATGCTAAAAAGCTGAGAAATCATTAATTATATATGGGGGATTAATGCTGGGATATGTAGATATTGTATGTAAAAAGTATTCATCTATGTGGACCAATGAGAAAAGGACACATGTCCTCCTACGTGGAAATTATTACAACACTTACTTTCTTGGCGGCTCCAAATACATTTGGTCAATTATTCAGCCAACCAACCTAAAGAATACGAATCATCAAAAATAGTAAAAGTCACTTGGGTGGAATAGTTAACAACTTTTGTACACGTACCGATGGATATCAACGGTCTTATTTATTGTTTACAAATGTAAGTGCCTAAATATATAAAGACATTTCATCTCTTAGGTTCTTAAACACTATAAATACACGATCTCCCTTAGCTCAAGGGGACAATTAAACTAGGCCCAAACATACACAACCCTGAGCTATTGTAACCACCAAAAATAATAAAAATAGTGGACGTAGGATTTTCTTATGGCTAAACCACTTTAAAAACTATGTTCTTTGTGTGTTTTACTTGCTTGATTATATTTATTTTAACAGTAATTATAAATTTGGACTTAATCCATTTTTAGACATCAACAGATTGGTGCCGTCTATGAGAATGACTAATTATACCAAAAATGGTGTCACCAAATCAATGTAATTATGCGAGCTCAATCAAGCATACCAATGGGGTATAAAAAAATATGTAAATGTAGAAGAAGGTGAGTCAAAGAGGAGATAATACAATATATAAGTGGTTCATCCTATCTAGGCCTAACTCATTGTGTGTGTGTGAGAGAGTGAATTCCACTAAGAAAGGGCTCTAATGGTCTTTGGATACAAATCACCCAAGCTTTCTCTCTCTATGTTGCAATTTCAGCAGGGTTTCAAATTAAAGTCCTCTACAAAGATGTAGAAGAAAAGTATATATAGTTCTTGAGGGGTGTAATGTACCCCCAAGCATGTAATAAGCATGTGTGGAATGTTATTAGCCATGCGCACTCTCCCACGCATTCCCCTATCCACACACTCTGCCAGCTGTCCAGTCTAGGACGGGGCTGAGTTATCAATCTGGGTCTATTGATGATATGATGATTGTCACACTAAACTATCTTTGGTTAACCCTCGTCTTCTAAAGACGATGTAATCATACTCGGCTACTACTGTCATGACATGTTATTTGTGTTGTCGATTGTCTCTATAGGGGCCGAGGAGGAGTCACCCCATGTTAAGTCTCAGGTCGAGTCATAACTCACTTTGTTGAATGCTTGGTAGTGGTTGGCCTTGGCTGAGTGGGTCCACTTTATAGATGAGGTTATACTTTGTATGTTAATCACCCCTACCCCTTGGTCTTCTATGTGAGTGGAAGACAAAGGGATAAAGCATTCGTAAGCAGACATTGATGAGCCATTCTTTTGCATGCCAGGACCTTGAGTGACACTTGGTAGCTATTGTGTGGAATGGCTTATGGATCAAGAATGACGACTACAAGTGTGCCCTATGGAGTTTTGCCATAATGATGATTGCATTGGAAGTTGTGCACAATAATCACAAGTATTTAAATGGTTTAAAAACCATTTTTCTTTTTCCACTCTTTCTTCTTCGCGCACAAGCCTTTTCTCTCTCTAAGACCAGTCTCTCTCTCCTCTAGCCCAGGCATTTTTAGGTGAGGTTTTTGAGTTCACACTTCTTCTTCATTCTTCTTTCCTTTGTAGATAACTTCCTCAATCACCATTTCAAATCTTTAGCCTTTGTTCTTAGTGTTTTTGAATTTTTATATTTTTCGACGGGGTTTTAGTTTTCCAGTAGCCTTTACGAGTGGTCTTGGGGATACCATTGGGTGAGTTTTTGGTGGTTATTTAGCTTTATGGTTAAAAATTATAGGTTTTCCAACCCTCTTCATCCTTTTTAGCCATTGGTTTACCCTCTGGTTTAATTCCAGTGTAACTCCGGTGAATGTGTTATCTATTGTTGTTGCTTGAAAATGATTCAACTGCCCTTTTTGATCCATTGGTCAACAATAGTCAAACCTTGAATTGTTTGTAACCCTAAATCATTTAGCCTCTTGTCACTTAAGTCTAAGCTCGGCTTATTGGATGTTAAAGACTCTCCAAAGAAATATTTACTGACGTACCCCAGATAATTTGACTCTTCAGTGTTATGGACATTTAAAATACTGCCTTTCAATTAAACCGTCAAATAATCCAGTACGCTAACTTGTAGAAGTCACTAACTGACCAAGTCGCAACAAGGTCCAGCGACCTCAAAGCGACACTGAGATTTAGGGGTAATTGTGGGTGTGGGGTCCAAACCATAATTAATCCCAATCATGGCCTGTCCGAGCATGTCCAATAAAGCATCATGCTTGTCTGACCCAATTCGTTAATAAAGAAGATTGGCACAGGCATTTATCACGTGGATAAATACGAAACAATTATCATTTAATGAGTTTATATCGATTTCCTATAATCTAGGACGAGATAATCAACTAGGAATCACCCCACAAACCAATGACAAGCTAATGGATCTCATTGAATACCTCAATTGCACTAGTTTTACAAGACTATAAATACAACCCTCACCCCAGGGCTAAGGGGGATGTAATTTTTGAACTTTAAGACACATAAATACAAACTTAATCTTAGTGGACGTAGGGAATTTGTCAAACCACGTATATTTGTGTGTTGTATGATATTTTAATATTCTTTCATTACTTGATTTCTAGAAATCAATAATTATGATTAACTGAACTCCAAATTGACGTCGTCTGTGGGAAGCAATTTCCTTTCTATGAAAACAATCCCTACAAAAGAATAACTATGATGAATCACCGCCCAAACAATGCACCCCAACCTAGTGACTTGCGAGCTAACCTAGCTCCATTTAGGGTCAGGTCTGAAGTTCGTCAAGATGGGAACCCAAAATTTCATCCAAAACAGCAACCTTATGAGGAGATCCTTGGGCAACCTAGATCAACTCTCACGAGTGGTCGACGCATACGAAGCGAGGCTTTAACAATAAGAGGTGGCAACTCGCCTCTAAATTGAGGAGAATTCTTACCTTCAGCAGCGACTAGATAAGACTGAGAGAGAAATCTTCCAGAAAACTAAAAACCTCATGGTCAGACTCCTAGATCTCAGGCGATCTCAGTCGAGGAAGGAGCACCGAGCGCGATCGAGAGCGTTCAGAATATGGGAGTCACCCAGTGAGGCTCCATCGAGATAATGAGTGCCATAAGGATGACATAAGGAGCTTAGTCCGAAGGGAGATGGATCAACACCTAGCTCATCCAGGAGCCAGATAAAAAAAAGCTAGCCAGTAGAGCTCTAATCACTCATATGAAGTCTCCTTTCTCAAGGGCTATTGAGGAGGATGAACCTTCGAAGAAGTTTGTAACCCCAAGGTTCAAAATCTATGATGGTAAAACTGACTACATAGATCATTTTAGAAAATACATAAATGCCATGACCTTATGGAGTCACAATGATGCTCTCGCGTGTCGTATCTTCTCGTACAGCTTGGGTGATGTTAACCTGAAGTGGTTTCAAAATCTCCCTCACAGGTCGGTTAGGAGCTTCAAAGCCCTCGCTAAGGCCTTTACTGATCGGTTTCTAATTAGCATCTCTCATCTGAAAAGGATGGACTCACTGTTCACGATAAGGAAAAAGCCACAAGATACTCTGCATGAGTATGCCAAGAGGTACTGGGATATTTTCAACTAGGTGGAAGATTGCATTGGACAGGTTGTCGTAGCGTCTTTCAAAATAGTCTTACCCTCTAATTCTATGTTGTACCAGTCTCTCACTAAGAAAGAAACAGACACCATTGATGATCTCATATTGAGTATTGAGAAGTTCGCTAAAGTGGAAGGCGTGATCCAGACCATCCAGACATAAATTGATAGCACCAAGGAAAATGAAGGCGGTGACAAAGAGAATAACCCCCAAAAGGGAATAAGAAACAAAACAACGCCAAGAGGACTCGTCCAAAACTTTTCAAGCCATCAATTCAGTTTTTAAGGAACCAATATATAAGATCCTGGGGAAGATCAAGGATCAATAGTTTCTCTAGTGGACAAAGAAGATGGGAGGGAATCCGACCAAGAGGAACAACATGCTCCGTTGTGCATTCCACAAGGAAAATGAACACAAGATTGAGAAATATAAGGCATTAAAATCTCATCTAGAGGAATTAGACCAGGCAAGGAACTTGAATGAGTACATAGAAAATAAGTCTGATCAGGTCGTCGCCAATGGTGATGAAAACTAGACAACGTCCTAGACGATGAGGAAAGACATGAGGTTACATTGATACATGGGGTGTCTGACCTCAAGAAGATCCATGGAAATGCAGTTCGAATGGAACTCAATAAGGTCATAATCCTGATGGAGGCCTTCTTGATAGATCCCACCTAGAGCCAAGTTGGAAAGCGCAGGCGAACAAAGCATGTGGATTACAATAAGCACATTGTGCCTATGGAGGAAGATTTGGTTGGGGTAATAACCCCACACCACTGTGCACTGGTAATCACTCTCAGGATTGAAAACTGGGATATAGACAAGTTATCGGTGGACCAAGAGAGTTCCTCGGAGGTGATGGACTTGAAACTCTTCCACGATCTCAAACTCAAGATATCGTACTTGAAGGAATCGATTGTCCATTTGGTCTTGCGAGAAAAATGACCATACCATTAGGGAAGGTTGTCCTGCTAGTGAGAGCAGGGAATATTTTAAAGCTCATAAAGTTTCTAGTGGTAAATATTGATTCGCCCTATCATGCCATTCTCGGAGGGGGGGGGGGGGGGGGGGATTTATGCCATGAGAGTTGTCCCTTCAACTTATCACCGTAAACTCAAGTGCATCACAGATCGGGGCATACTAGAGATAAGAGGCGATCAATCCATTTCTCGAAAATGCTACATCGCTGCCATTAGGACAAAGAAGGAGAAAAAGAAAGACAAAGAAGTTCTTCTGGAGACATCCTAGGATGGGGCTACTCCTTCAAAATAATAACTACGGCACGACCAATCAGTGGTAGAGGAGACTGTTGTCAATTTTATGAAATACCGCAAGTGCACGGGCTATTGTAGAATAGTGAGTGTAAGTACGGGTTGAACCCATGGAGATTTATAAAAATAAATCGTTAAAAATAATTGTGGCTATCCAACTAGACGAAATGGGTTTAAAGATGAAATATAATATTAAACTAAGCAACACAAACAAAAAATAGGAGTACGAGAGATATAATCAAGGGAGCGTGAAAACTAAGATGTTGGATCCATTTATCACGTTAAACTAAAACTGTTTAATAATTTAAATTAGTCATTCCCGATTTTATAACTCAAATTAAACCGACTCTCATCGTATTTAATTCGGAAAATTAACACATTATAAGCCCAAAATAAAATTTAACATCTCTAAATTTAGACGCCTAAAATCCATATTCCCTTAAAAAATTCACTTTTAAAGTTCAAAATATAGTCGTTAAGCATGGGCTATCAATCAATTTAATAAAATTATAACCCATCAAAAAGTACTCATACTTAAAATAAAATAAAAATGATTTGTTTCAAACAATGCCGAAGGTTTAAGATGCACGTTCGTGTCGTTTTAAATGAATACCGAATTTTTTTAGAACCTTTAGCACATTTTGGGAACTAATATAAATTTAAATCATACACAATATTAATCACACATAATAAATTTCACCTAGTCCTAGTAAGAAAATTAAGCTAGTATAATTATAGACATAATAAATTTGTAAGAATGAATACTAATTTGCATTAAATGAACAAACTTACAAATGGTGTGTCACAAATATTCTTGATAGAATTCCTCCCACAAAATAATTATTGGTCCTCAATAAAAATGTACTCTCAAAATAAGGAACCAAAAACTATCTCTAAATCTCTCTCTATAACTTTATGTGTCAAAATAATGAACCCAATGGTCCTATTTATAGGCTTAAGGATATGGTATTTGGATGGGTGTAAAACACCTATTTTAATTGGCTTATTTTGAATTAGTATAAATCCCCAAAAACTAAATTTCAATTGCCACGAAATAGTGTTTGAGATAACACTCATTGTGATGAGATTTTAAATTTGGAGTTTATCTCAATAAAAAGCTGATGAGAATCCCTTTATGTGGGATTTTTCTTCCTACTAAATTTCAGTCAAGGGTGCTTGCCAGGTGGCGCTTTCTGATTGTACAGTTGACTATTGACTGATGATGTGGATGTTTGATGATGTGTCAGTTGATGTGTTGATTAACTGTCATATGGCGCCTTTTGACTGTTGATTGGGTGCTGATGAGGTGGCCATTGTCATCTAAAAAATTAAGTGTAGGCTAGGGGAATCGAACCCCATACCTCCTGCATATTAGGACACGCGCGTGACCGCCAAGATGCAAGCCTTTTATATTTATATTTCTGCTTAAATAAATTATAAACCAAACAGTTTTCTGAAATTCTATTTTTTTCATGCTTTGGCCCCAAGACTTTTTACTTCTTTTAATTCTTCCCACAATCTTCACATCTTCACCAAATGATCTCGGATCTTCACAACACTTCAGAGGTACCTATAACAATATAAAATAAATTATATTAATTTAAATTCAGCCCCTTAAAGTTTAAAAAATTACCAATTTACCTTTATTTGTATTTTAGACCCCGAAATTCATAACTTCTCCATTTTAACTCTAAATTCAACCAAATTTTAGGGAGAACTTTATTTTGCCTAGATAAACATTACAAAAATTATTTTCAAGCCCATAAAGTTTCTAAAATTACAATTTCATCCCTCAGAGTTATTAAAATCACATTTTTAACTCAAATGTTATTCAAACTTGCATTTTTCTTTTAATTTATGAAAAATACTCTAAAAGCTCATTATTTAAGATACAATGGGCCTAACAAGGCCTAGATTTAGGCATAATTTATACAAAACAATGCACTCATCAGAGACCATGATCCACCCCATTGACATGGTCATTGAAAAACTAGAGGTGGTTATTTTTTATGAAAGTGGACTAGAGAGGAAGTTTTTGATCGGTACAACACCGACCGAACACGAGAGAAGGAAGTTTATCACCTTTCTTAAGCACAACCTAGACGTATTTTCATAGTATCCATACGATATGCTAGGGATTGATCCCCCGATCGCCTAGCACCGTCTCCACGTAGATTTGGCATTCAAGTAGATCATATAAAAGGCTCACCGAATAGCCTCGGAGAAGGCAAAGGCAATTGAAATGACGTAAGAAAATTTCTGAAGGAAAGGTCCATCAGAGAAGTTCAATTCCCGAAGTGGCTCTCGAATCCAACCGTAGTTCACAAGAGTAACAGTAGGTGGAGAGTCTGTAAAGACTTCACCAATCTTAATAGGGCTTGCCCCAAAGACAACTTCCCCCTACCGAAGATAGATCAATTGGTCAACGCCACTGCAACCCATGAATGGATGAGTTTTCTAGACGTTTACTCGGAGTATCACTAGATTCCTCTGTTTAGCCCCGATTAAGACAAGACTTCATTCATAATACCATTGGGTTTATATTATTACAAGGTCATGCTTTTCGTCCTTAAGAACGCTGGAGCCATTTACCAAAGACCAGTCACAAAGATGTTCAAGCACAAAATGGGGGAAACAATGAAAGTGTATATTGATGATATGCTTGTCAAAACAAAAAGTAAAGACGACCATCTCAAAGACTTGCCCAACACTTTTGAAATCCTCAAGCGCTATCGGATGAAGCTCAATGTGAGAAAATTCTCATTCAGGGTCTAGTTAGGGAAGTTTTTAGGTTATCTGGTCAGCAAAAAGGGAATTGAGTCAAATCCTGATCATATAGATGCTATTATAAATATCTAGCTGCCAAGGACGTTGTGCGAGATACAAAAGCTCACTGAGATGCTCGCGACACTCAACCGCTTCATTTTGAAGTCATTCAAGCGTTACCAACCATTTTTCCAATTGCTCAAAAAGGAAAGAGGCCTTACCTAAAACAAAAAATGCTCAAGGACTCTCAAGGAAATCAAGTCCTACCTGATCAAACCTCCATTGCTGGTGATTCCCGATCAAGGGGACCCCCGTTACCTCTACCTTGCAGTTTTAAGCCACGCGGTCAACTCGACCTTGATCTGCGAGAAAAAAAGCAAAAAAGTTTCCTATTTACTATGCCTATAAAACGCTCCTTAACGCTAAGCAACGCTACTTGCCACTGAAAAAATTGGCTTATGCACTGGTGATAGCTTCCCAAAATCTTAAGCACTATTTCAAGGCCCACTCCATCACTGCCATCATTTATTTCCCCCTTAAGGTTGTCATTCACAAAGCCAGCCTTTCTGGATGAATGTCAAAGTGGTCAATAGAACTTGGGAGATTTTACTTTCACTTGTAGCCAAAGATAACAGTCAAGGGGCATATATTGGCCGACTTCATAGCGGAATTCACAAGAGATGGTATTACCGACCAATAAATAGTCAAGCAATCAAAAGGTTATGAGCAAAGTCAATTCGAGAGATGGACATTGTATGTAGATGGTGCCTCTAATTCTAAAAGGGAAGGAGTTAGAGTTTTCCTCATAACACTGTAGGATGCAACGATTGATTAGGGGATCAGGTTGGGCTTTGAAGCCTTCAATAACGAAGTCGAGTACGAAGCACTTATATTCGATTTACAAAAGGCCCGTGTACTCGGAGAAAATCAACTCGAAGTATACTGTGACTCCAAACTGGTTTCTACCTAAGTCAATGGGGACTTTAATGCTAAGGATGAGAGAATGGAACCCTACCTCGCGATGGCGCATGAGCTCATGTCAAGATTCGAGGAACTCCACATTCAACAATTCCCCCGGGGGCATAACAGTCATGCTGACGCTTTAGCATCCCTAAGCTTAGCAGTAGACTCCAATCTCAGGAGAACAGTAGAAGTGGAATTCCTCTCCAAACCTAGCACTGATAAAACGATGGCCTCCAAGCACATTTTTTCCATTGAAAAGGGTCCCAGGTGGATGGATCCAATCATCACATACTTACAGAATGAGACGCTGTCGATCGAAAAGAAACAAGCTCATCAAGTGAGGGTGAAATCTTCTCGATTATACTTAGGCCCCCGTGGAAAGCTTTACAGGAGATCTTTCATAGGCCCCTACCTCCTATGATTACACCCAAAAGATGTCGACCAAGTTCTGTACGAATTTCACGATGGGATTTGTGGAAGTCACGCAGGAAAAGGTCTTTGAAGTTACGAGAAATCAAAGAGGGCTACTGGTGGCCATATATGCAAAAAGATGCATGAACTCATGCTCGAAAGTGCAATAAGTGCAAAAAATTCTACCCCATGCTCCATCAACTAACCAGCGACCTGGCCCCTTTACTAGCCCATGGTCGTCGTTTGCACAATGGGAGTTGGATATCGTGGGGCCACTATCTACTGTGCCAAGAAATCGCAAGTAGTTGTTGGACAACATAAATTATTTCACTAAGTGTATTGAGGCGCAACAAGTGCCTTAAAAAATCTCTATTTATTTTCACGGACTTCAACTCTATTGGTTCGTCATAGCAAAAGGTGTCTTCACTTCATCTAGTTTAGCTAAGTTGGTCCCGACCCTTTCTATCAGGGTCTCTAAAAGACTCCTTGACCTATGCCGCAGGGAATTCTCTTTCACGAAGCATGTCTTCGCTCTAGAAAATGGACCGTGAACTAGCCAACGAAGGTTTACAAATATCTTTAGTGGTTAGATTGACTAGCAAAAAACTTTTGTAGTCATTTCTTGTGATAGATATCTTGATGTCTTATTTTGTGGACAATAATAACTTAGGGCCTATGGGAGCATATTTCGCAAGCTTGACATTGGTTAATTATGTTATTCTTTTCTCCATAAATTAATTAAGGTTTTAAGATTTTCGTCAAGCTAAAAGAAATCAAGTGTATAAGAGAGATAAATATTCCTCGTGTGTAAAAAAAAACTTTACACCGTTTTGAGAAAAAACATTGAAGATTTTATTTGTCCTTGAAACTCAAGTTTCTTTTTATTCTTGAGCATTTTCCTCTTTTGAGTTTTATGAGATTACCGAGACCAGACATTTTATACACCATTAACCTTTAGAATATCATCACATATTCTAGGTTGTTAGTTCATTGTCTACGCTTGATCCTTTTAATTGGAACAAGTTGCTTTAACTTTAAAGAAGATTTTGAAACAATTCAAAAGTGGCATTATTACTAGATTAACACGTCCAATGGGGCGAGTGGTTGGATGTAATCCATATTTGATCTTTTTACTACAAGGTGAATGAAGTTAATTATAGAGCTAATGGATTATTGAATCTAGGAGAGGTTCAAGTTTGTAAGTCATTTCTCCTTTTGTGTAAATTTTTACCTATATGGTGCAAGGTGTCAGTTTTATTCATGATTTTTTTCGCACGGGTTTTTTCCTCGCCTGAATCATATGACTTACTTTTTTGGAATTGTACTTATATATATTCTTAATGGACATATGTTGACAAGAGAATCATTTTTGTAAACAATGAGTTATCACTTAGACATTAGAATAAGATTTTGCCCAAAATTATAGGAAACAAAAAATGTTTCCTTTAATTTGTAAACGATTTTAATTTGAGCAGCTAGCATTGAGAGGCCTCAAATTCTTAAGCACCATCACAACCCAACTACTACTGATGTCATGGTAATTGCGACAGTGGTGGAGCGAGGAGTGGGTGTGGCACTGATTTGTAAAGGCGGGACTTAGTTCTCCAATGTATTAGTTAGATTTCTCTAAAAAGTCACCCAGTGGATCGTCGTGGGAACATTAACATTTTCAATTGATAAATTTTTAGCATCCACTAACCCAACAATTTAATAGCCTATTAAATAAAATCTCGATTTTTTATTGACAAAATTCTAGTTTGGCAAAGTTTGTGTAGATTCAACTTGCTCTTAAAAAAATATTACATCGCCTATGGCTTAGTGAATTTAATATAATCTAATATCATTTTTGGATACTACTTAAAATTGCATCATATTTTCTAAAACTTTTGTGAGCAATTTAAGTTGTGCGTTAATTTTAATTTTATATAACTCCGATGACATAAATAGGCTCTACCATGGGCGGTCACTAGAAGCGCTGAGTGATTGGTGGTGATTGTGGAGGTTATGTGGTAATTTTAGAAGTAGATTTGGTTTTAAAAAAATAATATAAAAATATTCTAATTTTGTTTTCTCAAATTTATGGAAAGTTGAAAAACTGTAAAATATAAATCAAAATATTTGCGATTGGGCTAAGATATTTTTAAACGTACTTTCGATATAATTTTTGAGGGGCATTTGTCCGAGTTTCTTATTTTATAATAAGAGAAACCCTCTCAGAAAACATTTCAAGCAATAGATACTATATTTGAGTATAAAATCATTATAACAGCATAATAAGCCCTTAATAATATATTTGAGTATACATATAATTATGAGTCATTCAATGAAATGTCCCTCGATATTTTTTTTTATTAAACGTTTAGTCCAAGCCTTTTTGTTTTGTTCCAAAAAGTCTCCCATCATATAAAACACTCACAAACACTCTTTCTTCTCTTATCATAAACTCTAGGATAAATTTATCAAAAAGTAGGTAAGGGACATTTTGGAAGATAAAAAAAAAGTCAATTAAGTGCAAAATGTAATTTACTATTTGTCCCTGTAATTATCCATCTACAAACTAGACATTAATTTTCCCTATAATTATTTCCCCAAAATAATAATATACACCATATCAACAACTCTCATGGACCCAAATAAATTTACTATTTGTCCAAACATCCTTCTTCACACCTTATTTTATAAGATATTAGCATTTCTTTTAAGTATATATATACGCAAAGAATATACAATGTTATCACCAATTCACAAAAAATAAACATATAATTTTAGTGTGGCATAAAGTCGCAACAACAATAAAAAAAGGTTATTTAGGATTTGGCCCCTATTAGTTACATCCGTTTGGGGATTTACCCCCAATAAAAATTATTATAGGATAACCCCCATTTTTTATTTTTAACGATATTTTTTTTGGGAAAAAACATGTCGCTAAAAATATTAAAAAAAAATCAAAAAGTGTCCACAAAAGTGAAAAATAGGAGTTAATCATACAATAATTTTTAATTGGGGGTTAATCTCCAAACGGGTGTAACTAATGGGGGTCAAAATCCAAATAACCCTTAAAAAGGGTGCATTTGCAAAAAAATATTACAAAAAAGAACACTGGATCTATTGCAGCACGCGAGGCTAATAGAAGATATGTTCTTAAGTTGCCTTTTTCTAAATAAAAATAGCCATTTTTTTAAAGGGTAGTGCTAGGGAAACACTTTAGGAACACGATTTGGGGACAGATGACACATGTTCCAGTGTAATTGGTGGACACCTTAAGTGGGACACACTCCACTCAAGTGTTCACAAATAATACAAAGACACGTGTTCCGTGTCCCCTAAGTGTGTCCCTCTATCATTATTTTTTGAGTTTTTTTTTTTACTCTAATACATTACTTATCTATGATTATAGACTTTAGAGTACAATTTTATCAATTTATTGAACTGTAATATATTTTTTATCGCTAAATGTGAAAATTTCGCCACTAGTGATTTTGGTGACTTTTAGCAACGAAAAATGTCATTTAGCGATGAAAAATGTATTAAATCTAATAAATTGATAATATTATATTAAAGTCTAAAATCGAAAATTAGTAATATATTAAAGTAAAAAAACCCTTATTTTCTTTTAGAAAAGTAAAGTCATAATTTTTGTACCTTATCTACTGAGTAATAAAATCCCAACATTAATGCCTCCTTTTTATTACTCTTATTCATTTGATAGGTCCACCACCCATCACAAGTCTTTGCAATATCATTGGTCTATTGAAAGCTCTTAATCATTGTATACAAATTTTAACCTCTCTTCTATACTCATATGGAAACTCTTATCTCGTTGCCATGGAATTTACTCTAAAGGGTGCTTCAACTTTTTTTTATTTCTTGAAGAAATAAAAAGAAGCTTTATTTACTTAATCAGCATGGTACATTGAGATTGTTTTCCCACCCACCTAGGGGTTGAACTTTGACCCCATTTATTCCTGATTATCATTCAAATTCCAATGTTTGCTCTAATATACATTTTGTCCCCAAAATGATTTTTTAGTACGTTTATTATAACTTTTCATCTCTTGCTGAGCATTTATCACACTTTTGGCTGGTCAAGAGTGTATGTATGTTTTATATACATATACACATAGACAGTTAAAAGCTTTCTAATATACTGTTAGAATTTATGGGTTTTCTTAAGTTGACAAAATCAGATTTTGATCAATTTTGGAATCAATTTATTATGGTATCCACACATTTTTCGAGACAACTCAAAGTGATAACTCGTTAACCTCTGCAAGGAGTATAACATGGTATACTCTCACATGCGAAAAATCATAAATTATTGAATGAGAAATTGGTGCTCAAAGTACTCACTTGGAACATGAAAAATCGTTGAAGTGTTTAAGTTAAAGTTTGTTCCATATAGGAAGAATGTGTAAAATGGATGTAGTATAATATAACCCAATTTGACTTGAAGGCTTGGTACCCTTTGGGTATCCCAACTCTTTAAAGAAGGGAAGACTTACATGGACCTGGTTTGGATTCCACGCACGCGCGCCGCCACCCGCTCGGTGTGGGGCTTTGGGCTTTAACTTGGCTAAAGTATAAATTATTATTTTTGCGGGTTACTCTTATTTATTTTTTAGGTCCGGCCCAATCCAGTTTATTTCGTTTTTTGTTTTTATTTTTTCTTTAACAATTAATTTCGGTTATTCCCAACAGTTGACTATTGGGATTTCCAACCGTTTTTAACTGCCACTTAGTTTTGTATAAATAAGTGGCCTGGAGTCTCATCTAAAGGTTACGAAAATTCGGAAATTCAATGAGTTCATATAAGAGTTCTCAACAGTTGGTTCAAACAGACTTACAAAGTGGGGTGCTACTTTTGCAAGTAAAGATTGTTGTATCCTGGAAGACGATTGCCGCTGCGTCCGAGAAGCACTAATTCGGGACAAAATCCGTCTTAAGGTTAGAGTGTTTAACACTTGCCTCAATCTACTTTTTGGTGTCTTTGCATTTAAATTGTATAATTTTCTGTAATTATTCTATAATTACAAATTTCGTAATATTTATAATATAATTAAAAATCATTTTGGATAACATATACCTCATTGAACATACCGTTTTTTTTAAATACTAAAAAATTGAATTGTTTAACCAAACTTTGTATAAATGATCCACATAGTGAAAAGAGCTATAAGCAAAGGTTAGAGCAACATATGACCATTTACAAAAAAAAATCATTAAAAATGAGTTATTTGGAGTTTGACCCTCATTAATTTTTTGTAATTGAGCTTAACCCCCATAATTTTCATTTCCTTGGGTTTGACCCCAAATGATTTTTCAATGACAAGCAAAAATTATCACAAAAAGTTTTACCGAGTATTTTTTGCGACACTTTACCTTCACTAAGCCATTTGGGGGGTCAAACTCCAAATAACCCTTAAATATTCAACCCAAAAGTGGGTGAAATGAAATTGGATGTATATGTGCATCTTTGACCTTTCAAACTTTTGACCATCGCACCCGCATTTGGGTTAGATCTTTAATAATTTTGATGTAGATGATTTCCTCCTCACTACGTAGACCATTTATGCAAAATTTGGTTAAAAAATCATTTTTAAGTAATTATATAACAAAAAGGTCTTTTCTTTCATTTTGCTTGCAAATATTTACAACTGTTTTTATATATATTTGAAGACCATAAAAACTTTTCTATCGCGGCCCATAATCATCATCCTCCCTAGGAGTCCATCCCATAAGGAGGAGACCATCGGCTGCCCGCCCACCCGCGGTCATGTTCTTTCCGAGAGAACCATAAGATACCTTAACCTCCTCCACTTTTGCAGCATATTGCGCTTTCATCTCCACCACTTCCTTTTCTCGCTCCTCTATACGTTGCCCAAGAGCCACAAGCTCCCCGACTAGGGGACTCTTAAACCGCATCTCCTCAATGCAGCTAATGCAGTTTTGCAACCAACTCACGTCAAACTTGAAGCACAAAATATGTCGATGAAGTAAGCGATATCATCGGGACCATGTTGGCCACGTGCTTTGCGGCTAATGAAGCGTAAACTGCTCCGAGGAAGTTGAGGGCGGAGGTAGGTATGGACGTGCTCTGAATTTGCACGTGTTGGAATGTCTCGGGATGCTCCTTCTTCATATTCGAGAAGAGATCAACATACGATTGAAGGGCCAAATGGCCCTCCCATAATGCCGTTCGTGCTGGTGGTGATATGGTAGTATTAGTAGCAGTAGTAGTACTCGTACCACCGGTTGGTTCTACCTGTTGAGCAGATTTTAACTCATCAATGCATTTTTCAACAACTTGCGCTATGACTTAGACCTTCTCATGTTCATACACGTCATTAGACTCGGATTCTCCTCCTTTGATCTCGGTCATATCCGTTGAATCATCATCCACACAAGTATCTATGCAGGGTTTATCATCGTGATCACCATCATCGACATTGATATCATCCACAAAAGTACTTATGAACGGCTCGAGATTTTCCACATCATAATCACCATCATCATCCACACGAGTATCTATGCAGAGCTTATCACCATGATCACCAACAACATCATTAACATCAATATCATCCACCAAAGCACCTAGACAAGTCTCAAGATCATCCTGATCATCAACAACCCCGTCAACAACATCAATAGGAGTATCTATGTCGGGCTCAAGATCCTCATCATCATCATTATCATCCCCATCAACATCATCCACAAAAGCATCTGTGAATGAATTGTCATCAACGTCATCCACAAAAGTATTCATGCATGGCTTGGGATCCTCCTCTTCATCGTCACTCCCATTAACATCATCCCCTAAATTATCTATGCATGGCTCGGAAACCTCGTTATCATCCCCACCATGATCATCATCATTGCATCATTCAGGACACTCATCATCCTCATCTACATCATCCAAGGAAGTATCTATGAAGGGCTCAGGAACCTCGTTATCACCATCACCACCATCATCATCATTGTAGGGTTCGGGATCCTCATCATCCCCGTCTACATCATCCAAGTATCTATGCAGGGCTTGGAAACCTCGCTATCATCACCATCTCCATCATCATCATCATTGTAGAGTTCGGGATCCTCATTATCCCCGTCTACATTATCCAAGGAAGTATTTATGCAGGGCTTAAGAACCTCGTTATCACCACCACCCCCATCATCATCACCATCATCATCATCATTGCAGGGTTCTGGATTCTCATTATCCTCGTCTACATCATCCAAGGAAGTGTCCATGCAGCGCTCAGGATCCATGTTATCAACAACATTTGCAGGAACAATTTTCCTCACCTTTCTCCGACTCTTGAGATCTGTCGTTCTGCGAATGGATACTCTACTGGGAAAGTTTAAAACACCCAGATTTAATGGGTCGTTTCTAAATATACTCGTCGCGGCTTCCATAACTCCATAAACCACCATTTTCTTCACCTGTTTTGAAAAGCAAAATTCAGAAACCATGTATCATTGAAGGCATAAAATTTAGTTTCCACCAAGCAAAGAAAGAATTCATAAAAAATAACAAACAAATTTAGTAGAGAATCCATAAATGAAGCACCAGCGTATAAAAAGAGACTACCTCTTGATGGATTTTGCACCAACCAAACACACGTTTCTTATTATTAAGCTATTACATGTCTCTACAAGTAACCTATTACTAATATACAAGGCAGCTTAATAGAAAAGAAAACAAATACATTAATGTTGTGTTTGGCAACTTCAATTCCAAGGCTTTCGAATTGGAACAAGGGCCTTGAATGCCAATTCCATTGGTTTACACACACAAATCCACATATACACGTAGTTTCACATGCACATACACGGTTTCATTTACAAAAACACACTGCACACAAACACAGTTTACACACACAATTTTTCACACACACACATATAGTTCACACTATCACACAAACATTGAAATCATTCACATTAAATTCCATATTGGAACAAAAAAATTAAATCCATAACCCCATGGAAGTAGAATTCACTGACTTCCAATTCCATAAAATTTACATTTGAATAAAATGCATTAACATTCTGGGTCCATAGAATCAAGCACCTCTCACCTTTTGAGACACTTGATCAATACACTTTGGGGGGAAATTTTAAATGGAAAGGGGTACCCCATTGTGTAGCAAATCTTCTTTCTTTAATTAATTATACCTCTAACATGCCTAGAGACAAGAGATAATATTATTAGAAAAAAATGGGGTTTTCAACTTTAATACATTACTAATTTTCCCTTTTAGACTTTAATACGAATTAATGACTTTATTAAATTTTAGTACATTTTTGGTCGTTAAATGTCACCAAAGATCACTTTTAACGGCGAATTAATTTATATTAAAGTCTAAAATCGAATATTAGTAATGTATTAAAGTAAAAAAAAAGACACTAAAGATTTTGCAAGGAAAGACAGTGTCAAAATCTAAGGTAGAGTAAAACATACAGACTGAACATCTTTGATAAACAAACTTACCTTATATTTCTAACTTGACAAGGACAGCCAACAGGTACGAGAACTGCATCTCCTAGTTTTTGCATAAATGTCCAAGGTTCGATTCCTAACACCAAAAAATAAAATACGCATGATCAAGAAATAAAAATATAGCGATACATCTGGGAACCTACATTCAATATATGAAGTATTAACCATATTCCTCCTTTAGCCTTCTTTTATACTCCATAGTCAAGTAAAAAGTTTCATCATGAATAGGATGAACAACCTGCAGCATCAAGAGAATGATTAGAATATAAATTAGAAATGTCACACAATATAGTCCGGGGCTATTCGACATCAAATCACTCTGCACACAATGAAACATCAGAGTACTGGGATAAAAAAATGTGAAGTTGAGTATATATACTAATTAATTCCACGTGTTCGTACTCAATACCACTACTGTCAATCAAATTCGGCCTACTAATCCATGACTTCTCAAAGTTTAATAGGACAAGATTGAGGGAAGTGTTGGGTGAAACAAATGAAGCCTGTCAAGGTGTCTTTGTGAAGGGAAGGCCAATTTTAGATCTTGTTTTGATAGCTAATGAGATTATCGAGGAGTATATAATGAAGAAGAGAGATGGGTGGTATGCAAAGTGAACTTTCAAAAAGTATATGAGCACGTGGAGTGGAATTGTCTTACTTATGTGATGGAAAATAATGCGTTTTGTAGATGGAGGAATTGGATTTGGGGTGGTATCAGTTTAGTCGTTATTGATAGAAGAAGTCTAAGAAAAGAGAACCCGTTGTCCCCTTTCCTATTTGTAGTGGTTGCGGATTTTTAAGCCGGATTATTGATAAGGCGTGAGGGTGTGAGGTAGTGGAAAAGGAGACTAGATTGGTGTGTCTCAATTACAATTTGCGGATGAATCTATCTTTTTTCCTTCTCTGGACAACAACAAGTTTGACAATCTTGTTTCTTGTATTCTCCTATTTTGTGAAATATCGGGGTTGAAGGTAAATTTGAATAAAAGTACAGTTGCGGGGAAAATGTGAAACCTAAGAAAGCGGAAACATTGGCTTATAGGGTTGGTTGTGCGGTAGAGGCATGGTCCATGTTATATTTGGGCGTACCTTTAGGTGGGCAGCCGAATGATCTTAGCTTTTGGAAACCGGTTTTGGATAAAATCAATAAAAGGTTTATCCTTGTGTTTGGAGGATGCGAGTAGGATTGTCCTTGGAGGATGCCCATCCAGTGTTAGGGATATCAGCAGCACTCTGGCCAACTAAATTCTCCATTGAATTAAGAATATCTTCCCAGCGGTATTGCTTATATAAAGAAAATCAGGAAAATGTGCAACATATTTTTCATTTGATGTGTAGTGTGGAGCGGAAGAGATCTAATATAAACTACACAACGACATTGAATAAAGGAAAATTGCCCATTTTTCTCTCTAATTCTCATTCATCAGCTGCCTTACCATGCGAGGCCAAGGGCCTATTTATAGGCTAAATTATTTTGCTAGTAGAGCGAGATCATGGGTTCAAGTATGAGGAGTGGCAACCTCTTCAAGTGAGGAGACTGATGTTGGAGCATATTCTAACCTGAATGAGTCTAGGCTGGCTAGGCTTGATCTCCATGGGGTAGTCTCACCTCGTGTATATGGGAATAAGTTGCACCTAGTTATTAGTACAATGGTATGCACTGGACCCATCAACTCCATTGCTCATTTTCCGGATATTGATGGAAGAAAGTGTTTTGAGGAATTGTCAAATGTGGGTGCCCTTCCTTGTAAACCAATGCGCATTTTTTTAAGATTTGAATGGATAGGGTGAGGGAGATAAGGTTACTTGTCTTTGGATTGAAAGGAAAAATAGTTTTTTGTATATTTGTTGGAAGAAAAAATAGAATCTTCGATGAGAAAGAGGAGAGCAACGTATGAATGAAGAAAAATGTAAAGTTTATAACATCTTTATAGGCATCACTGTTAAAACCATTCAAAGATATACCTTTGAACCTGATTTGTATTTCAGGGTATAATGCATTTATGGTGCGAACTTAAAAATCGTGTTCGAAGAGGCACTTCAGTAGCTTCACTATGGAGCAAGTTATATGCAATTACTGTTTTGCGACTTTTACAATTTTTTGCCCTAGTTTTGCTATTGTACTGGACTTCTGTTTTTTATGTTAACTCTGTGGAAGCGAAGTGACAACTAGTAAAAGCAATTAGGTCTCTCATATTCTCATTCCCCAAAGAAAAAGTAAGGTAATGAACTACAAAACTAAGAGGACCACCCATTATCAGCTAGGGTTGTTCTGGTGACAAGAATATCCTCACTATTAAAAGAAATAACAAACAATAGAACAAATATATGGCAAACACGTCCCCCAATTAAAAAACAAGCAAACCAATATAGTCCCGTGTAACACCCCGTACTTTCATGAGTATTTAATTTCCACATGTGCATGGACTTATTAATTTAATTGGGGGAAATTAAATTGGTTTCGGTAAATATTAATTAGCGAGTTAAAGATTAATATTTATTATTATTATTATTATTATTATTATTATTATTATTATTATTATTATTATTATTATTATTATTATTATTATTATTATTATTATTATTATTATTTACTTACACGTGATAAGTAAATAGAGATGTGATTTACTATATGTCGCTTATAAGTGAAAAGCAACGGTGTATTATGCTATGTTGATAGAGAGTTACATCGACGGATTTCTATATTTTATGGGCGATGCGTATTGTACGCACGTGTCGGGCCCAGTTAATGAGATGTGGGTGAATTTGTAGTTAGGTTGCTCAGATGGTCTTTTCGAGTGAACCGGTGATCCGAAATGGGTCGAAATAGTCCAGAATAGATACCCACGTGTCATGATTGGGTTCCGGGGATTTTTTAAACATAGCAGGACCCGTATAAGAGCATGGTGGGTTTTTTACACCTAGAGTTTAATGGAAAAACGGGATTAGGGTGTAATTAAGAAGTATTTAAGATTTAGAGGGGTGGATGATAGCCCCACGCTGCACTCTCTACATAATTATGAGTTAGAGACTTTAAGAGAAAAAGAAATGAGAAAAAAGGAAAAGAAGACCCTAAGAGAAGAACATCTCCAGATTCAGAGAGACTTTGGATTCATATCCAAAAGGCAAGTATTTACGTGCTTTAGATGCAATTTTGTAGTTAATTACATTCTTAGTTAATTAAGATAAAATCTGAGATTTAAAGATTGAAACTTTGCGATTAAAATGAAGAGATTCAAGTGGTGTAACTTCTGATTTGTATTGGATATTAATTGATGATGAACGTATAAGAATTTCGTGATTTAATTCTGGGTTTATAAGTACGAATATGTAGAATATGGATAGGGTGTTGGATTAAATTGGTGTTTGATTTGTCTTCCTAAGTGTTTGATATAGGATTCATGGTTAGAGATATGTTTAAATGCTTCTGGGATATTATTATAATGATATACTAGGTCTATTTGTGATTTGGGATCTTCATTGGAGGGTTTGGATGAGAAAAACTCGAGGAAGAAGATGACAAGTGACCCAGTAACTTGAACCGATTCGCTGAGAAGCAAACCGGTTCGATTAACTGACCTGCTCAGTTTTTGTTCGTGAGTTGTTTTAGCCCGTTAGGGCTTGGGGATTAATCGTAGGGGCTTCAGGGGTACTGTGAGATTACTTTGGAAGACTTTGCAGGATTTGGCACATGTGATAGGCCAACATTAAAAGGGTTCGAGTGAGGAGAACTGAGGATTCAAGTGAGTGAAGTTAGATATTAACTCGGGAAGTTAGTTTGAACTTCGGGATTGGGAGATTAGTGTGTTGTGGATATGCGTATGAGCTCGGTATAGTTGCTTTGTACAATCGGGAAGTCAGTTCGGACTCCGGGATTGGGTAGACTAGCACGTTATGGGATTATATATATACACACACACACACACACACACACACGCACATATATATATTAAGGGTAACCTAGGTATATACATACATATGTGATTGTTTCTTATTTATGTGGAACATACCTATTCGCTAGGGCTATCGTTAGGAGGTTACCCGTAGTGGACAGTCCAGGCGTTGACAAGCAGCCCAGGTACTCCGGGATTGGGTGGACTAGCACGTTATGGGATTATATATATATATATATATATATGTATGTATATACACACACAAACACACATATATATATTAAGGGTAACCTAGGTATATACATACATATGTGATTGTTTCTTATTTATGTGGATCATACCTACTCGCTAGGGCTATCGTTAGGAGGTTACCCGTAGTGGACAGTCCAGGCGTTGACCAGCAGCCCAGGTCACAGTACTGTTGCATGGCTACTATCCGTGTGTTAGGAGAGGTGTTGGTTTCGAGACCGGTTGGGCGCGATGTGGTATGATTGCGATCCCCGGACGTGTGTTTATGACTGCCTCCGCTATTTGTATTTACGTTTGGGTTCGATGGTGAGATTCTGACTAGGTGGCTTGGTGTGAGGCGTTATGCGCGGAGCTGATAGCACATGAGGGATGCATCCGCGAGGTCTCAGCTCTGGGGATGTGGTTATACGTATATAAGGAGTGATATATATGTACGTGTATACGAGATATTGTGTGCATATTTGTTTATAGCGCGGGTGTAGCTATGCTATCATATTATGTGAGTATTTGTTTATAGCACAAGTGTAGCTATGTATTATATCCTGTATACATCTAATTATAGCTAGTGGGTAACAATGTTATCGTTTATGAAAATATACCTGGTGAGGGTAGCATACCATTAGCTTATAGTGGTTATTAGCGGGATGGACTTGGATAGCGTTTGTTGTCCTAGTTAGAGTGCGTAGCATAATTAGGATAATTAAAATGAACATGTTAGGTGCGCACAATAATTGAGATGTGAGGTTCAATCTCATGTGAGTGCGGCCGATTAGTTATGAAAGTAATACACTACTGTTTTAATCAATTTAAAACAATTATCTACTTACAAGATATTTTCTACTTTTCGAGTTTTGACCCGCGGGCATTTGTTTTTACTTGTTTTCCTTTTTATACCCCAGGTTTGCAGCATCAATCAGGACTGCAAGATAGATCAATTTTTGCAGTTGCAATAGATGTGGATCCTATAAGATTGTTTTAGACGCCTCAGCTTATTTTATCTATTACTCTCATTCCAGTTTGCAGTTTGGGTGTGTTGCCCGTAGATGATAGAATTTTATATTATTGTCAAACATCTTATTTCAGTACTGAGATGTTATTCAATTGGATTCATATGGTTTGTTATTATTTCGCGACCGATTTTTTATTCGGTTCACTGTTATTATTTATTTATGCACGATGATTTATTTGTTCATTTTATTTGTATGGTTTTATTGATTTTAATTATTGTATTATGTTGCAGCAATGATGCTGAGAATGAAACCAAACTGAGATTCCTAGGCGGGTTGTCACAGTATTATACGTATTATCTTATTTTTCTAAAATCTTCTATATTTTTTTCAATTTTTTTGGGCTCTCCAAATAGCGTATCTTTGTGTATCCATCGATACTGCGACCGAGTTGAAAATTGGGACACCGATTCAGAAATGATACAACGACTTTGAACCATGACACATGCCCCCCCCTCCTTCTCTCCAGATCCAAGAAGTTGTGGGTACTCTCACTATCTATCAATATGTGAGGAGGTTTGTTATTAACACTACCTATGAGCTTAAGGGTTCTTGGGGTTCTGCTGCTTGATATGGCTTGCAGGGATATGGTCATATTGGGTTTAGCTTGCTCTGCTTCGAGTCTCTCTTTTGCATTCTCTATTTCTTCTTCCTGCCCCCACTCCTGACTCTCATTTTAATCTGTTATCATCACATATAATTGTAATCTTGCACATTTGTGCTACGAGAAATACACCTCGTCCCAATTGTAACACAGGTTCTCATCTCTTTTTGCTTGCAATTCAGGAGTGATGTAGAACAGCTAGGGATGGATAAAAAAATAATGACAAAAGATAGAAAACAGAGGAAAATCGGAATAATAATTTAAAAAAAGAAGAAGTGCAGTCCCAGTTGGTATCACACCTTAATATTGTGATTCACTCGCAACAAATAGGTAATTTCAAAATCCTGTTCATTGCCCCAAAATGACAGCCTTACATGCTTTAAATAGAGCCAAGACTATGACTAATAGATTCTTATGCATTTTACTAGAAGTTTCCACTTAAATGACATCATTAAAGACTTCTTAATTTTTCCAAGCATGACTCAGACTCTTAATTTTCCAATGCATGACACGTTACTCAAACTTTTAGATTTCTCCAACAGCACTAAGTGACTATTTTTGAAAATATGCAGAAGCATTTATTCTTGTTGGGATTGCACAATTATACTAAGAATTATTCTAACTCCCACACTGGGCCAGCTGCACCAATATCCTGCCAGATCAAAGTATTGGGCTTCGTATTCATTCTCTTTTTGGTCCGCTTATAAACTTTAATGTAGGTCGGATTGCTATCAAGGAGTCAATTTCTTAAAGGGAAAGGGGACGGTGGTTTTGTTTGGGACTGTTTTGTTCAATATTTGGTTGGCTCTTGGGGTAAATGTTGAGGTGTTGGAATTACATTTTTGGGATGGGTAATCAGGGGTCAAGGTTGGCTGACTTGTGGGTGGGAGTGGGTGGGGGGGGGGGGGGGGGGAGGGAGGTGTTGTTGTGGTAGGGGATGGGATGGATAGTGGGGGGGATAGGATGAATTGGGTTGATTCCTTTTGACAACAACCTCAAGAGATATGATACTTGTAATCTTGCGAGGATGATGTCTTTATCTAAAGAGTTGGGTTAGAACCTCTGAACACAACCCTTAATCTCTTCCTTTAGCCCACTAATAAAGTTGGATATGAAATAATCATCTGAGAGCCCTCTTTGTCTAGCCAAAACTAGTGATCTCAGCCATTCAAATCAATCTTGATATGCAGCCACTGTACATGCCTGATGTAGCTTCTTCAATTCAGTAACATCTTCATGGCCCACGTCTAAGAACCAAGCATTAATAACTGTAAATTCCCTCTAATATATCACATCTACACTCTCATAAAATGACTGGAATTAATGGTCCACCCTTCCATCCAAGGGCATAGGTGCAAACAACACTTTCTTTTCTTCAATCATGGGGTGGAATTGGAACTACACGGTGCACTTCTTGAGTCACCCTCTGGGGTATGTTCGGTCAAAATGGGGAAAATCTATCTTGGGGGTTTTGTGTTGGAATCATTGGTGTTCTTTTATTCCAACCCCTTTACGAACAGGGTCCGACAACAATGGGGGATTGTATCTCCTCAATGCATCTGTGTTCATGCCAAAACTAGCAGACAAAGGCCCACTCTGATTCAACAGCATCAGCAATTGTCCTTGAAAACTCACAAATCCCTCTTGTAGACTGGCCACGGTACCTTTCAGATCATCAAACTCCTTTCGATTGTCTTCTCCATTGTTTTTTGAATTTGGTGAATTGCTTTCTTCAGCCATGGGAGTAAAGCGCGGGTGAGATAAGTTTGGCTTTGATACCATTTGTCATGCCAAGGTGGAATGGTTCCTTTCAAACATTTTAACAATTAGAATGTAGAATTTAGAGGAAGAGAAATTATGAAGTCTAAGGATGAAAAGAAGAGAATTTCATGAGGAGAGGAAGGGGGGGGGGGGGGGGGGAGAGAGAGAGAGAGAGAGGAGAGAGAGAGAGACGAAATTGGAATTATCTATTCATAGCACTGCTTTACATTTCATTTACTGTATTTATACATTTTCTATGGTTCAGTTACAGTAAAATATTACCAACTATCTTCTAACTGAACTAACTTACTAAATGAATCCGCCTACTTCAAACTAAATTAGATACAACCTCTTTTGCTAATGCTTGGCATAAGAGCTAGCTTGTGGACACAAACAAGGTCACTCTTTCTTCAAGTAAACCATCACTGAATCCAATGACTAGAAGACCAAGCGTCGCTGATGAGGATTCACGTCCTCCTTAGAGGCATCATGTGTGCGCTATAAAGCTCTCAAACATTGACGTTAATAAAAGCCAGGCCCAGCAAACACGGATGTGGTGGACACACCCGAACCAGCGGGGGAAGCTCCACTAAATCAATGGCCATGTAGGGGGAAGTACCAAAAACAATATGTCAACTGGATAACAATGTTGTTGAAGGAAAACTCGGCATAGACTACCGCAGTATCTCAAAAGTTGAGATTATCAATCGACAAACATTGAAGAAAGTCATCCCCTATCCACCCTCCCTCCAACTCCAATTAACCACCTCCATCTGTCCATCATTCTAAGATGGAAGGCCATCAAAATTACAAGGAACACTCGAGGATTATCCACAATGTCCACAAAAATGACTCGTGAACCCAACATCCTTGTCAGAAGTTATGTTGTGCGGGATGGAACTACTCCTGACAATGACTTTATTTGCTTGTTTTTATCCGTCAAAGAAAGCCTGGGCAGCAGAGTTTCCTAACAAGTTAAGTTGTTCACATGGATGGTGGCACATGAGAGAGTTTTCTAGTGATTTAATTCAATGGAGACGTCCCAAAATGAGCTTATCCCAAATTGGTGTTGTTTATATTACATTAACATGGAGACCAATTGACACATCCTCCTCAATTGTTCATTACCATCTTTTTTGTGGATTGAGGATTTTAACATTGTTGGGGCAAGGCCTCAAAATCCGATTGATATGCTTTAGGGGTGGGTTCGTGTGACTTTGCGTAAGTTAGATAGCTCAGGGAGATATGGGATGATTGCAACTTATTAGAGCATATCGTTAGAACGTAATAGAATCAAGAAAAAATGGTAGACAATGAATGGACTTGGGAGAGGATCAAGTTTGTTTCATCACTTTGGGCCTCTATAACCAATCATTTATAAACACAGTTGACCAAGCCTTTTATATCTTGTTTTTTCTCCTTTGTATTTTAATTTCTAACATGAACTGTGGACTGCTGGTCCATTGATCCACGTATAGTAATTCCATTAATCAAATATATTATGTTTTCCGAAATAAATAATAAACAACCATGGAGAATGTTTGACACGCATTTATTTTAAAAGGATACATAATGAAATTTAGTTATTACCTGCTGCAGCAAAGAACAATAATTATGCCTAAATTCCCTACAGTACTTCCTAAAATATTGCTCCAATTTAGGAACATCTTGCCACCAAAAAATGTCCCAGACAACACCACCATATGTGTCCCCAAATCCTTCGCCAACCTTCACCTTGTCAACAATGAAATCCTTTTTGTTTATAATGATGAGAGAGAGAGAGCATGAACAAAAAAAAATACATCAACTTAAAAAGTGAAACACTGGAATGCAGGTGATACCATACAGTTCCATTTGATCCTGGCGGTGGTACGCTTGTATCAATTTTTCTATTTTCCCAAGAGTTACAGATGCAAGGGTCACTTCTCGAAGCGCTCCCTCCCACCCCCACCCACCCACCCAAAAAAAAGAAAAAATTTTGACAACAAAGCATATACCTCTAATCTAAGAACTGATATTGTTAATTTCTATCGTCGAAATAATCATACCTACGCTTTTGAATCTTTCATATGATATTACTGGGAGATGAAGTTTCAGTAAGTATAAAAAGTGTAATATTAATTTTTAAAGGAGAAATAATTTCTAACGATTAATGTGTACCAATTTGTTCATACCCTCTCTGTGTCCATTTTTTTCCAGGTCTGACATACTATCATGTATGTATCGTGTGGTACCCACCTTACGTGTTCGGTAAGGAATCAAAGTTCTAAGCCCAGCATGTAAGAATATAAAAGAATGCATGTAGATCTACCATATTAATTGCCATTATCCAAGAAAACTAAATAATAGGAAGAAAAAAAAAAAGTAGCGAATCATGCAGTAAAAAAGAGAAAAAAGTGAATTTTATTTGGTTCCAATTATGTCGATAGCACTAAAAGATGGGTGGATGTTGTCGGCACATATCTGGCCGCTCATGCTTGTGGACAAACATAACCGCAACACCCCTAAAAGAAGTCCTCGTTGAAGCCCTTATACTTTTGACTCATTTGAGTCTAGACTGTATAAGAGCTCATCTAGTTTGGAAATTGTGACAAAATAATGTCTATCCTAAAAACCAAAGAGCTTCAGAGATTGGGTTGCTTCTTATTCTATCCATCTTGTGATGATCCTGAGACTATAGCCATCACTCACACACTTAGAATTTCATTCTTGCATTTCATATTGCACCACTATGAGTATTAATGTTGTGAGTGTGTTTAAATCCCTCAATTTGATTTTTAATAATTTTTTGGGAATTTAAAACATATTTTAAACAAGGTTTTATTTAATTAAAACTTGATTTAAAAGGTCTTGGGGTTAATGTATAAATATGGATTGTTGTGTTTATTGGCCTAAAGTTACTCTGGGTAGAAACCGAAAGCGCTAGAGACTCTAGGGTTGGCTTTGTAATTATTTTGGGACGCGCGTTTACATTCATCCTCAGGCCTACACCTGGTGTCCTCTGATTGGCCTGAACTGTGTTTCTTTACTGAGACAAACTATTGCGTGCTTTCAGCCCTTAGATCAACCCTTATCGATGGCCTGCATGTCTTTTGAGTGAATCCCAGTGTAAACCCTTAAGCCAATCACAACCTGTTTAATCCACCGCCTGCTGTGAACCCTTAGATTGTAGTCAAAGGAGCTTGACTCAATCACAGCCCTTGATTTTGAACGAAGCTCTGGAATCTTCTTCTCTTCCTATTTAAAGGCCTCTCATCTCAGCCTGCGAAAGCTTTTGCCATTTTGAAAAGTCTCAGAGAATAGAGAGAGGAGAGAGAAGAGAGAAGAGAGAAGAGAGAAGTTAGAGAGATAAACCAAACCCTAGTTAGAAACCCTAACTTCGTCCAAATACCTCTAAACCTAAACCACTTACCTCTCCATAAACACCATAACCAGATAAACACCATCCTTAGTGTTTCTTGAGTTATGAGAGTTCGAGTTGAGTGATTTCTGGGTTGCTGAAATCCTTGTGTTAATAAATCTTATTTCCAACTTAGACATAGACTCAGATCTTGTTTCTCTTTCAATAGAAATCATAGATCTGAAGTTTTTCATGTCACAGCACACTTAGTTGCATTTATTTCTCATCTTGAGAATTTCGTTGTTGATTGTTTTCTGATAAAACATTTTCTTACTTCAGAATCAACAATAGATGTTTTTCTATTTCTGTTTTTACAAAACCTAACCTGACCTAGTGGGATTCGCACTTGGAGGGTTCTCAATCCACATAATATTTTCAAAAGTGATTGAGAAAGGTCTTGACCGATTTCTTAAGCAAGATCTCCGTGGAATCTGGGTTATTTTGAAAGGTCAAAAAGGTTCTTGGTTTTGTAAGAAAGAAAAATAACAAATACACTGCATATAGACTTTATATGTGATTTGTTAGGATCGTCTGTATCTAATAAGTGTGTGTGTGTGCATGCATGTGTTTTAGAACACCATTCACAAACATCTTCACACTACAAACACTCAAAGTGTTGGCTATAAGATTTGGTGAACAATAAGTCGACGTAAAGTGCTGAAACAAAGAAGAGTTGACAAACTGAGACAACTACATCAACAAACAAGATCTGCAGAAAAGTTAAGGAAGCCAGAGGGTACAATCCTGAACTTGTATAGATTTGTTTTTGTGTGCATGTTAGTTAAATAGGTTGTAACTCATATATTTGTTTTAGTGATTGTTTTTGTTTTACTCCGTAGAGGGAGTCGTGGATGTTTCCTCAAGGTTGAGGTTTTACCACGTTAAAAATCCTGAGTATCAATATTTCTACATCTTCTCATCTCTTTCTAATAGTGTGCTGAGTTTAAAACATTTTAAACTGTTTACTAAAACTTGTTATCAAATCTTGTCCTAATCTCGTACATACTTTTGTTAACACATCTTGTGTTCAAAATCGTTTTGATTTAAGTAAAGAGTTTCTTCAACAAACTTTCAGAGTTGCTTAAATAGTTTATTTTCATAAACGGCTTTGGCAACGCTATTTCACTCGTAATTCCTCATGTGGGGCTTAAAAGATGGAGTTTCGAACTCCGACAAATAACAATCGAAATTGACCTTGGTAACTAATAACATAATTGTAAAATCTTACATTAATAAATAATTTATTTGTAGGGAAGTAATCATTAATTTTCTGTTATATGCATTTTGCCTATATATAGATGAACTCTCTCTCTCTCTCTCTCTCTCTTGGTCTTCAGGCACTTGAACCCACTTGGATCATATCTATACAAAAAGAAACAAAGCGACGAGCAACGAAATGATATGCACGTCGTGGTGGAAAAATATGGGTACGTATATTTCCAGACAACCCAGTTACGGTAAGACCTACGGAAACACGTATGGATTCAGGGAAAGGATAATACTTTATGAAATGGGGAGTTTCAGAAATTGTAGCCAGAAAAGCTCTCTCTCCATTGAAATTAGGGGGTTCTTATTATGGCTTTATTTATAGGATGATATCACAATGCCAACTAAGGTAATGATACTAATAAAAAGAAGAGCTGAACAACCTAAACCCAAATCAAATATATATTTTGAAAAAAAAAATGTCAATTTTCTAAGCTACCTTAAATTTCCCTCATAAAAATATTTCTTAAACCCAACGTCTTTGCCACATGGCTTCTGGTGCCTACAATATTGAACTAACCAATGTCAGCTGTGGAGAAGCATGTTGAATTAGTACAGAACACTTTCAACATCACTTTAGGCATTTCAATCTTAAAAACAAGGGCTTACACGGTCTTGCCACCATTACGGAGTATGTGTTGACACACTAACATAATAAGCATCTTTATCCAAAATTTATGTTCATCCCAAGAGTACGTGACAAACTTAAGCGCGGCAAAACACCACAAATATACTAGAGTTCACCAATAGTGAATGTCAAAAAACACCTCTTATCAACCTTCAGGTTGGTAGCAGGGGTCATTTGCCTCATAGACATCAACTTACTTGTGACTAGTCAAAATATTTACCCCCATTTCCGTTAAAAAAGATTCCCTCACTCCATAGTTATAAACTTTGTGGATGGTCTCACATAAGTATTATTAACTACATGCGCTGCATATCTCGTACTTCAAAAAATTTACTGGCAACCAACATATAAGAGAGTTGTCACAGATTATAATAATTATATTATTCATTACATAAAAATTATGATCACATAATCAAAACATGAAACTCAGTTTACTCTTTCACATACTTGGCTAAGTGTGTCACTATTTAAATTGCAGATGACCTCACAGCTTGTAACTTGGTGGTACAAAATAACAAGTCTTAACACTCTTCGTGTCTTTTCGAGACCTAAAAGAGGCAAAATGAGTATGCTGGTGTTAAGTACACTAATCTCTTGCTATTTCCTTCAGCTCAAACCTCGGCAAAGATTCCAAGAAATAAAAAGGAATTGAGAGAGGTTACCGAAGCAATGGCTACCCCTTGATTCAAGGAGAATCACTCACCCATTTATCCTCCCAAAATCAAATAAGTGATCCATCCCCAAACTCAAGAAAGATAAAACTCAAAATAGGAACCCAATATATTGGAGATAAATTTACATGGACCTTTATAGAAGTCAAACTCCACACCCTTTTAATCCAATTATCTATTCCAATATTGTATTTAGTCTTAATAATATAGAACCATAAAGAATTTTGTTGAAGAGAGAATCCCCACAACCTTTTACCAACCAAAGCTGTATTTCACAAAAAAAATGCTGCTAATGACGGAAACCCCATGTGTTTTAAGCCTTGGAAACAAAACAACATTTTATTAAATGTTCTTATTTGCCATCATCCCACCCTTTTAAGAAAAGTCTCCCATTCTTTTTCCAAAAACAATTAACAGCTTTTCGGGAGCTTTAAAGAACAATAATAAATAAAAGGGGAGACTGCTAAAGATGGATTGAACCAACGTAAGTGTCCCATCCCTAGCCTTTTCTTCATATCCATCTAATTGTTTTTCTTAATCTTATCAAGCACAAGATCCCAAACCGGGGGGGACTTTGAGTTTCCAAGGAAACTCAAGGAAAGATTTACTCTATGCTGATTCTAACTATTACAGTTTTAAGACATTGATTTTCAGCCCAAACACTGAGCCAAACACTCTAATTAACCCAACTAAGTTTTTACGAGGGCTCATATCTCCCGAATCAAAATAAATGGTATTATCCGCAAGTTGGACGTGAGTAACCTTCAAACATACTGTACCCAATGTTTAAAAAGGCGAAAGGCAAGACGAGGCGTTTTGGCCGCGACGAGGCGAGGCGTAAGCCTCGAGGCGCTTGAGGCGTATGCCTCACCGAAAAGAAAAAAAGAAAGGGAAAAAAATATAAAAAGTCTAATAATTTCACAAAAAAATAATCCAACACATTAAATGATGCAAAAGGGTCCATAATCATTCAATCCATCAACCAATCAAACTAAAAGTTCATCTCCATTACATCATTACCATATTGTTCATCATAATCATTCAATCCATCAACCATATTGTTCATCCCAATGTGTTCCTCGGATTTTCTTCGGGCCATATCTTTTTCAAAGTTTTTATTTTTCAAGAAATCCGCCATTTCCTCTCTCACATCCGTAGGAACTCTATCACATTCTCGAACATTTTTTTCGTTCCCGCAAGATGATCTTTCATTCGTTTGACACCCCCCTTTATAACTTTATTGCAAAACTTACATTAGTTATAGACATATCCTTTCCCATTATCAACCTCCGTACCATATTTCCTAGCGAGATCCTTTCTAGACATAATTCAACTACAAAAAAAAATATAAAACAAAGTTATTACAAAAAACAAGTTAAAAAATATTGTGAAACAAGTTTTATAAAAATATTGTGAAACAGAAAAAAGTGTAAAACTAAAAACTAAGCTAAAAATAAAAGTTTTTATAGGAAATAACAGAAAAACAGAAAGAAAAAAAAAGTTTTTACAGGAAAAAAAAAAGGTAAAAAAACTTAAAACCAAAGTTTTTACAAAAAAAAATCTACTAAAACTAAAACTAATACTAATACTAATACTAAAACTAATACTAAAACTAAAAAACAAATAACATAAACACTTTCGTATAACAGTTTTTAGTAAAAAACTAGGGCCGGAGTTGAAGAATTAAAGGATGGAGTCTTACCGAGGGCCGAACTTGAAGAATAGAAGGAGAAGGATGGCCGGATTAGGGTTTCGGAGAAGGAGAAGGGTTTCGGAGCAGAGAGAGTAAGTACGACTTGAATAATATAAGGGTTTTGGTTTATTTCTGACGTACGTTTTTTTTTTTAACTATCTTCTCTTTTCATTTTTTTAAGCCCCGTATAAGAGGCGTACGCCTCACCGCCTTGAGGCGGTCAACCTTGAGGCGTTGCGCCTCATCCAAAAAGGTGTAAGCCTCTATTTTATGGCCTGAGGCTTAAGCCTCGAGGCGTACGCCTTTTTAAACATTGACTGTACCTACCTTTTTTATATCTTGGGCTATTCAGACATCTTTGAGAATTTGCCTAATCCTCAATGGTATGTTTGGAGGCACTGTGTGGGAGGTTGCCCAAAGAGGATTTGAATTCTTCACCTCCCGGTTGTGAGGTAAAAGCCCATGACACTCTACCTACCTTAAAACCTATTATAACCCCATATTCCTGAGCCTCGTCCACAATTATACTCAATGTATCAACAATAAGATAAAAGTGTAGGCTCTTGCCTTGGTAGATTAAGTAGCTAGGGCCTCACTTTGGGGAGGGCCCCCATTGGATATTGTATAGCTATTGCTTAATATTATTATGCTTCTATTTATTTTACTGTTTTGTACATGTAAGTGGCCTTCATTTGGATGTTGGGCAACTTAAGTAGTTTTATTTTAAAGCTTCTATAATGTTTTGCATTCCTTTAGATATTTCTATTACTCAGCCTTCTCTCTCCCCATTTATTTTGGTAGAAATTTTTACACACACCCCCTTCAATTGATATTTAACCTTCAATATATAAACTTTTGTCTCTTAATATCAACTATAGTTTCTCATCTATTCTTTTGTCATTTACTAATAATTAGTATGGAAGTGTATAATGATTAATGTTTTTTGAGTATCAGACTTATAAGACAAGTGAATATGTTATATTCTGAGATTGAATTTTCAATCTAGTGAAAAAAAGATATGTTGCGGAGTTGAAAGTATGGTTAGGTTTTATTAGTTGGTAGTGTTTTACATTAATTATTTTATATTTAAAATGGACATATTTTGTGAAAATTTGTATTTTTTAATTTATATAGATATCTACAATGGGAGTCTCTCCATATATGGGTGTAAGGCCAGACCTGTAGTTAAGCGGGAGCCTTGTGCACTGGGCATAACCTTTATATAGATATCTACAATATAATATTAATATAGACATAAAGATATCCATTTTTTAATGAAACTAATTTAATTTTATAAAAAAATACATATTATAATATGCATATTTTTTAATACAGAAAGGGCCCCATTTTTTAAAATTTTCCTAGAGCCTCACTAATGCTTGAGCAGACCCGAGTAAGAGAGACAAGTGATCCTCTTGTCTAAGTCTCATACACGGCTTAACCTTCCCTTTTAGGGATGGTAACGAGACGAGTTTTCAAAAATCCTAGCCCGACCCATTTAATAAACGGGGCAGTTTTTTTTTATTTAAATAAATTCCTAACCCGCCCCATTTTATAAACGGGGCGGGGCGGGGCGGGGCTCCTACAGGTCAGGTTAATTTTTAAAATAGTAAAATTAAAAATATTACATTATACTCTTAGAGGTCTAGAATAGTTCATATTCCAATATTTGAGACAATCACCCAATTGTCAATCCATGTTTTCAGAGAGATCTTTTACAAAATTAACATACATGTAAAGGAATTTTTAATGTGTGTATGTGTGTCTATATATATATCATTATCAAACTGACTGCAATCCTTTTTTGTCCGTGAGGATCCCACCAGAGCGCCTTCTACTTCTAATAGGCCATGAACTAGATCAGAATCATTCTCAACGAGTCCATAAGAAGTGATCCCTTTTTTTCATCAGGTCCGGGTAGAGACCAAAGATCTTGAGCGACCGATCCGGCAAAAGATGCTCTTGTTATTCCTAATAAGGCGGCTCGGTAACCGATCGATTCTTCCAAAGCGCACCCCATTCGTTCCGCTCGCAACAATCCAATCAGTTTTCCGGGTGAAAAAACATTGGACATTCCATCTTCTGAAACCAACACTTTTGATGTTATTTGACATACAATAATTTCTATGTTCTTTCCGATCTCTACGCAGTTCACCACTCCACCAGAAATTCCCCCTGCCCCTACCGTACTCCAGCTTAATAGTTTCCACCGCCTGTCCAGGTTGTCGAGGGTTGAGCCTTGAGATTTGATGACGGACTTAAAAGCCACCTACAGACGCTTTACGCCCAATCATTCCGGATAACGCTTGCATCCTCTGTATTACCGTGGCTGCTGGAACAGAGTTAATCAATGCTTATTCCTCGGATACCGTCATTGCTTCTTCTCCGGGAAAAAAAGTTCATGACCCGTGGGCCTTCTACCTCCACGCGGCATTGCCCCGTCAGGCTTTCGCCCATTGTGAAAAATTCCCCACTGCTGCCTCCCGTAGGAGTCTAGGTCATGTCTACCCTTTTGTTGAAGGTCGTTCGAGCTTTTCCTGGGAGTATGGCATGGGTAACTTCAGTGCCGTAGCGCCTGGTACTCGTACATTGGCTAGAGGCATTTTCTTTACCCCTTCTTACCCTGAAAAATCAAGGTCACCTTACATCCTTGAACCAATAACCATCTTTCGGCTAACCTAGCCTCCTCCATCCCTCGGGACCAACAAGGGGTAGTACAGGAATATTCACCTGTTGTCCATTGACTACGCCTTTCGGCCTAAAGGGGAATTATTGTCTATCGTTGGCCTCTATAATATAATCGGTCGGAGGACCTGCGAGGCGGTGGTTTACCCTGCGGCGGATGTCAACGGTTCGAGTCCACTTATCTCCAACTCGTGAACTTAGCCGATACAAAGCTATATGATAGCACCCAATTTTTTCGATTCAATGGTTCGATCTATGATTTATCATTCATGGACGTTGATAAGATCCATCCATTTAGCAGTACCTTTACCCGGTATTGACCATAATTCACAAGAACATTCTGTAGTCTTAATAAGAGGGGGAAGGTCTAAGGATTTACCGGGTGTGAGATATCATATTTCTCGAGGAACCCTAGATGCTGTCAGAGTAAAGGATCATCAACAAGGGCGTTCTAGTGCGTTGTAGATTCTTATCCAAGACTTGTACGACTCATTCAGATCATGAGCAGCGACAAAAGAAAGAAAGAAAACCATTTTTCCAGTATCAATGATCAGTTGCAGTGAATAGGATAATATGAAATGAACTCCATTCACTATCTATATATATATATATATATATAGGGGCGGGGAGGGGCGGCTTTATTTAAGCTAACTCCGAACCCGACCCATTTAATAAATGGATTTTTTTTAATCCATACCCGCTCCTAATTCATTAATCGGGTTTTAAAACCAGTCCCTTTAAGGTCGGGGCTCCTAACGGTTGGGTTAAATTGCCATCCCTATTTCCTTTAAGTCACCCATTCAGAAAAAATGGAGAAATTTGTCGAAATCAAAAACTAAACCCATGACCTCTATCTCCCTACACCCCAAAGCGAGAAAAAAATACTTATATAAGAGTATGGTATACTCATGTGCCCCGCGATATTGGTAGTTTTATTCCGTTTGGCGAAATACACTTTGAGTCTAGTCCAAGAGGTCTTCGGTAAGCTTTTTCAAACTCATACCGGATCATTCATGTCGTTGCCCCGAGTTAGTCATTTTGGATAAAGGTATATTGTCTAGCGAGCTTAGATTCATCCTTAGCTAAATTAATTTTCATAACAGGAAAATCTTATGTTTTTAACCTTTTGGTTCTTTTGAGATTGCCAAACACAAGATGCTATATTCTTTCCATATAAAAAATTTATGTTTTTAAAATGCATCTTTTGTATTTAAAATCTCCTCGTCATAAGTTGAACAAGGGAAATTCTATGTTTTGTGAAATTCTGCAAAACAGGGCAATTTTTGTTTCCATATGTGAATCCGCCACGACACTTCCCACTCTGATTTTCTCCTAAAATAGCTTCTTTTGCGTTGGAATATCTATATGACTTTTGAAAATCCAACAAGACACTCCAATTTTCTTAAACACCTCTACATCCAAAAGGTGAAATGTGCAGTTTATTTGAATCTCTAATTGTCCTTCCTAGACTCTACAATTACTTGTGAAAAACATAATTCCGGCTTCCACCTACAGAGATGCACATATTTCAATTTCTAAAACGCACCTCGCGAAATTTTAAGTTCTTTCAGTTTCTTTTTCGTTGTTGATGAAAAATATGGCTCTAATCAGCTTGATAATGAATCAAGGACATATTCAACTTGAGAATATTCTTCATACTCCTCTCAATTTTTCACTGTCCACCCATAATCTTTTGTCCGAAACAGACAAATGAACTGTTCCATTTACCCATCAACTTGTATCCGACTTCTTTCGTTCCTTTGTTTAATCAAGAATAAACCTCATCATAAATGATCGAATGCAAATACAACAAAGAGGACCACTAGTCTACCTAAACAAAACAAACTCTATACAACAGAGAAAAAAACAAAAGACAACGATCCGACTCAGTCACTTCACAATATACAATTCCAATTAACATTAAAAAATGTCAAAAATATCTCCCCAACTCTCTGTGATTCATAAGCTAAGGTTGAAGACGGAAGTGTTATCTTCTTAAACAAAGGTTCTTTTCAATCTTCTTGCCTTATTAATCCAATCATTGCTCTCGTTCCAAATGGTCCACATAAAATCTCGAACTATGCATCCCCCAGGGCAACGATGCTTCTTCTTCCTCACATAAAATGATTCAACTTGAGTTGAGAATCAGCAAGGGTAAAAAAATCGAGAAAATCGTGAATTGAGCGATTCACAATTCGGGTCCGATTCACTTACATGGGCTGAGTAAGCCCAAAAGATGGGAAAACATGGTCTTTTTCTTTTCTTTTCTTACAACCACACATGTGTTTCAATCAAATAAATAAAAAAGAAGCAAACAACAAAGTTTACCTTTACAAAACTGAGTTTTTGAGAAAAGAATGTTATGAAAGTGAAAACCCTAACTTTTAGTATTGCATTGGGCTTAATCTCCTCTCCTCTCCTCTCATCTTCGATCCCGTTCTAAACTGTGTTCTCTTGGATCGACTATTAGCAGACAACTTCTCTTGTTTGTTATCTTGGATATAAGTCTTCTCTTAGCTATTTAATCTCTTCTTTTGCTATTTAATCAGTTTGGCAGAATGATAGAGAGGCTTCTCTTAGATGTATTAATGTTTGTTTTTATTACTTTTTTATAATCCTGAAGTTCCACACTAGCGAGCCCTTTGGACTCTCCCTTGCGAGCTGAATAGGGGGGACGCTATGCCAGAGCCACCCCTATGGTCTTTTTCCATTCGCCCCTTATCACTAGACTAACAAGCGTGGGTTTGTTTACATTATTATAAGATATATATATATATATATATTGTATGATTATAATGTATAGTTTTTATTATTATATGACATATTTTTATTGTAGTATCATATTTTTGCGTTTAATCTTTATGTATTACAATTGTAACCATTTGAGGTAATATATTTTTGTGTTTAATCTTTATGTAGGTGTTGTTATTGTTAATATTTGGTTATCAAAATAGTTGAGAAAAATAGTAACAAATATGTTTTAGATCATAATATGTTTTAGGGTAGATTACACCCCTGAACTATCTCGATTTTACAGGTCGCACACTGAAATATTTTACCTGAGAAACTCACCACCTAAACTATCAACCCATCACAAATAAACTCGAAAATCGGGTTCCCGCCTTTTCTCAATCTAAATAGACAAAAATACCCCTCAGCCCAAATTTAAATGCCCAAAACTAAAACACCTTGACACCCCGCCTATTAATATCCTGGGTGATCAGTCCATTATTAAATTAAACAATCAGTCCATTATTAAATTAAACAGAAATCATTAATGGTGTCATTCTTAGCATCACTGTCGAAATCCAATTTATTTTACTACAAATGGCCGTGTGTCAAAATTTTAATCTTATTATTAACATACAATAATTTAAATTAAATAATTCACGTTCACCATTCCAATAAACATAGTAATAATGATAAAGCAACAAGATGAATAAATAGGCCTGAAGACAAAATCCAAATACAATCATCCATAATAAAAAACAAATCCAATAAGGAAATAAAATGGAAGTACAATGTCTCTGTAATAATAACCAACTATGAATGGGCGACATGCCCGACTGATATAGATAAAAGGATAAATAGGAACTGATAAATGTGGAGGCGTCTATTACCAAGGTCCTGCAACTTCCACAGTAGCTGCAACACGTCAAATGAAGGAACTCCTAAGGTCCTTTAGGCTATGCACACACCTAACGCATCCAAATGACCGATCACACCCTTATTCACACAAGGGGTGCTCAATCCCTAAGTTCTATGTTATGAGGTACAAGTCAAAATCCCCCTAAATTGGCTCATCAGGATAAGAATGTCCACGGCGTGGAACCTACCGTGATAGCAAGTAGCCTAGATATGTTCACACATAATAAATCAAACAATAAGTATTCACACCACCTATATATACATATATATTCAGTATAGGTATACGCGTAACCTATAATATATGTCCCATCCGCAGTATATACAACTCCCGAATATCCTACGTATTTTTAAATTTCGATTATACTTTTCATCGTATATTCCCGAGTATCCCCCACTACTCAAAGGGTTCTGACTGTCCATTAAATTATCTCAGTAATTATAATATCTCGCTTTTACTGCCTAGTATAAGGTTCACTCGTATTTCTCGTGACCTATTTTAATTTTCGAGAAATTATTTAATATCAAGTTATGTCCAATAATTCCTAGTCTTAATTCTCATCATTAAGGGAAAGTTCAAATCCTAAACCAAGGTCGGACTGACAGGTCATCCGAACCGGTTTTAAGGTACATCCAAACCTGTTTGAGGTGTACACCGAACCGGTCTGAGGGACAGGCGAAACTGGTTCGGGGTACCTGGTAGTTCATCTTCTCCACAACTACGGGTTTCACCATTTTTAAAGCCTAGAACATCCATTACACAATCCCAAACTCCCAACCAAGTATTTTAAACATTATACCAACTTATATACATGATTTCCCATGTAATAGAATCATCAAGTTGTCAAAGAACACCTTTAAATTAATTCAACAATTAAATTTTAGAACACTAGATTATCCTTTTTCCTTAAGAACATCAACAACAATATCAGATTTCTCCCAATTCGTGTTACATATATGAATTACACATATCCATCAAGCTTTCTACCCAAGAACATGAGCCAAATCAAAGCCAACATTTATTTTTCATAAGATTATTCATCCTACACTAACATGGATGTCATATATGCTCAAAAAGTAGCAAGATAAATACTTGCCACAAGTTGTAGGTCTGAGTTTCTGTAGAATAGGGGTAGGGTGATGTTCTTCTCCTTCTGATCTACACAACGGTGGTGGTAGTGGTGCAAGAATGTCGTGGAATGGCCATGAAACTCCCTCTCTTCCTCCTCACGTGGCCTCTCTATGATTTTCTAACTCCTACCCCTAACTCCCTCACCATACCAGGATGATATAACTCTCCAATTTTTGTAGGTCTCTTTTTTTCAAAATTTTTGAAGACTAAAATACCCATCCGGGGTGCCGGTTTGGCCTAAAAATACTCCGGAACCCAAACTAAACCCCCGAGTACACTTTTCTGACTATTTCGACCCTTCCGGACACACTGGCGCACTTGAAATGACTATTTGAATTATCCAAATGAAATTATATTTTATTTCATAAATTAAGTTCCAACACGACTGACAGACGCGTTCCGGCTAAATTTACCATAACTTTCGTATTTCTCACTCACGACAATCATAATACTTTGTATCAATTTATTACTCATTCACTAAGTAATATTCAATATAAATAAATATTAACTCTTGTCTCGCTAATTAATATTTATTTTAATCCAGACTAATTTTCCATTTTAAATTTAATTAATCCCAATATAAAAATCATTAAAATTACTAGTGTTACACCTCTCTCTCTCTCTCTCTCCAAAAACCCCTGAAATTTAACTCAACACCACACTACACCAATAAATGCCAATGCAAACCTCCTGCCCAGTTGTCCCTGATCAATCTCCACTGCAACACCCCCACTCTCCATCATCAACAAACAAGCAATTTAAACCCAAACTACCACCATAAACCATCAACCACCAAAATTACCATCACACCACATGTCGATAACCACAAATACTACTACTGACCATCCCTCCACCATCTCGCAAACCACCGCAAACCCATAGAATCGATTTGAGAATAGAAAGATAAAATGGAATCAGGCCCGTGAGAGACGGAGAATGGCCGGATCACCCACCGATGGTCCACGCCCCTTTTCTCGTTCGCCGGTAAGAAACGAGCAGAGTACAGGGTAATCCCCCTCTCCATTTTCTTCTTCGATTAAATGCAGAGAAAGAAATAGTGGGTATTGTTAGGGTTTCCGATGAGGTTTGATATGTTAGGAGTGTGCGAAGTGGTGGTTTTTTTTTGAAGTGGTGGGTGATGAAGATGTGTCAATGGATGGTTGGTTCGGTAATGGTGGTTGGTGGGGAATAGCTGGGGAGGTGGGCGGAGTGGAGGAGAGGGAGCAACCGGGTTTGGTGTTTTGAATGCCTTTGGATGGGGTGATTTTTTTTTTGCAATAGTTCCTTTTTTGGGTTTGGGTTTGGGTTTTTTGTAGTGGTATTTTAGTCAATTTGGGTTCAAAAAACCCAGAAACATGATATCTAGGTTTATTTGTAACGGAGGTGAGTTTGTCGAGCAAAATAGTTCAGGGGTGACCCGTAAACCCGAGATAGTTCAGGGGGTTGACGCATATTCTATATTTATCTCAGCATGGAGCTCGGTGCTCGTGAAATTCTTAATCTGCCTTCTTAATTTATTCAACATAAAGTGCACTAACTCCTAAACAACATATGATACAGGATGATCGATGGCTGCTAATCTCTCTTTTAAGGAACTCCGTGTGCTATGTATCACCCCTGGGAATTTGGATGCAGCCATGCCATAGTATGCAACTTGTAGCTTGTTATAATCTTCAAGTATGTTGATTGGTTTGCTAGCCGACCAACTGCCTTCTGTGCCGAGCTAGTAACAGCCTTTACATATAAGTAGAACTTCTTCTTCAGTGAAGGTCGTGACAGTAGTAGTAAAGATCTCAGTGCTGTAAATATTGAATCTGACTCCTGAACTTCAACAGCATGTGCATAACAAATCCTGAATATGCCTCCTGAACTTCAACAGCAAAATCAACTCCTGAATATACCTCCTGAACTCCTGAATACGCCTCCTGAACTTCAATATACGCTCCTGAACTTTTGAATATACCTCCTAATACAGATAAAAATAAAGGTATGAAGATGATGATTGAAGATGAAATGGTGATCACATCAAACACATAAGAGACAAAGGTTTTTAAAGTGGTTCGGCTATGAATAAAGCCTACTTCCACTGTTATTTTATTCCCAGAGGTTTACAATAGCACAATATGGTTCTTGATGTAAAAAATTAGATCATTCTAATTATTCAATCACAGATAAATAAATGAGACAAAAGATTTTAAAGTGGTTCAGCCTTATAAGAATGGCCTACGTCCACTGTTGCTTTATTGCTGAGTGTTTGGGAATTCTCGATTATAAGAAATTCCGTTCTGGATTCGGTCTCCATTACAATGAGGATTGTACAACGTATTTATAGCCTTGAGGCTGTCATGTGAAAGGGTGATACATTAAATGATATACATATGAAAGGGTAATACATTTAATACCCTTTAAGCGTGTGCGTCTAAATGATAAGCATTTAATGAACCAGTTGAACTGTTGGTTATCCAGCTATTAATGCTTTGTTCAAGATGCAGCTCGGACCGCCTGAGTTGCTCGGACCGCCTAAGCTTCTCGGTACTCAAGAGTTCCTCGGAGAGGCATTGTTCCTCGGAGCGTATGTGTTCCTCGGAGCATGTGAGTTCCTATGAAATGCTTGTTGTTTCCATGTAGATTGCCACGTGTCTTCATATGATTGGGCCATGTCAGCAGATTAAATTTGGTATCAACAGAAGCCCCAAATGTTTCATAGTTCGAATTTTGAGGAGTATGGAACATTCTTTCTCGGAATACGGTAGCTTTAAATAGTCTTCCTAATTTTTAGGAGTGTTTCCCTTGTATTTATTTTCTCCTTCCAAATTCATAGAGTCATGCTTTTTTGAACTTTTCTATTCGCTTTGGTTCCCGCTCCACTTTTCATCTTTTTAGTCGCTATCGCCCGCTTTGATTCTTGCGCCACTTTTCATCTTTTTAGCCGCCGGTAACGTAATCATCTTTTGTTTTGTAATCATTACTTCACCATTTCCCAAGGCAAGGTATTTAAACTTCATAGACACTCCCATAATCTTCTACCTTTTCAAATTTTTATCTTCAAGTTTTTCATTGTCTTCTACTCTCTTGTGCGTTCGTATCTTCCATCGTTCATTGTCAACAGCTGCAGTCTTTTTCTGTAAGATCCTCTTCCTTCTTCTTCATTTCTTTATTCACCATGGTTTACCCTGTTGAGTCTCTTGAAAAGTTTCGCTCTGATTTTTCCATTCCCTCCTAGGTTGTCTTGGAAGAGCTTTCTAAGCCTTCTAATTATTTCAATTTGGCTGAGGGACATTGGTTCCCCAGTCTCTTTTTTGCTGAGTGTGGATTTTCTTTTCCACCAAACTCTTTGTGTCTGGAATTCTGTCAGTACTTTGATGTTGGTCCTACACGAATAGCCCCCAACACATGGAGAATAGTTAATGGGGTGCACAAATTAAATCAAATGCATGGAACTCGTATAGGGATTCCAGAAATCATGTACTGCTATAGATGGGAAGTTAATGATAATATTTATTATTTAAAAACTAGGTTTTTAAATAGAGCCTTAGTAGTCAATCTCCCTGATGCCAACAGGGATTATTTTGAACATGGGGTTGTCATAAAAAATTGGCAACACCCTCCATTAACTGGGGACGAGGTTTACCAGAGTCCCAGATGCCCTCCTTATGGCAACGGGATAGGTTATTTTTATTTTATTTTATTTATTTTGAAATCATGTTTCTTTTGTGTTTGATAAAATGTGTTACTGATAACAATGTTTGTTTATTTACAGTTGATAGCAAGAGAAGGTGCCCAAAAGAAATAGATGTCAATATAAGGCATTTGGGACTTATCTGGGGTCTGCATCAAAGGGTTGCCGACGAGCACATCAGGTCGGCTTCGTATCTGCTCCAGTACAAGAGCTACACAACCTCCTTCACTGTTCGTCCAGTGATCAGTGAAGCAGAGCCAGTACCAGCCTCTGTAAGTTCTTCGCCAGAATCTCACGTTCCTTTAAGTGAGAGGATGAAGAAGAAAAGACCTCCCAACCTATTTGAGAAAACTGCTTCCGGTTCTGGGGAGGCAAAGAGGAGTAGGATTGATGTCTCAAGGGAGGGGACAAAGAAGAATGATGCAGCTCCTCCAGCTGCTTCTGCTAAAGTTGTTGAGAAGGTTGTTGATAAGCTCGCAGTGGATCCGAGCAGGTCTGCTGCTCCTGGAGAGGTGATTGTGATATCACGGACCAAAGATTCATCCTTGGTTGAATCTGTAACTGTTCCCCCGAGGAGGCTGAAGAAAAGCTCCTCGGTCCATTTGGCTGAAACTATCGATCAGCCTGCATCATATGTCGTCCAGGAGATAATGCACTTTATGTTGAACAAATCAAGAATGTAGATCAATAATTTCACGAGCACCGAGCAACACTGCAGAATAAATACTCCATCCTTTCAGTGAACCATCAAGCATGGAGCATTGGGGGCTTCTGTTAACGCAAAAATTCTCCATCTACGAGGACCAATCAGAAAAGGACACATGTCATCCTACGTGGCAATATTCGACACCCGAGGAGAGTTGGTCGGCATCCGAGGAGTGTTAGTCGGCACCCGAGGAGAGTTGGTCAGTACCCGAGGAGAATTAGTCGGCACCCGAGGAGAGTTGGTCGGCACCCGAGGAGAGTTAGTCGGCACCCGAGGAGAGTTGGTCGGCATACCAACCAGGAAGATCAAAGGATAACTATGCATTTAATGTGCATTAATGAAGATGACAACGCATTTAATGAGCCTTAATGTACATTTATACTGTATTAATAGATGACAACACATAGCATACCAAGCAATTCAAAAATTAGATTCATTGAATGTAGACATAAATGTCTACATAGAATGAATCTCTTTATCTCTCATCACTATAAATACATGTATTCCCTTAGCCAAAAGGGCGGATATCCGACAAAGATGAGAGACCATACACAAGATACACCCTTTTTCTCCCTCTCTCTACCACATTGTGCTATTGTAAATCCCTGGGAATAAAATAACAGTGGACGTAGGCTTCTTTCTTATAGCCGAACCACTTTAAAAATCTTTGTCTCTCATGTGCTTGATTGGATTGCTTTTATCTATTTATCTATGATCATAAAAATGGGATTCAGTCCAGTTTTTTGCATCAACAATGGTGTAGAGAGAGAAAGAGTGTGTATGGTGTTTCTTAGTTGTTCATCTCTTTGGCTATGGGAATACATGTATTTATAGTGATGGGAGTTAAAGAGATACAATATCTTTATACATTCAGACATTTATATCTATATACAATGAATAACTGTTGGTCTTCTAGGATGGTTGATCTTCCATGTGTTGGTTGGTATGCCATGTGTTGGTTGGTATGCCGACCAACTCTCCTCGGGTGCCGACTAACTCTCCTCGGGTGCCGAACAAGTATAAATATTATCACGTAGGATGATAAGTGTCCTTTTCTGACTGGTCCTCGTAGATGGAGAATTTTTGCGTCAACAGAAGCCCCCAATGCTCCATGCTTGATGGTTCACTAAAAGGATAGAGTATTTATTCTGCAGTGTTTCTCGGTGCTCGTGAAATTCTTGATCTACCTTTTTGATTTGTTCAAGGTAAAGGGCACAAACTCCTGGACGACATATGACGCAGGCTGATCAATAGTTGCTAATCTCTCTTTTGAGGAACTCCGTGTGCTATGTATCACCCCTGGGAATTTGGATGCAACCATGTCATAGTATGCAGCTTGTAGCTTGTAGCTTGTCATAATCTTCAAGTATGTTGATTGGTTTGCTAGCTGACCAATTGCCTTCTGTGCCGAGCTAGTAACAGTATTTACATATAAGTATAACTTCTCCTTCAGTGAAGGTCGGGATAGTAGTAGTAAAGATCTCAGTGCTGTTGATGTTGAATCTGACTCCTGAACTTCCATAGCATGTGCATAATAACTCCTGAATATGCCTCCTGAACTTTAACAGCAAAACTAACTCCTGAATATACCTCTTGAACTCCTGAATACGCCTCCTGAACTTCAATATATGCCTCCTAAACTTCAATATCAAAACTAATTCCTGAGCAAGAAAAACAACTCCTGAATGATGATTAGTCGAGGCCCCGTCCGTGTAAGTTTGTGGAGTTGAATTTGATGCTCGACTGTATGATGTTATGAGAATGTGCCACCGAATGAATAACTAAATCTATAATAAAGCCCCCAAGTGTGGAATATGAACTTTTAATGCTTTCTTGGCCTTGAAGTATGTTGGTCTTGCTAGAAAAATAAGGCCGAGGAAATGTTCCTTGAAATGGCTCCTTGAGATCTTTGCATGTTTGCATTTTCATTTTCTTGGAAATACTTTGTAAGATGCTTTCCTTGTTGTTTGCTGATGAATATATATATGTAGAATGACAAATTTTCCTATTTTGCATAGACAATGAAACTTGCTCCACCTGCTATTTAATTATAGTTACTTGTCACTCTTTGGGCCTAAGCAATGGAATGATTTTCATCCCATGTTCCTGCTTAGTTGTAGTAATCTTACCAGGATTACCTTATTGCCGAGACAGTGGATGCCTGGGGAGGTCACCCATCTTCTTTCCTAGTTTGGGGTGTCTCTTGAGATCACCCGTGATGCCAACATTGTTGGTTAAATTTATTGTTACCAACCAACCAGAGTTGGTGGTTATTGCCGACCAACCGGAGTTGGTGGTTGATGATATGTCGACCAACCGGAGTTGGTGTTTTGTTGATGCCGACCAACCTTAGTTGGTTTGCTGAATATATATAGAGAAAATAATTTTCCTGATCAACAGTTCGTTGGGGATAAAATATAATAAATGTTGGATACCTCATTGGAGATGAATATATGATTATAAATATTTTGCTGAGCTCCATGCTGAGATAAATATAGAATATGCGTCCGAATAGATATAAAGAATGATTCAGAATAATAAAGTGTCTCATTGATCTGTCAAGGCGACATTGTATAATGTCGAACAAGAATAATATTTTCCAGAACATAAGAAAATGACCGAGTACTTTACCGGGCCTGAATATAAATAAGAATTACCCGACCAACTATCCGTTGGGGGTGAAATATAATAAATGTTGTAGTTCTCCTCGGAGCTGAATAAGTATCTTGTCGAGGGAAAATTTTGCATAATGCCGAACAAGAATAATATTTTCCAGAATATAAGAATATGGCCGAGAACATTGTCGGGCCTGAATATAAATAAGAATGACCCAGACCAACTGTCCGTTGGGGGTGAAATATAATAAATGTTGTAAATCTCTTCGGATTTGAATAAGTATCTCGTCGAGCTCCATGCTGAGATGAATATAGAATATGAATCTGAATGGATATATATAAAATATTTTTTACTTGAGCAGATTTCAGAGCAATAATACAATCATAATGCCTCGCTGATGTAAAATTTCATAATGTCGAGCAATGATAATATTTTCCAGAAGTTTATGATTATTTCAGAGCATTCCTCGGTACTGAATCTTGTACATGTAAAAATTAATAACTTGCCCTACCATATGTATAGGCTGAATTGATAAGTCATGAGAATAATTTAGTCAACTAGTCAATATATATGATATGTATATGCTCGGGAAATAACAATATCAAAAATATGAAATAATATATGTCTCACTGATCTGTCGAGGTAAAATTGCCTGATGTCGAGCAATAACAGTTTCCAGAAGTTTAAGATTGTGGTTGAGCTTTCGTCGGGATTGAATCATGTCCCTGTGAAATTTTAATAAGTTGCTCGAACTCCTGTTGAGACTAGTTCAGATAGTTAGTCATGAGAATAATTATTCAGCCAAACAATTATGGTGTGTATCAGCATACGGCAATAAAAATTTCAAAAATATGAAATAATATGTTTTGTGCCAAATGTGTGTCATATGAGCAGATATTTTTTTTATCAAATGTGTATCATATAGGAGATTAAAAAAAATTTACAATATTATTTGCAATCCCAGCAAATACTGAAAATATGTTGGTTTTAAATTTATTCTCACGATTGTGCAACATATGGCTTTGGTGTAAGAATATCAAAATCTTTTTTTTAACGAAGTGAAGGACTTAAGAAATTCATCCGTGTTTGGTTTCAAAATTTGTTTATAATTAAAGTTTTGAAATGTAAAATATAAAGAGGGGTGGCATTATCAATCAAGAAAGTGCTGATTTAGTGAAACCAAACTGGGAAACCATTGTTTGTCATCGGAGAACACGTGCCAGGAGCCCCAACTTATCTAATACTATTCCAACTATTCACCGACCAACGATTGTGTATTGTTGACTATCACCGACCAGCTATTGTCCATTTTACGTCGCCGACCAACTATTCGGCATAAGTGAATGTAGACGTGACCGACCAATCACATAGAAACTTGCAATCATGAATAGGTGTTACCGATTAACTGATGGTTGTCTCATAATATATTTACCGACCAATAACTGTTACGCTTTGCCTTTTGCCGACCAAAGGTCGGGGAGTATATTGGTAGTGTTGTTGTAAAATAGTGGTTGTCGACCTGTGTTAGATGATCTGGATCTATGACCGACCAACAATATGTAACGCCAACCAGCAACTGTAAATATTCTTGTGCCGACCAACAAATAAGAGATCGGAAAGTTCCTCTGGACGTGTGATACATGTCTCTGATCAACAAATAGGAGTTACCTACCAACAAAAATGACCTGTTGAACCAATAGAATTTGGTCGACCATTGATGCCGACCTAAAAAAAATATCTCCGACCAACAAATAGGAGTGGCCGACCAGTTGTTTATAATATAGGGATGATCGACCTGAGCCTACCAGCATATATAATTTGCCCACCAGATGTCGCCGACCAATAAAAATGTTGCCGACCAACCCATCAAAAGTTGTGGAATATGAATAAACATAATCAGCTGTTGAGACCCAAACATTCCAAATGGGTCTTGTCATTTGCTACCAATCAGTAATATAGATGTTGTCCATCAGACATACATGTGGGCGATCAACATATAAGAGGTTGGGAACCCCTTAACCTGTATAATACCTACTAACGTATTTGGTGACTGACTCGGTGTAGTACCACCATCATGGTCTGATTTTTTTGTTGATTTGGGGTCACTACGTGCGCCATGATGAAGAGGACCAGGGGATGGTCAGCGGACTGATGATGGTTTGCCACAAGACAGCGGTTAGGCTACTTCCATTACACAGACTGTAGAGGAACAATTTATATCTCAATTACGCGGTCCTGTGGCACCAGCCCTGCATTTCTTAACAGTATAAACAGGGATATTCGATTAGGCTTTTTAAATTCCTTTCAACTGTGATGGTTTTTTTAAATTGAGACATTGCTTCTGGGTGAAACACCTATTACCGCTTAAAATTAAATTGGGTAAAATCATGATGGGTTGTGCGATCCGACACAAATCAAAGATTTAAATGTCATTTTCTGCCACCATTTACACTAATTAATTTAGGATCTTTTGAAGATCTGGTCTAGTGTGCCTAAATGAATAGGGTTAAATATATATTCATACAGGAAAAACTTTTGAGACAAAATTGCCTTTTCACCTACCACAATTATGAGAAAATTTAGATACATATTGTGTTTCCAGAAATTGATGCAACCGATGTTTCAAACGTATTGGGTTAGAAAATTTTCAAGTGGATACATATATGTAAGGATTGGTATAATATTTATGAGTCTAAAATTCACCAGATCCCCAAATTGAAATCGATCACACGGTTAGTGCATATAAAAATTATGACTAAATTAAAATATTTCAAAATGAATCAGATATGTGTATACTCATATAAAAGAGATTTATGAATACAGAGAAATTATTTTATCTCCTTAAAAGAGAAATAATATAATATGTACACAAATTTCTCAAACTTTTTTATTATGAAATATACATTTATGCAGATTTGTAAATTTTGATTCAACAATTTGTGAATATAAAATCATGATTGAATTAAAAGATGTATGCACAATATATAATTGATTTGATCTCTAAGTTTATGGATATAAACATATGAGAGTCATGATTTGAACAAAAAGATGCGTGCATATAATTAGTTATACGTAGAGAAAATAAAAACTTAGCTCTTGATGGAGAACAATGCTTTTAACACGTTCCCACAGACGGCGCCAATATGTTGATGACTAGAAATAGCATCCATGTTATCTTATCGGCATAAACAACAGATAAAAATGAAGGTATGAAGACAATGATTGAAGATGCAATGGTGATCACATCAAACACATAAGCGACAAAGGTTTTTAAAGTGGTTCGGCTATGAATAAAGCCTACGTCCACTGTTATTTTATTCCCAGGGGTTTACAATAGCACAATATGGTATAGAGAGAGAAAGAGTGTGTACCTTGTGTATGGTGTTTCTTAGTTGTTCGTCTCTTTGTCTAAGGGAATACATGTATTTATAGTGATGGGAGTTAAAGAGATACAATGTCTTTATACATTCATAAATTTATATCTATATACAATGAATCTAACTGTTGGTCTTCTAGGATGGTTGATCTTCCATGTGTTGGTTGGTATGCCGACCAACTCTCTTCGGGTGCCGACTAACTCTCCTCGGGTGCCGAACAGGTATAAATATTGTCACGTAGGATGACAGGTGTCCTTTTCTGACTGGTCCTCGTAGATGGAGAATTTTTGCGTCAACAGGGGTTGTTGTAATTTACGTTTTATTTTATTACATATTTTAATGTGTTCTCTATCCATTTAAATATTATTTACTACATTATAAACATTTTATATTGATTCGATTCATGATTCATAGGGTTTTATATTTACGATTTGACAACTATGAATGCGACCCCTTTGGGACGCTTAACATGTGAGAGTGTTGCTTTGACTAAAGTGGAAATTTATAGTCTTGGTCACGACTCTCAATATGTGCCCAAAACTAAAGTGCCAAAAATATCGTCCGAAGCTTCTTGTTTATGACACAGTCAATTTCAATCCCCACCACCACCGAAAAAAAAGATTTGATCGAGCATTGTCCAATAAGTTCCTTGGTGCCTATAAAACTCATGGATTCTCTCCATTTATAAATTATACTTAACTTTATGACTTCATTCATGAGACTGGGTTAAGGATTCTTGCATGAATGATTGAATATATAACCCAACATTAAATCTTCAAAAAAAGCATGACAAATATAAAAAACAAAATAAAAGCTAAGAATTCTATCATCTACAGAAATCCTACAACAATGAACTAAAGAAAATAATATTCTAAAATTCACAAAAAATAAAAAGCATACCACATCAAGCATGGCATAACGAAGGTTAGTTACAGAATCTCCATGTCCCAGCTCCTGAGCAACTCCATAAGTAATATGCAACTTTGGCCCAATGTCTGGCTTTAAAGATTTTATAGGTAACTTGACAACAAGATTTAGGAAGCCATATTGAGGATGTGTATATTCCTTGAGGGACAAACAACTGATAAACTCCGCATAATGGCGTGGCAAACGCTCCTCGAATGAACTAGATGGGGGAAAGTCTTTTAGCTTAAGAATTTGAGGCCACACGTAATCGTCAAATTGGCGCCCTCAGAGTAACCTTTGAAAAATCTGTGTATATTAATATCTACTTGCATGTGATCACAAGAAATTATCAATTATAACCTACACTGGAAATTAATGTGTACACATATATATTTATGTATGAAGTAAAACAAGCAATAAGGATAAGGCTAAATATTTAAAAAATAAATGAAAAAAGGAACTTCGGTACAATAAACTAAACTGGGTATAGGCGTCGTCGGTGCATAACAGAGTTTTTTATTGGAAACATACAAATATTCTTAAAATTAAGTAAGAGATTATAGGAAGGAGTGGACCAGACCAAAACTAACAAGAAATAAAAAACATAGGGTGCAACATTGCACAAAGGAAACAACAAAAATATTCAACAAAACCAAATTGCAAACAGTAGAAAAGCCAACTTTTCCCCATAAACTTACTTTATCCAAGATTCTGTAGTATCTTTCTAACCAAAAGTCCACATAAGATCCATGGTAATACATGTCCACAAGAATTTGGCCCTTATCTTATTTCTCCCAGAATATCAAGTTATGATAGAGAGAAGATTTCAATCTCTGGGAAAGCTCCCACCAAATCAACCCCTTAAACACTCTACAGTAAATGGTGTGAGAGAATTTTAAACGAAGCAAAGCAAATGGATCGTCAATATATTCATGCACCAATATGGTTACAAACAATTATCGGGTCTTTTCTTTGGAAAAAAATCACGAAGTGTTCACCCTCCCCCAAAGCGGCCCATAACTAAGCAAAAATTTGAACTTTTGAAACATTCCAAATCATCTTGTACGGCTCAAAAGTTGAAAAGTATGGGGAATTCACAAGAAGATCAAAGTATGATTTGCAACAAAAATCAGCCCATATATTACTCCCCCACCCCCACACGCCGAAAAAACACTTTTATGACGAGAATTCAGAGGGGTACCCCTTTCCACCACCTTAAAATCCAAACCATGGGAGAAAAATTTTCACGGATTCCAAGCCATGGGAGATCAACTTCCAAGGATTTCGGAGAATTTTATCATGAATACCATATTTACTTCTAATAACTGAACACCAAAGGGAATCTTATTCTAAAAGGAATCTCCAAAGCCATTTCCTGCAATCAAATGCGCTAAAGCCAACTGACATAGGTTGTTACCTCAGTTCGACCACACAAGTGCAGAAGGTTCTACAAGCATCAGGAAGGCTACACAAATAACAAGAACTGGGAAAAAATTATAATAACTAAGGAATTTAATACATAACAAGAGACAGGAGAAAGAACATATGAAAAGCAATGAGGCAGGGTTCTTTTGGACATCAAGTGGAAGAGTTCGATAGTTTTTCAAAAATTTAGTCCAAGTGAAAGTTCATATTGTTGTTGCTTCTCTAAGTTGAGTATTATATTTTTTTTATGAGGAATCTAGATTGAGTATTGTAGAATTTATCTTTATTTTTTACTGTATGGAGCATTGTTTTACATGTAAATATAAAAGATGTGTAATAAAATTTTAGGCATACTAAGTATTTACGTAAGGCCATAGAGTTTTGCTTATAGAAATAAGTCCTATTTCAAAGGTTTTTTGTATTGGGTCCTAATTTTTCCAGTATCCATTTTTCAAGATCATTTTATACATATGAGATCCATCTCTGTAAATATATAATCTTAACACCAAGCTTTGAAATTGAAAACCGATCGGGTTTGCTCAAGCATATATACACATATATTGATGCTTGATTTTGAGCCAAATTGATTTTTAGTTGTTAAATAATCTTTGGGCATATTGATGTAGAAAACTCTGCGATGTGAATGAGACTACCCTCTTGCAGAGAAGAAAATACCTTCGATCAATGGACATTCAATAGGTTACAAACTAGAGCATCTTAATATTCTAATTCTGATGCATTTAATTATGCACCTTTTCTCTTTCAATAAAATCCTGCATCTTGATATTTTAATTTAGTTTATACTATCTAGATTTAAAGAAAGCTTTGAAATTGATATGTAAACACTACATAAAGAAGAATTTGATCCAGTAAATATTCCAAGGGGGCAATTTTTGACACTTTAGACAGTGACAGACTTGTTCTCAATCTTCACACACTGGTTAAATAATTAGCATTTTAAGATAGTGCAACCTCGTGTGTATGATTGAGACCATAAGGATAGTTATGCTTATCCTAAAGCATATTGGTCTACCTAAGCGAAAACTAGAATAATTATAAATAATACTCGCTTCATTCCAAATTGATAGTTGAAGTTCGAAAGTAAAACATTTTAAGTAAGTTTTATTTTCAAATTTATCCTACTAAAAATTATGAATACCAATCAGATCGTTGTTATGTAATGAATATTATTCGGATGGGTAAGTTTGTAATCTCACTTAGTTTAGTATACTATTTTTTAGAAACATGGGGTTGTTGGATTTCGTGCTATTTTAGCATTAATTATGTTTTCCAGTATTATGCCCTCCATTTTGGGCTTAGGTTGTGTTGTCCTTTTACTTTGTTGACTTTGTATTCTACAAACCTTATAGGTTTGTAACATTTTAATATATATAAATACAAAATTACTGGGCTCCTAATTGGTAAGCCTTCACAATTTGGTTCAGAGCGCTCTCTCTACGTACTCTTCCTCCACAGACCTAACCATAAATATTGTTCACTGCCATCCATCTTGATTAGGACTCTAAAAGGGTGATTTTGGGAAAAAAAATTATAGTAGCCTTTGTTACTCTTTGTTTTAGGGTCACAAACCCTAATTCTTCACTCTCTTTGGGGTTGTTGGTGTTGTTTATGAAGTAAGGAGTTGTTGTTCCTTTATTGTTGGGGTTTTCATTGTGTTCGACATAGTCTTGGTTTATTTGTCATGTCTCTGACTGATTTCTTGGTAATCTCTTACTTCGTATTCATCATTCGTAGTGCGGCGGTATTTTTCATATTTTTTTGAATTAATTCTGTCACTTGTTATATTATGGTCATTTTGGGTAGTGGGAGTGAGTTTTCTGATTGTCACAACATATCCCAACACAATGGGTTACAAGTGTCCTCTTCAATGGGTGTAACATTGTGTCATGGTATCGTTCCTTCCGCCTATACTTGATGGCAAAAGCAAATCTAATATGGATGATGTTATTGATGACACTAATCCTTTAGTGGTTCTTCCTCTTTGTTGTTGCCCCGCTTGCATTGATTGATCTTAGTTAGCTAGAGTCCTAGTTTGGCAGTATATGAGTTCTCTCGCTAATGAGGTCGAATCCTCTGTGCCCGAGCCATTGTTGCTTCAAGCCTCACCTTTGTTATTCATATTAGGGCCACGAAGACCACATGGTTTACGGATTTTGGATTTTGGAGCCACTAATCACATAACAAGCGAGTCATCCCTTTTTCCCTCACCCACCAATCCCTTTTGTCCATAAGTTCATCCTGCAACCCCTTCGCATATCCGTAGCAAAGGGGATGTGTGTTTGTCTCAAGTGTTACTCTTTCCTCAGTTTTGCATGTGCCTAATGTTGGAAATATGAATACCAAGGAAGAAATGAAACTCTTTTATTAATAACAATTCTGTCAACTTCAATACGATGATGTAAAACTTCTTTAATACAACTTTGATGAACTTCAAATAAATTCTAAAAAAATTCAAGGCGTGATGTCACTTTTCTAGATATAGTACTTGCCCAAGCCAGATAATTTTGTATACAAACGGGAATCTGCAAATCCGTACTCACAATACAATAAAGTAATTGCAGTGTCTACAAATTATATGTTTGAAGACAGTCCTCGGATGTAACAGAAAAGAAAAGACAATCAAGTTCTTATTCTGTTTCTGTACGTAAAACAGAATAAGATAATTTTTATATCTCTTGAAAAATGTAAGTGAGTAATTGCCGGGTGATGCAAGGGGAACCGAGTGTTCGTGTAGGGACACTGTCATTGATTTCGGCTCCCGCTCTACATGCAAAAACCTATGCTACTACTACACTTGCGAGGCAAGCACAGCGGTAAGTCGGGTATCGTAAGAAATCCACAGGGAGTGATTAAATTTTAGATGTCAATTGCTTTAAAACTTCAGGAATAAAAGTGTAAAATAAATAAAAGAAAAGGTGATGGTTGAGAATGGTGACAAAAGAAAAGAATAAGTTATGCTACACAAAAGTAAAACGAGCATCGAGATCGCATTCTACCATACGGATCAAACAACTACTAATTAGAGTTAAGGCTCGAAAGAAATTTAATTGAGCATTTTCAATTAAGCATAAACATCACACAATAAAGAATTTAACCCAAAGTTACGAGATTAAACATTTAACGGAAAATGGTCACACGCGGATTAAATTCGGATTGTCGCTATAAACACTAAAGTTGGGTGAAAAATAAAGTTAAACACATAATAATCCAATTTTAATACAGGCGGTTTCAATTAAATGCAATTTTACACGAAACCCTAACTTTCGAGGTCCAAACCCGTTAATGGCGGAACACAACCCCGACCCTATTTATCTAAGGGCACGACATGGAAATAAACTAAATTAAACTAATTAAACTAGGAAAGCAAGAAATAAAGCAAGTAAATTAATTAATAAAGCATGAAATTAATCTACAAAGCAAGAAATGAAGAAATACAACTATATTAAAGGAAGATGATGATGAATAGTGTAACTTACAACCCAATTGGGTGTCAAACCAAGAAGAATCCAAGCCAAACTCTCCAAAACCCTCAAAACCCTAATCTAACCTAAGCTAAAATCGTGTGTCTACTGAATATTACATCAAAATTGGCTTATATACTAAGTGGGAATTAAATTAGGAAATAAAAGAAGAAAGAAAACAAATGCAAAATATTTGTTGAAAAATAGGGGATCGATCGATCAACCCCTTTGGTCGATCGATCGATCAAGGCCAAATTTCTGCAATTTATAATGGTCGATCGATCGACCATAAGGGTCAATCGATCGATCAAGCAGGTATCAGCCAGGCAGCAGCACATTGCATTCTTCCCTTTTCTTTTCTTCTCCTCTTTTGATTCATTATTTTTCCCTCCGCTAAAGTCGCCGTAACTTCTTTATACGAAATCGGAATTGTGCACCATTCGTGGCCACGTAAAGCTAGCGAGAAGGGCTACAACTTCCCTGAGATGTCGGGCCTGATGCCCAAGGTTTGGAAAGACTAAAATGCCCTTGAACGTGTGATTACGTACGGAACTTCACCGAAATGCGTCCGAACTTCATACTAAGTACCTAAATGCCTACAAAAGCCCAATTATACCTCATATAGCATGTTAACAATATAAACAGAGGTTGTTGGGTTAACAGGCTTAAATATAGAGATTAAGGCACCCGAGGGGGCTAAAATGCGTAGGTTTGAGAGATGAAATACGCAATATTTGCGTCGTATCACACCCCCTAACTTACACATTTCTAGTCCCTAGCAATGAAATAGGATGCAACAAGAAGAACAAGTAAACCAAAACAGGAGATAGTACAAAAGTATGGTATAAAAGCAATAAAAAGATAAGGCCACTTTCGCGGGCGAACGATTGCATTTAGCGTATACAATAAGTCATTAAACCCCTAGGTTACCCTAGTGGACGAGTGTCGTCTCGTGAGGGTTTTCAGGGATGAAACCCACAAACATCACATGGTTTTCTCAAAACATTCCCAACCCAACAAGAGACAAACTCAACAACAACGAAAAAGATTTCAAAAATGTTATTAGCATATTGAACGAATTTAAGCTAAAGTCTGTTGTTATTAACAGGTTGAATGCACCTCATAGAATTAAAACTTTAAAAGTGAGAGGGGGAGAGCAAATACAAAGTATGATTTGGCAAAACTTAAATAAACCGGATAAACATAAAAACATGCATATATTCGATCATCATGGGCATTACACTCAACAAATGAAATTACTTGAAACAAGGAGGTAACAAACGGAACATGCGAGCATAAAGAGTAAATGTAAATGGAAACTAGGCCGCACACATGTTACAAATGAAGGACGCTATATATAAAATGAAAAATGTAATCTCAATGAAAGTTACCGCACACTAAAAGAGGCGAAATGCATTTTCACATATTATCACAACTATTATGACTTTTGAATTACATTCACCTAAGATCACATAGGACATTAATAGGGTTATAATGTAGGCTAGGCTAGGGTACGAAACGAAGGATATGTATGTACGAATTCAACGTGTTCGGGATGAAAACTCGGGATAATGGAAAAATGAGGGCAATATCAACATTGGAAAACAAGTTCTAAAAGGCATTAGATATATCATCGGGGAGAGTAATCAAAGCTTATTGAACTATATACACAAGATATACAACTTTCTCTTTCTTTTCTTTTCTTCTTTTTCTCATGTTTTCTTTTGCTTTTTGCTTTCTCTTTTTCTTCACTTTTTTTCACATCACTTTTTTTTACTTTTCAAACTCTCATATGCCTAAATTGCAACCACACTACACAATATCATTCAATCCCAAGCAACATTCCAAACAAAGGTAGGGAAGTGTATATATGGGATAAAACTCCAATTTAGAATTGGTTATGGAATTTTGGGTAATGAAATGAAAGGCTAATATTTTGGCTCAAAGGGGTTGACTAAGGAAACATATAAGGTGAGGTCAAGGCTAATATGGGTGATATAACAAATATGGTCTATGATCATTTCACAAAGTTTACGCAATTCTCGAGTCAAAATAATATATGAAAATCATGCTCAAGTAACACATTTTAAGTATGAACTCAATTAATGAACGGTCAAATGAAAGAATAGTGAGATTACCAATGAATTCAACGTTTTCAATGAGAAAAGAATAGTGTATAACACTCACAAACGACGAAAGGTATAAAACTTACTCGGTGTAAGTATATACAATGCAACAAAAGATTACCGAGTTATAAAAATCTTAAACCAAATCAATATAACAAGGAAAGTGCATAAGCTCATGGGATAAAGTTTAATTTATGAAGTTATTCACAATATTAATGATTTAATGACTAAAGTCTAATAACTTCTAAAATCGAGAACATGCATCGTTGAGTTATCTATTGGATCGGGCAATTATTAAAATTTATCATCGGAAACAAGGCAAAATGCCCAACAAAGGAGAAGAAGGAAAGAAAATATTTTTAAAATTTTTTAAATTTTCACAAAAAGTCATACTTAGTAACTAACAAGTAAGCAAATCAATGGACTACACATGAAATGGATAGAATATCCTACACCCCCTAACTTAAATGTTGCATTGTCCTCAATGCGCATTAAGAACACAACACAAAGAAAGGAAAAGAACGATATTACCCAAAATTGGAGCGATCTCCATAAGCACGAGCCCAATGAAATCTACAAAACAAGTTAGTACCGAGCATAGCAAAAACAAATAACAAAAGGTTAACTAATTACACTAGACTAAATAAAAAGGAAAGAAAAATAGGAAAGAAAGAAAATTAAAAAGCTAACTATTTACAACCTACTATTTAGACTACACACTAACTATACACTAGAAGTCTAAATAGTTGAGGGTCCACCTAAATAATATTTTGACTTTGAAAGATCAATGGTGGACCCTCCAAAGTGAACATGCCTCCCGAAAAATAAGAATTCCATTTGAACAACGGAAGGCATGTGGGTGGTGAAAAAAGTGAACCATCTCCAATTTGAAATTTTGGCCGGACGATGGGGGATTTGGATAATAAGGGGGAAAGGTACACTTGAGGTCCAATAAAAATCGACTTATCTCCCAAAGATTTTTCAAATGGAATGGGGGATGGTGCATACGTGGGGATAACATCCATCGAAAACAAGTCCTTTAAGGAGTCCTCATCGGCAAAAAGTGTAGAAGTTTTAAAAGTTTCTACCGACGCATAGGAATCAACCGGTAATTCTAATGGTTCAATGGAGGAAAATGTATATGGTAATGAAATAAATTCAATATCCATCAACATATCGTTGGAAGGAGATTGAATTTTGGGGGAGAAAGATTCACATTCGATGAGAAATTCTTTGAAAAATTGAGGTGAAACACAAGTTTCCACCTCCTCGTTGTTTTGTGCATAAGAATTCAGCTCATCGCAAAGTGCTCCAAGTCTCATTCCAGCATCATTTAGGCTTTCCAAACCTTGGGAGTAAAGAAGACAAGTTTCGTCCAAAGTAAGCTTCCTCAGCTCAAGAGCCTCGAATTCCTCATTTGGTTGAAACTCGTCTTCGAAAGTATCGGAATAAGATTCATCATTGGATTCGAATAATGAATCCAACTCAAGCTCCCAATAATGATTTTCATTTCGATAAATGTTTTCAAGTCTTTCAATCTCAAGAAAATCTTCAAAATGGAAAACTTGAAAACTATCCCCAAAGTAAGAATCATTAGAATGACCGTAATAACTATAATAGTAGGACATGATTACCTCGTTGTTTGTAGATGGAGAATCTGAGTAAGAAAGTGAGAAACCGCGAATCAAAGTTTCTTAGCGCTCAAATATGCTATCCTGTAAAAAAGGTTAAAACAAAGAATACAAATACAAAAGGAAAAATACTACGAAATAATAAAACAATTACAATCTAAAACACACTCCCCGGCAACAACGCCATTTTTTATGCGAGCAAAACCGAGTGTTCGTGTAGGGACACTGTCGTTGATTTCGGCTCCCGCTCTACATGCAAAATCCTAAGCTACTACTACACTTGCGAGGCAAGCACAGGGGTAAGTCAGGTATCGTAAGAAATCCACAGGGAGTGATTAAATTTTAGATGTTAATTTCTTTAAAACTTCAGGAATAAAAGTGTAAAAGAAATAAAAGAAAAGGTGATGGTTGAGAATGGTGACAAAAGAAAAGAATAAGTTATGCTACACAAAAGTAAAACGAGCATCGAGATCGCATTCTACCACACGGATCAAACAACTACTAATTAGAGTTAAGGCTCGAAAGAAATTTAATCGAGCGTTTTCAATTAAGCATAAACATCACACAATAAAGAATTTAACCCAAAGTTACGAGATTAAACATTTAACGGAAAATGGTCACACGCGGATTAAATTCGGATTGTCGCTATAAACACTAAAGTTGCGTGAAAAATAAAGTTAAACGCATAACAATCCAACTTTAATACAGGCGATTTCAATTAAATGCAATTTTACACGAAACCCTAACTTTCGAGGTCCAAACCCGTTAATGGCGGAACACAACCCCGACCCTATTTATCTAAGGGCACGACATGGAAATAAACTAAATTAAACTAATTAAACTAGGAAAGCAAGAAATAAAGCAAGTAAATTAATTAATAAAGCATGAAATTAATCTACAAAGCAAGAAATGAAGAAATACAACTATATTAAAGGAAGAGGATGATGAATAGTGTAACTTACAACCCAATTGGGTGTCAAACCAAGAAGAATCCAAGCCAAACTCTCCAAAACCCTCAAAACCCTAATCTAACCTAAGCTAAAATCATGTGTCTACTGAATATTACATCAAAATTGGCTTATATACTAAGTGGGAATTAAATTAGGAAATAAAAGAAGAAAGAAAACAAATGCAAAATATTTGTTGAAAAACAGGGGATCGATCGATCGACCCCTTTGGTCGATCGATCGATCAAGGCCAAATTTCGACAATTTATAATGGTCGATCGATCGACCATAAGGGTGAATCGATCGATCAAGAAGGTATCAGCCAGGCAGCAACACACTGCATTCTTCCCTTCTCTTTTCTTCTCCTCTTTTGATTCATTGTTTTTCCCTCCGCTAAAGTCGCCGTAACTTCTTCATACGGAATTGGAATCGTGCACCATTCATGGCCATGCGAAGCTAGCGAGAAGGTCTACAACTTTCGTGAGATGTTGGTCCAGATGTCCATGCTGTGAAAAGACTAAAATGCCCTTAAACGTGCGATTGCGTACGGAACTTCACCGAAATACGTCCAAACTTCATACTTAGTACCTAATACCTATAAAAGCCCAATTATACCTCATATAGCATGTTAACAATATAAACAGAGGTTGTTTGGTTAACAAGCTTAAATATAGAGATTAAGGCACCCGAGGGGGCTAAAATGCGTAGGTTCGAGAGATGAAATAAGCAATATTTGCGTCATATCATAGGGGTTGGGAAATCTGAAACTGGGTTAATCTGATATATGTGCAATTTCGAATTCGGTAGACTTTATTAATAGGGAATGAAAGGCTTTGTTCTCAAGAGTTATGATTGTTGGATTTAAAAGTCTTAATTAATTCCGAACTCGTATAACTGTTAAATTCTAACAGTCAGAAGCCTTTCTCGAACCGGTGCAAGTAAACCGAACTGGTTTTACACGGACTAAAAAGTGACCGCGCCCGAGCTATCACGATTCGATCCGGACGAATCCCAGGAACCCTCTACCACTACGAACACACGACAAGTGAAGTGCAAAGTGCAACACTAGTGCCTCTACAAATGCATGCGTACGGTGCGAAGCACCGTATTAGAGCTCTCTCTTGAATATCCCTCTTAAATGCTTGATGAAGTAACTGTAACACCCCGTATTTCTAAGTATATAAATTTAAATTAGTTCGGTTAAATTTTTAAACTATAAGCGTGACGTAATTTAATGGAATTAAATATTATGGGTTGATTAAATTATTAATCGGAGAGAGAATGATTAATTTTTATTGAATATAATTACTAAGTGAAAAGTGATTTATTATTTTATGTCATAGCGAGTGATAGTGACGTGATAGTGGTATATCTCAACTAGGCATTGTGTGTAGACTATACGAAGTCGAGATAAAAAATTATTTTAGAGTGATTCAGATGGTGATTTCGAGGTCATGATTGATTCTGAAAAGGTCAAAATAATTGGAATAGTATACCCGGGCGTATAAATTAGGTCCCGAGATAATTTTAGGCCAAACCAGCACTACCAAAGGGCGTTTCGGTCATTCGGGAATTTGTGGTAAAGAGAATTCCAAAAATTTAAAGAATATAACAAATAAGAGGAGTGTAGGGCTAGGGTTATTTCAATCTTGAGAGAAAGAAGGCCATAATGGAGGAAGAGAGGAGAGTTCTTGGACTTGCACCACATTTTCTCTCCACCCAAGTTGTCGGAATCATGATTGGAAGGAAGGGAAGACATCCTCATCTCATTCAAAATGAAACCAGGCCTGTTACTGATAAGACAAGTGTTTAACTTGCATATTCTTAACGAGTTATAATACCTAAGTAGTGTAGGGTTTTTGATTTGATGACATTTAATGATTTTCTTGAGAATTGATGAATTAAACTCATGATTTGGAGTAGGATTGCATGTAGAATGAATCCGCATATGTAGAGGACACAAAATTAGAAGATATGTGTTAATTATGTTGGAAGAAATCTGGGTAAACAATTGATTTTGAATGAAGAACATGGAAACTTGGGTTTTGATAAATATTGAGTTTTGATTTGTTCTTGGGCTGATATATGGATGATTTATCGTGTTAACGATGATAAAAATGATCCCAATACACATAAATGACGAGTAGTAATGTTAATTGGGAGTTCTGGGGTGCATGAAAAATTAAAAGTATAATAATGGTGAAAAAAGCAACTGTGTAAGGAAGAAGACGACATGACACTTTTGGAATCGATTCGGCCGAAGGGCGAATCGATTCAGTTTACCCAGTTTGAAAAATTTTCTTTTTTAAGCCCTAAACTTGTGAATAAGTTATGGAGGGACCTTTGGGATATTATTAAATTATAAAGAGGGGTATAGTGAGTACGAGTAGGCTGATGATGGGTTTAAGGCTTACTCAAATTTAGGGAATTAAGGTTAGGGATTATCGAGCCGATATGCATAGTTAATGAATTTACGAAAATAACAAGAATCACGGAGAGATAAGTGAACGTATGATCTAGACCAGTAGTGTATGAGTGTAGTAGCTACTAAAATTTATTAAGGGGTAACTAGGACCCTTCAGGTAGTGAGTGATACTCGTAAGTATACAATGAGAGGTTATTATTGAAATTAATAGTACATTGAGTATAAGAGAGAGAGATATACACCATGTACGGATTTATATGATTGGGTTGTGTGAATACCTACTGAATATATATACATATAGGTTGTGTGAATACCTATTGTTGTGATTTGATTATGTGCGTGAACATACCTAAGCTGCCTGCTATCACGGGAGGTTTCCGCACAGAGGGCGATCCCACCTTGACGATTCCCATGGGGTCTGAATTTGTGCCCCAGAACATGAAACTTAGGGCGGCTCACTACGTGTTGTGTGTTAGTGTGTTTGGTGTGTCATTTGGTTATGTTACGTATGTGCATATCCCAAAGGCTTAGAACCAAGTTCCCCTCCATTATGTGTTGATTAATTTTGGGTTCGAGGAGACATGCTGAACCATTTGTCCTTGATTTAGTACGAGAGGTACATGAACTTGATAGCAGAGTATGCCAGCATCACAAGGGGCCATTCCGGGGATGCTATGGTTGTATATATTATATGTGTGTTAAATATTTACAAGTGTGATATATCTACTTATGTATGATAGTAGAACTGCTAGATTGTGTACATCTAAAGATAAATAAGTAGAGAAACTTAATTGATTGAATCAATAATAATACCTGAGAAATATTATTTATTGATATTGTGGTAGCGTGTCGTATGGATATTATTAGAGAGCTAGACTCATGGTAGGTTATTTAGATACATTATCTAGTTGGGATGGGTAGTATAGCTAGATAGGATACGTTAGGCATGCACAGTAGTTGAGAGGTGAGGATCTCAAGGGAGTGTACATTTAACTAACATGTGTATCTAATAACTGATTAAATTGTGATTTAAACACTTGCAAAATATCTTCAAACTGTTTTCTTGAGCTCTAATCCATGTCAAAAATATTTTCAAAACCTTTTAGGTGTCCAGCCACAGGGATGCCCAACTTGATGATTCTATCCAGGGATGCGTAGCTGCCGCACTTGTGGAGGCTTGCAGGAGTTTCTTTAGATGCCTCAGCTTATTCACTTCCAGATAGGATTTCATTTTGGTATTTTAATTGTGCGTGTTGCCCCTTCAGTTATTTAGTACTTCAGATTATTATCAGACTTTATTCAGATCCAGTTTATTTCATTCGGATTGTAGTTGGATTATTTGTTTTTGGGTACCAATGGTTCATTCGGTCTTATTCATTTATATATTTGTCATGTGATTATTCGAACTATTATTGTGTGGATGGTTTTGTTGATGCATTTTATTTATATTATTGTCCGCATGTTGTTATAATAATGAAAGATAAAACTTGACACTGCTTAATCTGATATAGGTGATTAGTAACTAAAAGGTTTTTCGATAGTGATACTAAGAATGAACCAGATGAGATTCCTGTTTGTTTTAATGAAGGACTGATCACCCATGGTTAGAATAAGCGGGGTGTCACGGTAACTCTTCATCTTCCATTTCTACTTATTAAGTGCACACTTTCTTTATATTTTTCTAATGTGGGACAAAGGTTTCCCACTAGTTTTATAGCTTAGGGGGTTTCACTTAGCTTTACTCATTTTTCAATGTGGGACTCTCTTCCTTTTATATTGGCTTTATTTCCCACTTTTATCCACACACTTCCAATGTGGGACAAGTTTTCACTCACTAAGCTTTTACTCACTTATTTTAAAATCTCCAAAACCTAATTTTTCTTTTAATCTCTTATATGTTAGTTAACTTGTAAACATCCCAATTGGGCTATTGTGTTCTTACTTACCAATTTTCTCTTTCAAAACCTCAGTTGTCTATTTCAAAACCTCATTTCAAGGAGGATTATTAGCATAGGCTATGGGTTGTACTTTTTCGAGGATCCTCCATCGCAGTTTCCCACATCTAGTTTTTGTGCTCCTATCTTGCCTAGTTCCATTTCCTATGATGTTTATCTTTATGATATTGCATATGCGGCAAGCTCATTTAAGGCATGCCAATTTTTAGTAGTTATGTTATTTCCATCTCTTTCTCAAGCTTGTAGGAAAAAAAGGTTTTTATGTGAAAGTGTATGTTTTCCAAGCATACTAGAACTAGTTATACCATATATGAGTCGTGCTTTGATTTGACTAATTATGATGTATGGGGGCCATCCCCAGCTGTTAGTCTCTTCTGATTATCGTTATCATGTGATTATTATTAATGTCACCTTATTTTCCTCAACGCCGTTTTTATCTAAATCTCACCCCGAGTCAGGTTTTGGGAATAAGGTGGCCTTCAATGTATTCAAACTGATAGCATTTTATTCCACATTCTCTCTCATGTATTTAGGTGTACTTGTTTTGTTCATGACAATAGTCCCATCCAGCACAAACCCGTTGATAAAGCCATTAGGTGTATTTTTGTAAGGTACTCATCGATCTCTAAGGGGTAATAGATGTTATGACTTGATATCCAAACACATTTAACACTCACGTAAGGGAGAAGACAAACTTCATGGGTGAAGCACATAGGAAAGGACACTTATCCTTCCGAAGTGATATACGGATTATAACCAACATCGTAAAGGGATAAAATTTCACTATCTAGGCACCCTAGATAGACCCATTCACGATTTAGATTGGTTCAAATTCAATTCGTAAAGCACATCCTACCAGTGATAGATCAAAGCAGCTTGAAACCCCGTTTTGATTGAAAGTCAAGCATCTTTCGTAAATATCTTAAGGCCAGACACCTCTACAATTATCCATAATAATGAATAAAGTCTATTGTGACCCCCATAGATGAAATGCCGGCCCTTTTCCAAGTGCAAGAGTTGCGTTAGAGGCTAGTCATTTGAAGCAAACTTCTAAGCCACGAAGGAGCCAAAAAAGATGAGCTCTCACTCTTCGGTCATGCATCATGGATGGTTGAGTTGGCCCATAAGGTTGCTTATTTTATATCTCCTCAATAAAGGTGAAAGGTTATTTTACTAAGATTATAATATAAGTTAAGAAGCAATGAGCTATGTGAAAGTCATCGCGCATTAGAGCTTGCTCGAAACAATCCACCTATAGATAAAAAGGATAAAAGGGACAATATCCATGGTGGTGGTCCCAAAAAGTCATCGTTAGAAGAAGGCCAGATGTGAAGGTCGCTTCCAACTTGATATAGATCTATTATGATACGCAAAAAAGAGTATGCATTCCAACGGGGCGGCCTGAAAAAGCCTACAACCATGTTAGCTGAATATTTTACACAGATGAATGTTTCAAACATACAACTGAAACTCATTTCATCATATAACATAAGCTTTTTAAATTAAAAAAATATGTAGCACATGACAAATATTGAGTAGATGTTTTATCGTCTTAATTCACGACAAGAAAAATTAAATTATATAATCCTTTTTTGATAATCTAAGAATTCGTAATATAGTTAGAGAAAACAATTGCATGGGTTTTCACAAACAACCCCCCTACACCAACAAAAACCGAGTTATCCCCTTAATTATTCGGCGACGCTGCCTTTTGACCGGATTCCCCGTAACTTAATTCCACTGAAATAACTTCCTATTTAGCAATAAGTACGCAGATGGTATTTTAACTATCCAACACCCATGATTTGGATCATGACGATCATTTCTCTGACCTCCAGCTAAGCACCGACAATAGAGAAGTCCAAATCTCACGTGACCATTGATAGTTTTCAGCCGATGAATTTGATCTGAGGAACAAGAGATTTGTTTGAGATTTCACAATTGGTTAGATTTTTGCAAAGCTATTTAACGCACATGGAAAATGTCATCCAACTGTAGTTAAGCTATGCATTGGTGACTTTTTTGTTGTAAGCTAAAGTGAGTGGTTGGCCGAGTAGCCCTATTAACCCAATTTAAGCTTGTTGGAAAATATGTTTGAATGGTGATAATTGGACCAGATTGCGAGATAATCAAATAACAGTGGCCAAAGATTATAGCCAGACATGAAATTATATGAATCAAATTTCGACCAAATTGACTAGACGCCACTACGAACCCGCTACCTACAAAACTTGTTTTTTCTTCGTGACCAACGATTTGGAAGGGTAAAGAAAATATAAAACGGTTACCCAATAAGAGCATCCGTAGTGGTGGAGACTCACGAAAGTCAAAGTTGCCTCTTCATTTAAGCAGGTACCTTTCGCTAACTAGGGTGGTTTGTAGTGGTAGAGTTCTTACAAACAAATGAAGTCTGTAGGAAGGTAACGTCACTATAACGGCTAGTTCCTCCTTCTGTTATATATATTCCATCTTCCTCAGTTCAGACATCCTCAGCAAATATAACCATCTTCATCTTCTTTTCTTTATAAATACCATAGCTCACTGCAAAATATAATTTTCTTCTCCTCCTCTCAATTTCATCCTCTTCCCAATTCATCATACAATTTATCCCAAATTTCATAATAAACAATCCAATTATTTTATTTTAAGTTTTCCATTTTATTCATTATGGAAGGTAGAAAATAGAAAAAATATTTCAATATAAGGAAATCTAAAAAATACGGGTCCACTTCAATATCAATTCCCTCTCCTTCCGCGCCGATTGAACCGTAGAACCCCGTTTACGATAACTATTCCCATATTTACGACGTAGTAACACACGCGTTGGATGGGTAAACTCCGATTGTACACGGAAATAAATTTGAATTCCGTGGGAATTGGGCAAGCCCAATGAAATTGTACAAATTGATCGAAGAGAAAGATCCGATGATCAAATCAATTATCGACACTACCGGTTATATGTCGTACATATTTTCTATGGTGATGTCCAATTCCGATCAATGTATTGTGACGACAATGATCGAACGTTGGTGGGATACGACGCATACCTTCCAACTACCATACGCCGAGCTTGCCTTCACTCCGGTCGACTTCATAATGCTTTTCGATAATTATATATATTTTATTGCATTGTACTTATCTTCATAATTGTTTCAATATATTTGTTGTATTTTATTGTATTGATATTCATAATTATTTAAATATATGACAATAATTTTAAATTTTGTACAGGCATTCTGATTGGACAAGGGAGACCCGTTATAAATCTATCCAATGAAAAATATACCAATTTTGCAAATACCATAAATCAATTTTTCTCCGATATTCATATCCAGAGATTTATCGGTGCAGGGATTGCAGTTTCCGACCTTAAAAAATATATAGAAAATTTTGTCAAGGCTGGAGATATACCAGATTATATGTGCGTAATCATAGCCCGGGCATTTTGGTTATATGTTATCGGGAGTGTAATTTTTTTAAATGCCAACTCCACTTTCGACATCGGATTTTTACATTATTTTGGAGGATATTACTGCCGTCTCCACATACGACTGGGTTCAGCTATTTATGCCCGGATTATATGGTCTTTGGACAAAGCTAGTCGTCGATCGTTGACTAGCGTTGAATGCATGTGGCAATTACTCGAGGTAAATTTTCGTTTAATTTTATTTAACCACATATTTGAATTTATTTTTCATTAAAATAATAGTCAACTTATTCTAATGAATAAAATGTATTGACATTTTTTGCAGTATTTACATTACGAGTACATGGCCACGGCATGTCCAATACTAGTCGATTCGTCCATCGATATGTGTCCTCACATATTCCTTTGGTCGAGGGGGAATCGAAAGAATGTGAAGCGAGCACATCAGTTTAATATCTCAAGCAGTCAACATCGTCTTGAGATGCGATCACCCGAGTCCATTATATGGCAGCCATATGAGACTTCTGCCTACCGTGACACCGATGTCATCCTTTATGCTTATCATCTATCGGGTTTACGGATGATTTTTTGGGATCCCTTATTTAAGGGTTTTTGGTACTTGGGTGACCGGGCCATTCGACAATTGACTGGGCAAATATATATAGCAGACAACCCGCCTACGAGTTTGTGTTGTGTCTCCGTACATGACTTTCAAGTAGCAGCTGGCCAAAATTGGCCTATAGCAAATCAATTAATTAGAGATGTATCCCAAGAAGAGTACAATGCCTACTGAAAGGCAGTAGCACTTGGTCCTATACTACCACCGATTGCGAGATATGTAAATGTTGATTTGATTGGAGTTGGTTCAGTGGCACCTTCAACGTTGCGAATCCCACGAGCACCCGCACCGACAAATGAACCGTATGTATATGAGACACAGTTTTCGGCCGATGGTTCTATGCATGTCCAACTACAGAGACAGAATTGGACGGTGGACATCGGCCTACCAGAGGGGACTTCATATACAGTTGATGTCCCGCGACCTGAGTTTCCCACCAACGCACCTCCAGCTTAATCTTGGACGCTGTTAGAATGGCGAGAGTCCTTTATCGATGCAGTAGATAACAACTGAGGTCTCCGTCATTTATTATTATTCGAGACACGACAACGAGAGGATCAGCTCAAAGCACGAGATGATTGCATTGAGGAGTTGGAGCGTAGACTAGCACGCTTTACTATGCCTAGTCGTGGGTTTGAGCAAGGTGGTACGAGTTCTAACCATCCGAGTGTTTACATACCATAACCCTCCGACCCGATCACCGCATATCAGTCTCAACAAAGTTGGAGAAATTTATTTGGGTCTGACCCAACTACGGGTTCACATGTGGACTTAGGTGCGGATTATGAGTTCGGTCCTGAGCGCCCTTGATGTATAATGTTATATTTTACAAATTTCATGAATTTATTAATAATAGTTGTCGGAATATAATTGCATTTTTTAAAAGTTTTGTTGCATTATATTATTATTTTACCACATTGAAATGAAGGCAACTCATTTATTAGCCTGCTCTCATACTTTATTAATATTTTAAAATAAAAGCGACTCTATAAAATCAAAGTTAATAAATTTATGCATTCCGACACTTTAAATATGAAATTCAAATTCAAATCACAATAGTTATATTATGAATAAAATTTGATCATTTATTACATTAAATAAATGATTATTAGGACATAAATGATTATTACGACATAAATAAATCACTAGTACAAACATTCGTACATGAAATAAAAGATTATTAGGACACGTAGTTAACTAGTTCAAACACTAAGGTCGAACCTTATAGAAGTACAACAAAATGGTTTTCTATTGGGACTACACATTTTGGTAAGTAAGACCGTTTCGTATCGGAATCAATGTATTCTTTGTTGTATTTCGATATATTTTGTTCGTAGTCTTCCCCATCATATTCAGTTATGCATTCCGAAAAGTAATCATACCCAGAATTAGTGTAGTCGAAAATATCGTTATCTGATGATATCGTTGAGTCGTTATATATATTAAATAATTGTTCCTATATATGATGATCGATAACATCGTGCGTTGTACGTTGTGATAACGTTATAAGTGCCTCTCCATTTTTCATATCTCTTCCTCCAATAAATCAAGACAAAACGTATTCGCTTCTTCGGGATACATTATGGGCCAAAGTGCGCCAGCACGATTTTTTGGCACGGCCAAGTGATGATAATGGCAAAGCACCTCGAGGTCACACCTTTCATCATATTTATCTGGCCATGTGAGTTGTTCCCAATGGTACTCAACTCCGTATTCAGGTTCCGAAGTGGGAGATATTAGGAATATATAACCAAAGTCGTTAAGAAAACGTTGAGATGTATTAATTGGATGAGTTTAGAAAATTAATTTCTTCCCGTACCAATCATTACCAGCCATATCTGTGTATGATCCATTGTAAATGGATGAGTTGTAGGGAGAAGATTCCATCTTATAATTGTAAGAGTATGGTAGAAGATAACACTATGGGAAGAATCGTTACAAACCTTTATATAAACAGCTTTTAACCAAACAAGTTAATTTTTATTTACTGTGCAACTTTATATAACTCTGTCATTACTATATAAGTGTACTAGTAAATACGTATTGACGTATTAATTTGGGACTAGTTAATATACAGTGGTAGTAGTAAATACATACCGTTATACTATATAACTGTACTAGTAAATATATATTAACGTATTAATTCGGTACTAGTTAATATACAGTGGTAATTGTAAATCCATATAGTTATTATATTTAACTGTACTAGTTAATATATATTGAAGTATTAATATGGTACTAGTTAATATACAGTGGTAATTGTAAATCCATATAGTTATTATATATAACTGTACTAGTAAATATACATTGACGTATTAATATGGTACTAGTTAATAAATAGTGGTAGTAGTAAATACATATAGTTATCCTATATAAGTGTATTAGTAAATATATATTGACATATTAATTTGGTACTAGTTAATATACGGTGGTAATTGTAAATCCATATAGTTATTATATTTAACTTTACTAGTAAATATATATTGGCGTATTAATATGGTACTAGTTAATATACACTGGTAATTGTAAATCCATATAGTTATTACATATAACTGTACTAGTGAATATATATTGACGTATTAATATGGTACTAGTTAATATACAATGGTAGTAGTAAATACATACAGTTATACTATATAAGTGTACTAGTAAATATATATTGACGTATTAATTTGGTACTAGTTAATATACAGTGGTAATTGTAAATTCTTATAGTAATTATATATAATTATACTAGTAAATATATATTAACGTATTAATTTGGTACTAGTTAATATACAGTGGTAATTGTAAATAGTAAATATATATACAATAGGTACACATCCCAATTTTCACCCAGGAACAAATTCAAATGTCTGCATCCCAATTATTACGCAGGCATATAATTATTAACCTGGTACACATCCCAAGTTGCACACATACCCTTGTAATAATAACTCCAAAAATATAACATGACACTGGTTACACATCCCAATGTTCACCCAGGCAGAAATTCAAATGTCTGCATCCCAACTTCCACCCTCTCTAATTATAAGGACATAAATTAAACATGACACTAGGTACACATCCCAATTTTCACCCAGTCACAAATTCGAATGTCTGCATCCTAATTTTTATGCTTGCATTTATTTATTTACGTGGTACACATCCCAACTTCCATAGATACCTCTGTAATTATGACGACACAAATTGAACATGACACGAGGTACACATCCCCATTTTCACCCAGTCACAAATTCGAATGTCTGCATCCCAATTCTTATGCTGGCATTTATTTATTTACCTAGTACGCATCCTAACTTCCACAGATACCTCTGTAATTATGACGACACAAATTGAACATGACACCAGGTACACATCCCAATTTGTACCCAGTCACAAATTCGAATGTCTGCATCCCAATTCTTACGCTGGAATTTATTTATTTACCTGGTACACATCCCAACTTCCACACATACCTCTGTAATTATGACGATACAAATTGAACATGAAACCAGGTACACATCCCAATACTGACCAGTAAACCACATTTGTAATTAGATCGATAAATCTTGATAAATTATAATACAACTTATTAAACTTCTAAGCAAAAAAAATCATGGACTCCTCCAGTTCTAGCGATGAGGGCCGAAATCTTATGCTACAATATGCTCAATTTAATGAAGGTGGATCATCTGATAATTCAGACGAGGAGATGATAGTTATGATGGGGATTACGCGGTGGTGTGCTTGATAGCGCGTGAGAAGTGTGCGCATGTAAGTGCACAGTCGTTGTTTTCTGTCTCTCCATGACTATACAAACAAACCTAAATTATGACTACACTTGCGGGGCAAGCATAGCGGTAAGTCGGGTATCGAAAATCCTCAGGGACGAGATGCTGGAATTCAATTGATTTAGTTCTCCGAAATAAAAGTGCAAAAGGTGATTACAAACTAAAAAGTAAAAGATGCATGAAAGGGAAAGATTATTCTAGACGAGGGTATTGAAACTAGATTATGAAAGCGAGTAAAACTATAGGTTGTATCGAATATCCCTCACTCGAGTTAATTTGTATAAAATGGTTACATGGGTCGACGAGTTATGACAAATGTGTCTCGTTCCGACAGTTAATTAAATCAAGGGTTGTCACGTCCCTAAATCCGTATAAAAGCCTAATAAGATTTTGGCGTCAACAAATATCCCGAAAATTACGTGCGAAAGGTCGTAAGCACGAGACATATATGATATGCCCCGTCAAATCTCTTAGGCGTAATAACTAGGACAACACACCCGAAATAGACCCGTAAACACTATCACCAAGCAATGCAACGCGTTAACTCGAGTGAGTTCCATTCAAACACAACCTAATTTAAATTACCTAGAAAGCATGTTAAAAACGCGGTAAAGAAACGTGATAAATCTGTACTAGAAAGCAATAAATGAAAGCATGTAAACCTAATTTAGAAAGCATGGAAATTACACTACAAAGCAAGAAATAATGAATACAACTATATTAAATGGAGAGGGAAGATGAAAGCACCAATTATAATCCCAAAAGGGTGTCAAACTAAGAGGGAAATGAAGATTGAGCTCTCAAACCTCCAAAACCCTAACCTATCCTACCTAAAATCGTTTTTTTATTACAACAAAAAACCTTTATATAGTAAGTTGGAATAAAAATAGAAAAGAAAAGAAAAGGAAAAATATCTCCTAGAAACAGGGGATCGATCGATCGATCAAGCAGGGCAGAACCAAGCAGCCCACTGCATTCTTTTCTTCCTCTTCTCCTCCTCTTTTGGTTTCAATGCTTTTCTCTTCCCCTGAAACTCCCGTAACTTCTTTATACGGACTCGGAATCGCGCACCGTTCGCGACCGCGCGAAGCTAGCGAGGAGGGCTACAACTTCCGTGTAGATGTTGGGCCAGGTGCCCAAGTTTTGAAAAGACTAAAATGTCCTTGAACGTGCAGCTGCGTACGAAAATCGAGCGGAATGCGTTCGAACTTCACACTTAGCATCCAAATACCTATAAAAGCTCAATTAAACCCTGCAAAACATGTTAACGTAGAAATTCGAGGTTTTCTGGTCAACGAGCATAAATATAGGGAATAAGATACCCGAGGGGGCTAAAATGCATAGGTTCGGAGGATGAAATACGCAATATTTGCGTATCATCACACCCCCTAACTTACACATTGCTAGTCCCTTGCAATGAAATAGGATGCAACAAGAACTACAAACAAACCAAAAGCAGGAGATAGTACAAAAGTATGGTATAAAGGCAAAATGCCACTTTCGCGGACGATTTGATTGCATTTAGCGTATGCAATAAGCCGTTAAACCTCCAGGTTACCCTGGTGGACGAGTGTCGTCTCGTGAGGGTTTTCAGAGATGGTACCCACAAACATCAAATGGTTTCCTCAAAATATGCCCAAACCAACATGCGACAAGCCTAAAAATGGTGAAAAGGATTTCATACACATTATTAGCACATTGAATGAATTCAAATAAAAGTACAAATCATTAACATTATAGAATGCACCTCATAGAATTGAAACTTTAAAATGTGGAAGGGGAGCGAGCACATGCAAAGTGTGATTTGGCGAAAAACTTATATAAACCGGATAAACATTAAAGCCAGCATATATTCAATCCTCATGGGCATTACACTCATCAAGCGAATTCACTCGAAACAGGAAGGTAACACACGAAACATGCGGGCATAAGGAGTAAATGTAAATGGAAACTAGGCCGCACACATGTCACAAATGAAGAACGCTATATATGAAATTAAAAATTGTAATCTCAATGAAAGATACCGCCCATTAAAAGAGGCGAAATGCATTTTCACAGATTATCAAAACTATTATGACTTTTATATTAAATCAACCTAAGATCACATAGGACTTTAATAGGGTTGTAATGTAGGCTAGGCTAGGGTACGAAATGAAGGATATGTATGTACGGATTCAAAGTGCTCGAAATGAAAACTCGGGATAATGGGAAAATGCGAGAAATATCAAAATTGGAAAACAAGTTCCAAAACGGCATTACATATATCATCGGGGAAAGTAATCAAAGCTTATTGAACACTATATAACATTTACAACTTTCTCTTTCTTTTCTTTTCTTTTCTTTTCTTTTCTTCTTTTTCTCATTTTTTCTTTTGTTTTCTTTTACTTTTTGCTTTATCTTTTTCTTCACTTTTTTCACATCTCTCTTCACTTTTCATACTCTCATATGCCTAAATTGCAACCGACATCACAAGAACATCATTCAATCCCAAGTAACATTCTAAACAAAGGTATGGAAAGTGTATGTATGGGCTAAAACTCCAATTTAGAGTTGGTTATGGGATTTTGGGTTATGAAACGAACGACTAATATTTAGGCTCAAAGGGGTTAACGAGGGTAAACATATAAGGCGCGGTTAAGGCTAATATGGGTGATATAATAAAGATGGCCTATGATCATTTCCAAAAGTTTATGCAATTCTCAAGTTAAACAATATATGAAAATCATGCTCAAGTAATACATTTCAAGTATGAACTCAATTAATGAACGATCAAATGAAAGAATAGTGAGATTATCAACGAATTCAATGTTTTCAATGAGAAAAGAATAGTGCATACACTCACAAACGATGAAAGGTACAAAGCTTACTCGGTGTAAGTATATACAATGCCACAAAAGATTACCGAGTTATAAAAATCTTAAACCAAATCAATATAATAATAAAAGTGCATGTGCTCATGGGATTAAAGTTTAATTAATGAAGTTATTCATAATATCAATAATCGATGACTAAAGTCTAATAACTTCTAAAATCGAGAACATGCATCATTGGGTTGTCAATTGGATCGGGCAATTATTGAAATTTATCATCGAAAACAAAGGCAAAATGCCCAAAAAAAGGAGAAAAAAGAAAGAATTTTTTTTTGAAAATTTTCAATTTTTCTAAGAAAAGCCTACTAAGTAACTAACATGTGAGCAAAAACATGGACTAAATAAAGAAATGGATAGAATATCCCACACCCCCTAATTTAAAACATGACATTGTCCTCAATGTGAATTAAGAACCAAGTTAAAGAGAGGAAAAGATCGATATTACCCAAAATTGGAGCGATCCCCATAAGAACAAGTCCAAAGAATCTACAAAACAAGTTTGTACCGATCATAGCAAAAATAAATAACAAAAAGTTAACTAATTACACTAGACTAAAATAAAAAGAAAGAAAGAATAAAAAGCTAACAATATACAACCGACTATTTTGGCCTCACACTAACTATACACTAGAAGTCTAAATAGGCGAGGGTCCACCGTGAAAACAATTTGACTTTTGAGGATAACTGGTGTACCCTCACATACAAGCATGCCCTCCGAAAAATATGAATTCCATTTGAACAACGGAAGGCATGTGTAAGGCGAAAGAAAGGAACCATCGCCAATTAAAAATTTTGGAGGGACGATGGGGGGTTTGGATTGAACGAGTGATAAAAACATGTGGGGACCGAGAAAAGCCGAATATCCTCCCAATGATTTTAAAATTGGAATGGTAGGCGGCACACACAAAGGCAAATATGCGATTATAGAAGGGGACTCGAGCAAGTACTCCTCATTGGCGAAAAGGTTTAAAACATTAAAGTTTAAAACCGAATCATCGGGTACTGGTGACGGTGTGATAATAGAGAATGAAAATTGGGATGAAAGAAATTCAAACTCATGAGATGAATCATCATCGCATGAAGATTGAGCTCCGGATGAAATAATATCATTTTCAATGAAATGTTCTTCTTTGGGAGCCAAAGAAGAAATCATTTCATTGCAAATAGATATTACGTCATTTTCATCCTCGCTTTCAATATCTATTATGCAATGGGCAAAGTCTAGAATGGTTTGTTCCAAAGTAGGTAAAAGTACCTCATTTGGTTCAAAACATTCTTCGACTTCGAAAGTCTCGGAAGAAAAATCGTCGTCGGACTCAAAAAGTAAATCCAAGTCATGTTCCCATAAACGATTTTCTCCCCGATAACGATTTTCAAGTTTCTCATTCTCATACATATGCAAACCCTCACTGAATGTCCTGGGTCGAGGTGCGAATGCATGAAAATGGGAACTTTGAAAATTACTATCGGACTTAAACGAAACCTTATTATGACAGGAATTTTGAAAACTATTGCAATTCGTTTCAAAATTCCTATTATAAGGAAGTAAAGGCCCAAAATCATTATCATCATCATGAAAATTCCAATAACATAAGTTTTGACTTTCGTTATACTCGCCCAAAGTCATATTTGAATTTGTTATACTTTGGGATTCTAAGTATTCACCAAAAGTCATAGGCTTGCGAGAATTTTGAGAATATAACAATGATTACCGAAAGAATTGGAATAAGACATGCTTACCCAAAAAATGGCTCGAAGTGGCGGATTCCACAAAGTAAGTGCGCGTTGGAAATGCGAGCATTTCTAAGTGCTCAAATGTGGAAGTCCTGCAAAAAGGTTAGCAAATAATACAAATATAAAGAAAATACTATGAAATACTAAATCAAATATAGTCTAAAACAAACTCATCCCTGACAACAACGCCATTTTGATAGCGCGCGAGAAGTGTGCACGTGTAAGTGCACAGTCGTTGTTTTCTGTCTCGCCGCGACTATACAAACAAACCTAAATTACGACTACACTTGCAGGGCAAGCACAGCGGTAAGTTGGGTATCGAAAATCCACAGGGGTGAGATGCTAGAATTCAATTGATTTAGTACTCCGAAATAAAAGTGCGTCGAATATCCCTCACTCGAGTTAATTTGTATAAAATGGTTACATGGGTCGATGAGTTATTACAAATGCGTCTCGTTTCGACAATTAATTGAATCAAGGGTTGTCACGCCCCTAAATCTGCATAAAAGTCTAATAAGATTTTGGCGTCAACAAATATCCCGGAAATTACGCGCGAAAGGTCATAAGCACGGGACATACATGATATTCCCCGTCAAATATCCTAGGCATAATAGCTAGGACAACACACCCGAAATAAATCTGTAAACACCATCGCCGAAGCAAAGCAACGCGTTAACCTGAGTGAGTTCAATTCAAACACAACGTAATTTAAATTACCTAGAAAGCATGTTAAAAATGCGGTAAATAAACGCAGTAAATAAACGCGATAAATCTACCTAGAAAGCAAGTAAAGAAAGAAAGTAAACCTAATTTAGAAAGCATGTAAATTAATCTAGAAAATAAGAATAAAGGAAATGCAAGCTATATCAATGGAGAGGGAGATGAAAGCACCAATTACAAACCCAAAAGGGTGTCAGTCCAAGAGAGAAATGAAGATTGAGCTGTCAAACCCCAAACCCTAAGCTAAACTAACCTAAAAATGAATTCTCTCTATTATTTACAACAAAATTGCTTTATATAATAAGTGGGAATAAAAATAGAAAAGAAAAGAAAAGGCAAAATATCTCCTGGAAACAGGGGATCGATCGATCGACCCCTTTGGTCGATCGATCGATCATGAACAAAATATCCACTGTCGATGAGGATCGATCCTTTTGATCGATCGATCGATCAAGCAGGGCAGAACGAAGTAGCCCACTGCATTCTTTTCTTCCTCGTCTCCTCCTCTTTTGGTTTCAATGCTTTTCTCTTCCGCTGAAACTCCCGTAACTTCTTCATACAAACTCGGAATTGTGCCCTGTTCGCAGCCACGTGAAGCTAGAGAGGAGGGCTATAACTTCCGTGTAGATGTTGGGCCAGGTGCCTAAGCTGTGAAATGACTAAAATTCCCTTGAACGTGTGGTTGCGTACGAAAATCGAGCAAAATGCGTCTGAACTTCATACTTAGCATCCAAATACCTATAAAAGCTCAATTAACTCCTGCAAAACATGTTAACGTAGAAATCTGAGGTTGTCTGGTTAACGAGCATAAATATAGGGAATAAGATACCCGAGAGGGCCAAAATGCGTAGGTTCGGAGGATGAAATACGCAATATTTGTGTATAATCAGTGCTAAAAAAATATAATTCGTGATAGAAAAGAGCTCAAAACCAGACGCCGAGTCACTCGTAGGAGAGAAAGGGGTCATGCAACACTATGGGAAGATTACTTTGGTGAAGATAAGGTATATAATGAGTATTTTTTCGAAGGAGAATTAGGATGCGGTATAGTGTTTTCAATCGCATCCTTAAATCTGTTTGTCATTATGATAACTACTTTGTTCAAAAGAATGACGCTTGTGGTCGTACATGTTTAAGCTCCCATAAAAAAGTGTTGGGGGCAATTCGACTATTAGCTAAGGGGGGTTCCCATGACGTGTGGTCTGAGAAGTACGCCATGAGTGAAACCACTCTATTAGAAACAGTAATTAGATTCACAGAGGCAATTATTAGGATTTTTGGTCCCCAGTACGGCAGAAATTCGACTGAAGGCGATGTCATAAGGTTAATAGAACAAAATGCTAGTAGAGGTTTTTCAAGAATTCTAGGCAGCATAGATTGCATGCACTGGTATTGGAAAAATTGCCCAACAGCATGGCACGCTTAATATAGTGGTCGTAAAGAGTCACATACTATAATCCTTGAAGCGGTTACCTCGTACAGTCTTTGGATTTGGAAATCATTCTTTAGAGTGCCTGGTTCTTGCAATGATTTGAATGTCTTGCACCGATCTAATGTCTTTCAAGAATTACGCAATGGGATGGCAGCTCCCGTTAATTACAATGTTAACGGAAATTCTTACGATATGGGCTACTACCTTGGAGATGAAATTTACCCTCCGTACGCTTCAATAGTAAAAACATTTAGGAACCAAAATGGTATTACACAAAAATAGAAATTATTTTGCAAGTACCAAGAAGCGTGCAGAAAAGATGTTGAATGTGCGTTTGGTGTATTACAAGCTCGATTCGCTTTTGTTTGGGAACCTTGTAAATTATGGAATAGGGCATCACTATCAACCATTATGAAATCTTGCATTATAATGCACAATATGATTATTGACGATGAACGTAGAGATTGCCTATGGCAAAATGAGTACGAACACAATGATGAAACACCTGTAATTATGAGGTGCCAAACTAATTTCTACGACTACCACATATGGTATGGTAAGATAAGAGACGTAACTAAACATCAACAATTACAGAATGATTTGGTAGAGCACATTTGGAACACCCACGGTGATGAAATGGTCGGTTGATGAACTTATTTAATTTTTTATTTTAACCATGGTTAAATGTTTTGTTTGTTCCATTTTTAATTTGTATTTGTAGGATTATCGCAGTGATCATATAAATGTTATTTTATATAAAATAATGATTTAACAAACAATATTATATAAGCGGAAAATTATTAAACAATACTCACATTTCATTTATTTAAGGGTGGCATTTCATTTATTAAGATGGATAGTGAATCACTCTCCATATACCGAAATTAAAAAACGAAATACAATTATGAGGGTTCAATAAATCTATTAAAAACACTACTCGTCATTAATTGAACTGCTTGGGCCAGACGACTCGGCAGAGTTCGACTGCAACTCAGATATCGCAGCTTCAGTCGTAGTAACCATCGTTGTTAGGTCATTGAACCTTTTAAAATGAAACTTCTTTTGCATTTCATTCATATGGTTCATATCCAGCTCCATGATGTACGATTGCTCTCGTCCTAGGCGCATGAGATGATCTTGCTTTTTGGTGAGTTGATCAGATCGCTTCATCTGAATGAACGCATCCATTTGTGAGTCAAATTTATGGGCATGATTATTCTTCCACTCCTACTTGCTTTTAAACATTGCATTGAATTCTTCTCAATGTTTAAGTATCGCGTTGTTACAATCCAAGCTCTCAGAATGTGCTCATTGACGTGCACATTGTTTCTCACCCTTCCTGCCTAGGGGTTTATCCGGTACGTCTCGTACCCCTGGAATGTCATCTTCGCCTATGGGTCTAGGGCTGTCATCATTCCCTGCTGTATTTTGTAAGTCAAATTTTGGTAAATCTTGCAAAATTTGATAACAATTATCGTACGTAAAATGTTTTTTCGTTTCAGCGCGGTACGCTTCTCGTGCATCTGTAACCGCTTGGAACTCATTGGTCCCACTTCCCAAATTATTTATTTGGTGAGAAAGCTTCGTAACATATATCATTATGAGATGCGATATATGATTATAACGTGTCGAAAACATGGATCTCGTACGAGAAATTATAATTCCATTTGTGACGTTATACTCATTCATTACGATATCCCAAAATGTGCCCGACAGCATCGAGTTTCCTTCAATACTTCGAGCGGTATATTTAGCATAAACGGTACATAAGACTTCATCTTCAAATGGAGTCATATTAGATTATCGAACAGTACTCAAAGTAATTGGTTGAGAAGACGACATATTTTCGATATAAATATAATTTTTTCGAATGGGATTAAGAAAATATAAAGGGAGAGAATTTCAGGCTAAAAAAAGGGGTGAGAATGATAAATTGATAACCTGTTTGGGCTCTATTTATAATGAAACAGCCGTTAAGTTACATGCAGTAAAAATATTCCAACAAACTCGTATTGTTCATAGCAACTTGCTACGAACTTCTTTTCTCCGTAGGAAGTTCCTACGAACTTCTGATCATTGTAGTAACTTCCTACGAAGAAAAGAAGTCCATAGCAAGTTGCTACGAACAATAGAAGTTCGTTGGAATATTTACTGATTCATTAACCATTCAATAAATTTTCCAAACCCTTACCATTTCTTCTACCTTATTTGGCATGTGCCTCTCACCATTGTAGCCCTACCAATTGCTAACTTTACAAAATTTATTGGATGTACTCCCCACCATTATGGATGCTCTAAGTAAAAAATATGTTCGGCGACCTCGTCTCAGCCCCAGTAATTGATTGGCATAACATTTGACTATGAAGCTTTTGCCCGATAAGATGCTTGGTTATTGTCCAATATTAGTCGGACTTATGAGCTCAGTCATGTTGAGTTTTGATCATAACATATTATCACCGACAAACAATCAGTAGAAGGTCATTCATCTGATCGGCTTATTCACACGCCCATACTGGGTCTATATAGTCTTGTCAAGCCTGCCTAGAAGTTTATTGCACGGACAGTTGGTTTAGAGTGAGCTGCCAGTAACAAGTCAGTTGTGTGATAATATGCCCCTAAGCCCAGTCTAGCGGTGGCACCTAGAACCCAATCAAGGAGTGGAATAACTTAGAACGGGTCGGGATTACATTTGGCATCTAGATCATCCCAGTGGTGGCACCTACTACCCATTTAAGTTGTGGTACAACTTATTACAAGTTGGGTCTACATTTGACATCTAGCGCACCTCAGAGGTGGCACCTAAAACTCAATCAAGCAGTGGTATGACTTTGAATGGGTCGGGCCTACATTTAGCATCTAGCGCACCCCAGCGGTGACATCTAAACCCCACACAAGTAGGTATGACTTAGAACAAGTTAGTCGCCTATGTTTGACATTAAAGCCCACTCCAGCGATGGCGCCTAAAACCCACTTAAGAAGTGGTACGACTTAGAACAAGTCGATCGCATACGTTTGGCATCAAAGCCCACTCTAGTGGTTTCACCTAAAGCCCACTCTAGAGGTGGGATGACATAGAACAAGTCATTTCCTACAATTTGGCATTGAAACCACTCAGTAGTGATACGACTTAGTCTATGCGAACGAGCGTAAATCCACCCTTCAGAATGGTAGAATTTACAGTAAGTCAATTTTCATAAATTGAGCACAACTCCACATATGATCAGGGAGTATAAATCTAGAACATATTACTTTATCACGCTCAATTAAATGGACAAAGAAGAATCAATAATTAACATTAGCCTAACACGACTGAATTTTACCCACCTTGGCCTCATTTGACCTAAGATGGTTATATCTTACAATCACAATTGACTATTAATGATCAAGTTGGTTTATGACGACCAACGTTAGACAAATATGGCTGAGTTCGACCTATTTCGGTCTTATTTGACTTAAGATAGTCAAATTGACCTCTTACTATTGTAATTGACCATTAACGGCCAAGTTAGTCTATGACGACCAACGTTAGCCGTAGATGTCTGAGTTTGGCCTACTTTGGCCTAATTTGACATATGATGGTTAAATTAATCTCTTATGATCATAATTGACCGTTAATAGACAAGATGGTCTATGACGATCAACATTTGCCTTAGATTGCTGAGTTCGTCCTACTTTGGTTTTATTTGATCTAAGATGGTCAAATTGATCTCTTACAATCAATATCTACTATTAAAGGTCAAGTTGGTCTACGACAACCACGTTAGCCTTGGATGTTGGGTTTGTCCTATTTCATCCCATCTGACGTAAAAATGGTCAAATTGATGTCTTGCGATCAAAATTGACCATTAATGGTCAAGTTGGTCTACGACGACCTATATTACCCTAGACAACTGCATTTAGTCTACCTCAGCCTCATTTTACCTAAGATGGTCAAATTGATCTCTTACAATGCTCAAGTTGGTCTATGACGACCAATATTTGCCTATACAGTTGCATTTAGCCTACCTCAGTAGCTAAGATGGTGAAAATGATCTCTTATAATCAAAATTGGCCATTAACGATCCTTTTAGTCTACGACGACCAACATTAGCCTAAGGTCGCTGAAGTCATTCTACCTAACATGGTCAAATAGATATCTAACGATCATAATTGACCGTTAATGGTCAAGCTGACCTATGAGGACCAATGTTATCTTTAGATGGCTAAGTTCGGCCCACTTCGGCCTCATTTGACCTAAGATGGTCAAATTAATCTCTTACAATCATAATTGGCTATTAACGATCAAGTTGGTCTACGACGACCAATGTTAGTCTAAACTAGGCCCACTTCAGCCTCATTCGACCTAAGATGGTCAAATCGATCACTTACGATCATATATATATATATATATATATATATATATATATATATATATATAGAGAGAGAGAGAGAGGAAGGCTCTCCTATATTACACTATATACATTACACCATACATCACACCTAGTTATAGGCCCTAAGAAACCATTTTTCCATTTTTTTAATTTTCTATTGACATTAACCTTTAAATCCACACATGTTTAAAAATTTAGGTCAAAATATATTTTCAAGCTATTTTTAAAAAATTCACAAAAATTTACTGGCTCAGACCCTTATTAATAAGGTATTTTTAGCAGTTTTTTGTTGGATTTTTGAAAAATAGCTAGAAATCGTATTTTAACCTAATTTTTTGAACATGTATTGATTGGATGGTGACTCCATAGGTAAAATAAAATAAAAAAGTGAAAAAAATATAGGACCTAGAACTACGTGTGATGTAGGAAGCATGATGTATAGGAGCGTCTCTCTCTCTCTCTCTCTCTCTCTCTCTATATATATATATATATATATATATATATATATATATAAAATTATAATAATAATAATAATAATAATAATAATAATAATAATAATAATAATAATAATAATAATAATGATGATGCTCTTGTGCGGACTAATCCGCATTTTAATAGCGCTGACCGGACATGTGTCACCTGGCGGTGAGCCTAGAAATTGTCAGCTAAATTATAGGCACACTCTCTCTTCTCTAGGCTCATCATCGTCCGGTCCGCACAAGAGCCTGTATATATATATATATATATATATATATGATATTGCATTTATAATCCACAATATATACATACATGAATTGATAATATTATTTGATACATATGTACTATAAGTATATTTTATATTATTACATAGATGTATAAAATTATATGTAAGCATCATGTATGTATTTTGAATATTATTTAACATATAGGTCTTAGTATACTATATAATTTAATAATACATACATATACATAATTTTTTGTACATGTACATCTATAATTTTAATTTTTGTAATTACACACCATTTACGTATTGTATATGTATTTATATATTAGGGTTAATTATACTTAGCCCCCCTGAACTATACATCTTCCAACACTTTGCTACCAGTTCTTTCGATTTTTTCAATTCACCCGCCTACCTTTGAAAACGACTACAATTATCCCTCTGCTGTCTAAATCCGTTAACTTTTGGCGTGAAATGACATGTGGCGACGCTTTTGAATTTTTCTAAAGGACATTTTGGGTATTTTACCCCTTTTTAAAACCCAACTCACTTTCTTTCTCTCATCTCTCTCTCTCTCTCTCTCTCTCTCTCTCTCTCTCTCTCTCTCTCTAACTCTCTTCTTCTTCTTCCTCTCCCCGTCTCTCTCTTAACTCTCTTCTTCTTCTTCTTCTTCTTCTCTCTCTCTCTCATGAACACACACACAAAAAAAAACATACACACACACGAGAAAATTTGGGGGGGGGGGGGGGGGGGAGGTGAATTGCTGGTGGGAGGGGGGCGGTGGGCTAGTGGGGGAGGGTGGCAGGGGGTGATGGGGCCCCACCAGCCCCTGCCACCCTCCCCCACTAGCCCACCACCCACCGCCCCCTGCCACCCCCTCCACCCAGCTCCTCTCTCTCTCTCTCTCTCTCTATATATATATATATATATATATATATACATATTTTTTTTTTCTTCTGAAATTCTTTTTTTTTTTCTGAAAATCATATCTTATGGAAATAATTTATTATTTGTGGGAAATGATTTTTTATTGGGTTTATTATATATAGGTGTCGTATGAAAAAAGTTTCCTTAATTAAGTCCTATTGACTTTTCAACCATTAAATAGGTCCTATTCCTATTTTTTTGGGATTTTTATTCTACAATTTTACCGTTTTAAAACCAACCATCCATAACTTCTCGGGGTAAGTTACATAAGTGGTTAAACTTTTTTTCATCCTATTTTTAATTTTCAAATGATCATAACTTTGTATTGACAAATCCGTTTTTCGCAAAATTACTATTTTTGAAATCTCCTCGCCGAGATCTATCAAACAAGATCCATGAAGCCCATAAAATTTCAAAGAAAAACCATTACACATACAGTAAACTTTACTGTATGTACCAGAAAATGAAATAGTTTTATATATGTTATATTTTCACAAACAATAACATTTAGTGTGTTAATATTACAGAGAGAGTAAACTTTACAGTGTTCTCAAGAAAATTTTACCCATATATTTATCAAATAAGGTCCACGGAGTACATAATATTTCAATGAAAAAAATTAGACAAACTGTAATATTTACTGTGTACACCTTTAAAATAGAATTAATTAATAGTTGAATAGTCATCGGGACTTAATTGAAAAAAATCTCAAAATAGAAATTTCATATAATAATACATATTAGCTGGGTTATCACATTTGTTGTTATTATTAAACAATAATACAAACAAATTAGTTAAATAAATAGGTCAATTAAGGCCAATGAGAAGAAGATGCCTATATTTATTAACTGATAAGAAGAAGATGCCAAAAATCGTTAACTGATGAGAAGAAGACGCCTAAATCTGTTAAGACCGAATTGTTAGATGATATAGAAATGTGGCATCATCAAATGGGAGAGTTAGAAAAAATACATGAGCTTATAGGGGAAGATTTAAATTTGAGAAAAAAGGTTGGAAGTTTTGGAAAATGAAAATGAAACGAAATAACTACTCACGGTGTTATACTATAGTTTTACCTTTGGTCTTAAATAGAAAGATGACTTGAAAAAGTAAAAAAAAAATAGGGAACGAGATCGTCATCAAATAATCAAAGACTTGAAAGAAAATAGAGAGGATTTGAAACTTTTAAAACGAATCGGGGGAGCATTATAAAAAAAATGATGGCGTAAATACACATTCATCAGTTGTGGATCATCTATACAACCAATTAAAACCAGGTATTGTTTTCTCTTTGAATGTACTTACTAGCTTTCAGACCCGTTATATTAATAAATATACATACATTGACCCTTAAAAGAAGTGATGTACTTGAAAGTTGTTGAATGATGCTTAAATGAGAAAAAATCACACCACCATAACATTATCAAGTACAACTACATGAGCTAAAAAAATAATAGCACGTAACAAAAAGATGATAGAATTGTAAAAAAATACCAATTACTTAATATATAATCAGATCTTCACTTTTTTTGCAGATCAATATAAGGAAAAGCTTTGGTACACTCTTCACTTCCCAACCACATCCACAAAAGAAATCAAAAGAGATATGAAAATACATACTAAAAATGAACAGAAGAAGGTAAGGAAGAGTTGATGCATATAATATCATATCACCACAAAGGTAGAAGATTTTAATATTTGTATCTATATGAAATATTAGATCATATCACCATTGAGGTGGAAGAATTTAATATCTATATCTATATAATATATCATAGTTTACGACTAAGAATTTTGCCTAAATGTAAGACTGTTATGTAATACCCCGTGCTTTTATGGGAAATTAAATTTAATAATTCAGTGCCATTTGGGAATTTAAGAAATTGTCATGAATAGTAATATTCGAGGTTTTCAAGGATTAGATGATTTTTTTATGTGGGTTATATTTAATTTTGGGATTAACTAAATGAGTTGGAGTATTTTAATGATACGTCGCAGTTGGGTAAAGCGACAAAGGAAAATATTTTAAATTGAAAAATCCGCATTGAGATGTATTGGGTTAAATTAGTGATTTGCGGTCAAGTACCTCGGATGGAGATTTCGAGTGCGCGGTTGGTCTCAGAATGGCCGAGATAGTCCGAATAGAGTATCCGGGGGTAGTAATTGAGTTTCGGGAAATTTTGGATTAATAGGGACTCACAATTGAGTAAACGAGACATTTTTGGGTTTTAAAGGGATAAACCCTTATTATCTCCTATATAAGAGAGAGAGAGAGAGAGAGAGAGAGAGAGAGAGGGTTGGAGAAAGGAAAGAAAAAAGATAAAAGAGAGAGGAAGAGAGAAAAGGGAGATTTCGGCCAAACTCCGCAGGATTCGACTCGAGGTCGTCAGATTTTATCCTTCAAGCAAGTATGTACTTGCTTTATTTCTTTTTGAGCATATATCTCATATTATAGTTGGTAAACTATATGATTTTGGATTAGAACCCTTAAAATAAATTTGTAAAACTTTGAATATGAGTTTACATATTGATGTAATGTAAACTCTTAATGATTTCTAGTATTAAAACCATGTAAATGGAGTGAAGAAATGAATTGAAATGGGGGAAATGAGAAAAAAAGGGTTTAATGGGTTTTTAGGACCAAATCTAAGAAAATTGGGTTAATCCTCCAAATTTATTGATGTATTAGTTAGAAATCCAATATTATATGAATATAGTGTTGTTAGTGTAGATTTGAGACCATAAAAATGGAGTTTGGGGTTGGATTTGGGCATTTTGGAAAATAGATTTTCGAGGGACTGGTATGACCGATCGACCGCGCCCCTATGACCGGTCGACCGCGTCCATGAAGAAGGGCCTACTTGTTTGTTTATTAGGCTTAATTTCAAACCGCGGACGACCGGGGGTTCAGGGCCGGTCGACCGGCACTCTGTTCTCAGCCAAAGATTTTGGAGATTGTTATTCCTTCTCCTCTTTGAGTCTAAAACTTAAGGTCCTTCTAAATTAGAGTATTATAGAGGGTTATGTCCTAAAGGACTTGAGGAGTCGTGAATTGATTTTGGGTCATTTAAGAGATTAATTTGGATCATGGACCTCTCAAATATTTAGGAAAAGAGTGACACTTTCAGGGGAAATCATTTGGAAAGCGTAAGCATGTATATTTCAACGGATGGGATACTGATGGACTGATTGAATAAGAGTAGATCCTAGGATGTGATTAGGATGGAAATTGGGGTTATAGGCTAAAGATGAGTTAAGGATATTCTTATCATAGGGTTATGAATTGGGATATTTGGAAAGTATATAAATCCCTAACATTGATCAAGGTGTGAGGTATACTTATGTAAGGGAATACATAAATATCATTACGAGATTGGCAATTATAGCCATGTATACATTTAAGAGTGATAAATGTATGTGTGTATATATACACACACACACACACACACACACACACACACACACACACAATGTGATTATGGTATATATTATATATTACGAATACATATATATATCTATGTGTGATTGGTATATGTGTATCTTAGAGGCTGATTTCCACGGGCTTTCCTTTGGCGTAGGGTTGGAACAACCAGATTATATATTTTCTCTAGTGCGATCCGAGAAGGTTGTGCGATGTGGATGAATCCCCTCGCTTGAGGAGCAGGGTGAGTATATCCCCAGGTCATCTCATCCCGCGTTCGAGTGCGATGTGTGTACGCCACTTGCATAGGGAACATGACCGCCTCCACCATTGTGTATATTTTACTATGACAATTGAGTAAGTCTATCTTGGTACCGTGGTACAGTGAGTAAACCCGGAGTTGGATCGACACTATGAGACTGCATCCTCGAGTTATAGCTCGTTGGGATGGTTATTGTAGTTGTGTGTATAGTACATTACTTGTGTATGAGAGCAAGAATATATATATATATATATATATATATATATATATATATATAACGGGAGTAAAGAGATAAGATGAATATAGATTAAATCTCATTCCGAGAGATTCTATCCAGATGTATATTGTGATATGTATATAAGAGTGAGTATAATAATGTATATAATTATATGAGTGTGTATATATATTTGTTGTGTATCGAGGGTCTAATGGATCTCGACGATCGACACTGCCAAGTAGTAGTATATCGGGGTAGGGGTGTAAACGGGTCGGGTTTGGATCGGGTCTGGGTATATCCAGATCCGATCCGGGTATATTTTTAGCGGATCGGGTCTTACCCGATTACCCGACGGATCTCAGAAAATGGATCCAGACCCGAATCCGTTAAGGACCCGGAGACCCGACCCGAATACCCGATCCGAATATATTATATATATATATATATAAATAAAAAACTGTAAAACTATATATATATATATATATATATATGTAAAACTGTTTTTATGTTTATATACTAACTTAGATATATAACTTAACTGTTTTTATGTTTATATACTAACTTAGATATATAACTATAAACTAACTTACTGTTTTTATGTTTATATACTAACTTAGATATATAACTTAACTGTTTTTATGTTTATATACTAACTTAGATATATAACTTAACTGTTTTTATGTTTATATACTAACTTAGATATATAACTATAAACTAACTTAGATATATATGTAAAACTGTTTTTATGTTTATATACTAACTTAGATATATAACTTATATATATATATATATATATATATAACAGTTTTACATAACAGTTATGTATATATAGTTATGTAAAACTGTTATATATATTATATATATATTAGTTATGTAAAACTGTTATATATATATTATATATATATAAGTAAGTTAGTTATATATATATATATATATTTAGTAACTATATGTAAAATTATATATATATTTAGTAACTATATGTAAGACTATATATATATAATATTATATATAAATATATATTTATTATATTATATATATACACATTCGGGTCGGGTCCTTATCGGATCGGAGTCATGTATATCCAGATCCGGTCCATTAACTAATCGGGTAATCGGGTAATCGGGTAATCGGATAATCGGGTCTATAAAATTTGCTCAGATCCGTTAATTCAGGTCGGGTCCGGATCGGATCCGGGTCCAGACCCGGTCCATTAACAGCCCTATATCGGGGGGGTTCCTTATTTGGATTTCGCTTCATGAGACACCCCACGCACGAACATGGCACAGTGTTGAGACTGGAGAGAAGTTTAGCCCTTAGTACTCGATTTACTTAGGACCATTAGTGTTTGCGGTCGTCAAATTAGTTAGGCATAGTAGCTTGACTAGGATGTTTAGAGGGAACCATTAGGTGTGCACTATTAGAAGAGAGGTAAGGGGTATCTCATGGGAGTGCGATATCAATTTAAATATGAGATAAAACATATTTTTCTTAAATAAAGCAATTATGCACTTGCAAAATATTTTCACAACTTGGGCTCTGACTAGTTTCTATATTTTTCCTCTTTTGCTATATATATATATATATATATATATATATATATATAGGTGTCCAGACACTGGGACGCCTGAATGATGATTCCTTCGAGTCAGACGTCAGCTATAGTACCCGTGGATGCATGTAGGTTTCTTGTAGACGCTTCCATCCTTGAGATCTAGATAGCAGGTACTGTACAAAAATTCGGGCCAAAAACCCAATTGTATTTATTTATTCTTTTACCGCCTTTTTATGCGGTTTTTGATTTGATTGTATCATTTTAAACCGAGTGTTCGGTTATTTTATTTCTTTTTTAGTTCCTTTATATAAATAGAATGAATGTTTTATTTGTATAATTTATTTAAAAAGATTAGTTAAGTAAAATTTTGACGCCAGCCTAATAGGTTATTAGTAATTAATTTAGTTTTCGACAGTGATGCTAAGAATGAACTAGATGAGACTCTTGTTTTAATTCGGTACATGAATGATTGCCCGGTATTTTATTAGGCAGGGTGTCACAGATGGTATCGGAGCATCAGGTTCTAGTGTCCTTAGGAATCTGTGCAGACGTACTACGCTTCCAGCGTTACTTTCGATTTGATATAGAGTCGTAGGATTAGGATTGTTGATTCCTCTTGTTTGATTTCGTCCTCCTGCCATATTATAAGATTATAGTAATCTTTTGCACCCTCGTTCGAGATTCGTGTGCTGATCGATGAAGGGTGACCATAGAAGGCCATTACAGGGGTAGCAGAAGGCGGGAATTATTTGAAGCTATGAATTGAAGTCGGAGACTAGGACTGCAGTAGAGGTCACTCTCCTTGTGGCATTTTCAATGATGGTTGCAATGACTACTAAAGAATAGTAGTTTTGAGTATCCCAGTACCACTGTAGTAGAGAGTGGTGCTAAACTTAAATTACCCAGTGAAGTAAATTAGGGAAAAGGTTAGAAAGGTCCTTGATAAGGACCATACGTTGAAGTTTAAGTTATACGAAGTAAGTGCAATGTGATTCAGCGGAAGTAAAAGCTTTGGCTTAGAGCAGGGTGTGGAAATACCCATATGCGAAAATTAGAGGAAAATTTTTCACTTGTGGGAGCAATATTAAAATGGTGGGAATGGTGGTCACCATATTCGGGGGAGCAGGATGTGTTGCTCGTAGAGGAATCTCACGAACGGTTTTAACTGCAAATTCCTTTGGTTGATTAGGAAGGAAAATAATACAATTTTGGATTATTCATATTAGGATCGGCCAGAGGCTGAAAGTGAATAAAGAATGATATGGAGAAGTGAACCTGGTACCGAAGTAAGGTTGGTACAATGAAGACAGAGTCTTTCAGTGGAATGATAGGATCACCGGATAAGTGTTGCTAACACTTGTGGAGAATTTATATCCATGGAACCCCATTAGGAGGACATACACCCGGGGAATTCATTGAACCAGGGCTGTTGAGGCCCGTGGCGGAATTTCCTTTTAACAAAGAAGTTAAGGTAAATATGAAGGCAATTGTCGAGGCTATAGAGGCCAAGATACTGATAACATTAAACTAGTCAAGGTGAACACATGTGGGGAATGCGCAATGTGGAGGGTATAACTACGCGCTTTTACCTTGCCCGGTAGGAATTAGAGCACTAGAATAGGGTGCCGAGATGGGGCATCGATTAAAGTAGTTTTGTTTCAGATAGGGAAAGTATATCATGTCTGGGAACCATTTGGAGTAGCTAGAGAGATTGGCAAAGTTGTTATGAGTATCACCTCGGTTAAAGGAGGTATATTCTGTGTGATAAGATTGACACACAGTATTTTACTAGCCTTAGATTCGCGTGTGATTCGAGTTTACTAGTAGTATCGATAACATTATATAGTATATGTTTTTGTGTTTTTCCGCGATAGCGTGGATCTATTTTCTTTCATTTGCTATGAAAAGCGGATGTTAGTATTCTGAGTTTATATCAGATTTGTATTACTCGTTTTGTGTGCATTATACGAGTATGGTGTTATTTTGAGTATAATATGATATTCGTTATTCAGAGCGATAGCAGGCTAACGATTGCACGACTATCGTGTCCGCGGTTCCAGGGTGGAGCAGGTTATTGTTGCGATATCTCACCTGGATACAAGTTGAGTTCGCCATTATTATATGTATAGATGTAACTTCGGTGAGTAGATGTTTCATTATCGTGATACGAGTGCGTGGCGACCTTATAGATATGATTTAACGTATACAGGGTTTATTGTTGCGCTGTGAGTTTAAGGTCATTATTGCTTGCACAAAGTACTTAGTGCTAGTACGAGCGCTTAGTGGTGTGGCACCTGGAAAGGAATAAGTGTTCAGACCGCATTTTGTTGAATGAGGGGATAGGATTATCCCGATTATATATTAAAGCTAACGGACCTCCATGACCGACAAAGTTAAGTAGTAGTGTATTAGAGGGGTTCCTTGTTTGGATTTCGCTTGCGAGACGCTCCAGGCATGAACCTTAACGACGTCAGGAGTGGAGAGATGTTATGGGACGCAAAGATATTCGTTTTGATGATGAGTTATATAGTTTGGAGGAAACACTATAGACAATGAGCTGTGTTATGAGGGTATGCTTATGGAAATAGAAGTGTTATGGAGAAGCATTGATATGGTTCTCTCACCACAATATCTGGGTGAGGCAGGAATTAGAGAAATTGATTTGAGGCTTATAGTCAAGCCTTGGATAAAAGGAAAAATTTGGAGGTATTGTGTTTTGGGTAGGATGCTCGGAATTTATTAGAAGAAAGTAGGCTCCTCAATTAGTCAGATTTTCCATTTCGCCAGGGTGGACGGATAGAATAGTAGAAGAGCGTTAGTAGATTAGCGAGGTAGGACTTAGGGCGTCCCGTTGCTATGCCTTAGGCCGTTATATCTCGATGACCGACGATGCGAGGGAGTAGTGTAATGGGGAGTTCCTTGTTTGGATTTTGCTTTGCGAGACGTCCCACTCATGAAACCGAGCAAATATCAGAATTTGAGAGAGGTCTTGGGCTATAGGGACACAATTTAGGATAATACTCATCTTACGTGTGTCGGAAACACATTGATCATAGGGTTATTAGGAAGTAAGGCCAGTATAACTTGTGGCGTCGATATCGGGAAATCGTTGGAAGTTAACCACGAGAAGATTAGTTGGTTAGCCTTGAGAAGGATTGGATTTTCAAGTATAGTAAGAATGGAATTTTGCGGGTTGGGAAAACCCATGTATGAGTATTACACCGAGGAAATAAGGCTCATTGTTTAGAGAGAGTGTACGTGTCGGATGTTTACTGTAGTTGTGCGGATAGGCACGGGTCAAAAAGGTGTATGGGCACCTTGGTAAGTTGGTTTTATATACTGCCTGAAATAAAAAGGGGCGTAGTATATAAAGTTGAAGATTACGTCGTGAGGCAGTCATAAATGGATTTGGAGTTTGTTGGATGGAATGTCGTAAGAGGTACACGATAATCTAATTGTATGGGGAAATGAGAGGTAGCATGCCCAAGATGAGCGACGAGATTGATGGGAATAGTCAAGCGTTTGAGTAAATTCTTTTTTGAGGGAAATTTAATATCCTGATGGAGATGAGCGAACGTTTAGAATCATGATTCTGCTGTGAGATTTAGGCATTAGTGCAGTGGCTATAGGTTCATTTTCACTATTTAGGGTACTAGAAACGATGGGTGCGATGTGACGTTATTACAGTCACCTTAAGGCGAGGTAGTGTTATCATATATAGGGGATTTATTTAAGCTAGTGCGTTATGGTATGAACCTTGTTATGGGTGAGTGCTTTATGTGTGTATGGTTAAGAGACATAGGGTTAGTACCATTATAGTTTGAGGCATTAGGATGTGGAGTGATTCACGATCCTAGGTTAGTATTGGTAGTATCGGTTGAATCTGAATTTCGAGGGCAAAATTCCGTTGTAAGGGGGGGAGAATGTAATACCCCGCACTTTTATGGGAAATTAAATTTAATAATTCAGTTCCATTTAGGAATTTAAAAAATTGTCGTGAATAATAATCTTCGAGGTTTTCAAGGATTAGATGACTTTTGATGTGGGTTATATTTACTTTTAGGATTAAGTAAATGAGTTGGAGTATTTTAACTATACGTCGCAGTTGGGTAAAGCAATAAAGGAAAATATTTTAAATTGGAAAACCCGCATTGAGATGTATTGGGTTAGATTAGTGATTTGTGGTCAAGTACCTCAGATGGAGATTTTGAGTGTACGGTGTGACACCCCGCCTAATTAATCCCGGGTGATCAGTCCTAAATCAAGTTAGAACAGGTTTCTCGTTTGGTCCATTCTTAGCATCACTGTCGTTTTATTAAATTACTAACCACCTAAGTGAGAAAAATAGACTGGTGTCAATTTTTATCTTTCATTAATTAAACTAAAACCCATGCGGAAAATAAAGCAATATAACCATCACAGATAATTGAACTAATCATTCCACAAGTAAAAATAATTAACCGAATAAACCATCGGTCCAAATAATAAATCCCATAAAGACAAGAATAGAATCCCAACAATCTAAGAAACAAATAAATGGAAAGTGAGCGACATGCTCGAATAAATAATAATGAGTCTCTACATTATGAATGAAAGGAAGAGGCGTCTATCAAAGGTCCCGCAACATCCACATATGCTGCAGCAACGGAGTTCCTGGAATTAAGTCAAGTCTGGCGTCCCTGTGGCTGGACACCTAAAAGGTTTTTAAAAAGTTTTTATAGCAAGGGTTAGTACCCAAAACATTTGAAAACATTTAGCAAATGATTAACTTGCAGTAATAATAAATATGCATGCTCTTCATATTTTAGTTAGTGTCGCACTCTCATGAGAACTTCCTTGCCCCTCCTCTAATGTGCACCACTAACGCTTTAATTATCACCTAGTTATCTATCTCATGACTAGATAATTATTAAAGTCTCCTTATACTCCTCCCCTACTCTAACCTGAGTAAAAATGTGATTATGATTTTTAAGTCATTAGTAACATCAACTTAATTAAATCATTTCCTTTTTTAATTCATATAACTACTCCACTCGTTATACATATACAACAACACATGCTTGTATTTATTTAGTCCGTATATAATAATCACCCTATTATATACTTAGAATATTGCAGCATTCACACACACACTGGAAGACATAAACCACTAATATCCACCCGAGTAAAAGTACTCCCCGGATATAATTTCTCTAAAGTGCTAGTACACTAGGTATATTCACATATCCTAGTTATCCAAGTTAGAATCGCTCACTAACTTGGTTTAGTATACGATTGGAGGCGGTCATATTCCTTCCCGGAAAGTGAGATGCCCCTCACCCCCTGCAACGGACGCTATGACCTGGGAATCTACTCGCCCTACTCCTCAAGCTAGGGGATTCATCCACTGCGCGTAACCTCCCCCTATAGCACTAGAGTATAATAATATCTAACCACTGATATTAAGGCATACACTATATATATATACTATCACACACCGTATATACATATACATACATAAAAATGCTCCAGCTACACCGTGTACTAACCCGTGACACAAGCCTATTCCATTTTTATTATGAGGTTATTACCCAACTCGAATTATTAATAATAGCACATTAATAAATTCAGTTACTTTTAATGTTGCCCTCACCATTTAATTGGACTAAATCTCATAGCCCGAATTAACCTCACCCGAGTCTAAATCCCGACCCTAAATTTCTTAGTCCATTACTACGTAATATAATTTACCTCGATGTCACTCAACCAATTTTGACGTGTCATCCAAATTTCTCCTCCCATCTGCTAATTAATTCACTCACATTTAATTAGGTAACCTCATGCATTAATTTTCTCAACAATAATTAATTACATAACAATTTTTATATAAATCTCTTCCTATATAAATAAAACTGGGCGAACTGTCCGTGTCTGCCGACCGTCGATCGATCGACTTCATGGCGTCGATCGATCGATCGAACAGGTACTCGTCTTCTTCGCGAAGACGGACAGCCATGGGCGAAAATCTGCAAACCCTAATTTCCTTCTACACTGAAACTAAGTCTCTTTTAGCATTTGTACATATTAGGAAACTCATTAAGGATCTCCAGAGTATTCAACAACATCAATAATTCGTCCATTAACTCAAATTTCTAAATTTGGGGAAAGTTTCATCATTAACCCTAGGTCCATTTATACCCCAAATTTCATCATCAAATTCGTTTCCAAATATGCAGATAACATTCTTATCAGGTATGCAATAACTCACCATAATCAGATTTTTATAAGAAACATCACCCCAAATTTCGTAAATCAGAATTGTTGTTTTCAAAATCCCATGTTCATTCCATTAACACCCAAAAACGGATTTCTACATAATCACTACACATGAATATGAATCGAAAACAGATTTAATGCTATTGCAAGTTATCCACTTGCCTCAAGGTTCGTAGAGTCTGAATTGGAGCTAAATCCCAAGGTTGAAGATGACCTTTGATGGCTCTCTTTGATCCCCAAATTTGGCTTTGGCTGCTGTTAGGGTTTCCTAACCCTTAATTTGTTTTCTCTAATTAAGTTCAGCCACCCCCCTTATTTCTTTTTATTAGATTAATTACTTAATCCCGTTTTTTGACTAATGGGCCAAGCCCAAGTGACCCAAATGTCCCCGAGTGGGCCCGGCTATGTCTAAAAACGTCCCGTGACCTGTTTACTACCCCCGGGTACACTTTTCCGACTATCTCGGCCCATCCGGACTCAACTGTACCCTCAGAATTTGCATCCGAGTTAATTTCTAAAAATACTTATCCCCCACTTAATACAGTCTATACCAACTTTCGGATGCGATAAGTACATACCTCGTCATTAATACTCTAGACGACATAATTACATTATTACTATTCGCTTAGTAAATAAGTTTTCCCTAAATATTAACCATTCAATCCCAGATTAATATTTATATATATTTATGTTCTAATTAATTCATTAAATTACAACACACTAAGTAATTTAAAATCTCCGAATTAATTAAATTAAATGTACCAAAAATACGGGGTGTTACATACTCCCCCCCTTATAAAGGAATTTCGTCCCCGAAATTAGATCGTACCTGCGTTGAAAAGTTCTGGATATTGTTCCCGCATATCCTCCTCTCGCTCCCAGGTAGACTCGTCAACATTGTGATGACCCCACTGTACTCTAACCAATGGAACAACCTTGGATCGTAATTTCCGCTCACTATGATCCAGAATTGCTACCGGCCTATCCTCATACGAGATGTCTGGCTGTAAGTCGATCTCCTCGAGTGGAATATGCCAAAAGGCTCTCTCGCTCCTTCGATATTTCTTCAGCGATGTCACATGGAATACATCGTGTATCCGCTGAAGATGATCTGGTAATCCAAGCTTATACGCCACCGGTCCCACCCTCTCAATAATAGGGAAAGGTCCTACGTATCGCGGTGTTAACTTACCCTTCTTGCCGAACCTCATCACCCCTTTCATAGGGGATACCCGGACTAAAACCTGGTCCCCAACTTCTAGCTCCACATGTCTTCGAGAAGCATCAGCATAACTCTTCTGCCTGTCCTGAGCTATTCGAATCCTTCCTCGAATCAACTCTATCTTGGCAGATGTTTCCTGGACAATATTCGGCCCCAAGAGTTTGTTGTCCCCCACCTCTAACCAACAAGCGGGTGAACGACAAGGTCTCCCGTACAGTGCCTCAAACGGTGCCATGCCAATCGTGAATTGGTAGGAGTTGTTATACGCAAACTCTACCAAAGGAAGATATTTCTCCCATCCTCCCCCGAAGTCCAAAATGCACATTCTGAGCATGTCTTCCAGCATCTGATTAACTCTCTCAGTCTGTCCGTCAGTCTGTGGATGATACACTGTACTCAAGCGCAACTCCGTGCCCATTGCCTCCTGAAAGCTCTGCCAAAAGTGGGCAACAAAGATTTTGTCTCTGTCTGATACGATATTTATCGGCACTCCATGCAGCTTAACAATCTCTGCTATGAATAGCTGTGCATAACGCATCGTCTCAAAGTCTGTGCGTACCGGCAAAGAGTGGGCTACCTTAGTCAACCGATCCACAATAACCCATATGGAGTCGTGACCCTTCTGCGATACCAGTAACCCTGTGATGAAGTCCATGGAGATGCTCTCCCACTTCCACACGGGAATTTCTAACGGTTGTAGCATCCCTGATGGCCTCTGGTGGTCAACTTTCACAAGCTGACACGTGGCACACTTCGAAACAAACTCCGATATGTCCCGTTTCATCCCTGCCCACCAATACTGCCTCCTCATATCTTGGTACATTTTATCCCCACCGGGATGTACTGCAAATTTCGAACCATGGGATTCTGTCATAACTGCGTGCTTTAAATCCTCATCCTCTGGCACCATTAACCTCCCATTAAAACGTAGGCCTCCTTCTGAGCTAATCGAGTAACCTTCCGCTCCCTCAGCTAACAACTGGCCCACCCTATCCCGACAATTCTGATCCTCTGCCTGAGCCTTCACAACCCGCATAATGATCTCGGGTGTGATGGACAAAGCCGACATGCAAGCCTTTGCTACGTCGTCTTCATATTGAAGCTCTCTCCACTTCGCTTTCCATACCTCCGATATTTCCCCAGTCGGTCTTCTGCTCAATGTGTCTGCTACTACATTGGCCTTACCAGGATGATACTGGATATCAAACTGGTAGTCCTTCACGAATTCTAGCCACCTCCTTTGTCTCATATTCAGATCCTTCTGTGTGAAGAGATACTGAAGTGACTTGTGATCCGTGAATAGAGTAAACTGCTCTCCTAGAAGATAATGCCTCCATATCCTCAAAGCAAAAACGACCGCTGCCAACTCTAGGTCGTGAGTGGGGTAATTCCTCTCGTGGGGCTTTAGCTTCCTGGAAGCATAAGCTATAGCCCTTTCCTCCTGCTGGAGCACACACCCAAGACCCCGTAAGGATGCGTCTGTGTAAACCCAATATTCTAGCCCTCCCTTTGGCAATGCCAGCACGGGTGCAGATGTCAACTTATCCGGATCCACTGCAATACTCTGATCTGACACAACGTGACCAAGGAACTGTACCTCCCGTAGCCAGAACCCACACTTCCTGAATTTGGCATAGAGCTGATGATCCCTCAGTGTCTGTAGAACCATGCGTAAATGCTCTGCGTGCTCCTCCTCGGTACGTGAGTATATTAGGATGTCATCAATGAACACGATGACAAACTGATCTAGATACTCCCTGAAAACTCTATTCATGAGGTTCATGAACACAACTGGTGCATTGGTGAACCCGAAGGGCATCACCCTGAACTCATACGATCCATACCGCGACAAGAAAGCGGTCTTAGGAACATCCTCTTCTCGGATACGCAATTGATGATACCCTGACCTCAAGTCGACTTTGGAGAAGTAAGACGCCCCTCTCAGTTGGTCAAATAAATCATCAATCCGAGGTAACGGATACTTATTCCGTATCGTCACCTTGTTCAGCTCCCTATAATCCACGCACAATCGGAGTGACCCATCTCGTTTCTTCACAAACAACACCGGCGCACCCCACGGCGGTGTACTTCGCCGAATAAAACCCTGACCCAGTAGTTGCTGAATCTGCTCCCTCAATTCCCGCATTTCTGAAGGGGCCATTCGGTAAGGTGCCCGAGCAATAGGCCTCGTTCCCGGTGCCAAGTCTATATCAATTTCGATTTCTCTGCTGGGTGGTAATCCTGGTATCTCCTGGAATACATCCTCAAAGTCCCTCACTACAGGGATAGAGTCTAAAAGGACTACCCGCTGCTTCTAATAACCAAGCCCGTTTAGCAAAATTAGATTTAATGAATGAATGCTCCCATGTTAAAATTATGCTACATACATAACCATGAATGAAAAACATACCCTCAACTGCTGGCGGCGCCTGCTGTGCCGGCGGATTTGGAACGTTCCGGACATTATACACACGCCCGTAGTGTATTTGCCACTGATGCTTTGGGGCGAGTGGAGTTGGTGCGACTGGTGGTATCTGCCCCTGCTGTCCCTGATGGGTAACCTGCTGACGGCTTCTGCCCCTCTGCGGGCACTCCCTCTTGAAGTGTCCTGGCTGGCGACAGACATAACAGAGCCTCTGCACGCCTCCCTGTCGTTGGCCCTGACGTGGCTGGCTCTGCTGGCCTCCCCGATTGTTCCCTTGGCCCTGACGGCCTTGAGGAACCTGCTGCTGCTGCTTAGGGTCTGGCTGCCCCTGCCTGGACCCCTGTCCTCCCGGTTGGAACCCACCAGGCTTAAATCTCTTTGCCTGATTCCCTTGCTGAATGAATTGTGGCTGAGTACTACTAGTGCAACCACCCGTAACCGCCTTGCCCTGCTGGCTCGATTCACCTGCTCTCTTATTCCCCTTCGAATGGGCACGATGATCCCGACAAAGTACGAGGGCGGCATTAATGACATCTGCATAAGTCATTAACGTCGAATTCCCAATCAAATGTTGCCTGATCCTCCAGGCTAAGCCATTCATGAACCTTGACCTCTTCCACTTCTCATTGCTCACCTCATTTGGTACAAAGCTTGCCAAACGGGTGAACTCTTGCTCATAATCTGCCACAGACCGGTCACCCTGTATTAACTCACTGAACTTCCTTCGCATCTCCGCCTCTACCGCTGGTGGAACGTGGTTACGGTCGAACCGCATCCCGAACTCGGGTACCGCCATGAAATCTCGCTCTTCAGTGGTGGTCACTGACTCCCACCATTGTAGGGCTGCCTCCGATAGACGAAAGGAAGCAAGCTTCTGCCTCTGCACATCGGCACACTCCAGCATGCGCAGATGGCGCTGAATATTCTTCTTGCAGTCACAGGCCTCCACCACATCGATGCCCCCTGAAACTCAGGTGGGTGACCCTTCTGAAAGGTCTCCCTAACTCGCTGCCAAGACGGTGGCCCCACTGGAGCCTGAACTGCTGGAGCCATTGGAGGCGGTGCCTGGGGCTGTGGAAAATGAGCTGCCATAGCTTGCATCGCTGTCTCGACTGCCTGGGCTACTATCACTTCCACTTGAGTAGTAGAAATCAACTCGGGTGGGGGTGGTGGTATCTGTGGCTCCTGGTGAGCCTCCCTCACCTCATCCCTAGCCTCAGCCCTCTCTGCACTCTGTCTCTTCGGTGACATCTGAAATAGATTGAATTGTATAAGTACACATTTTATACAAAAAAATTAATAGCAGGAATACGATATCTCACAAGCGGAAAATATAATCAACATTCCTAATAATAGGGCTCTATAACAACCGAACGCTACGCTGAAACGTAGAAAGCCGTACAGATCCTAAGGACAACTAGAACCTGATGCTCTGATACCATCTGTGACACCTCGCCTAATTAATCCCGGGTGATCAGTCCTAAATCAAGTTAGAACAGGTTTCTCGTTTGGTCCATTCTTAGCATCACTGTCGTTTTATTAAATTACTAACCACCTAAGTGAGAAAAATAGACTGGTGTCAATTTTTATCTTTCATTAATTAAACTAAAACCCATGCGGAAAATAAAGCAATATAACCATCACAGATAATTGAACTAATCATTCCACAAGTAAAAATAATTAACCGAATAAACCATCGGTCCAAATAATAAATCCCATAAAGACAAGAATAGAATCCCAACAATCTAAGAAACAAATAAATGGAAAGTGAGCGACATGCTCGAATAAATAATAATGAGTCTCTACATTATGAATGAAAGGAAGAGGCGTCTATCAAAGGTCCCGCAACATCCACATATGCTGCAGCAACGGAGTTCCTGGAATTAAGTCAAGTCTGGCGTCCCTGTGGCTGGACACCTAAAAGGTTTTTAAAAAGTTTTTATAGCAAGGGTTAGTACCCAAAACATTTGAAAACATTTAGCAAATGATTAACTTGCAGTAATAATAAATATGCATGCTCTTCATATTTTAGTTAGTGTCGCACTCTCATGAGAACTTCCTTGCCCCTCCTCTAATGTGCACCACTAACGCTTTAATTATCACCTAGTTATCTATCTCATGACTAGATAATTATTAAAGTCTCCTTATACTCCTCCCCTACTCTAACCTGAGTAAAAATGTGATTATGATTTTTAAGTCATTAGTAACATCAACTTAATTAAATCATTTCCTTTTTTAATTCATATAACTACTCCACTCGTTATACATATACAACAACACATGCTTGTATTTATTTAGTCCGTATATAATAATCACCCTATTATATACTTAGAATATTGCAGCATTCACACACACACTGGAAGACATAAACCACTAATATCCACCCGAGTAAAAGTACTCCCCGGATATAATTTCTCTAAAGTGCTAGTACACTAGGTATATTCACATATCCTAGTTATCCAAGTTAGAATCGCTCACTAACTTGGTTTAGTATACGATTGGAGGTGGTCATATTCCTTCCCGGAAAGTGAGATGCCCCTCACCCCCTGCAACGGACGCTATGACCTGGGAATCTACTCGCCCTACTCCTCAAGCTAGGGGATTCATCCACTGCGCGTAACCTCCCCCTATAGCACTAGAGTATAATAATATCTAACCACTGATATTAAGGCATACACTATATATATATACTATCACACACCGTATATACATATACATACATAAAAATGCTCCAGCTACACCGTGTACTAACCCGTGACACAAGCCTATTCCATTTTTATTATGAGGTTATTACCCAACTCGAATTATTAATAATAGCACATTAATAAATTCAGTTACTTTTAATGTTGCCCTCACCATTTAATTGGACTAAATCTCATAGCCCGAATTAACCTCACCCGAGTCTAAATCCCGACCCTAAATTTCTTAGTCCATTACTACGTAATATAATTTACCTCGATGTCACTCAACCAATTTTGACGTGTCATCCAAATTTCTCCTCCCATCTGCTAATTAATTCACTCACATTTAATTAGGTAACCTCATGCATTAATTTTCTCAACAATAATTAATTACATAACAATTTTTATATAAATCTCTTCCTATATAAATAAAACTGGGCGAACTGTCCGTGTCTGCCGACCGTCGATCGATCGACTTCATGGCGTCGATCGATCGATCGAACAGGTACTCGTCTTCTTCGCGAAGACGGACAGCCATGGGCGAAAATCTGCAAACCCTAATTTCCTTCTACACTGAAACTAAGTCTCTTTTAGCATTTGTACATATTAGGAAACTCATTAAGGATCTCCAGAGTATTCAACAACATCAATAATTCGTCCATTAACTCAAATTTCTAAATTTGGGGAAAGTTTCATCATTAACCCTAGGTCCATTTATACCCCAAATTTCATCATCAAATTCGTTTCCAAATATGAAGATAACATTCTTATCAGGTATGCAATAACTCACCATAATCAGATTTTTATAAGAAACATCACCCCAAATTTCGTAAATCAGAATTGTTGTTTTCAAAATCCCATGTTCATTCCATTAACACCCAAAAACGGATTTCTACATAATCACTACACATGAATATGAATCGAAAACAGATTTAATGCTATTGCAAGTTATCCACTTGCCTCAAGGTTCGTAGAGTCTGAATTGGAGCTAAATCCCAAGGTTGAAGATGACCTTTGATGGCTCTCTTTGATCCCCAAATTTGGCTTTGGCTGCTGTTAGGGTTTCCTAACCCTTAATTTGTTTTCTCTAATTAAGTTCAGCCACCCCCCTTATTTCTTTTTATTAGATTAATTACTTAATCCCGTTTTTTGACTAATGGGCCAAGCCCAAGTGACCCAAATGTCCCCGAGTGGGCCCGGCTATGTCTAAAAACGTCCCGTGACCTGTTTACTACTCCCGGGTACACTTTTCCGACTATCTCGGCCCATCCGGACTCAACTGTACCCTCAGAATTTGCATCCGAGTTAATTTCTAAAAATACTTATCCCCCACCTAATACAGTCTATACCGACTTTCGGATGCGATAAGTACATACCTCGTCATTAATACTCTAGACGACATAATTACATTATTACTATTCGCTTAGTAAATAAGTTGTCCCTAAATATTAACCATTCAATCCCAGATTAATATTTATATATATTTATGTTCTAATTAATTCATTAAATTACAACACACTAAGTAATTTAAAATCTCCGAATTAATTAAATTAAATGTACCAAAAATACGGGGTGTTACATACGGTTGGTCTCAGAATGGCCGAGATAGTCAGAATAGAGTATCCGAGGGTAGTAATTGAGTTTCGAGAAATTTTGAATTAATAGGGTCTCGCAATTGAGTAAACGAGTCATTTTGGGGTTTTAAAGGGATAAACCCTTATTCTCTCCTATATAAGAGAGAGAGTGGGAGAAAGGAAAGAAAAAAGAAAAAAGAGAGAGGAAGAGAGAAAAGGGAGATTTCGGCCAAACTCAGCAGGATTCGACTCGAGCTCCTCGAATTTTATCCTTCAGGCAAGTGTGTACTTGCTTTATTTCATTTTGAGCATATATCTCATATTATAGTTGGCAAACAATATGATTTTGGGTTAGAACCCTTAAAATAAAATTTTGAAACTTTGAATATGAGTTTACATATTGATGTAATGTAAACTCTTAATGATTTCTAGTGTTAAAACCATGTAAATGAAGTGAAGAAATGAATTGAAATGGGGGAAATGAGAAAATAAGGGTTTAATGAGTTTTTAGGACCAAATCTAAGAAAATTGGGTTAATCCTCCAAATTTATTGATGTATTAGTTAAAAATCCATTATTATATGAATGTAGTATTGTTGGTGTAGATTTGAGGCCATAGAAATGGAGTTTTGGATTGGTTTTGGGCATTTTGTAAAACAAATTTTTGATGGACTGGTATGACCGGTCGACCACGCCCCTAATGGCAGATCGATCGCGTCCACAAAGAAGGGCCTACTGGTTTGTTTATTAAGCTTAATTTCAAACCGCGGTCGACCGGGGGTCAAGGTCGGTCGATCGGCACTCTGTTCTCAAACCAAGATTTTGAAGATTGTTATTCCTTCTCCTATTTGAGTTTAAAACTTAGGGGCCTTCTAAATTAGAGTATTATAGAGGGTTATGTCCTAAAGGACTTGAGGAGTCGTGAATTGATTTTGGGTCATTTAATAGATTAATTTGGGGCATGGACCTCTGAAATGTTTAGGAAAAGAGTGACACTTTCAGGGGGAATCATTTGGAAAGCGTAAGCATGTATATTTCTACTGATGGGATAATTATGGACTGATTGAATTGGAGTAAATCCTAGGATGTGATTAGGATGGAAATTGGGGTTATAGGCTAGAGATGAGTTAAGGGTATACTTATCACATGGTTATGAATTGGGATATTTGGAGATTATATTGATCCTTAACAACGATCAAGGTGTGAGGTATACTTATGTAAGGGAATACAAAAATATCATTATGGGATTGGCAATTATAGCCATGTATACATTTAAGAGTGATAAGTGTATGTATGTATCTGTATATATATATATATATATACGATGTGGTTATGGTATATATTATGTGTTACAAATACATATATATCTATTGTGATTGATATATGTGTATCTTAGAGGCTGATTTCCATGGGCTTTCCTTAGGCATAGGGTTGGAACAACCAGGTTATATATTTTCTCTAGTGCGATCCGGGAAGGTTGCGCGATGTGGGTGAATCCCCTGGCTTGAGGAGCAGGGTGAGTATATCCCCAGGTCATATTGTCCCACGTTCGAGTGCGATGTGTGCACTCCACTTGCAGAGGGAACATGACCGCCTCCACCGTTGTGTATTTTTACCATGACCATTGAGTAAGTCTGGCTTGGTACCGTGGTACAGTGAGTAAACCCGGAGTTGGACGGCACTAAGAGATTGCATCCTCGAGTTATAGCTCGTTGGGATGGTTATTGTACTTGTGTGTATAGTACATTACTTGTGTATGAGAGCAAGAATATATATATATATATATATATATATATATATAACGGGAGTAAAGAGATAAGATGAATATAGATTAAATCTCATTCCAGGAGATTCTATCTGGATGTATATTGTGATATGTATATGAGAGTGAGTATAATAATGTATATAATTATATGAGTGTGTATATATATTTGTTGTCTACCGAGGGTCTAATGGATCTCAACGATCGACACTGCCAAGTAGTAGTGTATCGGGGGGGTTCCTTATTTGAATTTCGCTTCGCGAGACACCCCACGCACGAACATGGCATAGTGTTGAGACTGGGGAGAAGTTTAGCCCTTAGTACTCAATTTACTTAGGACCTTTAGATTTTGGCGGTGTCGAATTAGTTAGGCAGAGTAGCTTGACTAGGATGTTTAGAGGGATACGTTAGGTGTGCACTATTAGAAGAGAGGTAAGGGGTATCTCATGGGAGTGCGATATCAATTTAAATATGAGATAAAACATATTTTTCTTAAATAAAGCATTTATGCACTTGCAAAATATTTTAACAACTCGGGCTCTGACCCGTTCCTATATTTTCCCTCTTTTGCTATATATGTATATATATATAGGTGTCCAGACACAAGGACACCTGGATGATGATTCCTTCGAGTCAGACGTCAGCTGCTGCACCCGTGGATGCATGCGGGTTTCTTGTAGACGCTTCCATCCTTGAGATCTAGATAGGAGGTACTGTAGAAACATTCGGGCCGATAGCCCAATTGTATTTATTTATTCTTTTACCGCCCTTTTATGCGGCCTTTGATTTGATTGTATCATTTTAAACCGAGTGTTCGGTTATTTTATTTCTTTTTTAGTTCATTTATATAAATAGAATGAATATTTTATTAGTATAATTTGTTTAAAAAGATTAGTTAAGTAAAATTTTGACGCCAGCCTAATAGGTTATTAGTAATTAATTTGATTTTCGACAGTGATGCTAAGAATGAACCGGATGAGACTCCTGTTTTAATTTGGTACATGTATGATTGGACGGTATTTTATTAGGCGGGGTGTCATAGATGGTATCAGAGCATCAGGTTCTAGTGTCCTTAGGAATCTTTGCGGGCGTACTACTCTTCCAGCGTTGCTTTCGATTTAGGATTAGGATTGTTGATTCCTCTTGTGAGATTTCATCCTCCTGCCATATTATAAGATTATAGTAATCTTTTGCATGCTCGTTTGAGATTCGTGTGCTGATTGATGAAGGACGACCATAGAAGGCCATTGCAAGGGTAGCAGAAGGCGGGACTTATTTGAAGCTGTGAGTTGAAGTCGAAGATTATGACTGCAGTAGAGGTCACTCTCCCTGTGGCATTTTTCAAGGATGGTTGCAATGACTACTAAAGAATAGTAGTTTTGAGTATCCCAGTACCACTGTAGTAGAGAGTGGTGCTAAACTTAAATTACCCAGTGAAGTAAATTGGGGAAAAGGTTAGAAAGGTCCTTGATAAAGACCATACGTTGAAGTTTAAGTTATACGAAGTAAGTGCAATGTGATTCAGCGGAAGTGAAAGGCTCAGAAGCTTTGGTTTAGAGCAGGGTGTGGAAATACCCATATGTGAAAATTAGAGGAAAATTTTTCACTCGTGGGAGCAATATTGAAATGGTGGGAATGGTGGTCACCATATTCGGGGGAGCAGGATCTGTTGCTCGTAGAGGAATCTCACGAACGGTTTTAATCGCAAATTCCTTTGGTTGATTAGGAAGGAAAAGAATACAGTTTTGGATTATTCACATTAGGATCAGCCAGAGGCTAACACTGAATAAAGAGTGATATGGAGAAGTGAACTTAGTACCGAAGTAAGGTAGGTACAATGAAGACAGAGTCTTTCAGTGGAATGATAGGCTCACTGGATAAGGGTTGCTAACACTTGTGGAGAATTTATACCCATGGAACCCCATTAGGAGGATATACACCTGGGGAATTCATTGAATCGGGGCTGTTGAGGCTGGTGGCAGAATTTCCTTTCAACGAAGAAGTTAAGGGAAATATGAAGGCAATTGTCAGGATCGAGGCTATAGAGGCCGAGATACTGATAACATTAACCTAGTCAGGGTGACCACAGGTGGGGAATGCGCAATGTGGAAGGTATAACCACACGCTTTTACCTTGAACAGTAGGAATTAAGGACCAGAATAGGGTGCCGAGGTGGGTCATCGATTAAAGTAGTTTTGTTTCAGATAGGGCAAGTATATCATGTCCGGGAACCATTTGGAGTAGCTAGAGAGATTGGTGAAGTTATTATGAGTATCACCTCAGTTGAAGGAGGTATATTCTGTGTGACAAGATTGACTCACAGTATTTTACTAGCCCTAGATTCGCGTGTGATTCGAGTTTACTAGTAGTATCGATAACATTATATAGTATATGTTTATGTGTTTTTCCGCGATAGCGGGGATCTATTTTCTTTCATTTGCTGTGAAAAGCGGGTGTTAGTATTATGAGTTTATATCAGATTTGTATTGCTCGTTTTGTGTGCGTTATACGAGTATGGTGTTATTTTGAGTATAATATGATATTTGTTGTTCAGAGCGATAGCAGTCTAATGATTGCAAAACTATCGTGTCTGCGGTTCCAGGGTGGAGCAGGTTGTTGTTGCGATATCTCACCTGGATATTGGATAAAGGTTGAGTTCGCCTTTATTATATGTATAGATGGAACTTCGGTGAGTAAATATTTCATTATCGTGATATGAGTGCGTGGCGACCTTATAGATATGATTTAACGTATACAGGGTTTATTATTGAGCTGTGAGTTTAAGCTAATTATTGCTTGCACTAAGGACTTAGTGCTAGTACGAGCGCTTGGTGGTGTGGCTCTTGGAAAGGAATAAGAGTTCAAACCACATTTTGTTGAATGATGGGATAGGGTTATCCCGATTATACATTTAAGCTAACAGACCTCCACGACCGACAAAGTTAAGTAGTAGTGTATTGGAGGGGTTCCTTGTTTGGATTTCGCTTACGAGACGCTCCATGCATGAACCTTAACGACGTTGGGAGTGGAGAGATGTTATGGGACGTAAAGATATTGGTTTTGATGATGAGTTATATAGTGTGGAGGAAACATTATAGAAATGAGCTGTGTGATGAGGGTATGCTTATGGAAATAGAAGTGCTATGGAGAAGCACTAATATGGTTCTCTCACCGTAAGTATCTGGGTGAGGCAGGAATTAGATAAATTGATTTGAGGCTTATAGTCAGGCCTTGGATAAAAGGTAAAATTTAGAGGTATTGTGTTTTGGGTAGGATCCTCGGAATTTATTAGAAGAAAGTAGGCGCCCCGATTAGTCAGATTTTTCATTTCGCCAGGGTGGATGGATAGAATGGTAAAAGAGCGTTAGTAGAGGTAGGACTTAGGACATCCCGTTGGTGTGACTTAGGCCGTTATATCTCAATGACCGATGACGCGAGCGAGTAGTGTAATGGGAGGGTTCCTTATTTGGATTTCTCTTTGCGAGACGTCCCACTCATGAAACCGAGCAAATATCGGAAGTTGAGAGATGTCTTGGGCACTAGGGAAACAATTTAGGATAGTACTGATCTTACGTGTGTCGGAAACACATTGATCGTAGGTTTATTAGGAAGTAAGGCCAGTAGAACTTGTGGCGTCGATATCGGGAAATTATTGGAAGTTAACCACGAGAAGATTGGTTGGTTAGCCTTGAGAAGGATTGGATTTCTAAGTATAGTAAGAATGGAATTTTGCGGGTTGGGAAAACCCACGTATGAGTATTACACCAAGGAAATAAGGCCCATTGTTTAGAGAGAGTGTACGTGTCGGAAGTTTACAGTAGTTGTGCAGATAGGCACGGGTCAAAAAGGTGTATGGGCACCTTGGTAAGTTGGTTTTATATACTGCCTGAAATAAAAAGGGGCGTAGAATATAAAGTTGAAGATTATGCCGTGAGGCAGTCATAAATGGATTTGGAGTGTGTTGGATGGAATGTTGTAAGAGGTACACGATAATCTAATTGTATGGGGCAATTAGAGGTAGCATGCCCAAGATGAGCGACGAGATTAATGGGAATCGTCAAGCGTTAAAGTAAATTCTTTTTTGAGGGAAATTTGATATCCTGATGGAGATGAGTGAACGTTTAGAATCGTGATTATCCTGTGAGATTTAAGCATTAGAGCGGTGGTTATAGGCTCGTTTTCAATATTTAGGGTACTACAAATGATGGGTGCGATGTGACGTTATTAGAGTCACCTTAAGGTGAGGTAGTGTTTTCGCATATAGGGGATTTAGTTAAGCTTGTGCGTTATGGTATGAACCTTGTTAGAGGTGAGTGCTGAATGTGTGTATGGTTAAGAGCCATCGGTTTAGTACCATTCCACTTTGAGGCATTAGCATGTGGAGTGATTCACGATCCTAGGTTAATATTGGTAGTATCGGTTGTATCTGAATTTCGAGGGCGAAATTCCGTTGTAAGGGGGAGAGTATGTAATACCCCGTACTTTTATGGGAAATTAAATTTAATAATTCAGTGCCATTTGGGAAATTAAAAAATTGTCATGAATAGTAATCTTTGAGGTTTTCAAGGATTAGATGATTTTTTATGTGGGTTATATTTACTTTTGGGATTAAGTAAATGAGTTGGAGTATTTTAATTATATGTTGCAGTTGGGAAAATCAACAAAGGAAAATATTATAAATTGGAAAACCCGCATTGAGATGTATTGTGTTAAATTAGTGATTTGCGATCAAGTACCTCGGATGGAGATTTAGAGTGCGCGGTTGGTCTCAGAATGGCCATGATAGTCAGAATCGAGTATCTAGGGGTAGTAATTGAGTTTCGAGAAATTTTGGATTAATAGGGACTCACAATTGAGTAAACGAGTCATTTTTGGGTTTTAAAGGGATAAACCCTTATTCTCTCCATATAAGAGAGAGAGAGAGAGGAAATGAAAAAGAGAAAAGAGAGAGGAAGAGAGAAAAGGGAGATTTCGGCCAAACTCAACAGGATTCGACTCGAGCTCCTCGAATTTTATCCTTCAGGCAAGTGTGTACTTGCTTTATTTCATTTTGAGCATATATCTCATATTATAGTGGGTAAACTATATAATTTTGGGTTAGAACCCTTAAAATAAATTTGTGAAACTTTGAATATGAGTTTACATATTGATGTAATGTAAACTCTTAATGATTTCTAGTGTTAAAACCATGTAAATGAAGTGAAGAAATGGATTGAAATGGGGGAAATTAGAAAACAAGGGTTTAATGGGTTTTTAGTACCAAATCTAAGAAAATTGGATTAATCCTCCAAATTTATTGATGTATTAGTTAGAAATCCATTATTATGTTAATATAGTGTTGTTGGTGTAGATTTGAGGCCATAAAAATGGAGTTTGGGGTTGGTTTTGTGCATTTTAGAAAATAGATTTTTGAGGGACTGGTATGACCGGTCGACCGCGCCCCTATGGACGGTCTACCGCGTCCATGAAGAAGGGCCTACTGGTTTGTTTACTAGGCTTAATTTCAAACCGTGGTCGACCGGGGGTCCATGGCCGGTCGATTGGCACTCTGTTCTCAGCCTAAGATTTTGGAGATTGTTATTCCTTCTCCTCTTTGAGTTTAAAACTTAGGGTCCTTCTAAATTAGAGTATTATAGAGGGTTATGTCCTAAAGGACTTGAGGAGTCGTGAATTGATTTTGGGTCATTTAAGAGATTAATTTGGGGCATGGACCTCTCAAATGTTTAGGAAAAGATAACATTTTCTGGGGAAATCGTTTGGAAAGCGTAAGCATGTATATTTCTACTGATGGGATAATGATGGAATGATTGAATTGGAGTAAATCCTAGGATGTGATTAGGATGGAAATTGGGGTTATAGGCTAAAGATGAGTTAAGGGTATACTTATCACATGGTTATGAATTGGGATATTTGGAGAGTATATAGATCCCTAACAGGATCAAGGTGTGAGGTATACTTATGTAAGGGAATACATAAATATCATTACATGATTGGCAATTATAGCCATGTATACATTTAAGAGAGATAAATGTATGTATGTATATATATACGCTGTGATTATGGTATATATTATATGTTAAGAATATATATATATATATCTATGTGTGATTGGTATATATGTATCTTAGAGGCTGATTTCCACGGGCTTTCCTTTGGCGCAGGGTTGGAACAACCAGATTATATATTTTCTCTAGTGCGATCCGGGGAGGTTGCGCGAAGTGGGTGAATCCCCTTGCTTGAGGAGCAGGGTGAGTATATCCCCAGGTCATCTCGTCCCACATTCGAGTGCGATGTGTGTACTCCACTTGCAGAGGAAACATGACCGCCTCCACCATTGTGTATATTTTACCATAACCATTGAGTAAGTCTGGCTTGGTACCGTGGTACAGTGAATAAACTCGGAGTTGGATCAGCACTATGAGACTGCTTCCTCGAGTTATAGCTCGTTGGGATGGTTATTGTAGTTGTGTGTATAGTACATTACTTGTGTATGAGAGCAAGAATATATATATATATATATATATATATATATATATAACGGGAGTAAAGAGATAAGATGAATATAGATTAAATCTCATTCCGGGAGATTCTATCCGGATGTATATTATGATATGTATATGAGAGTGAGTATAATAATGTATGTAATTATATGAGTGTGTATATATATTTGTTGTGTACCGAGGGTCTAATGGATCTCGACGATCGACACTGCTAAGTAGTAGTGTATCGGGGGGGTTCCTTATTTGAATTTCGCTTCGCGAGGCACCCCACGCACGAACATGGCACAATGTTGAGACTGGGGAGAAGTTTAGCCCTTAGTACTCGATTTACTTAGGACCCTTAGATTTTGGCGCTGTCGAATTAGTTAGGCAGAGTAGCTTGACTAGGATGTTTAGAGGGATACGTTAGGTGTGCACTATTAGAAGAGAGGTAAGGAGTATCTCATGGGAGTGCGATATCAATTTAAATATGAGATATAACATATTTTTCTTAAAAAAAGCATTTATGCACTTGCAAAATATTTTAACAACTCGGGCTCTGACCCGTTTATATATTTTCCCTCTTTTGCTATATATGTATATATATATATATATATATATATAGGTGTCCAGACACAAGGACGCCTGGATGATGATTCCTTCGAGTCAGACGTCAGCTGCTGCACCCGTGGATGCATGCAGGTTTCTTGTAGACGCTTCCATCCTTGATATCTAGATAGGAGGTACTGTAGAAACATTCGGGCCAATAGCCCAATTGTATTTATTTATTCTTTTACCGCCTTTTTATGTTGCCTTTGATTTGATTGTATCATTTTAAATCGAGTGTTCGGTTATTTTATTTCTTTTTTAGTTCATTTATATAAATAGAATGAATGTTTTATTAGTATAATTTGTGTAAAAAGAGTAGTTAAGTAAAATTTTGACACCAGCCTAATAGGTTATTAGTAATTAATTTGATTTTCGACAGTGATGCTAAGAATGAACCGGATGAGACTCCTGTTTTAATTTGGTACATGTGTGATTGGACGGTATTTTATTAGGCGGGGTGTCACATGTTACACTTGGTGTTAATGTTAAACTATGTATATATTATTATAATATGCTTTCTTAATTGAAAAAATTCACGTCCAGGCCTGGATTGGGGGTTCCCTTCAACGATATTTGGGGGAATTAGAGAACTTGACTGTGGAGATATCGAAATTCGATCCTCCGATTGATATAATAGAATGAATACTTACGGCAACTGGCCAACTTATCGTCCGGTTAGTTCAATATGATTGTTCCCTTTCACCTGCACACATTTCCCTCACTTTCTTTCTCCTTGATAATTTTCATTCCTTAATGTAAAACATAGCTTTTCTTACCCTTTCCATGAGCCCACGTGGCAATACCACTTCACACAACTAGCAAATGTAATAACTGTTAACCTTACTTGCATCGTGCAAGATTGGAAACTATTATATGTAATTATTATTAAATGATCCCACACTTGACTCGTAATGTCCTATTTCATTTTTACTCTTTGTGGATTTATAGAAAACTAATCTGGTTTATATTTGTGGCCATCCCCAATCCTCGAAAACAAATATAAACAAATATAGGGGAACATGCAGATATAGGGGAAATATAAAAAAATATAACATCCATGTAAATAGAGTCAAGCCTTCAAAACATATCATGTCCCCAGCAGAGTCGCCACTGTGGCCATCCCCGATCCTCGTCGCGAGCGGGCGCATGAAGGAAGGATCCTCGGGTCCCGCACGTCCCTCTCGGGAGCGCTTCGGCCGACTTCGTTTGAGATGAGGTGTAAAAAATGTAGAGAGATTTAGAGTCGCCAGTCTATTTTATTCAAAACAGACAAAAGAAAAAGGGGAAGCCATTCCGAAGGACGTCATCGAAAGACATATTGGTGCATACGAAACCAAAATGATTTGAGAAGGGTTCGGAGGCTAAGTTACGAAATGGGAAGGTGTTAGGCACCCATTCCGCCATTTAGGCCTCTCATGGATGTTTGATATTTTCCCTTTTTTATTTTCCCCGTGATATGTGTGCATGTGTATATATATAGTGGAGATAGGAATCCTCGACTTGTATCATGGGAGAGATAAAGCGAGTCATCCGTAGGAAGGTATAAAAATAATATTAGAAAATAAGATTTACGTGATTAATCTTACGTTGATCGTTATAATGGAACGATAACGCATATGGAGTGATATGTCACTAAGAACAAGTATATAGAATATAAGAAAATTGTATTTAGAGAAGATAGAAAATGAGAGAGAAAGTGAGAATAGGACTCGAGTCTCGGGTTTTACCCCGAGACGCCTACGTAGCTTATAAAGGCATCAAAGTCCACGTAATTCGCATACAAAATGAGGGGTGGGGTTTATCCCATAAATACAAATGGGGGATATCTTATTTGTGAGTGTGTGTTTGTGTATAGAAAAAGTGTTTTAGTTGTGAGAAAAGTATGAGAATCCCTATTTGGAATTTATGAGCAAACCCTCTTTTTCTTATTTTTTGGGTTTTATTTATATGAAAATAAGAGATGTGCAATAATAATAAATAAAAAGTATATTAGACGGGGCTCAGGTATGTCTGGGAGCACGTAGTCCTTTGGACCGCTCCCCGGTTCTGGAGTTGACTTTGGGTCAAATATGGCTCGGAAGCGTTTGTCGGTCCATTGGACAGGGAATCGTTCGGACGTAAACGGATCGTTCGTCTGCATGGTAAGTCCGACTCGTGCATGGGGTGGACAGTTGGAAAGGTTAGGAGATGTACTTCGACATTCCAAAGAATTTGACCCAGTTTGGGGAGTTGACTTTGGTCAACCAGGCCCTGGAAGCATTCGGTGATCTATTGGAGTCAAACGGATCGTTCGTCCGCATGGTATATCGGAATCGCACACGGAGTGGACCATTTGGAAAGGGTTTTCAGTGCCCTTTGAAGATTCATTCATCCTCGGTCGAGCTGAAGAGTTGACTTTGGTCAAACAGAGCCCGGGAGAACCCGGTGGCCTCTAGATCAAGTTTCGGACGCAAATGGATCGTTCGTCCGCATGGTAAGTCAGTATCCCACACGGGACGGATCATTGGAAAGGGATTTTAGTTCCCTTTGAAGATTCATTCAGCTTTGCTCGAGCTGAAGAGTTTGACTTTTTGGTCAAACGGAGCCTGGGAGTGCCCGATGGCTTCTAGGTCAGTACTCGGGGTATGACCTGGGTTTGTACTGATGAAGGGAGGTACTAGGGACCCAAGGAGAGTTAGGGGGTAACAGAATGAGGTGTCTACAGAGCCCCTTGATGGGTGAGTTTAGAACAAATGATAACCGTCGAATAGACACCACATGATGCTTTTGATGGAGTATGACCGATTCAGAGGGTCGAGGCCGATTCTGAGGACCTGAGGGGTGTGCTGGGGATGACCAATTTTGTGGGTCAAAGCCAAATCTGCGGGCTTAAGTGATGAGGGTGACCGATTCTGCGTGTCAAAGCCAATTCTACGGGCTTAGGGTGAAGATCTAATAACCGAGGTTAATTCTAACCTAAAAGTGGTGACGACCGAGGACTGAGGTCATTTTTTACCTAACTCAGGTGACGATCCAAGACTGAGGTCAATTCTGACCTAAGAGTGGTGACGACCGAGGACCGAGGTCAATTCTGACCTAACTCAGGTAAAGATCCAAGACCGAGATCAATTTTGACTTAAGAGTGGTGACGACCGAGGACCGAGGTCAATTCTGACCTTACTCAGGTGACGGTCCAAGACCGAGGTCAGTTCTGACCTAAGAGTGGTGATGAACGAGGATCGAGGTCAATTCTGACCTAACTCAGGTGACGGTCCAAGACCGAGGTCAATTCTGACCTAAGAGTGGTGACGACCGAGGACCGAGGTCAATTTTGACCTAACTCAGGTGACGATCCAAGACCGAGGTCAATTCAAACATAAGAGTGGTGACGACCGAGGACTGAGGTCAATTCTGACCTAACTCAGGTGATAATCCAAGATCGAGGTCAATTCTGACCTAAGAGTGGTGACGACCGAGGACCGAGGTCTGATCTAAGAGTGGTGACGACCGAGGACCGAGGTTACTTTTGACCTAACTCAGGTGACGATCCAAGACCGAGGTCAATTCTGACCTAAGAGTGGATAAAGATTGGATTTTGATTTTGCTGGACAAAGTTCTTTGTGATTTTGATATGAGCTGGGGAGCTGATAGCTTGGGAAGCTTTTGTTTCTTTAGGAGGCCTCATAGGGGGGAACAAACAATTTTGGTGCTGTAAAAACTCCGCTGGGGAAGTGATCAGACGATCCTTAGAGATCCTTTGGGGCCTTTCCGGGAGGAGATTCACTTGGTTTTTGAGGATTTTGCTGGGAAAGAGGGGTTCCGCTTGAGGGAATGCGAAATTTTCCTGGTGAAAACGTTCTAAATCCTTCTTGGGGTTTTTTAGGAATTTTCTGAGGATTTTTTGGGGCTTTCTATAGTATTTTCTGGGAATTTCTGTACGAAATTTAAGGGCGGTGCCGGTCGGCATGGTATGAGGGGTGCCATTCGGCAGTGGCACAGACTTTTGGACTGCGTTGGGAAGGTAAGGAGTCAGTACCAATCGGTATGGTTGGGGTCAGTGCCGATCGGTATGGAGTTTGGCATCCTATATAAAGGGGTGAATCCCTTCATTTTTTCACAGCTTCTTTTCTTTCTCTCTTTCTATGATTCCTCTGTAAATCGTTCTAGCATTCCGATCTTCAAGAAATGGCCGCTTTTATGAGCACCGCAGTCCACAGGGAGTGGTTGACCGTTAGTGACTGGGAAAATGTGGAGTGGAGGGCCAGGGCGCCTCTTGCTTTGGGGAGCGAGAACTCCTTTGATATGTTTGAGCCTATTGCGGATGATCGGACTTTGCTGCGGGAGCCGTCGCGCCATCGCTCTTCGAAAGTGAATCCTGGCGGTTATGTAAGTAACTTGAACTTTGGTGTTCCTTTCCTTTTGGTGATTTTTCTTTCTTTCTTGACTTCTGATGAGATTTTTTTCTTTTTGCCCGTATGATATTTCTTTGAAGAACATGCACGCTCGCTGGACGACGGGGCTCAGGGATGTCTGGGAGCATCTCCCACCTGTAGTGCGTTGGGTGGTGTCATCAACGAGTTTTGGGAGGTTGGCATCTGCGCTGGATGAGACGCCTTGTTCGACAGCGATCCTGTGCGTTTTGGGGGAGAGGTGGTGGGATACTACCCACACCTTCCATTTCAGCTTCGAGGAGATGACTGTGACTCCCATAGATGTGCAGCAGCTGTTGGGACTGGATTGTGATGGAGAGAAGATAGAGGTGGATCGCTCTTTGCTAGTGAGACCGGAGGCAGTGCATGCGGCACTTGGTGATGTAGGGAGGATAGTTTTTGGGGATTCTATCCGTCTGTCCCTGCTGAAGGATGTTCTGTTGGGCAGGGTGATTGATGTGGAGGATAGGCTGTAAGTGAGGCAGATGGCCCGGTTATTTATTTTGTTGGTGTTGGGAGGTTTCATGGTGGCGTCGAGCGGAGACGTCGTCCATTTGTGGTTCTTGCCGTACCTGAGGATGTTTTCGAACATCCCTTTCTATGATTGGGGAAGTCTGACTTTGGCGACCCTTTACTCTTCTCTGGATGAGTTCAGCCGGTGCTGTCAGTAGACTTTTACTGGAGCCACGTACCTTCTTAAGGTATTCTTCAGTTTGTGCATTTCTTTTCATGCATTCGCATTTTCCTTATGTGTCTCTTTTTGTTTGCGAATTCTTATCTTTTATAGACGTGGTATTATGAGGTGGTTGGGTGCAATACCCCGCTGATCGCTCTGAAGGATGACACTGTTGGGGACTCCTGCCGATTGTATCGATGGCGTAATGCCAATCGGCAGTCGAAGGGATCTCTCTCTCTGGAGGCGGTGCGTCAGGTCTTGAATGACCTGACCAGTGGCAGGGTAAGACTCTTTCCATTTTCAGTCTTGGTTTTTGTGCCTTCTAATCTTGTATTGATTTATGCCTGCTTGGAAATTTTCAGGTGACCTTTTATCCCTGGGGGACAACCATTCAGGATGCAGGGACGACCGGGGTAAACGCGCAGATGAGGCATTTACTGGTGCATGAATTTGTCCATTCCTGGTATCTCGAGGAGAGGGTGGTTCACCAGATTGCTGAGGAGGAGGTGGTGCTGCCACCTGCGCAACCTCCTACATCTATGAGGTGAGAGAGACTGCTATCGGAGGATGTGAGGATCGTGGCGATGATCGACGAGTCCTATTTATTGTACACCGATACGGCTGCGCCGTATGACTATATGGACTTTGTGATGAGCTGGTTGATGGCACCCATCATATATGATGCCCTGCCTTTCCCTCCTGCGAGTGCGAGTCGGGCGGTGGGATCTTCCCACAGTGGCGGCAGTCCGACGGCATCTGCGGCGGCGACTTCAGAGGTTCCTTTTGTGCGGTTGCACACTCCTTCGTACAACATTCGGTGGGCTGATGGAGGGATGGTGCCTATGCTGCATCATCCTCATGCGATGGATCCGGAGGAGTTGGGTTTGACAGAGGAGGTCCTCCGACCCGTGGTATACCTTTCTGTTCTTCTCTTTCTTTCTTTTCGATTTTGGTCATCTCTGCTTTGATACTGATTTTGCCTTTTTCTTGCAGTAACTCCGAGTGTTGATCACTTGGCTAACAGACATCAGAGACTGGATATTTTCAGCGACTGCCCATATTCGGGATGCGGTTCTTGTTCGTTCTTGCTTGGTGCCATCTACTTCATCCGGAGAGGACTCTGGCTCGGGTAGTGGTGGTTCATCGTCTTTTCGTAGGGGAAAGAGAGCACGTCGCAAGGGTGGAAGCTCTTAGAGAGAAAGGTGGGTGAAAGAGAGAGAGAAAGTATGTGGGTTTGGGCTGAGTCCTATTGTTTTTGCTTTTTTTTTTAATTTCCTGCAAAATTGATGTAACACAGAAAACAAGTAGATGCAATGCAATGGAGTTTTTATTATCTTTTATTAATGATGAATGAATGCATGCACATGCACTTTTTACTTTGCTGCTGAGACCGTAAAAAGGATTATTTTTGGAATTTTTGAAGGAAAGTTTTTAATTAAAAGGGGAAATTATATAAGGAGGAAAAGGGATTTTGAAATTCTGTTTGAGAATATCAATTTATTTTTATTGAGTTTTCTGATTTGACAAAAGAGGAAAAAAAGGGAAATTTCTAAAAATGGGGGGTTGCCGATCGACAAGCACCCTGTCCTGCCTATCGGCAGTTCAGTCCAGTCCCATCAATTCAAAGCTTTGAATGGTACCCTCTTCAGCCTTTTGTATTTTGTGGGGTAGGATTACCTTCTATTTCTGCAGGGATTATGTCTCTTGTGAGGGTTCTCAAGTATAAGAAGGGGTAAGGGTGGAGTGTTTTCATCACACCTTCGCATTCTTACTTACTTGCCCACTATCTCTTAGCCTTGCAAGATGGCTCTCCCTGGTAGCATTGAGTTTGCTAACTACCTCGAAGCCTTGGAAGCAATGTGCTCTTATAATGTCGACTATGATTCTTTCAACATGCGTCGAGTCTCCTTGTGGAGCAATCGGCCTATTGAGTGGAACATGCTGATGGCGGCAGTACAATTCTGGTACCCCGAAGACCATGTATTCCGCTTTGGGTTGGATGAAGTTTGTCCTACCTACGAGGAATTTTCTGCCATGCTGGGTATAAATCCCAGTGTTTTTGCGGCTTTTCCCAAATTTTCCCGTTCTCCCAGGGATTTGTTGGCTGGGCTTCTTCATATTTCGCTTTCGGCGGCCAGATCATTAGTTGTTGGAGGAATGATCTCTCTCCCGGCAGTGCTGCAGTCCATGCATTTGCGGGAAGTTGGTGATGCTGGCTATGTTGGAGCCGTTGCTCTGGGCCTAGTTTTAAAATTGCTGCTGGTGATCGGGGAACTGCTGGTTGACCCACAACTTGTAGCCATTACTTTGTGGATGTCATACCGTCGCAATCCTGTTGCGGTGATACTGGCGGAGACCCTGAATGGAATGGATGCCTGGAGAGAAGGTCGTTCTGACTTTCTGAGGGGTAGCCCTGTGATGCTGTTCATGTGGTTGTCTGAAAGACTTCGCCTGATGACTCCTCTAGAATATCCTTTATCGGCTGTACCCAACTTCTTTTCGCGTCACTTCCTCTATGTTGGCCTGGATATTGCGAGCTGGGAGAATTGGTTTTTGGATCATGGGGCTCAGAATTTGTATTGGTCAGTGCCTTGGTGGGGGCAGTTGCAGCCAGTTCTGAAGCTAGGAGAGTACTCATATGTGCGGCTGGTTGGTCTCAAAGAAACCTCTTTTTATTTCCCTTGGCGGCTTCTGCGTCAATTTGGCTGGGCACAGGTCGTGCCACCTCGGGAACTAAATTTCGTTCCGGTAAACGTTTTGACCGAGTGCCTGCGTTTGTTGCTTGGATCTCTGTGGGAGAATCAGCGTCCGTCGACCCGTACCTCTCAGTCTGTTGGGAGAGTTTGGCATGTCCCCTGGGATTATATGAAGTGGTTGTGGAGGAGAGTAGTCAGCAAGATGTTGGCAGTGGAGACTCGACAAAGGTGGTTTGTTTTATTTAACACCATGGAAGGGGGTGTTGTGGTTTTTTCGAAGCTGGTTCAGGCTTATCGGTCCATGGAGTGTTTATGGAACTCTGTTCAGGCAGGGGAAATTTGGGGACCCCAGGATGTAGATGATGAGTGAGAAGGCTCCTCTGGTAGCTGTGGGTAGGACTCTTGGAAAGTTTATTTGTTGTAATAGGGAATAGATGTGGGGATTTTATTTGGCTTTTTATGGCAGTGGGGGGAAGGGAGTTATCTGTTCCTTTTCTTATGTAATTTGTGCTGTAATTTCTTATTAATGAAATAAGCAAGTTTCTGATCATCCAGCTGTGCCTTTCGATGAATTTTGTAATTTTGAATTATCTATACCGATCGCTAAGGCATACATAATCCTTTTGTTCAAGTATTTATTAGAATGAACTGCCATTCTCGGAGATAAGAAAAGAATAGTATTTTGTGAAAAAGAAAGGGCCGTGCTCCTATAAGATGTATGAGCTGCCTACGTACCTCTGGGGATTTTGAATTTTTTTTGTTTTTCTTAAAAAATGATTTTTTTTGCAGAGGATCAGGCCCACGTAGTTCTGGGTAGAGGAAAATGAAGCAAGTTTTTTTTAGAATAGAAGGGAGATGAGAAGAGTCGTAAAGCGTCGAGATTCTAGACTAGGGGTAGAATTTCTTGAGACGGTCCAGGTTGACTGGACGAGCCATCTCCTCCCCCATCTAGGTCAATGAGCATGGTGGCACCGCCAGATAAGATTTTCTTTACAATGTAGGGGCCACTCCAATTGGGCTTGAATTTCCCTATGGGGTCCCAGATGGGTTCTATTATCTCATTGAGGTCTAAATCCCCTTCCCGGACACCGCAGTCCTTGACTCTCTTATTGAATGATCGTGCTATTCGGCGATGGTACCCATGTATGTGGTAAAGAGCTTTCAATCTCCCTTCATCTAGGAGGGTCAGCTCGTCGAGACGGCTTTGGCACCAGTCTTCTTCATTAACTTTGCTTTCGAGCATGACACGTAATGAGGGTACTTCCATCTCCACAGGTAGGACTTCTTCCATGCCGTAGTCCAGAGAGTAAGGGGTAGCCCTAGTAGAGGTTCGGATTGAGGTTCAATAGCCTCAGAGGGTGTACGGGATCCGGTCGGCCCAATCCCTACAGCTTTCGATCATCTGGCTAATGATGTCTTTGAGGTTCTTGTTGGCAACCTCAACTGCACCATTGGTCTGAGGTCGATAGGGAGAAGATTTGTGTCTCTGAATCCCGTACTCGTTGACTAATTCTGTGACTTTTTCTTTGAAGTGCAACCCGTTATCTGATACTAACTCTTGCGGGACCTCATATCGACAGATGATATTTTTCTTGAGGAATTTGGCCACTTTCTTGGCATTCAATACTGCGTATAACTCAGCTTCGACCCATTTGGTGAAGTAATCAATGGCAACTAGGATGAACTCATGACAGTTTGAAGCCTTTGGTGTAACCTTCCCTATGATGTCGACACCCCAGGTGGAGAAAGGCCAGGGATAGGTCATGTTGTATAATTCTCGCGGAGGCAGGTGTTGAAGATTGGAGAACTGTTGGCATTTGAGGCATCTCCAGACATAGGCGATGCAATCTTGGGCCATGGTGGTCTAGTAGTAGCCCTGTCGGATGATCTTCATGGCAATCATGTGACCGTTCATGTGGGGACCGCATTCCCTGTTGTGGATCTTTTGCATTATCTTCTCAATTTTAGCCCCTGCAATACAGTGTATTTGGGTTCCATCGAAGTTCCTCTTGATTAGAGCTTCATGACCGATGATGTACTGGGAGGCCAGTCTTCGAAGGGTTATTCAGTCTTTCTTATTGAAACCCTCGGGATACCTACCATGTTTGAGGAGGCACTAGATATCATAGTACCATCAATCGGCTAGTTCAGGATCTTCGATGGAGATAAGCTCAATATGGTAGCAATGGGTTAGTTTGTCTTGCTTTTGAACTAGGAAGGGGGTCATTATTATTCCTTCGAGTATGTCGACCATGGAGGCCAAGGTAGTGAGAGCATCGGCTAGGTTATTCTTTGCTCGAGGTAGGTAATGGAAGGTGATATCTCGGAATTGGGAGGCTAACTCTTCTAAGTGGGCATGGAAGGGTTGGAGCTTTTCGTCCTTGACCTTCCACTTTCTGAGCACTTGACCGATGATGAGGGCAGAATCCCCGTAGACATCAAGGTATTGAATACTTTTCTTGAGAGCAACTTTGAGGCCTACTGTGCATGCCTCGTATTCCGCCATGTTGTTGATGCAAGGGAATCCAATTTAATGGAGATGAGAGTGTGGGAGTCATCTGGGGTGATCAGAAGTATCCCAATGCCATATCCCTTTTTGTTGGTAGTGTCATCAAAGAACATTTTCCATCGAAGGTTGTCTTGTGCGATGCAGAGGATATTTTCATCTGGGAATTCGTAGATCCAGACATTTGCTTCTTCTACGGGGTAATCAGTGAGGTAGTCAGAGATGGTTCTTCCTTTAATGGCTTTTTACATGATGTATACGATATCGAACTCGGTTAGGAGCATCAGCCATCGGGCCATTCGACTGGATAAGGTGGATTTCTCGAGCAGGTATTTGATGGGATCCATTCAGGATACAAACTTGACGGGGGAAGGTGACCATGTAATGTCGCAACTTTTGGGTGACCCAGACAAGTGCGACGCACGCCTTTTCCAAAGTAGTGTAGTTGACCTCGTACTCAACCAATTTGCGACTGGCGTGATAGATGGCTCTTTATTTGCGAGAGTCCTCAAGGTATTGGGCTAGCAAAGCCCCAGCTGTAGTGTCAGTTATGGTTAGGTATAGGAGCAAAGGGAGACCAGGCTGTGGTGGCATGAGCACTAGAGGCTGGGTCAGGTTTTGTTTGATTCGGTCAAAAGCTTCTTGACAGGCCTCGTTCCAAACCTTGGTTGAATCCTTTCGAAGGGGCTTGAAGATCGATTCACAGATGGAGGTTAGTTGGCTGATGAACCGGCTGATATATTGCAATTTCCCAAGAAAACCTCGAACTTCTTTCTCTATTTTGGGTGGTGGCATTTCAAGTATGGCCTTCAGCTTTGCAGGATCTGCTTCTATCCCCTTCTCACTGGCCATAAATCCCAAGAGTTTTCCCTTTGTAACTCCGAAGACACACTTTTGTGGATTGAGTCTTATCTGATACCGTCGCAGTCGTTCGAAGAACTTTCGAAGAGCGAGAATATGACCTTCTCTAGTCTTGGACTTGATAATCATATCATCCACATAAATCTCGACTTCTTTGTGAATCAGATCATGCAGGATGGTTGTGGAAGCCCCCTAGCATTCTTGAGCCCAAATGGCATAACGGTGTGGCAAAAGGTTCCCCATGGGGGTGATGAATGCGGTTTTTTCTTGGTGGTCTGAGTGCATCTTGATTTGGTTGTATTCGGCAAACCCGTCGACGAATGACTTGAGAGCATGACTGCTGTGTTATCCACGATCATGTCGATATTAGGTAGCGGATAATCATCTTTTGGAGAAGCTTTGTTTAAATCTCGATAGTCCACACACATTCGAACCTTCCCTCCTGATTTCGGCACAGGTACTATGTTGGCTAGCGATGTGGGATATTCGATCACACGAATGAAGCCCAGGTTCAACTGTTTGACCACCTCTTCTTTGACCTTGAGCGACCATTCGGTGCATAACTTTCTCAATTTTTATTTAACCGACTTGTAATTTGGGAGAGTGGGGATCTCGTGCTGAGCTATTTCAGGATCAATGCCAGGCATATTATCATAGGACCATACGAAGACATCCATGAACTCCTTTAGCAATTCTTTGAGTTGTGCCTGCTCATGCTCGTCAAGGGTGGCCCCTATCCTAATCTCGCGCAGTTGGCTACTAGAACCGAGATTAATAACAACAGTCTCTTCTTCATTAACTTGAACGCGATTATATTGTTTATTATTAACCTTATTTAGATCAGTTAAGAATTGTTCATTTGCAAAATCATCATCGTCAAACGTTCGATTAAAATCCAAACCATTAATGTAAGGCACCGCAAGATACTCAAAATCTTCATTTATTTCATTGATAGGAAAAACAACACTGAGAACCTTATCAAAAGAGGTTTCGATTACATTTGAACAAGGATATACAACAGAAGAAGAAATAGGGTAAACATTAGGGTTAGGGGTTTCAAGAGGTAGAACTGGCACAGCATGCCAGTTGAGGAGGGGTGTATCGGAATCTTTAATCAGATGGGATGGATCCATTGATGTAGTGCTTGAATAAAAAATGCAGAGTGCCAGCCCCAGTGTTTGTAAGATGAAGGAATCTTCGAAATCACTTTCCTCAGTCTCTTCGATATCTTTGATGAGCGGTTGTACTCGATGTTGGAAACTTTCGGCCCATGGGTAGTTATCTTGGAAAAAGATCTCCATTCCAGGCTTCATCTTCTTATCTGTGTGGTCATACCATGGTTCTGGAAAACCGCCAAAGGGGAAGTCTTCGCCTTCTTTGATGAATCGTCCATTCAAGGAGTCTCCTGGGGTAGTTAGGATACAGTCTAATCTTCTCTTTTGTCGAGACTGGTGGATCATTTTGAGCTCTTATTCTGATGGTTAATACCCCAAGCCACAAGGAGGGAAATCTTTCTTCAGTTCGATGGGCTCAAGTATCCCTTGCTGCCTTTTCCCTAGCCCCAGTCCGGGAATTAAGTGCATGTTTTTGAACATCTGAATCACATTGACATTTCCACGACGGTCATATTTTGGACAAACCCTTTCTTTGAAACCGTCCCCTACCGGGAGTAGGAGTGGCTCAACTCGGAATCCTGATAGGAGCATATCATTTGACTCGTGCTGTATCTCAAGGATTGGACTGCTGGTGCTTGCACCCTCGACATTTCGTTATCACCCAAAATGGTGATGACTCGCCCATCGGCAAAGAACATCAATTTCTGATGGAGTGAGGAAGACACACCTTTGATACTGTGGAGATAGGGTCATCCGAGCAACATGTTGAAACAAGCTGGGATGTCTATAACTTAGAATTCAACGACAGGGTTTATAGGGCCAACCCCTATTACTAGTTTTATGGATCCCATCACCTCCCGGTGGGTATTATCGTAGGCACGTACAATGGCGGAGGTTGGAGCGAGGTCGCTTTCTTTTAGGCCCAAACGCTCGAAGGTTCTCAGTGGAGGACATTCAAGGCGGATCCGTTATCGACAAGAGAGAGTGGCACGACCTTCCCCATAACTTCGACGGAGATGTTGAGTGCATGATTGTGATTTGTCCCAATTCTGGGGATTTTTTCTTCAAAAAATGATAGCATTCGGGTAGAGGTCAAGTATCCGACCAGATTTATCGCTTCTTCTGGTGTGGTAGAAGGAGGAACTGTGGGTCCAGTGAGCAACTTGATTAAAGCATTTCTGTGTAGCTGGGAAGACATGAAAAGCCCCCATAGAGTGATGTTAGCTTGAGTTTTCTTTAGTTGATCGAGGATCTTACTCTCCTTGATGGTCATCTTTGGCATAGGAAGGTTTTCAACGCCCTTCCCTTTGTCATTTACTGGTAGTGAGCTTGGAACCTGGTAATGTCTCCCTGATCTGGTCATATGATTTACTGAATAAGGGAAGAACATGAATCTCGTTTCCTCATCAATCTCAGGTTGTTCTGTCACCTTGTTTATTTCTCCGAGGAGTTCTTCAAATGATATCATCCCACATATGTTGGCTACTGGGCCAGTTCTTCTTGAAGCTTATTCTTCACTCGAATCTTCGAATTCTTTCCCCCATCCGGTGGAAACAATTCTATCTTTCCATGTAAAGTCAACGCATTCCACAACTTTAATGACTTCTTCATACAGGTCTTCCTATTCTATGGGGATATGTATGGTTGAAGGGACCAAGAGCCCTTGTAGCTTCAAAATGTCAAGTAACCCGATGATACTACAAATGCTGTTGGTTTACCCGAATAATTCTGCCATAATCTCGACAACATCATCTAGGCTGACATTATCGGTTGGTACCACCCACTTGTTTGAATCTCGGGCCCACTTTCGTGCTTCCAATAACAGTGTACTGAAATTTTGGCAATCGATGACCATCTGTGAGGGCAATTTTATCCCGAACTCTAGGAGTTGGTTTAACACCTCTGACAATTCCATATTTCCATTTTCAGAACGGGCACGGACAGCGATGCATGCTCTGGTAAGGAGTGACAGTGCCTAATCAACGAGGCTAGTAGGGTGTAGGAGGAAATATGGGCAAATTTGAAGAGGTTTAAGAGAGTATATGGGTGTGATTTGAGTTGAGGGATCAAAATCTGGGTTTTCTTCTAAGAAGATGGCATTGGTATGATTTAAGAGTGGATTGTGAGTAGTGTTTGGCTTAGGATTGACTGGTGGGGCGATGGTACCCCGATCAATGAGATCTTGGATTATGTTTCGGAGGTGAAAGCATTGGTCGATGATATGGCCAGTAGTTTGGTGAAAGGCGCAATGAGCATCGGCCTTGAAGTTTCATGGGAGTGGATTTGGCAATGGACGGGGATCTAAGGGTTTGATGAGGTTTCGGCTTAACAAGGCTTGGTAAACTTAGGATAGGGGAGCATGGAGCTCAGTGTATTCGATTTGGATGGGGGCAGGGCGGCTTTCTAGTGCCCATGATGTGGTTGGTTGAGATATGTTATTGATGGTTGAGAGTGTAGCACTGGTAGGCTTGTCATACTTTCTAGAGGTGAACTGCCCGGACACTTTCTTCGGTTCAACATCTGTTTTAACAAGGCTTTCCTCGGTTTCTACTCCCGCTTCTCTGAGAGCTCGAAAGTGGGGATAGTATTGTCCTCCCATCGTCGCTCGGACATGGGGCAAGAAGTTCTTCTTCACTATGTTGACCTGTTCATCCTCAGATGGCCGATTGGTCATGGTAGCTGCTCTCTCTCTCCACTGGGTTATGAAGTTACTGACTGATTCCCCAGGGTTCTGTTTGAGCAGCTCTAAATCACGACGGGTGACCTCAAGATCTTCGTTGTATTTGTACAGTGACATGAATTCTCGGGCTACATTCTCCCAACTACGGATTCTGGATTCCTCAAGAGACAAAAACCATCGGAGGGCACTATCCTTCAAAGTTTGCTGAAACAATTAGGACACCACTTCTTCAGAAGCCCCTAGTAGAGTCATGTAATGATGATAACTGCGAATATGAACAATCGCGGGTCCACTCCCTTCGAACTTCTCGATATTTGGCATCTTGAACTTCCCGGGTAACCTTGCTTTAGGATAAGGAGACATGTGGGTATAGTCTATGTAATTTCCATAGATTCTGACTTGGTCGAACTTCTTGGTGAGCATCTTGAGATCCTCTTTGACTTTATTCAACTCCTCCTCTTTTGGATCAACGACCATAGGCAGGTTAGCCACAGGCTGGGTAATATTTGGCATCGAAAGCTGGACAGGCGGCGGCCCATTGACAGGAGGGGCGCGTGGATCTTGCTGATATTCTTTGGGAATCCAGATAGGCTCAGGTGGACCCATGGCACGAGAGAATAGGGCCTAGGGCTCTTAAGGAATAGGAACCTAGTTTCGTTGCATCTCTCGGACCTCAATTTGGGGTTGTCAATCTTGGATATGAGCTGAGCTAGGACTGCCATCAGATCCGCCTGTATAACTGGTACTTGATCTGTATTCTCCATGGAAAGTGGATGGATTCTGAACTCAGAAGAATTAGTAGAGGAACGGATGAAACTATGGGGTGATTTGGCTGAAGATCGAAGCCAATAGGGAGCCAGGCCAAGGGCTTGCGATTGACCTGAGAAGGCGTAGAATGGGATTTATTTTTGAGAAAAAGGGAAGAAACTATTTTTGGATTTTTGATAAAGAAGGGAGAAATTTTTTTGGAGACGGAACTCAGCATGATTATTACGATTATTATGTTCTCACTTGTATTTATTTCTCCTAAATGCAATGCGAGACGGGACCCGAGCCTGGAAAAGTGGGGTTTTTAATATATGAAAAGCTACGGCTGGACTTGTAACTAGGCTCACGGACAGGGTCCCATTTTAAAAATGCGTGAAAATTGGGCGGCTGGCCCACCCGGAATTTCGGCAGAGTTTCGGGTTAAAACCGGCAATCTAAAGTGCGCCTCCTAGGTTTAACACCTATATGCGGGTATGCAGTTGGTTGGGTGAATCGAAATGGGTTCCCCCCTTTGGCGTGACTTCCACGATATACGTCTTGCTCTTGCGGGTAATCGGTACGTGTGGACAAGCCATTTGATATACCTGAGTGTACGTGAATTTCCTCACTATATACCTCGTGGGGATGGTACGTGTGAGAGAGAATTCGATATACTCGGCGTACGTGAATGAATTCCCTGTGATACACCTCCCATCATGACTTCGGTCAAGCGGTACGATGCGGGGGAACCGTTCTATATACGCCGAAGGTACTTGGCCAATGGAAGGTAAGAGTCATATCGCTTAGGCTAACTGCGCCCTACTGGACCAGCGCCCATCACGAAGTGACCCTCCAGTTACTGGGTAAAATTTGGTCAATAACAATGCTCTTTGGTGATGTTATGTGAATCATGCATGATTATATTATTATTATCTTATGATGAGAATGCTTTTCTCGATTATGCCAAATAGGGATCAAAGTACAAGTACCAAAGGTAAATCAAGTATGGATGGGTGATGCGTGCAACATGTGGATATATGTGATCCTAGGTGTGAAGTGTACATGGAGAATTTTCTACAAGTGTGTGAACGTAAGCATAAGTATGGGATACACATAGAAAAGGGGAACATGCAGATATAGGGGAAATATAAACAAATATAACATCCATGTAAATAGAGTCAAGCCCTCAAAACAAATCATGTCCCCAGCAGAGTAGCCATTGTGTCCATCCTCGATCCTCGCCGCGGGCGGGCACATGAAGGAAGGATCCTCGGGTCCCGCGCATCCCTCTCGGGAGTGCTTCGACCGGCTTCGTTTGAGATGAGGTGTAAAAAAATGTAGAGAGATTTAGAGTCGCTAGTCTATTTTACTCAAAACAGACAAAAGAAAAAGGGGAAGCCATCCCGAAGGACGACATTGAAAGACATACTGGTGCATACGAAACCAAAATGATTCGAGAAGGGTTCGGAGGCTAAGTTACGAAATGGGAAGGTGTTAGGCACCCATTCCACCCTTTCAGTCTCTCATGGATGTTTGCTATTTTCCCTTTTTTATTTTCCCCGTGATATGTGTGCATGTGTGTATATATAGTGGAGATAGGAATCCTCGACTTGTATCATGGGAGAGATAAAGCGAGTCATCCGTAGGAAGGTATAAAAATAATATTAGAAAATAAGATTTACGTGATTACTCTTACGTTGATCGTTGTAATGGAACGATAATGCATATGGAGTGATACATCACTAAGAACAAGTATATAGAATATAAGAAAATTGGATTTAGAGAAGATAGAAAATGAGAGAGAAAGTGAGAATAGGACTCGAGTCTTGGGTTTTACCCCGAGATGACTACGTAGCCTATAAAGGCATCAAAGTCCATATAGTTCGCATACAAAATGAGGGGTGGGGTTTATCCCATAAATCCAAATGGGGGATCTCTTATTTGTGAGTGTGTGTGTGTGTAGAAAAAAGTGTTTTAGTTGTGAGAAAAGTATGAGAATCCATATTTGGAATTTATGAGCAAACCCTCTTTTTCTTGTTTTTTGGGTTTTATTTATATGAAAATAAGAGATGTGCAATAATACTAAATAAAAAGTATATTAGGATATGTGAGATGAGATAATAAAAAGTGTTAAGTAATAAAATAAGTTATTGCGAATTTAAGAGAATTTGAAGAGAAAGTTGAGAAAGTTGGACCTTCTTGAAGATCTTGAGCTTGATCTTGAATGTTGGAGAGCAGCCTTTGCACTTAGATGATGATGGAGCGTGGATAATTCACCAAGTTTGATGAAAATGATGATGAAAAGTGGAAGTTAGGAAGGGATTTGGATGTGAAAATCGCGCTATCTTTGAGAGAGGTTTTTGGGATTCGCTTGGAGCGATTTTTATCAGATCTGGGCTCCCTTTGAAAATGAATTGAAGGCACCCTTTTATAGGCCAAGGTCATTGCCAATCGGCATAGACCTGGTCCTTCCCATCGGCAGGTGCCGATAGGCAGGGTTTAGAACCTGTCATTTGGCGGTGTGTTTCAGGCCTTTTTGGGAAATTGGCTACCGAGGGCAAACCGTTGGTCAGAATCACACACGGGGAAAACCTTGGAAAGGTAATTCAGAGACCTTTGAAAGTCCTTTGGACTGATCCCGGGTTCGGGAGTTGACTTTGGGTCAAATATGGCTCGAAAGCATTTGTCGGTCAATTGGACGGGGAATCGTTTGGACGCAAACGGATCGTTCGGACGCATGGTAAGTCCGACTAGCGCACGGGGTGGACCGTTGGAAAGGTTAGGAGATATACTTCGACATTTCAAAGAGTTTGACCCGGTTTGGGGAGTTTACTTTGGTCAACCGGGCCCTAGAAGCATTCGGTAACCTCTTGGAGTCAACACTACACCAAAAATGCTAATCTGGCACGCTGTGGCAAGGAGATTCTGGCACGGTTTTAAGTCGTGCCAGAATTTGGCATGGTTTTAGCATAAACTGGCACGGTTTAAATTCGTAGAATTTGGCATGGTTTTAGCATAAACACGCCGTTAAGGGGTGAAAACCCGAACCAGCCCCCAAACGACCCCGTAGGAGGCACGAACACCTCGCACGGCACCAATGTAACTTGTAGGAACTGACCGCGTAGTCCCGGGACTCCCGGTATGAGAGTATGACGATAATTTGCAAAAATCACACTTAGACTTGAAAACAGGCCGTTAAGGGGTGAAAATCCGAACCAGCCCCCAAACGACCCCGTAGGAGGCACGAACATCTCGCACGGGACCAATGTAACTTGTAGGAATTAACCGCGTAGTCCCGGGACTCCCGGTTTGAGAGTATGACCCGAATTTGCAAAAATCACACTTAGACTTGAAAACAGGCCGTTAAGGGGTGAAAACCCAAATCAACCCCCAAACGACCCCGTAGGAGGCACAAACACCTCGCACGGGATCGATGTAACTTGTAGGAACTGACCGCGTAGCCGTATATGCAATTTTTCTTCTTGTATATGCAATTTTTTTGCTTGAATATTTTTTTAAAAATGACTTGGTTACTAATATTGTATCTTTTTTGTGTCTTATTTTTTTTGTAGGATGACATTCAATCGTTAGCTTTTATGCACTTGGAATGCACGAAGAAGTCAATGCTTTACAACAGGGGGATTTTTGTATTTAGTGTCGTTAATATTCAGGATTCTATTTTTTGTGTTATGGCCGAGCAGGCTTCTGTAATTTTATGGTTTATTTTTATGGTCGTGCTGGCTATAGAAGTTTTATTGTTGACTTTTTTGGCCGTGTGGGCTTTATATGGGCAGATTTTATGTTAGCAGGTTTTGGAATGCTCAAAAAATAGAGGAAACTCTGCCCAATTTTTTTTAGATATGAGAACTATTAACTTGTAATTTTTTGAAGTTATTGTCGACTTTTATGGTCATGTGTTGGTTTATATTGGTATTATCTCTTGTAATTTTTTGAAGTTTGTATGCACATTAGTTTATCAACAAACTGCGATATTCATAATTTGTGAATTTTCTTGATTTTGTTTTTGCAAATAATAAATATTTTTCCTACCGAATTTGGAATTTGCAGATTTTCCAGATTTGGTTCCTATTATTATTTTTTTCATTCAACTGAAAAATCTGGCACGGTTTTAAACCGTGCCAAAATCGTGCCAATGCTTAAAAATGAGAACGCTTATAAAACAATCTGGCACGCTTTATAACCGTGCCAAAAGCGTTCCAGAAAATAGATAATTTGGCACGGTTTTGGCGTGTGCCAAAAGCGTGCCAGATTTAACATCTGGCACTGTTTAAAAGCGTGCCAGATTAAAAAACTGGCACAGTTTAAAAGCGTGCCAGATTGGAAAATCTGGCACGGTTTTAAACCGCGCCAGAAAATCTGGCACGCCTGATTCTGGCACGGTTTTGAACCGTGCCAGATTGCGTCTGGCACGATTTTAAACCGTGCCAGTTTCCTGTTTTTGGTGTAGTGCAAACGGATCGTTCGTCCGCATGGTAAGTCGGAATAGCGCATGGAGCGGACCATTTGGAAAGGGGTTTCAGTTCCCTTCGAAGATTCATTCAGCCTCAGTCGAGCGGAAGAGTTGACTTTGGTCAAATAGAGCCCGGGAGCGCCCGGTGGCCTCTAGATCAAGTTTTGGACACAAACGGATCTTTCGTTTGCATGGTAAGTCGGAATCGTGCACGGGATGGACCGTTGGAAAGGGATTTTAGTGCCCTTCGAAGATTCATTCAGCTTTGGTCGAGCTGAAGAGTTTGACTTTTTAGTTAAACGGAGCCTGGGAGTGTTCGATGGCTTCTACGTTAGGACTCGGGGTATGACCTGGGTTTGTAGTGATGAAGGGAGGTACAAGGGACCTAAGGAGTGTTAGAGGGTAACAGAATGGGGTGTCTACAATATTTAATCAGGGCTTGATTTCAAAGTTCAAGATGAAAAACATGATAGGAAAGGTCCTAGGGAAGTTCACGCTCCAAGATGTGATGCTTGAAGAGTGCTTCGGAGTTTATCTCGGTGCATATGAAAATTTAGTGGCCGATGGACTCATGAGAAGAATATGAAAAAATTAATAACTGATGAGAGGAAGATGCCTAAATCTGTTAAGTCCGAATTTCTAGATGATATAGAAATGTTGCATCATCAAATGGGAGAGTTAGAAAAAATACAGGTTCTTAAAGGGGAAAACTTAAATTTGAGAAAAGGGTTTGAAGTTTTGGAAAATGAAAATGAAATGAAAGAAATACTCAGGGTGTTATACTATAGTTATACATTTGGGCTTAAATCATAACAAAATGATGGTGTAAATACACATTCATCAATTGTGGATCATCTATACAATAAATAAAAACCAGATATTATTTTCTCTTTGAATGTACTAACTAGCTTTTAGACCCGTTATATTAATGCATATACATACATTGACACTTAAAAGAAATGATGTACTTGAAAGTTATTCAACGATGCTTAAATAAGAAAAAAATCACACGACCATAACATTATGAATTACAACTACATGAACTCAAAAAAACTAATAATATGTAACAAAAAGATGACAAAATTGTAAAAAGTACCAATTACTTCTTCACTTTCTTTTGCTGATCAACATAAGGAAAAGCTTTTACACACTCTTCACTTCTCAAACACGTCCACAAAGGAAGTCAATAGAGATCAGGAAATACATACTAAAACTGAACCAAATAAGGTAAGAAAGAGTTGATGCATATCAGATCATATCACCACTGAAGTGTAAGATTTTAATATTTATATCTATATGATATATCAGATCATATCACCATTGAGGTGGAAGACTTTAATATTGATATCTATATGATATATCATAGTTTACGACTAAGATGTATGACTAAATATAAGACTGTTACACTAGGTGTTAATGTTAAACTATGTATATATTATTATAATATGCTTCTTAATTGAAAAAATTCATGTCCAAGCCTGGATTGGGGGTTCCTTCAACGATATATGCGGGAATTAAAGGACTCAATTACGGAGATATTGAAACTCGATCCTCCGGTTGATAAAATAGAACGAAGACCTGCAACAACTGTCCAACTTATCATCTGGTTAGTTTGATATGATTCTTCCCTTTCACATGCACACATTCCCTCACTTTCTTTCTCCTTCGTAATTTTTATTCCTTCATGTAAAACAACAGTTTTCTTACCCTTTCCATGAACCCACGTGGCAATTCCACTTCACACAAAAAGCAAATGTAATAACTATTAACCAGTTGTGCATCGCACAAGATTTGAAACTATTATACGTAATAATTATTAAATGATCCCACACTTGACTCATAATTTCCTATTTCATTTTTACTCATTGTAGATTTATAGAAAACTTATCTGGTTTATATTTAATCAGGGGTTTGATTACAAAGTTGAAGATGAAATACATGGCAGGAAAGGTCTAGGGAAAGTTCACGCTCCAGGGTGTGATGCTTGATGAGAGCTTTGGAGTTTATCTCGCTGCAGATGAAAATTCAGTGGCCAATGGACTGAATATAGCACAATATAATGATTATCAACACAAAGCACTCAAAGAAATGCTATCGAAAGAAGATGATGAAATTCTAAAGGATGTAGTCCATCGACCACTGAATTTTCATTTTCATCGAGATAAACTCTGAAGCGCTCGTCAAGAATCACATCCTATAGCATGAACTTCCCTTGGATCTTTCCTGCTATGTGTTTCATCTTCAACATTGAAATCAAACCCCCGATTAAACATAAACCAGATAAGTTTCCTTTAAATCTACAAAGAGTAAAAATGAAATATGACATTACAAGTCAAGTGAGGGAGCATTTAATAATTATTACATATACTAGTTTCCAATCTTGCGCAATGCGTGGACGGTTAATAGTTATTACGTATGCTAGTTGTGTGAAGTGGAATTGACACGTGGGTTCATGGAAAGAGTAAAAAACCCTTTGTTTTACATGAAGGAATAAAAATTAGGAATGATAAAGAAAGTGAGGGAGATGTGTTCATGTGAAAGAGAAGAATCATATCAAACTAACCGGATGATAAATTGGCCAGTTGCCGTAAGTCTTCGTTGTATTTTATTAACCGAAGGATCGAGTTTCAATATCTCTACAATTGAGTCCTCAAATTCCCGCAAATATCGTTAAAGGGAACCCTCAATCCAGGCCTAGACTTGAATTTTTTCAATTAAGAAGCATATTATAATAATATATACATAGTTTAACATTAACAACTAGTGTAACAGTCTTACATTTAGGCAGGTATCTTGGTTGTAAACTATGATATATCATATAGATAGAGATATTAAAATATTTCACCTCAGTGGTGATATGGTATGATATATCATATTTATATATAGATATTAAAATCTTCACCCTTAGTGGTGATATGATCTGATATGCATTGCTTAACTTATTCCCTTCAATTTTAGTATGTATTTTCGAATATCTTTGATTTCCTTTGTGGACGTGATTGAGAACTGAATAGTGTGCAAAAGTTTTTGCTTATGTTGATCTGTAAAAAAGTGAATATTTGGTTATATATTAAGTAATTGGTATTTTTTACAATTCTGTCATCTTTTTGTTACATGTTATTGTTTTTTTAAGTTCATGTAGTTGTACTTGATAATGTTATGATCGTAGAAATTTTGCTCATTTAAGCATCGTTTAACAACTTTCAAGTAAATCATTTCTATTAAGGTTCAATGTTTGTATATGTATTAATATAACGGGTCTGAAAGCTAGTAAGTACATTCAAAGAGAAAACAATACCTGATTTTAATTGGTCGTATAAATGATCCACAACTGATGAATGTGTATTTATGCCATCATTTTATTGTAAGAATTACTGGGGAGTTTGGAATGCTCCCCCGATTTGTTTTAAAATTTCCAAATCCTCTATATTTTCTTTCAAGTCTTTGATTATTTGATGACGATCTCGTTCCCTATATTTTTTTGACTTCTTCAAGCCATCTTCCACTTTAATCCCAAATGTATAACCATAGTATAGTATCCTGAATAGTTCTTTCGTTTTATTTTCATTTTCCAAAACTTCAAACCCTTTTTCTCAAATTTTAGTCTTCTCCTATAAGCTCCTGCATTTTATCTAACTCTCCCATTTGATGATGTAATATTTCTATATCATCTAGCAACTCGACCTTAATAGATTTAGGCATCTTCTTCTCATCAGTTAACGATTTTTGGTTTTCTTGTATTGTTACTTTCAGTCTGTCAACTTCCCGTTGCATCTTCATGGGAGCAGAATCTGACGCACCTTCTCACACTTTCCATGTATAAATGATAAATTAAAATTCACATGACAAATTATGAAAAAAGTAACTCAATAACTTGTTTCGCTTATGCCACTTTCATCTTTTCATGTAGTTTCCATTTAGTAAACAAAAATAATATCTAATTAAGACTATGTGATAAGCAAATTTTGTTAAAAAATGACTAAATCACCAACTAATTAGATTATTTAAGCCACATAATTTATGATATCTCAATGAATCTCAACAGGAGGATTAATCAGGCTCATGTTTTTTTCTTGATTCAAATGAGATTATGTGTAAAGAGCTCCCAGTGTATAATTTTCTCAATAATCCGAAAGATATGATTTTTTTAGTTATTATTCAATTTTTTATTGTAAATTTATTCTAATTGAACAAAAAGTTCATATTAGTTTATGATATATCTAGACATTAATAAAATGGTTTTTACTCTCTCAAGTGGTATCTGCTCGAAAAGGTGAATTTGAAACTGGATAGGAGAGAGGTGGATTAACACAGGAACAAGTCCAACTTGCAAAGACTTTAGGTGCCTTTAAGATGGTTGTTGTTGTTAATAAAATGGATAATCCTACTGTTAACTGGCCAAAAGAGAGCAGCTTTACAAGAATTATGTTTTTGTCTTCATGTTTGGATTTCAAGATTCCTTTATAACTTTTTAATTTATTATTTCCTTTATAGGTATACTAAAATTGAGGCACAAATGACACCATTTCTGAGGGCCTCGGGTAACAATGTGAAGAAAGGTAAATGTGGGTATTTCTTGGAGCATATTAATAAATTGTTTTTATTTTTTTGTCTCTCATTGGCTAAACTTTTGGTTAGTTTTTCTTACATGCTTGTTTCTGAATTTCGCTAGTTGGATATAATACCTTGAGTTTGTAAGTTTTAAATAGTACATATTCTTGTTTTAAATAGGATAATATTACTAATACATCCTGGCAGAACTAAATTGAAAATGAATGTCATGAGATTTCCCTGCATTTATCTTTCTTGGGGATGTTCCATTAATTCACTTCCATCTTTCTTATGACAAGGATAAATTAATGTGATGGTCGTATTATTAATCTTTGCCGTGTGATTTGTTTGGGATTAACATATTACTTGGCAACAATACCAATTATGTATATATTTTTTATCGGTGTAGGTTTTGATATAACATTTTGGTAAATTATAGGTTTTGACTAAACATTCACATGGTGTGATGTATGTGAGTTTTATGAATTAATAGGAAGAAGTCCCAAGGGGGATGTCCGCTCCGCTCCGGTCATGAGAGAGAGAGAGAGAGAGAGAGATTTAGTTTTTTCTTTTCTTTTTTTTTCTTTTGTTATTATCTTATATATTATTATTATATAATTTTTTCCATCTTCAGTTATCTAGGTTTATCTATAATTTATTTGGTAGATAGCCCATCATTGTAATCAATTATCTTTAATGGGAGTTTAGTGATCTTTATACATAGTATATACAAGATAATTTTCTACCTTGCAGAAATGTCAATTGCAGAATAAGAGTATAGATAAAAAGAAAGAAGGTGTATTAAAAAAACTCACAAGCTATTCGATTAATGGAAATTAAAACTTTATCTATAACTACTAAACCCTAATTTTTGAAGTATTATACATAAATATATATACATTGTATCCTCCCTCCCCCCCCCCCCCCCCCCCCCCCCCCCCACACACACACACACAAAAAGAATAGAAAATTTCCCCTTAAAAATGGATGCAATTGAATTTATGTTAGTTGTTTCCATTGATTTTGAATGTATCTTGTCTTGTGTTGATATATATTATTCCTTTTTAGTTATCATGTATATTTTGAACTTACATATGTTATATTTATTCTGCTCTGGGATTACGGGTTCAAATATGAAAACCATTTTGGACAAGAGTATATACCCGTGATGGAATGATCCATGCATTTTTAATCTCTAGATAATATTGAATTTTCGCGATGAGATCCTAGGTACATTAGAACTCTAGTTCATCTCTCTCCTAGTTTGATTCTATTGAATTAACACTGTGTGGATGACAAATTGACAGTGAAAGGGCTAGACATGACTGATTTGGGGTAAAAAGGATAACATTTTCTCTTCACATGTACAATATATATAGTGTATTGGACATCATTGTTTTAGGTAAGAAACCATCCTGTCCTATTTTTTTATTTTTATTTTGGGCAGACATCTAGTTCCTTGTTTAGTTGAAATTTTTCATTGAAGTATTATATATATATATATATATATATACACACACATTGTATCCCCAACGTATCCATATCTTTCTTTTATGGAAAAATATTTATAGACTTATTCATATCTATTATACTCGTCTATTGTATTTGAACCAGTGCTTCTTAGGTTTTAGCTATATCTCAAGCAGATGTTTCTCAAGAGGGTGAGTAGGTTCTTGTCTATTCAATTGTTATGTGGTCAAGATAAGGTCTTAACAAGACACCTCTCCTCCAAACCAAAGCGCAAGGAAAAGATCCCAAAAATTGGTTGTCGAGCTCTCCCCAGATCGAGATTCATTAAGAAGAAATGTAAATTGTAAACCCAAAATGGACCAAATGGTTAGCACCTTATCACTTTATTTGTAATTTAAGTGCCAATACCACAACAATAGAACCCTATATGGTCTTTTAGGTATTGCTCATATGAACTTTGAAGCATTCTCAATTGGCATATGGTACTCAGATGAACGAACGAGTGCCGCCCAACTGATGTTTTAGCTCTGTTGCTCGACGAGCATTATCACTAGGCTTATGTTGGATTTTTATCTTAGCGAGTTAGCATCTGCTTCACTTGTTGGGTAATTAATTATTACTCTCTCGAGGGTGGGGTTCTAAAAAAGAAAAGCTTTTTAACTGTTAGATCTATGTATAATTATTTTTTTAGTTTGGTTGTATTTTTTTGTTCTTGTTAGAATGTTTTAATGTTTATTATTCTTTAGTAATAATATTATGATGCTTTGGTATGTTTAATATATTTTTACCTTGCAGCAAACCTAATAAAAGCAGGTTTTAAGTTTGTTGCGCAATTGCAGATCCTTGAGTTGCTAGATAATGTTTGTCCTTGTTTATTTGATTTTATATCTATTTATTTATTTGTCCGTTGTGATAATACATTTAATTCTCGAATGAAAACTGCTCTTATTTAGGCAATTTTTATTGTTGGCTACAAGATTATGTTGTACAATCATGCTGTGGTTGAAGAATGCGAGATTATAGAGCTTTTACATCAGATTGATCCAAAGACGAAAAAGCCTATGAAGAAAACTCTTTGTAAAAAATGGTGCGTTGTTTTATGTCGCATTCAGGTCTGCTAAGTAGAAGTTTTCCCTATAATTTGACATGCTTCATTATTATCTACTATATATCAAGATAGACAGTTTGGTACTCTATTGTTTAGAACCAGAATAATATTTGTTCTTAGCAATATTTCATTCTAACATTGGTTTCTCCTACCAAATGTGCTTCTGAGGTTTCTAATTTGATATGCATTAAGAAGTTTCCCGATTATCTGCAGCGCGGATAGATCACTCTACGTAATGAAGGTGACAAACCAATGTTTTCCTTTACTCGTTGTTCCATCCCAATCCTTAATATCTCCCATCCAACATGATTTTTTTTAACTTTACATCCAAGATAATTTCATAGTTTGATATACCACATACGTGTTAATTCATTGGAGTGACCCTCTTTATTTGAATAGATAATGCATAAGGTATAAGTGGGTTGATACATGTAAATGAAAAATGTGAATGGAAACAAATTCTATTTAATTCTTTATAACCCCAGGTATATGTTATAGCTTAATATGTTTTTTCATGTATTAACGAATATCACAATGTGCATAATGCATTAATATTCAATTTGTTTCGTGGTAGATTTCATTGGATTTTGATTATCGTAGATACCTCATTAATGAATCTTTTGGGTTGGATCATTTTCATAATCTGATCGATGGAGAAATTAAGTTATATATTACTACGTGAGTAGATCTGATCTTTACCTTTTTGAAGTGTTCTTTCCAATTATAAATAGATCTTAAAATTCTTGTTATCGTGAAGTGGAATCCTTCCTTTTGGTTCTTGATGGTAGTGGAAGACCTAGCCCGATGTGGAAGGCTACTAAGGTTACTAAATATTTATGTATGAAATATGTGTTCTTGTCATTTTCCTCATTTGACTATTTTCTGATTTGTCATTGCAGTGCCCCAAACAACCCAAGAATGTTGAATGTGGATATTATGTAATGAATTACGTGAGAGAACTAATTTAGGGCTTGCATTATATCGACTTGGACATAATTAATTGAAAACATTTTTTTTAATTTATTGTTTCTCATCATATTATTTGCCTATGTTAGTTGAAGAAGTTGATCGAGAAAGAGAGATACACAGTGAGGAGATAGATGAATTGCGGATCGAGTTACATGAATGCATAACTAAATACATAGCAAGTGTAACATTAAAACTAAACCTACTAACTGAGAGTTGTAATGATTTTAATTTTTACTTCAACCTTTTACTAATACCAGTGAGTAGTGACACAATAATCCTCGCCCCATCGCACCCACCCCTAAATATTTTGGAAATTTTTAGTTGTTAGAGAACCAAAATGAGTTTGTAACATTAATTTTGGACTGTTTTTTTTTAGTGTAGGTGGTGACAACTATATTAGGATCAAAATATGCTCAACCTATAACGAATATTCCTTCCCCTCTCTTGGTGTCGATTTGTATATATTACATATATATTTTTTTTATGGTTTGTACGTATATGATGATTTTGTTGTGTTAAATTAACTCCGGTGGAGTGTTAGTTTGGTAGAATTGATTTTGGAAGTGGATTACTCATTTAGACATATATGTCATTTATTCGAGTTAAATGGTTTTGTAGAGTTAAAGTTATTTTTGATAGAATGTTAGTTCGGTAGAATTGGTTTTTGGAAGTGTATTACCTATTTGGATATATATGCTATTCCACTTAAATGGTTTTGTAGTGTTAATTAAAATTATTTTCGATGGAATGTTAGTTGAGTAAAATTGATTTCGTTCGAATGAAAAGTTGGCTTTACGAAGCTTGTGAACTATGCTCAAGTTGTACTCAACTTTATATATATATATATATATATATATATATATATATATATATATATAGAGAGAGAGAGAGAGAGAGAGAGAGAGAGAGAGAGAGAGAGAGAGAGAGACGCTCTCATACATACCAAGTTTAGATACCGATTTTTTAAAAATAGTAAAAAAATTATCTCTGAGTTGAATTTTTTTAAGTGATATTTAAACATTTCAAATGACCCATATAAAAACAATCACTTTAAAATAACATGTTTTGCTATTTTCAAAAAATTTGTCAAACTTTCAAAAAATAGCATGGCTGCAATTTATTTGACAATTATGAATCCTTGGAAAGTTCTTTTATGTTCATTGATATTGATATTTTGTACTGGTAAGAATGTTGTGTGAGATTTTATCCTTTTTTTGTATGTTTTTTTAATCAACGTTACGATCCGAATCCCGTGCATGTTAAGTTCTCATCCAACAAAGTACATGGTTGATATTGACGCCCCCTATAGCTTTTGGCAAGTTTTAACCTTCTTATGTTTTATGAGATGATATTTTATTTTTTGTCTTACAAAAATTAGATGCTTATATAGTTTGGGTGAGTAAATCCCTATAGCGAAAGAATGGGACTTATTAAGAAGGATCATATTAAAATTCATGGTTTTTAATGCAAACTCTTTTGGGTTTTTAATTTGATCAAGTGTTTCTTTTTCTCAATTTGTGCATACTGGGATTATATATCTATCTTTTAGTGTCATTGTTAGGACATTTATGTTTTGTGCCACCCTCTTTTTGTTTGTTTGATGTACTGTTTTTTCATGTCATGGGGATTTCAGTGAGTTTTATCAACATTTTTTATTTCTATTACGATAATAAAGCTAATACTTATGTCATAATAATGATGTGCAAGAGTTTTCCATAACATTTCCTTTGATAAATTTCATGGGTGTTGATGTGTGTGGTGGTTCCCACTCTTTTTTTATAACTTGTTTGGAGTTTCGCAACGTTGGTGTGCTGTTATTGAGATGTTGATTTGATTATACAATTTCAATGACCCCAGTTTGAGAGAGCGTGTGATGAATAGTAAGGATGGGATATAATTAAAAATGATTGGATGACTTTTAGATATTCAAAGTAAGATAAGATTTATTATCCCATTAGGTGTGGATTAAATCTCCTCGTATGTAGGTGAGATTATTTTATTTTGTTAAAATGGGAGGATTTATCTATAATTATTATAAAATGGATTACCCGGTCCTGAGATTGATAAAAACTGACAAGGTCCTCGTGCAAAAATTGTAAAATAGACCCCTTTTATCCGTATTGATATAAAAAATGGGCCATCAATATATAAGTTATAAAAATGGATCAACGGGAGGCCCTGTGCGATCGCTCACTTAGCACATGTTCAGGACGGCCCTGGACTACCCTCCTTTTAATTATGATCAACACTGAAATTGTTTACGTGAACTTATAGCCATCTAAGTATTTAGATATCTTTATTCTCAAATCTACTCTATTTTTGGTCAGTCGTTTAGATCCCTCAACCTTTCGTTTCTCTTATCCCTTCCGTCCCTTAACATCCAGATGGATTTCATAAATGACTATGAGCATCACACCTCTGGACCTTCACCTCACTACAAACTAAAGCTATCACTTCATTTTCTATATCTAACCCACATATCATATCCTCAACTAAAGAAATCATGCTTGATAAATCTACTTGCGCGTGTTTTTTTTTTCTCTATTTTGTTATAGATATGTCTCTCATTTACGTTGTTTGTGGAAGATTACAAATTAGTCTTCTATTGTTAGCTTGCACACAACGTATTTAGGAAAAATGCAATTTAATAGAGTATTATTATAATTCTCTATTTACTTATTGTGTTTACTTTCTATTCTCTTTCACTTTTTAATACATTACTTTCATTCACCTTTTACATATATAAAGATAGATTCAAAACATTTATAAAAATATATCAAAGCTTTAAAAATCTAAATAATACATAGACAATCAATGCCAAATTTAGTTAAGACACGTGTATGTAACCAATAAATCTATCCGGATCCAAAAGGCTCATGCTCACTTTCTCAAATATATATATATATATATATATATAATTTGATCTGTGGTTTGTTGATCCATAGTAATTATCCTAATATTTTCAAATTTATATAATCATAATAATAAAAATAAAATAGTATTTTAGCCGCTCGCGCATCGCGCGGCTTTGCAACTACTTTAAGAGTACTTTTTTTGCTGCTTTAATAAATGCACACTCTATAATTATGTAACTTTAAACAAAAATATTAAACAAAATTGAACTCCGATGGTCCGTTTGGATCGGGGTGAAATTCCTTTAATTGCATTGAAAAGTAAAATAGTGAAATCACTTATTTAAAATTAAATTTTTTGTTGGGTTGAAATTGAGAATAATTGCACAGTCTGTAATTGTGCAATTTTAAACAAAAATATGAAAAAAACTTAATTCTAAATAGGATCAATTATAAAAAAATCCGTCAACCATTTTTTAATACATATTTAGTCCACGTCTTTTTATTTTTTTCCAAAAAGTCCCTCAAACACCCATTAACCAATATTATCTTATTTTAAAGGCCCCCCACCTCGCTCCCCCATTGCCGGTGTTCCGGCAACCCTCATTGGAGTTCCTTTTTTTTAGTATTTTTATGCGGTGAGAGAATTTTTGGAACAAAATAAAACGGCTCAGACTAAACGTGTATTTAAAATGTTCGAGTGACTTTTTGATATATACTTCTTCTAAATGATTGAAAATATATTTCAACATTTCATTTTTAAATGTTACTTTGAACCAAACAGAACCTAAGACAAAAAAAAAGTGGGAGAGGAGCAAGAAAGAGGAGTTTGGACTCGAGAAGATCTTTGGTGGGTAGTAGGGGTCGGAGGTCATATCCGAACACGGACGTTACACTATAGGAATGATAAAAACACACACTGATAAACACACAATGCAAAAAAGATTATAAGTATTTAGTCCCACTTTTAAAGATTCATTTGTATCCACTCCTATGATTTTATTTTTTTAGTCGTAGGTCATATTGTAACAACTGTAGGACACATGTCATTCTCTACAGATAGAAAGAGAGGCGGTTACAAGGCCGTTGAGGGAGGTTTTAAGTAGTGATGGGACTAAATACAATTTAAAAAATACATGAGAGGGGGGCCAAAAAAGAACTTTGGTCATGCGACTAAACCCCAAAATACTAAAAAAAAATCAAGGAACATAGAAAAAATAAGGAACTCTAAACTTATTTTTCATCATATACACATCATACACACAGTAACCCAAATTTGTTTATAAAAATTTTAAAAAAACATCAAGGAACATAGAATAAAGAAGGCACTCTAAACTTAGTTCTCATCATACACACAATAAACCCCCAAAAATAGTGTTAGCTCTCTCGCTCTCACACACAAAAAAGACATGGAGTAGCTACATGGAGCAAAAATAAAACACTCAGTAACTACAAATGTAGAATACAAATGAAAAATAAAGAACATAAGGGAAAAAAAGGTGTAGATACCTGAATGGGTTTTTTTCGATGAAGAGGAGAATGAGTTCCGACTGCACGTCAACATATAGATTATCGGAGGTTGGGGGAGACTCACAATAGAGATACGCGTCTCTTTATAGATCATTGCATATCAGATAACTTGACACATTTTGTAATGATTTGTGTTTTTTTATGAAGAGGAGAATCACTCAACAGAGAGACAGTGGTGTCTCTGCATAAATAATTGCGTATCAAATAACTTTTCAGATTTTGTAATGATGTTTAGCTATTTTAGGTGGAGTTTTAAGAGCATATTGTCACGGGGTTAGACTTTATCTACTCCTCCGTGCGACACTCAGTACTCCAATGACTGATGAGTTAACTAAGTAAGCCTAGCAATCTAGCAAAGTTATAACACAAGTGCTAGAGAAAAGAGAAGAATGGAACAAGTAGACCACAAAAGGAAGTATTTATATTACTTGATAAGAGATTAGAATGCTTGGCTTAGATGGTTTGGCCAAATGACCTCCCCATCTATTTATAGGCATCCCATCTCCTTAATGGACGGTGGAGATCAACATACATCAATGGACTAGATTTATTCTCTAGAATGTCCTCACCTCCTTATGGGAATATTCCAGAAGACTACACACTTCCTTATAATTCTAGAATATTCTATACAATACAAGTATGCTCTAGATTACTCTAGCAAATCCTACACTACTCCATAACATACTAGACAATACTAGATAATACTAGATAAATCTAGAATATTTAGGAGAAAAATGGTGTAGGGATGGAGCCTTTATGCTGGAAAATTGCAGAAAATTCCTAGTACGTGACATCCCCCCCAACCAAATTTGTGCAACGCCCTTGTTGCACCTAAGTCGTGCGTCTTAGCCTTCGACATCTCCCTCGTTTTGTTTTTGCCTTGCCGCTAGACGCATCCTCTAAAACTTGCATGGCTGACATAGTCTTCATTCCACTTATGATCCCAGCTGATGTTAGAACCATGCATGTGAAACGACCTAACGGTCACTAGAAATGACCAAAGGGTACTCGCTAATGCGTATTAGGTTATTTAAAAACTCTTTTAAACTCTATTATAAATTAAAAACACTCATGCACATTAGTAAGTAAAAGGTGGTGATGCTAGATATAAAAATAATTTCCTTTAAGAATGAGATGAGGAAAAGTGGAAGGTGACACAAAATTTGTTCTCGAGGAACCCACTGTGGTGGTAAACCCCGTGTCCCTAGTTCCAGGACCACTCGCACACCCAAGTCCACTATTATCAATTATAAGTTACAGATTAAAGTCCCAAGTACACAATGAATTAAACGAAGAAAATACACACCCATACAACCATCCTAGTCTAAAATAACCCAACTTGACTAAAAATTAATCAACCCAATAAATAAACCCAGGTAACAGTGACTATCACTCACTCACTCACTGCACACGCAACACTAATACCAATATTTAGATAAAGAATTCAGCAACCCAGTGTAAATCAAATAGTTAGGCCAATACAAAACCAGTACACCCAGTCACAAACGAAACGACCCCATAATATTGAATCTTACTAAACAATCAAGGTAGTGAAAGTATGAGATACACGCACACTACACACTCAAATCCGAGACCCCGTGTAGATGTGCACAAGAACAAAAGAAATATAATAAGATAATATTAAATTAATCAGTACTAAAAGAATGATTAAATATTAAGTCACAAGACATAAACCAGCTTCCTTAATATTTAATATTCAAGTAAAGATTAATCCTAAACCAATTTCGTTGGCGTAAATGACCACAAATAAAATAGGAAATAAAATTCCAACAATTTTGTCGCGTATCTAAAATAAAAATTAACTTAACACCAAATAGAATATGAATCAATTTAAACCAGTGTTATGTTAAATATTAAGTCCAAGTAAAATGAGAAAAAGATAAATATGTGTAGCACTTAGCTCATACAAATTAGGACTTAATTAAAGTTACCAAAAGATAGATACTAATATTTTAGTTAAGTTCAAATTGCAAATATGTGTAACACAAAAAAATAATCACAAAGATTAAATTCCAAATTTTAGTTTAGGCCAATACTATAACTAATTTTGGATCAAAAGCTCATACACACACAAACTCCACCTAAGTATAAAAGAATACAACAAAAAGTATTCGACTTAGGTAATAAAAAGTGTATGAGTCAATTTATTCAATCCAAGTCAAATGAGTACGAGATAAAGAGTGTAGCACTTGACTCAATAAAATAGGATGGGTATAGCTAAAATAAATTTAAATAAATAAAGATGTGTTTTAAAGTCCACACACTAATTACACTCATCTAAATAAAGTGAACACACAAAAGTTCAACTTAGAGGGTATAATTAGTTAGAGGTAAAAATAATATATCTTTAATACCCAAATAAATTAAATCAGATTTAAATTAAAATTTACTTTAGCAAAAATAAAAATGTGTGTGATACAAAAACAGCTATACCCAAATTGTTAGGACTAGATAACAAGTGCACACAAATATAAATGGGTGAAAATAAAATCTCAATGCCAAACACCCAAAAATAGACTATAGAGAAAAATAGTACAAATAAAAATATATAGTCCAAACAAAATTTAGTCCAAGAACTAAATAGCTCAACACAAATAGAGTAAGTTTTTGATCTACTAAAAGATATAACAAACCAAATAGTATATATATATATATATATATATATATATATATATATATATATATATATATATATATATATATATATATATATATATAGAGAGAGAGAGAGAGAGAGAGAGAGAGAGGTATACAAAAAATGAATCTCAGATCGTAGAAATTAAGACCGGAACAATGAAGGTCGGACCGAACACGGTGCAAACCGAAAATGAACACCACCACTGGACCGCTCTAATCACGCCGGTCGCCAACAAAAGAAACAATCAACCAAATAGTATATATATATATGTATATATATATACATATATATACATACATATATATATAATCGTGTATGTATAACAGTATATATATATAAAGAGAGAAAAAAGTATACCCCCAAAAAAAATTCCGAAAATAACAAATAAAATGATACTACAACATTTTATGTAACAAAAAAAATACATTCCAAATATAAAAAATTATCCTTCAAGTCAAATAGTATAATAAAAAAATATTAAACTCAATTATGATAAAAAAACACTTAACAAAAAAAATATAAATGAAATTATATTTTGACCAAAACAAATTGTACACTACACAAAAATTATTTTTATCAAAAAAAAATTTATATATTAAATCAATATAGAAAAATATGATTTTAAGTTATAAAAAATAGATTTCAATAAAAAAAATGTAGGAGCAACTATAAAATATTTGTCTCAAAATTAAGCCAACACGAAGAAATGAGATTTTCAGCATGGAGTCCCATTTCCCATGAGGCATATCGAGGCAGCACTCGGTAACACTAAGGCATTTTCCCTCCTTAGGAACTCCATTCCTTGGACAACCTTAAAATCATCCACGGGAACCACTGTGTAGTCGACTATTCCATGCCAACTTGCAATACTTGTGCTCACGCCATGTGCTTCTCCATGTATAAGCTTGGCAGCGGCATTCACCGATTTGATCCTTCCTCCTTCCTTATTTGTATTGAGGCCTAACCTCATGGATTCCTCGATGGAGACAAAGTTATGTGATGCACCTGTGTCGACTAGTGCTCGCGTAGGACTCCCATTAATAGTAGCATCTACGTACATAAGTCCATTGCCTTGACACTTAGGTGCCTCGGTCCATATTTCTTCATCAATCAACCTTTCTGCAATATCCATATTTCTCACACATAAATATTTCCCCTATCTACCAATTAGTTTAATCAGTCTCATATATTCCTCCATATAATCCCCAAAATCTCTCCCATATAATCCCCCAAATTAGTCCCAAATCAGTCCCAAATCCATCCCATATATTCCTCCCAAATAATCCCTTTATTAACACCATGGAAGGTAGAAAATGGAAAAATAATTTAATATCGGGAAATAAAAAAAGCACGGGTCGACTTCAACGACAATTATCGCTCCATCCGTGCCGATTGAACCATCGAATCCCGTATACGGTAACTATACTCATATTTACGATAGATTATCACACGCGTCGAATGGAGATACCTCGATTATAAATGGTAATAAGTTCGAATTCTCAGGCAATTAGGAAGGCCCAATGAAGTTGTACGAAATGATCGGGGAGAAAAAACCGACGATCAAAGAAATTATCGACACTGCCAGTTATATGTCGAACGTATTTTTATGGTGATACCCAATTTTGACCAATGTGTTGTGATGGCGATGATCGAACGTTGGTGGGATACAACTCATACCTTCCAACTACCATACGTTGAGCTTGCCTTTACTCCGGTCGACTTCACGATGCTTTTTAGATTTTTTTTTTTATATTTTGTTGTACTTATATTCATAATTTTTTCAATATATGACAATAATTTGTTGTACTTACATTGATAATCAATTGTTTCAACATATTTTGTTGTACTTATATTCATAATTGTTTCAATATATGACAAGAGTTTTAAATTACGTACAGGCATTCCGATTGGACAAGGGTGACCCATTATAAATCTACCAAATGAAAAATATACATTATGAAATAGGGAGTCACTATCAACCATTATGAAATCTTGCATTATAATGCACAATATGATTATTGACAATGAACGTAGAGACTATCCATGGCAAAATGAATACAAACAGAATGATGAAACACTTGAAATTCTTAATGACAAATTAATTTCTATGACTACTTCACACGGGATGCAAAGATAAGAGATGTAAATAAACATCAACAGTTACGAAATGATTTGGTGGAACACATTTGGAACACCTACAGTGATGAAATGGTGGGTTGAAGAAACTAAAATGTATTTGTGATTGTAACGGAGGCTATTCGCTTTATTAATTCCATTTTCATTTTGTAATTAGTCGATTGTCGTCGTGATCATGTAGTTGTTATTATATTTAATAATAGGTTTTAACTGACTATTTTTTTTAAAAATATTAATAAACGGGATTGACATTACATATATTTAATTGGTGACATTTGATTTATTAAAACGCTAAGTGGGTCACTGTACATATATTGAAGGAAAATAACGAAACAAAATAATAAGGGTTAAATACAACTACAAAAAATACTACTCATCATTGATTAAACCAGATGGACCAGATGAAGGGTTAGACGACCCGGCAGCATTCGACTGCAACTCGAAAACCGCAGCTTCGATTGCTGCAACCATCGTTGTTAGGTCGTTGAACCTTTTAAAATGGAACTGTTGTTATACCTCATTCATATTGTTCATATCAAGCTCCATGATGTATGACTACTCTTGGCCTAAGCGCACTAGCTGATCTTGTTTTTTGGTTAGTTGATCAGCTCGCTTCATCTCAATAAACGCATCCATTTGAGAGCTAAATTTTAGGGAACGATTATTCTTCCACTCCTGCTTTCTTTTAAACATTACATTGAAGTCTTCACAATGTTTGAGCACCAAAGTGTTACAATCCAAGCTGTCAAAACGTGCTCGTTGACATGCACGTTATTTCTCACCCTTCCTTCCTGGGGGTTTATCCAGTACGTCTTGTACCCTCGGAGTGTCATCTCCGCCTATGGGTCTAGGACTGTTGTCGTTCCCCGTAGTGTTTTGCAAGTCAAATTTTGGAAAATCTTTTAAAATTTGATAGAATTTATCTAACGCAAATTGTTTGTTGGCTTCAGCGCGATACGCGTCTGGTGCATTTGTAACCGCTCGAAATTCGTTCGTCGCGCTTCCCATATTATTGATTTGGTGAGAAAAATTTGCAATATATATCATTATGAGATGCGATATGTGAATTTAACATGTTGATAGCATGGATCTCGTATGAATAATTGTAATTCCCTGCATGATGTTGTACTCATTCAGCACAATATCCCAAAATGTGCTTGATGTTATCGAGTTCCCTTCAATACCTCGGAAGGTATATTTTGCATAGACGTTGTATAGAACTTCATACTCAAACGAAGTCATATTAGGTTGTCGAGTTATACTAGAAGTAGTCGGTTGAGAGGAAAACATATTTTTGATGGAATTCCGTTATAGTTTGGATGAAAATAATGAAATAATAAGAGAGGAATTATAATTGGAAGATAATGGGGTCGGAATGCAAAATTGAGAGTGAGTTGGGTTGTATTTATAATTAAATCTGACGTTAAATTAAAAATGCAGTAAAAACACTCCTACGCACTTCTGTTGTTCGTAGAAAATTCCTACGAACTTCTTTTGTTCGTAGGAGTTCTTACGAGCTTATGGAGTTCGTAGGAACTTCTTACGAACAAAAGAAGTTCGTAGGAAGTTGCTACGAACAACAAAAGTTTGTAGGAAACTTTTACTGATTCAACGTCCATCCATTGACTTTGTAAATTGTTTACCATTCCGTCTACCATATGTGTTAAGTTTTCTCCACCATTGCATCTCCCCCAATTTGTAACTTTACCCATTTTTTTTGCCATATTCCCCACCACTACGAATGCAGTCATGGAAAACTTATTTTCAAAAAAGTTATTTTTAAATATTAAAGATAAAAATAATGCATTTGAAATTATATATACAAAAACATTATATTTATCGATCCTTAGGTTGGGAACTCCATTTTCAAAATTAAATTCACTTTTAGTAGGGGTGACAGTTCATATTTTTGGATCGTATTTCAAGTCGACACGACACGACATGAATTCATATTTTTTAGTTGATATGAAAATGATTCAAATAAAAATGACATAACACGACAAGACATGATAACTCGACTCATAATTTTGACATGAACACGACACGACTTCGTGTTAAAAAAATTCAACACGTAGACGACATATCGTGTCAATTTTGTGTCGTTCCGTGTCATGTTTTCTTGTCATTTCTTAAATTATCACCCCTAACTTTTAGGAACCACAAAAACTAATTGGATCAACTACTTAATTAAAATTAATTAATTATGCGGCTTAATTTGAATACGATTGACAACTGGGTATTAACTTAAAATAAAGCAATTTGTTCATCTTTATCATGATAATTTTGCATAAATAAATAAAAAATATGAGAACTATTATTCTTCGATTATTCTGAACCAAAATCAATTGGCTTCATCACCTCCCTTTACTATGACATCTTACCGAACTCTAACATCTTATCGAGTTTATCTTTAACACTACTGTAATACCCCGTAATTTTCTAGAAATAATAACAAAATGATATTTTTGGATTAAAATAAAAATTTGTATAATTGGACTTAATCGGTGAATTTAATTTATTAATTGCGAATACGTAATTCGTTGTTATGTCATAATCATGTGTGGTTGATTTGGTATGTTAATATTTATAACAATTGCATGAGTGATAGACAATCAATAAGTGATGTGTGACACAATTACAAATAAGTAATGTTGGGATAAAATAATTGGGATGTATTTCGAGAAGTATACGGGATCGTTTAGGTGTTTTAAACCTTTAGAAATGGTCTTGGGGCATAGGTGTATAAGTTAGTGACTTTGGGACTAGTCTGGGTATGGATGCAAACCCATTTGGGGGTCCAAAATTTGGGATTTTAACCTAACTCGGGATTTTGGGAATTCATCATTTTAATTAGGAAGTTAATTAAGTCCCGGGAGGTTACTTCTTAGGACTCTAGCCACACCACGCAGAGGGAGATAGAGAGGAAGAATCCCTATCAATAAATTAAGAGGAATTCAAAGGAGATTTCAAGAAATTCAAAGGAGATTTTATCCCCCGTATATCCAGGCAATAATTATTTTGCTCGATTAATTTCTAATTTGTTTCTTGATGCATTATCATGACCCGTATGCTTTATGGGTTTAGGTTGGATTTTGGTGAATAAATGTTAGGAATTAATTGTAACATAAGTTGTAACCCAGAAATCTAGGAATCGATTCTTAAAATTTGATAAAAAAAAACTTAGGGTTCTTGAGAAGAAATTGGGAAATCTTGGTAATTATATGTAGAGGACTTGAACACATGTTTATGATCTTCATATCTGATGTAAATCCCATACTAGATACCCCATAAATCGAATTATACATTGTTGAGATTGTGTAAGAAATCTAATTTAAATTATTATCCATGTTCATAAATTCTGGGAAATTGAGAATGAAATTGGGGTTAACATATGAAATTAACCATTCTAAGATGAGTAAATTAGTGTTAGAGACTTGACTATATGATTATAAAATGGAATAAATCATTAGAAGTTATCTTAGGAATGAGAGAAGAAATCTCGTATTAGAAATAACAAGCAGTTCTGGGCAACTGTCAGGTTCCGAATCGATTCGGCCTTGGAGCGAATCGATTCGGTTTGGCAGCGAATTGATTTGGCTAAGAACCGAATCGATTCAGCTCTATGGGATGAGTGAGCTGGGCCTAGAGTTTAATTTAGTATATTTTTAGATGTCCGTACGAGCTGGTGGGATCGTGTTTGGGCCAATGGAGAATTTATTAAAAATGTAAATGTAGCGTACATATTAATTGAAATACTATATTTAACTAGATGGTAAAATAAACGATTAATGAAAGATGAAATTAATAATTAACTAGGTGGTGAATTATTAATTAATGACCAGTAAACAAAAGTGGTACGTAAGGATCCCCCCACTTCTTTGTGTTTTATGATGTCTGGCTTAGATAAGATATTCCTTCAGACTTTCCGGTAGAGTAGGAACGAGACACCGCTGGTAGATGCCTTTGTGTGTCGTATATATGAAGGTACATATATATATTTCACCCGAATTTAAATGAGATTAGTTAAATTGTATAAGATTGTAGACATAAATTACAGAGCCTTATTATATTTGTGCATGATAGATGTTTATGCCACTTTTATGATTTATATATAAGACGGGTATACCTTAGGATTGGTAACTGAATGTAGTCAGTTTCGTTTTAATAATTGATGATAGCAAATTCATTTGAATATTAAATTGGCACGCCGTCACATATATCATTTTGGGACTTTTGGGGATGCAGGTATTATCGCGCTTGGTTGAGGGGTGATATATTAATCGCATGTGAATGACAATGGGGAATATCTATTTTGCATCGACTGTATTTATTGAATTTTAAATTGAGTAAGTTAATTCTTGCACATCTAGGGCTCTGACCTAAATTTAAATGTTTTCTCCCCCCAGGTGCTCCTGGACAGGGATAACGGGATTGTTTACTTGGCAGTCTTGCGTTCTCATTTTCCTCCTCAGGTATTCGAATTAGTTGATTATAGTTTAGGTTCTTTTCATCTTTAGTACTTGTATTACTTTGAGTTTACTCTATGTGCATAAGCTCGAGATTTATTCACTTTATGTTGGTTTGAGGTATTTACTTTTATGTCAGTGTTGTCATACACTTCGTGTTGGACTGGATTTAATTATGATATAAATGTTGATTTAAAACTCAATTATGGGCCGTTTGTATATAATTTATATTATGTTGGTGCTGAGAATGGTATTAATTGACAAATAAGCCCTATCTTTAGCGTATCGTGTCTGGCCAGCCTTTACGTGAGAAAATAAGGGTTGTTACAGTTGGTATCAGAGCACGGTTATAGTGTTCTTAGAATCTTTGTTGCATTCATTACGTTATGCATTGCATCCTTTGATATGTAGAGCTTATGTTTAGGGTTCATTATACTTTTACGACTGTAATAATCCGAGCCTTGTTTGCTTTCATATGGAAAATGGATAGAGAGGTAGGCTGAGGCACGTAGTCGCACCAACTGCCGAGGAGGAGGCTCACCCGAAGTCACAATAGCAGCCACAGGCCCCACCAACACCACTACCCCAATAGAGATTGCCACTATTGTGTCTCTGGCGTTTTCCACAGCCATGGCGGCCATGCTCCAGAACTTTCCACCTCCACAAGCTTAGCAGCAGCCACCACCACCATAGCAGGGGGCCTTACCATCTCAGGCACATGGATTTATGTGGGACAGGGCAAGGGAGGCCTTTGTTAAGGGTAAACCTCCAAATTTCTCAGGCAGTCCAGATATATTAGTGGCAAGCAGGTGGAAGAAGGATACACGGAGGCACTTAAGGATGATAGAGTGAACACCAGTGCATAAGCAGATGTTTGCTTCATTCCACTTAGTGAGGGTTTCTCTTCAGTGGTGGAAGGTAGTGAAGTCGATTGTAGAGAGGGACAACCTGACTATTGATGAGTTTGGAGAGAGATTTTAAGGGAATTACTTCCCCTAGCCACGCAGTCTGAGATGAGGACCAGGTTTATAGAGCTTAAGCATGAGAGGCATACCATAGCTGAGTACGAAGAGGAGTTCACTGCCCTTTTATACTTTGCAAAGGAAGTTGTAAGCAAAGGAGGATGGACAGGTTCATACTGGGGTCAGTCCGTCACATTAGGAGGGCTCTTTTGGGGAATATGGACTTTACCACATATAATCAATTGGTGAACCTCACTTCTCCATTGTCAGGATCACAGGGCATTTCAAAAGAGCAAGGGTGAGAAATGCCATGGAGCTGAGTCATCAAGCCAGCAGGGCAAGACATGTGGGGGTAGCAAATCAGGGGCACAGAAGTTTAAGGTTGCTTTGTCTACAAATCAACAGAAGAGGATCAAGGGTTCCGATGATCTAAACATACGGGGCCAGCAGGGCTAGGGGCAGTTGGGATAGGGCCAGATGGCCGGGGGCAGTCAAAATAGGGACATCAGTATAAAGGCCATCAGGGCTAAAGATAGCAGGGTCGAGGAGAGCAACGCCCATTTCACGGGAATTATTTCACTTGCGGGGAGAAGGGTCATACGTCGAGGCGATGTCCTAGGGGTAACTAGACAGCTCAAGAGCACGGGTAGAGGGGATAACAGGTGCCACAGGGACAGTGCCCACCGTTGCCAGCTTCAGGAGTTACCACACTAGCCGCTCCAGTATCCGTAGCCCCACAGACAACAGTCACTACAATATGGACGGGTTTATCATATCGCGGTTATAGAGGGGTCAGCACCAGCTCATGCAGTTGAAGGTATGTTCCATATCTTTGGACACGTAGGTCGCATTTTATTTGACACGGGGGCATCCCACTCTTTTATTAGAACAAATTTTGCATGGGAGACTGGGATGGTAGATTTTGCATCTGATATCGTATTATATGTAGACTCACAGGTGGGTAGAGGGGCACCAATGCGTTCAGTGTGTTGGGGTATCGAGATTGAGATAGGGCGACTCGCTTTTGTTGCCAACTTATTAGTACTTGATATACACGAGTATGGCATTATTTTAGGGATGGACCGGCTAGATACATACAGAGCATGTGTTAACCCCTGGAACCCTTATAGAAAATCCCACTCTCCACCTCCCCCCCCCCCCCCTCCCCCGAAAAAAAAAATTCAAACACTCACCCATAACCCCATTTCTCCCAAAAATAGGCGAACCTATTTTTCCACATTCTTTCAATTTTGACAAATAGTATCTGGACATGCACATTCTTAGTCGATGCCTCTATGGACACCTCGATATGTAATCAAAATGTAAGATAATTCTCTCTAACACAACTAACTTTGAGCACAAACCTCGAGAAATTCCATGACATATATAAAACTCCCTAAATCAAAGAACAAAATTCAAATGGTAAAAAATCCAAGGAATAATAACCCAATGGGTCAGAATACAATAACTAAAAAAACAAATAGTCTCTTTGGGTCCTTTAATCGATCGAGTAAAAACCCCACAAAGTTTTAATTGATCGGTTGATGACTCTTCCCTTTAATAAACAATTAGTTATCCACCCCAAAGCAATCATTACCAAGATGTTACAAGATATCTTCTCAACGCTACATTTCTCGCATGCCTCGGATCAAGGGCCCATGAGATTTAACTAATCGATTAAAGCCTTAGACCAGACCCTTATAAAAAGATATCTCCACAATCCATTCAAAGTACCCCCAAACCCATCATTGATTCTATTTTTTAATTTTATTCAATCCAAAGTGCTTGAGATACTCGAGCTCATTCTGAAAAAGTCCTTAAGAGGCTCATACTTCAAAAACGTTGCTTCCCCTCATAGAAAGTTTGTACTTTCACGACGTTGCTTCCCCGAAGAGGTTCGCACTTCCGAAAAGCTGTCTTAAAATTGAAATTAAAGTCAAACTCCATGCACAATCCGTGAAAGTCGACACTTCTAAATGAAGCTCTACCCGACTGAAAATGATTCTCGGCCCACCTCGAGAATCTCAAGTGGGGACACTCCCTCGAAAAAATATCGGTGTTCCCCGAAAGGGTAATGTACCTCTATAAATTTTAGGTCAACACCCCCACCATATATATATATATATATATATATATATATATATAGTGATAAAATTTACATACTTGTCTATATTCTTTATCCAGACCCCCATTTAGGGGATTGGGAATGGAATTTACATAGTTTATATTAGTTAAGCTCGGTTTTTAACCCATTACCTCTATTTGTGTATTGAACTGACATGCTCATATGTTAAACCGATGTTAAATCAAATGCCATGATTAAAAAATAACACGATAATATACTTTTTAAAATGATTCTCATGAAATTGCCATTGAGTTGTGTCAGCGAGAAAAGCCAAAGTCTAAAATTCGGCTACTCTCACTACTTCTTTGAGCAAACAAAGCACGTCCCTATGGCGGCATCCCGAACAAGTGTTTTCAAATCAATACTTTTTAAAGATCGACTTTTGATTAACATATAAATATCAATCCAACACAATAGACATGTTATATTAAGGACTAAGCTCCACAAATACCACAATGTTTGTACCTTGTATACCTGGTATCTAGTCACCTACACCCATAAATATGTCTCGTTTATTGAAAGTATGTTAACTTTGATCCCAATTCCCCTTGGGTACATTGGCGTTAAATTGAGCTAAACTCATGAAGCTGTGACAACCCGCTCATCCAAAATAAGGGGTGGCAAGCCAATTACTCAAATAAAAACAGGAATCATCGATGAATCATTCTCAGCATCACAACAATATAATAAGTGTACGGGATAACCACCCAATACTTCAAAAAACCGGTTGTCAAAAGTTTTGTTTTATAACAAGTTAAGGAAAGAATTTAAACAACCCATTTTAAAAATAAAGTGGAAACCCAAAAGACTTATATTACATCCGCAACAAATATACAATAAGGTAGGGCTGGCAATTTTTGACACGATAACCCGTTTATGGTAATAACCCGAACATGACCCGAATATGACACGATTAGCTTGTATAGATTTAAGATTACCTAAAACATATAATAAAATCAAAATCATCACGACCCGAAAATGACACGACTAACCGAATTGCCACCCCTGCAATAAGGGGACAGTCACTTACAACGTAATGTAACAGTTTAATATAAATTACATAATACATTCCAATAAGAAAATACAAAAGCTTGGGCCACACGCTCGAGTAAATGACCCGATCATAACTAGAGTACAAAAATGACGGCATCTATAACAAAGTATCCTGTAATATTCGCAAACTATCACGGCTCCCCAAAAACACCGGAATAGGATAATCAGTACGGGTGTCCTTGCGGCGGATACAAGATTCATGCACAACAAGGAATAAGAACGGGTCAGGGCCCGGTTTTATATGATCACCAAATGAATAAAAAGTTTGACAGTTATAAACAGTTAATCATGAGTGATGAAGATGAGAATCTAACAACATAATCTCAAAGCATAAACTGAGACAGTTTAAATGATTATACATTTAGCTTAGTTATGAAAGAGGGTATAAATGAATATCTTTAATTAAAATCCTCCATCAATTTTACACTGTTTCAATCCATCTTTCCATTCCTTATCAGGAATATAATTACTATCATATGCTTTTTGTGGCATTCCATTCCTTATCAGGAATATAATCATTGTTATATGCTCTTTGTGCCATTTATCATACATCAAGTCCCACTTGATTAAGAATTATTATATTCATTTACATATAACGATTCTAAGACCGTCCCTCCGAGTTTCCCCACTGGACGCACCCCTAAATGACTATCATCTTCCAGGGCCTATCAACCAAGACAACCTGGGCACCTATCGCAACGTCGGGAAGTGGCCATATGCCTGCGGGAGAGTCATAACCACACCTGAAATTACTTCACCATCGTAGAAAACATACATAATAACCGATCATATGGTCGAGGACTATAGTCTCCCTGCATTCAATAGTCAGAGGACATCACCTCATGCGCGTACTTCCCATGTGATAGCATTAAGAGAGGTGTGTTTAAGTAAATTATCATTTACCATATTCATGATTAAGTAAATTATCATTTACCGTAATCATTACCATTTTCGTTTCATTTCCATTTGCTATGTGCATATTCATTTAATGGATATATCATATTTTATCCGGAGCCATATGTAAATCACATCATCATTACAACCTCAATGAATGAATAATTTATCGATTCATTCTCCAAACATTTTAGGGTATTATTCTAACCCACCACATCTAACATAACTCAATTGAGCTTCTAAAGTCTCCCAATATGACCTTTCAATCTCTTAGTTTCATAATAGTTAACTAAAAGAAAAGAATGCCCTAACATCGATTTGTATACCCCCGGAATAACCCCCACATAACCAATTTCTGATGTAGGGCAGTCCACTAACTCATCTAGAACTCTAGGACTCTAAGTTTGCTTCATACAAGAAGGTTCTGATGGAGCACAAACTGTACATCGTGTAATACGCAAATCGTTGTTATCGGTTCGGCCACTCAATGCAAAAAACTTAAACTACAACTACACTTGACAAGCAAGCACAGCAGTAAGTCGGGTATCGTAAGAAATCCACAGGGAGTGATTGAATTTTAGATGTTAATTGTTTAATTACTTGAGGAATAAAAGTGTAAAAGGTGATGGGTTGAAATGGTGAAAAAGGAAAAAATAAGAAGTTAACGCTAAATTACAACTAATTAAAACGAGAGTCGGGATCGCGTACCCGCCATGGGCTAAACAACTAATAATTAGAATTTCGGTTCAAAAATATTTAACCGAGCTTTTTTAATTAATCATAAACATCACACAATAAGGAATTCAATCCAAATTAACACAATAAGCATTAATAAACAAAGGAATTCAATATACTACATTTTTAATTAATCATAATCATAAACATTTTTAATTAATCATAAACATCACACAATAAGAATGAATGAACTAAATTAACACTACAATTAAAACTAATTACAACAAGAAATAAATTAATCTAGGCAAGAAAGTAGAGAAAGCAAGTAAATGAAAGCATGGAAATTAAGGAAAACAACTAAATTAATGTAATTAAAACTAAGGTACAACTTACAAAACAAAGAGTACAAGAGAGGAGTAGGGAAAATCTCCCAAGTTTACAAACCCTAAAATCTAAGACAAATTAAAGATATGAAGATCCCTCTCAAAAATGAGAGAAGTGAGTATTTATACCCAAAAATATCCCATGGCAAACTTGTAAAAAAATGAAGAAACAAAAAATATCTGCAGGACCGAATCGATTTGGGGTGTCCGAATCGATTTGGTCAAAGGGAACTGATCACAATGGTCCAAACCGAATCGATTTGGAGTGTCCGAATCAATTTGGCGGAATCGATTTGGGGTGTCTGAATCGATTCGGTACCTACAGGTATGAAATCTGCAGCTTGTCCTGTTTTACGGAAAATACCATCATTTCTTCGTTATAGCTCGGAATTAGGCACGGTCGGAGGCTACATGAAGATAACTCAGAGGAATACAACATCCAAGAAGACATTAGGCCAAAAACCCAAATTATGAAATGAGAAAAATTCCCTTGAATGTGCCCTTGAGTGTGGATTTGAAGTAAAAACCATTCTAAAGATGCCATAAGTCCTTCGATATAACTCAGAATCATGCACCGTTGGAGGCCACGCGAAGAGAAATCAAAGGGATTCAACTTCCGTGAAGAGCTCGGGATTTAAACCCGAATGGTGAAATTACTAAAATGCCCCAGAAGCTGCAATAGTCGACGAAACTTTTTCGGAAAGCGTCCGAACTTCATACTAAGCATCCAAATACCTACAAAAGCTCAATTAACCCCGGCAAAACATGTTAACATAGAAATTCGAGGTTGTCTGGTTAACGAGCATAGGTATAGGGATTAAGATACCCAAGAGGGCTAATAAGGCGTAGGTTAACGAGTGAAATATGCAATATTTGCGTCGTATCAGGTTCCTAAGTTCTAAGCCTAAAGAAAAAGGATCAAAATTGAGTTAGAAAAATAACTCAAAACAGCAAGGTTTTCGAATCGGTTCGCCTTAGGGCCGAATCGATTCGCCCCAGACAGCGAATCGATTTACCCAAAAGAAAATCGATTCAGAGGATAAATTCCAGATTCTGCCTTGGCCGAATCGATTCGGCCTTAACCCGAATCGATTCGGTCTTGCAGACCTGTAACTTGACCTCTAAGCGAATCGATTCGCCCTAGGGCCGAATCGATTCGCCCCTACGAATTGGCCAAGAATGGGGCTACGGGTAGTTTTCCCCAGAACTCAAATCTCTTCCATTTTCAACTACATCCATCAACATTTATCTACCCAAAATCATCCTACATGATTATTAACCATCATAATCCACAATTTTAGCAACATAAACCATGATTAGGAAAAATCCATATTTATTCCATTAATGCTAATACACAACTATTACACAATTTACTCATCTTAAACCATATATTAGCAAGTAGAAAACTTACCTTAAGGTTAATCTTAGATTTTCTCTTGGTAGAAGCAATCACAAACCTTCAATCTCCAATCTCTTCTTTCTCCTCTCTCTTTAGGTTAGCAAATGCTCTTAAGAGAAATAAAAGGCTTAGCAAGACTAAATCGTGGCATTAGTCTAAAATCCCCAACTTAAATGGTTAATACCACCATAAAATGATTCGCAACTACACATTTAAACTATAGCGAGTCAAAAGTGCCCAAAACATAGAAATACAATATGGCACATAATTTGACTATCTCGCACATTTCGGGACTAACTACGCCCTCCAAATTATCATTTGGAAATTTTATAGGTCATTTCAAGTTTCGGTTTCATTTAAACCATAAGTGTCATTTTAAAACATGTGACAAAATAAAACGCAACATGATTATATTTACTTACACATACAGTAAATATGCAACAATTCAGTAAATATGCTCAATTATCTCACTTAGTTCATATTTACTCCATCATCCGTATTTTATATTATTACTTCATGCAGTAAATTAATATAAAATAAGTCTCTCAAAGGCGAGGGTTTTTACATACTCCCCCACTTATGAGGGAATTTTCACCTCAAAATTCAAGCGTACCTTGTAAGAAAAGATGCGGATACTTTTCCCGCATATCATCCTCATGTTCCCACCTCGATTCCTTGGCATCGTGATGACCCCATTGAACACGCACCAAGGGCACCACTCGCGATCTCAATCTTCGCTCCTCGTGCTCTAAGATAGCAATCGGTTGTTCCTCATACGAAATGTCGGGTTGCAAATCGATATCCTCCAAAGGAATATGCCAAAGGTCTCCCTCACACAGCTTATACTTCTTCAAAGTGGAAACATGGAACACATCATGAAGTTGTTGTAAGTGTTCCAGTACGGCAAGTTGATACGCCACCGGACCTACTTTGTCAATAATAGGAAAAGGTCCAACATAACGAGGCGCAAGCTTTCCTTTCTTCCCGAATCGCTTTATGCCTTTCATAGGCGATACTCGTACAAAGACTTGATCTCCAATTTCTAACTCCATATGCCTTCTATTCGCATTGGCGTAATTCTTTTGGCGATCCTGAGCTTTTTGAATGCGATTCCGGACGAGTTCAATCTTGGAAGAAGTATCCTGGATCATTTCAGGTCCAAGAAACTTATTATCCCTCACTTCCAACCAATAAGTGGGCGATCTACAAGGCCGACCATAAAGTTCTTCGTAGGGTGCCATCCCAATAGTGAATTGGTACGAATTGTTATAAGCAAATTCGACCAAAGGGAGATATTGTTCCTAACTACCTTTAAAATCAAGCATACACATTTGGAGCATATCCTCCAACATTTGGTTCACTCTTTCGGTTTACCCATTTGTTTGAGGATGATAAGAAGTGCTTAACTTCAATTCGGTTCCCATAGACTCTTGGAAACCTCCCCAAAAGTGGGAAACAAAAATTTTGTCTCTATCGGAGATTATATATATTAGCACCCCATGGAGTCTAACAACCTCCGCAATAAATAGCCGGGCATAGCGATCAGTATTATAGTCGGTACGCACCGGTAAAAAATGTGCCGACCTAGTCAAACGATCAACGATTACCCAAATAGAATCGTGACCATTTTGCGACGTTGGCAAGCTTGTGATGAAATCCATCGATATACTTTCCCACTTCCATAGCGTTATTTCCAACGGCTGTAACAACCCCGTCGCTCGCTAATGATCTATCTTGACCAATTGATAAGTATCACATTATGACACAAACTCATAAATATCCCGCTTCATGCCTGGCCACGAATACTGACGGCGCATGTCTTGATACATATTGTCCCCACAGGATGCACTATAAATTTAGACCCATGTGATTCTTCCATCACGGCCCGTCTCAAATCCCCTTCATCCAGGACGATAAGTCTCCCGTGGAAACGTAATACACCCTCCGAACTTATCGAGTAGGATTCAGCTCCCTCAGTGAACAATTGGCATATACGGTTCTGACAACCCTTGTCCCTTCCTTGAGCTTCTACAACCCTTGCCAGAATAGTAGGCGTAACAGTCATCACTGACATGAATGCCCTAACAACCGCGTCCTCCTAACTAAGCTCCTTCCATTTGGCTTTCCATACCTCCGCTAACTCCCCATCGGGCTTTCTACTCAAAGCATCCGCTACCACGTTCACCTTGCCCGGGTGATAGTGGATGTAAAATTGATAGTCTTTCACAAACTCCAACCACCGGCGTTGTCGCATATTTAAATCTTTTTTGTGAAAATAAATATTGCAACAATTTATGGTTCGTGAAATGACTAAATTTCTCCCCTAGGAGATAATGCCTCCAAATCTTCAAGGCAAAGACAACTGCGGCAAGTTCCAAGTCATGCACCGGATAATTCCTTTCATGGGGATTTAACTTGCGAGAGGCATAAGCAATAGCTCGTCGCTCTTGTTGAAGTACACCTCCCAATCCATGTAGATATGCATCGGTGAAGACTAAATATTCCAATTCCGGCCTTGGTAACGCAAGGACTGGAGCCGAAGTCAACCAATCCTTGAGATCGTCAAAAGCAGACTGACAAGAATTATCCCATACAAACCTTACCCCCTTTCGATTTAATTTATCAAAGGGCTAGCAATTTTAGAGAAACCCTTAATAAACCGACAGTAATAACCCGCCAAACCCAGAAAACTACGAATTTCGGTAGGTGTCGTGGGATGACCCCACTCCCTCACCGCAACCACTTTACTTGGGTCCACCGAAATACCGTGGGATGTCACAATATGACCCAGAAACTGTACTTCCTTCAACCAAAAACCGCACTTCTCGTACTTGGAATACAATTGGTGATCCCTCAACCTTTGTAGGACCAATCGCAAATGAGTGGAATGGTCAGATTATGTCTGAGAATACACTATAATATCATCAATGAACACGATGACAAACTGGTCTAGGAAGTCTCGGAAAACCCTATTCATGAGGTCCATAAACACGGTGGGAGCATTGGTTAGTCCAAAAGGCATAACCAAAAATTCATAGGACCCATACCTCGTTAGGAAAGCAGTCTTGGATACATCTTGTTCTCGTATCCTCAACTGGTGATACCCTGTCCTCAAATCTATCTTAGAGAAGTAAGAAGCTCCCCTAAGTTGGTCAAACAAATCATCAATCCTAGGAAACGGGTATTTGTTCCAGATGGTGACTTTATTCAACTCTCTGTAGTCAACGCATAACTGTAGAGAACCGTCTCTTTTCTTCACAAATAATACCGGAGTGCCCCACGGTGATGTACTTCGCCTAATAAACCCTTGATCTAGCAAGTTCTGAATCTGATCCCTTAACTCCCTCATCTCAATCGGAGCCATACGATACGGAGCTCTCATAATCGGTCGAGTTCCCGGCGCTAAGTCAATCACAAACTCAATCTCCCTACTAGGAGGCAAACCTGGTATTTCCCGAAAAACAACTTTAAAATCTCTAACAACCGGAATAGAATCTAAGGAAACAGCTACATCCCGAGAATTTTCCTCTGCAATACAATATAAGTAAGTGTTAGTACCTCCTTCTAAATAAGGCATAACCACTAAAAAAATTTCTTGCCCCGAAATGGCAAAAACTATACTCTTCCCATATCAAGTAATTATCGCATGATACTTCACTAGCCAATCCATACCAAAAATAACATCATACCCGACCATATCTAGGACTAGTAAATCGGCCTCAAAGCACAAATTACCAAGATTTATTTCCATTTGTTTACAAACAAAGAAAATAAGTGAGCCATCACCCATAGAAGACTCAACACTAGTGAAGGTACTCTCTGCAGATTTAATCAACTCTGTAGACTGAGCAAAACTTCTAGAAATAAATAAGTGTGTCGCACCCGTATCAAACAATACACGACCCATATACCTCTAAATGAGAAACTTACCCTCAATAGCTGGCGGTGCTGGCGGAGCCGGAGGAAGCATGGCATCCTGAATATAATAAATACATCCATACTGTAACTGACCCTACTGTGGAGGGACAACTGGATTCGGCACCTGCGACGGTAACTGAGCCTGTGGCTACTGTGGAACCCTAGGAAGCTGTCCCCAAACCAACTGAGGACATTCCCTCTTATAATGACCCGCCTCCCCATATTGGAAGCACCGACCCATCAGATTCTCCTGATTCCGACCCCGATTATTCCTAAACTGGGTAACACCTTAGCTTGGATGGCCTCTGCCTCCCTGACCACCCCGACCTACTTGTTGTTGTGGGGCACCCTGATCGTGCCTATTGTTATTTCCACCAACATTGAATCCACCAAAATGTTGCCTTTTTGACAAGTCCCCTTACTAGGGATCCCTTTCTTTTGGTTTATTACCCGAAGATTGGGACGAAGGAAATGCTCCTCCTCTGGTCCCATTTCCTCCGAGTTTTTCCACTTGCCCCATTACTGTAGCCTTCTTGCTACCTTGAACAAACAACCGATGTTCTTGGCAATGAAGCAATGCTGCATTCATCACATCCCCAAAAGTCTGCAAAGGTGGATTACCTAGCAAATGTTGTCGTATCCTCCAGTGCAAACCTCCCATGAACTTTAGTATTTTCCTTTCTTCCGGAGTTACCTCGTGCGGTACAAAACTTGCTAATCGGGTGAACTCCTCTTCATATTCTGCAACTGACCGTTCTCCTTGTACCACATCCTGAAGCTTCCTTATCATCTCCCTTTGAACTGTGGGAGGGAAGTACTTCCGGTCAAATAAAACCCAGAAATCATTTATAGTCATAGTATCTCTCTGCTCCGGCGTAGTCATTGACTCCCACCAGTTGAGTATATATCCAACAAGTTTGAAGGTAACAAGGATTTGCTTCTTTTCCTCACTACATTCCACCATTCGCAAATGATGCTGCATATCCTTCTTCCACTGATTAGCTACTATGACATTCGAACCTCCTTGAAATTCTGGGGGATGGCCCTTTAAAAAGGACTCTCTAACTCTCTCCCACGCAGATGGTCCCGCATGAGCTTGTACCTCTAGAGCTCATTATTTCTGAGCTTGTGGCATTTACTGAGCCACGGCAGTCATCGCTGCATTGACCGCTTGGGCCATAATGTTTACTACCTTCGTAGCATTGATAGTCCCTTGTGGCGGTAGTGAAGGGCCAACATCCTCTTCTACAACTCTATTTCTTCTAGCTGGGAGACCTCTCTTAGGCGGCATCTGAGATGAAGAAACAATAGAGTTAAAATACTATATAAATCAATCTAATATGCAGAAGATCGCAAACATAGGCAACAAAACAGTCCGAACATTAGGCTATATATCAAAGAACGCTATGGTAGAACAATCCAAGTCTACATAGATCCTAAACACTCTAGAACCTGATGCTCTGATACCATCTGTGATAACCCGCTCATCCAAAATAAGGGGTGGCCAGCCCGATACTCAAATAAAAATAGGAATCATCTATGGATCATTCTCAGCATCATAACAATATAATAAGTGTATGAGATAACCACCCAATACTTCAAAAAATGGGTTGTCAAAAGTTTTGTTTTATAACAAGTTAAGGAAAGAATTTAAACAACCCATTTTAAAAATAAAGTGGAAACCCAAAAGACTTATATTACATCCGCAACAAATATACAATAAGGGGACCGAAAATGCTGTCGGTCAACAGTCACTTACAACGTAATGTAACAGTTTAATGTAAATTACATAATACATTACAATAAGAAAATAAAAAAGCTTGGGCCACACGCCCGAGTAAATGACCCGATCATAACTATAGTACAAAAATGACGGAGTCTATAACGAAGTGTCCTGTAATATTCGCAAAGTATCACGGCTCCCTAAAAACACCGGAATATGATAATCAGTACGGGCTTCCTTGCGGCGGAGCACCTGAGCGGATACAAGATTCATGCACAACAAGGAATATGAACGGGTCGGGACCCGATTTTATATGATCACCAAATGAATAAAAAGTATGACAGTTATGAACAGTTAATCATGAGTGATGAAGATGAGAATCTAATAACATAATCTCAAAGCATAAACTGAGACAGTTTAAATGATTATACATTTAGCTTAGTTATGACAAAGGGTATAAATGAATATCTTTAATTAAAAGCCTCCATCAATTTTACACTGTTTCAATCCATCTTTCCATTTCTTATCAGGAATATAATTACTATCATATGCTCTTTGTGGCATTCCATTCCTTATCAGGAATATAATTATTGTTATATGCTCTTTGTGGCATTTATCATACATCAAGTCCCACTTGATTAAGAATTATTATATTCATTTACATATAACGATTCTAAGACCGTCCCTCCGAGTTTCCCCACTGGACGCGCCCCTAAATGACTATCATCTTTCAGGGCCTATCAACCAAGACAACCTGGGCACCTATCGCAACGTCGGGAAGTGGCCATATGCCTGTGGGAGAGTCATAACCACACCCGGAATTACCTCACCATCGTAGAAAACATACATAATAACCGATCATATGGCCGAGGACTATAGTCTCCCTGCATTCAGTAGTCAGGGGACATCACCTTATGCACGTACTTCCCCTATGATAGGATTTAAAGAGGTGTGTTTAAGTAAATTATCATTTACCATATTCATGATTAAGTAAATTATCATTTACCGTAATCATTACCATTTTTGTTTCATTTCCATTTGCTATGTGCATATTCATTTAATGGATATATCATATTTTATCCGGAGCCATATGTAAATCACATCATCATTACAACCTCAATGAATGAATAATTTTTCGATTCATTTTCCAAACATTTTAGGGTATGATTCTAACCCACCACATCTCACATACCTCAATTGAGCTTCTAAAGTCTCCCAATATGACCTTTCAATCTCTTAGTTTCATAATAGTTAACTGAAAGAAAAGAATGCCCTAACATCGATTTGTATACCCCCGGAATAACCCCCACATAACCAATTTCTAATGTAGGGTAGTCCACTAACTCATCTAGAACTCTAGGACTCTAAGTTTACTTCATACAAGAAGGTTCCTAAGTCCTAAGCCTAAAGAAAAAGGATCAAAATTGAGTTATAAAAATAACTCAAAACAACAAGGTTTCCGAATCGGTTCGCCCTAGGGCCGAATCGAATCGCCCCAGGCAGCGAATCGATTCGCCCAAAAGAGAATCGATTCGGAGGACAAATTCCAGATTCTTCCTTGGACGAATTGATACGGCCTTAACCCGAATCGATTCGATCTTACAGACCTGTAACTTGACCTCTAAGTGAATCGATTCTCCCTAGGGCTGAATCGATTCGCCCCTGTGAATTGTCCAAGAATGGGGCTACGGGTTGTGAACCCTAGTTTTACCCAAAACTCAAATCTCTTCCATTTTCAACCAAAACCATCAACATTTATCTACCCAAAATCATCCTATATGATTATCAACCACCATAATCCACAATTTTAGCAACATAAACCATGATTAGGGTTCAAACCCTATAAAATCCATATTTATTCCATTAATGCTAATACACAACTATCACACAATTTACTCATCTTAAACCATATATTAGCAAGTAGAAAACTTGCCTTATGGTTGAAATCTCAGATTTTCTCTTGGTAGAAGCAATCCCAAATCTTCAATCTCCAATCTCTTCTTTCTCCTCTCTCTCTAGGTTAACAAATGCACTTAAGAGAAATAAAAGGCTTAGCAAGACTAAATCGTGGCATTAGTCTAAAATCCCCAACTTAAATGGTTAATACCACCATAAAATGATTCGCAACTACATATTTAAGCTATAACGAATCAAAAGTGCCCAAAACATAGAAATACAATATGGCACATAATTTGACTATCTCGCGCATTTCGGGACTAACTACGCCCTCCAAATTATCATTTGGAAATTTTATAGGTCATTTCAAGTTCCGGTTTCATTTAAACCATAAGTGTCATTTTAAAACACATGACAAAATAAAACGCAACATGATTATATTTACTTACACATACAGTAAATATGCAACAATTCAGTAAATATGCTCAATTATCTCACTTAGTTCATATTTACTCCATCATCCATATTTTATATAATTACTTCATGCAGTAAATTAATATAAAATAAGTATCTTAAAGGCGAGGGTTGTTACAAAAGCCTAAGCCTCATAATACATCTCTCGACGTAGTATTTCTTACGGATGTCTCCATCCCCATTCCAAACCCCTTTCTCCTTCTATTCCACTCAAGCCACAAGATGTAATGTTTTACTCGATTTATCAATAGTTGAACATGACATCTTTGATGAAACTTCCCTCCTAAACGAAATCCTCCCACTTGCCATTCTAACCCCCCATACACCATCCTTTGCCCACTCCAAGACAAATCTTACCCTTCCACATACATCATGTTCGAACACGTATACAATCAAAATACGTAGGTTTTGATCCCAAGTCTCTTTGAATGCACAAGCGCAATACCAAGTCCTCTTCTTGAGATCGAGCCTCGATAATATGTCTCATGATATGTTTTCTCCACTTAGAAGACTTCATCTCTCATATAGATTTAAAGGAGATGCAAAACTGTTACAAGGCATGATCTCCCAAACATCACCACTAATACTCAAATGCATACAAATTTGCTAACACGTAGACACTAATAACAATAGAGATGCACTCGTCTCACATATCACCTTTTTATCTCTCTTAAAAATAAGAATGAGATATCAAAATACGAACGAGATATCAAACTAACTCTGTGTCTATTTTCCATATCAAAGCAAGCTAGGTTCGAATTAGTATAGTCATAAAAATACAATGAACCATAAACATAGGCTCTACATATCAAAGGACGCAATGCAGAACGTAATGAATGCAACCCAGATTCTAAGAACACTAGAATCGTGCTCTGATACCAACTATAACAATCCCTATTTTCTCACGTAAAGGCTGGCCAGACACGATAAGCCGAAGATAGGACTTGTTTGTCAATTAATACCATTCTCAGCACCAACATAATATAAATTACATATAAACGGCCCATAATTGATTTTTAAATCAACATTTCCATAATATTTAAATCTAGTCCAACACGAAGTGTATGACAAGACTGACATAAATACCTCAAACCAACATAAAGTGAATAAATCTCAAGCTTATGCACATATAGTAAACTCAAAGTAATACAAGTGCTGAAGATGAAAAGCACCAAAACTAGAATCAACTGATCTAAATGCCTGAGGAGAAAAATGAGAATGCAAGACTGCCAAGTCAACAGTCCCGCTATCCCTGTTTAGGAGCATCTGGGGGCAGAAAATATTTAAATTTGGGTTAGAGCCCTAGATGTGAAAGAATTAACTTATTCAATTTAAAATGCAATAAATACAATCGAGGCAAAATAAATATTCCCCATCATCACTCACATGCGATTAATATCTCACCCCTCAACTGAGTGCGATAATACCTGCATCCCAACAAGTCCTGAAATGATATATGTGACAGCGTGTCAATTTAATATTCAAATGAATTTACTATCATCAATTATTAAAACGAAGCTGACTATATTTAATTACCAATTCTAAGGTATACTAGTCTTTCATATGCGACACATAAAGGCATCTACCAGTGGTGTCTCGTTCTTGCTCTATCGGCAAGTTTGAAGGAATCTCTTATCCAAGTCAGAGATTACAAAACACATATAAGTGAGGCGGTCCCTCCGCAATATACCAATTCACATCCAATACCTAGCGGTGATAAAGGCTCCCAGCATCAACACCTACCTCTCGTAGATGACGCTACTACGTAGTATATAAATCACCTACACATCGTCTATCCCACCTGTGTCGATGTGTGCAACGCAGTCTGAATGTACAAAATCCCAAGTCTATATGACCGTCCACGAACATTGTTATGTTCCATAGATACACACAAATACTTATTATTTATCCCATATTATTTGTAGGTAACTACTCTCTAATTACCTTAAAATAATCCCACATGATATCCACAATTGTTCATTAATTAATAATTGTCCATCTAGTTAATTATTAATTTCATCTTCCATAATTGTTTATTTAACCATCTAGTTATATATATTATTTCAATTAATATGTAGGATACATTTACATTTTTAATAAATTCTCCGTTGGCCCAAACACGATCCCACCAGCTCGTACGGACATATAAAAATATCCTAAAGTAAACTCTAGGCCCAGCTCAATCTAGGAATTCGGTTTGGCAGTCTTGTGTTCTCATTTTGCTCCAAGGTCAAATCGATTTGGAACCTGACAGTTGCCCAGAACTGCTTATTATTTCTACTACGTGATTTCTTCTCTCATTCCTAAGATAACTTTTAATGGTTTATTCCATTTTATAATCATATAGTCAAGTCTCTAACACTAAGTTACTCATCTTAGAATGGTTAATATCGTATGTTAACCCCAATTTCATTCTCAATTTCCCAGAATTTATGAACATGGATAAATAATTTAAACCCAGATTTCTTTCACAATCTCAACAAGGTATAATTCAATTTATGGGGTATCTAGTATGGGATTTACATCAGATATGCAGATCATAAACATGTGTTAAAGTCCTCTACATATATTTACCAAAATTTCCCAATTTCATCTAAAAAAACCTAAGGTTTTTATTATCAAATTTTAAGAATCGATTCCTAGATTTCCGTGTTACAACCTATGTTAAAACTAATCCTCTAAATGCATGAGTTTAATTCTTAATATTTATTCACCAAAATCCAACATAAACCCATAAAGCGTACGGGCCATGATAATTCATCAAGAAATAAATTGGAAATTAATCGAGCAAAATAATTCTTGCCTGGATATATGGGGGATAAAATCTCCTTTCAATTGCTCTTAATTTATTAATATGGATTCTTCCTCTCTATCTCCCTCTGCGTGGTGTGGCTAGAGTTCTAAGAAGTAACCTCCCGGGACTTAATTAACTTCCTAATTAAAATGATGAATTCCCAAAATACCCAGACTAGTCCCAAAGTCACTAACTTATACACCTATGCCCCAAGACCATTTCTAAAGGTTTAAAACACCTAAACGATCCCGTATACTCCTCGAAATACGTCCCAATTATTTTATCCCGACATTATTTATTTTTAATTGTGTCACACACCACTTATGCATTTTCTACGATGCATGCAATTGTTATAAATATTAGCATACCAAATTAACAATACATGATTATGACATAAAAACGAATTACATATCTGCAATTAATAAATTAAATTCACCGATTAAGTCCAATTTCCACAAAAAAAAATTTTATTCCAAAAATATCATTTTATTATTATTTCTAGAAAATTATGGGGTATTATATTCTTCATCCCTAATAACGAGATTCCATCCTTGGAATCAAGGAAAGTACGTACCTAGCTAGAAGAGTTCAGGATATTTCATGCGCATGTCGTTCTCCCTCTCCCAAGTTCCCGATGGTGTTCCCACTGCACTCGAACCAAAGGAACACCTTGGATCTGAGTCGGCGCTCCCGACGGTCCAGAATGGCTATCGGTCTCTCCTTATAAGTAGCATCTAGATGGAGCTCCATCTCGTCAATATCAATTTGGTAGCACGCTATCTCATCCCTAAGGAACCTCTGTAGTGAGTATATGTGGAAAATATCGTGCATCCACTGCAAGTGGTTCGGTAATCCCAACCAATATGCCACGGACCCAATCCTCTCCAGAATAGGGAATGGTCCCATGTATCTGGGAGAAAACTTACCTTTATTCCCAAACCTCATCACTCCCTTAATGGGAGACACTTTAATCAACACCTGATCCCCAACATTAAAGTCCAAGTATATTGACCCGTGTCCACATAGCTCTTTGACCTATCTTGTGCAATCCGTATCCTGGCCCGAATCATCTATATCTTCTCTGAGGTGTCCTGAATGAAATCTGGCCAAAGTAACTTATTTTTCCCCACCTATAATCTACATGAGGGTGAATGACAGGGTCTCCCATAAAGCACCTCAAACGGTGCAATCCCAATCGTGAACTGTTAGCTACTGTTGTACGCAAACTCCACCAAAGGCAAGTATTACTCCCAGCTCCCCTTAAAATCTAAAATGCACATCTGTAACATGTCCTCCAACATCAAATTCACCCTCTTCATCTGCCCTTCGATTTGAGGATGATACGAGGTGCTCAGCCTCAACTTTACCCCCAAAGCCCGGTGAAAGCTCCTCCAAAAGTATGACATAAATATCATGTCCCTGTCTGACACAATATTGAGCGGTATCCTGTGAAATTTCATAATCTCTGAGAAGAAAAGTATAACATGCTGATTGGAGCTATAATCTATCTGGATCGATAAGAAGTGAGACACCTTTGCCAACCTGTCGATGATCACCCAAATGGAATCATGCCCCCTCTGTGATGTAGGTATCCTAGTAATAAAGTCCATGGAGATGCTGTCCCATTTCCACACCGGGATCTCCAAAGGCCATAACACACCTGTAAGACGCTAATGGTCCACCTTTACCAGTTGGCATTTGGCACACCTTGACACAAAATTGACTATGTCCCTCTTCATTTCGTCCCATCAATACTGGCGTCGAATATCGTGGTACATCTTATCCCCTCTGGGATGTACCTTAGAATGCGAATTGTGAGCCTTCGAAATAACGGATCACCTCAACTCCCCATCATCTAGGACAACTAGTCTATCTTGAAACATCAAACCAACATTTGACCCAATAGAATAATGCTCCACCCCCTCGACTAATGACTGTCTCACTCGCTCTTGGAAAAACTAGTCTCTTGTATGTGCTTTCACCACTCAAATAATGATCTCGGGTGTGATAGTGAGAACTGCCATAAATGCATGGGGTCAAGTCATCATCCCCACGAAGTTATTTCCACTTTGACTTCCACACTGTCGCTAAATCCAATATCGTCTTGTGACTCAGAGCATCCACTATGACATTCGCCTTTCCCAAGTGGTATTGAATGTCAAACTGATAGTGTTTCAAAAACTCTAGCCATATCCTCTGCCTCATGTTCAACTCCCACTGTGTGAACAAATACTATAGGTTCCTATGGTCTGTGAATAGCTAAAATTTATCCCCCAGGAGATAATGCCTCCACACTCATAGTGTAAAAACCACGGATGCTAACTCTAAGTCAAGGGTGGGGTAATGTCTCTCGTGAGGCTTAAGCTTTCATGAAGCATAAGCCATCAGCCTCTCCTCTTGCATCAAAACCCCTCTAAGTCCCCCCAAAGACGCATATGTGAAGACCTTATAGTCTATCCCTGCCCGAAGTAATGCCAAAATCTGTGATGTAGTCAATCTAGTCTTCAACTCATCAAACGCCTGCCGGCACACATCATCCTATAAAAATGACACTCCCTTACTTGGAAAATTTGCTAGGGATCCGAATACCTTAGAGAAACCCTTAATGAATCAACAGTAGTACCCTGCCAGTCCCCAAAAGCTGCGTACCTCGGTGGGTATAGTGGGTTATTCCCACTCTATCACTGTAGAAACTTTCCCCAGGTCCACTGATATCCCCCTCTAAGACATAATGTGGCCCAAGAATTGTACCTCTCTCAACCAAAATCTGTATTTCTTGAACTTTGCATACAACTAGTGATCTCATAGTGTCTGTTAGACCACCCGTTAATGCTGTGCAAGCTCCTCTGCAGTCCAAGAATAAATCAAGATAGCATCAATAAACACTATGAGGAACCGATCTGAATAATCCACGAACACCCGATTCATCAAATCCATAAATACTATCGGTGCATTGGTTAGGCCAAATGGCATTACCAAAAATTCATACGACCCATATCTCGTAAGGAAAGCTGTCTTTGAGATATCCTGCTCTCGGACTCTTAACTGGTGGTAACCCGAGCTCAAATCAATCTTAGAGAAATATGCAACACCCCTCAATTGGTCAAACAAATCATCAATACGTGGAAATGGGTACTTATTCCTTATGGTGACTTTATTCAACTCCTCGTAGTTGACAAAAAGTAGTAAAGATTCGTCCTTCTTTATGACGAACAAAACTTGAGCACCCATGGCGAAGTACTCCTCCTGATAAACCCCTGTCCTAATAACTGCTCAATCAAATACCAAAGCTCCCTCATCTCCAGATGAGCCATCCGATATGATGTACCTGTAATGGGCCTCGTACTTGCAACCAAGTCAATTGCGAAGTCCATCTCTCGACTAGGTTGTAACCCTGGGATCTCCCCAAACACATCTGAAAACTCACTAACCATCGAATTGGAATCTAGCATAATCACAACCTCGGAAGAAGTATCCTCCTCAATATAATATAAATGTGTGCTCGACCCACTCCCAAGGTGAGGCATCGCAACTAGGTACATCTCCTGCCCTGGAAGGACGAAAACGATGAACCACAGTTTTGGCCTAGATTTTTTTTTCTGTGGTGAACAGTGTTTTTTCAAAATTTTGGTGTCTGATTGATTTAAAACATAGTGGGTTGACTAGAAGCATGCCAATGATAAAATTTCACCACCTTCGGTTGTGATGTAATGTATTTTTGGCGATCCGAGGTTATTAAGGGCCTTAAAATGTCATTTTTTGTAATAATCTAAGGGCTTATAACTTTCGGCAAAAAATATTTTTGTTAACATTCTGCAAAAGGTTTTGGTTTTCTAAAATGATTTACTCTGATTCTATGGTAATAAATAAAATTTGCCATTTTTAGAAAAAAATCAAGAATTTGTATATTTTATGTTGTTTTTATCATCATATGAGTTGTTTTATTCTGTTATAGTCATTTAGTGTTCATGCATGATTATGTTAATTCTAAAGCACGGAATATAATTAATATTGATGAATATTAAATGTATTTTGTCAAGAGTTATTAGTACATATTCATTTAAGATTAATCAAAAGCTAAACACAAGCTGAGACTGTATGCAAAAAATATAACATTTATAGTCATTTAGTGAATTCTAATGTTCATTCATCATGGTATGAAATCTTAAGGAAAGAAACATAGATGCCAAAATTATGGGACCATGATTAATGAAATTAAAGGGTAGTATAGCTTTATAATGTCAATATTATGTGAGGACTAAAACATATTTCCTAATATTATTTCAGAAATTTAGAATTTCTTTTGATGTACTCGATTATTGACCATCAATAAGTTTTGTAGAGGTAGGTCCAAGCTCAAAGTTGATTAGCAAACCAACAGTGCATAATTGGAAGATCAAAGATGGTCATTCGCACAAGGCTATTGTAATACCCCGTATTTTTATGGTTTTTAAATTATGGGATTTATTAAATTTAATTGAGATAAATTAATTTCATAATTAATCCGGAATGTTGATTTAAATATTTACTAGCGTGACGAGAGTTAGTAATTATTGGAAACTTGTTATTTGTGGAATGTTACTGGATGAGTATAGTAATATATGAGATTTATTTTTATAAAATTGTCACGTGTGAATAAAATGGCAATTATGAAAATTTGAGTCGGGACGCGCCCGTATCGCGTCAGGACTAAATATTGATAAATAAAAGTGAATATTTTATAAGATGTTCATATGGTCGTTTTGAGTGCGCCAACGCGTTCGGAAGGGTCGAGATATTCAGAAAAGTGTACCCGGGGGTTTAATTTGGGTCTCGGAGCATTTTTAAGCCTAATTAGTAACCCGGGAGGGCATTTCAGTCATTTTGCATTTTTGGGTAATTAAACCCACGAAAATTAATAACCTATATCAGCCGTTTAGGTTAGTCATTTAGGGTTAGAATACTCAAAACCCTAGAACGGCCATTGGAGAAGAGAGGAGAGAGCTCTCAAGGCATTCCAAGGCTCAAAACTCACCCGTTTGCACCGCGGCCACCACCAACGCGTAGATCGCGAGACGAGGGAACACAACCACACCGAATTCGACACCAAACCAGACTTCTGAAAATCCCAGGCAAGCGTTTATCTTTCTTATTTCGTTGATGCATCTTTCATATTAGTTTAGGAGTAATTAGAATGAGTTTTTATGGAAGAAACCCAAAGATATGAGATAGGAATCGCAGGTAGTGATGGATAAATTGTTATTCTGGAAATACCTTAATATATAGAGGATTAAACCAAGAATTTATGAGGTTGTAGATGAAGGAAATTCTGGAAAAGATGAATTAGAACCATATCAATGAAATTTTAGGGTTCTTGAGATTTTATATGAAATTGGGGCTTGTTAATCCATGTTTAATGTTAGAAATCCACATGCTTTACGTTGGAAATATCTGGTATAATGATATAATGTTAGTAGTAGAATTTTTGGGACGTTTGGAATTGAAAATTATGGATTTGGATGAAGATAGGTGTTAGAACCCGTAACTGCAAATATGCAGAAATCGAAATACCTGCTTGATCGATCGATCGAGCCTAGAGCTTCGATCGATCAAAGGTTCGATCGATCGAGCCCCAGACCTCGATCGATCGACCCCTCCTGGCAGACTCATGTTTCCCCTTATTAATTAGTTGTAATTCAATTTAATGCAAAATAATTCTTGGACATCCTTAATAAAGTGTTTTGGGAGATAGGTAAGTCCAGTAGGACATGAATAATTTTGGGACTTTTAATATAAGACGAGAATTGTACTTTTAGGGCAACTATATAAGGAACGATGAAACTACGTATTTCAAGTGAGAGATTACGTCAAATAGTTACGATAGTGAATATATGTATACCTACTGAATTTTATAATTGGGAGGGTAAAGCCATGAGAGTTATGTGGTAGGTTGAAATAATACTGAATCAAGGTTAGAAATGAACTGTAAGATGTGTTTACTAAAAATGTGTAAATAAGGATAAAAGTCGTAACTATGGGATTTGACATATACCTAGTATAAATGTGGTAATATTAGTATAGTTATATGATTGTGTATGCATATACTATCTATGTGTGAAAAACATACCACGCTACTTGCTATCCCTGAGGTTACCGCGCTGGGACGATTTTATCCTGTGTTGCCTTATGGGGGATATTGATTTGTACCCTAGGAGTTAGATATCCTTGGTACAGGCTATCAGAATGATAGTTCAAACGGTCCTAAGAGACGCGAGTATGTGCCATCCTCTTATAGACTTGGAATCTATACTTTGCCTCAATATTGTTTGTGTATGTGTTAATACAATTCGAGAGTGATTCCAAATCTGTATTCCCCTTGATATGAGTGATATGGGGTTTGGATAGTAGAGTATGCCCGCACCATAGTTTTTATCTGGGCTGCTGTTATAATATATATATTATACGAGTACTTAATATATATATGAAATGCTGAAATTTAGAACTGCCTACTGTGATTTGATAAGTAGGACATGGTTGATGACTCAAATGGTAAATACTTATTTTGAGAAAGTATAATGTGGCACTGGGAAACCTTATTAATCAATAAAGTTAAAATGTGAGTTTTGTTACTAAATGAATCCATCCTTTGAAATAATTATATTATTCGGTTTTAAAATCTTACGAGTAATCTAAGATAAGTTAAATCATTGGGAAGATTAATGCGATAAATGATAAGATAAACCGTTGGGAAGGTTAGTGCAATAGGTGTGCACATTAGAAGAGAGGAGAGAATTTCTCAAGAGAGTGTCGCACTAATATGTTGTGGCATTGGCCTGTATCAATTTAAATACTTGCTAAACGAATTTTAAATCAAACACACTATCGGGCTCTGATCCGTTTCTATTTCTCTTTTCTCTTGTCTATATATGTATATATTACAGGTGCCCAGCCACAGGGGCGTCTTGCTTAGGATCCCTTGGAAGGAACGTGCTGCAGCTTAGGTGGGAGTTACAGGCCTTTGATTAGACGACTTCATTCTTTTAATCCACTCCTAGCACATCTATTTAGTTGGGCATGTTTAGCCTTCCATTATTCAGTTGTTACTTGGACATTTGTATTTCGGTTATTTCTAGTACTGCTACCGTGGGATTTATTCAATGTGGATGTTTTGCTTTAAGTTTTAAATATTGGGATTCGATTGTTGAATGTTTTAATTAATTGGTTATGTTGCAGAATTATTGTGGTGTGATTCTTATTTATTGAATGTTGTTAATAAATAAATAAATACTTTTTCTTTAAATAAAATTTGGAAAGTAATGTTATAAAATGGTTTTGACACTTAGCTTAATTAATTAGGGTGTTAAATTGGAAAATCTATTTTTCGAAAGTGATGCTGAGAATGAACCAACTGTTCACCTTGAATTAATTTAATAAAGGAGTGATCGCCCGGTATTTAATTAGGCAGGGTGTCACAGGTGGTATCAGAGCCAGGTTCTAGTGTCCTTAGGATCTGTACGGCTTATTACGCTTTTAGCGTTGATTTGTTTGATATAGAGCCCTATGTTTAGGATTGTCGATTTCTTTGACGAGATTTCGTTTTCCTACTATAATGTGTATACGATAGTAAATTCTAATTCCGTTCGGATGTGTGTGTGTGCCGAGCGATGACGGATGTCAGGAGAGGACCGTTAAGCGGACCTCAGGAGGCCAGTCTCAGATGAGATTATAAAATATATCCGAGGATGTTGACTGTAGTCGAGGTCACCTCCATTATGGCACGAGAAGCCATGATTAGAAAGGCGACTAAGGCACAGCAATGATTGAAGTGCTGTTGTGATGGGATGAGGTACAAGAGTAAACGTACCCAACGTGTTACAAAACGGGTAGAGAACTGTCTGTGAAAATTTTAGAAATGCGGGAATTGCGTGTGTTACCAAAGGAGGTAAAGTATCCAAAGGTTTAGATATAGGACGGAGTGTGGAAAACCGAAAGTGAAAATTTGGAGAAATTTTCTTGGCTTTTGGAACGAAGTTATAATGGTTGGAGTCAACCACCGATTTTAGAAGTGGAATGCTATGCCTATAGGAGAACCTTATGTAAAGTGTTGACCGAATGTTCCTTCCTCAACTGTTCAGGATTAGAAGCAAACATGGTTCTGAACTCAACGCGGGAAGACATGACAGGGGTCCATTGGTGAATGTGAATCATAACCATTAGCGAATTTTGTACCGGGAGACATAGATACAAGTGGAGGAAACGACTCCAAGTGGGAGATTGACTCATGTTAATAGTCGATAACACTCAAAGGGAAATTTTTATGGACGGTTAATTTAGAGGTTGACAAAGTTGTACTTTGTCAATATAATTGATGACGCTCCTTTGTGGGGGAGGCTAAAAGGAATCGAAGAATTTAGTCGAGCATAAGACTGAATACAATGGTGGTGATATAGCACCACAAAAGGATGTGGATATACATCAGGGGACCCATTTAAATGATTCGGATAGTTAAATTCTTACCAAGCGAGAATAAATTCAGTAAGGGCTATTATAGTCAGTGACATGATCTTTAGGGCCTAAAAGGCTAAGGTTATAACCGAGACAGCTAACAGGAATCGAGTCTACTAAAGTCCGAGAGAAGGACAATTTTAACCTGGTTAGAAAGACAGGTAATAAGTAATTTATGTGTTGAGGTATTTTGTGCGGAGTGAGATCGCTCACAATAATATGTTCCGAAGTGAAAAAAAGGACAAGAATACGGTGCCTAATAAAAGGCAACGATTAAAGAAATTTTGTTTGGTTTGAGTAGATGTGTTACGTCCGGAAACCATTTGCGCAGTCAAGACGATTGGCAAGATGGAAGTGTAAGTCGTATCCTCAGAGAATGAGGCGTGTTTATGTGACACGAGAGAGTCACTTTATTTTGTTCATTGCTAGATTAACATGTGAGACGAGTTTGATGCATTTAATTATAAACGTTACCATTATGTGCATATATTTCCCTAGCGTAGCGGGATTTTTCTTTAGTGCTATCCACGGAGGATGAATGTGTATATTAACAGTGTTATGTATGTTATTGAGGTTACTCGTCCAAGTGATGCGATATACGAGTATGATATTATCTTTGTTAAAACGTTATATAAATGGGTAGTACGATAGTGGACATTTATGGCAAGGCTATCGGAGTAGTTGCATTAGTGCAGCGTGTTTTGTTTTAACGAGGCTTTACCCGTAAGAAGGTTGGACTCACACTTATATTATCTATCCTAGAGACTTTGGAGGAGATAGTGGGCTCGAGATATTCGATGCCAATGTACATATAGACTTTGCCATTATAATTCAGTATGTATCGGGCTTTACTGCTGGGCGAAAAGATTTGACTCAATATTATGTTTAGCACTCTGGACTTAGTGATAGGAAGAGTGCATTGTTATATTAATCCTTTAGAGATATGGGAGTTAAGAGTTATACCACTATTATTAGGGAAGGGAATTTAGAGAATTCCGTTTGTATGTATCCGAAGTTTATAGAATGTAATTACCATCAACAAATACGGGACGATAGTGAAATGGATGAAACGTTCCTTATAAACATAATTACGGGAGGAATTGTAACCTTTCCGTCAAGGGACGGAATAAAGGGGTACATGCTATGGACGGAGGACCTAACGGATTTCGATAACCGACAATGCTAGGTAGTAGTGTATCGGGGGGTTCCTTGTTTGGATTTCGCTTTGCGAGGCATCCCACGCATGAAACTTAGAGTAAGGTTGGAAATAGGGAGACGTTTGGTCACTATTCCATGAGTTCGGTACCCTAGTCGAAATGGGATCAAGTAATTATGTATGTAAAGTTGGAAGTTAAATGTTGTTTTAAAGTCATTGGAACTGGATTTTGTGGTAAGAAAACATTAAAAGCTATCCCCACGCGTTGAGGGGTGGAACGATGATAGAGTACCCAGGTGCTGTAACCGCTTTTAGAACACAAGGTGAACAAGGAGTTGGAATGATTTTTAGTGTGGATTATCGGGGAAGAACTTTATTATACAAAAGAGATGACCTGTAATTATTTTAATGAATAAGGCATGAGTGCTTTATTTTGGTTGTTGTACCTATTAAGGAAAATTGTTGTACTTAGCTGAAGAAGGTTGAGAATTATTACTTCTTTTTATTGTCATGGAAGTTGAATGCCCTATTCCTTCTATTTTGTTGAATTTAATCAGTTTCACTGATGAGTAGCACGCCGTTCGCTCTCCTAGGGCGGTCGTGGTGTTGTAAAATGTTGTCATCTTGGTTAATTACAGTTAAAATCGTCCGAGTTGAAGGGACGTGGTAATGGACGTGTGGAATTATATGTTTGTGGGACTAGCGTAACGAAGTGGAAGTGATCGAGTGGATTAAACGTCACATGAGGGGCGATAATCCATACATAAGTGTGCAATTAGAACAATTTGATTGGAAGACTGTGGGAAGCCATTTAAGAAGGGGTATTCCTTGAATGGAACAGAATTAAACTATTATGAGGAACACTCGGAGCGGAGTTGTTAGTAGTCAAGTATGAGAGAGACTTGTACATACAAAGGGTGATGATGTTGGTATGGCATAAGAGATCGAGAAGTGCACTTCGTGGAGAGGAATACGGGTTGAAACTTTCGGCATACTCCAAGGAAGGAAGGGGAGTATTATGTGTCCCTTAATGCGAGACATTTCAAGGGAGAAATCGATGTTTAGCGGGACGTAATGCGCAGTCTATACATGCACCATCCCTAGGTAAAGTTTGGTTAAAAGAGGAGAATCAACCAAAGAATTTTGTGTTTATCGACAATTCCTGAGGTCGGCAAACTTGGTAAAGTTCTTGGATGGGTTGCCATCCTCAAAACAAGATCAAGGGTTCATCCCGAACATGTGAATTATGTCGCCGAGAAGGAAGTGATTGATATTTCTTTGGGATGGCTTACAATATTAACTAGTATGCCCTAGACTTCCTTTAAAAGGAAGGATCGCGCCAGTGCATGGTCCGGTGCAGTATAAATTTCTGAATCAGGATGAGATTGGTGAATCCCACCTTTGATATGGGATTTCAGGAACCAACGGAGATAAGGCTTCGTTTCGAGTAGGATGTATCACCCTTAGCCAGGGAATAGGCGCACGGTGATTAAAGATTAGTGGAGTCACGTGAAGGAAATTTTTTGAACATTGGCACGATGATTTAAAGAATGCTCTGTAGAAGCACTAGTACCTGTTTGTCGCGTACGAGGTGCTTATTAAGGTTTTGTTATGGAAGATCCTCGACTATTCTCCTTCGTATGTTTAGAGGAGAGTAGATAATCATAATTTTTGGATCGGTCGAGAAAATATCCGATAACTATGGTAGAAGTCCACGACTATTTTAGGCAAACAAGAGTGGTCAAATGTTTGTATGGCCTTCTCAGAATGGGAATTTTGTATATGAATAAATCTGAGTGGGTGTCATGTAGTGAGGTGTAGCCTCCTAATGATAGTGAGATAATGGAAGAATTATAACGTATAGACGTAACCTATTCGAATGTTGTCAGCTGGGAGCGCTATGTGAAGTGTCTCCAATGAGAATGCAAAACAAGGTTGCTGTAATGAAAGGGCTATAGTGATTGAGCGCCTTACGATGTAAATAGTTGTGTACGGAAAAGGATATCCAGAATTGTGCTACCTGATAGGCCTTATTTTCCGAATTTCGGGACGAAATTCCGTTATTAGGGGGGAAGTATGTAATACCCCATATTTTTATGGTTTTTAAATTATGGGATTTATTAAATTTAATTGAGATAAATTAATTTAATAATTAATCTGGAATGTTGATTTAAATATTTACTAGCGTGACGAGAGTTAGTAATTATTGGAAACTTATTATTTGTGGAATGTTACTGGATGAGTATAGTAATATATGAGATTTATTTTTATAAAATTGTCACATGTGAATAAAATGGCAATTATGGAAATTTGAGTCGGGACGCGCCCGTGTCGCGTCAGGACTAAATATTGATAAATAAAAGTGAATATTTTATAAGATGTTCGTATGGTCGTTTTGAGTGCGCCAACGCGTCCGAAAGGGTCGAGATAGTCAAAAAAGTGTACCCGGGGGTTTAATTTGGGTCTCGGGGCATTTTTAGGCCTAATTAGTAACCCGGGAGGGCATTTTAGTCATTTTGCATTTTTGGGTAATTAAACCCACGAAAATTAATAACCTATATCAGCCGTTTAGGTTAGTCATTTAGGGTTAGAATACTCAAAACCCTAGAACGTCCATTGGAGAAGAGAGGAGAGAGCTCTCAAGGCATTCCAAGGCTCAAAACTCACCTGTTTGCACCGCCGCCACCACCAACGCGTAGATCGCGAGACGGGGGAACACAACCACACTGAATTCGACACCAAACCAGACTTATGAAAATCCCAGGCAAGTGTTTATCTTGCTTATTTCGTTGATGCATCTTTCATATTAGTTTATGAGTAATTAGAATGAGTTTTTATGGAAGAAAACCAAAGATATGAGATAGGAATCGCATGTAGTGATGGATAAATTGTTATTCTGGAAATACCTTAATATGTAGAGGATTAAACCACGAATTTATGAGGTTGTAGATGAAGGAAGTTCTGGAAAAGATGAATTAGAACCATATCAATGAAATTTTAGGGTTCTTGAGATTTTATATGAAATTGGGGCTTGTTAATCCATGTTTAATGTTAGAAATCCACATGCTTTACGTTGGAAATATCTGGTATAATGATATAATGTTAGTAGTAGAATTTTTGGGACGTTTGAAATTGAAAATTATGGATTTGGATGAAGATAGGTATTAGAACCCGTAACTGCAAATATGCAGAAATCGAAATACCTGCTTGATCGATCGATCGAGCCCCAGACCTCGATCGATCGACCCCTCCTGGCAGACTCATGTTTCCCCTTATTAATTAGTTGAAATTCAATTTAATGCGAAATAATTCTTGGACATCCTTAATAAAGTGTTTTGGGAGATAGGGAAGTCCAGTAGGACATGAATAATTTTGGGACTTTTAATATAAGACGAGAATTGTACTTTTGGGACAATTATATAAGGAATGATGAAACTACGTATTTCAAGTGAGAGATTACGTCAAATAGTTACGATAGTGAATATATGTATACATACTGAATTTTATAATTGGGAGGATAAAGCCATGAGAGTTATGTGGTAGGTTGGAATGATACCGAATCAAGGTTAGAAATGAACTGTAAGATGTGTTTACTAAAAATGTATAAATAAGGATAAAAGTCGTAACTATGGGATTTGAAATATACCTACTATAAATGTGGTAGTATTAGTATAGTTATATGATTGTGTATGCATATACTATCTATGTGTGAAAAACATACCACGCTACTTGCTATCCATGAGGTTACCGCGCTGGGACGATCTTATCATGTGTTGCCTTATGGGGGATATTAATTCGTACCCTAGGAGTTAGATATCCTTGGTACAGGCTATCGGAATGATAGTTCAGACGGTCCTAAGAGACGCGAGTATGTGCCATCCTCTTAGAGACTTGGAATCTATACTTCGCCTCAATATTGTTTGTGTATGTGTTAATACAATTCGAGAGTGATTCCGAATCTGTATTCCCCTTGATATGAGTGATATGGGGTTTGGATAGTAGAGTATGCCCGCACCATAGTTTTTATTTGGGCTGCTGTTATAATATATATATTATACGAGTACTTAATATATATATGAAATGCTGAAATTTAGAACTGCCTACTGTGATTTGATAAGTAGGACATGGTTGATGACTCAAATGGTAAATACTTGTTTTGAGAAAGTATAATGTGGCACTGGGAAACCTTATTAATCAATAAAGTTAAAATGTGAGTTTTGTTACTAAATGAATCCATCCTTTGAAATAATTATATTATTCGGTTTTAAAATCTTACGAGTAATCTAAGATAAGTTAAATCATTGGGAAGATTAATGCGATGAATGATAAGATAAACCGTTGGGAAGGTTAGTGCGATAGGTGTGCACATTAGAAGAGAGGTGAGAATTTATCAAGAGAGTGTCGCACTAATATGTTGTTGCATTGGCCTGTATCAATTTAAATACTTGCTAAAAGAATTTTAAATCAAACACACTATCGGGCTCTGACCCGTTTCTATTTCTCTTTTATCTTGTCTATATATGTATATATTACAGGTGCCCAGCCACAGGGGTGTCTTGCTTAGGATCCCTTGGAAGGAACGTGCTGCAGCTTAGGTGGGAGTTGCAGGCCTTTGATTAGACGACTTCATTCTTTTAATCCACTCCTAGCACATCTATTTAGTTGGGCATGTGTAGCCTTTCCATTATTCAGTTGTTACTTGGGCATTTGTATTTCGGTTATTTCTAGTACTGCTACCGTGGGATTTATTCAGTGTGGATGTTTTGCTTTAAGTTTTAAATATTAGGATTCGATTGTTGAATGCTTTAGTTAAATGGTTATGTTGCAGAATTATTGTGGTGTGATTCTTATTTATTGAATGTTGTTAATAAATAAATAAATACTTTTTCTTTAAATAAAATTTGGAAAGAAATGTTATAAAATGGTTTTGACACTTAGCTTAATTAATTAGGGTGTTAAATTGGAAAATCTATTTTTCGAAAGTGATGCTGAGAATGAACCAGCTGTTCACCTTGAATTAATTTAATAAAGGAGTGATCGCCCGGTATTTAATTAGGCGGGATGTCACAGCTGTGGTTACTCGAAGGATCTCCCATAAAGATCAAGCTCAAATGAGAAATGTGGAAAACACATCTTGTAATAGGGATTATGATGTGCTTGTATTAAGTCTTCCTTGTAAACATTAGGTTTAATTTGTTATATTTATGAGGTTGATCAGTACCCTCGAGGGACCATGTCTGGCAGGGCATGGGAGAGCTCACATGCTCTATTGAGCAACCTCATCTTGGGTATCTTGTAGGGAATTGGTTTGGAGGATTGGGAACATTGGAAAATACCAACCCTTTTAGAGCACATAAGCAAAACCTTGGTTCATATAAACACAGCTAAATAGATGCTGGGGCTACTATCTCCTAAGGAACCTCCTCGAGGGACCTCATTCCTAATAATTATCTAAAAGTAGTCATTTGATCATCACATACAGTTCATAAGTTTCCCGAACAACCACCAATCGAGCAACCTCCATTTGATAAATTGCCTTTTTGAGTGATGTGAAAACACATCCTTTACAGACTAATGTTTACTAACTCCATGATGTAGTGGCATCTGACATTTAGGAACTCGAGAAAATAACACTACAATGAGTTTATTCCTAGGATGGTAAGTTTATAGCTGTCCCATCCCATCCTATTTAATGCTTCCATACCTCTAATAGTCTAAATAGTCTTCGTAACAAAATATCATATCCAGTGCATTTAATGCAATATCTTTAGCATTTATTATGGTGCACTATTAGCATTAAAAGCACTCGAGTGTATTTAATGTGGGCAAGGTCACACGAGTGGCATGGCCTCATATAAATACTCCCAAGTTGTGTCCTTTTGGGGCATCGCAATTCTAACTTAGAGTTGCTGCTAAAATTCTTCTAAACAAGAGAGTTTACTGTGAGACTATTTATTGAGTGATCATTATCTTTCCTCCATTAATACCCTTGATGAGCATTTATTACGTTAAAGGTTACTGCCTTGCCTTTATTTCACTAAAGGTGTTTGTTCCTTCACCCTCCAATCAAGTCACTTGTGGGGTCCCTTCCATTTATTGCATTTCTAGAGCATTTATGTTGTAAAGACTCATTTATAACAGGAGTTTAGATATTGAAGATTGTTGGTCTTTGACTTGCATTCATTATTAACTGTGATTGTTCTTTGGCACAAATCATCATCTTGACTAGGGGTTATGCCTCACTTGATACTAACTGTATTTTGAGAGCTCATATCTTATACAGTCCCATAATTAATAGTATCTTAAACGTGCCTCATGAGAATGAACTAGTTTTGAAGAGTCAGAATGGAATCGGAGGGATATGAAGCATGTAACCTATAGTACAGATGGAAATCAAAAGGGTAAACAATTTTGTCTTATCAGATGGAGAGCAAGTGGGACGGGTGGAGACCATCGCACCAGTTGCTAGTATGACGACTGATATAGGTTCGACACAGATAGCATGGTCGATGAGCCTTTTTGCTGAGTTTATCAAGACTCTGGGTGCTCAGGGAGTTTTGGGAGTCATAGGAGGGCCTAGTTCTTTCATAACACCACTGACGGTATTACAAGCTCCTTTTGTTTCCGCAGGAGTTACTCAAAAATGACCAACAAAGCTTTACCACCAACACCCCACTAAATACTCCACCTTTCGTTGTGGGAGGATCTACTCAATCACCCATAACACAGCTACAATGCCAGTTATAGCTTATGTTACATGCCCAGGCAGTAGTACGCCAATCACACCACCCGTTGGGGTTTCAACGACGGTGGCTCCTGCGCAGTACAACCATCCTCGACCTAGTATGGAGGAAATGAAGAAGGAATTTCTAAGAATTATGGAAGCTTCCAGGATTAGAGGATAAGTTTCCTTGATATATATGATGATTTTTGTACTCCGTACCTAGAGGAGTACAAATACAAACCCTATCTAGTAGGGATCCCACATATCTTTGAAAAGTATACAGGAAAAGTGGGGAATCCCAAGGAACATGCCAAAAGGTTTGTTGGGAACCTTGGGGCCCACAAGAAGCTAAGGTCGAGAAAATTCTTAAAATCTCTAACTGAAAAGGCTTACATTTTGGTATTCCAATCTAGTAATAGGTAGCGTGCACAGTTGGGACAAGCACCATGTCCAGTTTGTATAGAAATTTTTCTTAGTAGGGGATGAATTTACACTTACACAACTGGCGCGAGAAAAATAGAGTCCTGGTGAGGACGTTATGGCATACATCAGGAGGTTCTATGAGCACTCTCTAGATGTGAGAAGAAACGTGAGAGAGTAAATGATTGAAAGTTTGTGACGAGGATTTGTTACCCGAATATATATATGCCATATGATAAAAGAAACTCGAGAAGGTACGTTTGCATCATTTTTAAAATATGTGAAAACATTGCCTTGGTTGTAAAATCTCTACTAACACTATCAACCTTGTCAAGTTTGTTGCTGAAACCATCAGGTAGCTCGAGGAGAGGGCTACCCCCTCGTGTAAACTATGCTAATAGTGAAGATGGAAGGTAGGGAGATGGGAACCACAACCAAAGAGGAAGAGGTAACAAGAGGATGCTTGATAGCAGTGATGATCCCTGTAACTACAATGTACGATGGAGCAGGCTGTTGAGATCTATGATTTTACGATTTTTGATAAAATGTGCTGGCTTGTTACGTCCAGCATGGCCCCTACAACACGGGAGGATATGGAAAGACCGAAGTCTTTTTTGATCCACAACAAGTTGGGACACCCAATTAGAAAATGTTTCGCGCTACAAAGACTAATTGATAAGAACGTCAATAAAGGAGACATCCATCTACCACAAACCAATGTGAATAATAACCCTTTGCCAACCCATGGGGAAACATGGCCAGTGCCTTTAATGAGGTGGCAGAATGTCTGAGGGAGAAGTATTGGCTTCGCAAGAAATACTTTGAAGATTTAATGGAAGAATGCTTGCTCCAGATGTCTCAGTTAACACTAGACGATGAAGCAACAAGTGGATGGAGCCAGATAGACGATCTAAGATGGAAAATGGAATCTTGCTCCCTAGGGTCAGTGAATGATGTAATAGCATATGATGATTTCACATACAGAGGTGTGGAAGAATTTTATGAGTTGGACGAAGAACAGGTTGATCCGTGGGTAGAATGTGTCGCGGTTGCACGATCACAGAAATTCAGTTGTTTTTTTTACCAAGTGGGGTTGCCAGAGGGTTCTCGATTAGAGGTCACGCGAGTCATCTTGGATTTTGTCAAGAAAAACATGTATTCAAACTTACGATAGAAGGTCCCAATGGCAAATCTAGTGAGAAAATTGCTTGCAGAGGTTACATTCTCCGAGGATTAGATATCCCCATAATAGGCCACTCTACGTGACCGTGAGCGTCAATGGATGTAGTTTCGACTACGTATTGACAGATGTGGGAGCCTCCATCAACATTATGACCATTAGGTCCTTTTATGCATGTAACATAACTGAGACAAGGATTGTGCAAAGCCCTTTGTCAATCTTCGGGTATGATAACCAGTCCTCTAAGTCCATTAGCTATATTAATGTGGGGATCACTATAGGAAATATTACTCCCCACATAAAATTCCACCTTATGGACTGTGAGCCATGCAACCAGTTGCTCGTAGGAAGGGTGTGGATGCATAACCATGGGTAGGCACCTTCCACATATCACCAACATGCCAAGGTAAATATCAAAAGAAAAGAAGTAGTCATACGGGCATTTAGGAAGCCTTTCGTACGAGAAGAATCGCACTTTGTGGATGCTACCTTTTACATAGAGTTGGTTGAGGAATCTAACGTACTCACTCGATATACTGGGGGAATTAAGATTCCCAGTACGAGGGAGCGAGTGCATGCACCAGCTTGCCCGATAGTGTCATATGAGGAAAAAGAGGTTGGTTGCGAGGCAGTTAGGCCTCCTAGCTTGTCGAGATAACTACGTGATCGAATAACGACTTAAATTGATCCTATTGAGCACCAAGTCCAATAACAGAGTGTGCTTTGCATATTCTCAGCAAGATAATCGGAAGAAAATATCCACAAGAGATCCCATCAGGAGGAGAATCCTCGTCAGTACAAAAGGGTGGTGTTGTCCAATAGCAAAATCATCTGCAAACTTCGAAGTTGTGAGAGGGTAGCTAAAAGCTAGGATGATGATATTGACACAGTTTGATTAAATGTTTTTTAGTGGATAACTTGGGCCAAAGATTGGTGATTGATGAATCTAATATCCAGGATTTTGTGGAGGAGGTTGAAGAAGAACCAAAATGCATGAAAGATAGGCCAAAGCCCCAAATACAAGAGTTGGAGCAGATAGATTTGGCAGAGGAAGGTGATGATCCTAGGCTAATGTTTATCTCGAAGACCTTGATGACACTGGTAAGAGTGCTTTAGTGGAACTACTGTGTAATTTCAAGGACATCTTCGCGTGGAATTATACTGAGATGTTAGAGGTTGATATTGAGGTGAGGTTCCATAAGCTGAATGTGATACCATCAGTAATCCAGGTAAAATAAGCTACTCGAACGTATAAAGTAGAGCTGGATGTAAAGATAAAGGAGAAAGTCCAGAGGTTGCTCATTGCAAGTTTAATTGTGCCCATCCAACATCCTATTTGGTTGTCTAGTATTATGCCAGTAGGGAAGAAGGATAAGAACCAAATTAGGATCTATGTGAATTTCCGGGATTTGAACTGAGCATGTCCAAAAGATGAGTTCTCGTTGCATTCTATTGATATCTTGATAGATGCAAAAGAAAGGCATGAGATGTATAGTTTTATAGATGGTTATATGGAATACAACTAGATCAAGATGGACCCAGACGACACTAGGAAAACTACCTTTTGTACTCTGTTTGGTAACTTTATGTATACGATTATGCCTTCTAGACTAAAGAATGCAAGTTCTACTTACCAGAGGACTATGATGGATATATTCCATGATCTCTTTCACGAGATTATGGAATTATATGTTGATGATATGGTAATAAAATCTAAGAAGGAGGCTTCCCACTTGGCAGATTTGAGGAGGGTGTTCACGAGATGCAAAAAGTACAAATTGAAGATGAACCCCCTCAAATGTGAATTTAGGGTGACAAACGACAAGTTACTGGAATTTTTCGTGAATAAGAAAGGGTTACAAATGGAAATTGACAAGCAAAAATGAATCCTCAACATGCCAAGGCCTAAGTCTGCGAAGGAGTTGAAAAGATTCTTGGGGAAAGTCTCCTACCTAAGGAGGTTTATGCATGGAATTACTGAGGTCACTCACCCACTGATGGAGCTACTACGGGCTAAGACCAAATTTGTATGGGAGAAGCCACACGTGGAGGATTTGGACCAGTTGAAGAAACTTTTAACATCTCCCCTTACGATGATCCCTCTAAAGGAAGGTATTCCTTTATCGCTCTATCTCACATCTATCAGGAGATCAATTGGAGCATTGTTAGCTGAAGAGGTAAAAGGTGTAGAAAAACTCGTGTATTACTTAGTCGAATCGTACATAGGCCTTAGGCCAGGTATATTAGTATTGAGAGACATTGTTTGGCCCTTGTATTTATTACATAAAAACTTAGGCATTATATGTTCTCTTTTACGGTTCATATTGTGATAATATGTGATCCCCTAATGTTTTTGTTTGCTAGAATTGTGCTAATTGGTTAACCAGGTGGTTCCTAATACTCTCAGAATATGATCTTAAGTGCGTGGTTCCTTGAGCCATCAAGATCCAAGCTTATGCAAACCTATTGGTTATTTTCCCACCTGGGGCCTTCGATTTACCAATAGAAGAACTTCTAGGCGATGATCTCCAAGCCATTTACTTGGAAGCCATCCTAGAAGAATAGAGTATGGAATTTGATGGTTCCTTGGCCGTAAATAAAGGAGTATCAAGAGTGATTCTAATTAAAAGAGAGAGGAAGTTCGACTATCCTTCAAGTTGGACTTCAGTTATTCAAACAATGAGGCTGAATATGAGGCTCCGGTGCTAGGATTATTAGAAGACATATGAAGGGGCATCCAAATGCTCACAATAAAGGGAAATTCCAACTTGGTGGTGAACTAGGTGAACGGTGAGTATGCTCTTAAGTAAATGAGTTCGACACCCTACCGAACAATTATATAGAGGTTGCTCGGTCAGTTCCACAGAGTAAGACACCCCAGAACAATGAATTGACATGTTGATGCCTATGCTACGATCACCTAAAAAATTGCCTTAGAAAGGGACTCAATAGTGATTCGAATCATTAAGAGGGCATCTCCCTCAACAGTAATCGAAGTGCAACCCACTGATGATATAACTGACTGGAGAGGGAAAATAAGGAAGTACCTGGAAATGTGGGAATGAACACTAAGTTTGGTTGATCTTGCACAATACTTTGCCATTACAAGCAATTTTTATTACAAAAAGAAAGGAGGTTGGTTGACTTGATGTGTAGATCCGGAGGAAGCTAAGAGAAGGTTAAAAGAGGTATATGGAGACAGCTACAAAACCACATAAATTACTTTGTATCGAAGGATACAAAGAGCAAGCTACTTTTGGCCTACGATGAGGCAGAATGTTGCGTTGCTACAAAAGGATTGTGGGAAGTGTCAATTGTATTATCAAACTACCAAATGCTACTTCATCAATTAACCGTCTAATTAAAGGTAGACACATATTGACATACTAGTAGATGTGATTATGACATCTGATAAAGATGATACTACATGGCTAAATCGATGAGTTTCTAGGTACTATGTTCAAGAGGGGCAAATCTATTGAAGAGGTTATCATGATAGACCTCTAAGATGCATCAGGTTGGAGGAAGTTGAGGAACTTCTGAAGTAGGCACACGAGCCAGGTCAAATTGGAGGAGCAAAACTCTATGATCAACTAATATACTTGAGGTATTGTTGGCGTACAATAGAGAAAGACTCATCAGAGTTTGTTAAAAAATATAAGGCATATCAGCTCCATGGGAATATGATTCATGCTTCTTCAGTGAACCTAGATTCTCTCTATACACCTATTCCCTTCAACACATGGGAGTTAAGCGTTGTAGGGGCAATAAATCCCTCCTCGAGGGGTAAGATCTAGATACTTATTCCCACTAAGTGTTTCACAAAATGGGCAAAGTTTATACCATTAAAAAAAGCTATGGCATGGGTGGTTACACGATTTATAAAGGACTACATCATTTACTGATTTGGCATCCCAAAGGTGTTCCTGACATACAATGGCACTCCATTTATGAATAGTGATGTGAGCTTACTCACAGAAAAATATTTTATTATTCATCACAAGTCAACTATGGCATACTCAAAATGCAATGGACAAGTAGAAGCTACCAACAAGACTTTGATGAACATCCTAGCAAAGATGTTGGAAGATTTTTCAAGGACTTGGGATGACAAAACACCTAAAGTTTTATGGGCTTATAGGACAACTAAGAGGAAACCTACAGGCTACACTCCTTTTTCCTTAGTTTTTGGTGCTGAAGCAATCCTTCCAGTTGAGTAAGAGGTACCTTCTGTCCGGTATAACTTGCGAAGCATAATGTTTCCCCACAACAGGGATGTATGACTCGAAGCACTTGAGGAGCATGAAGATAATTCAAAGATGCATTTTGAGATGTATAGAAAGCAGTTATCCAGATTCTACGATCAACTAGTAAAGCCAAGAAAGTTTCAAGAAGGAGACTTAGTTTTGAAGGCTTGTATAAGGAACATTCTGGGTCTCTCACTACCTAAGTTTGAGGAATATTGGGAAGGAACATATGTTGTCAAAAAAGAACATGGCTCAGGTTAATGTGAGATCTTGAAGGTTGAAGATTGTTTTACTTTCAAGCTTAATAACAAGTGGCTCAAAATTTATTATGTTTAGAAACACTTGGCTAGTCATTATTAGTTCATTCTTCTTGAGATTTATTTATTATTTCAAATCTTAAAGTTGAATAGGGAGGTTGTTCTCACAACTTATCAACAAACATGAGCTTTTGTTTATAAAATATAAAGATGTTGTGTGATGAAATAAAGTAATATGATTTTTTAACAAAAAGATAGCTAGCATGTAAAGAAGACATAAGAAACACTTTCATTACATTCATTCAAAGTCAAGTATAATAACATTGAAAAAAAAGGAAGAGCTACTGCTTTAGGGTACATATCCCAAGGGGCAATGAAAAAAAATTCCTAATAATCACTTGGGTCATCTATGACAAACAACAAGCTCGAAGAATCTAGTAGTCTATGATGGTGATTGGAAAGGAAAGGGGCCAAAGAAGACTGCTCATTAGCCAAATCTACCATATCTGACAGATGGTGAGCCATCAACTGCTGAAGTTGGCCAAACTTTGCCTCAGTAGTGGCCAAAGTCTCTCGAGCAACAAGCACTTCTTCCTTAACTTTTGAAATCTCTGCGCTCATGATAAGCACCCAAAAGTGTACATTTTATACCCCGAATAGACGTATTTTAGTTGCTAATTCTCGACAATAATGGTCTTATGCGCGTAAATGTCCAATGTGCGAGCTTGATTGCGTTTGCGATTCAAAAAACATTATTTCGTGACAAATGTGAATCAAATGGAACTAATTCCCCATTCCCGTAACCATACCCAAGCCTAAAACTGTCCCTAAACCTTCCCCGAAGCCCGTGTGTGTTTAGTTTGTACCTTTTTATTTTTCTTAGATTTTTAGTTTGAATCGTTTTATTTTTAATATTTATTTTAGATTTATTTAGAATTTCTAGGTTTTAGTTTCTATTTTTCTGTATTAGTATAATTTTATTTTATTTTGATTTTTATTAGTTTTTAGTTTTTTATTAGGATTAGATTTTTTAGAATTTCATTTATTTTTTTAGTTTTATTAGATTTTACTTTTTTTAGAATTTTAATTTTTAGTTTAATAGATTTTTATTTTTTATTTCTTTTTAGTTTCATTTTTCATTGAGTCTTTATTTTATTTTGAGAGCAGGAATTTAATTTTTAGATTTTTAATTTTAGTAGTTTTATTTTTATTAGTTAGTTTTATTTTATTAGGGTCCAAATTAAACACACACACACATAAACTTACTCACACCTTTAAACCCTACAAACTAATACACCAAAACACCTCACCTCACCCACACCTACCTTCCTATACACTCACATACACACAATACAACCCCTCACCAACACCACACTACTATACACTCTCACACACCCTATACCCACATACACTTATTCTAAACCCAAATAACCTATCCTATACATGATGAGGGTTAAGAATCCAAATTGTTTTGGAGTCTCTAACTTAATAAGGGCATTTTAGTAACTTTATTTACATGCTTGACACCGAATAATTTTATACCACCTTAGAGATGGTTTTTTTTTATTCTATTCCTTATGAGATAAGGAGCTCACTTAGAATAACTTATTCCATCTCATATCCTATCCCAAACTATATCAAACATTGGATAGAATATTTTAATCCTATCCGAACCCCTTATACGACGCATCAAACGAGCCCTAAGCTACACACACCATTTCCCACAACTCACAACACTCTTAACCTCTCACACCATCATCTTCTTCACCACCCATTTCTCTCTCTTCCAACAAACTCCATTAACACAAACCTCATCTTCCATTAACAAACTCAACCAAAACTCCATCTCTCTCTCCTAAACACCCACTTCCTAACCATCCTCATCCACCATAGCCAACACCATACAAATCCATTTCATGACCATGACCCATCAACCCGAGAACCCGACCACAACCAGTCGGACCTGAACCCAAGGGCGGATCTGGGCCTGGGCTGAGCAGGGCTACAGCCCAGCCCAAAAAAAAAAAAACTGCTTGCAGATATAAGTTTCAGCCCATTGGTAGAATTAAGCCCAACCCATATTCATGTAAAGAATGACGTGTGTGCAAGGTGGAGTAAAAAAAGAAACGTGTGTGCAGCAGTTTTGTTATTCCAAGACCAAGTCAAATGTCTTTCTCAAAAACCAATGCATAATTAATGCCCAATTCCCAAAGCAACAAAAACAAAGAAAACTCTCCGGCACAGAACACCACTGCACAGCAGTGCAGTACCAACATCGTTTCGTCCGGCGGCCAGCAAACTCTCCGGCTCCCTTTTAGGTAAGAAACATTTTCCCTTTTTTTTTTTTTGGTTATTCTTTGCAACAGTTTTTTTTTTCCTTTTTATCCTGCTTTTTTTTTTCTTTATTATAAATCCGGCGCTTAGGGTATAAATAATAAAACTCATATTTCATTTGTTGAACCTTTAATTATTTAACAATCTATTGATGATTAAATTAATTAAAATTTCTTATTTCAGTTATTTTTTTTTTTGTAAGATTAAATAAGTGGTTTAAATATTAGATTTATACTTTGAATTAATAAATATTAGAATTTTGGGGACTTTTTTCCTGTCAAAATTAAATAAGTAAACTTTTTTTTTGAAATATTAGAATTTGGGGGTTTGAACTTTTCACATTTGTTATTCTGATTTTATTTGTTTAATTTAATTATTATCAATCTATTAGTTAATTTCTTGTTTCAATTATTTGTTAAATAAGAAATTAGTTATTTGCTCAGTTTAGGCAAATCGGGTCAGTGGGTCGTGTTTTGACCCGACACGACAAAGTTTTTTCGGACACGAACACGACACGAATTCGTGTTTTTTATAGCTGACATGAACACGCCCCGAATAAAAAATAACACGGCACGACACGACACGACAACCATAATTTTTTAAATTTTAGGCCTAAAAAACACGATAACACGATAACACGACACGACTCATAATTAAGACACGAACACGACACGACACGACTTCGTGTCAAAAAAACACGACACGAACACGAAATATCGTGTCAATTTCGGGTCAATTTCGTGTCGTTCCGTGTCGTTTTTTCGTGTCGTTTCTAAAATTGCCACCCCTAGTTTAGATTATTTCTATCTTCAGGTATTTTTGTAATTGTAAGCACTCAACGATTGAATTATTTAAAAAATGTATTAATATTTTTTATGATTGTATAATAAATCATATTTCCTTGTTATTTTGTTAGGTTATAAATTATTATGGCAGATAATCAACCACCATCGAAGAAAGGGAAAACTATATTTTCGTTCTTTAAAAAGAGAGAGAGTGGTGAGACAATAACGGAAAATACACCGCCCGCGTCAAGTAAGGATACTGCAACTCCCGATTTATGCCATCCTTCCATACCTCAAGTGGTGGAACCAATACCATTTTCTTCTTTTACTATTGAACGAGATCCCGGATTACGTACTTCGATATGTGATATTGAATCTCCTGCTCAACGAGATAAGATTAGAAGAGCATACATAAATTTTGGGCCTTATCAACCTAAACTTTCTGAGTTTCGAAAGACTTTGTTTGGTAAACAATATCGGCGATTTCAATATGCTTGGTTTAAACAATTTCCTTGGCTAGAGTATTCCCCATCAAATCATAAAGCATATTGTTTTCCATGCTTTCTTTTTGAAGATAAAAATAATCCAGCTAGTCGTTCTTCACTTACTACTGATGGGTTTGATAGTTGGAAGAGAGTTGATGATGGGGCAAAAATGTGCATTCTTGCTTCATATTGGAGGCATATCTTCACCGCATAGCAAATCTATGGAATGTCTTCTCAATTTGAAAAATTCGGCACAACATATTGACAAAATCATTAATGCACAATCAGTGGAGGACGTTATGAAGAATCGAATGCGTCTTATGGCAAGCATTCGAGCCGTTCGATTTCTTGCACTTTAAGCGGTGGGTTTTAGAGGTCATGATGAAGGACCAGAGTCATTGAATCGGGGGAATTTTGTCGAATTATTGAAGTTCAAAGCTGAAGGGAATGATGATCTTTCAAGTTTAATTTTAAATAATGCTCCAGGTAATGCCATGTACACTTCTCATTTTATACAAAAGGAGATTCTAAATATCTTAGCTAATAGAGTGAGAAAGATGATATGTGATGAAATAAGAGGAGGAAAGTTTTGTATTCTTGTGGATGAATCTCAAGATGAGTCGAAAAGGGAACAAATGGCCCTTGTGTTAAGATACATTAAGAAAGATGGTTTGATAGATGAACGATTTTTTGATATTATGGGGGTTGAAAACACATCAGCACCAAATCTTAAAAAAGAGATATCTAATATGCTTATTCGTCACAATCTCCCTATTGAAAACTTACGAGGTCAAGGTTATGATGGTGCTAGCAATATGCGAGGTCAATGGAATGGATTGCAAGCATTATTTCTTAAGGATTGCCCATATGCCTATTATGTTCATTGCTTTGCTCACCAACTTCAACTAGCTTTAGTTGCAGCGGCAAAAGAAGAGTCTAGTGTTTGGCAATTCTTCTCTCATTTGACATGTATTGTGAATCTTGTTGCCTCTTCTCCAAAACGCTTGTCGGAGTTAAAATCTGCACAAAAGAATGATATCGAACGTATGTTGGTCAGTGGTGAACGACAATCTGGTAAAGGGGCTAATCAGATTGGTACTTTGCATCGACCGGGAGCTACTCGTTGGAGCTCACATTATGATTCAGTGAGGGATTTGATGGATATGTATGATGCAACTTGCACAGTTGTTGAGTCTCTTAAAAAGAGTGGAGCAAGTCCACAAATACGCAGGCAAGCTCGTGGTGTGTTCAAAGCTATGAAGGATTTTGAATTCATATTTATTATGTTTTTAATGTACAAAATCATAGGGATCACTGACATGCTCTGCCAAGCCTTACAACGTAAAGCTCAAGATATTCTAAATGCTATGAAGTTAGTTTCTACAACAAAAGATCTTCTTCAAAAATTGAGACAAGGTGGTTGGGAAACTTTTCTTGAGTCTGTGACGTCATTTTGTATTAAACATTTGATTCATATACCGGATTTGAGTTGTTGTTTTGACGAGGGTACAGGTCGTCAATGTCAGCAGAAAGATCACATCACACTTGAACATTATTATCACTATGATGTTTTTAATGCCACAATAGATTTTCAATTGGTAGAGTTAGAACAACGATTTTCCGGTGGGGTAGTGGAACTTCTTACTCTTAGTGCAGCTTTGGATCCTAGTGATTGTTTTTCATCATTTAATGTTGAGGATATATGCAAGATTGCAGAAAAATTTTATCCTGAGGATTTTGACGGACAAGATATCCATCGCTTGCGGTGCCAGTTGATGCATTACCATCTTGATGTAGGTGGTGATCCCGATTTTCAAAATGTTTCTACCCTAGGTGAGTTATGTCGACAACTTTATCTTAAGAGAAAGATTGATGACTACTATTTGGTTGATAGATTGATTCGTCTCCTCCTCACTCTTCCTGTTTCCACGGCGACTACTGAAAGAGCTTTTTCCGGTATGAAACATGTTAAAACATCAGTTCGAAACTCAATGGGGGATGAATTTCTTGCCGATTGCTTGTCTCTCTTCCTTGAACGGGACCTCACTTTGAGTATTGATTTGGACTCCGTGATCGATGAATTTGAATCTCTAAAGACTCGTCGAGTAAAATTTCGATAGATTTTTTTGTAATCATTGAATGTGAATATTTTAAGATTAGGGGGAACAATTTTTATTCAACTTATTTATTTGATTATGAATGAATTCTATTGTTGAACTAAGTTTTGTCATATTTTTTTTCTTATTTTTTATTTAATTTTATTTTTTATGAACTTTAACTTGGTGTTAGCCCACCCCGTTGAGCAATGCTGGCTCCGCCCTTGCCTGAACCACCTTCCAACCGAGTCCAACAGCACAGAAATCGCATCCCCTTTTTTACCTGATCCCCAGCTAACCCCCTCACCGGCCGGATAAACCGACCCAGGCGCCGACCTGCTCGACCCGTTCTCAAACCCACCACTTGTGTAACCCGAAGCACTCCCCAACGCTACCCGATCCTCACCCTTTAACCGAATTGCCAAAACCCAATTCGACCCCAGCTGCGTCGGATCTCCCTTGTGTACTCATTTTTCGGCTCCATACCCATGCCGACCACTACTACTACCCGAGATCTGCAAAGACCCGCTATTTGTCAAACCCATTTCACCATACCAACTATCTCCAACACGAACCCCCATCTCTACCCAAACCGAGAACCTCCAAACCCATTTTCCATTCTCTCTAGATTTGTCCGATTTTTACCACCTGCCAAGCCAAATAAGTCAAAACAATTACCCCCACATGTTTTAAACCAACCTTTTACCCTTTTCCAAAAATACCCTTATACTCATCCTCACCTTTTACCCAATTTACCCCTCTAAACCAATCTGATTTTTATCCCAATTCCCCCAGTTCTAACATGTCCTCACACCTCTCAAATCACATGCACACATTTGCCATGCTCACGTGCTCTCATCCTCACTCAATTTTACCAATACCCAATTCACCCCTAACTTTCATGTGCACCATATAGTCCCGGCAATATGAGCTCTTGAGGATGAAACCGTCCATAATCCATCCAAAATAATGTGTTTGGGGCGATTAATTGTGTTTGTGGGTCAAAATAGTTTGAGCGATCCAATAAGATGGTTTGTTGGCGGGTCATTAGCGGGTCAAAATGGTTTTGAAACCTCTCAAAAATAAAACTCAAATTACCAAAGAGTTTAAAGATTTTTTTATTTAAGTACTTACTTGTATATTTTTTTTCAAAATTATTATACCATATTTATTCGTATATGGTACAATAATTGTTTTTTCAAAAAAAAAAAGTGGGTCAACCCGACCCGACCCGTCCAAATTATTATGTCCGATCCGCTTTTGATCCGCCCAAATTTATTCGTATCCATTTTTGACCCGTCCATAATCTCCCATAACCGTCCATTTGCCACTACTAGCACCATATAAATTGAAGAAGAAGACCATTTTGAAAAAATCTCCAACTTAGTTTTTAAACCTTGTGTGATAAATTTCTCTGCACTCCTCTATAGAGGGTATTTGCATTTTTAGCAAATATCTAAATATAGAGGTGTGTAGTGAAATTTATCTCTAGGATGAATTTTACCCTACCCATCTATAATGAATTTTTGCATTTTTAGCAATTATTTCTTAATAGATTGATGTAGTTGAATTCATCCATTATTATCTAGGCTTTTTCATATCAATTTTAGAGAGAGAAACACCATTTTTTAGTTTTGTTTTTATTAGGTTAGAATTTATTTTATTTTCTTTTTTTTAGATTAGTGAGAAAAATAAATTAGTGAGAATTCATTTTTGAGTTTAATTGTTGATATAATTTTTGTTTGATCATACAAATTGGAGGGATGTAAATTACAAATTCAAGGATTGGAGTTCAATTTCACTCAAAGAGATTTGGTTTGAGTGTTCTCTTCTTTACTTTTATTTTAATTGCCTAGTTTATTTGATTATCATGTTTAATATGATGTTAGGCTAAATTCCCTTTCAAGGGGTGGGGTGAACCCTTATTTGATGTTATTTTGATTAATTGAAAATTCCCTTTGAATGTTAATTTTAATCCCTCACCCTTAAATTTACGCCTCGAGAGAGGGTAAATAATTTTCGAGAGAAAATAGAAATTCTAGGTTATAATACTCATTATAGATTCGAACTAGAGATATGGGTTTCTTTAGTGTGGTATTATTACTTAAATTTCAACTCTAAAATTTATTTTTTAGATTTACATAAATTTTGATAAATCGATCCTAGCGGGTGATTAATTAAAAGGAGTGTAGATCTATTTTCTAGAGTTGTGGGGGGTTAAACTTAATTTTCTAAAAGATTACTATTAAAATTACACTTGCAACGAGAGTTGATTTGTAATTTTGATATTAATTTGAAAAAATTCAAATAATTAAATTAATTAATTAGAATAGCTAGAATTTATAGTGTAGTCCCACTCCTTGATTGCTCTCACATTTATTTACCTCACTTTATCTCTTATTTTTGTGTTAGACTTTATTTTTCATTTTAGTCACTTTTTAGTTTGTCATTTGACCTTCCATTTAGTTTAGTGTTATTTCATTTCACCTCACCCAATTGTTTTAATATTGAAAAGCTAAAAAAATTAGAAAAAGTAAAAAAGCACAAAAAGAAAATAAAAGTGAATTACAATTGTTTTTCCCTCGCTTTACCCCCTTGATTTGGATTGACTCCCTTACTTACCCTCTACACTAGTTTTGTTATATTTTTGTAGGTTCAAGGGAATTTTGATGGAAAAAGAAGTTGTGTACAACAAAAAAAAAAGACATAAGAGAAGCAATTTTTTTTATCTATCAGCTCAGGCGTTCCATCTCGTTAGTAATGGCAGTTTGGGAATGGTTGGTAGATTAAAACTTGGAATAGAAGGCAGGAAGATCAACTTTCGTGAATGCCTTGAGCAAGTCAGCCAATCACCTTAAACCCATCACCAACAAGAACATTAATTTTCCTCACCAACTTTTTAATCTTTCATGGACCTAATAATTGCAATGGAATGTGTAGTACATCGCTTAACATTGTGCAAAACCCCAACAACCTACAAGCCATCATCACAGGAATAATTTAAACACAACGAAAGGTGAAGGTGGAAGGATAACGATCTAATATTCGTTCGATCAACTACCGGTGTGGACTTGTTAAAATATGGGGAAAATCTATCAAAGTCTGCCAGGATGCATACTAAAGGCACTGTCACTCGCAAAAGGAAAAGTGGTGTTGGAAGCCTCGTCACCCTCTTGTAAAACTAGAGTGACAGCACGAGTAGTTTCCCCCACATTTTAGGCAACAATGGGCACCACATCTTGGCTCAACGGTGTCCCCAACTACTATATCACCCATGACATCCTTCTCACGGGCACCCTCCTGGGGCACTTGTTCAAAAATAAAAGCAAGCTCCTCCACAATGTGGGACTGATCAACATCAACCTTAAAGAAAGAAAGAAAGAAAGAGGTAATTAAAGTTAGAAGAAGGCAAAACATGGCCATTACAAATGTTGAAAAGTCTCAGTTTACTTAAAGGACCTTTACGGTTGCTTGACTAAGTAAACTGGGCATTCTCCAAGCCGCAATTTACCTAAAGGACCTTTATGGTTGCTTGACTAGGTAAATTGAGGGTTCTTAAAATTACCAGTTTACTTAAAGGACCTTTGTGGTTGCTCGACTAAGTAAATTGGGCATTATCCAAGCCCCAATTTACATAAAAGACCTTTATGTTTGCTCGACTAGGTAAATTGAGGACTCTTAAAAGTCCCAGTTTACTTAAAGGACCTGTGTGGTTGCTCGACTAAGTGAATTGGGCATTCTTCAAGCCCCAATTTACCTAAAGGACCTTTTATGGTTGCTCGACTAAGTAAATTGAAGACACTTAAAAGTTCCATTTTACTTAAAAGACCTTTATGGTTGCTCGACTATGTAAACTGGGCATTCTTCAAGCCCCAATTTATCTAAAGGAACAAATGGTTGCTCGACTAGGTAAATTGAGGACTCTTAAAATTCTCAAATTACTTAAAGGACCTAAATGGTTGATCGATTAAGTAAATTAGGCATTCTTAAAGTCCTAATTTACCTAAAGGACATAAATAGTTGCTCGACTAGGTAAATTGGGCATTGAGGCATTAATAATTAGCTAAAAAAATATACAAAGGCAAATGTAGAGGAAAAATATACCTCTTCGTGAGAAGGTGCCCCAAGAGCTGCTTGTTCAGCTGCTACCACAGGAACTTCAACTTGCTCAACAATAACCTCATCTTAGGCAGCTGCTCCACCTTCCAAGATAGAGGCCCCAAATAACCCCACCAGCATTTGTTCATTTATTGTGACCTTGGGGGGATCACCATGAGGGCTTTACATGTATTGACGGGAGCCTCCTCGATGGGAGAAGCCTGCGAGCACAAAGAAGTAAAAGGAAAAAGTTAGTACATACAAAATAGTGGAGCAAAGACACAAGAGGAAATCATTGATAACAACATATACTTACCATAGGAGATGGCTCAACAATTATGGGTTGCTCCATTGCAACCTCTACTATCTTCTCAGGAATGACTAGCAAATAAGGATTTGGGTCTGAGACAAAGGGCAATGTGCTCCTCTGGAGGTGGGGATGATGAATGGATATCTATAGGAAATTTCTGAGGGGAGTGTTATTGGGCACTTGGCATCTCTTGCTCCTCATTTTAATCACGTTCAACAATAACATCCTCCAAAATAATGTAGTCCACAGGGGTGGGGATGGTTTCTTAGTCGAATACATTCGACGTAGCCTCAGCGATGGACAGACCAATGAAGATAGACTCTTCCATGACCTCGTGTTGAGCTTTCCCCTCTCTTGTAGTTGTTATTGGAATTGTAGTTGTTAGAATTCCAACATCGTCCACGTCCGTAACCTCGTCCTCGGCCACGACCTCTTCCACGTTGGCTTCTATCGTTGTTGAAACTTTCTTCTTTCTTTGTCGGATGGAGCTCCGTCTTAAGAAATTGTTCCACAATCTCTTGCTTCTTCTTCTTCTTCTCTTCGTATGCTTGCAATGACCCCATTAGTTGTTCGATTGTCAACTCATTCAAGTCTTTGGTTTATTCAATCTTCTTAACGATGTACTCGAATTTTGGATCTAACGAGCGGAGTATCTTCTCCATGATCGTCACATCTTCTAACTTCTCGCCATTTCTTTTTAATTGATTTGAAACAGCTAAGACTCTTGAAAAGTAATCGGAGATAGACTCTGACACTTTCATATGTAGAGATTCGAAATCACCTCTTAAAGTTTGAAGACGAACTTTCTTCACTTGTTCGGCTCCTTTGTAAGAGGTTTGCAGTTTCTCCCATGCTTGCTTAGAGGAGATTGCACTTGAAATCTTCTCGAAACCATCATCATCTAATGCTTGATAGATGAAATAAAGAGCTTTCTTGTCTCTCTTTCTTGAGTCTTTCAAACTCTCCTTCTGAGTTTGGTTTAAGACAGCTTCATTTTCTGGCTCACTGTAACCTCTCTCCACGACTTCCAAAACATCGTGTGCACCCAAAAGTGCCTTCATCTTAATACTCCAACTATCATAGTTGTTGTTGTTGAGTATTGGGACTTGAAAGGATGTCATACCACCATTTGCCATAATCTATGAAGCACGGATGCGGGTACGAGGTGCGGGTGCGACACAGTGCGGTTGCGGCGATTCGAAAATTCTCAAAAAATTAGGATACGGGTGCGGCGAGATATAATATAATAATATAAATTATATTATGTTATTTTTAAGTAATACAAATAAATTCCATCATTATTATGATTCTCAAAAATTTATGATAAGGGTGTTTGTTATTTTTTAACACATGGACAATATTAAAACAGGGGACTCTACCATCAATGTCACATATATTATAATAATCTACTAAAACCCATTAACCATTCAACTATAAAATTAGAATTCAATATAATATAATAAAAAACTGTTAACTTCACAAAACCCATTTAACATTAAACTAAAAATAAACATTCGAAGTCGTTAAGAAACCTACTTATCTATTAGCTTTCACATATATTATAATAATCCACTAAAACCCACTAATCATTTTTTTATAAAAATAGAATCCAATATAATGTAATAACAAGCAATTAATTTGGGCCACAAAACCCTTTTAACATCAAACCAAAAACAAATATAGAAAGTTGTTAAGAAACAGAATTATCAGTCTTCGCATATATTATAATAATCACCCACAAATCATTAAACTATAAAAGTAGAATCCAATATAATATAATGACAAGCACTTAACTTGGGTCACAAAACCTATTTAACATTAAAACATTAAACTAAAAACAAACACAGGAAATTGTTAAGAAACTCAGTTAACTTCGTATATGTTGAAGGAGAGTAAGAAGAAAATGAGAAAGAGGGAGAGGGAGAGAGAGAGAGAGAGAGAGAGAGATGAAAATGAAAAAAAAAATCAGATTTTTTTTTTTGGGATTCTTTACGAATCCCATCAAAACCAGCCGAGTCCTTGCCGAATCCAGAATTAATTTATTTAATTAATATCTGATTCTTCTTTGGGTGCGAATCGGGGCCAAATCGCACCCGCACCCGCACCCGCACCCAACTCGCGTGTGATTCGGATTCTTCTGGCCTTTTGAAGAATCCGTGCTTCATAGGCCATAATTCTAGTGAGAATTTGGAAATTTTGATTGCGCGGATGGATCCGGAACGTCCAAAAACCTTAGGAACAACGTGGACCAAAAAAATGAAAATCTGGTCAAAGTCAACAGTCAAAGTCAACTTTTGGTCAACTGTCAGCCTTTGGTCAAGACTCGACAGCTCGGTCAAGCAGCTCAAACAGGATTCACAGCTCGGTCAAAAGGCTTCACGGCTCGGTCAACTCGGCTCCAACTCGAATGATTTGGCTAACTAGGTGAGTTAACTCACTTTCTGGCAGCAACGTTCTGGTGACACGTGGCGGCGCGTCAGACCTCTGATTGGGATGAATCTGGCGGCGTTGGATTCGTCTCGTCGAGAGCTTCGATTTGATATGCTATAGCGTATACTTTGAAACAAATTTTCAATTGCTCTGATACCACTTTGTTGGAAATAAGCTTTCAAAGACACTCACACAACTATCTTCTATTTAGTACTCAAATATTATTACAAAGAAGAAAACACTCTTACAACTTAACTTCTCTCTATTACAACTAATAAGCTTTGCTTATTATCTCCCTTGTTGTTTGATGATTCTAAGAATTTAAGGATGATGGCTATTTATACTAGAAGAAAATCAAATGCACTCATTTTGGTTCAACCTAAATTAATACAAATATTCATAAATCACACAATTTTCTTCCACTAATTCAACCACTATGAAGCACTAAGAATAAATAAACACACCTTACCTAACACCTTACCTACCTTAGGATGCTTCTTAGAAATTGGTAGATTAAATATAAAACAAGTTCATATTTCAACAAGAACCCCATAAAAAAAAAGACATGTCATGCAACCCTGCAGCAAAGGTAGGGTCTTATGCTAATGTTGTCAAGAAGACACTTTTAGTTGAAGATTCATTATCTTCACCCATGCCTACTCCTTTCTTGAGAGGAAGTCCCATTGGTAATGGTTTTTTTTAAATGAATTTCCCTTTCGTAGATATTATGATGAAAATCTAGTCTAGAGGCTCTTATTCTTTAGAGCCTGGCATTATTAAACTCATCAAATGGAATCCAGATTTTAAACCTTCAGACCTCAAAACAACTACTGCTCATGTTTGGGTTCAATTTCCAAACCTCAATACAGTATACTGGCGTCCAAAAACACTTTTTGAGATTACTAGGTGTCATGGTAATCCCATTAAAATTGACTAGTCCACAATTGAAAAAAGATTTAGCCATTTTGCTAGAGTCCTCATTGAAATGGAAATAGTATAAAATGATCCCCCATCAATAATCTTGATTAAAAGATAAGATTTCAGCTTTGAGCAAGAAGTTTCCTACGAAAACCTCCCAGTTAGATGTAATCATTGTCGTATTCTTGGCCACTGGGTCACTGAATGTAGAATTGTTCGAGAAATTCAAGTGGAAGCATCAAATGAGCCAACTCAAGTTACCAAAACAGGAAATCAGAATAGAGCTAGGTCCAGAGGCAGATCTTTTCAAAGGCATAATCTGATTTATAGGGTCTTACAGAAAGCTAATCAGGAGAATGAGGGTACATCTGGTGCTAAAGACTCTAATGGAGTTGAAATTAATGATGATCCTCCTAGTGAATGTAACCAATTGGACTTGACATCCAATCTTCCTCCATCTCCAATGATTGCAGAGATAGAAGACAACAATCCACATAATTTAACCACCTCTGACATGAGGCATTTAAACTCTCCTCCAAATTCATCTTCCATTAACCCTGACCACCATCATGTTGTCCCTAATAGTGTGACAGTCCACTGTAATATGGATTATAACTCAGCACCATCTAAATTCCTCTCCACATCTTGCGCTAATCTCATGGATGAGGATGAAGCTCAAGAAGATGATAATGATGTAGACTCCATAGGGGAAGGCATCACTAATCTCATGGAATTCTATTGGTTTGAAATTTTTGTCCTACAATAATAGGGCGAGTTTACTCCCCAATATCTAGCTTTTTTACTCTTCAAATAATCCCAACCCCTTAATCATTGCTAATGATTCCCAGTAGATAACTATTTCCTCATCTTTGGATGGAATATCCTTTATCTTCTCTTTTGTCTATGCCTCCACAAATTATGTCAGTAGAAGATCTCTTTGGTCTGCATTGTCCCAAATAAAAAATCAATATACTCTTCCATGGGCTCTTGTGGGAGATTTCAATACCATTCTTGGAGCCCATGAATCCTTTGGTCCTTCTCTTCCTCTTAGAATTTCATGTGAGGAATTCCAAAATATGTCCGATAACTGTGATTTAATTCACATTGGCAGTTCTGGTGTTGAGTTCACTTGGGTGAAAAGTGATAATTCTAGAATCAAAAGGTGGTTGGATAGAAGACTAGACAACCACATTTGGCTTTATGCTTGGAATTCTACATCTTGCTCTACTCTTCATAGAAGTAAATTAGACCATTATCCCCTCCTCTTCTCTTCCACTATCTCTAATATATATGGTCCTAAACCATTCAAATTCATATCTTCTTAGACTTCCCACCCTTCTTTCTCAGAATTTGTTAAAAAATAGTGGTCTACTTCCTACATCTCTGGTTGTCCCATATTTGTGTTGGTCCAGAAATTAAAGTCTTTGAGGAAATCTCCTAGAATTTGGAACATTAACGTATTTGGTAATATTCAAGAGAAAGTCAAGCTAGCAGCCTCAAAGCTCCATGCTATTCAAATTGAGATTGATGCCATAGGTCATTCACCTAAAAAAAACTTGAAAGTAACTCTTGCCCAAAAAGAATTTCTTGAAGCTTTACATATCGAGGAAAAATTTTGGAAGAAGAAATCCATAATTAAATGGTTAAGCTGAGGGGGATAGAAATACCCATTTTTTCATGAAATGGCTAAGTGCAGATCCTCTAGAAGTAACATTGCTGCACTTCAGATTGACTCATCCCTTAACACTGATCCTGATCAAATGAGGTCTAATGTTGTTGATTATTTTCATTCCTTATATTCTACTTCCTCTAGCTTTGGAGATAATGGATTAATTGATTCAATGGTACCCTCTTTGGTCAATATGGAGGAAAATGTCAGTCTAACTAAGATTCCTTCCTTAGAGGAAATCAAATTCACAGTTTTCTCATTGGACAACTCTTTTACCCCTGGTCCAGATGGCTTCAGTGGGCTTTTCTTCCAACATTGTTGGGATATTGTGCATGAAGATATATCTAAAGTTGTGCTGAGCTTCTTTATTGACAGTTGGACTCTTCATGGATTCAATACCAACCATATTGTGTTGATTCCCAAAACTCCTAATGCTGATTGCATCACAAAATTGAGGCCAATTGCTCAAGCTAATTTTAGCTTCAAAGTTATAACCAAAGTTCTTATAAACGGTCTCAGTAGAATTACCTCTAAAACTCTCATCTCTAACCAATAGAGTTTCATCAAAGAGAGGAATATTTCTCACAACCTTATCCTTGCTTATGAGTGCTTCAACTTTCTAGATTATAAGTGTTTGGGAGGCAATGTGGCAATTAAATTTGATGTTTTAAAATCTTTTGACACAATTAGTTAGGAATTCATCCTTAAAATTTTATTTGCATTTGGATTTAGCCCCACTTTTGTCAAATGGATTCAAGTTATCCTTCAATCTGCTCATTTGTCTATCTTGTTCAATGGATCTCTATGTGGATACTTCAATTGTTCAAGAGGAGTTAGACAATGAGATCCTCTATCTCCCTTACTCTATTGCATAGTTGTTGATGTCCTTAGCGGGAACATCCAATCAAGGTGGATCAAGGCCTTATTAATCCTATCTCTTCTCCTAGAGGATTCACCTCTGCCACTAACCTTACCTATGTTGATGATATCATGGTTTTCTGTAGAGGTAATAACACTTCTTTAAACTCTGTTAATAATGCATTTACAGAATATGCTTTCCCTTCTGGACAGGTCATAAATAAAGACAAATGCTCAGTCTTTATTCGCAAGGGATATTTTCTAGAAAAGTTCATATATCCTCTGTTCTTGGCATCAAAGAAGGAGGATCTACATTCAATTAACTTGGAGTTCCAATATTCATAGAAAAGCCAAAATCTCTTCATCTCCAGCCTATAGCTGACAGAATCAGAACTAAATTGGAAGGTTAGCAAGGAGAACTTCTATCTTTAACTGGTAGAGCTGAGCTCATCAGATCGATCACTACTCCAGTGCTACTTCACTCTTTCCAAATCTACAAATAACCTTCCTATTTATTGAAAAGGATTAATCAATGGACTAGAAATTTCTTATGGTCTGTGAGCATTACTAGCAGCAAACTAGTTTCTATCTCTTGGGGTCTAACTTGCTAAGATAAGATGGATGGAGGTCTTGGTATCAAAAACTTCTCAATTCTTACGGCCATTCTTTTGAAACAAGCTTGCATCCTTATCTTTAAGTCCTCTACATACTCCAATTTCATCCAAGCTAAATTTCAACCTCTCAACTGGAAGACTTCTTACAAAATTAGCTCTGTATGGCTTGGATTAAAAGAAGCTTTTTCTATTATTAAGATACATTCTCAATGGATTGTGAGAGATGAGAAATCAATTAACTTACGGAATGATAATTGGCTTGGTCAACCAATCACTGATATACTGAATTCAAATAATATTGAGCCTTCTGGGCTTAATACTCAAGTCAGTTCTTTTATTCATGAGGGCAAATGGGATATCCTAATAGAATTTTCAGCCATATTCCCATCTTTAATTAATAGAATTTCTTCTATTCACTTGTCCAATCATACTGTTAAGGACACCCTTATATGGACTCTTTCTAGCATTAGAGTTTTGACTTCTAAAAATGCCTATTATGTTCTTCAAAACAATGCTAAACAATATTCTCATTTTAAAGAGTTATGGAATGGTTCCCCTCCCCCCCCCCCCCTAGAATATCTATTATTTGCTGGGGATTGTTCCACAATAGACTGCCAACTCATGATCTACTCCGAAGGAAAGGATTCAAATTTCCATCCAGATGTTCTTTGTGCAAAAATTCCTTAGAAGATGCAAAGCATTTATTCCTTCATTGCCCATTTGCTAAAATGATATGGAGTTAGCTATTCAATGCTTTTAATTCTAATTCCTATATCAAAGACTCCTCTCTACAGACTTAGAAGGCAATTCTCAAAGTCCATTTCAGTTCCCAAATCAAAAATTTATGGATTGCTTATTTTTTTTGGATGTATTGATTCCATCTGGAAGGGCAAGAATCAAGCAATATTTCATGACAAATCTCCTTATTCCCATCATTGCATTGCATACATTAAAGGTTGGCTGCAATCCCTTTACTCCCTCATTCCTGGAGCCATGAACAACTCAACTTTAGACCTTTCAATTCTTCACAATCGGGGCACTCTTGGTAAACTCAGAAAAGCTCCTTCTATAGTGATTGTTCATTGGGAGAAGCCTATACAAGGGTGGTTAAAACTTAACACTGATGACCTCTCCCTTGGGAACCCTGGAAATGCAGCTATAGGTGGAGTTTTTAGGACCTTTAGAGGATTTGTGAGAGGTGCTTTATGCTCTTATATTGGTATTCATACAACTTTTTATGTTGAATTGGTAGCTCTTATCACAGGTCTTGAAATGGCCAAGAAATTTGATTGGGATTTCATTTGGATAGAGTGTGATTCCATAGCTGTGACACATGCCCTCAACTCTAATTAGTTCAAGCCTCCTTGGGACCTATGGACTAGATGGAATAATTGTCTCTATTGGCTATCCAATAGAACTTATAGAATATCTCACATTTATAGATGAGGCAACATGGTAGCAGACAAACTCTCAAAGATGGGAATTCATAATCGTAGCCTTAAGTGGTGGTGGTCCTCTCCTCAAGAAATTTCTGGACTTGTTCATAGGGATGCTCAGCACCATCCCAATTACAGATTCAGGAATTAGCATTTTGTTCTTATTTGCTCCAAATTAGTTTTGGTGAAATTCATTGATTGCTTTTTGGGCTTTGTAGAGGGCTTGTCTCCTCTTATGATTTTTCTTTCTTTATTATTAAATCTCTCTATTTAGGTCTCTCCTAGGCATGAGTTCCATTAAAAAAAATATTGTTAAAAATCTTTTTTTTTTATTACTGGAAATAAAATATATTTGTTGAAAATATTTTTTAATTTTTGAAACTATTTTGTTATTGCTGGAAATCATATTTTATTTGCTAGAAATAATTTATTATTGCTGGAAATTATATTCAATTTGCTGGTAATCATTTTTTATGTGCTTAAAATAATTTATATTGCTGAAAATAATTTTTTATTGCTGAAAATAATTTTTATTTGTGGGAAATAATATTTTATTTTTGAAACTATTTTATTATTGCTAGAAATCATTTTTTACATGCCGGAAATAATTTATATAGCTGAAAATCATTTTTTTATTGCTAAAAATATTTTTTTTGAATTTTGCAAATTTTAAATATTTTTTGGTATATTTCAGAATTTTTAAATATATATTCATATTTTTCAAATGTTTTAAAAAATTTGTAAATTTTTTCCATGGTTTTTTTATATTTTTAAATTATTTTTAGTATTTTCTTAATTTTTAAATTTTTTTGCTGCTATTTGAAGATTTTTTCAAAAACAATTATGTTAGGACAAAAATGCCCGTACTTTAAGTCATGGGTCACACACATGCGTAATGTTTTCTATAAAAAATTAACAGAGTTGGATGGCAAAGGGTTAATTGTAGCAGTTTTCAAAATTATGGGGGTAATTGAAAAAACTGAAAGTTGTGGTGACAAAATGTTGGGGGGTCAATGTTCAGGGGACCTAAATGTAATTAACCTTTTTCTTAATAAAAATAACCTTTTTTTAAGGATAGTGCTAGGGAGACACACTTTGGGAACACAATTTGGGGACACGGGATACGTGTCCCTGTGTCATTGGTGGACACTGTACTTAAGTGGGATACACTCCACTCAAGTGTTCAGAAATGATACAAAGACACGTGCCCCGTGTCCCAAAGTATGTCCCTTTATCATTATTTTTTGAGTTTTTTTACTTTAATGCATTAATAATCTTCGATTTTAGGCTTTAGTATAACTTCATCAGTTTATTAGACTTTAATATATTTTTCGTCGCTAAATGTGAAAATTTCGCCTCTAAAATTGATATTTGGTGACATTTTGCAACGAAAAAAGTCATCTAGCGACGAAAAATGTATTAAAGTCTAATAAACTGATAATATTACACTAAAGTCTAAAATTGAAGATTAGTAATATATTAAAGTAAACAAAATTGCTTTGGCATGAAAACCTTATCTACTGAGTAATAAAATCCCAACATTATTCCTTTTTATTACTCTTGTTCATTTTATAGGTTCACCACAAGTCTTTGCAGTATCATTGGTCCTCTTAATCGTTGTATTCAAATTTAACGCCTCTACTCATATGGAAACTATCTCGTTGCCATGGAATTTAATTGAAGGCGCATATACTAAAAAGTCACTCAAATATTTTTTTAATGTACGTTTAATCCAATCCTTTTTATTTTGTTTCAAAAAATCCTTCACCAGATAAAAACACTCATTGTGTGCCGCTAGCATAGACCTTTAAAAATAAGAGAATATTGGTTAAATGGGTATTTGAGGGACTTTTTAGAAAAAATAAAAAGCTTGGGACTTAATGTATATTAAAAAATGTTTGAGGGACTTTTGGGCAATTTGATCCTTAATTTAAAGGGTGCTTGAACTTTCTTTATTTCTTGCAAAAACAAAAAGAAGCTTTATTTCCTTAATCTGCATGGTACATTGAGATTGTTTGTGCCCACCCACCTAGGAGTTGATCTTTGACCCCATTTATTCTTGCTTATTATTCAAATGGCAATGTTTGCTCTAATATACATTTTGTCACCAAAATGATTTTTTATGATGCTTATTATAACTTTTATATCTCTTACTGAGCATTTATCGCACTTTTGTAAAGGTAGCAGCATATGACCACTTACAAAAAAAAATTATTAAGAAATGAGTAAATGAGTTTAACCCCCATAATTTTCATTTCCTTGCGTTTAACCCCAAATGATTTTTGAGTGACGCAAAAATTATCACAAAGTTTAACAGAATATTTGTGACACTTTACCTTCCATAAAATCCATTTTGGGGGTCAAACTTCAAATAACCCTTAAATATTCGACCGAAAAGTGGGTGAAATGAAATTGGACCTGAATATCAAACACCTAAATCTTGTACCAAAACAGACAGATGCCAAAATAAATTTATTTCATGTTTACATAGACAAAACAACTCACATGCCTTGTATAAGTTGCTCAAGAATCAGGCAAAAGATGGCGAACTGTTGAGAAGAACAGGTACACACTTACAGAAGCCATTTCAGCACCTAAATTCCCTCCAAATTGAAGACTCCGCTATATTTTATCTCATTTTGCCAACAAATCCAGTTACTACAAAATTCCCATAAGGTTGTAAGGATATAATAAAGAGTCAATGCCAAATGACTCGAGCTGCACTACACACTAATGTAACAAAAAACTCTTTTCTTTCATTCCACTAGCAAATATTTACAAATTTTTTTTACTATAAAGCAACAGCAACTATATATAAATATATATATTGAAGACCATAAAGCTTTTCTATCGCGGCCCATAATCATCATCCCTAGGGGTCCATCCGATAAGGAGACCATCGGCTGCCCGCCCGCCCATGGTCATGTTCTCTCCGAGAGAACCATAGGATACCTTAACCTCCTCCACTTTTGCAGCGTATCGCGCTTTCATCTCCACCACTTCCTTTTCTTGCTCCTCAATACGTTGCCCAAGAGCCACAAGCTCCCCGACAAGGGGACTCTTAAACCGCATCTCCTCAATGTGGTCAATGCGGTTTTGTAACCAACTCACGTCAAACTTGAAGCACCGTTGCAAATAGGAAAACATGTCAGTGAAGTAAGCGATATCATCGGGGACCATATCGGCCACATGCTTTGCGGCGAATGAAACGTAAGCTGCTCCGAGGAAGTTGAGGGCGGAGGTATGTATGGACGCGCTCCGAATTTGCGCGTGTTGGAATGTCTCGGGATGCTCCCTGTTCATATGTGAGAAGAGATTGACATACGATTGAAGGACCAAATGGCCCTCCCATAACGCCATTCCTGCCGGTAATGATATGGTAGTATTAGTAGCAGTAGTAGTACTCGTACCACCAGTTGGTTCTACCTGTAGAGCAGATTTTAACTCATCAACGCATTTTTCAACATCTTGCGCTATGACTTGGACCTTCTCATGGTCATCCACGTAATTAGACTCGGCTTCTCCTCCACTGATCTCGGTCCTATCCGTTGAATCATCCCCATTGACATCATCATCCACACAAGTATCTATGCAGGGTTTATCATTGTGATCACCATCATAGACATTGATATCATCCACAAAAGTACTTATGAAAGGCTCGGAATTTTCCCCATCATAATCACCATCATCATCCACGCGAGTATCTATAGAGAGCTTATCACTATGATCACCAACAACATCATTAACATCGATATCATCCACCAAAGTATCTAGACAAGTCTCAGGATCATCCTGATCATCATCAACCCCCTCAACAACATCAATGGGAGTATCTATGTCGGGCTCTAGATCCTCATCATCATCATTATCATCCCCATCAACATCATCCATGAAAGCATCTGTGCATGAATTGTCATCAGCATCATCCACAAAAGTATCCATGCAGGGCTTGGGATCCTCCTCTTCATCATCACTCCCATCAACATCATCCACTAAAAAATCTATGCATGGCTCGGGAACCTCGTTATCATCCCTACCACGATCATCATCATTGCAGCGTTCGGGATGCTCATAATCCTCGTCTACATCATCCAAGGAAGTATTTATGCAGGGCTCGGGAACCTCATTATCACCACCACCACCACCATCATCATCATTGTAGGATTCGAGATCCTCATCATCCCCGTCTACATCATCCAAGGAAGTATCTATGCAGGGCTTGGAAACCTCGCTATCATCACCACCCCCACCATCATCATCATTGCAGAGTTCAAGATCCTCATTATCCCCGTCTACATTATCCAAGGAAGTATTTATGCAGGGCTTGAGAACCAAGTTATCACCACCACCATCATCATCATTGCATGGTTCTGGATTCTCATTATTCCCATCTACATCATCCAAGGAAGTGTCTATGCAGGGCTCGGGAACCTCGTTATCATCATCATCGTTGTAGGATTCGGGATACTCATTATCCCCGTCTACATCATCCAAAGAAGCATCCATGCAGGGCTCAGGATCCATGTTATCAACAACATTTGCAGGAACAATTTTCCTCACCTTTCTCTGACTCGTGAGACCCGTCGTTCTGCAAATGGATACTCTGGGAAAGTTCAAAACACCCATATTTAATGGGTCGTCCCTAAATATAGTCGTCACGGCTTCCATAAGTCCACAAACCACCATTTTCTTCACCTGTTTTGAAACGCGAAATTCAGAAACCGTGTATCACTGAAGGCATAGAATTTAGCTTCCACCAAACAAAGAAAGAATTCATAAAAAATAACAAAAAATTTATTAGAGAAATCAGATGATATAATATATCATAATATGCCTTTCGCAAATCAGCAGACTAGAGAAGGAAATCAGAAGCTATACCATTAACTTGTCAACCTTAGCCCTATGATTTCGAGGGAGAGTACGGACTTCCTCTGCTAAACGGATGCACTCGTGAACATTTTCAGGTGAGAGAAAGTTGAGTGCAACCATTATACATGACTGCAGGAAAGATGAATAAAAAATATTTTTGAGTTGTTCATATATGAAACACAATATCGTTAAAACAAATATGAAGCACCAGAGTATAAAAAGAGATTAACTCTTGATGGATTTCACACCAACCAAATACATGTCTCTACAAGTAACCTATTACTAATATACAAGGCAGCTTAATAGCAAAGAAAACAAATACATTAAGGCAACTCCAATTCCAAGGCTTTCGAATTGGAACAAGGGCCTTGAATTCCAATTCCATTGTTTTACACACACAAATCCATATATACACGTAGTTTCACACGCACATACACGGTTTCACTTACAAAAACACACTGCACACACACAGTTTACACGCAATTTTTCACACACGGCACACAATTTTTCATACACACGCAGTTCACACTATCACACAAACATTGAAAACATTCACATTAAATTCCATATTGGAGCAAAAAAATCAAATCTGTAACCCCACGGAAGTAGAATTCACTGACTTCCAATTCCATAAAATTTACATTCGAATAAAATGCATTAACATTCCAGTTCCATAGAATCAAGCACCTCTCACCTTTTGAGACACTTGATCAATTCACTTGGGGGGGAAATTTTAAATGGAAAGGGGTACCCATCTGCTTGCTTTAATTAATTATACCTCTTAACATGCCTAGAGACGAGAGAAAATATTATTAGAAAAAAGGGGTTTTTTTAACTTTAATACATTACTAATTTTCCTTTTTAGACTTTAATACGAATTAATCACCAAAGATAACATTTATTCGCAAATTAATTTATATTAAAGTCTAAAATCGATTATTAGTAATGTATTAAAGTAAAAAAAAATACACTAGAGATTTTGCATGGAAAGACACAGTTTCAAAGTTAGAGTAAAACATACGGACCGAACGACTTTGATAAACTAACTTACCTTTATGTTTCTAACTTGGTAAGGACAACCAACAGGTACGAGAACTGCATCTCCAAGTTTTTGCACAAATGTCCAAGGTTCGATTCCTAACACCAAAAAATAAAATACTCATGGTCAGGAAATAAAAATATAGCGATACATCTGGGAACCTACATTCAATATATGAAGTACTAACCATATTCCTCCTTTAGCCTTCTTTTATGCTCCATAGTCAAGTAAAAAGTTTCATCATGAATAGGATGAAAAACCTGTAGCATTAAGAGAATGATTAGAATATAAATTAGACATGTCACACAATATAGTCCAGGGCTATTCGACATCAAATTACTCTGCATACAATGAAACATCAGAGCAGTGGGATACAAAAATGCGAAGTTGAGTATATATCCTAATTAATTCCACGTGTTCATACTCAATACCGCTACTGTCAATCAAAAGCGGCCTATTAATCCATGACTTCTCAAAATTTAATAGGACAAGATTGAGGGAAGTGTTGGGTGAAACAAAAGCAGCCTGTCAAGGTGTCTTTGTGAAGGGAAGGCCAATTTTAGATCTTGTTTTGATAGCTAATGAGATTGTCGAGGAGTATATAATGAAGAAGAGAGATGGGTGGTATGCAAAGTGAACTTTGAAAAAGCATATGAGCATGTGGAGTGGAATTGTCTTAATTATGTGATGGAAAAGAATGAGTTTTGTAGATGGAGGAAGTGGATTTCGGATGGTATTAGTTCAGTCGTTATTGATAGAAGAAGACTAAGAAAAGAGAACCCGCTGTCCCCTTTCCTATTTGTAATGGTTGCGGATGTTTTAAGCCGGATTATTGATAAGGCGTGAGGCTGTGAAGTGATGGAAAAGGTTAAGTTGGAGGAGACTAGATTGAGGTGTCTCAATTACAATTTGCAGACGAATCTATATTTTTTCCTTCTCTGGACAGCAACAAGTTTGGCATTCTTGTTTCTTGTATTCTCCTATTTTGTGAAATATCGGGGTTGAAGGTAAATTTGAATAAAAGTACAGTTGCGGGGAAAATGTGAAACCTAAGAAAGTGGAAACATTGGCTTATAGGGTTGGTTGTGCAGTAGAGGCACGGTCCATGTTATATTTGGGCATACCTTTAGGTGGGCACCCGAATGATCTTAGCTTTTGGAACCCGGTTTTGGATAATATCAATAAAAGGTTTATCCTTGTGTTTGGAGGATGCTAGTAGGATTTACCTTGGAGGATTCCCATCCACTGTTTGGTGGATTCTAGCCCCAGTAACAGGTTTAGCCCAGGGCTATCAGCAGCACTCTGGCCGACTAAATTCCCCATTGAATTAAGAATATCTGCCCAGCGGTATTGCTTATATAAAGAAAATGTGCAACATATTTTGCTTTTGACGTGTAGTGTGGAGCGGAAGAGATCTAATATAAACTACACAACAACATTGAATAAAGGGAAATTTTCCCATTTGTCTCTCTAATTCTCATTCATCAGCTGACCTTACAATGCGAGTCCAAGGGCCTATTTATAGGCTAAATTATCTTGCTAGTAGAGCGAGGTCATGGGTTCAAGTATGAGGAGTGGCAACCTCTTCAAGTGAAGAGACTGATGTCGGTGCATATTCTAACCTGCATGAGTCTAGGCTTGCTAGGCTTGATCTCCATGGGGTAGACTCACCTCGTGTATATGGGAATAAGTTGCACCTAGTTATTATTAGTACAATGGTATGCACTTGACCCATCAGCTCCATTGCTCATTTTCCGGATATTGGTGGAAGAAAGTGTTTGAGGAATTGTCATTTGTGGGTGCCCTTCCTTGTAAACGAATGCGCATTTTTTTAAGACTTGAATGGATAGGGTGAGGGAGATAAGGTTACTTGTCTTTGGATTGAAAGGAAAAATAGTTTTTCGTATATTTGTTGAAAGAAAAAATAGAATCTTCGATGAGAAAGAGGAGAGCAACGTATGGGTGTATAAAAATGTAAAGTTTATAACATCTTTCCTGGTATCACTGTTAAAACCACTCAAAGATATACCTTTGAACCTGATTTGTTTCTCAAGGAGTAATACATTTATGGTGCAGACTTAAAAATCGTGTTCAAAGAGGCGTTTCAGCAGCTTCAGTATGGAGCAAGTTCTATGCAATTTAGCAGTGTAGATGATGTTTTTACTGTTTTGTGACTGTTTTACATATATGTTCTACAGTTTTTCCCCTAGTTTTGCAACTGTACTGGACTTCTGTTTTTTATATTATCTGTGCGGAAGCAAAATAACTAGTAAAAGCAATTAGGTCTCTTGTATTCTCATTCCCCAAAGTAAAAGTAAGGTAATGAACTACAAAGCTAGGAGGACCACCCATTATCAGCTAGGGTTTCTCCGGAGACAAGAATACCCTCACTATTAAAAGAAAGTGAACAATAGAACAAATAAAAAAGTAACCTCGGAGATCATCAAGCTGAAGAATAACCTCGGAGATCCACGTGTTTTCAGCCTTAAGGCGCCCAAACCATTAAATAAGGAAGTACGTAGAAGGAGCGATATCTACAGTCCCATAATCAACGGTATCTTAAACACGCCTCGTGAGAATGAACTGGCTGTGAAGAGTCAGAATGGAATGGGAGGGATCCGACGCATGTAACCTACAGTATTGATGGAAATCAAAAGGGTCTACCATTTCATTTATGTTATCTCCACAACACGAACTACAGGAAACGGCCCGTATCTCCTCATCTGGAGCTAGTGCCATGCCATATTGGAACGATTCCTATAGAACATTTTAACAAACAATTAGAATGTAGAATTTAGAGGAAGAGAAGTTATGAAGGATAAGGATGCTAAGATGAAGAATTTCAGGGAGAGAGAGAGAGAGAGAGTTGAAATTGGAACTATATATTTGTTAAAATTAATGCATAGCTGCTGCCTTTGTTTTGTTGTACCTACTTTTGTAGGGCAATTAATGTGGCTGCTGTAGGGATAATTAATGTGCCTTTAATGTGTGCCTAAGTGGTCCTATAGTCTAGTTGTTGTACCTACTTTGTAGGGAAATTAATGTGTCTAGTTAGTAGAAAAATCTGAGCACATAAATGTATCCCATCACCCATGTTTTAAGTAGTATTCTGCTGAATAAAAACAGTAATTCTCTCTCTAAGAACAAGTTTGTCTTCTCCAACTTATCTCAAATTTTTTCTTCACTTCTTCTAATACAACCATATAGTTCTCATTTAAACTCCAACAAAGTGGTATCAGATCCCTGTTCAGATCAAGAGCTGGGTGTTTTCTCTGCTGGCCGGAAAACGAATCCGATGAAAAGCGACAGAAAATTTATGGCAAGTTCTAGCATCCAAATTGGTACCCAACAGCCCTTCATTCCAATTTTTGATGGAGATAACTATGATTTCTGGTCTGTAAAAATAAAAACCATTTTCCTTTCATTTGATTTATGGGAGTATATTGAAGATGGGTTTGATGAACCGGAGGATATCACGGCTTTGCGGGAAGATCAAAAGCAACAGTTGACGGGGCACAAGAAGAAAGATGCAAAAGCTCTACGCCTAATCCAATAGGGGTTAGTTGAAACAATATTTCCAAGAATCATCAATGCAAACAAAGCAAAGGAGTCTTGGGATATTTTACAAAAAGAATTCAGAGGTACTTTGAAGGTAAGGGTTATTAAAATTCAGTCCTTCAGAAGAGATTTTGAGAATATGAAGATGAAGGATGTGGAAATAATGAAAGATTATTTCTATAGATTAATGGAGATTGTGAATCAAATAAAAACACATGAGGAACAACTTTCTGATCAAAGGATTGTTGAAAATTTTTTGATTAGTTTGCCGGAAAAGTATGACCCCGTTGTTGCCATTGCTGAAGAAACCAAAGAAATAGCCTCTTTGAGTGTTGAAGAATTGATGGGTTCCATTAAAACATATGAACAAAGGTTGAGTAGACACTCTGAAAAATCTGTTGAGACTACCTTTCAATCTAAGTTCAATGTTGGGGTCAGACCATGTTTTGATCAACCCAAAGGTGAATCTTCAAGAGGTGGAAGACATGGAAGAGGAAGAGGAAGAGGAAGAAACACTCGAGGAAGAGGTAGAAATAATTTTGAAAGAAGAGAAAGTAATGAAAGTTTTAATCAACAAAAGTGTAGTATTTGCAAGAGAAGTAGCCATATTGATAAAGATTGTCGGTTCCGGGGAAAGCCACAATGTCACAATTGCAAGAAATTTGGGCATATTCAAAAAGATTGTCGGCTCAAGAACAACCAACAAGCTAACTTCACCGAAGAACAAGAATGTGAGGGGAATATGTTTTTTGCTTGTCAAAGTGCATCGGAGCAAAGAAATGATTTGGGGTTTCTTGATAGTTGGTGTAGTAATCACATGACCAGAGATCAAAATATTTTTACCTCTATGGATACTTCTTCTAATTCTCAAGTGAAGATGGGTAATGGTGCCTTAGTCCAAACAAAGGGCAAGGGTACTATAGCCATTAAGACGGAGAGAGGAACAAAGTATATCCGAGATGTGTTACTAGTTCCGGATTTAGAGCAGAATTTGTTGAGTGTTGGGCAACTTGCGGAACATGGGTACACTATTCTCTTTGAAGAAGACTCGTGCAGAATTTTTGACAAAGGGGGGAGAAGCCAAGTTGTTGCAAAAATCAAGATGGAAAAGAATAGAAGTTTTCCTCTCACTTTTCGATACTCAAAGAATGTGGCCTTGAAGATGAATGTGGTTGACGACATATGGTTATGGCATAGAAGATATGGGCACTTGAATTTTCAAAGCATGAAGAATTTGCATCAAAAGAGCATGGTTTATGGCTGCCAAGCATCCAAGAAGTAAATGAGTTTGTGAAGGATGCGCTCTTGGAAAGCACCACCGAGAGCCTTTTCCAAAGGAGAAAGCATGGAGAGCTAAAGTACCATTGGAGCTTGTTCATACCTATATGTGTGGACCAATGAAGAACACTTCTCATGCCGGTAACAAATACTTCATTACCTTTATTGATAATTTTAAAAGGATGACTTGGGTGTATTTTATGCGGCAAAAATCAGATGTTCATGCCATTTTTAGAAAATTTCACAAACTAGTTGAAAAACAATGTCGTCACTACTTGAAAATTTTGAGAAGTGATAGAGGTGGAGAATACAGCTCTAAGGAGTTTGATAAATTTTGTGAAGATACTGGCATGGAAAGACAACTAACGGTTGGGTATACTCCACGACAAAATGGAGTGGCGGAAAGGAAGAATAGATACATTGAGGAAATGGCAAAATCCATGTTACATGAGAAAGGGCTGCCATATACTTTTTGGGCCGAAGCGGTGTATACGACGGTTTATTTGATGAATAGATGCCCTACAAAGGCCATAGAAAACCAAACTCCATTTGAGGCATGGAGCGGAAGAAAACCATCTATGAACAACTTGAGGGTGTTTGGTTGTATTTGCTTTGCTCATGTCCCTAAAGAAGTGAGACACAAGCTTAATGAAAGTAGTGAAAATGCATCTTTGTGGGGTATAGCTCAAAATCAAAGGGCTATAGACGCTTTAGCTTGAAGAGGAACAAAGTGATTATTTGTAGAGATGTGATTTTTGATGAGAAAGCTTTTTGGAACTAGAAAGAAAAAAAATCCCAAAATCAAGTTATCACCCTTAATGAAGAATCACAAAGCGTTGAAGAAGATGAAGAGAAAGATGTAGAAGTTCCTCAAATGTCTCCAAATGCAGGTCCACAATCATCCTCAAGTTCTCCATCAAGATCAAACTCATCATCTACAAGCTCAACTCCAAGAAGAATAAGAAGTCTAAATGATGTGTAGGCTAGATGTAATTTTTGTGTAGCTGAACCGGAGACCTTTAAAGATGCTAAAAATGAAAAAGTCTGGCAGCTTGCAATGGAAGAAGAAATTCAGGTTATTGAGAAGAACAAGACTTGGGAATTGGTGGAGAGGCCTAAAAATAAAGAGGTCATTGGTGTGAACTGGATTTACAAAAGCAAGGTTAATCCGGATGGCTCAATCCAAAAGAACAAAGCAAGACTTGTAGCAAAGGGGGTATTCTCAACAACCCGGAATTGATTTTCAAGAGACATTTGCACCCGTGGCAAGGCTTGACACAATTAGAGCACTTGTTGCCATGCCACTCAAAAAGGTTGGTTTTTGTATCAACTTGATGTAAAATCTGCATTCTTGAATGGTGTGTTGAATGAAGCGGTGTACGTTGACCAACCTCAAGAATTTGTGATGAAAGGAGAGGAAGAGAAGGTATACAAGCTGAAAAAGGCCTTGTATGGCTTGAAGCAAGCTCCTCGGGCATGGTATAGTGAGATTGATGCATACTTCAATGAAAGAGGCTTTCAAAGAAGTAAAAGTGAGCCAACCTTGTACATCAAAAGAAGCGGGACAGCAGGTATTCTTATTGTTTCTCTTTACATTGATGACTTGGTGTTTACCGGTGATGCAAAAATGATTGAAGATTTCAAAAGTGACATGATGAAAAAATATGAAATGAGTGATTTGGGTCTTCTAAATTACTTCTTGGGCATTGAAATTTATCAACAAGAAGATGGTATTTTTATTTGCCAAAAGAAGTATGCTAAAACCCTTCTTGAAAAATTCAAAATGATGAATTGCAAATCGGTGGCTACAAGCCTACACCTTTGGTGGTGAATGAAAAATTATTGAAAGAAGATGGAAGCAAAGAGGTTGATGCATTTATTTATAGAAGTCTGGTTGGAAGTTTGTTGTACTTGACGGCTACGAGGCCGGATATCATGTATGCTACTAGTTTATTGTCTCGGTACATGCACAAGCCGAGTCAAACTCATTTTGCGGCTGCAATAAGGGTGTTGAGGTACATCCAAGGAACTTCTGATTTTGGCATCACATATAAGAAGAATGTTGAGATAAAGTTACTTGAGTTATGTGATAGTGATTGGACCGGTTCTATTGATGACATGAGAAGTACTTCAGGGTATGTATTTTCTCTTGGCTCCGGAGCAATTTCATGGGCATCAAAGAAGCAACAAACGGTAGCGCAATCATCTGCCAAGGCCGAATATGTGTCGACATCATTGGCAACTTCACAAGCGATGTGGCTAAAAAGAATTTTGGAGGATGTTGGTGAAAAGCAAGGAGAGGCTACTCCAATACTTTGTGACAACCAATCCGCAATTGCAATGGCAAAGAATCTCGTCTACCATAGTCATACCAAGCACATTGCAATCAAGCATCATTTCATTAGAGAGGTCGTGGAGGATGAAGAGATTCAACTCAAATATATCAAGACCGAAGAGCAAGTTGCGGATATCTTCACCAAAGCTCTACCCAAAGACAAATTTCATTTTCTTAGAGAAATGATGGGTGTTCAATAAATGCATTAAGGGGGAGTGTTAAAATTAATGCATAGTTGTTGCCTTTGTTTTGTTGTACCTATTTTTGTAGGGCAATTAATGTGGCTGCTGTAGGGATAATTAATGTGCCTTTAATGTGTGCCTAAGTGGTCCTAAAGTCTAGTTGTTGTACCTACTTTGTAGGGCAATTAACGTGTCATGTTAGTAGAAAAATCTGAGCACATAAATGTATCCCATCACCCATATTTTAAGTAGTACTCTGCTGAATAAAAACAGTACGTCTCTCTCTAAGAACAAGTTTGTCTTCTCCAACTTATCTCCAATTTTTTCTTCACTTCTTCACTTCTTCTAATACAACCATATAGTTCTCATTTAAACTCCAAAACTATTTATAACGCGGCTTAACATTTCGCTTACTGTAGTTATACATTTTCTATGCTTCAGTTACAGTAAAATATTACCAAGTAACTGAATCTGAATCTGCCTACTTCTAACTGAATCTGATACCACCACTTGTACTAGTGCGGGGCATAATAATGCTCTCCTCCTGTGAAAAAATCCTTGTCATCAAGGATCAAAGGAGGGAATGTGAGCTTCGAGGACGGAGTAGTCCTCCCATGTCATGCCCTCCGGATGAGAGTTTGACCATCTGACAAGGACCTAATATACTGGAAGAATACCACCTGGATGGTTCGTCGATCAACAATCTCCAGTGGCTCAACTAACAGTTGACCTTCCAGACCCATGCGAGGAAACTTTGTAGAAGTCGTGCTGTGTTGGCCCACTCTTTTCTTTAGTAGAGAGACGTTGAATACTACGTGGATGGAGGATGAAGCTGGGCGATCAAGGTGGTAAGCTACCCATCCAATACGCAAGAGCACCCGAAAAGGGACAAGCTACGGTTGGTCTCGATTCCGGACATGGGAGCAGCCTCTCCATATATGTATGGAGGCAAGGCCTACCGACATCCGCTTCTCCTAGACCCTGCAGTTAAGCGGGAGCCTTGTGCACTGGGTACGACCCAAAGAGGGACAAAAAAAACTTAGGGGCAAGCTCAGATTTTATCTGCTCAAGCCTGTGTAAACCCAGTCACCTGTTCAAATTCTCATCCTGATCTCTTTTTGTCAGCATAGTACTACATTTGTCGTTGGGAAAAAGTGAGGTTATGCTTTAAGAGCTCCTGTATTTGGGTCCTCTTACGAAGGAACTAACGTGTCTCCTCATCAATGTTGTTGTAGGGATGATTCGAGAATCGGGGTGGTTTGTACCCATAGAGTGCTTCAAACGGTGGCATTCCTATAGCGGTGTGGTGGTTGGAATTGTAACATCATTTAGCCATTGGGATCCCTTTAGGCCAGTTGTAAGGTCGATCACCTGTCATGCATCTTATGTAACTTTCAAGGAATTGATTGAGTCTCTTGGTTTGTCCGTCGATTTGAGGATGATATGAGGTATATTAATGTAGGGGACAGCAATAAAGTGTCCATATTTGGTCAAGCGATCCACCACGACTAGGATGCTCTGTTTGTGGACTAAGAGGAGTGACCCCTCAAATTCTATAGAAATCTCTCTCCAAGGGACCTCCGGTATGGGCATGGGCAGGAGCTGTAATAGGCCTGGACATGGAACGTGCTCAGATTTACTCCGTTGGCAAGTATCACAAGCGGCTACAAAGTGTTTAACATCCTGTTGTTTAAGATTCGGCTGGTGACCCCCATTTGGGTGGAATGACCTCTGCCAAAACTTTTTGTTTACCCCCCGTTGTTTCCCACATATAGTTGGTATTATAACGCAATATCCCAATCATGTAAGTGTAACAGGTGTTGGTAGAATTTCCCAACATTAGCTCTGCCGCTATTTTTTCAGTTGTCCGATCTCCTTCAAAACTTCTCTTGAGTTCCTGCATCCATTGTGGGACAACCTCCGTGATTGCACAATGTTGTGGTTCTTCCTCATGGGCCCTAGATAAGGCATCAACCACTATGTTTTCCTTCCCCTTCCTATATTCGATCTCATAATCATATGTCAGGAGTCTTGTAAACCATTTTTGCTGCAAAGTCGTGATGAGGTTTTGTTCTACAGACTCTGATGATCTGTTCTTATTACAAAGTAGACCCCAGACAGATAAGTTTTCCATTTCTCCTCGTATACTACTGTCCATAACTCTTTTTCATATGTTAACATCCCTCTCTTTCTAAGTGGAAGAGCCTTGCTAAGATAGGCTATGGCTCTGCCTTCCTGAATCAAAATAGCCCTAATGCCTAACCCACTAGCATTTGTTTCAGCTGTAAAAGTCTTGAAATTAGGCAATGCTAAAACCGGGATAGTAGACATGGCTACCTTTAACTGCTCCATTGCTAATTGGGCCTGCACGGACCATTTAAATTGGTCTTTTTAAGTAAATATGTTTGGGGGCGGCTGATTGCACTGTAATTCCTTGCGATAGTACCCAGTAAGGCCGAGAAATCCCCGCAAGGACTTGACTGATTTGGGAATAGGCCATTGCAGCATGGCTGTAACTTTTGATTCCTCCGCAGTAACTCCCTCTTCCCAAGATGACATGGCCCAAGTACACAATCTTCTTTTGAGAAAGTGAACATTTTGGTAGTTTAGTAAACAGGGAGTGTTGCCTTAGAGTAGCCAAGTTGTGTAGAGGTGACGTGTGTGATCTGACAGTGAGGGGCTATACACCAAGATATCATCAAAGAAAACTAATATAAACTTGTGTAAATATGCTTTGAAAACGTCATTCATTAAAGCTTGGAACATGTCTGGTGCGTTTCTGTGCCCAAAGGGCATAACCATGAATTCATAATGCTCACTGTGAGTGGTGAACGCAGAGTTGTGTATATCAGGTTCATCTAGTCAAATTTGATGATAGTTTTCCCTTATTTTCGCTTGGAGAAGATAATGGTTCCATTTAACTCATCAAGTAGTTCATCAATGACCGGGATAGGATACTTATCCTTGACTGTAATCTTGTTAAATTCCCTATAGTCTACGCAAAATTCCAAGTGTTGTCTTTCTTTTTGAGGGATAAGAAAGGGCTGGCGTTGGGCCTGATTATCCCACTTTCAAGCATTCTCCTTGACTATCCTCTCAATCTCATCCTTTTGGATATGAGGATACCTGTAGGGATTTACCATAATAGGTTTTTGGTTAGGTTTTAAGAAGTATGTGGTGGTCATGTGATCTCACGGGTTGGTAACCCTTTAACTTCACCAAATACATCATTGAACTCTCCTAACTTGTCAATAAATGGGGGAAAAACACCTCCTCTTTTGTGGTTGTTATGGAGAAGAGTTGGCCAATCATCACCGTATTGCTTCCTCGGAACAATTTGTAAAGGCTTGTTGCTGATATACTCTTCAATTCTGTTGTTTGAATGTCCCCCTGTAATGTAACATGAGTGTCTCCGCTTCTAAAACTGATCCCTCTCTCTTTAAAATCCAAATGTTACTGAACTATTTTCCTCTAACCATTGTACACCCAATACCGCATCACAACCTCTTGAGGGGCAATACCCTCATTGAGGTTGAGAACTTATGGCCTTGCATGCTCCAATTTAAATTGGTGCAAGTAGTTGTGTTGCCGATTTTGTGACCTTCAGCCATTGTAACCCACAATTGTGTTGGAAGGTTTAATCACGAAGCCTATCATGGTTTTTCAAAGTCTCGGCCGAGGCGACTCGCTATCGCAAATGGGCTATCCGATTCCAAGAGGCATTTCAATAAATAAACTGAATCGTGCAATATTGTCGATGCCTCGGTGTTACTGAGATATATCGCCGATATATCAACCACGATGCACGATTGGGTAGAAAATCGACCGAGATACGTTTTTAGAAGAAAAAACGCAACTGAAAATGAGTTCTCTTCAGGACACTAGTAAAAAATAGGACTGAAGAGTTCACCATATAAACCTCTACCGTTTGAACCAAATTTACCTGCCGGTACACCAAAATAGGAACCAAAACCAAACCGGGGGGTATTTCGGTGTTTCCGGTAATTTCGTTTTTTTTTGTTTCGGTAATTTCGGTTTCATTTTGGGGTTTTCCCTGTTAATACAAAAATTACAAGTCGGCTTTATGCATTCAGTAAATCTGGTACAAGTTTCGGTATTATGATTCCGGTAATTTGGTACAAGTTTCGGTATTTTGATTTGAAAGTGAAATGTGTTGACAGATTTATATGTTCTAATGCACCCAATATTTCTTATTAAGTCCTATCATTACAATGGAACCTTATAACTTCTTGATACCTCATTCTCACAGAAATAAAGAAAAAAACAGAGAAACAGAGTCAGTGTGTGTTGTGCGGTGTGTGCGTGTGTGGCGTGTGCATGGTGGGAGATCGGAGAGGGAGGGGGAGTGTGGCCTGTGTGGTGTTTCTTGCTGCTGTCGCCGTTTGGAAGAGTGAAGAAAATAAGGAATTGTTAGGTTTAGTTTGGGGTTTGACTTTTGTATTAAGATAAATTAATGGCTGAGATGGGTTTAAAAAAGGGTCAAATACCAAAAAGTCCCTCAAATATTTTTTAATACACACTTAGTCCAAGTCTGTTATTTTGTACCAAAAAGTCCTTTATTTTCTTATCTTTAAAGGTCCGCGCCAGCGACATGGTAAAGCCTTTTTGGCACGGTGAAGGACTTTTTGGTGCAAAATAAAAAGGCTTGGATTAAACGTGTATTAAAAAAAGTTCGAGGGACTATTAGATATATGCCCCTTTAAAAAATAAAGGGTCTTGATAAATTCGTATGTATATAAATATATATATATTTTAAGCACATATTTTATTCGGTATTTTTGATTTTTTAACTCGGTAAATTGGTATAGTAATAAGTGATAATTTCGGTACGGTAAATTCGTAAATCAGGTATGGTAAATTCGATAAATCGGTTTTTTATGTCTAATAACCAAAACCAACCAACTTTTTTGCAGTATTTTGGTTTTCGGTAAAATCGATTTTTGGAATTTTATAATATGAAACCAAAACCATTTTTTTCCGAACCAAAACCAGTACGGTAAAAACCCATACCGCTTTCACCCCTAATTAAAATATATCACTATTAATCTCTCCTTGAAATGTATTTTAATTTTTAAAAATATTATTTACGTAAAAATTATTTTTAAAATGCATGTTTTAATGTATTGGTAATCTATTATAATGTAAAAAATGTACAACTAAAATGTAAAAATAAATTAACAACATATCCTTATTTATTTTATTAGACGTGATTATTTACTTAAAGGAATTTGCAAAAAATGTATTCTCTAATGTATCATTAATTAATTAAAATGTACCAAAATTTTAAATGTATTGAAAACACTTCATTTTTAATGAATCTTTGATAGTTTTTCTTTTAAAGTGTAAGTACTAGGTATTATTATTACATTTCTGAAAAATATCATTCATATCTCACAATTATAATTCTATTCAATTAGAATCATTGTTGTTTTATAGAATGCCTCCAAAACAAGATTGCTTTGATTACTTATTGTTATGGAATACTACTGTAACTCATAAGTGTGACACGTGCAGACAAGTGCTACGCGTGTGTCTGTATAACCAATTAGGCAATGCTATGCATACTAAATGCTAGTATTATACATATGTAATTAATCCATAGTGTTATTCTTATTTTTCTAAAATTTTCTATGTTTTTATCAATTTTGGGGGGCCCTCCAAATAGCGTATCTTCACGTATCCCCCAATACCGCGACCGAGTTAAAAATTGGGATGCCGATTCAAAACTGATACAGCGACTTTGAACCCATGACTCCTGTCCCCACACACACACACACACACACACACACACACACACACACCCCTCCCCCCAACACACATCCAGAGAAGTTATGGGTATTCCCACTATATATCAATATGTGAAGAGGTTTGTTACTAACACTACCTATGCACCTTAAGGTTCTTGGGGTTTTGCTTCTTGAGATAGCTTGCAGGGATATTGTCATATCAAGTTTAGCTTACTCTACTTCGAGTCTCCCTTCTGCATTCTCTATTTCTTCTTCCTGCCCCCTCTCCCGACTCGTATTTTAATCTATCATCAACACATATAATTGCCATCTTGCATATTTGTGCACCGAGAAATACACCTCGTCCCAATTGTAAAACAAGTTCTTGTCTCTTTTTGCTTGCATTTCGGAAGGAGCGATGTAGGGCATTTCCAGTCGGTATCACACCTTAATATTGTGAATCACTCACAAGAAATAGGTAATTTCAAAATATTGTTCATTGCCCCAAAATGATAGCCTTACATGCTTTAAATAAAGCCAAGACTATGACTGATAGTGATGCAAGAGCATAGGGGATATAGTTGTCATTTAGCATTTCTTATTATTTTTACCCTTTTGTATAAATAGCCAGAAGACTCCCATTTTGTACCACTTTTGACAATATGATAATGAGAGTTTAAAGAGAGAAATTGAGACCCACTTATGTATTCCTTTGGTGGTGGTGGTGGGTAGATTAGATTTCTTTTACGCTTTCGCACCCTAAATTACAACAAATTGGTATCAGAGCGAGGTTTGCTCTTTAGATCGAAGATGCTCATCGAAGATTGGGATTCGGTTTGGATTCACCCGGACGCATCACGATACATCCCCAAACTCCTCCATGAAACCCTAACCCTAGAAATAAAAAATTCAAGAAACCCTAACCCTAGAAATAAAAAATTCAAGAAACCCTAACTTTTCACCACACGAATTCAATATTACCAGACCCGAAACAATTCGGGTCCTACTTGAACAAGAACCGAACAGCCGAATCCTTGGCGGAGGTTCTTCTGCCGCTGATACCCTCACCGGAATTGAACTAACTAGGTCGGACAGCCCTAACGGCTGCCGCCCGACTTTGTCCCAGCCAGGAGTTCCCCAGAGGCATCATCCACACTCATTTTCACCCAAAATGGGTCGGAGCACTGCCCCAACACAGTCGGAACAGTCCCCTCCGTCAGAAAGACCGCCAGAATCCCACGGGATAACAAAACTGTGTCGCCGGTGACCAGAATATGACCGGACAGTCCCAAACCCTATCGGCCAAGCATTTTAACCCCTCTGCCAACGCCTCTGATCCCTTGACCACTTCCCCCACCACTATAATTTCTTACCACAAGCCTATAGACCCTCAACCGAAAACCATGGAGCCAAATGATCAATCCAACTCCATCTACAAAGGGTGTCCTTCCTTAGGCATCCTTCATATTCCCCCCCACATGCCTTATCTTCCGCCCAATCTATTTGTGGGCGACAGGACTCATTTTGCCACGACCAAGCGAAAATTGTAAAAGTTTCTACCGCTTATATGCACACCGTGATGATAACGATGTCGATGGATCCTCAAACACCTCCACCTAGCGATGATGCATAGATCCGCACAAGTATCTTCTTTCCTCGTTGCACCGCAAAGGGAAGACTATGCACGGTAATTATTGACGGTGGAGCGAGCGACAACTTGGTGGCTTAAGAGATGATAGATAAGTTGAAACTTCTAGGGAATCATTAGTTTCCCTGTGCCAAATTGGGTGGTTGAGCAATGGTACAGCTATTGTTTCAAGCCGGAAATGTCGAGTAACTTTCTCTATTGGAAACTATCATGACGTAGTATTATGTACCGTAGTGGATATGAGGGTATGTCACCTACTTTTAGGGAGGCCTTGGCAGTATGATCATCGTAGCGTGCATAATGGACGAGCCAATACCTACTCGTTCAAACATGAGGAGAAGGATTTCCTCCTCCGTCCTATGCGGCCCATTCCTATGGCACGACTTCAGCTTTATTGGTTTCACATGAGGAGTTAGCCACGGAGACAGGCCTATGTTATGTCCTATTCGGTCCTATGTCCACCCCAGAGGCACCCATTCCACCTCTTGTCCAGGCACTGCTAGACTCATATACGGATGTGTGCACACCACCTAATGACCTTCCACCCCTACGTGACATACAGCATGCGATAAATCTTGTACCCCAGGCACAAATCCCCAATTTACCCCATTATCGCATGGCACTTATGTAATACCCCGTAATTTTATTGATTTTATTTAATGGGATTAATTAAATTAAATGGGATAATTATTTGGAAATTAATCCGGATTTAAATACTAGCGAGACGAAAGTTAGTATTTGATTATGATAATTATGTTGAGTATTACTGAGTGAATATGGTAATATATGATTACTAAATTTATTAATATTGTCGCGAGTTATAAATACAGCAATTTCAGAAATTTAGTTGGGACGCGCGTGTCAGTCGTGTCAGGAACCAATTTAATGAATTTAAAAGTAAATTATTTTTACATCATTCGTATGGTCATTTTGAGTGCACCAACGTGTCCGGAAGGGTCGAAATAGTCAAAAAAAACACTAGCCGTGGGTTTGGTTTGGGTCCCGAGGCATTTTTAGGCCTAACCGAAAACCCGGGAGGGTATTTTAGTCATTTTGATTTTTAAGGAATATTAACCCACGAAATTTAGACTTAGTTTATCAGCCAACTCTTAGGACTCCTAGGGTTTTCACAATCAAAAATCATCAACGGCAATTAGAGAATAGAGAAGGAAGTTTCCAAAGGAGAAAAAACACCCTTAGAGGCCATTACACCACCACCACCACCGGTTAGATCGGATAGTGGGGATACCTTCCGTACCATCTGCTTCAAAGGATCAGAACATCGAAATTTCAAGGCAAGTGATTTATCTTGCAAAGATTCAAGGCATATGTTTTACATGATAGTTTAGGTTTGATGATTTATCCTAAATAAATGAAAAAATGGTGAAACTGGAGAATTAAACGTTAAATATGGATAGGTTTCATGTAGACAAACTTCTGGACATATACTAGTTACGAAATCATGATCCATATGTAGAAAATTACAAAATCATGTTGAGTTATATGAAATCTTAATGGAAATAGAGGAAATAGGGTTTTTATGAAAATTTGGTGATTTAATACAAGAAACTGATGATCCATGATGATTTAATGATTCTAATACATTAAAGATTATGCAAATATGTTAATATGATGATTAGAACACTTGTTTGGGAGTTTGGGACGTTGTAATGGAGGATTTGAGGTGCAAAGTTTGAAGAACCCGTAACTGTTAAAGAAATTTTGGGCCGATAACTGCTTGATCGATCGATCGACCCCTCTGGAAAAAGTGAAATATTTCCCTTTATATAATTGAGTAACTTCCAACCTTTAAAACTCTTTAGTGATGATTGATTGAATATATTGGTACTTAGGGAAGACCAGTAAGAGGGTATTTGAAGCCCGAAAAATTATAGGATTTAATTAAGGTTAAGTGGTAAACTTACGAATATTCGACTACTGGGATACGATTAGGATTTGTGAGAATCTGAATATACTTTGCTCCACTTATAATTTGAGGTTAAAGACTAAAAAGGGGACACTAATTAATAAGATAACCTTATAGATGAGCGGGGGGCTTAGTAACCTTGTTGGGATAGGGTATGTACTCAGAACGATACGTCGAGAATTATCGCGCTAAACCTATTATGTAGAATAAATGAGATGATATTATTATACGGATGAGACATACGATATAGGGCTAGAATATGCCTATACTAAAATGATGATTACCTAAGTTGTGTGAATACTTAGTATAAGGATGATTATGTGTAGGACATACCTACCATACTTGCTATCACGGGTGGTTGATTTCCGAGAAAGGACCGTCTTATCTTTGTGTGCCTTCGGGGGGATTTAGACTGGTACCTTAAGGACATAGGACTGTGAATGACTTATTTGTGAGTTGATAAGTCAGCTGACCATGGAAGCGTAGGTATGTGCGTGACCCATGGGTATGTGAACTATGTTCGCCTCCACTATGTGTGATTTGTATTGAAACGGTTCCTGAGGGATTCGGAACACGTGATCCTTATGTACGTGATGTACCGGGATTTGATAGCAGGGTATGCGTGCACCGCAGCTTAGCCTAGGCGTGCCATATATGTATATATGTAATGAGTGACTTATATACGTACTTGTGACTGATTCACTGCTACCTAATAGATGCGAATAACTAAGGGATTTAATTGAGTTAAGAATAATGTAGACATAACCAATACTTGAGCTAAGTAATCTGATTAGTGAATGTGTGCGTTATGAATATATTTTATTTAAATAAAATGGGTGACATCTAAAGTAAGAACCGTCTAGATGGGGGTAGAATAGACTAGTTAGGTAGTGGTGTAACTAGGTGGAATTTAAAGGATGCGTTAGGCGTGCACAATAGTTGAGGGGGTGAGGATCTCAAGTGAGAGCACGTGACTAACATGTTTAATATATGTGTTGTTTAATATTGTAATCTAAACACTTACTGCTTTTACAATATTGCCACCTCGGGCTCTGACCCGTTTGCTTTCAAATCTATTTTTTTGTAAAATCCTTTTAGGTCCCCAGCCATAGGTACACCAAGCTTAGGAGTTCCATTCCATTGACTTGCTGTTGCTGCTGTGGAAGTTACAGGATCTCGTTACTAGACGCCTCGACATCTATCCTTGCTTCTTTTGGGATTAGGGCATGTTGCCCATTCTATTCAGTGACAGCAGTTTTAGACTTTCAGTTTATTTCAGTCTTGGGATTCATTTATTTCATTCAGACATTTGTATTGGGTTTATTTACATTGTTATTATTATTGGAGTGTTTACTCCAGACATCAGTTATTCATTTTGTTAATTACCTTATGAGATTGTTCATGTGATGGTTGGGTGATGATTTAGATTACTGTTGTTGGTTATATAAGACTTTAAAACTTGACACTTCACTATTTTAAATATTAGGTGGTTAGTAATTAATTAAATGTTTTCGACAGTGATGTTATGAACTGAACCAACTTGACATTTTGCATTAATTTAAATAAAGGAGTAGCTACCCGGCATTTAATTAGTCGGGGTGTCACGGGTGGTATCAGAGCATCAGGTTCTAGAGTCCTTAGGATCTGTACGGCTTGTTATGTTTCCGCGTAGTGTCCATTGATATAGAGCCCTATATTTTAGGATTGTTGTACTCTTTTGTGTATTTTACGTTCTTCCGCTATTTTGAGATATTAACTGTGGACTTATAAAACTTCTCTCTTATTTCAGATGCCTCCTCGATGTGCACAACAAAGTTCCCATGGGTGCCCAGCCCGAACCTCAGCCTGCACCAGTTCAGGGTTCTATGAATGCTACTGAAGTTGCCGCCATTGTAGCCCAGGCGGTAAATGCCACGTTAGCAGTTGTGCAACAAGCACCACCTCAGGTACCGGTGGTAGCCTCGGTCCAGGCCCATGCATTCCCGTCTGCTTGGAAACGTGTCCGTGATGCCTTTCAGAAGGCGCACCTCCGGAGTTTGGAGGAAACTCCGACATTGTGTCGAGCCAGTGGAAGGACATCTAAAGACATTTGAGGATGTACGAGTGTACAGATGTGCAGAGGCAGATACTGGCGAAGTTTAAGCTGGTAGGAGCACATTTGTAGTGGTGGGAGTCCATTACCACCGCCGAGGAGAGAGATGTTCTTTCTATTCAGGAGTTCTGGGTGCGGTTCGACCGCAAATATTTCCCCTCAGCAGTTCAGACAGAGATGAGACGAAAATTGATGAACCTTAAGCAGGAAGGGAGGACAGTGGCAGAGTATGAGGCCGAGTTCACCAATCTTCTGAACATAGTTCCCGATGAGATCCCAACTGAAGTGAATATCCAGAAGTTTATGGATGGGTCGACGTGGAGGATTCGTCAGCACCTGTTAGGTAATCTCTCGTTGGCCACCTATTCAGATGTGGTTAATGCCGCGCTACTTCACTGCCAGGACCACCGCTTTCATTTGTCAGAGGGTAAGCTAGCAGGAGAGTTTAGCCAGCAGGGCAGGACAGGGGGTAATGGTGCCAGCGGGGCACAGTCAGCTCAGGGTCAGCACAGGCAGGGTGAACAGAGTTCCCAGCAGGGGAATTCTAAGAGATTCAGATCAGGAGGTTTCAGACATGGCAGGGAGGTTTTAGGCATGGCCAGCAGGGTCAGCACGGCCATTAGGGCAGCCGCAGTTTCAGCACGGCCAAGGTAGGGGTGGTAACGGCCATCAGGGCCGTGGGCAGCAGGGTCAGAGTGGGGAGAACTTCGCAAGGAAATGTTTTATATGTGGCAAGATTGGCCACAAACGCCAAGAGTGTCCTGAGAGGGGCAGGACCCCGCAGCAGCAGGGTGCTCGACATGAGCCCCGGAGACCGATGTTTCCCGCCGCCCTCCCAGCACCACCACATGTGCCGGCGCTGCCACCTATTCCAGCAGTCCCAGTTCAGCAGGGGCAGCTCCAGTATGGTCGGGTTTATAACCTTCAGCAGGCCGCAGGCCCGCAGGATCCACCCGCAATTGAGGGTATGTTTTCTATTCAGGGGACTATGGGGCGTATTTTATTTGACACGGGAGCCACACTGTTTTATTGCCACGAGATTTGCACGCGCTATGGGGTTATTAGATACCGCGAAGAGCACAGTCACTTGTGTAGATTCACCGTTGAGTAGAGGTTCTGTGATTTCCTTTATATGTAGAGGCGTGGGTGTAGAGATTGGGAGATTTACTTACCCGCTGACATGCTAGTATTAGATATGTTCGAGTACGATGCGATTATTGGTATGAATTGGCTGGCTACGTATAGAGCCATGATCGATTGTTTTAGTAGGAGTATTGTTTTTGCCATACCCGGTCAGGAGATATTCCTAGTGGCCTATACCTTGCGCTTTTTCCTCACCTTGAAAAAGTGTGCCTTCATGGTTCCATCGGTGACGTTCTTGGGATATGTGGTATCGGGAGACGGTGTCAGTGTGGATGACACCAAGATCCAAGCGATAGTGGACTGGCCTACACCTACTTTTGTGACTCAGGTTCGCAGCTTTCATGGGCTCGTCGGGTTTTGTCGACGATTTATAACGAGTTTAAGCACCGTTATGACCCCAATCACGGATTTTATGAGCACCTCTTCAAGCGCCGAGCTTAGGTGGACTATGGAGGTCGAGCGAGCCTTCACGCGTATCAAGGAGTTGATGACGACTGTTCATATCCTCTCCTTACCTGACTTTGACCAGTTATTTGAGTTGTCTTGTGATGCTTGCAAGACACGGGTGGGGGTTGTGTTGAGTCAAAACGGGAAGCCCATTGCATTCTTCAGTCAGAAGCTCACAGGAGCAGCATCACACTATTCTACGTATGACTTGGAGTTCTATGCGGTCGTGAAGGCAGTAAAGTTTTGATCATCTTACCTTCTACATAAGGAGTTTGTGATCAAGTCTGACCATAAGGCCTTACGGTTCCTTCATAGCCAGTGGCGTGTTAGTGACAGACACGCCAAATGGACCGCCTATCTTCAACGTTACACTTTCCACCTCCATTACAAGCCCGGTAAGGAGAATGTGGTAGCGGATGCCCTTAGCCGGTGAGCTCATGCATTGGTGACTTTACGGAGTCAGGTTTTTGGGTGTGATGAAATTCAAGACCTTTACCTGACTAACGTGGAGTTGGGTCCCATTTACGCCGCATGCCAGCAGCGCAATGGGGCATCGGGTGAGTATCTATTACAGGATGGCTTGTTACACCGAGGGACAGCTCTGTGTATTCCTTCTTCCTCTTTGTGAGAGAAGATTATATCCGAGGCTCACAGTGGCGGTCTAGTACGCCATATGGGACAGGCACGCACTCACGCGATGTTACGGGACCGTTTTTATTGGTTGACTATGAGTCAAGATACCAACGCCTTCATTAGGCGTTGCTACACTTGTCAGACGGCCAAGGGGAGACATACCAATGCCGACTTATACACTCCACTTCCAGTTTCCAAGCGCCCGTGGCAAGATGTCTCGATGGATTTCATTGTTGGTCTTCCCCATACTTCTAGTGGACACGACTCCATCTTCATCGTCGTGGATCGGTTCTCCAAGATGTCTCACTTCATCCCGTATACTCGGACGACAGATGCTGCTCATGTCGCATCCTTGTACTTCTGTGAGGTTGTCCGTTTCCATGGAGTGCCTCGCAGCATTACATCTGACCGGGATATGCGATTTACGGGCCATTTTTGGTGGACACTATGGCGCCTGCTACGGCCGAACTTCAATTTTCGACGGCCTTTCACCGCAGACAGATGGGCAGACCGAGGTGGTCAATAGGAGTGTTGGTGATCTTTTACGGTGTTTGACGTAGGATCATCCACGTAGGTGGGATATAGTGATTGCATAGGTCGAGTTTGCCTTCAACAACGCCGTTAACCGTTCTACAGGTGTCTCTCCCTTTCAGATAGTGTTGGGACAGTCCCCTAGTATGCCCATTGATCTCGCTGAGCTTCTCCCGACAGTACCTATGTGTCCCTCCGCGGAGGAGTTTGCGGCACACTTGACTTCCATTCAGGCCGACGTATGTGCCCGCCTTCAAACTACCTATGCCTCTTACAAAGCGGCGGCTGACAAGCATCGCCGTTTTGTTTCCTTCTAGCCCAGCGATTTGGTTATGGTGTATCTTCAGAAGACGCGACGGTTAGGCAAAGGCAACAAGCTTCTTATGCCGCTTTGGCCTTTTTCCTATAATTCGCGCTTGTGGCTCGAATGCCTACGAGGTCGACCTCCCGCCTGAGCTTCGCATGCACCGCATGTTCAACGTGGCGGATCATTCTCTATTTCGAGGCACCCACCCCCCACCAATTCCTCTTCCTTCATCCTCCACCCACCCGGTCCGTTCACATGTGGATTATATTAACGACATCCTTGATTCAGCATTTGTCTCCTCCTCTTCCAGCGACTACACCCGTTATTTGGTCCGTTGGGTTGCATGTCCCGAAGCGGAAGATTCTTGGATTACCGAAGCCACATTGCAGCATATTGACCCTGATTTCTTTCGGCAATACTCGGCACATATGGGTTCTTCTCAAGGTAGAGAGAATGATGCAGGAGCATAGGGGATATAGTCGTCATTTTAGCATTTCTTATTATTTTTAGCATTTTTACCCTTTTGTATAAATAGTCGGAAGGTTCCCATTTTGTTCCACTTTTGACAATATGAAATGAGAGCTTAAAGAGAGAAATTGAGACCCACTTATGTTTTCCTTTGATGTTGTTGTTGTGTAGATTAGATTTCTTTTACGCTTCCGCACCCTAGATTACATCCGATAGACTATTACATATTTTACTAAAAACTTCCACTTTAATGACATCATTAAAGACTTCTTTAACTTTTTCAAGCATGACAGACTCTTAATTTTCCAACGGATGGCACGTTACTCAAACTTTTAGATTTCTCCAACAACATTAAATGACTACTTTTGAAAATTTGTTGAAGTATTTATTCTTGTTAGGATTGCACAATAATACTAAGAATTATTCTAACTCCCACATTGGGCCAGCTGTACCATTATCCCACCAGATCAAAGTATTGGGCTTCGTATTCATTCTCTTTTATTCCGCTTATAAACTTTAATGTAGGCCGGATTGCTATCAATGAGTCAATTTCTTAATGGGAAATGGGAGGGTGGTTTTGTTTGAGAATGTTTTGTTCAATATTTGGTTGGCTCTTGGGGTAAATGTTGAGGTGTTGGAATTACATTTTTGGGATGGGTAATCAGGGTTCAAGGTTGGCCGACTTGGGTTAGGGGGGAAGGGGGTGTAGGCTGAATTGGGTCGCTTCCTTTTGACAACAACCTCAAGAGATGATATTTGTAATCTTGCTAGGATGATGTCTTTAGATAAAGAGTTGGGGTAGGACATCTGAACACAACACTTAATCTCTTCCTTTAGTCCCTAACAAAGTTGGATATGAAATAATCATCTAAGAGCCCTCTCTGTCTAGCCAAAACTATTGGTCTTAGCTCCTCAAATCGATCTTGATATGCAGCCACTGTACATGTTTGTTATAGCTTAATGAATTCAGTAATAGAATCTTCAAGGCCCACGTGTAAGAACCAAGCACTGATAACTGTAAATTCCCTCCAATATATCCCATCTACAATCTCATAAAATAACGGGAATTAATGGTCCACCCTTCCATTCAAGTGCATAGGTGCAAACAACACTTTATTTTCTTCAACCATGGGGCGGAATTGGAAATGCATGGTGGACTTCTTGAGTCATACTCTGCGGTATGTTCCGACAAAATGGGGAAAATCCATCTTGGGGTTTTTGTGTTGAAATCCTTGGTGTTCTTTTAGCTAACCCCATTACGAACCGGGGTCCGACAACAATGGGGGATTGTATCTCCTCAATGCATCTGTGTTCATGCCATGCCAAAACTAGCAGACTAAGGCAGCATCTGCAATTGTCCTAGAATACCCACAAATCCTTGTTGTAGACGAGCCACAGTACCTTTCAGATCATCAAACTCCTTTCGGTTGTCTTCTCCATTGTTTTTTGAATTTGGTGAATTGTTTTCTTCAGCCATGGGAGTAAAGCGCGGGTGAGATAAGTTTGGCTCTAATACCATTTTTCATGACATGGTGGAATTATTCTTTTCAAACATTTTAACGATTAGAATGTAGAATTTAGGGGAAGAGAAACTATGAAGGTTAAGGATGATAAGAAGAGAATTTCATAGAGAGGAGGGAAGGGGAGAGAGAGAGAGAGAGAGAGACTGACACAAAGAGAGTGATGTGAAGCTAAGAATGGGGAAGCATTATTATTACTGCTACACACCAACTACTAACTACACAACACCACCACCAACAAAAAAATAAAACCAAACTAAGAAAAAGGATTTATTTCTCTCTCTATATTCTTTCATCAATATTAAAGTTGTGATTACAAATGATAGCCAAGGGACTATTTATAGGAGAGGTTAGCTTGCTAGCCAAGCTAATACCCAAAAAGATAAAAAAGGGCAACTAATAACTAAAAAAAACTAATTAGCCCCAACATGCTTGGAGAGTAATAAAAGACTAAAAATAAAAGAAAATGACAATAATACCCTAAACTAAAAATGCAATATAATATAGTTTTCTCCCGAGATCCCCCGCACCACGTGTCGCTATGCATCACTAAACACATCATTCTCCCCATCTTCGAAAAAGCTCGTCCTCGAGCTTGGAGGGTGACTCATCAATGCCAGATGATATGAACCACGAAAAAGCTTTGGACCCCAATCAAAATCAACAAGAAGTTGGATGCCCAACTGGAATTAGTCTAATGTGTATGAACCTCATCAATAATGGGTCTAATAAACCCAAATCCCGGCGATGTCCCTCTACGAAATTCGAGCAACCAAAAACTAACGACCATATCCGCCTTCTCGACACCACAAGTACATGATTGCAACTTGGAGTAGTGGAACCTTGAATCTGACCGGAAGGGAACTCCGGCGACCGCACATTTGCGAGTACGATGGAGAAACAATCGGACTGAAGGCGGCGACATTCTAGAAAGCCGGACACAAAATGACAAATAGTCGGAAAATGAATCCCAAGTGGGACGCATTTTTCATGGAAGTCATATGTTGTGTCACAAAGAGGCCTTAGGACCAATTTTGACCGGATTTGAGGTTAAATAGGGGGTGGGGAATTGGATCGGAGTAGAGAAGCCCATTTTTGTTGGGTTTGATTGTGGTTGGGCATAAATGAGTGGGGGAAAGGGAAAAATTGGGTAAAAATAGGGGTGGGGGGGCTAGGGTTAGGGTTTGAATGGTTCTTGGATTTTTTTAGGGTTACGGTTTAGTTTGGGAGTTGGGCAATGGGGGGGAGGGGGGGGGGGGGGGGGAGAGAGGTTGCTAGGGTTAGGGTTTGGAGGAAGGTCGAAGACGATGTTTCATTTGACGATGTGGTGGTTGTGTGGCGGTGGGAGGTGGAGGAAAGTGATGGTAGAGGAGGGATGTAAAGGAGGCTAAAAGGAATGGTATCCCCCCTTTTAGCGGTGATGGAATTTAGAGTTTCCATCCACCCGATTCTCATTAGGACATTTATCAATCTACCGATTGAAGGGTTGCCCGAGTTGGAATCACAACTCGATACCCACTTCACGCACCACGATGAACACTAAGAACAAACGCAGCTCTGATACCAATTTGATGTGAATCTAAGAATGCGGAAGCGTTATTATTACAACTACCCACCAACTATTAACTACACAACACCACCACCAGCAAAAAAATAAAACTAAACTAAGAGAAAGGGTTTCTTTCTCTCTCTATATTATTTTATCAACATTCAAGTTGTGATTACAAATGTTGGCTAAGGGCCTATTTATAGGAGAGGTTAGCTTGCTAGCCAAGCTAATACCCAAAAAGACAAAAAAGGACAGCTAATAACTAAGAAAGACTAATTAGACCTAAGCATGCTTGGAGACTAATAAAAGACTAAAAATAAAATAAAATGACAATAATACCCTAAACTAAAAATGCAAAATAAAAGATAGTTTTCTCCCGGGAGCACAACCACGCGCCACGTATCGCTATGGATCACCAAACACATCAGAGAGAGAGAGATGAAATTGGAATTATCTATTTATAGCCCTAATTTATATTTCATTTACTGTATTTATACATTTTTTATGCTTCAGTTAAAGAAAAATGATACCAACTATCTTCCAACTGAACTAACTGGCTAAATGAATCTGTTTACTTCGAACTGAATTAGATACAACCTCTCGTGCTAATGTTGGACATAAAAGCTAGCTTGTGGAAACAGAAAAAGTTACTCTTTCTTCAAGTAAACCATCACTGAATCCCCGGACTAGAAGACCAAGCGTTGCTGATGAGGATTCACATCCTCCTTATAGGCATCATACGTGCGCTATAAAGCCCTCAAACATTGATGTTAATAGAAGCCAGGCGCAGCAAACACGGATGTAAATGGACGCACCCGTTTACCGGCGAGGGAAGCTCCACTAAATCAATGGCCATGTAGGGGGGACACCGAAAACGATCTGTCAATCGGATAACAACGTTGTTGAAGACGAACTCGGCAAAGGCTACCGCAATATCTCAAAAGTTGTGAGATTATCAATCGACAAACATTGAAGAAAGTCATCCCCTATCCACCCTCCCTCCAACTCCGATTAACCAGCTCTATCTGGCCATCATTCTAAGATGGAAGGCCCTCAAAATTAGAAGGAACACTGAGGATTATCCACAGTGTCCACAAAAATGACTCGTGAACCCAACATCCCTGTCAGAAGTTATGTTGTGCGGCACGGAACTACTCCTGACAACGCCTTTATTTGCTGGTTTTTATCCTTCAAAGAAAACCTGGCAGCAGAGTTCCCTAAAAAGTTGAGTTGTTTGCATGGCTGGTGGCACTTGAGAGAGCTAACACTAGTGATTTAATTCAATGGAGATGTCCCAAAATGAGCTTATCCCAAATTGTCGTTGTTTATATTACATTAACGTGGAGACCAAATTGACACGTCCTCCTCAATTGTTCATTACCATATTTTTTGTGGATTGAGGATTTTAACATTGTTGGGGCAAGGCCTCAAAATCCGATTGATATGCTTCGGAGGTGGGTTGGGATCGTGTGACTTTGCGTAAGTTAATAGCTCATGGAGATGTGGGATGATTACTACTTATTAGAACATATGGTTAGAACGGAACAACAGAATCAAGAAAAAGTGGTAGACAATGAATGGATTTGGGAGAGGATCAAGTTCGTTTCATCACTTTGGGCCTCGACAACCAATCATTTATAAACACAGTTGACCAAGCCTTTTATATCTTGTTTTTTCTCCTTTGTATTTTAATTTCTATTATGCACTGTGGACTGCTGGACCATTGATCCGCGTAGTGTAGTTCCATTAATAAAATATATTATATTTCCGAATAAATATAAACAAACATGGAGAATGTTTGACACATTTATTTCAAATGGATACATAATGAAATCTAGTTATTACCTGCTGCAGCAAAGAACAATACTTATGCCTAAATTCCCTATAGTACTTCCTAAGATATTGCTCCAATTTAGGAACATCTTGCCGCCGGAAAATGTCCCAGACAGCACCACCATCTGTGTCCCCAAATCCTTCGCCACCCTTCTCCTTGTCAACAATGAAATCCTTTTTGTTTCTGATGTGAGAGAGAGAGAGAGCGAGAATGAACAAAAAAAATACATCGATTTAAAAAGTGAAACACTGGAATGCATGTGATAGGTGACATACAGTTCCATTTTATTCTGGTTGTGGTGCTTTTGTCTCATTTTTTCTATTTTCTCAAGCGTTACCGATGCAAGGGTCACTTCTCCGGTATGTGTCAACACATTAACCTGTAACAAAGAATTTTCAATAATTAAAAAATGAAAACTTGACCGCCCCCAAAAAAAAAACAAAAAAAAAAATCTGACAACAAAGCATATACCTCTAATCTAAGAACCGATATTGTTAATTTCTATCATCGAAATAGTCATAACTAGGCTTTGAATCTTTTATATGATATTACTGGGAGATGAAGTTTCAGTAAGTACAAAAGGTGTAATATTAATTTTTAAAGGAGAATAAATATGTAACGATTAATGTGTATCCTTTTGTTCATACCCTCTCTGCCCAAGTCCCTTTTTTTCAAGGTCTGACATATTGTCATGTATGTATCATGTAGTACCCACCTTACGTGTCCGGTAAGAAATCAAAGCTTTAAGCACTGACATCACTCCCAGCATGTAAGAATCTAAAAGAATGCATGTAGATTTCATAATAACTGCCAATATCCAGTGGTGAATCTTGCAGTAAAAAGAGAAAAAAATGAATTTTATTTTGTCCCATATATGTCGATAGCACTAAAAGATGGGTGGAACTTGGCGACACATATCTGGCCGCTCATACTTGTGGAGAGACATAACCGCAACACCCCCCAAAAGAAGTGCTTGTAATTCCTCGTGTGAAACTTAAAAGATGGAAGTTTTGAACTCCGGAAAATATCAATCAAAATTGACCTTTGTAACTAGTAACATAATTGTAAAATCTTACATTAATAAATAATTTATTAGTAGGGAAGTAACCATTAATTTTCTGTTATATAAGTGTTGCCTATGTATAGATGGATTGTATACTCTCTCTCTCTCTCTCTCTCTCTCTCTCTCATCAGCGAAAAACAGACATATGCTCACATATTATCTCAAATTCTCGATAATCAAGTCCATTGAAATTAGGGGATTCTTATTATGGCTTTATTTATAGAATGATATCATACTGCCAACTAAGGTAATGATACTAATTAAAAAAAGAGCTGAACAACCGAACCCAAATCAAATATATATTTTTTTTTTAAATGTCAAGTTTCTAAACTACTCTTAGGGCTCGTTTGGTTCGAGGTTTGGCAAGGGAATGGGAATTCATAATTCCAGGAATTCTAAGTTCCTGGAATCTTCAATTCCTTTCCATTGTTTGGTTCAAGCAGGAATTCCTTTTTCCCGCCATCAAAAATCCCTTCTATGTAAACAGTTAAAAAGATATTAAATATATACTATTTTTTGAAAAAGTTTAAAAAAACGTGTTTTGTTACACTTTTATTTAAATATAAACTGTTTTTAGTATTTTTTTTTAATTCTTTACAAAAAAATAAAGTTGTAAAAAAACAGTTTTTAAATAAAAACAAAAAAAAGTTTTTGAATAACTTTTTTTATTAATCTTTCCTGAAAAATAAAGTTGTAAATAATGGTTTTTTTTTTCCGTTTTTTTCCTTAAGCAAAAAAACAATTTTTTTTGTTGTAAAAATACAGTTTTTTGAATGTTTTTATATCTGTAATAAATAAAAAACAGTTTTTATAATGTTTTTATTAGAAATATAAAAACATTCAAAAAACTATTTTTGTACAACAAAAAAAAATGCAAAAATAAAACTGTTTATATATAAAAACTGTTTAACAAAACACATTTTTTAATGTTTTAAACAAATAGCACATATTTAAAACATTAAAAAATGTGTTTATTAAACATTAAAAAATGTGTCTATATAAATAAAAATGTGTTTATATATTAACATATTAAACAGTTTTATTTTGCATTTTTTTGTTGTTGTACAAAAACAGTTTTTTGAATGGCGAAAAACATTTAAAAACTGTTTTTTATATATTAGAAATATATATTAACATTTTATTTAAAAAAAATCAGTTTAAAGAAACATTTAAAATATATTTTTATAGTTTTAATCTATAAAACAGTGTTAATATATTAAAAAAATGTTTATATATGAAAAACAGTTTTAAAAAACACGTTTTTTAACTTTTTAAAAAAATAGTACATATTTAAAACATTTTTAATAGTTTATATAAAAAATTATTTTTCAACTTTTTTATTTAAAAAAAAAAGAGTTTTAAAAGCATTTAAACACTTTTGTAATATTTTTATATATAAAAACTGTTATTAAAGAAAAAATGTTATAGTATAAAAATGTCATTCTTTTTTTATATATAAATGGTGTAAACTATTTTATTTCCTATTAAATGAAGCGAGAGAACGTCACTTGAATATGAGATAATGAATCATTAAATGAAGTGAGAGAACACTTCTTAAAAAACCATGTGATTGGACGACATCAAAACTTGATGTCGTTGAACACATCAAAAAAAAAATTCGAGAAAGAGTGTATGTGTATGTGTATGTGTGTGAGAGAGAGTGTTTATGTGTGTGAGAGAGAGAGATAGAGCATGTGTGTGAGTGAGAGAGAAAGAGAGTGTGTATATGTATGTGTGTGCGAGAGAGAGTGAGTATGTGTGTGTGTGCGTGTGTATGTGTGTGTGTGTGTGTGAGAGAGAGAGAGAGAATGTGTGTGTGTGTGAGAGAGAGAAAGTGTACTTATGAGTTTATGTGAAATGGTATTTTTGTCACACCACAAAAGTAAGGTAATATGTCCGGGAATATAGGATTACTCCCATTTTAGAGGGGAAAGGAGAATCCAATTTCGTGGGAATTCTAAATTCCAGGAATTCTAAGTTCCCCCTTAAATCTCCAACCAAACATTGTAATTCTAAATGAGGGGAATTCTAAATTCCAGGAATCCTAAATTCCCTTTTCAAACGTCGAACCAAACGAGCCCTTAAATTTACCCTCATAAAATAAGTTCTTAAACCCAACGTCTATAAAAATAAGTTCTTAAACCCAACGTCTTTGCCCCATGGCTTCTGGTGCTTATAATATTGATCTAGCCAATGTCAGCTGTGGAGAAGCTTATTGAATTAGTACACAACACTTTAAACATCACTGTAGGCATTTCAATCATAAAAACAAGGGTTTACACCGTCTTGCCATCATTACAGAGTATGTGTTGACACGCTAACATATTAATCATCTTTATCCAAAATTTATGTGCATCCCAAGAGTATGTGACAAACTTAAGCATGGCAAAACACCACAAATATACTTGAGTATGCCAATAGTGAATGTCAAAAAACACGTCTTATCTACCTTCAAGTTGGTAGGAGGGGTCATTTCCCTCATAGACATCAACTTACTTGTGACTAGTCAAAATATTTACCCCTATTTGCATTAACAAAGATTCTCCCACTTCATAGTTATAAATTTTGTGGATGGTCTCACATAAGTATTATTAACTACATGCACTGCATATGTCATACTTTAAAAAATTTACTGGCGACCAACCGCTAAGAGAGTTGTCGTAGATTATAATCATTATATTATTCATTACATAAAAACTATGATCCTATAATCAAAACATGAAACTGCATAGTTTACTCTCACATATTTGGCTAATTGTGTCACTATTTAAATTGCGAATGAGCTCACAGCTTGCAACTTGGTGGTACAAAATAACAAGTCTTAATATTCTTCATGTCTTTTCGGGGCCTAAAAGAGGCAAAATGAGTATGCTGGTGTTAAGTTCACTAATCTCTTGCGGTTTCCTTCAGCTCAAACCTCAGCAAAGATTCCAAGAAATAAAGAGGAATTGAGAGAGGTTGCCGAAGCAATGGTTACCCCTTGATTCAAGAAGAATCACTCACCCATTTATCCTCCCAAAATCAAATAAGAGATCCATCCCCAACTCAAGAAAGATAAAACTCAAAATAGGAACCCAATCTATTGGAGATAAATTTACATGGACCTTTATAGAAGTCAAACTCCACACCCTTTTAATCAAATCATCTATTCCAAAATTGTATTTACTCTTATTAATATAGAACCATAAAGAATTTTGTTGAAGAGGGAATCCCATCTAAGGTTTTACAAGGGCTCATATCTCCCGAATAAAAAAAAATGGTATTATCCGCAAGTTGGAGGTGAGTAACCTTCAAACACACTTTACCTACCATTTTTATATATTGGGCTATTCAGACATCTTTGAGAATTTGCCTAATCCCCAATGGTATGTTTGGACCCTCCAGGACACAGTGTGGGAGGTTGCCCAAAGAGGATTTGAATTCTTAACCTCTTGGTTGCGAGGTAAAAGCCCATTCCACTCTACCTACCTTAAAACCTATTTTCACCCCATATGCCTAGGGCCTCACTTTGGGGAGGGCCCCCATTGGATATTATATAGCTATTGCTTAAAATTATTATACTGCTATTTTTTTTACTGTTTTGGCCTTCAATAGGGTGTTGGGCAACTGCTGTAGTTTTATTCTAAAGCTACAATGTTTAGCATTCCTTTAGATATTTCTATTAGTCAGACTTCTCTCTCCATTTATTTTGTTCGACATTTTTAAGAACCTCTCTCTTTCTCTCGCTACCCACACACACCTTCAATTGATATTTAACTTTCAATATTTAAACTTTGTCTCTTAATATCAACTCTTGTTTCTCATCTATTTTTTTTCGTTTATGAATAAATAGTATGGCAGTGTATAATAATTAATATTTTTTGTGTATTAGATTTATAAGACAAGTGAATATGCTATATTCTGAGATTGAATTTTCAATCTAGTGAAAAAAAGATTTGCAGTGGAGTTGAAAATATGGTTAGGTTTTATTAGTTGGTAGTGTTTTACATTAATTTGTTCTATATCTAAAATGGACATATTTTGTGAAAATTAGTATTTTTTAATTTATATAGATATCTACAATGGGAGTCTCTCCATATATATATGGGGGGGTGGGGGGGTGTAAGGCTAGCCGACATTCGCCTCTTCCAGACCATGTAGTTAAGCGGGAGCCTTGTGCACTGGGCACGACTTATATATAGATATCTACAATATGATATTAATAGACATAAATATGTCAATTTTTTTATGAAACTAATTTAATTTAAAATAAAAATACATATTGTAATATACATAATTTTTTTAATACGGAAAGAACCCAATTTTTAATATTTTCCTAGAGCCTCACTAATTTGAGCCGCCCCCGAGTAAGAGAGACAAATGATCCTCTTGTTTAAGTCTCATACGCATCTTAACCTTCCCTTTAAGTCACCCATTCAGAAAAATGGAGAAATATACCGAAATCAAACACTTGGCCCATGACCTCCATCTCCCCACACCCCAAAGCCAGAAAAAAATACTTATGTAAGACTCTTGTGCCCCGCTATATTGGTATACTCATGTGCCCCGTGATATTAGTATTGTCTTTATTCCGTTTGGCGAAACACACGAGAGGTCTTCGGAAAGCTTCATCAAACTCATAGCGGATCATTCATGCCGTTGCCCTGAGTTAAGTCACTTTGGATAAAGGTATATTGTCTAGCGAACTAAGAATCACCCTTGGTTAAACTAACTTTCATAACGGGAAAATCATATGTTTTTGTGGTTCTTTTGAGATTGTCAAATACAAGATGCTATATTCTTTCCATATAAAAAATTTATGTTTTTAAAATGCATCTTTTGTATTTAGAATCTACTTGTCATAAGTTGAAACGGGGAAATTCTATATTTTGTGAAAGTGTGCAAAGCAGGGCAATTTTTGTTTCCATATGTGAATCCTCCACAACACTTTCCACTTTGATTTTCTCCTGAAATAGCTTCTTCTGCGTTGCAATATCTATATGACTTCTGAGAATCCGTCACGACACTCCAATTTTCTTAAACAACTCTATATCCGAAAGGTGAAATGTGCAGTTTATTTGAATTTCTAATTGCCCTTCACAGACTCTACAGTTACTGTGAAGAACATAATTCCGGCTTCCACCTAGGGAGATGCACATATTTCAATTTCTAAAAAGCACCTCCCAAAATTTCAAATTCTTTCAGTTTCCTTTCGTTGTTGACAAAAAATATAGTTCTAATCAGCTTGATAATGAATCAAGGACATATTCAACTTGAGAATATTCTCCATACTCCTCGCAATTTTTCACTGTCCACCCGTAATCTTTTGTCTGAAATAGACAAATGAACTGTTCTATTTACCCATCAACTTGTACCCGGCTTATTTCTTTCCTTTGTTTTATCAAAAATAAAAAGTCGTCATAAATGATCGAACGCAAATACAACAAAGAGGACCAACAGTCAATCGGAACAAAACAAAAACTATACAACAGAGAAAAAAACAAAAGATAACGATCCTACTCAGCCACTTCACAATATACAATTCCAATTAACATTCAAAAATGACAAAAATAGCTCCCCAAAAATATGTGATTCATAAGCTAAGGCTGAAGACGGAAGTGTGATCTTCCCAAACAAAGGTTCTTTTCAATCTTCTTGCCTTATAAATCCTATCATTGCTCAAGTTTCAAATGGTCCACATAAAATGATGTGAATAAGGGCGTTGTTGTCATTTTTAGTGCTTTTATTTGTTGATGAGTCATTGTATTTTCTTTTGTTTAGTATTTAGAGGTGGGAAGAGCAAGTGGCTATTAAGGGGTATATTTGTAATTAATTCATTAGCTTAGAGCCCAATCTACCTTCCACCTATAAATACCCCATTTGTAGCCTCATTTGAGGCATTTTACATTTTTTAGAGTTAATTGATTGAGAGTTAAGACGTGAGATATCTTCTTCTTGTTTCCATTTGATGTCATTTACGTCAATTGGTATCAGAGTCTCGTTGACTGCACCTGTTGTTGTTGTTGTTGTTGTGTAGACACAAAAATCGTAGACAACGCCAAATGGGACCAAGGAGAAGGTACGCCCCCGTAGAGACTCGCACCGATCGCTTCGAGGAGATCCTTAATCGGTTAGTGGCTCGGATGGATCCATTGACGCCCGGCTCCCACCACCGGAGACCACCACAAGTCGCCCACACACCGCCCCCATTCCCACTCAAAACCCTAACCTTAACTCATCTATTTCTACCCATTCTACACCCCTACCCCAAAAGAAATCAAACCCAGCAAACCCTAGCCCCCCCCACACACACACAACTCAGCCCAAGGTGGCCAGGGGCGGTAGAGACGGGGGCCGACCTTCTGCCAGCCTCCAGGGCCTCTTTCCGACGCCGAACCCCTCCCCAGCCGTAATCCCCTTCCTTGGCCCGGATCTGACCCAGAACCCACCGGAAACCTACAAACCCTTGGTCAACGGCCGCCGCCCACCTTAACCCCTCGAAACGCGATCCAAACCCCCTCCCATCTGGGCCAGACCACTACCCCAGTGGCCGACCATCTTTCCCCCACTCTCGGCGGCACCGGACAGCTAGGATTCTGCCCTAGCGATGGTCGGAAGCCACCAGAGGCAGGCCCTAACGCCGACGGCCTTCTTTCCCCTGTCGGCCGAGTCCCAAACCCTTCTCCATCCATCGATCCGACCCCCTGATGTGGCCCAAAAACTCCCCGAAAACCACCAAGAACCACTCGAGCATTCCCCTTCCCCTTCCAGGGCATCCCCCTCCTAGGATTTGCCCCCCCCCCCCCCCCCCCAAAATTTTTTTTTACCTCAAACATGTCAAACCCTAGCCTCCACCCATACACGATCCCTCCCCCACCACTCGACCCGTATTTATGTGGCCATCAACCGCCGTCCCCCCACTTACCACCACCCCGGGTCCTCCTCACCTCCCATTTACCCCAACAAACCCTAGACCCCATTCCTAACAGCTCCCACTATGATCCGCACCTCCACCACATCTCTGCGTACCCCCGTCATCACCCCCATAGGCACCATGAGCCTTACCCATCCCATTATTTCCCATCCATTCCCCGGCCCTACCCACCGCTATGGATCCTTATCACCAACCCCATATATCACCTTCCCCACGCTTCCGCCCCCACCCGTACTACATACTTCCCTCCCTCCCCCTAGACATCCGAGGCGCATTCCCCACTCCCATACAGTTTGGGATGCCAGTTCAGCCCACTTCGCTCCGGTGGATACTTTCGAGCGAGTGCAGGAGTGGATAGGGCTCCCACCACATGATGGACCACCTCACCTCGACCCCCGTCTCTCCCTGATATCGAGCCTCCCCCTGACAGATTGGCGCAGGGATGTGTCACCTTTCAACTCTTTGAGCCCAAAGGTCACACCCTATGTGACTATTACGGAGTGCCACTGTTTCTTATACTACCAGAGGGGCCATCAGATGGACCAATACCCCTACAAAAAGCCCATGGTCCCAGCACCACCACCTCCTCCTTCTGTGGACGCCATCCCACCATATATTCCCCCTTCCCTACCTGCACCATAAGAGGCTCCGCCACCAGCTCCAGCTCCTATTCATCCACTGCCTCGAAGGCAGCGCCGCAGAGCTCCGATTGATGATCTTTCGCTAGGCGATGATGAGATAGAGGAGGGTGATTTAGCCTTACAGGGTGGCGATGCCATCAGACACCGCAGGAAGATATTCGGGTGGATGTTTCGATGTTTGATGGGAATTTTCAGCCAGATGCTGTGATAGATTTGCTCGCTGCGATGGAGCGTATATTTGAGTATAAGCGGTTGAAGGGTCGTCGATGTGTCCTATTAGCGGCGACCAAGTTCCAGGGCTATGTCAGTGTGTAGGAATGATTTAGAGCAAGGTCAGGTTATTGAGGAACAGCCTCCCATCCAGTCTTGGACCGAGTTGCGCACCCAGTTGATGGTCACCTCTACTTATGAGCGAGATTTCTTCCTCTGTGTCCAATCCTTCAGACTGAAAACTTCAGTTTTGGACTACACGGAGCGGTTCCAGCTGCTATGTACTCGCGTCCGCCTAGGCGAGAGCGAGGAGCAAAGGATTAGCCGTTATATCCACGGACTGCAGAGCTATATTCAGCGTGCGGGACCTTGCTTTGCATGACATCACCGCCTTTGCGAAGGCAGTTGAGTACGCCACCAAAGTAGAGTCCTTCCATCAGATCACTCCTCCACCTCGTGCCCGCTCCACTGCTACTCCTGCACCCCCAGGCGTCTCTAGTGCTCTTGCCCCCACCCCTACTTTTGCAGCTTCGACCACCTCTGTTCCGTCTCCTACACCCTCCCACCCAATGACCTCCAAATGTTACAACTGTGGGGTGATTGGGCACAGAGCTTCAGATTGTTCTTTACCACGGCGCCAAGCTTTCCTAGCTTCGGAAGGCCTCAAGTATCTAAAGGAGACTGAAAAGATTCCACCATAATATGCTCTCATTACTATCTTGAATGGCGACACCGAGGGTCTTCCCCTTTGAGTTCGAGAACGAACTCTTTTCAAAAGGGGGAGAATGATGTGAAGAAGGGCGTTGTTGTCATTTTTAGTGCTTTAATTTGTCTTTTGTTATTTTCTTTTGTTTTTATAAGTCATTGTATTTTCTTTTGTTTAATATTTAGAGGTGGGTAGAGCAAGTGGCTATTAAAGGGTATATTTGTAATTAGATTATTAGCTTAGAGCCCAAGTTACCTTCCACCTATAAATACCCCATTTGTAGCCTCATTTGAGGCATTCTACATCTTTTAGAGTTAATTGATTGAGAGTTAAGACGTGAAATACCTTCTTGTTTCCATTTGACGTCATTTACGTCATAAAATCTTGGACTATGCATCCCCCAAGGCAACGATGCTTCTTCTTCCTCACATAAAATGATTCAACTTGTGTTGAGAATCGGCTAGGGTTAAAAAATCGAGAAAATCGTGAATCGAGCGATTAGCAATTCGGGTCCGATTCACTTATATGGATTGAGCAAGCACGAAAGATAGGAAAACGTGTTTTTTTCTTTTTTTTCTTACAACCACACGTGTGTTGCAATCAAACAAATAAAAAAGAAGCAAACAACAAAGTTTACATTTATGAATCTGAGTTTTAGAGAAAAGAATGTTTAGAAAATGAAAACCCTAACTTTAAGTATTGCATTGGGCTCGATCTTCTCTCCTCTCATCTTCGATCCCGTTCTAAACCGTGTTATCTTGGCTCGATCATTAGCAGCCGACTTATTTGGTTTGTTATCTTGGATAAGTGTCTTCTCTTGGCTATTGAATCTCTTCTCTTGCTATTTAATCAGTTCGGCAGAATGATAGAGAGGCTTCTCTCGGATGTATTAAGGTTTATTTTTATTATTTTTTTTTATAACCCTGAACCTCCACACGAACGAGCCCTTTGGACTCTCCCATGCGAGCTAAACAGGGGGGGACGCTGTGCCACAGCCACCCTAACACACGCTCCGCTTAAAATCTGCTATACTTTGGGGTGTTTCGAACTCGAGACCTATGATCTTTTTCCATTCGCCCCTTATCGCTGGACTAACTAGGGTGGATTTGTTTTTATTATTATAAGATATATATTTATATTGTATTATTATAATGTATCATTTTTATTATTATATGACATTTATATATTGTAGTATCATATTTTTGTGTTTAATCTTTATGTATTACAATTGTAACCATTTGAGGTAATATATTTTTGTGTTTAATCTTTATGTATTACAATTGTAACCATTTGAGGTAATATATTTTTGTGTTTAATCTTTATGCAGGTGTTATTGTTAATATTTGGTTATCAAAATGGTTAAGAAAAATAGTAACAAATATGTTTTAGGTCGTAAGTATGTTTAGGTAATATTATGTTTTAGGGTAGGTTACGCCATTCCACCTGAACTATCTCGATTTTACGGGACACACTGAAATATTTTGCCTAACAAACTCACCCATAAACTATCAACCCATTACAAATAAACCCAAAAATCGGGTTCCCGTCTTTTTTCAATTTAAATGGACAAAAATACCCCTCAGCCCAAATTTAAATGCCCAAAACTAAAACACCTCTCTCTCTCTCTCTTTTCAAAAACCGGACCTTCTCTCTCCAAAAACACAGCAACAATCGCCACCTTCCATTAAACTCAACACCACACTACACCAATAAACGCCACTACAAATCTCCAGCCCAGCTGTCCCCGATCAATTTCCACTGCAACACCCCTAATCTCCACCGTCAACAAACATGCAATTTAAACCCAAACCGCCAACCACCAAAATTACCATCACACCACCTGTCGACAACCACTAATACCAATACTGACCAGCCCTCCACCATCTCCCAAACCACCGCAAGCCAACCCGGCACCGACCGCAAACCCATAGAATCGATTTGGGAATAGAGAGATAAATGGAATGAGACCCGTGAAAGATGGGGAATGGCCGGACCACCCACCAGTGGTCCACGCACCTTTTCTCGTTTGTCGACAAGAAACAATCGGAGTAAGGGGCAATCCCCTTCTCCATTTTCTTCTTCGATTAAATGCACATAAAGAAGTAGTGGGTGTTGTTGGGGTTTCCGGTGAGGTTTGATAGGTTGGGGTGTGCGAGGTGGTGGGTTATGGTTGAAGTGGTGGGTGATGAAGATGTGCCAGTGGATGGTTGGCTCGGTAATGGTGGTTGGTGGGGAATGGTTGGATGGAGGTGGGTGGTTTTGGGTGGAGGTGGGAGAAGAGGAGTGGTGGTTTGATGGTGGTTGGACTGTGGGGTGGTGTCGGGTGGAGGTGGGAGGTGGTGTCGGGTTTCGTGTTTTGAATGGTTTTGGATGGTTTGGCTTTTTTGTTCCCATTTTTTTACATTAGTATTGTTTTTTTATGGGTTCGGGTTTTTTTCCCGTGGTATTTTAGTCAATTTGCTTTCAAAAACCCCAGAAACCCAGTATCTAGGTTTATTTGTAACGGATTGATATTTTAGGGGGTGAGTTTATCGGGTAAAATAATTCAGGGAGTGACCCGTAAACTCGAGTTAGTTCAAGAGGGGTTGGTGTACTTTAACCTATGTTTTATTTTATTACATATTCTAATGTGTTCTCTATGCATTTAAATATTATTTACTACATTTTCAACATTTTATACCGATTCGATTCACGATTTGACAACTATGATTGCAACCCCTTTTGGACGCTTAACATGTGAGAGTGTTGAATTCAATGAAGTGGAAAGTTATAGTCTTGGTCCCGATTCTCAATATGTGACCGAAACTTAAGTGCCAGAAATATCGTCCCAAGCTTCTGTGTCCAATTCAATCCCCACTACCACCCAAAAAAAAAGCTTCTGTGTCCAATTCAATTCAAAGGATTCCAAGCCATATGGGATCAACTTCCAAGAATTTTGGAGAATTTTATCATGAATACCATATTTACTTCTAATAGCTTAACATCAACGGGAATCTTGTTCTAAGAGGAACCTCCAAAGCCATTCCCTACAATCAAATGCGTTAAAGTCAGCTGACATAGGTTGTTTCCTCAGTTCGACCACGCTAGTGCAGAAGGTTCTACAAACATCAGGAAGGCTACAAAAATAACAAGAACTGAGGAAAAATTATAATAACTAAGGAATTTAATACATAACGAGAGACGGGAGAAAGAACATATGAAAGGCAATGAGGCAGGGCTCTTTTGGACATCAAGTGGAAGAGTTTGGTAGTTTTTCAAAAATTTAGTCAAAGCGAAAGTTCATATTGCTGCTTCTTCTCTAAGTTGAGTGTTATATTTTTTTTATGAGGAATCTAGATTGAGTAATGTAGAATTTAACTTTATTTTTTACTGTATGGAGCATTGTTTTACATGTTAAAAAAATGTGTAATAAATTTTACGCATACTAAGTATTTACGTAAGGCCATAGAGTTTTGCTGATAGAAATAAGTCCTATTTCAAAGGTTTTTTGTATTGGGTCCCAATTTTTCCAGTATCCATTTTTCAAGATCATTTTATACATAGTATCCATTTTTCAAGATCATTTTATACATATGAGACCCATCTCTGTAAATATATAATCTTAACACCAAGCTTTGAAATTGAAAACCAATCGGGTTAACTCAAGCATATATACACATATATTGATGCTTGATTTTGCGCCAAATCGGTCTTCAGTTGTTAAAGAAGTTTGGGCATATTGATGTAGAAAACTATGCAATGTGGATGAGGCTACCCTCTTGCGGAAAAGAAAATACCTTCGATCAATGGACATTCAATAGGTTACAAACTAAAGTATATTCATATTTTGATGCATTTCTTTAGGCACCGTTTCTCCTTCAATAAAATTATGGATCTTGACATTTTTATTTAGTTTATACTATCCAGATTTAAAGCAAGCTTTGAAATTGCTTATGTAGACACTGCATGAAGAAGAACTGGATCCAGTAAAAATTACAATGGGGCAATTTTTGACACTTCAAACAGTGATAGACTTGTTGTTCTCTATCTCCGCACACTGGTTAAATAATTAGCATTTCAAAATAGTGCAACCTCATGTGCAAGGGCGGATCCACTATAGGACCAACTGGGGCAGTAGCCCCAGTTCAGATTTGGAAAAAAATAAAGGTTAATTTTTTATATTTAAAGTTCAATCCACCCCATTTGTTTTAAAGTATTAGGGGGAAACTGTAAATATCAAAAATTACAATACAAACACTAATTCAAAGACATCATCCGCCTCCTTTTTCATTTCAATTTCTAAACCTAAAAAAAAGCCCTGCTTTGCTCCATTCCAAGCCCTGGCTACCGCTCCCTTCCGCCTCTGATTCCAAGCTCCGGCTCCGTCGATCCACCGCCCGCAAACCACCACTTCTCGTCCCGGACACCACTTCCAAGCTCAAATCCACTGGTATGATGTCTAAAGACTCTAAATCTCTCTCTATTTGTGCCGTATCTCTCTCTATTTATGTTGTTGATATAATCTCTCTATTTATGCCGCCACTACTGATTTGTTTATTATTAACATTTAACATCTATCATTGTTTTTTTTAATAAAGGAGGTTTGAAATAATCTCTCTCTATTGTTTTCAATTTGTATATTTTTTCCATGATTGAATTTTTGGTGAGTTAGATAATAGATATAAATTTAATGTTTTATAAGGTGTGCTTGGGTTGAACCTTAATGATGCTAGGTGAGTTAAATCATTTTGGGTATTGTGAATATTTATTAAGCGTTGTTTATTTCTTGAAATTAATTAGGTATTATTAATAATGATTGAAAGTAGTTGTTTGGGCATTATAAAACTATAATTTATAAAAAACTCGAAATAATAATAAAAAAATCTTCTCGGGGGCTCCCGCCCCCAAACCCCCGACACCACTAGAAACTTTCGCCCCACTTGGCCAAAAATCCTGGATCCGCCACTGCTCATGTGTATGATAGAGACCACAAGGATAGGTATGCTTATCGTAAAGCAGATTGGTCTACCTATGCCAAAACTAGAATAATTATAATAGAGAATTAAGATAAAGATCATACTCCTTATATTTGGATTTTTAGGACAATGCTTTTCAAGTTTATAAATCTAGTCCCTGTGGTACAATATCATTTATAAATCTAGTCCCTATGGTACAATAGCTTTTATTTTTTTGGTCCGCGCCAGCGGCACTATTTTTCACCATTTTTCATGGAATTTTCAGTACAGGGACTAAATTTATAAAATTATATGGAGTGTCCTAATTTTATACACTTTAAGCATCATAAGGACCTTTTCCCAAAACCCCCTAATTATAAATAATACTCGCTCCATTCCAAATTGATAGTTGAAGTTCGAAAGTAAAACATTTCAAGTAAATTTTCTTTCCAAATTTATCCTACTAAAAATTATGGATACCAGGCAGATCGTTGTTCTCTAATGAATATCGTTCGGATGGGTAACTTTGTAATCTCACTTACTTTTGTATACTATTTTTTAGAAACATGGGGCTGTTGGATTTCGTGCTATTTTAGCATTAATTGTATTTTCCAGTATTATGCCCTCTGTTTTGGGCTTAGGCTGTGTTGTCCTTTTACATTTTTGACTTTGTATTCCACGAACCTTCTAGGTTTGTAACATTTTAGTATATATATACAATTATTGGGGTCCCAATTGGTAAGCCTTCACAAATTCCCTTTTGGTTCAGAGCTCTCTCTCTCTCTCTACGTACCCTTCCTCCACAAACCCAACCATAGATATTGTTCACTAATACTGTTCATCGTAAATACCGTCCATCCTCATTAGGACTCAGTGTGTTCGACATGTGTTGTATTTTGGCTCTCCGGTGGCTTCCCGTTGGTTCACGGCTGTTTTCGGAGAAAAACAGATTTTTCTCGATATTTACAAAATTGCCACTTTGAGGAAAAACTATAAATAGAAGCCTATTTTCTGTTTTTTGGGCAGTGCTGTTTTTTCCAGCAAGAGTGAACATTTTGTAAGTTTTTCAAAGAGAAAAGTGTGTGAGAGCTTCTTGTTTAAAGATTAGTTCTTGTGCTTGGTTTGCGAGTGACTTTCTTGGAGAGATAAAGAGTGTGAGTGTGTAACCTTGTGGTTCCTCCATTTATCAAAGAAAGAAGAAATCCTACCATTGTGGATGTAACCCTTGTTTGGGTGAACCACGTTATATTGTTGTTGTTTCTTTGCTTTGATTGCTTGTGTGTTCTTGTTATCCTACTTGTTGATTGTTGGTTGGATTCGTTTTGAGTTTGCACACTTAGTGTTCATTAGGAACAAGGTCTTGGGTGTTTTCCGCACACCAAGTGTTTGGTAAAATTCCGAAGTGAGTTTTATGGTCTTGGTTGCTTAACATAGGACTGTTTTAGCGCAACAAGTGGTATCAGAGCTTTGGTTGCTTGGTTTGCTCGGTATTTTGGTTCAGCTTGAATCAATTTGAGTGATATTGGCATAAGTTCTAGAATTTGTTCCAAATGGCGGAAGAGGTGTCGCATACTCTCGAATCAACTTCTACAAGCGAAGGCTCTAAGAAGTGGGATCCTAGTTACGGATCCGGAGGCTCAATGAAGTTTGAGATAAAACCTTTTGATGAGAAAATTAATTTTGGCTTGTGGCAAAGAAGGATGCAAGGTGTTCTTGTTCAACAACGGTTGGCTATAGCATTGTTGGGTATAGAGAAGCGTCCGGTGGATATGACCGAAGCCGAATGGAGCGATATTGATCAAAGGGTGATTTCTTCAATTGAAATGTATATCACGGATGATGTGCTCAATCACGTGATATTGGAAACTACGGCCAAGGGCATGTGGGATCAGTTGGAGGAGATTTATTTGGGCAAGTCTTTGTCAAATCAATTGTTTCTAAAGAAGATGCTCTTCAAGTTAGAAATGAAGGAGGGCGGTGATATGATGAAGAATATAAATGTCTTCAATGCTTTGATCAACGATTTGAACCGGATTGATGTTCAATTTAGCGAGGAGGATCGAGCGTTGTTGTTGCTTGCTTCGTTGCCCGATTCATATGAGCACTTTGTCACCACACTTATGTTTGGGAAGACTACTCTCAAGTTCAATGATGTAATGCAGGACATCATTTCTCACGTGGCCATGAAGAAGAAAAATGGTAGCGGTGGAGGTAGTTCATCTTCTCAAGGTGAAGGCTTGGTAGCCAAGGTTGGTGGTGGTGGACGAAGAGGAAGGTCGAAGTCTCGGGGTGCAAATAATCGGGGCTTCCAAAGGCCTCAATCTCAAGACATTAGCACGGTTGAGTGTTTCAAGTGCCATAAAAAGGGTCACTTTAAACGGAATTGTCCGGAGTGGAAGAAAGATGATAAGAAAGGAGACGTTACTAAGGATGTGGCCGGTGTTGCTACTTTAGAGGAAGGCGAAGAGGTTCTTACTTGTTTTTCCGCCGATCACGTTGATGGTTGGATTCTAGATTCCGGATGTTCATACCACATGTGTCCGAACCGGGAATGGTTTGAGGATTACAAGTCCAATACCGGTGGTGAGATTCTCATGGGCAACAATGCTACGTGCAAAGTAGTGGGAATCGGTTCGGTACACATAAAGATGTGGGATGGGATTGTCCGAAGTGAAGTGAGGCACGTTCCGGCACTTAAAAAGAACTTGATTTCCTTACGCGCACTCGATTCAAAGAGGTGTGTGATTCAAGCCGAGGGTGGGGCTTTGAAGGTGAAAAGGAGATCGATGGTTATTTTGCGCGGCACAAAGTTACCGAACAATCTTTATAGATTGAAGGGAAATACAGTAGTGGGTGGAGCGGCAGTCTCCACGGAGCCGGAAATCGACGAGCTACAATTGTGGCGCATGAGACTTGGTCACATGAGCCAACGGGGCATGGAAGAACTTCATCGACGAAAGTTGTTGAAAGGGGTGCACGGATGCAAACTCGGTTTTTGCAAGTATTGTGTGATGGGGAAGCAAACTCGAGTGCAATTCACTATATCTACGAACAAGAGCAAAGGGACTCTTGACTATATTCATTCCGACGTGTGTGGGCCTTCGGATGTTGTTTCCATAGGCGGCTTTAGATACTTTGTGACTTTCATAGATGATTATTCACGAAATGTGTGGGTCTACTACTTGAAGGAAAAATCGGAGGTTTTCGAGAAGTTTAAGGAGTGGAAAGTCATGGTGGAGAATCAAACGGGGAAGAAGGTCAAGTATGTGAGGAGCGACAACGGGGGTGAGTATGAAGATGGTGGTTTTCTCAAGTATTGTAAAGATGTGGGCATCACAAGGCACTTTACTGTTAAGAAGACTCCACAACAAAGTGGGGTGGCGTAGAGGATGAACCGCACCATTATGGAAAGTGCAAGGTTCATGAGGTTTCATGTCGGGTTACCGAAATCATTTTGGGCAGCAACTCTTGATCACGCCGTGTATTTGGTGAATCGGTCACCAAATTCGACTCCTGGTTTGAAGTGTCCGTAGGAAGTATGGTCGGGGAACGAGGTCGACTACTCTACTTTGAGGGTGTTCGGATGTTCGGGGTATGCTCACATTCTTAGTGACGAGAGGACCAAAAATGACCCGAGAACTCACCGGTGTATTTTCCTAGGCTATGGAAAAGGGGTAAAGGGGTTCAAGCTTTGGGATCCATCTACGAGGAAGCTAGTTGTTAGCCGGGATGTGAGGTTTGACGAGATGTCCATGTTGAAGGCCAAGGAGTTCCTGGAAGTTGCCGATGACGGTGGTGTTAGAACCGTCGAGATTCCTTTGGTATTTCCAAGATCATCAACCACCGATAGTGATGGTGCATCTACTAGTGGTTCAAGTGATTCTCAACCGAGTGATGACACGGTTGAGGTGGAGCCGAATGAGGATGATTTGGGAGAGGAGTCGGTTGAGGTGGAGGACACTCAACGGGTGGAGCAAGTGCCATCCATAGCACGTGACCGAGAGCGTAGGGAGATCAAGCCACCATCTAGGCTTGGTTGGGAAGAGGTCAATTACGCTCTCATTTCTAGTGAGGGTGATCCAACGACATACAAAGATGCCATTAATTGTGATGTCAATGCGAGTTGGATGGGTGCTATGTCGGAAGAGATGGAAGCTCTACGAAAGAACTCTGTGCAGGAGTTAGTTCCTAAACCCAAGTTACTTGAGGGTATTTAAGCCCATTTACACCCTCTGTTAATACCATAATCTAAACTGCAACAGGTCGTGGATAAAATAGTTTAGAGGAGCAATCTACCAAGTAATTCCAGGGGAATTCAATACAATTTGCCCAGAGACATCTTGGTTGGAAAAAGGCTTCGAATGTTGAATTTTTTTTCTTAAATTGCAATTTTAATATATATTTGTCAAAATATTGCAGTTTGCCACATAATGCCAAGATATTGCACTCCTATATAATCGCACCTAACAGAGCTAGTTTCAACACATATGTGTCTCCTCTTTTTTTGTATATGATCTAAACCGTGCATGTATAGTAACCCGTTGTCGATATAACGTGTAATCACTTCCTCCTTGCCTCCTAACAAGAAACCATGGCGTATTTCCCGGCAACAAGTAAGGCAGAGGTTATAGTTACAGCTTGGACAGCTTCTGTAGTAGTCGAGAAGGGAAGTATTGCAGTTGTCGCTGCATAGAAGTATAGAACGAGTGAAAATATGAAGTTACTTGCAAAAGTGCCTATGAAGCACTGACACACGACTCACCGTGAATCGACACACCAACACGATATTTTTTTCAAAAGTACGATACGGACATGTCGGGGGACACAGAGAATTTTAGTAATATTTTTTGGGTTACTTTGAGTTTTCTCCCAGTTTTACAATAGACCCCCACTTTTTTAAAATTTTGCAATGCCCCTCCGTTCTGTTAACTCTCCATCTAAACCATTAGTCGACGGTTATGTTTACCCCCCCACCCCACCCCACTTTTATGACCAATTTTGTAATAGACACCCATTTTTTTAAAATTTGCAATACACCCCAATCTGCAAACACTCCAAAAGAATTTATTGAAAAAAACTTAATTGGCATATAAAAAAATTCAAAATGTTATAGAAAAACATTGAAAAACCTGAAAAATAAGAAATTTCGAGGAAAAAAATTGTGTTATAATAAGTAAAAAAATCCTTTTGAAATTTAAAAAAAATATTCTGACATTTCTTATTTTTTCGACTTTTTCAATTTTTTGAAAGCTTTTACGAATTTTTTTAATAAATGCCGATCAAGTTCTTTTAAACAAAAAAATGGAGAGTTAATAGATTGGGGGTGTATTGCAATTTTTTTTTAAAAGGGTGGGCTATTACAAAACTGGTCATAAGGAGGGGGGGGGGGGACTCAAAATGTCAACTATTTGGATGGAGAATTAACAGAAATGGGGCATATAAGGGGAAAGCTCGAAAGAACCCATATTTTTTTCCATATATTACTAAAAGACACAATTAATATTGTTCCAAAAAATATGATATTTACATCCTCTTAATTAGAAAATAACACATTTCAACCAACAAATATTACGTTTTGAGCTCGTTTTTATTGCGGGTCATTGTAGTCCCTAAAATGTGTTTGACCATGATGAGAGAAATAAAAGAAAATTTACGATTCTCTCTAGGTGTGTACATGACCCCGGTAGAGTGTCGGTGCTTTATAGTGCAAAACTGAAGAAAAGAGCAACTAGATAGTTCTTGGAAACCTACCAATAAATTTGCTCATCCCTTCTGCAATTTGCTTCTTTCAGTTTTACCTCTGATACTGATAATCCTGCTCAAACAAACACCAAACTAGGAAAAATTCACAACTAATGTAATATTTTTGTACTACATTTTAATACGAAAACATTGAATATGAAACAACCTATATAACTACTTTATATGATAACTTTTATGGTGTCGGTCAATTACAGAGAAAAAGATTGTGATAACTATTCATTTTCATAAAAAGTTGGAAAAAGGGAGTGGAAAAAGATGGCGAGGCGCTCTCTTAATTTTCCTTATTTCGATGGAATGCAATCCTTCAAGGATAGGTAAGAAAAGTTTCCAAGAAAAATGAGGAACCTCGTGGGATAATGGGATAAGAGGCTTCCTCAAAAATCGGGATAATTATCTCAACCTAATTATCATCCCATCCAACACCAAACATGGGATGGGATAAAAATTATCCAATCCCATCTCCTTATCCTACCTCCCCATCAAACGGGCAGCCTTAGATTAAGTGAAATAGAAAATATCATAGTGGCTTACCAATCATTAGAACTTCTATATATTATTTTACTTTTTTAGTTCAAGGGAGCACTAGAAGGTATCGTAAGGAAGAATTAACTTCTGATATTTTTCTAAGCATTATTATCATAAGAAAAATAGGTACCATACAAGTTGGTCATGTAACTAGCATAGATCTTCCTTTTTATTAAAATAAAAGGAAGAGGGGGGAAATGAACACCCATATCATGATTCCAATAAAAATAGCAAGTAACTATTAGGTCCATATCCCAGCAAAAACACATTAACAACCATCCTTTCAGTCTTATTGATGACTCCTATCACTATCTTCTATACAAAACCCCAAATCTTTGTTTAAAATTATGTTTTAACTTTTTGAACATTCATATATCATACAAAATCTTTAAGTTTCTTTAACCCTTTAGATAATTTGGTATTTAGAGATACCCCCTACATGTTCGTTGATTGAAACTACCCCCCGCATGTGCATCAACCCACTTGTACCATATGCGTTATTTGTTGCGTGTGAGGGCCAACACTAATTAATGAACATGAAGATAGAAGTGTATCTCTAAATACTGAACCCCGGGGGTATAGTACAATAAAAAAATACATATACATATTTGTATTTTTGTTAAACCCACCTAGCACTAAATCAAAGAAATATACCTTGAATCTTAGCCTCCATCTCCTTCTCTATCATTTGCTCCTCATGGAATCGTTTCAAAAAAGGGAGAAGTTCGTGTAGAATATATTTTGAGTGTTGAACTTTTTCAATGTTGCTGAATTCCAAATTGACCCTCACCATGTCCTACAGCAACATCCAATAATATATTATGATTTCCGTTCAACTTACAATATCTCAGAATAAACCAGTGACAGTGTAAGGAGCTGCAAACAGACTTTCTTCGGTACTTCTAAGCGCAAGCATGGTTTGCAATTGCAATTATAACGACAAACAGGGCAAGCCTCAGCAAAATCCTCGTTTGACATGTTAGGGTACCTACATAATGAAGACCACAATCCGAAACAAAACTTTTTATTGATAATATCCAGAAAGTGTGAAATTTGTTATAACATTGCACCAGCAGTCTACATACATTCGAGCAGAAACTTATAAATTAAAAAAAAATCACTTCAGTCACAAAAACTCTCCCTCAAACTAAAGAACAGCATACTTCTAACTCAAATTAATAAAAGAGCCATCTTCTCAAACAGTTTGGAAGCCGTTCCCGTTAGAGACGCAATGACCTTAATCCTTTCCCAAATCTAATTATATCTTCCACTTTTTCTTCAAATATTATATTATTCCACTCCAGCCAAACATATCAAAAAATAGCAAGAACAGCACATCTCCAAAGGCATGAGCTTCAAAGGGTACCCCCTCCCATTTCGAAAGGAGGATATTGAACCTTGAGCAAAATTAACTCCCAAAAAATAATTCTCCATAAGAAGGCAGCAAACGGACAACGAAGCAAAAAAAAAAAAAAAACTCAACTCCCAAAATATGTTCCTCGTGAAGATGAGCACCCTCCACAAAATCGCTTAAAGAAGCGAACTTAGAAATGAAAAAACCCACGAAGCCAACGAATTTGAATCCAAGGATGCAAGAGAAGCTATGCTACAATGCTTATTTCTTTTTTAAATTAGTACAATGCTTATTCAAAGAGAGATTGTATAACCAGGGGAAAAGGACTCGAAACGAAGATTTCCTCCTCCGAAAAACAAATGGAATCCGTATCCCCTATTTCTAATGATACTCCCTTTGAGAAAAATTCGATACCATGAGATACGAATTTCCAGGTGTTCCTAAAAGAACCTCTCTCGACGTTTTTGGAATCCCACCCATTACTATCCAACCACCAAACTTAACAGATTTTTACCCAAACCTAGCGGAGATGATCTCCATACTTGGTAGATCGTCTACAGAAAAAAATCATCATAAAATTCAAACTGGAAGTGGGCATTATATTATTAAAAAAATGGATCTTGCATTAAAAAACTAGTAGGAGTGTGCTTGGGAACCCCAATCTTATTCCTTGGAATTGGAATTGAACTATTTTCAGTTCAAATTTAATCTAAAAATATTTTAATTCCAAGACATTTGAACTCAAAATATTCTAGTTCCAACTCAAGGCATGGAATGGTAGTCCCCAAACACACAAAACACCTACTAATAGAATTTACAAAGAACATACTAAAATTAGAAATAAGAAGGTAGAGTTATACAGAAATAAATTTTCCATTGAAACATTCATACCATCTAGTCATGCAAGGAACACAATATCGCCTCTTCGCACATTTTATGCACCTAACAACATGTCCCTTATCATTCCTCTGGCACTGATGACACATATTTGATTCAATCTCATTCCCCTGTTAGAAAAGAAAAGATGAGAAAACCAAAAGAACACCCATGAAAGAGTAGTTGGTAACTAAGCAACCTTGAGCACAACTACGCGAAATAATGAAGAAAAGAAGATCCCAAATTACATTCCCATTCATTTTCCTTCCACAAATATGTGACTCAATCACATTACCTTATTAAATCAATCAAATGGAAAAGAGAAAATACTATAAAAATGTATTTTTCGAAAATACTATTAAATATAGTTATATTATCACATAATCTACCGAATATAAAAATGTATGTGGTCATCTTATGCATAAAACTAATAAAGATACATATTTATAGTTATATAACACCATGAAGACAGCAAACTACGCATTAGAAAGTATTGGACCACACACGAAGCCACTAACGAGGCATCGTTTTTGCCTTTACCTATTTTTTGTTTTTAAAATAAAAAATTAGAAACCAACCACTATATTTGTCTCTTTGAATCTCAACAATGAGTATTCATTGAGATTCACACATAACACAAATATTTATTCCAGAGTATAAAACAAAAATATATAGTAAGGAACTCATTAACATTCCAAAAATATATGTTCATGTGAGGTGAGTGATTGTGTGTGTATTTGAATTATGGGAATGTTAATAAATTGTGGTGATGAGCCATGTGTGATGAGTGAAGTGTGTGATCTATGTTTAAAATGGGGAGATTGCTGGTGTAAATGTGCCCAAAATTGCGTTGGACCTTCAATGGGACATTTTCTCGAACACTTTTGAGTGCACAATTTTAAAATGGTTGTGGTGGTCGAATTTGTTTAGAAGGATGCCAATTTTTCAACACAAACGACAACCAAGACTAAGCAACAATCAACCCAATCTAATAATTAAATTGGAAACTATAATAACAAAACAATGTATATGGTGATATTATGAATATAACTTAATATTTATAGTTATATAACACCGTGAAAACAACACTAAAAAGTGTTGGACCACACACGAAACCAACCCGTGTACAAGGACCCCGACAAACTCTCTAATGAAGTAAAAAAACAGAGAACACCCATATGTATTATCGTTTTTAGAAAATAAATTTGGAAAATTATTTTATTTTCTTTAAATGTTTGAACCAACTATTAACTTGGGACGGACCAAGTAGGTTTTCGAGATAGCTTTAAGCCTCAATTTGGAATATGATATTAATGAAGAAAGGATAAACCTCAATTAGGCCATCACCAATGGTTGGAATTTTCTATCCTATGTGTCAATGTTTTTTTTTTAAATCCATACATGTGTCCCTTTTTAGATTGATAGAAAAGTTAACAAAACTGTATACCCAATAGTGTCATTTCTATAAAGTGATTCTATTTGTGTGTTAATAGTAGAGAATCTCTAGGAAAATTATGTGATCCAAGAGTTATTTCTATGAGAAATAAAAGGCAATATTAACCATGAAGTTTAGGGTTCAATTTTGGACACCGATGTTTTAAAAGTTGCAATATTAACTCTGATCTGTGTTCTAAAAGGCGCGCCTAGGCTCCGCCTAGGCACGCCTAAGCTTGAGGCATGAGAGAAACGCACCGCCTACGCCTTATCACGCCTTATTCTTGATAAATGCTTAAGGCGCACTTTTTTTAAAAACAAAGATGCCTTAATGAAATTATATAGCCATTTAAAGACCGTTTTTTTACAAATCGGACAAATATCTCGTCCAAAACAATCAAAATACATTTTATATATTGATTATGGAGCATGAATATGAGAAGATGGCTACCAAACATACAGATATATTTTCAAAATTCAAGGTATGTATTATTTTATTACATTATTAGCCTTAGAATAATTAAAATAATAAAAAATGGAAAAACGCCTTTTTACGCCTAGGCTCCTAAGGCTTGACCTCTACGCGTCGATCACGCCTCGCGCCTTTTAGAACCTTGACTCTGATGTTTTAAAATTCGTGCATCCACTCCGTTAAGTCTTCTAATAATATGTCAAAGAGAATAATAATTGCACGAATTTAAAAAATCGGGATTAACATTGCAACTTTGAAACATCGGGATCAACATCTGGGGTAATTTTGCATCATAAATAACAAGTAATTTTGGCGTGGCATGTTTGCATTGATTGGTGTCTTGTGTCTCTAATGATAATCATTGGACCTCGGACCCAACCAAACAACAAAATGTGTCGTAATTTGTGTTGGTCTAGAATTATCCCCAACTTAAAGTAAGCACGAAAATGAGGAATAATAAGGGGGAAAAAACAATTACATTCTCATCCATAACCTTCTTACGATTTGGCTTTGGCTTTGGTACATTCTTAGACCCCCCAAAATACTGTTCTTCTCGTACTACATATCTCTTCTTCTTTCTCCTAGTTCCCCATACACAATCATCATTCCTGCTCATTGGGGATGCTCTTAGTACCTGGCACTTAAAAGTGTTAGCAATCGGTCCAAGATTTTTTTGTCCGAAGGTTGGTAACAATGTGAGAATGTTATATTACTAATATAGTTATCTTATCACATAATCTACCGAATAGAACAATATATGTGGTCATATAAATTATATAACTATCAAAGATACATAGTTATACAAATAAAGTCAACCCTTGTACGAGGACCTCGATAAACTCTCTAAAGAAAAAAACAACAGAACACCTATAAAAAAGTAGCAGGTCTTTTGTTTTTGCCTCCTAGCTTAAGAGTACCCTATAGTGTTTGTTTTTAAAATATAAACAAAGAAACCATCGGCTATATTTGACTTTGAATGGTAAAAGTGACCGTTTGAATCTCAACACTAGGCTATATACATTCATTGAGATTCACACAGAGAAAACATATAATCGAGAGGTTTATTCGAACATAAACAAATACTCCTTTCATCCTAAATTAATAGTCTCACTTTCCTTTTTAATCGAACTCAAATTAATTACGTTATTTGGGGGTTAGCCACCATTAATTACTTTGGCACCCAATATTTGCACTTTGGGAGGTCTAACCACAAATGACTTTTAGAGATGGAAAAAGTGTCCCAAAAAACATTTAGTAAATTTATTTGCGACGCGTTTTGTGTCACTAAAAGTCATGTTGGGGGCCACACCGCAAGAAATGAAAATTACAGGGGTTGAATTCTTAGACTCCCCATTTTTTTCTCTTTTAGCGATACCTTTTGATTTAAAAGTGAAAAATGGGGGTTAATCCTACAATAGTTTTTAATTAGGGGCCAAAATCCAAACGGGTATAACTAATGGGGGCCAAAACTCAAACGGGTATATAACTACAATAGCTTGTTGAAACATGAATGGCTCAGCAATGAACCATAATTTTTAGTTTGTTGTTCATGTTAGTAGTGGCAAAATGTGGCCCGAATAATAAAACAACCCACATTAGCTCGGTTATTACAATATGAGGCTAATAAAACAACCCACATTAGCCCGTCAGTACAATATGAGGCTCATATTTAAAAGTTATGAGTTAAATATAGAGCCCATATTTAAAAGGTATGAGGCAAATATGGGGCCCATATGTGAAAAATTATTAATCAAATATGAAACCCAATTTTAAATGCTACGAGCCAAATATAAACCTCATTTTTAAAATTTGTGAGTAAAATATGAGTTTTTTTTGCATATACATGAAATTGTAATACTTTAGTATAAAAAATAGGATCGCCCATATTAGGCCCAGCCATAATTTTGCCACTACTAATTCATATTTTAACCAAAATGAACTCAAACACCAATCATTTTGAATATTTTACGCAGCCAACTAATCAATAATATGAGGAGATCAATAATATGAGAAGAGTAATGATACTCTCACCGGTACATAGTACGCCATATGAGACATATTTGGTACTAACCCACTACTAAGTACCGGTGTGTGTACCATTATTCTTATGGAGTAAGACTAATGATACTCTTACCGGTTAGAACCAAATACGTTTTATATGACTTGTACCCTTACAGGACCCACCCCATAATACAAAGCCATATAAGGCATATTTGGTACTAACCAGTACATGTAACATTATTCATATGAGAAATAATAAGGGGGGAAAACAATTACATTCTCATCCATATTTGGCTCGGGTATGGGTATTGGAACATTCTTAGACTCCCCAAAATCTTGTTTTTCTTGTTCTTCTTCTTGTGTTACTAAGCATGTGTTCAGCTTTGGCTTAGGGTTTGGTAGATTCTTAGACCCCTCAAAATCTTCTTCTTGTTGTATCTCGTCTTCTTCTTGTTTTACTAAACAACCCTTCTTTGTTCTATATCTTCTTGTTTTACTAAACAACATTTCTACACGATCAACATTGTTTTTGAAACCCAATTGTTTTCCCTTCCTTTTTGATCCACCCATTTGTTTATTCACCCAAACTAAACCCTTATTTGTTTTTCACCATTTTATGAATCGCTCTTCGCGCTTTTCTATTCTTTTCTTTTTGTGTTCAAACCATTTTGTTTTGTGGTCTTATAAGCTGCCGCCGGTAGCTATGTTTTTTTTTTTTTTTTATCATACCATGTAGTGTCCAAGCCAGTTTTAAGCGCAGTTCATTTAATTCATGTTCGCGGTTCATGACTTCTGCTCGTCAAATATTATTTTGACAGTGACGAAAATCGAACTAGGGACCAAACCCAATCCACCCCAAGACTGTCCCAGTAGCAGCGTTATACCACTGGACCAAGAGACTTGGTTACTGCCGGTAGCGAATAGCCCTCTCTTTGGCGTTCACCATTTTTTTCGCAAATAGTAATTATATATACTAATTAACATTAACAATGCGCATTTTTTAGATTTTTAAAAAAAAATCACGTGTGTTTCAATTATTAATGTAGATACAACTATATTTATTAATGACAAATACAGTTACAATTTCAACTTTATCTACGTTAATAAGTATAATTATAACTTTATGTGAGTCTATTTGTCTATTTTAATTTTCAAATTTTTTACTTACTAATATACCCCTACCCGTATATTCTCTCAAAATTTAAATTGGTAGTTACTTTTTTTCCTTTCAAATTATTAAGAACTATAACTTTCAATATACAAATCCCAAAATTACGAAGTTAATATTTTTGAAATCTACTAATCGAGCCTATAAAATAAGATTCGTATTCACTAGAAAGTAGTAAAAAATAAAAATGATGTGTTTCCTTCATTTTTTATGTAGAGAGTGCAAAATTTTAGCATAGTAAATATGTCCTTTGTGGAAAACGTCACGTATATAAAGCAATTTTATTTTCTGGTGCACACAATAAATATATAATATCTATGTATTTTTTTATCAGAAGTTTATAGTATTCATGGATCTTATTTGATAAAAATAGTAGTTTTGCAAAAAATGAATTTGTAAATCAAAAGTTATTGTCATTTGAAGTTTAAAAAATATAAAATAAAATAAAATTCAACCGCTTGAGTAACTTCCCCCAATAGTTACGAATGATTGATTTAAATGGATAAATTTGTCAAATAGTATTCCCAAAAAATAGAAATAGGACCTATTTGATGGTTGACAAATCAATGTGACTTATTTATGAAAAATCTCTTCAAATGGGACCTACATGTAAGAGCCCCTTAACTCTATCGTAATTAACGTAAAGAACATGCATTTTTAGATTTTTCAACAAGTTCACGTGTGTTTCAATTATTAATATGGATACACTTACACTTATTAGTGATGAATAGAGTTACAATTCCAACTTTATCTACATTAATAATATAATTGTATCTAAATTAATAAGTGTAACTGTATTGTTTGGATTTAGGGGCATGTTATTGACACCCAATATATTGTTTCATAATACCACACTTAGAAATATGATGACAATTGCTACAAAACACCACACCATATATAAGTATTTTTCAAATGTTTTTTGCGACCCACACTCATTTCTCACTAACCTAATCAACTCCTGACTATCGACGTCCCTTCTCGGCACCAAAACACACCACACAAACCCTCATCAAACTTGAAGAAGCTTGATTTTGTCATTCATATCTGATAATACATTAATAGTAGAGCATTTTCTAAACATTTTAAACTTTTTTAAAGCATATCAACCAATATAAGCCATGGAAATTGATCAAAATATCAACCCAAATAGTGCTTGTTTGGGGGCTTCAACATCTCATCAAAATAATCCCAAAGGTCAACAAGAGGTATACAAAAATTTATTTGTACGCACTATATTGTTGTTTTTATGTAAGAGTAGATTTAAAAAATGGCGGCAAAATAAGTACACGGACATTCAGTATCGGGGTACCGACAACGAAGGACTTTTTCGGTATCTCAATACTGACTCAGTCTTGTTGTTGTTTTTAAATAAGTGTTAATTCGTCATATACTCCCCGAAAATATGCACCTTAATTCGTCAAAAGTGTGACGAATAGTTTTTACTATATTCTTTGGATTTGTTTCTATTCGCCACCTCGCCCCCAAGTGAGAGATGGCACATACATTTTAGGGGACTCTGATTGAAAATTAGCTTGTGGTATTATGAAGCAAATATTCAACAAGTGTGGTACTTTAAAGATATTGGGGTTGAGGATCCGAATCAGTTTATCATTATTCATCATTTGAATCTCAAATGACCTGTGTAACACATGTTAATATATCTTTATATTTTATTTAATGTAATCAAGTGTTAATATTTCATACGATTCGTAAATGAAGTCCAACTCAGTGTTTTTTTACCAGGCGATTATTAAAGGACGTGCAGTCAAGAAGGCTGAGATTGAGGCTACTATTAATATTGATGTCAACAAACACTTTTTCACCGATCAGTTTTGTTCAAAAGTTGTTGTATCTTTCATTACACAATAAAAAATGTTGTATTGTTGATCTAGGTATTTTCCACTACCTGACACGAGTTAGTTGGTCGGGTGCAAAGTTAGGCTAGATCGGTACGAACAATTATTGTAACAACTAAGTCGGAGGCTTCATAGAATTTACTGAAGGGTCGTATTCACTTGGGGGTGAGAGGGGAGGAACTTATAGGGATCACAGGTGTGACACGCAGCTCAATTAAATACCGGGTGATCAATCATTTATTCCATTAAAATAGGTTTCTCATTTGGTTCATTCTTAGCATCACTGTCGAAAACCATATTAATTACAATTCACCTATTAGTTAATTAAGGCGATGTCAAATTTTATCTTTCATTGAACATATAACAACATGCAGAAAAATAAACTACAACAAACACATAATAATAGAGACTGAAATAAAAGTGAATAAATGAATAATTGTCGAATAAATCAATCGGCTATAAATCTCAAATCCAAACAATAAATCCCAAATGATAAATAAATAATCCAAATACTAAGATTAAAAGTAAATGGGCAACACGCCCTAAAGGAGAAATGAAACTTAGTCCTAGTCTAGGAATGAAATAACTGGGGCGTCTAATCAAATCCTGCATGCCTCCATGGTGTTATAGCTACGCATCCCTGGAATAAATAATTCAAGTATGGCGTACCTGTGGGTGGACACCTAAAAAGTTTTGAAAATATTTTTGACAAGGGTTAAAACCCAAAATATTTGAAAAGAGTTGCAAGTGATTAAGTTTGCAGTAATTAAATATGCATAAACACCTTTCATATTTAAGCTAGTGTTGCACTCTCTTGCGATAATACTCACCCCTAGACTAAAGTGCACACATATCGCTTCTTTCATAGTCCACCTAGTTGTACTACCTCGTCTAACTCGTCTTTTTATGAACACTTCTTGATACACTACTTTAGCCCGAGTAATATTATTGTTGTTTATTAAGACATTTTCCTCAGTAGCTCATTTAATCATGTCTAATAAAATTATATAGCGTTCTCACTAGTTATATAAATAATATAATTGCACTTCATATATTTTACCCGAATATAAATATCTACACTATTATACACGTATACATATATTACAACATTCACTCACCGGATGCATTTTCTAAAATGCTATCACCCCATGTATATTTAATCCAACCCAGATACCACGAGGCGGTTAACTCACACCGAATCAGGTAACAAAATATAAGCGTAATGGAGGCGGTCATAGTTCCCCGAGTGTGAGACTGAATCATACCTAAGATGTCTCACCCCGAAAAGAATCACAACATAACAATACCGAACGCTATGACCTGGAGATTATACTCTCCCCGCTTCACGAGCCAAGGGATTCACCCACATCGCGCAAACTCCTATGATAGCACTAGTGAGGAATATATTCATATAAATATTATTCCCACCCATATTTATACAACACACAAGTATATATATACTATCACATTTTCCGTATATATATTAAATTCGGTTAATCCGTGCTTAACTCTCATAGCACTAGCCCAAAATACCCGCGTCTATTTTTCCAACTCTTAATTTAATCAATTACACATTAATTAATTTATTAACATAGTATCACCCAACTACAATACCCGGACTTACTCACTCAGCCCTTAATTAAATCTTTATGAATTTATTACATAAAAATCCCTTAATGAGATTCACACCCTCATGTAGCTTTAAAATCCTTAATCCCATTCTCCCAAGACCCTAAGTATTAAGTCCCATTTAATTTTATCTAATTAAACCCACCTTAAAAGTCCCCAAAAGTAATTAAGGCTAAATAATTAAAAACTGGCGGAACTGTCAAAAACCCAGGACCATCGATCGATCGATACTTGACACCTCCTTCCCCGCGGCGTTGTTCTGCCATTGATGTTCATCCAATCTTTCCCCCTCCAATTCAGGCTACACCACAATCATTCCCAGCATATATACTTTAATACCCCGTATTTTTATTCTTTATAAATTTGGAGATTTATTAAATTTGATGTCAGTTATTAATTTAATATAAATCCGAAAATTAATTATTTTTAATTACTAACGTGACGAGAGTTAGTAATTATTGGAAACTTGTTTAATATTACTAATGAGCAAAGTAATATATAAAATTTGTTCTATTAAATGTCACGAGTGAATAAAATGACAATTTTAGAAATTTAAGTCGGGACGCGCCCGTGTCGTGTCGTGACTAAATTTTGATTAATAAAAGTGAATAAATTATAAGTCATCCGTATGGTAATTTCGAGTACGCCAAAGTGTCCCGAAGGGTCGAGATAGTCAAAATAATGTACCCGGGGGTTTAGTTTGGATCTCGGGGTGTTTTTAGGCTTAATTAACACCCCGGGAGGGCGTTTTAGGCATTTTGTATTTTTGGGCTTGGAAACCTACGAAATTTCTAGGTTATATCAGATGCTTAGGGTTGTATTCTAGGGTTAACACAACCAAAAACCAAAGACGGCAATTGGAGAAGGAAAGGAAGAGCTTACCAAGGAGTTCTAGGCCAAGAACTCCTCCGTTTGCACCGCCGTCACCACCAAAAGTTAGATCGCGCAACGAGGATCACCACCACACTGATTTCATACACAAATCAGAAACAAAAATTCCCAGGCAAGTATCTATCTTGCTCTATTTCAGTTAATGCTCCAATCATATTAGCCTAGGATTGATTAGGACTAGTTTTTGTGAAAGAAAAACCCATTTTGGAGAATTAAATTCGCATGTTGTATGAGTATTAGATGTATTCTGGAAACTTAATTCATATGTAGAGATTGAACCACGAAATTACAGTAAATAAAGAGCATGAAATCTGGTAAAAGAATGGGAAAGAACTAGACAAAAGAAATATTAGGGTTCTTGATATTTTTATGGATTATATCCCTTTTAATTCATTTTTCATGATGAAAACCCGCATGCTTGACGTAGAAAATCATTTGTTTGAGGTTATAATACTTGTAGTATAAACTATTTGGAGTTTGGTAATCAAGGATATCGTTTTTGATGATTTTGGAAGAGGAAACCCGTAATCTAGAAAATCTGCAGGTGTGCCATACCTACTTGATCGATCGATCGACCTTAGAGCATCGATCGATCGATGCTTCGATCGATCAAACACCTGCCATAGATCGATCGACCCCTCCTGCATAACTCATATTCCCCTTTTTATAGGTTGTTCGAACTTAAATGATTAGACATTCTTGGATATTAATGTTAGAGCATTTCGGGATATAAAGAAGACCAGTAGGACTTATTAAAAATATGGAACCTTTAACGTAAGGCGAGATTAATCTTTCACGGGGATGTTTTAACCATAAGGGACAATGGGAATATGTGATAAAGGGTGAGACTCGTAAGAAAGTTACGTTGTAAAATAAATGAGTACCTACAGAAATTACACTTAGGAGGATAGGAATCCGCGAGTGTCACTTAATAAGTTGGGATAATCCCACAAATTTGAATAAGAGACAAACCGTTATACGTGATAACTAATTAACGAGTAATAAGGATAAATATCATAATTATGGGTCGTGAGAGTGTACCTAAATTTGATATGGTAATAGTATATATATATATATATATATATATGACTGTGTTTATGCATATACTATATACATGTAAAAATCATGCCCACGCTACTTGCTATCCCTGAGGTTACCGCACTGGGAAAGTCTTGTCTCGATGGGACCTTTATGGGGGATATTGACTCGTACCCTAGAAGATAGAAATCCTTGGTACAGGCTATCGGATAGATAGTCAGACGGTCCTAAGAGACGTGAGGGTATGTGCTATCCTCTTAGTGACTTGGAACTATGCTTCGCCTCATTTGGTATGTGTTTTGTGTTAATACAGTTCGAGAGTGATTCCGAACTAGTATTTCCCTTAGTACGAGTGATACGGGGACTGGATAGCAGAGTATGCCCGCACCATAGATTTTATGTGGGGTGCTGTTAGAATATATATATTATATGAGTATTTAATATATATATATATATATATATATATATATATATATTTAAATTTGGAAATTGGGAACTACCTGTTGTGATTATGGTATGTAAGAAATGAATAATCAATTCAACTTGGGTATAAGTGTTTGAAAAGCATGATATATTACTGAGAAACTTTATTATTAAATAAGGTTTAATTGAGAACTTTGCTTTTAAAATAAACTTAACCTCTTAAACATTTGAATTTGTCGGTTTGAAACCTCACGAGCAACTTAAGATAAGATAAGTTAAACTGTTGGGAAGAATTAGTGCGATAGGTGTGCACATTAGAAGAGCGGTGAGAATTTCTCAAGGGAGTGTCGCTGTTGATGTAAAAAACTAGATCGCTCTAATTTTTCAATCACAGATAAATAAATAAGACAAAGATTTTTAAAGTGGTTCGGCTAGGAATAAAGCCTACGTCCACTGTTATGTTATTGCTGAGTGTTTGTGGAATTCTTGATTACAAGTTCTCTCAAGAAATTCCGGTCTCCCCTGAATGAGGATGATACAAGGTATTTATAGCCTTGAGGCTGTACATGAAAGGTTCGATACATTAAATGATATACATATGAAAAGGTAATACATTTAATTCAGAGTGCGTGCCAAGAATATAAGCATTCAATGAATATCTGAACTGTTGATTATCTGGCAATTAATGATACGATCGAGATGCAGCTCGGACCGCCATAGCTGTTCGCTGATCAGGAGTTCCTCGGAACATTAGAGTACCTCGGTACGTTAGAGTTCCTCGGTGCGATAGAGTTCCTCGGTATGATAGAGTTCCTCGGTGTATTCTCGTTGCTCGGAAAGAAGCATGGTTGGTCGGGAAATGATCTTCCTCGCTGCTATTGTGCCGCGTAGATTGACACGTGTCTTCGTATTATTCGTCCACATCAGCATATTAATTTTGGTATCAACAGAAGCCCCCAATGTTTCATATTTCGAATTTTGAGGAGTATGTAACATTCTTTCTCGGTATATGGCAATATTAAATGACCTTCCTGGGTTTCAGGAACATTGTATTCAAATTTCCTTCTTATTTCGCTGTTTTCCGCCTTTTTTATAAGCGCTTCGATCTTCGTGTAATTTTTGTCCTTTTAGCCGCCGGAAGTTCAGTAGTTTCTTTTTGGTAATCATTTCTTTCGCCGCTTCCCAATGCAAAGTATTTAAACTTCTTTGGTAACCATACCGTCGTCTACGTTTTCCATTTTCTGCATTCAAGCTTTCTATTCTCTTCTTCTCTCTTGTGCGTTCATCCTTGTTTCCATTCGTTGCCAACATACCTCCTTTCTTTCTGTAAGATATTCTTCCTTTCTTCTGTATCTCTTTTATTCAATATGGTTTATATTGTGGAGTCTGTTGAGAAATTCCGTTCTGATTTTTCCATTCCTTCGTGGGTAACTCTAGAGGTTCTTTCTGAGCCTTTAGATTACTTTCGATTGGCTGAGGGACATTGGTTCCCCAGTCTTTTTGTTGCTGAATGTGGTTTTTCCTTTCCACCAAACCCATTATGTCTTGAGTTTTGTCAATATTTTGATCTTGTTCCTGCAAAAATAGCCCCCAATTCATGGAGAATAATTAATGGGGTGCACAAATTAAACCTAACTCATGGGACTCGTATTGGGATCCCTGAAATTATGTTTTGTTATAAATGGGCTATTTTAGATAATATTTATTATTTAAAAACTAGGTATCTGAATAGGGCTCTTGTAGTTAATCTCCCTGACTCAAATAGAGATTATTTTGAGCATGGGTTGATCATAAAAAATTGGCAACATGCGCCTTTAGCTGGGGATGAAGCGTACAACGGTCCCAGATGCCCCCCATATGGCAATGGGATAGGTTTATTTTTCATTTTATTTTACTTATAAAATTATGCTTTCATCATGTTTGATAAAATGTATGACCGATATTTCATTATGTATCTATTTGCAGTTGATAGCAAAAGAAAAACTCCAAAGGAATCAGAAGTGAATATTAAACATCTGAAACTTATCTGGTGTCTGCATAAGACGATTGCTGACGAGCATATTAGGTCTGCGTCATATTTGCTACAGTATAGGAGTTACACAACCTCTTATACTGCTCGCCCTGTTGAACCAGCTTCAACTCCAGAAGGTTCATTTTCAGATTCTCATATCCCTTTATCTCAAAGAATGGGCAAGAAAAGAGCTCCTCCTGCTCTATTTGATGAAATTTCTTCTGCTGTTGGAGCCAAGAAAGGCAAAACTGATGTCCCAGAAGGGACTAAAAAAGTAGATGCTGGGTCCTCCAAAGCTGCCGATAAGCCCCCAGTGGCCCCGAGCAAGAAAAATGCTCCTGCAGATGTAATTACAATCTCCCCGACCAAGACTTCTTCCTTGGTTGATGCTGCTGACCCTCCTTTGAAGAGATTGAGGAAATCATCCTCAGTTAATCTTGCTGGAACTGCACCTTCTCTACCCGCTGGTGGTAGTAGTGTTTCAAACATCATTCTTCCGAGTTCTTCAATGAGCTCAGTTATACCCGAGGTTCTCGGGGTTGATGAAAAAATTCCTAGGGATACACTGACATCCCTAGCTGCTCGTCATCTTTCTTCAGTAAATTTCTCATACCTTTGGTCTTTCTTTCTTTTTTTTTTTGAATTCTTGTATTTGTGTTGACTTTATTATTTTTCTTATCTTCAGCTGGTGAACTGATTCAATACCATCGTGAAGAAAGATCAAGTTATTAAAGCTTCCAGTTCCTCGTCCGATGTTGACGATGCTTTGTTGGGTTTAGCCCAATCTGTGAAGGAATCTCGCCAACAGTACATCGAGGAGAAAACTGTTTGGGAGAAAAAGCTGGCTGTGGCTGAGGCTGATAAGATGAAGATGGCTGAAACCTCCAAGAATTTGGAGGAGAAAGTTAAAGTTTTGGAGGTTAAACATCAGGACTCTGATGATAAGTTGAAGAAGGCAGAGGAAGAATTATCTACTCTGCGAGATATCAAGGTCAAGAAAGAGGAATTAGAGGTGAAACTCTCCTCGGAGAGATTGAGGAGAAAGGTCGCAATCAAGAAACATTTCAGTGCTGGTTGGGAGAAAGGATGGGAGAGAGGGATAGCTGCAATGACATCCCAAGTCCAATATGGGAAGTCGAAATACTTCCATGAAGGCTGGGTAGCTGCTCTGCAAGAGCTAAAGGTCCAAGACGATTCTGATCTATTCCAACAACATCTCCCTGGTCCTCCTCCACCAATTGTGGAAGAAGAAGAAGATGAGCCTGCCTCAGATGAGTCTTCTGTGGCTATGGGTGATCAAGTTTCTGCTTCTCAACCCTCTGCCACCGAGGACGTTTCTTCCATGCCTCCTCCTCCGGAGAAGATTCCTACCGATCAAGCTGTTGTTACCACCGAGCAACCGAGCTCCTCGTCCCAGCCTCCCGAGAAAGTCTTGGGGGACAAGGAAAAGGTGTGAAGTTGTTCGGTATCATTTCTATATCTTCTTGTAATCGAAAAATGTAACTTTTTGATGATCTAATAAAATATATCTTTGCTCATCTCTGTTGTTGATAACTTGTTTTTGTTGATTGTTGTCTTTTTCTCGTCTTTAGTTTGTTGCTAGAATGGAATTGATCTCTTCACATGATACCGAGCTGATGCAGCAATGTCACCAATACTATAAAGCTGGTCATACAATCCTTAGTACATCAGAAATTGTCGACATCCTTGGTCACGGTGCCTCAGAACAAGCAGTTGAGGCTTACCGGTATCTGAAGGATTTGCTCGACCGAGCTGTGGCCAATAATGTGGCGTATTACGAACTGATCGAGGAACTTCATGGTTCCATAGAGGATCTCCAAGGTCAGCACAATGAATCAATGGCTTTGTTACACGAAGATTATGAAAATAGATACCAACAACTTTCTTCTGAAACAGGCCATAAGAAGATCATTGCTGCATATGATATTAGGGAAAGGACCCTAAAAGGTGAAGTTGAAGCCTGCAGACAAATTGCCGAGATCCTGGAACAAGAAAATAATAATTTGCAGAAAAAATTGGCTCAATATGAATCTGCTGCTTCATCTTCTACTGCATTAATACCAGTTACTGATGAAGGCTTCTCGTTCTTAGAGGTCGAAAATGCCAAACTAAGGCAAGAGCTGGAGGACTTAAGAAGATCTGCCATTTCTGGAACTGCGCGGGGACGAGGAAGAGGTTCTCGGGGGCGAGGAAGAACTGTCGAGGAGCAAAGTTCTCCAGTTGCTTCTCGGAGCCGATCAAGAGTTCTCAGTCGCAATGTTGAAGAGGCTCGTACTCAGTCTACTCTGGAAACTCAAGCATTCCAGTTGAAAGTAAAAGACCGTGCTCTGACTGAAATGTCCAATAAAAATCTGTCTCTGGAAGATCAGCTTACATCGACGAAATCTGCCTTGCATAATAAGGATATTTTTGCCAAAAGCCTTCATGAACAATTGGAGAGATTAACCTTCCAATTCCATAAACAGCCAAGGGAATTCTGGATGGCAGGATACAATGAAGCCCTTGTTCACCTGGATGCTCGTATTGAACATGCCAACAATGAAGGTTACAAGCAAGGATGGTTGAATGCACTGGGTGTGTTAAAATTGGAGCAAGGGCATTTCTTATGGGATTATCATGCTCCATCATTATTAGACCTGCCTGTACCACCTTTCAAATTGGACATGGCATGGATCCCAGCTCGTTCCATTCCTCGCAGCCTAATTTCAAAATACCTTGGTGATTATAGCCTTCATTCCCAAGTTGAATTATCTCGTCCTGAGCATCTCTTGGATACACCTTCTGTTATGAAGGTCAGAATGCTCAGAGATGTTAATTTCATCAATTCTCCCCTTTGCCTAGAAGACCCTCCTGCCGGCGAGGAGCCTGCTTCACAAAATAAAGGAAAGAAACCAATAGAATAGGTTTTCAATGTAACAGTTAGTACATTTATGTAACTTGTAATTTATTCTAGATTAATGAAAAGATTTTCATTTTCTGTTTGCCAATTTTGCTATTGTCTTGTGTTTATCAAACACCTTTATATTTGCACATATGTATCTGTTAAAAAGATAACAATAATATTGTTCATTAAGCAACTTAATAAAAAGTTACAAGTATTAGTAATGTTTCTCGATCACTTAATAATAAAGTAATGAGTAAAAATGTTCAAACTGTTTCCAACCAACCAAGGTGGGTGAATAATGTTTGTCGACCAATTACAGTTGATGGGTTTTTATCCCCGACCAGCTATACTTGGTTCAATTATAAAAATGCGCTTGACCAACTAAGATCAATAATTTGTCCTCGCCGACCAACTACAGTTATTGGGTTTTTATCCCCGACCAACTATACTTGGTGTATTTTTTGAATATTTTGTTCTTCAAAGAACTCTTTGTAATAATATTACCTCCCGACCAACATAAGTTGTAATATGAGAGTATATTTTTATCTTACCAACCGTAATTGATTATGCTGGTGTACACTTTTTGGCTCCTTAAAGCTTTTGGCTCTTTAGAGCATTTTTTGGCTCCTTAGAGCATGTCCTCCTAACCAAAGGAGGTTGGCTACTTATAGCACTTTTGCTCCGTAGAGCTGTCCTCCTAACCAAAGGAGGTTGGCTACTTATAGCACTTTTGCTCCGTAGAGCTGTCCTCCTAACCAAAGGAGGTTGGCTCCTTAGAGCACTTTTGTTGTGTAGTGTATTACACTAGTATTCCCCGAAAAACTTTCAACCAGAAAGAAAATGGCGAAACATCCTCGTTTTATTCATAATGAAAGAAATGCTTTACATTTGACATCACTGATAATACTTGCGCAGGTGTTCAGCATTCCATGCGTTCTTAAATTCCTCTCCTTCTAGAGTTGTTATTCTGTAAGTTCCTGGTCGAACAACCTCTGTAACTCGGTAAGGTCCATGCCAGTTTGCTTCCAGTTTATTCTGCTTCTGAATGACCTTCTTTAGCACATAATCCCCCTCTTTTAGATCACATTTCTTTACCCTTTTGTTGTAAAACAGAGCTGTTCGTTGTTGATAAGCAGCATTCCTAATGGCTGCCTCTTCTCTGACTTCTTCGAGCATATCCAAATCCAGTCTTCTCATCAAATCACTGATCGGAGAATTGAAATTTAACACCCTGTGTGTTGGTAGGCCCAACTCGGCAGGTATCACAGCCTCACTTCCAAATGCTAGCATATATGGTGATTCTCCTGTTGCTGCTCGGGGAGTTATTCGGTAAGCCCACAAAACTGACTGTAGCTCATTAATCCAATTTGCTTTAGCCTCACTTAACCTCTTCTTCAACCCATTTAGTAATGTTTTGTTCGTCACCTCAGTCTGTCCATTGCTTTGGGGATGGCCTGGTGCTGAATGAAACTTCAAGACGTTCGACTGATGACAATAGGCAGCAAATTCTTCATTATCAAATTGCGTTCCATGGTCTGTGATGAAAGCGTGGGGGAGACCATATCGACAAATGATATTCTTCCATATGAACTGATACACCTTCTCGTACGTCATATCAATTAGTGGTTCAGCTTCCACCCACTTAGTAAAATAGTCTACTGCCACGACGAGATACTTGAACCTTCCTCGGGTCGTCGGCAGTGGTCCAACCAGATCAATTCCCCACATGGCAAATGGCCAAGGTGATGTTATGGGTGTCAACAATGCCTGTGGAGTTCTTCGGATGGAGGAAAAACGTTGGCATTTGTCACACTTCTTAGCATAGGCTATACAATCAGCCCTCATCGTCGGCCAGTAGTATCCCTGTGTCATTACCCTTTGCAAAAGTGTCCGACCTGCTACATGAGCACCACAAGATCCTTCATGAATTTCTTCAATCAATTCTTTGACTTCTGATGGATGCACACATCTCTGCAAACCTGCCATAATTCCTCGTCTATACAAAACACCATTAGTTAACACATACCGAGCAACTTTATACTTCAATTTCTTGGCAGCTAGTTTGTCCTCCGGCAATTCTCCTTCTTCAATGTATGCTCTGATAGGATCCATCCAAGATGGTCCTAAATCAAGGGTAATAATCTTCACCGTCAGATCTTCTTCTATGCTCCGACTTTCTAATATTTCAATTGGTATTGTTCTTCGCAGCTCGGTGCGCGTAGCTGACGCTAGTCGGGCCAATGCGTCTGCTCTAGCATTCTCCATTCTCGGTATCCTCACCAATTGAATAGCATCAAATTCTGTCAATAACTCCATCACTTTTGCATGGTACTTCACCATTAACTCTCCCTTCACTGCATATATTCCCATCATTTGATTCACAATTAATTGAGAATCACTGAAAACAATTACTTGTCGTGCCTCCATAACTTTCGCCAAATGAAAACCTGCTATCATAGCCTCATATTCAGCCTCATTATTGGAAGCTTTGAATTGGAATCTCAAGGCATACTCCATGTCAATATCATCTGGAGAGTTTAAAACAATCCCTGCTCCACAACCAGCCGTGCAAGATGATCCATCTACATATAATCTCCATGTATGTAACTCATCTTCAAATTTCTTATCTGTTAGAGTTCCTCAGTGAAATATCATCTATTTTCTTTCATCATCCCCGGGTATCCTTCGTTCCTCGTTGGTCATTTGTTCGCGCCCTTATACCAACCGGAGTTGGTCGGGGTTTGAATATGATGATTTTTCTACATCCACAAGTCCTTTTACCAACCTTGGTTGGTCTGGATCTGTGTCTGTTGATCCTGTATCGTCCACAGGTAGGTCAGCAAGCACCTTTTGCTCCTCGGGGGTATCCGGGTATGTGAACTCTGCTATAAAATCTGCCACGGCTTGCCCCTTCAACGATGATCTGGGTTCATACACAATATCATATTCACCGAGCTCTATTGCCCAGTACATCAATCTTCCTGATTTTTCTGGCTTGTGAAGGGCTTGTCTTAACGGCATGTCGGTATACACAATGATAGTATGGGCCTGGAAGTATGGCCTCATTCTTCTACTTGCTTCAATTAATGCCAGTGCCAATTTTTCCAGCTTTGGGTATCTGATTTCCGCACCTCGGAAGGCCTTGCTTGTGTAATAAATTGGTTTCTGGACTCCATTCTCCAATCTGATCAACGCCGAGCTAACTGCATTTTCTGATACTGCCAAATACAAGTACAGCTTCTCTCTAGTTATTGGCCTAGACAACAATGGTGGGGCTCCTAAATACTTCTTCAAATCTTGAAAGGCTTTCTCACATTCATCGGTCCACTCAAAACTTTTTCGCAGTGTTTTGAAGAATGGGAGGCATTTATCAGTTGCTCGGGATACAAATCTGTTGAGTGTTGCAACTCGTCCGGTAAGACTCTGTACTTCTTTCCTCGTCGTTGGGGATCGCAGCCCTAAAAGAGCTTTGATCTTTTCTGGATTTGCCTCAATACCTCGTTGGTTGACGATGTATCCGAGGAACATTCCTTCTCGTACTCCAAAGGTACACTTCGTCGGGTTAAGCTTCATCTGGTATTTATCCAGTTGATCAAAAGTTTGACTCAAGTCAACCAAATGATCTGCAACTCTCTTGCTTTTGGTGAGCATGTCGTCGACATAGACCTCCATATTGCGGCTGATTTGTTCGGTAAAAACCTTGTTCATCAACCGCTGATATGTTGCACCTGCATTTTTTAAACCAAAAGGCATAACATTATAACAATAAGTTCCCCTTGGGGTAATAAAAGAAGTACTTTCCCTGTCTTCAGGTTTCATTTTGATCTGGTTGTAGCCAGAATAAGCATCCATGAAGCTGAGTAGCTCGTGTCCCGAGGTAGCATCCACTAGTTGATCAATTCTGGGCAATGGAAAATGATCTTTTGGACATGCCTTGTTGAGATCAGTAAAATCAACACACATTCTCCATTTGTTGTTCTTCTTCTTTACTATCACCACATTCGCCAACCAATCTGGATATTTCACATCTTCAATGAATTGGGCTTTCTGGAGTTTCTCGACCTCCTCTTGTATGGCCTGGTTCTTCTCGGGACTAAACACTCTTCTTCTTTGCTTCACAGGCTTGATCTCCTTATTCACGTTGAGCTCATGACATAAAAAGTTTGGATCTATACCTGGCATGTCTTCATGACTCCAAGCAAAAGTATTCTTCCTGCTTCTCAAGAAAGTTATCAACTCTTGTTTTATTGAAACATCCAACGACGATCCTATCTGAGTTACTCGTTCAGGATGCTCGTCGTCCAGGATAACAGTTTCTGTAGATTCTATCACCTGTCCTTTTACAAGTTGAGATTCATCCCCAGGGTCAAGAGTTTCAATTTCTGTGCCCTCCTCTACTTGATAAGTAGTAGTCTTTTTCCTTGATTCTTCAAGTTCTTCTTGCTCGGCAGACGAATAATAGCATTCCCGAGCTACTTTTTGATCACCTTTCATAATTCCTACTCCAAAATTCGTTGGGAATTTCAAACACTGATGTACTGTAGATGGAACTGCTTCGAATTTCTTCAATCCAACTCTTCCCATGATGATGTTGTAGGCGGACTGCACATTCTTATCCATCACAAAAAAGCGTATTCTTTCTGTTCGACAAGCAGGCCAAGTTCCAATGAGTATATCCAACTTGATCGTCCCAAGTGGAAAAACTTTCTCGCCAGCAAAACCCAGAAGGGGTCTGTGATAAGGTTCCAATTGAGATAATTTTAAATTCAAGCTATCAAAGCATGAATAGTACATGATGTCTGCCGAACTACCATTGTCTACTAACACCCTTGAAATGACCACATCCTTCATCCTCATTTTGATCACCAAAGGATCATCATGAGAGTAAAGAACACCTGCCAGGTCGTTTTCTGAAAAACTAATCACTAGCTTCTCTTTGTTTACCTTCCTCGGACGATCATCCTCGGCCAGGTTTATTCGCTGAATGTATGAACAAGCTTGAGCCTCTCCGAGGTAAGCTTTTCTTTCTGCAGTAAAGTCTCCTCCTCCTACATCTCCTCCTGTAATAACATTACAATCAAATGACCCAAAACGTATGGAAAATACCTCTCGTTCAGGTTTCCTTGGCTTCTTGGGAAGATCGGGGTCATCATCTGGATCCTCTTCATGGTCCCTCCTCTTTTTCTCCTCTGCACGACGAGGAGATCTAGATCTCTCTCTAGTTCTATCATCATTCTTTCTTTCACCTCTGCGATCTACATACTTTGATAATTTTCCTCTTCGGATGAGTGTTTCAATCTCGTTCTGAAGGGCTATACAATTTTTGGTCATATGGCCATGATCTTTGTGAAACTCGCAATATTTGGCCTTATTCCTTAGGTCGGGATTTGTCTTCAGTTTCTCTGGACACTTGATTTCCTCGTTATTCCTGATTTCTTCCAAAACATGATTAATACCCATTTTCAATGGAGTATAATTATCATACTTCTTTAGGACTTCCAACTTCATCCTGTTATTCCTGGAATGTTTGTCACCACCATTACCTTTCTGATCTTTCTTCTTAGAGTTGTCGACCTCCACTTTAACTTCTTTATCCATATTCTTCTTCGCGGCCATAGCCTCCTCGGCATTCATGATTTTGGCCGCCTTTGCCATCAACTCCGACATATTTTTAGGTGGATCTTTGGCCAAAGTGTAGTACAGCTTGTTAGGCAGCAAACCACTCATCAGAGCAGTGATTGCTGTCTTTTCTTCATAATCTATGACTTCCAACTTCTCGTTATTGAAACGAGTTATGTAATCTCTAGTACTTTCACCTGATTTTTGTCTAACACTTAGCAAGTGTGCTACTCGCTTTATCGGCTTTGCTCCAAAACAAAAATTGCCAATAAACAGCTCGGCTAACTGAACAAAAGTTGAAATCTTACCCCGAGGAAGATTATTGTACCATATCTGTGCAGATCCGGTAAGAGTTCCCGAGAATGCTCTACACCTCATCTCGTCGGGGACAGCGTAGATATCTGCAGCAGCTTGGTATTGTTCTATATGAAGTACGGGATCTGTCTTTCCATCGTACTTGGGGGTCACTACAGGTGCTTTGAATTTTGACGGTGTAGGGAAATCCACAATGGCTTGCACAAAAGGTGTTCCTTGAACAAAAGTTCTCTGTAAGGGGTTCCTCGCCTTAGCCATTTCTCCCAGTCTATCCTCCAACCGTTGGATGGGACCTTTCCATGCTTCATTCCCTTCCTCGGGCCGCTTAGTCCGAGCAACTGATTGCTCTGACGTAGCTTCCTGAGATTTATCTCGACGAGTAGCTGGTCGTGATTGTGCTGATCCTTCTCTCAAACGTGATGGTGGTCGAACACTTCTCGATGGAGCTCTAGGTGGACTCATGTTTCTCCTTGGTCCTAACCGACTGAAAGGAGACTCCCTGCTTAATCTTTTCAAAGCGCTAGTTCTCTCCGGAGAAAGTGTGACACGTTGATCTGTATCCGTAGCCCGTATCGATGATGTTCGCCCAGGTTGATACGTAGAATAAGTAGACTCCTCATTGCGATATGACCCAGTACGTCTAGATTGCGATTGCCCACGATCACTCCTATACCCTGAATAGGTAGGTGCATCGCCTTGAAGAGTTTGAATGAGTTGCCTCACAGATTCTTGCATGGCGGTTTGTCCTTGAGCCAGATTCGTCATAATTCCAGCCAGATCTGGGGATGCAGATGGATTTGGAAGATTTCCAGTATTTCCAACATTTCGATTACTGTATTCTGGATTATCTGCCATTGATGGTGAATGATTTTTTGCGAAAAACGATAGTAACAGTCGTTTCCCACAGACGGCGCCAATCTGTTGATGTAAAAAACTAGATCGCTCTAATTTTTCAATCACAGATAAATAAATAAGACAAAGATTTTTAAAGTGGTTCGGCTAGGAATAAAGCCTACGTCCACTGTTATGTTATTGCTGAGTGTTTGTGGAATTCTTGATTACAAGTTCTCTCAAGAAATTCCGGTCTCCCCTGAATGAGGATGATACAAGGTATTTATAGCCTTGAGGCTGTACATGAAATGTTCGATACATTAAATGATATACATATGAAAAGGTAATACATTTAATGCAGAGTGCGTGCCAAGAATATAAGCATTCAATGAATATCTGAACTGTTGATTATCTGGCAATTAATGATACGACCGAGATGCAGCTCGGACCGCCATAGCTGTTCGCTGATCAGGAGTTCCTCGGAACATTAGAGTACCTCGGTACGTTAGAGTTCCTCGGTGTATTCTCGTTGCTCGGAAAGAAGCATGGTTGGTCGGGAAATGATCTTCCTCGCTGCTATTGTGCCACGTAGATTGACACGTGTCTTCGTATTATTCGTCCACATCAGCATATTAATTTTGGTATCAACAGTCGCACTAATATGTTGGTTGCATTAGCCGGTAGCACTTTAAATACTTGCTAAACTAATTTTAAACTATTTTTACAATCGGGCTCTGACCCGTTTCCTATTTTCTCTTCTCTCTTGTATATATATGTATATATTACAGGTGCCCAGCCATAGGGGCATCTTGCATAGGATCCTCCGTAGGGAACACGCTGCAGCTTAGGTGGGAGTTGCAGGCCTCTTGCTTAGACGACCTCATTGTTGATTCCACTTCTAGTTTTACTTTATCTAGTTGGGCATGTGTCGCCCTTTTCATTATTCAGTTGTTTTTTGCGATGGATTGTAATTCATTTACTTTCAGTAGTTTTACTTTGGGATTTATTACTGTCACAATGTTTTTCTTTGGTGGTTTGAAGTTGGGATTTACTATTGATAGTTAAATTCTTGAATGATCATTTATATCCTTGTTTTTATTGTGTGACTCTTAAACTGTTAATTATCAAAGGTTTTAAATATTGGTTTTAAATTAAATTTGGAAATTGAAGTCTAAAAATGGTTTTGTCGCTTAGCTTAATTATTTAGGATGTTTAATTGGAAAAGTTATTTTTGTGACAGTGATGCTGAGAATGAACCAACCGTTCACCTTGGTTATAATTTAATAAAGGACTGATCACCAGGTATTTAATTAGGCGGGGTGTCACAGGTGGTATCAGAGCATCAGGTTCCAGTGTCCTTAGGATCTGTACGGCTTATTTCGCTTTCAGCTTAGCGTTCTTGTTATAGAGCCCTATTTTAGTATTGTTGTATTCTTACTTTTACGATTACGTCTTCAACTATTTGAGATTTGATAATAACTGTAGACTAATAAATTTCTTCACGTTTCATATTCCTCTGAGACGTGCCCCAAAGGATAGGCGTGCCCAAGCCAAGCAGCCAGTAGCTCCGGCTCAGGGAATGATGAACGCAAATGAGGTAGCCGCCATCGTTGCTCAGGCGGTAAATGCCGCGCTAGCGGTAGTACAGCAGGCTCCACCCCAAGCTCAGGTAGTGGCGCCAGTACCTGCACAGCTTCCATCTGCATGGGAGCGGGTTAGGGATGCCTTTCAGAAGGCGCATCCCCCTGAGTTCTCGGGTAGTTCAAATATCATCATTGTCAGCCAGTGGAAGAAAGATATGTAGAGGTATCTGCTTATGTATGAGTTCACAGACGTGCATAAACAGTTGTTAGCTTCCTTTAAGCAAGTGGGGGCCGCTTTGCAGTGGTGGGAGTCCACCACCACCTTGGAGGAGAGGGATGTTATCCCGATTCAGTCATTCTGGGAGCGATTTGACCACAAATATTTTCCATCCGCCGTGCAAACTGAGATGAGGCGGAAGTTACTGAACTTGAAGCAGGAAAATTCTACTGTTGCTGAGTATGAAGAGGAGTTCACAAGACTTCTAACTATAGTGCCAGATGAGGCACCCACTGAGGGTAAGAAGATACTATTGTTTGTGGAAGGGTTAACTTGGAGGATCCGTTAGCACCTTATAAGAAATCTGTCTCTGAGTACCTACACAAACGTACTCAATGCTGCTTTGCTACACTGCCAGGATCACCGCTTCCATCTACAGGGAAGCAAGCGAGCACGAGAGTCCGGCCAGCAGGGCAGGACAGGGGGTAGCGGTGCTAGTGGAGCACCGACATCTAAGGGGCAGACTCATCAGCATGAGCAGAGTTCTCATCAGGGGGACCTTGCCAAGCGGTTCCGATCAGGTGATTCCAGGCAGGGATTTTGGGGATTTAGGCAGGGCCAACCTAATCAGCCGGGCCAGCAGGGCCAACATCGTCAGCCGCAGGGGCAGCAGCAGGGCCGTCAGGGCCAACAGCGATTTCAGCATGGCCAATGGCGGGGTGGTAACGGCCAGCAGGTCCATAACCAGCAGGGAAAGAGGGGAGGAAATTTTAAGGGCCGATGCTTTGGGTGTGGTAAAAATGGCCACAAGCGCCAGGATTGTCCAGAGGGTGATAGGGTCCCACAGCAACAGGGTACCCGTAATGAACCACAGAGGCCACTTTTTCCAGCCGCCCTCCCAGCACCAGCTCAGGTACCAGCCCTACCATCCATTCCAGCCACTCCAGTGCAGCAGGGGAAGTTACAGTACGGACGTGTCTATAACATCCACCAGGCAGCAGCTCCACAGGCACCACCCGCGATTGAGGGTATGTTTCCTATTCATGGTACTATGGGTCGGGTTTTATTTGATACTGGAGAGACACACTATTTTATAGCTACCCATTTTGCGAAGGCTTTAGGGTTATTAGCCGCAGCAGAGAGCACTGTAACGTGTGTAGACTCACCACTGGGAAATGGATCGTTCATTTTCTTTATATGTAGGGGTGTGGGAGTAGAGATTGGTAGCTTGGTATTACCAGCAGACATGTTAGTCTTAGATATGCATGATCACGACGTTATTATTGGTATGGATTGGCTCACGGCTTACAAAGCCATGATAGATTATTTCGGTGGCAGTATTGTCTTTGTCATTCCGAGGTAAGAGATGTTTGTAATGGCGATGCCTCGCCCAGAGGGAGGCTCGACCGCTCATTTATATTACATAGAGGAGGATACCTCTAAGGAGGTCGTGATTCCCTTCAAATCGATCCCAGTTATTCGTGAGTATTCTGATGTATTGCAGGAGATACCAGGTGATAATACGCAAATACTGCGTATTTCATCCTCTGAACGGACGCATTTTAGCCCCCTCGGGTATCTTATTTCCTATATGTATGCTCGTTAACCAGACAACCTCGTATTTTTACGTTAACATGTTTTGCAGGGGTTAATTGAGCTTTTGTAGGTAATTGGATGCTAAGTGTGAACTTCGGACGCGTTCCGCTCTATTTTCGTACACAACCGCACGTTCAAGGGCATTTTAGTCATTTTACAGTTTGGGCACCTGGCCCAACATCTTCATGGAAGTTGTATCCCTCCTCGCAAGCTTCGCGTGGCCGTAAACGGTGCGCGATTCCGATTCATAACGAAAAAGTTACGGCGATTTTAGCGGAGAAGAAATGCAAGCCAAAATAGGGGAAAATGCAGTCTGCCCCTGCTTGATCGATCGATCGACCAAATGGTAGATCGATCGACCCTTCCCATTTTTGCCCCGTCTTATTATGTCGATCGATCGACCAAATGGTAGATCGATCGACCTGCTGTTTTTCAGCAGATATTTTGCTTTTCTTTTCTCTTTTCTTTTCTAATTTAATTCCCACTTGGTATATAAGCCAATGTTGATGTAATAAACAGAGGTGAACGTTTTTAGATAGTTTTAGAAGATAGAATAGTTAGGGTTTGGGCGATTTGCTTAGTTCTTCTTCATTTCTTCTTGGATTGACACACTTTTGGGCTTGAATGTTGACTATTCATCATCCTCTCCATTAATATAGTTTGTATTTCTTCATTTCTTGCTTTCTAGTTAATTTACAAGCTTTCTAATTTAGGTTTACATGCTTTATTTACATGCTTTGATTACTTGCTTTGTAGTGTAATTTTACCGCGTTTATTTACCGCGTTTTTAACATGCTTTCTAGGTAATTTAAATTAGGTTGTGTTTGAATTGAACTCACTCGAGTTGACGCGTTGCTTTGCTTTGGTGATGGAGTTTACGGGTCTATTTCGAGTGTGTTTTCCTAGTTATTACGCCTAGGAGGTTTGACGGGGCATATCATGTATGTCCCGTGCTTACGACCTTTCGCGCGTAATTTTCGGGATATTTGTTGACGCCAAAATCTTATTAGGCTTTTATGACGATTTAGGGCGTAACAACCCTTGATTTAATTAACTGTCGAAACGAGATGCATTTGTAATAACTCTTCGACCCATGTGACCATTTTATACTAATTAACTCGGGTGAGGGATATTCGACGCAGCCTATAGTTTTACTCGCTTTCATAATCTAGTTTCAACACATTGCCTAGATTAACTTTTCCTTTTAGTTTGTAATCATCTTTTACACTTTTATTTTAGGAGTATTAAATCACTTAAATTCTAACAACTTGTTCCTGTGGATTCTCGATACCCGACTTACCGCTGTGCTTGCCTCGCAAGTGTAGTAGTAACTTAGGTTTTTGTATTGAGTTGGCGAAACGAAAACAACGATTAACGTCTTTACACGCGCTACTTTTCGCACTTGATCACCAGGCCTACCCCCCAGTCGAGAGATAGATTTTGCCATAGATTTATTGCCGTATACTCGACCGATAGCACGTGCTCCATACCGTATGGCTCCGGCGGAAATGCGTGAGTTACGGGATCAGATAGAGCAGCTGTTACGCCAGGGTTTCATTCGTAGGAGTACCTCGCCTTGGGGTGATCCAGTGTTGTTTGTGAAAAAGAGAGATGGTTCACTGAGGCTATGTGTGGACTACCGGGAACTGAACAAGGTCACGATACGGAACAAGTATCTGTTGCCTCAAATCGATGATTTGTTCGACCAGTGAGGGGAGCAACTTTCTTTTCGAAGATAGATCTGAGGCCATGATACCATCAGCTACATATTAGGGAGCAGGATGTTTCAAAGACTGTTTTCTTGATGAAATATGGATCCTATGAGTTCAGAGTGATGCCATTTGGACTCACAAATGATCCATCCGTATTCATGGACTTGATGAACCGAGTGTTCAGAGAGTTCTTGGATCAGTTTGTCATCGTCTTTATAGATGACATCTTGATATATTCACACACCGAGGAAGATCATACCGAGCACTTGAGGCAGGTTCTTCAAACTCTACGAGAGCATCAGTTGTATGCTAAGTACGAGAAGTGCGGGTTCTAGTTACGGAAAGTGCAGTTCTTGGGGCATGTTGTTTCTGAACAGGGGATAACAGTTGACCCGAGTAAAGTGTCAGTGGTGAGGGAGTGGGGACAGCCCACGACATCGACGGAAGTACGTAGTTTCTTGGGATTAGCCGGATACTACAGGAGATTCATTCGGGGGTTTTCTAAAATAGCGGGTCCATTGGCGAACCTGACTCGCAAGGGGGTACCATATGTTTGGGACGATGCTTGTCAATTGGCTTTCGACGAGCTGAAAGACAAGCTTACTTCAGCACCGGTCCTTGTTTTACCTAAGTCAGGCGTGGAGTATCTGGTTTACACCGACGCCTTTTTACGGGGACTCGGGGGAGTACTTCAGCAGGAGGAGAAGGCTATAGCTTTTGCCTCCCGCAAGCTTAAGCCTCACGAGAATAATTCCCCACACACGACCTAGAGTTAGCAGCGGTCGTTTTTGGATTGAGGATATGGGGACACTACTTATTGGGGGAGAAATTTCGCTTGTTCACAGACCACAAGTCACTGCAGTACCTATTCACTCAGCGAGAGCTGAATATGCGTCAGCGCAGGTGGTTAGAGTTTGTGAAGGACTATTAGTTCGACATACAGTACCATCCGGGGAAGGCCAACGTAGTTGCCGATGCGTTGCGCCGTAGACCGGTAGACGATGTAGCGTACATCTGGAAAGCAAAGTGGAAAGAGTTGGGTCACCAGGACACAGTAGCCCGTTCCTTCATATCTGTCATGATAGTGACACCCGAGATTGTTACGAGGGTAATACAGGCGTAGACCACAGACTCGTTTTGCCAGGAGCAGATTGTATGACTTTTAGCTGAGGGTGCTGAGTCCTATTTTGTTAGCTCTGATGGGGGTTTGAGGTTTAATGAGAGATTGGTGGTCCCAGAAGGAGCAGACTTACGTCATGCAGTGATGACCCAGTCTCACGGGTCCCGATTTGCGGTGCATCCTGGGGGAGATAGATGTACCAGGATATGAGGCGGCAATACTAGTGGAGTGGGATGAAAAAGGAAATTTCTGAGTTCGTGTCCAAGTGTTCTACCAGCCAGCTGGTAAAGGTGGACCACCAGAAACCATCAGGGTTGCTTCAGCCATTGAAAATACCCGCGTGGAAGTAGGAGAGTATTTCTATGGATTTTATTACTGGGTTGCCTACATCACAGCGGGGCCACGACTCCATCTGGGTGATTGTGGACCGTTTGACCAAGGTGGCTCATTTTCTGTCGGTACGGACAGACTGTACCACGGGTCAGTATGCTCAGTTGTTCATTACTGAGATTGTCAGATTACATGGGGTGCCCCTGAATATTGTGTCAGATAGAGATAAGATCTTCGTGTCACGTTTCTGGGAGAGCTTTCAGGAGGCCATGGGTACAGAGTTGAGGTTGAGTTCAGCTTATCACCCACAGACAGATGGACAAATAGAGCGTACTAATCAGATGTTGAAGGATACGCTACGCATGTGTGTCCTTGATTTTGGGGGAGGTTGGGAGCCACATCTTCCACTGGTAGAGTTCGCTTATAATAACTCTTATCAGTTCACGATTGACATGGCTCCATTTGAGGCTTTGTATGGCAGGCCTTATCGCTCCCCAACGTGTTGGCTAGAGGTGGGGGATAACAAGTTACTCGGACCAAAGGTGATTCAGGAAACCTACACGAGGATTGAGATTATCAGGAGTCTTATTCGGGTATCCCAGGACAGGCAAAAAAGCTACGCCGATGCAAAACGGTTCATTTGAGAGTTTAACGTGTGGGACCAAGTATTACTACATGTATCTCCTATGAAAGGAGTGATAAGATTCGGGAAGAAAGGGAAATTGGCCCTGAGGTACGTGGGACCATTTCCCATCATCGAGAGGATTGGGCCGGTAGCATACAGATTGGGTCTGCCAGAGCATTTACATCGCATTCACGATGTATTCCACATCTCGTTGTTGAGACGATACCTTCGGGATGACATGGCCCATACCCATATCACGATTGAGGAGATTGACTTACAGCCCGACAGCTCTTACGAGGAAAGACCAGTGGCTATCCAAGACCATAGCGAAAGGAGATTGAGGTCGAAGGTAGTTCCACTTGTACGGGTCGAGTGGGAGCATCATAATGTGGAGGAATCCACCTAGGAGCGCGAGACAGATATGCACGAGAAATACCCAGATTTATTCTTACCAGGTATGCCTTATTTTCTGAATTTCGGGACGAAATTCCATTAATAGGGGGGAAGTATGTAATACCCCATATTTTTATGCTTTATAAATTTGGGGATTTATTAAATTTGATGTGAGTTATTAATTTAATATAAATTCGAAAATTAATTATTTTTAATTACTAACGTGACGAGAGTTAGTAATTATTGGAAACTTGTTGAATATTACTAATGAGCAAAGTAATATATTAAATTAGTTCTATTAAATGTCACGAGTGAATAAAATGACAATTTTGAAAATTTAAGTCGGGACGCGCCCGTGTCGTGTCGGGACTAAATTTTGATTAATAAAAGTGAATAAATTATAAGTCACCCGTATGATCATTTTGAGTGAGCCAAAGGGTCCAAAAGGGTCGAGATAGTCAAAATAATGTACCCGGGGGTTTAGTTTGGATCTCGGGGCGTTTTTAGGCTTAATTAACACCCCGGGAGGGCGTTTTAGGCATTTTGTATTTTTGGGCTTGGAAACCTACGAATTCTCTAGGTTATATCAGATGCTTAGGGTTGTCTTCTAGGTTTACCACAACCTAAAACAAAAGACGGCCATTGGAGAAGGAAAGGAAGAGCTTACCAAGGAGTTCTAGGCCAAGAACTCCTCCGTTTGCACTGCCGTCACCGCCAAAAGTTAGATCGCGCAACGAGGATCACCACCACACTGATTTCATCCACAAATCATAAATAAAAATTCCAAGGCAAGTATCTATCTTGCTCTATTTCAGTTAATGCTCCAATCATATTAGCCTAGGATTGATTAGGACTAGTTTTTGTGAAAGAAGAACCCATTTTGGAGAATTAAATTCGCATGTTGTATGAGTATTAGATGTATTGTGGAAACTTAATTCATATGTAGAGATTGAACCACGAAATTACAGTAAATAAAGAGTATGAAATCTGGTAAAAGAATGGGAAAGAACTAGACAAAAGAATATTAGGGTTCTTGATATTTTTATGGATTATATCCCTTTTAATTCATTTTTCATGATGAAAACCCGCATGCTTGACGTAGAAAATTATTTATTTGAGGTTATAATTCTTGTAGTATAAACTATTTGGAGTTTGGTAATCAAAGATATCGTTTTGGATGATTTTGGAAGAGGAAACCCGTAATCTGGAAAATCTGCAGGTGTGCCATACCTGCTTGACAGATCGATCGACCCTAGAGCATTGATCGATCGATGCTTCGATCGATCGAACACCTGCCATAGATCGATCAACCCCTCCTGCATAACTCATATTCCCCTTTTTATAGGTTGATCCAACTTAAATGATTAGACATTCTTGGATATTAATGTTAGAGCATTTTGGGATATAAAGAAGACCAGTAGGACTTATTAAAAATATGGAACCTTTAACGTAAGGCGAGATTAATCTTTCACGGGGATGTTTTACACATAAGGGACAATGGGAATATGTGATAAAGGGTGAGACTCGTAAGGAAGTTACGTTGTAAAATAAATGAGTACCTACTGAAATTACACTTAGGAGGATAGGAATCCACGAGTGTCACTTAATAAGTTGAGATAATCCCACAAATTTGAATAAGAGACAAACCGTTATACGTGATAACTAATTAACGAGTAATAAGGATAAATATCATAATTATGGGTCGTGAGAGTGTACCTAAATTTGATATGGTAATATTAGTATATATATATATATATGAGTGTGTTTATGCATATACTATATACGTGTAAAAATCATGCCCACGCTACTTGCTATCCCTGAGGTTACAGCGCTGGGACAGTCTTATCTCGATGGGACCTTTATGGGGGATATTGACTCGTACCCTATGTAACACCCCGCCCGCCCGGGGAGAGCGAACGGAGCGCTATTATCGATAAAATAAATCCAAATCCACAAGTGACAAGGTATAGAGCATCTAAATAAACCCACAATAATATAAATCCACTAATCTCAATCTCTTCAATTACAACAAGTCTCTCGAATAAAAAATACAACAACTAACTCAAAAATAAAATACAAATCTCCAGAGCTCTATACATCAAAATAATACAAATCTTTCCCAAATAATCCTCGCTAAAATTAATCTCCATAGCGCCCCAAAATTCGCGCTAACCTGTCACTAAAAGAAAATATGGGGAAGTACACAATACGACAAGAAAGATGCTCAACAAATATATGTTAGCGATGAATAAAACGTAACAACACGAGTACGAATATTCAAATCAAAAATGCAAATCTCAAAGCATTTATCAATATAATTTCTCAACAACACTTTAACCGGGTCACCAGGCCTCACCACATCCGTATATGCTTTATCAAGCAATAGCCCGGGAAACAGGAATTTTGGCGGGTGCCCAACATCCGTGCCATATTAAAATCTCATGACAACGTGCTCATCAACAATATAATGATACCACATGAATCAAAATAATTTCAACAATTATTTTCCAGATTTCAATGAATTTATCAATTCAAATACGAGTTCAATTAAACAAGAATTCAAAGAGAATGACACTCGCGAGATTTAAGGAGCATATTGTGTAAAACCCCATACCTCAAAACACGATGAGAAACCAACGATCACATCCTCAAGATCAACACAAAAGATCTACAAAAGCTCCTCCAAGAACCTCCAACAAAAATAGCCCCAAGAACACCTCTAATCTAAGGTTGGAACTCATAAATCTCAAGGGCCAATGTGTATATAAAAAGAAGAGGAATATAAAATACATTTGCTGCCAAAATTTGTGCCAAAAGTATGTTAAAAGAGTTGCCCACGACTTTATTTTATAATGCAAAGAAATGAAGAGTTGGAATCCAAAAGACTCCTTTAATTAAGGCAAAGAAATGAAGAGTTGGAAGTCAAAACAACTCCAAGAGTTAAAAACATTTAAAAATAATTTTAAAATCCGTTTTAACTCTGTTTTCGAAACCGTTTAAAATTCTCGCCTTTAAAAATAATATTCAACATATTTGCGCAATAAAAATAATTTTATCTAAAACTTTATTTTCCTCTATTTTCCAGAAATTAATTAAAATAGCCCAAAATTACGCGGCTTGTTACACCCTAGAAGATAGAAATCCTTGGTACAGGCTATCGGATCGATAGTCAGACGGTCCTAAGAGACGTGAGGGTATGTGCTATCCTCTTAGTGACTTGGAACTATGCTTCGCCTCATTTTGTATGTGTTTTGTGTTAATACAGTTCGAGAGTGATTCCGAACTAGTATTTACCTTAGTACGAGTGATACGGGGACTGGATAGCAGAGTATGCCCGCACCATAGATTTTATGTGGGGTGCTGTTAGAATATATATATTATATGAGTATTTGATATATATATATTTAAATCTGGAAATTGGGAACTACCTGCTGTGCTTATGGTATGTAAGAAATGAATAATTAATTCAACTTGGGTATAAGTGTTTGAAAAGCATGATATATTACTGAGAAACTTTATTATTAAATAAGGTTTAATTGAGAACTTTGCTTTTAAAATAAACTTAACCTCTTCAACATTTGAATTTATCGGTTTGAAACCTCACGAGCAACTTAAGATAAGATAAGTTAAACTGTTGGGAAGAATTAGTGCGATAGGTGTGCACATTAGAAGAGCAGTGAGAATTTCTCAAGGGAGTGTCGCACTAATATGTTGGTTGCATTAGCCGGTAGCACTTTAAATACTTGCTAAACTAATTTTAAATTGTTTTTACAATCGGGCTCTAACCCGTTTCCTATTTTCTCTTCTCTCTTGTATATATATGTATATATTACAGGTGCCCAGCCACAGGGGCGTCTTGCATAGGATCCTCCGTAGGGAACGCGCTGCAGCTTAGGTGGGAGTTGCAGGCCTCTTGCTTAGACGACCTCATTGTTGATTCCACTTCTAGTTCTACTTTATCTAGTTGGGCATGTGTCGCCCTTTTCATTATTCAGTTGGTTTTTGCGATGGATTGTAATTCATTTACTTTCAGTAGTTTTACTTTGGGATTTATTACTGTCACAATGTTTTTCTTTGGTGGTTTGAAGTTGGGATTTACTATTGATAGTTAAATTCTTGAATGATCATTTATATCCTTGTTATTATTGTGTGACTCTTAAACTGTTAATTAACAAAGGTTTTAAATATTGATTTTAAATTAAATTTGGAAATTGAAGTCTAAAAATGGTTTTGTCGTTTAGCTTAATTATTTAAGGTGTTTAATTGGAAAAGTTATTTTTGCGACTGTGATGCTGAGAATGAACCAACCGTTCACCTTGGTTATAATTTAATAAAGGACTGATCACCCGGTATTTAATTAGATGGGGTGTCACATATACATATCTAAAACAGATTATAACCATCATTCCAACCTTTTAAACATCAGTTATTTTATGGGACATCATCAATTTCCGAAATGGGTTTTCACGATCTCATTCAATCGTTATTCTAATAATCGATTTCATAATCCGAATTAATCCATATTTGCTACTGGGTTTCTGGTATAGTTCGAATTCTAACAACACTGAATGATAGTACACCATCAATTTAACTTTCAATCCACACCTAATGTCCAATTTATTAAAAACCCGTTTTATGCGTTAATCCACCCCAAAACGAATTTTGATTTACACCCATTATGATACGAACCAAAATTCTGCAATTTAGATTGAAAGCAAGTTAACCCCTTGCCTGATTATATTCGTAGGGTTTGATTACATTTTGTAGGAGATGAATTGATAAAGGACATACCCAATTCCTCTTGATTTGATTTCCAAAAGCTCCACACTTTCTCCCTTTTTTCTTCGCTCAAGATCTAGGGGTTTCAATTTGAGTTATGGCTGCCTCTAATTCCATAACTTAGGTTTAAAGCTTTTAATCCCAAAATTAGGATAATGGGCCAAGACCAAATTACCCCCCCCCCCCCCCCCACCCCGTGTAGGCCCGATTATGATTAAAAATGCCTCGAGACCCAATTACTACCCTCGGGTACTCTATTCCAACTATTGCGACCTATCCGGAATCAACCGTGCACTCAAAATCATCATCTGAGACACTTTACTAAGTTTCCTATCCCGACCTCAAAATAGTCTATACCCGACTCCCGGTTGAGATACAATAGAATCCCGTCGTTTAACTCACTACGACGTATAATAATAGTCACGTATTATTTACTATACACTTAGTAAATTTATCCATTTATATTAATTATTATCTCTCCCAGTTAATATTTAATAAACGCATAATTATTTAATTCAATTAAATTATGACACACTTGTAATTTAAAAGACCCGAATTAATTAAATTCTAATTATTCAAAAATACTGGGTGTTACATACTTCCCCCCTTACAAAGGAATTTTGTCCCCAAAATTAGGTCATACCTGCGGCGAATAACTCTGGATACTTCTCTCGCATGTCATCCTCCCGATCCCATGTCGACTCATCAACACTGTGGTGTCCACACTGAACCTTAACAAATGGCACAATTTTATACCGCAGCTTACGCTCACAACAATCTAGAATAGCCACGGGTCTTTCCTCATACGAGATGTGTGGATGTCAATCGATCTCCTCTAGTGGAATGAGTCAAAAAACCCTCTCACTCCACTGGTATTTCTTCATCGATGCCACGTGAAACCTATCGAGTATCCGTTGTAGATGCTCTGGCAGTCTATATGCTACTAGTCCAACTCTCTCAATAATAGGAAAAGGTCCCACACACCTCGGCGTTAGCTTCCCCTTTTTTTCGAACATCATAACCCCCTTCATGTGAGACACCCACACCAATACCTTGTCGCCAACCTCTAACTCAATGTGTCTCCGGTCAACATTGGCATAACTATTCTGCTTATCTTGAGTTATTCGAATGCGCCCCCGAATCAACTCGATCTTAGCAGTAGTCTCATCTATCATCTCTGGCCCCAATAATTTATTGCCCCCCACCTCTAACCAGCAAGTGGGTGAATGACAAGGCCTCCCATAAAGTGCCTCACATGGTGTCATGCCGATGGTGAACTGGTAAGAGTTGTTATAGGAAAAATCTACCAATGGGAGGTATCGCTCCCATCCTCCTCCGAAATAAAGTATGCACATCTAAAACATGTCCTCTAGCATCTGATTAACCCTCTCAGTCTGTCCGTCTATCTACGGATGATATGCGGTACTCAATTGTAAGTATGTGCCCATGGCCTCCTGAAAGCTCCGCTAGAAGTGAGACACGAAGATCTTGTCTCTATCAGACACGATGTTAATCGGTGCCCCATGCAGCTTTATTATATCCGCAATGAACAACTGCACATACTGTTTCATCTCGAAATCGATGCGAACTGGTAGGAAATGGGCCACCTTGGTCAGCCGATCCACTATCACCTAAATAGAGTAGTGACCTCTCTGCGATGTCGACAACCGATAATGAAATCCATTGGAAAGCTCCCCCACTTCCACACGATCATATCTAGTGGTTGTAGCATCCCTGAAGGTCTCTGGAGGTCTACCTTCACGAGCTAGAAAATAACACACTTCGAGATAAACTCTAATATGTCTCGCTTCATCCCCGACCACAATACTGCATCCGCATATCCTGATAAATCTTATCCCCACTGAGATGTATCGCAAATCTCGAACCGTGAGACTCATTTATAACCGTATGCCTCAAATCCTCATCCTCTGGCACAACGAGTCTCCCATTAAAGCGTAAGCCCCCCTCCGAACTAACCAGATCGATAGAACTCTGCTCCCTCGACTAATAACTAGTGTACCGTGTCCTGATAGAATTGATCCTCTGCATGTGCTTTCATTACCCGCATAATAATCTCGGGAGTGATAGCTAGAACTGACATGCATGCTCTGGAGATCTCATCGTCATGTTGAAGGTCACTCCACTTCACCTTCCAGGCTTTCTTTAACTCCCCCGTAGGTCGCCAACTCAATGCGTCTGCCATCACGTTAGCCTTACCATGATAATATTGAATATCAAACTAGTAGTCCTTCACTAACTCGAGCCATTTCCTCTATCTCATATTCAGATCCTTCTGTGTGAAGAGATACTGAAGTGATTTGTGGTCCATGAATAGCGTAAACTGCTCCCTCGAAAGATATTGCCTCCATATCTTAAAGCAAACACAACTGTTGCCAACTCAAGGTCGTGTGTGGGGTAATTATCCTCATGGTTCTTAAGCTTGCGAGATGTATAATCTATAGCCTTCTCCTCCTGCTGCAATACACCCCCAAGTTCCTGCAAGGATGCATTCGTGTAAACTTGGTACTCCACTCCTCCCCTAAGCAATGTGAGTACAGGTGTTGACGTCAGTTTATCCTTTAGCTCATCTAAGCTAACTGACAGTGGTTCCACACAAACGGTACCCCCTTACGAGTCAGGTTTGTCAATGGACGCGCCATCTTCGATAATCCCTTAATGAAATGACAATGATAATTGGCCAACCCCAGAAAGCTGCAAATCTCTGTTGGTGTCATAGGTTGTCCCCACTCCCTCATCATCGATACCTTACTCGGATTAATAATAATACCCCTTTCGGACACGATGTGGCCTAAAAACTGTACCTCCCGAAGCCAAAATCCACACTTCTCGAATTTAGCATACAACTGGTGGTCCCGTAATGTTTGTAAAATAATACATAGATGCTGTGCATGCTCATCTTCCTTCGGAGAGTAGACCAGAATATCGTCTATGAATACGATCATGAACTGGTCAAGAAATTCCCTTAATTCCCTATTCATGAGGTTCATGAACACTGTTGGCGCATTGGTGAGCCCAAACGGCATTACTCTGAACTCGTATGATCCGTACCTTGACAGAAAAGCGATCTTAGGAATGTCCTCCTCTTAAATGCGCAACTGGTGATATCCTGATCTCAAATCAATCTTGGAGAAGTACGCGGCTCTTCTCAACTAGTCAAATAAGTCCTCGATCCTCGGTAATGGATACTTATTCCATATCGTGACCTTGTTCAATTCCATATAATCTATACACAAGCGAAGTGAACCATCCTTTTTCTTCACGAATAACACTGGCGCACCCCACGGTGATGTGCTTTGCCTAATAAAACCCTGCCCCAGAAGTTATTGAATCTGCTCTCTCAACTCCCGCATTTTTTAAGAAGCCACGAGATAAGGCAATCGGGCAATTAGTCTTGAACCCGGTGCTAAGTCAATCACGAACTCCATTTCTCGATTGGGTGGCAACCTAAGTATCTCCTAGAATACATCCTCGAACTCCCTAGTGACTGGGAATGAGTCGAAATATATAACCACCTCCTGTGAGGTCTCCTCCTTAATATAATACAAGTGTGTGCACGATACTCCCTCAGGAAGAAGCATCGCCACTAGGAACATCTCCTGTCCTAGAGTGAAAAACACTATGGTCCTCTCGCAACAGTCTACCATCGCCCTATAACCCGTTAACCAATCCATGCCTAGAATAACATCATATCACTTCATATCTAACGCAGGAAGGTTTTCTTCTAAGCTCAGTCTCTCAATAATGATGTCTAATCCCCTATATATCGAGTGTATCAGTGACTCACTCCCCAACGGTGACTCTACACACGTAAGGTGAGTGCTAATGGTCTCTAAAAGACCGAGTGATTGTGAAAATCTAATAGTAATAAAGGAATGTGATGTCCCCATATAAAAAAGAATCCTACCCTCGACAGTTGGCGGCGCCTGAGGTGCTAGTGGCATGGCTACGTCCCGGACGTTATACATACGCCTGTAGTGTAACTGCCCATGCGACTGTGGGGTTGGTGGAACTGGTGCTACTGGAGGCATCTGCACCTACTGCCCTTACTAGGCACCCTGCTGTTGATCCCTACCTCTTTGTGGGCACTCTGTCTTCATATGACCCATCTGGCCACACACAAAACAGTGCCCCTGACCTTTATGTTGGCTCTAGTGTCCTCCCATGTTGTTCCCTTATCCTTAATGACCCTGGGGACCATGTTGCTACTGGTTAGGACCCTGATAGCCCTGTCTGAAACCATGACCCTCCGGTTGGTAGCCTCCTATCTAAACCTCTTAGCCTGATCTCCCTACCGGGAATCCTGCCCCTGTTGTCTCACCACCTGCTACTGTGGTGACTTACCGGCACTATTCCCTTCTGTCCTGCCTGTGTGGCTCGACTCACCCACTCTCTTGCCTCCCATTAGGTGGAAGCGGAACGCTTGGCAGTGCAACATTGACGAATTATGTATAAGTCTGTAATGCTGGGTTGCCAAGCAAATGTTTCCTGATCCTCCTGGCTAGCCCATCCATAAACTTGAGCTTCTTTTTTCTTCAATGTTCACCTCCTCCAGCACGAAGTTAGTCAAATGAGTAAACTCCTCATATTCAGCCACTAAACGGTCACCCTGCATAACATCATTGAATTTCCTCCTCATCTCTGTTTGGACTGAAGATGAAAAGTATTTGCGATCAAATCACTCCCACAGCTCTTAAATTGACATCGTATCCCTCTCCTGTGAGGTGGTAATAGACTCCCACCACTGTAATGTGGCTCCCATAAGTCTGAAAGTGGCAAGCATCTGTTTCCAAGTGTTGTTACACTCAATTATGCGTAGATGACTTTGTAGGTCCTTCTTCCACTGGCACGCTACTATAAAGTCGAAGCTCCCCTGAAACTCCGGTGGGTGGTCTTATTGAAAAAGCCTCCGTAACTTTCTGCCATGACAACGACCCCGGTTGGGCTTGAATCACTGGTGCCACTGGCAGCTGTGGTTGGGACTGTGGAAAATGGATTGCCATGGTAGTCATGGCTGCGTTGACTGCTTGGGTCACTATCTCGTCCACCCATGCAGTCGTCACCATCCCAGTGGTGGTTGTGGCTGCGATACCTTCGTCTCCTATTGAACCTCTCTCACCTCATTTCTCACTACTGCTCTAGCTAGTCTCCCTCTCTTAGGCTGCATCTTAAGATTTGAATACGAGTTGTATGAGTTCAGAGTCACTATAAAATTTAATAGAAGAAGCACGATATGTCAAAATAATAGGGCTCTATATTAAAAGAACGCTACGCAAAAATAATCATAAATCGTACAGATCCTATGGACACTAGAATCTGATGCTCTGATAGCATCTGTGACACCCCGCTCAAATAAATATCAGGTGATCAATCCTTTATTCCATTAAAATAGGTTTCTCATTTGGTTCATTCTTAGCATCACTGTCGAAAAACATATTAATTACTATTCACCTATTAGTTAATTAAGTCGGTGGCAAATTTTATCTTTTATTAAACATATAACAACATGAGGAAATATAAAGTAGAACATACACACAGTAATAGAGACTGAAATAAAATTGAATAACTAAATTATTGTCGAATAAAACATTTGGCTATAAATCTCAAATCCAACCAATAAATCTCAACTAATAAATAAATAATCCAAACACTGAGACTTAAAGTAAATGGGAAACACACCCTAAAGGAGAAATGAAACTGAGTCTTAGTCTAGGAATGAAATAACTGGTGCATCTAATCAAATCCTATATACCTCTATGGTGCTGCAGCTATGCATCCCTGGAACATATACTCAAGTCTGGCGACCCTGTGGCTGGACACCTAAAAGGTTTTGAAAATATATTTGAAAAGGGTTAGAACCCAAAACATTTGAAAAACAGTTTCAAGTGATTAAGTTTGCAGTAGTTAAATATGTATGGACACCTTTCATATTTAAGCTAGTTTCGCACTCTCTTGGGATTATACTCACCCTTTAACTAAAGTGCACACCTATCACTTCTTTCATAGTCTACCTAGTTTTACTACCCCGTCTTATTATGAACACTTCCTGATACACTACTCTAGCCCGAGTAATATTACCGTTGATTATTAAGTTATTTCCCTCAGTAACTCATTTAATTTTGTCTAATAAAATCGTATAATGTTCTCACTAGTTATATAACTAATACAATTGCACTTAATATATTTTACCCGCATATAAATATCTACACTATTATATACATATACATATACTACAACATTCATACACATGTCGTATATAATATCCATCCTCCCGAGTTATAACTCACCGAATGCTTTCTCTAAAATGCTATCACCCAAGGTATACTCAATCCAACCCGAATACCACGAGACAATTAACTCACACCGAATCAGATAACAAAATATAAGCGTAGTGGAGGTCGTCATAGTACCCTGAGTGCGAGACTGAATCATACTCATGACGTCTCACCCCGAAAAGAATCACAACATAACAATACGGGATGCTATGACATGAAGATTATACTATCCCTGCTTTCACAAGCCAGGGAATTCACCTAAATTATGCAACCTCCTATGATAGCATTAGAGGGGTATATATTCCATTAAATAATATTCACACCCATATTTATACAACACATAAGTATATATATAATATCACGTCTTCTGTATATATATATTAAATCCGGCTAACCCGTGCCTAACTCTCGTAGCACTATCCCAAAATACCTGAGTCTATTTCCTCAAATCTTAATTTAATCAATTACGCATTAATTAATTTATTAACATAGTATCAATACCCGAACTTACTCACTCATCCCGTAATTAAACCTTTATGAATTTATTACACAAAAATCCCTTAATGAGATTCATACCCTCATGTAGCTTTAAAATACTTAATAGCATTCTCCCAAGACCCTAGGTACAAAGTCCCATTTAATTTTCTCTAATTAAATCCACCTTAAAAATCCCCAAAAGTAATTAAGGCTAAATAATTAACAACTAGATGAATCGTCAAAAACCTAGGACCATCAATCGATACTTGACAGTTCCTTCCCTACGGCGTTGTTCTTCCATATATGTTCATCCAAGCTTTCCCCTTTCAATCCAAACTACACCACAATCAATCCCAACATGTATACACATCTGAAACAGGTTATAATCTTCATTCCAACCTTTTAACCATCATTGAATTTCATGGGACATCATCAATTCCCGAAATGGATTTTCACGATTTCATTCAATTGTTATTCTAATAATCGATTTCATAATCCGAATTAATCCATATTTGCTACTGGGTTTCTATTATCATTGGAATTCCAACAACACTGAATAATACTACATCATTAATTGAACCTTCAATCCACACCACATGTCCAATGTATTGAAAACCCGTGTTTATGTGATAACCCGCCCAAAAGCAAATTTTGATTTACACCCACTGTGATATGAATCGAAATACTGTAATTTAAATTGAAAGTAAGTTAACCACTTGCCTGATTCGATTTGTAGGGTCTAATTACATTTTTCACGAGATGAATTAATGAAGAACACACTCAATTCCTCTTGATTTGTCTCCTAAAAGTACCACACTTTCTCCCTCTTTTCTTCTCTCAATATCTAGGGTTTTCAATTTGAGTTATGGCTGCCTCTAATTCCATAACTTAGGTTTAAAGCTCTTAATCCCAAAATTAGGCTAATGGGCCAAGCCCAAATGACTCGAAACACCACCGTGTGGCCCGATTATGACTAAAAATTCCCCAAGACCCAATTACGACCCCAAGGTACTCTGTTTAGACTATCTCGACCTATCTCGAATCAACCGTGCACTTAGAATCATCATCTGAGTCACTTTACTAAAATTCTTATCTCGACCTCAAAATAATCTATACTCGACTCTCAATTGAGATACAATAGAATCCGTCGTTTAACTCACTACGACGTATAATAATAGTCACGTATTATTTACTACACACTTAGTAAATTTATTCGTTTATATTAATCATGATCTCTCCTGATTAACATTTAATAAACACATGATTATTTAATTCAGTTAAATTACGACACACTTGTAATTTAAAACACCCGAATTAATTAAATTCTAATTATTTTAAAATACAAGGTGTTACAACAAGAACCTAGACGATGATGTGAAAAAACGTAAGATAGATTCGATGACAAAGAAGTGTAATTGTCCATTTTGTTGAAGGGCATTCCAGTTGAGGATGGTTGGTGGGTGCTTCAAATTTGTTACGATATGCAAAACCACTCTCTCCCCTAAAATCTTATAGTCCATCCATATGCCAGTCATCTAACCACTGAAAAAATTGAAAAAATTCAAGGAAATGTGTGTAAGCGCACGACTGCAAATAACATGTAATTTTTTGCCGAGACAAGATTACAACACATTTTGTAGGTGTGTTATACCTGCATTGATTAGTGTCTTATATCTTTAATGATATCTAGACACCAACCAAACAAAATGTGTCGTGATTTTGTGCTGGTTTAGAATTATTCTCAATTTGAATTAAACACGAAAATATGAAATAATGCGGTGGAAAAAATAATCACCTTCTCATCCTTACTCTTCCTACAATTTAGCTTTGGCTTTGATACATTCTTAAACCCCCAAAATTTTGGTCTTCTTGTACTACACATCTCTTCCACTTTCTCCTAGCTCCCCATAAAAAATCATCATTCTCAATCATTGCAAATGCTCTTAGTACCTGGCACTTTAAAGTGTTAGGAATCGGTGTCCAAGACTCTTTTGTCTTGAGGTTGGTAATAATGTGAGTATATTATACTACAAAAATACTATTAAATATAGTTATCTTATCACACAATCTACCAAATATAATATATATATATATATATATATATATATATATATATATATATATATATATATGAGCACATAATGTATATAACTATCAAAGATACATAGCTATACATATAAAAGCAACCCTTGTACGAGGACCTTGACAAACTCTCTAAAGAAAAAAATCAGAGAACACCCCTAAAAAAGTTGTAGGTCATTTATTTTTGCCTCCTGGAATAAGAGGTACCAAATGGTGTTTTTTTTAAATAGAAAAGAAGATACCATCGACTATATTTGACTTTGAATTAATGGAAGAATTGACTCCTTGAATCTCAGCACTGAGACTACATACATCCATTGAGAATCACACACAAAGCAAAATATAGTCCAGAGGTTTCTTCAAACATAAACAAATACTCCTTTCATCCTAAATTAATAGTCTTACCTTCCTTTTTAAGCGGTACCAAATTAATAAGGGTTATTTGGGGGTTGTCCCTCTTAGCTTTTTGGTATTGACTTTGGCCCTAACATTTACACTTTTGGGGTTTAACCCCAAAATGACTTTTAGTGACAAAAAAAGTGTCCCAAAAAATACTTGGTAAAATATTGTACGACACTTTTTGTATCGCTAAAAGTCATGTTGGGGGCCACACCCCAAGAAATGAAAATTACATGGGGCCGAATTAAATTACAAAGAATTCATGGGATCCAACCCAACAAAACCCAATTAATTATTGTTTGCTAAAAATAGTATATAAAACTATATGAAATTAAAAACTTACCATCCGAACAGTAGCCATGAGAAAATAATGATGGGAAAAATAAATTTGAAAAGTATTTTTTTTTTACAAAACGTTTGAACAAACTATTAATTACGACAAACCAAATATATTTTTGGGATTTAAATTTAAGCACAAACTTTTTAATGTGATATTTGACTTAACCCCCACTTTGCTAATCTCGTTGACAAAACCCCCTGCATATATGGGGTTAAGTTTAAGGATTTATTTTACTTTGCCCCTATTTATAATCTTATAACACACTTAAGACCCTATGTTGGGGAAAAGTGAAATGATTGTGAAAATGATGAATAGGTTAAATTAGGAATTAAAATTTGGGGGTTAAGTCAAAATGACCCAATAAAATATTGTATAATGCACATACATTGGTGAGTGTAATGGCGTCTTTAAGTAATAATAATTGGACCCCGGACACCAATCATCCAGTGTGTCTCACAAAACGTGTCTGAAATTTTTTATGTCGCTTTATAATTATTCCCAACTTAAGTTAAACAATAATATGAAAAATAATACGGCGATAAAACAATTACATTCTCATCCATATTTATTGGTAGACTCTTAGACCCCACAAAATCTTCTTCTTGTACTTTTTCTGGTACCAAAAATTTAAATCCTTATAAAAAATGACCTCAAACTTCACGCTTAGTTTTGTAGTTCACCCAAACAAATTATTGTATGACACACATACATATGGTGAGTGAAATGGTCTCTTCATTGATAATAAATGGACCCCAAGCACCAAGAGTACAAATTTTAATGTGACCCTTCAATTTTATTGCTGAAATGGATCACGACTTGCTCATATTTTAACCAATGACATTTGAGGATCGTGTCAACCCTTATTAAATAGGATCAACAAATTTGGAGTCAAACACCAATCATTCGATGTGTCACACAAAATGTATCGAGAATGTTATGTAGCTAAGCAATACTATGAAAAATGTCAAGGGGGAAAATAATTACATTCTCATACATATCTGGCTTTGGTGTTGGAACATTCTTACACTCCCCATTTTTTTTTCTTGTACTAAACATGTCTTCCGCTGAATTTTTGTTCTTCTTCTTGTACTAAATATAAAATCTTTTTCCTATTCTACAAAGCATCTCTTTTTTGTTATATTTCTTCTTTTATGGGGCAATGATACACAATCACCAGTCTTATTCAAACCCATCTTTTTTCTCTTCCTTTTTAGTCGACCCATTTGTTTATTCGCACTAACCAAACACTTATTTGTTTTTCATCATTTTATATATCTCTCTTTACACTTTTCTTTACTTTTGTGTTCAAACCATTTTGTTTTTTGGTCTTATAAGTTTCTTCCAGCTAATACTAGAATATCGTGGATCGGTGGGAACCGACCGTATGCTGCAAAACCTACAAGAAAATCACGTCCATCCGCCAAAACACAAATCATCAATTTCCAGCTTCAAAATACATTCAAGCAATCCACGACAATCCATTTAAACACAAGTAATCAATTTCTACATCCAAAACACACAATCAATGTCAAACAGAAATCATTGATCGGAATGGAAATATGATGGCATATATCATATTAAACATCCAATGTAAATAGAAAAAAAATTATATCAATATAACATAACAAAAGTTCTCACAAGTAGTTATAAATAATGATATCACAAACCAAAAAGCTCCAAACAGAATACACAAGAAGATTATTATATCCGTCACTCTGAAAATAGTCGATTGGTGATGGAAGAAATAAGGGAGATTACCTAGTTACTATTTAATGTAACAGAACCTATCAATATATCCCGAAATTCTTCGTGAGTTGAACAGAACCAGTCAATTGGGGTAAAAACTTAGCAAAATAATCACCAAATACTTTTTATTTCTAAAAAAATGATGTTATCACCAAATTTCACATGCCCTAAACAATAATCATCACATGGATGCCACTCGGGTAAATTACCACATGTGAATTCTCCAATTTAATCAAATATGGATTTGGGTTTGGTCAAATTATCAAATGGTTCTTGTGCACGATAACTGAACCTATAAGCATCAGCCAAAACAACACACAAATTTAACACGACTAATCAAGTAGGGTATAATCCGAGGAAATTCATTATTTGGGTATTTTCAATCATATAAATATAATGTTCCATTCAACTTTCGCACGAGCTAAACAATCATCATCACAATGGTTTCAATCGGGAAACTTACATAGTGGGAATTCTCTAATATGACCAAATATGAATTTGGTTTGGTTGAATTATCAAATGGTTGTTGTGCAATGTAACTAGACCTCTGAACATCATCCAAAATTTGGCGTAAGTTGAACAACACCAGTTAAGTGGGGTAAAAACTGAGAAAAGTAATAATTGTATGCTTTTAAATTCTAAGAAATTTGATGTTATAACCAGATTGCAAATGACACGAATCTAACCATAACCACTTAATGGTTAATCTCAAAAAGAAGAAATTTGATATTTTAACAAAATAACAATAATCATCTGAGAATGCGGTGTGATACTGATTTGAATAAATTCGCAAATTACAAGTACAAACTTATTTAATCATTTGTCCATTTTTAAATAAATTTAATTCAGACCTAAAATATGCATCTAGGTGTAGTCGATCATGTCACTCACAAATTTTAGGAAAAAATCAAGAAGGGAAAACCTTTTATTTCACTAATAATACTCACAAGATTACAAGAAAAGTCTACAAAGAGTTTACCACAACAAACTCTCGTGTGCCACAACCTAAATCAATAACGAATCAACCTTAGAAGATCCATAAAGACACACAGTCCCCTCAGCCCAAGAACACCCACGAGTACTCCCTTTGACACGCAGTCAGCATCAGCCCAGTACCTCCCTCAAGTGGAACCTAGATCAACAGTAGGTTATCCTTCCTACAAGAGAAACTCCACCAAAGATGTATCTCGGGGTTGCATAACAATTCATTAAAAGAAATTTGGATTTGTGAATTGAAAAAAAATATTTGAACCCTAAATAAAGAAGACAAAGTGTCATTTCTAGTATCGAAATTCGTCAGGTCTTCTTAACGAAAACAGAGTGATATAACATGCTTTATATAAAAAACTTAAGGCGGTGCGTCACTCGAACGAGGAGGAAATTCGCTTGAAAGAGACCTCACTGTTGCTCAAACGACAGTTTCTCGCGACAGAACAATGTCGCTTGAACAACAAACTATAGTCCCTCCAACGACCAGCGCGTAAAAAAAAATCGATAAAAATCTGCCTCAACACTTAGAAAAATATTTTTGACGAAAAACAACGCCTCAACACTTAGAAAATATTTTAGAAAAATATCCCAACACTTTTAAATGAGTTGTTAAGGGGCTAAAACACATCCTTACCAAAATTAATCTCATGGAGGCTTGAATGTTGAAGAACTTTGATATTCGGATCCGTCTTCAAGTATCTTCAAACTTGAACTTTTTCCTTGACGATTTGTAGTGCTATGCGACATACACTAATGTACACATGACTTATAAAATACGTCCTTACAAATTTCCCCCTATGTCTATACCGGTACAAAATAAAAATATTTGCATTATCAAATCAAAATGCCTATACAAATCTAATACCATCCCATGAACCCAAAACTGAAAAAGGTACTAAACATGTAAGTCTTAAACTTTTCTTCAAAGAATCTTCAACTTCAAAATCTTCGAAGCTTTTCTCATCAGGGTGTGCAAATCAATGATCTTTAAACTTTGTACCTACACACATGAGACAAAGCAATTACCTCCGTGATGTATCAAGTTTGAAATGAGATTAAAATAAATCAAAACAAATATCGAATCTCAAATCTCCCCCATAGTGTAAACAATCATAATTCATTCTCCCCCTTTTTATTTGTCCGAAATAGACAAGTAAAAGAATAAACCAAAATAAACATGGATTTGTCACGATAAGCCAAGCAAAGCAACTACGATCATCAAGATATACTCAAAAGCATTCCATAAACGGTTTTTGATTTTTTTAATGAAAATGCAAAAATAATTTTACAAACAAAATCATACACCATTAATTTACACTAAGATAACCAAATCATGGAAATGAAATGAATGGGTGTGAACAAATTCGATAAGAAAATCAATGCAATCAAACATAACATATGTGCGCGATGAATACGGGTACTCCTAACGAATGAACTCAAAATCGTCCTCAGGTGTCAAAAGTGTTGAATTTAAATGACATCAACTCAATCCATCAACACATCAAAGTCAAGAATGATTCTCACACCAATAACGTCTAAAACTATATAACGTTTTTTCATGACGTTGTCAGGACGTGCAAACCCTGTTGATTTATTTCCAACCTGTAACACCCCGCCAAATAAAATACCGAATAATCAGTCCTATACCAAATTAAACAGGAATCTCATCTGGTTCATTCTTAGCATCTCCGTCGAAAACTTTTTGAAATATTTATAACCACCTAGTATTCAAAAAGCTGTTCTCAAATTTTATCTTTTTAATTAAACAAACCCAACAAGAAAAAATATAAACTAAACCAATCACACCATCTGGAACTGAACAAACTGAATAATTAATAAAAGACTTGCCTAATAAACCATCAGCTAAAATTCCAAACTAAATAAATATCCAACAATAATAAAATAATCCGAAAACTAAATCTGAGAATAACTGGGCAACATGCCCTACATGAACAGTGACTGAGCATAAGTCCTTAATCTAGGAACAAAGGATTAAAGCGTCTAATACAAACCCCTGTTACCATCCACATGTGCAGCAACTGGGCTGGAATAGATATCAAGTATGGCGTCCCTGTGGCTGGACATCTAAAAGTTTTGAAAATATTTTTATAACAAGGGTTAGAACCCAAAACATTTTGAAAATATTTAGCAAGTGAATTAAAATGCAAAAATTCAAAAATGCAGGAATGCTTTTCATATTTAAGTTAGTGTCGCACTCACTTGAGACAGTACTCACCTCTCAACTATTGCACATGCCTAACGTTCTATACTTAGTCCACCTAACCATACTACCCAAGCTAACTAGACTAAATCATTCTACAGAACCTATATGCGCGTCTAAGTTCCCGTACCACCCATACAATACATCATTTTATTATCATCTCTCATATGTTAAATAAATTCTCATGCAACATTTCACATATGTTATCTTTTCATATTTATAATTAAGTCTCACTACTTAATTTATACAACAATTCTCATATGTTATCTCTCAACCTTCATAATTAAGTCTCGCCACTTAATTTACTTTAGATATTCCCGATCTATCTTTAATTTGTTAATTAAGTCTCTCTCTACACTTAATTCACCTTATTAGATATCCACGATCTAATACCTACTATTTCACACAAGTAGGACTATCTCGCATAAGTAGCTTATCCATATGGTACATATATATTTCACACACAATATATATATATATATATACTATAAATGCATGCTTCACTGAAATGTCCCCATATCACACATTAAGGGCTATTAGTTAGGAATGTCCCATCGAACATGGTTCAGAATGTCTCATCGAACATGGTTCAGAATGTCTCCTCAAACTTGTCTCGGAATGTCTCATCGAGCATAGTTCAAAATGTCTCATCGAACATGGTTCGAACTGTCTCATCGTACCTTCCAATCATATCTCATGCAAGTATAGTATAGGTATTCCCTCCACCTATTGGTAACACAATAGGTATACATACAACCTAATTATCATATTGTCGTACGTAGTGTATCTCTCTCTCATACTCACCGTACTTATTCTTTTACGATTTATCGCATTATCGTATTTATTTGAGCATTCGCCCAATTCTAAGGGCCCTAGTTACCCCTTCAATTATTTCAGTAGTTAATCTATCTCTAACCTACGGGTACATTAAAGTAGTGTCACCCAACCACGATACCCGAACGCATTCACTCGGCCCCTAATTTAACCCTTTAGAATTTATTTCACCAAATTCCGTTAATGAGTTTGACACCCTTATTAAATTTAATATTCCTTAATACTCATCCCATAAGACTCTAAGTATCAGGTTCCATTTAATTTCTATCAATTAAATTCCACCTTAAGATACCAGCTCGTATGCGAAATTCATCCAAAATTCCTATTCGAATATGTTCATATATTATCGAGTGTCGTTTGTTTTAAATACTCCTAAATTCATACCTCGGATTCATACCTATATAATCCAAGTATAAAATAATATTCCTTAATATTTTCCCAAAGTCCTTCACTCATCTACGGACATTTCCAAATAACCCAAATTTATTTCTTCCTAAAGATGTCGGTCTCACGCACCCTTTCATAGAAAAATCATAATTAATTAAAAAAAATTAGAAAAAAATGAGGTCGACGCCCACGCGACCGTGATGAAAAGATATACAATCTTATGTTTTATAATAACTGAAGGGGTTGATTGATTGACGGATATGGTCGATCGATCCATCAACCAGATTTTTATATTCTTCCCCGATTCTGTTTCCACCACTTTTAAAACCTCAAGCTTTTTAACTCACTTCCCAATATTTACCCAATCACAATCAACATTCAATTCATGAAATAATAGGTTCTCAACACCCTAGAAAACTTGATTCATCAATAAATTTACATAAATCTAATGTTTATCAAATTGGGTATTTTTCGGGGTTTATTCCACCGATTTCGTTTCATCATTCAGATTCGAAATTAGTCATCAATACTTACTACTTTTAATCCTACAATCTGATTTCAACAGTCCCATATCATAGACTCAGATCAATTGAGTAATTAATCTACACATATTACTCTAATTCGAAAGACCCATTTTAATTGTCAACACACACCCAAAAACGGATTTGATTATACACATCACCATAATATGAATTGGTTATCACCCAATTTACAATAACAACAAATTAACCACTTGCCTTAATAATCATAGAGTCTGATTCCTTTGGTGTTGATGATGATTCCATAAAGAACACCCTCAATTGCTCCTTGATTTGTCTCCCAAAGACTCCGAGTTGATCCCCAATTGCCCCCTTTGCCTTGCTCTCAATTTCTAGGTTTAGAGTTATGTTAACTGTCATTTCATACACTTAAAATTAGGTTCATAAATCCTAATCCCATTTTTAGACTTATGGGCCAAGCCCAAATGACCCGAACACCCCCGTGTGGGTCCGGTTATGCCTGAAAATGCCCCGATACCCGATTAGTACGCCCGAGTACTCTTTTTTGACTATCTCAACCTATCCGGAGTCGATCGTTCACTCATAATTATCAATTAAAATACTTTATAACATCCTCTAATTTTTGACCTAAAAAATGCGACACAACAATAATCCGAATAATTAAATATAAATTCATCAGATTTAAATAATTCATCCAATTTAAATAAACTCTTCAGATTATAATTTAAAATTCTCCAATTTAAATAAGTTTTATTTCTCCCCAAAATAATTAAATTCTCAATCCTCAAAATTACGGGGTGTTACATACTTCCCCCCTTATAATGGAATTTTGTACTCGAAATTAAGTTAAGCCTAGTACTCCAAACCTCAACTAGCTCCCAAGTTACCTACCCTTAAGATCACTACACCCATCTCTCCCATATGTAATGGCGAATTAATTTGAAATTAAAATAGTTAACCAGGGCACCAATACACCCTGCACCCGTGCTCAACCGCAAAAATAATACCTAGCTTCTTCCAGCCTAAAATCATAGTATAAATTCCTTCTGATAGTTATGACGACATATATAGACAATAACCAAGGTACCCAACTCATGTACTAATGACCAAACACCTCCCAGCTTCCAATGTTGCACTAAATTTCAACGCGAGATGTCTCGCAAAGTGAAATCTAAACATGGAACCCCCCCGATACACTACTACCTAACATTATCGGTTGTTGAGATCCGTTAGGCCCTCACTCCATAACATGTGGCCCCAAATACCCGTCTCTTGATATAAAAGTATACACATCCACTATTATGCTATAAAAGACAACATACAATACCGCGCCCTTATTATGACTAGTTTATTAACACAAAAAGAATACCGATCTATATCACCCCGCTAAAAAATGAGCCTATCCACTCATGACTCTCATCAGTAACCGTCCCCACACACGGGATCAAACATAAGAATATAATCACATATTCATATCAGTTTATTATGCCACACGTAATAACATATATACACACATATATTGGTTAAACCCTCTTTCAGGCACACCTAGCAAAAAATTCTTAGGCTAGAACAACGAACACAAAATCTTGCTATAACTACCCCCATAGCCTAAACCATCGCTAACTGGTCAAAATTCAGCAGGTACTCTACTCAATTCTCATAACTCTCCAAATAAGTAAACGAACACCTAATGCATCAATCCTTAGTGTACACTCGTTCTCTCATAGGCGACACCAAAAGTTCCGTTACCCCACGGTAACTAATCATACATATCCATCATAAATCCACTACTAATGCACCTACTGGATCCGAATCACTCACAAATTTCAGTGCTAATAATCAAATGTTGTGACTCACCCATGTATCATGTTCTCGTACGGAGAAGGCAAATCTATATCTCTAATTTCCATCTAGCCTACCTGGTCAACAGTTCCTGAGCATAACTCTCATGTCGGAAGTACCCCATAATCTGTTGCAATGGTCGCATATCTAGGATCTCATACTGTAGTCGCCCCTACCTTGCTTTAGGGCAATCCTTCTTCCTGTGGTCCCTCTCTCCATAGTCTTAACAATTATTAGAGAATCCTCCTGCTTCTAGCCCTAGCCTTACTGGCCTCCCCCTCCATTCTCTCAGCCCTGACGGCCCTGAGGAATGAATGTTCTTATATTGATATTGAGGACCTTTTTGGTCCTACCCGAACTTACCACTCTCAGGCTGGTAACTTTTGGGCTTAAAACTCTTAGTCCTATCTTCCTGTTAGAAGTCTCGCTTCTGTTGCTGTTGTGCCTCACTGGCACAATTCATGTCTGTCTCCCATACAAACTATTTTCCTTTTCTTATTGTGGGAAATTTCAATACAGGTGGTCCTACTCTCCTCACAGAGGACACCTTATTGTTCCCTCGCCTATCTATGATCCCACTGGCCATGTTGGCGTGTCATTCTCTCAGACCTGGTAGCCTTGACCCTCATAACTACCCCTCCCATTGTCCCTTTAGGCTCGGCTGGCCCTTGGGAACTCCTCGTTGGCCTGTATGGACCTGACTAAATCCACAGTCACTTCGTAGGAATTCACTTAATTTAAAACATCTAAATGGGTCCCTTACTGGGTATACCTTTCCGTTGTGCTTTACTAGCACTTTTAAATCTCATCTTGTTCTTAGGTTAAATTCTGTAACCCTATTGGCTCCTTTATCTTAGAAGCGTTAATGTAAGCTTCCAAACAAAAGATATTGACGCCCTCAGCACTAGTCATCCTAGTCAGATTTCCCATATGTTCTTGTGTATTATCCCACGGATCCATTATCCACGTGCGGTTTCCTTTATCATTCTCCGTATCCCCTTCATCGATTATGAAGTTCGCTAAATAAAGTATTGAGTGTAAGTTTTGTTTAAACTGTTGTTTATTTTCAGAAGGTTTCTTTAAAACTTTAAAATAAAGTTTCTGGGCTAAAATCGAATTTTTAAGCTTTCTGGATTTTCGTTCGAAATTGTCGTTCGAACGAGAATTTCGTTCGAACGAGGTTTGCCAATAACCTGCCACTGGAACTTCGTTAGAAGCATCGTTCGAACGAAAATCTCGTTCGAACGGGATTTCAGGTGGAAAATTTTTCTGGCAGTTTTGAGCAGTTTTCCCCATGTTTACACTTACCTTTACCCACTAACTTTTGGCGGAAGTTATTTGTGCGGGAACCAAGTTTGAAAAACCAACTTTTGACATTTTCTAAACATCTTTTAGAAAGAACATTTTTTAGAGAAAAATTCCTAAGTTCAAAAGTTCATGTTTAAGTGTTTGTAGTTCAAGAACATTATTTGAAAAACACTTTCTTACACCTATAGTTTGTTTATTCCAAGTTTCCATATAAATATCTTGCTTAAAGTGTTTGTCATCGGGTTTACTCTACTTAGTTGAAGAGTTCATTTGGGTTTACTTCTACATCCCATAAAGAAGAAGTTCGTTGGTTTTACTGCGGCATTCTCACATGACGAAAGGCACCATGTGTGGTTGACGGTGGTTCCTAAAAGTCCGATCGGTGAATTTCGAGACCGCGATGGAGCTCCGTAGTTATTCGCTAGGCAGAGGTGTATATAAGAAGGAGCATCGGGGCTTGGACGGAGTCAAGTCGAGTGTTGTAAGTCTTATTGTCTTGTATTTATAAAACCGTACTTAGTGGATTTGAGGCTAGGGTCGTCCGAGGTTTTTTCCCGTTGTGGATTTTTCCTCGTACATCGCGACGTAGTGATTTGTTCATTTTATCTTTCGCAAAATTCACCTTAGATGCATGCTTAGGTAAAAAGATAAAATTTGGTTTAAATCTCTACTTGATTAATTTGGTGCTAAATAATAATTTGGGTAAATATTAATTTAATTCAAGTCATCATTTAATTTGTTAAAACTTGGTTTGGCCTAAAATTGCAATAATGGATTAATTATTTTTTTAGGAAAATTTTTAGGACTTGGATTAAATTAAGTTGGTTTAAGTGAAATTAAAATATGTGTATGTTTAATCTTGTTTCACTTGGTTTAATTTTAATTTGAAAGAAATTAAAATTTGTTGTTTATGTACTTGTTTAATTGAACAATCTCGCTTCCGCATATTTAAAAGGAAATTGAAATTATCTTTGTGTATAAGATTTTAAAAATTAGGGGCCTCGTGTTCCAACAAGAGGATCAGGCCCCATGTAGTTCTGGGTAGAGAGAAATGAAGATTTTTTTTTTTTATATTAGAAGGGGGATGAGAAGAGTAGCGCGTTGAGATTTCGAACTAAGGGTAAAGTTTCTTAAGACGGTCCAGGTTGACTGGACATGCTATCTCTTCGCCATCAAAGTCAGTTAGAATTGCGGCGCCGACAGACATGATCGTCTTTATTATGTAGGGGCCACTCCAGTTTGTTTTGAATTTTACTCTAGGGTCCCAGACGGGTTCTATGATTTCTTTTAGGGACAATTCCCCTTATTGGATACCACGATCCTTGACTCTTCGATTGAATGATCGCGCTATTCAGTGATGATACCTTTGTATGCGATATAGATCCTTCAACCTCTTTTCATCCAAGAGTGACATCTCGTCAAAACGGCTCTAATGCCAGTCTTCCTTGCTGACTTTGCTTTCGAGCATAATGAGCAATGAAGGTATTTCTAGCTCAACGGGTAGGACCGTTTCCATGTATTATTCTAAAGAGTAAGGGGTAGCCCCAATAGACATCATGACTGAAGTGCGGTAGCCCTAGAGGGCGTATAGGATCCGATTGGCCCAATCTCAATAACTTTTGGTCATTTTATCGATGATGTCTTTGAGGTTTTTATTAGTGGCTTCAACTGCACCATTAGTTTGGGGTCGGTAGGGAGAAGATTTGTGTCTCTGAATCCCATACTCGTCAACTAATTATGTGACCTCGGCTTCGAAATGTAACCCGTTATCTAATACTAGGTCATGGGGGACCCGTATTGGCAGATGATGTTCTTCCGAATAAACTTGGCTACTTTCTTGGCATTCAATACTGCATATGACTCGACTTTGACCCATTTGGTGAAGTAATCAATAGCGACCGGGATGAACTCATGCCCATTGGAAGCTTTGGGTGTGAATTTCTCTATAATATCAATTCCCTGGGTGGATAACGACTAAGGAAAAGTTATGTTATACAATTCCTGAGGAGGTAAGTGTTAGAGATTGACAAACTATTGGCATTTAAGGCAACTTCAAACGTAGGCGGTGCAATCCTGAACCATGGTGGTCCAATAGTACCCCTGTTGGATAATATTCTTAACAAGCATATGGTTATTCATGTGAGGTCTGCATTCCCTACTATGGATCTTCTGCATCATTTATTCAATGTGATCCCCTACGATGCGGTGCAAATGGGTTCCTTCAAAGTTTTTCTTTAACAGTGCTTTATTGTAGACAATGTATTAAGCAACCAATTTGTGAAGGGTCGCTCGATCTTTCTTATTAGTGTCTTGGGGATACCTGTCGTGCTTGAGGAGCCGCCAAATGTCGTAGTATTAAAACTCGACCATATCAGAATCCTCTTCTGTGACGAGCTCAATATGGTACCAGTGGGTTGGCATAGCTTATTTTTGGACTAGTAAAGGGGCCATCATTATTCCCTCGGGCATATCGACCATGAACGCCACAGTAGAAAGTTCATCGGCTAAGTTGTTCCTTGCTCGGGGCAAGTAGTGGAAGGTGATATCTCAAAACTAGGAGGCCAGGTCTTCTAGGTGGGCATGGAAGGGTAAGAGATTTTCGTCTTTAACTTTCTATATTCTAAGGACACAGTCGATGACGAGGGCAGAGTTCCCATTGACATCTAGGGATTGGATACCTTTTTTAAGAATGACTTTGAGGCCTATGGTGCTTGCCTCGAATTAGGTCATATTATTGGTGTAGGGGAAATCTAGTTTGATGGAAATGGGAGTGTGAGATTCATCAGGGGCGATTAGGAGTATCCCAATGACATATTTTTTTCTTATTTGCAACGCCGTCAAAGAACATTTACCACCAGAGGTCTTCCTGAGAGGTGCAAAGGATATCTTCATCCGAGAACTCGGAGATCCAAACATCGACTTCTTCCATGGGGTAGTTGGTAAGGTAGTCAAAGATGACTCTCTTTTTGTGTGGCATACACGATATCAAACTTGGCTAGCAGCATCAACTATCGGGCCAATCGACTAGATAGGGCAGATTTCTCAAGCAAGTATTTGATAGGATTCATTCGGGACACAAGTTTGATGGGAAAAGCGAGCATGTAGTGCTGTAATTTTTGAGCCACCCGGATAAAGGCGACATATGCTTTATCGAAGGCGGTGTAGTTGACTTCATACCCGGATAATTTTTTACTAGCATAGTAGATGGCCCTTTTTTACAGGATTTTTCAATGCATTAGGCCAGAAAGCCCCACTTGTGGTATATGTTATGGTCAAATATAAGAGTAGAGGGAGACCAGGATACGGTGGCATGAGTATCGAAGGTCTGGTAAGATATTTCTTGCTTCTGTTGAAGGCTTCCTGACAGGCTTCATTCTAAACTTTGGTGGAATCCTTTCGGATTAGTTTGAAGATGGGTTCACAAATAGAGGTCAACTGACTGATGAACCGGCAGATATACTACAATTTTCCTATGAATCCCCGAACTTCTTTCTCCGTTTAGGGTGGTGGCCTTTCGAGTATGGCTTTCAGTTTGGCAGGGTCTGCTTCAATTCCCCCTCACTAACCATGAATCCTAAAAGCTTTCCTTTACTGATGCCGCAATTGCATTTCTGTGGGTTAAGCTGCATCTGGTATCACCATAATCATTCGAAGAATTTCCAAAGGGAGGGAATGTGACCTTCTCGAGTCCTAGACTTAATGATCATGCCATTTAGTAGACCTCGGCCACCTTATGTATCAGATCATGCAAGATGGTTGTGGCAGCCTGTTGGTAGGTATCCCCTGCATTTTTTAGCCCAAATGGCATAATTGTGTAATAGAAGGTTCCCCAGGGGGTGATGAATGCAGTTTTTTCTTAATGATCAGGGTGCATCTTGATTTGATTGTATCCAGTAAACCCATCGGTGAATGATTTGAGAGCATGGGCGGTCGTATTGTCCACAATCATGTCGATGTTGGGAAATGGGTAAAAATGCTTTGTTCAAATGTCGATAGTCGATGCACAGGTACAATATTGGTTAGTCATATGGGATATTTGATCACCCGAATGAAGCATACGTTAAATTGTTTGATCACCTCTTCTTTAACCATGAGCGACAATTCGATGCGGAGCTTTTGCAGTTTCTGTTTGACCGGTTTGCATTTCGAGGGAGTTGGAATCTCGTGCTCAGCTATTTTGGGATTAATGTCGAACATGTCATCGTAGGATCATGCGAAGAGGTCCACAAATTCCTTCAATAATTCTTCGAGGGTTGGAAGACGTCGTGGGATCATGCTCGTCAAGGGTGGACCCTATCCTAATCTCAAGCAGTTGGCTACTGGAACTGGGATTGATAACAATAGTTTTATCCTCATTAATTTGAATGCGATTATATTGTCTATTATTAACCTTTTTAAGATCAGTTAAGAATTGCTCATTTGCAAAATCACCATCATTATCAAGAGTTTGATTAGAATCAAAACAATTAATGTAAGGCACAATAAGATACTCAAAATTATCATTTATTTCACTTTCAGGAAAAATAGTGTTGAGAACCTCGTCAACGGAGGTCTCGATTATATTTTTATCAGAAAAAAGGAGAAACAACAAAAGAGGAAGAGGTAGGATAAACAGCTGGGTTGGGTTGCATTTCTGCATGTGGAACTGGTATAGAATTCCAATTGAGAAGGGGTTAATTAGCGGCCTTGATTAGAATGGATGGGTATGATAGTGTAGCGCCTATATGGATCATACAGAGTATCAGTCCTAGTGCTTACAGGTTGAATATTGGACTGATTATTTCCTGACTTGGTTCATCATCTGAGCTATCAAATTTGTCCCCCCATCCGGTGGCAACGATGTCGTCTTACCATCAAAAGTCAATGCATTCCACAACCTTATTGTCTTATTCATATAAGTCCTCCCACTCAATGGGGAGGTGCAGAAGTGAAGGGGTCAACTGCCCTTGTAGCTTCAAGGCATTGAGTAGCTCGGATATACTACAGATCTCACAGGTTTGTTAGAACATATCTACCATAATTTGTACTTCATCCTCCAAAATGACTCCATTAATGGGTACCACAAAATTATCTGACTCTCGAACCCACTTTCGGGCTTCCATGAATAAGATGTTGAACTTCTGGCAGTCAATGGTCATTTTAGAGGGCAATTTCAGCCCAAAATTTAGAAGTTGATTCAGTACTACTGGAAATTCCGTATCTTTCCCTCCGGACCGAGTACGAACGAAAATACATACCCTCGTAAGAAGCGAAAGAGCTTGGTTGGGAAAATAGGTAGGGTGTAAGAGAAATTATGGGTAAACTTCAAGGGTTTTAGGTGAAAATATGGGTATAGTGGGTACTTTACTGGGCACAATCTAGGTAGATGGATCGAATTTTGGGTTATCCTCTAAGAAGATGGCATTTGTATAGTTTAGAAGTAGAATGTGAGTGGTGTTGGGTTTAAGATTAGCTAGTGGAGCGATGATACCCCGGTCAATTAAACCTTGGATTACATTTCAGAGATGGAAGCACTGATTAATAATGTGGCTGGAATTTTGATGAAAATCACAATGGGTATCGGGTTTGAAATTTTTGGGAAGTGGGTTTGGAAATGGACGAGGGTCCAAAGTTTGATGAGATTTTGGCTCAACAATGCTTGGTAGACTTTAGAGAGGGGAGGATGAATCTTGGTGTACTCTTTTCTAATAGTATTAGGACGGCCTTCTGGCGCCTAAGAGGTAGTGGGCTGAGAGATGTTGTTAAGGGTCAAAATTGTAGCATGCTTCTCGTATTTTCTGGAAGTGAATTATCCGAACACTTTCTTTGGCTCAATTTATGTCTTGGCAACACTTTCTTCAATCTACACACCTACTTCCCGAAGGTCTCGAAAGTGTGGGTAATATTGTCCTCCCATCGTCACTTAGACATGGGGCAAGACATTTTTATTCACAATACCGACTCGCAATTCTTCGGAAGATCGATTGGTCATTATGGCATCTTTCTCTCTCCACCTTGCTATGAAGCTACTAATGGATTCCCAAGTGTTATGTTTGAGAAGTTCTAGATCACGACGTGTAACCTCCAACTCCTCGTTGTATTTATACTGAAACATGAATTCTCGGGCGACATCCTCCCAACTCCGAATCCTAGATTCTTCTAGGGATAAAAAATAACGAAGAATGCTTTCTTTCAGAGTTTACTTGAGCATTTGGGCCATTATTTCCTTAGAGGCACCAAGGAGAGCCATGGCTCAGTGTTAGCTTCGAAGATGAACAATTGGGGGGGGGGGGGGCTAAACTTCTCAATGTTAGGCATCTTGAACTTTTTTGGCAGCCTTGCTTTAGGGTAGGGAGACATATAGGTGTAATCCATGTAGTTTCTGAATATTCGGACCTATTCAAACTTCTTAGTTAACAGCTTAAGTCCCCCTTGACTTTGTTTAACTCTTCTTCCTTCGGGCCGACGAGTACTGGCAGGTTAGCCCCTCACTGGGCAAGACTCGGCATAAGGAGTTGAGCTAGTGGTGGCCCATTGGCAGGAGGGACATATGGAGCGTGTTGATATTTCTCCGGGACCCAAAAGGGCTCGAGACCGGCTAGACCCATGACACGAGGAAATAGGAGTTCAGGATCTTCGAGAGTCTGGACCCGTTTTTGCTGCATCTCGTGAACCTCGAATTGAAGGTTGTCAATCTTGACAGTAAGTTGGATTAGGACTACCATCAAATCAGGTTGTACATTTGGCACTTGGTTTGCATTCTCCATGGAGAGTTGGTGAAGGTAAATACCAGACTCGAACGAAGTAGCAGGGAACTTGCAGAGCTTAGAGGCAGTTCGACGAAAGACCTAATCTATTAGGGAGTCAAGCAAAAAATAGAGTATGCATTCGACCTGAGAAGAAAAATGATTCGAATTTATTTTTGAAAGAGAAGAGGAAGAATTATTTTTATTGAAAAAGAGAAAAAATGTTTTGACATGTTTGGGAAAGAAAAAATGTTTCTTAGTATTTTTGATAAAAGGAGGAACAAATATTTTTGGTATTTTTTATAAAAGGGGGAAGAAATGTTTTTGGTATTTTTTATAAAAGGAGGAAGAAATATTTTTGGTATTTTTAATAAAAGGAGAGGGAAGTGTTTTGGGTATTTTTGATAAAAGGAGGGAGAAGAAAAGGCGAGGGAAGAGTCTCGGCATTATTATTGCTATTATTGTTATGTTTTCATTTATATTATGTTTACCTAAATGAAAAAAGAAATGCCGAACGAGACTCGAGCCTGGGAAATTAGGTTTGAAAAATGTGTAAAACATGGTTTGACTTGTTGCCAGGCTCGTGGATAGGGTCCCATTTTGAAAAATGACAAAATGGCGTGAAAATTTTGGAGGAATGACGACCCGACATTTCGACAGAGTTTCGTATAGTAATCGGCAAACTAAATACGAGTGTCATGGGTTTGAAGACTATATGAGGGTATGCAGTTGTTAGGTTAGTGGAAAGGTTCCCCCCTTTGGCATGACTTCCACGATATACTTCTTTCTTTTGAGGGAAAACAGTACGTGTGGACAAAAAATTTGATATACCTGAGTGTACGTGAGTTGCCTCACTATATACCTCGTGGGGATGATACATGTGAGAGTGAATTCGATATACTCGACGTACGTGAACGAGTTCCCAGCTATATACCTCCTATTATGAGTTCGGTCAAGCGGTACGATGCAGGGGAAACCGTTCGATATATATCGAAGGTACTAGGACAATGAAAGGTGAGAGTCGTATTGCTTAGGCTAATTGCCACGCCCATCACAAAGTGATCCTCCAGTATGGGACATATTTTGGTCAATATAGCAATGCTTTTGGTGATGTAGTGTGCATAAATGCATGAATCATAGTTAATACATTATGGAGAGAGTTTTTTTATTTTTCAGATGAGTAAGAGAAATACTATAAAAATCAAGTACAAGTAAATCTAGCATGGAGTGCGAAGATTATACTAAGCATGGATACATGTGAGTGAGTGATTATATCTACAAGTCAGTGTGTGACAGTGAGCCTAAGCATGGATCAACTATAAGTGGCATGTGATATGTGCAAGTGTGATAAGTGGATGTGTGTGCTAGTGAATCCTAAACATGAATATTCTAAGTGGTGTGTGAAGCATGTGGTATAAGTGACTCTATATACAAGTGTAAGTAGTGTGAGGTGTACATGGAGGATATTTACAAGTGTGTGAAGTAAAAAGTGAGTGAGAGGTGATATAAACATGAGGTAGATATATACAAGAAGTATTAGAGGAGAAAAAGGAACATACAAGTTGGTGCATATGCACACAAGCAGAAAATTATAACACCCATGCAAACAGAGTCTAGCCCTCTTATGACAAGTTTAGTCCCTAGTAGAGTCGCCACTGTGGCCACCCCGAATCTTCCTCCCGCGAGGGTTTTGACACTCATGCACGCCTGGGGAGAGGAGAAAAAGGGTCACGCGCCCTTCCTCAGGGGGCTTCGGTCGTCATCGATTTTGGGGTGATGTAAAGAGATAGAGTCGTAAGCCTATTTGCACAAAACAGGAAAAAGAACATGTTGCCTCCTCAAAATAATGACATCAAAGACATACCGATGCTTGCAAAACCAATTAGTTCGGGGTAAAGTGACGGAATGGGAAGGTGTTAGGAACCCATCCCACCCTTTCAGTCTCTCATGGGCATGTGTTATTATTCTCCTTGATTTTTTCGTGAAGTGTGTGTGCATGTATATATAAAAGGGGGGAAGAATCACTCAACTCGCATCATAGACAAGGACAGGGTGAGATCATCCATAGGAGTGTTCCTAAAATAGTAATTACAAATATGATGTGTGTGCTTATTGAGATATCGATCGTTATAATGAAACGATAATATGTGTTAGATAAGATGAGAATATGAATCACAAGTATGAAGTATATAAATAATATATGAATATAAAAGGGAAAGAGGGGCTCGATTCTCGGGTTTTAGCCCTAGGCGCCTACGTAAACTGTATAGGCATCAAAATCCATGTAGTTCGCATGTGACATGAGGGTGGGGTTTATCCCATAACTCCAACTGGGGATTTTATTAAACGTGTGTGTGTAGAAAAGTTATTTTTAGTTTTGAGAAAGTGTGGTGAAGAATCCCGTTTGGAATTATAAGGGAAACCTTCTTTTTATAGTTTTGAGTTTTTTTATAGAAAATATATTATGTGCAATACTACTAATAAAGGACTGGATATTAATATGTGTGATTTAATGAAGATGAAAAGCAAAAATAATAATTTAAATAACTAATGCTAAAGTAAAGAAATTTAAAGAGAGAGAAGAATGTTTGGACCTTCTTTGGAAAATTGGAGATTGATCTTGATGGTTAAAAGGCTGCCCTTGCAAGTGGATGAATGTGGTAGGAGGAGAGGGATGTTTTTGAGGTGCCTTTCGAAGTGAGCTCATGCTCTCCTTATATAGGATCAATGGACTGACGATCGGAATTGTCCTTGACCTGCCTCTCAGCAGGTAACCCTAGACACACTTCCGATAGAAAAGGAAATGGGTCTTTCAATTGGCAGTCTCGTGCAGATTTTTCTGAAAAATAATCGTAAAATGCAATCCATAAGTCCAAATTGCGCACGGGGCATACTATTAGAAAGGTTATTCATAGACCTTTGAGAATGCTTTAGGATACTCCCAGGTTCGGGAGTTGACTTTGTGTTAAATGGAGCTCGGAAGCGTCCATCGGTCCTTTGGAGAGGAGATCGTCGGTCGACGATGGATTGTTCGTCTGAATCGTAAATTTGAATTGCGCACGGGATGGACCGTTGGAAAGTTGATGCGAGGCAATTCGATGTTTCAAAGAGCTTTGCTTGATTAAGAGAGTTGGCTTTGGTCAAATAGGGCCCAAAAGCGCCTGATGATCCTTCAGAGTAAAATGGGTCGTTCGTACGTACCGTAAGGATGATTCGCGCATGGGGTGGACCGTTGAAAAGGGTATTCAGTGACCTTCGAAGATTCATTTAGTCTCATTGGAGATGAACAGTTGACTTTAGTCAAACAGAGCCCAGGAATGCCTGATGGCCTCCATATCAATTTTTGGGAGAAAATGGTTCGTTCGTCCGAACCGTTATGTCGTTCTATGCACGAGGTGAACTGTTGGAAAGGGTATTGAGGTCCCTTTGAAGGTTCATTGAGCTTTCGCTCTGACGATGAAGTTGATTGGGGTCAGATCGGGGCCCGAGAGTGCCCAATGACATCCAGATCAGTTTTTAATAGTAAAGTGGATCGTTCGTCCGAACCATAATGCCGATTTGCGCACGGGTGAACCGTTAGGAAGGGGGCATGGAAGGTGAAATATATATGGTTTAGAACTCTAATGTGGAGTTGGTTATGAGATTTTGGGTTTTGAAACAAAAGGCTATATTTAGGCTCAAAGGGGTTGACAAGGGGAAACATTTAAGGTGAGATCAAGATCAATATGGGCGAAATTACAAAGATGGCCTATGATCATTTCCTAAAGTTTACGCAATTCTCGAGTCAAAATAATTTTGAAAATCATGATCAAGTAACACATTTCTTAAATGAACTCAATTAATAAATGAGCCAATAACATAAAAGTGAGATTACCAGCGACTATAGCGTTTTCAATGAGGAAAGAATAGTGTATAAACACTCACAAACGAAGAAGAGCCCAAAGCTCACTCGGTGTAAGTATATACAATGCAACAAAAGATTACTGAGTAATAAAAATCTTAAACCAAATCAATAAAATAAGAAAAGCGCATGTGCTCGTGGGATTAAAGTTTAATTCGTGAAGTTATTCATAATATCAATGATTTGGGAACTAAAGTCTAATAACTTCTAAAATCGAGAACATGCATCATTGAATTGTCTATTGGATCGAGCAATTATTGAAATTTATCATCGGAAACAAAGGAAAAAATCCCAACAAAGGAGAAAAAAGAAAGAAAATCTTTTTGAAATTTTTAATTTTTACAAGAAAAGCATGCTTGGAACCAACATATAATCAAATCAAAGAAACTACCAATGAATGGATATAATATCCCACACCCCTAACTAAAACCTGGCATTGTCCTCAATGTGAATTAAGAACTAAGTTAAAGAGAGGAAAAGCGTGATATTACCCAAAATGGAGCGATCTCCGGAAAGTACGTGTCCAATGATTCTACAAAACATGTTAAAACCAAGCATAATAAAAAAGAAGGAATAAAACTTTGACTAATTACACTAGACAATTAGTAAAAAGAAAAATAAAACTAACTATGCACAACCTACAATTTTAACTTCTCACTAACTATACACTAGAAGTTGAAATTTTTGAGGGTCTACCCAAAAAATGATTTGACTTTGAGAGGAAATCGGTGTACCCTCACTTTCATGCCTACCTTTCGAAAAATAGGAATTTCGTTCGAACAACGGAAGGTACGTGTAAGGCAGAAGAAATGAACCATCACCGATAAAATTTTTTGAAGGGATGATGGGGGATTTGGATAAAACGGGTGACAAAAATACATAGGGTAAAAAAATAGGATTTCCTCAAAAAGATTTTGCAATTGGAGTGGGAGGTGACGCACATGGAGACAAAATTGCCTTCATGGAAAGTAACTCGAGCAAGTAATCCTCATTGGGTTAAACATTTTAAAGTTTCGAAGTGATTCATTGGATACTTCTATCGGTTCGATAGTATAGAATAAAGATGGGTAATAAATAAATTCAAACTCAAGAGATGAGTAATCATCGCTTGAAGATTGAGTTTTGAAGGAAATAAGATCATTTTCAATGAAATATTCTTCTTTAGGGGCCAAAGAAGACATCAATTCATTGCAAATGAACACTACGTCCATTTGAAGAAACGTGTGTGCTCGCGTTCAAATGATCAAATTATATATAAAATCCTTTTAACACAAACAAACCCTAAACATGCAACAATATGTGATTGAATAAATAGATAATCTACGCAAGAACAATCAAACACATGCAATTAAGGAAAAATCCCCCTGAGGGGCAAAACCATTTATTTTCACTATAATTTGTAAGAAAACGGCTTACAATCGGATTACAATGAAAATACAAGTTGAATAACAATTACCCTCGGGTATCGGATTCTGTAGTCGCGGCTGGAATTATCCCTTTCCAGTAGGGCTGCAATGAAGAAGAAGAACGGTCTCCTCCACAAGGGTTGAACAAACCAAAGTTGTGTTCTTGGGTTGCAAAAGGATTCACAAATATTTGGCAAGGATGTGTGAATCAAAACATGAGTCTTGGGACTCAAAAATATGAAGACTAGATGTATTTGGACTCTCAAATTTGTCTCCTAAAGTCTTGCAAAACAACTCCCCCGAAGTTGGTATTTATAGGAAAAAATATGAAGAGTCCCACGTTCTTAAAACTCTAAAATTCTATCCAGCGTAAAAAAAAACAGCATTCTTTAAGGAATTTTCTCTATCTTCAAAAGGTCATAACTCCTTCACCGTAGCTCGGATTGAGGTGCCGTTTTTTCCACTATCTTCGTTGAGGCGAGCTCTTAAACTTTATAGTTGACTAGACCTCCGAACTAGGGATGTAAAATTACGAAAATGCCCTTGAACTCTCCTATCGTGCCTTTTTTTCACTGTTTTGACTTTCCTTGCGTACCACTTGCATTAAGTCCCTAAAATCTTGGAACGTGAAGTCGTTGAGGCAGATGAGGGACACATTAGTGGAGATAATGCATGATTGATTCCCGGAATTCGGATAGAGGCCGTCATGTGAGATCTTGAGGTGACGTGCCAAATGTAGCGGCGTACGACATAAATAAATGAAACATTTCGGACATGAGAAAAATGTCCTTACAAATCTCCCCCTATGTCTATGCCGGTACATACATAAAAAATCCGAATTATCAAATATGAAATTTCCTATACAAATCTACCCTCCCATGAACCCAAAACTGGAAAAGGTACAAATGAATAGTCTTCATCGTTTGTTTTTCAAATCTTCAGGAATCACAGATCTTTTCTCATCAGGGTGTGCAATTTAGTGATCATCAATGTAGTACCTACACACATGAGATAAAGCAAAATACCAAGTGACATATCGAGTTTGAAATGATGAGATAAACATATATATATCAATTTATGAGCAAACTCAAATTTAAAAAAACTCCCCCATAATGAAGATAATTCATTCTCGCCCTTTTTATAATGTCCCCAAATAGACAAATGAGAGAAATAAATCAAATAAGCAAGTGCGGGGTGTCACACGGATAAAATCACACCATGAATGAACACAAAGCAACCAAGTCAATGATAGCGTAAATGAAGTGGTGTGATAAAATTCGATAGGAAAATCAATGCATACAAACATGACATATGTGCACGATGAATATTGGATATTCCTAGCGAATGAACTCAAATGCTTCATTTGGTGTAAAAGAGTGACAGTATAAGATATTGACTCAATCAAATCAACAAATCAAAACTCAAAATGATTTTCACACCAATAACGTCCAAAATGATTTTATGCTTTTTCAGGACTTTCAAGGAAGTGCAAACCCGTTTATATTCTCCAACCAAACTCCCTCAGATATTATATTGAATAGAGGCATTCTAGATTCTCAAACTTTGGAGAATTGATGATGAAACCTAAGTGGCCCATATTTGGCATGAATTGCTTTTTATTGCCTGTAAAGTTTTTTGGGCTCTTTTAACCTCTTTGGACCACGGATATTAAAATTCCTCCATTTTTTAGGTCCTTTTTAACGGTGGCTTTTGCGCAAAGGATAGATGATTACCTTTCGCAGCCCCTCCCCGTTATACAAAAACACACAGTCTCACCAAAACGGTTTTTACATGCATTCCAAGCTTGTCAAGTTTTATTGCATATTGTACATTGTATAGACAGGATTGAGATGAAAACACGCAAGCCAACATGAGATAGACAAGTGCAATAATCAAATATAGCCGTGCATGTGTGCAATAAAGGATATAGGAGTCAAACATGTAGGAAGATATCACTAATTACATCTCAAAGACTCCAATCAATGTAAAGCACATGGATGAAATGGTGTAGCCTCTCAAATCTCTATCAAACAGTCATATGGATATATGGAATGAAGTTGTGACTTGGCTATCTTAAATGCAAATCCATAAAAGGTACATAAAAGTACAAAAATCTTTTTGGTCTTTTTCAAATATTTTATCAAAATAAAATCTTTTTGTGCTTTTCTTAAACAAAATAAAGAAAATCTTTTTGTATTTTTTCAAAAGAAATATAAAAACCAAAAAGAATGAAACAAAGTTGTACAACTAAGCAATGGTACATATAAAACAGACTAGCAATAGGAAGCATATGATATGAACATGAATAAGCATCCTATTCTAGACATAGACCAACCCCTCAGTCAACTGTGCAAATCCCCAAAGACTTCCTAAGACTCTCAAATATAAGGGCATCTAAAGGTTTCGTGAAAATATCGGCTAACTGACGGTCGGTAGGAACAAAACTCAGGGATACGACTTTCTCTTCAACTAACTGACGAATAAAGTGCTCATGTATCCTGATGTGTTTTGTGCGCGAATGCTGAACTGGATTGCGGGATATGTGTATCGCGCTCGTGTTATCACAGGAAATGATCATGGTGTCCTGTGATATCCCATAATCCTCCAGCATTTGCTTCATCCACAAGAGTTGTGTGCAACAACTCCCGGCGGCTATGTACTCAGCCTCTGCAGTGGACAAAGAGATGGAATTTTGCTTCTTGCTCAGCCAGGAGAAGAGCAGAACCAAAGTAGAAACACCCACCAGTAGTGCTCCTACATCCATCTACATCCCCAGCGCAATCGGCATCCGAATAGGCGGACAGACGGTCATCGGTATCAAAGGAATACCAAATCCCGTATGAGAGAGTCCCACTTACGTATTTAATAATACGTTTCAGAGCAAGTAAATGTGACTCTTTTGGGGATGCCTGATATCGCGCACAGACTCCAACACTAAAGGCGATGTCGGGACGACTGACAGTCAAGTAGAGAAGACTACCTATCATACTCCGATATAAGGTTTGCTCTACGTCCTTGCCTGAAGTGTCCTTACTAAGCTTGGTAGTGGTACTCATAGGTGTACGTGCATGCTTAGCGGAGTCTAAATCAAATTTCTTCACTAGGTCTCTAGCATACTTGGATTGGGAGATGAACATCCCATCCTCTAGCTGACGAACCTAGAGACCAAGGAAGAATGTAAGCTCACCAACCATGCTCATCTCAAACTCACTTTTCATCTCCTCCTCAAAGTGGTGAGCATGCTGGGAGCATGTGGATCCAAAGACTATGTCGTCCACATAGACCTGGGCAACCAAAATAGCACCGTCATTTCTCCTGACGAACAACGTCATATCTACTCCCCCTCTCTTGAAGCCACGAGCTAAGAGATAGGAAGTAAGCCTCTCATACCAAGCACGGGGTGATTGCTTCAAACCATACAAGGATTTCCTCAGATAGTAGACGTGCTCAGGATGCTGAGGGTCTTCAAACCCTTTTGGTTGTTCCACATAAACCTCCTCCTATAGAATGCCATTCAAAAAGGCACTCTTGACATCCATCTGATACACCTTGAAGTGCAGATGACATGCGATGGCGAGCAGAAGACGGGCGGACTCAAGCCTCGCAACAGGAGCAAATGTCTCCCCAAAGTCTACACCCTCTATCTGTGTGTAGCCTTGAGCGACCAACCTAGCCTTATTTCTGATTATGGTACCATATTCATCCAGTTTGTTCTTGAAAATCCACCGGGTACCTATCACATTAGTCTCATTAGGTCGGGGGACTAATTCCCAGACATTATTCTTTTTAAACTGAAGCAACTCATCCTGCATAGCAGATATCCAGTGTTCATCCTTGAGTGCTTCTTTATGGTTCTTGGGCTCGACTTTGGACGTGTAGCAAAGATGGTTAACAACGTTCTCTAGCAGAGCACGAGTCTTGACCCCTAGAGTGGGATCACCAACAATGGCAGAAGGGTCATGACTCTTGCGAACCCAAGAAGGTGTGTCCCCTAACTCAGGAGTAGGGTCCACAGAGTGTGAGAGAGGAACAGGTAAATCACTGTCAGAACAATCCTCATCCTCACACTGAAGGTCAGGATCAATAACCGTCAAAGGTTCATCATCTTGCACGGTAACGTTTATTGATTCCATAACCCTAGAGCTCTTCAGGTTAAATACCCGGTATGCTCTACTATTCGATGAATATCCTAGAAATATTCCCTCATCGCTCCGGGAGTCGAACTTTCCTAATTGCTCTCTATCCCGTAGGATGTAGCATTTACTCCCAAAAATACGGAAATACGCCAGGTTGGGCTTCTTGCCGGTCCACAACTCATAAGGTGTCTGTAGTGTGTGTGGACGCAAATAGACCCTATTCATCGTGTGGCATGCAGTAGACACTGCCTCTGCCCAAAATCTCCAAGAAACTTTACGACCTAGAAGCATAGATCTAGCCATCTCTTGGATCGTTCTATTCTTTCTCTCAACAATCCCATTTTGCTGAGGAGTTCTCACAGCAGAAAACTCATGTTTGATCCCAAGGCTATCACAGTACAAATCCACCTTTGCTTCCTTAAATTCAGTGACGTTGTCACTACGTATTCTGTTAATAGTGACACCGTGTTGATTTTGCAGGACACGGCACTTGGTCGTTAAAAATTCTACAGCATCGGATTTCTCTCTCAGAAAACCTACAATGGAGTATCTGGAGAAATCATTTACCATCACGAGGATGTACCTCTTACCACCTAGACTCTCAGTACGAGTGGGACCCATAAGATCCATGTGAATCAACTCAAGAAAACGAGAGGTGGTAATGGAATGCAACTTCCTATGAGGACTACGAATTTGTTTTCCCAACTGACAGGGTCCACAAATGGTCGAAGTTGACTTTCCAAGAGATGGTAAGCCACGTACTAGGTCCTTTTTAGATAAACGATTGAGATCTCTAACGTTCACGTGACCTAGACGTTGGTGCCACAGATCCATAGGAGTGATCGTGGCGCTGTTGCAGACAAGTGAGGATGTGGGCTCAGTACCATAACAATTATCCTCGGTCCTCACCCCTTGCATCAATAGTTTACCAGCTTGATTGTAGACTTTACACGTGTCCCGATCAAACTTTACTGCAAAGTCAGTGTCGCACAGCTGGCTAATGCTGAGAAGGTTTGCTTTCAAACCTTTGACGTACAAAACATTTTCTAGCTTAGGAAAACTAGGTAACTCGATAGTACCTCGTCCTATAATGCTAGACTTACTCCCATCTCCAAAGGTGACTCTGCCATCTTGATAATCCTCAAGAGTAGTAAAAAATGAGGCATCACCTGTCATGTGTCTGGAGCACCCACTATCAAAATACCACTGAGAGGTATTATGTGCTTTGAGAGAAACATGAACAACAAAAGCCTTTTTATCTTTCTTAGGAACCCAAGTCGAGATGACCTTTTGTTTGCCTTTGTTGTTGTTGATTTTAGATGGAATGTGAGAAGCATTCACTAACGGCAAAGAGATCCGTCGAAATTCTTCCATTAAACTTTGAGTCGTGGTAGCTAAGAACTCAACTCGCTCTCTCAGACTAGAAAACTCATCAGTATGACGTGGTGGAGCAGTAGTACGTCGTGTCCGACCCATGCTATAGCAAGTTTCCCTAAGGTGGCCTTTTCTTTTGCAATAAGTACAAAAGAGCACAGTCAAAGGCGGACCTTGGTTTGCTTTTCTTGGTCGAACTCTCCTTCGAGGTTTTTTACAGTGACCATAAGGAGTTGTAGTAAATTTAGGAACTGGTCCAGGTGAAATTTGGGACATGGAGGCACCATCATAACCAATTCCTTGTCGATCACCAAAACCTAAAGCGGGGCTGAGGAGCATCTTTCCCATCTTCCCAGATCTGTCCTCGATTTGTACCTTGACTTCCCGTGCTTTCTCAAGATCATGAGTCAGCTGAGCAACAAGGGCTTCAAGTTTCTTTTGAGTCTCCACGGAGGAATGGAGCTGACTCGTAAGACTAGCTACTTGTTTAGTCAAGTCCCCTCTCTCTTTCTCTAAAACACTCTCTCTCTCTCTAAACAAATTTTCATTCTCGACACATGTAGATTCTCTCTCTCTCAGGGCGGTGCAGGTGGAGAACTCTCTTTCTCTCGCTTTCTTTAAATCTTCCTCTAAGCAGGTGATCTTAAGAACTAACGCTTTGTTACGCTTTTTAGTTTTAAAAGACTCAGAATATAACTCAGCGTAGGCGCGTTGTATATCACTCTCGCTCTCACTTGTGTCATCCTCCCCCTCACTCACATCGATCTCACTGTCGAGGTGTCCCTGTGAAGCATCATACTCAACGTCGTGAGGAGAACTAGGAGTGCTCACTTGGCTGGCCATGAATGCGGTGAAGTTACACTCATGCGGTGACTCATCTCCTGAATCCACCGTCTCGACCTCACTGTCGTCACTAAGGGTAGCATTAAGGACAGCTTTCCCTTTCTCTCTATTCAGACGATTGGCACACTCAAAAGCTCTATGACCCCTACCACCGCACTCAAAACATCTCTCACTTTCTTTCAGAGGAGGATTTTTGGAATATTTTTCATTTTTCTTTTCAAACTTATTTGTCTCAAATTTCTTTTTATCTTTAAAATTGCCATTTTTCTTAAATTTGAGAATCCTCTTGAAATTTTTTGCGAAAAGAGACAAATCATCTAAGTCAAAATCGCACTCAGAATATGACGTGTTAGTCTCTCTCTTTCTAGATGACTCTACCCTCTTTCTAGCTGACCCCTCACTCCTTCTCTCTTGGGCTTTAAGTGCAATTCCCTTATCTTTAGATTTAGCATTTTTAGGGAACATATCAATTTCATAAGTTTGCAAATCTCCTACAAGTTCTTCCAATTTTAGCGTATTTAAATTACCCATTGAATTTAGCACAGTGACTTTAGGGATAAAACGCTTAGGCAAAGAATGAAGAATCTTTTTAACAACTCTAGCATTCGGAATATGTTCACCAAGATTAAAACTAGTATTCACAATGTCATAAAGTCTAGCATAAAATTCATCAAAGCATTCAGAATCATGCATGGTGATTGTTTCAAATTGAGTTGTCAAGTTTTGCAACTTAGACTCTTTCACAACATTAGTTCCTTCATGGGTGAGCTGTAAAACATCCCATGCCTCTTTTGACGTGGTACACGTCATTATGCGTTTGAACTCATCAGGTGTGACAGACCCAGAAATAGCACTTAGACCCTTAGAATTAAAAGATGACCATTTAATTTCTTCTTCAGACCAAGAAATGTCAGGTTTCAAGTTGGTCACATTATCAACAGTCACGGTGGGAGGAGTCCACCCTCGTTCAACCAAAATCCAAACACGTTCATCAATGGCTTTTAAAGCCGACCTCATACGGGCTTTCCAATAAGCATAATTTGTCCCGTCAAAAATAGGCATTTTATAATATGATTTCTCCATTTGAACACGCACTTTTTCAAAAATCAATTTTTTCAGAAAATTGATATCTTAGAAAAATTTTGCGGAAAAAGGAATAAGCGATAGATTAGCGTAACCTGCTCTGATACCAATTTGAAGAAACGTGTGTGCTCGCGTTCAAATGATCAAATTATATATAAAATCCTTTTAACACAAACAAACCCTAAACATGCAGCAGTATGTGATTGAATAAATAGATAATCTACGCAAGAACAGTCAAACACATGCAATTAAGGAAAAATCCCCCTGAGGGGCAAAACCATTTATTTTCACTATATTTTGTAAGAAAACGGCTTACAATCGGATTACAATGAAAATATAAGTTGACTAAAAATTACCCTCGGGTATCGGATTCTGTAGTCGCGGCTGGAATTATCCCTTTCCAGTAGGGCTGCAATGAAGAAGAAGAACGGTCTCCTCCACAAGGGTTGAACAAACCAAAGTTGTGTTCTTGGGTTGCAAAAGGATTCACAAATATTTGGCAAGGATGTGTGAATCAAAATATGAGTCTTGGGACTCAAAAATATGAAGACTAGATGTATTTGGACTCTCAAATTCGTCTCCTAAAGTCTTGCAAAACAACTCCCCCGAAGTTGGTATTTATAGGAAAAAATATGAAGAGTCCCACGTTCTTAAAACTCTAAAATTCTATCCAGCGTAAAAAAAAACAGCATTCTTTAAGGAATTTTCTCTATCTTCAAAAGGTCATAACTCCTTCACCGTAGCTCGGATTGAGGTGCCGTTTTTTCCACTATCTTCCTTGCGGTGAGCTCTTCAACTTTATAGTTGACCAGACCTCCGAACTAGGGATGTAAAATTACGAAAATGCCCTTGAACTCTCCTATCGTGCCTTTTTTTCACTGTTTTGACTTCCCTTGCGTACCACTTGCATTAAGTCCCTAAAATCTTGGAACGTGAAGTCGTTGAGGCAGATGAGGGACACATTAGTGGAGATAATGCATGCTTGATTCCCGGAATTCGGATAGAGGCCGTCATGTGAGATCTTGAGGTGACGTGCCAAATGTAGCGGCGTACGACATAAATAAATGAAACATTTCGGACATGAGAAAAATGTCCTTACACCATTTATTCCTCATTTTCATTCTCTACTATACTATGGGCAAAGTGAAGGATAGTTTGTTCCAAACTAGGCATCGATTCCTCATTTAGTTCAAAATATTCTTCAACTTCAAAAGTTTCAGAAAAAAATCGTCTTCGAATTCAAATAATAAATCCAATTCTAGCTCCCAGCAATGATTTTCTTTCCGATAATGGTTTTCAAATTTCTCATCTTCACGAATGTGCAAACCCTCACCGAAAGTCATAGGTCAAAGCGCAAATTCTTGCAAATGAGAACTTTGAAAACTATCGTCGGGACTACAATCAAAATCATCAATATAAATTTTTTGAAAGCTATTGCAATTTGTTTCAAATTTCTTATTATAAGGATTTTGTGGCCCAACATCGGAATGATCATTCCCAAAATTTCCATAACCCATAACTTGACTTTCGTAATACTCACCCAAAGACATTTTAGAATTAAGAATTTTTTAGGCCAGTAAGTATTCACCAAAAGTCATAGGGGTAGTTTTTTTTTAGAATTATCATTACGATTATCGAAAGGATTGGAATAAGACACGCTTACCCCAAATAAGGCTCGAGATGGCAAATTTCACAAAGTAATGTGCGGTCGAAAAATTCAAGCGTTTCTTAGCGCTCAAATGTAGAAGTCCTACGAAGAATGTTAACAAAAAATATAAATATAAAGATAATACTATGAAATACTGAATCAAATAAATTCTAAAATAACAAGTCCCCGACAACGATGCCATTTGATGAAGATGGATTTTACCGCAGTGCAAGAGTCACATATACGCCGGTCGTTATTATATTCGGCTCACCAACTCAATACCAAAAACTAAACTATGACTACACTCTTTTAAGGGAGTATAAAGGTCAGTCCGGGTATTGAATCCAAAGAGAAATGTTGCTAAAATTTACTCGATTTAATATTTCAGGAATAAAATTGTAAAAGGTAATTGTTAACAAAAGGGAAAAGATAACCTAGGCACGTGTATTTAAACTATGATTAAACAAAGTAATAAAAACTACAGGTTGCGACATATATCCCTCACCTCAAGTTAATTAGTATAAATGGTTACACGGGTCTACAAATTTAGTAAGATCGAGTCTCATTTCAACAATTAATCAAATCTAGAGTTGTCACCCCATAAATCGTCATAAAAGCCTAATATGATTTTGGCATCAATAAATACTCTGAAAATTGCATACGCAAGGTCATAAATACGGAGCATACATGATATACCCCGTTAAATCTTCTAGGCGCAATAACAAGGACAACCCAATCGAATTAAATAAATAAAAACCATCACCAAAGAAAAATAACTAAATCAACCCTAGGTGAGTTCAATCAAACACAACCTAATTTAAGTTAGCCACCAAACATAATGAAATACATCAATGTGATCATTTTGTTTTGAACTGATAAAAAATGCCACGTCGTACAGGCTAAAAGGAAAGATTCTGCACATAAGGGAGTCATTGTGACTCCATAAGGTCATAACTTGCCTATACTGGCGAACGTGATTAATGGGATCGGTCTTGCCATCGTATGTCTTGAACCTGGGCATGACGAATTTCTTCGGGGGCTCTTCCTATTTGATTTCCCTCGAGAAAAGGGATTTCATTTGGGTATTTAGAGCTCTCCGAACTAGTTCCCTGGTGGATCTATCTCCGTGGTTGGCTGGATGTTGATCCATCTCTCTGCGAATTAAGTTCCTTAGGTGGTTGTCTTCGTGACGTCTTATTGGTTGGTCGCGCTCATCTCGAGCACGCCCATACTTGTTGTGATTAGAAAATTCCAGCTCACACCTAGGACTCCTTCCTCGGTTGCGAGATTTACTCGCCTGACGTCTGGGAGGCCTGTTATGACGTCTTTCGGGGTTTCTAAGGGTTTCTATGGAGATCTTTCTCCATTCTTTCAAGTCGCCTTTGTAGGCGAGCATTTTCCTCCTTCTAGAGGCGTGCTGCCTCCTCTTGTTCTTTGAAGCCTAGCTTCATAGGCGTCGACCAACCTGAAAATCTGGGTAGATCTAGGTGACCCATGACTCTATTCCAAAGTTTGTCTTTCTTTGCGAAACCTTGGATTTTGTGGTTGACGAATCTCAACCCTAACCTTAGGTTGGGCACGCTCTTCCTGGACGTTGCCAACTTGAGGGAGGTTGCTGCTGTGGTAAGACATCGAGGCTTTCGTTTTGATAAGAGCTTTCGTAGGAATAACAAATCGTTCCCCCAGACGACGCCAATTGTGAGTGCAAAAAATATCACAATAAAATATGTTATGAAACAATATCAAATGAAAAGCATTCAATCAATCACACAACACATAATATACGTGGTTCAACAACGTGCCTACTTCCATATAGAGGTATACTGCTTTATTAAGTATCTCTAAAAGTTTGTGGTTACATGCCCCGGGAGGGATTACAATTTATATGCGTTTTTATTATACAGTTGGAGTTGTTCAAGGAACTTCGTCGTGATACGTGAATTGATCATGAGATGCTTGAATATCTTGATCGAGATTCTTGGCATCTGATTTGACCATATCCGAATATATCTTCTAATCTACTCGTGCAAAATTGAGGTTGTTATTTGGGCCGGGCCAAGTCATTTAAATTATATCGATTAGCTGTTGGTATGAACTTAAAAAATAGGCACCCATAATTGTAATAATAGAAAATGAGGAATTTGTAGCAAAGTTAGATGATAGTGAAAAAATATTGATTATGACCATTTAATACTCTTTAAAAAATTACAAGTTAATTTTTTAGATAGAATTTTTTTTTAAAACTTTAAAAAGTAATGGAGAAGGATGTGATGTGATGGGAGAAGGGAGAGATTATTAAATTAAAGAATGTTAAGGATACAACAAACAGTTAAAAGCGACAAGAGAGAAAGGTTTTAATAAAAGAAGAATGTTTTGGGGAAAGATCCTCTTAATTCTCAAAGTGTATAAAAATAGGACATTCACATTATTTTTATAAATTTAGTCCCTCGACTAAAAACATACCTAAAACACCATGAAAATGGTACCGCTGACGCAGACCTAAAAAATGAACTTCTAACTCTAAAGAGACTACACAAATAAACGATATTATATTACGGGAACTAGATTTATAAATTTGAAAAGCATTATTATCAAAATTCAAATATAGGAAGGAAGATCACATTTACTTTAGTTCTGTAATAAAAGAATGTTAAGCAAAATTAGGTTAAACTAGTTTTAAACCCGCGCGATGCGCAAGCAAGACGCAATGTGTGAAACATAAGTATTTAAAAAAAATACGGATAAAAAATTTAGATCAATTAGATATTTTTTTACCACTATCTTTAAGATATTATTCAAACAATACATGAATAATATGAAGTTAAGAAAGAAGGCCTGGTTTACATATCATTTTATCTCTATTTAGTTATAACTTGTGCTAACAAAACACACTGTCGAAAAAAAAAATGACGATTCATAACAAATCCCATAGTACATAAAAAATATATGTATATCACTGGTATAAAAAAATATATGAATAAATATTCTCACTAAAAATTTACAATTTCACCTAAACACAAAATAAACATATAGGAACAAATAAATGTTGACAATAAAAAGAATAAAAGAAAAAAAATTGACCCGCATGATGATTTTATTACAACACATTTCTTGAAACCATTTCCAAAACAACATACCACCTGATTTTGTTTTTCTACATCAACTTCTGATACAAGTTTTTGAAGACCCATATTTCTCCAAATCATTTGAACCAATCACAATAAAATGGAAAGTATATCCCATTCATACCCATGAAACTGAATGATGTATGTGCATCATTTTCTCATTTGGCATTCGTGGGGATTGTTGAATATCAGAAGAAAAAGAGAGTAGGGGAATTGTTTATTTTCTGGATTTTATAAGAAGCATATTTAAAGTGATTGATAGTTTGTATAAAATTAAAATAATCATGTATTAATATTTGATTAAAATTTGTTATAGTATGTGGTGCCTGAATTTCTTGACACGTGATTAATCATATATTTAACTCCCACGAACATATTTGCACAAATCTTTCAATGTTATTGACCATTTTTTTAAAATAAACCCAAAAATTTTGTTTTTGGCTTTTTTAATTTAAATGGACAAAAATTTCCTTGTAATGAACCGAGGCCAAAAAATATCAAACAAAAAATAAAATGGGCATCCCCTTTCGTCTCCCCAGCGCTCTGAAAAACCCATAGCAAAACCTAAACAACCACCATCTCGAAACTTCCCAGCACCATCAACCACCATCATCTGATGGTGGCAGCTGGAGGAAATAGGGTTTGATTATGTGTTTGGGGATGGTGTTAGGTTTATATGTTCTGTTATTGTCTAATGAAATGAAAAATGGGAGAGTTTGGTCTTCAAAGAAAAAAAGTAGTGGAGTGAGATGAAAGGGCAGGGGAGGGGAAAAGACAATTAGTTCGGAAGTCTCAAGAGAAATGACAGTGGAGAAAGGGAATACCTTTAAAATTAGAGTTCCACGTGCATACTCTAAGTGAGGAGGATTATTTAATTCATGTATAGCATTTTAGAGTATATAATAGAAGTTAGGTTAAAAGATGAGTTAAAACAGTTAAGAGCTTTGCTACACCGACTCTCTATCCGACTCTCTCTCCTTTGTCCACCAAAGGAAAAAAAAAGGGGGGAAAACATGTTTTTTTTATTTATTTTATAAACAAGATATTGTTAAAAAAATACTACTTTCATAAAAAAAATTATATGCTTTTTATAAATAAAAACTAGAAAAAATTGTTAACTAATTTTTTAAAACAGTTAAAAAATTGTTGAAAGCTTATTTTATTTTCAAAAAACTATTTTTTTTTTAGTTTCTTAAACAGTTTCTTATTAATAAAATTGTATTTATTTTATTAAAAATATGAAAAAATTATTTTTAAAAATTGACTTGAACTCACATTATCGCGATTGGTTAGTGTCGCTGGCGCGGATCCATATCATCGTTGCAATTGGTTAGTGCTGCTGGCGCAGATTCACATCATCAACGAGATGAGTGAGTGCCGCTGGCGCGGATCCACATCATCATCGCGATTGGTTAGTGCCGCTGGCACGGACCCGCATCCTTTAAACTATTTTTTTTTAAAATGACTTTTCTTGAAAATACAAATTTTCAATAAAAGTCATTTAAAAAAAATAGTGAAATATTTTTTTTGTTTTTTAAAACAGTTATAAAAAGTTAAAAACACTTTTAAAAAGTCCTTTGCCACATATTTTGGAAAGAGAAAGCCGTCGGCGCGGACCTCTAAAAATAAGAGAATATTGAGTGCTCAATGGACTAAATGGGTTAAACTAAAAATATATGTCCTTTTTAAAAAATATAATTTAAAAAAAAACAATTTTTTTCAATTTCTAAAAACAATTTCTTTTTAATTTTTTTTTATTAAAAAAATGAAAAACTATTTTTTTAAAAGCTAGCACGGGCCCATATCATCGCCGAGATTGGTTAGTACCGCTAATGCGGACCCACTTCATTTAAACTATTTTTGAAAGAAATTACTTTTATTGAAAATAAAATTTTTCAATAAAAGTTATTTTAAAAAAAAAACAGTTCTAATAGCATAGTTTTTATGAATCATACAAAATTTTAATTTTTATTAAATAAATAATTTGAACCAATGATGGTATGAGAACTCATTGTGACTCACGTTGTGAGTCACAAAATGAGAGTCCCTCTAGAATAAGTTAAAGTCGTGAATTGGTTTGGTGCGCCGTCGAGAGAAAAAAGGGTAAAAGATGAAAGGAAAGAGGGAGGGAGAGAGTTTGTTGCATCCATCTGCGAAAAAATTGAGGTCGGCCGAATCTGAATCTGTTTGCGCGCGGTTGGTGTTTTTTTTCAGAGTATATAGTCATTTAGATCGACATATGTACGTTGCAGATCTGAGGCGTGGTGGTTGCCCTACAATAACCAAACAAGAGGATGACAACTGGGCTGAAGGCAGGAAATATGTGGGACTAGGATCCACAATTTATATGATGGGTGGTGAGCGTCAACCGAACCACCGTTATCCGACGGAGGTCTTGTGGTGCAATTATTCCCCCGGAGAGCCTCTCACCTGGACCAACGCCACTCCGGCGCTAGCTGGGAAGCCTAACGCTCTTTTTGTCCCCCTCCATGGAAAGATTTATGCCATAACTGGGTTTGGTAGACACGAGTTTTCTCCTCCCCTTAGTTATTATTCTTTGAAGGACCATGAGAGACCCGACCCAGTATTTGAGGTTTTTGATCCCGTTTCTGACAAATGGGAGGCTCTACAAGACCCCCCTTTCATTTCTCTCTACTCCGCGGGTCATTGTGGTCCAAAGTTTATCTCACACACAGTCATTGACGACACCATCTATCTCAAGCTCCTAGAGTATCCCATCCAATGGGACGAGGACGAGCTCGAGCGTATTCCTTCCATATTGTATTACTATGACACCAATGACAACCTATGGGGAACGCACACTGGACATGAAATGAATGACGTCTCACCGGATTACGTGATCAACGAAAATTTGAGAACGTGCCCGTGGAATTCCCGCGCGTCTGTGGTGGACAATAAGATATTTCTTTTGTCTCTGCGATATATAGTCCCCGAAGAGAGGGAAAAAGTTCTTGCATTGGATTTGTCGGCGGAGCCCTCCAAGTTTGATCTCTCGAGTGATGATAGTGACAGGGACCCTGATCCTGAAGCTGATAACTACGGGTTACTACCTCTGCTTCATCCTGTAATGGGATTGAGAGCTGTCACCGATGAAATTCCGGATGACGAGTGGTCCTCTGGGTTTATAACCCACATCGCGGATAATATGTTTGCCTTGGTTGCCGTATTTCGTAATCCTTCCGCTGCGTGTTTGCGTGTTTGTACATTTGAACTTTCTGAAAATCCTCAAGGAAGCCCGGGAGAATATGACTCCCCCTACGACCCCACATACCCAAAGTTGTTGTATGCCAAGAATGTCCATTTCAAAGATGTTCTCCTTGCTCGGCGTACTGATTTATTTTTTTATCAATGGTAGGCTTTTTGTTTGCTTGACTTGCCCTTTTTGCATTTGCTTTTGTATTTGAATCACCAAATGTTTGCCTGTTCAACAATCATCATTGATTAACCGTGTTACGCACAACGTAACACATATTTTATGTTTGTGCCCTAGTAGTGCCAGTTTCCCTTGACAAAAGTAACTTGTTATGCTAGCCATTGAGATAATCTAGTGTTGGCTACTCTGAAAAGTTTCTTTCCCTTTTTCATATATACCCTGTACAAGCCTAAAACATGTGTTTTTGAAGATTTTCCGATGATTTAATTATAATATTTAGCGCATGATGGATTTGCATCACTCATTTTATCTTTCGCATGGTACTTGTTATTTATAGTATGTTGAATTTAATTTTCTATCTTTTTATTCCCGTGTAAAAAAATAATGCAGGTGTCAAATCCTAGATCGAAGTTCAAGCTCTTGATTTGAGCAATCATCACGCACTCTTGTGGATCGTCCTTTTTTGTAAGGTTTGTGATGATGCCTCAAAGTACGATGAGAGTTATTATTATTATTAATATATTATCGTTGTTGGGTGTGGTGGAGAAATTTTGACTTAGCCACCACTTGCTTATCATTATTGAATTCTAGCCACCATTTTGTTTTCATTTAGACTTTAACCATTTTGACTTTCAGCGATGCAAAAAGTAAAATTAAGCGTTATAGAGGTCAAAATGATGGTTAAAGTCGAATAATAAAAATAAATGGTGCTCAAGTCAAAATGACTCATTATTATTATTGTTGTTTTCTTTTATGTGGCTTGTTTTATAGTGGTGCTTCCTACCTCCACCCTTAACTAATACCGCACACTTGCAAATAAGCGTTCTTTGAAAATAAAATTAAATTGTTGCAAAATAATTGGAACTTTTACAACGAAATGTAGTTTGTCACTAAAGATTATAATGTTACAAATAAAATCTACCTTCATCGACAATTTGAAACTGTAAGGACTTCTTTATGGATATTTTTTGTGACAAAATATACACTTCCACTAAAAATTATTATGAAAAGCTAGATGTTTGGCGGCAAAAAAAGTGACAACTTCGTTGCTGAAGTAATTTGTACCAAATAGCAGTAGTGAGAAAAATCATCACTAAGAAAATACACATTACATCCTCTAAATGCACTAATTAATAGCATTTTATCTAGATATTTCAATAAAAACTGAACTAAAGACTTTATAACATGTATGATTTACTCAAAATAATCATACATAATATAAAAAAAGGTCGTATTCAGTGCACAAAGCTCCCGCTTAACCGCAGGTCTGGGGGAGGTAGATGTCGGTTGGTCTTACCCCTAGTATGGATAGGCTACTCTCATGTCTCCAACTCGAGACCAACCGTAGTTTGGGCGAGGGCACTGGCAATCGCACCTGGGTACAACCTCACCATACATAATATAAAATACCACAAAAATTTCCTCCCTTGAAAGTCGCAAGTAGCGCAACCTGCAATTCAAAACTGTGAATATATAAGTTCGAGAGAGTAAATGTTGATTACAAAATGCACGTGATGCATATTAACTGTTATATTTATAAAATGGAATTAGACTGTATCAAAAAATTGAATGTAAATGTTCATGCATATCATGTAATTATCCTAATAAATATATGAATAAACTAAATCTTAGTATTTACATAATTATGGGGAAGCATAAATAAATGTATACTTTTATGTCCAAAATTAAATCTACACCATTTGTCCGAAATTTTTGTTTCATAGATAAATTCTACCGAGGCATCTTAACTAAGACATGTATTCTGTGAACATGGAGTTTAAAATGTTTAAAGTGGCTATGATTTAAGTTCCCAAAACCATTTTCTCAAAAAAAAAAAAAAAGACTCACAAAAGATTATTTTAAATTGATCTCCATAGCCCCAAATGCTTTGATAAAAACCAAGGTTCTAAAAAACACGGGGTGTGACCAAGGCGTGGAGGCCAAGCCTTAAGCCTTAGAAGCCTAGGCGGACTTTAGGGGCAAAAAGGCGTTTAGGCATTTTTAAATATTTTTTAACTATAACAAGGCTATTAAAAATACTAAAATGGTACATACCTTAAAAATACGTCTAAATATTTGCAAATTAAGATACTAAAAAAAAGAAACTCGCGTTTTTCATGCTTTACCCCAAAAAACTCGCGTTTTTTCACTCCTTACCCTCCCAAAATGCGCGTTTTTTCACGTCTTACCCCAAAAAACATTGACCATCGTTGAACGCACGTTAATACACGCCTTGGGCCAAAACTTGGCGTTTGTAAAAAGCCTAGCGCCTAGGCGCGTTTTTTAGATAACAAGTAAAAACCATTGTAATAGCTACAACAATGAAAAGATGAAACATATTAAATAAAATAGTGAGACACATGAAATTAAATTAAATTAGATCATTAATTAACTTTTGTAAGAGAAATCATTTTCACAACAACATTGATTTAAAGGCGAAATGCCTAATTTCTCTCTAATTCTAATTCATCTCCAAAAGTGAAGTGCTTGTGCGATTGGCCAATGGTTGTATTTGTAGTTATGGGAGTCTTGCTAGCCATCCTAAAGTGTAAGAAGACTGGAAATGTCATAATGAAGACATTAAAAGGCGTCATGCTCTAAGCTAACATACCAACTAGATGATGAAAACAACTTAATAAAACATGAAAAATAAAATAAACAAAATACAAATAAGTCTTGTGACATCTAAAGAAGATTGCCCACGAGGTGACCGCCATTTGAAGCATTCAAGCATTGTTGTTCTCCCCAAGTGAGAGGGAGGTCGTTCACAAAAATCCTAGCGTACTGGCTAGTAGGCAATTGATGGTGACTGCTCAGAATTCCCTACAAAGGCTGGAGAACATAAAGTCGTCCTGAAACTTTACCACAATGGCCACCATTATACGCAGGGCTGACCCCGGGAATATATGGACCCGATTCTGAAATGGGGACCATTATGCCTTTGAAATCACAGCAGTATTTATATATATACTCACGTATACATTAGTACAATTTTGAGCCCGACCCTCTCACAAATGGGGCCTGTCCAGGACCAAAACATTCTACCCCAAGGTAGTAACTTCGATAAACTTGTAATACCAGCACACTATCGGTACAATTATATAAAAACACAATAATTAAGATCATATCACACTCGTATAACACAGCACTAAAATGAGTAATTTCGATAAAGCATAAACCGTTATTAACATTCGTCTTTCAACCTGAACATCTGATGAAGGAACTTATGGTGAAACCATACGTGTACACCCTCTCGACATCACATTCCACTTTTAAGTGGGTTGTTTGACTCACCATTGAATCTCCGCTCTTACGAGTCAAGGAAAAATTTCTCCTCAATTTTCACTCTCGATTGTCCATATTCCGACATATGTCCAAGCCTTTGGATACATCGCGTTCGTTTGGCTAGCACATGTCGTCTTCGCCTTTCGAGTATTGCTACTGCTGGTTCTCTTCAATGTTACACTTAACTCTGTCTCTCCCATTCCAACATTGTTGGATGTGTCTAATTTGACCCCATTCCTACTATAGCTATACCCGGAAGTCTCAAGTCGCGCCTTAGCCTTCTATATCATCGAGGACTTCTGTGCCATAATATCGGTAACTTCAACTACGGTCATCCTTCTTTAAATAAATCAATTAACCTCAATATATATTTGCCTCCTGCTGTCCACCCAACTGTTTTCGTCTGACGTACTACATTGTTCGGCACACGAATACACCCGATCGCAATACGATTCGCTATCATATACATCATAGCAGGAGAACGAAATTTTACTAAAGGAATCAACAATCCTAAACATAGGGCTCTATATCAAAGAAAGCTCAGCGGAAACATAATAAGCCGTACAGATCCTAAAGGACACTAGAACATGATGCTCTGATACCACCTGTGACACCCCGACTAATTAAATACCGGGTAGCTACTCCTTTATTAGATTAGTTCAAAATGCCAAGTTGGTTCAGTTAATAGCATCACTGTCGAAAACATTTAATGATTACTAACCACCTAGTATTTAAAAAGTAAGATGTCAAATTTTAAATTAAATCTGATTAACATGCGATAAATAAAATGTAAAAGAATAACATCACCATACACAATAAAGTCCCAATAGTGTAATCAACAAGAATTAAAGAGTCTGGAGGAAATAATCCTCACAACAATCCCACAACTGAAATAATAAAACAAGTCTGAATCCTGAATTAATTACAATCCACAACCTAAATAACTGAATATAAAATGTCTCTAAAAGAAATGGGCGACATGCCCTACAAATGATGAAACTGAATATGGAGTCAAGACTAGAAGAGGAGGCGTATACTATCAAGGCCCTGTAACTTCCACAACAGCTACAGCTCGTCACCAGAATAGAATTCCTGTGCATGGTGTCCTTGTGGCTGGGCACCTAAAAGGTTTTTACAAAAAAAAACAGATTTGAAAACAAACGGGTCAGAGCCCGAAAGTGGAGAGTATTTTAAAAACAGCAAGTGATTTAAATTACAATTAAACATCACATATTATAGACATGTTAATTGCGTACTCTCATATGAGTTCCTTACCTCTCCACTACTGTGCACGTCTAACGTATGCCTTGAACCCATCCTAGTTATGCCACTATCTAACTAGTTTATACCACTCCTGCCTTCGCATTCAAACATAGAGTATCTACACATAACCCCCAATTAAGCCATATTTATAACCCATGTTCACATTCGTTAATTTACTTACCTCAATTGTTAGTTAAAATTCTCATTTTTAACCCATTCGCATATCTTAGTCAATCACATCTACTAAGCAACAATGAACCCATCACAAATATTCACAATATGAATTCCCAATATTATCACTTGAATAGATAGCTTTACTTAAACTCATATTCTCAATTATTAGCATTATCATTTAATGGAGGTTATCCCCTTATTTATCTTCTCAAGGAGTTACTATAAATTATTCTCATAATTAAACATGACAAGTCTGTTCATTTAACCGTATATCATTCACATCATAAATATACAATACAAGCACCCCAAGGCTAAGCTGCGGTGCACACATACTCTGCTATCCATCCCGGTACATCACGTACATAATGATTACAAATTCCGAATCTCTCAGGAATTGTTAGAATAAGCACAACACACAAAAATGGAGGCGAACATAATTCAACATATCCATGGGTCACGTACATACCTACGCTCCATAGTCAGCTGACTTATTAACTCACAAATAAGTCATTCTCTTGAACTATGTCCTCAAGGTACCAATCTAAATCCGGGCACACAAGTATTAGATGGCCCTAAGCGAACGTAAACCTCCCGTGATAGCAAGTATGGTAGGTATGTTATACACATAATAAATCCATACACTAGGCATTCACACAACCTAAGTAATCATATAACAATATAGATGTTCGCACATTTCATCTTGTTAATCTCGTACTTGTCAAGTTTACTCTGAGTATTACATATCATATATATTCCGTTTGATAACTCTCTCGTCGTATCAATTTGGGTACTTAAACCTAACTCAAAAGGTTACTAGATTTCTTATTAATTTCAAATGTTATCTCAGTACTTAAAGTCCCTCTGTTACTGCCCTCATCTTACATCATCCTCAATTCTCAATGTAGTTCCAATTCGAACGTTTTCTAACCGTACCTCACTCGGTAGACCCTTGCACGTAATATCAATCAATTTCATAAGTTATAGCGTTCTCCGATAACAACTAAGGCCCTACTGACTTTAATTAAGTCCCACACTATCATATTAATCTTCCTAATAACCAACATCGGCTTTGGAATAATCATTAAACCTTAAAGAGAAACAATTTCCAAAATACAGCAGGGGTCGATCGATCGATAAAAAAGGGTCGATCGATCGAACCTTCGATCGATCGACATTCTTGAGTCGATCGATCGATCAAGCAGGCATCAGCCCAGAAATCCTTAGCAGTTACGGGTTTGCATCTTTTTACTCTTCTTAATCATCATTCTAACGTCCAAAACTCTCAAATGGATACATTAATCATCCCACTAACATGTTTACTTCTTTCCCCACGTTTTAGATTCATCAAATCAACATATAACATCACTTTCATGGATCAAATTACCCCAAAAATCATATAAAACCTAGTTTTTCCTATTTCTTCAAGAACATCCCATAATTCCTTCAAATTTCGAAATTCTCTACTCATTAATCATAAATTCGTAGTTGTTATCATCTCAAATATAAACCTACATGAAAGTCCTACCCAAATTATGATTTAAACCATTCAAATCCATTTAATCTTCATTATTTATGAGAAATCTCCAATTCTATAGAAACATGTAAAATATATGCTTTGAAATTTGCAAGATAAACCACTTGCCTGTAAGTTTGATGTTCTGATCCGTTGTTGTTGTCTAAGGGTTGGTCCTCTCTCCATTCCGGTCATAATTCCACCCAAATTGGTGGTGGTGGGTGGTGGTTTTTGGTTTGGGGACTCTTTGTAACCTCTCCTCTAACTCACGTAACTCCCCTCTATGTTTTTGGCTGATCATGGCCCTAATGGCCTAACCAAAAATAAATAAATCAACACTAAAAATCGTGGGTCTTAATTCCTGAATTTTTAAAATTACCAAAATACCCTTCCGGGTTGCCGGTTTGGCTTAAAAATGCCCCGGGACCCAAACTAAACTCCCGGCTAGTGTTTTCTGACTATCTCGACCCTTTCGGACACGTTGGCGCACTCAAAATGACCATATGGTTGATAAAAATAAAATTCACTTTTTAATTTAAATAATTACCCTCCTGACGCGACTGTCACGCGCGTCCCAACAAAATTTCTCAAATTTCCGTATTTCAGTCTCGCGAAAATTTTAATATTTTTAATATTCATATACTTCCATATATCCACATTATAATCAAATACCAACTCACATCTCATTTGTATTTTTTCCGGATTAATTCTCAATTAATTCACATTTAATTTAATTAATCCCATAAATAAATATCCATAAAAGTACGGGGTATTACACTCAACCCCCGCCCTATCCGCTGGCCATCAAATACGTCTAATATGAACACGCTCGGCCAACCAATTGTCGACATCGGTCTGGGGAAGGGAGCCAAATAAGGAAGTGGATCATCGAAGTACGCACGTGTCGGTGATGAAGCAGCGAGGTCCACATCCTCGTTATCCTGCGCCTCGTTCTCCCGCTCCTCCTCCTCCTCCTCCACCGCCTTCTCCTTCCCTTTCCCCTTACGGTCTCCGCCCAACGTATGCTTCTTGAATGATTACATATCTTGGACCGTCGCCTCCAAACGGGACAGCTTCGCGTCATGTGAATCCACCGTTCGAGCCAACCCGGTGTCGCTCGTCTCCAATCCGATGATCCTAGATTTGGCCACCTGTGAGCTCAACCCCCTTGTCCTCACCTTGCGATCAGAGCCAAGCACTTGGCTGAGTGTGTCTGTGGACAAAGACGCCTTGTTGGCATCAGACTGCGACTCATGCACTTCCTTAAGCTTTGCCTGAAACGATAAAAAGCAGATGATTAGTAAAATAAGTAAATTAAAAAAAATTATAACGTAATTAACAAAAAATAAACTGTCGAATTACTTACAATCATGGCCGCAACGCTCGGGGACACCTCCTTATCCTTCCCCTTCTTCGTCCGAAGAGCCACATAAGTATCGAGCCTATGTGGCTTACCCCCTGGGCCACTCCCTACCCCCTGAAATAAAATAAAGTAAAATCAGTATCGTCCCCGCAAAGTAAAATAATGAAGAATAATATATTTTTGTAGTAATAGAAAAATTAAATCTTACCTTCATCCTATGCTCCACCTCGGCGTAAGACGTCCGGCCGGAGTAGTGTACGTCCGTTTTTTTTGCCTGATTTTCCCTCCCCGATTGGCGAGATACCAATTTTCGATCCTCGATCTCATTGTCAATGAACTTTTGCCATTGTGCCAATGAGATCGGCTCCTTGGGCGGGACGGATCCATGCCATTGGATAATGGACTCTCGTGTTTTTCCAAAGTACCGTGTCCGCATATTTTTCTTCCACGTCTTGTATTGCTCCCTCAACTGCTCCAAGACGGAATCGCGTAGTTTTGGATCCAAGTTGAATTGTTCATGTCCAACAAATACAATATTAGTTACGAATAAATATAAATATAAATATAAAATGAAATTGAAATCGAAATTGAAATTGAAATCGAAATTGAAATCGAAATTGAAATTGAAATTGAAATATTCATATAAATATAAATATATTACATGTAGCGCCGCACAAACAGCTAACAGAGCTCATATGGCACCTCATTCCAACTCATAAACCCTGGGCCGATGACCGTCTTTAGCAGCTCGAGGGATCTCGCTAATAGCTCCGACTTGTTCTCCATGGTAATCCAAAATTTTCCATATTTGGGGAGCCTAGGGGCCGAGGAGCCCTCGTCGCCTCTGCTACTACCGAGTCCAGACGGCATCATCATAACCAGCATCATCATTCTCGCCTTAATACCTGAAGGAGACATTTACTGTAAAAAAATGTTATTAGTACAGATAAAAAAAAAATGTTATTAGTACACATAGACACACACACAACCCCCCACCCCTACCCCACCACCCACCCCCATCCCTACCCCCACCACATATTTTGTGTTATAAGGGATCGAATAAAAGGAATCACCCATTCTTAATTGTTCAGGAAATAAATATCTTGCTTTATCAATGTTTAACATGTTACTTGTTTATGTTTGGTTGCCATAAAGAATCTATTCGTGTTTAAAAACATGCCAGGTTTGAATCCAACACTTGTGGGTGGGGGGGGGGGGGGGGGGGGGTTACATTGTTCATTATGTGGGTTTTATGTAAAGAAACCAAATTTAATTCATTATAGGTTTGTACCTTAATTAAAATCATGTTTTTTTGCTTAACACTTGTTTAAATTGATATAAAATATGTATTGTATTGATGAATCATATGTTTTAAAGAAACATTAATGATTTAAGACAACTTTTTTTTTTATCAAAATTCGAAACTATTTTGAACCTTAGTGGCCTTCGTGTTAAAATCGATGATTTAGATCCTACTTTCGATTTTAACCTTACAAATGATCATAAGTTGTAATTATCATGTTTAGCCTCGTGCGCATGGATGTCGACAGAAATTAAAGGTGTATTGTATTAGTTTAAGGCCTATGTGTTCCTTTAGGATTTCACTAGGGGCTTTGATTGGGACACTTTGGGGTTTAATCATACAACATCTGCGTTTCATGTGGTTTGGGTTAAAGTACCTGCCCCCACCCCCACCACACACACGCACACGTACAAGTACACACACCACCCCCTGCCCCCCACCACACACACAATAATCCAATAATGATTAATAATTATATATACTATGTTTTATTTAATTATGTCTTATTTATATTCAAACTCAATTATTAATAATTATATATAGTATGTTTCATTTAATTATGTCTTATTTATATTGTTCGATATACAAAGCAATTTTCAAAAAAAGTTGAAAAATCTCACCCCCATATGGACAATAATCCAGTGGTCATGCCACTTTTAAAACTAACCAACCAAACATTTACTAAACAAAATAATCCAATAGCAATGTCAACAACAAATGTGTATCCCGTACTCCTTCAATTCATCTACTCAATTAATTCATTTCATCAATTAAACTAACAATTAACGTATACAATTATTAATTTACACTGAGGGGCAATCCTACTTTCATATGAAATGGACACTAATTATTAATTTACTTTCATCTAAAACTGTTTCATTTATTAATTATATTATAGTGGATGTAATTATAGAATCTATGGATGGATTCAATTTAATCTTAATATGTGAATGTTTTTATCTACAATGAGTTAACCTTGAAACAATATATATTATCTCATAGAATCATCAAAAACGATATTAAGAGAATTACAATGGTACCTTGCCTTACACCCCCTCCCCGCCCTCACCCCCCCCCCCCCCCCCCTCACACACACACAAACAAATTGACAAATTCATGGGTTATTTCCAACATATAAGCATCATATACACCTAACAAACATACACAAACATATATTCACGAGTTAGTTTCAACAAAGGTGCAAAAAATTCAAGAACCCTAGGTTAATTCAAATACAAAAATAAATTGACAAATTTATGAGTTATTTCCAACATATAAACATCATATAAAGATAAAAAAAACACCACACATATATATACAAATAACTCATGAATATACCCCCTACCCCCACCTCGCCCCCCTTACCCACCCCCACCCCCACCCACCACATACACACACACACACACACAATAGCCCCCCACCCTGCCCCACCTCCCTCCACACCCCCCACCCACCACACATATACACACACACACACAACAGCCCCCCTGCCCCACCCCACCCCCCACACGCACACACGCATATATATACACACAAACATATATATAAATGGAAGAGAGAGAGAAATAAACCTGAAAGTAGAGAGAGAGAGAGAGAGAGAGAGAGAGAGAGAGAGAGAGCAGTGTAGAGAGAGAGTTGGAAAAAGGATAGAACGACGGGGGGAAAAAAGGGGTAAGGGTTTTTGCTGCAGAAGTTGTCACGATCGTGTCAAGGTCCTTGACCGTGATAATTATTTAAAGAATTGTCACGGTCAATGATCGTGATAATTCTTTGTCACGGTCGTGTCAAGGTCAAGGACCGTGACACAAAACGCGTGTTTTTTGTCACGGTCAATGATATTGACAAGGGTGGCTGGCTGAAAGGTGACAATTTTGTCATTTTGGTGTAGTGCATCTTTATTATACCGAGGAGGAGACCACACATGATTTCCGATAGTGAGGGAGTTTGCAGATGTGTTTTAGGAGATACCTGAATTGCCACCCAGTTGAGAGATAGAGTTTGTTATTGACTTAACTCCTAGGACTAGGTTGATTGCACATACATCATATCGCATGGCCCTGTTGGAGATGTGGGAGTTGAGGGATTAAATTCAGCAGCTCTTGCGACTGGGCCAGGCGGAGTACATCGTCGTGGGGTGCATCGATATTGTTTGTGAAGAAGAGAGATGTGTCGCTTCATTTGTGTGGACTATAGGGAGTTGAACAAAGTCACAATTCAAAATAAGTATTCGTTGCCTTGAATTGATGATTTGTTCGACCAGTTAAGAGGAGCAGCGTACTTCTGCAAGATAGACCTAAGATCGGGGTATCATCAGTTGTGCATCAGGGAAGAGGACATTCCTGACGCGGTATGGATCGTATGAGTTCAGGATAATGCCATTTGGGCGGACTAATGCGCCAGTAGTATTCACGGATTTCATGAACGGGGGTTCAAGGATTTTCTAGACCAGTTTTTGATCGTATTCATAGACGATATTCTGGTATATTCTCGGACGAAGGGCGAGAACGCAAAGCATCTGCTTATGGTCTTGCAAACAATACAGGGCCATCAGTTTTACGCCAAGTTCGAGAAGTGAGGATTCTGGCTGAGGGAGGTATAGTTTCATGGCTATGTTGTAATAGTCAGAGGGATTTTTTTTGGATCCGAGTAAGGTATCAGCTGTGAGGGAGTGGGGACAGCCCATGACACCAACGAAGGTTTAGATATTTTTTGGGTTTGGCCAGGTATTATCATCGCTTCATAAAGGGCTTCTCGAAGATTGCGTGTCCGTTGACTAATCTGACTCGCAAAAGGATACCGTTCGTTTGGGATGATTATTGTCAGTTTACTTTCAACGAGCCAAAGGACAAATTGACTTCAACGTCCGTGCTCGCACTGCCTAGGGGAGGAGTGGAGTACAGTGTTTTCACAGATGTGTCCCTACAAGAACTTGGGGTGTATTGCAGTAGGAGGATAGGGAAATAGATTATGCATCTCGCAAGCTTAAGCCCCACGAGAGGAATTACCCCACACATGATTTGGATTTAGTTGCGGTTGTGTTTGCCTTGAGAATTTGAAGGCACTATCTTTTGGGTGAGCGGTTCAGCCTATTCACAGACCATAAGTCGCTTCAGTATCTTTTCACGTAGTAGGATCTTAATATGAAATAACGGAGGTGGTTGGAGTTCGTGAAGGATTACCAATTTGATATTCAGTATCATCCTGGGAAGGTTAACGTGGCGGCAGATGCATTGAGCCGACAACCTACGGAGGTAGTGGAGGTTTGGAAGGCGAAGTGAAAGAATATTCGACATGATGACGAGATCGCAAAAGCATGTACGACAATATTGGTTATCAGAGATCATCATGTTGGTGGTGAAAGCACAGATCGGGGATTAGTTTTGTCAGGATAGGGTGCGACAGTTGTTGGCAGATAAAATGGATTCCTACTCGATTAGTTTTGAGGGAGGCTTATGCTTCAATGGGAAACTTGTTGTTCCGGAGGATGAGAAGTTGAGACACGCAGTGATGATCGTGTCTCATGGTTTGAGGTATATCCCGGTGGGGATAGATGTATCAGGATATTCGTAGGCAAAACTGGTAGTCAAGGATGAAGCGGGACATAGCGAAGTTTGTCTTAAAGTGCATTACATGCCAGTTAATGAAGATAGACCACTAGAGACCGACATGGATGTTACAACCGTTGGAGATTCCGGTCTGGAAATGGGAGAGCATCTCTATAGATTTCATTATTGGGTTACCGACGTCACAGAGGGGACACGATTTCATCTGGGTTATCGTGGATCACCTGACCAAGGTGGGACACTTGCTTCCAGTTCGTACAAATTTTGACATGAGACCGTACGCCCAGCTATTTATTGCCGAGATTGTGAAATTACATGGGGTGCCGGTTAATATCGTGTCTGACACGGAAAAGATTTTTGTGTTTAATTTTTAGCAGAACTTTCAGGAGGCAATGGGCACAGATTTACGGTTGCATCCACAGACAGATAGAAAGATTGAGCAGGTTAATCAGATGTTAGAGGACATACTCAAGATGTGTATACTCGATTGCGGGGGAGGTTGGAAGCAGTACCTTCCACTAGTGGAGTTCGCTTATAATAACTCATACCAGTTCACCATCGACATGGCACCGTTTGAGGCACTTTTTGGATGGCCTTGGCGTTCTCCCACTTGTAGGTTAGGGTGGGGGACACCAAGTTGTTGGGATCGAAGATGATTCAGGACACCACTGCCAAGATTGAGCTCATTCGGGGATACGTACGGATAGCTCAAGATAAGCAGAAGAGTTACGCTGATGCCAACAGGAGACACAGGGCCTTTCCCTATCATTGAGAAAGTGGGGCCAGTTTCTTATAGGATGGGTTTGCCGAAATATTTACAGAGGATTCATGATATGTCCCACCCATCGTCGCTGAAGAGATATCAGAGGAGTGAGAGAGATTTTTGGCACATCCCAGTGGAGGAGATTGATTTGCAGCTAGACATCTCGTACGAGGAAAGACCAGTTACGATTCTTTATCGTAGTGAGCGTAAGTTGCGGTCTAAGGTGGTGCCCCTAGTTTGAGTGTAATGGGGACACCATAATGTAGATGAGTCGACGTGGGAGGGGGAGAATGATATGCGAGAGAAGTATCTAGAGATTTTCACAGCAGGTACGTCCGAATTTCGGGGATGAAATTCCTTTAGGGGGGGGGGGGGAAGAATGTAACATTCCGTATTTTTTAATATTTAATTTTAACATTTCAATTGCACGCGTGCTCATAATAATATTGCTCATTTAATAAATATTAATTGGTGACAATAAAATTGATATTTATGTGAAAATAAAATTTACTAAGAGTGATTAAGTAAATTAATTTTGGTAAATCGATAGTACGTCGTAGTGAGTAATAACGATGGCAACTGACGGTATCTAAATCGGGACATACGGGTAGGATATTTTTAGGTTGAGATGGAATATTGATGTTTGGTGACTCGGATGGTTATTTTGAGTGCATGGTTGATTCGGAATGGGTCAAAATAGTCAAAATCAAGTACTCGGGGTAGAGATTGGTTATCAGGAGCTTTTTAGGCTAGTCGGGACCCATTCCGGGGCATTTAAGTCACTTTTTCTTAAGAGATCAACCTAATTACGAAATTAAGAGGTTTAAATGGGAGATTAGGGTTAGGAGGCAACCATTTTATACATTATAAACCTCTGGTACTCTTTTGGTGAGAAAAGAAGGAGGAAGAACACAAGGAAGGGTGGAAAAAGGCTATCTTTGGGCTAGATTCAACAAGGAGGAAACTAAGATTCAACCACTATTCAAGGCAAGTGTATATATTTCTTTTTTGATTTATGTGTAGTAATTCTTTCATATAATATTAGTAGAATTCAATTGAATTTTGGGTTGGGGATTACTACATGCAAAACGGGTTTAGGGAGACAAACCTAAATGAATAATTGATTAAAGTTGATTGAAATTTATAGTGGTTATAGATCCTGTTATAATCTATATTTATGTAGTAAAGATTTAGATCAAAATTTTTATGAGAATGATGATTGAACAAGGGAAGAAATCTAGAAATTGTGTTACATTAAAAATGATGGAATTGATGAGATTTGAATTGAATCTTGATGTTGTTAATGAATCTAATAGTGGACAATTGATTAGGTTTCGATATAAAATCATTAAAAGACTTAGAAAATTGTTTGGATCATTATTGGGGTTGATTTGGGTGACTAAAGATGTGGAAACCAGTCACTTTCACTTCAGATCTGGGCTCTTGCCAAGAATCGAATCGATTCGGCTAGCGAATCGATTTGGCTATGAAGCCGAATCGATTCGGACCTGCTGTGAGGGACAACTTGGTCTTTATTGTGCCTTAAGGGTAGTTTTGGGAATTTACAAGTGGATTGAGGTTAAGTAAATAATTTTAATAATTCTGGATATGGGTTCAGTAAGGGTAATCCGGGTATACGAGAATTTGCTCAAATTTACATGTACGAAGGGTGTTTAAGAGAGAGAAGACTCGAAAAGTAGAATATGAAAGATGATAGCGTGGCTGTCGATTTCAAATTTAGGACATGTCGAGAATGTCCGGGAACCTCAAAGATGAGAAAATGTATTAAACTGTTCAATTAATTGAAGAATTCAATTAAATAAGAGTCGGGGTTAGACTCGGGTTATTAGACTAGTGCTTCAAGGGATAGGCACGGATTAGTCGGTTGATTTTTATATATATACGAAAATGGTCAGTATATATGTGTATTATAATATCTGTGTGTAGGATATTATGTAAAACATACCCCTCTAGTGCTATCAGTGTAGGTTGCGCGATGTGGGCGATCTTCCCTAGCGAATCTCAGCAGGCGCCACGTCATAGCCCCATGTTTATGTTTGTGTGATTTATATTCGCAGTAAGGTAATTGTGGGTATGATTATGACTCACTGTCGAAGGACTATGACCGCCTCCAATATGATTGCGATTTTTACCGAGTCGATGTGAGCGAGTCCGACCTCCGGTAATAGGATGACGTGAGCATGCCCTGGATTATGATAACATTTTAAAGACTCGCATCCAGTGAGTTATTACTCTGAGGGATGACGACTATACGCGACATATGTGTGTTTGTTGTAGCATATTATTATGTATATTTATGTGTAGACAAATATACGGGTTGATGGTAAGTGGTTATGGTTTAAATAACTAGTGATAGTTATTGGAAATAAAGTAATCAATTATAAATGTGATTGTGGAATTAAATAATCAGAGTAAAGTTATATATTAAATTGTGACTATTTAATTAGGTATTGACTTAGTAATGGTGAAAACTAATTAATGAACTAAAGATGGATATTATACTCGACGCAGGATGGTATAGTATGTACAATAAGTGTTAAGACTAGTTAGGTTGGGTAGCGTAACTAGGCGGGTTAAGATAGTGCGTTAGGTGTGCACTTTAGATAAGGGGTGACTCAAGAGAGTGCGCTGCCGGTTTATTAATATAAAAAGTGCTTAACATTTTCATTTACACGTCTTATACACTTGCAAAATATTTTTCAAAAGTTTTGGGCTCTGACCCATGTCAAATCTATTTTTCAAAACTTTTAGGTGTCCAGCCACATGAACGCCAAAGATGATGATTCTTTTCAGGGACACGTAGTTGCAGCTGATGTGGAGGCTTACAGGATTCAGAGTAGTCGCTTCGTTTATTGCTATCTAAACTAGGTTCTTTATTTCAGTTGTCTTTCAAACTTACGTATTCCGTTCATTTTAGATAGTTGGTTTGGATGCACTGGTTTTTACCTGATGATTTATTCGGGGACTCTATTTATTTACCTTAGCTTTAGACATTATATTGTGGTCTCATTGATTATGTTTACTGCCCATGGTATTATGATGAATTTGGTTAATGTGGATATATGTTAATAAAAAAATTGACACTGCTTGTTAAATTAATTAGGTGATTAGTAATTAAACATGATTTCAACATTGATGCTAAATGAGCCATTTGAGACTATCGTTTTATTTTGGTGGAGGGCTGACCACCCATTATTTTAATAAGCGGGGTGTCACTTTTATCCATACTCCTTAAAATGACTCGTTCTCAACTTCTCCGTGATGCGGATGCGATGATTTCATTTCACCCCACACACAATGTACAAGTGAATTGCACAGTCGAGAAAAATGAGAATACCTTATAGCCCATGAGGGATCGAAAGGGTGGATTTGGTGCCTAACACCTCCCCATTCCGTAACTTAGTCCCCGGACCCGTGATCTATTTGGTTTCATATATGATTAGTAATCTTTTATGTCGTCACGTCGAGGACGACTATATCTTTTGCCCATTTTGAGTAAAATAGATTCACGACTCCAATCTCTACATTTTCATGCACCCCCTTGACGATGACCACTTTATGTTCGCGGGAGCTCGCGAATGCGGCATTAGTGGCAAAAAGGGAATTTTCTCCCCTTGACCCCATTCTCCGCAAATTCCTCGGGGCCAACCTAGCCTGTAGGATGGCCACAGTGGCGACTCCGCTGGGGAGTGTAACTTTTTAGAGGACTAGATTTTATTTACACGAGCTTTTATTTCCCTTTTTCTCCTCTTCTCCATTTCTCTACATCTGTATATATGTTTTCATTTGTATATTCTTCTTACTCTCATTCTCACATATTTGAATATATGCCATAAAAAAAATATAGCAACTATGGTGGATATCAATCCACAATAAGTTGCTTCTAAAATACTTTTCTCTAGTCCAAAATAGATATTTGAAATTGGCTTAAGCATAAAAATATTTTTTTTATCATTAAGTTGGATTATTTAATCAGTATTATAATTTATTTAATTGTAGAATTATTATTTCATAGTAAAACAAAATTGTGGAATTATTATTTCATAGTAAAACAAAAAAGTTTATTAACCGCTTTTTATGAGGATGGATGAACTTGTAGAATATTTATCTAGACAATGAAAACTATTTATTTTTTATTAAGGGTAAACTAGTCATGTAACAAAATTTAGGGTGGATAAATTCTTAGAGTAACTCTTTTTTTTTTCTTAAAAGGTGGATGAACTTCCAAATTATGTCCATGAATCCACGATCACCCATTTTTTATAACTTCTCAATAAACTATGTTTTTGTGGGGGTTGGACATTCCACAAAGTTTCCACAATTTTTTTTTCACCAAACTACTTTTTAAATTTAGCCTTAGTTAAGGTTGATTTGTTGGTACCCAAGCACATGACCACCAATAAATATCACATATTCCTTAATTTGTATCCCAACCTAAACACTTTTTATTTATAAACACGAAAACAATACCCGCAAATCACATCAAAACATCATTCCTTGTAGAGCATAAGTGTTACGTTACAGCTTCTTCACAAACTATTTGAGGGATCAACTGAAAAATGTTTGTTTAAAGAAAAAAAAAATCCAAAAAAGAGGTTTTGTGCCCCCCCCCCCCCCCCCCCCCCCCCACCCACACCACACACACACACACACACAAGATGATTCCGTAGGTAGCCTTACCTCCGTAGCGCCCATTAATTAGACATACCCCCCTCATGCAACAGATACGAGTGCATCGGGCAAGGGGGAATTCTCTAAATAATGAACGTGTATGGGCGTTTGCTTAAATACCGAATTATCTAAGGGGGGGTAAAGTAAAAAAACAGTAAAGAAAATTATAGAACATTGATTCCCACTACACAATTTTCAATGTTATCGCAAACAGAAATCGATCGGGCAAATACCTCGGTCATTGTCGAAAATAACAAAAATGACGGGTTACATTATCTCAACCACGGCGCGACCTACAATAGAACCCCGGTTTAGATCTTCATATGCTTTTCCAGCTTCCTCAAATTTGCATTTTCTTGAAACAGCTGCACTGAGGTTGAAAATACCACTTTCTGCTAGCCTAACAAGCTTGGGAAGATCTTGCCTTGCCCTTCCCCCATAGGAGCCAATTACTTTTATCTGCTCCATTACATCATTTTATAAGAGAAAAATCAAATGCTGCTAGTTTATGGATAATAGAGTCTATTATTAACCATAAATACGTGATTTTCTAGTGTATGGAGATGAAAATAATATAAATCGGCTGCAACGCTACGTAAACTTTCAAAAATAACTAATCCAATTATAGATAATATTGTATTCTAAAGTGTGCAATAGTGCTAAACGGTATTCGACAATTTCCAAGGCTTGTGTGCAAATTTGCACCCCCAAAATGTGCGGAGAAATTTTTGCTTCCCTATTAATGAAATTTGTACCAAAGGCAAGGGATAAATGAGGCCTTCCCGAGGTATCCAAGGTCGCGCCGCAGTTGGAATGCTGAGGCAACATGTGTTTTTTATCTACATTTTTGGCCCCGTTATTACCCTGCCTTACACACAGACGGATCGAGGCCTTAAGCATTGTGAGACGAACAATTGTTTTATGAATATTATCTCGATATTTTGTTTTTTAGGCATATTATTCATCTAATATAATCTTGCCATTCATTTTCCTGAATTTACCATTAACAAGAAATAAATTTAAATTGGATTTAAACACAATTAGAATTAGAAATTTGAAAAAAAAAAAAAAAAAAAAAAAAAAACTGGCTTCCCGCAGCATTTCAGTTGCCACGTGTGACCTTTGCCACAAGAACTGGTTTGTCGTGCCAACCATTCCTTCCCCTCACCCAGGGAGGCAAAAAAATTCACAAAATCGGAAAGTAAAAATAGCAATTTGCAAATTTGTCGATTGCCTTGGAGATGGTCTTCCATCCAGCTTTACAACATCTTGCTAATTATCTGAAATTCAAATAGGACATTATGGCAGTGTTGAATTGCTTCATCATTCCCCCCCCCCAAAACACACACAAAATAAATAAAAAGAATTAAATAAATACTGAATACCTATTTCTCTCCTGAATCTGAATAAGAAATTATCTGGCCAGAACTCGGCATTGGTCGTCAACTGCTCTCTCTCTCTCTCTCCCCCTCGCACACACACGAACCTGAGTGCTTTAATACTGAATACCTAATACGAAAAAGAAAAACACTAAACACCAAAAAATTCGAAGTGATATGCTGACATTTGATTTACCATCGCTAACACCCTAAGATACAACATAATAGCGCTGAAATGTAAGTGGGAGACCGATAGAAGTCCCACCCCTCTCACCGACCAGGTAGCCCCCGATCATGTCAGCTTCCACCACCCTATCCATTAGACAACTATATGCCTCCATGATCAAAATGAAGAGAAATGTGGACAAGGGATCTCGTTGACAGAGCATTCTAGAACTGTGGAAAAATTCCTCCCGTAATCCATTAACTCTTCCGCTTCCACACAAGACTAGCTTTGGGTGGAGGTGAATCCACCTTCATTTCAGTCAACTCAAAGGCTAATGAAGAGCCTCCACCTTCAACCAACTCAAGAATATTGAAGGTGAAGACCTATGAATCACTAATACATGACACGCAATCCGACAATATTTGACACAACTCGGCACGCCGACGCGGTATTTTTAAATAAAATCAGGACGTGAAAACCTTGCGGACACATAAGCTATTATTCATATTTTGTATATATTAATAAAAGAAAAAAGAAAACATTGTTCCAATAGTTTAAAAATGTTAATACTTTTAATCCTATAATTAAAAATAACACATTTCACTCGGCCAAAATCACATTTTGAGTCTGTTTATACTGGCGTCGTCAAAATATGTTTGACATTGAGCATGTCGTCTAACACGTCCCGATGTGCCATGTGAAAACATTGAAGATGACTTGAGACCCTCTCTAGGTGTGTTTGAAAGGTGTACTGAGTGTCGGGATCGGGAAGTGTCGGTGTCCAATACAGCACGTGACCTCCGGGAGAGTGCCGGTGCTTCATATTCGATTGGCTGGATACCACCACCTCTCTCCCTCCTCCCCAATATCTTCCAGAATAAACTCTTTATTACTTGACGATGCTTCATCCAATCAAACTAAAAGATCTCGCCTCTTTTAAAGAACTTTACAAGAATAATCCTGTCCTCTTTCAATCATTTTGACTTTATTCCTTGCAGCTTTCCTGAATTTTATAGTTTTATGATTATGGGTTTTTTCTCTTTATGCTCCATAATCTCTGTCTTCCTTAATGGTATCAATACAACTATTAAGCATATAAATTTGATTGTTTCCTGTGAAGGTATCCTCGAGAGCAGGATGGTATCCTTACTACACTCATAGAAATCTAACACGAAATCCACAATTAATTCATTACATCGCCAAATACCAAAAAAAAAATTAAAAAAAGGATATTTTTTTGGGGGGGTTTACCTCCTGAGATAATACAGTATTTTATACTTAACCCACTAATTAGACTGGACACACGCCCGCGTGCACGCGTACACATATCTATTTACCTACGTGTATCTTATGAAATATCTGATGCATGATGGGGTTTCATATTGATGAACGTGTAGGGGGTAGTTTTATATACCGGATTATATGAGTGAGTAAAGTTATAAAAATACTTAGTAGTAAAAATAAATGGGAGAGGTACTGGAAACAAAACAATAAGGTGTACATATTAAGTTGAAAATAACGCACCTAAACATAATAAGGGCTTTTTGATAGCATGGATGGCAAAATTTGCCGTGACAAATTTCTACTGGAATTTTTTTTCACCCCACCCCACCCCACCCCACCCCCTAAGATAATATTGTCATGGCAATCATCAAAATGTGCATTAAATAGTAGTACTTTAGTATAAGTTGGCAAAAATTTTAAAAGGCAAATAAGGACGATCAAACATGCTAAAAAGATGACAAATCCCAAAGATTCTTTATTTCTCATGGAACATTTTACCATGTCATGCTATCAAACATACCTAATGCAACCAAATGCAAAATTAAATTTCAAAGATAAGGTTAGTAACTTAGGGTCCGTTTGATAGAAAACTGGGAAAATGCAAATGATTCCAGGACATTTGATTCCAGGGCAAACAATTCCAAGGCAAATGAATATTTTCCAACTTGTGTGTGTTTGATACAAGTTGGAAAATCATCAATTTTTCACATTTTCTATCAAACGCAAAAGTTGAAAAATAGATATAAATGTGGAAAATTTATTTATGGAATATATATATATACTATATATATATATACAAAATAATATATAAAATATATGAATATAATATATATAATACACAAAACACAAAATATATGAATATATTATATTCATATATATATATATTCATATATTTTGTGTATTATATATATTACACATTTCTAGGCCTTATAAGGGCAATAATATAATTCCGCAACTGACATAGCTTGTAATTGCAGTAGAGAATGGTACGGCCCCAGGTTGCGAAACTATTTGTGACCCGACCTTTGCTTTTACTCGGAAGGGTTGGTGGTAGAGTTTGGAGAGGGGTTTTGTTTGTGTGGGGGGGGGGGGGCATTGTCGAGGTCGGGAATGTTGGAGGGAGGGGCGGAAGTGGGGCAGTTGGACTGGGGGGTTGCGCCAGCCGGGGATGGGGCAGGGTAGGGGCTTTTTAGGGTTTGTAGTAGGGCTTCAAACTTTTGGGCGAGGTCTTGGGTAACTAGGGTTTGTTGTTCAGCTATGCGCCTCAATTCTTGCATTTCTTCATTATGTTGGTTGGATATATATATATAATACACAAAATATAATATATATAATACACAAAACACAAAATATATGAATATATTATATTCACATATATATATATATATATTCATATATTTTATATATTATTTTGTATATATATATATATAAAATATATATACAAAATACAAAATATATATATATACAAAATATACAAAATACATATATTTTGTATATATATATATTTTGTATTTTGTATATATATATATTTTGTATTTTCTATATATATATATATATTATTTGCGAAATAAATATATTCGGATATATATATATATTGTATATATAATAATATATTATATATATATTGTATATTTAATAATATAAAGTAATATATATTCGGATTTATATATTATTAAATGTACAAAAACATATTTAGTATATATAATAATAATAATAATTATTATTATTATTATATTATTTATGAAAAAATATATATATACTAAATATATATTATTAAATGTTCAAACTCTATGAAAATATAATGTATTATTTATGGAATATATGAATATATATTATATTATATATTGAATATACTAAATATAATATACATGTATATTCAGTATATATATATATATATATATATATATTCGTATATTTAATATAAATTATAATTCGTATATTTTATAATATAAATTATAATTCGTATATGTATATTGCGTACATTTATATAAATTATATAATTCGTATATTTTAATTCGTATATAATTATATAATCCGTATACTAATTATATAATTCGTATATTTCGTACATTTATATAATTGGTATACGGATTATATAATTATATACGAATTAAAATATACGAATTATATAATTTATATAAATGTACGAAATATATATATATATATATATATATATATATATATATATTATATTAAAATATACGAAATATATATATTTACATATTTATTAACAATAAATATTTATATATTTATGAAATATATTGAGTTATAAAAAAAAATTGGTTTTGAGTGATTTGCCACCCAAAAACCTGACCCCCCCCCCCCACCCCCCCCAAAGAATTGAATTCCACCCTAGGGTGGCAAATTGTACTTAAGGGGTGTTGTACATAGAGAAACAAATTCCAAGGCAAATTAAGGCTATCAAACAGCCCAAAAGCTGAAAAATACTAGAATTTTCCAACTTTTCTGAATTTGCCTTGGAATTGGAAGGCTATCAAACGGACCCTTAGATTTTACATTCACCGTGGGTGACATTGCTTCTTTATCAAAAAAGGTTTTAACCCATTTTACCTGGTTGGTTGAACTTCAGGTGACCGGCCAAAAGGTTTTACCCATTTGTTCAAACATTTGGGTTGATAAGTCATAGTATAAAGTAGTATTCAGTTGACAACTTCATTACTGCCCAAATATTCTCCTCTCTTTTCTTTTTTTTAATTTTGTTTAGTCTGTTTTCCTCTCTTTTTTAATTAGTGGGGCGAAAAAAGCAATGCCGCCCGAACCCAAAAATAACCGAGCGTCTGGATCATTCGCAGGCCATTCATTTTAGAGAAGTGTCTATTTTGGGCATTGGACGACCATACGCTTGGAGTTGATCTAAGGCCTCTAAGCACATTAAAATTAGAAAATATATATATTAAAAATTGAACCACTATTGTTGAGAACATTGATTTCTAAAGCCCTGCAGATTGGAAACTTCAAAATCCAAGGATTATAACTCCACAATGTGCATTAATAAAAACTTAGAGTTGAAAGCCGACGCACCTGTCTACGAACCAGATGGTTTATATCTACCTCTCCTTTAGAACCAGCGGCTGCAAGGCCAATCATTACGGCTTTCCCTCCATCTCGTACACTTTGCGTACACTGCATAAACGTTTGTGATTTTCCCAAGGCTTCCACAGCAATGTCTACTCCCCTTCCTCCAGCTATTTCCTGACCAAAATACACCAGTTAATTGAGCATCTCTTGGAAAGAATTTGTTCCTGATAAGATGCTTGAAGAAAAGCTTCCACAATTAGAAATCATTTTAGTGGCATATAGAATATCATGTAATCAAATAGTCTCTCCAACATACATATGATTAAACAATACCTAAAACTCATAATTATTTTTTGAAGGTAAATGAATGGATTTTTTCATAAAATAAATTAAGAAAATAAACAAATCTCTACACGTGTCTTTGTGACGAACCAAGTCCACTAACTGTAATATTCAAATTAACAATTATATAAATAATATCTAATTTTTTTGTGTGTTGTAAATTGGGTCTTGATATCCATATGGAAAAGAGTGTGTGTGTGTGTGTGTGTGTGTAATCAGGGAAATACAATCATTCCAACTTGATGAGATCAAATCCCTAAAAATTGAAGCCAAAAAGAGGCTGTGAATTTGATCTTTTCCCAAAGCGACTCCTCAATTTTCTTGCCTTCAAAGATTCTCGAAATTCTTTTGTTCCACAATATCCATAGGTCATAGAGACTATGCATCTCCACAAGTGTCTTCTTTTTTTCTTCCTCCCATGATAAACCATTTCCATATAAAGAGATCTTTAGCTTGTCATGGAATGACCCTCTATGCCAAATTCTTTAAACAGGTTGCACCAAATGAAAGAAGCCATTTTACAAGGAATCAACTGGTGATCTTAAAGTTTTCACATGAGTTGTAACATAGCATACACTGATTTGGAGAAAGATAACATTGGGACGTCTCACGTGGATCATTGTGTTGGTATTCACCTTTCCATGGGCCACTGACCAAGCAAACTTTTTTTACTTTCAAAGGAATATCCTTGGTCCTTATAAATCTTAATGGTGAAAATGAACAAGTAGAGGATGATATGAGAATGTGAGAGAAGTATCATTTGCAAGATAAATCCTCCCCGTATGGATACTGGCACTCCCACGCGGAAAACGCAAAATACTAAAAAGGTTAAAGGATGGGTGTAAAGAGGAGAAGTGGGACATGGTATAAGTCTTTTGCCCCAATGGTTGGAGATACTATTTTATTAGTCCCGAGCAGCAGATAGCAGTTACAAATTTGGTCTGCAACTGAATTACCTCCGTGATGGTGATAGTTATGCCAGCAAATATAGCGTCCATCTGAATGTACTCCAACCCTTTCATCAGAATCATTCTCACATGTGACAGAGATAAAGACAATTCCTTTCTCTTAGAAGCAGTCCTCAATCAGAACACCTTCACTCATTTGTCATTCCAAAATATCTAGCCATCCATTTTACAGCCAAAAATACTCTTGGAGAATACCTTTCATCTAATCGAACACCGAGCTAGACGATTAATCCAACTGAAGTTTTTATTTTTCCATTAGCATTTTCCTTATAAACCCAGAACAAAATTTTTTGAACCACTTTTATCTTCAGTTGCATCACCCCCGCCACGCTCTAATCTCTGCGTCTTCTACCCACAACTATCCTATGAAGATTCTCGCCTTGAAGCACTAGCCCCTAGCTATCGCAGAACACACCAGGGAAAATTAAAAAAATTATCCTTCAAAATCTCCTCACTGGCCTTAAATACTCACAATCACTTGGCCTTTTTTGTCCGAAACGCACAATGGGCTTCACTTCTTTTACAGATCCATCTTCCAAATATTTTCCAAGATCACTACCACTATTGAAGTTTTGGCTGAAAAACATTAGTACGTCAAACACTAATAGAAGATATCACACAAAAAGGAAAGTACACCACTAATATTAAGTTAACCTGCTATTAGTATAAAAGAAAATGGTCAAACAAGAGGAACGCCTTTGGCAAAGAAAGAAAATGAAAAAAAAAAATATTCAAACCAGCAACAGAAACAGTACGACCATTGACAACAGAGCAACAGGACTACCATGAACACAGCAAAAAAACAGTACGTGAAAGGGAAAACAAAGCCGAACTCCCTCCTATAATGAAGAAGTAGTAGTCAAACTAAAGTATTTTGATTGTATGAAAACATGAGCCAAATCTGATTTAGTTGCTATGATTCCCTTGGGCCCTGTTTGGTTGCGCAAATTGTTTGATAATGTAAATTGGTTCATTGTGAATTGGTGAATTGTAAATGAGTTAAATCCAATTTTACGCAATGTTTGGTAATTTGAAATTGATGTTAAGGTTTTACGAGAAAAAAAGATAAAAATAAATTATGAGAGAGAGGGGGAGGGGGAAGGGAGCATGCACTTTATGTGACTCCTATTTCAAATTGATGCATTTCACGTTTTATGTGAAATAATCCAATTTCAGATTTTACACATGAGCTAAAATGGGGCAATTAAGGAATCAATTCATTAATGAAACCAAACACAATTAATGGGTCAGTTGGTAACTGGACCAATTTATTAATGAACCAATTTACGATTTGGGACAACCAAACGGGGACTTAGCAAATTACAGTGGACAATTTCCTTTCGAAAATGGAAAGAACCCGATTGCTTTCATAAGAGTGATTACTTGATATGTAAAGCACACATCATATAAAAATCGAATCAGTATTACAATATAAAATTTGAATTCAACAGAGAAGGATTCGTACTCTTATCTTTGCAACAGGATCTTCATTTCGTGCATTTACTATGTGAGTGGCTCCAATCGTTTTAGCATGCTGCAGTTTCTGATCTTGTACATCTACAGCAATAATCTCAGATGCACCAAATGCCCGTGCTATCTGGAGACAACTGGATCATGTAATCTAGTTAGGATAATAAAGATAGAAATTGCAAACCAATAAGAGAAACTATGCATTTATATCTGAACAATCCCCTAAACCTGGAAACTATACATATATACACCAAAATTTAATTGATTGCAAGGGTGTTGCATTTGTGGACTTGGAGTCGAAGTAAACATAAATGCGTCTGACATCAAAAAGAAACCACTCAAGTTTGCCATACAATATTCCACATGGACACTAGACTGTATCAAACACATCATTTCAGAAGCTAAATCCATTTGAACTTCGAACTTACTTCATGTGCCAAATTATCAAAAGAAATCACAAAATCAATTATATTACCATCCATATATACTGATCAACAAAGAAATGGGATGATTCTAACTACCACGTGCTGTCAGCCATACAATTCTAACTAATTTAGGCAGAGCAACTATGAGGCAATACCGATGGAAGAGAGGGGAGATGGGAGCAACGTGCCTCCTTGTAGAATCCCATTGCTTTTATTAATAGGCATTTAAGCATCAACTGGTTTGATAAATTGTAGTTTTACTTGGGGGGGGTCATTTTTTTCGAACTTCTAAATTTCCGACTTTGGCATCATATTTAAATTTCCAATTTTCGAATTTGCCTGAAAAAAAATGGAATGGAATTTGAAAACATATATAGAATTCCATCTTACCGACTTTCTGATCCGAATTTTCCAATGGGTCCTTCTACGCCGACACACAATATCGACACATTTGGTGTGACACTGACATGTCACGCTAGCATTGGCTTGTGTCTGGGCTCCACTGCAGACACAAACCAAAGTGGGTGCGATATGTCACTGTGTCGCACCAAATGTGTCTATTTTGTATGTTGGACTAGAATTATCCACTCCAATATCATGCATGGTTCAAAGTTTCGGTCTCAATCACCGTATCGGACGCCCAATTTCAGATCGATCACCGTATCGGGGGATACCCAAAGATATGCTATGTAGAAAGCACAAAAAAAATATTAAAAAAATATAGGAAATTTTAATAAAATAAGATTAATAATGTGAACCAATTAGATAAGTTCAAAACCATCATTTAATATGCATAGCATTATCTTATTGATTATATATCCACGCGTCAAACATGTCAGCTTCAATATTCCATTATAAATATGTTAACAAAACAATTAAATGACATATAAAAACTTCATGAGGAGTTAAGTAGAAATTATTATAAATACTAATATTTTTTAGGGTCAATTAATTTTCAGTCCCTAGGAGCCAAGTACATTAGCACTAAGTTCACCCTTTTTTATGTTCCGAAAAGTCCCTTGTTTATTTTTTTAATAAATTTTTCTTAGGTTTTAGGATAAGTGAAGTTAGTGTTTTATATGGTGAGGGAGTTTTTGGAACAAAATAAAAAGGCTTGAACTAAATGTTAATTAAAAAATGTCGAGGGACCTTTTGTCGAATAACCCTTTTTTAGGGAATGCTATATCTTTTAAGAATTAATAATAGTGCTAATTTATTAAAAAAAAAAAGTACAACAAAGTTACTAAAAATAGTGCTAATATATTAAAAAAAATGTACCCCAAGTTGGCTTATTTGGTACAAAATAAATTAAGATATATTAATAATATTTTATTGGATACTAATAATTTTTTAAGAAAAAGTAAAATTGTTCATAGTTTTTATTTTAAAAAATAGTACTGATTTTATAACCAATGTTTAAAAAGGCGTTTGAGGCTTACGCCTCAAGGCGAGGCGGGCAAAAAATGCCTCGAGGCTTAAGCCTCAGGATTGAATTTGAGGCTTACGCCTCGGTGCGCCTCACGCCTTTTTGCTAAGGCGCAAAAAAAAAAAAGTCTTGTTCTTTTTTTTTTTGTTATAAAACTGCACTTAACTTATACTATTTACGATTGGAACTTGAGAGAAATTTTTAAAAAATAACCAATATGTTAATGAAATTTAAAAAACTGATTTTGTCAATTTGATTTTGTTTGAAATAAATGTACTAAATTAACTTCAATATGACTTTTTTTTAAAGTTTTCTGAATTTGATTTTGTTTGAAATAAATGTACTAAATTAACTTCAATATGACTTTTTTTAAAAGTTTTCTATTTTTTGGTTTTCAACTTAGATTAAGATGTTATCTTTAACTAAACTGAATATATATTAAGAAACTCATATATTTTAAAGGTTGCTGTTTTTTTTAATAAACTTAGGTTGATATGTTTTATTATTTATTTAGTAAAATTGCCGTTTTTTTAATCTTAGATTGAAAATCAATGTTTTTTAATAAATTTGCTTGTTAAGTTGCATTGATTAATTTACTATCATATTATAAAATAACCAATATGTGAATGAAGCTAAAAAAATGATTTTGCCAATATGATTTTGCATTTGATAATTTATTGTCATATTGTAAAATAACCAATATGTTAAAATTGATTTTCTCAAATTACTTTTTTTTTTTAAAGTTATCTCGAGGGAACAAAAAAATGTCAAACTATGTGAGAAAGTTCTCAAGGATGTTTTTTTTTGTAGTTTTATTTTATATTTCTTTGTTATTTTATTTTTATGGTCTTATTAGTATTTTTTTAATAATATTTTGCTCTTTTTTTCTTTTCGGTGAGGCTTACGCCTCGCCTCGCCTCACCTCGCCTTTCGCCTTTTTAAACATTGTTTATAACAACTGATTTTTTTAATAATTATAGTATATGCATTAAATGAGAAAAACATAAACATTATGAAAATATCATAGACATTTAATAAAAAAAAGTTGGTCGAAGAGCAAGAGGAGAAGGTCGTCGAGCAGCGAGGTGTGGTAGAAATGGAGATAAAGGAGCAACAAATATTCCATCAAGGAACTATGTCCAATAAGAAGTTTGAGGACAAAATACCTGTATGGAACCTATATGTGGATGGCTCATCATGCACCTCAGGTAGTGGAGCTGGGATTGTATTGAAAAGTCCAGACGAGGTCGATATAGAATATGCTCTGCGCTTTCAATTTCAAGCTTCTAATAATGAGGCCGAATATGAAGCGGTGATTGTAGGCCTTAGTCTGGCAAAAACCATGAAGGCAGACTAGGTAATCGTATGCAGTGACTCACAGTTGATTGTAAACCAAATGCTTGGTGTATATACAGCAAAAGGAGAGTTGATGATTAAGTACCATGCAAAGGCAATGGAATTGGTATCGGAATTTGTTACTGTTCAACTGGTCAGAATACCAAGAATGGAGAATGCAAGAGCAGACGCTTTAGCTCGATTAGCATCGGCTACTCGTACCGAGCTACGAATAACAATCCCAATTGAAGTTCTAGCTGGTCGGAGCATAGATGAAGATCTGACGATGAATTTTATTACCCTTGATTTAGGACCATCTTGGATGGATCCCATCAGGGCATATATTGAGGAGGGAGAATTACCGATTGACAAACTCGCAGCCAAGAAATTGAAGTTTAAAGCTGCTCAATATGTACTGACTAATGGTGTTCTATACAGACGAGGAATTATGACAGGTTTGCAAAGATGTGTGCATCCCTCCGAGGTGAACGACTTGATTGAAGAGGTGCATGAAGGGTCTTGTGGAGCCCATGTAGCAGGTCGGGCGCTTTTGCAAAGAGTGATGACGCAAGGATACTACTGGTCAACGATGAGGGCTGATTGTATAGCCTATGCCAAGAAATGTGACAAGTGTCAACGCTTCTCCACTATCCGAAGAACTCCCCAAGCATTGTTGACACCCATTACTTCCCCTTGGCCATTTGCCATGTGGGGAATTGACTTGGTTGGGCCCCTTCCAACGACTAGAGGAAGATATAAATATCTTGTCGTCGCAGTGGATTACTTTACTAAGTGGGTGGAAGCCGAGCCTCTTGTCGACATGACGTACGAAAAGGTGTACCAATTTATTTGGAAAAATATCATTTGTAGATATGGTCTTCCCCATGCATTCATCACCGACCATGGAACACAATTTGACAACGAGGAGTTCGCTGCCTATTGTCATCAGTCAAATATCTTGAAGATCCACTCGGCACCAGGCCATCCCCAAAGCAATGGACAAGCTGAAGTGACAAATAGAACGCTGCTAAATGGCTTGAAGAAAAGACTGAATGACGCGAAAACAAACTGGATCAACGAGCTACATTCAGTACTGTGGGCTTATCGTACTACTCTCCGAGCAGCAACTGGAGAATCTCCATACATGCTAGCATTTGGAAGTGAAGCTGTTATACTTGCCGAGTTGGGTCTCCCAACACATAGAGTACTGAATTTCAATTCCCCTGTCAGCGATTTAATGAGAAGGTTAGACTTGGACATGCTCGAGGAAGTTAGAGAAGAAGCAGCCATCAGGAATGCTGCTTACCAGCAACGAACAGCTTTGTTCTACAACAAAAGAGTGAAGAAGTGCGACCTGAAAGAAGGAGACTATGTGCTAAAGAAAGTGATTCAAAAGCACAACAAACTGGAAACGAACTGGCATGGACCTTACCGAGTTACAGAAGTTGTTCGACCAGGAACCTACAGAATAGAAACTTTAGAAGGGGGGGAGTTTAAGAATGCATGGAATGCAGAGCACCTGCGCAAATATTATCAGTAATGTAAACCCTCATGTAATGCAGTTTCATCAGTATGAATAAAATGTGAATATTCTACCCAATTCTCTCCTTTTGTTGAAATTTTTTCGTGGAATACTAGTGCTACACACTACTCAGCAAAATCCACCAACTCCGGTTGGTCGGGAATAAAAATATTTCCCAGAAATACCAACTCCGTTTGGTTGGGAAGAAAATCAATCAACTCAGGTTGGTCGGGAATAAAAAATATTTCCCAGAAATACCAACTCCGGTTGGTTGGGAAGAAGATCCACCAACTCCGGTTGGTCGGGAATAAAAATATTTCCCAGAAATACCAACTCAGGTTGGTCGGGAATAAAAAATATTTTCCAGAAATACCAACTCCGGTTGGTTAGGAAGAAGATCCACCAACTCAAGTTGGTCGGGAATAAAAAATATTTCCCAGAAATACCAACTCCGGTTGGTTGGGAAGAAGATCCACCAACTCCGGTTGGTCGGGAATAAAAATATTACCCAGAAATACCAACTCCGATTGGTTGGGAAGAAGATCCACCAACTCAGGTTGGTCAGGAATAAAAAATATTTCCCAGAAATACCAACTCCGGTTGGTTGGGAAGAAGATCCACCCACTATAGTTGGTCGGGAATAAAAAAAAAATTACCAACTAAGGTTGGTCGAGAATTAAAAACACCAACTCTCTTTGGTCGGAAATAGTTGGTTAAACAAATAATGGCTTAGAATTAAAAAGTGATCAAGCAAAATTTTAATACTTGAAACATTTCACCAAGTTGGTCGAGAAACAAAATATCATCAACTCTGGTTGGTCGACAAATGATTATTATCAATTTAAGATAGTAAATAATAAGTTTCACCAACTTTGGTTGGTCGGCAAATAACACAATGTTGTTATCTTTTTAACAAATATACATGCACATTCATTAGTAAATAAGTAAAGTGTTTTACAAAATACCTACAAGACAATGGCAATCAAGATTGCAAAGAAAAATAAAAGTTTTTCATTAAATCCAAAACAAAATACATTGAGAATGAAATACATATTAATTATTACCTCAAGATTCTTACTCTATTGGTTTCTTCCCCTCTGCTTTTGAAACAGGTTCCTCGCCAGCAGGAGGATCGTCTAAGGCATAGGGGGAATTTATGAAATTAGGGTCTTTGAGCATCCTGATGTTCATCACAGATGGCCGATCGAGTAGGTGCTCTGGGCGAGATATGTCAACATTGGAATGGAGATTGTAGTCGCCAAGATATTTGGAAATCAAACACTGAGGGATTGCCCGAGCAGGAATCCAGCTCATGTCGAGTTTGAATGGTGGCACTGGCAGGTCGAGCAACCCAGGATTATAGAAATCCCACAAATAGTGACCCTGTTCCAATTGCAACACACCCAAGGCATTCAACCACCCTTGTTTGTAACCCTCATTATTCGCATTTTGGATCCGATCATCTAGATGGTAGAGAGCCTCATTATAACCAGCCATCCAGAACTCTCAGGGCTGCTTGTAGAATTGATAAGTCAACCTTTCCAGCTGCTCGTGAAGATTTTTTACAAAGAGTTCTTTATTCTCCAAGGCAGACTTCTGTGCAGAGAGCTGCTCGTCCAGATTCCTGATCTTCCTGGACATCTCTGCCAGAGCTTTATGCTTCGCAACTAACTGAACTGCTTGATTTTCCAGAGAAGCTTGAGTTCTTGCCTCTTCAACAGTAAGCCGAGCAGCCCTTGCTCGTCCCCGAGAACCTCTTGCTCGTCCACGAGCAGAGGTAGAAGGACCAGCTCTCTTCAAGGTTTCCAATTCGTCTCTCAGATTGGCATTTTCAACCTCCAAGAAAGAGAAACCCTCGTCGTTGATAGGGACCAAAGCGTTCGAGGAAGACGCTGCAGATTTCAACTGAGACACCTCTCCTCGCAGGTTATTGTTTTGCTGCTCCAGCAACTCAGCTATCTGCCTGTGCTCTTCGACCTCGGCCTTCAAAGTTCTCTCCCTCACATCGTAAGCAGCAAACAACTTATCATATCCCTTATCAGCATTCAGTTGCTGATACTTCTCATATCCTTGGTGCAAGAGGGCTGTAGATTCCTTGTATTGTTGTTGAAGCTCCTCGAGAGTGCCCTGGAGGTCTTCAATCTAAGCCTGTCAACGGGTCGGGTTTAGAGAGATCCAGATCCGTGTAATCAGGTCTTCATCGGGTTCAGGTTCGGGTCCGGGTCTTTATCGGATCTACAATATTGGATCCAGACCCGGATCCGTTCGGATCTTCGAGTCTCGGGTTCGGGTCTGGTCAAATATGTACATTTATTTTATATATATTTTATTTTATTCCCCTTCTTTATTATTTAATCTTAAATTAAAATATTTTGTAATGTATTATAGAATATTATTAGTATAAATAAAACATATATTACTTATATTTATTATATACATAAATATATATCTTTATATATAATACTTACATGTTATATTGATAAGATATATTTATAAATATATATAAATTTATAGTATATATGTATATATATACAAAATAATAATGTACAATTCGGGTCGGGTCTTGGGGTCCGGGTCTTGTATAAGATCCAAACCCTACCCGTTTAATAAACGGGTATTCGGGTCTTCGGGTCCAAAAAAATATGCTCAGACCCTATTATACGGATCGGGTTCGGGTCAGGTCCGGGTCCAAACCCGACCCATTGACAGGCCTACTTCAATCATCTCATAATATGCTACATTATTAGCCACTGCCCGGTCGAGCAGACACTTTAAATACCGGTAGGCTTCAACTGCTTGCTCTGAAGCATCTTGATCGAGGATATCAAAGATTTGAGCTTCAGTCATCTGTATGACCAGCGTTGAAGTACTCATTGCATTGTCTCAACAATTTTGTATCATGAGCAGATAACAATTCCATCCTGGCCATAAACTAGTAAAAAGAAGAGATAGGAAGAGAATCAACAGTAGGAATAGTCAAAATTTCAAATTTTATTACATCATAAAAGAGAAGTACATAGTTCAGAGTTACAATTGGCAAAAATAAACAGAGAGAAAAATCCGAACAGCTCTACACCTTCTCCTTGTCTCCCAAAACTTTTTCGGGAGGCTGGAACGAGGAGGTAGGTTGCTCGGATGGCACAGATGGTTGCTCGGTGGGTACTGGAAGCTGCTCGGTTGAAATAATAGATGGTTGAAGTTGCTCGCAGGAGGACTGGACAACTGGGGGATGAGAAATTTGATCCCCCATCACCATGGAGGATTCCTCAGAGGCAGCTTCATCCTCTTCTTCTTCTTCTTCTTCTTCTTCAGGAGTTGGAGGGGGGCCAGGGACGTGTCGCTGAAACAAGTCGGAATTTTCATCAACATTCATCTCTTTCAGAGCAGCGACCCAGCCATCCCTAAAGTACTTAAGGCTACCATATTCCACTTGTGACATCATGGCAGCTAAACCCTTATTCCAACCTTTGTCCCAGCCAGCACTGAAGGACTTTTTCACAGCTAACTTTATTTTCACCTTCTCCGAGGAAAGCTTCTCGGATAGAAGTTCCTCGGTAGCCTTCAATTTATTCTCCACTTCCTCCTTCTGACGACTTACTTCACGAAGCTTATTTAACTCTTCCTCGGCAGACTTGAGCTTACTTTCAAGCTCTCCAGCATTTTGGAGCTTCCCCTCGAGCTCTTTATTCTTCTCCTCCAAGTCTTTTATTTTCTTCTCCAACCCCTTGGAGACTTCAACAGCTTGATCCCTCTCCTGCTCAATAGAATTAAGTTGTTTCTCCCAAGCAGCTTTATCATCAACATACTTCTGACGAGAATCCTTTAGAGACTGCGTCAGACCCACCAAAGCTTCCTCTACACCTGACGAGGAACTTGAAGCTTTAATAGCTTCATCCTTCTTCAAAATTGTATTGAAACAGGTTACCAACTGGGAAAAGAAAGCAATAACAAGTCAGCGCAAAGATATAACAGTGGAAAAATGAAAGTTTAGGACAATAATACTTACAGAAGCAATATGACGAGCAGCCAATGTGGTAACCATATCTCGAGAAAGATTTTCTTCAATGCCTTGGATCTCGGGGATGATCCAAGATTTCACCGAGCTCATGGCAGAGCTCGGAGCAATGAAAGTGGGAACACCACTTCCAGTAGTTGGAGGCTGAGAGATGGATTCAGCCAAATTGACCGAGGAGCTCTTCTTCAGCCTTCTCGGAGGAGCATCAACGGTCTTGACTAAGGATGTAGTCTTAGTCGGGGATATGACTATAACCTCGCTTGGAGCAGCGACCTTGCTCGGAGCCATTGGGCGCTTCTCGGCAATCTTCATAGTAGCAGTCGAAGGAGGTGTATCGATTTTTCTTGTCCCTTCTTCTGGGACATCATGCTTGCTTTTCTTTGACTCTCCAGCAATAGAGGCAGATTTCTCGAAGAGGGCAGGAGCTCTTCTTCTCTTCATTCTTTCACTCAGAGGAATATGTGACTCAGGTGAAGAACTTGCAGAAGCTGGTACTGTAACTACGTCACTTATCACCGGACGAGCAGTAAAAGACGAGGTGAAACTCTTATACTGCAGCAAATATGAAGCTACTCTGATATGCTCGTCGGCAACAGTCTGATGCAAACCCCAGATAAGCTTCAGATGTTTTAAGTTAACTTTTGTCTCTTTTGGAGACCTTCTTTTGCTGTCAACTGCAAATAAATGAAAATTAAAATATCAGTGACACATTTTATCAAACACAAAGAAAGCATAATTTCAAAAATAAAGTAAAGTAAAAAAAACCTATCCCATTGCCATAGAGAGGGCATCTGGGATTCCAGTTAGTGGAGCACGTTGCCAATTTTTCATAACACCATGCTCGAAATAATCCCTATTGGCATCTGGGAGATTGACCACTAAAGCTCTATTTAAAAACCTAGTTTTCAAGTAAAAAGTACTATCGCTCATATCCCATCTATAGCAAAACATAATTTCTGGAATTCCTATACGAGTTCCATGAATCTGATTTAATCTATGGACTCTATTAACTATTCTCCATGTATTGGGGGCTACTATGTAGCACGGACACGGACACGGGTGTCGTGTCCGACACGACACGGACACGCCGACACGGCAAATCTAAAAAAATCAGGACACGACACGGCGGGGACACGGTATTAAATAAATATTTTTTATAATTATTTTTATATATAAAAAATATGAAATATCACATTAATACTAATCTTATACTAAGAACAACATTAAACATATAAGCATTAAGAGTATTAAATCCATTCTACACATCAAACATCACAATGATACTAAATTCCATACTAATAATAACAATCAAAATGCATATGGCTAATGCAATTTATTGAACAAGAGATTAAAAAAAAAAGAATAAACAGGTGATAAAAAGGAGGAAAAAAAACATATGTTTCCTGCCCCTTTTTTTTTAAAGTTATTGTATATTTATGACAGCCGTGTCCCTTGCGTGTCCCAGCCGTGTCCCTTGCGTGTCCAACTATTTTTAAATGCCTTTTAAGCCCGACACGCCACGTGGCGTGTCGGACACGTGTCCCAGCCGTGTCCCTTGCGTGTCCGTGTCCTTGGAGTGTCCGACACTCGTACGCGGCCTTCGGAGAAGTATCCGTGCTTCATAGGGGGGCTATTTTTGCAGGAACCACGTCAAAATATTGACAGAATTCCAAACACAAAGGGTTTGGGGGAAAAGAAAAGCCACATTCAGCCACAAAGAGACTGGGGAACCAATGTCCCTCAGCCAAACGGAAATAATCTGAAGGTTCAGAAAGTTCCTCCAGAACAACCCATGAAGGAATAGAGAAATCAGAACGAAACTTATCAAGCGACTCAACAAGGTAAACCATGATGAATACAGGAAATAAAAGAGAAGGAAGAAGATCTTACAGGAAAAGGATGGATCTGTTGACAACGAACGATGAAAGGGATGAACGTACAAGAGAGAGAGAAAATGGAAAACTCAAAGATACAGATTTGAAAAAGTAAAAGACGATATGATTTTCTGCAACGCTTAAATACCTTACCTTGGGAAAAGGTAAAAATAATGATTATAAAGGGAGACGTTTACGCTACCGGCGGCTAAAAGGACAAAAAGGGCGCGGAGATCGAAGCAGTTAGAAAAATTCGAAAAGTCTGATTCTATGAATTCGAAAAGAAAAATAAATGCAAAGAAAACGCTCCTAAAATTCAGGATGACCATTTAATCCCGTCATATTTCGAGAATAATGTTCCACACTCAGTCTCGAACTGTGAAACATTGGGGGCTTCTGTTGATACCAAATTTAGTCTGCTGACATGGCTCAGTTAAGTGGAGACACGTGTCAATTTACATGGCACTAACAAACATTTCTGAACAATACCTTGACTTCGAGGAACTCAATTTCCCCGACAAACTCAGATACTCCGAGCAGTAAATGCTCACCGAGGAACTTTACTGCACTGAGCAACTCATGGATACCGAGATACTTAGGCGGTCCGAGCAGGAAACACAAATTTTTATCAGAATTGTATTTAAACACAGAAAACAGAATTACAATTGCAAACCAAACAGCCCCTTACTATCTTAAATTGATAATAATCATTTGTCGGCCAACCAGAGTTGATGATATTTTGTTTCTCGACCAACTTGGTGAAATGTTTCAAGTATTAAAATTTTGCTTGATCACTTTTTAATTCTAAGCCATTATTTGTTTAACCAACTATTTCCGACCAAAGAGAGTTGGTGTTTTTAATTCTCGACCAACCTTAGTTGGTAAAAAAAAAATTATTCCCGACCAACTATATAGTGAGTGAATCTTCTTCCCAACCAACCAGAGTTGGTATTCCGGGGAAATATTTTTTATTCCCAACCAACTATAGTGGGTGAATCTTCTTCCCAACCAACCGGAGTTGGTATTTTCGAAAAATATTTTTTATTCCCGACCAACCGGAGTGGATTTTCTTCCCAACCAACCGGAGTTGGTATTTCTGGGAAATATTTTTTATTCCCGACCAACCTGAGTTGGTGGATTTTTTTCACAACCAACCGGAGTTGGTATTTTTGGGAAATATTTTTTATTCCCGACCAACCTGAGTTAGTGGATCTTCTTCCCAACCAACCGGTGTTGGTATTTCTGGGAAATATTTTTATTCCCGACCAACCGGAGTTAGTGCATCTTCTTCCCAACCAACCGGAGTTGGTATTTCGGGGAAATATTTTTATTCCCGACCAACCGGAGTTGGTGCATCTTCTTCTCAGCCAACCGGAGTTGGTATTTCTGGGAAATATTTTTTATTCCCGACCAACCTGAGTTGGTGGATTTTCTTCCCAACCAACAGGAGTTGGTATTTCTGGGAAATATTTTTTATTCCCGACCGACCTGAGTTGGTGGATTTTCTTCCCAACCAACCGGAGTTGGTATTTCTGGGAAATATTTTTCTTCTCGACCAACCGGAGTTGGTGGATCTTCTTCCCAACCAACCGGAGTTGGTATTTCTGGGAAATATTTTTTATTCCCGACCAACCTGAGTTGGTGGATTTTCTTCCCAACCAACCGAAGTTGGTGGATTTTTGCCGAGTAGTGTGTAGCACTAGTATTCCACGAAAAAATTTCAACAAAAGGAGAGAATTGGGTAGAATATTCACATTTTATTCATACTGATGAAACTGCATTACATGAGGGTTTACATTACTAATAATATTTGCGCAGGTGCTCTGCATTCCATGCATTCTTAAACTCCTCCCCTTCTAAAGTTTCTATTCTGTAGGTTCCTGGTCGAACAACTTCTGTAACTCGGTAAGTTCCATGCCAGTTCGTTTCCAGTTTGTTGTGCTTTTGAATCACTTTCTTTAGCACATAGTCTCCTTCTTTCAGGTCGCACTTCTTCACTCTTTTGTTGTAGAACAAAGTTGTTCGTTGCTGGTAAGCAACTTCCTGATGGCTGCTTCTTCTCTAACTTCCTCGAGCATGTCCAAGTCTAACCTTCTCATTAAATCGCTGACAGGGGAATTGAAATTCAGTACTCTGTGTGTTGGGAGACCCAACTCGGCAGGTATAACAGCTTCACTTCCAAATGCCAGCATATATGGAGATTCTCCAGTTGCTGCTCGGGGGTAGTACGATAAGCCCACAGTACTGAATGTAGCTCGTTGATCCAGTTTGCTTTCACGTCATTCAGTCTTTTCTTCAAGCCATTTAGCAACGTTCTGTTTGTCACTTCAGTTTGTCCATTGCTTTGGGGATGGCCTGGTGCCGAGTGGATCTTCAAGATATTTGACTGATGACAATAGGCAGCGAACTCCTCGTTGTCAAATTGTGTTCCATGGTCGGTGATGAATGCATGGGAAGACCATATCTACAAATGATATTTTTCCAAATAAATTGGTACACCTTTTCGTACGTCATATCGACAAGAGGCTCGGCTTCCACCCACTTAGTAAAGTAATCCACTGCGACGACAAGATATTTAAATCTTCCTCTAGTCGTTGGAAAGGGCCCAACCAAGTCAATTCCCCACATGGCAAATGGCCAAGGGGAAGTGATGGGTGTCAACAATGCTTGGGGAGTTCTTCGGATAGTGGAGAAGCGTTGACACTTGTCACATTTCTTGGCATAGGCTATACAATCAGCCCTCATCGTTGACCAGTAGTATCATTGCGTCATCACTCTTTGCAAAAGCGCCCGACCTGCTACATGGGCTCCACAGGACCCTTCATGAACCTCTTCAATCAAGTCTTTCACCTCGGAGGGATGCACACATCTTTGCAAACCTGCCATAATTCCTCGTCTGTATAGAACACCATTAGTCAGTACATATTGAGCAGCTTTAAACTTCAATTTCTTGGCTGTGAGTTTGTCAATCGGTAATTCTCCCTCCTCAATATATGCCTTGATGGGATCCATCCAAGATGGCCCTAAATCAAGGGTAATAAAATTCATCGTTAAATCTTCATCTATGCTCCGACCAGCTAGAACTTCAATTGGGAATGTTCATCGTAGCTCGGTACGAGTAGCCGATGCTAATCGAGCGAAAGCGTCTGCTCTTGCATTCTCCATTCTTGGTATTCTGACCAGTTGAACAGTAACAAATTCCGATACCAATTCCATTGCCTTTGCATGGTACTTAATCATCAACTCTCCTTTTGCTGTATATACACCAAGCATTTGGTTTACAATCAACTGTGAGTCACTGCATACGATTACCTGGTCTGCCTTCATGGTTTTTGCCAGACTAAGGCCTACAATCATCGCTTCATATTCGACCTCATTATTAGAAGCTTGAAATTGAAAGCGCAGAGCATATTCTATATCGACCTCGTCTGGACTTTTCAATACAATCCCGGCTCCACTACCTGAGGTGCATGATGAGCCATCCACATATAGGTTCTATACAGGTATTTCGTCCTCAAACTTCTTATTGGAGAAAGTTCCTCGATGGAATATTTGTTGCTCCTTTATCTCCATTTCTACCACACCTCGCTGCTTGACGACCTTCTCCTCTTGCTCTCCGACCAACTTAAGTTGATCGGGGTTTAAATTTGATGATCCTATAACATCCACAGGTTGGTCGGTGTTCAGCTTTTGCTCCTCGGGGGTATCAGGATAAGTGAACTCTGCTGTAAAATCTGCTACTGCTTGCCCTTTTAGTGGCGATCTAGGCTCATAAATTATATCATATTCACCAAGTTCTATTGCCCAATATATCAATCTCCCTGATTTTTATGGTTTATGAAGAGCTTGTCTCAACGGCATATCGGTATATACGACTATGGTATGAGCCTGGAAGTATGGCTTCATTCTTCTACTCGCTTCGATCAGCGCCAGCGCCAACTTTTCCAGTTTTGGATATCTGATCTCTGCTCCTCGGAAGGCCTTACTAATGTAATAAATTGATTTTTGTACTCCATCCTCTACTCTTATTAATGCCGAGCTAACTGCATTTTCCGAAACTGCCAGATACAAGTGCAACCTTTCTCCCATCACTGGTCTGGACAACAGTGGAGGTGCTCCCAAATATTTCTTCAATTCTTGAAAAGCTTCCTCGCAATCTTCATTCCATTCAAAAGTCTTTCGGAGCGTTTTGAAGAATGGGAGGCATCTATCAGTTGCTCGCGATACAAATCTGTTAAGTGCTGCTACTCGCCCTGTAAGGCTTTGCACTTCTTTCTTCGTCGTTGGGGATCGTAGTCCCAATAGAGCTTTGATCTTTTCAGGGTTTGCTTCAATGCCTCGTTGATTGACCATATACCCGAGAAACATGCCTTCTCGTATCATAGCACACGGAGTTCCTCAAAAGAAAGATTAGCAACCATCGATCAGTCTGCATCATATGTCGTCCAGGAGATAATGCACTTTATGCTGAACAAATCAAGAAGGTAGATCAAGAATTTCACGAACACCGAGCAACGCTGCAGAATAAATACTCCATCCTTTCAGTAAACCATCGAGCATGGAGCATTGGGGGCTTCTGTTGACGCAAAAACTCTCCATCTACGAGGACCAATCAGAAAAGGACACATGGCATCCTACGTGGCAATATTCGACACCCAGGGAGAGTTGATCGGTGCCCGAGGAGAGTTAGTCGGCACCCGAGGAGAGATGGTCGACACCCGAGGAGAGTTGGTCGGCATACCAATCAGGAAGATCAAAGGATAACTATGCATTTAATGTGCATTAATGAAGATAACAACGCATTTAATGAACCTTAATGTACATTTATATTGTATTAATAGATGACAACACATAGCATACCAAGCCATTCAAGGAAGACCAGCCATCATAGAAGGCCAACAATTAGATTCATTGTATGTAGACATAATGTCTGAATGTATATAGACATTGTATCTCTTTATCTCCCATCACTATAAATACATGTATTCCCTTAGCCAAAGGGGAGAGGATGGAGAGACCCCATTCACAAGATACGCAACCTTTCTCTCTCTACACCATATTGTGCTATTGTAAACCCCTGGGAATAAAATAACAGTGGACGTAGGCTTTATTCATAGTCGAACCACTTTAAAAAACCTGTCTCTTATGTGTTTGATGTGATCACCATTTCATCTTCAATCATCATCTTCATACCTTCACTTTTATCTGTTGTTGATGCCGATAAGATAACATGGATGCTATTTCTAGTCATCAACAGATTGGCGCCGTCTGTGGGAACGTGTTACAAGCATTGTTCTCCATCAAAAGCTAAGTTTTTATTTTCTCTACGTATAATCAATTATACATACATCTTTTGATTCAATCATGATTTTTATGTTTATATACATAAATTAATTGTCCAATTTTTATCTGCAAAATATTGCATATCATGATTTTAAAATCATAACTGTTAGATTAATTCTTATTTAGAAATCTGAAAAATAATGGATTTCATAAATCACAACTTTTTGCTTGATTCTCAAGTTACAATTTTATATCATGGAATAAATATTTTAAATGATTACATATACCAATATATATGACGGTGGTAAGATTTGATAATTTTCATTATAAATTTTGTAAGATCTTTTATGTCTATTCAAATTTCCATCATATTTTTAATCAGAGAATGGGAAAAGTTAAAATCAAGAACAATTTCTCTCTCGATAATCACAATTCTGACCCAGATCTGCTTCAAAAGTTCTCATCAATTTGATTCATAAAAAAAAATAATAATATATATATATATATATATATATGTTTATATTCAGTGTTAGACAATTTTCATCATGAACGTTAAGCATCTATGACTCTTCTTGAAAATGTTCTAGGCAAACACGTTTATGTAATGAGTTACATCAAGGAAAAAGATTTGACATATGTTGATTCACATATTTCACATCTTCTACAAGGGAGTAAAAATTCAAAACCATTCTTTTTCCTCTTGGATATTGATCATATTTTCTCTTAGATCTGATGAGTTCTATTGGTTATCTCTTAGATCTAAGAATTTTGATTTGTTACGATTTATTAATTCTGATAAAGATTGATTTATTGGTTCGATGATTGATTTTTGGTATAATTTTCGTAATGATTTTTATCATCCACCGTATTTTTTATCTCCACAAATGGAAAATAGGAAGGAAACCCAAAATAACCTTCTCTCTCCTGAAAAACCTTTACCCACTTTCGTAAAGAAGATGAAAAATGAACAGTCGCTCAAGAAAGGGCAATGGAGAAACTTTCCCAGGAAGATGAAGAAATTTTGGATTTATTAAATTCATATCAATCGTTTTGACTTCAACCGTCTACAGCAACAAAAATAATGAAACTGGGCGGCATAAAAAAAATAACCTACAATTCAAGGACGATCATCCACCTCACAACTTGGTTCGGTTTCAAATCAACAAAAAATTTCGATCCCAGGATTATATTACTCTCCGATTCAAAGTCTGTCTGCCTTGGGCTCAAAGGTCCCATGAATCTGCAACTACTGTTTAACATCAATTGTGTGAGGATGAAAAATCCAGAAGAAGGTCGCCGGATGAGTATTTCTGGTCGGTGAAAAACTATGTGAATTTTTGCTCTACTTAATTGGAATAAAGAAGTAATCTCCTCGGTATATCTTATTGACAAGTATTGTTGGTCGGTAGATTCGCCAGACTATTTTATTTTTTTGTTGGTCGGCGGTCATTGTTTCTACCAATTACCTCCCCTACCAATGCGATCACAGTATCAAAGTTTTGTTCACTTGCACTGGGTGATCGGCGACTTGAAATTTATGTGGTCTCGACCTCCTATCTGTTGGTCGGTGAGGAACAAATTTCCCTCTGACTAATCCGCGACACCAGGTATTATACAAGTTGAGGGGTTCCCAACCTCTATGTGTTGATCGCCCACATGTATGTCCGATCGACAACATCTATATTATTGATCGATAGCAAATGACAAGACCCGTTTGGAACGTTTGGGTCTCAATAGCTGATTATGTTCATTCATATTCCACAACTTTTGATGGGCTGGTCGGCAGCATTTTTGTTGGTCGGCACCATCTACTGTTGGTCGGCGACATCTGGTCGTTACCCGACCAAAATTTGTTTACCGGACCATCCTTGCCGGTCGGTGGTCATTTGCGAAGAAAACACTAACAACTTCACCAAATTTTCCAATCACGATCAACAAAATCTTCTGGTCGGAGGCACCTAATTCTAGTTGGCAGCAGTTATATATTGGTCGGTGGAGGGCTTCACCCAGGTTGAAATGCCTCCCGACCAACTAAACTAGGTGAAATTTTATTGTTCGGAGACATCTAATGGTGGTATGCAATTGGTTGGTGAACCTATTTGTTGATCGAGAATTTCACCAGACCATTTTTTTTGGTCGGTGGTAGGCTGTGAAGATCCATCAGCAACATTGGAGTAGATCGGCAACACCTCGGTGGTTGTTTCAAAACAAGAACATCTGGTCGACATCTACTTTTGATAACAAAGAAATAGTTGGTCAACAACTTAAAAGGCCAAAGTTGGTCGGAAACAAGTTTTAGCCAAAACAAAGGCTTCTTAATCGTATGTACATGGTCGGCAGATCAAAACGAAGGCATCCCAACACTGACGTCACACGATGCTGGTCGGCGATACCACTGGTCAGAGATGGTTATCACCTATTGACGAGGAATGCTGGAATGGAGGGATGACAAATTTATTTGCCCAGATTATTAATTTTGACAAAGTCAAAATTATTACCATTGCTACCTATTTATTTTTCTCACTTCTCTAACAAAATAAATGTTTTAAAATTAAATTAAATATATCCCTGAACTTTATCTTAGAATAAATTTTTCGATCCCATATTTGAGCATTTATTTAAAAATAAAATTATTTTATAAAAAGCCCAAATCAAACCTTATGACATCTAGTTGATAAAAAATTGCTCACATTGACACACATTTGGCACAAAACATTTTATTTCATATTTTGAAATTTTTATTGCCTTATGTCTGAGTTGATACATATTATATGATATTTAGCTGAAAATTTTTGCTAATGATAATTTATATGAGAATCAATCTCAAGTGTTCGAGCAACTTATTAAATGCCGCATGTACAAGATTCACCCCCAACAATTATCCTTTTATCATGTATTATACATCAAGAGGAGCTCCACGACTTACTATTTGTTGGTCTATGGCATCTATTTCTACTCGGCAGTTCTCATACACTTGGTCGGCATCAAGTCGGCAACAATCCTCCACCGAATTTCAGTTTACCAATTCCAGTCATCAACAAAGAACGGTTGAAAAACTTCTGGCATAGGTCGGCTGTAAAAGGTCGGGGCACCTCATAATTGTAAGTATGGCTGAATGATTATTAACCATCACCAGCACCAATTGTGTTGGTCCACTATATATAGCTAGTCGGAAAAATCAAATGTTGGTCAGAGGCATTTCATTATGATCGGTGATGGATATTATGCAATTTGAGTTCCCGAGCTCCCATTCGTTGATCGGCTACATCTATTTCTACCCAGATGTACCTATTGTTGGTCGGCGTGTATATAGTTGGTCGAGAAAATCAATTGTTGGTCAGCAACATCTCAACCTTGGTCGGATGCAGTAGAAAACTAATACCAGAATTGAAAATTGACGATTCCTTTGGTTCTCTCTTTTTTATTTTGACAAAATCACTACTTCGCTGCCAAAGGACAAGACTATCCCCTTATTCTTATCCTTATCCTTTATTAATTCAAAACATGAAATTCCTAATTGAAAATTTGCATGGAGAAAAATTAAAATGCATACTTGGTTATTTTCTAATCCACAAAAACTTCATGTGAAAAATATTCCAAGACCAAAAAATTATATTTGAGCATTTATTGAATTTCAAATAATTCCTAAAGTGATAAATAATTTCTAAAAAACCAATTTATATTTGGTCTTTTACTTAAAATTAAAATGCCTAGCATTTTTATTAAAATTTGCTCATGAAATACACATGGAGAAAAATTAAAATGCATACTTGGTTATTTTCTAATCCACAAAAACTTCATGTGAAAAATATTCCAAGACCAAAAAATTATATTTGAGCATTTATTGAATTTCAAATAATTCCTAAAGTGATAAATAATTTCTAAAAAACCAATTTATATTTGGTCTTTTACTTAAAATTAAAATGCCTAGCATTTTTATTAAAATTTGCTCATGAAATACACGTGTGGCACAAAAATATTATTTCATATTTTGAAATTTTTATTATTTTATGCTGATACACATCACATATTGTTTGGCTAAATAATTATTCTCATGACAATAATTATTTGATCTAGTCTCGACAGGTGCTTAGGCAGCTTATTAAAATTTCATAGGGACGAGATTCAATCCCGATGAAAGCTCTCGTAAACCTCTGGAAACTAGTATTGCTCGACATCAGGCAATTTTGCCTCGACATATCAACCAACATATATTATTTCATTTTTTGAAATTAATATTTTTATTTCTCAAGCATATACCTATCATATATTTATTGGATGATTAAATTATTCTCATGACTAATCAATTCAGCCTACACATATGGTAGAGCAAGATATTAATTTTTACAGGTACAAGACTCAACGCCGACGAATGCTCGGAAACAATCTGGAAACTATTATCATTTCACCTCAGCGAGGCATTATATATTTTATTATTGCTCGGAGATATCGGCTCACGCACAAATTATTCTATATATCCCTTGGGATTCATATTGTATATTCATCTCAACACGGAACTCGGCGAGATATTCATATTCAGCTCCGAGGAAGAACTATAACATTTATTATATTTCACCCCCAACGAATAGTTAATCGGGGTAATTCTTATTTATATTCAGCATGGAGCTCGGAAAATTTTTTCTCTATATATATATTCAGCTTCAAGGATGTCTCCAACAATTATTATATCTTATTCCCAACAATCCGTTGGTCAGCTCCGAGGAAGTCTCCATCATTTATTATAAAAAATCCACCAACTAAGGTTGGTCGGGAATAGAAAATTTCCCAGAAATACCAACTACGGTTGGTTGGGAAGAAAAATATTTCCCGGAAATACCAACTACGGTTGGTTGGGAAGAAAAAATATTTCCCGAAAATAATACCAACTACGGTTGGTTGGGAAGAAAAATATTTCCCAGAAATACCAACTACGGTTGGTTGGGAAGAAAAAATATTTCCCAGAAATACCAACTCCGGTTGGTTGGGAAGAAAATCCACCAACTCAGGTTGGTCGGGAATCAATCTCCATCAACTCCGGTTGGTCGAACAGCAGACAGCAGGTGGAGCAAAACTTATTGTCTGAAAAATAAGAAAATTTGTCAAATAACATACTTCAAGGCCGAGAAAGCATTCAAAATTCATATTCCACACTTGGGGGCTTCTATTACAAATTCTGTTGTTCATTCGGTGGCACATTCTCATAACATCATACAGTCGAGCACCAAATTCAACTCCATAAACTTACATAGTCGGGGCCCCGACTAATTATCATTCAGAAGTTGTTTTTCTTGCTCGAGAATTAGTTAGGAGGCTATTGAAGTTCAGGAGGTATATTGAAGTTTAGGAGGCGTATTCAGGAGGTGCATTCAGAAGTTCAGGAGGCATATTCAGGAGTTATTATGCACATACTATTGAAGTTCAGAAGTCAAATTCAGCATCTACAGCACTGAGATCTTTACTACTACTGTCCCGACCAACATTGAAGAAGAAGTTATATGAAAATGTTTCGAAGTCCACCACTAGCTTGGTACTAATCAGATTGAAGAGTTGGGTTCAAAAGCTAGTATGTTACTCGACAAAGTATTCAGAGGATCATAAATCAGAAGAATCAAGCACGTGAAGTTAGCACTCAGTTGCTCGGCACAGGAGGCAGTTGGTCGGCTAGCAAACCAATCAACATACTTGAAGATTATGACAAGCTACAAGTTACATACTATGGCATGGCTGCATCCAAATTCCCAGGGGTGATACATAGCACACGGAGTTCCTCAAAAGAAAGATTAGCAACCATCGATCAGCCTGCATCATATGTCGTCCAGGAGATAATGCACTTTATGCTGAACAAATCAAGAAGGTAGATCAAGAATTTCACGAACACCGAGCAACGCTGCAGAATAAATACTCCATCCTTTCAGTAAACCATCGAGCATGGAGCAGTGGGGGCTTCTGTTGACGCAAAAATTCTCCATCTACGAGGACCAATCAGAAAAGGACACATGGCATCCTACGTGGCAATATTCGACACCCGAGGAGAGTTGGTCGACACCCGAGGAGTGTTAGTCGGCACCCGAGGAGAGTTGGTCGGCATACCAACCAGGAAGATCAAAGGATAACTATGCATTTAATGGGCATTAATGAAGATGACAACGCATTTAATGAGCATTAATGTACATTTATACTATAGATGACAACACATAGCATACCAAGCAATTCAAGGAAGACCAACCATCATAGAAGGCTAACAATTAGATTTATTGTATGTAGACATAATGTTTGAATGTATATAGACATTGTATCTCTTTATCTCCCATCACTATAAATACATCTATTCCCTTAGCCAAAGGGGAGAGATCCGACAACGATGAGAGACCATACACAAGATACACCATTTTTCTCCCTCTCTCCACCACATTGTGCTATTGTAAATCCCTGGGAATAAAATAACACTGGACGTAGGCTTCTTTCTTATAGCCGAACCACTTTAAAAATCTTTGTCTCTCATGTGCTTGATTGGATTGCTTTTATCTATTTATCTGTGATCATAAAAATGGGATTCGGTTATCTTATCGGCATCAACAATATTGATAATTTTTTTTAAAATAATACCATATTTTTAGGATTAGCACAAATTCATTTGATAATTGCCCTGTTACAAATTAGAACCATTTTTAAAGTATTGATAAGTTTTTTCTAAATCATTACCAAGTATTTAAAAATTAATGACATTTTTTTTTTAAAAAATGTACACAAAAGAGTACCATTTTTTTTAAAGAGAAGGTGTACTATTTCTTAAAGAAAAAAAACCGTACACAACAAGGGTAAGAGGAAAAAAAAGTGGGGATAAAACAAACAATAGAAAAAAAGAGAATAAGTGAACACAAACATAACTTATGTGGGCAAAGAGTGCTCGTGAAGGAAATACCCAAACAAAAGCCCACAAACCCCAACCCTCATACCTGTGAGGAGGTGTGAAGGAAATAGAAGCCGCAAAAGCCCACAAACCCCAACCCTCGTACCTATGAGGAGTTATGAAGGAAATAGAAGCCGACAGGGGCTTCACTTGTGCAGCTTCCAAGTCATGATTTCCCCATTCTTTCATCTTCAAATGCTGAGCTTTTTTTTCTTCTCATTTCCATCCCGCCTCGGCCAATGGCTCCGAGATCTCGACGACTTCATTCTATAATCGAATCGTGTCGCAGAATCAGATCGGAAGCCTACGATTCCGAGTCAACTTGGCAGAGATCTCGGAGCCATGTGTAATGAAATCCAATTATATCGGCCAAGTTGTGTAATGTGTAATGAAATCCAATTATATAATTCAAACATTGTGTAATTATATAATTCAACAGAATGTGTAATGAAATGTGTAATTGAATTATATAATTGGATTTCATTACAACATAATTGGTGAAGTAAAAATAAATTACAATATTGGGTTTCATTACACAATGTTTAAGTTACTACAAAAATAATTGGATTCTGATTTATTTACTGGGTCCTCTCTTTTCATATTTATGACTATTGTTTTCAAAGAATGTATTTGCAATCAAACATCACAAAAGTAGAAAATGAATTAAAAAATACCATGCCAGTCAAATGCAATCTTAATAATTTTCTAAACACGTTGAAATGTTCAAGATAGACAACAGTTTGGGAGAAAGGGTGTATGAGATACCAGTACTCATATGGTGTTTATGAGAGTTAGCTTTTTACCTTGAGCCAACACCCCCTATGCCAATCACGGCAATGGAATCACCAGGGCGCACCTGAGCTGCATGAGCCATAGCACCGTAGGCAGTAAAAACTGCGCATCCTAATATGGCAGACTCTGTATAGGGCAATGAATTGGGTAGGGGACACAATGCATTTGATGGCACAACACAATACTCCGCAAGACCTCCCATACTATACATATACACTGGTTTTCCTGAACAAATAAAATATATTACAGTTATCCACCTATTTTCATGCAAAGAGAGGCACGGTAATCAAAAAGAAAATTTATATGAAGGGGTGGAAAATCGTGTTTGGGTCATGCTTGGCCCGACGCGACAAGACCTAATTAAACATGTCATGACTTCGTGTTAGCACGACCGATTTAGAACACTCTGTTATTGACTTAATGTTCATTACCCACAAGGGCTACACTATATATAAGAAGAGATAAGAGGGAATATTCCCTCAGATATGATAAACTTTATTAGCACTAAGTGATGTCATGGCTGATAATGACATACGTCCTGACAGCACTTGGAAGCCTAATATTAACTGTGCTACTAATATAAAAGATAGGAAATAAAAGATATTACAATTAAATATCACTTCATGTAATACCAACACGATATTGTTAATGGGAGAAGAAAGTCCCCCGAGGAGAATCAAAGGTTAAACAGAGTGACGAGGGAGATAAACAGATAAAAAGAGGAGATTCTAGACAGAGTTTTACTTCAATCCAAACAAGTTTGATAACTCCTTTACATCAACATTCAATATATAGGCGGTACCAAAGCTCAAAATGGACATTAACTTAATTACATCAATTTTGCAAGTCAGTTTCATAAATCAAGCCACGTAAATTAAGCACGGCAAGCTCATAAATAAACCTTAAATCATGACTCTCATATCCGTAACCTATAATTTGGACCTTTGATTATGAACTTGGTTCTGCCTTAGGTCCCATGACTAAAGGAGTCCCTTTCCATTTCAATATCTCAGGAAAAAATAATACGGTTCTCATATCAAGAAAAACTCGAAACTTTGATGCTGATGTTTATTAAATTGCAATATACCCGTCTTAAGCCTCACTAGCTAAAGATGGGGATGACATCATGCCAACATCAGCTAATGGTCAATTGAAATAGCATCATTAAAGCAACAGAAGAATGCTCAAAATATTTGTGACTTCTAATCTAGACTCAAGTAAAATTAGTGTGAATGTAAATATGACTTCAGTTTGTCACTTAGAGCGTGTTTGATTGAAATGGTAAAATAAAAAGTCCAAAAACATAGCTTCCATGTAAATATTTTCTTACCTCCCTCTCCTCGCCCCCACCCCCACAAAAAAATAGAAAAAATTTACATGGGAAATGTCCACAATGTGCATAATCAGGTTGTACTATAGGTAAATTTGAAAAAAATTCCAAAGGAAAATTAAGACGATCAAACACACCAGAAGTTCGAAAATATTGTCAATCAAACACGGCTAAAAGCAAAGTGGTTTTATGTTTTAAAGGAAATGGAACAATTACCGCTGCTTCGAAGAAACAAGCGTGTTTCACCGTCATATAGGGTTCCTTTAGCTCGGTTATAAGCAAAGAAATCCTCACACAAGTCATCTTGACCCTGTTTTCACCCAAAGACTTAACGTTATCAGATTTCGGATAATGTATCATCAATATATATGTACAATGCTCTCTCTTAAGAAGAGATTGACACATGGCACCAACATAATAAATGAGAAATCATTAAAAATGTTCCCTCTAGTATATCCTACACTATACATGTGGATCTCTTCCTTTCACTCTCTACATGTGAGTCTTTTAATACACCAACACCTACTAATCAAGGATGTTTCTTTATATTATTTATCATTTATGTGTCCTTGCTAGTCATTAAACACATTTCTCACCATTTGTATAATATCTAATATAACTAACGTAATATGTATATATGATATGTAAATAAATGATACACATAAAAACTTAACGAATACATTGCTGATAAAATGAATCTTGTCTATAAGTGATTATAATTCAAAATTTGGTCAACCAAATCATTTCTGTATAAATTTATTAATTAACAGTGTGTATACTCTGTATCATTATTGTTTGCATATCGAATAGCATAAACTGTTATGATATATTTTTTATTTACTTGATTTATGCTTAATCTAACCTTGTAGATATCAAATAATTGGAATGTATTTTCTTATTTATCTATAATTTTAAAAATTATAAAGCGTCCGCACATCATGCGTGTTGCAAACTTGTAAAACTATAAAAAATTAAGCTGCATTATTAATATAGTCACCTTACTGCAGAAGAGACAATTACCGCAAGGCATTATGAATGCTCCAATAACATGAGCTCCAACTGGCAATCTGAAGAATTAATACAAAACTCATCCCGTCATCCGTGTTGAGGACTACATCATTAAAAGTGTAAATTGTTATCCTCCATGACATATAATTCAAAAGAACTTATGTTTGCAAACCTTTCAATGATTTTACTGTCAGTGTGCTTGCCATGTTCAACCACCTCACCAGTGATCTCATGCCCAACAACGCAAGGGCTAGCAAATGGAAGTTCACCTTTCATTACATGAAGGTCAGAGTGGCAGACCCCGCAAGCTGCACCATTGAAAATATAAAAGACAACTTATTAGAGAGAATAGTTTCTTTGCTGGGGTTGCGCGAGGGGAGAAAAACATATCAGATATTACAATAGAACTTGTTACAAGAGGAGGTGCACCAGCAGTTCACTGAGACAAGAAAGAGAGAAAAAAATAAGGGAAAAATATGCAAGAAAGAATAAACGAATGCCCAAAAAATACAGCCAAGTTTACCTCTGATACAACTATAAACCATGACTGCATCCTAAGAAAACTAACAAACACCGATAATGGACAGACCCTCTGCAAACAGATTATAGTGATATAAGCGAGAAGATACATTGTGCCATCGGGAAGAAATAAGAGAGTAATAATGGCGTTAAAGGCAAAGTCAACCTGACCCTGCTAGGTGGCCACCTAGGTCCCCCAAGCCCGGAAAAAATACTTTTACTAACTTCACCTAACAAAAAAGTAAAATTACAATATATATATAACTCAACCAAAACAAATTTGGGGACAAAAAAAAAATCACAATTTGGACTAAAACTTTTTCAATGACAACAATGCCAAACACACAAAAAAGATACATACAATGACTTCATAATTTGGTTTGTCATGCAGTGAGTCCTACTTGCAAGTAATGGATCCTACCTTTATACCTGAACAAGAAAACCACTGACACAGCATGTTGGACTAACTTTCTATGTACATTTTGTATTTATTTTTATAACAAACAATTTTATATCTCAATATTTCGGGATGAGACTAAATTATAAGTGATACTTTCTTAGGAAACCCAATTCGAATTTTTTGTGGCCAAGTTGCTAAGATTTTTCTTTATGTTAATCTCATAATGTAAACAGTGTTGAGCTATTTATAAAACACCAAATGTTTTTTTTTTCTTATTATCGTCATTCCCCCATCAATAGAACTTTAATAAAATTTACATAGGTGTTGCCTCACTTTTATAAAAAAATGTATGTAATTATTATTTTTCATAAATACAAGGACCATGAAATCTCATAACCAGTCTTGGTGGAAATCTATGCACATAACATCCTCTCACATGATGGTAGGCTCTTGTGCATTGAAAATAAAATCCTCAAGTGTCCTCTTAAATTCTCGTATGTTGAAGAACTCCTATTGTAGCTTGTGGAAGAGGATTGAGCTAGGGGCAATAAGGATTTACATTACACAAACTCAATCGAAACAACAAAAGCCTAGTCTGAATCAATTGTAGATCCATTAAATGTCAATTCACTGTTTTACTCTATCTAGAATTATCAAGACAACAGTAGGGAATCAACCTCTCCAGAGGAAGCTTAAAATAATACCCGTGAGCACTGTTAGCCAAAAAACATAGCTTGGAGAAGAGACAATATATAGTGAAACACTAACCATTAACCATAACAAAACCCTCACTCTAACCATAACGAGCCCCTGAAATAAAAATAAATGAATTTAAAACGCAATAGGAGAACCTTATTGCACGAACTTGTTTGTTGTCAAATCAATTTTGTGTGATTCCTTATCTTTCACTAAAGAAAATGAAAGATTACACTTGCTAGTTCTCAAGCCGCTATCTTGCCTAAAATCAATTGGTTTTAAGGTGAGCCAACCATTAATTTTTATACGAGTCGACTCAACGTGTCTCAAGGCATTTGTTGTACTATCGTTCCAACAATAACAAAAGCTATAAAGTCGTTCAAACGACTAGCGAAAGGTACTGAATGGTATAAGTTATGATTATGTGGAGGGTGTTGGTAGCAGTGGAGGGTAATGGAGGGGGTGTGATGAAATTGTGAAATTGTGCCAAGACTCGTGGTGGTCGAAGGAGTTGGCATAAGTGGACGGAGAAGAAACAAGTGTAGAGAGAGATGAAGCGGATGTGAGGGGGGGAGGGAGATAGAGGGGGCAAGGAAGATGACAGGCTGGAGAGAGTGAACAATAGAGGGTCAAGGAAGAGAGGCGAAGTTAATAAAGAGTGAGAGAATGAGGACAGATGCGCGGTCTAGAGAATGAGTGGTAGAGAGAATAGAAGGGATATGCGATTCCGAGGATGAGAGTAGAGGAGTACATAGGGGGGATTTGCCACCCTACCACAGGGTAAGACCTATAGTTTGACAGATGTGAATGACATTTTGTCCAAATGTTTTTCCGCCATCTCTCCATCGTAGCCTCCCCCATCTCGCTCACTTCCCTTCGCCCTCGCTACACCTACTTTCCCTCTCCCTCATCCACACCAACACCCTCAAAACCCAGTAGCAATCCGAAGCTCCCACCCTAAAATTTCACTACAACCCTAAAATTTCACTACAAGTCAAAACAAGAGTCTGGGGGAGCTTTGCTTTAGTATTTATGGATTAGAAATTAAACAAAAAGGTTTATAAGATGATGTTGGATGAACACAGAGATGAAAGGAAGTTCAATATATGAGAATTTTTTCATCAATAACACCATATGAAGAGCAATATCAAGAACGGACTGAAAGGAAAAAGGATCCCTACAACAATAGGTGACCTCTGAAATACTTCTCTACAATCCTGCAATCCTTCACAACTCTTCTTACAAGCTTGACATCTACTAATACCAACTAAGTAGTACTTTATTCACTTACACCTAGAATCCTCATATGCTTAATCAAATGAGCACAAAGTACTTTATTCACTTGCACTTTGAATCCTCGTATTCTTGATCAAATGAGCACTACACCAATCTCGTCCTCAACTAAGACTTCGACTAAGAGCTCTAATCTATGACCCTCTTCCTATCTTCAACCCCATGGCTAAAGTTAATTCGTCCAAAAACTTCGCTCAAGAACTCTCATCTTCTACCCTTCGTCCTAAACCGAATGGTCACTTGACGGACTCGAGATAATGTAACACCCGGCCCGCCCCGGGGAGAGCGAACGGAGTGCTACTCATCGATAAAACTAAACTAATCCGCGATATAACAAAGTATAGAGCATCTAACTCTTAAATCTAATCCTCAATACAAATCTCAATTTCCTCAACAACTATCTAACTCCAAAAATACAAATCCCAATGCTCTACACATCAAAATTAAATACAATCTTCTCAAGTATGTATTCTCCAATAATTATTCCAAAATAATCCACGCTAAAATCAATCTCCATAGCGCCCCAAAATCTGCGCTAACCTGCCACTAAAAGAAAATATGGGGAAGTACACAATACGACAGGAAAGATGCTCAACAAAAATTAGCGGTGAATAAAACGTAACAATACGAATACGAATATTCAAATCAAATGCAAATCTCAATAGCAATTATATCAATATAATTTCTCAACAACACATTAACCGGGTCACCAGGCCTCACCACCGTACCGCGCCTATGCATTTTTCTAGCATATCCGGAAAAAGGAATATTGGCGGGTGCCCAACTTCAATGCCATATTAAAATCTCATGACAACATGCTCAACACCAAATATAATATCACATGAATCGAAATTAGATTCTAACAAATATTTCCAGATTTTCAAATGACTTTATCAATTCAAGTATGAGTCAATGATCACAAGAAAACAACGAGAATAATACTCGCGAGATTAAGGAGCATATTGTGTAAAACCCCATACCTCAAAATCATCACATAATTCAGCCTCAAAATCTAATCACACCATCACGTTCTTCTCGCGAAAATAATCAAATCTTGTTCTAGCCCAAACTCGAGAAAACACCAAATAAGCCTTCTAATCTAAGGTTGAAATCTTGAATAAGTTTGGGACTATGGTTTGTATATGAAAGAGAGTAATTTTAAAGAGCTCTTCTGGTTGAAAAGATTGAGAAAATGTGATTTGAAAAGTCAAGCCACGAATTAGTTGATATATAAAGGATTAAGAGTTTGATTAAGAAAAGAGTTCTAATCAGATACAAACACTAAAAAATTTATTCCGAACGATCGGACCGTTGGAATTGGATAAAATTTTACAGAGAATTAGCTGAAGACAAGAGGAAGCCACATAAAAAAATTCAGCTCGATCGGACTGTTCAATATTTTTAAATATATTTTTTTGCTAGAGAGTTTTATATTTTGAGAACTCTTAGAGAGTTTTATGTTTTGAGGACTCTTCTATATAATAAAAATTCAATTAAAACTCCATTTTAATTCCAATTTCGAAACCGTTTGAAATTCTCATCTTTAAAAATAAAATCCAACATATTTGAGCAATAAAAATAATTTTACCAAAAACTTTATTTTCCTCTATATCCCAAAATTACGCGAGTTGTTACAGATAAATGTCCTTTAAAAGAAATTTGAATGATATTGAAACATCATAATGCACTTCGTCGTCGGGTCTCATTGATGGGGTTTATCTTCAAGAGGGGGTGCGTGATAAAATGAGGTGGATCTTGGATAGAAATGATTTCTCATCTAAATCTTTTTTCCCCGGCTCTTTGTGAGGTCCCTTCATCCCACTGATGTGGACAGTTGAAATTCCCTCTAAAATGAAGGTGGTTCACGGTAGGTGAGCACTGGTGACGTGTTACAAAGGAGACGCCCGTTCACTTTTTTATCACCATTGTGGTGCTGTCTTTGCAAGAACAATTGTGATGGGTTAAACCACATTGTGCTACATTTCACTTTACCCACTTTTTGCGGTTAAAAATCTAGTCAGAATTGGGATTTGTGGGGTTCGCCCTGGCTACTCGGCTGCTTTGCTAATGTGTGAGTTGCAAGTCAATGGAGATCGTTCTAAATTACACTGTTTGTGGAGAGGTGAGGATATGGCGGTGTTTTGGTTCATTTGGAATGAACGTAACAGTAGGATTTTCAAAGACCGCGAAGAAAACAAGAAATAAATTCAGTGATTAGAAAGGGATTTTTGAGAGGGGTGTGGTTATACGTTCTCTTAAGTTTATCTCAAGGGTTGGGTTAGGTTTGAAGAGGATTTTCTGTGGATTATAATTCAGTGGTATTTTTGTCTCCTGTTGTAAAATCTGTGGGCTTCTGGTCCACCCCTTTGAATCCTTTGTTTTCTTATTAATAAAATCTTATTGTTTCTAACTATAAAATGCATAGAGGGTTTTGTCTTATACGTTCTCTTAAGTTTATTTCATGATCCATAATGTGTACCACTTATAGGCGTTGATGGAGACAATAAGAAGACATATGGATAATAGACCGAGGAAAGGAAGTATGGATACTGGGAGAGGAGTGAGATGAGAAACAAATGGTTGAGAGATGCAGTGAGGAAGACTGGAGAAGAACAGAGAGAACGAGAGAGGAAGATGGGTGGAGTATGTTTTAAGCTTCCTCTAAAGAAAGAGAGGGACTCCTTCTATTAATCAGTTTATTGACACAAGGGTTCAAGGAGTTGCTGGGTAATGTAAATCATTCCACATGTATGAAACTAAAGGGGTAGAGTAATGTGTTTCCTCCTTATAACTGTTTAAGACCATCTCCAGGTATTGGTGTAGGGGTGGCCTCGGTTTTCATGTCGGGTGATGAACGAATCTTATCAAAAAATCTTCCATCCAAACACGAATCATATTGTTAATTGGTGGCATAACATCACCCTGTTAAATAAACGAATGGTTTTTATGACTATAAAGATTGACCTTGTTCAATCAGTAAAGCCGTTCAACCAACGACCACTTAACCTGGTTAACTGAATAATTCAAAAGAATGGAGAGGGACAACTTATTTATACTTGGGAAAAAGGGGAAAGGTTTTCTTCACAAACCGACGCAGGGACTTGAGATTTACTAATCGTAATCATAATAGTAAACTGTGATGGATCACACGACATGTAACTTAATCGGATCTGACAGGATGTAAACGGATTTCGCGAATCTATACAAATCAATTTGCTTCTTTCTGAGTCTGACGAGTCTACTCCGTTATAACCCAAGCACGTTAAGCCTTCACCCATACCAGGTAACTCGGTGTCATTCTCGTGTCATGTTAACAGGTCGTGTCCCAATTTTCCACCCCTATATTGGTGGCATTCTGTCATGTCACATAGGCAGAAAATTACTAAAGGTACCATTTTGCAAGCCTGCAGAACACTACAAATGGTCAGGGAAGCCGCAAAATCATGCGGCACTCTTACTGTCAGGTCAACACAAGCGCAGCAGTTGAACTGTCGAGGGAGGAGCAATCCCACGGCAAACATTTCATCTTCACTTTCTTATCCCAACCAATTCTCTCCAATATCACTTCCAAGTAAATTTTCTTTCTATTTGCACATAAATTAATAGCAAAGTGTAAATGGATCCCTTCAAAAAGAAATATCAGTATGCGAAGGGACTGACAAGAATGGGGCTTAGTCATTGCGAGTTGGAAATCATGACTCCCTAACCCGCATCTCCACTTCTCCTCAAAGATCCAAAACAATCAAGTGAGTGAATATTACTTTAAATTAAAAAAACAAAAAACACAAATTGTCAGTGTTACGTTAAAATGTTAATTAATAACCAAAACATATTACTCTTCAAATTGCGTTTAGGACATGCCCAAGCCTAAGACGAGGTACCCAATATGATCGGTGGGGGGCTTTAAAGGAAGCCAGATATCGGTTGGCTGGGATTAGAGGGATGATTCAGCGTACTTTTTGCGGCCCTATTCTTAAGTTGCCATATAGCTGAGTTGAATGCCGTGGGTCATTGCCCTACTTAAGAGGTCGTGGGAAACCACCCACACGTTCCATTTTTCATGTGGGGGAGAGATAGAGTTCACCCTCTCGACTTCACAATGAGCATAGGGTTGTCGATGGGTCATGGTGATAGCATGGAACTTGCGAGTACATCATTGATTACCCCATAGGTCTCTGGCGCAATCATGCGGCAACCGCTTCCTCACACGGGTCTTGATGGCCCCAGATTAGTTAGCACTTAGCAAGCTAGGTGCATTTCTTGTGAGTCGACCCGCAACAGCCAGGCAGCAGAGGTAAGATCGACACAAGGCCCCTGAGCTACAAGCTCAATCACCTGCTTGCATGCAGCAAAGAGACACCCGGCGAGTGAGGGGTTTGTTCCCAATAATTTATATCTCTCTTCTTTCCTTCCAAACTAAGATTGGACAATTGAACATGAACGCTCAATGTGAACTCTCGTGAAAGAAAAATACCCAGGATCATTGAGCGAGGTACTAGTGGTAGCGGTGGCCAGACCGGGATAGACATTAATGTATCGGTTCTCATGGGAGTAGGGAACGGACTCAAAGCGATCGCCCACAAGCTCAGAAAGCATGAGGGGAGCATACAGGGAGTTACTGAATGACGACCGGACGTTGTCTTGTCCATAGTTACTGAGTTCTCTACATACCCCTACATATAGCGATCCACCGACCCTAAAAGTGCTGGGTTCTCAATCGGAATCTCCAAAAGTTACATACCCAATATTAACAATAAATCTTTTTTTATCTATTAAAAGTAATAATGCAATTTTTGATTTAGTAGATGAAACAAATGGAGAAAAATCAAGCTTCCTAGCAAAGTTAAAAAGAATGATTAATATATTTTCTACATATTACATAAATTATACATGACACATAGTTTTAGTAAAGCTTTCTAAATTGGTGGAATACAGATACTCGGGATAATATACTTATAGCCCCAAAATAGTATATTACATTTTGTAATCCAAAGTAGCAAACCAACTAAGTCTACCCCCACTGTACCGTGTACCGACTATATCCGCTTACCAAATCGGCCCACGTTCCAAGTAACATTGGCTTTTGTCTTGGCGGAGGAGGTGACCACTTATACTCATGAGTTTTTGTGGTATATGATTGGCCACTTCACAAATGGTGATATCAGCTAAGTTCTTTACGACAATGGTGTTGTTCTCAAGCAGCGGACAACGCGCAAGCATCAAGTTAGACTTGTACAAGCTACTGGGGGTCGTATATAGTTCAAATATTGTTCATTTGTATATATCTTTATTTTATTTTTGACTGAATATGTCTGTCTCACGACACCCACATCGATATCACCATTTGCGAAATATAGTGATACACTCTAGTTTCAACACTCCCATACGATCCCACAATGGGGGAAAGCTGCAGTTCGTATGATCGTATACGGTCAACATTTTCATGCACTCCCACAAAAGGGGACAAATTCACTTCGTGTGATCGTGGGAGGTTTTTTTTATATAAGCAAAATGAGAGTGGGGTCGACCTATCTACACGATAGAAGAAGAGAAAGAAGAGCAAGAATTGTCATAATAGTCAGGGTAAAGCCCCTTATTCTCTAGCCATGCAAGGGACGCGCATCAGTTAAAGTGCTTCAGCATTGCCACATTACCCATGAGACCCAAACAACTGGGTGTTATGTTTCTCTTCAAGATAGCAAAATTATACGTATATGGCATTTTACATGATCCACCAAAGCACATTCGGGCATAATAGTGCCGAGAAGACATTCAGTTCACAAGGCTCCCGCTTTAGCATGGTTTAGGAGATGTTGATGAAGGCAAGCCTTATCCTCAATTATTAGCGGAGAGGCTACTTCCAAGAATCGAACACGCGACATATCGCTTTGGGCGCGCAAGCATCCACGACATTTTGCTAACATTTGAGCGCGTCAAATGCTAAATAAACATTTTGCCAAATCGTTTAGAAATTGTCATGGGTGGACCTATGTAGAGCCGAATTATCAAAAATAATTTTATTAATATTTTAGTTTGGTATTTTCTAACGGTTTACGTCTGTCACTAAAACTTAAATCCATGACAATTATGCTCCTCACATATTTTGTCACGGTTTTGTATACTTTATTTCTCACACCAAAATTCTCCACTAATCTTAGGGTTTTTATGACTTCGCCCTATGAGATAATGTTGTAATTAGACATAACCCCACACTTTCAAAATATTAGATTTAACCATCTGCATGTTGATCATCCTATTTGTACCTTATGCATTGACTCACTTATACCTTATGCTGACAAGGAAAAGTCTAATTATTGAAAATCCAAGCGGGTATTGCCAAATTAAGCATTATCTCATTGGGTAAAATCATAAAAACCCTTAGTTTTATTTGTTAAGAAATTTGTTTCGGTTTTCAAAAATGACAAATTTTGTAGCCCGACAAAAATGAACCCACATTTTTCCACGATTCAAAATTTTTGTTACCTTATCAACAAAATTCCTAGATCATGGAGATGGTCTAATAACACTATGAGTATTATTGCAGAATTCAAAATGGTTTTTTTACGTTACCCATGAGATAACGTTGTAATAAGACATAACCTTCCTTTTTCAAACAATTAGACTTAACTCTCATATGCATAGGGTACAAGTAGGATGATCCACATGCTTAAGGCAAGTAATTATTTGAAAAGCGGCGAGTATGTCCAATAACGGCATTATCTCATTCGTCAAAGTCAAAAAATCCCAATTTAGCATATTTATTTGTGTCCGAGATTACTTAAAAGTTAAATGAAAATGACGCTTACCCTTAATTTTGATGAGAACCGTGAAATCCTCAAATGCTAAGCTTGCCCTTACTTTTGATGAGAACTTCACCAACCTTAGGTGTCTACTCGAGCTTGGCTTGGCTCTTATTCGTTTGGGAGAAAACTCGTTCGAGACAGACTCGTAAAATAAACGAAAGTGTGAAAATATCTTTAAGCTCCCTATCTTATTAAGCTCGACTCGGATTCACCTAAATTACCAATATAAATACTAAACTAGTATATAACAACCAAATTACTCGAGATTAGTTATGATCGAACAGTCTTAAGATAAATGATCCAAACTTAAAACATATTTTTAGGGTACATTTGGTTCGGGATGATATACTTTTAATAGCGGTGACAAGTAAAATAATGAAATGTTTTTTTCACATATTTAAAATCAATACAAAAAAAAGGGGGGCTTATCCTTAGTTTTGATGAGAGCTTCATCAGCCTTAGGGCTAGACATGTGAAAATGCTCAAATGTTAAACTTGCCCTTAGTTTTGATGAGAGCTTCATCAGCCTTAGGGCTAGACATGTGAAAATGCTCAAATGTTAAACTTGCCCTTAGTTTTGATGAGAACTTCATTAGCCTTAGGTCTACTCGAGCTTGGCTTGGCTTGGCTCTTATTCATTTGGGAGAAAACTCTTTCGAGACGGGTTCGTAAAATAAACGACCCAAGTCTGAACATATCTCTAAGCTCCCTATCTTATTGAGCTCGACTCAAATTCGCCTCAATTACCAATATAAATAATAAACTAGTATAAAAAAGTCGTATCCAGTGCACAAAGCTCCCGCTTAACTGCAGGATCAGAGTGGTGGATGTCGTCTGGTTTACCCTCATAAATACTAAACTAGTATATAATAACCAAATTACTCGAGTTTAGTTCCTTTTTTGTTTCCTTGATGATCGAAGGGTTTCAAGATAAATGATCTGAACTTAAACATATTTTTAGGGTCCATTTGGTTTGGGGTGAAATACTTCTAACAGCAATGACAAATAAAATGGTGAAATGTTTTTTCATATAATAAAATCATTTTTTGTTGGTTTGAGATTCTAAATAATTATAACTCTATAATTATGCAACTTTAAACAAAAATAGTGAACGTAATTTAACTCTAAATAGATAAAAACATATTTCACCATTTCACTTTTGACCGCTGTTAAAAATATGTCACCCCGAACCAAACATGGTGATAAGTAAAATAACGAAATGTTTTTTTCACTTATCTAAAATCAATACATAAAAATAAAGCTTACCCCTAGTTTTGATGAGAAGACTCGTTCGAAACAAGTTCGTAAAATAAAAGGGTAAATTATATCAACCCCCACCCCCAAATTACAGCGATTTTATAGATAGCTCCCTAATCTAAAAAAATCGACAACTAGCCCTTAAACTATTAAATTTCGACACCTAAAAAATATGCATAAAAATTTAGCATTTTTATGCATAAAATCATGTTTTTATGAACTCATTTTCAATGAAAATGTGCTAGGTGTAAAAATTTATTAGTTTAGGGGGTTCATTTTCAAAATTTTTTGATTAGGGGCTATCAGAAAAATGGCTATGGTTCAAGGGAGTTTAGTGTAATTTATCCTCAAATAAATTACTCAAGTTTAAACATATCTCTAAGCTCCCTATTTTATTGAGCTTGACTCGAATTCACCTCAATTACCAATATAACAATCAAATTACTTGAGATTAGTTCATTTTTCGTTTTCTTAATGATCAAACTATTTTAAAATAAATGATCCAAACTTGAACATATTTTTATGATACGTTCAGTTCGGGGTGAAATACTTTTAACAACAGTGACAAGTAAAATAATGAAATGTTTTTATCTCACATATTTAAAATCAATACATAATAAAGCTTGCCCTTAGTTTTGATGAGAACTTCACTAGCCTTAGGTCTACTCAAGCTTGTCTTGACTCCTATTCGTTTGGGAGAAAACTTTTTCAAGACAGGTTCGTAAAATAAACGACCCAAGTCTGAACATATCTCTAAGCTCCCAATCTTATTGAGCTCGACTCGAATTCGTCTCAATTACCAATATAACTAAACTAGTATAAAAAGGTCGTCCTAGTGCACTAAGTTCCCGCTTAATTGTAGGGTCTGGGAGACCCAATAAATACTAAAATAGTATATAACCACCAAATTACTCAAGATAAGTTCATTTTTTGTTTCCTTAATGATTGAAGGGTTTTAAGCTAAATGATTCGAACTTGAACATATTTTTAGGGTCCATTTGGTTTGGGGTGAAAAAGTTCTAACGACGGTGACAAGTAAAATGGATAAATGTTTTTTCATATAATAAAATCATTTTTTGTTGGTTTGAGATTTGTAATAATAACAATCCTATAATTATGCAACTTTAAACAAAAATAGTGAACAAAATTTAACTCTAAATAGGTGAAAAAATATTTCACAATTTCACTTTTTATCGTTGTTAAAATTATTTCACCCCGAACCAAACACGGTGATAAGTAAAATAATGAAAAAAAAAATTCACTTATCTAAAATCAATACATAAAAATAAAGCTTACCCTTAGTTTTGATGAGAAAACTCGTTCAGGACAGGTTGATAAAATAAAAGGGTAAATACACCAACCACCACCACCACCCCGAGTTACAACAGTTTTGCAGATAGCCGCCTAATCTAAAAAACTCGACAACTAGTTCCCTAAATTGTTGAATTTCGACACCTAAAATGTATGGATAAAAATTTAGCCTTTTTTATATATAAAATCATGTTTTTATCAACTCATTTTCAATGAAAATGCGTTAGGTGTAAAAATTAATTAGTTTAAGGGCTCTTTTGCGGAAATTTTTGATAGAGGCTATCTGCAAAACCGCTATAATTCAAGAGAGTTTAGTGTAATTTACCCTAAGATAAACTACCCAAGTCTAAACATATCTCTAAGCTCCCTATCTTATTGAGCCCGATTCGAATTCACCTCAATTACCAATATAACCACCAAATCACTCAAGATTAGTTTATTTTTCATTTCCTTAATGATCGAATAGTTTTAAAATAAATGATCCTTTAAATATGAGGCCCATATTTGAAATGAAAAATGTGGCCCAAATAATAGATCAACCCAATCATTTGGATCTAGTTTTAAAATAAATCACTAATCTTGAGTGATCTGGTGGTTATATTGGCAAAATGTGGCCCAAATAATAAAATAACCCATATTAACCCAATCATTTAAATATGAGGCCCATATTTGAAAGCTATGAATCAAATATGGAGCCCAATTTTAAAAGCTACAAGCCAAATATAAATCTCATTTTTAAAAGTTGTGAGTAAAGAGAGTTTTTTTACATATACCTAAAATTGTTATACTTTCTTTAGTAAAAAAAATGGGTTGCCCCAACCCATATTTGGTACGCCCATTTTTTGCTCAACGCAAATTTCGCCCAACCCATATTTGGTCCAATCCACATTCAGCTCAAACTTGAACATATTTTTAGGGTACGTTTGGTTCAGGGTGAAAAACTTTTAACAGCGGTGACAAGTAAAATAATGAAATGTTTTTTTCACATATTTAAAATCAATATATAAAAATAAAGCTTACCCTTAGTTTTGATGAGAACTTCACCAGCCTTAGGTCTAGACATGTGAAAATGCTCAAATGTTAAGCTTGCCTTTAGTTTTGATGAGAACTTCACCAGCCTTAGGTCTACTCAAGCTTGGCTTGGCTCGGCTCTTACTCTGTTGGGAGAAAACTCTTTCGAGACAGGTTCGTAAAATAAATGACCCAAGTCTAAACATATCTCTAAGCTCCCTATCTTATTGAGCTCAACTCGAATTCGCCTCAATTACCAATATAAATACTAAATTAGTATACAACAACTAAATGACTCGAGATTAGTTATGATTGAACAGTTTTAAGATAAATGATCCAATCTTGAACATATTTTTAGGGTTCGTTTGCTTTAGGGGTGGCAAAGGGGTCAAGTATGGGGTGGGTTTGCCAAAACCCAAACCCACTCGCAAAAAAAAAATTAACCTCCTCGCAACCCGTGACAAGTTTAGTTTAACACGCCTCGAACCCGATTAAATATAAACCCTCTAAACCCGCCCCTGCACCGTTTACATTACACGAGTCAAAAACCCGCTCGGGGAGGATGAAGACCCGCATACTAAACCTCTTAGGATTTGTTAACTTATATATACATACAAGGTTTTGGTGTAAATAGTATATCAAAGAATGGTATTTAAGTAAATATAAAAAATAAATGAGGCGGGACGGGACGGGTCATGCTGATATATACTAAATCCGAACCCGCCCCGATTAATTAACGAATTTTTATTTTAAACACATACCCACCCCTATTATTTTAATCGTATTTCCAACCCGCCCCGTTTGGGTCCGGGCGGGAGCGGAAACCCGACGGGTCGGATTAATTTACCATCCCTATTCGGTGCGAAATACTTTTAACAACGGTGACAAGTAAAATAATGAATTGTTTTTCCATATATTTAAAATGAATACATAAAAATAAAGCTTACCCTTAGTTTTGATAAGAACTTCACCGGCCTTAGGTTTAGGCATGTGAAAATCCTCAAATGTTAAAGGCTTATTTGGCTCCCAAAACACAGCTCCACGCATGTAATTTGGCCCGCCGCTAAGGTGATAGGATGAGGTTGAAATCCCCAAATTATTTGCATCATCTGATGAACTTGAAATTGAAGTGACTAAACCACGGCAAAGTGAGGTGTTACGATTACAATTATAAATAGGTTTTGAAGATTTTGAGAAATTGATGAAGTTTCTGGTGGTGTTAATTGCTCTACGGATCAAATTGGATCCCACCATGATTTGATTGTTTTGTTTTGTTTTGTTCACTTTGCGAGTAGTAGTTTAGTAGTTAAAACTAGCAATTGACTATCAATTAACATGAATAAAACCATAGAGGCTCATGTGGGCCATAAATTTGGGCTCCTCTCAATTGGATTGAACATGTGCAAGAAATGAGCCCCATTTTCTTCATCCGTTAATTCTTTTTTTTTTTTTGAAAATTAAACGGCACGTCACATTAGACCTTAACTTTAATTTTTACAAATGATAATTAAAGCTCGTGAGTCGAATATGACAGGAAGTAATGAAATCATACATACAAAACAAAATGTACATGGTTCGGCGACATGTCTACGTCCACGGGGTGTTAGGGTTTGTAGTTTATTGCTTTAGAGAATTGATTGATAGAGTTTTGGTACTGGTCGATATTACAATATTGCTTTGTTTACATTTATAGAGCAGCTTAGGAGAGTCCTAAGTTCCGTCAATAGTTATCCCTAAGAGTTTGGACGTATCTCTTAGACGTTACAAATGGTTGAGTTGAAGGGATCTTCTCTCACTTGAACTCTTCATCAATTATAGGTGCACGTAGTCTGAGCGTTTGTGTTGAGCACAAGCCTGTGCTATTCTGGACTCCACAATTGGCCCCCAAAATTCAGGGTCTCTATAATGTCGCGGGGCTTTGTCGCGTTTAGGTCAGCTGTTGATAATTGACAAGTCTTTATGCTGAGGGAACAGTAGTATTCCTTCTTCGGAAGTTAATGACTATCTGAAATTTTCGTTGGTTGGTCGGAGGGCGATTTATTAAATGCCCCAAAAACTAAAAAGTCCCTGTTTGTTAAGTGCTCGGGGGCATGCTCGTAAATATGGCTTCTTTTCTTGGCGGTGAAGGAAAATAGTCGTCGCTTCGATAGTCATCACACGTGCGTGATCATTATGTTTCTAGGGAATCGTAAGGCCATTTCTCACCACAAAAAAATTGTTCCCTCTCTTGCTTACTCATTTCAAAACCTACGAATCTTGAAAAAGAGCTTTTCACGTACTCATTTCGTTGTAAGCACACTCAAACTCCATTTCAATTGTCTTTCTCCATTTCTTCGATTTCTCTCCTTAATTTTCTTTCTTGAGTTGCAATCTTTTGACAATGGTGTACATTATTAGTGAAGACGCTATTGAAAAATTCAAATTTAGTAACCACAATAGGTAACAATAGAATTAGTTGAGGGTCCTTATGACCTCTGTGCCCTTTTAAGGGTCATTGGTTGTCTTCAATTTTTATAGTTGAATGTGGGGTTACCTCTCCTCCAAATTAGTTATTCTTAGAGTTTTTTAAATACCTTGACGTGGTCCTAACCCATATCACTCCAAATAGCTGGAGGATAGTTAAATAAGTTCACCGCATTAACGAGTTGTATGGGACCAGTCTTTGCATTAATGATATTAAATACTGCTACCAATGGGCGACGGCCCATGAAGGTATATACTATATGAATATAAGGGTAGCCAATCGGTCCCTAGTCGTGAATTTTCCTGATTCCAATAAAGATTACTGGGATCGGGATATAATTGTGAAAAATTAGCAATACTCCGCATACGAAGGGCTAAGATGCCCTAGAGAAGGATGAGATACATGTTAGGTCACAATTAGATTTTTTGCTTTTCACTTTTTCCTTCATTTTGGCTAATGTCGAATGTTTTTCTTTTTTCTTTGCTAAAGGTAGTATAACCTCATCCTGGCATGGGACCGACTCGGCCTGGGTGGCCTTACTGAGCACCATGCTTATGAGTAATCCAGCATCAGCAGTTATAGTCCTGGTCGTGTCTCAGGCCGAGACTTTCCAACAACTTTACTCCCTTGCATATCTCGTCTCCTCTGCCATTCATGACAGTCGAGACATCACAGGTCCTACTATAAGCCCGTCTCGATTTAACGCTCATACGACCGAGACTTCACTTCTCTAACATAAGATCGAACAGGACTCTGGGGTCTCATACTCGGCTCAGTCAAGACCCCTCCAAGCGACATCTCCACTACGTGTGATATGAGGCTCCAGTACGATCAGTCTACATGGATAGACAATTATAATAGAATTGCATGTGCATGTGAGGGGAATATTTACTTCATCATGATCTGCTTGTGCTATAGACAAGTGGCTTCACCTCATTAGCTAGCATATATTGTGCACTCTTCTTACATGCTTAGGGGGTGTATTGCACCAAGCAGGCACTATATAAGCCTGCCTTCTCCAACTTTGTAAAGGATCGCTATATTGAAACCCTGGCCAATACTCTGTTGAAATCACAATAGAAAGAGAAAGTTGAGTGTCTTGTATTACAAGGCCATTAGAGCCCTTTTTCATAGTGAAACTCACTCACACCTGCACAGTGGAATAGACCAAAGGGTCGAACCACTTACTTTACAATCTCCATTTTTTTATTGCCTCATCTCATTATCCATTTATATTGTTGTATTTTCACCATCGTTGCACCTTCAAGGTTGTCCTGGATTGAGATCTTACTATATTAGTTAGTGGTATCATAATTAGTATCATCAGTTGGCGTCGTATGTGGGAAGCGAGATTATCATCTTCTTCCTCTCATTTACAGTTTACTCCTCACTGGATTCTCTAGTGGTGGTCCAACCCCATGTTTGGCTGGGCTTGAACCACCATTGAAAGAGCTTTGGTTTGAGTTTAAGCTTTTTTCCAGTTCATTCAGCTCTTCCAGTACACCTAATCTTCTTTTCGTTCACCAGAGTCAACAGAATTAGATCTTCCACTAGGCATTGGCCCCAATTTTAGTCAAGCACCGCCTCAGTCAGAAATGGCTGAGGTCCCGGTGGCGCTGCGATCACTGGCGATGAGTCAGATGAAGATGCAGGAGCAACTGGATACTTTTATTCAAAACATATTAATTAGGCCCACTGGCGACAGGGGGACTACCCCCGGCCTCACAAAAGGAGATACAGCAGCAGCAGAGATGAAGGGATATTACTGACCCTAGGCAATTACGCTTGGGGATGCAAGGTCGAGAGTCTCGGGATGACCCATGCGATAATGATGGTATGGAATATTAGGAGCCCTATGAGATTTTTAGGGACACTCTACGCCCAATTCAGACTAGTAGATGAAACAGTGCCAGGCCGAGCGAGAGGGTTAACCTCGTGCCTCAGCGCTTGACAAACTCAGCAGAGGATCTGCCTTTGATGGGCTTGGCCCATTTGGATATTTGAGATATCGACTCTCTAGGTCTCGGGGCATAATAGGTTTAAGAATAAATGGTGGATGTGCTGGTCGTCGACCACCATGTGGTCGAGATAAGGAGCATAGAGAAGTCAATAGTGATCAAAGGACAGCTGGTAGAGAGCCAATACAGTGATCGATCGACAGAGAGGGAGCCGATGATAATGCTATTATGGCTGAGGTAGATGCTGCAGCTACTACCAACAAGCCTGGAACAGTTCTATCCAGAGGCTAGAAGACAAGATTGGAGACATTTCGAAGAGCCGAGACCCTTTACAGAGGGGTTACATGGAAGGTTCACCATTTGTCGCTAAGATAATTAGCTACCCCACCCCGTTTAAGTTCAAGTCGCCGCTGGTTACACCAAAATATGATGGACGCACCAATCCAGTCCACTATGTGAAAATATATCAATCTGTTGCAGACATCTTCTTAGTGTCCGATGAGATGAGGTATAGAGCCTTTTCAAGTACTTTCACTGGTGTTGCTCACATATGGTACACTTCCCTTCCTAAAAACTCAATTGAGAACTTCAAGAAATTAGTCGAGAGGTTCATTCATAAATTTTTTTTGGAGTAAAATCCCGAAATAAGACCACTCACTTGTTGTATGTAAAATAAAGAAAAAATGAGTCTCTGCGAGACTATATTGTGCGCTTCAATAAGGAGAAATTGAAGGTGGAAGACTATGATGAGAGTATTGCAATGACTTCCCTAATGGGAAGGTTATAAAAAGGAAATCTCTTATGGAAGCTGGTCGAGGATCCTCCAAAGTTCCTGGAAGAACTCCTGGCTACGGCCGGGAGAGTCATGAACGCGGAGGAGGCCATGGCGGCCAAAGGAGAAGATGAAAAAATGAGCAAGTGAAAGTAAATCCAAAAAGTTTAAAGGCAAGGGAGACAAGAAAAGGTCAATGGATGACAAGTTCGTTGACTATACCCCGTTGACTGTCAGCCTAAAGATAATTCTGAATGAAATCAAGAATGATCGGTCCTTAAGATGGTCGAAAAAGTTGAAGGCCCCTCCTCACAAGAGGGATAAAAGTAAGTGGTGTGAGTTCCACTAGGACCACTGCCACACGATTAACAAATGCCAAAGACGAGACATAAAAGATGATAAAGCAAGGGAAGCTTAGAAAGTACGTGGATAAAAAGGATGGCCGAGATGACACCCGAAAGAGAAGAGACGACAGGTGTAAATCGGATGCCCCAATAAACAGAGAAGATGATGCCTCGGATGATGACGACGAGGTTGACCCAGATCTTCTGCCAAAGATCCCTAATACCAAAGGTCGGCTACATATAATCTCTCTGGGGGTAAAAATGATATGCGGTGGTTTTACAGGTGGTGGTAAAGACATAGTTGACCGAAAGGCCCACGTAGCAGAGGTTTACCTCGTCTCCCCATTATTATTATTCACGTCTGTTTAGGGAGAAAAGCTATATTTATATCTGGCCGTCTTTGAGTTGGCCATCAGCGCAACCATTTTACGAGATAACAAAGGGGTACATAAGTTGGTCTATTTTAATAGCAAGGCCCTTCAAGGGGTCGAGCAGAGGTATCCAAAGAAGGAAAATCTGGCTTATGCTCTAATTCACTTATTAAGGAAAATAAAATCTTATTTCCATGCCCACACGATGGTCGTCCTTATAGACTCTATCGGGTAGGTTGATGGCCTAGTCGATAGAGTTGGGAGAATTTGACACTTTTTATCAACTGAGGATAGCCATTAAAGGGCAGACTCTAATCGATTTTTTGGCTGAGTTCACATGGGATGAGGCCGATACAAGTGAGTTTATAAGTCCAGTAAATGAGCTAGAGAAAGGAAGTGCTAGCCCGATTGAGGCTGAGATGAGTGCAGCTAGATAGATGGTGGCTGATAATGAAGAAGAAAAGTTTTTGTTCAAAAATGGAGTGTTAGACAAAGGCACTTTCTCCAAGAAAGACAATATTTTGAGCTTATTTATAGATGGATCTTCTTGCGAGGTTGGGTGTGGTGTCGGCTTGATAATCTCGGCCTTATACGGGATTGACATCGAGTATTCTTTAAGATTGAATTTTAATTATTCCCACGATGAGTCAGAGTACGAAGCTCTTCTAGCAGTACTTTCCCTTGCTAGAGCATTGGATGTCGACTATTTATTGGTTCATAGTGATTCCAGGATGGTGGTGAATTGGATATTAGGGGTGTACAAGGAAAAAGATAAGAGAATGGCCAAGTACCTATCCAGGGTATAAGCAACACTGAAGAACTTCAATGAAGTGAAGTTAAAAAGGATCCCTGGAGTAGATAATAGCCGAGATGGTGCCTTAACGAGATTAGAGTCTGTGACAAGGATAGAGATTAGAAGGTTAGTGCTTGTAGAGATCCTACACCGGTCGATCATTGCAGAGGAAGACAATGCAGTGGAGTTTTGCTTGAGCCTAAGCCTAGGTGCATCTTGGATGGACCCTCTCATCAGATACATCAAGGATAGTGAACTACCAGAGTCAAAGTTGGAGAGAAAGAAGCTGAGGTACAAGGCAGTTGAGTTCTTAATCATTGGGGATATTTTATACAAGAAAGGGTTCCTCTTCCCTCTACTCTGATGCGTTCATCCGACAGAGGTGGAATATATTTTGAAAGATGTACATGACTCATCTTGTTACAGTTATATAGGGGGGAGATCGTTGACAAAGAGAATAGTCACACAAGGGTAATGGTGGCCGACCTTGGCCAAAGATTCAGCTAGCTATGTGAAGGGATGTAACAAATTCCAAAGATATGCCAGCATCCCTCATCAACCCCTGAAATCTATTACTTCCCACTAGCCATTTATAGTTGAGTTCGTAGGACCTTTGCCCAGGGCAACTGGAATCTACAGATATCTTATTGTGGCGATCAACTATTTCTCTAAATGGGTTAAGACAGAGGCCATGATAACCATCATCTAGACGAAGACCTCCATATTCATTTGGAGGAACATTATTTATAAGTATGGTCTACCCCACACCCTGATCTCGAATAATGGGAAATAGTTCAAGAACTCATCTCTGGAATCCTACTTGATGATGCCAGAATCAACACCACCGGGTAAGGTGTTTTCAAGCTCAATACAAGGATAACAATAGCAGCACAATTATATAAAGAGGTAAGAGAATGAGATGAGTATAAGAGGAGAAGGCACAGGTATATAAGTGGTTCAGCCAAATTGGCCTACGTCCACTGTGAGTGCGTGTGAGTAATATCACTGAATGAATGCACTAATGGCCATGGATACAATCTCTCAAGCTTTCTCTCTCTACTGTGTATCTAGACAAAGCTTCAGCTAGGGTTTTATATTTGGGATCCTTTTGCAAGGTAGGGGATGATCCCTATATATAGTCTCTAGGGGGTGTAATGTACCCCCCATGCATGCAATGAGCATTTGTGTAGTAACCTCACCAATAGGGGGAAGCCACCTGTCACTGTCACATGTAAGGAATGATGATGAAGTATCCTCCCCACGTGTGGAGAATAATCTTGTTACAACTGATTTGTGCCCATGTGTCCTTATCCAAATGTCAATGGATGCTCGGCTGCCATATTGGTGCATGACCTCGGCCTGGGAGAGGCTGAGCTGTCAAGGCTCGATAAACGTCTTCCGAGATGTGCCATATGGAGTCTCGGCCTGATCTCAGTTGAGGCATTATGCTGGGGTCGGCCCCAGCCGAGGTTGGACTGGTTCCATGTTGAAGGTTACCAAGGCTTCTTGTCACCTCGGCCCAAGCCGAGGTTGGACTGGTTCCATGTTACGGTGATCAATGCTTCTTGTCACCTCGGCCTACACTCGGCCGAGGTTGCCATACCCAGGCATATGAGAATGCTGTTGAGGCCTGTGATGCGCGTAGTGTCCATTAGAAATGTAGGTGGTAGTGTCGGCCTAGGCCGACCCTGGTCTGGCCGAGGGATGATATCGTGGGCCCATGGCTTACCTAGGCTCGCTCAATATCTCGACCATCATCTCGGCCGAGGTTGGTGTCTCTAGGCCGAGGTTACACTTGGGGCATATCAATCACCCCCCAGCCCTTAGTCATATGCGCGAGCAAGTGGCTAGGGGATTACTCCTCCGAGGCCTTCCTGTTCCAAGCTAATACCTGCATGACACCTGTCCATGCTAGAACGTGCTTCCTTGGTAGGCGCGTACGGTCAGCCGTCTTTTGGGGCTCCCAAGGCAATGATGGGCCTTGGGAGATGTGCCCATGTATTTAAGGGTTTGAACCCTTCTTTTTCTTCCTTCTTCTTCACTTCATTCCTGTGCGTGCTTTGTTCTTGCGATTTTCTCTTTCAAACTTCTTCAATCAACGCTCTTCTGCAGAGGCATTTGTTGGTTTTCTTGCGAGTTTTCTTCATTTTCCCTCATCGTTCCATTTTCAGGTACTTTCTTCCTTTCATTTCCTCTGTTTTTCGCTTTTGGTTTGCACTTTCCGGCGAGTTTTTAAGTTTTCCGGCGAGCACCATTATCTCAGGCGAACTGTGTTTGCTTTAAACTTCCAAGTTTGATCTTTAAACTTCTTTATTTTACAAGTCAATCCTGTTTGTAGTTTTAGGAGTTATTCCCAAGTTTAGGGTCGTCCTCTGATGCTCAGACCTTTATACCAGCTTCTTAAGGATTTCCCTTCTCTTAGAGAGAAGACCCTAGAAAAGATTAGGCAAATAGAGAGAGCTCAGGAGGAAGCTCGTAGGTCACAAGAGTTTCCTATTAGACCTATCTTTCCCCACCTCTCAAGGTGGTATATCCTGATCCCCCTGTGAACTTCTACCAGACAGAGGTCCCTGCCGACCCAATACCGATGTTTGAGTCTGAGTCTGAGTCTTCCACCTCAGACCCTATGTCTGTGGAATCTTTTCAGGAAGCCATGGATTTCACACCTCGCCCTGGTCAGGCCCCTGATCAGACCGAGGCCTCCAGTCGAGCCTCATCCCATAATGGCTCAAGCACCTCAGCCTCTTCCTCAGAGGTTGAAATTGTTGAGCCGAGTGTGGCTGTGCCACCCATTCTTGACGCCATCCCTCTATCGGCTGCCACAGAGGCAGAGTTCGCTCAGAGATTCACTAGTAACCCATCTACATCTGCTCCAGCCGACGTTGAGCTTGATGATGATGAAGAAGCTGAAAGTGATGTCGACATCTCTGAGGCAGCCGAGTTCGAGAGCACTGTAACTAAAGTGGATCTTCTGTGCTTCAGATATTTATACTCCATCAGTCCTTCCATCAAATTAAGGAGGCCTCTGAGGGAAGAGAGGGCCTATCACGGCCGAGATGGAGAAATCTGCCTGTACGAGCAGATATTTAAGTTAGGGTTTCACCTACCCATTCATCCCATCATCAAATCCATTCTCTCTTACATCAACTTGGCCCCCTCACAGCTATCTCCTAATGCCTGGAGAGTCATCATAGGGGCTATTATTCTATGGAGGGCAGTCCACCACTCTGACCTCCCAGTTCAGGTCTTCGTTGGTTGTTATGTCCCAACCTCGGCCAAAAACCATCCGAGCTACTATCATTTTGTGGCTCGGAGGCCTGAGAAGAAAATGCTCTAGGTGACTCAGACCTCAAATCATAATTGGAAGACCCACTATTTTTTCGCCTCAGGGCCATGGGAGTTTGGCCCATGCGTCCCCTCATCCACACTTGAGCCGAGGATACCCCTAAAATGGGGTAAGGTCTCCATGTCTATCAGGGCCGACCCAGGTCTAAGTCTTCAAAATATCCATAAGGTGAAGGCCCTGCAAGCCCAAGGGGCACATGGTCTTTTTGTTAAGTTCGAACATTTACTGCCCCCCCAGTATCTCTCGGGGACGAGCCTGGGTGGAAGTCCCCTTGTTGACTTTGGTAAGGATTTTTCTTTTCAAGTTTAACCTCTGAACTTATTTATATCTGATCTCTGACCCATATCTTTTAACTTTTGCAGAGCGACCACGAGGTATTTCAGACGAACTGTGGGAGATGGCTGCTCCGAGCTTGGCGAGGCTTGCCAAAAAGGCTGGTCTGAACGCTCCTCCTGCAGCTCCCTCTACATCCAAATCTCAGGCCTCAAAGAAGAGGGCCCCTAAAGCCCATGCCTCTGAGGATCAGAGGCTGACCTTGAGGCAGAAGAAGGCCTCTGATGCTGCAATTACAATCTCTTCGGCCGACATCCTGACGGCACGTCTTGACCAGCTAAAGTTAACCGATAGTGTGGTCGGTCACAACACACAGGCCATGGATGCAATCGGCTCTGTAATGACCGAGGCTGACAAGCGCTTCTACAGGGCCATGGACACCTCCCTGCTGATTGAGTTCGGCCTGCACAGAGCCGTCCAGGTATGATTTGTTCCCTCGTCAAAATTTTATAAGTGCAACATCTGACTTTTCTCCAGCTTAACCTCTTCATTAAATGTGCAGGGAGTGACTGCTATGTATCAGCTATCGAACTGGGCTCTGAGGAAATTGCCCCTCATCCAGAAGGGGCAAGAGGCCGAGAAGGTTCAGAGTGCCTTAAATGCCGAGGTCGACCGTCTGAAGTCAGAGCTGCAGAACTCTGAAAATAAGGCTAAGGGGTTGGAAAAAGACATCTCTCTGCTCGTCAAAGATCATGCAAAAGCCCTGAAGGCCAAAGATGACGTTCTGCAGCAGAAGGTCAGCTCGGCTGTCAAAGCTGCCCTTGAAGATGCCTCGCCTAAAATAATTTCTGACTACAAAGCCTCGGACGAGTTCATGGGTTTTAGTTTTGAATATCTCGAAAGAGGTATCAAGGCTACTACCAAATGGGCTGAAGTCCGGGAGAAGGAGGTCGACACTCTAAAGGCCTCTGACTTTGTGGGTCTCGGCTTTGCAGACCCTCAGTTTGCTCAGGCGCTTCAAGAGGTAGAGGATGAGGCTGCTGCACCTGCTGAAACTGCAACTCTTGGAGGAACCGAGGTCGGAGGGGCAGACCATGCTGATGACGTGGCCGAGGTGACCAATGCTGATCAAGCCAACCCGACCGAGACTGTTAATGTTCCCCCCCAAACCTTTAGGATTTATAACTTGTAACAAATTTGTAATTTGTAACTTGTAACACCTCGGTATTTTGTAAGGAATATTTGTAATTAATGCCTCTGAATGCTATATGATCTCTTCCTTTTACTGAACGTCAATCTCTTCTATTATTTTGTTGCAGTGTTCTTGTTTATACTCAGTCAATAATTCTGGCCTCAGGTCTCTTCACCACTGAATTGTAGTTAGGCTCTGAGGTGAATACCTAAGACGTTAGTCTCATAATTAATCTCCCCAAATGAATGATGTTGAGAGTCTGAGGTCCTCTAACTAAGATGTCTGAGCTCAGACCTCGTCACCACTGAGTGATGTTATGAAGGTCTGAGGCCATCACCTAAGACGTTAGCCCCATAATAAATTTCACCAAATTAATGATGTTAAGAGTCTGAGGTCATCTAACTAAGGTGTCTGAGCTCAGACCTCGTCACCACCGAGTGATGTTATGAAGGTCTGAGGTCATCACCTAAGACGTTAGCCCCATAATAAATTTCACCAAATTAATGATGTTAAGAGTCTGAGGTCATCTAACTAAGGTGTCTGAGCTCAGACCTCGTCACCACCAAGTGATGTTATGAAGGACTGAGGTCATTACCTAAGACGTTAGCCCCATAATAAATTTCACCAAATTAATGATGTTAAGAGTCTGAGGTCATCTAAATAAGGTGTCTGAGCTCAGACCTCGTCACCACCGAGTGATGTTATGAAGGTCTGAGGTCATCACCTAAGACGTTAGCCCCATAATAAATTTCACCAAATTAATAATGTTAAGAGTCTGAGGTCATCTAACTAAGGTATCTGAGCTTAGACCTCGTCACCACCGAGTGATGTTATGAAGGTCTGAGGTCATCACCTAAGACGTTAGCCCCATAATAAATTTCACCAAATTAATGATGTTAAGAGTCTGAGGTCATCTAACTAAGGTGTCTGAGCTCAGACCTCGTCACCACCGAGTGATGTTATGAAGGTCTGAGGTCATCACCTAAAATGTTATCCTCATAATATATCTCTGATCTAAGAATGAAGCAAGAATTGTCATGGAAACTGATCTTTATTAATAACCTCTTCTCAATAAGATGGTTCATTTACATAAAATTCTATGCAACATCATATGTAATATCTCTTGAGATGGTCAGCATTCCATGGGTTAGTGAAAGGTTCTCCGTCTAGGTTTTCTAGCCTGTAAGTGCCAGGCACAACCTCTTCCGTTACTTTGTAGGGGCCATGCCAGTTTGGGTGTAGCTTGTTTGCCTTCTGTAGGGTCTTTTTTAGAACTAGGTCTCCCACTGCAATGGGTCTTGACTTCACCCTCTGGTTGTAGAATTTCGCTGCCCTCTGCTGGTAGGCTGCTTTTCTGACCTCTACGTCTTCCCTTCTTTCTTCGATGAGATCCAAGTCTAGCCTCCTCTTTTCCCCATTGTTGTCAGGGTCGTAGGTCTGAATCAGATGAGTTGGTAGTCCTACTTCCGTTGGTATGACAGCCTCTGAGCCATGTGCCAGCATGAATGGGGTTTCTCCTGTTGGTGTCCTTGTCGTGGTTCTGTAGGCCCATAATACTGCGTAGACCTCTTCTGTCCATCTCCCCTTCGCATCTTCTAACCTCTTCTTGATTCCGTCCGAGATTGTTCTGTTTGTGACCTCGGTCTGGCCGTTTGCTTGAGGTCGACCAGGAGATGAGAAGAATTACTTAATCCCCACTCTTAGGCGATACTTTTCTAAGGAGGAGTTCTTGAACTAGGTCCCATTATCTGAGATGAGAGTGTTTGGGAGGCCATATCTGCATATGATGTTCTTCCAAATGAACTGGAAGGTCTTCTGCTCTGTAATTGTTATCATCGGTTCTGCCTCCACCCACTTTGAAAAGTAGTCAATGGCAACTATCAAGAATCTATAGATGTTGACAGCTCTTGGCAAAGGTCCTACTAAGTCAATTCCCCACACCGCAAATGGCCATGGAGAAGAGATTGACGTCATAGGCTGATGGGGCTGATGAGGGATAGTGGCGAACCTTTGACATTTGTCGCACCTCTTCACATAGTCTGCAACGTCCTTAGATAAGGTAGGCCACCAGTATCCCTGAGTGATGATCCTCTTGGCTAAGGGCCTTACCCCTATGTGGCTAGAGCAAGAACCCTCATGAACCTCCTGTAAGACCTGGGGTACTTCCATAGGATGCACACATCTGAGGAGAGGCAATAGAAACCCCTTTTTGTACAAGACATCTCCTACTATTGAGAACTTGGCAGCCCTGTATCTCAACTTTCTGCTTTCTATCTTGGACTCAGGTTGCTCCCCGTCTCTTAGGTATCTGATGAGCGGGTCGATCCATGAGTCTCCTAGGTTCACATTGTGACAAGGGCTACATACCTCATCCTCCTCGATGCTTGATTTTACTAAGACCTCGATTGGAATGGTCCTTCCCAAATCTGTCTTCATTACCGAGGCCAGCCTTGCCAATGCATCAGCGTGATTGTTGCTCAGTCGAGGCACTCTCTTCAGCTTTGCTTCTTCAAAATACTCTAACAACCTTCTTACCTTCTTTAAGTACTTGGCCATCCTTTCGTCTTTGGCCTCGTATACCCCTAACACTTGATTGACAACCAACCTTGAGTCGCTATGGAGTAGGAGTCGCTTTACTCGAAGAGTTGTTGCCAATAAGAGACCTGCTATCATGGCCTCATACTCGGACTCGTTGTTTGAGGCCTGGAAGTTGAATCTCAAGGCGTATTCAATGTTGGCGCCATCTGGAGCCGAGAGTATTAGCCCCGCGCCGCTTCCACTGTTACAGAAAGAGCCATCAATGAAGAGGCTCCATACGTCTGCATCTGATGAGAAGACCCCTTCTCTCATAACCCCCTTCTTGATGAGGTATCGATCCTCTTCGTTCTCTTCTACTCTGCTCTGGGTTTTGCCTGGGACGACCTCTTCTCGGCCTCAAAAGACGTTTGGTGCAGTCTCTTCCGAATCTCGGAAGACACTACGGTTCATCTCTTCGCCGTCATCTAAGCCTTTCTCTGTCTCGGCCTCTTTCAAAATTCTATCGGCCTCTTCCCAGGTGAACTCTGCGACAAAGTCTGCGAGTGCCTACCTCTTGATGGCTGTCCTAGGCTGGTAGGTAAGATCATACTCTCCCAGTTCGATAGCCCAGGTCATCAATCTTCCGGACTTCTCAGGTTTGTGCAGAACCTGTCTTAGTGGGGAGTCAGTGAGGACTACCATGGAGTGAGCTTGGAAGTAGGGCTTCATCTTCCTTGAGGCATGTATGAGGGCATAAGCCAACTTCTCCATTCGGGGATAATTTTGTTCAGACCCTTGAAGGGCCTTACTGTTGAAGTACACAGGCCTCTGGACCCCGTCCTCTTCCCATATGATGGCCGCGCTGATGGCTGATTCAGAGACTGCCAGATACACAAACAACCTTTCCCCCGTGATGGGCCGAGACAGCAATAAGGGAGACCCCAGGTAGGACTTGAGTTGGTTGAAGGCTTTTTCACACTCTTCGTCCCACTGAAAGGCCTTTCTTAGAACTTTAAAGAATGGAAGACACTTGTCCGTCGCCCTAGAAACAAACCTGTTAAGGGCAGCCACTCTTCCCGTGAGTCTCTGGACATCCTTGATACTCCTAGGAGTCTTCATGTCGAGTAATGCCTTGATTTTCTCAGGGTTTGCTTCAATCCCCCTTTGATTAACGATGAACCCCAGGAACTTCCCAGCTCCTACCCCGAAGACACACTTCGCTGGGTTGAGCTTCATTCTGTACGAGTCCATGACATCGAAGGTCTTCTCAAGGTCTGCTACGCGAGTACATGCTTTCAGGCTCTTCATTAGCATATCGTCTACATATACCTCCATGGTCTTACCTATTTGCTCTTCGAACATCTTATTGATAAGACGTTGATACGTTGCCCCCGCATTTTTCAGACCAAAGGGCATCTCCTTGTAGCAGTACGTCCCTTTGTCAGTAATGAAGGCTGTCTTCTCAGAGTCTTCAGCATCCATGAAGATTTGGTTATAACCTGAATAAGAGTCCATGAAGATCATGAGCTCATGCCCTGTCGTTGCGTCCACCATCTGGTCTATCCTAGGTAAGGGATAGTTGTCTTTCGGGCAAGACCTGTTTAGGTCAGTGAAATCTACACACATTCTCCACTTCCTATTGGCCTTAGGCACGATGACTGCATTTGAAAGCCACTCCAGATAGGTAACCTCTCTTATGAACTCGTCCTCTTCTAACTTTTTCACCTCTTCCCGAATGACGTCATACTTCTCCCTGGAGTACACTCTTCGTCTCTGCTTGATCGGCCTGGCATCTCTGTCTACGTTGAGCTTGTGGCTCATGACCTCAGGGTCGATACCAGGCATGTCTGCGTGACTCCACGCGAAGACACTCTGTCTTCTTCTGAGGAAGTTTACCAGCTCTTCCTTGATCCCTGGCTCTAGGGCCTTACCGACCTGGACGATTTTTTCCGGCTCGTCCTCATTGAGGACGATGGATTCTACCTCTTCCGCGGCCTCACCCTTCTTCAATTTTGTTTCGTTTCTTGGGTCAAGAGTGTCAATGATGTAAGTGGTGGTTGCTCTCTTATGGGCCTCTCTCTTTTCGGCCGAGTTGAAGTAACACTCCTGCGCCGTGGTCTGGTCCCCTTGCACTTCCCCTACTCCATAAGGAGTCGGGAATTTTAGCATCTGATGGACCGTCGACGGCACAACTTCAAACTCTTTAAGGGCCACCCTTCCTATGATGAGGTTGTAGGCCGAGAAGACGTTTTTCGTCCATAACAAAAAAGTTTATCTTCTTGGTCAGCCTCTTAGGCCACTCATCCCCCATCCGTACATCCATCTCATACATGCCCAGTGGGTGGACCTTTTCGCCACTGAAGCCTATCAATGGGTGATGATAGGGCACCAGCCTTGCCCTGCTAAGACCCAGGCTCTTGAAATAAGGCCAGAACATCACGTCTGCTGAGCTTCCCCCGTCTATGAGGATCCTTCCTACCTCGCACCCATGCACCCTTGTTGTTATGACTAAAGGGTCATCATGGGGGGCTAAGATACCCTTGAAGTCGAGCCTGGAGAACCCCACTACGAGGGTGTCCATGTCTACCTTCTTCCTCTTCTGCACGGCATCGGAAGACGTTAGATTCACAACCTCAGGCTTGGCTACTGACCTGGCCTCTGCTACATGAGCCTTCTTATCGGCTACCTCAGAGCCACCTCCTGTAAATCCCCCACATATGGTGCTAACACCAAAGGAGATCATACCGACCTTCTTCACCGGGGTGTTGTTATCCTTTGGCGGAAGATCCGGGTCATCTTCATCATCTCCTTCTGAATCATCGTCCCTTCTGGCCGGAACATCGCCACGGCATCTGTCATTTCTTCTTTTCTTAGGGTCTTCTCTTCCACCCTTTGGAGCCTTGCCATCCACATACTTCCTCAGCTTTCCAGATTTCAGCATCTTCTCAATCTCATCCTTTAAAGCGAAGCATTTATCTGTGACATGGCCGTGATCCTGATGGAACTCACACCATAGGTTTTTGTTCCTCTTATGTGGCGGGGCCTTCAGTTTCTCCGGCCACCTCAGAGTCCGGTCAGTCTTAATCTCATTAAGGATGTGTTCACAGCTCACAGTCAGAGGAGTGTAATGAGCAAACTTGTCATCACCTGACCTCTTCTTCCTCTCTTTCTTGCCTTGGGACTTTCCTGTGTTAACGCGATTCTCCTCCTCATACTTGGCAGCCATTGCCTCTTCCGCATTCATCACTTTCCCTACGGTTTCCAGCAGCTCCGCCATAGACCTAGGGGGGTCTTCCGCCAGTTTCCACAATAGCTTCCCCTTCTGGAGACCTCCTATAAGGGCGGTCATGGCTATGCTCTCTTCATAATCCTCCACCTCCAATTTCTCTTTGTTGAATCTTACTATGTAGTCTCTTAGGCTCTCACCCTTGGCCTGTTTGACATACAGCAGGTGGGTAGTCTTCTTTTGAGGTCTTACCCCAAAGCAGAAGTTGTGGATGAACCGCTCAGCCAAGCCTTTGAAGTTCTCAATTGAGTTCTTCGGAAGGGAGGTGAACCAACTGTGTGCAGCCCCTGTTAAGGTCCCAGAGAAGGCTCTACACTTCATCTCATCGGGTATCGAGTAGATGTCTACTGCAGATTGATACATCTCGATATGATGCACAGGATTAGTGCTGCCATCATATTTGGGAGTCACTGTAAGAGGCTTGAACTTGGCTGGGGTTGGGAATCCTACTATCCTAGCCACAAATGGGGAGCCCTCTGAGTAACCCCTTTGTAATGGGTCCCTGCTTTTAATGAGATCTCCTATCTTCTCCTCAAGGCGTTGGATAGAATCATTCCAGGGTCTTCTATCATCAACTTGGCCGAGGTTATCCCCTGCCACCTCCCTGCGATGGACAGTGTATTCCCCAGCCACAACACGCTGACTGTTGACCTCTTCCTGTTCCCTGGCTCTTCCTCCATAGGGTCGGCCTGGGTCTGGCCGTCCCTGCCTATTCCCTTTCTGAGAGCCTGCTGTGCTCCTTGACCTCGACAGCCTCTGTCTTAGGTCATTTACCGGGCCCAGTCTCTCGAAGGCCGATCCTCTGCTCAACCTATCAAAGGCCGACCCTATTTGTTGGGCCTCTTCTCTTCTCCGGCTGACACATCCTTGACTCTGCCTAAGAGGCCGTATAGTGTTATTTGATACCTCATATGGCTCCCAGCATTCTTCTGGGGCTTCTTCAGCTTCTAGGTCATCATACCTGTCCTCTGGGCAAGGGTTTCCCTACCTCCCCAGGCGCAAGCGCCTAGGGTCAGCAACGTCCCTTCTCCGTTGGGGTACAGGCTGGTAGTTAAAAGTTTAGGTTTTTTGATGGAGTGGAAAAATCGAGCGTCCGTGTAATAAGCTAGTCGTTGTTATCGGCTTCCAACCTCAATACAAAAAAAACCTAAACTTTTAACTACACTTTTATGGAGTATAGTAGTAAGTCTGGGTATCGAATCCACAGGGAATGTTTTATAGAATTTAATTGATTTATTACTTCTAAAATAAAAGTGAAAAAGATGATGATGGTTGACAAGGGGAAATAAGTTGGAACAAATCTATAAAACTAATTAAAATGAATGAGGAAATAAGTTGGAATACAATCCCCCAATCCGTAGTAATTACCCATTAGAATACTAGAATTGTAAATTATAAATTTGAATGAATCCAGTCTTTATAGATCCTAAGCATTACATATATGAGATTCAAGCCCGCATCATATGAAATCAAAGATAAATATAAAGAGGTGCTAAATAATTACACGCACATCATATACTTAAATATCCCAAGTACCTAGGGCAAGAGAGATTAAAATATCTAGGATGATTGTGAACTTATCTTACACGATTCTTTCAAATTTAAATTTAAATTCTATTTCCTACGTAGATAAATTACATCGGGATGGGTTCATGCATCCCAACCCTTAAAAATTAGCTAAACATGATGAAAACAAAAGAAAACTCTAACAAACATTGATAACAATTTGCAAAACAATTGAGAATTGAATGGAAAAATAAAATAGAGAATAGAAATTGATACTTGTATTTAGCAAGAGGAGAAAGAGATGAATTTGAATCCAGCAAAACTTCTTCTTCAAACTTACAACTAGGGTTTATGAAAACTTCTACCAAAGAAAACTACAATCTAACTTTCTCTCTTTAATCCTACTCCTACCCTCTAGAATTTGACTCCCTCTCTCTAGAATTCAACTCCCTTTGAAAATGAGGTAGGGCTTGGTCTTTTATAGCACCAAGTTTCATGAATTTGGCATCAAATTTCGCTTGTGGCACAAGTTTTCCAAGAGTTTCACTGCATTAAATGCATAATTAATTACAGAAATCCGCACATCCAGACTCTTCATTATCGCGCAACTTCAAAACATCGTAACTTCTTCACCGTAGCTCGGATTGAGGTGCCGTTTTTTCCAGTATACTTGTAATTTAGAGATCTTAAACTTTCTAGCTGGACCCACCTCCGGAATAAGGCTAAAAAATTACAAAAATGCCCTTCAACTCTCCATTTCTTAGTTTCTTTCACTGTTTTGAGTTCTCCTTCGCACTAACTTGCGTGAAATACCTGTAAAACACATGAGAAATACACAAAACACGAAATACTTTCCAAAAAAGGTTAGTAGCATAAATACGAGACAAATCCAAGATATTTACATTGCACGGGATCATAAAAATATCGCAATTAAGGGGATAAATGTGAAGAATATATGCTTAATCACACCCCCTAACTTAGAACTTTGCGCGTCCCGAGCAATGTAAATGAAATTAGCCAAAATTCTACTCTTGAAAATTCTTTTATTAAAATAAAATTCCACTTTCGCAGGCAAGCGATTGCATTTAGCGTATGCAACAAGCCTTTAAACCCCTAGGTTACCCTAGTAGGACGAGTTTTGTCTCGTGAGGATTTGCAGTGAATATACCCACAAAATTCTTTATTGACTCAATTAAATATCAAAATATTTAAAAATTGTACAATTTAAAATTTTCGAAAAATAATCACCATCAACTCATATTCAACTGTCTCAAACCATAGTGTGTGTGTGCAAAGCCAAAAATTAAACCTCAAATTTCCACCGATTGAGCATTACGTTACTTTCCGAAAATTCGTTTTGATTCAAATTCTTACGGATGCACTCACAAACGAATCACTCGGATTGTGGCTATTTTCTCTCGGTATGCATGATATAAAGAGTAAATATAATGGACACAAATTCATGCATACAAAATTGAAGAGAAGGAAATTTATGGTGAAAAGATCTCATCATCGGAGTACGGTTATAGGGAAAAGGGAACATCACCTCTAGTTCACACCATTTTAATCTCTTATATTATCTTTTCATGTCTTAGCTCTCCACGCAGTAATTAATTTCGCAATTTGGACTCGGTTAGGACTTTTCGGGTTAAAAGGTGTAAAGGGGAAAAAATGGAAATGGTAGGGAATAAACGGAATGTTCGAAATTGGAAAATGTCCTTATGACGTCCATTTGTGCTTTTTCGGGCATTTGCTCATTTTTCTCTTTCTCTTTTTTTTTTCTTTTTTTTTTCATTTTTTTTTCTTTCTATTTTTCTTTTTTGTTGAGCATTTCTATTTTTTTTTCTTCTTGCCCCTTTTTATTGCACAATTTGGACTTTATTTGATGAATTTTCTCAATTTTCACAATTCCGGGCTATTTGGGTTTTTCGGGTTATCAAACGAAAGGATAATTTTTTTATTAGGCTCAAATTGGGTTGCAAAAGGATAATTTTATTTTTCACAACTTTTTATGGCTAATATTTTTGGGTAACAAACGAGGGCCTACTTCATTGTCCGAATTGCTAATCACATTACTATATGCATCTCGAGATTAATTAAGTTTAGAGATATATTTAGCACGAATTTCGAGACAATAATTCACACATTTCCCATAACCGATCAAAATAAAGGATTGAGATCATCAACGACTTATTAAAACGCTGAAAAGAACTTTGAGTTAATCATAAACTCGGATTGATTTAAAAACTCATAAAAATTTGAAAGGCTCGAAATCGCACCGGGTTTGATCAATCTCCACACTTATTCGTAAAGTCGTCAATTTTCTTTCAATTTCCATCTTTGGTCAATTTTGGCTTGGTGCAATTGAGATTTAGCAATTTGAGACTTTAAATAGAATAAAGGTGATATTTTTGAAAAATTTAAATTGCAATTTTTATTTATTTTGAAGAAAAATATTTTTTGCTTTTTTTTTCAAAAATTTTCAATTTTTTTTTTAAAAAAAAACACACTTGGAAAGAACATGTGATCGAATCAATGAATCTAAACAATAAATGGGAAGAATATCCCTCACCCCCTAACTTAAATGTTGCATTGTCCTCAATGCGAATCAAGAACACAACATAAAGAGAGGAAAAGAAAGATATTACCCAAATGGAGCGATCTCCGATGAGTGCGAGTCCATTGAATCTAAAAAACATGTTAGAACCAAGCATAACAAAAATAATAACAAAAACTTTAACTAATGACACTACACTATTAAAAAAAGAAAGAAAAAGAAAATTATGTACAACCTACAATTTGAAATTCTAATAAGTTATACACTAGAAGTCGAAAAATTTGAGGGTCCACCCAAAATACAATTTGACTTTGAGGGAATAATGGTGTGCCCTCACTAGGATGCATGCCTCCCGAAAAATAAGAATTCCGTTTGAAAAACGGAAGGCATGCGTGAGATGGAGAAAATGAACCATCACCAATTAAAAAATTTAACGGGATGATGGGGGGTTTGGGTGCTAGGCGGGACAAGTACAATTGAGATCCAAGAAAAATATAATCACCTCCCAAAGATTTTTCAAGTAGTATGGGGAGGGGGGCACACAAAAAGGAACAGTCCATATTAGAAAACAATTCTAGCAAAGTGTCTTTGTCGGTAAAAGGTGTAAACGTTTCAAAATTTTCAAACGACTCATAGGAATCTAGCGGTACTTCTAATGGTTCAATAACCGTGAACGAAAATGGTGATGAAATAAACTCAATCTCAAGTGATTCATCATCAATTGGAGATTGAATTTCAAGGGAGCAAGACTCACTTTCAATGAGATGTTCTTCAAAAATTTGAGGTGACACACAAGTCTCAACCTCCTCTTTGTTTTCCAAAATAGAACGCACATCATCGCAAAGTGTGACCATTTCCTTCACAAGACCATAATCGATATTCTTTGTGCTTTGGGTGGAAAGAAAATCCAGTACTCTTTTGGTTAGAAAAAGCGTGTATTCTTCCAAAGTAGGATCCCTTGGCTCTAGAACCTCGGATTCCTCATTTGGTTGAAAACCTTCTATAGTTTCACAAATATCGGAAGAAAAATCTTCATTGGATTCCCCAAAATGATTTTTTTTTCGATATTCGTTTTCAAGCTTTTCATACGCAAGATTTAGAAAGGACTCACCCATGGTAATAGGTCGAGGCACAAATTCTTGAGAATATTTAATATAAATTTCTCTCCTATATTCATTTTCAAGCCTTTCATACTCCAGAGTTAGAATGGCCTCACCAATGGTAATAGGTCGAGCCGCGGACTCTTGAGAATAAAAAGTTTGAAAACGATTACCATATGAACCATTATAATTACCGAACTCACCATGAAAAGACATGATTACCGAATAATATGTAAATGGAAATTCGAGTACAAAGGTGTGCGATTGAGGATTCAACGTTTCTTGGTGCTCAATTGTGCAAGGCTACAAAAAAAGTAAAAAAAAAATCCAAAGAAAAAAAAATCTTTCGAAATAGTAAATCAATTATAATCTATAACAAAACATTCCCCGGCAACGGCGCCATTTTTGATGGAGTGGAAAAATCGAGCGTCCGTGTAATACGCTAGTCGTTGTTATCGGCTTCCAACCTCAATACAAAAAAAACCTAAACTTTTAACTACACTTTTATGGAGTATAGTAGTAAGTCTGGGAATCGAATCCACAGGGAATGTTTTATAGAATTTAATTGATTTATTACTTCTAAAATAAAAGTGAAAAAGATGATGATGGTTGACAAGGGGAAATAAGTTGGAACAAATCTATAAAACTAATTAAAATGAATGAGGAAATAAGTTGGAATACAATCCCCCAATCTGTAGTAATTACCCATTAGAATACTAGAATTGTAAATTATAAATTTGAATGAATCCAGTCTTTATAGATCCTAAGCATTACATATATGAGGTTCAAGCCCGCATCATATGAAATCAAAGATAAATATAAAGAGGTGCTAAATAATTACACGCACATCATATACTTAAATATCCCAAGTACCTAGGGCAAGAGAGATTAAAAGATCTAGGATGATTGTGAACTTATCTTACACGATTCTTTCAAATTTAAATTTAAATTCTATTTCCTACGTAGATAAATTACATCGGGATGGGTTCATGCATCCCAACCCTTAAAAATTAGCTAAACATGATGAAAACAAAAGAAAACTCTAACAAACATTGTTAACAATTTGCAAAACAATTGAGAATTGAATGGAAAAATAAAATAGAGAATAGAAATTGATACTTGTATTTAGCAAGAGGAGAAAGAGATGAATTTGAATCCAGCAAAACTTCTTCTTCAAACTTACAACTAGGGTTTATGAAAACTTCTACCAAAGAAAACTACAATCTAACTTTCTCTCTCTAATCCTACTCCTACCCTCTAGAATTTGACTCCCTCTCTCTAGAATTCAACTCCCTTTGAAAATGAGGTAGGGCTTGGTCTTTTATAGCACCAAGTTGCATGAATTTGGCATCAAATTTCGCTTGTGGCACAAGTTTTCCAAGAGTTTCACTGCATTAAATGCATAATTAATTACAGAAATCCGCACATCGAGACTCTTCATTATCGCGCAACTTCAAAACATCGTAACTTCTTCACCGTAGCTCGGATTGAGGTGCCGTTTTTTCCAGTATTCTTGTAATTTAGAGCTCTTCAACTTTCTAGCTGGCCCCACCTCCGGAATAAGGCTAAAAAATTACAAAAATGCCCTTCAACTCTCCATTTCTTAGTTTCTTTCACTGTTTTGAGTTCTCCTTCGCACTAACTTGCGTGAAATACCTGTAAAACACATGAGAAATACGCAAAACACGAAATACTTTCCAAAAAAGGTTAGTAGCATAAATACGAGACAAATCCAAGATATTTACATTGCACGGGATCATAAAAATATCGCAATTAAGGGGATAAATGTGAAGAATATATGCTTAATCACCTGGGGTGGTCCCCTGGCGTCAGGATGAAGCTGAACTGCCGCCGGAGTGATCATGTTCGGTGAGACTCCAGGTGGCCTCATCATAGTTTGACTAAGCTGAGCAAATTGCTCCTTCATGGCTTGTTGTGTTGCAGCTAAAGATTTCAAGGCCGCTGCTACCTCCGCCATTTTGGACTAGGGCGGTGCCTGGCTAGAACTAGGCCCGCCTCCACCAGGTGGTGGAAGAGGCGGTGGTAACTCTGGTTCCATGTGTTACACTATAGGGAGCTTGAGTAGCAAGTAAGCTTAATACCTTATAGGACCTCTTTCAATGGTGAAACAACTCCACGCAAGGGTGGTTCTCGGTTCACCACCAGAGTTTCCGGTGAGGTTAAGCAGAAAAAGAGGAAGAGATAGCTTCTCGTTCCCACAGACGGCGCCAAAAATGATTATGCCGGAATCAGCACCACCGGGTAAGGTGTTTTCAAGCTCAATACAAGGATAACAATGGCAATACAATTATATAAAGAGGTAAGAGAATGAGATGAGTATAAGAGGAGAAGGCACAGGTATATAAGTGGTTCAGCCAAATTGGCCTACGTCCATTGTGAGTGCGTGTGAGTAATATCACTGAATGAAGGCACTAATGGCCATGGATACAATCTCTCAAGCTTTCTCTCTCTACTGTGTATCTATACAAAGCTTCAGCTAGGGTTTTATCCTTTTACAAGGTAGGGGATGATCCCTATATATAGTATCTAGGGGGTGTAATGTACCCCCCCATGCATGCAATGAGCATGTGTGTGGTAACCTCACCAATAGGGGGAAGCCACCTGTCACTGTCACATGTAAGGAATGATGATGAAGTATCCTCCCCACGTGTGGAGAATAATCTTATTACAACTTATTTGTGCCCATGTGTCCTTATCCAAATGTCAATGGATGCTCGGCTGCCATATTGGTGCATGACCTCGGCCTGGGAGAGGCTGAGCTGTCAAGGCTCGATAAACGTCTTCCGAGATGTGCCATATGGAGTCTCGGCCTGATCTCAGTCGAGGCATTATGCTGGGGTCGGCCCCAGCCGAGGTTGGATTGGTTCCATGTTGAAGGTTACCAAGGCTTCTTGTCACCTCGGCCCAAGCCGAGGTTGGACTGGTTCCATGTTACGGTGATCAAGGCTTCTTGTCACCTCGGCCTACACTCGGCCGAGGTTGCCATACCCAGGTATATGAGAATGCTGTTGAGGCCTGTGATGCGCGTAGTGTCCATTGGAAATGTAGGTTGTAGTGTCGGCTTGGGCTGACCCTGGTCTGGCCGAGGGATGATATCGTGGGCCCATGGCTTATCTAGGGTCGCTCAATGTCTCGGCCATCATCTCGGCCGAGGTTGGTGTCTCTAGGACGAGGTTACACTTGGGGCATATCAATCACCCCCCAGCCCTTAGTCATATGCGCGAGCAAGTGGCTAGGGGATTACTCCTCCGAGGCCTTCCTGTTCCAAGCTAATACCTGCATGAAACCTGTCCACGCTAGAACGTGCTTCCTTGGTAGGCACGTGCTGTCAGCCGTCTTTTGGGGCTCCCAAGGCAATGATGGGCCTTGGGAGACGTGCCCATGTATTTATGGGTTTGAACCCTTCTTTTTCTTCCTTCTTCTTCACTTCATTCCTGTGCGTGCTTTGTTCTTGCGATTTTCTCTCTCAAACTTCTTCAATCAGCGCTCTTCTGCAGAGGCATTTGTTGGTTTTCTTGCGAGTTTTCTTCATTTTCCCTCATCGTTCCATTTTCAGGTACTTTCTTCCTTTCATTTCCTCTGTTTTTCGCTTTTGGTTTGCACTTTCCGGCGAGTTTTTAAGTTTTCCGGCGAGCACCATTATCTCAGGCGAACTGTGTTTGCTTTAAACTTCCAAGTTTGATCTTTAAACTTCTTTATTTTACAAGTCAATCCTGTTTGTAGTTTTAGGAGTTATTCCCAAGTTTAGGGTCGTCCTCTGATGCTCAGACCTTTATACCAGCTTCTTAAGGATTTCCCTTCTCTTAGAGAGAAGACCCTAGAAAAGATTAGGCAAATAGAGAGAGCTCAGGAGGAAGCTCGTAGGTCACAAGAGTTTCCTATTAGACCTATATTTCCCCCACCTCTCAAGGTGGTATATCCTGATCCCCCTGTGAACTTCTACCAGACAGAGGTCCCTGCCGACCCAATACCGATGTCTGAGTCTGAGTCTGAGTCTTCCACCTCAGACCCTATGTCTGTGGAATCTTTTCAGGAAGCCATGGATTTCACACCTCGCCCTGGTCAGGCCCCTGATCAGACCGAGGCCTCCAGTCGAGCCTCATCCCATAATGGCTCAATCACCTCAGCCTCTTCCTCAAAGGTTGAAATTGTTGAGCCGAGTGTGGCTGTGCCACCCATTCTTGACGCCATCCCTCTATCGGCTGCCACAGAGGCAGAGTTTGCTCAGAGATTCGCTAGTAACCCATCTATATCTGCTCCAGCCGACGTTGAGCTTGATGATGATGAAGAAGCTGAAAGTGATGTCGACATCTCTGAGGCAGCCGAGTTCGAGAGCACTGTAACTAAAGTGGATTTTCTGTGCTTCAGATATTTATACTCCATCAGTCCTTCCATCAAATTAAGGAGACCTCTGAGGGAAGAGAGGGCCTATCACGGCCGAGATGGAGAAATCTGCCTGTACGAGCAGATGTTTAAGTTAGGGTTTCGCCTACCCATTCATCCCATCATCAAATCCATTCTCTCTTACATCAACTTGGCCCCCTCACAGCTATCTCCTAATGCCTGGAGAGTCATCATAGGGGCTATTATTCTATGGAGGGAAGTCCACCACTCTGACCTCCTAGTTCAGGTCTTCGTTGGTTGTTATGTCCCAACCTCGGCCAAAAACCATCAGAGCTACTATCATTTTGTGGCTCGGAGGCCTGAGAAGAAAATGCTCCAGGTGACTCAGACCTCAAATCATAATTGGAAGCCCCGCTATTTTTTCGACTCAGGGCCATGGGAGTTTGGCCCATGCGTCCCCTCATCCACACTTGAGCCGAGGATACCCCTAAAATGGGGTAAGGTCTCCATGTCTGCCAGGGCCGACCCAGGTCTAAGTCTTCAAAATATCCAAAAGGTGAAGGCCCTGCAAGCCCAAAGGGCATATGGTCTTTTTGTTAAGTTCAAACATTTACTGCCCCCCCAGTATCTCTCGGGGACGAGACTGGGTGGAAGTCCCCTTGTTGACTTTGGTAAGGATTTTTCTTTTCAAGTTTAACCTTTGAACTTATTTATATCTGATCTCTGACCCATATCTTTTAACTTTTGCAGAGCGACCATGAGGTATTTCAGACAGACTATGGGAGATGGCTGCTCCGAGCTTGGCGAGGCTTGCCAAAAAGGCTGGTCTGAACGCTCCTCCTACAGATCCCTCTACATCCAAATCTCAGGCCTCAAAGAAGAGGGCCCCTGAAGCCCATGCCTCTGAGGATCAGAGGCCGACCTTGAGGCAGAAGAAGGCCTCTGATGCTGCAATTCCAATTTCTTCGGCCGACATCCTGACGACACGTCTTGACCAGCTAAAGTTAACCGATAGTGTGGTCGGCCACATCACACAGGCCATGGACGCAATCGGCTCTGTAATGACCGAGGCTGGCAAGCGCTTCTACAGGGCCATGGACACCTCCCTGCTGATTGAGTTCGGACTGCACAGAGCCGTCCAGGTATGATTTGTTCCCTCGTCAAAATTTTATAAGTGCAACATCTGACTTTTCTCCAGCTTAACCTCTTCATTAAATGTGCAGGGAGTGACTGCTATGTATCAGCTATCGAACTGGGCTCTGAGGAAATTGCCCCTCATCCAGAAGGGGCAAGAGGCCGAGAAGGTTCAGAGTGCCTTAAATGCCGAGGTCGACCATCTGAAGTCAGAGCTGCAGAACTCTGAAAATAAAGCTAAGAGGTTGGAAAAAGACATCTCTCTGCTCGTCAAAGATCATGCAAAAGCCCTGAAGGCTAAAGATGACGTTCTGCAGCAGAAGGTCAGCTCGGCTGTCAAAGCTGCCCTTGAAGATGCCTCGCCCAAAATAATTTCTGACTACAAAGCCTCGGACGAGTTCATGGGTTTTGGTTTTGAATATCTCGAAAGAGGTATCAAGGCTACTACCAAATGGGCTGAAGTCCGGGAGAAGGAGGTCGGCACTCTAAAGGCCTCTGACTTTGTGGGTCTCGGCTTTGCAGACCCTCAGTTTGCTCAGGCGCTTCAAGAGGTAGAGGATGAGGCTGCTGCACCTGCTGAAACTGCAACTCTTGGAGGAACCGAGGTCGGAGGGGCAGACCATGCTGATGACGTGGCCGAGGTGACCAATGCTGATCAAGCCAACCCGACCGAGACTGTTAATGTTCCCCCCCAAACCTTTAGGATTTATAACTTGTAACAAATTTGTAATTTGTAACTTGTAACACCTCGGTATTTTGTAAGGAATATTTGTAATTAATGCCTCTGAATGCTATATGATCTCTTCCTTTTACTGAACGCCAATCTCTTCTATTATTTTGTTGCAGTGTTCTTGTTTATACTCAGTCAATAATTCTGGCCTCAGGTCTCTTCACCACTGAATTGTAGTTTGGCTCTGAGGTGAATACCTAAGACGTTAGTCTTATAATTAATCTCACCAAATTAATGATGTTGAGAGTCTGAGGTCCTCTAACTAAGATGTCTGAGCTCAGACCTCGTCACCACTGAGTGATGTTATGAAGGTCTGAGGTCATCACCTAAGACGTTAGCCCCATAATAAATCTCACCAAATTAATGATGTTAAGAGTCTGATGTCATCTAACTAAGGTGTCTGAGCTCAGACCTCGTCACCACCGAGTGATGTTATGAAGGTATGAGGTCAATACCTAAGACGTTAGTCTCATAATTAATCTCACAAAATTAATGATGTTGAGAGTCTGAGGTCCTCTAACTAAGATGTCTGAGCTCAGATCTCGTCACCACTGAGTGATGTTATGAAGGTTTGAGGTCATCACCTAAGACGTTAGCCCCATAATAAATCTCACCAAATTAATGATGTTAAGAGTCTGAGGTCATCTAACTAAGGTGTCTGAGCTCAGACCTCGTCACCACCGAGTGATGTTATGAAGGTCTGAGGTCATCACTTAAGACGTTAGCCCCATAATAAATTTAACCAAATTAATGATGTTAGGAGTCTGTGGTCATCTAACTAAGGTGTCTGAGCTCAGACCTCGTCACCACCGAGTGATGTTATGAAGGTCTGAGGTCATCACCTAAGACGTTAGCCTCATAATAAATTTCCCCAAATTAATGATGTTAAGAGTCTGAGGTCATCTAACTAAGGTGTCTGAGCTCAATAGGGGGAAGCCACCTGTCACTGTCACATGTAAGGAATGATGATGAAGTATCCTCCCCACGTGTGGAGAATAATCTTGTTACAACTGATTTGTGCCCATGTGTCCTTATCCAAATGTCAATGGATGCTCGGCTGCCATATTGGTGCATGACCTCGGCTTGGGAGAGGCCGAGCTATCAAGGCTCGATAAACGTCTTCCGAGATGTACCATATGGAGTCTCGGCCTGATCTCAGCCGAGGCATTATGCTGGGGTCGGCCCCAACCGAGGTTGGACTGGTTCCATGTTGAAGGTTACCAAGGCTTCTTGTCACCTCGGCCCAAGCCGAGGTTGGACTGGTTCCATGTTACGGTGATCAAGGCTTCTTGTCACCTCGGCCTACACTCGGCCAAGGTTGCCATACCCAGGCATATGAGAATGCTGTTGAGGCCTGTGATGCGCGTAGTGTCCATTGGAAATGTAGGTGGTAGTGTCGGCCTGGGCCGACCCTGGTCTGGCCGAGGGATGATATCGTGGGCCCATGGCTTATCTAGGGTCGGTCAATGTCTCGGCCATCATCTCGGCCGAGGTTGGTGTCTCTAGGCCGAGGTTACACTTGGGCATATCACTACTGTAAGAGGGTTGGTATCAAGTGTTTTTTTCTCAGCTCCAGGCTGACCTCTAGCAAATGGACAAACTGAGGTGATAAATAGAACCATTTTATAAGGAATTAAGAAGAAAGTGAAAGACGCCAAAGGGCTTTGGACGGAAGAGGTACACGTTGTCTTATGGGCATATAGGATGATGGAGAGAACGCTAACGGGGGAAACCCCATTCATGTTTGCCAACGGCTTAGAGGTAGTGATACCTACAGAGATTGGTCTATTAAGTCACAAAATTCAGACGTATAACCCATAAGCAAACGTTGAGGGACGAAGGTTATACCTTGACCTTATTGAAGAAAGAAGAGAGGATACAGAGATCAACCAGGTTTCTTATCAGCAGAGGACTGTAAGATTATACAACAAAAGGGTGAAGGGTAGGCCGCTAGCCATTGGAAACTTGATTTTGAAGAAAACTTAGAAAAAGTCGAATAAACTCCATGCAAACTGGCATGGCCCTGTGACACCCCGCCTAATAAAATACCGGGTGATCAATCCTATACCAAATTAAAACAGGAGTCTCATATGATTTATTCTTAGCATCACTGTCGAAAACCAATTTAATTACTAATAACCTATGAGGCTAGCGTCAAAATTTTATATTAATTATTCTTTTTAATCAAACCAACAAAGTAAAACAATCACACCGTTTATATATACAAAACTGAAATGAAATAAAATAGCTGAACACTCGATTTAACGTAATACAACCAAATCGAAAGGCGCACTAAAAGGCGGTAAAAGAATAAATAAATACAGTTGGGCTATCGGCCTGAATGTTTCTACAATACCTCCTATCTAGATTACAAGGATAAAAGAATCTACAGTAAACCTGCATGCATCCACAGCTGCTGCAGAAAACGTATGACTCGAAGGAATCATCATCCAGGCGTCCCTATGTCTGGACACACACACACACACACACACACACACACACACACACACACACACACACACACATATATATATATATATATAATAAGAGAAGAGAAAATAGAGAAATGGGTCAGAGTCCGAGTTTGAAAATATTTTGCAAGTGCATAAATGCCATATTTTAAAATATGAAATTTCTCATATTTAAATTGGTATCGCACTCTCATGAGATATGCCTCACCCCTCTTCTAATAGTGCACACATATAGCATACATTTAAGACATCCTAGTTAAGCTACCCAGCCTAACTAATCCCTTGCAACCACCTTCCAAATCCTCATAGCTGTCACTACCCAATCGTGATATAATCTAAGTTATATCATAAGCTGTTACATAAGCTTAACTTAATATAGTCCTCAATGTGATATATATATATATATATCGTTTCTCTCTCTCTCTCTCTCTATATAATAATAATAATAATAATAATAATAATAATAATAATAATAATAATAATAATAATAATAATAATAATAATAATAATAATAATAATAATAATACCATTCATATTCCTTAACTTTCGCTAGTTTAAAATACCATTTTTATTTTATATATAAAATACCATTTTTATTTTACTATATAAAATCCCATATATATATATATAATAATAATAATAATAATACCATTCATATTCCTTAACTTTCGCTAGTTTAAAATACCATTTTTATTTTATATATAAAATACCATTTTTATTTTACTATATAAAATCCCACATATATATATATATATATATATATATATAGTTCTCACTTTAATATACGAATCACAATTTAAATCCGGATATAATATCCCGGAATGAGAATAAATCCTTATTCATTTTACTCTTTACACCAGTTAAAGCTATATGATATCTCGTCTTCATATACAAGCAATATACTTTACACAATCAGTATATTATACCTATTACAATCATAAGTATAATAGCCATCCCACCGAGATATAACTCGAGGATGCAGTCTCATAGTGCCTATCCAAATTCGGGTTTACTCACTCAACCACGGTACCAAGACAGACTCACTCATAGTTATAGTAAAACTACACAATGGTGGAGGCGGTCATATTCCCTCCTGAAAGTGGAATAACAATATCGCACTCAGATGCGGGACGATATGACCTGGGGATATACTTTCCCTGCTCCTCAAGCCAGGGGATTCACCCACATTATGTAACCTCCCTCGATCGCACTAGAGAAAATATAAAATCTGGTTGTCCAACCCTATGCCCGAGGAAGCTTGTGGAACCAGCCTCTAAAGCACAAATATACCAATCACACAGATATATTTATTCGTAGCATATTATATATACTGTAACAACATCGTATATATAATATATATTACTTCTCAATATATATGGCTATAATTGCCAACTCTTATAGCGATAGCCAAACCCAAATACTCCCATTCGTAATAGTATATAAGTATTTACACACTTAAAATACTAAACCCATAAGTATTCTCTTACTTAAATATAACTCGTACCTTAATCACTTTTAAGGGTGTATATGTGAACCCGAATATACCAATTCGTACTAACTAAATAAGTATACTATCAACTTATCAAAATTCCATAGGTATCGCACCATCTATAATAATTGTCAATAGACGTATCGGATAACCACTCAGTCACCTCTAACCTATATCCTAAATTCTTTCCTAGTCACCTCATAGGATTTACTCCAAATATAATCGACATATAAATACATCTTCTAAGCGCACAATTATATATAATCACCCGCCTAAATACCACCCCGAGTGTTACTCTCCCCGAACACCCCTAAATTAGTAAGTCTTGGATTTTACTTTCAATTAACCCAAGGTATACATATCACTCCAATAATAATTTAGAAGTACCCACTCTATTTTTGGGAACCCCAAATGTCTATCTCTATAATTTATTTTTCCTCAAAATTACTCAATAAGTCCCACACACTTTTGCACCCTCCTAGTCCCAAATTTAACTCCCTTAAATGACTAGGAATAATTTCCTTAATCGAATATTTATTTCCTCAAATAAATAGGATAGAATTTATTAGTTTAGGAATTTATCCCATATACACAACACAAGCCAAAATTGCCAAAATATATGTATGGTCGATCGATCGACCCCTGGTAGTCGATTGATCGATCGAACAGGGCATTGTCTTCTCCGAGACTATTTTGGCCATTAACATACTCCAGAGCTTTTTATTTCTTCTCCCAACCTCCTTTAATCACAACCACCTATATATACTCGAGGAAAATAGGTTCTAATCATCCGAGAACCAAGAATCAACAACTAATTTCAGTTAATTTCTAAGTTTTTCAAATTGGATATTGTACGAGTTTTATCCGTTCAACTTCCGAAACAACCGTTTTGATTCACTAAAACCCAACCCAAAAATCTTTATAGTTTGTTATTACCAACTATGATATGAGATACTCATTCAAAAGTATAAATCAAGTAAGCACTTGCCTCGTGGATAAAATTCGATGACCTCGAGTCGAATCCTGCGGAGTTTGGCCCGAAAATCCCCTTTCTTCCTTCTTCTCTTCTCTTCTTCCTTTTCTCTCTTCTCTCTCTCTCTCTCTCTCTCTCTCTCTCCCTCTCTCTCTCTCTCTCTCTCTACCCTAGGGCTGAAAGGTGTGATAAATAAGGGTTATAAGCGTTTATAAAACTTATCCCTTATTATACCCAAAATTGACTTGTATACTCAAATGCGAGTCCCTACTGGTCCAAAAATCTCCGGAACCTAAACACTACCCCCGGATACTTTATTCTGACTATCTCGGTCATTTCGAAACCAACCGTGCAATCGAAATCTCCATCCAAGTCACTTAACTACAGTTCACTTATTAAACCCAATATATCTCAATACGAGTTTTCCAATTAAAATATTATCCTTTGTCTCTTTACCCAACTACAACATGTAATTAAAATAATCCAACTCATTTACTTAGTCACAAAAGTAAATATAACACACATCAGAAATAATCTAACCCTCATAAACTCAAAAAGTTATTATTCAAAGAAATTACTCAATTTTCCAAATTACACCTATTTATGTACTTTAAATATCCATAAAAGTGAGGGGTACTACATTCTCTCCCCCTTACAACAGAATTTCGTCCTCGAAATTCGGATACGACCGGTACTACCAACGTAGGATCGCTAATCACACTACATCCTAGTGCATAAAATTCGAATGATACTAACCCAATGGCACTCTACCATACACTCGTTCACGGCACCCACCTATCTCAAGGCTTATACTCTAACGCACTAACTTAATAACAGGCTTAACTAAATCTCTATATACTACAACACTACCTCGGGTGTAAGGTTAACTCTAACAACAATAAATCACACCTAGTGCTTCTATAACCGTATATAAAAAAAATGAGCCTATAACCGCAGATCTAACATCTCGATCCCCTCCGAAAGCCGACACTCTAAGCGTTCATTCGCTCACCTCGCGACTTAGAATTTCCCTCAAAAGGAAACAATACCTATTGCACCCATGATTGGATTATTGCGTACCTCCTACGACATTGCATCCAACACACTCCAAATCCATTTATAACTGGCTCACAGAATAATCTTAAGTTTTATATACTACGCCTCTTCTATTTCTGGCGGTATATAAAATCAACTTACCGGGGTGCCCATTATAAGGACACAAATTTTCAATTGAGTCTTAATGTAGTGTTGGCTCAATTCCAGATAAAAACTTTTGTGTCATAGGATAGTATTGAGTGAGTATCCTCCAAGCCTATGACATGGAAGAGTTGAAGACGTAGCGGATAAGACTTATAAAGCTTCATCATTGCTGAGTTTCAAGTGCCATGTTTCTACGTTATCAACATCATATTCCATAGTCTCCAAAAGGTATGAATGCATTTATATATATATATATATATATAGGGAGACTTGGAATAATTTTATAAAGGGTGTAATTTTATTTTAAACTGACTTTTATTTTCAGAAGGTTATTTTAGAACTTTGAATAAAAAAAATTTGGGCTCAAAATTGAATTTTGAACTTTCTGGAATTTCGTTCGATATTATCGTTCGAATGAGTTTGTTGTTCGAACGAGAATTTCATTCGAATGAGGTTTGCCAACGAATTGCCACTGGAGCTTCGTTAGAAAATTTGTTCGAATGAAATATCATTCGAATGAAAATGTCGTTCGAATGAGATTTCAGCGGGAATAACTTTTGGCAGTTTTTGGCACTTTCTCACTACTTTGTCCCACTACTCGTTCACAGAATTTAATGACTTCGGGACAAGAATTTTTAGAAGAACTTTTTTCATATCCTAGAGAGTGTTTGAGAGCTTAATCCTTTCATAAAAAGTTCCCTTGGTATTTGTTAGTCAAATTGATTTATTCAAAGAACAAAACTAAGTTTACACCCAATTGTTTGTTTTAATCCAAGTTTCTATCTATCTATATATTTATCTTGCTTGGAGAGTTCTTTTAGAACCGAATTCATCTCTACCATAAAAGAGAGTTTGGGTTTGCTTCTACATCCCATAAAAGAAGAAGCTTGTTTGCTGTGACATACCCACTTGGAGAAAGGCTCCTTGTTCGGGTGACGGTGACCAGAAAAAGTCCGATCGGTGGATTCTGAGACAGTTGTGGACTTTCGTGGTTACTCTCTAGTCAGAGGTGTGTACAAGAAGAAGCGTCGGGGCTTGAACGGAGTCAAGTCGAGTGTTGTAAGTCTTATCAGAGCGGGAGCGCTAAGTTATTGCGTTTAGGTCCTTTTTGGGCATTTTTGTTTAAAATGGAAAATATGGCGCTTTCAATATTTTCTACGTTTGATGGTTCTCTCATGCTTGCACATGACTCTTCTCTTGGCATATATTATGAGTAATTGCTTGCATGTTTTACATACTCTAGCTTTTGTGCTTAATGATATATCTTTTGCTAGTTGTATGTTTTGTTTATTATCTTTCTAGTCTATGCTTTATCACATATCACATGCTAGAATTATGATTATTGTTTATCTTTTGTATTATAGTTCTTTCATTTTAGTTTGCATTAAAAGAAAAATACAAAAAGATTTTTGTTTATCATTTGTGTTTCACTTTTTAGTAATTTAGGCTTAATGAAAAATACAAATGATTTTTGTGTGTCTTTTGAGTAATTTTTTTTGGTTCAAAAAGTTTCAAAAACTCAAAATTGATTTTTTTTTTTGTGTATTTTGGTTTTACACACATTTTGTGGCATATGTTTGTGTTTGAATCCTCATTTTGCTTCCATGTGACTAGAACTTTTGGTTAAAAATTTAATCCTTAAAATGTTCTTTATCATGCTTACATGGAGTAGTTTAAGTTTGACTTGCTTAATGGATTCGCTTTTATATGTCTTTACACACATGCACGATTTTTTTGAACCTTAACTTCACATGTTATATTTGAGCTTTGTGAGGTGTTCTCCTACCAATCTAGTCATCTACATACTATGACCTAGAAGGACTAATGTATGTCAAAATCCGTTGCACGTGAGATTTGTGTGAGATAAAAAATAATTTATATAAATGTGCACGAGAAAGGGCTCCGAAAGGAAAAATATTATCCTTTGCGAGTAAGCCACCGTTTGGATTGGAACTAAAAGAAATACGTGGTCCAAAGGCCTAAAAGAAAATATGAAATTAAGAGAAAAATAATTTGGCAAGGCCAAATTTGTTTAGTTGATTTATTCATTCAAAAGATTAAATTAATATTCTTATTTTGAGGGAGTTTAGATGGTATATCAACGGTTTGCACAAAATCCGTTTATCCTAGTTGCTCTTTCAATGTCATGACTCTATTGGTTTGTAGAATCATCAACATGCTAGGTTTGTATGCATTGTGTTTGTTTGTTCAATGAGTTCAATTTATATTGTCACATGAGGCTACATCTAAATGTGATAAATTTTTGCAATCAAATGCGAACTCCGTGAACATGTTTAAGTGATTGGGTTTTAAATTCATTAGTATCTAGTTCACACCCCTTCACTTCCGTTTCCATATGACACATTTATTCTATAAGAGTGTGGAAAAACTTATGTTATTTAGTTTTGTGTAATTTTGGTGTTTATATCTATATATGTGTACTTATGCTTAGTTTGAATCTATTGTGTATACATATATATGGTATTTTGTTTATTTTTGAGTCTTTGCCATGATTGGCTAGTTCATTTATGCTTTTAATTCCTTTTTGGTATCTATCTTGTTGCGTATTTTGTTTCGATATCACATGCTTAGATTACTACAATCAATTGATATCCTTTATTATCGCATCATAGTTGATATTCATATCTTTATGTGGATTAGTTGAATTTTAGTTGCCCATGTGCTTTAATGTTCTCATCACTTTATACACAATTGCATGTTTAGCTTGTTATCCAATTCTATTTATCCCTCGTTTAGTTTAGAGGGTGTATATGCTTTAATTGGGGGAGATAAGTTAATTTTTGATTCTTTAGCCTTTGTCTATTCCTGAACAAAAAGGGGGAGAATTATAGGGGGAGAAATGGTATCGAATCCTATTATTATCATATCTTAGTTCTCAGTAATTAACTTGGGGGAGTCGCGACATTCTTAGGTAGATCATTTGATAAAGGGGGAGAATTAATTAAAGGGGAGTCTTTATTTAAATTCCATTTAATATTTTAATATTCCCTATGCGTTTAATGTGTTGCTTAAGTGTGCACGTATTGTAAAGTGAAATCTATTTAAAGTGGCAAAGTGTTCAATTCTAAAGTGGTATTCGAGTCAATCATTGTACTCTTTATTTTGGATGGGACATTTTTTAGTCTAGTGAGTTTGACGGCCCTTTAGGATTTTGTTTTGGTTTTTGTCCCGGAATAGCCAAAGGGAGAGATTTGTAAGGACATAAATTTCCAATTGAGTCTTAATGTAGTGTTGGCTCAATTCCGGATAAAAATATTTGTGTCATAGGATAGTATTGAGTGAGTATCCTCCAAGCCTATGACATGCAAGAGTTGAAGATGTAGCGACCAAGACTTATAAAGCTTCATCATTGTCGAGTTTCAAGTGCCATATTTCAACGTCATCAACATCATATTCCATAATCTCCAAAAGGTATGAATGCATTTCTATATATATATATAGGGAGACTTGGAATAATTTTTAAAGGGTGTAATTTTATTTTAAACTGACTTTTATTTTCAGAAGGTTATTTTAGAACTTTGAATAAAAAGTTTTTGGGCTTAAAATTGAATTTTAAACTTTATGGGATTTCGTTTGATATTGTCGTTCGATCGAGAATTTCGTTCAAACAGGGTTTTTCAACTACTTGCCACTAGAACTTCGTTAGAAAGTTCGTTCAAATGAGATTTCGGCGGGAACAACTTTTGGCACTTTCCCACTACTTTGTCCCACTACTCTTTCACAGAATTTAATGACTTCGGGACCAGAATTTTTAGAAGAACTTTTTCCATCTCATAGAGAGTGTTTGAGAGCTTAATCCTTTCATAAAAAGTTCCCTTGGTGTTTGTTAGTCAAATTGATTTATTCAAAGAACAAAACTAAGTTTACACCCAATTGTTTATTTTAATCCAAGTTTCTATCTATATATATATTCATCTTGCTTGGAGAGTTTGTTTAGTACCAAATTCATCTATGCCGTAAAAAAGAGTTTGAGTTTGCTTCTACATTCCATAAAAGAAGAAGCTTGTTTGCTGTGAGATACCCACTTGGAGAAAGGCTCCTTGTTCGGGTGACGGTGACCAGAAAAAGTCCGATCGGTGGATTTCGAGCCCGCGGTGGACCTCTGTTGTTTTTTTCGCTAGGTAGACGTGTGTACAAGAAGAAGCGTCGGGGCTTGGACGGAGTCAAATCGAGTGTTGTAAGTCTTATTAGAGCAGGAGTGCTAAGTTATTGCGTTTAGGTCCTTTTTGGGCATTTTTGTTTAAAATAGAAAATATGCCTCTTTCAATATTTCCTACGTTTGATGGTTCTCTCATGCTTGCACATGACTCTTCTCTTGCCATATCTAATGAGTAATTGCTTGCATGTCTTACATACTCTAGCTTTTGTGCTTAATGATATATTTTTGCGAGTTGTATGTTTTGTTTATCATCTTTCGAGTCTATGCTTTATCACATATCACATGCGAGAATTATGATTATTGTTTATCTTTTGTATTATAGTTCTTTCATTTTAGTTTGCATTAAATGAAAAATACGAAAAGATTAATATTTATCTTTTGTATTATAGTTCTTTCATACAAACTCGTGCATGTGTGCCAACATGACATATATACAAAGTCGAATCAAAACGCATATAAACTTCGAAACCACCCCATAATACAACGGTTAAGATCATTCTAACCATAGATAATAATGACCAAATGTCCTAGCCACATGGATAATGGACGGAAGGGGTTCCAAGCACACCAATATGCCATATCAAACATGTTAACTAAAAAATAAAAAGCAAACAAAAAATCTTTTTGTCCTTTTCAAATTATTTTGACTCAAATAAAAGCAAAACCTTTTTATGTTTTTCTCAAAAAAATTCAAAATAAAAAATATTTTTGTATTTTTAAAAAATTTATCAAAAATAAAATCTTTTTGTATTTTTCGAATAAAATGCAACAAATGAAAAATATAATACAAAATGATAAATATGGTAACACACTCAACCTTTAGATTTAGCATGTGAAGAATCAAGTGCAACCAAATGAGAACCATGAAGTTTTATTCCTAAAGCTACCAAATCTGACTTCCTAACCCAAGTAGGTGTGTAATGACGCATGGGGGTAAGGAGAATCGGGGCAAATTTATTCTTAAACTTTTGAGGAGCATTCCTAATGTCATAGAAAAACTTTCTAAGGTGACCTTTCCTACCACAAAACGTGCAAGTGTAGCGATGGTATGGAAAGTGGCCTACATGTGGACCTTTTCTAATGTTCCTATGTGTCTCTCTCACATGTGCTGGGGGGGGGGGGGGGGGATGGGAACAACATGATCATCAAAGCCAATACCTCCCCATGTAGCCTCTAAGTCAATCTTAACTCTAGATGATTTTCTCAAACTCTCCTCCAACTACTTAATCCTAAACTCAGGTTGACGCTTAGACTCCTCAAACTCTAGCACCTACTTTTTCAAAGCCTCCATCAAACCTCTAAGTGTGTCTCTCTCTTTCTCGACGTATTCTAGCTTCTCCCTAAGCTTCTTCTCCCATGCCCTAAGATCTTCGATTAACGCATCATTATTTTCTACGGCACGCTCTTTCAATTTAGCTTGCAATTTCGACTTAGCCTTTTTCACCATCACCGTCTCCTCAAACAACTCTCGAAATGCAATATGCAACTCTCCTACGTCGATCTCCTCACCCTCGCTCTCATCACCCTCACCCTCTTGGGAAGCACTCTTAACAGCCTTGAAAGTGTCATGAACATGAGTATCCTCTGGGGAATATATGTCATCGTCGCTCACATGACATGATATAAATGCAACATGGTTACGTTCAGTGGGGGAATCCTCTCCCTCTTCCGGTTCACTATCACTTAAGGTGACATTATATGCAATTGGTTTCTTTCCCTATTTCTTAAGTCTAATAGGGCACTCTTTAACTTTGTGACCATACCCATCACACCCGAAACACCTATCAGACTCATCTCTCTTACGTTTCGCACTACTATCCTTAGGAGTGGATTCTCCCTTATTCTTAAATTTTTCAAACTTTTTAGCATCTTTCGATTGCTTATGAATTTGAAGAAACTTTTTGAACTTTCTTGCCACAAGACGACATCCTCAAAGTCGAAATCGGAATCGTCATTTGAAGCTTTAGTTTCCTCCTTCAGGGATTTCAAAGCAATGCCCTTTTCTTTCTTTGGCACTTTCTTAGATGTAAACATATCGAGTTCATAGGTTTGTAAGTCACCTACGACCTTTTTTAGTTTCGATGAGTTAAGCATACCAATGGAATTCATAACGGTCACTTTAGCATAAAACCTACTCGACAATGATCGCAAAATTTTCTTAATTATTCGGTTATTGGGAATCTTCTCACCTAGGTTAAACGCCGCATTAACAATAGTGAACAACCTAGTGTAAAACTCATCAAATGTCTCACTTTCTAACATCTTAATCGTCTCAAGCTGTGTAGTGAGATTTTGCAACTTAGACGCCCTAACCGTGCTCGTGTCAGTGTATCCCAAGCTTCTTTCAAGGTTTTACAAGTCATGATACGATTATACTCTTCAGGTGAGACGTGTGAGGAAATAACGTGCAGACCTTTAGAGTTATACTGTGCAAGCCTATATTTAGTCTCAGTCCATGACCCAACGGGTTTCAAACTAGTGACCTCACCCTCTCGTGTGACAGGTGGTGTCTAACCTTTTTCAACAGCTAACCAGACATGCTCATTAATGCATTTTAAAGCATTTTTCATTCGCATTTTTCAATAAGCATAGTTAGTACCATAAAAAACAGGAGTGAGAAAACTATCATAATTTCCAAAATTCATCCTTACAAGAAAAAAGGGATCAAACACAATAAAAATTTATTTCAAGCTCTGATACCAATTTGTAGGTCCCAAAAATGTAACTTTTAAAAAAAAATACTTTTTGCTTGAGTGAAATTAAGTTAATGATGAATACAAATCAACTTTCTCTTTTTGAAAAACTCTTTTTTAATTTTATCAAACCAAGTTGTGAACAAATCTACTATGCCAATTTTATCTTGTTTAAGTCCTAAGCATGCATCTAGGTGATAGGAAAGTAAAGTAAAGTAAAGATACTCACAACGCCGGATGTACGAGGAAAAACCCAAAAATGGAAAAAAGCCTCGGACGGCCCAAGCCAGACTATCACTATGAATAATGGTTTTACAAAGACAAATTAGCCTTACTCAATGACTCGAGATCCTTTTTATCTTCTACCCTTATTCAACAGTGACCACGCAGAAATTCTGTCTTCCACGATGCTCGTCCACAATACTCGTCTTCACGAATGTCTCGGTGTCCACTGATACGATTTAATAATACGTCTACGATGTTGAACACGATGTTCGTCGCTTCTCCACCGCAAAACTAGTAATCAAAAGTGTTCAATGATGAACAAACGCAACTTGGTGCGACAAGGATCACATAAAAATTATGCTAATGAAAGCTCGAATCTTTGCAAACTCTAAGGATGTGTTTAAGCCTTTGAAACCTTAGAAAACATGTGCAAACAGGTTTCTGGATCGTAAAAACTATTTTTCCAGAATGCACACACTTCGAGGAAACTGGACACCTCTATTTATAATAAAATTGAGTCGGTGTCAAAATATCGTTTGAGCGAGATGCCAAGTCGTTCGAACGACAGTGGATCTCGTTCGAACGACCTCAAATGTCGTTTGAACAACGTCGTCAGATAGAGTTTTTAATTTAAACAGAGTTTTGATTAAAACCAATTATTATCCAATTCTCATATGTCCTTATCTGACATAAATGAAGTGTAAACAATTAAACCTCTTTTAAAAACATTTTCTTTAAAGAAAATAACATCCTTATTTTTATAAAATTCATTACGAGTTTCTTTAACATTATGCATTCATACCTGTGTGATCTCGGAATGCAATTAAACCTTGAAGATGTGAAATTGCACCAATTAAACTGTGGCATGATTAAATCTTTGTAGATTTTCAACAACGTCTTCAATAAATCTTTGATACGTCATAGAATCGTGGGATCAGACAATAGAATATCTATCTATGACTCAAACATGTTTTGTTCCGAGAATAAGTCAGATCTACATTAAGACTCAATTAGAAATTTGGTCCTTACAAAGTCACAAAGTCTAATGGAAATCTCAATGATCTTACAAATTTGTGGATTTATGCAGTGTTGTGAGAAAATGCTTTCAAATCATTAAGCGAGGAAAGGACAAGGTTAGAGATCTTAGACTAAAAGGCTCACAAGTGTAAATGTGGTTGAGGTTAAAATCGTTTCGAACCCATTGAAGATCCTTGTGTCTCCGGATCCCTCTAATCCAATGGATTTCGAATCGACCAATTGATTATCTTAGCCTTGTGATAATTAAGCGATTGTGAATAGTTCGATACATCGATTGAGAATACTTGTGTTTTCTTTAGTGGAAAATTTGATATGAGTGATAAATTATTGTTATTCACTATAACTGAAGAAGAAGAAATAATTAACACAAACTCAAATAAAAGTAAACCTTTGAAATTAAAGAAAGATAGATTCAATAAAAAAAACTACAATATGACATATAAAGTAAGGAAGTAAAGAAAATAAAATGTAAAGGCAAGGAAACTTGTAATAAATTGTAAAAAGGGTTAAAAGCTACCTCACAAACTATTCGAATGAAGAAAAGTTGTAAATAAATGAAAAGAAATAGGAAATAATTGAAAAAGGGATCAAACTAGTAAATGTTTTTTTTAGGGAATCCTTCTTTCCTTTGACCATTAATACTTATTTATAGAATTCCTTGCTATGAAACTATCATATGACTGTTGGGTGGTTACCCAATTATATTTTTCCTTATTAGGGCTTAAATGACCAATATCCATCACTTAGTGCTTAACCCATGTCCAAAGCCTTGCCATCTATCAAGCGTTTTAGCTCCCTTTTCATTAAACCAACGCATTATACTTCGACTGTAATTTTTTACTAGTAATTTTACGTGCCAAACTCTCATTGGACAGTGATAAAATGGTATAAATATACCCCCTCACTAATTGATTTTTAGGAAAAAAATAATGACATGATGGTTAGTTTCCACACGCCATTACTCAACATTTCTATCATCATTACTTCTAAGTAGGCCTGTCAATTGAACCGAGCAGGCCCGAAGCCCGCTTGCTCGGCCCGTTAAATTTGGGCCGAGCTTTTATTGAGTTTGAGCCGAGCCGAGTTTGATCCGAAATATTAAGCCCGAATTCAATTTGAGCCGAGCGTGAGCGGACCACTTTCAAGCCCGAATTAGGCTCGGCCCGAAATTATATATATATATATATATAATTATTTTATTTTCTCTGATATGTAAAAAATATTTTAAAACAAAATAATTTTTATAATTTTATCCTTATGCAAATAAACTATTGGACTTAATATTAAAGAAATAAAAATAAGGTGGGTCATTTATTAATTTACTTTACTTAATCTTATGGGACTTGTCAATATTAGTGCTGAAATCTATTTTTTTAGAGCTGAAATATGTTATTTTAGTGCTGAAATGTAGTTTTTTAATGCGAAAATGTCAATATTAGTGCTGAAATCTGTTTTTTTTTGTGTTGAATGTGTTTTTTTAGTGTTGAAATCTATATTTTTTAATGCTGAACTATGTTTTACTAATGTTGAAATGTCAATATTAGTGCTGAATTCCATTTTTTTTAGTGCTGAAATCTGTTTTTTATTGCTAAAATGTATTTTTTATTGCTGAAATATGAATATTTATTATTAAAATAAATAAATAAATATGTATTAGAATATTAAATTCGGGCCTGCTCAAATCGGGCTCGAAGCCCAATATACTTTGTGAGATGAGCTTGAGCCAAGCACTCTCAAGCTCGGTCGGGCCGAGCTTGAGCTTGAGCCAAATATATCAAAATTGGGCCGAGCCTGATCAACCATAGGCTCGGCTCATAGAGCCCGATTGACAAACCTACTTCTAAGCACATGTTGTATAAATAAATGTTTGTTAGTGGTGAAAATATCCTCACTTGAATCTATGATCTCTTTAATTGAACTCTTTATCTCTTTCTCTTCCCTCTGATCTACAATCAATAATGGCATCCTAAGAAAACCATAGAGCTATCCTCAAGAGTGACCATGAGTTTGGCTGTACTTTGAACTCAACCAATAATGATAAAGAACCCTAGCCATTGCTATTATTAATGCTTATCCAATCAAAGATATGGAAGCCAATCTGATGCTAGAGAGTGAGGCACTTGGAATATGGCCATTCCCATTTAATGTGGTTCCTACATCAGAACCTTTAATTCCTCATCCACATATTCTTAAGGAATTCCTTATCATGCATCCTTCTTAAAAAATTTCCCCTCAACTTGTCACGGTATATAATAGGCCATACTTTTTTAAACCCTTCCAAAACTGAAATGGTCGAAGCTTTGAGTTCCTTGTCTCCTATGAGACAACTATATTCTTTTTTATAATTAATAAACCTCCATATGATGGAGCAAAAGTATGTAAATGATTGAAGATGGGTCAGCTGAACCTAGCCACAAAAAGCTTTTAAACAAAAGCCATAATCCTTCCTTGATTCATTATGGATCTCTACCACCTCCTTCTCTTAATGGGCTGAGTGTTAATCGCACCATTATACACCCCCGTTTATCCCTTGAATACTTACCACAAGTGGGTTTCCCCTCATTCACTAATAAATCTAGGGGGCTTATGCTTGGTCAAGGTCAATTAAGCCTTATTATCCTTTTCTGACTAATACTAATGAGTATTTGAACCTTTTAGTTGCTTGGCACCGTGCTACCTATGATGCCCCTAGGTATTTCATAGTTAACTTTGTATCTCTCATACCTTTATCCAACCTCCATACCATTTGTTTAGGTTATTTTCACTTTTCTTGATAATTAAAGTTAATTAGTATTGCGAGCATGCCCTGCAATATTTGTGGCCTTTCCAATTAAATAATTTAACCTAGTGACAATTATCAAGAGATTGTGTTGTGTCCGATACCTCAATTAAGAGGACTTATACATAACTTAGAGAAGACTTTGATGTGAGTGCCAAGTAATGGTAATTAACTAGGACAAAAGAAAATTAAAATTTTATGAACTAAAGAAAAGTAAATCTTTGTAAATAAAGAAAATAAAATGCGATTGGAGTAAAAGATTACATAAATGTAAATTACTAGTAAAATAAATAATTACACTAAGGAAATGTAAAGTAGGAAAGTAAACGACAACAAAATGTAAAGACAAAAACTTTAAATAAACTTTGAAGGAAAATATTACAAACTACCTTACAATGTACTTGAAAAATAATAGAAAATTTGTAAATCAAATAATGAAAAGGAAAAAGAAGATAAAATTAATGTAAATGTATTTTTGATAAGGGATCCGTCTCTTACTTCTTTGGTTCGTTGCTTATTTATAATGTTTCTTTCTATGCAACGTAACTGCTCTTTGGTAACTGATGGGTCGTTACTCACCTATTTGAGTTTTTCCTAGTTTAGTGCACTAATACCCCAATTTAAATCGCCGTATGCTCCTATTTTGAATAACACGCCCCAACTTGTGAGAAATGTCACGCACGGTGCTGGTTTTGAAGGGATGTGACAGCTTCAGGCCCTCGATTTTTGACGAATTTTAGGGCCCCCCAAATTTTATGTCGATATAGAGATATCTAAAAAACACCAATCGACGCACACGAGACAAACAACTCTTCAAATACTCCAATTCCACATAAATTAGTTGAAAGCGTACAATATATAAACCCATGACCCATCTCTCGAACATACAAATCGACAGAGAAATTAGGAACTAAGGCTGATATCAAATTGGGAGAGAAATTCAGAATATCTAATGTTAGCACTGCTAATACTGAGATTGATATCAAATGTTTAGTTTCCAAATCAAATTCGATCGAGAAAACCTAACAATCAACATCAACACCTAATTAGGAAGAAACCCATCTCTAAAAAACACACATAAGTAATTTTTTTACCGAGAGGTAGTTTTTTTCCCTCTTATATGGCTATTTAACCATGAGGAAAGAGATAATTTCTTTTGACCCATCTATAGTTTTTTTCTCTTTTGCCTTATATGACCTTTTGATTTAATCTCTCCCCTTTAAATCACTGTGTTTTGGGATTTTTTTTAGTAATTTCATAAACACATTTGGCTTTTGTTTATCTTTTAGAAATTATATTTTTTATTTCAATTGACTGATATATTTTACTATTTGACACAGTTTTATTATGAATTAAATTTTTTAGAAGGAGGAGCTGATTAATTTGGATATTTCGTGCTTGGAATATTGTATAATTCGCCAATCATATTCTATTGTTTAACTTTATCTTTTATCAATTGGGTATGAATTATTAGTGTATAGTCACGACTTTGGACGTATTTATTTCAAAGTTAAAGTTATTGAGAAAGCTTTTACCAAAAGAGGCTAAAAGTGCGATTGATGTGTTGAACTATGTGACACCCCGCCTAATAAAATACCGCGTGATCAGTCCTATATCAAATTAAACAGGAATCTCATCTGGTTCATTCTTAGCATCACTGTCGTAAATTTTTTTAATTACTAATCACCTAGTCTTAAATTAAGCTGATGCCAAATTTTATCTTATGAATTAATTCAAACTCAACCAACATACTAGGAAACCAAATTAACTATTATAATAAAGAAACTAAACATGCCACAAAATAAGTACAAGTTTTTGTCAAGCAACATCGACAACAATCAATCCACAAGTGCAAGTATAAAAGAATACCGATACATGCCAAAACTAAATATAGAAGTACAAACCCAATAGTACAACTGAAAAAGTCCTTATCTAAAAATAAAATGAGACAAACATCTAAACAAAGATCCCGCAGCAATCCACATAAGCTGCAGCTGTGCACCCTATAGAAAGGATCAGGCCTGGCGCCCCTGTGGTAGGACACCTAAAAGTTTTTTTGATAATATTTTATAGAAAGGGTTAGAACCCAAAACATTTGAAAATATTTAGAAAGTGTATTTAAGTGAAAGAAATTAAAATGCAAATGCTCTTCATATTTAAGTTAGTGTCGCACACTCCCTTGAGTATACCTCACCCCTCAAACTAATGTGTACGCGTAACGAAACTATATATGATCCATTTAGCTATTCCTCCGTAACTAGTCTTGTCTCATATTTCCCACTATTCCAACCCGAGTGAGTATATTATACATATTTTTGTAGGTTATTAATCGCATTAACTTATTTAATTCATTTCCCATTTAATGCCATATAACATTCTCACGAGTTATATCCCTTATACAATTCACATCATGTATACGATTTATAAGTTATATTTCACACTAACTTATTTATATCCATATTCAACTTGATACCATATAACCATTTCTCAAGTTATATTATTTATACATATCACACCATGTATATATCCGTATATAATTCTTCATTATATATATATGTATCCATAACTCAACATTCACACACATGTCGGATATAAATTCTATCACCGCACGCATAGGAGGTGATCATAGTTCCCCCCGAAAGTGTCCGCTCCATACCATAATGGTCCCACCCCTAAATACGGACGCTATGGCCTAGGGAATATACTCACCCTGCATTCGCTAGTCAGGGGGCTCACACACATCGCGCAACCTCCTATGATAGTATTAATATTGGTATGGCTTTACTATATATATTATTCATACAAATACATATATATATATATATACACTACACATCAACATATATATCGAAATCCAGGCTACCGGAGTATTGTAAGGACATTTTTCTCATGTCCAACATGTTTCATGTATGTATGTTGTACGCCGCTACATTTGGCACGTCACCTCACGATCTCACATGACGGCCTCTATCCGAATTTTGGGAATCAAGCATTCATCATCTCCAACATGTATCCCTCATCTCCCTCAACGACTTCACGTTCCATGTTTTTAGGCTCGTAATGCAAGTGGTACGCAAGAGAAGTCAAAACAGTGAAACAATGCTTGATAGGGAAGTTCAAGGGAAATTTGGTAATTTTACAGCCACCGTTCGGAGGACTGGTCAACTAAAAAGTTAAAAAGCTTGCCGCAACAAAGATACTAGAAGAAACAACACCTCAATCCGAGCAACGATGAAGAAGTTATGGCCAGTTGAAAATGGAGATAATTCCAAGAAAAAGACTTGGAATTTTTTTAAGTGTTTAATGCTCCTCATCCAGTGATTTTCCCCGAACCGAGGGCCGAATCGGTTCGCAGGGTACCCGAACCGGTTTGAGGTCCCTGTATGCTGGCAGTATTTTTATTTCATGGAACTCTTCATTTGTTTCCCTATAAATACCAACTTCGGGGGAGCTATTTTACAAGACTTTGAGAGACGTTTTTGAGAGTCCATATACCTCTAGTCTTCATATTTTCGAGTCCCAAGACTCATGTTTTGATTCACACAATTGCCAAACCTTTGTGAATCTTTTTGGTAACCCAAGAACACAACCTTGTGTTTATTTAAACCTTTGTGGAGAGATCTTTGCAACCGAGGGTTGCGTGTCCTTGTTGAGGGAGTCTCGACAAAGTGTTATGACTGCGTGTCATTGAGGAGTTCTGCGGTTCTTCCTCTGTTGATTGGGCTGCGAGTCCTTGGAGGATGCTGCGTGTATTCTCTTGCTGAGTTCAAGACTGCGTGTCTTTGTGGGTTGGTTGCGCGTTGATCAATTATAGATTTCTCTATGTAATTGTAAGTTGCGATTTGTATATTCATACTGAAATAAAGGTTTTACCCGAAAGGGGTTTTTTCCTGAAATCTGTGTCTCAGCATATTTACTGTGTCGCATGATTTATATTTGATGGGTTGATTTAGATGCATGTTTAAGGGCTGAATTTATTTGGTTTAAAAGTAGACTCTAATTAAATAAGGTTTACTTGGAATCTTGTGAATTAATTTAATCAATTATCACACAGTCGCACTTCACAAATTGGTATCAGAGACGGTTACGCTAATTTATCACGTATTCCTATTTTCCGCAAAATTATGTGATATTGATTTTTTTAAATCAAGTTTATGAATATTCGCAACTTTTCCTATGGAGCACTTATATAATCAGATGTTTATTTTTTACGGGTCTAATTATGCCTACTGGAAAGCTAGTATGAAATCGATTTAAAAATCTATTGACGAGCGTGTTTGGTTGCTTTGCGAAAATGGTTGGACTCCTCCCACGGTAATCGTTAATAACGTCACCTCTCTAAAACCCGTGTCAGCCTGGACTGAAGATTATTATAAATTGTCCAATTTTAAATCCTGTGATCTGAGTGATATTTCTGGATCTGTCTCTCCTGATGAGTTTCGCTGAATTATGATGTGCACCACGGCTAAAGAGGCTTAGGATGTTTTGAAACTGACACATGAGGGTACGAATGCGGTTAAAGAATCTAAATTACAGAATTTGGCCACCCAATTTGAGACTATTACCATGTCTGAGTCTGAATGCTTTGATTATTTTTATGCTCGTTTGTCATACATTGTTAACACATGTTTTAATTTGGGTGAGGTGATTGATAACACGCGTGTCGTTAAAAAGATTTTGAGATCTCTCCCAAAACGATTTATTCCTAAAGTCACTGTTTTGAACTCTTTGGAAAATTTGAAATCACTTAAGTTGGAAGAACTTGTAGGAGATCTTCAAACCTATGAGATTGACATGTTTCCCAAAACCATTAAGGCTAAGGATAATGAAATTGCTTGAAAGACTCGTTTTAAGAAAAAGATAGAAAAAGTTTGTGAGTCCGATTCTAAGGGAGATTTTGATTTTAATGATATGGCCTTGTTTGCGAAAAATTTTAAAAAATTTCTCAACATGAACAAAAATAATTCTTCCAATAAAAAGAATTTTTTTGAGAAAAATAAAAAGAAATGAAAGGCCAAAGAAAGTGATGAGAGGTAAAAAGAGAATGAATCCGACGAGGAGTGTGAGGAAGATTTTGAGAACGTCACTTGTTTTGAATGCGGGGGTAAGAGCATAAGTCATTTGAGTGTCTTGCGTGGCTTAGAAAGAAAGGGAAGAAAGTAACCATGCCTGCCACACTTAGTGATATTGAGGGAGATGAGTTCGATAAAGGTTTAGCTCATGGGATGGTTGTCGCCTTTTCTAGTCGTGTGAGCACACCCACTTTGTCTCACGAGAGTGAACACGAGAGCGATGATAGTGATTTGTGTTCTTTGAGTGAGAGAGATAGCGAGGAGGAGAGTGGAGATGAAAGTGAGCTCCAAAAATCTTTTAGAGATTTGTACACCGAGACCTTGAAAATAAAGAAGTATATTCGAGATTTAGGTCATCGGGTTTTAGATTTGGAGAAAGAGAAGGAGGTTTTGAGAAAGGAGAAGTGTGTTTTGACCGACACGTTGTCTAATCTGACGACACATGTATCCCAACTCGAGAATGATCTCGAACGTGCCCGGGAGGTCAAAGTCAATTTTGAGAACGCACCTAAGAAGGTTGAAAAGGTGGTTCTTAAGGGTAAAGGTGAGAATTTTGGAATAAGTCATTCTTCCCAATTAGCACCCGATCCGGTTCCCACTTTAGTGTTAGATTCACTTAAGTCTCACCCTAACCCACCTAGGCGTCCCATTCCTATTAGGAGAGCGCATCCTAGAGTTTTTGAGAGAGGTGTTCCTAGGACTATTTATGTTTGTTCACATTGTAAGAGGAGAGGTCACCTTAAGGAATTTTGGTTTAAGTTGGGTTATGTGTCACATTTTGCTTCTTCACGTGTTTCTGGCACACATGCACCCACACATGACACTTTACATGCTCCCGAAGACTACATGAGAGAGTTTGTACATTTAGGTGAGCAAGTTAAGTTTTTAGTCAAAACTTCACAAGATTTGATGGAGGTTTTTCATAAGTTGTCACCACCTTTGGAAAACCCCTCCGAACCTAACGATTGAGGTTTGACTTGTTTACTAACATATGATGCTTTTCATGATGTCATTATATGCCTATTGCTAGTATGTATCATTTTTGTATGATTTATTTTTTTTCAAAATTTTTGAAAAAATCTAAAAAGATTTTTGTATTTTGTTTGCATCGTTTATGGATGGACACTTAGGATGACCGAGTCACAACATCATTCCATATTTTTCATGTGACTATTCGATAGTGTTTTGAGATAATAGGTCAATTCATCCATGTGCTTTATAATGTTTGGAGTCATTAAGATGTAATTAAGTGTTACTACCTACATGTTTGACTCATGATTTCCTTTATTGCACACATGCATGGATTTGTTTGATTATTGTTCTTGTATTATCACATGTTGGTTGGGTGTTTTCACTTCAATCCTGTCCTTTAAAACGAACCAAGCGCAATAAATTTTGATAAGGAAATTGTGCATATAAGAACCGTTTTGTGAGTTTGTGTGCTTTGTTTGAAAAACGGGGAAGGGATGCGAAAGGTTCCTTTTCCTTTGCGAATACTAAGCCACCGTTAAATTGGACCTAAAAAATGGAGGAATTTTATTATCAGGGGTCCAAAGAGGTTTAAAAGATCCCAAAAAATTTAAAGGCAATAAAAATAAATTCATACCAAATTATGGGCTATTTAGGTTTTTGCACCAATTCTCCAAAGTTTGAGAATTTAGTTTAACACCTCTAAAAAGAAAATATATATGAGGGAGTTTGATTGGAGATTTTATAACGGGTTTGCACGTCCTTGAAAATCTTAAAAAGCGCTAAATTGTTTTGGACGTTATTGGTGTGGAAATCATTTGACTTTGATTTGTTGATTTGCATAAGACGATGTCATCTAAATTCAACAAATTTTTACGCCTAAGGATACCTTTGATGTTCATTCGTTAGGAGTACATGTATGCATCGTGCACATATGATTGATTGAGTTGATTTACCTATCGAATGTATTCACACCCATACATTCCGTTTTCATGACTTGGTTTTTTTAGTTTAAATCCATGGTGTGATTTTTTGTATCATTTTTTTTTCAAATTGGTATCTTATTTTTGTATGAAAAAAATTTAAAAATCAAAAATAGTTTGTGAAGATTTTTTTTTAGCATCTCCTTGCAAGAGCACGTTTGCCATATTGATTGATGCTTTGTTTTGAATACCGTGGCACCCCGATTTTGCTTGTTTGATTTATTCTTCTCTTTTGTCTATTTGGGGACATCATAAAAAGGGGGAGAAAGAATTATCATTTCATGGGGGAGTTTGAATTTTGGGGGAGTTTTTTTCATCATAAATTGGTATCCATGTTTATCTCATTTCAAACTCAATATGTCACTTGGTATTTGCTTTTTCTCATGTGTGTAGGTACTACATTGATGATCATACGTTACACACCCTGATAAGAAAAGATTTGAGATTCCTGAAGATTTGAAGATCAAACGATGAAGTCTTATTCATTTATATCTTTCTAATTTTGGGTTCATGGAAGGGTAGATTTGTATAGGCAATTTTATTATTTGATAATTCGGATTTTTTTATGTATGTACCGGCATAGACATAGGGAGAGATTTGTAAGGACATTTTTCTCATGTCCAACATGTTACATGTGTGTATGTCGTACGCCGCTACATTTGGCACGTCACCTCACGATAACACATGACGGCCTCTATTCGAATTCCGGGGATCTAGCATTCATCATCTCCAACATGTATCCCTCATCTGCCTCAACGACTTCACGTTCCATGTTTTTAGGTTCGTAATGCAAGTGGTACGCAAGAGAAGTCAAAACAGCGAAACAAGGCTTGATACGGAAGTTCAAGGGCAATTTGGTAATTTTACAGCCACCGTTCAGAGGACCGGTCAATTGAAAAGTGGAAAAGCTTGTCGCAACAAAGATACTGGAAGAAACGGCACCTCAATCCGAGCTACGGTGAAGAAGTTATGTCCCGTTAAAAATGGAGATAATTCCAAGAAAAAGCCTTGGAATTTTTCTAAGTGTTTAAAGCTCCTCATCCCGCGATTTTCCCCGAACCGGTTCGGGTGGCGAATCGGTTTGCAGGGTACCCGAACCAGTTCGAGGTCCCTGTACGCTGACAGTATTTTTATTTCGTGGAACTCTTCATTTGTTTCCCTATAAATACCAACTTCGGGGGAGCTGTTTTGCAAGACTTCGAGAGACGTTTTTAAGAGTCCATATACCTCTAGTCTTTATATTTTTGAGTCCCAAGACTCATGTTTTGATTCACTCAATTGCCAAACCTTTGTGAATCTTTTTGGTAACCCAAGAACACAACCTTGTGTTTGTTTAAACCTTTGTGGAGAGATCTTTGCAACCGAGGGCTGCGTGTCATTGCTGAGGGAGTCTCGACAAAGTGTTATGACTGTGTGTCATTGAGGAGTGCTGTGGTTATTCCTCTGTTGATTGGGCTACGAGTCCTTAGAGGGTGCTGCGTGTATTCTCTTACTGAGTTCAAGACTGTCTGTCTTTGTGGGTTGGCTGCGCGTTGATCCATTGCAAATTTCTCTATGTAAGTGTAAGTTGCGATTTGTATATTCATAGTGAAATAAAGGTTTTACCCGAAAGGTTTTTTTTCCTGAAATTTGTGTCTCAGCATATTTATCGTGTCGCATGCTTTATATTTGATGGGTTGATTTAGATGCATGTTTAAGGGCTGAATTTATTTAGTTTAAAAGTAGACTCTAATTAAATAAGGTTTACTTGGAATCTTGCGAATTAATTTAATCAATTATCACACAGTCGCACTTCACACTAACTAGTAACTCTTGGGGCATGAATGGGCCTCCTATTACTACTATGGTTATTATCCCAATAGGAAAACGTATGAAATATAGAACAAGGAGGATTGTTACTTCAATGTTGTTGGTTGATAACGTAATCTTTTACACCTATAAGGCTCTCAAAATACCTTGGTGTTGATTTTGCCATTAATCTTGACTTTGAATTTCCTCTTATTTTTATAGTTCCTATTAATGACTCGGGAGAGGAAGGAGGGGATAATTCATCCCAAATATCCTATGACACCACCACCAACATCCCCAATCGATGAGCCTATTGTTGATCCAATTTATGTTTCATCCTCACCACTTAGGCCTTCTTCAAATCCAACCGTGGATGAAGAAACAAATTTTGAGTCAGTGGATACTTCCATGCCCTTAATTTCTACTTAAGGTGAGGTCATCCACCTCTCATGCCCAAAGGATATGTAACCCTTGGAGAATATTTAATCGACTTTTATTGATCGAAGATATCTTGTTAAATCTTCCTTTTATGAAGTTAATATTGTCTCCAACATTTTTCCAATGAATGAGGCATCCCTATTGTAGAGGAGGATCCCAGGACTAAGGATATTCCAAGCTTTATGAGCCCTGACGAAGGGTTTTCCTTTCATGGAAATTTAAAAAAATCATTGCTAAGGCTCTATTTCATACTTTGGAGATTACGGACAACAATGTTGAACAACAATTGGAAATTCTCATCCAAGCCCAACCTATTCCTCCTTCCTATTTGTTAAAAACTTCACAAACTTTATATTTGATTCGAAGTTTTGTTAGGCTACTATTTCAGGAGTTAATTGGTTTCAATTTTTTTTCTAGTGGGCTTAGAGCATCATGATTTTGTGTTTCTCAGATTAAATGCTTAAGAGGAAATGTTGTGAATTCACTACACACTGGTATACATTCACTTTCATACCACCTCTCAACTTTGGCTCAGGCAGAGGTTGAAGAAGACATTTTATCTACAGACAAAGCCCACTTTCTGAGCTAAACGCTGAAGTTACCAAGGGTTTACAAGATTTGGGAGATATTCAAAACAGGAAAACAACCCTGTTTTCTGATAAGGAAGAGTTAAAGAGACAACCGCATAGGGAAAATGTGACGTCCTGATTCTGAGGGTCAACTGCAAAAAACCTTTTTGTATTTCGATTTCATTTTGAAAAATCCTCTTTTATTATAAAATCTTACTTCTACATTTTTTTGTTGTAAACTCCATTCAATTCAATTAATGAAACGATGTTCAACTTATAAATCTCATACGAACACTTGAAATAAAAGAGTTGCCAATTTCATAGAGTAAATAATAATTTAAAGAAAATCCACATCACATTGTCTTTTTACAAATTCAAATTCAAATACTTCCAAATAGTTCCAAATGACAAAATCAAAAGTTTCGTTTAAATTACATATCAAAAGTAAAGAGTAAACAAAGCTCTACTTATGCGCAAATCCTTCTTTGCCTCTTACAGGTTCTTTTCTTGAAGTGCCTGGGAGGGTTTGACAACGGGGGTATGAGAGCGGGCCCAGTAGGAGGAATACTACTAGAGTAATACGTAAAACGAATCTCTCTCTCTCTCTCTCTCTCTCTCTCTCTCTCTCTCTAAAGTATATTTTAGCAATTATGAAACCATCCATCATTTGATTAAGTGTTCTCATGCAAAATGCACCGTGACATACAACTAGCATTTCAATTATGGAATCCGAGCGTTAAGCCCCCTTACACTTAATCTTTCTTTTAGCAATACTCAAATCCCATTAATTAAACTATTAATATACTTTAACATTCTTCCAAGTTGTTTCATAAACACGTATTTACATCAGTGAGCGTCATGCTCACAATCATCTTTTCACTTGATTAATTGATGTACCAATCCATGAGTGTTATGCGGTTTTTCACTGACTCCCACCATGCCGGAATATGGTGTTAACCAATGGTTTTGGGTATAAACATGAGTTGTACTCTAGGGCTCCGAGCCCTCCTTAAATTTTCCGATTATCTCCCAGTGTCTTTTACTTGTTACATCATGGTAACCTCTTTTTTAATTTCTTTCATTTTTGTTCACTTTTAAAACTTTTTCCTTTATTTCCTTTTTAACGATCGATGAGGCTAAATACTCGGGATGAAACTAGTTCCAACACTTAATTTCCAAGTTCCACACTTTATCAAAAGTCCATTTTCATTTTACCTTTAACTTGACATTCCATCTTCGCGATTTATAGAAAGTAGTTATCCAGATCCTACGACCAATTGGTGAGACCGATGAAGTTTAAAGAGGGTGACTTGGTTCTAAAAGCATGAACCAAGAAAATCAGGGGTTTGTCATTGCCCAAGTTTGAGGCAAACTAGGAAGGACCTTACATCGTTCGCGTAACTCATAATTCGAGTTCTTGCGAGATATCTATGGCGGAGGACAATGTTACATTCAAACTGAACAACAACTGGCTGAAGATATACCATGTTTAAATGTACGTTTTGCCAACTCCCCAGTTTATTATTTTGTATCTTGTTAATCTTTGTTCGAAGGGATGTCCGTCGTTAATGAATGAGCCTATTCGTTTAATATAGTGTGAAGTAAATGTTTATGTGGAAAACGTTAACCTCATCTTGCATGGCATGATTTGTATCAATGTAATAGTTTAGCCAATGTAAAAAGTAAACAAGGGGAAAGGAAGAAAACAACAAAGGTTACAAACTTTTTTATTTATTTAATAGAGAAGTACTGTGATTGCATGCAAATAAAATAAAGAGGGGAATGAAAACCCCAAACCAAGGAACATCAATAAAGGAAACATTTAACAAAGGGGGCTACGGGCATCCATAATGAAATAAAGGTTCACTGATCCAAGCAACCGATGGTGATGTTGGGGGAGAATTTGTTCAAGGCTGATATGGTCTGTAATAAGATCGTCCAAATCCTTCTCATGAAGCTCCATCTTTTACTAAATAGACTCCAAGTTTTGTTCTTTCTTGAGAAACTCAGCCTCCTCCCGATCAATAGCTTCACGGGCCTCTTGTACCTTCATTTCAGATATAACCCGTTGGGTCTCTAGATTTACAAGCTCCTCCAAAACAACTACCTACGAGCGATGAGAGCTCTGTAGTCGATGATAGAGGGCACGTAGGTCAGCTTTCTTGAGGTCACGATGCAAGTTTACCAACCAAGATAGTGAGAATGCATCATTGATGAGCACGTTAACCTTTCCCAACAATGACTTGATTGTATCAGAACTAAGTGACTCGATAGGGGTATTGAGAATCTCCTCCAAAATAATGGTTAGACCGAGCAAGTGGCAAACCATCATCCCCGAAATAGGCTGAAGACTGCAAGAGGTGAAAGTTGAAGGAAAATGGGTAAATAGTTGCTCAATCAACACACGAGGACCCTCAGTTAGTATGTGAGGGAAATTGGCCAAAATCTGCCTTACAACTAACTCAGGGGCTACCTTAACAGTATGTGCTCTAAAAACTCTATCACTTACGAAAGGGAGTCTGGTGTGCGATGCACTGTCACTTTCTTGGACCCTAGAAGCAACCACCTCGTTCACTTAACCAACATTAGGCGTCATTTCTCCAATATATACAGCAACAGGAGCCCCGCCCAAAGAGGAAATTTTAACTAGAGTCCTCGCTTGCCCAACTTCATGAGTGGAAGGCTCAACTTCTGATTCGCGTACTACGGGTAGCTCTACCTCTACCTGAAATATAAGAAATTTTCAAGTGAAAAAAAAACACATAAAAATTGTCTTGCAAGAATGAATTTTAAGTCTAACCTAAGACTTTGCCCTCCTGACCCTCGGTTATGGAAGATTTTATGCCAATAAGACTTGGCCGCCTGACCCTCGGTTATGGGAGATTTTATGCAATAAGACTTGGACCGCCTGACCCTCGGTTATGGGAGATTTATAAGACCAATACGACTTGGAAAAATTGATAAAGTTTAAATGCAAGAGATATCTAGAAGAAGACAAGTATACCTCTAGATGCTGCTCATCAGCAAATTCATGAGTAGCCTTTTGAACTACATTTTCTTCCTTTGCCAAAATAGGTGCCACTAAAGGACGTTTTTCTTGGGGGAAATCACCCCCCCTTCGTCAGTAACCTATTCTAGTCTCCCTTCTCATTAGCCTGTAGCAACAACTTCGACTCACTCCTGATTGTCGATTGACGACCCAAAAATGGTAACAAGAACCTGGTCATAAGAGGGGGTGGGGACTAACAGAGCAATGGGTTTGGGTAAAGATACCTACGAAGCACAATGGAGAGCAAGTTAGAATATCAAGCCAAAAGGAACAAAAGAATTTAGAATATCAAGAGAAAAAGATTACCATGGCTAACTAACTAATAGGAACAAGGGATTTAAAACAGCTTCAACAGTCCTCACAACTGGCACACCTGCCTCAAGACCAACCTACTTGATCAAGAAAATAGGATAAGGTGAATAGCCTCTACTCGATTTAGTTGAAGTATAAAAAATAACTGTCCCTATGAGAAAATTGGAGGTTACCTGCGAAGAAATATGGGAAGCTATCTCCTGCGGTACAGTTTCTTTTGAGGCAGTTAAAATTTGGCATGTTTCTCCAACAGATTTCTCTCCCTAACATCATCGCGCGAGCCACCTTGCTCACCAACCTAGAAAAAGAGAGGGTTAGAACAAAATAGGGTCATCATCACAAGGTAAAAGAGGAAAAGTTAAAGGCCTAGAATAATGATAGAAAGTATACCTCTTCTTCTTCCAACACGTCCTCTAAAACTCCATAATCCTAAGAAGGCGAGGTAGGTTTAGAAGGGGAAACCATCCTCCTCAACCTGCGTCGCCGTACCAATACATTATCTTCTTCTTCTTCTTCTTCTTCTTCTTCTTCTTCTTCTTCTTCTTCTTCTTCTTCTTCTTCTTCTTCTTCTTCTTCTTCTTCTTCTTCTTCTTCTTCTTCTTTCTTTTCCCCTTTATCACCATTATCATCATCATCATCAGAACCAGCTGCTACATGCTTCTCAGAATACTCCTCCTCGCTTGATTCACCCTATTCCTCCAGCACAAGCTTAAGAGGGCTAATTGCCTTCCTCTTTTTACTACCTTCGATGGGATGAGGAACGTACGAGAAATCACGGGAAACCATCTCGACTAACATAAAGCCCTATCTTCTTCGCTAAAGTTCTCCCAAGTCTATTGAAGCTAATCAAGCATTAGACTGACTTCTTGAGCGACTATGAGGTCAGGAGTACCGGCCACTGGAACTTATTGGACAATTTTGAGCTTCTTTGTCGGAGCTTTTCTGGTATCCCTCACAGCTGCTCCAGACGAAGCAACACAGGGAGTATCATTTCCTTCAACTGGCCATAAAGGACCAAGGGCAAAACAGCTACCTCGGTTAGAATGGAGGATTAAGATTTTTTCTTCTTCTTGACTATAGCTTGGTCCGCTGGGGCTATTAGAGGCAGCTCAGATGGAATAGAGTTATTTATATTACTTAGAGGGAACATCGAGTTGAAGGTGGTACAATTTATTAAACCTAACTCTGTGGGACAGTATCTCTCAACCTCAAGATATTGAGGTTCTTTTAGAATGTTACTTTGAAAGATTTATAAGCTGGTTTTTCCAGAACACTATTATGTACATGACTGACTTACTCCCTCGAGCTTCCTTTCTCGGAGTGACAGGCTTGGCCGAATAACTGGCGTAGAGATTTACCACATAATTAGCACAAGCAAAAGAAAAGTTTATAGGCTTCTCATGGGTAAAGTGGCTTAGTAGAGGGGTCCCTTGATCGTAACCAAATTGCAAGGATACACGATGCGAGCTATAAAACGGAATAAAAAGAAGACCATTCCGTGTAAGAGGGTAAGTAAGAAGGGATCAACAAAAGGGGGACGTTTTTCGACGGGAAGTTCCTCACTGCTGCCTCATCGAGAGGAGTAATGGGACGTTCCTCCTTAGTAAAAAAATCATTTGTAAAGAACTGGTCTACCCCAATATAAGGACGAGGTAAGAACCTTTCGACTCTTTTGATAAAATAGATGAGAGGCTTCTTGACACTTTTATGATTCCAACTGAAAATCCTGAGGATTTTGATGGGCTGAGAAACGAGGTAGTTATTGGTTGGGGCATAGTCCGAAAAGTGAGCATAAAGGAAAGTTGTCAAAAAAATATGATTCGCGTAGTTGGAGACATCAAACCTCCCGATGCTCCTGGCTGAATTTTCCACCACTAGATCCAACCAGGTGTATAATGAACCAAGTATGATAGTCGTGAGAGGAATCTTCACGCCGATGGCCATTCGAACAACCATATTTATCAAGTCCTCTTGAGGGTAATCATGAGGCTTACTCAGGAGATAGATATTTGACAACATCACCCAGATGTAGCCATCTAGTTCGATCTGAGAATCAAAACCCTTTCCAGCTATGGGTTGTTCGAACAGTAGCTTCCCACGAGGATTTTCATTTAGTGCCTCATGGGCCCTAATCACCACCTTGTCCTTAATAAAGTAAAAGTACCTGATTACCTCTGAATAGGTACACTTGTTATATGTAACCATGCAGTCTTTCATAACTGCTTCTAACTCAGCCCTCAAGGCATTCTCTTTGCTGGAAACTGCTTCTTCAAAAAATGAGTCAAATACCGCCGCTTCTAACAACTCACAAACATCTTCGAGGGTGATAGTAAATTCATCCCAAGAGGCCACAAAGGTATGTGACCTGTGGCTCCAACGAGACATGAGTACCTGAAGGGCAGTGTTATTTTTGGTAAGAGTGAGATCACCCAGCTAGTTGGAGCAAGATAAGGCAATATGTGCAAGTTAAACAGAGTAATTGGAATGGATGCAGTCGGTCCAAGGACCTAACCCCTCACAAGCACCAAAAGAAGCCTCAAATTCCACCTTAGAGTATGGGAAATCACCACACTCAATTCAAAATCGGGTAACGGTGGTAATAGGGATGTAGGTGAAGTCCTCAGTGTCCTCGCCCTTGTCCATCAACGACTTAGGTTTTCAATCGGCTCTAGTTCATCGAGAAATATCCCCACCATGTGTCAGAAGAGATTGGACTCCCCAAAGTAGGGAGCACGACGGTAACGTACCCATTGGTTTTGGCGTGCCTAAGTTTCGGGGGAAGCAACCCTAGCAGAGTGAGTTCTCTTAATGGTGGGTTCCATGGGGAACTTAGGAGAATAAGGTAAGAGGCTAAGTTGAAAGGGATAAAGTTGGAAAAGAAGACAAAGTCTGCTCTCACAAAATCTCAACTCAAAGATGAAAACCCAAAGGTGGAAATTTGAAATGAAGGCACACCCCCTTTTATAGGGGAAACACAAACCCCAAAGGGCGACAAAAGGCAGCGCTTAGAAAAGTACAATAATGATCAAATTAACTTGTGTGTTCACCATGCACGTGTTATTGCAGAGTTCAAGGGTTGCAATGATGACATTTCAGGGAGAAAACGCAAGAATGAGAAGCATGGGGAACATGCGCATATCCTGGTGCTGCCACATGTCACAGATAGAAGCATAAACGACAACCTTATTAAATGAAGCATGCTTGGAGTCTTTTCGTATTGGGAGAAATGAATAGTTTGGGAGGAAATTTCAATAAACCTCTTCACTTTCCCTAAGGCATCTACCACGAGTAAATGTGAAACATCACAAAAGGAAGAGATATTATTTTAAGTATGGCAAGATATTCATTAAACAGACGAGGCGGTTCATAAGATAGAGGAAGATATAACTCCTCCATTACTAATAATTTGTTATTTCTTATGAATCAAGTGCTCAGGGATATTGAAAACTTGTTGCAAGAAAGGATTTAAGATCAACAAAGGGTTTCTTACTGATATTTCTTCATGCAATAAACAAATATCTGGGAAAATGTAGGGGGAGTCCCCGTCAAAGAGTAATTAACTTAGTTAATCTTTTGATCGGCAGACAAAGAAGGATAATGAAGGTCACCCGAGCAAGTTACCTCGAAGATCCTCCACTGCAGTGGTTCGAAGGACCTACCTCGAAGATTCTCCTACGGACCTGGTTCGAAAGATTCGACTCATAAATCAAAGTAACTTGAATGACGATAGTTTATAATAAGAAATAGAATGAGTTGTATCATGTGATTTATCTTATGTTTTTTATTGAGCGAGGTTGTTTAGTACCCACGAGGGACTATGCCTGGCAAGGCATAGGAGAGCTAACATGCTCTATCGAACAACCTTATCTTGGGAACCTCGCAGGGACATGGTTTGGAGGATTGAAAGCAAGGCAATGTTGGGAATACAATTACAAACCCTCTTAGCACACTTGGGCAAAACTTCACTTAGTACATATGGTTGCTCGATTCACTACAGCCGAGCTACCTCAACTCTTACTTGTTCAAGGAAACCACCTCGAGGTACCTCAATCTTCCAACCTTGGTCTTAAGATAGTTCTTAACTAACAAACAGAAAATTAAACACTCGAGCTACCTACCAGCCGAGCAACCTTAAGGAAGACGCCATCCCGCCTGGCTGATGTGACCATGCACCTAATAGGGCCACAGTTTAACCACTTTCTGACGTCATAACGTCTGACATTTAGGGACTCAAAGTTACGGCACTTAAGTGGGTTTATCCTTAGGACAACAAGTCTAGTTCAACAAACCTAACCCTTGAGACGTAATAAGATAAACCCCAATTTTCCACGTCATGTTCATTATTAATACCTACCATACCACCAACCATTGAAACAGTTTCCCGCCAAATTATGAGAACCCATGCATTTAATGAAATATCTTCTGTAATTAATAGGAGGTACTTGTGAATTTAATGCGATCGATCATATTGAACACGGGCAAGTTTACTCGAGAAACTGGTCCTTCATATAAATACACCAGACAAATAGTTTAATAGAGAGAGACTTCTGAGCCTAGAATTGCTGCCCAAATCCCTCCATACACGAGAGCTATTGTGAGAACACTATTATCTACACCCATTTAATACCCATTTCATTGAGCATTAACTGAGCTTATTGTTCCTTCCTTGCTTTATTGTGCCTAGAGTGCTCGCTTTTTATTCCTTTGACTAGGCTACCTGTTGGTCCCATCTATTTATTATACCTGTTGTGTATTTATTGTGCCAACATTCCATTTAATATAAGTCTGAATGTTGAATCCCTTTGCCTCTTATTCACCTATGTTCACTGTCAATATTTAATACTGCATGGTGTTGATCCCGATCTTGATAAGGGGTTACGCCTCACTTGATACTAACTGTATTCCAAGAACCCACATCTTACATATATTATTTTAAAATAAACACGATAATTATTAACATGTGAGTAAAAATGAACTGCTATCATCTAATCACGTAATTAAGCCACCCCAAAAATTTAAGTCCTCATATTATCACAATACGATAATTACTCTAAGGTCACCATATTTATTTAAATTTATTGATCACATTATTAATATTTTTATTGCAGTGCCGTCATAGTCAGCTGACCCTACTGTATGTCCTGCACTTATTCGGGTCCGTCTCAAGTTTTACACCACACACATTCCCCTTGCTAGAGCCAGCCAACCCATATTCTGTCAGCCCTGCACTTATTGATGAGGTTACACGCACGACACGTCATAATATCTAGCCAACACCTATTCTGTTAGCCCTGCACTTATTACGACGCCACAAACACACACGTCGTAATAGCCAGCGAACTAGTATTCTGTCAGTCCTGCACTTATTAACGACGCCAATCATTTTAATACTCATTTATTATCTTAGGCATTAATTCTCAATTTCTCATTATATTAAATTAGCCCACCCTATTATAGATCGTAAATCCTCAAACCATCCCCTAGTCCATACCCAGAGGTCTTTAAAACACAAACACGCCCTACCCTATGTTATAGGATGAATTTCTATCAATTATGTTTTTCTAGTCTCGCATCTAGGCTATCCAAAACAACGGAACGACATCAAAATCAACCCCACCCCGAAATATTCCATCTGTGGAAATCTACACTAACTAGTCCCATACCTAGAAAGTGTTAACCGCTACTAAGGCATATCCACTAGTCTTATACCTGGAAAGTATTTCTTAAATTAAGGTGAGAGCATACTACCCGAAATTTCATCGTCCCTGCGGTGATGAATATAATTAACACAATAAGTCGCACAATCCAATTTATCAACAAATACATAATTTTTCATATAATCAAAATTAAACTCAATTTAATTCGTTCAATCCATCGTCATAATTAATGCAGTTTAATTTATCCAATAATTTTAATTTTAACATGATACGAGTTTAAGGAGCACACCATAATAATTTACTTGATCATACCTACATAATTTCATATGATTGCACAATTATTTTTTTTTCATTTAAATAGCGCAACTATGATTTTGTACATGCAAACCTACCCCCATAATCACAAAACCAAATCTCTACCCTACGTACACAAGGGTCATGAGTTTTAAATTCAGATTAATATTTTTCCCCAAAATAGTCCCAAATTAGATTTCACTTTCCCTAATTAAGGTTGCTAATTTATTTTAAGAAAAACATGTAAATTGATGTTTAGGCGATATTTAAAACGCATAATACTAAAGAGACAGAATAGAAGTATTCATGCCTTAGGAAAATCACGAGATAATTCTGAATAGATGGATGTGTTCCTCTTGAGAAGACGACAAATATATGTTCTTTGACGATATTGAGAAAACTTGGTTTGAACCTTTAAAACATGGGTTGAATCTTGCTTTTAAATGGAGCTAGGGTTTTGTAGATGGAAGAAGATGAAAATAGAGGAGGCTAATGATTTTTGAGAAGGCTAAAATGTGTTTAAAAGTCCTAAACCCGTCACTTTATATTTATATACCAAAAGAATTTGAGTCCTAATCAAATACAATCACTCAAAATTTATTACGGACGATCAGATCGTTGGCTGAAATTTCAGTATGTTGTAGCTGAAGGATAGAGAAGTTGCATAAAAAAATTCAGCTCGATCGGACGGTCGAATATTTTTTTTTCTCCTTAGGTCAGATCCTCTCCCGAATTTTATATAAAAAGTTACAATTTCCAAATTTAATCCTAATTTCAATACACTTAAAACCTTATTTTTATATATAAATACCAACCTTTTTACATACCAAAATTAAATAGATTCCAATTTTTTTTTTAAATTTACTTTAGCAAATATTTTATGTTTCCAAAAACACGGGGTGTTACATACCTTTTTTTCCCCTTTCTTTCATTATTGTCCACTTTTAAACCTTCTTCCTTTATTTTCTTTTTAACTACCGATGAGGCCAAATACCTGTAATGAGACTAGTCCCGACACTTAATTTCCAAGTTCCTCACTTTATAAAAAGTATATTTTCATTTTACCTTTAACTCGACATTTCATCTTTGAAAATAACTTTATTTATCATTTCTAGTGAAACTTTACTTTTGAATCCAAAATACCCATTTTTACACTTCAATGCATTTTTTCTATTCACACACACATATAGACTTGCATTTTATACACATTGCCAAAAATGCTCCTTTTCATATTTTCTTTACAAAATATTAGTTTCCACCACATAAAATACAACAATTTTAACTAGAGCCCTTTAGTTTGAAAAACATGCTTATAAGTCCAAATTTTACATAAGTTAGACACTTTTGTACTAAAACATTACTTTTGTCATTTCAAGACTTATATTTCCAAGTTGTTAATTCTTATCATTTTATGTGTTTATATTATTCCATTTTAAACTTTACAAAATAACACTCATATTTTATAAGATTACTATTAAATTCATTATTTTAAATGACACTTTTGGTCTAAAAATAACATTTTTAACATTTCAAGACTTATTCTTACAAATTGAGATCTATATTTTTAGACATTTGTATCCTTGCCATTTATGTGTAAATATTACTATATTTACTGTTTTAACCTCAATACTTTACTATTTTCACTTTTAGTCCCTTAAACTTAAATTTTATAAACTTTTTTCATATAAAGTAGCGTCCCTTTATATGAGTAATGTGCTGATTTTTACAACATTATTATTTCATATTCCAAGGGTTATTTAAATTTATTTCCAATGTATTAAACCATTTTCCATAATTACATATGATTTTATTCATGAATGAAAGGATTTATACTAAATAAACCCATATATGCATCCTACATTTTTTCACAAAATCCATCTTATCATTTGTAATGAAATAACTAGTGCAAACATGATTTTCATAAGGAATAACTTTCTTAAATTTTTTGAAATATTAGTATAATTAAAACTTTAACCTTTTACCATTTTATTACATATTTATCAATATATATTCATATATAGTGATAATAAGAACAAATAATCATCTAAATCATACATATGTATACATATAACTAGCATGCATGATTTTAAAGTTGAAAATAGTGTTAAATTCCTACCTCTTGAAGATAATAACTTTGATAGAAATGTTGAAAAGAAAACCCACTAGGCTCCAAACATTATGAATTTTAGTTCTTTTAGCAATTCTTTTTTACACTCAAAATAACACCTCTACAACTCCAGGATACCCTTGATTATAGAGTGGTAATTATGTAGGATAATATGAGTGAACTATAAGGATAATAAGAAAGTTTTTGATGAGGATGCAAGTGATTCAATGGTTTGATTTGTATAATAAACTTTGACACGTACAAATCCAATATTTCTCAAATTTTATCTTGAGTTAAATTATGTGAGCATACAAGATGTATTTTGATTTCCAATTATAAACTAAGCATGCAATCAACACAAGACATGAGGAAAAATCTGTAAAAATGGTAAAACCATATATTCAACACAGTTATATGTTTCGAGCTATAAAAACTTAGACAAATTAGGTGAGATATGCAGAGCCTTCAAAACCTTCAATAAAATACGACTCAATCTAGAGTTGTCCATAGGTAGCGATCTACCCTCAGTATCCATCGATCAACCTTTTATTCTTCAGCATTAAAAACCCTTTTTCATAATTCAACAGCAAATATTATTCTCCACAAAGGTTTTTAAGATAGAAACCTTCTTCATGTACTGGTAAAGTGATCTAAATTATTCCAAGGCATTTGGACTGTTTATCGAGGTGTTTGATCATAAAAGAGAACTCAAAAGAGGTGTTTTTTTATTATGAAAAGAGTTATGAAGAAGTCGAATCATGTTAAGTTTATTTATAAGAAGGTTGGTTAAAAAAGGATAAGTATGAAAGATTTGGATTATATTTAATTAAAAACAAATTCTCGCTTGATCGTTCGAACGAACTTGTACCTCATTCGAATGACACCTATGATCTCGTTAGAACATGCACAAACAACAACTTCGAATGAGATTCTAGAAGACTACCAAAAATTATTTGTTCGAAGTAAAATGTATCTTTTTTGAACGATGGTCAATCTCATTCGAACGACTGCCAATCTCGTTCGAACGAGGCGGCATAATTTAAAAAAAAATTCTATAAAATATTTTAAATGCCTTTTAGAAAAACTAAACTCTTAAAAATTCTCAAACTCCTGAAATAATATATAAACCATTTTACCAATCAAATCCATAACTTCTTCCAAGGATGTTTTGACGGATGATTCTTCCAACTTTAAAATGTCTTCAACTTTATCTTCGAGTCTCGAGAAGTCATGTAGGGGCAATGTTTGTATAATGAGATAGGCCAAAATAAAAAATATAACATGAGAAATTATAAAACTTGCTCTTAAAAATATCCCCCTTTGGCTATTCCGATATAAAACACAAATCGAAGCCAAATTCTATCCTAACGACGTAAAGTAATAACTACCCTCCCCCAATTATGAAATAAAAAGTAATATTTGTGCAGGTCTTCGAATGGAATGAATATTCCTTTTAACTAGTTTTGTCTTCATTTTGTGTGGGTCAAAGTGATTATCATTTAGGCGGAACTTCCTACACACACGAGACAAACAAAATACAGTGACGTATATGAGTTTTAAAATAAAAAAATAAAAAAAACCCAGTTCTCCCTCCTTTTGTTCGTAATTGACAAAGGAGTCGAAACTAAGCATGAAATATAAGTCATCACATGAAGAAGTAAGACATCATCACAAGAAGAATCAAAAGCGCACAAGGGATGATAATCGTAAGAAACATCTTTTCAACCAACTATTTTTGGATTTTTTTTCATTTTTCAAGTATAAAAAACAAAATGTACAAACAACACACCATGGAATAACACTAAAATATTAGAATCATGAATGCGAAATGTAATTGTGTGAACATTTTCCATAGGCAAATCAACATTAATGTTCATAACAAGTGTGCACGAAGTCATGAGAAACTCCTAACGAAAGAATTCAAAGTCTACATTGGGTGTAATGATTGTCAACTCATATGAAATCGACTCAACTTAATCAATATGTCATGAACATAAATGATTGTCACACCAATAACGCCAAACTATTTAATATTTTTCAAGAAAGTCTATTGTGCAAACCCATTGATCTTCGACTTTAACTCCCTCAAAATCTCTCATATATAAGAAAAAACTCTCAATTATTTTGAAGAAATCATAATTCTCATATGTAGTGAAGAATCAATGAATATAAAAAAAATTGTCCTGATACTTTTATTTTTAGGTGCCTCTAATATTTTTAAGTTCTTTTATGCAAATAGCGATTTTTAATGCAAGGAATTTTTTGTTCTTTCATAGACCCTTTCCATTGCTTAACATATAACAATATTTTTTAAAATATAAATGAAATCCGGGAAATGGTTATTACATGCACAACTTATCTCTTTTTACATTTGGTTCATTATTATGTAAAGTTGAGAAGAGAACATCGTATTCGACAAATGACAGGTAATCACAATATTCAAATAAATTCATGCATGTTTGCATTAAAGGTAACAAGAAGTCTAACATGTAGATATTAGTCACCAATGATCATTGTAATGAATCCACACATTATTAAGCACACTAACGAAATAAAGTCATGTCTCAAAACACTACGAAAAAGTCACGTGAATGGATGAAATGAAGGGGTGATCCGAATATCTTAAATGTTCATCCATATACGGTGATAAAGGAAAATACAAACATCTTTTTTGTCTTTTTTTTTCAAAATTTTTATCATAAATAAAATATTTTTCACTTTTTCTAAAAAAATGAAAACCTTTTTGTATTTTTTAAACTTTTCCAAGAAAAGAAAAAATCTTGTTGGATTTTTGTAAAACATATATTAAAAAGAAAACATATAAATACAATGATGATACAATATATCAATATGGATGTAATATATGAACATGATAAGCTCCCTATTAGGAAAGCAAGTCTCAACCTCAATCACTAGGCTTAGAGGAGTTCTTAAAAGGAGAAGCCATCCTATGAAATTCCTCCATCAAACATTGTGAAGACTTGACTAAATACTCTACTTGCTCTCGAAAACTCTCAAAATATCTATGGTCATGTGAGGGAGCATGTGGAGTAACATGTGTGAGAGTGACTATGGGAACATGTGTAGAAATTCGAGTGGAAGCGTATTGGGAAATACGCGTATGAGAAACTCTCCTTAGCTTAAAATAAAACTCTCTAAGTTAATATCTTTGCTTGAACTGGGAGCAAACATAAATGGGCTTTGATCCATCTTGCTCAAAACATCTATGATGACCTCTTTAAGTAGGGTTAGGTCCTCTAGGATGGTTAGGGAAATGGCCATAAGAATCTATCATAAACTCGAGAATCGACTCAGGTGTGACTTTGGAAGTGGATGCACCTGTAACACCCCGCCTAATTAAATACCGGGTGGCCAGTCCCATACCAAATTAAAACAGAATATACAGTTGGCTCATTCTTAGCATCACTGTCGAAAGCATTAACAACTCCCCCAATACCCAATTAAGCCGGTGTTAAAAACTTTCCAAATTTTAATTCAACAAAAACCCATTTTAGTTTAAGAATAACACAACACATTTTATTCTACAATACTGATAACCAAATAGATAACACAAAAGAATTTAAATGCAATTGGAATAAACATTCCCAAATAATATTAATCCATTACAGTAATCCCAATAATAACAATTGTATTAAAATGACACGAGTACAATAGTATATGACTCCGATAGAAAGTGATAACTGAAATCCTTTGGGCGACATGCCCTAACTATAAGAATACTGTGAATCAAATGAAGATAGGCGTCTAAGAAAAACTCCATAACTCCATAGCTCGTCAAAATCAACTAAGGTTGGCATCCCTGTTGCTGGACACCTGATATAGAAGATACAATAGAAAAGAAAATATGCAAGGAAACGGGTCAGAGCCCGATTGTGAAAATGATTTTGAAAACAACAAGTATTTCACAAGTGCAATAAAGCATTTATTATGTACGTGTTAGTATTCCAACTCTCACTTGCTATTCTCACCTCTCAACTAGAGTGCACACTTAACGTTTCCTATTAACCTCCTAGTTAAAGGTTCATCATTACTGACTTCCATAATATGATTCCATTCCCATAACATAACCCCGTATGTCCCATACCATACGTTATATAATCATTCTTATACATTTCTTAATTATATGAATTGTTTCTTATTAACATGAATCATTTCTCATTAATATGAATTAAGCTCTTCAATAAATATTCATTAACTTACTTCAATTCTTTTCTCAATTCACCGTTATCTACAATTATCACGCAGTAGATGATTTAACCACAATATAAATATTCACTGATTCATTCATTATATATATATATATAGATATATATATATAATACGGCACCCCGAGTCACAGATGCGGTGCAATGCATTACTCTGCTATCATATCCCATCATCGTTGGTCACCGAATAGGAGACTAAAGGTTCGGTAAGGATTTCTCGAACCACTAACAACAACACAATCATTGGAGGCGAACATAGTTCTCATACCCACGAGACACGCACATACCTACGTTCCCACAGTCAGCGGACTTATCAACTCCCCGATAAGTCTTTCATAGACCTATGTTCTCAAGCGACAAATAAAAAATCCCATGGATTCATCAGGATATGACTGCCCTCACGCACACACCTCCCGTCGATAGCAAGTAAGATAGGTATGTAATACACATAATCAACAATCAATAAAATAGGCATTATCATACCTATAATATAATATCAACAAGGTACTCACATTACCCTTAGATTAATCACATACGTAGCGTTATATCTCTTTAAATCCCACGTATTAAAATATCATAACTTTACTTCTTAATTTAATTATCCCCGAGCGTCACTCGATACTCAAGGTACAAATAGGTTTTCTACTCAACATATATTCAGTAAGAAGTCACTAATATCCTACTGGTCCATATCATCATATCTCCCGAATTACTAAGAATTAAACTCTCCTTTTAATTAGGGTTAAAACCGATAGTTTCACATCTCTTATAATCACGTTTTCTTTCACTTAGGATTAAACCCTCTTTTAAACTTAAGGATACCCAGGTGTTATATTCAATCACCCTTACTGGTCCTATCTTTAATCCTCATGCATACCAATTATAATTTAACAAATGAATCTAGCAACCAAAATACCTTTTAAATTAATTATCATTATTCTAATCAATTAAATCCCAATCAAATTAACTCAAATCTTAATTAGGGCTTACTGGTCTATTTTAAGTCCCATAATATCCAATTAATAATCACCAAAGATCTACAAAAGGTTCGGGATAAGGATAAACATTTAAAAAGAAGCAACTTTAGGAATTCTGGGGAGGTCGGTCGATCGATCGAAGGCAGGGGGTCGATCGATCGATCACTCAGGTAACAACCCAGTTTTTCTGCATTTCTGCAACTACGGGTTTAGACATTTTTTATCATTCAAACCTTCATATTAACATCCCAAATGACTTATAATCCTTACTATATGATATATCAACATATATAAATGATTTCTAATCATCTAAACATCCTAGAATCATCAAAAGATTGAATTAAAAGCATGTTTATATCCTCTTTTTCCAGAAAATTATCAACATATTATCTTCAAGAGCACATCAATGGTCTTCATTATTTCTTCAACAGATTTATGATCATTTCGTGGATTACTAACTACCTACAACATGAGTTTGATTCCTATATATTTTCAGTTTCCAGAAATCCATATAACAACTCCATTATTTCTTCCAAACATGATAAATTATCTCTTTTAATAACTATTCTAACATAGACAATATACAAATTTAGATTGACATTATCAAACACTTTCCTCTAATGAAGGTCTGATCCCTTTGGTGTAGTATATCCCAGGTGGTTCTCCCTTCTCCGGTCAACCTCCGGTGGTGGTTGGTGGTGGTGACTCTTGGTTCTTAGTTCTTCTCCTTCCCAAGTAAACTCTTCTCTTCCCAAGCAACCTTTCACTCTCTCTAGGAAGATGACTTCTCTATTTTGTGTAGATGAGATGAATAACCCACGTACACTTAATCTTCAAATACTTATAATAGGACAAAATCCGAAATCACTATTCACCCCCTATAAAAATGACTAAAATGCCCTTTTGGGTTGTCTATTCATTTCCAAATGACCCGAGACCCAAATCCAACATCCAAATAGACTTTTCTGACTATTTCAAACCTTCCGGACGCAACGACGCCATCAAAATGACTATAAGGTTGATAGAAAATAAATTTTCTTTTTAATTTAACAAATTAGTCCCGACACATCCCATACCGCGTCCGACTAAAAATCCGAATTAGCGAATTTATATCTCACAGTAATTATCAATAATCATCACATTCATATATTGCCTAAATATCTTTAAGTAATATTCAAAATCATACATTTTAATATCCACCATTCGGATAAAACCTCAATGAATTAATTAATAATAAAATCCAATTAATCCATTAATTTAAAATATATTCCATTTTAAAAATCATTAAAAATCACGGGGTTTTACAGCACCGTCATAACCTTTTCATTGCCTCCCAACATTATCTAATGCGGGACCAAGGAGTATCTTCCCAACCTTCTTAGATGTATTCTCTAAAGTCACCTTGACCTCCCGGGAATGTTCGGGATCACTCTCGAGTAGGGATACACGGGATTCAGGTTTCTTATGAGTCTCCAATAAAGATTGAAGATCTCTCGTAAGACTAAGCATGGTGTTGGTCAAATGGATCTTCTACCTACCTAAAATAATCAACTACTCACACAAAGAAATTTTCACCTTCTCGAGTTGTTTGACCAATGCCTCACACTCTCTTAAAACTTTCACATATTTTTTTTAATTTACACCCCCTAAGAGTCAAATATTTGTTAAGCCTTTTCATTTTTAAAGTCTCTATGTAAAGATCACTAAAAGATTTTTGGAGAACACTTATTCCCTCACTTAATTCTCATACTCACTCTTACTCTCTCTAGAATAAATCCAAACATCGTCGAGACAATTATGTTTAGAAATGTCCTCATCAGTGTGGGACAAACTAGAAGTACTAATGTGATTGACCATGAATTCAATACACGATTCGTGTGGTGATTCATCCCCGAAATTCACCGACTCGACTTTATTATCGCTAAGAGGGGCCTTATTTGTGAATTTCTTGCCCTGTCACTTAAGCCTAGTGGGGCACTCATGTGACTTGTGCCATTTGCCCTCACACTCGGAGCATCTTATCTCATCTTTCTCATAAACCTTCTCATCCTCATTCCCATTATTATTTTCTCAAAAATCTTTTCTTTGGGAGAATTTTTTTAATTTTTTTTCTAAAAAGAGCTAAATCATCCAAATTAAAATCAAACTCAGGATCAGAATCACAAACTTTTTCTTTCTTATTTTTCTTAGTTTGAGATTTCAAATCAATCCCTGTATCCTTAGGTTTAACAGTTTCAGAAAACATTTCTATTTCATATGTTTGAAGGTCTCCAACGAGTTCTTCTAACCTAAAAGTATCTAATATTCCCAACGAATTCAAAATGGTGACTTTGGGGATAAAATAGGATGGGAGGGATCTCAAAATTTTGTTAACAACTCACATCTCAGGAATTTTCTCACTTAAATTAAAATTAAGATTAACTATGTCCAACAAACGTGCATAAAACTCATTAAAAGACTCGTACTCTAGCATGGTAATAGTCTCAATCTATGTGGTGAGGTTTTGAATCTTAGTCGCTTTCACAACATTGGTCCTCTCGTGAGTGAGATGGATGGTGTCCCAAGATTCTTTAGACGTAGTTCACAACATAATACAGTGGAATGGTTATGGGTTACGACTCCAGAGATGGTACTTTGACCACGCCAGTTAAAATTGCTCCATTTAAAATCGTCCTCTATTCATGAAAAAACGGGTTTTGGACCAACGAAATTATTGACTGTCATAGTGGGTAGTGTACACTATCTTTCACAAACCAACCAGACCCGTTCATCAATATATTTTAAAGCTGACATCATCCTAGCTTTCCAATACGCATAGTTTGAAGCATAAAAATGGGCATCCGATTTTACAAATTATCCATTATTTTTTTATAAGATCAATAATTTTTTTTTGAAAAAATTGATATCAACCAATTTTGTAAAAAGGATCACATAGTAAATTAGTGTAGCAAGCTCTAATACTAATTTGAGAATGCAAGTGATTCAATGGATTGATTTGTATAATAATTGCCACCCACACAAATCCAGTTTTTATCAAATTTTATCTTCAATTAAATTATCTGAGCATACGAGATGTGTTCTAATTTTCAATTATAAACTAAGCATGCAATCAACACAAGAGATGAGGAAAAATCCCTAAAAACGGCAAAACCATATATTCACCACTATTAAATATTTTGAACGATAATCGACTTATAAAAACTTAGACAATCTAAGTGAGACGTGCAAAGCCTTCAAAACCTTCAATTAAATATGACTCAATCCAGAGTCGTCCACAAGTAGCGGTTTATCCTAGGTATCCACCGATTAAACTTTTCTTCTTCCGCTCTGAAAATTCGATTTCAAAATTCAACAATAGAGATTTCTCTCCACAGAGATTTATAAGATCGAAACCTTCTTTATGACTTGGTAAAATGATCTAAATTATTTCAACGGGTTTGGAATGTTTATGGAGGTGTTTGATCACAAAAGAGCTATTTTTGATTATGAAAAGAGTTCTTAAGAAGTCTAATCCCATTCAACGTATTTATAATAAGGTTGGTCAAAATTGGATAAGTATGACAAATTTGGATTAAATTTAATGAAAAAACAATTCTCGCCCTGTTGTTTGAACGAACATGTACCTCGTTCGAACGACATCTATGATCTTGTTAGAACGGGTACAAACGACAGCTTCGAACGAGATTCCAGAGGACGACCAGAAATGCTTCATTTGAAGTAAAATGTATCTTGTTCGAACTATGGTCAATCTCTTCGAACGACAACCAATGTCACTCGAACCAGGCGACGTAATTTTAAAGAAAAATTCTATAAAAAAAATGTAATGACTTTTTAGAAATAAAACCTCTTAAAAATTCTTAAACCCTAGAAATAATAAATAGACCATTTTACCAATCAAAACCATTACTTCTTCCAAGGATGTTGAGACAAATGATTCTTCCAACTTTCAAATGTCTTCAATTTTATCTTCGTTCCCCGCGAAGTGATGTAAGGGGAGTGTTTGTGTAACGGGATACACTAAAATAAAAAACAAAACATGAGAAATTAAGAAACTTACTCTTACACTTTCTGAGCAAAAATAGTAGAGATAAGTTGTATTTTTGAATTTGACAAAATGGACATTTTCATTTTCCATAAATAAAAGGAGAAAATGGAGTAAGATACCCCTATAACGCACCCTAGATGCCCCTATCCATCTTCCGTGTCCCCTAACCATTAGGGGATTATAACCTACTGCCCAAAGTGTCAAAATATGGCTAGAAAGTGGTCAATATAAAAGGGGAGCCATGCAAAAATAACTCCACAAACTTCATACCTCACTCTGCCCGAATTGAAAAGTCACCAAAATAGGCTCTATATAATTTTTTTTGGGAAACTGTAAAACATGAAAGTTGTTCAAAATTAAATTTTAAATCGATTAGGAGATTTTTTTAGTGTTTTTTGAGAATTTTTATTTTTTGACAAAAAATCCGTTTTTATATATTTTTTGTTATTATTTTTCTCTATGAATTTCCTCTTCATCCTTGTGATATTATAACTTAATTATAAGTGTGATTACATAATTTATTATATAAAAATCCTTGATTAAAAAAAGCGTAGTTCAGTTTAACACGCGTAATGCGGTACGCGATATTTTTGGATTCTTCTTCTTAATTTTAATTACATGATTATTCTAATAAAATAAATTCCACAATTTCTCATAACGCAATTTTTATTAATTTATAAAAATACAAGCATTATAGTAAATACTAAACTTGATACGACCCTCATGGAAGCAAAGAATGAGACAAATGGTTAGTGAAATTCAAGTATTGAGAAATCAAGGTTTGTAAGGATAGTTCGTATATTAGGTTATACGTATACAAGATTTAATTTTTTTATCAAAATTTTATCTTTATTCCTATTTAGGTGTGAATGCAATGTAATGTCCAAATTAATTATGCCAAGCCAAGAAAATAATTAAACCAACTAAAAGAGAGTAGAAGAAGAAACTGAGGAAAAAACCCTTTCAGGCAAAATATAGATTTCAGCACTGTATTAGAAATAAACAGACTCGATGACTTATAGACTACATCGAGCTCCATTAAGTATAATGCACAGGTATTCAATTATTTTACAAATACAACACAGTCCAGCGCCGTCCACCGGAAACGATCTTCTCTCGGTATCCACTGATTAGCCTCAGGATTCAAGATCCTTTTCTCTTCAGTAGTAGAGCCTCAGCTCCACAAATCAGCAGTAGAGTAAAACTCTACAAGGGTTTGATGTAACATGTATGGAACTTGAGTTTGAATAAACTCAACAAATCATATAAGGGATGTATGATTTGGGAAATAAAAGTGTTTTAAAGAACCTCAAAGATGAAAACTTTTGACACAGATTTTGCAATAGATTTTTGCCCAAAGTTCTGTGTAAAGCATGTCAAAAGAATCATTTTAATAGGAAACACGTTTTTCAAGGCGGCAAATTCGTTCAAATAAAATGGCATCTCATTCGAACGAAAACAATAGTTTCGTCCTAATGAGGTAAAGACTCGTTTGAATGACAACTCGTTCTCGTTCGAATGTCCTTCCAATGAGAATGGTTTTATTAAACAAAGCCCATCTCGATGGATGCTCGTTTGAAGCTCGTTCTAACGAAAAGTACATTTCATTATAACGAGATTAAAAATAATTTTTTTTAAAAAAATCGCTTTATAAAAAATGCCTCGAGAAAAATAAACCATTCTAGAATATAATTCGACTAGTAAAATCAAAACCACAAGTTCATATACCTCTATAAAGAGTTTGTGACAGCTTGAATCTTGGACACAGCGCTCGGTCACTCACGTCTTCAAATGATCGTGGAGGAAAAAGTGGATATAGTATTCGCTTTATAACAATGGTTTGTAACAAGACATGCTAAACTTCTTAATCTATGATAAATTATAAAATAAATCTCTTTCAAATCTCCCCCTTTATTTATTCCAGTATAAAAAAAATTGCGAACTAAATTACCAAAAAACCCGTTGACAATGTAACTTAATATCCTCCCAAACCCTAAAATGGAACGACATTCGAATCTTTATCTTCAACTGAAATTCTTGATCTTGTATAGTCCATGAGATTATCATCAAAGCGGAGGAGACCTACACTCATGAAACAAAAGAATACCTTGACGCAACCGAGTTTAAAGAAAAATAAATAAACCCCCCCTCGATTTGTTCTCCCGCTTTTTATCCGTAATAGACAAAGGGATATAAAATAATCACAAATAGTAGCAATTTTTGATTTTCCGATTTTCGATTTTGTCGAAAAAAATCGAATCGGAAATCGAAAATAATTCTGAATTTTTGATTTTTCAATTTTTCCGATCCGATTTTTCAATTTTTTTGAATTATTTTTGATTTTTTTGGAATTATCTTTCGATTTTTGAATTTTTGATTTTTTTTAATTTTTTGAAAGTTTATTGTATCCCACATCGGTTGGGAGAGGGAGAGGGCTCCAAAATGTGCTCTATAAAAGGAGAGTATCCTCATAACTTCTACATCAATGAAAAAAGGGTCGAATCCTCATGTATTTACATGTTGGGTTAAGCCCTTTTTATTGTTTCTTTAAAATGAGAATTTCGAGTAATAAAAAATCCATAATTTATTTTTTTGAAAATTCCAAAATTTCTGGATTTTTAATTTATTTTTGGAATTTCCAATTTTTTACGATTTTTCTGAATTTGGATTTTTTTTACTTTTTCGAAAAATCGGATCGAAATAATAATTTTATATCCGAAAAAATTGGAATTTTTTTCGAAGAGGCATTTTTCGATTCGATCCGGTCAAAACACAGCCCTAGTACTTACTTACTTGGTCATCTCCCGAGACAATTGGTCTGCTAACCGAATGACCAACTTAGAGAATATGAACCATCAAGAATATCAAAAGCCATTTGTATGGAGTCGCCAACAATCATTGTATACGTACCCGTGAATATCAACTGTCTTATTTATTGTATACAGATGTAAATGTCTGATTACATAAAGGTATTCCATCTCTTAGTTTCCAAACCAGTATAAATACATGATCTCCCTTAGCTCAAGGGAACGATTCATTCAATCACAATCACACTATACTAAGCTATTTAACCACCTAAATAACACAGACAATGGATGTAGGCGTTCTTCATAGCTGAACCGCTTTAAAAACCTTGCTTCTTGTGCGTTTGTTTAGATTGATTATCATAATTTATCTATTATTTTAAACATGGACCCAATCCATTTTTAGACATCAACAGATTGGCGTCGTCTGTGGGAATGCTTGTTCGCCATCATTCTCTACTCTTATTTATTGTTTTCGTTTCATTCCCTAAAGATTTATCACTTTTCTCGAAAGAAGCCTAGCGGCTGTAGGTAACAATCCAATTCCATCTGTTCCCCCTAGCGGGACAAATCTTAACGAAATATTTCTTAACTTGGCTAGAGGACATGAAGCCATACAAGAATCAGTTAGGCAATTGGCTCGCATGATTCAAGATAAATCCTCTAATTCCAGGAGAGACACGTCATATCCGCCTGACAGGAATGAGAGGAGTTGTCTTTTTAGATCTTCTCATGGCATTTCATTACGTCTTGGAGCAACATCTTCATTCCGGTCAATGGATTACTGTGATGCTTGATCCTTTTCCAACAAAAGGCTAAGCATGCTGAAAAGACTAACTAGTGAATCTACTTTCGACCATTTATGTCCCTGAGAAACCATAGGTCATCACTAGGAGCAGGAACATCAACATGAGCACATAGATGGATTCATGAGATTTAGGGCTAGCATGAGAGGCTCTGTATGTGCCGAGCAGACTTCTCAAGAAGAGAGCTCTACACATGTGCACATTAAAGCCACAAAAGTTGCTTTAACCAAGTCTAAACTAGAGAAACATTCCTGGAAAGGATCTATGTAGCGATTGGAAGATCGATTGGGATAAAAAGCCAAAATAAAGAATCCTTTGCAAAGGAGTTTCATAAAAGGATTACATCTTATTCAGGTTATTGTCGACTACCCCACACCTTCCAAATTCAATCCACCAAGTGTTACTACTAAGTATGATGGGAAGACTAACCTAGTCCTCTATATTGAATAATATCAAGCAACTGTTGATATCTATTTTGCCCCCGACGAGATGAGGTGCAGGGCTTTCTCTAGTTCCATCACATGTCCAGCATAGATACAGTATGATAATCTTCCCAGAGGTAAAATCTATAGTTTCATCAGTTGGAAGAATTATTTATTGATAACTTTTTCTTTTGGTCAAGCCGATCAAGAGTGTTACTCATCTCTTGACCATGCGCCAAAAACAGGGAGAAAGTACTCGGGAGTACATCGCACGCTTCAACAATCAAAAATTATAGGTGGTAGATTATTAAGAAAAGACAACCATTGCAATGCTGATGAGTGGATTGCTCACTAAATATCTCTATTATGCTCTAACAAAATATCCACCCAAAACTATGAAAGAATCGATGGCTAAGGCTGGAAAGATTATGAACGTCGAGAAGGCTATGGCTTCTAAAGTAGTTCAGCATACAAAGGTTAAAAGTCAGAAGAATAATTTTTTCATGACAGATAAAAAAGATAAAAATATTGATCAAATCAAGAAGTACGATGAGTATACTCCACTCACCAAAGCTGTTCATCACATCTTGGAGGAAATTAGGAGAAACAAAGACTTGAATTGGCCTGGAAAGCTAAAGTCACCTCCCAATAGGAGGGATAATCCAAATACTATAATTTTCACAGAGATCATGGACACACTACTGATAATTGCATCACCTTGAAGAATGAAGTGGAATACCATATACGACAAGGAAAATTGAACAAATTTACTGATTAGAATGGCAGTCGAGATGCTTGAAGAAGGTCTGAATCCCCTAGTCGAGGAAAGGATGACACTAAAAGAGCACATAACACTAATTTTGATGATGATCTTGACTTTTCGAAGAAACCTAATGAACCTAAGGTGGAAGTGTAAATGATTTTCTTTGGCTGTCACTTCATCACAGGAGAAGACGCTGGTGGAGGAGATGAGATTTTAGAAAGAAAAGCTTATCTGAACGAAGCTAAGACTTGCCCATGTAATAGATAAACTAATATGTTTGAATGCACAAATGGCCAGCCAAGGAAGGTCAACGAGGGCATATTGATGATCGAATTCTCTAAAAATGTTATGAGTGGGGTGCTTTATCCTCATGATGACCCGTTCGTCATCACATACAGGATTCATCACAATAGGGTTACAAGAATACTGGTTGACAATGGGAGTTCTGTAGACGTCATGTTATACGACTGTCACAATATCCTCGAGCTATGAGACAGTAACCTAGAACCATATCATAAGACTCTCATAGGATTTTTAAGAGAAATGGTATATCTCTTGGGAAAAATCATGGTAGATGTGTTGGTTGGAACCTGGACTGCAAGCAGAAAGGAAAGGATTCGTTTATTTGTGCTAGATAAAAACTGTTGCAACATATGTCGGGGAGGCCTCCGTTGATTGTGTACGAACAAAATACGAGTCCAAAGGCAGGGTAAGAAAGGGTTTAGCTAATGGAGATATTAAATCTTTTGGGAACCAGTAACGCGTAAACCATGTCAAACCAAGACCGATCAATATCCGAACGGAACAGATTCGAACTTCTCCTAGCATAGTTTCCGGTGCAAAATTAAATTCTCACCAAGAGCAAGTTTGTTATTGACCATATTGTAGATTTAGCCCAAAAATTTAATCAGCTGGAGAAACATCAAATGAAGCTCAATCCGATGAAATGTATCTTTGATTTACAAGAAGGAATGTTCCTATGATATATTGTTAATGAAATTAATCCAATTTTGATAAAATAAAGGCTTTACTGGAGATGCAGTCCCGACCAGGACAAAGGACAAGTATGATCATTTCAAGTGCATGCCAAACATATGGTTGAATCAAGTATTTTTGTATGATATGGATGAAAGAGTGGGTGATGAACTTACTGTAGTTGATGCCCTTAACTACACACCCCTCCAAAGAAAAGAGAGTGATTATTTAATAAAGCCTGTACGCTCCAATATGTTGGAACTTAATGAAATGTTTATGAATGGGAAGAGTGATGCTCACGAGAGCTCACCCGACTTGTTTGCAGATATTTTAGATGGTAAGGACCTTATGGTTGGAAATGCAATAGGACATGAATGCTCCCGCCCTAAATTTACAAACCATGATGGGGTTATGGTTGAAAACTTGACACAAAGAAATTATAAGAGTTACAATTTAGCAATAGTCGGTACCTCAAACAATAGAGATATAATGCATATAAGGAAGAACCAGTGGCAGCATCTATATCAAATAGCAGGTGTATCTGGAATTAGGGGTTAAATAGTAAGAGAATGCCCACTGTGTTAGAGGTTGCGGGATACACAACCTTTCCAGAGCTGATGGATAAACAACCACCAAATGGACATCACAATGAAATTATGGATAATTTGACGAATAGCGAAAATAAACCCATCTTGAGCTATACATTATTATCTCCCGGAGGTATCCGAACAAAAATGTTATTAAATTTTAGGTTCAGTATTTTATCAAAAACACTTAGAAGGTTAAACCTTCACCTGATCTTTGTCCAGATGCTTTTCATGGTGGTGTCAACTTGAGAGAATGGCTGAAAGCTAGGCATAATAAGGTAAATAAAGTGAAGAGATTGTATATATTTAGACAGATTGTGGACCTGGTGGATTTCTCACTCTCGAGGTGTTGCCTTGCGGGATCTACGGCCTTCTAACTTCAAATTATTGCCTTAAATTCATGTGATAAGTACTTTTAGTCCGACAAAGATTTGCTGACACATTTGGTGTGACACACTAACGTGTCACACCGTATTGGCATTTCTGCTGGCTCGGACCCACATCCCTAAGGCAATAACAAATATCGATGAGACGCGCTATTGTGTCGCACCACTCTATATCGCAAATCCGTGTTATTGATCATGTTATATACATGGGGTCATCTTTCTAAAAAGAAATTATCTAAATGTTTGAGATCAATATTTTCACAAGAGACCCTAGAGCAAAGTATTTTTGCTCCTATTAGTCAATGGGCAAATAAGTGAGTTTTAGGTGAGGTCAGAAGCTCTAAGAGAAAATGGCCTTAGTTTCCAAATAGATCTGGCATTAAATCTTCTACAGTACATCATACAGGTGTCAATATTGTTGGGTCCACAAGATTCAGGTAATGAATTCAATGAAGAACCTAACTTTACAGAATATGAGATGCAACCCAAGTACCATGGTCTAGGGGTGGCAATTCGGACCCGAACATGACAACACGATACGATCCAACATGAAATTAAATTAGCTTTTCGTGTTCGGGCCTGGTTTTTTAATCCCGTTAGCGGGTCGTGTCGTGTTCGTATCAAGAAATTGACACGAAATTGGCCCGACAATGACTCGTTAGAGCCCAATTGACACGACCCAATTTCAACCCAATTTAAACCCAAATGGACATAGTAAATTGACGGGTTATCGTGTTGTTAAATTGGCGGGTTATCGTGTCGGACCGTGCCAATCGTGTCAAATTGACACGATTTTTTTTATCGTGCTATTCGTGTTGGGTCGTGCTATTAACGGGTCGTGTTCGTGTTGGTAAAAATAAAAACGACGTCATGTCGTGTCGTGTTTGGGCTGGATAAAATCGAGTTATGTCGTGTCGGGCCAGACCCAAATACAACCCATTGGCCCGAATTTCCACCCCTACCGTGGTCCCCACGTGTCTAAGATACCCCAAATGCTATTGACCTCTCTAAGTGATCCATTAGAATAGAAACGTTATACCAGTCCTGAAGAGCCCAGTGAGAGGAGCCGCATATTTGCATCAAATGTATACTGTCCGGGGATTTTTTCCATTAAGTTACTTGACTCTTTTGACTCAAGAAGAGCTCTTGTTATTGCAACGTTGGATCTGCGTCATAGGATTCTTCCCCCAAATTTCTTGTCTAAAAATCCCAAGGAAGCGTGATTCTGTCTGTTGCTACTTCATCTTGAACCTTTATCACGCCGAGGAACCAGCCTCAATAGATGGTCAGGTAACTTATAAACTTCCACAGGTAAAATCTTAAACTCTTGGAAATCTCATTAATTCTCCGATAGATGCTCGAGCATGGATCGCTCGCTATATCTACTTGGTACTGTACAACTTTGCCTCGATGAACTAGTCAGACACTATTTATCGTAGTAATGCTCCGACGAATGGTCAAACACGCTACAACACTTTAAGACCCGAAAAATGGTTGGGAAAGATTATATTTTATAACGGACGGATGGCCGAGAATTGATATTTCCTCAACTTCAGTATTAATTATTTGACTTTATGATTTTAAACCGGAAGGATGGTCAGTGATAAGCACAAAAAACAGTACAATTTAAACCCCAAATAGACGTATTTTAGTTGCTAATTCTCGACAATTGGGTCTTATGCGCTTAATTGTTCAATATGCAGGCTTAATTGCAGTTGCGATGTCAAAAGCTATATTTCCAAGCAATTTGCAGTTAAAAGGGAGTTAATTCCCTCTCCCGTAACCAAACTCGATCCTAAACCTAGCCCAAAGCATCACCCCAAGCCTTTGTGTGTTTAGTTTGTGTCTTTTTATTATTTTTTTTAGATTTTTAGTTTGAGTCATTTTTATTTTTTAGATTTATTTAGAATTTTCCATAATTAATTTTATAATTTTTTTATTTTTGATTTATATTAGTTCTTAATTTTTAGTCTTTATTTGTAGTCTTGCTAAATTTTATATTTTTATGACTTTAGGTTTTATTTTTATTTGATTTGTAGTTTTATTTTTTATAGATTAGGAATTTAATTTTTATTAGATTTAATTTTATTTATTTTTAGATTTTATACTTTTAGGATTTTTAGGATTTATTTGCAACTTTTTATATTTCTTTTTAATTAGTATTGTTTATTTTGATTTTTAGTTTTTATTTTATTTTTATTAGGATAAGTTTTTTTAGGAATTTATTTTTTTTAGATTTTGTTTTTAAATTGTTAATTTTTATTTTCTTTTTATTTAGAGTCTTTTTAGTTTAATAGATTTAGTTTTTATTTTTATTTTGTTAGTTTTTAATTTTTAGGTAGTGCCATTTTAGTTTTAATTCCAAATTAAACACACACACATCACCTAAGTCACACACACCCAAATAACTTATCCTACACCCTCTCCTACACTACACCCTAACAAGCCTACACGCACTTACACTCTATCATCACCACTTCATCTTCAACCTCACTCCAACCCCATTTCTCTCTCCTCCACCATTAACAATCCTATAACCTTACCCATCAAATCCCTCATATCACCAACCCCCTGCTACCCGTAACCGGAATCATCCCTATCCCCCCCTCATCTAGACCAACTCCGCCATTTCCCCCCCCCCCCGACCTCAACCACCGGCGCCGAAATTTCAAACCCCCCAACCCGCGCCGGCGTGACCCAAATCCGGAACCACCCTTCTCCAACCCGTGCGATCTCCCCTACGGCGAACCCAACTGACCCGCGGACCACTCCCCAGCCGATCGCGACCCAACCAAGAACCGACCTCTAACTCTGGCGACCTCTAGTCTCAGTCCAGCCCCACTCGCCCTGTCCCACCACTTCCGGCCAACCTGATTCAACCCCGTCGGAACACGAGCCCAAAACCGAAACTCCGGCGGTGAAACCCTTTCTTCGGCCAGTGCAAAACCAAACCCGATTCTATACCTTTCTAATACTCATTTCAATCCAAAATCCATGAACACATTTATCTCTAGCCAAAATAACGTGACCTGCCAACAAACACAAGAAGCCAAAACTAAAAACCCATGTGCCACTTTAACTAACTTCAACCCTAATACCCATTTTACCCCCAACTAACACCTTTCACACCTTTTACCCCAACCCCCCCATTAACCATATCAGATTTTTTATTCCCTCACCCCTCATTCCCATGACCTCACACCATATCCACATGCACCTCCTAGCCATATACCCAATATACCCCTTTGCTCCATGTGCCTACTATACAAGAAGACCATGCTCATTCAAAGGGAGGAATTAAGTTTTTAGAGAGAATTGTAGAGAGAGAAATTTTAGTTTAGAAATAAATTAGGATAAATTTCATTTTGTAAATAGTTTTTATTTTTCTTTTTTGAGATTATTGAGAGATAAATGTGCGAGGATTAATTTGAGTGAAATTTTTATATAATATTGTTAGGATCACTCAAGTTGATGGATTATGAATTACAACTCATGGATTGAAGATCAATTAAGCATCAAGAGATTGGGGTTTGATTGTTCTTTTCTCATCTCATTTATTTTATGCCTTTGATTATTATTTTGTCATATTTCATATCATGTTAGGCTAAATCCCCTTTCAAGAGGTGGGGTGAAACCCTTATTTGATGTTATTTTATTTGTATTAGTTTGATTACTTGAAAAGTCCCTTTGAATGTTAATTTTGACCCCTCACCCTTAAATTTACGCCTCGAGAGAGGGTAAATGATTTTCGAGAGAAAATCGAAATTATAGTTATAATACCCATTTTAGATTCGAACTAGAGATACGAGTTTCTTAAGTGGGGTATTATAACTTGAATTTCAACTCTAAATTTATTTTCTAAGATTTACATAAATTTTAATCGATCGATCCTAGCGGGTGATTAATTAAAAGGAGTGTAGATCTATTTTTCTAGAGTTGTGGGGTGTTAAAATTAATTTTCTAAAAGATTACTATTATAATTACAATTGCAACGAGAGTTGGTTTGTAATTTTGATATTAATTTGGGAGAATTCAATTAATTAAATTAATTGATTAGAATAACTAAAATTTGTGGTGTAATCCCACTCCTTGATTGTTCTCACCATTATTTACCTCACTTTATCTTTTATTTTAGTGTTAGACTTTATTTTCCATTTTAGTCATTTTCTAGTTAGTTATTATCATATTACATTTAGTTTAGTTTAGTTTAAACCTCACCCTTTTGTTTTAATATTTGAAAAGGCTAAAAAAAAATAAAAAAAGTAAAAAGCCCAAAAAGAAAATAAAAAGTAAATTACAATTGAGTTTGTCTCTAGCTTTACAACCTTGAAAGTGGATTGATACCCTTACTTACCTCTACACTTGAGATTGTTATATTTGTAGGTATTTGAGGTTTTGATTAACTTGGCTTTCAACAACGACATACGCAAAAGTCAAGTTATCAAATGACGCCGTTGCCATTCTTGGGATCATGAAGCTCGGAGCGAATTTCATTTTGTATTTCAGTTATTTCTCGCAATTTTTTTATTAGTACCATTTTTCTTTATTTTAGAAGGCTTGTATTAGGATTATTCTATTCTTGGCTTGTATTGCGGTGCTTAGAGACACCATTTATTTTCCATTTAAATTTGTAATAATCGAAGAAAGCGTGATAGGGACACCAGACAAGGTAGAGAGAGGGCGTCCAAAGACGAGGATTTGGAAGCCTTTCTACCTTGGGTCGGTAGGACTCCCGGGCCGACTGAGATAGGCGTAATCTCCCCTCGGCCGACTCAAATTTTGCATCACCCCACGGCCTAAAAACTATGGGAGGTACATTTCTTACACACTCGCGCCTCTCCTGTTAGCGAGTCAATTATTGTGTGTACTTGTGTGCTCTTGTGTGATTTTATTCTCGCATTTATTTTTGAATGGTGTGATGAATTAAATTACTAAGACCTACACCCGGTCACTCTGGAGAAGGGATTTCATCACCCGACTCACTCGCTTACCATTGTGTGCTACCCTAGCCATTATTAAATTTAAAATCAATCAACTAGGTAGCCCAATTGGAGAAAATTTTGCAAAGGCGATCACTCAGATAATTCCGTGATTTTTTATCGCCCGCGGACATAATTAAAATTAAACTACCCCTTTCACTAAATTAAAAGATAAAAATTGGCTATGTGCTAGTTAGGAAATTTTCTTGAGTTGTGTGTGTCCAATTCATTTTTCGGTAGTCGGATTTTAGTGAGTTCGTCCATTCAAAGAGTCCATATTTTCCCCACCTTTTCTTCCACAAAAAAAAAAAATCCAAAAATATTTTCTTTCTTTCATTTTAGAAAATCCAAAAATATTTTCTTCTATTATTTTTATAAAACTCCAAAAATATTTTCTTCCATTATGTTTAGAAAATCCAAAAATATTTTCTTTCCTTGTAGAAAAATTTAAAAATAAAAAAAAATATTTCTCTCCTCATGGCTGAAGAACGTCCTTTATGGGACTACTTTGGTCATTTTCCATTGACACGCGACATGTGTGAGGGTGATCCCGCGCTGTCTCTTTATGAGATACTTAGTGGTTTCACCTCTCTCACGAATCTCGTTGATATTCTTGACCCGTCCATGCACGCACCTCATATTCCATCACCCTCGGTGTCAAGTGTCGACGTGTCTCCCCATTTGTTGTGCACCCACTGTTATTATGCCGATCACATGTCCCATGAGTGCCCTTACATTCCATATCCATCGAAACCCACCATGGAACATGTGTATCCATATGACACTGTTCCGGAACCCACTTCGTCCTACTACCCCGCTATACCTAATCCCGAGTTGTGTGAGTACCCGAGTTATTCGTGGAGGCTTGATCACCCTTTCATGCAATACGAATCCCAACCCGATGTTGTGGATCCTCACACGTTCCAACAGTCGTCATGGAAACCTTGTGCACCTGTTCACGATCAGTTCCCTCACTATGCACCCCATGAGTATCAACCATTTGTCCATCACGAAAGCAATCCTTTCATGTATAATGTACTTGGCCTCATCCCACACACTTCCTTTGAGTATTCTCCATACACTCATGATAGTAGCGTGTTGTGTCCACCTCGACCACCACCACCACCCATCATTCCACCAACACCTTCATCCACATCCGCTCTCGAAACCCTCTTGCAAAAGTTCATACTTGAGCAATAACAAGCCACTCAATCTCTCCAAAGGCTTGAACAAAGGTTGAATGAATTGGAGTGTGCGAGAGAGTCGGACATGCATCCACCCATCATTGCAACCGAGTGTGATGATGATGTGTCCTCCTGTGACACAGATTTTGAGTGTGACCAATCCTATCACCCCGAGAATCTCGAAGTTGAGACCATTCCATGGTCCAGGTCCCAAGTAGATAATTGTGTTGACTTACCTTTCATTAGTGAGCCTGCTCCAATCCCACCATGTCCACCTGAACCCCACCTTGAGGTTCCCACTCCCGTTGAATCCAAAATAATGCCCGAGTCTACACCTATCGAGCTTCACCCTTGTGTTCCCGAGGAACCAATTTATCATAGGTTTGCTCCGGCTACGAGTGCTCACCATTTTCCCGAGATAGAATCCGTGATTGTTTCTACCTATCCGGATATGGATGATGTCCCACCATGCATGGCTCCCTTTGAGCCTAATATTTCTAGCGATTCCTCTATCTCTGATCTTGGTGCCTCGTTTTACTCACCCACCACATTCACCGATGCTACTCTTATGGAGAAGTTGACAACTCCATCTTTAGAAACCGCACTCCCTTGTGAGTATTCATTTACTCCTCCCAATGAGTGTGTGTCTCCCACGCTTGAGTTGGATCATCTTCCTCCACCGTTTATCCCACCCGATACACCATTTGTCCCACCCGACCCACCCATTATCCTTTCCACCCCACCACCTGGTTTGGATCTTGATTTTATGCATTTCAAGTTTCCATCAACATTTTTAGATCCTCACCTACAACCATCCTCCACCACCCATGAGAGTATATGTGGTGCTACTCTTCACTTTCGTGACATCGAGCTTGTTCCTCCATGCACACCACTTCCTTGTGGTGTTGACTTTTCCCATCGACAGCTCCTTGGCGTGTCACGGCGCGACCATTATCATCGCCCATTTATACAATGGTCGTGTGATTTTTATGAGGCCCAAACCATTCCACTCTCTACACCATTTCGCCTCCCTCACCAACTTGAGCACCATGCTTATAGGGCCTTAGTTTCCCTCACCTTTCGGCTCAACAAGGCCCGTGATCGGTGCCTCGTCACCCTTACCCTAATACCCACCCACCCATGGTCCACTGATGCCTTGCATCGTGTGATGGACTTTTCCATACAAGTGCATTGACCCTCTTTAGCCTCTATCCAACAAGACTGACGCTTCAGTCTTGTTTGGGGGTGATTCTCATCACCCCAATTTTTCTGTCGCCCCGCGCAATCGTAAATCCTATCCTTAGGGTGAGAATGGTTTGATCTGGCTGAAGACATTAAACTTAGCGCTATCGGGAGGCAACCCGCGTTTCTGGTACTAGTCTCATCCAGTTTGGGGGTGGTGTTTCACATCACCCTATGTTTTGCCATGTTATGGACTTGTACACATTTTTCTCTTATCCTTTATTCAGGTTTATTCTTGGCAATATCTGTCCACTTCATTAACGGTTCATTCTGGTAATCTCTTTCCTACCTTATGCTCTCAATTTTAAGAATCATTTTACTTAACATCGAGGACGTTGTTCCTTTTTGTTTGGGGGTGGATATTTTATCAAAATCGTACCTCTTTTGAAAATTTTTGATATTTTAAACCTGATTTTTAAAATTTCGTGCAGTTTCTTTCATCTCAATCATTGATGTGAATTTTCAATCATCTATCTTTCAAAGTCTAGGAATCAAGCTAGAGAATATTTTCTATAAATAGCTTATGTAATACATAACAAGGCATATTGCACCATGAATTTCTAGACTCAACAAAATTTGAGCACTTATCACGTCATTACGTTTAGAGTTGAGGAGTACTACAATTCTAAAGAGAACCTTAAGGATCACTAGTAGAGACTTTAGCTTGTGAGATTTGTGCCTTTCACCCTTTTTGAGTGTTTTACGCAATCTCCGAGTCACAACTTGATTCAACTTCCTTAGGGTCCGCACTTTAATTGTTGTATGATCTCATTATCTTTCATAAAATTTTGGTGATCACTGAGAACGACATCATTTTCGAGTTGTAAGAAACGCGTGTCTTGAAATTTTTCCCGAATACTAGATTTTCATCCACACACCTACCACTTTTCCCCACATCACATTCCCATGCTTTTCCATATTCCCCACATCATATATCCCCTACATCATCCATATACACACCCCATTCCATTCATATATCATCCATTATTTTGAGAAAAAGAGTGTGATTTCAAATGTAAATGTCTTCATTGTTGGTTTGATAAGAGAGAGAAAAACAAGAAAAAAATAGCAAAAATAGAAAAGAAAAAAAAAAGAAAAGAAAAAAAAAAAAAAAGAGAAAAATGAGAGAAAAGAAAAGAAAGAGCGTTTGTAGTTTATTTTGTTCTAATAAAGACATTTGTTCTTCATGTATAGTACACTCTTCTCAATCATATCGCATCCATCTTTTATCCATTACATATCAATCACTCATTATTCATCCATACATCACCATCCTACCTCATATCATCATATCCTTCCCATTTCATTTCCCCTCATCCATAAAAATCCATGTATTCCCCTAGGTGTTCGGGCAAATGAAAGTCAACGTGGTGAATAACTCGACGTTCTCATTATAGTGATTAGCATTTCTTTCATGAGATAAATTTTCTTTCTAATTGTTCGTTCTTTCTTATATGTGTGTGAGACGTTTGAACTTGCTTACATTTACTCACCTCCTCACACACAAGAGCGATACACTAACCCATATCTCGAGAGTTCATTTGAGAGAGATATATCCAGTGAGATTTTGAAGTTGAAGCGTTGATTCCGAAAAGGCAATTTAGGAATTACTCTTATGATACTCGGCCCGTTTTGCCTGATTCACACTACACACGTTGAGTTATAGGAAGGATGTTCCTTGAGTATTTACTTAGCTAAACTTTTTACACATTCTAGCTTGTATTTCTCAAAATATTTCTCATATGATGGATTGTGCGATTATTCTACGTCTAATAAGAGATTGACTGCATTTTAATAAATTTTTGCAGATAAGAATTTTGTGGCTATATTCCCTGCAAACCCTCACGAGACACAACTCGTCCTGTAGGGCAACCTATAGGTTTAAAGGCTTGTTTCACATCCTAAGTGCAATCGCAAGTGCCCGCGAATGTGGTACACTTTTGGTTACTTATCTTTCTCTTTCTCTCTATCTTATTGCTCGAGGACTAGCAATGCTCTGTTTGGGAGTGGTGTGATAAGCACCCAAAATTGTACAATTTATACCCCAAATAGACGTATTTTAGTTGCTAATTCTCGACAATTTGGGTCTTATGCGCTTAATTGTTCAATATGCAGGCTTAATTGAAGTTGCGGTGTCAAAAGCTATATTTCCAAGCAATTTGCAGTTAAAAGGGAGTTAATTCCCTCTCCCGTAACCAAACTCGATCCTAAACCTAGCCCAAAGCATCACCCCAAGCCTTTGTGTGTTTAGTTTGTGTCTTTTTATTATTTTTTTTTAGATTTTTAGTTTGAGTCATTTTAATTTTTTAGATTTATTTAGAATTTTCTAGAATTAATTTTATAATCTTTTTTATTTTTTATTTATATTAGTTCTTAATTTTTAGTCTTGCTAAATTTTATATTTTTATGACTTTAGGTTTTATTTTTATTTTTATTTGATTTGTAGTTTTATTTTTTATAGATTAGGAATTTAATTTTTAATAGATTTAATTTTATTTATTTTTAGATTTTATACTTTTAGGATTTTTAGGATTTATTTGCAACTTTTTATATTTCTTTTTAATTAGTATTGTTTATTTTGATTTTTAGTTTTTATTTTATTTTTATTAGGACAAGTTTTTTTTTAGGAATTTATTTTTTTTAGATTTTGTTTTTAAATTGTTAATTTTTATTTTCTTTTTATTTAGAGTCTTTTTAGTTTAAAAGATTTAGTTTTTATTTTTGTTTTGTTAGTTTTTAATTTTTAGGTAGTGCCATTTTAGTTTTAATTCCAAATTAAACACACACACATCACCTAAGTCACACACACCCAAATAACTTATCCTACACCCTCTCCTACACTACACCCTAACAAGCCTACACGCACCTACAACCTATCATCACCACTTCGTCTTCAACCTCACTCCAACCCTATTTCTCTCTCCTCCACCATTAACAATCCTACAACCTTACCCATCAAATCCCTCATATCACCAACCCCATGCTACCCGTAACCGGAATCATCCCTATCCCCCCCTCATCTAGACCAACTCCGCTGTTTCCCCCCTGACCACAACCACCGGCGCCGGAATTTCAAACCCCCCAACCCGCGCCGGCGTGACCCAAATCCAGAACCACCCTTCTCCAACCCGCGCGATCTCCCCTACGGCGAACCCAACTGACCCGCGGACCACTCCCCAGCCGATCGCGACCCATCCAAAAACCGACCTCTAACTCCGGCAACCTCTAGTCTCAGTCCAACCCCACTCGACTGTCCCACCACTTCCGGCCAACCCGATTCAACCCCGTCGAAACACGAGCCCAAAACCGAAACTCCGGCGGTGAAACCCTTTCTCCGGCAAGTGCAAAACCAAACCCGACTCCATACCTTTCCAATACTCATTTCAATCCAAAATCCATAAACACATTTATCTCTAGCCAAAAAACGTGACTTGCCAACAAACACAAGAAGCCAAAACTAAAAACCCATGTGCCACTTTAACTAACTTTAACCCCATTACCCATTTTACCCCCAACTAACACCTTTCACACCTTTTACCCCAAACCCCCCATTAACCATTTCAGATTTTTTATTCCCTCACCCCTCATTCCCATAACCTCACACCATACCCACATGCACCTCCTAGCCATATACCCAATATACCCATTTTCTCCATGTGCCTACTATACAAGAAGACCATGCTCATTCAAAGGGAGGAGTTAAGTTTTTAGAGAGAATTGTAGAGAGAGAAATTTTAGTTTAGAAATAAATTAGGATAAATTTCATTTTGTAAATAGTTTTTATTTTTCTTTTTTGAGATTATTGAGAGATAAATGTGTGAGGATTAATTTAAGTGAAATTTTTATATAATATTGTTTGGATCACTCAAGTTAATGGATTATTAATTTCAACTCATGGATTGAAGATCAATTAAGCATCAAGAGATTGGGGTTTGATTGTTCTTTTCTCATCTCATTTATTTTATGCCTTTTATTATTAATTTGTCATATTTCATATCATGTTAGGCTAAATCCCCTTTCAAGGGGTGGGGTGAAACCCTTATTTGATGTTATTTTATTTGTATTAGTTTGATTACTTTAAAAGTCCCTTTGAATGTTAATTTTGATCCCTCACCCTTAAATTTACGCCTCGAGAGAGGGTAAATGATTTTTGAGAGAAAATTGAAATTCTAGTTATAATACCCATTTTAGATTCGAACTAGAGATAAGGGTTTCTTAAGTGGGGTATTATAACTTGAATTTCAACTCTAAATTTATTTTCTAAGATTTGCATAAATTTTAATAGATCGATCCTAGCGGGTGATTAATTAAAAGGAGTGTAGATCTATTTTTCTAGAGTTGTGGGATGTTAAACTTAATTTTCTAAAAGATTACTATTATAATTACACTGGCAACGAGAGTTGGTTTGTAATTTTGATATTAATTGGGGAGAATTCAATTAATTAAATTAATTGATTAGAATAACTAAAATTTGTGGTGTAATCCCACTCCTTGATTGTTCTCACAATTATTTACCTTACTTTATCTCTTATTTTAGTGTTAGACTTTATTTTCCATTTTAGTCATTTTCTAGTTAGTTATTATCATATTACATTTAGTTTAGTTTAGTTTGAACCTCACCTCACCCTTTTGTTTTAATATTTGAAAAGGCTAAAAAAAAATAGAAAAAGTAAAAAGCCCAAAAAGAAAATAAAAAGTGAATTACAATTGAGTTTGTCTCTAGCTTTACAACCTTGAAAGTGGATTGATACGCTTACTTACCTCTACACTTGAGATTGTTATATTTGTAGGTATTTGAGGTTTTGATTAACTTGTAGGTATTTGTAGGTATTTCAACAACGACATACGCAAAAGTCACGTTATCAAGTGACGCTGTTGCCATTCTTGGGATCATGAAGCTCGAAGCGGATTTCATTTTGTATTTCAGTTATTTCTCGTAATTTTTTTATTAGTACCATTTTTCTTTATTTTAGAAGGCTTGTATTAGGATTATTCTATTCTTGGCTTGTATTGCGGTGCTTAGAGACACCATTTATTTTCCATTTAAATTTATAATAATCGAAGAAAGCGTGATAGGGACACCGGACAAGGTAGAGAGAGGGCGTCCAAAGACGAGGATTTAGAAGCCTCTCTACCTTGGGTCGGTAGGACTCCCGGGGCCGACTGATATAGGCGTAATCTCCCCCCGGTCGACTCAAATTTTTCGTCACCCCACGGCCTAAAAACTATGGGAGGTACATTTCTTACACACTCGCGCCTCTCCTGTTAGCGAGTTAATTATTGTGTGTACATTTCTTACACACTCGAGACAAATGGTCATCATGACTCGCAACAAAGTCCCGACGGATGGCCGGGAATTATTGTTATTGACATGATAATCATTGGATCATCTTATTTCAGCACCCAAAAAATGGTCAGCATGACTCGCAATAAAGTCCCGACGGATGGTCGGGCATTATTATTATTCAATCTTCTCTTCATAAGCCCGACCGGGGGCTACGTAGCTATATTGACCTGTGAACAAATCACTGCAATATTAGTCAAGCAAGAAAGAAAATTAGACATTAAGCCGAAAAACCATAAGATTGGTTTCCCAATGACGAGGGGTTTGAAAAGTCTTGACCAATGATAGGCATTTAAGTAAGGCTTGACATATTAGTGCTTCACAGGCCTGTGGTCCGCCTTTCCAATTGGACCATTTACCCGATTGACCAGAATATTGGATTACAAGAATTATTAGGCAGATAGGAGGAAGTACAGAAGTTGTGGTCTTAACAAAAGTTGGTCTAGAGCATAAGACATATTAGCAAAGGACCTTATCTCCACAACCAAAATCAAACTTCATGTCTGAACTCATCTTCGGACAGGTCACAAGTAAGAAGTTCACCAAATCTAGGAAATCCCTTGCAGTATTGTGGGCGACAAGATCCGACCATAATTAACTAACGCATGAATAAAATTCTAACATCAAACTTCATGTATGACTTCGTCTTTGACAAGTCAAGAATAAGAAGACTGTAAAACTTCATGTATAAACACAAGAAGTTTTACTCGACTGGGTTAAACGTAGTAATAACTATACATTCCTAACACACTTGGTCGCTAATGCAAATGCTTAGTTTAACAAAACTGCTTATAGTTTTTATCTAAATTCATTAGTAGAATCTAAGGCATTATAAATTGGGTTCAATGGTGGACTAAACACTTATGATTTAAGTCTATTACTTAGTCGGCAAGCTGATTAACTAATCATAAGATAGATTAACTAGCAAGAAAGCTAATTAAAAAATAATCACAAGCTTAAATAAAGATGAAAATGTATATAGCTTCAGCAGGATAGTATAAGGATAATATTAAAACGGAAACAGTCATTACAAGGAAAAATAAAGCTTTTAGAAGTAATTTCAAGGGAGAATTCTCTTGTCCTTATCCATCCCAACATGAGGAACATCAAGGACAGAAAGACCAGAGTAATCTTTGGTAGCTCGCAATTTTTCAGACTATCTATAAAATTTCCACTATACTGATATACCGGAAGGTCGATGATCGACCTCCACCAATTTTGGGCGTTGAGCAACTTTTCAGAGTAAATACTCCATCCTTTCACTAAATCATTAAGCATGGTGCATTAGGGCCTTTTGTTGTATGTAAAAATTATTCATCTACGTGGACCAATGGGAAATTATTCATATGCTTCATAATAGTCCTTTTTCATACAATACTTAAAGCACCTCCAAGAAGTGTCCACCATTTGAAAACAAATTGGATTAAATCCTTCTGGAGCATTTTTATTGATCTAAAAACAAAAGAATATAAATAAATTATTAAATCATTTGCATGATGTATTAACTTAATAAAAATAGAAATTAGCTCCTCACTCTTCCAAGGTACATCGAGATTTTCCTCCGATACTTTTCTACAGTCTTCTAAATCCAAAGAAAATAACGACCTTTTTCGAGAGAAATATCCCAACTAACTCCCAAGCCATTTCTCGTTAGGATAAATTGGTTGATAGTCGTGGTTCCACCAAATTATCAACTTTGACCACTGTCCTATTATTTCCATTGTTTAGCTAATCCTTTACATTTATTACTAAAACCGGGACTACTTTGAGTTGATGATGGGGTAGACTCAATACTACCTAATCAAAAGATAAAAGAAAATATTACATGAATAGTTACCAAAGTAAAACATGACAGATATCCAACAATAATCAAAGTATAACATTTTTGGTAGATTTTCACAATTCTGGTAGATTGTTTGACATATTTTCACATTTCTAGGAGAATTTTTGTAACAAAATTTCATTATAGCATAATTTTTTTATAGCTAAATTTTTTGACAAATTTTTTGGAAGATTTCTAATAGAATTTTTTACCAACTTATAGGATAATCATAAATGGAGGAATGGAAGAGAAAACAAATAAAATGCGATGGTTTCTATACTACATACTGAATTTGGATTATTGTGTTCTCATGAAATATAAAATATAGATAGGTCGGAACATACATGAATGCACAATCATATTGTCTAAGGGTTGGGATGTCATTGACTAGGATGACTTTGGTTTGGATCGGTGTGATCCTACTAACGTCCGAGTACATGGGCAGATCATTTTCGCCTGAGAATACTGTTACCTTCCTACTCCCACCTGATGATAAGGGCGTTTAGTTGGCATGATAAATCTACATTGAAAACATATATGTCTAAATAAATATGAAGAAATAGTATACATGAAACACAAAATGAAAAGTTACACTACATCATATTCCCTTTTATTTTATGAATTTTTAATACCATTATATTTCTTCAAGAAAATCTTCCAAAGCCCTAATATTAAGCCGACCACATTTTATCCTTTTGTGAATGGATGAAATTGGCCATGTGGATGGAAGCGTACGCACAATTGCATGCACGAGAAGAATTGTGGTAAGGACAAAAACCTCTTATCTTTAGAAGGTTGTATACTCGTTCTTTCTTATGCATATGATCTCGTACATTTAAATTTAGACTCATTTTATGTTTCTATATTTCTATCCATGAAAGATGAAACTCTCAATCTTCCTCATATAGTAGCTCTACTAATGTCTCTCCACATGTTGGATTATGTTTTTGATATATCCTTTCTTTTGCTTCATCCCAATACGATGGTAGTGTCTGGACTATTTTTGCAAACAAATGTTTTTATGATATTTATTTCCCATATTTTTGCAAGTAACGATATAACTCAATTTTTCAGAATCCATATGTTGTATGTAAAAATTATTCATCTACGTAGACTAATGATAAACGGACACATGTTCTCCTACGTGGCGATCTCTACAGTACTTACTTACTTGGTCGGCTCCTGAGATAGTTGGTCGGCCAACCGGCCGAACAATCAAAAGAATATGAACCATCTAGAATATCAAAAGCCATTTGTATGGAGTCGCCAATGGTCATTGTATACGTACCCGTAAATATCATCTGTCTTATTTATTATATACAGATGTAAATGCCTGAATATATAAATGCATTCCATCTCTTAGTTTCCTAACCAGTATAAATACATGATCTCCCTTGGCTCAAGGGGACGATTCATTCAATCACAAGCACACTATACTGAGCTATTGTAATCACCTAAAGAATACCAACACTGGACGTAGGCCTTCTTTAGATATAAACCACTTTAAAAACCTTGCCTTTTGTGTGTTTGTTTAGATTGCGTATCATAAATTATCCGTGATTATAAATCTGGTCACAATTCATTTTAAAACATCAACACCATGTGTGGTTATTAGAGTTACCTTTTTAAAAGGGGCAACTTCAAATTCTTCTAATGACTTCTTAATATTAGGATTAAAATTTATAAAAGGCCACATTATTTCCTGTCATAATATCAAAAGCCATTTAAACACAATATTTATAAGACAACCGCTAATATTAAGAAATGAAAGGAAAAACATGAATACGAAGACAAAGATTTAATAAAACATCCATTTCAATCATCAATTTTTACTTTCAGTAAGTTCTCACTAACATAACACAAAGGTAAAAAAGTTCAACTATTTTAACCATCATCCCGTCATTTCACAATAACATAAAATTTTAACCACTTCAATCATCATTTAATAAACTTCAATCATCGTCCCTTTGTTCCTCCCATATATCCCTTGCCTTACCCAAGATACATGTTGATCTTGATCTAGTTGTTGTATGTTAAATGACTCAACTTAATGGATATGTAAGTCTTCAGTGGTTGAATATCCATCGAATATGTCTCTTGGTATCATCGAAACAACTAAACCTAAAAGTAGAGTTTTCATTGTTTTTTAACCCATTACAACTAACTTTAAAAGTCGAGTTTCCATTTTTTACTTGAACTACTCAAATACACTTGAATAACACATTAACATAAACCTATGAAGCACGGACATAGGTATTGTGCCCGACATGACACAAGCACCATCACTCCGAATCTAAAAAAATAGGACATGACACATTAGGGACACGAATACAAATAAATATTTTTTTATACATTTCTATATATAGTTCAATTTCTTTACACTAAAAAAATTATTAGTCAACCTAATTATCTAAACTAACAAGGTCAAACATTTAAAAAAATTATTAACAATAGATAATTAAAGGATAAATTTAAACCATAAGCTAAATCCATCCGTACACTGTTAATCACATAAACTAACAATACATACTAAATAAGGTTTAATTGAAACCTATACTAAACGAGGTTTTATATATATCCGATTCAATTACATTCGATTTTTAATGAGACTGATTAATTAACTGAAGGGTAATTCCACTAAATATCCTATTTTATTTCAAGTTTAAAGGTTACCCCCTCATTTAAAAAACCCAAGAAGTACACCGTAATTTTTTTAACCCATTACAACTAACCATTAAAGTCGAGTTTCTATTGTTGTTTTACATGAATGACTAACAATAAATTAATTAAAACCTATGAAGCATTGATACCGATGTCGTGTCCGATACGACACGGACATGCCGACACGACAAATCTCAAAAAAATATGTCAAGAGTTATATATGCACATAGATTTAAACTAATCTATATAACAAAATAAAAAACTAATCTACCTAAACTAATGTATACAACAAATAAACAAACAAACTAATCTATATAAACTAATCTAGACAACAAACAAACAAACTAATTTATTAAACTAACATAAATTAAAAAAAACTAATGGGTAATATATTAAAAACATGTGTAAAAAAACTAATTTGTAAACTAAAAAAATATATAAACTAACGTCAAACTAATGAAGAAGAGGGAGAATAGTTACTAAGGATGGGGCAGGGTGAAGGAGACAACAACGTTAGCGAGGGGAGGGGCAGGCCTAGGAGCGGAGTATCGACGTGCAGGGGCAGAGGCGGAGGGGGGAGGGAGACCAAGAAAAGAGATGGAGAAAAGAGAGAGATTGAAATGGAAAAGTAATAGGAAATGGTATTTTTCAGATCGGGCCAAATAGGTTCTCCAAAAAGAGGGGGAAATTGAAAAGATAGGAAAAATAAAGAGGAAAAGAATATAGTTTATCAAATAAGATGGTTTTCCTTTCGTCCCTTTTAAAATTTACCAAATGGGACGATTTTTCATGGTATAAAATAATTTAAATGGGATGATTTTTAAAATTTATCCGTTTTGTAATTTATCAAATGAGATGATTTTATAAAACCATGGTATAAAGTGACTTAAATGGCACACTTACTAAAATTCGTGGTTTGTATTTGCCCGCAAAAAATGGCACTAAAAATTTCACTCGCATAAGCAATGGTAAATAACACCTCCCAATAATATACCTACTTTAAGGGTTAGTTTTTAAAATCTGCCTGAAATGGTCCTTTTAAGGGTCAAATTGAGTCAGTCATCCCAAATAATATCGTCTCAAATGGTCATTTTTCTTGTAGTGTTAGGCCCTCTATCTTCTCTCACGCTACGGCTAAGGTCATAAGCATCAAACCTTAGTCAGACTGCTACTTAGTCCCTAAGACCTTAGCAAGCCATAAGAAAGGACCACAATACTGTAGATTATCTCAGTAACCTCCTCAGACTCGCAAGAGGCTCAATCGTTTCGATATTTATCTTCAACTAAGCTCACAGACCATAACACCAGTGTTCTTCCATATTTGACATATAGAGTATACCTAGGTCTGAAGATAAGCGACTTTCGAAGGTTGTCTAACCCTCACCATAAAGGTATATCATAACAACACATCCTAAGATCATCTTAGGACCAACTTTTAACGGTTCCAGACCTCCATAAGTCTGGATGAACCTTAAAACTTGTCTAGATGAGCATGTAAAAAGCATAGAGTTATGCCACCTACCACCACCACTCAACCCTACTTACATTAATGTCTCCCATCCACACTTAATTCATCCAACAACTACCTTACTCCTCCTACAAAACCTTTAGCCAACACTCCGCCCCTATTAACACCAACAAACCTTAAAGGCACCAAAATCATGTTGTGACAGTCCACTCACTATCTCTCCTAAATGTTTTATATAAATAGGGTCACCGTGCAAGGTTTAAGGCAATTTATTCAAGAAAATATCATCATGCTCAAGAAGAACAAAGAGTTATTAGATAATACAATTGTTCACTCATTATTTTACACTCTCAACCTACTGTTGTGAGTATAAAACGATAGTTTGGATCATTCCTAGATATTTTGTTCAATATAATCCTTATTGGGACCTCAATTAATATTCAGAACCCTAAGAGAAGGCTATCAGCTACTTCCCAAGTTCGTTTGTATTAGTGACAAAAGACACGAGGACATAAGACACTCTTAGAACCAAGGATTCTTATAGATTGTAATAATTATTTTATGATCTAATATGTAATACCTTATTCCTATAATTTAATTAAATTATATATGAGTTATTTTGAAGAGGAGTTAAAAATGATTATGAGAGAATTATGGGTCAAAAATTTAATAAATATATTTAGGGAATAAGGGCCTTTATAGTGATTGTGAGGGGTCGTTCTAACGACATCCCTGTGTCGTTAGAAGTGAGATGGATGTCACGAGATGCAGGGCTTCAAACGACATGCCACTACTTTACATTGACAGGTCGCACAAAGGATGCTCGAACTAAACTTCGAACGAGATGGAGAAGTCGTTCGAACGACATGGGCATATCATTCGAACGACGTAAATTGAATTTTTTAGATTAAATTGCCCTTGTGCGCTGTCACGTTTTTTGCCATTAGATCGTTGCGCTGTCAAGCCCAGATTGGGAAAAATGGGAATTTAGGCTTTGGGAGGGTTTTATAAGGGCGTTTTTTGGGGTTATTTATAGGAAAAAAATGGAAGAAGAAAGGGAGAGAGAGAGAGCTGTGGGTGGTCTTCCACCACCTCCCACCACAAACCACTATCCCTCCACCATTCCACCACTTTTCCACCACCATTTTATGTATTATTCCACCATGTTCAAACCTACAATACCCATTTTCACCATTATAGAAGAAGAGCTACGATTTTTGGAGCAGTGTTGGGGGATTTTAGAATAAATGAAGATGGGTTTTCATGGAGTTTGGAGTGGGACTTACTTAGAAGCCTGTATGGAGAACATTTTGGAGGATGCATTTGGTAACTCCTTGAGGTTATCTTTGGAGGTGGGGGTTTCTCCTCCTACACCAATATTTCAACCACTATTGGAGCCATTAGAGGTGAAAAAACCTTACTCTTAGTATTAAGACTCTATTTTGCATATTTGTAGTCTTGTAGTTAGATTACATGGGTAGGGTGCATTTGACTGGATACTGAAATTTATGTGTAGAATTAATAAACATTTTTATGAAATAGAAATGTTGGAAAAATATTATTTTGTTGAAAATCAAGAATGAATGAATATTTCAATGTTTTGAAGTATAAACGTTGGTATTTTATGAAAATGGTGTATTTTATAGAAAGATTGGTGTTAAACATTTTATGAAATAAAATATTTGAAAATTATGATTTTCCTTATTAAATATTAGTGAAGTAATGTTTTAAAGTTTCTTGTAAAAATGAAGATTTTATTAAAAATGGACATTTTGTGAGTTTGAAGAAATTAAATGTCTTTTATGCTTTAAAAATATATTTTTACAAGTATGATGAATTTCTACAATGAAAAATATGTTTAAACTATTTAGTAGGATTTTAAGGTTTAAAATCCATCTTCTCATGCATATAAACTTATAGTAATTTGGCACTAAGTGTATAAACAAGTTCAAAGAAAATTGGTTGGGTTTAAGCATAAAATAAGAAAGTAGTAGAAATTCTAGTCTTCAAGTGTGTGAAACAAAGGTTAAAAATATGATAAGGATAAAGTTGTAAGACTCCATGTAAAATAAAAGAAATGTCATTTTCTTATAAAAGTAGTCTTTAGTGTAAACGAGTTTTTTGAATAAAGAAAGCAAAGAAATGTGTAGCATGGAAAATTGTAATAAAGGTATAGAATAAGTGTTATTGGGTAAATATAGAAAAGTTAATGTGTATAACTTAGTAATATTATAAAATATTAACACTTATGAAAGTGAAAAGGAATTAAAGAGGTAAAAGTGTTTCCAATTAAAAAGAATATTACTCTAAGGAAAAAGGGTGTAAAGTCTTAAAACACTTAAGAAGTTAGGGTGGGTAACTTAATAGTGTTTTGTAAGGAATTAACACTAGTGGAAATGGAGTAAAAAGTGATTTTGGAAATAAATGGGTAAAATGATAATTTTACTTAAAGTGGAACATTTTCATGAAATAAAAAATATTGGAAAAGGTGTTACACTAAGTGGTACCAAATGAATATGATTTTGGAATAAAAATCAAGGTTAAAGTGTAAACAACATGAAATGGTAAAATTTTAAAGTGTAACACAAGTTGAGATATAACCTCGGGTTTTGGGTTTAGCTGGGTAAAAATCAAAAGTGGGATAATGTGGACATTTGTAAAATATTAAAACACATTAAAAGGAACTCAAATAACACCGAGATAATTAAGGAGGGCCCAAAGCCATGGGGTGAAAGGCCCAAAATAACTGGCCATAGCATATGGTGCGTATAGCGGTATTTGGAAGATTTCGAGAAAAGGTAAAGGGATAAGAAATATGTCAAGAAGTGGGTTGTGTGGTGAAATGTGTTAATACAACCGAACTTGAATGAATTAATAATTGTTCCGATAAAGGTTAAAATGCAAAAGTAAAATGTGTCATTGTTTAATGTCAACAAGGTAAGGAAGAATATAAAGTAAGTGGGTAAATGGGTGATTAAGCAACCTAAGCGGTTAAAATCATAATTAACACAAAAATGTGTTGTAAAAGGTTCTCAAAGATTAAATAAGTATTTTTAATACCGTTTTCGTATGTGTTGAAAGGGTGGGTTTCAACTAAAATACTAAAGTGTGATGGATAAAGTAAAAAGGGGGATTTCGGATAAATCAAATGTAGTGGTTTCAAGTGTTGAACCGTATATTTTAAATATATCAAGAAATGCTAAACTGGGTAAAGAGGAAGTCTTTTATAAGATTAAGGTAAATTAATCTAGATAAATGGGGTTTTCGAAAGTTAAAATGGTCATGCATTAAGTATATGTATATATATATGTATACAATGTTGTTGCATGTGAACGTAGGCATAATGTGTTTGAGTCTACTCTTTGTCGTTCGATTATATACTGCATTTGTAAATTTGTCACTGAGTATTGACTCACACCCTCGCTTTGTTACGGCAGGTTGGGAGAGGTTTCGTATTTTGAGAGAGTTATAAATGTAAGTACTTTTTTTTATTTTACGTTAGTAGCTCTGTATGCTTGGACTTCGGGGGCTCCCCGTGGGACCCTTACGTAGTTTATTTTAAAACTGAAATCGCATGTTAAACAAGTAAAATTTTAATTAAAATAAAACTGGACTAGCTACATTATATAGGTTGTTTCATTGCACTTCACACCTAATGCTCGGGTTGAACCGGGTTGACTACGGATAACCCATAAATCTGGGCCATGGCTTTACAAATAGTATCAGAGCTCTAGGTTCAAGGTTCATTTTGGGAGTGATGTGGTGAGGTTGGTATTGGATCTTTTGACGTCGGTGTAGGTTGGGTCGGTCATGCTAGTTTTGTGTCGATTTAGTTTGTGTCCTCGACAGTAAAGTTAAAGAGGTTGGCTTGATAAGCTAGTTAGTGCCAAGTGGCACATGACTAAGTTGATAATTTTTAATCGCTTCTACACTTGCGATTAGAATTGTAGTAATTTACGGGTGTCCATGCAAGCCTATCGTGGTGACACCGTGGTTATTAGTGTGAGGTTCCTGTGTTGATTTTAATGACATAGAATCATTTAAGATGTCAATAGAATGGAATGCCGCCCATTGGGAAAGTGTAACGAGTTGCATATAGTCCACGGTAGAGGTTGATGGTTAGGGTGTCATGACTAGACACTAATGATTGGTGATTGAAAGGTATATAGCCCTTAGGTGCGGCGTTTATAGGCAGTTAACGCCGGTAATGTAATTGTAAGGGCAAATTTTCAACCGAGTCTATTTGTAGTGTTGCTTTAATTCCGTACAAAAATAATTGAGTCATAGGATAATAGTTTGTCATATCCTTTCAGGCATATGACGTTTGAGTTGAAGAAGTAGTCGCCAAGAGTTTGAAGATTGCCGGTTTATATGCTAAGCTTTTACGTCATTAATATTTGGACTCTAAGGTCTCTATAGGTATAAATGCAATTAATATAAATAGAGACTTGGTTAATTTTTTATCGATGTATTTTTATAAATCTTTTGGCATAACGAATTTTCATTTTTCTCAGATTACAACTTTGCATAAAAGTTTTTGGGCTTAAAAAGCATTTTTGGGTTTTCTGAAATGTCGTTCGAATGACTTTTTTTCTCGTTCGAATGAGGTCGTTCGAATGAGATATCAAACGATCTTCTAACGACTTTATGCCATTTTTTCTTTTTCGTTAGAACTCTCATTCAAACGACTCGTTCAAATAGGAAATCTAACAATATTTGGCCATTTATCTCTACTTATTCGTTCGAACCAAGTCGTTCGAACGACATTCAAAAGTTGTGTGAATGACCTGGGCGGTTTTGAAAATTTTTGCCATTTTTATTTTTTAACTGACATTTTCCCCACTAACTTCTTACCAGCTTTAATATGTATGGGAAAACAATTTTTCGCAAGACTTTCAAGAAATTTCTACCACTTTGAGGGAAAAAAAAATTTCATCCAAAAGTCCCATTTTTGTGTTGGTATTTTCATGGTTTAATTTCTACCAAAACACGAAGTTAACACCAATAGTTTTGTATGATCCAAGTATATTAATATATTATTTTGATATCATCAAGTTGGCACAGGGTTTTATTCTCATCCCAAAAGATAAGTTTTCTTATGGAGGAGTCCGTATTTGTTTTGATTTTCGTGGTGTGCATACGGAGGAGAGGCCTTTGTGTGTTTGATGGTAGCTGAGCCCCATCGGTGGATTCTGAGACCGCGGTGGATGCCGGAGTTATTAACTAGGCAAAGGTAGAAGCAAGAAGAAGCGTCAAGGCTTGAAAGGTGAGTCGAGGAAGTAAGTCTTTTGTCTTGTTTGTGTAAAATCACACCTAGAGGATTTTTTGGCTGGGCCGTTCGAGATTTTTCCCGTTGTGGGTTTTCCTCATACATCGCGGTATAGTGTTGTGATTATTTATTTTATCTTGCAAAAATACCTAGATGCATTCTTAGGAGTAAGAAGATATTGGTCAAATCACAACAATGGTGTAATTTTGGTGCTAATTATGTTTGGTTGATTTTAATTTATTTTAATTCAAGTTGGCATAATTAATTTGGCAAAATGAATGCTTAAGTTTGTTTGGCATAATTTTGAACTTGAATTAGATTTAAATTTATTTAAGTGTAAATTTAATTACTTGTTTAGTTTAATTTAATTTAATTTCACTTTAATTTTGAATGCAATTAAAAACTTGTTTAGAATTTAAAATTTGGGATATTTCGGGGACCATCACCCCTTGCAGTGTGTTATCAGAGCGGGAACGCTAAATTATCATGTTAAGATCTTTTTGCTTTAAAAATGGAAAATTTACCTTTTTTAAAATTTTCTATTTTTGATGGTTCCAACTACACGTATTGGAAAGTGCGTGTGAGGTCGACACTTAAATTCCTAAATGAGTGGGTTTGGCTATCGATAGTTAAAGGGTGGACCCCACCAATATGTTTAGAAGTATTGGTTCCTATACCTAAACCCGAAGAAATATGGAGTGAGACTAAGCTTAATTTAGTTAAATTTAATTCCCGTGGTTTAAATGCCTTTTTTAGCGCGGTCACACCGGATGAGTTCCCCCAGATTATGATGTGTTAAACGTCTAAGGAGGCATGGGATATACTCCAACTAACCCATGAGGGAACAAGTGTAGGTAAATCTTTGAAACTCCAAACCTCACCATTAAGATGATAGAAAGTGAGATGTTTGATGAGTTCTATGCGAGATTGTCAGATATTGTGAATTCATGTTTTAATTTGGGAGAAAATATACCCGACAACTGTGTTGAAAGAAAATTTTGAGGTCATTACCCGATAGATTAATTCTAAAGGTGACCATTTTAAATTCTTTAGGCACTTTAGACTCTTCTAAACTAGAAGAGCTTGTAGGTGACTTACAAACCTATGAATTTGACATGTTTACCTCCAAGGATGAGAAGAAGAAAGACAAGGGCATAGCTTTAAAAGCCAAGAAGGAGAAAACATTGGTTTCGAATGATGAGTTTGATATTGACTTGAAAGACTTGGCTTTGTTTTCTCGGAAGTTTAGAAATTTTCTCAAGACTAATAAGGAGAAACTTGAAAATGATTTTAAGAAGTATGAGAAATCTAAGCATAGTAAAGTCGAGAGATTCCCTAAAAATCATAATGAAGATCTTAATAGGGACGAGTCAAAGACGTGTTATAATTGTGAGGGTTATGTCCATAGGGCATTCGAGTGTCCCACTAAACTAAGGAAGGAGGTTAAGCAGCCGATTTCATATAATGCCACCCTTAGTGATAGTAAACTGTAAGGGGGACCTGATTCCCCCATTGAGCGCAACTTCACCGCGTTCTTGGCAAGTCATGTGAGAATTGACAATGAATCTTTCCATGAATATATTCCTTTACATGACACTTTCGAGGCCATTATTTGCGAATCCCAAGAGTTTGATGTGATGGTAAAGAGAGTGATAATGAAGAGGAGGAAGAGATAGTGGACTTCAAGTGGCCTTCCATGAGTTGTATGCGGAATCATTGAAATTAAAAAGGGCTAACTTGAAGTTAGAAGATAAAATGAGAGAATGTGCCATGGCTAATGATGGGAGTATTTTTAGTTGAAGACCTTAAGTCACGCGAGAGAATTCTTCATTAGAAGCTAGAGTACTTAGCAGGTCAAAGAGATAGCCTTAGAGGTTTAATGGAGGCTATTAAGACAGAACTTCTCGAGTTTGAAGAGAGTAGGTGTTTACTTGAGTCTCGAATAGTCGAACTTGAAGAAAAATTGAAAGACTCAAGTCGGGTCAAATTTGATTTGGAGTGTAGGTCGAAAAAATTAGATAAAATCTTAGGGACCGTCTAAATCAAAGATGACACGTGTGGTATTATCTTCGATACTTAAGATACTTTCGCTAATAAATATAAAACCAAGGTTCTAAAAAACGCGGGGCATGACCGAGGCTTGGAGGCCAAGCCTTAAGCCTTAGAAGCCTAGGCGAACCTTAGTCGTAAAAAGGTGTTTAGAACTTTTTTAATATATTTTAATTTTTTTAACCATACCAAGGCTATTAAAAATACTAAAATTTTACTTACCTTAAACATATCTCTGAATATTTTAAAATTAAAATATTATTTTTTTTAAACACTAAAAACGCTCATTTTATTTACGCCTTACCCCAAAAAATGTTGACCATAGTTGACTGCACCTTAATATACGCCTTGGGTCAAAACTTGGCGTTTGTAAAAAGTCCCCCCTAGACGCATTTTTTAGAACACTGATCAATATTAATAGTCATTCAATAATTGAAAATCAATAATCAATACAAAATGATTCAATATAAGAAATGTATTTTGCACATTTGTATAGATTTTTGGTAGGAAGTCGGTCGACAATGTTAGGATTTTTTTTATGAGAGGTAGAGAGGTTTGGGATACTATTTGTCTTTTGATTATTTTGGATGAGATATTGGTTTGGTTTGTAAAAAAAGTCTTTAAAATGCGATATCGCTTCAATAAAGCATTTTTGTTTTAATAAAAAAGTGTGCCTTAAGGCTTTTACTAAGAATAAGGCGTAAAAGGCTTAAGGCGAGGCGTTTCTCCCAAGCCTCGAGCCTAGACGCTCCTTTTAGAACACTGGCCAAAATCATAATTTTGAGAGAATCGTCTAGGAACACTTTTAAAGATCAATCCTTAGGTCATACTTCACGTCGTATTTTCACTTGCATACATTTTGGTCAGAAAGGGGCACCTTAGGAAATTTTGTTTTGATCTTAAAAATGGTCCTAGAAAGTCAAAGGGTAGAGTCACCAAGGTCACCAAATCCTGAGAGCGTCGTGTTTCACTTATGTGGGTTAGTCAATCTGATCTGGAGGCTTTACATGATAGACTTTATGATTCTCATTTACTTTCACATGATTCCTCACTTGCTAAATGTAAAGGTTTATTTTGTTATTTTTGTTTAGATACACTAGATTTTGTGCCTCATGATATATTCTTGCTAGTTGTATGTTTGTTTGTCATTTTCTAGTCTTTGCTTCATCATATATGTGTTGTTAGAATTATGACTTGTGTATCTTTTGTATTTAATTTTTATTTATTATGTCTTAGTTGAAAAATAGAAAAAGAATTTTGTTTGTCTTTTGGGTTACCTTTGTGTTTGTATAAAAAATTTGAAAAACTCAAAAAGACTTTCTATTTTTGTGTACTTTAGTTTTACACATTTTATGTGGCATATACTTGTGTTTGAATCCAATATCATCCTTGCTTCCATGTGGCTAGAACTTTTGGTTAAGATTTTTAATCCTTAAAGTGTTCTTTATCATGCTTTCATGGAGTAGGTTGGCTTTGACTTGCTTAATGGATTCTCTTTTTATATGCCTCGATTCACAGATGAGCGAGCTCATTTGATATTTAACTTCACATATATATTTGAGCTAAGCGAGATGTTCTCCTCTCAATTTAGTCATTTACATGTTGCTATGACTATGGAGGATTTGTGCAAGTAAGAAACATTACCCGTATTAAAAAAAATAGAAAAATATTTATTTGGTGTAGTTGTTTATTAATGGAATCGGGTTGCGAAAGACAAAATTACTTTGCATGAAAATCCACCATTGAAATATGGCCCCTGGATTTCCAAATATATAACTTTTGTGGATTGAGATTCAGTGTAGCTCAAGAATCAAAACGGTGGATTTTGTAAAATTTTGACATGATATTCTTGGATTTTTATTTTATTGCATGGATTCTCATGAACTTGGGTTGGTTTTTCCGATATATAGGAGTTGTTTTGTTTTGGTTTCAAACATTAAGATGGATTATACATGAAGAAATTCGAATTTTCAGGTTTTGAGTTCAAAATACACCTTTGATCGATTTGAGCTTTATATACACATTATTGGATTTTAACTATTACACTCGACATCCTTAGGTTATAATGATGTTATATGTAAACTCAAACCAAAGTTTAGAGCATTATATCAATATTCACCATTAAAGCTCAAGCTTTAATGATGTTTCATCATATATCTTCTATCCTAAGCAATTCTACATGTAAAAACTTGCATATTATGATTGTTCTAACCATATTAACTGCATAGAAAGAAAATGAAATTAAACGAAGTGAAAATTAATCATAAACTCATAATATACCTAGTTTGAGGGAATTTTTGAGTTTTTGAACTGGGCTATGAGGTATGTCTTTACTACTGAATTGATGGGGTGTTTATACTACATCCTCAGGGGATTCGATTGGTACAATGGGGGGGTGGGGTGGATTTGAGCTAGTTTATGTAGAGTTTTCAATGTTGGTAAATGTGTCTCACATGTTTACATGGTGTATACATGTGGCTTTTAACTTTTATCACTAATGTGGTGCACTAGGTGGGCAGGGGTTTAACTGAAATTAAGGAAATTTGCAGGTTTGGCCCTTTGTTGGTTTTATAATTACGTTTATAGCCTTAAAAGTATACTTTTCGTAAAGTATAGGAGTACTTTTGTAATTTCAGAAAGTTTTAAATGATGAAATGATGATTTTATGTTAATTGGGGTCTAAAGGATGAATTTTATGTAAAGTTAGGGTTTAGGGATTAAAATGCATCACGTTATCTTACTTTGGAATTTTCAGGGGCTATTTTGTAATTTACTAAAACTTCAAGGGGTCTAAGTTAATTAGCAAAAGTGTAGGTTTATAAGTGTAGTTTCTTTCTTCTTAGAAGACTTTTGATTTTTAACACATTATAAGGGTTTAAATAATAGTCATAGGTATTCAGGGTTGAAAATTTATTGGTTCTTACAAAAGGTGCCTTCGAAAAAGAGTGCACTCATATACCGTGACGCATTAGCCACAACTATCTCAACCTGCATCACTATGGATTTTATGCAGCACTACACCCGAATCACAACTGGCCAAAAACTTCCCATTACCAGGATCAGAGAAGATATGAGGAACGCAACGAATCAAGCGACTGCCACACCAAAAAGAAATAATTAAATTCTGATAAAGAACCGTGCCACACAAAATACAGACCTATAATGTATACTCAAAACCATAGCTCTCACTGATAGATGCTAACGTCTTAGCCTTGCCACATACCCTGGATTGACCCTTTAATCATAATGGGTCCCAACCATGAGTCATCAATCCTTGCTAAACGAATGGAGTAAAAAACCAATTTCTTCAGGAAACTAAAACACTAGGCTTCCCTCCTTAGGACCAATAATACCTATCCCATCATTGGTAAGCATAACTTTCTCAAATCAAGGTGAAAGTTATATCTCTCGGGGCTTATTGCTAATCACTGAACCATTGTACCTAGGCCTGTATAATTTTAACATGTGATAGCTAACCTCAGTTTCTGAGATCACTCTCTTCAAATGAAACACAATGTTCACATGGTTTCAATCATTAAACTCATGGACCACTACTATGACTCTTAGCAACGTCTTATGTGATGCCAAATCATGACCATTCTAATGTCATCTCAAACTCTCAAGCATTATCCTTTCCTAGGAACTAATGATTTCCTTCACTAGAGTCATACTGAATCATATGATTAGAACACACAGGTGCTAAAATCAAGCCTAATTCCCCGTTCTAAGTGTTATCTCTAAAACCATGATGAACATCATCGTGTTATAAGTCTCCCAGGTGCATCATCTAGCACTGATTAACCCATTTTTGACATTATCCTCAAAGGTTATATCATGACACATGCTTATAAACAAAAGTTGTGGTACTAACTTCAAAGTGTGACCTAAACATACTACAATCATCAATGATTTACCATCACTGTGTGACTTCAATGTAACAATGATTCCCAAATTCTTTATGGACGATGACATCAGACTCAGTCATCTCTCTTAATAGCTTACACATATATCATGAGAAATCACAAGCCTCATCGTGACCTGTGATACACAACCATGAATTTACCACTATGAAACTTATATCACCACATTAACCTCGATGCAACAAAGGTTTTTCTAGACACTTCATGTAAATGACACCAATTCAATTATTCCTAAAATTCCTGTGCACATCCCAGCGTAAGATTCATCGTGACAGAATCCTATTATGCATGAAAATTGATCACGATCACCAACTCGTAACCTCAAAGCATCAATCCTAGTCACTACGTGTTATACCAATCGAGAGGTTATATTCTTGAAATTATAAGGAATCCCAAAACTTTAAGGACAGATATCATTGTCATCGTAATACATGGTACAAAACCTTAAGTTCACTAATACTAGGGAATGTCTACCCCTCACATTAATGTCTCATTAACTAAACCTTAGCATATAACCCCAAGGAATTATCAATACGTATTCACATGTCTATTCATATTACTAACCCGAATTCAATTTCATCAAATTACATTATTAAACTTCAATGAGTGTTCAATCATGACAAATAAATTGCCTCACAATGTAAACATCACACCATGTGCTAATTTACAAGTTAACACAACTATATATTTTTTTGGTAGGATGAAAGATGTTGGGTATTGCCTATAAACACCAAGTCTCACACTATGGACACCATTAGGGATCCTATTCCTCAATACTACATCATTATCTCTAAAACTATAAATTAATACCACTAAAGTTTTGGTAGGACATTGGATGTTGGATATTTCTTAAGAGGAGGCTCACCCTTGTGACGCTACAAGGGGTTCTGTTTCATGAACATCACAATGCTAATACTTAACACTAAATAACCAAGATTTTTCTAGGTTAACTCCTAAGTTACTTCAAGTCATCATGATTATCTATACCCTCATTATAATCAAGATACACCAAATACAAATCCTCAATTAAAGGACCCAATACGTTTTCACCAAAGAATAAATTCTTATGAACGCCACTCTGTTACCTAACCTTCGTAGATAAATTAGACAACCTTTACAGCTGGTCCCAATGAACACTTTTCGATGTTTCCACCACTAAAGATATTCTCCTCATCAAAGTTACCACACAATACATCTCACGCAAAGATAACAGTGTTGCCGTTGTTGTCCTTCAAAACTTCACATGTTCACCAGACTACCATCAATCATGATATTACTCCAAGGATCAAATTTTCCTAATTAAATTATCGGTGTTAATCACCAAGCTTTTTCTCATTTGACTGGGAGGTGTTGGGAGGGTAGAGTGAGGGCGTTAGAACAACGGGGGTTCGTTTCATACTCTTACTTTAAGTCGTACTTGGAGTAATGGATTGAACCAATGGTGGAGTTGAGAATTGCTCAACAATTGGTGATAAGGATTCTCGTTGGTGTGCATGAGATGAGAATCCTGGTTAAGGTATCTCCTCATCACTTAGTACATTTTGTTCAATGCCTACCGAAATTATCTAAAAAATAAAAAATAATAAGCGACTAAATAATTATAATAATATGAAATTATAACCAACTAATCAAGAATATGACTATACATATGTATTTACCTTTATAACTAATCAAGTTTATAACTAATCAAGTTTACAACTAACTGATCTCCATCCATTCGGTATTTGTTTTTAAGAACCTATGGATTTTTGCACGTGTCCAACTAGGAGGAGACATATCTATGATTGATGTATAGATGTCCACAATATGAACTCGGAATCACATCTTCTTCAACTTATTGGCAACATTCGATTTTACGTGCATATGTCGCAAGACATTAAAATCTAGGTCAATGATCTTTATATGTAGTTGTATCTATAATGGGTGAATTTTTCTCCGTTCTCTAATATCGTAAGAAAGGTCAGGGCTACATCGAGATTTTTTTCGCATAATATATTCTCTACAGCATCATCCCAGCTTTTCAGTAAGGAAAATATAATACGATTGAATAGGTTCTCTTGTTGGAGATCAACTCCATGATTTGCAAGGTAGTTAAATTGTTCGATGATCTTATTCCCATACCTATAAATATGAGTACCCTCCAAATGGTGCACATTAATAAAATATGTATAAGTACGGTCCAATTCTAACCTCTCGTACTCTTTCTACCAATGATTATCACCGTGCCTTGTTTTTCCTGAGAAAAATATACGAGAGCGTGAATGGCTCTCATTAATCATTAAATAGGTATTCTTTTTCAACTAATCCAAATTAAGTTTATCTTATTTAAAATATGAGGTATAAGTGTATATTAGTTTGATTAAGGTTCTGATTTATCACTACCCTTCTCTTAAACCCGCGCGTGTTGGACATCACCGAGGTGAAATCCAAACAAGAACCCACCATAAGTTTTAATACACATTTTTTTAGGGTTTATTATGAGAGAGATTGAAATTCTATGTGTATTATCAACCCAAGCAATCCAAAATCACTATCCAACAACCAATAATTATGCCATACTTCTTCTATCATCTACATGATAAAACATATACCAATAATAACAATATGTCATAGTTATATCATCAATTTGGTTCATACAGTAGGGTTTAGTAAATAGGGTTTAGGGTATTTTTTTCACTAAATTAGTTAGGGTTTAACAATTGAAAATTTTAAATTAGATAAAATACACACATACACTTACATTCACACACATACATACACACACGTACACACATATATAAACAGACACACACACATACCCACACATACCCCCCATATATATATATATATATATATATATATATATATATATATATATATATATATATATATATATATACACACATATATATATACAAATAGTAATATAAATAAATACATACATTAATACACACATATACACACACTCATACAAATAATAGATAGATAAATAGATAGATAGATAGATAGAGAGAGAGGATGTTACCTGAGATAGTGATAAAGAGGAATGCCAGAGAGGAGGAAGGTCGGATAATGAAAGAGGAACGCCAGGAGAGAGAGAGAGAGAGAGATGAGGGTTTTCGATGAAAATGGCTGAGGGATTTGGGGGGTTTATAAATAAAGAGGTTGGTCACGGCTCAGGGTTATAACCATATGCCGTGAAACTTTTTATTCCACATCATCATCCATGACCATGTCATCATAATTGGATTAGTCACGACCCATGACCGTAACCCACTATCGTGACCAATTAAAAATGGTTATGGCCCAAAGTCGTGACAACAGTTGGAGGGAATTTGTCTATGCTCGTGGACATGGTCACATACAATGACTGTGACCATAGTTAGAGGGAAGTTTGGCCCTATTTTTCTGCCATAAAGGGCATGCACAGGTCGCAGTGCTAGATCGTGACCAACTCCAGTTTAGGTCACGAAAATATATGGTCACGAAACTAGTTACGTGTGTTTCTACACTAGTCACGACTTTGATTCGTGACTAGCTGCCATGGGCCAAGACCATGACCAACTTACCATGACCATCCAACTATTTTAGTGTAGTGTATTTTGGGTATAACAAAAGCTCAAAAAGCCGCAGTACCAAGAGGATAGTGATTTAGTGATGTCATTTTATTGGTGTTCGATGATATTTATCTTCATGCCAAGGACTTTACGTGTGAAATTTATCCTTCCGAGAGCTTTTATATAAATGATTTTGGGTTTTAGGCCTCATTACCATTTCAATACTTTGAGAATATAGAGAGTTTGTGATTTCTGATGACCCTAGGTGATTTCCCTCATGCTTGAATCGATTTTTTGACGATCTTCAACTCCTTCATTCCAGGTTGGTTTTCGCCTATTTTCTTGATACTTCTTCATCGATTCTACTTATTTCCATGTTCTTTTTATTTCTTTGAACTGATTTAACATATGCTACATGAAATCTATCAAAACATTAGCAATTTAGAACTAAGGATTTTTTAGGTTTTTTATTTAACCTCCATAGCTTGAATTTTCCATTTGTAAATAGAAAATCATGATCGAAATGTGAAATAACTCTAAATTTCGAACCAAGTTGAGTTCATAAATCGTGAATTATTAAACTATAATCCCCAAGTTTTGTATTGATTCCATATTTTTGGGCTTCGAGTTTTGGGTTTGGGGTTTAACAATGTATAAAATTTTGATGTATGTTTAGTTTTGAGGATTTTAGTGTTAAATTGATGTTGGCAAGTGATTGTTGAGGTATGATACATAATTTAATTGTGTTTTGGGCGAGGAACGTGGATATTTGTTAAGATTTTGGCTTGTTTTTAGGCAAGAATATGAACCGTTGTTCATGGTGTGTTCTTGGCTAGAAAACCTAGGGATTTAATATTTTGATCTGCCAAAACTCTTGAAGAATGAAGTTAGTTTTTCCCAATTGGTCGTGGCCTTTTCATGCCGGTAGTGGCCTTGGTCCACCTTGGGTACTTCATGTTTCTTCACACAATTTATCGCAGCTCTTTGGTTGATATTTATAGCATTGAGTTTTATACTTCGTAACCTTGTGTTTGATTCTGGACATGACCTTTCAAGTGAGGCAGTGGTCTTGGTCCAAAGTTTTACTTCCATTATTCAATGTTTTGATCATGTGAACTTGGGATTATGGCCATAGGTGTATGAGTTTAGCCTTGACCTTATAAGTTAGATCGTGGTATTTGTCAAAGGCTTGCGTCCTTTTAATGATGAACTTTTGATATTTATATGTAGATGTTGTCGGCCATTTATCATATGGGTGTAGTCTTTGAATATTCTTTGTAGTCATAACTTGTATTTCATAAGTGCTTGATGGTCCTTTAACTGTAGAGCTTCTTTTTGCTTATACAGAGACTTGTCGCGACCTTATGAGCAGCTACACTTGAGAGTATGTGGAAATTCATGGAGGAAACATGGTTGAGGAAGACACAAACTCAATCGATAATCAAATTCCTCTGAGGTCCAACCTAATAAATGAGGTCACTATCTTGAGGACAGAAGTCCAAACCACCACAAAAGTGAGGAACAATGAAGTCATGCATTTAGGTCGCAGCAATGTGATAGAGAGGACTCCTATGGACTTGAATTATCCTTGTGATGTGAATAAGGAGTGGTTGACCCATCTAGCCACAGACTACGAATTTACAGAGGGAACCATTTTAAATGTTCATTCTACGGATCATCATGAATGTCTTTTGGTCACCAATAAGGGATTTGTTTTCCTCTTTATGCCTTTGTCCTTAGACTTAGGATTCCATTTCCAATCCCTGTTAGTAAAATCCTTAAAGTGATGATCCTCGCCCCTACACCAATTGATACTAATGGGTGGAAGGCTATCTTAGATTCCTTTGTTTTCTGAAAGAATAAATCCAATTAGGATATAACTCCTGTGGAGTTTTTTTACTTTTACAAGTCTAAGGAAGGTAGTTTAAACAACCCATGGTATTATTATTTGGATACGCAGAGTGCCAATAAATATCTTATGATCGGGAAGGCTTCTAGTATCAAACACTAGAAAGATAATTTTTTATATTCTTTGGGGACACGTGGGAGACACACTCCACAGAGACTGATCGTGAGAAGTATCATAAAATTCGACACTCTAAGGGGTGTCTTCCACATGAAGGTATAATTGTCTTCTTAATACGGCCTCAACCTTTTTAAGTATATTTGAATTAATGTTTTCTAAATTAATTCTTTATTTTTGCAGTCCGTGCAGGTTTGGCTCTAACAAAACACCAAAGAAAGATAATATAGGCCATGGTCCATATTCATGATAGAAAAAATAAATTTATGGTCATGGTGACAATTGGAGACTTGTTCAGACTTCGTTATTATCCCTCCTATATTTCACGCACAAGGCCATATCCAAAAGGTAGTAATGAAATTAAGGCCTTTTACTTTAATAGGTCATGACCAATGTTGCCTGCAATATTTACTCTCCAATTATCCTTGGATTTTTATATTGTTTGGCTAATGTTGACTTTGTTATATAGGTACCTCCACAGATGGCTAACCTTCAATGGAAATTAATAAGGAGTTGTTGCTTTCACAACTCGACGAGTTGGAGAAAAATGACTACGGCTTGAAGGTTTACCCAAGGAAGGAGAGGGGAAAGAAGATGAAGATATTCGCAAACAAGACTACTACCCCCACCACTGAGGTCTTGACGGTTTAGGTTTGCCTTAAGCCAATAATTCCACTGCCACTACTATTGATGTGAGCCTGACCTGCCCAATTGATGGGGAGAAATGTCAAAGGCCAGAACAATATGGGAACATTTCTTTGAGTGACACGCCTTTGTAGAATAATCTTTTAGATGATGCCAACATTACCACACCTCATATAAAGGTGTTTGTGCTGGGGATAAGGCCTCAAATTACATAAAATGATCCAAAATCCCTTTAGGAAACTAAGGCTATCACAGTCTCATTGATGAAACGAATTGTTAATTCTTTAGAACTTAAATGTCTAGTGGAAGAAGATACTGAAGATGTGGGGAGATACAAGCTTAGTTGTCTTCTTAGGGTAATTATATATGTTCGTGAGTTATTTTTTGAATTGTTTTCTCTTTACTAACTTTTTTATTTATTTTTTCTTCAAGATATTAAGGCCGCAATATCCTAAAGCACAATGTATGAGGAGACATACTCATAACTTTAGGCCGTAAACTCAAATCATAAGGCTGAGATTGAGTCTATTAAGAAGTCTTCGTTTGAAGTCGGGAAGAAGTCCCTCGATGCCGCTTTTAAATTTACAAAACTTGTATTTACGAACAACGTGGAGATTGCTAAAAAGGTTAGGAGCGAAGCTGAAGCAAAGTATAATCAGGTCATAGAGTCTCTCAAGCTTCCTGAGGCTAAATGTGTCGAGGTTGTAACTAAGGTCGCAGTTGATGAAACGAAGGTGACAAAACTAGAGGCTTACGTATCGTCGTTAACTTAAAGACATATTGAGGAAATGAAGAAGGCTAATGATGAACATATTGCGATCCTATCTAAGGTTTCTGAGGATGACATGGAATCTTTCAAGACCTCTCAGGATTTTTAGCTGGGTTAAAATAAAGTGTATATCTGTGTCTCTAAGGATTTGAAAATGTGAGTGGATAAATAATTTCTTTAGGCTAAGGATGCGATATTTCATCAGAGATTCACTAAATCCGAGCGCATTCAATGCGAGGTTAAGCTAAGAGAGGACAAATAGATAAGCCATAATGAGAAGGGCATGGCTACTGCAGTGGAGTCTAAGGCACTAAGATAGTGATTAAGGAGGATGTGGATAATGAATAAGAGGGTTCATCCTCCTGGTTCTTATTCTATGGTTATTGTTATTTTTCTTTACTTTTTATAATTTTCAGTCTTGATTATGATGAACTTAGGCTTTGTATGGACCAATTTTTATAATGAATGGAACTGCTCCACATATGATTCCATGGCTTTATACTTGCAATTAATGAATTTACCATATTTGTTTTGAATTTTTCATTTTTTGTTGATGTGATTTCTTGTTGATAATGTCTTCAATGTCTTCCCTTTTCGCGACTTATCTTGAATTTTAATTTGATTACATGTTGCTAAGTTGTTTGTGTATTTTTACTTTTGCTAGTATGCTTAATTAGGGTCGTGACTATAGTGTCTTATCATGCTTACAAGCTTTGAATTAAAACCCCATGGATTATGGGGTACTGGCATCCTACGAAGCCTTGAAGCATGGCATGTCGCTAACTTCGTCCGCATCATCATTCTAGTAATATTCAAATTTGTTGTCTTCTAATGATGATCGTGAAATTCTAGATGAAATTTGGGTGATACCCTACTTCATTCCGAAACAAGGACCTTTGGGTTACTATTTTTCTGTAAAAACCTTTCTTAGTGATGTTATTCCTTAGGTAACTATCCATTGCCCATACTTGTGGCATCCCACTTTTTTTTTCCAGTTAGTGTGTGTTATATTTAGATCTGGCCCAAGTCTTTTTTTCAATGAACCTCACTCCTATCAGGGTGAATGTAGTACCGTAGGTTCTGAAAAGACCCACTAACCCAAAGTTTTTGTCTGTTTGATCTTTTTGCAGATTAAGTTTGAGGGTACTGATCGAAGTTTGCTTTTAAAACTTAGGTTTTACTATTGGAGATGAAGTCAACTTAGTCTCTTAGTTTTTTGTCTCTAGGTAGATTAGCCTCCGTGGTCATTAAATGTCCATTGGCCTTTTATGCTTGAAATACCCAAAGTGCACCCTCGTACTCTTAGTCACGTACCTCGGACTGTCTCATAATCGAGTTGATAAGAAGCTTATAACAGCCATCAGAAAGTCCGTCTTCTGTAAGGTGGGCTCCTCAATGACCAACCTTTACTGGCCATCAACATAGGTCAGCAGCGTCTCATGGGCTCAAGCTATTGCCAATATTGTACTCTGCCTAAGCTGACGTTACATCCTACCTCGTACATAACCTCGACCAGTCTTCCAGGCTGTCGCCATATTGATGATTGATATGGCAAAGCAACGATTGGACTCTTATAACCTCGTACTCGACCAGGCTGAGGTTACAACAAATGATATTACAGGTCCAAGCATACTCAAGCACATGGAAGACTTGGAGCACGTGACGATTCAGTTATAACTGAATCACTCCCCTCACGTGGGGGAATATTTGGTCATCATTCCTTACATATGGCACATCTAGGTGTCCACTTATGATTAGTTTATTCAACTCATACACGCTCAATGCATGCTTGGGGGGGACATTACACCTCCCAAACACTATAAATAGGGGCCTTCTCCTACCTTGGAAGGGGATCGATAATTGGAACCCTAGCTGAAACTCTGCTGATATACACAGTAGAGAGAGAAAGTGAAAGATTGTATCACAGGCCATTATTGCGCTCATTATAGTGAAATTGTTCACACACTCACAGTGGTCGTAGGCCCGATTGGCTGAACCACTTATATACTAGTGTTTCTCATATTCTCCTCACCATCTTCAACTAGATATTTACTCTTGTGCTGTCATTATAATTGCTAATTTGAGCTTACCAACACCTCATAATTGTGGTACTATTTATAACATCATCATTTTGGCGCTATCTATGAGAATGAGAAGCTATATCTCTTCCTTCTTGAAGCTTGGACTTATCAGAGACTCTGGTGGTGCACTAGTCCTCCCCCATTGCGTGGAGATGTTTTACCACTGAAAGAGATCCTCAAAGGCATCAAGCTCTCTATGTTTCCATTTACAAGATCTCTAGTCTTTTTCCATGGCACCAGAGTTACCACCTCCACCTTCTGGTGTTGGAGGTCCTAGTTTCGGTCAAGCACCACCCCAGTCCAAAATGGTTAAGGTGGCGACAGCCTTGAAGTCCTTAGCTACAACTCAACAAGCGATGCAGGAACAATTTGGCCAGCTAATCCATAACATAATAATGAGACCACCTGGGGTCTCATTGGAGATGATAACTCCGGCGGCTGCTCAGCCACATCATGAGGCCAAGGGACCACCCAAGGCACCACTAAAAGACCTACCTACTCCTCAGTAGAGGAGGGATGTTGCTGACCCTAGGTGTTTATGCCTGAGGAGACAAGGAAACCCTTATCCTGAGGATATGTACGATGACATTGAGGCATAGGATGCTCCGATAGACTGTTAGGAACCCTGTGAGGTCTCAAACAACACTGTACATCCTATCTAGCAGAGCCGAGTTCAGTGTGAGAGACGAGATGATGATGCACGCCAAAAAGGATTAGCTTTTGATCGCTTGAGTAGAGGGTCGGCCTTTGAAAGGCTCGGCCTAGTTAATGATCTGAGGGAAAGGCTGTCCAGATCAAGAAGTCTCGCTGGCTCTAGAAGGGAAGGAGGTAACGATCGTTGGCCTCATCATGGATGACCCCCATGTGGTCGAGATTGTGGTCAGGATAAGGTCAATAGCCGACATTGTGCAACAGCTGGGGAACCCTTGGTCCACCCTTTGGAGGTGGATGGGTATAACCTAGGCTAGGACGAAGTTTCTAGGCTCTGGAACGACTCTATTCAAAGGCTAGAAGAGAAGATAGGGGACCTCATAAAAAGTCGAGACCCATTACAAATGGGGTACTCAGAGGGTTCACCATTTGTTGCGAGAATTATCAACTTCCCAACCCTTACCATGTTTAAACCTTCAGTGGTGTGTCCCAAGTATGATGCAAGTACTAACCCAGTCTATCACATTAAAATGTATCAATCTGTGGCAGACATTTATTCAATCTCTGATGAGATGAGGTGCCGATCTTTCTCAAGCACTCTAACTGGGGCTGCACATATCTGGTTCACTTTTGTTCCAAAAAATCCAATTGAAAGAAGACGACTCACTTGCTTTACGTAAATTAAGGGAAAAATTAAAGCCTTAGAGACTGCATCGCGAGGTTTAATAGGGAAAAGATGGAGGTAGAAGATTATGAAGATTATATAGCCATGACAACCCTTATAGGAGGTCATAAACGCAGAAGAAGCGATGGTCGCAAAGTATGAGGATGAGAATGAGAATGAAAATAGCAGTGGTAAGTTTTAAAGGAAAAAGGATGGAAAGAAGAGGGATGCAGACAATAAGTTTACAAACTATACTCCTTAAACTGTGAACTGCGAACACATCCTCAATGAAATAAAGAAGGATGGGCCTCTAAGATGTCTAGAGAAGCTGAAGGCTCCACCACATAAGAGAAATAAGAACTTATTCAAGATCATGTCCATTTAACTGAGAAGTGTTTCTTGCTGAAGGACGAGATTGAAAAAATATTGAAGTCCTAAAAGCTCAAAAACTATGTGGATGGTAGAGCTTCTAAGGGGGGAAGAGATGACCCTAAGAAGAAAAGAAATGATAAATGTTGGGAAGATGCCCCTATCAGAAGAGCCAATAACTCAGATGATGATGATGACGATGACCCTAACCTCCCACCAAAGGATGATAATGCCCTAGTAAAGAGGGTCAATATGATCTCTTTTATTGTGAGCATCTGTGGAGGACTAACAGGGGGTAGCTCAGAGGTAGATGATCGCAAGGCTAATGTAGCACAGGCCAAATCAGCGACTAAAGCCGAGGTTGTGAACTTGGCATCTACAGAGGTTAAACATAAGAATAGGAAGAAGGTAAATATGGAGACCCTCGTAGTCGACTTCTCACGACTTGAGTTCAAGGGTATCTTAGCTCCCCACGATGACCCTTTAGTCATCACCACGAGGGTGCATGGGTGTGAAGTTTAGAGAATCCTTATTGATGGGGTAGTTCTGCAGACTTTATGTTCAGGCCCTATTTTAAGAGCTTGGGCCTCAGCAGAGCTAGGCTTGTCCCTTATCATCATCCCTTGATTGGCTTTAGTGGTGAAATAGTCCATCTATTGGGTATGTATGAAATATATGTGAGAATGGGAGATGAATGGCCTAAGAGATTGACCAGGAAAATCAATTTTTTGTGATGGATAAAAATGTTTTCCCAGCTTACAACCTCATCACGGGACAAGTAGCCCTCAAGGAATTTGAGGTCGTACCTTTAACGGTCTACTAGATGCTAAAATTCTCGACTCCCTATGGAGTAGGGGAAGTTCAAGGTGACCAATGTCGGCACAACAATGCTACTTCAACTCTACATAAAAGAGAAGGGCTCATAAGAGGGCAACAACCATGTACAATATTGACACCCTTTGATGATGCTAGAAATAGCACCACCCTTCAAGGTGTTTGTAAGCTCAATTCAATGTTAACAATGGCAGCATAGGGTATATACACACATAGTAGAAGGAGATGAGGAGAAGAGGATTTACACCGGAATATAAGTGGTTCAGCCAATTAGGCCTACGTCCACTGTGCAAGTGTATGATGCGTATCAACATATGAGGGCTCTAATGGCCATAGATACAAACTCTCAAGATTTCTCTCTCTACTGTGTATTTGAATAGAGTTTTAGCTAGGGTTGCGAACTTTTGGATCCCCTCCCAGATGGAGAAGACAAGTATATATAGTACCTGGGGGGGTGTAGTGTACCCCCCATGCATGCAATGAGTATGTGTGTGTTGATCTAGCCAATATGATGAAGACATCTGTCGCTGTCACATGTAGAGAATGGTGATGAAATATTCCCCCACGTGAGGAGAATGATTTGTTATAACTGATTTATGTCCACGTGTCCTAGTCCACACATATGTCAATAAGTGCTCGGCCTCCGTGCTTGGTCATAACCTCAAACTGGAAGAGTCCGAGGTTGGTAAGGTCTAGCTGCCTATCCAATTCGAGTTGAGCCATCATGGTCTTGGCTGAAGTGAATCTGAGATGAGTCATCAAGGTCGGCCTGGACTGAGGTTATGCTGCAATATACCAGGAACATCGGCTGATTAACTGCTGGGGTTGGCCTTGGTAATATAGCTCCTTGTAACCTTAGCCTGCCCTCGGTCTAGGTTGTCATTCCTGGATGACCTAAAGAACTGCTGTTCCCCTGAGTCACGAAAACACGCCTTGACGAGGTTGGCAATTGTATCGGCCACGGCCGACCTCTTTCTGGACGAGGCCACTAGTTACTGATCCAAGGCCCTTCCAACGTCATGTGCTTGACCGAGGTTGGTGTCTGAGTCAAGGTGGCACATTTGGGGCATATCAATCACCCCCAGCCCTTAGTTACATGTGAGAGCAAGTAAATGTGGGATCTACATCTACGAGGTCTTTCTTGTGCCAATGTTCATTTGACACTTGCCCATTGCTGAAGTGTGAGGCGTGCCTGGCAAGCATGTGATGTCAGCCGTCCTTTGGGGATCCCAAGGCAATGATGGGCCTTGGGAAATATGAATTCATACTTAAGGGTTTAAACCCTATTTCCCTCTTTCTTCCTCATTTCTCTCTTTTTCCTGGTTCAACTTGCTTCTGCAGTTCTCTCTCTCTAGAAAAGCTCTAGTTCGAAGTTGCTTTTGGTGGTGATTTCTTGCAATCTCTTCCTTCTCCCTTACCACTTTATCTTAAGGTATCCTCTACCATTCTTTCTTCTTTATTTTTCCTATCTTCTTCTTGCTTTTATATTTTCCGGCTAGTTTTTGGAGATTTCCGGCGAGTTTTAGGTGAACAGTTCTTGTGTGTTCTTCGTAGTCGTTGCTTAAAATTTGATAGTTTGATCCTTAAATTGCATCATTCCATTAGCCAGTCCTGTTTGTTGTTTAGGAGAGTTGCAAGTGTAGGGTCTGCCTCTTATGCTCAGACCCCTTTACCAACTCCTAGAGGAGTTCCCTTCTCTCAGAAAGAATACTTTAGAGAAAATTAGGCAAATAGAAAGAGCGCAGGAGGAAGCTTGTAGGTCAGAGGAATTCCCCATCAGACCTATCTTTCCACCACCTCTGAAGGTTGTATACCCTGAACCATCAGAACCAACTACCCAAGCAGAGGTCCTTGGTGAACCCTCACCGATGTCTGAGTCTGAGTCTTCCACCTCAGACCCTATGTCTGTGGACTCTTTTCAAGAGGCCATGGACTTCTCAAATCAACAAGATCAGGTCCCTGATCAGGCAGAGGTTTCCAGTCGGGCCTCGTCTCGCAAAAATTCAAGCACATCATCCTCTTCCTCAGAGGTTGAAATTATTGGACCAAGCGTGGCTATTCCACCAATCCTTGATGCCATTCCCCTGTCGGCCGTCACGGGAGCTGAGTTCGCTCAGAGGTTTTCGAGTAATTTGTAACACCCCGTATTTTTATGCATTTAATATTTAATTAATTCTGCAATTTTAAATTACTTGTGTGTTGTAATTTTAATTGAATTAATTATGGAAATCTACATTTAAATATTAATCGGGGAGTGAATGGTTAATATTTAGGTAAATTTATTTACTAAGTGAATGGTAATAAATTAATTAAGTCATTTCGGGTAGTAATGATGGGGTATGCACTTATCTCAGCCGGGAGTCGGTATAGACTAAATTGGGTGAGAGATAAGGATTTTTATAAATTAATTCGGATGCCAATTCTGAGTGCGCGGTTGAGTCCGGATGGGTCGAGATAGTCAGAAAAGAGTACCCGGGGGTAGCAATTGGGTCTCGGGGTATTTTTAGGCATAGCCGGGCCCACACGGGGTGAGTTGGGCCACTTTAATTAAGCCCATTAGGTGAAAAACGGGATTTAGAGTTTTAACCTAAGTGAGGGATTAGGGTATGGCAGCCAACACAACTTAAGAACCTAGGGTTTGAGAGGGGATTTGGGAGAAAACAAATCAAGAGCAAATTTGGGGATTTTGGAGCAAAATCAAGGGGCTACTACAACGGATCAGACCCTACAAATGATTTCAGGCAAGTGGTTAGCTGTTGTATTTTCGAAATTTATGATAATCAATTCATATCATAGTGATGTGTAAACCAAAATTCGTTTTGGGGATAAATGGGTACAAAATGGGGTTTTTGTTCATGAAACTATTGAATGAGATTCATAGTAAAATTGTTGTGTTGAACATATCTGAATGTAGATATTTGATTGGAATAAGAATTCGGAATATAAACTGGGGGATAATCTGGATTTGAAAATGGGTTTGTAGAACTAGATTGATAAATTTTAATGGGAAAACCCATCTTTAAATATAGTGAGATATCGTATGAATCGAAAATGCTAAAACAGTTATAGATGATTGAGACTTGTTTTGGGAGTAATTGATTGGTTAAAAATCATCATTTAAGGTTGGAAAATGGAGAGATAAAACCTTGGAAATTCGTTCATGGCTGAAAACAGCAAGCCGAGGAAGACAACCACCTGCTCGATCGATCGATCGACACAGGGGGATCGATCGATCGACGGTCCCAGGAAAGTGACAGTTCGGCCAGCTTGTTTTTAATGAGGGTTTAATTTAAGTTTTAATTCCCTTACTTTCATTTGGTGATAAATTTATATGGGATATATATTTCCTTATCAATTATAGGGTGATATAATTGGGTTTAGGAGGGTGTGAACGGTATGTCATGAGATGAACAAATTTGGAGAAATAATTCAATTATTGATATTGGGCCGAAGAATTATATTCGGAAATTGTAGTTGGGGGACACTACATTAGTAAAAGAATTTAGGTGAAATATTTAATTATGGACCAAGTGAGTGAGTCCGAGTGTGCTAGCAATTATAGGTAAATATAATTGGGGAAAATGATGGAAATAAATGCGTGACACATTGTGGGTGAAAATGTGAGAATGAAATTTTAAGATGTAAAAATGGACCTAGTGAGGGAGTCCGGGTAGGTTGGGTAAGTGACACCAAAGTATTAAATTAATTATTGACAGGGTAATTAATTTAGAGTCGGGATATAGACTCGGTAAATGTTGAGGTACGGGCTAAGTGAGAGAGTCCGGGGATAATGGTTGGGTGACACTAAGTTATTAAATTAATAAATGTGATAATTAATTTAATTAGAGTCGGATTTTAGACTCGGGTAAGATTAAATTAATAAATGTGATAATTAATTTAATTAGAGTCGGATTTTAGACTCAGGTAAGATTAAATTAATAAGTGTGACAATTAATTTAATTAGAGTCGAATTTCAGATTCGGATTTGTGTTGACTAATTAATGTGTAAATTAATTAAATAAGAGTCGAATTGTAGACTCGGGTAAGTATTAAATTAATGGGTGTAATAATTAATTTAATTAGAGTCGGACGAGAGACTCGGGGAGGTATTAAATTAATAAGTATGTTAATTAATTTAATTAGAGTCGGACCATAGACTCGGGGAAAAATAGTATATTGATTTAATGTGTGTATTAAATAAATTAGAGTCGGACCATAGACTCGGAAAGATAATGAATTATTAAGTGAGAAAATTAATTATGTTGAGTCGGGCCACAGACTCAGGATATTTCAGGCTAGTGTACGGGCTTTTGAGTACACGGTAAAGCCGGGCTTTATATTATATATATACGGTATAGCGATAGTATATATATGGGTGTAAATATTGTGTGTGATATTGAATATCAGTGATAGATATTTATTTAATTTATATACCCTAGTGCTATCAAGGGAGGTTGCGCGATGTGGGTGAATCCCCTAGCTTGAGGAGTAGGGTGAGTATATCCCCAGGTCATAGCGTCCGTTATATGGGTGAGGGGCTTATCTCACTTTCAGGGAAGGAATATGACCGCCTCCACTTCGTTTATGTTTTGGGCCAGGTTGGTGAGCGATTCCAACTTGGGTAACTAGGTTATGTGAGTACACCTAGTGGGATAGCACTTTAGAGGGAATCATCCATTGAGGGTATACTCGGAAGGATGGATATACGTATGATATATGCGTGGATGCTTTATTAAAGGTACATATAATATGGTAGTAAATACTATATGTAGTTAATAATACTGTGTGTGATGTATTTACTTTATATAACTCGGGTTCCAGTTATATGCTGTTAATTAATGAGAAATTAATTAAGTTAATCATTTGTGGAAATAATACAGAGTGTGGCGTATTAAATTTATATAACTTGTGTTACGGTTATATGCTATTCATTAAGATGGAATTAAATAAGTTAATTAGTGAGATAACTTATAATTCAGGAATAATTATACTCGGGTTAGAGTAGAATGGCAAGGGGAGGTTATACCAGGACTAGTTGGATGGGATAGTACAACTAGGTGGGGTTAATATAACCGTTTGGTGTGCACAATAGTGGAGGGGTGAGAATGTCCACAAGAGAGTGCGACACTAACTTAAATATGAAGCGCATTCATGAATTTTATATTACTGCAGTTAATTCACTTGCTAAATGTTTTCAAAAATGTTTTGGGTTCTAACCCCTTGCTATGAAACTATTTTCCAAAACCTTTTAGGTGTCCAGCCACAGGGACGCCAGGATTGATATTCTATTCCAGGGACACGGAGCTGCGGCATATGTGGATGCTAGCAGGAGTTTGGATTAGACGCCTCGTTCATTCATTCCTAGAGTAGGAATCATTCTCGGTTTCAGTTTACTTAGGGCTTGTCGCCCAGACTTTTCAGTACAGTTCTCAGTTATATTTTATTCGGGTGTTGGATGTTGTATTGTATTATTTTACCTTGGTGGCCGACGGTTTATTCAGCAAGTTATTTATTTATTTTATTCTGTTGCTTTCATTCAGTTGTGTGAATGGTTTATAATTATTTCCGCATGTATTGTTTCGTTATTTAAAAAGTTAAAAATTGGCACCAACTTTTGGAATACTAGGTGGATAGTAAGTTTTAAAAAGTTTTCGACAGTGATGCTAAGGATGAACCAACTGGGATCCTTGTTTTAATTTGGTATAGGACTGATCACCCGGTATTTTATTAGGCGGGGTGTCACATAATTCTTCAACGTCTGCTCAGGCCGACGTTGAGCTAGATAATGACGATGATGATGCTGAGAGTGATGTCGACGTCTCTGAGGCGATCGAGATTGAGAGTACAGTTAGTGAGGTCGACCTTCTTTGCTTCAGATACTTATACTCCATCAGTCCCTCCATAAAGCTCAGGAGACCTCTGAGGGAAGAGAGGGCTTACCACGGCCGAGATGGTGAGATCTGCTTGTACGAGCAGATGTTAAATTGGGGTTTCGTCTACCCATCCATCCCATCATTAGGTCTATACTAGCCTATATCAACTTGGCTCCTTCCCAGTTGTCACCCAATGCTTGGAGGGTAATAATTGGGGCCATTGTCTTATGGAGGGCTGTTCATCACTCAAACTCCCAGTCCAAGTCTTTGTAGGTTGCTATGTCCCTTCTTCTGCCAGAAACCATCCGAGCTATTATCATTTTGTAGCTCGGAAACCTGAAAAGAAGATGCTTTAGATAACTCAAACTTCTAATCATAACTGGAAGCCACGCTATTTCTTTGCCTCAGGGCCCCGGGAATTTGGCCCATGTGCCCCTCTTCTCCACTAGAGTCGCGGATGCCTATAAGATGGGGAAAGGTTACAATGGCTTCTAAGGCCGACCCTGGTCTAAGCCTCCAAAATCTTCAGAAGGTCAAAGACCTTCAGGATCAGGAGGTACATGGTCTGCTCGTAAAATTTGAACACCTAATGACCCCTTACTATCTTTCTGAGACTGGTCTAGGGGGAAGTCCATGGCCGAGCTTGGTAAGTGCTTTTTTATTCCAAGTTATACCTCTGAACTTATGCATATCTGACTCTCTAACTTAGACCTTTCTATCTTGCAGAGCGTTCGAAGGGAATATCTGACGAGCTTTGGGAAATGGCAGCACCAAGTTTGACGAAGCCTGCTAAAAAGGCAGGTCTGAATGCTCCTCCTCCCCCTCCCTTAACCTCGAGGGCCTAGGACACAAGGAAGAGAAATGCTATCGACCCTGCCCCTGAGGATCAGAGGCAGAAGATGAAAGGTGGGGACTCTGCCATCCCAATATCCTCTGCAGATGCATTAGCTGCTCATATAGAGCAACTAAAAATTAATGATATCATCATAGGCCACAGTCTGCAGGCACTGGATGCCATCGGCTCTGCTATGACCGATGCTGACAAACGCTTTTGCCGGTCCATGGACACACCTCTGTTGGTCGAGTTTGGGCTCCATAGTTCTATTCAGATATGACTTCAGATTTCAGTGTAGTTTCAAAGTATAACCTCTGTCTTGAATTTCAGCTTATATACATGACCACATGATTTGCAGGGCCTGGCTGCTATGCACCATCTTGCTAATTGGACTCTGAGGAAGTTACCCGTCATCCAGAAAGGTCAAGAGGCCGAGAAGGTGCAAAGCTCTCTGAATGCAGAGGTAGACCGTCTGAAGTCTGCCTTTGAGGGGTCTGAGAAGAAGGTTAAGGAGCTGGAGAAAGAGATCTCCAAGCTTAAAAAGGACCACGCTGTTGCTTTGAAGGCCAAGGACGGCGTTCTTCAGCAAAAGGTTGACTCTGTAGTGAAGGTAGCCCTTGAGGATGCTTCTGAGGGGATTTTGGCTGATTATAAACTCTCCGATGAATTCATCAGCTTCGACTTTGATTACCTCGAAAGAGGTATTAAGGCTACTGTCAAATGGGCGGTTGCTGAGGAGAAGGAGGCAGGGAGTTTGAAGACCTCTGACTTTATAGGTCTGGGTTTTTCTAACCCTCAGCTTTCCCAAGACCTTCAAGAGGTTAAAGAGGAGGACGCTGCCCCTGCAGAGACTGCGCCACTGGACTGTACAGAGACAGAGGTAGCTAACCACAGAGAAGATGGGGCCAAGGTGACCAACGTCGTCCAAGAGAATCAAGCCGAGGATGCTAGCACTCTCCCTTCGAATCCTTAGGCTATTTTGTGAAGCTTTTTGTACTTTTATAACCCCTGATTAGTTGTAACCTCTGAAGAACATCGTCAACTTATATTTTTGAATTTTATAATTGGATGACAACCTCTGAGGAGGGTTTTTACTTCATTTGTTTTGTTTGTTGAATGCTTCTTTGCCATGCGATGTTCAGCTCTGAAGTCTTGTTACAATGATGTCTGCTTAAACTAAATTAACAGTCTTACCTCAGACATTGTCACCAAATAATGATGTTATAAGGTTTGAGGTCATCAACTAAGATGTCGTCCTCATAACTAATTTCACCAAATTAATGATGTTAAGGGTCTGAGGTCATCCAAGTTTGATGTTTGACTTCAGACCTTGTCACCAAATAATGATGTTAAGGCATGAGGTCATCACTAAAATGTTATCCCCGTAATTTGTTTCACCAAATTAATGATGTTAAGCGTCTGAGGTCATCCAAGTATGATGTCTGACCTCAGACCTTGTCACCAAATAATAATGTTAAGGCCTGAGGTCATCAACTAAGATGTCGTCCTCATAACTAATTTCACCAAATTAATGATGTTAAGGGTCTGAGGTCATCCAAGTATGATGTCTGACCTCAGAGCTTGTCACCAAATAATGATGTTATAAGGTCTGAGGTCATCAACTAAGATGTCATCCTCATAACTAATTTCACCAAATTAATGATGTTAAGGGTCTGAGGTCATCCGAGTATGATGTCTGACCTCAGATCTTGTCACCAAATAATGATGTTAAGGCCTGAGGTTATCACTAAGATGTTATCCTCATAACTATTTTCACCAAATTAATGATGCTAAGGGTCTGAGGTCATCCAAGTATGATGTCTGACCTCAGACCTTGTCACTAAGTAATGATGTTATAAGGTCTGAGGTCATAAACTAAGATGTCATCCTCATAACTATTTTCACCAAATTAATGATGTTAAGGGACTGAGGTTATCTAAGTATGATGTCTGACCTCAAACCTTGTTACCAAATAATGTTGTTATAAGGTCTGAGGTCATCAACTAAGATGTCATCCTCATAACTAATTTAACCAAATTAATGATGTTAAAGGTCTGAGGTCATCCGAGTATGATGTCTGACCTCAGACCTTGTCACCAAGTAATGATGTTATAAGGTCTGAGGTCATCACTAAGATGTTATCCCCACAAATAATTTCACCAAATTAATGATGTTAAGGGTCTGAGGTCATCCTTGTATGATGTCTGACCTCAAACCTTGTCACCAGATAATGATGTTAGGGCCTTAGGTCATCCTTGTATGATGTCTGACCTCAGACCTTGTCACCAGATAATAATGTTAATGCCTGAGGTCATCACTAAGATGTTTGACCCCATAACTAATTTCACCAAATTAATGATGTTAAGGGTCTGAGGTCATCCTTGTATGATGTCTAACCTTAGACCTTGTCACGAGATAATGATGTTAAGGCCTGAGGTCATCACTAAGATGTTATCCCCATAAATAATTTCACCAAATTAATGATGTTAAGGGTCTGAGGTCATCCTTGTATGATGTCTGACCTCAGACCTTATCACCAGATAATGATGTTAGGGCCTGAGGTCATCCATGTATGATGTCTGACCTCAGACCTTATCACTAGATAATGATGTTAAGGCCTGAGGTCATCACTAAGATGTTTGACCTCAGACCTTGTCACCAAATAATGATGTTATAAGGTCTGAGGTCATCAACTTAGATGTTACCCTTATACTTTCTACCACCAGAGCACAATGAAGCAAGAATTGACATGGAAACTGCTTTCTCATTAATAATCTCTTCATAAATGGTACATTTACATAAACTTTCTTGTAACGTCATATGTAATACTTCTTCAGATGATCAGCATTTCAGGGATTGGCAAAAGGTTCCCCCTCTAGGTTTTCTAGCTTGAAGGTCCCGGGTAGAACCTCTTCGACCAATTTGTTGGGACCATGCCAGTTTGGGTGGAGTTTGTTTGCCTTTTGTAGTGTCTTCTTCAGTACTAAGTCTCCCATGACAATGGGTCATGATTTCACCCTCTGATTGTAGAATTTTACTGCTCTCTGCTAGTATGCTGCTTGTCTGATTTCTGCGTCTTCCCTTCTCTCTTCAATCAGGTCCAGGTCTAACCTTCTTTCTTCCCCATTTTTATCAGGGTCATAGGTCTAAACCCTATGAGTAGGGAGTCCCACTTCTGTTGGTATAACGGCCTCTGAGCCATGTTCTAGAATGAACGGGGTTTCTCCTATCAGTGTTCTTGCCATTGTCCTGTAGGCCCACAACACAACATAAACCTCTTCAGTCCATCTCCCCTTCGCTTCTTCTAACCTCTTCTTGATTCCGTCGAGGATTGTTCTGTTTGTGACTTCGGTCTAACCGTTTACCTGTGGTCGGCCAGGAGATGAAAAGAACTTCTTTCTCCCAACTCTTTCACAATAATTTTCTAAAGAGGAGTTCTTGAACCGGGTTCCATTATTTGAGATGAGAGTGTTTGGGAGGCCATGTCTGCATATGATGTTCCTCCAAATAAATTGAAAGGTCTTCTGTTCTGTGATCGTTATCATCGGCTCTGCTTCCACCCACTTTAAGAAGTAGTTAGTGGTAACTATCAAAAACTGGTAATTATTGGCAGCTTTTGGTAGGGGTTCTACTAAGTCAATTCCCCATACTGCAAATGGCCATGGGGAAGTGATTGACGTCATAGGTTAATGAGGAATAGTGGAGAATCTCTGAAATTTATCGCACCTCTTCACCTAAGCTGCACTATCCTTGGCCGAGGTTGGCCACCAGTACCCCTATGTAATAATTCTCTTGGCCAGGGGTCTTCCTCCTATGTGACTGGAGAAAGAACCCTCATGTACCTCCTATAAGACGCGAGGAACTTCCTTGGGATGAACACATCTGAGGAGAGGTAATAGGAACCACTTCTTATATGGGATGTCTCCTACTATGGAGAATTTCGCAGCTCTGTATCTTAGTTTCCTCCTCTCTAGCTTGGATTTCGGTAGCTCTCCCTCTTTGATATATCTGACGAGGAGGTCCATCCATGAGTCTCCTAGGTTCAAATTGAGACAAGGGTTGCTAACCTATTCTTCCTTAATGGTCACTTTTGGTAAGACCTCGACCGAAACTGTCCTCCTGATGTCTGTCTTCATTGCTGAAGCCAACCTTGTTAATGCATCTACGTGGCTGTTATTTTGTCGAGGTACTCTCTTCAGTTTTGTCTCTTCGAAATATTCTAACATCATTCTCACCCTTTTCAGATACTTAGCCATCCTTTCATCTTTGGCCTCATAGACCCCCAATACTTGATTGACAACTAACCTTGAGTCGTTGTGAAATAGGAGTCATCTTACTCCCAGAGTCTTTGACAATGAGAGACCTGCTATCATGGCCTCATATTCTGACTCATTGTTAGATTACTTGAAGTTGAACCTCAAAGCGTATTCAATGCTGGAACCATCTGGAGCTGAAAGTATCAACCCTGCACCGCTTCCACTATCACAGGAAGAACTATCAACGAAAAGATTCCAAACGTCTGTATTCGATGAGAAGGCCCCTTATGACATGATTCCTTTCTTGAAGAGGTACCGATCCTCCTCGTTCTCCGCTACTCCGCTCCTGATCTTCTTGGATACGACCTCTTCCTGGTTTCGGACGATGTTTGGTTCAACCTCTTTCTGTTCTCGGAAGACATTATTGTTTGACCCTTCAGCATCCACTAGGTCATTCTCTATCTCGGCCTCTTCCCATGTGAACTCAGCAATAAAGTCTACGAGGGCCTGCCCTTTGATGGCTACCCTAGGTTGATAAGTAAGGTCATACTCTCCCAACTCAATGGCCCAGGTCATCAATCTTCCAGACTTCTCAGGTTTATGGAGGACCTATTTTAGTGGGGAATCGGTGAGGATGACCATGGAATGGGCTTGGAAGTAGGGGTTCATCTTCCTTGAAGCATGTATCAGGGCGTAAGCTAACTTTTCCATACGAGGATAATTTTGCTTAGACCCTTGAAGGGCTTTACTGTTGAAATACACAGGCCTTTGGATTCTAACGTCTTCCCATACTATGGCTGCATTTATAGCCGATTCTGAGACTGCTAGATAAACATACAATTTCTCTCCTACTATGGGCCGAGATAATAACAAGGGAGACCCAAGGTAAGACTTGAGTTGGTTAAAAGATTCTTTGCACTTTTTGTCCCACTGGAAGGCCTTTCTAAGCACTTTAAAGAATAGAAGACACTTGTCCATTGCTCTGGAAACAAACCTGTTGAGTGCGGCCACTCTCCCCGTGAGTCTTTGCACGTCCTTAATACTCCTTGGTGTCTTCATGTCAAGCAAAGCCTTGATTTTTTGAGGGTTTGCTTCGATTCCTCTTTGATTGACGATAAATCCAAGAAACTTACCAGCTCCTATCCCGAAGACATATTTCGCTGGGTTGAGTTTCATCCTGTATAGGTCCATAGTATCGAAGGTCTTTTCAAGGTCTGCCACATGAGTGCAGGCCTTTAAGCTCATCGTCAACATATCGTCTACATAAACCTCCATAGTCTTGCCTATTTGATCTTCGAACATTTTATTCACAAGACTTTGGTATGTTGCCCCCGCATTTTTCAGACCGAAGGGCATCACTTTGTAGCAGTACGTCCCTTTGTCAGTAATGAAGGATGTCTTCTCTGAGTCTTCCGCATCCATGAAGATATGATTATAGCCCGAATACGCGTCCATAAAGCTCATGAGCTCATGCCCTGCAGTAGCATCTACCATCTGATCTGTCCTAGGTAAGGGATAACTGTCATTTGGGCAAGACCTGTTCAGGTCAGTGAAATCAACGCACATTCTCCACTTTCCATTAGCCTTGGGCACGATGACTGCATTCGATAACCACTCCGAATATATGACCTCTCTAATAAACTCAGCCTCTTCTAATTTTTTAACTTCTTCCCGGATGACGTCGTACTTCTCCCTGGAGTAAACTCTTCGTCTTTGTTTGATAGGTATGGCATCTTTGGTCACGTTAAGTTTGTGACACATAACCTCAGGGTTGATGCCGGGCATGTCTTCATGACTCCAAGCGAAGACACTCTGCCTCTTCCTCAAGAAGTTTATCAATTCTTCCTTGATTTCTGTTTTTAAGGCTTTGCCGACCTGGATGGTTTTTTCCAGTTCGTCCTCATGAAGGACGATGGATTATACCTCTTTCGCATCCTCTCCCTTCTTTAACTTTGTTTCATATCTTAGGTCAAGTGTATCAATGCTATAAGTGGTGGTTGCCCTCTTATGGGCCTCTCTCTCTTCGGCCAAGTTGAAGTAACATTCTCGTGCTATGGTCTGGTCACCTTGCACTTCCCCTACCCCATAGGGGGTTGGGAATTTTAGCATCTGATGGACCGTTGACGGCACGACCTCAAACTCCTTAAGGGACACTCTTCCTATGATGAGGTTATAGGCCGAGAAGACATTTTCGTCCATCACGAAAAAATTTATCTTCCGGGTCAACCTCTTAGGCCACTCATCACCCATTCGTACGTCCATCTCATACATGCCCAATGGGTGGACCTTTTCGCCGCTGAAGCCCATTAAAGGCTGATGATATGGCACCAGCCTAGCTCTGCTAAGACCTAGGCTCTTGAAGCAAGGCCAAAACATCACGTCTACTAAACTTCCCCCGTCCACGAGGATCCTCTGCACCTCGCATCCATGCACCCTTGTTGTTATTACCAAAGGGTCATCATGTGGGGCTAAGATACCTTTGAAGTCGAGTCTGGAGAACCCAACTATAAGGGTGTCCATGTCCACCTTCTTCCTCTTCTGTGCTGTGTCAGAAGACGTTAGATTTACAACTTCAAGTTTGGCCACTGACTTGGCCTCTGCTACATGATCTTTTCTATCAGCCACTTCAGAGCCTCCTCCTGCAAGTCCTCCGCATATGGTGTCAACACCAAAAGAGATGATGCCAACTCTCTTCACCGGGGTATTGTCATCTTTTGGCGAAAGGTCTGGATCGTCTTCATCATCACCTTTCGAATCATTGTCTCTTCCATCTGGGGCATCGTCACGTCATCTGTCGTTTCTCCTCTTTTTAGGGTCGTCTCTTTCGCCTTTAGGAGCCTTGCCATCAACATACTTCCTCAACTTTTCAGACTTTAACATCTTTTCAATCTCATCCTTTAAGGCGAAGCATCTGTCTGTAATATGGCCATGGTCCTGGTGGAACTCGCACCATAAGTTTTTATTCCTCTTATGTGGAGGGGCCTTCAGTTTCTCCGACCATCTTAGAGTCCTATCATTCTTGATCTCGTTAAGGATATGCTCACAGCTCACAGTTAGAGGAGTATAGTGAGCGAACTTGTCATTGACTGACCTCTTCTTTCCATCTTTCTTTCTTTGGGACTTCCCGCTACTTCCGCGGTTGTCATCCTCATACTTGGCGGCCATCGCCTCTTTGGCATTCATGACCTTTTCCGCAGTTTCCAGTAGCTCTGCCATAGACCTGGGAGGGTCTTCCGCGAGTTTCCACAATAACTTCCCTTTCTGAAGACCCCCTATGAGGGTGGTCATGGTTATATTCTCTTCATAATCTTCAACCTCAAGTTTTTCTTTGTTAAACCTGGTGATGTAGTCTCTTAGGCTCTCGTCCTTGCCTTGCTTGACATACAGTAGATGAGTGGTCTTCTTTTGAGGTCTCACCCCAAAGTAGAAGTTGTGAATGAATCGTTCAGCCAAGCCCTTAGAGTTCTCAATTGAATTCTTCGGAAGAGAAGTAAACCAGTTGTGTGCTGCTCCTGTCAAAGTCCCAGAGAAGGCCCTACACTTCATCTCATCAGGTATCGAGTAGATGTCCGTCGCTGACTGATACATCTCAATGTGATGTACAGGGTTGGTGCTACCGTCATACTTGGGAGACACCACGGGTGGTTTGAACTTAGCAGGGGTTGGGAAGCTCACTATCCTTGCCACAAAGGGGGAGCCCTCCGAGAAACCTCTTTGCAATGGGTCTCGGCTCTTAATGAGGTCTCCTATCTTATCCTCAAGATGTTGGATGGAATCATTTCGGGGTCTTGCAACGTCGTCCTGGCCGAGGTTGTCCCCAGCCACCTCCAAGGGGTGGACCGAGGGTTCCTCAGCCGCGGCACAATGCCTCCTGTTGACCTCTTCTTGGTCTCTTCCTCGTCCCTGATGAGGTCGACGTTGCCTCTCTTCTCTTTGTGAGCCAACTTCATTTCTCGACCTTGAAAACCTTTGTCTTAGGTCATTTACGGGGCCAAGCCTTTGAAAGGCCGACCCTTTGGTTAGTCGATCAAAGGCTGATCCTCATTGTTGGGCTTCTTAAACTCTTCTGCCCCCACAACCTTGGCTTTGTTGGATAGGACGAACTGTATTGTTTGAAACCTCATACGGCTCCCAACATTCTTCCGGAACATCTTCTGCCTCTAGATCATCATACCTATCCTCAGGGCAAGGGTTCCCTTGCCTCCCCAGGCGTAGACGCCTAGGGTCAGCAACGTCCCTCCTCCGCTGGGGCGTAGGTTTGTCTTTTTGTGGTGCCTGGGGTGGTCCCCTGGCCTCAGGAAGGGGCTGAATCGCCGCCGGAGTAATCATCTCTGGTGAGACCCCTGGTGGTCCATGATGTTTTGGCTGAGTTGTGCAAATTGCTCCTGCATTGCTTGTTGCGTTGTGGCCAAAGACCTCAGGGCTGCGGCCACCTCCGCCATTTCGGACTGGGGCGGTGCTTGGCTGGAACTAGGTCCTCCCGCCCCAGGCGGCGGAAGAGGCGGTGGTAACTTTGGGGCCATATGATAACACTAAAGAGCTTGAGTAGCGGATGAACTTAATACCTTAAAGGACCTCTTTCAATGGTGAAGCAGCTCCATGCAAGGGGTGGTGCCTGGTTCACCACCAGAGTATCCGATGAGGTTAAGCTGAAGAGGAGGAAGTGATAGCTTCTCTCTTCCCACATACGGTGCCAAAATGATGAAGCTAGAAATAACACCACCCTTCAAGGTGTTTGTAAGCTCAATTCAATGTTAACAATGGCAGCATAGGGTATATACACACTTAGTAGAAGGAGATGAGGAGAAGAGGATTTACATCAGAATATAAGTGGTTCATCCAATTAGGCCTACGTCCACTGTGCAAGTGTATGATGCGTATCAACGTATGAGGGCTCTAATGGCCATAGATACAAACTCTCAAGCTTTCTCTCTCTACTGTGTATTTGAACAGAGTTTCAGCTAGGGTTGCTAACTTTTGGATCCCCTCCCAGATGGAGAAGACAAGTATATATAGTACCTGGGGGGTGTAGTGTACCCCTCATGCATGCAATGAGCATGTGTGTGTTGATCTAGCCAATATGATGAAGACATGTCGCTGTCACATGTAGAGAATGATGATGAAATATTCCCCCCACGTGAGGAGAATGATTTGTTATAACTGATTTGTGTCCACGTGTCCTTTTCCACACATATGTCAATAAGTGCTCGGCCTCCGTGTTTGGTTATAACCTCGGCCTAGAAGAGTCCGAGGTTGGTAAGGTCTAGCTGCCTATCCAATCCGAGTTGAGCCATCATGGTTTCGACTGAAGTGAATCCAAGATGAGTCATCAAGGTCGGCCTGAGCCGAGGTTAAGCTGTAATATACCAGGAACATCGGCTGATTAACTGCTGGGGTTGGCCTTGGTAATATAGCTCTTTGTAACCTCGGTCGAGGTTATCATTCCTGGATGACCTGATGAACTGCTGTTCCCCTGAGTCACGAAAACACCCCTTGACGAGGTTGGTAATTGTGTCATCCACGGCCGACCTCTTCCTAGCCGAGGCCACTGGTTACTGATCCAAGGCCCTTCCAATGTCGTCCATGTGCTTGGCTGAGGTTGGTGTCTGAGCCGAGGTGGCACATTTGGGGCATATCACCCTTGATCCTAGAGATAAAACCAAACTCAAGAAGGGATAGGTAGTGGAGGAGGTATAATCCATTATCCTCAATAAGGACGAGATGAAAAAAACTATCCAAATAGGTAAAGACCTAAAGCCTGAGGTGAAGGAAGAGTTCGTAAAGCTGTTAAGGAAGAGACAAAGTATCTTTGCTTACAGCCATGCCGACATGTTAGGTATTGATCCTGAGATTATGTGCCACAAACTCAATGTTATAGAGGATGCTAAGCCCATCAAGCAGAGAAGAAGAATATAATCAACAGAGAAGTATGATGTCATCATAGACGAGGTTAGAAATCTTGAAGAGGCCAAGTTCATCAGAGAGGTTATATATCTTGAGTGGTTATCTAACGATGTTATAGTGCCCAAAGCTAACGGTAAATAGAGGATGTGTGTAAATTTCATTGACTTAAATAAGTCTTTCCCAAAAGACAGTTTTACACTGCCTCGTATATATCAGATGGTGGATGCCACAACTGGACATGAGCTCGTGAGCTTTATGGATGCACATTTCGGGTATAATCAGATCTTCATGGACTCGGCAGACTCAGAGAAGGCATCATTCATTACAGAAAAGGGGACCTATTGCTACGAGGTCATGCCCTTCGTCCTAAAGCACGCAGGGGCCACATACCAAAGTCTTGTAAATAAGATGTTCGAAGATCATATAGGCAAGACCATGGAAGTTTATGTGGACGACATGATGAATAAGAGTCTCAAGGCCGACACTCATGTGGCCGACCTTAAAAGAACTTTTGACACCATAGACAAATACATAATGAAGATCAACCCGGCCAAATGTGTCTTTGGGGTAGGAGCTGGAAAGTTTTTGGGCTTCATCGTCAATCAAAGAGGAATAGAGGCTAACCCTAAGAAGATCAAGGCTTTTCTAGAAATGAAGACACCCAGAACCATCAAAGACATTCAGAGGCTAACTGGACGAGTTGCTGCACTTAACAGGTTTGTCTCAAGAGCTACAGATAAATGTCTCCCTTTTTTCAAAACTCAGGCCTTCGAATGGAATGAGGACTGTGACAAAGATTTTAAATATCTCAAGTCATACCTAGGATCCCCTATACTCCTATCTCGGCTAATTCAGGGTGAAAAGCAGTATGTATACTTAGCTGTCTCAAAGTCAACCATCAGTGCTACAATCATAAGATAAGAGGATGGAGCACAAGACTAGTGTACTTCAATAATAAAGCACTCCAAGGGTCTGAGGAGAAGTACCCTCGGATTGAAAAATTAGCCTATGCTTTGATACATGATTCTAGGAAAATGATGCCATACTTCCAGGCCCATTCCATGATTGTCCTCACTGATTCCCCACTAAGACAGCTCCTTCATAAGCCTGAGAAGTCAAGAAGGCTAATGACCTGGGTAATCGAGTTGGGGGAGTACGATATTGTTTATCAACCCAGGGTTACCATCAAGGGACATGCACTCGCAGATTTTATGTCCGAGTTTACATGGTGTAGAGGGGGATTGAAGGTAATCTTGAGATTAGGGATAATTCCTTAATTGGCAAAAGTGTTTGAGATTTAACAACCGAAGTAGCTCAAGCGTGGCAACTCAGCGAGGCAGCTTGACGTGGCAACTCATACTTTGGCTTGTTGTATTAGTCATATTGTATTTCTGTTTATGTTGATTGTAAGCTATAACGGTTGTAATGTTGTAACGAGATTAATAACGAGTTTTAGTGCGAGGTCAAACGGTACTCGCGAGAGACCAGGCTTGGCAGGGCCTGTGAGGGCTTTCATGCTCTATCGAATGACCTCATCGTGGGAACTTTAGAGGTACTTGGTTTGGAGGATTGAGAAGTGAGGCACCGTTGGGGCTTATCCTAACCATCTTATATACACTTGGTAAAACACCGAAGGACCCTGACCATGGAACCTGGGGTGGAGCAGCTCGGATTTCCATCGAGCGTTGAGTTGTGAACCAAACAACCCTCTACTTAATGTCACATCTACTGTAGGTGATGTCACTAGCCAGCTAAATAATGTCAGACCTGCACTTGAGTAAACCACCGTGGTATTTGGGGCTGTCAGGTAGTTAGTGAGACACCTCTACGACAACAGTCCCCAGACACACAGTGGTTAGGCAAAAGGCATGTCTTGGCATTTAATGTTTATGACGTGGATACAACTAGTGCATCAGGCATTTAATGTTGTGACATAAAGCATGAGGGATGTCTTTCATAGTCTTTAAAGGACTGAGTTGCCCTGGGGGCGGTGTGGGGGGCTATTTAAGGACCCCAACCATCTTTGAGGAAAGGGGGATCCTTTGAGAGTTTAGAAGTTATTACTAGAGACAATATACATTCAGAGAGAGTTATTACAAACCATAGGGTTTACTCGCTCACCATTGTTATTTATTACGAAGCTTTTAATACTTTACAGAGATTCTTGAGGGTGCTTTGGGTGTGTTTATACCTACCTACCAAGGTGTATCTAAGGTGCTTACTTCTCTCTCCCTCTAGCCAAGTTACTTCTAAGGTTATTTACTATTTCTTGAGTTATACACGAGAGATTTGTGAGTTTAAACTGAGTCTTATCTTCATTGGTTTTGTGTTTGCATGCCATATCATTAATCCGAAGCTTCTGGCCAAATTAGCTTATCATTACCATACTGAAATAAAGGTTATGCCTCCATAGATAATCTAAAGTACCCTCCTATAATTGACGACTCCACTGGGGAGGCATTCTCCTAGGTAAGGAGTATGGCGCAGGGTAATGCTAATAGAAGGCTCAACTTTGATGACATCCAGCATAATGAAGAACAAGCTACGAGAGAAGTGGAGGCCTTAAGGGATGGGGCTCCTCGAGTGGAGGTACCTCCGGTTTCGACGACGTCAGGCGTTCCGGGGGTGACACAAGCTTCCACGAGTGCGGGGTTGGGAATCACTTAGGTCGCGCTCCTCATGAGCAAGTTTTGTGAGTTTTTACAAACTCCAGTAGCTTCAACTATGCTGGGAGGGTTGGAGGCTAATGCCTTCGTAACACCGGGGGTAGCTCCAACGGCCCCACCAGGTGCGAGTGTAACGGGAATAGTCCCAATGAGCATACCCTCTGTTGTGAATCCAACATGGGGAACATCAGGAGTATCGACAGCCCCAAACATGGCGCCTGCTCCAGCTACAACGGGCACTCAGCCCGTTATCCCGGTGGTTGTTGCCCCAATGGCATCACCCATGGAAGAAATGAGAAAGGAGATGAAAAAGGAGATGTTGAGGTTCATACAGGCTTCCTCGCAATCTGCTGGCGAGGTAACTTCGGTTTATAATGACTTTCAAACACCGTATCCTCAGGAGTACAACGACGAGCCTTATCCGGTGGACTATATTCCTCCTATTTTTGAAAAATACACGGGAAAGAGTGGGAATTCGAAGGAGCTCATCAAGCGTTTCATTGAACACTTGGGGGTACATTGCAATAATAAGAAACTTCAATTGAGGGAGTTTTCTAAATCCTTAACCGATAAAGCATATACCTGGTATTCCCATTTGGCTCCCAGGAGTGTTTCTACGTGGGAGGAGATGCTTGTATTGTTTGTCCAGAAGTTATTTCTGGCAGAAGATGAGTTTACTTTGACCCAACTAGATAGGGAGAAGCAGCGACCTGGGGAAGAAGTGGTGGCCTACGTTCGAAGATTCAGGTAAGGATCCCTCGATGTGAGGGAGGAAGCCAAAGAGTCTAAGTTATTGCAGATTTGCGCTGAGGGGTTGATTCCTGAGTATATCTGCCATCTCATAAATGAGACGCGTGAGGGGAATTTTTTGGCATTCTTGAAAGCAGCGAGGAATATCTCGTTGGTGGTGTGGCCCAATCTGGTGGCGGTGCCCATGATGTTTAGGCAGCCGATGCAACTCGCAGGGGGGAGGTCTCAGCCCCCACGGGTAGGGTACACCGAGGGGGAGATAGGAGCAAAGAACCAACGAAGTACAATAGGAGGAAGTTCGGAAGAGATAGGGAAGACCCACCACTATTGCCTTGTACAGTGGAAGAAGCTACTAGCTATTACAGCGCGATGGTCCAAGGGGGAACGGTCTATGTGCCAAAGGACGTTCCCGCTGAGGAGCCTGATGCGGCAATGAAGACGGATCCAAAGTATTGTCAGGTTCATCGGAGGATCCAGCACCCAACAGAAATTTGCTTCACACTGAGAAGAATTATTGACAAGTACGTGAAGATAGGGACGTTGCAAATCCCTCCACAGAATGTCAATAACAACCCACTACCAGCACATGGGTCCAATCTCGTGGTGGCCTACGATGAAGAGGCGGAGAGAGGAGAAAGAGAAGAGTATGAAGCAACTTTGGAGACCTGTACCAAGGGAATGGCTAATGTAGTTTTGGCCTATGATGAAGCAAGAACCAAAGACGTGGAGGATGTGTACAACGTTAGAGGTGAGGAAGCAGATCCGGGCCTAGAGTACTGTACAGTTTCAAAATTCCCGCAGTTCACCTGGTTCTTCGATCAAGTGGGGATTCCAAAAGAAAGCAGGTTGGAAATAACCCATGAGATTCTAGATATTGCGAGGAAAGACGCAGTCCCTTCGTTGAAATGGAAGGGACCCATGTCCAGGTTAGTAAGGAGGTTCCTGTCAGAGGTAACCTTTAGCAATGCCGATAGGGCTGTAAGATTCCCTCATAACAGGCCATTGTATATGACTTCCAGTGTCAATGGAGTTAGTTTTGCAAGGACTCTCATGGATGGGGGAGCTTCCATTAATATTATGCCAGTTAACTCCTTTCATGCAACCAATATTCCAGAAGAAAGGTTGGTCCCCAAGCCTTTGGTAATTTCGGGGTGTGATAACCAATCTTCCAAATCCATTGGGTATGTTAATGTGGGGATTGTGATGGGAAATTTGAGTTCCCATATAAAGTTCCACATGATAGAGAGTGCAACTTCCTATCATCTGTTAATAGGAAGGGTGTGGATGCACAACCAAGGGCTAGCTCCTTCTACGTACCACCAGCGTGCTAAGGCGAACATCAAGGGGACATAGGTGACCATTAGGGCTACAAAGAGGCCCTTCGCTATCGAGGAAGCTCACTTGGTGGACGTAGAGTTTTATACTCAGTTGGAAGAGGATGTCCGGGTCCTAACAAGAAGGATGGAGGGATCATGGGTTCCCTCGATCAGAGAAAGGATGGGGACCTTAAACGAGCAGAGTAAGAAGTTGCAAGCAACACAAGAGTAATAACCGAAGAAGCTCACCAGGCGGTCCCTCAACCCCAAGGCATATTGAAGCAGCTCCGAGACAGGATGAGGCCTAGAGTGGATCCAATGGAGCACGAGGTCCAACGATAAAGCATGTTGATTCAATTCTCAGGAAAAAGAATGGCCGAAGCATCTAGAGAGAAGAAGAGAAAAGCAGTCACCACTATCGGCAGACAGTGCAAGAAGGTCGTTATCGAGGAGGAAATATGGTGTATCGATTATAACGGTGTGAACGGGAGGCCCAAGGAACTGATGACGAGGTTAACCCGATATATGAATGCTTTCTGGTAGATCAAAGGGGACAATGTATGGCGATAGATAATTCCAGCATACAGGAATTTATGGAGGAAGTTGCAGAGGAACCAGATTACATGGCGGATCGACCGAAGCCGCGGGCATAAGAGCTAGAGTAGTTAATCCTGGTAAAAGAAGGGGAAGACCCAAGGCCCATCTTCATCTCGAAGGATCTCAGTAAAGAGAAACAAGAGGCCTTGGTTGAGTTGATTCGGGAATTTGTAGATGTCTTCGCGTGGAAGTACACAGAGATGGAGGGGCTAGATGAGGAAGTAAGCTGTCTCAAGTTGAACATGATGCCTTCAGCCATTCCAGTAAAACAAGTAATGAGAATGTACAAGCCTGAGCTGGATTTAAAGATCAAAGAAGAGGTTCAACGCTTACTAACGGCAAGGTTCATTACACCGATACAACACCCACTCTGGTTATCCAGTATTGTCCCAGTGGGGAAGAAAGACAAAAATCAGTTAAGGATCTGTGTGGACTTCAGAGTTTTGAATAGAGCCTTCCCCAAAGACGAGTTCCCTCTACCCTCCATCGATAGCCTGATAGATGCAACAGCAGGTCATGAGATGTATAGCTTCATGGATGGGTATATAGGGTATAACCAGATCAAGATGGACCCCCTAGATGCAGAGAAAATAACGTTCAGAACCCCGCTGGGAAACTTTATGTACAGAGTGATGTCGTTTGGACTCAAGAACGCTGGGGCGACTTACCAAAGAACAATGATGGCCATTTTCCATAACTTATTTCACAAATTTGTGGAATTATATGGGGACGATATGGTCGTCAAGTCGAGGAAGGAGGAGCCCTACCTGAGCGATTTGAGGAGGGTGTTTTCCCGTCATAAGAAGTTCAAATTAAAGATGAATCCATTGAAGTGTGTTTTTGGAGTAACAAGTGGGAAGTTACTAGGCTTCGTGGTTGACCGACAGGGGGTGCAGATGGACCAGGATAAGCAGCGGGTGATCTTAGAAATGCCATGTCCAAGAACGACAAAGGAGCTGAAGAGTTTCCTCGGTAAAGTCTCCTACCTTAGGAGATTCGTGCTTGGATTAGTCGAGATAACACACCCACTGATGCAGCTGCTGCGAAAAAACACGAGGTTCAAGTGGGAGGCGATTCACCAGGAGTCTCTTGATGGCCTAAAGAAGCTTCTCATCTCACCACATACCATGGTTCCACCAAAGGTAGGAATACCGCTACAGATGTATCTCACATCCACCAAAAGTTTCGTTGGAGCTTTGCTGGCACAAGAGATTGATGGGAAAGAACGACCAGTTTACTACCTCAACAAGATCATCCATGGGCCAGAAGTTAGATATAGTAGTTTGGAAAGGCATTGTTTAGTCTTAGTATTTGTTGCGCAAAAACCACTACACCAAAAATGCCAATCTGGCATGCTTAGGGAAGGAGATTCTGGCACTGTTTAAAACCGTGCCAGATTCTGGCACGGTTTTATCATAATTTGGCACGGTTTGAAATAGTGCCAAAATCTGACACGGTTTTTAACTGTGCCAAATATGGGTACGCTTTGTTAAAAAAAGAACCCCCCAAAATTTGGAGTGGGGACCAAATTTTCAAGACATTCCAATCCCCCCTCTCTCTCTCTCTCTCCCGCTCGCTCTCCTTCCCGGCTCGCTCTCCCTCCCGGCTTCCTCATCGCTCTCCTTCCCGGCTCGCTCTCCCTCCTCGTCGCTGCTACTGCTCATCTCCTTCCCGGCTCGCTCTCCCTCCTCGTCTCTTCTACTGCTCCTCGTCGCTTAAGGTATTACATCTCTCTCTCTCTCTCTCTCTCTCTCTCTCTATATATATATATATATATATATATATATATATATATATATATAGGGATTGAGATTTAGGGATTTAGGGTTGCGATTCAGGGATTGCGATTCAGGGTTACCGATTTGCGATTTAGGGATTGCGATTTAGGGTTACCGATTTCCGGTACCCGATTTAGGGGTATCCCGCAACTGGATATACATATATATATATTATATATCAGTACATATATACATATCAGTATATATATATACAACTATATATATACATGATATACATATATACATATCAATAAGTATATATATATACAACTATATATATACATGATATACATATATACATATCAGTATATATATATACAACTATATATATACTATATATATGTACTGATATATACAACTATATATATGTACTGATATATATATATACTGATATATATATGTGTACTGATATATATATATATATATATATACAACTATATATATGTACTGATATATATATATATATATATATATATATATATATATATATATATATATATATATATATATATATATATATATATATATATATATATACACACACAACTATATATATGTACTGATATATATATATATATATATATATATATATATACTGATATGTATATATGTACTGATGTACTGATATATATATATATATATGTACTGATATTTATATATATATATATATCAGTAATATCAGTATCATATAGTTGTATATTTTCCTTTTTATAGCCCTGTGTCTCGTTGATGAGTTGATTGTCTGTGTGTGTAGATTTGGAGCTGGAAGGGTGGAAATGAAATAAAAATGGGATTATTTCACTAAAACTTTAGGAAAAAAAGTGAGAATTAAATGTATATAGAGAAATTTAGAATTAGAATTAGAATTAATTGTCAAAACGCGTATGTGTGTGTGTGTGTGTGTTTATATATGTTTGTATATTGTCATTTTAACACCTTAGCGTCTCATCAATGAATTGTTTGTTTATGTATATATGTGTGCATGCACATAGTGTGTGTACGTGAAGGTGGAAGGGAAGAAGTGCACTAAAGATCAGCTTTTGATTGGTATGAATATGTATATTTACACATGCATGTATATACATGTATTTATACACTTTAAATTTATTAGCTCTATGTTTGGTTGATGAAATAGTGCCAAACTTTGTTGCAAAACGTGGCCGGAATGTTGTTGTGAGCAATCACCGGGGGCTTGGGGGCATATCAATAATTGTAAGTAAGTATTCACTATATGGAATTTTTCTTTATTTTTTCCATTCTTTATTTTTTTTTCTTTTTATTGTCCAGTAAGAAACCATTCAATAAATTTCTGTAATTGAATTATATATAATGATGTAGTTAGCATCCATTTGGACTGTTCACCTGTGCTAAGGATTTAGTTAGCATGGATACAAAGGTAAGCTTATTGTTCATACCCTTTGGACTTGACTTCTTTCTAGTTTATTTTCTGGTTAATTTTGATCACATTAACGTATTGTAGGTCAGGATGTTAGCAGTTTATGTGTAAAAGTAGCTTCAGAGCAAGGCTAAGGAATTACAAGTAATGTAACTTTCACATGCAGAATCCCACTAACCCGCTACTGGACAGGTAAAACTCTAGTATTATATTTTACTTCTAATAAGATATATAGTTTTATATATGTGCAGTACTTTATTTATGCGTGTCCTTTACTGTATATATGGTTATGGGGTTTAACACTTTTTTTTTAAAATTACGTGTTTTCATATTTGAAGTTTTGTTATGGAAGTAAAATTAAAGTTACGTGATCTTATGCTATTAATCGAGACGTAATTGGCTCAACTATGAGAAACTCTGTAAGAATATTTATTTATTACTTGAAGTCACAAAACAAAAAATTTTAGTTGTGTGAGCATTCCCACATCATCAGACCTCTTCCAATGATAGGAGTTCTAATGAATGGAGTTAGAATAACATCTGTTAGTTTTTCAAAATTATGCCTATTGATAGTAATTATGCCTTACACTATTGAGATTTAGTACAAACAATTGAAGTCCATATTGACATAGGAGAATAGCTTATTATGGACACCTCGCACGAGACCAATGTAACTTGTAGGAACTGACCGCATCGTCCCGGGGCTCCCGGTTTGAGAGTATGACGATAATTTGCAAAAATAACACTTAGAGTTAAAAACAGACCGTTAAAGGGTGAAAACCCAAACCAGCCCTCAAACGTCCCCGTAGGAGGCACAAACACCTCGCACGGGATCAATGTAACTTGTAGGAACTGACCGCTTAGTCTCGGGCCTCTCGGTTTGAGAGTATGACGATAATTTGCAAAAATCACACTTAGACTTGAAAACGGGACGTTAAAGGGTGAAAACGCAAACCAGGCCCGAAACATCCCCGTGGGAGGCACGAACGCCTCGCACGGGACCATTGTAACTTGTAGGAACTGACCGCGTAATCCCGGGTCTCTCGGTTATAGAGTATGACGATAATTTGTAAAAATCACACATAGACTTGAAAACATGCCATTAAAGGGTGTAAACCCAAATCAGCCCCCAAACGTCCCCGTAGGAGGCACGAACACCTCGCACGGGACCAATGTAACTTGTAGGAACTGATCGCGTCGTCCCGGGTCTCCCGGTTTGAGAGTATGACGATAATTTGTAAAAATCACACTTAGACTTGAAAACAGGCCGTTAAAGGGTGAAAACCTAAACCAGCCCCCAAACGACCCCGTAGGAGGCACGAACACCTCGCACGGGAACAATGTAACTTGTAGGAACTGACCGCGTAGTCCCGGGTCTCTCGGTTTTAGAGTATGACGATAATTTGCGAAAATCATACTTAGACTTGAAAACAGGCCGTTAAAGGGTGAAAACTAAAATTAGCTCCCAAACGAACCCGTAGGTGGCACGAATACCTCGCACGGGACGAATGTAACTTATAGGAACTGACCGCATAGTCTCGGGTCTTCCGGTTTGAGAGTATGACGATAATTTGTAAAAATAACACTTAGACTTGAAAACAGGCCGTTAAAGGGTGAAGACCCAAACCAGCCCTTAAACGACCCCGTAGGAGGCACGAACACCTCGCATGGGACCAATGTAACTTGTAGGAACTGACCGCGTAGTCCCGTGTCTACCGGTTTGAGAGTATGATGATAATTTGCCAAAATCACACTTAGACTTGAAAACAGGCCGCTAAAGGGTAAAAGCCCGAACCAGCACCCAAACGACCCCGTAGGAGGCACGAACACCTCTCACGGGACCATTGTAACATGTAGGAACTGACCACGTAGTCCCGGGTCTCCCGGTTAGAGAGTATGACTATAATTTGCGAAAATCACACTTAGACTTGAAAACAGGCCGTTAATGGGTGAAAACCCAAACCAGCCCCCAAACGTCCCCGTAAGAGGCACGAACACCTCGCACGGGACCAATGTAACTTGTAGGAACTGACCGCGTTGTCCCGGGTCTCCCGGTTAGAGAGTATGATGATAATTTTCCAAAATCACACTTAGACTTGAAAACAGGCCGTTAATGGGTGAAAACCCAAACCAGCCCCCAAACGACCCCGTAGGAGGCACGAACACCTCGCACGAGACCATTGTAACTTGTAGGAACTGACCGCGTAGTCCCGGGTCTCCCGGTTTGAGAGTTTGACGATAATTTGCAAAAATCACACTTAGACTTGAAAACAGGCCGTTAAAGGGTGTAAACCCAAACCAGCCCCCAAACGTCCCCGTAGGAGGCACGAACACCTCGAACGGGACCAATGTAACTTGTAGGAACTGATCGCGTCGTCCCGGGTCTCCCGGTTTGAGAGTACGATAATTTGTAAAAATCACACTTAGACTTGAAAACAGGCTGTTAAAGGGTGAAAACCCAAACTAGCCCCCAAACGACCCCGTAGGAGGCATGAACACCTCGCATGAGACCAATGTAACTTGTAGGAACTGACCGCATAGTCCCGGGTCTCCCGATTAGAGAGTATGACGATAATTTGTGAAAATCACACTTAAGACTTGAAAACAGGCCGTTAATGGGTGAAAACCCAAACCAGCCCCCAAACGACCCCGTAGGAGGCACGAACACCTCGCACGGTAACAATGTAACTTATAGGAACTAACCGCGTAGTCCCGGGTCTCTCAGTTTGAGAGTATGATGATAATTTGCAAAAATCACACTTTGACTTGAAAACGGGCCGTTAAAGGGTGAAAACGCAAACCAGGCCCGAAACATCCCCGTGGGAGGCACGAACGCCTCGCACAGGACCATTGTAACTTGTAGGAACTGACCGCGTAATCCCGGGTCTCCCGGTTAGAGAGTGTGACGATAATTTGCAAAAATCACACTTAGACTTGAAAACAGGCCATTAATGGGTGAAAACCCAAAGCAGCCCCCAAACGTCCCCGTAGGAGGCACGAACACCTCGCACGGGACCAATATAACTTGTAGGAACTGATCGCGTCGTCCCGGGTCTCCCGGTTAGATAGTATGACGATAATTTGCCAAAATCACACTTAGACTTGAAAACAGGCCGTTAATGGGTGAAAACCCAAACCAGCCCCCAAACGACCCCGAATGAGGCACGAACACCTCGCACGGGACCATTGGAACTTGTAGGAACTGATCGCGTAGTTCCGGGTCTCCCGATTTGAGAGTATAACGATAATTTGCCAAAATCACACTTAGACTTGAAAACAGGCCGTTAAAGGGTGAAAACCCAAACCAGCCCCCAAACGACCCCGTAGGAGGCACGAACACCTCGCACGGGAACAATATAACTTGTAGGAACTGACCGCGTAGTCCCGGGTCTCCCGGTTAGAGAGTATGACGATAATTTGTGAAAATCACACTTAAACTTAAAAACAGGCCGTTAAAGGGTGAAAACGCAAACAAGCCCCCAAACGACCCCGTAGGAGGCACGAACACCTCGCACGTGACCATTGAAACTTGTAGGAACTGACCGCGTAGTCCCGGGTCTCCCGGTTTTAGAGTATGACGATAATTTGCGAAAATCACACTTAAGACTTGAAAACAGGCCGTTAATGGGTGAAAACCCAAACCAGCCCCCAAACGATCCCGTAGGAGGCACGAACACCTCGCACGGGACCAATGTAACTTATAGGAACTGACCGCGTAGTCCCGGGTCTTCTGGTTTGAGAGTATGATGATAATTTGTAAAAATAACACTTAGACTTGAAAACAGGCCGTTAAAGGGTGAAAACCCAAACCAGCCCTCAAACGACCCCATAGGAGGCACGAACACCTCGCACGGGACCATTGTAACTTGTAGGAACTGACCGCGTAGTCCCGAGTCTCCCGATTTGAGAGTATGACGATAATTTGCCAAAATCACACTTAGACTTGAAAACAGGTCGTTAAAGGGTGAAAACTAAAATTAGCTCCCAAACGACCCCGTAGGTGGCACGAATACCTCGCACGGGACGAATGTAACTTATAGGAACTGACCGCATAGTCTCGGGTCTTCCGGTCTGAGAGTATGACGATAATTTGTAAAAATAACACTTAGACTTGAAAACAGGCCGTTAAAGGGTGAAAACCCAAACCAGCCCTCAAACGACCCTGTAGGAGGCACGAACACCTCGCACGGGACCATTGTAACTTGTAGGAATTGAACGCGTAGTCCCAGGTCTCTCGGTTAGAGAGTATGACGATAATTTGCAAAAATCATACTTAGACTTGAAAACAGGCCGTTAAAGGGTAAAAACCCAAACCAGCACCCCAACGACCCCGTAGGAGGCACGAACACCTCGCACGGGACCAATGTAACTTGTAGGAAATAACTGCGTCGTCCCGGGTCTCCCGGTTAGAGAGTATGATGATAATTTGCCAAAATCACACTTAAACTTGAAAACAGGCCGTTAATGGGTGAAAACCCAAACCAGCCCCCAAACGACCCCGTAGGAGGCACGAACACCTCTCACGGGACCATTGTAACTTGTAGGAACTGACCGCGTAGTCCCGGGTCTCCCGGTTTGAGAGTATGACGATAATTTGCCAAAATCACACTTAGACTTGAAAACAGGCCGTTAAAGGGTGTAAACCCAAACCAGCCCCCAAACGTCCCCGTAGGAGGCACGAACACCTCGCACGGGAGAACGAGAAGGTATAATCACGGGTGAGGAGGCAGCAGCGGAAGGAGATGGTGATGAAGGTCTCTTAAGTGCCTGCTTCTTTCGGGAATTAGTACCCAGCATTTTCCTTCTTGAGCCCGTTGCACCACCACTTTTAGGCACCTTCGACCTTCTTCTCCTTTTTATCGGTGGCTCACTAGGATCAACCACGATTATGGGGAATGTACTCGGAGAAGGAACGACGACTGTGTGCCATTAGAATTCAGCGTTTATTCGAGAAACTTTGGCCTCCACCTGCCTCCTCAGCTCTTCATCCATTTTCGGAGACATGAGAGGGGGAATGGAGGCAATTGTGAATGCCTCTAATGGAGTTTGCGTTTGACCTTGGGCCATAGACTTATTAGTTGGATTTCTTAGCCTTCTTAGCAGGTGGCTGAGAAGGCCCTTCTCCTGTGGCAGCTTCGACCGTGGGGGTAGATGGTTTGGGGGTCGCAGCGGCCTTTGATTTGGGCGTGGTAACAGGGATCATAGGGCAGTATAGAGGAAGTTCCGTGGGAGGTTCTTTGGGGGTCTGGCTTAGAGGTAACTCAACCCTGAGAATGAAATTGCCCTTCAGGCCCAGTTCCAAGGCAGAAAACGAAAGAACTAGAGGATACACGGGATCACCCTCGATGAATTCAGTAATTTGGGCCAGTTGCCTCGGCCAACACTTTATCACAAACAGAGGGGTCACGACCCCTTGCCTAGTGATGCTGGGGATGGTAACTCGCCCACCTAACGTGGAACTTACTCCCTACGCGACAGTTGCGGAGAATAGAGAATACGCTTCACCAAAAGACACCTTGGGGTTAGATAACTGAAACACCAGGCGAGGAGCCCCTTGATCAAAGGCAAATTGACGGCTGCAACGGTTGGGATTGTAATGTTCGCTGGTGTATCCCCACTCGGTGTATGAGGGCGGTATCATGGAAAAAATAGAAGCATAATGACCAATGAGGGGTCTTCAGTAATGAGGTCTACAGTGGTTAGCTGGACCACTCTTTTCCCAAGTTTGAAAAAATCACAAGTATAGAGAAAAATATCCTCTTCATAGGGCCTCATTACAAAACTTAAAAAGTCATCAATAAAGGAGTTCAGCTCCTTTCGGCTCTTCCTCTTGTGGTAAATAAATGAGCGGGGGGCAGGATTGTTTCCCCTAAGGGAGGATGGTTAGTCTTGGCTGCTATGGCCGGGAAGCGCACATAAAGGAAACTCGTCAGGAGAACACAGTTGGCAAAATTAGCTAGGTTGTAACGACCTAGAGATCGCTCCATGCCAAAAATGACCCTATCAAGCTATGTGTAGAGGGACCCCAAGGCGATTGCAGCCAGAGGGAGCTTGATACCCCGGGCCAAACGAAGGGATATATTGATGAGATTCCTTCGAGGCTGGTTGTTGGGTTTTATCGTTAAAAAGAAGAGAGAAAGAATGACAAGGATATAGGCAGCAAGCTCTAGCAATGTACCTTGTCCAGGGGCAGCCTCAGAGGAACTTCATTCGGAAGGGTCCTTGAAGAAGTAGTTGATAAGAGGAGTGAACGTGGCTTTGTTTGAAGTACTGATGCACCTTCGGCATATACGGCCCAACTCTAAACGGTCAGCGGTTTCTTAGGCATCCAGGGTTTCATCAGAATAGGGATTATGGCCTGTTGCCTCAAGGCCTAGGAGCTCGCATACATCCTCTAACGTTATTGTGAATTCACCCCATGCAGCGATGAATGTATGAGTAGTAACATTCCAGCGAAATACCAGAATGGGAAGAGCAGCATTGCTTTTGGAGAGGGTGAACTCACTAAACCACTTGGCTCGATAAAGCCCAATCTTAGTGAGGGTATCAGCATGGGAAATCTGCATATGGGAGTTCCAAGCAGCAAAATGATCAGGAGAGCCCCCAGGACTTTCAAAATCGATGTGGGACCATGGGAAGTCCCCTCGATCAAGACGAAATCTGAGAGTCCCCTCGGGAGGTAGAAAGCCCCAGTCATCAGAATTCTCATCTTCATCACCAAGCGTCATGGCATCATACTTGGCATTAAAAATGCAACTCTTGCAAAACCCGTCAAAGTCATCACCTTCGCCAAAAATGGGGGACCGACGGTAGAAACATAACTGTTCTTAACGAGCAGCAGTCAATGAAGCAGCAGAAAGGGCGGTGACAATGGGGGCGACATGAGGAGCACTGGTGGCAGGAGTGGAAGGGTTGCTTGAAGAGGCCATCGCAGACAACAGAAGTATGAAAAGGTTTGGTAAAATAAGAGTTAGAAATGAATAGGGAGATGCACGACCGCAGGTGGTGGTGCAAAAGATGAGAGGAGAAGGAGACTGAGTAAAGAGGAGAGCAATAATGGAGATCGCATAGAGTTTCTCTCTACAGAAAGCGGGGAGATTGAAGAGGATGAATATGGAATAAAAAAAGAAGAGTTTTGAAAATAAAAGGGACGTTTGAAGGTTTATAAACCTGTCGTTTAAGTTTCCCACCCTGGAACGTGCAGGGCCGCCTATAATCATTTCAAATGAACGCGTGGCACCTCGGGAAGGGCCTCGACAGCTAAAAAGATAGATCCATATCATTAATGAAGTGACGCTTGGGGAAAAGAAGGGGGTTACCTTCCCCAACAAGTTTGAGTTTTGGCGCCAGAATTTTTGTTAGACATATCCAATGACTCCCAACGAAGGTAGTCCCCCAACGGTTCAAAAAAGCTACGATATCCCCTCGCCACAAGTCCAATTGTTGTTTAAAGGGTGACTCAGTTACATCAGGGAACGAGTATTTGAGAAGGTTAGTAGATCTTTCGGGAGAATTTCAAATATTAAAGATAGAACAGTTGAGGCTCAGCATCAGGAAAAAGTGGCAATGTCCCTTCGCCCAAGCACCAATGAGTTATGGAGCTTCGGCTCAGGTACATTGGGGAAAATTTTACTTTTTCCAGGAGATTATAACGCTGCGGTTCTAACGAGGGAAAGAAGGCCAAAATTTTTCACACAGAGAAGGTTCATCGAATTGAGAGGTTTCGTACAGACATTTCTTATTCCAATAAATCTCTCTGTAAGGACAATTTTATCATGTCCGTTATCTTACTGTTTTGTATGTCGTACGCCGTTACATTTGGCACGTCTCTACACGATCACATATGACGGCCCCAATCCGAATTCCGGGAATTAAGCTTCCAACATCTCCATCATGTGTTCCACATCGGCCTCAACGACTTCACATTCCATGCTTTTAGGGACTATATGCTAGTGGTATGTCAGAGAAGTCAAATCAATGAAAGAAGTCACGATATGGAAGTTCAAGGGCAATTTGGTAATTTTACATCCATCTTCCGGAGGATAGGTCAACTGGAAAGTTGAATATCTTGCCGCAACAAAGATACTGGAAGAAACGGCATCTCATTCCGAGCTACGGTGAAGAAGATATGGCCCTTTGAAGATGGAGAGAATTCCTCGAAGGAATCGGGTGTCAGACAACCGGACCGATCCGCCTAAGACCGGACTGATCCGCTTGCTGCAGATCCAGTATACCCCGGATTGAAAGCGAACCGATGAAGCCTGAATGAAAGAACCGATCCAGTCACAACCGGACCGATCCGCCTCAGAATAAAAGAACCGATCCGGTCAATCGGACCGATCCGCCCTCAATCCGGACCGGTCCTCCTGGGATAATTTCGGCCAGATCCTGCGGAGATTTTTTAGGCTCAAAGTTTTCCTATTTAAAGCCAACTTCGGGGAATTGTTTTTTTCAATACTTTAGAAGACGTTTTTTAGAGTCCAAATACCTCTAGTCTTCATATTTTTTGAGTCCCAAGACTCATGTTTTGATTTACGCAATTGCCAAACCTTTGTGAATATTTTTGGTAACCAAGATAACTTTTTAGTTTGTTCAAACCTTTGTGGAGAGATCTTTGCAACCGAGGGCTGCGTGTCATTGCTGAGGGAGTCTCTACAAAGTTTTATGGCTGCGTGTCATTGAGGAGTGCTGCAGTTCTTCCTTTGTTGATTGGATTGAGGTTCATGTGGGTTCGCTGCGTGTGGATTCATTGCTGACGACACCGACCGATGCCTGCGGGTATTCATGTGTCACTGTATTTCATTGTAATCTGATTGTAAGCCGTTCTCTTACAAATTATAGTGAAATAAAAGGTTTTGCCCCTTTGGGGGATTTTTCCTCAATTGCATGTGTTTGAATGTTCTTGCTTAGATTATCATCTTATTCAATCACATACTGCTGCATGTTTAGGGTTTGTTTGGGTTAAAAGGTGTTTAATATATAATTTGCTCATTTGAACGCAAGCACATACGTTCTCACTCTCCACGAAGGGGCAAATGTAGAGGGGGCTTGAAGGTAATCTTGAGATTAGTTATAATTCCTTAATTGGCAAAAGTGTTTGAGATTAAGCAATCGGAGCAGCTCAAGCGTGGCAACTTAGTGAGGCAGCTTGGGGTGGCAACTCATACTTTGGCTTGTTGTATTAGTCATATTGTATTTCTATTTATGTTGACTGTAAGCTATAACATTTGTAATGTTGTAACGAGATTAATAACGAGTTTTAGTGGGAGGTCAAACGGTACTCGTGAGAGACCAGGCTTGGCAGGGCCTGGGAGAGCTTTCATGCTCTATCGAATGACCTCGTCGTGGGAACTTTAGAGGGACTTGGTTTGGAGGATTAAGAAGTGAGGCACCATTGGGGCTTGTCCTGACCATCTTAGATGCACCTGGTAAAACACCGAAGGACCCTAACCGTGGAACCTCGGGCAGAGCAGCTCAAAGTTCCATCGGGCGTTGAGTTGTGAACCAAACAACCCTCTACCTAATGTCACATCTACTTTAGGTGATGTCACTAGCTAACTAAATAATGTCAGACCTGCACTTGACTAAACCATCGTGGTATTTGGGGCTGTCAGGCAGTTGGTGATCCACCTCTGCGATAACAGTCCCCCATGACACACAGTGGTTAGGCAAAAGGCATGTCTTGGCATTTAATGTTTATGACGTGGATACAACTACTGCATCAGACATTTAATGTTATAACCTAAAGCCTGAGGGATGCCTTTCATAGTCTTTAAAGGACTGAGTTGCCTCGAGGGCGGTGTGGGGACTATTTAAGGACCCCAACCACCTTTGAGGAAAGGGGGATCTGTTGAAAGTTTAGAAGTTACTACTAGAGAGAATATACATTTAGAGAGTTATTACAAACCAGAGGGTTTACTCACTCACCATTGTTATTTATTACGATGCTTTTAATACTTGACAGAGATTCTTGAGGGTGCTTTGGTGTGTTTATACCTGCCTACCAAGGTGTATCTAGGGTGCTTACTTCTCTGTCCCTCTAGCCAAGTTACTTCTAAGGTTCTTTACTATTTCCCGAGTTATACACGAGATATTTACGAGTTTAAACTGAGTCTTATCTTCATTGGTTTTGTGTTTGCATTCTATATCATTAATTCAAAGCTTCTGTCCAAATTAGCTTATCATTATCATACTCAAATAGGGGTTACGCCTCCATCTATAATCTAAAGTACCCTCCTATACATGGGATGAGGCCAAGGTTGAGAGGAACAAAGAGGTTGTAGATGATCCAATAGAGAGAAACATCATTTGAACTTCAGACGAGGTCGAGATAAGTCGTGTCAGACAAAGAACAATTGAGAATGAGTAAGAGAGATACCTCTTCAGGAAGGGGACCCTAGCAGAGGGTAACTTCTCTTCATCTGAAACCATCTGGAACCTTTTCGTTGATGGGTCATCTTGTGAAAGAGGAAGTAGAGAAGGGCTGATAGTATCGGCACCTGATGTTATAGATATTGAGTATGCCCTAGGGTGGAACTTCAAAGCTTCCAACAACGAGTCAGAATATAAGGCATTAATAGTAGGTCTCTCTTTGCAAAAATCCCTCTATGTCGACCGGCTCCTAGTCCACAACGACTCAAGATTAGCCGTGAATCAAATCTTGGGGGTATATGAGGCCAAATACGAAAGGATGTCCGATACTTTAAGAGGGTGAGATCGATGCTAAAAATATTTAAGGAAGTGAAGATGAAGAGGATACCTTGGCTACACAAAAGCTGAGCTGACGCACTCGCGAGGTTGGCCTCAATAACAAGAATAGACATAAGGAGAACAGTACCGGTTGAAATTCTACTCAAGCCGACTATCGAAGAGGAAGAGTTTACTAAACCTTGACTTAATCTGAGCAGGGGAGCCTCGTGAATGGATCCTCTTATAAGACACATCATAGAAGGAGAGCTGCCGGAGTCAAAGTTAGAAAGGAAAAAGCTGAGGTTCAGAGTTACTAAATTCTCTATCGTAGGAGATGTCCTATACAAGAAGGGATTCCTCCTCCCTCTTCTCAGATATGTTTAGCCTTTAGAGGTTCGATACATCTTGCAAGATGTGCATGAAGACTCTTGCTCAAGTCACATTTGGGGGAAGATCATTGGCTAAGAGGATAATCACTAAGGGATTTTGGTGGCCGACCTTGGCCAAAAACGCAGTTACGTATGTGAAAGACGTCATAAGTGCTAGAAGTTCTCTACCATTCCCCATGGGGTATTGATTTGGTAGGACCCTTGATAAGAGCTGTAACAAACTATCGGTTCTTAATAGTGGCAATTGACTATTTCTCCAAATGGGTAGAGGCTGAGCCAATGATCACAATCACTGAGCATAAGACTTTGTAGTTTATCTGAAAGAACATCATATGCAGTTATGGTCTTCCAAACACCCTCATCTCAGACAATGGAACCCAATTCAAGATTATATCCTTGCCGACCCCTGGAAAATTCCATTTTCGCAGTATTTTTCTAAGGATATAATCTTGAATTGGGTTCCATTGTCCTGGCCGACCCCAGGAAAACGGCCAGATTGAGGTCACAAATCGAACAATCCTTGTTGGGATAAAAAAGAGGATGGAAGAGGCCAAAGGAAGGTGGATATAAGAAGTATATGTTGTGATTTGGGCTTATAGGACAACGGTGAGGACATTTACAGGGGAAACTCCCTTTATGTTAGCTCGTGGTTCAGAGGTTGTAATCCCTACAGAGATGGGTTTCCCTACTCATAGAGTCCAAACATATGACCCTATGACGAATGGGGAAGAAATAATACTTGATCTTGATTTGATTAAGGAAAGAAGAGAGGATGCAGAGATAATAAAGACAGCTTATCAGAAGAGAACTGCGAAATTCTACAATCAGAGGGTAAAGTCAAGGCCGATAGCTATGGGAGATGTAGTCTTGAAGAAGAAGTGGCAGAAAATAAATAAGCTCCATCATAATTGGCATGGTACTTATAGGTTAATCGATGAGGTTGTACCTGGTACCTACCGTCTAGAAAACCTAGAAGGGGAACCCTTCTCCAATCCTTGGAACGCCGACCACTTGAAAAAATATTACCTATGATGTTGCAATTATTCTATCTTCTTGTAATACATGTATCAACTTATATGGTTATCAATGAAAAAGTAACAACGTTGTGTTCAGACTTTTGGTTCAATGTATGTATTTAACATCATTAGTTTGGTCATAATATGAGGGTAAACACCATAATTTGGTGACCTCAGACCTTTAACGTCATTAGTTTGGTGACCATAATTTGGTGACCTCAGACCTTAAACATCATTAATTTGGTGAAGTTATGAGGATAAACACCATAATTTGGTGACCTCAGTCCTTTAACATCATTAGTTTGGTGACAATATGAGGGTAAACACCATAATTTGGTGACCTCAGACCTTTAACATCATTAGTTTGGTGAATTTATGAGGGTAAACACCATAATTTAGCAACCTAAGAACTTAAACATCATTAATTTGGTGAAGTTATGAGGATAAACACCATAATTTGGTGACCTTAGACCTTTAACATTACTAGTTTGGTGATAATATGAGGGTAACCACCATAATTTGTTGACCTCAAACCTTAAACATCATTAGTAAACATCGTAACTTGATGTGGTGAAATTTTTGAACGTGTGGAGTATCACAGTTATAGAACAACAAAACATCACACGAAGCAATAGAATCAAAAAAGTCCAAGCTAGTTCTAATCATATCATCAAGAGGGTTCATAATTACAATACAAAATATCAAGAGCCTTCATCAGAGTTCGTAAAAACTAAAATTACATACAGAGTTTATCAAAATTACAACTATTAAAAAGCTTCACAAGGAAAATCTATTGGGCAACAAAAGAGCCTATGCCTCGACAGGAGCCGACCCACCAATATATGCAGTCATCTGGTCAAGGTTGACGTTTGTAAATTTAACTTAATCATCATGATGGGTATCATCTTCTGTCTCCATGACCTTAAGAGGTGCCATCTCGGTCGGTGCAAATTCACTCTCTTCAACCTCCTTTAAAGACTGAGAAAACTGAGGATCGCCAAAGCCGAGACCAATGAAGTCCTCAACAGTCATGCTCACAGACTCATTCTGCTTTATGGCTCTCCATCTGCTGGTTGATTTGATACCCCTCTCTAGGTACTCAAAGTCGAAGCTGAAAAACTCACCAGAGACCTTGTAGTCCTCAATGGCTTTCTCTGAGGCATCTTCAAGAGCAACCTTGGATTGTAGAACGTCAACCTTTGCCTTAAAAGCTTTGCTATGGTCCCTCTTGAGCTGAGACATATGGTTGTCCCTCTCATTGATGACTCCTTTTAATTTTTTAACCTCTACATTCAGATAGGCCTCAACCTTCTCAGCTTCCTTACCCTTTTCAATAAGGGGCATCTTTAGAGTCCACTCAACAAGACGATGAAATGATAAGATACCCTGCAAAAGAAGATTAGATGTACAAATCATATGAGTAATAATTTCTACATAGCCGAGGCAACACTTAGGAGAACTAAAAATTGATACCTAGATTGACTCGTGAAGAGAAAACTCGACCAATAAATGGACATCCAATGCACGAAGGAAATGCTTGTCTTCCTCAATCATGATTGTGCCAATATCATCGACAACTTTCAGACTATAGCCGATCACACTATCTTCAATTTTGAGCTGAGATAGATGAGCAGCCCGGACATCGTCAGTAGAAATGGGTATGGAACAGTCTTTTGCCTGACTCTTACTCGACCTCGTATGCGTTGGCTCGGTGGAAGGCTTCCTCTTCTTGCTGGCATCGGCCTTAGATACGCCGGCGCTCTTTTTTATATTGGGTAGGGGTAGATTTTTACCACCTCGCTTCTCCATAAGCTTCACAAGACTAGGAGCAGACATCTCCCAAAACTCGTCTAGTATGCCTGCTGGATGCTCTGCAAAAATCAGTCTCTGAGTTAATCGATCAGAGATAAAAAATATAAGAGGCATAACTTGGCTAAGAAAAATGTTGAAGACCCCCTATTACCTTTCTCAGATAGGTTTGGGGGGTGGTCCCCTGGAAAAGCTTCGTAAGTCTAAGACTTTCTAGTTTATCTGAAAGAACATCATATGCAGGTATGGTCTTCCAAACACCCTCATCTCAGACAATGGAACCCAATTCAAGATTATATCCTTAGAAAAATACTGCGAAAACGGCATTTTCCTAGGGTCGGCAAGATTATATCCACCTTCTCTTGGCCGACCCCAGGAAAACGGCCAGATTGAGGTCACAAATCGAACAATCCATGTTGGTATAAAAAAGAGGATGGAAGAGGCCAAAGGAAGGTGGATATAAGAAGTATATGTTGTGATTTGGGCTTATAGGACAACGGTGAGGACATTTACAGGGGAAACTCCCTTTATGTTAGATCGTGGTTCAGAGGTTGTAATCCCTACAGAGATGGGTTTCCCTACTCATAGAGTCCAAATATATGACCCTATGACGAATGGGGAAGAAATAATACTTGATCTTGATTTGATTAAGGAAAGAAGAGAGGATGCAGAGATAATACAGACAGCTTATCAGAAGAGAACTGTGAAATTCTACAATCAGAGGGTAAAGTCAAGGCCGATAACTATGGGAGATGTAGTCTTGAAGAAGAAGTGGCAGAAAATAAATAAGCTCCATCATAATTGGCATGGTACCTATAGGTTAATCGATGAGGTTGTACCTGGTACCTACCGTCTAGAAAACCTAGAAGGGGAACCTTTCTCAAATCCTTGGAACGCCGACCACTTGAAAAAATATTACCTATGATGTTGCAATTATTCTATCTTCTTGTAATACATGTATCAACTTATATGGTTATCAATGAAAAAGTAACAACGTTGTGTTCATACTTTTGTTTCAATGTATGTATTTAACATCATTAGTTTGGTCATAATATGAGGGTAAACACCATAATTTGGTGACCTCAGACCTTTAACGTCATTAGTTTGGTGGCCATAATTTGGTGACCTCAGACCTTAAACATCATTAATTTGGTGAATTTATGAGGATAAACACCATAATTTGGTGACCTCAGTCCTTTAACATCATTAGATTGGTGACAATATGAGGGTAAACACCATAATTTGGTGACCTCATACCTTTAACATCATTAGTTTGGTGAAGTTGTGAGGGTAAACACCATAATTTAGCAACCTAAGAACTTAAACATCATTAATTTGGTGAAGTTATGAGGATAAACACCATAATTTGGTGACCTCAGACCTTAAACATCATTAATTTGGTGAAGTTATGAGGATAAACACCATAATTTGGTGACCTCAGACCTTTAACATCATTAGTTTGGCGACCATAATTTGGTGACCTCAGACCTTAAACATCATTAATTTGGTAAAATTATGAGGATAAACACCATAATTTGGTGACCTCAGACCTTTAAAATCATTAGTTTGGTAACAATATGAGGGTAAACACCATAATTTGGTGACCTAAGACCTTTAACATCATTAGTTTGGTGACAATATGAGGGTAAACACCATAATTTGGTGACCTCAGACCTTTAACATCATTAGTTTGGTGAATTTATGAGGGTAAACACCATAATTTAGCAACCTAAGAACTTAAACATCATTAATTTGGTGAAGTTATGAGGATAAACACCATAATTTGGTGACCTTAGACCTTTAACATTACTAGTTTGGTGATAATATGAGGGTAAACGCCATAATTTGTTGACCTCAAACCTTAAACATCATTAGTAAACATCGTAACTTGATGTGGTGAAATTTTTGAACGTGTGGAGTATCACAGTTATAGAACAACAAAACATCACACGAAGCAATAGAATAAAAAAAGTCCAAGCTACTTCTAATCATATCATCAAGAGGGTTCATAATTACAATACAGAATATCAAGAGCCTTCATCAGAGTTCGTAAAAACTAAAATTACATACAGAGTTTATCAAAATTACAACTATTAAAAAGCTTCACAAGGAAAATCTATTGGGCAACAAAAGAGCCTATGCCTCGACAGGAGCCGACCCACCAATATATGCAGTCGTCTGGTCAAGGTTGACGTTTGTAACTTTAACTTAATCATCATGATGGGTATCATCTTCTGTCTCCATGACCTCAAGAGGTGCCATCTCGGTCGGTGCAACTTCACTCTCTTCAACCTCCTTTAAAGACTGAGAAAACTGAGGATCGCCAAAGCCGAGACCAATGAAGTCCTCAACAGTCATGCTCCCAGACTCATTCTGCTTTATGGCTGCCCATCTGCTGGTTGATTTGATACCCCTCTCTAGGTACTCAAAGTCGAAGCTGACAAACTCACCAGAGACCTTGTAGTCCTCAATGGCTTTCTCTAAGGCATCTTCAAGAGCAACCTTGGATTGTAGAACGTCAACCTTTGCCTTAAAAGCTTTGCTATGGTCCCTCTTGAGCTGAGACATCTGGTTGTCCCTCTCCTTGATGACTCCTTTTAATTTTTTAACCTCTACATTCAGATAGGCCTCAACCTTCTCAACTTCCTTACCCTTTTCAATAAGGGGCATCTTCTTTAGAGTCCACTCAACAAGACGATGAAAAGATAAGATACCCTGCAAAAGAAGATTAGATGTACAAATCATATGAGTAATAATTTCTACATAGCCGAGGCAACACTTAGGAGAACTAAAAACTGATACCTAGATTGACTCGTGAAGAGCAAACTCGACCAATAAATGGATATCCAATGCACGAAGGAAATGCTTGTCTTCCTCAATCATGATTGTGCCAATATCATCGACAACTTTCAGACTATAGCCGATCACACTATCTTTAATTTTGAGCTGAGATAGATGAGCATCCCGGGCATCGTCAGTAGAAATGGGTATGGAACAGTCTTTTGCCTGAGTCTTACTCGACCTCGTATGCGTCGGTTCGGTGTAAGGCTTCCTCTTCTTGCTGGCATCGGCCTTAGAGACGCCGACGCTCTTTTTTTATTGGGTGGGGGTAGATTTTTACCAACTCGCTTCTCCATAAGCTTCACAAGACTAGGATCAGATATCTCCCAAAACTCGTCTAGTATGACTGCTGGATGCTCTGCAAAAATCAGTCTCTGAGTTAGTCGATCAGAGATAAAAAATATAAGAGGCATAACTTGGCTAAGAAAAATGTTGAAGACTTACGAAGCTCTTCCAGGGAACCACCCCCCAAACCTATCTGAGAAAGGTAATAGGGGGTCATCAGATGTTCATATTTAACGAGACGACCTTTCTTGCCTTGATTGCGAAGTTCCTCAATGTTCTTGTAATTGTCCTGGCTAAGACCAGGGTCAGATTTAGCCGTGAGGGAGACTTTCCCCCATCTCAGGGGGGGTCCTTTGAACCGATGTTCCAGAAGCTTCGTCTGAACCAAACTCCCATGCCCCATAAACAAAGAAGTGACATGGTTTCCAATTATGATTTAAAGTTTGGGTAACCAAAACCATCTTCTTCTCAGATTTCCTAGCTAAGAAGTGATAGTAGGTAGGATAGTTTTTGGCAGACAAGGGGACGTAACAACCCGTAAAAACTCTAACTGGAAGGTCAGAATGGTGAACAACCTTCCAGAGGATAATAGCCCCAATCATAACCCTCTAAGCATCGAGGGATAATTGGGAAGGGGAAAGATTTATGTGTGAGAGTATAGCTCAGGGTGGATAGGAAGACGAAAGCCCAACTTAAACATCTACTCCTAGATGCAGATTTCGCCATCTCGGCCATCGAAGGTCCTCTCATCCTTCAAAGGTTTCCTAAGGATGATTGAGAAATCTATGGAATATAGGTGTCTGAAGGAAATAAGGTCATAATTGTTAATGGTACTATCATACTCTGCAGCACCAGAGGTATCGAGTTCACTCCCCTCACCATCATTAACATCCCCAACAACGTCGACTTGGGCACTTGTAGGGGCACCACCAGGAAACCACTTCCCAAACTCAACCCCGGTGGCAGCCGATAGAGGAATGACATCAATGGGGGGCAGAATTTCTATGTTGGGCCCTATAATTTCTATAGAATGAGATCTACGCAACGTGATAGACTCTCTATGGGATGAGGCCCGGCTTGAAACCTCGACGTCCTCCGAAGCCTCACCTTGCTTGGGAGAATAATCCATAGCCTCTTGAAAAGTATCTACAGATTCACCTGCCTCAGACGTTGACATTGGTTCTGAAGAAGCGTTATCCTCAGACATTGGTTCAGGAACCTCTGCAGGCTCTACATGCTCAAGGTATATGACCTTTAAGGGTGGAGGAAATATTGGTCTAAGGGGAAAGGACTCATCCCTATGAGCTTCCTCTTAGGATGACTCTATCTGCCTAATCTTCCCAAAGGTCTTCTCACGCAGGGACGAGAATTCTTCAACGAGTTTATACAAAGGTCTGAGCATTCAGAAGACGACACTACACTTTAGTTCGAACTAAAGGACGAACATGCAAATAATTTGTGCTACTCAAACTAAAATCAAAATATGGAATCTAAAGGGTTTTAAACAAGAAAAATAAGAACTCCCAAAAAAGGGTCATCGTAGAAGATGACCAAAGGGTCGTCGGGAGGCCAAAAATGAAGTGTTTTTAGCTGAAACAACCCCTAAACGACCTAGAATGGCATCAAAGTCACTCAAGTGTTACAAAATTAACCCTATATTCACTCAACAACGACAGAAAGCCTCACCGGAAAAAGCAAAAGATCACCAAAAAACTAAACTATAAAAGTAATGACCAGAAATGGAAAAAGAAAGGTCGAAGAGTAATACCTAACTGGTCGCAAGTGAATAAGGATGAGATTAAGAGGCAAGGAAAACCTTGAATCGCAGTAAAACAATGGAGGGCTTAAGAGAAAATTGCAGTTGCAGAATACGTAAAGGTAATAAAGCTGGAAGAAGAAAGAGAAAATAAGGAAAGAGAAAGGACTTTTAAACCTTCTTAATGATGGGTCACGATTCCCAATACACCCATCATTACCCTATATAACCCAAAAGACGCTGTCAGAATTATCATACCTTTAGGAGTACGTTAGCCACTTCAATGAGTGACATGTGTCAATGAATCACTTCAAGCCCCAAGGCACCAAACGAAAATCAGCCTCGGCCTAACCTACATACCCCTCAATCACTTACTCACATAGGAGACTAAGGTCTAGGGCGTGATTGATATACCCAAAGTGCACCCTCATACTCATGGTCATGTACCTCGTCCTGTCTCACAACCGAGTTGACAAGAAGCTTATAACAGCCATCAGAAAGGTCGTCTTCTTCAAGGTCGGCTCCTTATTGACCAACCTCAGCTGGCCATCAACGTCTCATGGGCTCAAGCTATTGCCAACATCGTACTCTGCCTAAGCCGACATTACATCCTACCTCGTACATAACCTCGGCCAGTCTTTCAGGCCGAGGCCATATTGATGATTGATATGACAAAGCAACTATTGGACTCCTGCAACCTCATACTCGGCCAGGACGAGGTTACAACAAATGATATTAGAGGTTCGAGCATACTCAAGTACATGAAATACTTTGAGCACGTGGTGATTTAGTTATAACCGAATCATTCCCCTCGCGTGGGGGAATATTTGGTCATCATTCCTTACATGTGGCACATACAGGTGTCTACTTATGATTAGTACATTAAACTTATACACGCTCAATGCATTCTTGGGGGGTACATTACACCCCCCAAACACTATAAATAGGGGCCTTCTCCTACCTTGGAAGGGGATCGATAATTAGAACCCTAGATGAAACTCTGTTGATATACACAGTAGAGAGAGAAAGCGAGAGATTGTATCACAGGCCATTAGTGCCCTCATTATAGTGAAATTGCTCATACACTCACAGTGGATGTAGGCCAGATTGGCTGAACCACTTATATACTAGTGTTTCTCCTCACAACCTTCAACTAGATATTTACTCTTATGCTGCCATTATAATTGTTAATTTGAGATTACCAACACCTCATACTGGTGTTGCTGTTTTCAGCATCATCAATGGTCGTAAGAGTTTAATATATATATATGCTTTATTCTTTTGTCCTGATGATCTCAGCCTTTGTAGCTATTTAGATAGATATAGTGAAAACCTAACTATGGACTTTTAATAATTAAACATAAATGCAAAGAAAATGAGTCAAAATTTAAATTTTCCCTGATATTAATTTGAGGGGGTATATAATTTGCTTATCTGGCCTAACTATGGACTTTTAATTATTAAAATGGTATAATTAATAATATAAACTTTCCCAAAATTTCTTCTTGCCCGTGGAAATTTATGTCCTCAATTTTAGGACACGGTTTATGTGAATCTTCTCAGCATCCATTACCTTACTAGGCTCTCAACCTCATTCCTTAGGCTGAGATAGTCATTGGTAGCGTAGACATGGTCAATGTGCAATTCACACCACTTTTTACAATTTCTTCTGCTGCGAGGTGTCTTCATCTTGGTAGGCCACTTAAGGATTTTTTCCACCATAATGCTGAGTAAAAATGTCTCCAATTCACAATTGAGGGGAGTTAATTCTTTGTACAGTCTCTCCAAATGTGCGTCATGCTTTATTTTATTTTTTAAGTCATGACCTCTGTGATCTCTTTCTCTTTAGAAGAATCCCCTTCACGTGGTCTTCATATATCGTGACCTTCATCTTCCTCTTCACCATGTCCTCAACCTTCATTGGATTGTAGAAATACACATAAACTAACACTAAGATCCTCTATCTAAGTAGATTTATTTGGCCTTGGAGTACCATGAGGTGCGCAATGTCTTAATTTTCCTGGTTTTCTGAGTTGTCTTCCATGTGGTCTTCATTTTAAATAGTTAGTTCTTAGGAAATATTTATTTTTTGGAGATGAACTAAATCGAATGATAAATCCAAGAGTTATAAAAAAACAAGAACCATAATATCGAGTAAAGTAACACTGTGCAGAGAACGTTTCCACTAAGGCTGCGAACTTGAAGACAAAAGTGCTGAGGACATGGCTATTTTCCTTCGTAACGACTTTTCCACCACGATTGACATGATTGAACACAGTTTTCCCATTGGGTGATTTCATCTCCTGGACAACTTGGTGAATAGATGCCCTTGGATAGAAGGTTATATGATAATTGAAAACTTAGTAAGTCATCATAACCTTTCTCAGGTGATTTCAATAGCCCTTAAGGTCAAATCCTTTTGATATTTTACACATGGAATCATCATTTTTTCTATCATTAGACCTAACCCTATGCAGATTTACCCGTCCCATAAATCATAGAACATTTTTTTGGGGTTCTTAAGCCTTTTTTCATCTTTGGTCTGATAGGAGATATTATTCTTATTGAAAAATTAAGATATGGCAAAACTAAAGTTTTTGGTTTAAGTTGTGACATTGAGGTTACTACTTGTTCATGCAGATTGAAAGGTGCATAACTCTTTAGTCATAAATGGGGTTAAATGGAAAATTATAGTTCATATATGGACAAAATATGGGGTTACACCCTAATAATCTGGCTAAAGAGACTTTGGAATGTTAACCCATGGCATAATATGTCCTTATCTGAAAATAAACATAATTTTTAGCAAAAATTTCCTAATATATAGGTCATAACATGACTAAATTGCCAGAAAATATAGAGAAAATAGTAAATATGATCATCCCTATCTCCCAATCCTGATAAGGTCATATCATATTCAACAACTTATGTAGATTTAGACATGAGAACATCCTTGGGGAATATGGATCACCCAAAAACCTTAAATAATCTTGGGAAAATAGATTTGAAAAGAAGAAAAAGCCCTAACTAGGGTTTATATTAAAATTTGGGTCAAACTACCAAAATTTTACCCACAAGATGAAGATTCGGGGATCCTTATGGATAAAACAAGGCATATTCGACCGGATTTGTGAGAAACTCGGTATAACACCTAGTTTCTCATCGACAACACCAAACTATTATTGTCTAAAAATGGTTCTACTAGTGAAAACCATACCATCTAGGCTATAACTAACAATTGAAAGTATAAAAATAGGGGTAAAAGAGAGTGATATGTCACAAATATAGTATATTAGCTCCCTTTAATCTCATACATTATCGCATAATTATGTTCATTAATTTATACTTTTTTGCTCATATGTCGACTAACCTTGTTTTTCGATATATATTTTATGCAAGGTCTATTTGAGTTTTTGTTGGTATTGAAACGCATTTTGGGTAAGTTGATCCTTTTATGCAACTTCAGGGGCAATTCTATAAATTCAGACTTCATGTCCTGATTAGCGCATCTCCATGAAAGTGTAGTTCGCCGATTTATTTTCACATGGACCCAAACGGCGCACCGTTTCAAATTCGAATGATGAATTTATTCCCATTCTCCTGAAGCCCCCTTTTATTTTATTTTAAATGAAGTGCATAAGTGTCCCAAAATAAGGGATCGATCAATTGAGACCCTATCATCGATAAATCGGTCAATTTTGTTTTGCCTTGATCTTAAGACAGTGGGAAATTGCCCCATTCATTGATTGATCGAAGAGTGGTCGATTAATCGATTATCGCATTTTCTCGAAATATCTAAGACTTGTATGCATTTTTCAAAACAATCAATCGATCGACCACACCTAATATTTGGCAATTTCGTCTATTTGTTTTCTTCTCCCTTTTATTTTAACCCACTTACTCTATATATGTAAGTTGTCTTTTTATTTCAACATCTAGTTTTTTGTTAGTTTCTAGTTTAGGAAGGATATTTTGTCGGGATCTTTTCTCTTCTCTCTCTCCTAGGATTTGCTATGTATTTCTACTGTTCGTCATCTCTTCATCGTTTGTTAGATTTTTTGCTTAGTTTCTTACTTTGTAACCTAGTTTCGCTTTAATGTAATTTGTTTGTATTGTATAATTAGTTGTTTTCATTCTTTAATTAGTTATTTTATTTAATTTCTTTTTGAAATACATGTCATTTACTATGTTTTGTAGCTAATTTAGTTTGATTTGAAATGATTTAACCCACCTTTGAGCTTTGCTTTAGTAATGGATTAGATTTGTTTTCATGGGTTAGGTTGTTCTTGATTTTATGCCTAGGAGATTTAATGGTGTATATCATGTATGCGTCATATTTACGCCTAGGTGTAGGTGTAATCTCCGGGATATTTGTTGATGCCAAAATCATATTGGAAGTTTATGACAATTTGGGGGTGACAACTCTAAGATTGATTAATTATTGAAATGATATTTAATCTTCTAAACCTTTTCTTCCCATGTAACCCTTTATGTTAATTAAATCGAGGTAAGGGATATCATTCTCAATCTATAGATTTATTCTTATTAATTAACTTAGTTTAAATACATGCCTAGATTAATGTATAATTAAAACAATTATCTTTTATACTTTTTTCAGAAGTAATAAATCAATTTATGTCTAGCACTCATTCCCTGTAAATTCGATGCCTGGACTCTCTTATACACTCCCATAAGGTTGCAGTTAAAATTTTGGTTTTTTGTATTTCCATGGGATCTGATTACAACTACAGTGTAGTCAACATGGACGCTCGCTTCTCCTGGGTTAATCAAATGTCATTACTGTCGAGGAGTGTTTCATTCTATATTGTTACTGATTTGATATTTTGTAATAATTTCTTTGTATTTGAATTCATTATTATAATTTGTTTTGCATACTTATACATTTGAGTGCTAAGAAATGCTTGAATTATCGGCTGCATACAACTTTGTGGATTTTGCTATCTTGAGCTTCGGGTAAGTATGTCTTACTCTTCTGGTTTTGGCAATCGCAATGATAATTCTCAATATCCCCCAAAACCGATGACTTTTGGTGCATACTTGCATGAAGAGAAGAATGAAAATTACAAAATCACTTTGAGTGAGTATTACAAAATTCATGTTATGGATTATGAGAATTTGGGTAATGATTTTTCTAATAGAGAGCCACAAAATCATTACAATAAGAATGTTGAAACTTATTGCAATAACTTTTAAAATTCTTATACTATTGATTTTTATAGTAGAGTCGAGGACAGTTATCAAACATTTTATTTTCAAGAATATGCACCTTCCCCTATGACTTTATGTGGGGCATTCAAATTGTTGAGAATACAAAGCATGAAAACCATTATAAGGAAGAAAATTATTGTTCGGAACCAGAGTTGGATGCATTATTATAATCCAATGATGATTTTTCTTTCAAGACTTTTGATGTCTTGGAATGTTTTGAACCAAATGAGTAATCGATGCCTACATTGTGACAAACCATTCTTCTCTTGGCCCAATGAATAATAGAGAATGAAAGTGAGGAAGAGAGGAATCTAATATCCATTTTCAATGAAATTAGTTCTTCTTTGGTAAATAAAAGAAGAAAATTTCATTGAAAATATCATATCTCCTTCGAAACTCAATCTTTGAGTGATGATGACACATATCTCTAGATTAAATGTATTTTCTCCCCATTTCCATTCCCCGTTATCAAACTGTTACAAGTATCATGTGAATTAGTTAAAAAATTAAAAATGTTAAAGCTTTTCACTGATTAGGATTACTTGCTTGAGTTTCTTTTCATGAAGGCGATCTTTCCTCCTTGTGTTCTACCTCCCATTCCATTTGAAATTTTTTGGGAAGGAAATTCAATTTTTTTATTCCATATGTACTTGTCACCCGTTTAATCCAAACCCTCCATCATCCCCCAAAACTTTTAACATGTGATTTCTCGCACAAACCTTGGCTTACGTTGTTCAAACAAAATTCTTCTTTTTCGGAAGGCATGAACTCAAATAAGGGTATGCCAAATATCCCTCAAGGAAAAATCGTATTTTGGGTAGAGCCTCCAAATTTTTAACTTCTAATGTATAGTCAGTTATAAGTTAAAATTGTAGGTTGTACATATTATGTTGATATTTTACTTATTGCCGAATGTAATTATTTAAAGTTTTAGTTCTTATTTTTTGTTATGCTTTGTTCTAATATTTTTTGTAGAATCTTTGGGATTGTACTTTCTGAAGATCGCTCCATTTTGTGTAATATCACTATCTTCCTCAATTTAACTTGGTTCTTTCTTCACATTGAGGATAGTGGAAGCTTTAAGTTAGGGGGCGTGGGATATTCTTCTCATTTATTGGTAGTTTCTTTGATTTGATTATATGTTCTTCCCAAGCATGTTTTATTGTAAAAAACAGAAAATTTTCAAAAAGATTTTCTTTCTTTTTCCACTTTGTTAGGAATTTTCTCTTATTTTCGATGATAAATTTCAAATAAATGCCCGATTCATTCAATAATTCAATGATGCGTGTTCTCAATTATTGAAGTTATTAGACATTAGTCCTAAAATCATTAATATTATGAAAACTTTTATGGATTAAACTTTAAACCCATGAGCGCATGCATTTTTTGATTTGGTTTAAGATTTGTATAAGTCAGTAATATTTTGTTTCATTTTATATAATTACACCAAGTGAGAATTTCGATTTTCTTCATTTGTGAGTGTTTATATATTACTCTTTCCTCCTTTAAAATGTTAAATTTGTCGGTAATCTCATTATTCTTTCATTGATTGTTTATTAATTGAGTTCATTTTAAAATATTTTACTTGAGCGTGATTTGCAATGTTGTTTTAACTCGAGAATCATATAAACCTTAGGACAGGAACATAGGTCATCTTTGTTAATTAACCTATATTGACCTTGACCTACCCTTTTATGTTTTCCCAAGTTAACCCTTTGAGCCTAAATATAACCTTTCTATTCAAAATCCAAAATCCTATAACCAATTCCACATTTAAGTTTTAAAGCCATATATACCTTCCATAACATTATCATGAATGTTATTTGGGATTTAATGATGTTCTTATTATGTGATAGAAATTAAGCATGTGAGAGTGAGAAGAATAGAAAAAATAAAAAAGAAAAGAAAAATAAGAGAAAAGGATGAGAAAAAGAAGAAAAGAAAAGAAAGAGAAATATTTCCTTAATGTACATAGTGTTCAATAATTTTTGTCACTCTTTAATGACATATCAATTTCTTTTATGGAAATTATATTCCAATTTTGAAATTTCCCTCAATTTTCCATTATCCAAAGTATTCTCCCCTAACAACTTTGATTCTATAAATATCCCCTTTCTCATACCTTAAATTCAAACTGACATTATAACCCTCTAAATTCCTATGTGATTCTAGGGTGAATGTGATTCAAAAGTTATAATAATTGCGATAGTTTGTGAAAATATGTTTCACCTCCTTTAATGAACGGTATCTTTCATTCAGATTGTGATTTTTCATTTTATATATATAGTGTTCTTCATTGATGATATGTGTGTGGCCTTATTTCCATTTCCATTTATTCATTATTCCCGCATGTCCTCTGTGTGTTACACCCTTTTCATAGAGATTTCATTTGTGGAGTGTAAACGACGGTGAGGATTTATTATCATCCATACTTTAATATTTATTATCTTTATAAAAGTTTTGTAAAATCATAATTTTTCATGTGCTCACTTTTCCTCCCACTTTTACGTTTCAATTCTATGAAGTTATTCATAATGTTAATGATAAATAACGCATTGAAATCCTTTTAGTTATTGTTGAGCTTGTCGTATTGATTGATTGGACGTACGTTTTGATGAAACCTATTGCTTGCAAGTTTCTTCCCAGAAAACCCTCACGAGACAAAACTCGTCCACTAGGGTAACCTAGGGGTTTAATAACTAGTTGCATATGTTTACTGCAATCATTCACCCACAAATTCTTTTTATTTTTTGTTATCTTTCTGTTGGGATGGTTTTTGTTATGTTTAATCACTAAGGACTAGTTGTGGGTACCACTTCCATCTTTGCAAGCCCAAAGGAGTAGCCCTACTAAGACCTATTAAAAATAGAGAGCACCCGACCCAAACTTGAAAGCCTGAATTGTGGATAACGAGAGAGGGTTAATAGGGACGACCCAGTCTACTCCTGAATCTATCAGGATATATTCTAGGGATAGTGGGTTAACGTATGGGTACCCGATACCCCCACTCTCCTAATTTTCATGTATATATTGTACCCCTGGCCCGGGGAAAAGGGCATGTAACTGAAAATACTCCTCTGGAGAGAAAAGAGAAATAGAAACTGAGAGCACCACCGTGGACATAGGCAATTTGCCGAACCACGTACATCTTGTGTTGTGTGTGATTATTCTTATTCTTATTCTTGTTCTTTATTTTTCTAGTGATTGCATTTACCTATAAATAGTGTTGATATTTCTTGTCACCACAATTGGCGTGGTCTGTGAGAAGCGGTTGTTCTCCCTTTAAAAAAGCTTTCACCAACAAGAACCTAAGATGTCTGATCACAACAGCAATGTCCCTCAAGTAGGGGATATTTAAGAGCAACCTATCCCTCATAGGGTTACTGTAACACCCAGCCCAATTAAATATCGGGTGATCAGTCATTTATAAAATTTAAAACAGAATGTTCGGTTGGTTCATTCTTAGCATCATTGTCGAAAACGCAATAACTAATTTAATCACCTAATATAATTAAGCTAGGTGTCAAAACATTTTTCTTATTAATTAAAAACCATTTAATTACCAACCCAAGTAATTTAATATAGAACATCCACGCACAATTAATTAATACAAATACTGAATCAGAATCGCATACTGAAATAAATAAAACTGGATAAAACATCCCAGTTCAAAACTCTAAACCAAAACAATAGTAGTCATCAATCCAAATGAAAATGAATGAGAAATAGAGTAACAAAATCTCTGAAACTGTCTAAGGAAGGGGCGAAACATGCCCTAAAGAAAATGTCATAACGAATAGGAATGAAACAATCGAGGCGTCTAAACAAAGTCCTGCAGCTCCCACAACAGCTACAGCTCGCCACGCAATCCAAAACTCTAAGCCTGATGTCCCTGTGGCCGAGCATCTGATATAATACATATATATAGCAAGAGAGAGAGAAGATGCAAGAAACGGGTCAGAGCCCGATGTGTAAAAATATTTGTTTAAGCAAGTATTTAAAATTTGCACTAAAGCAAGTATCATGTGCATGTTAGCTCGAGCTCTCACATGAGATTCTCACCTCTTTTCCATTGTGCACGCCTAACGCGTATCTAAATTTTCTCCTTAGCTATACTTCCCCATATAACTAATCTGAATCCATCCTAATAGTATTTTACCCTCACTATTAGTCAACCCGTATCTCCCATACAATACGTTATCCAATTAGCCTATTACGAAAAGCTGATTAATACATTTTCCATTTTCATAATAATTCAAGTATACAATTAGAATTTTCTTAACAAATTTCCATGTCGACATTCATTATTATACACATTAGATTAATTCAGACTAAACACCCGAGTATACTATTTCGACCTTTACGGACTCAACGGTACACTCGAAATCATCATCCGAGTTACTGAAAATAATTGATATATTTATTCCATCAATTTAGTCCCGACACGACTCACATGCGCGTCTGACTTAATTCACTAAACTGTCGTATTATTATCTCTCGACAATTTATCAAAGTATATAGTTCCATATTACATATCACACAGTGATATTAAACTAATGAGTATTAACCCTTAGCACGCTAGTTAATATTTATTTTTATTAGATCCGGATTAATTAACAATTTATTTCTCACATTTGAATTTAATTAATCCCTTTGTAATAAATAATTCCCTTAATTATTTAAATTATAAAAAATGTGGGGTATTACATACTTCCCCCCTAATAAAGGAATTTCGTTCCGAAATTCGAAAAAAGAAGGCATACCTGGTATAAATATATCTGGGTATTTCTCACGCATATCCGCCTCATGATCCCAAGTAGACTCCTCCACATTATGATGCTGCCACTGCACCCGAACAAGTGGAACTACCTTTGAACTTAGCCTCCTCTCACTATAATCTAGGATAGCCACCGGTCTCTCCTCATATGAACTATCTGGATATAGTTCAAACTGCTCGATTGCAATGTGAGTGTGTGCCAACTCATCTCGAAGGTATCGCCTCAGTGACGAAATGTGAAACACATCATGGATACGATGCAAGTGCTCCGGTATCCCCAATCTGTATGCCACTGATCTGACCCTCTCTATAATAGGAAATGGTCCCACATATCTCGGGGCCAAATTCCCTTTATTCCCAAATCTCATTACTCCCTTCATTGGAGATACTCTCAACAAAACCTGATCTCCCACTGCGAACTCTCGAAAGAACCTTTTTGCATCAGCTTTTCTGTCTGTCCTGGGCTACCCGTATGCGATTTTGAATCATTTCGATCCTGCTCGACGTATCCTGAATTACTTCTGGCCCGAGTAGTTTGTTGTCTCCCACCTCTAGCCAACAAACCGGGGAACGACAAGGTCTGCCATACAATGCTTCGAACGGGGCCATGCCAATCGTAAACTGATAGGAGTTGTTATAAGCAAACTCTACTAGTGAAAGATACTTCTCCCAACCTCCCCCGAAATTAAGGATACACATGCGTAACATGTCCTCGAGCATCTAATTAATGCGTTCAGTCTGCCCATCGGTCTGCGGGTGATACGCTGTACTCAACCGCAACTCGGTACCCATAGCTTTCTGGAAGCTTTCCCAAAAATGAGATACAAATGTTTTGTATTTATCTGACACGATGTTAAGAGGTACACCATGCAATCTCACTATCTCTGCAATAAATAGCTGAGCATACTATCTCGCTGTGTAGTCTGTCCCGACGGGCAAGAAGTGGGCTACCTTTGTCAATCGATCTACAATAACCCATATAGAATCATGCCCCCTCTGCGAAGTGGGAAACCCGGTGATAAAATCCATGGAAATGCCTTCCCATTTCTAGGTAGGAATCTCCAACGTCTGAAGTAAACCTGGTGGTCTCTGATGGTTCACTTTCACTAGCTGACAAGTGCTACACTTGGATACGAACTCTGCGATATCCTTTTTCATCACGCTCCACGAATACTGTCGCCTCATATCCTGGTACATTTTGTCCCCACCGGGATGTACCATAAATTGGGACCCATGCGACTCTGTCATTACTGCATATCGAAGGTCCTCCCCCTATAGAACAACGAGCCTCCCATTGAAGTCCAAACCACCCTCATAACTTACTGAATAAGACTCGGCTCCCCCGGCTAAAAGCTACCTAATCTGATCTTGACAGAACGAATCCGCTGCCTGTGCCTGTACTATTTGCGTAATGATCTGAGGCGTAACTGTCATCGCCGACATGAATGATCGGGCCACAACATCCTGATGTCCCAATTCCTTCCATTTTTCTCTCCATACCTCGGCCGTCCCATCGACCGGCCTGCGGCTTAATGCACCAGCAACCACATTAGCCTTTCCCGGGTGATAGTGTATTTCGAACTGATAATCTTTTACAAACTCAAGCCACCGGCGTTGACGCATATTTAACTCCTTATGCGTGAACAAGTACTGTAGTGACTTGTGGTCCGTAAATAAGCGAAACTGTTCTCCCAATAAGTAATGCCTCCAAATTCGAAGCGCAAACACAGCTGCTACAACTCTAAGTCGTGGGTGGGGTAATTCTTTTCATGAGGCTTAAGCTTTCGGGAAGCAAAAGCTATTGACTTCTCCTCTTGCTGGAGCACTCCCCCAAGCCCCTATAATAATGCATCAGTATAAACCAGGTATTCCACTCTCGCTCTGGGAAGTGCTAGAACGGGTGCTGAAGTTAACTTGTCCTTCAACTCATCAAATGCCAACTGGCATGCATCGTCCTAAACAAACGGTACGCCCTTACGAGTCAAATTTGTCATAGGACCCGCAATATTCGAGAATCCTCGAATAAACCGTCTGTAGTATCCGGCTAATCCCAGAAAACTCCGCACCTGCACCGGTGTCGTGGGCTGTCCCCACTCCCTCACCACTGACACCTTACTAGGGTCTACAGATATCCCTTTTTCTGATACAATGTGTCCCAAAAACTGTACCTTCCGCTGCCAAAACTCACACTTCTCGTACTTGGCATACAACTCATGCTCTCGTAGGGTCTGTAGAACCATACGTAAATGCTCGACATGTTCTTCTTCAGTGCGGGAATAAATCAGGATGTCATCTATGAAGACAATGACAAACTAATCTAGGAACTCTCTGAATAATCTGTTCATTAAGTCCATAAATACTGCTGGGGCATTGGTTAGCCCAAATGTTATAACCCTGAATTCGTACGATCCATACCTCATCAGAAAAGCAGTCTTGGCCACGTCCTGCTCCCTGATGTGTAGCTGATGGTACCCAGATCTCAAATCTATCTTCGAGAAGTGGGCCGCTCCTCTCAGCTGATCAAATAAGTCATCGATTCGAGGCAATGGATACTTATTCCGCATCGTGACTTTGTTAAGCTCCCGATAATCAATACAAAGTCATAGGGACCCATCCCTTTTCTTTACAAACAGAACTGGGGCACCCCATGGCGAGGTACTCCTACGGATGAAGCCCTGTCCCAACAACTGTTCTATCTAATCTCGTAGCTCCCTCATCTCTGCCGGAGCCATACGGTAAGGTGAACGTGCTATCGTACGAGTGTCTGGTGATAAGTCTATCACAAACTCAATCTCCCTACTCGGAGGCAACCCCGGTGTATCCTGAAATACATCAGCAAACTCGCAGACGTCCGGAATCGAATCGAGTGGAACCACGACTGCAGAGGTCTCATCCTCTATATAAAATAAGTGGGTGGACGACCCTCCCTCCGAGTGAGTCATAGCCACTAAGAACATCTCCTGGTCCGTAATGGAAAATACAATACTCCTACTGAAGCAATCATTCATGGCCCTATACTCGACTAGCCAATCCATACCAATAATGGCATCGTACTCGAACATATCTAATACTAGCATATCAACCGGTAAAATTAAACTGCCAATCTCTATGCCTACTCCCCGGCATATAAAGAAAATCAATGGCCCATTACCAAGTGGTGAGTCTACACAAGTCACTGTACTCTCTGCCGTGCTTAATAACCTAGTGGCCTTTGCAAAGCTAGTAGTTATAAAAGAGTGTGATGCCCCCATGTCAAATAAGATGCGACCCAAAGTACCATGGATAGAAAACTTACCCTCCACTTTGGGTGGTGCCTGAGGAACTGTGGCCTAGTGGACATTATATACACGTCCATATCGCAACTGTCCCTGCTGCATTGGAACTGCGGGTAAAGCTGGAACTGGAGCTGGCGCTGGTAGGGCGGCGGGAAAAATGGGTCTCTGGGGATCCTGGTGAGCACCCTGCTGTCGAGGAACTCTGTCCCTATCTGGACACTCCAGTTTCTTATGGCCAGTCTTGACGCAAGTGCGACATTTCCCAATGAAATTTCCTCCTCTCTACCCCTGGTAGCCTCGGCCTGGTTGGCCGTTACCACCTCTACCTTGGCCCTGTTGGCCCTGTTGTCCTCCCTGCTATTAACCCTGCTACTGATTTTGTGGTTGGCCCTGCTGTTGGCCTTGTGGCCCTGTCACCAACCCCCATGACCATGCCTGAACCCTCCAGAACGGAACCTTTTAGCAGACTCCCCCTGCTGGGAACCCTGCCTCTGACTCTGCTCAACCGGTACTCCACTGGCATTACCTCCCCCTGTCTTTCCCAACTGATTGGGCTCTCCCCCTCGCTTGCTTCCCTTAGCATAAAAGTGATTATCCTGACAATGCAATAAGGCTGCATTCAGAATGTCGGTATATGAGTGTAGGGAAAGGTTACCCAATAAATGTTGTTGTATCTTCCAAGTCAAGCCATCCATGAACATCTGAATGCGCTTCTCCTCAGTAGGCACCTCCTCCGGTACCATGTTTGTCAATTGTGTGAACTCTTCCTCTTATTCCGCAACAGTCTTTCCTTCCTGGGTGAGGTTTAAAAGTTTTCATCTCATCTCAGTCTTGACGGCGGAAGGAAAATACTTGTGGTCAAACCGCACCCAGAAATCAATGATAGTCATCAAATCTCGCTCCTTGGTAGTATTAGTGGACTCCCACCACTGTAAGGCTTCCCCTATCAGCTTGAAGGTAGCCAAGACCTTCCTTTGAACCTCTGTGCACTCATACATGCGAAGATGCCGCTGTATGTCCTTCTTCCACTGACTCGCGGTAACCACATCTGAGATGCCCAAGAACTCTTGGGGACAAGCCCTCTGAAAGGACTCTCTAACTCTCTCCCATGCAGTGGGAAATGGATGCACTAGAACTGGTGCCACTACCTGAACCTGAGGTGGGGCCTGCTGCACTATCGCTAAGGCTGCATTTACCACATGTGAATTTATCGCGGCAACTTCTGTTGCGTTCATTGTCCCCTGAGCCTCTATGGCCGGCTGTTCTGGATGGGCCTGTCGATCTCTTGGTGCACGTCGAGGAGGCATCTGAGACGAGAAATAATGTTATTAGTCCACAGTTATTTTAAAATCTCAAATAGATGAAGACGTAATCGCAAATATAAGATCACAACAGTCCTAAAAATAGGGCTCTATATCAAAGGACGGAAAGATGAAAACATAGTAAGCCATACGCATCCTAATGGACACTAGAACCTGATGCTCTGATACCATCTGTAACACCCAGCCCAATTAAATATAGGGTGATCAGTCCTTTATAAAATTTAAAACAGAATGTTCGGTTGGTTCATTCTTAGCATCACTGTCGAAAACGCAATAACTAATTTAATCACCTAATATAATTAAGCTTAGTGTCAAAACATTTTTCTTATTAATTAAAAACCATTTAATTACCAACCAAAGTAATTTAATGTAGAACATCCACGCACAATTAATTAATACAAATACTGAATCAGAATCGCATACTGAAATAAATAAGACTGGATAAAACAACCCAGTTCAAAACTCTAAACCAAAACAATAGTAGTCATCAATCCAAATGAAAATGAACGAGAAATAGAGTAACAGAATCTCTGAAACTATCTAAGGAAGGGGAGACACATGCCCTAAAGAAAATGTCATAACGAATAGGAATGAAACAATCGAGGCGTCTAAACAAAGTCATGCAGCTCCCACAACAGCTACAGCTCGCCACGCAATCCAAAACTCTAAGCCTGATGTCCCTATGGCTGAGCATCTGATATAATGCATATATATAGCAAGAGAGAGAAGATGAAAGAAACGGGTCAGAGCCCGATGTGTAAAAATATTTGTTTAAGCAAGTATTTAAAATTCGCACTAAAGCAAGTATCATGTGCATGTTAGCTCGAACTCTCACATGATATTCTCACCTCTTTTCTATTGTGCACGGCTAACGCGTATCTAAATTTTCTCCTTAGCTATACTTCCCCATAGAACTAATCTGAATCCATCCTAATAGTATTTTACCCTCACTATTAGTCAACCCGTATCTCCCATACAATACGTTATCCAATTAGCCTATTACGAAAAGCTGATTAATACATTTTCCATTTTCATAATAATTCAAGTATACAATTAGATTTTTCTTAACAAATTTCCATGTCCACATTCATTATTATACACATTAGATTAATTCACAACTCTCATACATATATATATATATAACATGATACTGCACCACCGGGCTATATCCCATTAGCTCACCTAATCAACATACTGTACCCCGGGGTTACCACCCTTTAGTACACTTATTTAAATAATCTTGTACCCCCGGGTTATCACCCATTAGTACACTTACAATACATTTTTGTACCCCCGGGTTATCACCCATTAGTACACTTATAATAATAAGATTCTCACACCCCCGGGTTATCACCCATTGGTTCTTTTAATAATAATAATACATAATAGGCATACACACGTCCTATTATAATAAATAGGTATTTCCTCACCTACATATATGCTTCTCTTACGCATTTTGATTTCATCGCTCAGTAATAGTTATTTGGATTATTATCCCCCTCGTAACCTCTACGGTATGTTCTCTCCGTACATAATTCATTAAAGGAATTAGATCCTCATACTTCTTCCGAAATTCTGTCTTACTTAAGTTTATTATTTGGAAATATTTCTCTCATTTCTGAACTAATAAACTCAAAACTGGGCCCTAAAAGAAATTATTAAAATTTCACTCTGTCGCTCGAACGAGATGGCAAGTCATTTAAACGACGGCCACATGTCGCTTGAACGACTTCGCGCGAGATGCAATCTCTCTCGAACGACTTCGAGCAACTTCGCGCGAGAATTCCCTGTTCGTCCCCTGCCCAGATTTTCCAACGTTTTCCACCATTTTTAATCTCAAATCTTCTCATTCAACACCCCAAACTCCAAATAAACAGTTCAACATCAAACCCCATCAATAACATATGAATTTTAACATCCTAGAATCATCAATTCATTACGAATCATTCATAAAATGTGAAATCCCCAATTTAAATTTATTAAAACCCTAGTTCTTCCAATACATGTTCAAGTAGTCAAATTTCCAGATTTGTTCTACACATAAATTCTTCTAAACGTGATTTCTAATATACATACATGAAGGGTTTCAATTTAATAAATCTCAGAATTAAATTACACATCCAAATTCCTCAATTTCACCATTTTTATAACCTATAACACATTCTTAACAATCCTACACTAACATGAGTATGATGAATACCGAAATACCGAAAGTTATAAACACTTGCCTTGAGTGAGTAGTCTGATTTCTTGATGTTGTTGGTATGGGTGTGTTCCCCTTGTCCCGATCTACACGGTGGTGGTGGTGGTTGTGCAAGGTGATGTCGATTTAGCCCTCTTCTCTTGGCAAAAGCTCTCCCTCACACTTCCAATGGCCATTCTTACTTTCTCCAGCTTTCTAACCCTAATGCAATTGTTTTGGCTGATAAATTAACTCCTAGTTTTCGTCCATTAATTAGGCCTAAAAATCCAATTTACCATAATTCCCTTTTTGGGGTGCCGGTTAGGCCTAAAATTGCCCCGGGACCCAAACTAAACACCCGAGTATACTATTTCGACCCTTCCGGACTCAACGGTACACTCGAAATCATCATACGAGTTACTAAAAATAATTGATATATTTATGCCCTCAATTTAGTCCCGACACGACTCACACGCGCGTCTGACTTAATTCACTAAACTGTCGTATTATTATCTCTCGATAATTTATCAAAGTATATAGTTCCATATTACATATCGCATAGTGATATTAAACTAATGAGTATTAACCCTTAGCAAGCTAGTTAATATTTATTTTTATTAGATCCGGATTAATTAACAATTTGTTTCTCACATTTAAATTTAATTAATCCCTCTGTAATAAATAATTCCCTGAATTATTTAAATCATAAAAAATGTGGGGTATTACAGTTACATCTGAAGTTCGATGCTCAAACCTAAGGATTTTCCTGGAACTGCAAGCCTTGGAAGAAACCCAGGGGCCAGTTAGGTCTACACAAGTTTCCAGGCTGATCGACGCCTATGAGGCCAGTCTCCAAGAGTAGGAGGAGGATTCTCATAAGAAGGAAGCTGAAAATGCTCGCCTCAAGAAGTAACTGAAGAGGATGGATAGAGAACTCCATAGTAACACAAGGCAATGCCATTATCATACTCCTATACCTCAAGAGAGCAGATCTCGCAGTCGAGGTGGGAACCCAAGGTGTAGGTCTCAAAAAATTGAGGGACACAGGTCAAACGATGACTGGTTCGAGCGACAACTACCAGCTCACCGTTACACGAGCCCATGACAAAGGAACAGTAATATACAAAACTTGGTCCGGAGATAGATGGACCAATACCGAGCACATCGGGTTGCCAAATCGAGAAAAGAGCTAGCCAAGCGAGCTCTCAGGACCCAGATAAAGTCCCTTTTTTCAATGGAAATAGAAGAAAAGGAGCCCCCAAAGAAGTTCGCAATGCCGAGGTTTAAAATCTATAATGGAAAGACGTATCCCATCTACCATGTCAGGTAGTACAAGTACACCATGACCCTTTGGAACCACAAGGACGCGCCCATCGAGCTTGCACGATGTGGCCCAAAAGTGGTTTGAGAAACTCCCCCACAGATCCATTAGGAACTTCGAGTCCTTAGAAGATCTCTTCACATCTCACTTCATTACTAGCATCTCCCATCCAAAGAGGATGGATTCTTTGTTGATAATGAAGAAAAAGCCCCAGGATAATCTCAGAGACTACGCGAAGAGGTATTGGGGGGTGTTTAATGAGGTCGAGAACCGATCGAAGCAGGTTTCTATTGCATCCTTCAAGATTGTCTTACCCAACTCCTGCCTCTTGCACTAGTCCTCACTAAGAAGGAGGCCACAACCATCGATGACTTATAGCTCGTATTGAAAAATATGCCAAAATTGAAGATGTGACTTATATCAGTTCAGGAGAAAATGGTCACGCCCGAACTTTCGGTAAGGGAAGCGACAAGAATGAGGGTCAAAAGAAAGGGAGTAATAATGAGTGATGCCTCGAAGGCATTTCAAGCAGTAAATATAGTTTTTAGAGAATCGATCTATAAGATTATGACAAAGATTAAGGATGAACCGTTCATCAAGTGGCCTAAGAAGATGGGTGGATACCCTTTCAAGCAAAACAACGCACTGAGATGTGCCTTTCACAAGGAGGGCGGTTACAAAATCGAGCACTGCAAAGCCCTTAAATCCCACCTTGAAGAGTTAGCTCAAGCTAGACACTTGAGTGAATTCGTGGAAAAAAAGGCAGAGAAGGTAGCGGCTAATGGAGATCAAAGGCCCGATAACGTGCTCGAGGAAAACATTGTCCATGAGTTTGCAGTAATTTAGGGGGGGTCCGAACTCAAACAGATTCAAGGAAATACGTCTCGGATGGAAGTAAAAAATCTTATAGTAGTAATGAAAGCCTTGTAGATCAATCCATCCAAAACACAAGCTGGGAAGAGTCGACGAGCAGAAGATGTCGACTACATCAAGCATATTGTGTTCACAGATAAGGACCTGGTGGGAGTGAGAACCCCATATCATGATGCACTGATCATCACACTCAGGATAGATAACTATGATGTCGATAGATTGCTAATTGACCAAGGTAGCTCATCCGAAGTAATGTATCTCGACCTTTTCACAAAGTTGAAATTAAGTGTCGTCGACCCAAAGAAAGCCACCGTTCCTTTAGTTGGCTTCGCTGGAAAGATAACCATCCCCTTGGGAAAGATCTTCCTGCCAGTAAGGGAAGGAAACATCTAAAAAATGATTAAATTTATCTTGGTTGATATTGATTCACCCTACCAAGTAATCCTCGGCAAAGGATGGCTACACGTGATGAAGACCGTCCCATCTACCTACCATCAACAGCTCAAATGTGTGATGGAACGAGTAGTGCTGGAGATCTATGGAGATCAAACGATGGCAAGAAAGTTCTTTAAAGTGGTCATCCATCCTAAACCAGAGAAGAATATTGAAGAAGTTAGAAGCGAGAACGAGGAATAGGAGAGGCTAATACCCTCCAAATAACAACTAAAATATGACAGACCAGGAGTGTAGGAGACCAGGCTCCTCCCCTCTGAAAGAGTCATCGAGGACCTAGAGGAAGTCACAACTAGTAGCAGCTCAAATGAAAGAAAGTTCTTGATTGGGACCTCACTCACACATCGTAAAAAAAGGGAGTTGGTCACCCTACTTCAGAGTAATTTAGATGTCTTTGCATAGGAGGCTTACGAGCTTACCGAGATTGATTCGAACATTAATTGTCATTAATTTCACTACGATCCATCTTTCAAACCAATAGCACAAAAAGCTTGACAAACTGCTTCACAGAAAGCTAAGGCCGTGGATAAGGAAGTTGAAAAACTGTTGGATCTAGGATCCAAACGGGAAGTCTAGTTCCCCGAGTGGCTATCCAACCTAATGGTTGTCCCCAAGAGTAACAGAAAGTGGAGAGTCTGTATCGACTTCAACGATCTCAATAAAGCATACCCTAAAGATAACTTCCCACTCCCAAAGATCGATCAGCTCGTGGATGCCACAGTAGCACATGAGAGGATGATCTTCCTAGGTGCATACTCTGAATATCACCAGATCCCTCTACACGAGCCGGATCAAGACAAAATATCATTTATAACCACAGTTAGGTTATACTGCTATAAGGTTATGCCATTTGGGATAAAAAATGCAGGAGCAACTTACTAGCGGTTGGTCACCAAGATGTTCAAAGACCAAATGGGAAGCACTATGGAGGTCTACATCGATGATATGCTCGTCAAGAGAAAGCTCAAAGATGACTATCTCTCTGACCTTTCAAAGACCTTTGAAATCCTTAGGAAGTACCAAATAAAGCTCAATGCGAGTAAATGTTCCTTCGGTGTCTAGTCAGGAAAATTCCTTAGGAATTTGGTCAGTAAGAGAGGTATTAAAGCCAACCCAGACCAGATTATTGCTATCAACAGGGTTTAGCCCCCCCGAATGATAAGATACGTACAAAAGCTCACGGGAATGCTCGTCGTCCTGAATCGGTTCATCTCAAATTATTTCGAAAGATGCTAACCATTCTTCCAGTTATTGAAGAAAAGTAAGGATGTGGTGTGGAAAGAGGGTTGCTCAAGGGTGTTGAAAGGGATCAAAGCTTACCTCAGCAGACCACCTTTGCTCATAATCTCTCAAGATAATGATTCTCTATACCTTTACCTTGTAGTATCTAGTCATGATGTGAGTTCTGCACTAGTATGCGAGAAAAGGGGATCCAGTACCCAGTTTATCACACGAGAAAGACTCTTTTGGATGCGGAGCAACAATACCTTCCACTAGAAAAGCTCGCCTTTGCACTAGTGGTAGCCTCGAGAAAACTCAAAAACTATTTCGAAGATCACTCCATTATCGTACTTACATCCCACCCTATTAAAATAGTCTTGAGGAAAGCAGACCTTTCAAGTAGACTGTCAAAGTGGTCGGTCGAGCTCGGGCGATTTGACATTCAGTTCCAGCCAAGGACTTCCATCAAAGGGCAGGTCCTCGTCGATTTCATCACTGAGTTTATAGGAGAACAACTTTGCGACCAACCCTAGATTATTCATCAGAGTGGAGTTCCACCAGCGTCAGGCGTCTGGAGATTATACGTTGATGGAGCCTCCAATTCCAGAGGGGCAGGAGTAGGCATCGTGCTGGTTACCCCCGAAGATGAAACACTAGAGCAAGGAATCAAACTTGGATTTGAATCCTCCAATAACGAAATAGAGTACGAGGAACTGATCGTGGGCCTACAAAAGGTGCGAACGCTCGGAGCACAGTGACTCCATGTTTTCGGCGACTCACAGTTGGTCTCCAACCAGATAAGTGGCGATTTCAACGCAAGAGATGAGAGGATGGCAGCCTATCTTGCCATTGTGAAATGATTGATGGCCAACTTTGAGCACATCAGCTTCCAGCAGTTTCCCAGGGGACAGAATAGCCATGGTGATGCCCTAGTAGCCTTAAGCTCAGTAATCAACTTCGATTTGAAAAAGGAAAATACATATCGATATCCTTACCCAGCCAAGTATCAACCAGATCAACGAACTGTCGAACATAGAGAATATTCTCCAGATCAAGATAGCCCCTAGTTGGATGAACCCCATAATATATTATTTGAAAAATGGTGTACTACCAATAGATAAGAAGATCGTTCATCAGATAAGAGTCAAAGTTTCTCACTTTCACTTATCTCTTAAGGGCAAGTTGTACAAGAGATCTTTCACTAGCCCATACTTCGAGTGTGTTCATCCAAAGGACGTCGAGCGAGTCCTGCATGAACTCCATGAGGGAATCTCTGGGAGTCATATTGGGGGCAGGTCACTATCCTTTCGAGCAATGAAAAAAGGGTACTGGTGGCCGCTCATGCAGAAAGACGCTGGAATCTACGCTCGAAAGTGCGAAAAGTGCCAACTTCATGCACCTATGGTTCACCAGCCAGCTAGCGACCTAAAGTCACTTACTAGCCCATGGACTTTCACCTAATGGGGTATGGACATCGTGGACCATCTACAAACTACAATCGGTAATCATAAATATCTATTGGTTGCAACAGACTACTTCACCCAGTGGATAGAGGCATAACCACTAGAAAACATTAGATACGCGGACATGATAAGATTAATATGGAGAAATATCATCAGTCGCTTTGGGATCCCCAGGATTATAATCACTGATAATGAAACCCAATTCAAGAGTGGCCTCTTCCAAGGTTTCTGCAGTGACCATGGGATCAGACACTGTTTCAGCTTTGTGGCATACCCTCAGAGCAACGAACAGGCTGAGGCTTCCAACAAAACAGTGATCGAGGGATTAAAAAAGAGTTTAGAGTGAGATAAGGGAGCATGGGTAAACAAACTACCCCGTATCCTATGGGCTTATCGCACCATCCCAAGGAGAGAAACTAGAGAGACACCATTCTCACTTACGTATGGGATGGAGGTAATTATCCATTTGGAAGCTGGCCTCCTTACCATGAGGGCCACTCGATCGACTAAGGCTAGAACGATGTAGCATTACTTGATGAACTTGACTTAGCCGATGAAGGAAGGGAATTAGCTCTAGTAAAACTAGCGACCTACGACAACAGTTAGCAAAGCACTATAAAAGAAAAGTCAATCTAAGAACATTTCAGGTTGGGGACTACGTCCTAAGGAAAGTTCTTGGCAGCGTTGTTAAGCCATCAGATGGCAAGCTAGGACCGAATTGGGAGGGACCATTCAAGGTGATAAAAGACGACCTACAAGGAGCCTACCACTTAGAAACGCTGGAGGGTAAGGAAATACCAAGAGCTTGGAATGCAACCAACTTAAAGAAATTTTACTTCTTGTTTTCTTTTTTATTTTTGCGAACTTAATGTTAAAATTTTAATTCTTCTCCGATTAATAAGATTTGTTTGGCATTGGCATTTTATGAAGTGTTGGTTTTCTCTACTACATTTTAGTATATTTACCTTTTTCAAGCCACAAGCTCTCCTCTTAACATGCAAAACTAAAGATCACAAGCAAATTATTGGTTAAAATAGCAGGGTCGATATGTAATGACCCTCCTCAGGCATTTGTCAATTAATATGAATGACTTCCTAGCTTTCCCCTGGCTATACATGAAGCCCTACAAGAGACCCTTAGGCAATATGGCCAACCCAGGGTGGTCACAAATATTGTCTGGCCCAAAAATCTTGCTCGGATAGAATATCTGATACCAGGTGTATCCTCGCCATTACCTCACTTAGGCCAAAGGTGGTGTGACGACACGACCTAATAGGTAAAGTAAGGAAGAATGGTACACTTAAAGCATACTTTACCGGGGGATACTCAATCGACAACCAACTCTGCCTTAGTCATATCTAGTTGGTCGGAAGAGCCCAAGATAAGTGAACAAGAGATCAATAAATTCAAAGATAACACAACATATGTCTAGTCAGAAAATCGCACAAAACATAAATATTTTATTACATCATTAATTACAAAGAGTTACATATGCTAAGTGATTCAAGCCCTAATGAGGACCAGGTCACTGAGCGAGGTAGCCAGCTACTCGCTCTCTTCAGCCATCATCTGGGTGAGGAGCAAATTCTTCCTCGACTTTGTCTAAACTCAGCTCCAGGAGCTGTCTTGGGATCACATTTATAGGAATCCAGCGATGATCCGTTCTGAATGGGTTCGGGATCAAAGTTGAGGGAAAGATTTCATGCCTATACTAAAGAACAGAGTTCCTGGGAAATTTAACTCCTTGAGGGCACTCAACTATCCTATTACAAAAGCTAACTCCTCAACCTCCTTTAAAACTTCATTGGAGAATCAGTCCAACCCTGGTTGTAGCCATCCACCCACGCCTGTCGAGGACCATTTTTGAACAACTGTCTCAACTTGGTAACATCTCGCTGAAGCTCGATCGCAATCACATGCACTCGAGTTACATACCCTTTCATCTCGATAATTTCCCACTGAGAACTGTGAGGTTTCCAGCTCACTGTATCACCTATGATGAAGAATGGTGGGTAAACAATGAGACTATGCTCAGCGCATTCTCCCTCACATGCTAAGAATTGCTAGTAAGGTTTCCATCTCGCCATGTCATTGATAATGAAGAACCTTGGATAAGAAAAAGAACTATGCTCGGCGTATTCTCCCTCAAGCGGGCAAGCTCGCGCTTCAATGTATCATTTTCTTGTTGGAGCATCTCGCCAACCAAGTTGATTTCAAACACTTCTAGGAGCTTTGCTTTAAGAGCATTGACCTCTTCTTGAACATAGGCGCCAATCTCACTCATATCCTCAAGCCTATCTTTTAACTTGGCGACCAGCTTGGACTGGTCCTTATAATCCTGGTTCCTTACTCTGAGAGATTTGAAATTTTTTATACAGGCACGACGAACTTGGTCGCTCACATTAGTACCAAGGATTTGGCCTAAGTGAGAAGTGGTCGGGATATTCTCGTCAAGATTGATAAGTTACAAATAATATAAGCATCGAGAATAACTAGATCCGTATATGAAAAGGAACATAATTTCATTTCATTAAAATAAAAATAGTTCACGTACAACTACATCAGTGATAAAAAGAGAACAACACAAATATAAAAAATACAAGGGCCCCATAAAAAGATTAGTTGGCAACCTCAGTCTTCTCTAAGGATGCTGGCTTCTTCCTTTTATCTGTAAAAACCTCATTTTCACCTCCCTCGAATGGAACAACTACCATTCCCTGATCGATAGGACCATAAACAATAATATTTAGAATAGCTGGAACACCTTCATTGGTAGCAAGATGAGGCACGCCCTCTATAATATGTTTCGGACGAGGGTCGTGCTCATCGAAGAGAGGGGAATCATCATCCACCTCGGCAGCAAGCAAAGCTATGTCCCAACCTTTCTTGAAATTAGACTAGCTGATGTAACCGATTTGAGCCTCAATATCCTCGTATGTCGTGAGCCACCCAACATTATAAGATCTCTCCTTGATGGTGGCGACCTCAGAATCTAGCTTCTTCATCTTCTCGGTAAGCTCTTTATTCTCCTCAATCACCGCCAACTTGCTCGTATAGACTATGTCATAGGACCGCCATAGCTCCTCCATCTCTTTAGATGTTACCTCCTTCTCTTTATTAGCTTCAGTAAAGACAAGATCATAAGATTTATGAGCAGCACTAGTAGCTTCTAGTCTCACCTCTAGCTCAGAACGTTTCCTCGCCATCTCGCCACAACTGCGATAAAGGAGGGTGAAATTAGACATAAACTGCAGAGAAGTAAGAAAACGTTAGCGGAGAAGGTATGGAAAAGAAAATTACAGAGTAAAAAGGTAAAAGTAAACTTACCAAGGCTAGTCCCTGACTCTCTTTTAGGGCTAACTAGTCGGTCCCCATGCTCGATGACCTCTGACAGTCTGCTGGAAAGATTGCTCTTTCGGAAGCCCCCTCAGCCAAGGAAGACACGGGCACCAAAGACTGTCCCTTTTTATCCTCGCTTTTTCTCTTTTCTTCTCTCTCCTTCTACTCCATCTCAACCATCTTCCTCTCTTCCTCTTTCTTCCTCTCTCTCCCCCTCATCGATGCCTCCTCCTTCTTTTTCCTCTCCCTTTCATGAGCCACAGTTTAGGAGCCTGTGGTAGTGTCCCTACTCCCAAACTTCTTATTATTCAGCCTATGAGCCAGTGAAATATTATCCTCATTATCATCCTGGATTAAATTCTTCCTAGGGGGAGCCATAGTCTCCTCTCTATAACTTTTCAAACTCTCCAAACTCTCCTTCGAACTGGAAGATCCCTCACCACTCGAGCTATCCTCAGTGGAATCACACTCAGCTTCACCCCTATAACTCCTACATTGCCTTCACCAGAGCTACTCTCCTCCTCGTCTAACTGAATTGGTTCAGCAGTGACCTCCTCTGGGATATCGAGGTGAGGAATTCTATCAATAGGATGAGAAATGAAGCTAGATACTATATTTTTGTACTCTAAAAGGAAAGCAGCTGACCTTGGATGCTCTTCGTCAGCCAAAAGTTCCCTTATCTTCCAAGCTTTTATTAGCTCAGCAACTCAGATTTTGTGGAATAAGGTTCCAAGTTCTTCGTCTTCACTGAAAAAGAAAAAAGAATACATAAGAGAAAGAACACACTAACAAGAAATCAATAAGCAATATAAGAAAAATATCTACCTATGTACTCCTTCCCGAAGAAGGGAATTGTAGGTCCCCTATACCTAGTCCCCTCGATCTGGGGAGGTAACTGCCAGCTCCCGATAATGAAGCCTTCGTGCCAATAATCCTTATGGGAATTAGGTAGACTGACTACTAACACCCTATCAGGACTCTTAGCTTTCAGGTAAAGGAGACCCGAGATCGTTTGATGAAAAGTATGACAATAGCAGATTTTAATGAGACCTAAATTGGTGCCATAAAGTTAATTGATCCTACATTTTTCGTTAACAATTTTCCAAACATTTGGAGAACATTGGGCAGGGACCATGTAGAAGTAACTTAAGAAGTGTAAAAATAGGCGATTTAGGGGACAAGTTAGACCCTCTGAGACAACAAGAGGACGTGAATCCAATGCCCATCCTTAACGTCTAAAACATTGCGAGGAACAGGGACACACTTAATGTCCACCCATTTGGGGATGTTATAGAACTCCCTAAACTCGTCCACAAATCTATTACCTATTTTTCCGTAAATAAACCCTAACAGCAATAATAAAGAAAGAAAAAGGAGTTTGGATATTTACGAAGTAAGATTTAGCCTAAGACGATGCAAAGCCACAGGTAGAGAGAGATGAGTTAAAAATGACTTGAAGATGATGAAAGATAGAGCCTGAGAGCAAGAGGGGACACTGGAGTGCAAAGAACATTTCAAGAATTGGATATTATGAAGAAATGTCACAGATCGGTTCAAAATCAATAATTTAAACCCTTCTAATGATGGTTCACACTAACCGAAGAAGATTTTTCCCCTAAATCCCTAATAAGAAGATGCTTTGCTCCCCGAACCTCACGCAATTCACAAAAATGCCATCTGGGCACAATAAACGTCATTATTTAAAATTCTTGAGCCCAAATCGTGGTCCAAAAATTTTAGGGGCAATTGTGGATACCATTTCCCTCTTTGCAGGACCAAAGGAGTAGCCAGACTAAGCCCTATTAAAAATAGGGAGCGCCCGACCCAAACTTGAAAGACTCAAATTGTGAATAACGAGAGAGGGTTAATAAGGACAACCCAGTCTACTCCTAAAATCTCTCGGGAGATATTCTAGGGATAGTGGGTTAACGTGTGGTACCCAATGCCCACACTCTCCTAATTTTCATGTATATATTATACCCCTGGCCTGGGGCAAAGGGCATGTAACTGAAAATACTCCTCTATAGAAAAGAGAAATAGAAACTGAGAGCACCACTATGGACGTAGGCAATTTTTCGAACCACGTACATCTTATGTTGTGTGTGATTATTCTTATTCTTATTCTTTATTTTTATGGTGATTGCATTTACCTGTAATTTGTCTTGAGATTTCTTATCACCACACTAGCAAAATCTAATTTAGAAGATGTGATAGGTCATAAATATTGTATATTAGCGGCCTTTATTCTTATAGATTCTAGCACAATTGTGTCCGTTAATTCCTACTTGTATGCTCATATATCGGTTAATCTTGGTTTTTGATATATATATATATATATATATATATATATATATATATATATATATATATATATATATATATATATATATATATATATATGTTAGTGTGTGCGTGTGTGATATGCAAGGTTTATATGAGTTTTTGTAGTTATTGGAATGCTTAAATGAGCAATTGGTGCATTTTGAAAAGGTCGTTATTTGATGCAACTTTAGGAGAAATTTTTGTAAATTTAAACTTTATGTCTCATGTGGCGATCTCCATGGAAGCGTAGTTCATCGAGTCAGCTTTGTGTGGCCACAAATGATGTGTCGTTTCGAATATAAATGATAAAGTTAATGCATGTTCTCATGAAGCCCTGTTGTGTTTGAAATGAAGTGGTAAAACACCCATAAATAGGTTATCGATAGATCGACACCCAATTGTTGATCGATGAATCATTTTGATTTTTCCATGATCTGAAGATAATGGGAAATTTTACCATTAATCTATTGATCGACGAATGGTTGATCAATCGATCATCCAATTTTCTCGAAATATCTGAGACTTGTATGCATATTTAAGAACCATTGATCGATCGACTAATTGTCGATTGATCGCTAGTGGTCGATCGATCGATCACACCAGGTGTTTGGCAATTTCGTCTATTTGAATTCTTTTCCTTTTTTCTTTTAATCGAGTTACTATATATATATATATATATATATATATAGAGAGAGAGAGAGAGAGAGAGAGAGAGAGAGTAGGCTCTCCAACATACCTATATTTTTAAAAAATAGGTAAAAAAACTGACAGTTTTAAAGGGAAAAAACTCACAGTTTTTTGACTTATTTTTTAAAAATAACAAAAACCATTATCGTCAATTGATTTTTTTATAGGGGCACAGTGAAATATCATGAACCCATATAAAAAATATCATCTCAATTTTTTTTTTTTACTATTTTAATCAAAGGGTATGTTGCTAGGTATGTTGTTAGGAGGTATGTTGGAGAGAGTGACTCTCTCTCTCTCTCTCTCTCTCTCTCTCTCTCTCTATATATATATATATATATATATATATATATATATATATATATATATATATATATATATATATATATATATATATATATATATATATGTATATGCTGTATTTTTATTTCAATATCTAGTTTTTGGTTAGTTTTTAGCTTAGGAAGGATATTTGTTGGGAGCCTTCCTCCTCTCTCCCCGAGGGTTTAGTATGTATTGTTATTATTCATCTTCTTCATTTTTTTGTATCAATTTAGCTTAGTTTCTTGATTTATAACCTATTTATATATGTATATGTATATATATATATATATATATATATATATATATATATACCTATACATATATATATATATATATATATATATATATATATATATGTATATGTATATATATGTATATGCTGTATTTTTATTTCAATATCTAGTTTTTGGTTAGTTTTTAGCTTAGGAAGGATATTTGTTGGGAGCCTTCCTCCTCTCTCCCCTAGGGTTTAGTATGTATTGTTATTATTCATCTTCTTCATTTTTTTGTATCCATTTAGCTTAGTTTCTTGATTTATAACCTATTTTTTCTTTAATGTAACTTGTTTTTACTTTTTATGTGGCCATCCCGGTCGGCGCGACGCTCGCTCCAGGGAAAGGAGAAAGAGGATCCCTCTCCCCGAGGATGGAAGCCCCGTCACGATCTCGCACCCTTGTCTTCGAAAAGGGGGATTCGACCGTCGTCGGTGCGGGGTGAATGTAAAGAGATAGAGTCGCTAGCTTATTTTGGTCAAAACAGGCAAAAGAATATGTTCCCACCTCAAAAGAGAGACATCAAGGACAAAACTGATGCGTGCGAAACCAATAGATCGGAGTTCTGGGGGTTAAGTTACGGAATGGGAAGTTGTTAGGCACCCATCCCGCCCTTTCGGTCTCTCATGGGCAAATGCTTATATTTTCCTTTTTATCCCAGTGAAGTGTATGCACGTGTTTATATAATGGAGATCGGAATCGTTCGACCCATACCATGGAAACGTTAGGGTGAGGTCATCCATAGAAATATTCCCAAAATAATAAATATAGAAGATAGAACATGCGCATTCATCATGATATTGATCGTTATTGGGAAACGCTAATATGTGTGGGATGAGACGCGAACAAGTATGTTATATATATATATATATATATATATATATATATATATATAATGATAATGAGTAAATTTGAAGATTATGAATAATAAGAGGAATTAGAAAATTAGCAAAATTGAACTCAAGTCTCGAATTTTAACCCTACGTAGCCTATAGAGGCATCAAAGTCCATGTAGTTCAAATGTAGAATAGGGGTGGGGTTTATCCCATAGATTCGAACGTAATTTTATTACGTGTATGCATGGGGAAAATGTGTTTTTAGTTTTGGAAAAAGTGTTGTGGATAATTTCGCTCAAAATTTACGGATGTAACCCTCTTTTATTTGTTTTTGGATTTTTTATGAAAAATAAAGTATGTCTGATATACTAATAAAAGTGTAGAAGTTAATATGCATGAGCTAGAATGAAACTAGATTATGAATCTAAGGTAACTTATATAAAACAAGAAATTAAAAGAGAGGGAGAAAGAATTGAACCTTTCTTGGAGCTTAAACTTGGATATTGGATGAACTGCTTTGAATGTTGATGAGAGAGAAGGATATTTTCCAAATTGGGTGTGAAAAGGATGGGTGTTTAGGCTTGAATGAGATTGGTCATATGGAACTTCGCTGACTTCGAGAGAATGTTGCTGAGATCACTGATGCTGATGGGTTTGTGTTTTATCCTAGCAATGAGGTCATGGACCTTATTTATAGGGTCAGGGGGTGCCAATCGGAGTACCCAGAGGGTGCCTATCGTCAGGTCCCCCTTGACACTATGCCAATACGTAGGGTTCAGGACTTGCCAATTGGCAGTCCTGTGCGGAATTTTTTGGAAAAAATGACCGTAGAGTACAAATCGATGATCCAAATTGTGCATGGGGCATACCATTATAAAGGTATTTCAGAGGCCTATGTGAGTCCTTTGGATCGCTCTCAGGTTCAGGAGTTGACTTTAGTGAAATATGACTCAGAAGCGCATGTCGATCCTTTGGATGGGAGATCGTCGGACGCAAATGAATTATTCGTCTGCATGGTAAGTCAGAATCATGCACGGGGCAGACTGTTGGAAAGGTTAGGAGATGTAATTCAACATTCCAAAGAGTTTTTCTCAGTTCAGGAAGTTGACCTCGGTTAAACAGGTCCCGGAAGTGCTCGGTGGCCTCTCGGAGTAAAACGGATCGTTCGTACATATTGTAGGTTAGAATCGTACATGGGGTGGATTATTAGAAAGGGTATTCAGTGACCTTTGGAGATTCATTTTGTCTCGTTTGAGTTAAAGTGTTTACTTTGGTCAAACGGAGTTCGGGAGCACCCAGCAACCTCCAAATCGATTTTCAAGGGAAAATTGATCATTCGTTCGAATGGTTTATGCTATTTCGTGTACGGGGTGGACCGTTGGAAAGGTGTTTTAGTGCCCTTTGAATATTTAAAGATCTTTCTCTCTGATGGTGAAGTTGATTGAAATCAAATAGGGTCGATTCGAGGCCAGGGTGCACCCGATGGGCACTCGGAGTGCGACCTACGTTTGTGGTTGAAGGGGGAAGTGTTAGGAGCCTAAGGAGAGACTTAGGGGGTCCTAGAATGTGGTGTATATAGATCCCCTCGACGGGTGAGCTTATAAAAACTGATGGCCATCGAATAGAAACCACATGATGGAAAGAGGTCAGTTTTGCAAACCTACGAGATGTGGATGATCGATTCAGAGGGCCGAGGTCAATTTTGACCTAAAAATGAGGTGACAACCAAGGGCCAAGGTCAATCCTGACCTGAAAGAGGTGAGGATAAAGGATCGAGGTCAATTTAACCTAACTCATGTGACAATCCAAGACCGAGGTAAATTTTGACCTAAAAAAGGTGACAACCGAGGAACGATGTCAATTCTGACCTAACTAAGGTGACGATCCAAGACCGAGGTCAATTCTAACCTAAAAGAAGTGAATACCAATGACCGAGTTCAATTTTGACATAACTAAGGTGATGATCCAAGATCGAGATCAATTCTGACCTAACTAAGGTGACGATCCAAGACCGAGGTTAATTTTGACCTAAAAGAGGTGACGACCGAGGTCGAGGTCAATTCTGACCTAACTAAGGTGACGGTCCAAGACCGATGTCAATTCTGACCTAAAAGAGATGACGACCAAGGACCAAGGTCAATTATTACCTAACTAAGGTGAAGATCCAAGACCAAGATCAATTCTGACCCAACTAAGGTGTCAATCCAAGACTGAGGTCAATTCTTACCTAAAAGAGGTGAAGGCCGAGGTCAATTCTGACCTAACTAAGGTGATGATGCAAGACCGAGGTCAATTCTGACCTAAAAGAGGTAAAGACCGAGGTCAATTTTAACCTAACTCAGGTGATGATCCAAGATCGAGGTCAATTCTGGCCTTAAAAAGGTGACGACCGAGGATCGAGGTCAATTCTGACCTAACTAAGGCGACGATCCAAGACCGAGGTCAATTCTGACCTAAAAGAGGTGTACATTTTCTTCGGGAAAATCGAGGATTTTTCTGGTGATAAATATTAGATTTTGGATTCCGTTGGGGAATAGTGAATGAGTTGGGAAAATATGGTTTACCTTGAGCAGGTGAAAGGCCTAGTACCGATTGGTGGGTGGAGGGGACTGCCAATCGGAATGATCCTTAGCATCCTATAAAAAATGGGGCGGGTTCTCCTCATTTTGCATAGATTTTTGACTTCTTTTATTCTTCTATAAATTTATGCAAATCGTCCTATCATCCGAAATGATTAACTTCTCAAGCGGTGCGATCCATATGGCATGGCTCATTGCCGATGACTAGGTAGGGTTGGAGTCGAGGGCTAGGGTGCCCCTCGAATTGGGTAGCGAAAACTCCTTCAAATCGTTTGAGCCTATGGAGGATGATCAGACTCTTCTCCGCGAGCCTTCGCATCATCGTTCTTCAAGGGTGGTGAACCATATTGGCTATGTAAGTCTTGCATGAATCTTGGTATTCTTTTCTTCTTTTCTTGGTTTGATTGCCTTATTTCCTAAATCTAACAAGTGTTCTCTTCATTTCTTGATAGTCTGACATCTCCATAATGACTATTTGTGTCTGTGGTACGACAAGGCTCAAGGATGTTTAGGATCATCTTCCTATTACGCTCGATGGTATCCTCTGCGAGTTTTGGGAGACTAGCGTCGGCATTGGATGATACTCCCCGCTCTACTGCGATTATGTGCGCTCTGGGAAAGAGGTGGTGGGACACTACCCACATATTCCATTTTGGCTTCGGGGAGATGACGATGACTCCAATTGACGTTTAACAGTTGCTGGGGTTGGATTGTGAGGGTGCCCAGATTGATGTGGATAGGACGCTGCGGGTGACACCGGAAGCGGTGACGACAACTTTAGGTGACGTGGCTAGGGTGGTTTTTGGGGATTCACACTGTTTGTCTTCTTTTAAGGAGATTTTGCTAAGTAGGATGGTTGATGAGAATGACGGGCAACAGGTGCGTCAGATGGCCCGACTGTTTATCATGCTGGTGCTGGGGAGTTTCTTGGTGGCGACGAGTGGAGACGTCGTCAACTTATGGTTTCTGCCATTCCTGAGGATGTTTTTGAACATCCACCTCTATGACTGGGGGAGCCTGACTTTGGAGACCCTATACTATTCCTTGGATGCCTTCAGCCGGTGCTGCCGACCGACTTTTATTGGGGCCACATATCTTCTGGAGGTATTCTTTATTTTGCGCATTTTTTTTACACATTTGCATTTTCCATTCATGCACTTCCTTTTTATTTGAATGTTGATTCTTGTCCTTTGCTGACGTGGTTCTACGAGGTGATTGGGTTGAACACCCAACTGATTTATTTGAAGGATGACTCCATTGGGAACTTTTTTTGGATGTTTCGATAGCAGAGGTCCAACCGACAGTCGAAGAAGAACCTTTCTCTAGAGGTGGTGCATCAGGTATTGAATGGCCTAACGAGCGAGAGGGTAAAATTCTTTTGTCCTTGAGATTGTTCTTTTCCTTTGATATCATTTTATTGATACTGATCCTTCGCTTTCGATGGGGATCTACAGGTGACCTTTAATCCTTAGGGGACGGCAATCCAGCACACCGAGATAACTAGGGGACATACGTAGATACAGTGCCTACTAGTGCATGAGTTCGGCCACTCTTGGTATCTTGGGGAGAGGGTGATTCGTCAGATTATGGAGGATGAGGATGCAATGCCATCGACGAGGCCCTCTATGTTCATGAGGCGCGTACGGGAGATGTCAGATGATGCCCGAGTGGCTGCGATGATCGGAGAGACATACTCCCTGTATACTAACATATCGGTGATGTATGTTTACATGGAATTTGTCATGAGTTGGATGATGCCCCCTAGAATTTATAACGTGATGCCTCTCCCTAGAGCGGGCTCGAGTCGGAAGGTGGGATCTTCTCATAGCGCAGGTGGTGTGACTACGTCAGCGATGGTGGGGATGACTTCAGGGCCTTCTTTTGAGTGACTGCATTCCCCTAGTTATGACCTTCAACGAGCTAATGGGGGATCCGTGCGTCTACAATATCGCCCTCATGCGATGGATTCGGAGGAGGTCCTTCAGCCTACGGTATGTCCTCTTTTTGATTTCCTTGATTTATTTTTCTCTCCTTATATTTGACTGATTTGATCTTTTCTATTCTTACATGAACCACATCAGTGTTTCGACCACCTGGCTGAAGGACATCAGGGACTGGATATCCTCGGCGGCTGCTCACATTTATGAGGCAGTCCTGGTTCCTTCTTGCTTGGTACCGTCTGCCTCGTCTGGGGAATGATCGAGCTCTGGTAGTGTGGGCACATCATCTTACCTTAGGGGAAAAAAGGGTGCGCCGCAGGGATGGAGGATCTGAGAGAGAGAGGGGGAGAGAATAAAGAGAGAGAGAGAGAGATTGGGTTTGGGCTGAGTGTCGTTTTTTTTTCTTCTTTTTCTACAAAATGTTAATGTAACACAGCCAAATATATGCAAATGAAATAATGAATTTTTTTTAGTAATTTTCTTATTTAGTGATAAATGCACATGCTCTTTTTACTTTGCCATTGAGACCGTAAAATGAACTTTGAAAATTTATTTTGAGAAGTATTTTATTTGAAATGAGATTATCAAGTCATAAGTATAAAGGAAATTCGGAATTCTCTTAAGAAAAAAATTATTTTTGCTATTTTTTTTTCAATTTTGACGAAAGAGGAAAAAGGAAAATTTGCCAAAATGAGGGGTTGCCGATCGGCATAACCCCTGTCCTGCCTATGGCATGTCAGACCATTCCAATCAATCCAAGGCTTTAATTTCACTTTCTTCAATTTCTTGGTACTTAACGGGGCAAGATCTACTCTGATCTCTACAGGGTTCCTTGTCTTGGCTTGAGAGTCTCCAAGTATAAAAAGGGGGTGTGGATGGGTCTTTCCTCCTCACACTTTCACTTTTTTTCCTTTTCCACATTCTTACTTGCCTACTATCTCTTAGTCTTGCAAGGTGGCTCTCCCTGGTAGCATTGAGTTTGCTAACTACCTTGAAGCCTTGGAAGCAATGCGTTATTATAATGTTGATTATGATGCTTTTCACATGCGGCGAGTCTCTTTGTGGCGTAATCGACCCATTGAGTGGAACATGCGTATGGAAGTTGTCAAGTTTTGGTATCCTGAGGATCATGTCTTTCGCTTTGGGTGGGATGAGATTTGTTCGACCTACGAGGATTTTTTTGCCATGCTAGGGATAAATTCCAGCATTGTTGTGGCTCTGCATGAGTTTTACCGTTCTCCTAGGGATTTATTGGCCGGACTTCTTCATATTTTGCCTTCAGCGGCTAGACCACTGGTTGCAGGAGGAATGATCTCCCTTCCAGCGATGTTACAGTCCGTGCATTTGTAGGACATGGGCGATGCTGGATATGTCAGGGCCGTCATCTTAGGCCTTATTTCCAAAGTTCTATTGGTGACCGGAGAGATGCTGGTGGACGCCCAACTGGATGCTATTATTTTTTAGATGTTGTACCATCGTAATCTTGCGGCGACGATACTTGCGGAGACCTTAAATGGCCTGGATGCTCGACGGGAGGGTCATTTTGACTTTCTGAGAGGGAGCCCTGTGATGTTGTTTATGTGGATGTTAGAGAGGTTTCTTATGGTGGTCCCACCTGAGTATCCTTTGTCGGCGGTTCCAAACTTCTTCTCATGCTATTTCCTTAGTGTAGACCTGGAAATTGAGAGTTGGGGGAACTATTTTGTAGAGCACGGGCATGAGGCTTACGTTGGTCCGTGCCTTGATAGGGAGATCTGCTGCCCATTCTGGACCTTGGAGAGTACCAGTACATCAGACTGGTTGGCCTCAAGCAGACCTTTTTCTACTTTCCCTAGCGGCTGTTGTGTCAATATGGTTGGGAGAAAATTATGCCACCGCAAACACCAAACTTCTTTCCCGTGGAGGATTTGACAGAGCGTATGCGCATGCGACTTGGTTCCCTATGGTAGAATCATCGTCCTTTGACCCGACCTTCTTAGTCTACTAAGAGAGTGTGGCATGTCTTTGGTGACTAGATGAAGTGGTTGTGGAACAAGGTAGTGGCCAATGATGCTGGCTGTGGAGACTGGTCATAGGTGGTTTGCCATATCTAACACCATGGAGGGGGGCGTTGTGGTCTACCCCAAGTTGGTTCGGGCTTATCACTCCATGGAGCGTCTATGATAATCCATTCATGCAGGGGAGGCCTGGGGAGTCCAGGATGTAGGTTATGGTGGTGCTGGTTCCTCTGGAAGCCGTGGGTAGGATTTTGTGAAGATTTTGTAGAAGGTGTTATTTTTTGTGTTCTAAAATAATTGGAGTGATTTTCGCGGGTAGTAGGGCTTGTTATTTTCTGGATTTTTTGGCTAGGGAGGTCATTTGACTCTTTATGCCGATGTAATCGTATGGGAATTTCAGGTAATGCAATAAATAAGTTTTTGATCATCTAGTTGTGCCTTTTGATGACTTTTTGCACTTTGAATTATCTATACTAATCACTAAGGCATACACATTTTTATGTTAAAAAGAATTGTCGTTCTCAGGGATAAGAAAACAATAACATTTTATGAAAAAGAAGGGGGGTCGGGCTCATTTGAAGTGAATGAGATGCCTACATACCTTTGAGGGTTTTGAAAAATTTTGAAATTCCTTTTTGAAAATATTTTTAGAAGATCAGGCCCACGTAGCTCTGGGTAGGGTAAATGAAGAGTTTGTTTTTATTATTTAGAATAGAAGGGAGATGGCAAGAGTCATAGCGCGCCGAGATTTTGGATTAGGGGTAGAATTTTTTTAGACGATTCAGGTTGACTGGGCGCGCCATTTCCTCCCCATAGAGGTCGGTAAGCATAGCGGCTCCGCCGGACAAAATCTTCTTCACAATGTATAGGCCACTCCAATTGGGCTTGAATTTCCCTCCGGGGTCCCAGATAGGCTCTACTATTTCTTGGAGGGATAAGTCCCTCTCTTAGACACTGAGGTCCTTGACTCTCTCATTGAATGATCACGCTATATGGAGATGGTACCCTTGTATGTGTTAGAGAGATTTTAATATCTTTTTGTCTAGGAGGGCCAGCTCGTCAAGACAGCTTTGGCGCCAGTCTTCCTCACCGACCTTGCTTTCAAGCATAACGCAAAGCAAGGGTATTTCCAGCTCCATAGGTAGGACTACTTCCATTCCTTGGACTAGAGAGCAGGGGGTAGCCCCAATAGAGGTTCGAACTGAAGTGCGGTAACCCCAGAAGGCGTAAGGGATCCTGTCAGCCCAATCATAACAACTCTTGGTCATCTTGCTGATGATGGCTTTGAGATTCTTATTGGCCGCTTCAACTGCTCCATTGGTTTGAGGTCGGTATTGAGAGGATTTATGTCTCTGAATTCCATACTCGTCAACCACTTCCGTAACTTCTTCCTTAAAATGTAACCCGTTGTCTGATACCAGCTCGTGTGGGACACCATATCGACATATGCTATTTTTCTTAATGAATTTGGCCACTTTCTTAGCATTTATAACTACGTATGACTCGGCTTCGACCCATTTGGTGAAGTAGTCAATAGAGACTAGGATGAACTCATGCCCAGTGGATGCCTAGGTGTAACTTTCCCTATGATGTCGATACCCCATGTGGAAAATGACCAGGGGGAAGTCATATTGTATAGTTCTCGCAGAGGCAGATATTGTAAGTTGGAGAATTTTTAGCATTTGAGACATCTTTGCATGTAAGCTATGCAGTCACACACCATGGTGGTCCAGTTATATCCCCATCAAATGATCTTATTGGCGAGCATATGACCATTCATATGGGGTCTGCACTCCCCGTTATGGATTTTCTGCATCATCTCTTCAATGTCAGCCCCTGCGATGCAGTGAAAATGGGTGCCATTGAAGTTTCTCTTGAAAAGTGCTTTATCACAGACAATGTACTGGGCGACCAGTCTACGAAGAGTTGCTTGGTCTTTCTTGTCGGCTCCTTAGGGGTACCTACCATGTTTGAGGAGGCGCCAAATATCATAGTAACCCCAGTTATTTATTTCGGATTCTTCCTCTCTGTAGAGATCGATGTGGTAGTAGTGGGTTGGTTTATCCTATTTTTGGTCAAGGAAGGGAGCCATAGTTATTCCTTAGGGCATGTAAATTATGGAGGCTAAGTGTCAAGGGCATCAATCAGGCTGTTCATTGCTGAGGGCAGGTAGTGGAAGGTAATTTCTTAGAATTGGAAGCCAGTTCTTCAAGGTGGACATGGAAGGGTAAGAGTTTCTCATCCCTAACTTTCCATTTTCTGAGTATTTGATCGATGATGAGGGATGAATCCTCGAAGACCTCGAGGCATCAAATTCCCTTCTTAAGGGAAACTTCGTGGCCTACTGTGCATGCCTCATATTCAGTCATGTTGTTAGTGCATGGAAATCCAATTTAATGCTAACAGGAGTGTGGGAGTCACTAGGGGCAATTAGGAGAATCCCAATGCCATACCCTTTTTTTGGCATCACCGTCAAAGAACATTTTCCATTGAAGATCTTCATGGGAGGAGGAAAGGATATTCTTATCTGGTAATTTTGAAATCCAGACATCGGCCTCTTCTATAGGGTAGTCAGCAAGGTAGTCAGAGATGGCTCTTACTTTTATGGTCTTTTGTGTTACATAGGTGATATCAAACTCGTCTAGAAGCATTAACCAACAGGACATTTGACTGGATAAGGCGGGATTCTCGAGTAGGTACTTGATAGGATCCATTTGGAAGGCGAGCATATAGTGTCGTAACTTTTGGGTAACCCAGACAAGGGGGACATATGCCTTTTCCAAGGTGGTGTAGTTAATTTCGTAATCGACCAATTTCTGACTGACATAGTATATGGATTTCTCCTTGCAGGTTTCCTCAAGCTATTGGTCTAACAGAGCCCCGACTACAGTATCGGTCATGATTAGGTATAGGAGTAAGGGAAGACCAGGTTATGATGGTATGAGAACTCAAGTTTAGGTTAGGTATTTCTTAATTCCATCGAAGGCTTCTTGGCAAGCTTCGTTCCAGACCTTGGTTGATTCTTTGTGGAGGAGTTTGAAGACGGGTTCACAAATGGAAGTCAATTGGTTGGTTAATCGACTGATGTATTATAATTTACCAAGGAACTTCTTTCTCCGTTCGGGGAGCTGGTATCTCAAGTATGGCTTTCATCTTGCCAGTATTTTCTTCTATCCCTTTCTCACTGACCATGAATCCCAAGAGTTTACCTTTGGTAATACCGAAGACACATTTCTGTGGGTTAAATCGCATTTGATACAGTCACAGTCGTTTAAAGAATTTTTGGAGAGAAGAAACATGACCTTCTCTAGTCTTGGGCTTGATAATCATGTCATCTACATAGACCTCGGCTTCTTATGTATAAGATTATGCAGAATGGTTGTGATAACCCTTTGGTAGGTAGCACCTGCGTTTTTGAGACCGAATGGCATGACAGTATAGCAAAAAGTTCTCTAAGGGGTGATGAATGCAGTTTTCTCTTGATGATCAGGGTGCATCTTGATCTAGTTATATCTGAAAAATCCATCAATGAACGATTTGAGAGCATGACTGGCTGTGTTATCCATAATCATATCGATGTTGGGTAGCGGGTAATCATCCTTCGGAGAGGCCTTATTTAATTCTTGGTAGTTAACACACATGCGGACCTTTCCTCTTAATTTCGGCATGGGTACGATATTGGATAGCCATGTGCGATATTCAACTACATGAATGAAACCCACGTTCAGTTGCATGACTACTTCTTTTTTTACTTTGAGTGACCATTCGGTGCGTGGCTTCTATTTGACTAGTTTACATTTCGGGAGCGTTGGAATCTCATATTGTACTATTTTAGGGTCAATATCGGGTATAGCATCGTAGGAACATGCAAAAGCATCCATGAATTCCTTCAGTAGCTCTTCAAGATGCGTGCGCTTGTGCTCATCAAGGGTAGTCCCTATCCTAATCTCGCGTATTTGGCTACTAGAATCGAGATTAATAACAACAGTTTCATCTTCATTAACTTGAACGCGGTTATGTTATTTGTTTATAATCTTATTTATATCAGTTAAGAATTGGTCATTTACAAAGTCATCATCATCAAGAGTTTGATTAAAATTAGGACAATTAATGTAAGGCACATCAAGATACTTAAAATCTTTATTTATTTCATTGATAGGAAAAATAGCATTGAGAACCTCATAAAAGGAGGTCTTAATTACATCAGAGGGAGAGAAAACAACTAGAGGGGAAAGGGGATAAACATCGGGGTTAGGTTGGATATCAACAGGTGGCGCAGGTGCAACATGCCAATTGAGAAGAGGTGTATTAACATCTTTGATGAGGTAGGATGGATCAGTTGATGTAGCCACTAAATGGATCATGCAGAGTGCCAGCCCCAATATCTGTAAGTTGAGAGAGTCTTTGGAATCACTATCCTCAGAATCCCCGGTATCATCTATGGTCTCCTCAGTGAGTGGTTGTATACAGTATTGGGAACATTCGGCCCATAGGTAGTTGTCTTGAAAAATATCTCCATTCCTGGTTTCATCCTTTTGTCTAAAGGGCCATACCAATGTTTAGGGAAGCCACAGAAGGGTAAATCTTCACCTTCTTTGATGAATATTCCATTTAGGTAAGTCACGTCGTGACTTCACCTTTAGCTCCTCGTTTAGACGAGTAACCTCTAGAGACAGATTCAATTTCTTCCATTTAGACGTGACTTCCATTTAGACGACGGGTAACCTCTAACTCCTCATTGTACTTGTATTGAGACATAAACTCTCGGGCAACATCTTCCTAACTACGGATTCTGGATTCTTCAAGGGATAGGAACCAACAAAAGGCATTATCCTTCAAAGTCTGCTGGAACATCCGAGCCATTATTTCTTCAGAAGATCCTAGGAGAGTCATAGCTCGGTGATAGCTATGGAGATGAGCGATCGGGGGGCCACTGCCTCCAAATTTCAAGATATTGGGAATCTTTGAATTTTTTTGGTAACCTGGATTTAGGATAGGGAGACATGTGGGTGTAGTCCATATAGTTCCCAGATATTCTGACCTGGTCGAATTTCTTGGTTAGCATATTGGGGTCTTCCTTGACCTTGTTCTGTTATTCCTCTTTCGAATCAACAGTTATAGGTAAATTAGCACAAGTTTTATCAAGAGGTCCCCCTTGACACTGTGCCGATAGGCAGGGTTCAGGACCTGCCAATTGGCAGTCCTGTGCGGACTTTTATGGAAAAATGACCGTAGAGTACAAATCGTTGATCTGAATTGTGCATGGGGCATACCGTTAGAAAGGTATTTCAAATAACTATGAGAGTCCTTTGGACCGCTCCCGGGTCTGGGAGTTGACTTTGGGTCAAATATGGCTCGGAAGCGCATGTCGGTCCTTTAGATGGGAGATCGTCGAACGCAAACTAATTGTTTAATGGCATGGTAAGTCATAATTGCATACGGGGCTGACTGTTGGAAAGGTTAGGAGATGTACTTAGATATTCCAAAGAGTTTTGCTCGATTTAGGAAGTTGACCTCGGTCAATTGGGGCCCGAAAGCACCCGGTGACCTCTCAGAGTAAAATGGATCGTTCGTCTGTACCATAGGTCAGAAGCGTGCATGGGGTGGATCGTTAGAAAGGGTATTCAATTGCCTTCGGAGATTCATTCAGACTCGTTCGAGTTGAAGATTTGAATTTGGTCAAACAGAGTCCGGGAGCGCCCGGTGGCCTCTGGATCGATTTTTGGGGGAAAACTGATCGATTCTCCGAACGGTTATGCTGTTTCAGTAACGGGGAAGACCGTTGGAAAGGGGTTTCAGTGCCCTTCTAAGATTTAAATATCTTTCGCTCTCACGGTTAAGTTGACTGGAGTCAAATGGGGTCGATTCAAGGCCCGGGAGCGCTCGATGGGTACTCGGAGTGCGACCTAGGTTTGTGGTGGAAGGGGGAAGCATTAGGAGCCTAAGGTTAGAATTAGGCGGTCCTAGAATGTGGTGTCAACAGTTTAATTAGGTGTTTTACCATGTTTTATAGATAATTTAGTTTAGTTTGTTATGATTGAATTCACCCTGTATTAAATTGGTTATTTTTCTTTGGTGATGGATTTGATAGGTTTTCATGGGTTATGTTGTTCTTGATTTTATGCCTAGAAGATTAAAAGATGTATATCATGTGTACTTTGTATTTATGACCTTGCATGTGCAATCTCCAAGGTATTTGTTGACTCCAAAATCATACTAGACTTTTATGATAATTTAGAGGGTGATAATTATAGGATTGATTAATTGTTGAAATGAGATTTAATCTTACAAATCGTTTCTTCCCATGTAATCATTTATGCTAATTTACCCAAGGTGAGGGATATTATTCTCAATCTATATTTTGATTCTTGTTTATTATCTTTATTTAAATACATTCCTAGATTAATATATAATTAAAATAATTATCTTTTGCACTTTTATTCATAAGTAATAAATGAATTAATATCTAACACTCATTCCCTATGAATTCGATACCTGAACTCTCCACTATACTCCCGTAAGAGTGTAGTTAAAGTTTATGTTTTTTATTATTGTGGTGGGAGCCAATAACTACGATAGTGTAGTCAAAACAGATGCTCGATTTTCCCCGGTCAATTAGAGAGAAAACGAGATATAAGCATGAGATTTAAAGTGGTTCATCCGTTAAATCTAACCTACATATACTTTGGAGTCTGATTTTCATTAGATCTATGTTATATGTATAATATTAGAGACTTATAGGCATATAAGAGGATATAAATAGTCTAGATACATGAACATACATATTATTATATAAGTGAGGTCCTAGCCTTGTCGTGCAATCTTCTATGAGGACGCGATTATGTTGGGTTGACGTTACCGGAGCAGGTGATCAGAGTGAGGACTCCGGTGTAGAGCGAAGATGGGTTGGTTTGGTCAGAGTTTGGTTACTCTATTATTTCTTATTTAATATGAGATGATCACCTCTATTTATAGGAATTGGTTGGAAGCCTCACATACACTATTAAAGTGACTTGTAGATAAGGGTTGATAAGATGGAATCATTCTAGAAGGTGAACAACTGGTAGTCCATGAGTCTAGGTGTAAAGTTCATGGCTTGTGTTGCAATGGTGTGCTGAGAAGTGACGTCTGTAGCTTATTATGGTACCAGTCTGAGGTCTTGTTGACATGTTGTGGCCTTTTGATGAAAAGTTGTGGCCTTTTGCTAGTACTTGTGTAAGTCTCCATGCTATGTGTCATTTAGGCATTGGATGAATTTTTAGGGGTACAACAATGATAATTTATAGTTTATAAATTTTTTGACATAAACACAACAAAATAAAAAACAAACTTATGCGTATAAGAAAAGAACATGAAAAACATGAGATTCGATCTAGACACCAACTAAACTTTAATATTTATCCATTCATTAGGCATGCAGTAACTTTAAGGTTTATTTAGCATATAGAATTCGTTCAAACACATATCGCAGTGATCTCAATTCATAAAGAAAATTCAACTTAACATGAGATATTAAACATGTTAATAAGTATGTGCATAAAGAGGAAAACAATTCATAAGTGTTCCAAATAGCATTTTATTCAAACATTGTGACAACTAGTTAACAAAATCATCAAACCTTATATTTTAAGGAAATAAATTTTTAATAATATTTAGTGCCAAAATTAAGATAGCCTTAGTGTGGAAGGAAAAATGGAAGGAACTGGGACATCAGGATGCAATTGTCCTCTCATTCATGTCAGTAATGACGGTTACACCTGAGATCATTACTAGGGTGATACAAGATCAGGGAGCAGACTCGTTTTGCAGGATCAGATTGTACAACTTATAGCTGGGGGACATAGTCGTATTCTGTGAGTTTAGATAGGGGCTTACGCTTCAATGGAAAACTAGTAGTTCTAGAGGGGGAGGATTTATGACATGCAGTGATGGCAGAGTTTCACGGTTCATGATTTACGGTACCTCCCAGAGGGGATAAGATGTATTAGGATATGAGGCGACAATACTGGTGGAGTGGGATGAAGAAGGACATCGCCGAGTTTGTTTTAAAATGTGCCACGTGTCCTCTGGTAAAAGTGGACCACCAGAGACCGCCAGGACTCCTACAACCATTAAAGATCCCTACGTGAAAATGGGAGAGCATTTCCATGGATTTCATCACAGGGTTATCGATATCGCAGAGGGGTCACGATTCCATATGGGTGATTGTGGATCGACTGATTAAAGTAGCTCATTTTCTGCCATTTCGGACCGTTTATACTATGAGGCAGTACGCTCAGATCTTCATTACCGAGATACTGAGACTCCACGGGGTGCCCCTTGATATTGTGTTCGACAGGGACAATATTTTTGTGTCAAGATTTTAGGAGAGCTTTCAGGAGGCCAAGGGTACGGAGTTACGATTGACTTCGGCCTATCACCTGCAGACTGATGGGCAAAACGAGCGGATGAATCAGATGTTATAGGATATGTTACGAATGTGAATCCTCATTTTTGGCGAGGGTTAGGAGAAATATCTTCCACTGCTGGAGTTTGCTCATTATAATTCCTACCAGTTTACTATTGGCATGGTTCCATTTGAGGTGTTATACGGTAGGCCTTGTCATTCTCCATCATATTGGCTAGAGGTGGGGGAAAACAAGATACTTGGGCCATAGGTGATTCAAGATACCTCGGCCAGGATTGAGATGATTCGGAGCCGTATTCGGGTTGCTCAGGATAGATATAAGAGCTATGTCGATGCCAAGAGGTTCTTGAGGGAGTTAAGTGTGGGGGACCAAACTTTGTTACGAGTATCTCCTATGGAGGGTATAATGCGGTTTGGTAAGAAAGGTAAGTTAGTATCGAGGTATGTAAGGACATTCCCTATTATTGAGCGGATTGGGCCAGTAGCTTACAAACTTGGGTTACCGAAGCACTTGCATATGATTTATGACATGTTCCATATTTATTCGTTGAGGAGATAGCTTCAGGATCAGTTGAACCACACTCATATTACTTTAGACGAGATTAATCTACATCCTGATAGTTCCTACGCAGAGGGTCCAATTTCTATCTTAGTCCTCAGCGAGAGGAAACTGAGGTCAAAGGTAGTGTCGTTAGTACGTGTTCAGTGGCGACATCATAATGTCGAGGAGTCCATCTGGGAGCGCGAGGATGAGATGCGCGACAAATATCCATAGTTATTCTTACCAGGTATACCTTTATTTTTTCGAATTTCAGGACAAAATTCTGTTATTAGGGGGAAGTATGTAATACCCCGTATTTTTAATGATTTTAATTATGGGATTAGTTGACTTAAAAATAAGAAATTTATTTCTAAATTAATTCGAATTTAAATAGATAATTACTAGCATCACGAGAGTTAGTATTATTGATGTGAATTATATTGGATATTACTTCGTGAGTAAAGTAATATGTAATTATGAATTTATTCAATTGTCGAGTGAATAATACGACAATTATGGGAAATGAAGTCGGGATGCGCGTGTCAATCGTGTTGGGACTGAAATTTATGGAATAAAAGTATTTTATTTATAAGTAACCCATATGGTCATTTCGAGTGTTCCAAATTTTCTGGAAGGGTTGAAATAGTTAGAAAAGTCTACCCGGGGGTTTAGTTTGGGTCCCATAACATTTTTAAGTCAAACCGACACTCAGATAGGGTATTTTAGACATTTTTATTTTTTTAGGTAATTAAACCCACGAATTTCCTAAGGATATATCAGCTACTAGGGTTAGGTATTTTAAGGTTATCAAAAAAAAAAAAATTAGAGGCTATTGAAAGAGGAAGGAGAAGAGATCCTAAGCCAAAAACCACCCATAGTTGCACCTCTTCCACAATTAACGCCACCGGAGCGTAGATCGAAAGACGAGGAACGCAACCATACCATTCATAATAAAAGAATATTTTATGGCAAGTATTTTTCTAGCTTAAATTCAGCTAGATAAATTATCCATGTTAGTAGAATATGATTAAGAATTAAATTTCATGCATGTAGAGGACACATTTTGGATTAAATCATATTTTAGGTAGGATTCATGATTAGGATTGAAGTACTGTCATGGGAAAACGAAATTTAATTCATTTTGGGAATCGTTGTGTGGAGGATTTAGAGTTTTGATCAAGTTCCTAAAGAATATCCATAACTAGGGTTCTTGAGAGTTAAACTAGAATTCAATGGAAAAGTGAAAGAATCTTTATGTTTAAATGATTCTTGTACGTTAGAAATTGTTCATACGTGTTAAATTAATGTTTAGCACCTCCATTTTGAAGTTTGAGAATGAATTAAGAAAGTTTTAGAGAATTCTTGTTGAAGAAACCCGTAACATAAATCTGCAAAAAATCCAGGATCATACTGGTTCGATCTATCGATCGATCCATTTCTCCGATCGAATCCCCTAAAATTTGAGACTTATTTTCCTCTTTAGTTTCGATGCAATCCAAACTTTTAAGAACCTTTAATGTTGATTAATTGAATATAATGGGACATAGGGAAGGTCAGTAGGGTTATATTTAAGGTTCGAAAATTATCATTATGTATGGGAATAAATGGGACAGTTATGAATGTTTCTTTGAATGCATTACCTTGAAAATGTTATGAATTGGGGTTTAATTCAGATAAATGATGACTTAGGGGTAATACCAGTAGTAGGGGGATACTATAGTACTGAATTAACCCAAGGAATAATTGGGTGCCCTTGTAAAAATTTGGGATAGGGAAAGGTACTTGAATTTATACGACGATAGTCAAGGCGTTAATTAAATTTACGTATGTTATACGAGTTATAAATACAACGTGTGAGACTTGTAATATGGGATGCGTGGATGACAATATTGAAAGTATAAATACTTAGGTTGAGTGAATACCTATTGTATGGATTTTGTGTGTATGACATACCTACCATACTTGTTATCCCTGGGAGGTCTTGAAGGGGACAGTCTTGTCTTGAGGAGCCTTCAGGAGGATTTTAGATTGGCACCTCAGAGCATAGGATCTAAGGTGGAATTATCTGTGAGTGGATAAGTTTGGGTTATATGGGTGCGTAGGTATGTGCTTGACCCATTACACCATGGTCCATATTCGCCTCCAGTTTGTGTGTGATTTGTTTTATTACGATTCCTGAGAGATTCGAAATCGATAGTCCTTATTATGTACGTGATGTACCAGGAATTGATAGTAGAGTATGTACGCATTAGTTTCACCTATGTGGGGTGATGTATTAGTATATGTTATAATAGTGAATATATATATATATATATATATACACACACACAACGTGTTTATTCTACTGTATTGTTTAGTATAACATAATGATGATGCCAATATATATTGAGTGTGTAAGAACTTAATAGATTAATGAGATACATGGAATCAATTCACAAAATATGAGGAGTTACATATCGTATATTTCTGTTATACGGGTGGGCACAATAGGTTAGTTAGCATAGATGGAGACTATTATAATCTTGTTAGATAGGGTAACGTAACTAGGAAGTGTAATAACTATAGGTTAGGTGTGCAAAATAGTTGAGAGGTGAGAATATCGAGTGAGAGCACGTGACTAATATGTATATAATTATCTGGTATTTATGCATTTAAATACTTGTTATTTTAAAACTGTTTTCAACTCAGGATCTGACTCGTTTTCTTTCACATCCATTTTTTTGTAAAACATTTTAGGTTCCCAGCCTCAGGGATGCCAAGCATAGGAGTTACATTCACTTGACATGCTGTAGTTGTTGTGGAAGTTATAGAACCTCGGTATTAAACGCCTTCACATTTAGCCTTGATTCGTACAGAGTTATTTCTTCCAGTCAGGGCATGTTGCCCATTCTTATTTAGTTATAGTGGTTTTCGATATTCATTTATATTTCAGTGTTGGGATTTATTTCGTTTCAAATTATTGTATTTGGGATTTAGACTGGAAGTGTTTACTCCAGAGCAAGTTTATTTAATTATGTCGTTTTAAATCCTATGAGATTGTTATTGGATGGTGAAGGTTTATTCAATCATTTAAATTGCTCGCATGTTATATCAAAAGATAAATTTTACATCTGACTTTTAAATACTAAGTGGTTAGTAATTAATAAAAAGTTTTCGACAGTGATGCTAAGATTAGTCCAACTATATATTCTGTTTTAAATTTAATAAAGGAGTGATCACCCGCTATTTAATTAGGCGGGGTGTCACAGTATCATGATGCAAAGAAGCCTAATAGATAAGCAATAATTTCAAGACTAACCCGAGACTAAATAATGGGTCCAGCTCGGAATGCATAGAGATTTTTTTGCTTCATAAAGTCTACAATCTTGGTTGTGAATTGCTTTATCTCTGCCTAAATTAGATTACTTTCAAACTATTATACATGGATTGAGCCGTCAAATTAAAATTAATAATAAAAACAGAGCAAGAATGAAAACCTTGAATGGTTCATTATCAGTTCACAACTTAATTTGAGGTACAAAATGCAACCAAATCGGGAATCCGTTGTTCACGAATAGACAAATAAATTCAACTTTATAAATCCCAAGCAAACATTTAAACAAATTCAAATTAATCTTTACCCATAGTTCCACTCAGCACAAACACAAAATGAATCAAACCCAAATTAAAATTAAAAAAAATGAATCAAATGCAAAATTCGTCAATTAATGAAGCTCTTGTGTTGCTCCATGAAACCTGAGAATCAAAATGAAGTAAACAAAGAAAAAAATATAACCACCATAAATAATTTATTTGTAAAAAAACATAGAAGCATAATTCCAACCAAATTGGTAAAATATCAAAATATCTCGATATAGGTAAATAAACAATCATGTGAAAAAGAAGGAATCCTATACCTCCCCACGTTGTTAATAGGAATAGTGTAACATGATCGACTTGAGCAAAAATCTGAAAACAACTCATAATCAAACATAAAATAGTAAATCAAAGGTAATGGTGTTGACTATATGTTGAAAACCAATAATGGGTTCTACACTTATACTTTGAAGAGTAAAACAATAAAACACTAAATCAAAAGTGAGAAGACCAAACTTATTCGTCAAGCAACGAATACAATACATGTTCCATATAAACAAATTAATTAAAGAGGCCTAACAAAGTGGATCTCGGAACCAACAAATAAATAACACATACAAAAATGTTTTGAATGTTTTGAACCAAACCCCCAAATTTTGAACCCAAAGTCACCTACACATTTCAAATAAATTGGAGTAGGGGTATAGTTTTTACCATAATCTTCATAAAAAATGGTCGAATATGGCAAGTCTCAATGATCCAAAGTCTCCTACACATTACACAAAAATAATGACTCATATAAAACTAAACTCATATATATTATGGCCAAGGGATTATCCCTGTCACAAAACTTCCCATCGTTGAAAAAAAAAACTAACCTAAAACCCATAAATAGACAATCAATAAAAAAGGAAAGGAGTATAGCTGTTTGGGATGTTCAAGTATAATCAGGTCACCTGCAAAAGAAAAAAAAATAAAAAACACAAAAATTAATTAGATCCCAAAATATAACATACATGTAAACAACTCCAAAACAAAATATATTTAGATCTTATTAAAATTCAAAATGAAATGACCAAAATCCAAGACCTAAACCGCCCCATACATGTAAACAAATATAAAACAAAATCGAAGCCCTAAATCGCCCATATTTTCAGATCAACAAAAGAAAAGCCCTAAAAAATTAGGAGATCATGAAAATAAGAGTGTGTGTGCTTGTGTGTGTTTGTACGTGCGTGTATATATTATGTGCTAGAGAATGAGGGAGATACCTGTATTGTACGTTAGAGAAAGGCGACGAAAGATGGATGAGAGAGGGAGAGGATGAGGGGGGGGGGGGGGGCATCGGGTGTTGGTAGGGTTTGTGTCAAAAGGTCACCCATGTTTTCTCTTTACTTTCCATGCCACAATGCATAAGTGGTGACATAGCACAATCCCAGGCCGTTAGATTATCCCAAAAAATTCGATCTCAGCCGTTGATTAATTGGAACTAGTAAAACACCCTCCTCTCATATATAGAATATATATACATTAAAGATCATGCATCATTTATCTACATCAAAAACTTTTGTTGCAGAAATTATTCAAGATGTAACATTTTATGATGGAACATCTAAGGTTATGCACACAAACATATTTTTAATTTTACTTTAATATAATGTTGTTTTTTAACTGAACAAGTGATTATCTTTTAAGATTTGTTGTGTTTAACTAGAGGGAAATACCTATTTTTCAAAAAGCAAGTTGTTTAGGAAGAAACATAGTTTTTGTCCTAAATCACCTGCATAACTATGATTTAGCCCCGTATGCATGGCTTTATACATTTTGTGTCGTGCCCAAGACGCATTCAGTTTTGCAAAGATGAATGTTGTGAAGTTAAAAGTGTCTAATCATTTGATGTCTGAACTTCTCAAGATTAAAAGGTTGAATGTTAAATTGTCAACAAAAATCAAAGTCTTTGAATAAGAAAAAATTTATATGAAAAGGGAGTTTGAGAAGAATAGCCAAATTACAAATAAAGGGTAAAAACTATTGAAAATGATAAGGGCGAGTTAAAATACTAGACCTATAGTATAAAAGAAGACATCAACTCATTGAGAGAAAAATATTTAGATTTAGGAAATTTGAGTAGTTCAAAAATATTTGATTTTGAAAAAATCAAGGTTGTGGAACATGAGAAAAGGATTTGACTCTTGAACTTGAAAAAGTGAAGAACAAACTTCTTTCTTGAGAAGTTTTGACATGTTAACTTGAAAAGAGATTTGAATCTTTGAAAAATGAATTTGACTTTCTGAAATCCTTTAGAGCCAAGTCATCTTGTACTACAGTTGACACAACTGGCGAGAGTTCATCTACATTACATGAATAGATTGACACTTATCATAATAAAAGGTAAAAGAGAATGTTCAAATGAAGAATGGAAATGAACAAAATATTCCAAACTATCATTCACACTGATTATCTTTCACCTTTTGTCAAAGGAAGTTCTGTAAGAACAAAATTTCCAATTGAATCCATTATATAGTTTTGACTTCTTCTCGGAATAAAACACATTTGAGTTATAGGGAGATTTTTATTATCACGATCCCACACAGACTATGAAGTGTTGAAGTTTATTGAAGACGTTGCAGCAAAGCTTCAAGGAATTATTCATGATGAATGTTTAATTGGTGCAAGTTTATTCGTCTTCAAGTTTAATTTCATTCCGAGATCACTCAGGTATGAATGCGTAATTTGAATGGGACTCGAAATTTATTTTAAAATGTTTAAGGACGTTATTTTATTAAGAAAATATTTTTAAAACGTTTTAAAGTGTTTAAATTGTCTTACACTTCGTTTTATTCTGATAAGGACTGATTAGAGTTGGATTTAAGTTAAACTCTCTTTTCAGAGTTGGTTTAAATTTAAATTCTATCGCTCGTGTTGTTCAAATGACCTGACACGTTATTCGAGCGAGATGGCACTGTCGTTCGAACGACATGCACATCTCGATCGAGCGACCTGTCATTTTTCTTGAGTGATCAGTCGCCTTAAGAAAAGTATTTATTGGCGTGTTGTCTTCAAATTTTGTAAGTGTGCTTTCTGGAAAAAATAGTTTACGAACCATAATGTTTTTGCACATTATTTTCTAATGTTTTCCACAGCTAAACACATCCTTAGAATTTAGAAGATTCGAGTTTTCATTAGTATATGCAATAATGATCTTGTTTGTAACAAGAAGAGTTGTTACACACTTGAACATTTTTGGTTTTGCGGTGGACAAGCGAAAGATCCGTGTTCAACATCTTAGACGTTACAAGCCATATCGGTGGACACCGAGATATGCGTGGATACGTGTGTTGTAAAAGAGCATCGTGGAAGAACTTTTTGCGTGGTCACTGTGAGAGGAGTGGTTGAAGATCAGAAGAGCGTCAAGTCTCGTGGGGATCGATTCGCTGAGTAAGACTTATGTTTTTTTGTTATAAATCAACACTCATGGTGATTGTCTGGCTTGGGTTGTTCGAGGTTTTTTCCCGTTGTGGTTTCCTCATACATCCAGCGTTGTGAGTTTCCTTTTCTTTACTTTATTTTACTTGCTTTAATCACTAGATGGATATTTAGGATTAATCAAGAATAAAATTTGGTTAAGTTAAAATTAGTTCACAACTTGGTGCGAATTAAAAATTTGAAAAAGGCTTTTTCAAAAAAAGAGAAATTCTCTTCTCATCTTTAAAGCACTTTCTACATAAGAAATAAAATGGGACCCACAAATTGGTATCAGAGATAAAAACATATTTCTATTGTGTTTGATCACTTATATTTTTCGAGAGGAATTTTGGTGGTTTTGAAAGTTTAAGTGTTCCTATTTTTGATGGCACACATTATGCTTATTGGAAAATGCGAATGAGAAGTGCTATAAAACCCATTGATGAACGTGTGTGGTTAGAAGTTGAAAAGGGTTGGTATCCACCAATCACACGAGAGGGTGAGGTCACTAGTTTGAAACCCGTTGAGTCTAGGACTGAGGCAGAACATAGGCTTTCATTTTACAACTCTAAAAGTCTGCATGTAATTTTCTCACATGTCACACCTGAAGAGTATAATAGATCATGACTTGTGAAACATCAAAAGAGGCTTGGGATTCACTCACAATTACTGACGAGAGAACTAGCACGGTTAGATCTTCTAAGTTACAAAACCTCACTACATTGTTTGAGACGATTAAGATGTCAGATAGTGAGTCGTTTCATGAGTTTTGCGCTAAGTTGTCTAATATTGTCAACTCGTTGTTTAACATAGGAGAGAAGATTCCCGACAACCGTGTGATAAAGAAAATTTTGAGATCTTTGCATAGTAGGTTTGATGCAAAAGTGACCGTTTTAAACTCCTTAGGTATGCTTGAATTAACGAAACTTGAAGAGATTGTAGGTAACTTACAAACCTATAAACTTGATATGTTTACCTCCAAGAAAGTGCAAAAGAAAGAAAATGGCATTGCTTTGAAAGCCCAGAAGAAGGAAACTAAAGTTTCAAATGACGATTTCGATTCCGATTTTGAGGATATCACCTTGTTGGAAAAGAAGTTCAAAAAGTTTCTTAGATTTCAAAAGCAATCGAAAGGTTCCAAAAAGTTTGAGAAATTCAAAAACAACAAGGTAGAGTCCAACCCTAAAGATAAGAGTGAGAAATTTAATTGGGTTAAGTCGATAGGTGTTTTGGGTGTGAGGGGTATGGTGACAAGATTGTCGATTGTCCCACTAAACTTAAAAATATTCCCACAAAGATTCTCATGTGCATGATACTTTAGAGGCCGTTGAGCGTGCATCCCGAGTGTGTGAGGGTGATGAGAGTGACGAGGATGATATCGATGTGAAAGAGTGTAATACCCCATAATTTTATTGATTTTTATTTAATGGAGTAATTAAATTAATTAGGAAATTAATTCGGAGGTAAATACAAGCGAGATGTGAGTTGGTATTTGATTATGATGTTAGAATAAAATATTACTGAAAATATATGGTAATATATGAGTATTGAAAATATTAAAATTGTCGCGAGGCAGAAATACGACAAATTGGGAAATTAAGTTAGGACGCGCGTGTCAGTCGCGTCAGGAATGAAATTAAATAGAGTAAAAATTAAATTATATTTTTATCAACCGAATGGTCATTTTAAGTGAACCAATGTATCCGGAAGGGTCGAAATAGTCGGAAAACACTAGCCGGGAGTTTAGTTTGGGTCCCGGGGCATTTTTAGGCTAAACCGGCAACCCAGAAGGGTATTTTGGTAGTTTTAAAAATTGAGGAATTAAAACCCACGAATTTTAGAGTTTAATTATATATTATTAGAGAGGCCACTAAGTCCATTATCAGCAAAAGACAAGAGAGTGGGATACGGGGGTTTTGAGAGAAGTTGGAGAGAGGTTACAAGAGGTCCAAACCAAAACCATCAACCATCACCACCATTTTGGAAGGATTTGTGACAAGAAAGAGGAGAGAATCAACCTATAATCACCGACAACAAATTTGAAGAACAAACCTAAGGAAAGTGATTTGGTTTCATTACTTGCATTGAATATTTCCTCCATGTTTAGTGTAGAAATTAACAAATGTCTTGAAAGATTGATGAAAACCTAATGGAAATTGTTAGTGATTGCATGTAGAATTACTCTGGACGAATTTAGTATCCAAAACATAGTATTTGCTGATGTAAAAACGAATGTAAAAAGGAGTTTTCATGTTCAATTGAATTCTGGGTTCATGTTGTTAGGGTTTGTGGAAAAAATTGGGGATTTATGGATTTTACATGTTGATTTGAAGGAAGTAACCCAAAAACAATGTTAGGAAGTGATCTAGGGTGGTTTAGAATAATTTAGCAACCTTAAAATCTGATTAGTATGAATTTGGAATGACTTTGGAGAAGGGAAAAGTTGAGAAAAACGAAGTTGGGGAAATTTTGGGCATTCTCTGCCATCTCGTTAGAAGACCAACCCAGGTCATTAGAACGAGCTTCTAACGAGATTCCAGTACCCCTTCTAACGAGTTCGTTCAAAGTCCTTCATTCGAATGACACTCGTTCGAACTACCTCGTTTGAACGAGATTTCTAACGAGTTGACAGAATGACCTTGTTCGGTCTGTTTTTGTTTCAGACTTCACATAGGCTTACTTATAGGTATTATTTTTGGGAGAACTTCCATAATTTTGACCCTAGAGAGTTAATGTTGGGAACTTTGTGAACACCTAGACTCGAGGAAGACTAGTAGGTATATTTAAGAGACTGGAGTATAACTTAGGATTTTACTTTAGAAAAATGCATATAAGACTTAAGTAATTGAAATTTATGACGTGAGATGTGTCGGCGTCCTATATTGTATATTATCCCAATACTTATAAATGTGTAAACTTGAATGACGTTATAAGGGGGTGGAATATACCTCTATTAATATTATAAGATATTTAAGATGTGTGAATGCTTAGTATATGGACTTATATGTGTATAACATACCTACCATACTTGCTATCACGGGAGGTCGGCTTTCGATTAGGGCCATCTATTCTTTGTGTGCCTACGGGGGGGATTTAGATTGGTACCTCAAAGGACATAGGTCAGAGAATGACTTAGTGGTGAGTTAATAAGTCAGCTGACCATGGGAGTGTAGGTTTGTGCGTGACCCATGGTTATGTGAGCTATGTTCGCCTCCATTATGTGTGTTTGTTGCTTATTGAAACGTTTCCTGAGAAATTCGGAACACGTGGTCCTTATGTACGTGATGTACCGGGATTCGATAGCAGAGTATGTGTGCACCGCAGCTTAGCCTAGGGGTGCCCTTATTGTATAATTATGATGAGAATTAATACACTGGTAATTGAAATGGACTTTTGTTAAAGTATGATTGTGAATTATTGTGACATTTTTAGTAGAGTTACAAATGGAAAATTCTTAGTAATTATTATAACTAACCTTGAGTAATAAAAGTAAGACTCTCAGTTTATATTAAGTTGTCGGGAATTGAACTTTGAATTGTAAAGTAAAGTCAGGTTACGGATTGGACTAGTTAGATTGTAGAATAACTAGAATGGGAACGGGTATGATATGCATGCACAATTAGTTGGGAGGTGAGGAACTCATGTGAGTGCACGCACTATCATGTATTTTATATTCACTGTTTAATGATATTAAACACTTGCTATATTTTAACTGTTTTCCCAATCGGGCCCTGACCCGTTTGCTTTCAAATCTATTTTTCTTGTAAAAACCTTTTAGGTGCCCAGCCACAAGGACACCAAGCTTAGAAGTACCATTCGAGTGATGTGCTGTAGCTGCTGTGGAAGTTACAGGACCTCGATAGTAGATGCCTCCACTTTCTGCTTGACTCTATTTCAGAATTGTTCATCTTTAGGGCATGTCGCCCCTTTTCTTTTAGAGACATCTTATTTAGTCAGTTCTATTTCAGTTTTGGATTTAATTAATTAGTAATTTAGATTTTGTATTTGGTTGTATTCAGTATTCGGATTATTCAGAGGAGTAATCCTCCAGATTCAGTCTATTACATTGTTATTCTCTTGCGACTGTGATGTGGTTGTGGTATTAGTATTTCATAATTTAATTTGGATGTATGTTAATCTAATTTAATTAAAATTGACAACTCACTTTTTAAATATTTGGTGGTTAGTAATTATTAAAAATGTTTTCGACAGTGATGCTACGAACTGAACCAACTTGACATTTTGTATTAATTTGAATAAAGGATTAGCTACCCGGTATTTAATTAGTCGGAGTGTCACAGGTGGTATCAGAGCATCATGATCTATTGTCCTTAGGATCTGTATGGCTTGTTATGTTTCCGCGTAGCGTTCCTTGATATTGAGACCTATATTTTAGGATTGTTGTACTCTTTTGTGTATCTTTCGCTCTTTCGCTATTTTGAGATAATCACTGTGAACTTATAAGACTTCTCTCTCATTTCAGATGCCTCCATGACGTTCACAGAGAGTTCCCAGGGATGCTCAGACCGAGCCACAACCTGCACCAGTTCAGGGCACCATGAATGCCGTAGAGGTTGCCGCTATTGTGGCCCAAGCGGTAAATGCCGCTCTAGCAATTGTGAAGCAGGCACCGCCTCAGGCGCCGGTAGTAGAACAAGTACAGGCTCATGCATTCCCGTCTTCTTGGGAACATGTTCGTGATGCTTTTTAGAAGGCACACCCTCCGGAGTTTGGAGGTAGCTCCGACGTCGTTTTGTCCAGTCAGTGGAAGAAGGACATACAAAGACACTTGAGGATGTATGAGTGTATGGATGTGCAGAGACAGATACTGGCTACTTTTAAGCTGGTAGGGTCAGTGTTGTAGTGGTGGTAGTCCATTACCACCGCGGAGGAGAGAGATATTCTTACCATTCAGGAGTTCTGGGTGCGGTTTGACCATAAGTACTTTCCTTCATCAGTTCACATCGAGATGAGGAGGAAGTTAATGAACCTCAAGCAGGAGGGGAAGACAGTGGCTGAGTACGAGGAAGAGTTCACAAATCTTCTGAACATCGCTCCCGATGAGATTCCGACTGAAGAGAAAAAGATACAAAAATTCATGGATGGATTGACTTGGAGGATCCGTTAGCACTTGCTAGGAAATCTCTCATTGGCCACTTATTCTGATGTAGTTAACAAAGCACTGCTTCACTGCCAGGACCACCATTTTCACTTGGCCAAGGGTAAGCGATCAGGAGAGTCCAGCTATCAGGGCAGGGCGGGGGGGGGGGGGGGAATGGTGCCAGCAGGGAACAATCAGTTCGGGGTCAGCACAGGCAGAGTGATCAGAGTTCCCAGCAGGGGGATTCTAAGAAATTTTGATCTGGAGGTTTCAAAAATGGTTAGGGAGGTTTTCATCATGGCCAGTAGGGTCAGCACGGCCATCAGGGTCAGCAGGGCTAGCATGGCCAACAACAGCAGTTTTAGTAGGGCCACTGGAGGAACGGAAATGGTCATCCGGGACCTGGGCAGCAGGGTCAGAAAGGGGGAAACTTTTCGGAGAAATGTTTTATCTGTGGCAAGATTGGCCATAAATGCCAGGAGTGTCCGGAAAGGGGCAGGGCCCCACAGCAGCAACATCAGGGTGCTTGACACGAGCCCCAGAGGCCTATGTTTCCCTCCGCCCTCCCAGTACCACCGCAGATGCCAGCTTTGCCACCCATTCCAGTAGTCCCAGTTCAACATGGGTAGCTTCAGTTCGGGCGAGTTTATCAGCTCCAGCAGGCTGCAGTTCCACAGGATCCACCTGCTATTGAGGGTATGTTCTCTATTCAGGGGACTATGGGGCATATTTTATTTGATACGGGAGCCACACACTGTTTCATTTCCATGAGATTTGCGCGCATGATAGGGTTGTTAGACACTGCAGAGAGCACGATTACTTGCGTAGATTCACCGTTAAGTAGAGGTTCTGTGATTTCTCTTATTTGTAGAGGTGTTGGTATAGAGATCGGGAGGTTTACTTTACCTGCTGATATGTTAGTATTAGATATGACTGAGTATGATGCGATCGTTGGTATGGATTGGCTAGTTACGTATCGAGCCCTAATTGATTGTTTTAGAAGGAGTATTATTTTTGCCATACCCGGGCAAGAGATGTTCTTAGTGGTGATGCCTCATCCTGAGGTAGGATCGTCCACTCACTTGTACTATATAGAGGAGGAGACCTCTAAGGAAGTGGTGATACCACTTGATTCGATTCCAGTTGTTAGGGAGTTCGCTGATGTATTTCGGATATTCCGGGATTACCACCTAGTAGGGAGATAGACTTTGTTATCGATTTGATGCCGGGCACTCGACCAATATCCCGCGCACCCTATCGTATGGCTTCAGCAGAAATGAGGGAGTTTAGGGATAAGATAGAGCAATTATTGGGTCATGGGTTTATTCGTAGGAGTACTTCACCGTGGGGTGCCCCTGTGCTATTCGTAAAGAAGAGGGATGGATCATTGAGGTTGTGTGTAGATTACCTGGAGTTGAATAAAGTCACGACACAGAATAAGTACCCATTACCCCGAATCGATGACTTATTCAACTAGTTGAGAGGAGCTTCCTTCTTCTCAAAGATTGACTTACGATCGGGATACCATCAGTTGCGTATCAGGGAACAGGATGTCTCGAAGACTGCCTTCTTGAAGAGATATGGTTTCTATGAGTTTCGGGTTATGCCTTTTAGCCTAACTAATGCCCCAACCGTGTTTATGGACTTGATGAATAGGGTATTCAAAGAGTTCCTAGACCAGTTCGCTATCGTCTTTATTTATGACATTCTGGTTTACTCCCAGACAGAGGAGGAACACGCCAATCACTTGAGCCAGGTTTTACAAACACTACGTCCGGACGAGCTATATGAAAAGTACAAGAAGTGTGGGTTTTGGCTGAAGGAGGTTCAGTTTTTGGGGCACATCATTTCAGACTGGGGGATATCAGTCGATCCAGGGAAAGTATCGACGGTGAGTGATTGGGTACAACCCATGACACCGACTGAGATCCATAGTTTTTTGGGCCTAGCAGGATACTACAGGAGGTTTATTCGGGGTTTCTCTAAGATAGCGAGTCCTTTGACACATCTGACTTGCAAAGGTGTTCCATTCATCTGAAGCGATGCCTGTCAGTTGGCATTCGATAAGTTGAAGGACAAGTTGGCCTCAGGCCTGTGTAAGCATTGCCCAGACCGGGAGTTGAGTATCTAGTCTACAACTATGCGTCCTTACAAGGACTTGGAGGTGTACTACAACAGGAGAGTCAGGCTATAGCTTATGCTTCTCGTAAGCTTAAGCCTCACGAGAAGAATTACCCCACCCACGACTTGGAGTTAGCGGCAGTCGCATTTGCTCTTCAGATTTGGAGGCACTATCTCCTGGGGGAGAAATTCCATTTGTTCACAGACCACAAGTCTCTATAGTATCTCTTCACGCAGAAGGAACTTAATATGCATCAACGTCGGTGGCTAGATTTGGTGAATGATTATCAGTTCGATATCCAATATCACCCAGGGAAGGCTAACGTGGTAGCAGACGCGTTGAGCCGTAGAACGGCAGGTGAGGTGGTCAAAGTGTGGAGGGTAAAGTGGAAGGAGTTGGGACACCATGATGCAGTGGCCCGATCATTCATATCTGTGATGATTGTTACGCCGCAGATTGTCACGAGAGTGATACAGGCCTAGGCAAAGGACTCTTTCTGTCAGGAGAAGATAATTCGATTACTAGAAGATGGAGACGAGTCCTATACCGTTAGTTCATACGGGGGATTACGCTTCAATGGGAGACTAGTTTTTCCCGAAGGGGAAGACTTGCGACACGAGGTAATGACAGAGTCGCACAGTTCGCAGTTCGTGGTACACCCTGGTGGGAATAAGATGTACCAAGACATGAGGCGACAGTACTGGTGGGGCGGGATGAAGAGAGACATTGCAGAGTTCGTTTCTAAATGTGCCACTTGTCAACTGGTAAAGGTGGACCATCAGAGACTGGCAGGACTTCTACAGCCGTTAGAGGTTCCGATGTGGAAATGGGAGAGTATTTATATGGACTTTATCATGGGGTTACCTAGTTCGCAGAGGGGTCACGACTCCGTATGGGTAATCGTGGATAGGTTGACCAAAGTTCTCATTTTTTGCCAATGCGGACAGACTACACTACGGGATAGTATGCCCAAATTTTCATAGCGGAGATAGTGAGACTTCACGGAGTACCTCTTAATATCGTGTTTGACCGAGATAAAATATTTGTTTCACAATTTTGGGAGAATTTCCAGGAGGCCATGAGAACGGATTTACGGCTGAGTACGGCGTATCACCCGCAGACAGATGGGAAAATAGAGAGGACGAATCAGATGTTAGAGGATATGTTGCGTATGTGCATCCTAGATTTTGGAGGTGGTTGGGAGCACTACCTTACACTGATGGAGTTTACTTACAATAACTCCTAGCAGTTCACCATTAGCATGGCTCCATTCGAGGCATTATATGGTAGACCTTGTCGTTCCCCAGCATGTTGGTTAGAGGTGGGGGATAACAAACTCCTTGGGCCGGAAGTGATTCAGGATACTTAGACAAGGATAAAGATGATAAGGATTCGTATTCGGGTAGCTCAGGACCGACAGAAGAGCTATGCTGATGCCAAGAGGATCTTCAGAGAGTTCAAGGTGGGGGACCAGGTGCTACTCAAAGTATCTACGATGAAGGGGATTATGCATTTTGGGAAGAAGGGGAAACTGGCACCAAGATATGTGGGGCCATTTCCTATCATCGAGTGGATTGGGCCAGTAGCATATAGACTTGGGTTACCGGAGCACTTGCATAGGATTCATGACGTGTTCTATATTTCCTCGCTAAGGAGATATCTTAGGGACAATTTGACCCATACTCACATTGCTTTAGAGGACATCGATCTACAGCCCGATAGTTCCTACGAGGAGGGGTCGATTTCCATTCTGGACCGCAGCGAGAGGGAACTGAGGTCGAAAATAGTACCATTAGTACGTGTTCAATGGCGGCATCATAATACCGAGGAGTCCACATGGGAGCACGAGGATGAGATGCACGAACTTTATCCAGAGTTATTTGTACCAGGTATTCTTTAGTTCCGAATTTCGGGATGAAATTATGTTATTAGGGGGGAGTATGTAATACCCCGTAATTTTATTGATTTTTATTTAATGGATTAATTGAATTAATTTGGAAATTAATCCGGAGGTAAATACTAGCGAGATGTGAGTTGGTATTTGATTATGATGTTAGAATAAAATATTACTGAAAATATATGGTAATAAATGAGTATTGAAAATATTAAAATTATCGCGAGGCAGAAATATGACAAATTGGGAAATTAAGTTGGGACGCGTGGGTCAGTCGCGTCAGGAATGAAATTAAATAGAGTAAAAAGTAAATTATATTTTTATAAACCGAATGGTCATTTTGAGTGCGCCAACATATCCGGAAGGGTCGAAATACTTAGAAAATACTAGCCAGGAGTTTAGTTTGGGTCCCGGGGCATTTTTAGGCCAAACCGGCAACCCAGAAGGGTATTTTGATAATTTTAAAAATTGAGGAATTAAAACCCACGAATTTTAGAGTTTAACTATATATTATTAGAGAGGCCACTAAGGCCATTATCAGCAAAAGACAAGAGAGTGGGCTACAGGGGTTTTGAGAGAAGTTGGTGAGAGGTTGCAAGAGGTCCAAACCAAAACCATAAACCATCACCACCATTCTAGAAGGATTTATGACAAGAAAGAGGAGAGAATCAACCTATAATCACCGACAACAAATCTGAAGAACAAACCTAAGGCAAGTGATTTGGTTTCATTACTTGCATTGAATATTTCCTCCATGTTTAGTGTAGAAATTAACAAATGTCTTGAAAGATTGATGAAAACCTAATGGAAATTGTTAGGGATTGCATGTAGAATTACTCTGGACGAATTTAGTATCCAAAACATAGTATTTGTTGATGTAAAAACGAATGTAAAAAGGAGTTTTCATGTTCAATTAAATTCTGGGTTCATGTTGTTAGGGTTTGTGGAAAAATTTGGGGATTTATGGATTTTACATGTTGATTTGAAGGAAGTAACCCAAAAACAATGTTAGGAAGTGATCTAGGGTGGTTTAGAATAATTTAGAAACCTTAAAATCTGATTAGTATGAATTTGGAATGACTTTGGAGAAGGGAAAAGTTGAGAAAAACGAAGATGGGGAAATTCTGGGCATTCTCTGCCATCTCGTTAGAAGACCAACCCAGGTCGTTAAAACGAGCTTCTAACGAGATTCCAGTACCCCTTCTAACGAGTTCGTTCGAAGCCCTTCGTTCGAATGACACTCGTTCGAACTACCTCGTTCGAACGAGTTGACAGAATGACCTTGTTCGGCCGATTTTTGTTTCGGACTTCACATAGGCTTATTTATAGGTATTATTTTTGGGAGATCTTCCATAATTTTGAACCTAGAGAGTTGATGTTGGTAACTTTGTGAACATCTAGACTCGAGGAAGACTAGTAGGTATATTTGAGAGACTGGAGTATAACTTAGGATTTTACTTTGGATAAATGCATTTAAGACTTAAGTAATTAAAATTTACGACGTGAGGTGTGTCGGCTGCCTATATTATATATTATCCTAATACTTATAAATGTGCAAACTTAAATGACGTTATAAGGGGGTGGAATATACCTCTATTAATATTATAAGATATCTAAGATGTGTGAATGCTTAGTATATGGACTTATATGTGTATAACATACCTACCATACTTGCTATCACGGGAGGTCGGCTTTCGATCAGGGCCATCTATTATTTGTGTGCCTACGGGGGGATTTGGATTGGTAACTCAAAGGACATAGGTCATAGAATGAGTTATTGGTGAGTTAATAAGTCAGCTGACCATGGGAGGGTAGGTATGTGCGTGACCCATGGGTATGTGAGATATGTTCGCCTCCATTATGTGTGTTTGTTGCTTATTGAAACATTTCCTGAGAAATTTGGAACACGTGGTCCTTATGTACGTGATGTACTGGGATTCGATAGCAGAGTATGTGTGCACTGCAGCTTAGCCTAGGGGTGCCCTTATTGTATAATTATGATGAGAATTAATATACTGGTAATTGAAATGGACTTTTATTAAAGTATGATTGTGAATTATTATGACATTTTTTGTAGAGTTACAAATGGAAAATTCTTAGTAATTATTATAACTAACCTTGAGTAATAAAAGTAAGACTCTCAGTTTATATTAAGATGTCGGGAATTGAACTTTGAATTGTAAAGTAAAGTCAGGTTACGGATTGGACTAGTTAGATAGTAGAATAACTAGAACGGGAACGGGTAAGATAGGCGTGCACAATTAGTTGGGAGGTGAGCAACTCATGTGAGTGCACGCACTATCATGTATTTTATATTCACTGTTTAATGATATTAAACACTTGTTATATTTTAACTGTTTTCACAATCGGGCCCTGAACCGTTTGCTTTCAAATCTATTTTTCTTGTAAAAACATTTTAGGTGCCTAGCCACAAGGACACCAAGCTTAGAAGTCCCATTCCAGTGATGTGCTGTAGCTACTGTGGAAGTTACAGGACCTCGATAGTAGACGCCTCCACTTTCTGCTTGACTCTATTTCAGAATTGTTCATCTTTAGGGAATGTCTCCCCTTTTCTTTTAGAGACATATTATTTACTCAATTCTACTTCAGTTTTGGATTTAATTAATTAGTAATTCAGATTTTATATTTGGTTGTAGTCAGTATTAAGATTATTCAGAGGAGTATTCCTCCAGATTCAGTCTATTACAATGTTATTCTCTTGCGACTGTGATGTGGTTGTGGTATTAGTATTTCATAATCTAATTTGGATGTATGTTAATCTAATTTAATGAAAATTGACAACTCACTTTTTAAATATTAGGTGGCTAGTAATTGTTAAAAATATTATCGACAGTGATGCTATGAACTGAACCAACTTGACATTTTGTATTAATTTGAATAAAGGAGTAGCTACCTGGTATTTAATTAGTCGGGGTGTCAAAAAGAGTCGCAAGTTGCATTTAATGAGTTGTATGACGAGGCGGTGGAAGTAAAAAAGGCAAACTCTAAATTGTAAACTAGGTTGAATGAGCATGCCATAGAAAATAATGATGCTTTGATTGAGGATATTAGGGAACGGGAGAAAATGTTTAGGAAGAAGCTATAATATGTGGAGAAAGAGAAAGATAGTCTTTGTAGTTTTATGGAGAGTTTGAAAAAGGAGTTTCTAGAGTTTTAGGAGTCTTGGTGTGTGCTTGAGTTTAGGATTTGTGAGTTGGAGGAGAAGTTGAAGGAATAGAGTAAGGTTAAGTTTTACTTGGAATCTTGGTCGAGAAAGTTGTATAGGATATTAGGCACCGTCCAAGTCAAAAGTGATAGGTGTGGTATAGGCTATGATGATAGAGTTGTTCCCATTCCTAAAGCTAATACCAACCGCGTGAGAGATCCCACTAGGAACTTGAGGAGAGGTCGATATTTTGGTAATCATTCCCGACGTATTTACACTTGCACACATTGCGCTAGGAAAGGCCACCTTAGATGTTTTTGCTATGACCTTAAGAATGCTCCTAGGAAGTTTACGAATAAAGTCTTGTCGGTTCCCAAAACCCCCCCACCCGTAATGTCACACCTACTTGGGTTAGGAAATCGAACTTAGAGGCTTTAGGACTAAAACTCCATGGTTCTCATTTGGTTTCACTTGATTCTTCCCATGCTAGATCTAATGGACGATAGTGCTACCATGTTTGTCATACGTTATTCATTGCATCATGATTTATGTCATGTGTATCATTTTGTAGTATATTCTTCTTTTATTGAGTCTTATTTGAAAAATACAAAAATATTTTATTTTTTGAGTCAAAATATGTTGAAAAACCAAAAAATATTTACGATTTGTTTTTTGTTGAGATCACATGTTTAATGTGGCATATTGGTGTATTTGGACCCCTTCCTTTCATTATCCACGTGGCTAGGACATTTGGTCATAATTATTGATGCTTAGAATGATCTTAATTATTGTATTATAGGGTTGTTTCGACGTTGATATGCATTTTGATTCGACTTTGTATATATGCTATCTTTGCACACATGCACGAGTTTATATGAATGTATGAGATCCTTACATATTTGAGTTTTGTGAGACATTCTTATCTCAATTTTGTCATACATGCGTAAGTAGACATAAGGAGAAGGTGTGCATGTAAGAACCATTTACCTTGAGGATAGTAATTAAAAAATTAATGAGTGTTCATGGAAAAGGGCTGCGAGAGTGTAAAATTGACTCGTCCTAAAAGCCACCGTTTAAAAGAGCCTGAAAAAAATTAAAGGCAATAAAAAGAATCGTATGCCAAAATATGGGCCATTTAGTTTATGTTAATTTAAAAGAAAAATATGATATATATTTGAGGGAGTTTGGATGGATAATTTAAACGGGTTTGCACCACGAATCCTAACATTGAAAAATCGTGTCATGACATTATCATTTGTAGAATCGTCAAAATTGCGGATTTGTATGCATGTTTGATTGTTTAGTTTATTTATCTCACACTTTAATTGTCACATATGGCTAAAATACAGTTTGATGATTTATAGCTATCAATTAGAGCTTCTTGATCGTGTCGATGTGATGGAGTTGTGATTCATTTGTTGTAGTTCACAATCATACACTCCATTTTCATATTTGAGCACATCGGTACTATGTTAGCATATAACTCATATAGTTTTTGCTACTATTTTGGTATTGTTTTGCATTATTGGACCACTTTCACTTACATTTTCCTGGAAATTTTTTCACTAGACAAAACTGTATGTTTTTCTGGGTTGAAACTGGAGTTTCACTTTCTCATTCAAGAGATATCCTTCTATCGTGCAAAGTTTTTCTCACGAGAAGCTTTTGTTGTTTGAGAGATAGGTCTAGAGACCTGTTTTCCTACTGTTTCAGTACCATGCTACTTGGTTATACATTTTTGTACTACTGGTTGCTTTTGGATAGTTTGTTTATATGCAGTTTCATATTGCTTACATCTTGTACTGCATATGATTACTTTTAGTCACACCTTCTTAGATTGATGATTCTCTTTGTGATATTACTTGTCTAGAAGCGACGGATTACATATGTTTGATCATTATTCGGTGGTTGTTTCATGTTTATGTAGCTATTCATCGTTGGTTATCATCTTGCTAGATCGATTTATCTTTTCTTCGGGTTGTCTATTCGAGACAAAAAGGGGGAGAGATGTATGTGATATTCGGGGACATTTGTTGAACATTATGTTTGTTTATTGCACACATTTGTATCTACATTGGTATTTTTTATGTGCATATTTGATATTCGGATTTAAAAGTTGTTTCTTTGTTTCAAATTGGTATCAAAATATTTTGCTCACATATTTCATTATGATTTATATCATTTGTTCCTCCATACTTCACTGGGTATTTATCTGTTTCACGTGTGTAGGTATGCTTTAAGATATTCGATATTTCAACTCTACATCACATTCATACATTCAGAGATAGTTCATGCTTGTCGGACCATCATTTACTAGTCTTGTCCTATTTTTTTTTATTTGGGGTTTATGGGATGGGATTTAGGCATAATACTGCTTGACGGCCTGGTTTAGGCATTTCACTTTTAGCTTTATCCCGGAATAGTCAAAGGGGGATATTTGTAAGGACAAAATTTCCAATTGAGTCCATTATATAGTTTTGACTTATTTTCGGAACAAAACACGTTTGAGTTATAGGGAGATTTTTATTGTCACGATCCCACCCAGACTATGACGTGTTGAAGTTTATTAAAGAAGTTGCGGAAAATCTTTAAGGAATTATTTATGCCAAATGTTTAATTGGTGCAAGTTTATTCTTATTCAAGTTTAATTTCATTCCGAGATCACTCAGGTATGAATGCGTAATTTTAATGGGACTCAAAATTTATTTTAAAATGTGTAAGGATGTTATTTTATTAAGAAAATATTTTTATAATGTTTTTAAAGTAATTATTTTGTCTTACACTTCGTTTTATTCTTATAAGGATGGATTAGAGTTGGATTTAAGTTAAACTCCCTTTTCATAGTTAGTTTAAATTTAAACTCTATCGCGCGCATCGCTCAAACGACCTGACACATCGTTCGAGCGAGATGGAACTGTCGTTCAAACGACATGCACATCTCGTTTGAGTGACATGTCATTCCTCTTAAATGATCAGCCGCCTTAAGAAAAGTGTTTAATGACGTGATTCGTTAAGATTTTGTAAGTGTGCTTTCTGGAAAAAATAGTTTACGAACCAGAACGTTTCTCCACATTGTTTTCTAAGGTTTTCCAAAGCTAAACACATCCTTAAAGTTTACAAGATTAGAGTTTTCATTAGTATATGCAATAGTGATATTGTTTGCCTATAGAAGAGTTGTTCCACACTTGAACATTGTTGGTTTTGCGGTGGAGGAGCAGAAGAGCCGTGTTCAACATCTTACACGTTACAAGACATATCGGTGGACACCGAGACATAAGTGGATGCGTGTGTTGTTAAAGAGCATCGTGGAAGAAGGAATTTTTGCGTGGGCATTGTGAGAGGAGTGGTTGAAGATTAAAAGAGCGTCAAGTCTCGTGGGTATCGAGTCGTTGAGTAAGACTTGTGTTTGTTCGTTATAAATCCACATTCATAGTGATTGTATGGCATGGGTCGTCTGAGGTTTTTTTTTCCGTTGTGGTTTCCTCGTACATCTGACGTTGTGAGTTATCATTTCTTTACTTTATTTTACTTGCTTTATTCACTATATTGATGTTTAGGATTAATCAAGAATAAAATTTCGTTAAGTTAAAATTAGTTCACAACTTGGTGTGAATTAAAAATTGGAAAAAGTTTTTTTCGAAAAAGGGAAATTGTCTTATCATCCTTAAAACATTATGCATAAGAAATAAAAAGGGATCCACAAGTTCATTTAAAGTCATTTTATTACAAATTGAAAAAGAGTCAACAAAAACAAAGAGTTTATACCAAGTCTCATTCGAAGGACCTATGGCGTAAATCTTATATTTGAACTTTTTGTCATAAACATGAACACCTTAGAAAGTATTATTTCAGAACTTCGGGATTCTATGCTCTTTTGTCTAAAGTTTACACTTTGTGTTTGGAAAGAGAACAAAGGTTTGAACCGAGAGATGTCTTTGATAGGAAGAAGTTTGTTAGACATCATGATGGTCATTCAAAACATTTTCCATGCGTTCCACCTCATTTGCGTGGTAACAAAAGTTTTGAGGAAAGACTACGTTTGAAAAGGAGACATGTGACAAAGTGAAATGATCTAATACCACTATGTTAGCGTGTATGCACATGCTCAGCAAGGATGGTTACAATCACAAATTATATTTTTTCTATTTTTATCAATTTAAGTCCCAATCACACAAATCCAATTTTAAACAAAATTTAATTTTTGGTTAAATTAGGTATGCATATGATAAAAGTTTCAATCAAAGAAAATAAACTACACATGCAATTTACCACAACAAATAAAAAAAATCCATTTTCAGGGAAAAACTTATATTTTAGAACTTTGGAGAGTTTTACAAGACTATTAACTTACAGACTACTTGATACATCCACAAGTATAATGCGCAATGTCTTCAAAACCTCTAAAGAATATGGCTCAATCCAGAGACGTCGTCCACATGTGGCGGTTCCACCCCGGTATTCAACGATCAGCCTTCAGCCTTCTTTTGTCGTGATCCCTCGGGTTCACGAATTCAGACGTAGATATTTCTCTCCACAAGTGTGTATACAAGATACAAAACTTTCTAAGGTTTCAAAAAGATTTACAAAACTATTTCGGGGTGTAAACTTGCAAATCAAAAAGTGTTTGAAAATCCAAAAGATGGAAAAACTTTGGTAAAGATATTCCAGTTACATTTTTTCTAAAGTCCCATGAAATTTGGAGTCAAAACAGGTATTTATAGAGTTGACACAAAATTCGAGGCACGAAATTGTTCGAATTAAAATAGAATTCGTTTGAACGAGAAAGTCATATTATTTGAACAAATACATAGTTCATTCGAATGAGACTTCGATCTGATTTGAATCTGTTTCTAACAAGCTTTAAACGAATTCAAACAGAAGGCCCTCGTTAGATGTTCGTTCGATGTAAGATCTGGAGACCCTTCTAACGAAAATCTAATTTCGTTCGAACAAGATGATTATCTCATTAGAAAGAGGTTAAAAAAATAATTTTTTATTTTAAAACTTTAAAAAAATTCGACCTCAGTTTTTCATAAGGAAAATACATCCCAACTATAATTATGAATAATTTTAAAATCCTAAAAGCTTTATACCTTTTTTACATGTAGGGAAGTCATCATTCTTGGAGATGTTGGAGTTTGGTTCATCGTGTAGGCACGTGTCGGTTTGTAACGGGATACGCTAGATATGTCAAATTGCAAATAAAATAAATAAAAAGCCTAAGGTAAAATATTTTCCCTTACAAATCTCCCCATTTGGCTATTCCGGTACAAAACTAAATTGAAACTCAAATTAAAAAATTAACCCTCGATGACAAAAATCCTAATACCATTTCCAAACCCTATAAATGTAAATGCATAGATAAACTTTGTCTTCAATATCCACTTCTTTTTATTGATCTTCCCTTGGGCAGTTTGTCTTCATGCGATGCAATATTTTCTTCAATACCTACACACATGAAACAAGAAAAATACCCCTGTGATGCATCGAGTTTGAAATAGAAAATAAAAACAAAACTCATAATTCGATCTCCCCCATAAATCAAACTCATCATCAAATTTCCCCCTTAACTTGTTCTCCCCCTTTCTATCCGAAATAGATAAAGGAGTTGAAACTAAATATGAAGTAAAAGCATCATATTGAAGAACTAATATAGCATCACATAGATATGTAAACAATGCTCGTGGAATGATAAACTCAAAGGCAAATGTCAACCAATTATTTTTGAAATTTTTAAATTTTTTCAAAAACTGTAAATATTACAAACACGACACAATACCATATATAATATATGCAAAATATACCAACGAAAAACAACACATATATATGTACAAATAAACACAAAACTCGATACAAAATATATAAGCTTTACACACTAGTAGAGTATCGATGTGTCCAAACATGTGGGATGGAATGAAATGAATAGGTGTGAACTAGATACAAATAAATTATGACCCCAATACTCAAATATGTTCAAGAAGTTCTAATCGACTACAAAATTTTATCAAACTAAGCTTTAACATCAAGTGACAAGTAAAAATGAACTTAATGACCAAACATGCACAATGCGCACTAGCCTAGAAATTGATGATTCTACAAATCAACAGCGTCATGACAAAATAAGTATAACTAGGATTTACTATGTAAACATGTTGATCTTCAACTAAACACCCTCAAAAGATAAACACATAGCATATTTTCTATTCTTTTTCTTTTCTTATTTTTTTTGAAGCAATTTCTTTTTATTAATCAATCATAAATTAAACTATGTTGGCCCATTTTTATTAATTTTTCTATTTTTATTGTCTTTTTGGCTTTTGCCAACGGTGACTTTTCCGCAAATGAGATTTGCTCATTTCTTAGACCTTTCCCGTGCACTTTCTTATTTTTTTTAAATACTAAATAGAATCACTCACATGCAACGGTTCTTACATGCACGAATCCCTCATAATCATAAAACATGTAGATGATAAAATTGACGGGAGAACATCGCACAAAGCTAAAATATATATGTGAAGTTAACATTCAAAAAGCTCGTTCATGTGTATGCAGAGGCATATAAAAGGTCAAATCCATTGACCAAATCAAGTTCGAAATAACTCCATGATAGCATGGCTAAAAATAATCTAAACATCTAAAATCATAACCAAATTTTCTATCCACATAAAAGGTATGGAATGAATTGTATTCAAACACATTAATATGCCATACCAAATGTGAAAAACTAATATACACAAAAACTAAAAATCTTTCTGTATTTTTCAAAAAAATTATCAAAGTAAAATCTTTTTGTATTTTTTTCAATATGACTCAATGAAAGAAAAAATATCATACAAAAAATACACATGTCATAACACTAGAAAATATATATCATGAAGCGCAACTAGAGTTTTACAAACAAAAACATACAAGCAATTACCTATAAGATATAGTATGTGAAGCATCATGTGTAAGCATGTGAGAATCAATTGACCCAACATTTAGTGTCTCTAAAATATATTTTCTAACCCAAATAGATGTATTCCAAATGCGTCGAGTTTTGGACCAAAGGGACACTAGACTGAAACTTCCCAGGACCTCTTCCAATACTATAACAAAATGCCTTAAGGTGATATTTCCTACCACAATGTGAACATGTGTAAACGCGAGGAATGTTACCTAATGTTTGATCCTTTCTAATGTTATTGGATGTGTTTGAACCTCTAAAACAAACAATGGTCTTGGCTTTGACATCAGAAGCATTAGAAACATGAGATCCAGTACCATTACTACCAACATTACTCGAGTCTTTTATATCATCTTTTAACTTCAAAATTTTAGAGTCAAGCAAATAATTATACTCTTCAAGTTTTATAGAACCCCTCTTCAAATTTTCAATAATTTCTAAAAGGTTATCTCTCTCTCCCTCAATGAAAGAGAATTTATTCATAAGAGTCCTCTCACGTTCTCTCAAATCATTAATTAATTTATCATTTTCCTCATTGGAACATACACTAACACTAGAAAATTTCGATTCTTCTAATTATTTATCAAACAATCGGACTTTATCATCACTCTGTTTCTTGGACAATTCTAAATTTTTAAAATCACTGTCCTTGTCCACAATCACCTCATGAAAGAAATCTTTTTGAGTTTAAAAGTTTGTAAAAGTTCCATTGCTACTTTAAAATGAAAAAAATCATTTTGAAGAATTTTAATTCTTTTAGTAAACTTCAAATTGAACTGAGATAAATTTTCATTATGTCTATCGATCGAGAGAAAAAATAAAACAATACGATATAGAAGAATAAAACAATCACCCTAAATAACTCTAAACAAGGATCTACACGATAAATTAGTGCAACCTACTTTGATACCACTTTATAAGAGTGTTTGCGTAATCTTAATCAATTAACTTATCTAATTAAATATCCAATCACACAAATCCAATTTTAAACAAATTTTAATCTTTGATTAAATTAGGTAACAAAAAAATTTCCAATTATAGAAAATAAACTACGCATGAAATCAATAATGACAAATAAGAAAAAAAATCCCCTTTTAAGGGCAAAATGTATATTTCAGCACTTTATAGAGTTTTACAAAACTATCGACTTAAAGACTATTCAATACAACCACAAGTATAACGTGTAGTGTCTTAAAAACCTCTAAAGAATATGGCTCAGCCCAAAGTCGTTCACAGGTGGCTGTCTACCCTCAATATCCACCGATCAACCATCAACCACCAACCTTCTTTTGCCATGATCCCTCAAATTCATAAATTGAGTAGTAAAGATTTCTCTCCATAATTTTGTATAAAATACAAAACGTTCTAGAGTTTCAAAAAGATTCACAAAATATTTACGGGATATAAACTTGTGAATCAATTGGAAACCCAAAAGATGGAAAAACTTTGGTAAATATATTCTGGTTACGTTTTTTCCAGATTCCCACGAAATTTGGATTGAAAATAGGTACTTATAGATCTGACACAAAATTTGAGGAGGTGAATTCATTCGAACTAAAATTGAAGTCGTACAAATAAGAAAGGCATTTGGTTTGAACGAAAATAAAGTTCTTTTGAATGAGACTCTCATCTGGTTTGAACCCGCTTCTAACGAGCTTCAAGCGAACTCAAACAGAAGGCCCCCATTGGATGTCCGTTCGATGTAAGATATAACGACCCTTATAATGAAAAGCCATTTTTTCTCGAACGATATGCTGATCTCGTTTGAGCGAGGTTAAAAAATAAATTTTTTATTTTAAAACTTAAAAAAATGCAACATCGGTTTTTCGTAAAAAAATACATTCCAAATCAAATTATGAGTAATTTTAAAATTCTAAAATCTTTACACCTTTATTAGATGTAGTTAATTCATCAATCTTGGAGATCTTGGAGTTCGGTTCATCGTGTCGGCATTTGTCGGTTTGTAATGGGATATGCCAATGTACGAATAAAATAAATAAAAAGCCTAAGCTAAAATATTTTTCCTAATAACATGCAAGGATGGATTTTGTTTCTATCATAAGGAAGTATGAGAGAATCATTTTGGAGATATTAAATTTATAAGAGAGAAAAGTTTGATAAAAGACCTATTTTTGGTCGGTTTAAACATCAACTTGAGGATAAATACAAACATAATAGAAGAAAGATGCCATTGCCTATACATAAAGACATGTTTTTGAGGAACATAATTCCTATAGGCGAGAACATAGGGTTCTTATTAGAGGTATATCTAGGAATTATCCTAGAAAGAAGGTTGAGATAGTGGATCTCATACCCTATATTTTTCTTGCATTATTTAATTTATGTAATTAATTATTTTTGCATGTGTGTCAAGTGATGTCACTTATTATTATTATTAATTTATGTTTGCATGTATATATTATGTGAATAGGGAATCCTTATTGAAATTTTCAATCATTCCTAGAAGGTTATCTCGCTCCCCCATTGAAAGTGAATTTCTCCCTAAGAGACTTCTCACGTGCTCTCAAATATTTAATTGATTTATCATTTTCCTCATTGGAACGTAAACTAACCCTAGAGATTTTTGAGTCTTATAATTCTTTCCCTAAAAAGTGGACTCTATCTTCACTTCCTTTCGTGGACAATTCTAAATTTTTAAAACCATGGTCCGTGTCCACAATCTTCTCACGAAAGAAATCTCTTTGAGTTTGAACAGTTTACAAAAGTTCCATTGCTTCTATAAAATGAAAAAAAAAATTCAAGAATTTTAATTCTTTTATCAAACTACAAATTCAAACGAGATAAATTTTTATTATGGTTATCCACCAAGAAAGAAAATAATTCAAACAAGAGAGATGAATAATCCATCATCCTAAACTGCACTAAACAAGGATCTACACGATAAATTAGTCCAACCCGCTTTGATACCACTTTATAAGAGTGCTTGCGCGATATTAATGGATTAACTTATTTGATTATATGTCCAATCACACAAATCCAATTTTAAATAAATTTTAATCTTTGATTAAATTAGTTATACATACGATAAAAGTTCCAATCATAGAAAATAAACTACACAAGCAATCAAACACGACAAATAAGGAAAAATTCTTTTTAGGGAAAAATCTATATTCAACACTTTATAGAGTTTTAGAAGACTATCTACTTACAGACTATTTAATACACCCACGAGTATAACATGCAGTGTCTTCAAAACCTCTAAAGAATACGGCTCATCCCAGAGTCGTCCACAGGTGACGGTCCACCCTCGGTATCCACCAATTAGCCCATCAACCTTCTTCTGTCGTGATCTCTCGGGTTGACAAATTCAGTCGTAGAGATTTCTCTCCACAAATGTGTATACAAGTTACAAAACTTTCTAGAGTTTCAAAAAGATTCACAAAACTATTTGGGGGTGTAAACTTATGAATCAAAAAGTATTTGGAAATCCAAAAGGTGGAAAAACTTTGGTAAAGATATTCTAGTTATATATTTTCCAATGTCCATAAAATTTGGATTCAAAACAGGTATTTAAAGACATGACACACAATTCGAGGTGGAGAATTCATTTAATATAAAATATAAGTCATTCGAATGAAAAAAGTCATTTCATTTGAACGAAAACACAGTTCGTTTGAACGAGACTCCAATCTTATTCAAACCTGCTTCTAATGAGCTTCAAACGAATTAAAATAGAATGTACGCATTAGATGTTATTTCGATGTAAGATCTAACGACCCTATTAATGAAAAGTCAATTTATTTCGAATGAGATGCTGATCTCGTTTGAACGAGATTAAAAAATTATTTTAAAACTTTAAAAAATTCAGCCTCGGTTTTTCATAAAAAATACATCCCAAATAAAATTATGAATAATTTTAAAATCCTAGATGCTTATAACTTTTTTATAAGTAATGAATTTATCAAACTTCGGGACCTTAGAGATTGGTTCATTGTGTCGGCACATATCAGTTTGTAACGGGATGCGCCAAATATGCTAAAGTGTAAATAAAATAAATAAAAATCCTAAACTAAAATATTTTCCCTTACAATATGCCAGGATGGATTGTTTTTTATAATAATGAAGTATGAGAAGAATCATTTTTAGAGATATTATATTTATAAGAGAGAAAAAATTGATAGAAGACATATTTTTTGTCGGTTCAAACATCAACTCGAGGATAGATACAAATATAATATGAGAAGGATGACATTGCCTACACATAAAGACATGTTTTTAGGAACATAATTCTTATGAGGATATAACGTTGGGTTCTTATGATAGGTATATCTAGGAATTCTCATGGAAAGAAGGCCGAGATAGTGGATGTAATACCCTGTATTTTTCGTGCATTATTTAATTTATGTAATTAATTATTTTTGCATGTGTGACATATGTTGTCACTTATTATTATTAATTTATGTTTGGTGATATATATTATGTGAATAGTGACTCCTTATTCAAATTTTCAATCATTCCTAAAAGGCTAACTCTCTTCCCCTCAATGAAAGTGAATTTATCCCTAAGAGTATTCTCACGTGCACTCAAATCATTAATTGATTATCATTTTCCTCATTGGTACGTAAACTAGAATTTTTTAGTTTTGTAATTCTTTCCCTAAAAGTCGAACTCTATTATGAGCCTCTTTCTTTGATAATTCTATGTTTTTAAGATCACGGCCCATGTCCACAATATTCTTACGAAAGAAATCTCTTTGAGTTTGAACAGTTTGCAAAAATTCCATTGTTTCTTTAAAATGAAAACTTTCTTTTTCAAGAGTTTTAATTCTTTTAGAAAACTTCAAATTCAAACGAAATAAATTTTCATTATGGCTATCCATCGAGAGAAAAAATAAATCAGTATAAGAGAGATGAATAAACAACCACCCTAAATAACATTAAACAAGGATCTACACGACAAATTAGTACAACCTGCTCAGATACAACTTTATAAGAGTGCTTGAACGATCTTAATGGATTAACTTATTTAATTAAATGTCCAATCAGACAAATCCAATTTTAAACAAAATTTTAATCTTTGAATAAATTAGTTATGGATACTATAAAAGTTCCAATCACAGAAAATAAACTACTCATGCAATCAACCACGACAAATAAGGAAAAATCCCCTTTTCAGGGAAAAACCTATATTTCAACACTTTATAGAGTTTTACAAGACTATCGTCTTACAGACTACTTGATACACACACAAGTATAATGCGCAGTGTATTTGAAACCTCTAAATAATAAGGCTCTGCTCAGAGTCATTCATAGGTGGAGGTCCACCCTCGGCATCCATCGATCAGCCTCCAGCCTTGTTTTGTCATGATCCCTCAGGTTCACAAATTTAACCATATCGATTTCTCTCTACAAGTGTGTATACAACATACAAAACTTTCTAGGGTTTCAAAAATATTCACAGAACTATTTGGGGATGTAAACTTGTGAATCAAAAAATGTTTTAAAACCCAAAAGATGGAAAAATTTGGGTTAATATATTATGGCTACGTTTTTCCAAAGTCCCACAAAATTGTGACACCCCGCTTATTAAAATAAGAGTTGGTTAGCCCGATACTCCAATAATTACAGGAATTACAGATGGTCCATTCTTAGCATCAACATATAATAATAAGAATACGAGATAACCACCCATTATTTTAGAAAACGGATTGTCGAAAATGATTTAGTAAGTTAAAGGAAGCATTTAAACAATCCCAATTGAAAAGAAGGTGGATATTAATAAAGATACATAATCGTTCTACATCCATACAACAAAACAACCGAATAATCTGTCGGTTGAGAGGTTACAATAATAGGTTACACCGAATATTAGAGTACAATATCACATAATATAATGCAAGTACAAAACATGGGCAACACGCCCGAATGTGTAACCAGTCATAACTAGAATACAAAAGATGTAAGCGTCTATTATCAAATATCCCATAACATCCACAAAGTTTTACATCTCCAAGACACATGGATGGAAAAGTCAATACGGGTGTCCTTGTGGCGGAACACCTGGGCGAATATAAGATTCCAGCAAAACAAGGAATATAGAAATGGGTCAGGGCCTGGTTTAATATGATCACCTAGTGAATAAAGTGCATGACAATTATGGACAACTTAAATATCATGAATGAGCTAATTTCGATCATCACAATTAATGATAAGGAATCTAACATCTCAATTTAAAAGCATACCCTAACGCCAATATGATGACCATGATCACAATTCAAATTATACTAGAGGATATGAATAATATCGTACTTATTAATGTTCCGTTTCAATGTTACACAATTTCATTTCACCTTTCCTATCTCATTAGGAAATGTATTCAAGGAAATTTATTTCGTAAAGTTCCCTATAATCAATAGAATTCCACTTTAACAAGAATAGTTATATTTCACAGCATATAACGATTCTAAGATCGTCCTTCCGAGTTTCCCCACTGGACGCGCCCCTAAATGACTATCATCTTCTAGGGCCTATCACACAAAACAACCTGGGCATCCTATATCGCGTGACATCGGGAAATGGCCATATACCTACGACAGTGAGTCATAACCACACCCGGAATTACCTTACTTCGCACAATAATCACATAATATATAATAACCGGTCCTATGGCCGAGGACTATATTCACCCTGCATTCACTAGCCAAGGGACTTCACCTCATACGCATAACTTCCCCTATGATAGCATTTAGAGAGGTGTGGAATAACAATTTCTCATTCACAGGTCATTTCCATTTTAAAATATACATTAAGTCATTATCCGGAGCCATAAGCGTTCAATGTTCTCATTTTAACTTCAATGTTTAATAAACCCGCTAATTAGTCTTCAAGAATTAATGATGTTACTATATGCCACCAAGTATAGTGTACCACATTAATATCTCTAAATTTCCCCCAATTATATAATCTTGCTCTCACCTAGTCTCAAATTAATTTACACTAGAAAAGCTACCATCATGTTTATGAACTAATCCCCGAGATAGGCCCAAGCATTCCTTTTTAATTCTAGAGTAGTTACGTATGTGATATAAGAATATAGTACACTTTATTTTATCCTAAGAGAAGGTTCCTAGGTCCCAAGCCTACCAGAAACGGGTTACAAACTAAGTTAGAAAAATCACCTAAAATAGTAGGAATTTCGAATCGATTCGCCTTGTCCGAATCGATTCGGTCTTAAAGTGAATCAATTCGGATGGTCCGAATCAATTCGGTCAAGAGGATCCAACATTATTCATACTGCCGAATAGATTCAGATAGGCCGAATAAATTTGCTCATCACAGACCTGTAGCCTACCCCTTTAACGAATCGATTCGCTAGGGGCGAATCGATTTGCCTGGCCCAGAATTTCTGGTTTCAACTATGGAGTTTAATGCCCTACTTTTCCCACAATTCAATTCTTCTCCATTATTACCTAGAACGACCACCATAAATCTAACCAAAAGAGTTCTACATGAATACTAACTACTATACTCAACACAAAATACATCTAAACAACATTTAAGGGTTCAAACACCACAATTTCATTTAAATCCATATTTGTTCAATTGACTCCAATACACAACTATCATTACAATTTATTAACCCTAAATCATATATTAGCAAGTAAGAAACTTGCCTTAAGGTTAAAATCTCAGATTTTCTTCCGGTAGTGACAAATCCAAGCTTCAATCTTCAATTTTCTCCCTTTTCTTTTCTTTTTCCCCAAATTCTCTTCTTCTCTCTCTCTCTCTAGGTTTAGTAAGAACATACTTAGGAAATAAAGGGGTTGCAAGACTGAATTGTGTCCTTAGCATCAATTTCTATCTTTAAATGCTAATACACCATTAAAATGACTCGTAACTACAAAATTAATTTATAACCTGTCAAAAGTGTCCGGAACCTAAAAATACAATATGACACTCATTTTCACTATCTTGACTATTTCGGGACTAACCGCACCCTCTAAATTGCCATATGGAATAATATAATTCACTTTGAGTTCCAATTTCATTTAAACCATAAATGTCGTTTAAAGCACAACGACACCATGAATAGTAACATAATGCCATATACATTCACATAACAGTAAACGTGCAAAATTTAGTAAATATTATCTTTTAACTCTCATAAAATAATATTTACTTCATCATTCAATATTTTATATAATTACCTATCATGGCAAATTAATATAAAATCAATTACTCAAAAGCGAGAGTTATTACACTCTCCCCTCCTTATAAGGAAATTTTGCCCTCAAAATTAGGCGTACCTTGCAAAAAGAGATGTGGATATTTTTCTCGCATATCGTGCTCATGTTCTGAAGTTGACTCCTCGGCATTGTGATGCCCCCATTGGACCCGAACCAAGGGCACCAGTCGAGATCTTGGCCTACACTCCCCGTGATCTAAGATTGCAACTGGTTGTTCCTCGTATGATATATCGGGCTGCAATTCGATATCATCTAAAGGAATGTGCCAATGAGCTCCTTCACACCTCTTATACTTTTTCAAGGACGAAACATGAAACACGTCATGAATCTGTTGTAAGTGTTCTGGCAAGGCAAGTTGATAAGCTACATGGCCTACCTTAGCAATAATGGGAAAAGGGCCTACGTATCGCGGCGCAAGCTTTCCTTTCTTCCCAAATCGCTTTAAACCCTTCATTGGCGAGACTCGCACCAAAATTTGATCTCCAACCTATAAATCCACATGCCTTTTATTTGCATGAGCATAACTCTTTTAACGATCTTGAGAAATTCGAATGCGATTGCAAATAAGTTCAATCTTTGAAGAAGTATCTCGGATCATTTCAGGTCCAAAAAATTTATTATCCCCTACCTCTAACCAACAAGTAGGTGATCTACACGGTCGGCCATACAATGCTTCATAAGGTTACATTTCAATATTGAATTGGTACGAGTTATTATAAGAAAATTCGACCAAGGGAAGGTATTGTTCCCAACCTCCTTTGAAATCAAGTATACACATTCTTAGCATATCCTCTAACATTTGGTTGACTCTTTCCGTCTGCCCATCTGTTTGAGGGTGATAGGAGGTACTCAACTTCAATTCGGTTCCCATTGCTTCTTGGAAACTTCGCCAAAATTGGAAACAAATTTTTTGTCTCGATCGGAGACTATATTAATGGGAACTCCGTGGATTCGAACAATCTCCGCAATAAATATCCGGGCATACTGAGCAGTGTTGTAGTCTGTACGTACCGGTAAGAAATGTGCCGACTTAGTTAAGCGATCAACGATAACCCAAATGGAATCATGACTGCTTTGTGACGTTGGTAATCCCGTGATGAAATCCATTGAGATGCTTCCCCACTTCCATACCGGTATTTCCAAGGGTTGAAATAATCTCGTCGGTCGTTGATGATCTACTTTCACCAGTTGACAAGTAGTGCATTAGGAAACAAATTAAAAAATGTCCCGCTTCACACCCGCCCACCAATATTGACGACGCATGTCTTGGTACATTTTATCTCCCCTAGGGTGTACTGTAAATTTAGACCCGTGAGATTCTGTCATCACGGCTCATCTTAAATCCCCTTCATCTGGGACAACAGGTCTCCTGTGGAAATGTAACCCACCCTCAGAACTTATTGAGTAAGATTTCGCTCCCCCGTTTAACAATTGGTGTTTACGATCCTGACAACTTTTGTCCCTTCCTTGAGCTTCTACAACCCGTGCCACTATAGTAGGCGTAACAGTCAACACCAACATAAATCCCCTAGCAATCGCATCTTCTTAGCTAAGTTCCTTCCATTTACCCTTCCATACCGTGGCTAACTCCCCTTCGGGTTTCCAACTCAATGCATCGGCCACTACATTATCCTTACCCGGGTGATAATGAATGTCAAATTAGTATTCCTTCACAAACTCTAACCACCAATGTTGTCGCATATTCAAATCTTTCTGGGAAAATAAATATTGCAACGATTTGTGGTCCGTGAAAAGACTAAATTTCTCCCTAAGGAGGTAATGTCGCCAAATCTTCAAGGCAAAAACCACTGCAGCAAGTTCCAAATCATGAATCGAATAGTTCTTTTTATGGAGATTTAGCTTGCGAGAGGCATAGGCAATATCCCACTGCAACACACCTCCCAACCCTTGCAGAGTTGCGTCAGTAAAGACCAAATATTCCAACCCCGATCTTGGTAACGCAAGGACTGGAGCAGAAGTCAACTTATCTTTCAGCTCATCACAAGCTAGCTGACAAGAATCATCCCAAATGAACCTCACTCCCTTCCGAGTTAAATTGATCAAAAGGCTAGCAAACTTTGAAAAACCCTTGATAAATCCACGACAATAGCCAGCCAAACCCAGAAAACTACGAATCTCGGTAGGTGTCGTGGGCTGACCCCATTCCCTCACCGCAATAACTTTACTCGGGTTTACCGAAATTCCCTGAGCTATCACCATGTGACCCAAAAATTGTACTTCCTATAGCCAAAAGACACACTTCTCAAATTTAGCATACAACTGATGATCTCTCAATGTCTGCAGGACCAACCGTAGATGCGTAGCATGATCAGCTTCTGACTGAGAGTAAACAAGGATGTCGTCAATAAACACAATAACAAACTAGTCCAGGAAGTCTCTAAACACTCTATTCATGAGGTCCATAAACACTGCAGGTGCATTGGTTAGCCCAAAAGGCATAACCAAGAATTCATAGGACCCATATCTGGTTAGGAACACAGTTTTGGACACATCTTGTTCTCATATCCGTAACTAGTGATACCCCATCCTCAAATATATTTTAGAGAAGTACGATGCTCCCCTAAGTTGATTGAACAAATAATCAATCCGAGGTAGTGAGTATTTGTTCCTAAAGGTAACCTTATACAACTCCTTGTAATCAACACACAACCAGAGAGAACCATCTCTCTTCTTCATAAACAATACATGATCTCCCCACGGCGACGTACTATGCCCTAATAAACCCCTGTTCTAATAATTTCTGAATCTGATCTCTCAACTCCTTCATCTCCATAGGATCCATACGGTACGGAGCTCTAGCAATAGGTCATGTTCCCGGTGCTAAATCAATCATAAAATCAATCTCCCTACTTGGAGGTAAACTCGATATTTCCCAAAAAACATCTTCAAAATCTCTAACAATCGGAATCGATTCTAAGGAGATGACTACATCCCGTGAAGTCTCCTCCATAATACAATATAAATAAGTGCTAGAACCTCCCTCTAAGCGAGGCATAGCAACTAGAAACATCTCTTTCCCCGAAACGGCAAAAACAATACTCCTCCCATAGCAATTTACTATCGCACGATACTTCAATAGCCAATCCATACCCAGGATTACATCATACCCGACCATATCAAGGATGAGAAAATCGACCTCAAAACACAAGTTACCAAGGTTTATTTCTATTCTTTTGCAAACAAAGAAAATAAGTGAACCGTCACCCATAGAAGATTCAACACTAGTGAAAGTACTTTTCGTAGATTTAATTAGCTCCGTAGATCGAGCAAAAATCTGAGAAATAAACGAGTGTGTCGCACCCGTATCGAACAATACACGACCCATGTGCCCATGAATGGGAAACTTGCCCTCAATAGCTGGCGACGCTGGAGGAAGCATAACATCCTGTATGTGATAGACAAGCCCATACTGTAGTTGTCCCTGTTGTGGAGGGACGAATGAATTAGGCACTGGTGGCGGTAGCTGTGCCTGTTGATGCTGTAAAACCCTAGGGACCTGTCCTCCAATCAACTATGGACACGATTTCTTGTAATGACCCGACTCCCCACACTGAAAGCAACGACCCATTATATTTTCCTAATTACGGCCCCTATTATTTCTAAATTTCCCAAGGCCTTGGCCTAGATGGCCTCCACCCCCATTGTTACCCCGACCTGCCTACTGCTGTTGCGGGGCACCTTGACCGTGCCTGAAACCACCACCACCCAAATTAGATACACCAAAATGTTGTCTTTTGGGCAAATCTCCTTGTTGGGCGTCCTTTTCTTTTTGCTTACCTCCCAATAATTAGGACGAGGGTAGTGCTCCTCCTCTCGCACCATTGCCTCCTGGGTTACTTGCTTGCCCTATAACTGAAGCTTTCTTACTACCTTGAACATACAACCAATGTTCTTGACAATGGAGTAACGCGACATTCATCACATCCCCGAAAGTTTGTAAAGCTGGATTGCCCAGCAAATGTTGCCGTATCCTCCAACGTAAGCCTCCATTAAACCTTGACATTCTCCTCTCCTCCGGAGTCACCTCATCCGGCACAAAACTAGCCAAACGAGTGAATTCTTCCTCATACTCTGTCACCGAATGTTCACCTTGAACTACATCTTGAAGCTTTCTCCTCATTTCCCTTTGGACTGTCGGAGGGAAATATTTTCGGTCAAACAGGACCCAAAAGTCAGTGATAGCCATGGTATCTCTTTGCTATGGCGTGGTCATAGACTCCCACCAATGTAAAACTGATCCAACTAGCTTAAAAGTAGCAAGGATTTGCTTCCGTTCCTCACTACATTCCACCATACGAGGGTGGCGTTGCATATCCATTTTCCACTAATTAGCTACTATCACATCGGAACCACCCCGAAATTCCGGTGGATGACCCTTTAAGAAATATTCTCTGACTTTTTCCCATGGAGAAGGTCCCGTGGGGGCTTGCGCCTCCTGAACCCTCGGATTTTGGGCTTGGGGAAATTGCTGAACCACAACAGTCATCGCCGCATTAACCGCCTGGGCCATAATATTGGCTATTTCAGCAGCATTAATAGTCCCTTGCTCTGGCGGCGGAGGACCTACATCATCCTCTACAACTCTATTTATTTTCATAGGGCGACCTCTCTTAGGAGACACCTGAGACGAAGAAACAACTGAATTAGAATACGATTGAGAATAATTTATCTTAGAAGAGGATCGCAATTATAAGCAAACAAAACAGTCCTAACGATAAAACTATATATCAAAGAATGCTACGGTAGAACGTGATAATCCGCATAGATTCCAAGGGCTCTAGAACCTGATGCTCTGATACCATTTATGACACCCCACTTATTAAAATAAGAGGTGGCCAGCCCGATAATCCAATAATTACAGGAATCATAGATGGTCCATTCTTAGCATCAACATAAAACAATAAGTATACGAGATAACCACCCATTATTTTAGAAAACGGACTGTCGAAAATGATTTAGTAAGTTAAAGGAAGCATTTAAACAATCCCAATTGAAAAGAAGGTGGATATTAATAAAGATACATAATCATTCAACATCCATACAACAAAACAACCGAATAAGCTGTCGGTTGACAGGTTACAATAATAGGTTACACTTAGTATTACAGTACAATATCACATAATATAATACAAGTACAAAACATGGGCAACACGCCCAAACGTGTAACCGGTCATAACTAGAATACAAAAGATGAAAGCATCTATTATCAAATATCCCATAACATCCACAAAGTGTTACAGCTCCAGGACACAGGGATGGAAAAGTTAATACGGGCGTCCTTACGGTGGAACAACTGGGCGAATATAAGATTCCATTAAAATAAAGAATATAGAAACGGGCCAGGGCCCGATTTAATATGACCACCAAGTGAATAAAGTGCATGAAAGTTATGGACAACTTAAATATCATGAATGAGCTAATTTCGATCATCACAATTAATGATAAAGAAGCTAACATCTCAATTTAAAAGCTTACCCTAACGCCAATATGATGACGATGATCACAATTCAAATTATACTAGAGGATATGAATAATATCGTACTTATTAAGGTTCCGTTTCAATGTTACACAATTTCATTTCACCTTTCCTTATCTCATTAGGATATGTATTTAAGGCAATTTTTTTCGTAAAGTGCCGTATAATCAATAGAATTCCAGTTTAACAAGAATAGTTACATTTCACAACATATAACGATTCTAAGACCGTCCTTCGGAGTTTCCCCACTGGACGCCCCACTAAATGACTATCATCTTCCAAGGCCCATCACACAAGACAACCTGGGCATCCTATATCGCGTTATGTCGAGAAGTGGCCATATACTTGCGACAGTGAGTCATATCCCACTACACCAAAATGGCCAAAATGTCACCTTTCAGCTGGTCACCCTTGTCACGGTCATTGACCGTGACAAGAATCTCGCATTTTGTGTCACGGTCAAAGACCGTGACAAAGTGTTGTCACGATCAATGACCGTGACAAGTCCGTGACAAATATATTTGTCACGGACTTATCACGGTCATTGACCGTGACAATTATTAAAATAATTGTCACGGTCAAGGACCTTGACACGACCGTGACAATATCATCAGTAAAAAAAGCCCTAGACTCTTTTTTTCCCGCCGTTTTTGGTTTCCCTCTTTCTCTCTCTCTACAAGCGATTTCAGCGCTCTCTCTCTCTCTCTAAGGTATATTTTTTTTCTCTCTTTCTCTTTCATTTCTATATGTGTGTGTATGTGTGTATATATATGTGTGTATATGTATGTGTATATGTGTTTGTATATATGTGTGTATATATATGTGTGTATATGTATATGTGTGTCTATGTGTGTGTGCGCGTAGTGTCCCTTGTAAAAAATTGATTGATTATTAATTTTTTTAGTAAATTAATATATGATTGACCCTTATTGTAAATTAATAAATTAATATATACTATATATAATTATTAATAATTGAATTTGAATATAAATAAGACATAATTAAATAAGACATACTACATATAATTATTAATAATTGAATTTGAATATACACATTTGTTGTAGACATTGCTGTTGGATTATTTTGTTTAGTAAATGTCGGATTGGTTAGTTTTAAAAGTGGCATGACCACTGGATTATTGTCCATATGGGGGTGGGATTTTTCAACTTTTGAATAATTGAATTTGAATATAAATAAGACATAATTAAATGAAACATACTATATATAATTATTAATAATTAAATTTGAATATAAAGAAGACATATTTAAATGAAACATAGTATATCTAATTATTAATCATTATTGGATTATTGTGTGTGTGGTGGGGGGCAGGGGGTGGTGTGTGTACGTGTACGTGTGCATGTGTGTTGTGGGGGTGGGGTGAGGGGGGGAAGACGTGGGGGTGGTGGGGGGTTGCGTGTGTGCGCGTAGTGTACCTTGTAAAAAATTGATTGATTATTAATTTTTTTAGTAAATTAATATATGATTGCTACTTATTGTAAATTAGTAAATTAATATATACTATATATAATTATTAATAATTGAATTTGAATATAAATAAGACATAATTAAATAAGACATACTACATATAATTATTAATAACTGAATTTGAATATACACATTTGTTGTAGACATTGCTGTTGGATTATTTTGTTTAGTAAATGTTGGGTTGGTTAGTTTTAAAAGTGGCATGACCACTGGATTATTGTCCATACGGGGGTGGGATTTTTCAACTTTTGAATAAATGAATTTGAATATAAATAGGCATAATTAAATGAAACATACTATATATAATTATTAATAATTGAATTTGAATATAAATAAGACATAATTAAATGAAACATAGTATATATAATTATTAATCATTATTGGATTATTGTGTGTGTGGTGGGGGGCAGGGGGTGGTGTGTGTACGTGTACGTGTGCGTGTGGGGTTGGGGTGAGGAGGGGAGGGGGTGGGGGCAGGGACGGGGGTGGGTGGTGGGGTAGGGGTGGGGAGCTGCGTGTGTGTCTATGTGTACTAATAATTTTTTTTTCTCTCTAGTAATAACATTTTTTACAGCAAATGCCTCCTTCAGGTATTAAGGCGAGGATGATGATGCTGGTTATGATGATGTCGTCTGGGCTCGGTGGTAGCGGAGGCGACGAGGGCTCCTCGGCCCCTAGGCTCCCCAAATATGGAAAATTTGGGATTACCATCGAGAGCAAGTCGGAGCTATTAGCGAGATCCCTCGAGATGCTAAAGACGGTCATCGTCTCGGGGTTTATGAGTTGGAAGGAGGTGCCATATGAGCTCAAGTTAGCTATTTGGACGGCACTACAGGTAGTATATTTATATTTATATGAATATTTCAATTTCAATTTCAATTTCAATTTCGATTTCAATTTCATTTTATATTTATATTTATATTTATATTTATATTTATATTTATATTTATATTTATTCGCAACTAACATTGTATTTGTTGGACAGGAACAATTCAACTTGGATCCAAAGCTACGCGATTCCGTCTTGGAGCAGTTGAGGGAGCACCACAAGACGTGGAAGAAAAATATGCGGACACGGTACTTTGTGAAAACAAGAGAGTCCATTATCCAATGGCGTGGATCCGTCCTGCCCAAGGAGCCGATCTCATGGGCACAATGGCAAGAGTTCATTGACAATGAGATCGAGGATCGACAATTGGCATCTCGCCAATCGGGGAGGAAAAATCGGGCAAAAAAGATGGACGTGCACTACTCCGGCCAGACGTCTTACGCCGAGGTGGAGTATAGGATGAAGGTAAGATTTAATTTTTCTATAACTACAGAAATATATTGTTCTTCATTATTTTACTTTGCGGGGCCGATACTAATTTTACTTTATTTTATTTCAGGGGGTAGGGAGTGGCCCAGGGGGTAAGCCACATAGGCTCGATACTTATGTGGCTCTTCGAACGAAGAAGGGGAAGGACAAGGAGGTGTCCCCGAGCGTCGCGACCATGATTGTAAGTAATCCGACAGTTTAATTTTTGTTAATTACGTTATAATTTTTTAGTTTACTTATTTTACTAATCTTGTGCTTTTTGTCGTTTCAGGCAAAGCTTAAGGAAGTGCATGAGTCACAGTCTGATGCCGACAAGGCGTCTTTGTCCACAGACACACTCAACCAAGTGCTTGGCTCTGATCGCAAGGGGAGGACAAGGGGGTGATCTCGCGGGTGGCCAAATCTAGGATCATCGGATTGGAGACGAGCGACACCGGGTTTGCTCGAACGGTGGATTCACATGATGCGAAGCTGTCCTGTTTGGAGGCGACGGTCCAAGATATGTACTCATTCATGAAGCGTACATTGGGCAGAGACCGTAAGGGGAAAGGTAAGGAAAAGGCGGTGGAGGAGGAGGAGGTGCGGGAGAAGGAGGCGCAGGATGACGAGGATGTGGACCTCGCTGCTTCATCACCGACACATGCGTACTTCGATGATCCACTTCCTTATTTGGCTCCATTCCCCAGACCGATGTCGATAATTGGTTGGCCGAGCGTGTTTATATTGGACGTATTTGATGGCTAGTGGATAGGGCGGGGGTTAAGGGACCCGAATATCGTCCAGTGTGGAATAGTTCATGGACGTGCGCTTCAAGAGATCGAGTCCAAAGTGCTTGTGACACATGTGATACTCGGGAAGGAGAACTCCCTATTATGGTTGCGCGAACAATGCGGCACGATGTATATTAGTGGGTGTGTCAATTCGTATATCGTGTGGCCTACTCACCTCCTCACATTTACCCCAGACATGTAGTGACATTATTTTTAAGTTGGTACATTTGAATTATATTTGGATTATATTGTCATGTATATTTTTTCTATTTTGAATATATATTTGCATTATCTTTAGTTTGTTTGAATGTATGATGTTTGAACAGGTACAACATTGCTATGACAGGTACAAATATACTGCTGGGCAGTGGCAGTGGCCATACTGCCCAGCAAATTTTTTTTAAATTCTGCCCAGAATTGTCATGGTCATTGACCGTGAGAATTTTTTTTAAAAAGGGGTGAAGGCTTTGTCACGGTTATTAATCATGACTAAACTTGTCACGGTCATCGCCCGTGACACGCCCGTGACAATTCTAACGATCTTGTCACGGCCAATGACCGTGACACGTCCGTGATAAAAAAGTTGTCTCGCCCCGAATTGTCACGGTCATTGACCTTGACAAGTTGAACTTGTCAAGGTCAATGACCGTGACAATTAGGAAGATTTGGTGTAGTGACCACACCCGAAATTACCTCACTTCGCACAATAATCGCATAATATATAATAACCGGTCCTATGGCCGAGGGCTATATTCACCCTGCATTCACTAGCCAGGGGACTTCACCTCATATGCATAACTTCCCTTATGATAGCATTTAGAGAGGTGTGTAATAACAATTTCTCATTCATAGGTCATTTCCATATTAAAATATACATTAAGTCATTATCCAGAGCCATAAGCGTTCAATGTTCTCATTTTAAATTCAATGTTTAATAAACCCCCTAATTAATCTTCAAGAATTAATGATGTTACTATATGCCACCAAGTATAGTGTACCTCATTCATATCTCTAAGTTTCCCCCAATTATATAATCTTGCTCTCACCTAGTCTCAAATTAATTTACACAAGAAAATATACCATCATGTTTACGAACTAATCCCTGAGATAGGCCCAAGCATTCCTTTTCAATTCTAGAGTAGTTACGTATGTGATATAAAAATATAATACACTTTATTTTATCCTAAGATAAGGTTCCTAGGTCCTAAGCCTACTAGAAAAGGGTTACAAACTAAGTTAGAAAAATCACCTAAAACAACAGGAATTCCGAATCGATTCGCCCTGGCCGAATCGATTCGGTCTTGAAGCGAATCGATTCGGATGGTCCGAATCGATTCGGTCAAGAGGACCCAACATTCTGCATACCGCTGAATCGATTCGGATAGGCCGAATCGATTCGGTCATCACAGACCTGTAGCCTTCCCCTTTAGCGAATCGATTCGCCTGGCTCAGAATTTCTGGTTTCGGCTATGGAGTTTAGTATCTTACTTTTCTCACAATTCAATTCTTCTCCATTATTACCCACAACAACCACCATAAATCCAGCCAAAAGAGTTCTACATGAATACTAACTACTATACTCAACACAAAAATCATCTAAACAACATTTAAGGGTTTAAACACCACAATTTCATTTAAATCCATATTTTTTCAATTGACTCCAATACACAACTATCATTATAATTTATTCACCCTAAATCATATATTAGCAAGTAAGAAACTTGCCTTAAGGTTAAAATCTCAGATTTTCTTCCGGTAGTGACAAATCCAAGCTTCAATCTTCAATTCTCTCCCTTTTCTTTTCTTTCCCCCCAAATTCTCTTCTTCTCTCTTTCTCTCTAGGTTTAGAGAGAACACACTTAAGAAATAAAAGAGGTTGCAAGACTGAATCGTGGCCTTAGCATCAATTTCTATCTTTAAATGCTAATACACCATTAAAATGACTCGTAACTACAGAATTAAGTTATAACCTGTCAAAAGTGCTCGAAACCTAAAAATACAATATGACACTCATTTGGACTATCTTGACTATTTCGGGACTAACCGCGCCCTCTAAATTGGCATCCGGGATAATATAATTCACTTTGAGTTCCAATTTCATTTAAACCATAAATGCCGTTTAAAGCACAACGATACTATGAATAGTAACATAATACCATAAACATTCACATAACAGTAAATATACAAAATTTAGTAAATATTATCTTTTAACTCTCATAAAATAATATTTACTTCATCATTCGATATTTTATATAATTACCTATCATGGAAAATTAATATAAAATAAATTACTCAAAAGCGAGGGTTATTACAAAAATTTGGAGCCATAACAGGTATTTATAGACCTGTCGCAAAATTTTAGGTAAAAAATTCATTTGAACTAAAATAGAAGTCATTCGAAGGAGAAAGACATTTTTTTAACAAATACATACTTGTTTGAATGAGACTCCAATTTGGTTTGAACCTGCTTCTAACGAGCTTCAAATGAATTCAAGCAGAAGGCCCTTGTTGGATGTTCGTTCGATGTAAGATCTAACAACCTCTAACAAACAGATAATTTCGTTCGAACAACATGCTGATCTCATTTGAAAGAAGATAAAAAATAATTTTTTTATTTTAAATCTTTAAAAAATGCACCCTCGATTTTTCATAAAAAAAATACATCCCAAATAAAATTATGAATAATTTTAAAATCCTAAAAGCTTTATACCTTTTTGAGATGTAGGGAAGCCATCAGTCTTGGAAATCTTGGAGTTCAGATCATCGTGTCGGTTTTTATACGCCAAATATGCCCAAGTGTAAATAAAACAAATCAAAAGCCTAAGCTAAAATATTTTCCCTTATAGCGTGTGAGAATGGATTTTGTTTTTCGGACAAGGAAGTGTGAGAAGAATCATTTTTGGAGATATTATAATTATAAGAGAGAACAATTTGATATAAGACCTATTTTTTATCGGTTCAAAGATCAACTCGAGCATAGATACAAACATACTAGGCGAAGAATGCCATTGCCTACTCATAAAAACATGTTTTTTAGGAACATAATTCATATGATGAGATAACATTGGGTTCCTATGAGAGGTATATCTAGGAATGCTCCTGGAAAGAAGGTTGAGATAGTGGATGTAATACCTTATATTTTTTGTGCATTATTTTATTTATGTAATTAATTATTTTTGCATGTGTGACATGTGATGTCACTTATTATTATTAATTTATGTTTTTTATATATATTATGTGAATTAATGGATTTTGGAAACCTGACTTAATACACGGTAAAATACTAATTAAATATTTGAAGTGACTTAATACCATGGGAAACTATGGAATGGCTAGGGACTTGGTGTCGAGGGTTCCTTGTTTGGATTATCCCTTCGGTATTGAGTTCTAATGACTGTAAAGTAGTTTCATATTATGTCGAGTCACGCATAATTAATAAATAATCAAATTGTGTTTTAGTTGACTTGTACAGACTTTTTAGATAAGTTAATGAGTTAAATAATTTAATAAAATTTTTCATATTTTGTGTTGACTCTTGGAACATTGATAATGTCCATTTTTTATTTTAAATGGTAGGATTTAAGTGCACTGGGTTGGTACATGACTTGGGTAGAGTTTTGTACTGTTTGGAGAGCTTTTTAGGCTCACCAGGTTGGGATGTTGGATAAAAGTCTAATATCATGGGAAGATATATTATTAGGTTATTTAGATAACCTAAACAAAAATATCTTTAGGCAATTGTATAACCCCTAAGACTTTAGAGAGAATAGGCACACAAATATTGAGGAGCTTGGGAGAATGAAAGCTAGGAATTAACCCAATTTGGATAATGTAAGTTTATAGAGATTAAAATTTTGATTTGATCTTGTGTTAGAATAGTGAGAATCCATTTGAATTATAATTAACCAATTTTATAATCTTATTTTTATAATCTAAATCCTAATTTTTTAAAGTTAGTATAATTGGAGATTTAATACTTAATCTCATGTTAATGATTTTAGGAAGTTTGATATTAGATCTCACGAAACTGCTCTTATGATGTAATTGCAATTGTTAGAAATTTATTCATCATAATGAATAATGTAAAATCCCCTTCTTAATTTGATAATTTAGCAAAATATGATTTGTTCAGGTAGGTTACGAACCTAGGGTTTTAAATCTCATAATCTCGATAATGCTCAAAACCTTGTCTAGATCACCCAAAACTTGTAGTTATAGTTTGGTTATTGATATAATCCTATTTTCAACCATTATAGGGTGTTCTTAAGGTATTAGGAGCTTAGTCCAGGACGTTAATGGCAGATTAGGGTTACTGAGTTCATAACACAGGATCTAAGGACAAAGAAACACACTTTTCTAAATTTTTGGTTACGCGCGTCGTGCACATGGATGAATAGTACCATGTGAATGGTATACATGCTCATATATAGGATTATCCCCGTGTTAACGGTAGGCATGTGAACGGCTAGGATTAGCCCCTTACGCATGATTCTGGGTAGGGACGCTTGATTATTTAGTTTATACGGGACCACTGGGGAAATTCTCTAAGATGGTACTTTAGGCCTTCCAACATAATGAATAAGGGATTTAAAACCACGGTTGTATGATGTGAAATGAATTTCCAAAATAATTAAAGACAATTAATATGAGAATCTAAATAATATTTTAGTAATTCGTGAATAGATTTTATTACTGACTCGACGTTCAAACTTATCATGTGTGACTACTCGTGGGGGATGTACAAGGAGAAATTATGATAGGGAGCGTATAAAGTTGAGTGCCCTAGTACCCGGTGATGTTACTGGTTTTACCTGTATCCTTTTCCCCGATCTTACGTGCTGAAAGTACATGTTGTTTCAAGTTGGGGTTACGGGGGGGGGTCCTCTCGTACGTCCTAGTGTATGGGTCCATATGATTGGTATGAAGGCGTAGTGATTATCTCTTGAACATTGACTAGCACCAGCGATCCACTAAGGTAAATGGGATAGGCCTTCGTATCTTATGTGTGGGCTTGTGAATAGCCCAATTACTTGTATGTGTTGGGAGAATAGATATTTGGATATCAAACTTTTGCTCTTTTCGTTTCTTTTAATGTACTTACACTAGAGATTTATCTACTAAATATAATAAGGAACCTCATAATTATAATTAATTGAAATAAATTATAATTTTTAATAATTAGGTTCACTTGGGCTTGGGGGTTAGACCGCATGTTATATTTATGGTTGTTTAGGTCGTGTTAACTTAAAAATAAGTAAAATACATAAGGAAGATGTATTTTTTATTATTGTAGCACAAATTTAGTTACATTTTTATTTCTTGTAGACTTATTCGGTTCAATCTTATTGTTCAAACATATTTCCAGGTCCTAGGCCGCAATTGCATCCATAACTCTGATCCACTTCCATTTCGTATTTCAGTTCCAAATTTCTTATAGGATGTAGGTGTCAAGCCTTCATGCTCATTCTTATTTCCTGCATTTCACATATAGTAGTACTCAAACTTGTATTACTCTGTTGGTTATTACTTTATGTTGGAGTCGACTTTTACTTTTTTAGTTGGGTTTAATGTTTGAGACAATTTGTATATCCTGTGATGGAGTTTATTCACTGTTGAGATGTTGTGTATCCGAGTTATGGTGGTTTATTCATATTGTGAGCATCACTTCTTTACTATTACATTTTACTTAATTTTTGTCATGCTTGGAATGGTACTTATTGTTTTAAAGTCATGTACTATTTGTATTTGGACTTGATCAATCTAGCTACGGATTTTACACGGTTCCATAGAAGCTCCTCAAAACAACATTGAGAGGAAAAAAGAGGTTTTGATTGTACCGCCCAAGGATCTGAAAGCGGAAACAACCCCACTACCTAGTTAGGTATATGAATAGGATATCTAAGGTATTTTTAGGATGTAATCCCCTTCCTAGGTTATTCATGATTCCTCTGGGATCATTTGTTGGGTATAAGTACCTTCATTATCATATTTGGATATTTTATATGCTTTTGGTGATGGTATTCATACATTTATCTTATATATGCATTCATTACATAATATTTATGCACATATCATCCTTTAACACCAAAAATATTTTAAGATTATTATATTTGTGATATTTGATTAAATTATATGTGAATTTAATTTTTTGTACGAACTTATTTCGAAAAAGGATTGAAACATGTATTCAAAACAATGATATGCAAATGACAATATTTTCAATGCTATATTTATAATTAGTATAAAATACTAATAAATCAAGTTTTATAAGATTTTGGGAATTGATAAAGCTTTACACATGCACATCACATGTCTTTTGACCATATAAGTCTTTATGTGACTTGCACAATTGCTCTATGTTTAAATCAAGATTGAATCCCGAGATCTAAGATTGGTCAATTATTTTAAAATTATTATATGGAACATTTGTTTTTTTTTTTTGTCAAAACACTTTTACTTGATGGAGTTGATTGATGAGACGTTTTCAAAATGAAAAGGGCTGCCATTAGTGATATTACATTGATTTCAATTATAGTATCATCGATAGCTGTCTACACATGTGTGTGTGAAAGCCTCCAGAGATAAAACTATTTTATGATGAAAAAATTCAAAGTCAAGTGCTCAAAAATTTAAGGCAAGAAAAGCAAGACATGGCTTACAAAATTTTGTTGTGCTACTTGTAATATCTACTTTAGGGCTTATACATCGTTTGAGGGAAATTATATGGCTATCATTTACCATTTTGAATATCTCAAAAGGATATTGATGCAATGATATGATTAATCTTGATATATAATTCACATGAAATAATTATGTACATTTATTTGATTTTTTGATCTATTATTTGTTCACATCATGCCATGATTGATATTCAAAATCGCTAGAATTTAAACTAATGTGATTGATTTATTAATGTGTGTGCGTATTTGTATTTTATCCATGTCATTAATCTTATTTCAAAGCAAATTTATGAAAAGAATCCATTTTATCTTGGATAGACTAATCATGACCACCTTACATGTCCTTTTGTGTTTACATCTATATATTTGTTTATTTGATTCTTTGAAAATTCAAAAAAATTGCAAAAAAATTGTTTTTAAACATGAATTTTTCATGTTGAATTGCATATTTTAAGAGAGTTGGGACTTTTGAGGTTATACCAAGTATTTTCTGGAGTTTTCCTCGATTTGTATATTATGTGAAAAAGTGTGTGCACTGTCGACTATTGGTCCATTCGCACGGGTGTGAAAAATATGAGTTTTTGAATCTTTCTGCCCAAATCAGTTCGCATGGATATCTTTTTCGAGGTTTGACTATTTACAAAAACTTCACATTTATGTGTATCATATACTTCAGAAACAAGAACTAGACTCAATTTAATTAATCTATGGATTGATCCATAATTAACATGTATTGACCTACCATGTCAGACATCAAGTCACTTTAGCATATAAGAAACATATGTATTCTTATTATCATTAATAAAAGATTCAACAAATACATTTAGTTTACATAACTTGTCATTTAAATATCCTTTTCCCACAAAGTTTCTAATTCAAGTACTAATTTAAATCCCTTCTTACATAATAATTATCTATGCATGAAATTCTTGCGAATTTAAAGCATGTGGAGGACATAATTCAATGTAAGAGTTTGAATCAAAGTGAACTTGATTATGCTTTCCATGTACTTCGACACTTGAACTAGAAGAGTTCCCCATGAGTAGATGTTCTCCTTTTTCAACCTTTTCATAGCATGTGAATGCATTTTTGTCAAAACATATATGGTGCGTCGCTTCAATGTCGACCCACCAATTATTGGAATTTTTTATCATGTTGATTTCAGAGACAACGAAAAAAAGATTCTACAATTTAGCATTCTTTTTTTGCAGTATTGGCTTGACCAGAGTTAGATTTGAAAGGTGACCCTTTGCGCTTCTAGTAGTCTTAATCACAATGATCCTATTTCTTACAAAACTAACATTCACCCTTGATTTTATTAAAATCTTTACCATTTGGTCCCATGGGATTGATTCTTCCTTTATTCTTTCTTTGTGGGAGTTGTATCGTTTCAGCTTTGATTCATTTTCCTCCACTACATAGGCATTTTCTAACTTAGAATTTCCACTTCCCTTCTTGTCACTAGTTATGTTATCTTCTTTTATTCTTAATAGAACTATAAAGTCTTCAAATTTCATTTCCTTGCGTGTATGGTTCAAATAATTTTAAAGTGTATTCGACTACGAGGCAATTTTTCAATAATTTCCACTACTTGAAATGACTTGCTTAAAGACATGTCGTTGACATGAATTTCATATATAATTATTTAAATTTATTAGACTCAACTAAGAAGAGTCTTGTAATTGATCATTTTGAAATCTAAGAACTTACCAATGACAACCTTTTTAACTCCTGCGTCTTTGGTTTTGTATTTTTTATCAAGGGATTCCCAGAGTTGTTTTATTATTGGATTGTACTGTAAACATTATATAGAGTATTGTCCAATATATTTAGAATATAATTAAAATAAGAATGTTTCCATTCATCAATTGTATCAACAATTACAATATCGACATCATCATCTAATTCTGGGACTTTTTCCCTTTAAAATTTTGATAAATTCAATATTTTTAAATAAAAAAAAAAATCTTTCATTTGCCAATGTTTCAAAAATGCTCCATTAAACCTCTCTTATTTCTCATGATGTTTTGCAAAAGGATTTATAGTTTTCATTAATCTAATTCACACAAGTAGGATAATTGTATTAAGTTTTTGGAATGTGTGGACATATTCAAAGTATAAATATTTTAAACTAAATATATAGATTGACATGAATAATCAAACAATATTTTATTACTAATATATATAATACTGAAGTAAAAGGTTATATACCTACAAACCTGGAGTAACACCTAAAAAATTCAAGAATATTCACTTGATTGACATTACTGTTAAACAGTATTTCCTTAAGACAATTACATCTCTGCAACACTACGGACGAATATTTGGATGATTGCCTCCCAAGGTATGATAATCTTATAACATCAATGTAGTACTATGCTTAACGTTACTTACGGACCATCTTTATGTGAAGGACACTCTCTTTTAATGAATACAATGACTAAATTTCAATGGTGGTGACAAACTCAATGTATGAGGAACTTATGATATGAAAAATGAAAGGATGAACATTATATATAGGAGAGATTGTATCTTTTCGGAATAGATGCAAGTTTATTCAAAAAAGTCACAACCCAAGAGAAACCCCTTTAAAATGAAAAGAAAAAATCTTTTAAATGAAGTGACAAAGTCTTTCAAAAGGTAACAATTCAAAACCATAATTAACTAAGAATAATTTTCTGAAATTCGCAAGTGGGTCGGGTCGATACAATGCATTGGGTCAAATGTAGAAAAATGCAAATTAAAATCCATTTAAGACAAGCCCAATTTGATAGAAAAATGCAAAACAAAATTAAATAAAAGGTAGCACAAAAAGAAAGGACATGAACCACGGGTCGGACAGGCGGTGGCGCACCGAGGTTTTGAGTCAAAGTTCAAACCATGCATATTGTAAGTACTCTCTCCTTCAAACGACTGGGATAGACCAAGGGCATCCGTGTCGTTAGGCCATCTCACGAGTAGATATACTACTCACTTTTCCTCTAATTTTTCTATGTGGGACAAATCCATTTCCCCCAACTAAATACTAGTTCACCGACTTCAAATGGGGTACTTTGAGGCAAAATTTTCATTCACCTCTTAATTGGTCCCACTTTTATTTGGACCTAAAATTAGCAATCTTCATATTTTAAACCTTTATTTTCCAACAGATTATTTGGTATGTGCACCTGCACCAATCAGTGAAAGATAAGTAGGATAAAGTGGCCCACTAGATCGTGTTAAGTGCAAATAATCATTCACTATTATTTCAAATGTCTTTCACTTGTTGGTTCTAGTGTATACACCGGGTGCACCATATATATTCTCCCATATATGCCTTAAGACATTATTTTTCTTATTGAGATACGCACTAACACTTACTCGCAACAATGTTCTCTTCCATTTTTTATCCATGTTAATTGTGGTTTCTCATCGGTTTTGATGGTGCATAAATTCAATTCCCTTTTGAAAGTTGTTATCCAAATATATTTATACACACACACACACACACACACACACACACACACACACACACACACACATTGTCCTTAGGCATATGAGTAGCTTGTGGTATTAGGAAATTTGGAGGATTCACCTCTTTGTGTTTAAAAATCTAGACTCTTAAATCAATCTTTTCAATGTGGCCCCAAACTATTTATTAAAAAGAAACATGCACTGTTTATTAAAAAAAACTATTAACTTTTTTGTATAATGAAAACGGTAAAAACAAATAATAATTAAAAAACATTTTTTTTAGAAAATAATCGTAAAAGGTTATTTTTTCATAAATAAAGTGTCTCCGTGATTTTTTAATTGTTTTTATTAAATAAATAATTGTTTTTTAAAAATAAATACTTCAAAAAAAAATCTTATGTATTTTATATCAAAAAATTGTACATATTTATAGGTGTTTTTTAGTTTAAAAATTTATTTGTCATTTATAAATAAAAACTTCATTTTCTATAAATAAAACGTTTAAAAATTGTTTTTGTAAAAAAATATTTTTTATTTTTATAAAACCAGTTCTTAAATTTTGGAACCTTTTTGTTAACTGTTTTGTATAAATAAAAACGTTAAGAAATTTTAAAAAACTTTTTTTGATTTTTTTTTAAAAAAAAAACTTATTTTCGTATAAGAGTAGGTGACCCATAAAACCTTGAATTGCTTAATAATGTAAAAAAAAGTAAGTTATACATTTTTAAATATGGTCAAATTGGTAAATTAAGATATTTTTTAAGAGTAAAATTAATGATAAATATTAATAAGTATATATAATATGTTAGGAGAATAATAAAAATATTTAACAAAGATCAAGAAAATTTCAAGTAACAAAATTTGCTTATTTAATAATATGAATTATTTACTAAATAATTCATACTAACAAAAAAAATTGCGAGTATAGTCATAAATATAAAAATATTTGTTTTTATACACCAATATTGCTTACCTGTCTACTAGCCATTAGGAGCCAAGTCCTTTGTTTTGTTTGGAATTAGTATTTTTAGGGAGAATTTGAGTTTACTTAGTATTTAGGCTAGGACGCGGCTTAAATAAATAATTAATAAATTCGATCCAAACACACACACCACCCAAATTTAAATTCATGATATTTAAAATTTATTGTTTTAGCTGTTATTTTCACTTTTTACGATATTTTTATGAATAATAGTCTCGAAAAAAGTTACAGATAATATAAAAAAGTCACAAAAAGTGAAAATGATAACCAAAGTGATATTACTAAAAATTTTGATACCCAAAATAATTTACGACATAAGTAATAGGGGGCAATAGCCAAACGGTCCCTTAATTTTATGGTCCTGGTTAAACATGTAGTGGATATTTAATATATATTTGCAAATAGGATCTATTGAAACAAAAATCCTTTTTCATGGGATCGGTTGGAGCAAAAAAAAATATTTATGACTATAATTGCTAAATAATTCATATTATGAACAAATTCAATTTATTTATTTTTTGATACCTTATCGTAGGAGTATGTATTATGTTGGTGCTGAAAATTTTGTTTTCATAATTTTTTGGCCCACCTTAATAATAAATCTTGGTTTCGTCCATGGTCTAGGCAACTTAACTATTATTTTGTGCAGAAGGAAGATCACACGGGTACAATAAGGTCAAACTTCTATTGCCCATATTGGGATCAAATACATAGGCTAACACATCGTATTCGGCAAGAGCTTCATATGTATTTTATGTGACACTGTTTCACCGTGCATGATTATCACTCAACAGCTGACCTCATGGTTGTTTATTCTTTGAACTTACATTTATATAAATGCCGGCTAAGCTGAGGGTTTTGGCAAACATATTCGTAATAGTTCAAATGAGTTTAGTAGTTGGGTCAGAAATTAAGGTTATTTGTTCAGGAATTTCAACATATAATTTAATCCCGAGATTTTCATTATTTACATCCTCATCTAAAAAATCACATCAACATTTGAATATCTTCTAAAGGAGGCATTACATCTGATGAGTCCTCTTCATTTAATTCCTTATCAGATATAAGCCCTTAGGTATTGGTAATGGCACAAAAAATATTTCGAGTATAGTCATAAATATTTGTTTTTATGAATTATTTCAAACATCAAGAAAATTTGCTTCTTTAATAATATGTATTATTTCCCCGTTGAAGGCGCAGAACGTCACTGTAAATAAATGACATAACATATCAAGTAACAAAATTTCAAACCCTTGATTGATTCAAATTGAATTTCTCCATAAACATAAAAACTAACAAAAAAAACACAAATCTGATAAAGCCTCATGTAACATAACAGATTTATTCATCAATACTACTCATTAGCCACTAAACCTTCAAAACACTTGAGAAAACATAACATGAGTAGTAGATATTAAACTAAAATTCTTCCCTATATATAAAGTAGCCAACTAGGGGACTACTTCGTGGGTAGAGATCATGGCAGTGGTGGTAGAATTGGTGTGGTGTGGGCGAGCAGGGGCGGTGTTATTGCCAGAGGCATTGCAATAACCACGTAGAATATAACCTTCTTCATTGGTTAATCCCAAGGAAGTCATCATATTTGGCCTCCTTCTTCATTGCCAGAGTCACGTTGGATGATTTTAATGGCTTTGCCCAAATAGGTCTCTCCGTTGAGGAAGGAAAGTATGACCTCGCCAGTGCAGGCTTGCAACTGAAACAACGAGTCCCAGCAGGTGGAGGAGCCACTAAGGTTGAGTTTGGGTCAAATGGTCTTGCCATTACCATGGAAAACATGAAACAGGCTACAAGCAATACATTATACTAGTAAACAATGAAAGATCGTTTTGTCCTCTTTATGGGGTCTGTCCCCCTCACTTTACATCAAAACAAAACCAAAACCAAAACCGCCATAATTGGCTCGTGTTGTCGCGTAAACCCGTAATAGACAGGAAACGCGACAACACAAGTCAATTATGGCGGCGAGTGAGACCACCATGAGGAAAACGCCTAACGCGATGACGGGTTTTTCGAGGGAGCGTTCGCACTCTGTTTAGCCTTGGTGGGAAAGTCATATGCCGCCTACCAGGATTGGGATTGAGATGAGGAGGGTTATGATGTTTAGTATGCCTACGAGGTTGTCGCTGACACGGTTTTGGTTTTGTTTTGATGTAAAGTGAAGGGGGGGGGGGGGGGGGGGGGGTTAAGTTTTTATAGGGGAAGTAACGTAGGTAACCAATGAAATGTTATACTTGTAAACAATGAAAATGAATCGTACAGCTCTTTATGGGGTCTCTCCATATTCTGTCTTTTGATATTACTCTCCATATTCTGTTTTTTGATATCACTAAACTTTACATTTTGTGCTGGTGGTAAGGAAAATGAATCGTAGTGCAAATTACTTCTTTTTTTTGGTTGGTAAAAATAGAAAAGGAGGTTTTCTTTTCGTCTTTCACCAGTAATGCTTTGTTAATTCAACTTTACTTACATATTTGTTAAGTAGTAAGATCTACCATCCACAAAATTATACCTTATAAGTTAGCGTATATACAAACTTATCTCGTGTGTACCTTAAAATTTGTGTTATTTATTATAAAATTATAAGTACAAATTATAATTTTTTTTCACAAAAATTAGGAAACTTTCATGCGTAGATTATAAATTTTTATTGAAAAACTGGATATACACTAATGGTGTTCTTAACACCAAAAAAAATTACCGATCGGGGTGTTAACCAAAAAAACAAAAAAAGGAAAAATATGATACCAAATAATGGTTATTTTTATCCTAATTAAATGGAGAAACGAAAATTACCATATGAATTCTAGCATGTAATGGTTACACTACTTTCCTGCTAAATTTAAAACTCAAACCAATTATGAAAGTTGTTATTATTATCTAGATAATTCAAAAACTGTTTTTAATTACCTATATACCATATTTTAAAAATAGATATCAATATTTAGCCGAAATTATTATAATTACAATTAAAATTTTTTTCCCGTTAAATATTTATATCTATTGTTAAATATAGTAAATGAATAAAAAAACAATGGTTTTAAACTATACATACATAAAATTTCTACCTCATACACAAAATATAAAAATACATAAAAAAATACCTGAAATGAATATTGAAAAGAGATGGCTGTTGAACAACTTCAACTGAGTGTGGTGCTGCTGGTGCCAGGTGACGTGAGAATCTCCACAGGTCCTGATCGACGCTGGGAGGGAGGGAGGCGCTGGCAGCCAGGGAGGCTGGACAGTGGAGCCACTGGGAGTGAGGGAGGCTGGACAGTGGAGCCGGGAGGGACAGAGGGAGGTTGGACAGTGCAGCCGCTGTAGGGAGAGGGAGGGAGGTGGGGGAGGGGAGTGGAAAGAGTTTTAGGGAAGAAAAGAGATGAGATAAATGAGTCGCTGTTGCGTTTTGTTTGTAGGTTTAATATTTTAAGTAATTACAATCTTACACCCTCACTTTTGTAAATAAATAGAAGTATACCTTGAAGTTTGATATTTTACCAAAATTTATAATATTTATAATATTTTAAATTCTATGAAAAATTCAACCATCCCCATACCGCCGCCCCCCCCCCCCCCCCCCCCCCCCCCCGCGGCCCCCGGCCCTATATCCATCCACCCCTAGTTTTGAAATATTTAGATAGTAAAAAACATCTTTCATAAAGGATTGGAGTCCAGAATTTTTCATAAAGTTGTGTATCCAATGCATGCTATAATTAATATGGTAATGTTTGAATCCTTATATGAAATTAAAAATAAAATTGTATTTTGCTTTAAAAATAAATATGTATCGATTAGAACATGTTAATATATAAATTCAACCAAAATTTGGTTTATAATGTAGTGTTTGGCGACCTTTAACTAACACCAAGACCAAAATAACAAAGTATGTCAAGTATTTTATGAATATGATTTAAAATGAAATGTTTTTTTTTGAGTTGATTTTTCATGGATATTCAATTATTTTTATAAAAAAATATTAAAATTGGCAAATATGTTTTTGTTTTGGTACATTAAAATAATATATATGTTATAATGATAGTTTCACTAGTACTGCTAAATAATGGGATATATAATTTTAATTGACGGTCATTAAAGAGAAAGTTCCCTTCTGGGTTAAAGTAAACATAATATAGATATTTACGCTTAGGTCATTTTAAAGTATAAAGAATTCGTTGACTGGTATAAAATACACAATTAAGTTTTGTAAGAACAATTTTTGCAATATTGTTTATAGCAAAGTTTTAGGCTAGTTTGGAGTATCCCGTTATAAATCATCAAGCACCGTCAAGACGAGCAAAACTCAAGAATCTCGAAGTTGGAAAACTTCTAGACATCCCGTAAAGGTATAAAACAATTTAGAGTTTAAATTTATTTATAGAATTATGATTGTGTTGTTTACTTTAATAAAAAAAAACGAACACGAATTTTTTATTACGAAAAGAAAAATATTTTTTTAACTCTCGTTCAAACGAGATTGTATGTCATTAGCAGGTTGTTTTATATGTTTTTCAAACAAAGTTTGAACGGGGGCTTACTGCCTAAGATTTTTAATGTCATTAGAAACGAGACACATCTCGTTTGAGCAAGATGTTTATCTTGTTAAAACGAAGTTTTGATTTCGTTCGAACGACTGTGCCGCCTCGAATTTTGTGAATGTCATATAAATGTCTGTTTCATGTTCAGATTGTCTAAGACTTTTTCCAGATTCGTTTATGCCTCACTTTTGCGAAACTTATTCACTTTCTGTGTAACAAAATAAACACTGTTTAATTCACAAACAAACATTCCTGAATATTTAGTTTTGTGAATTCGTTTAGACCCTAAAATTTTTTGAATTCTTTCATACACCTTTGTGGAGAAGGCATCTCCATGGCTGACTTGTAATACTCAAGGAGACTCACTGCCGAAGACAAAGTCTGAGGCAGAAGAGGAAGGATTGCAGTCTTATGATTCGTGCAAGGATCATAGCTGTTCACTAAAGATTTGCAAAGATTAATGTGTTATACATGTGGCGGTTATCAAGTAGTTTGTAAGTCGATTGTCTTGTAGATTTTTAAAGTGAATAAAGGTTTTGTGCTGATTTAAAGTGAGGGGGGCTTAGTTTTTATAGGGGAAGTTGTACGCGTGTGGGGCTGGCATTTAGGGACGATTCATGAAACGTAGTTAACCAATGAAACGTTATACTAGTAAACAATGAAAGATCGTTCTGTCCCCTTTATGGGGTCCATCCGTATTCTGTCTTTTGGTATTACTAAACTTTATATTTTGTCCTGGTGAGGAAAATGATTCGCATAGCGAATTACTTCTTTTTTTTTTTGTTGTAAAAATAGAAAGGGAGGTTTTCTTTTCGTCTTTCACCAATAATGCTTTGTTAATTCAACTTTAGTTACATATTTGGTAAGTACTAAGATCTTCCATCCACAAAATTATACCTTATAAGTTAGCGTATACACAAGCTTTTCTTGTGTATACCTTAAAATTTGTGTTATTTATTATAAAATTATAAGTACAAATTATAATTTTTTTTCACAAAAATTACGAAAATTTCATGCGTAGATTACAAATTTTTAGTGAAAAATTGGATATACACTAAAGGTGTTATTAACACCAAAAAAATTACCGATCGGGGTGTCAACCAACAAAACAAAAAAGGAAAAATATGATACCAATTAATGGTTATTTTTTATCCTAATTAAATGGAGAAACGAAAATTACCATATGAATTCTAGCCTGTATTGGTTAAACTACTTTCCTGCAAAATTTAAAACACAAACCAATAATGAAAGTTGTTATTATTATCTAGATAATTCAAAAACTGATTTTAATTACCTCTATACCATATTTTAAAAATAGATATAAATATTTAACCGAAATTATTATAATTATAATTAAAATCTTGTTCCGGTTAAATATTTATATCTATTGTTAAATACAGTAAATGAATAAAAATAATAATAGTTTTAAACTATACATAAATAAAATTTCTACCTCATACAAAAAATATATAAATACATAAAAAAATTACCTGAAGTGAATATTGGAAAGAGATAGCTGTTGAACAACTTGAACTGAGTGTGGTGCTGCTGGTGCCAGGTGGCGTGAGAATCTCCACGGGTCTTGATCGGTGCTGGGAGACAGGGAGGCTAGACAGTGGAGCCACTGGGAGGGATGGAGGGTGAACAGTGGAGCCGCTGCTGGGAGAGGGAGGGAGGCGGGGGAGGGGATATAGGTTTAGGGAAGAAAAGAGATGAGATAAATGAGTCGCTGTTGCATTTTGTTTTTAGGTTTAATATTTTAAGTAATTACAGTTTTACACTCTCACTTTTGTAAATAAATAGAAGTATACCTTGAAGTTTGAAATTTTACCAAAAAATTTAATATTTTTTTAATTTATATATTTTTCGAAAAATTCACCCCCCCCCCCCCCTCCGCCCCTATATCCATATGCCCCTAGCTTTGAACTATTTAGGTAGTAAAAAACATCTTCCATAAGGGATTGGAGTCCTAAATTTTTCATAAAGTTGTGTATCCAATGCATGCTATAATTAATATGGTAATGTTTGAATCCTTATATGAAATTAAAAATAAAATTAGTTATTGCTTTAAAAAAGAAATATGTATTGATTATAACTTGTTGATATATAAAATCAACCAAAATTTGGTATATAATGTAGTGTTTGGCGACCTTTAACTAACACAAAGACCAAAACAACAAAGTATGACAAGTATTTTATGAATATAATTTAAGAAGATATGTTTTTTTTTCCGAGTTGATTTTGTACAGATATTCAATCATTTTAATAAAAAAATATTAAAATTGACAAATATTTTTTAGTTTTGGTACATTAAAAATAATGGGTAACTCGATAAGGTTAGAATAGTCTATCAATTGGCCAATCTTAATTACGTGATTACTTAACAAATTATGGGTATAAGTGTCATTTACATTAATCAGTAGTGATTCACTCTTTTTAAGTAGTATATTAGATGAATTATTTCCCCGCAGAAGGCACGGAACGTCACTGTAAATAAATGCCATAACATATCAAGTAACAAAGATCTTTATTCATGAGATCTGTCGGAGCAAAAAAAAAAATTTATGACTGTAATTGCTAAATAATTCATATTATCAGCAAATTCAATTTATTTATTTTTTGATACCTAATCATAGGAGTATGTATTATGTTGGTGCTGAAAATTTTGTTTTCATAATTTTTTGGCCCACCTTAATAATAAATCTTGGTTTCGTCCATGGTCTAGGCAACTTAACTATTATTTTGTGCAGAAGGAAGATCACACGGGTACAATAAGGTCAAACTTCTATTGCCCATATTGGGATCAAATACATAGGCTAACACATCGTATTCGGTCAAGAGCTTCAAATGTATTTTATGTGACACTGTTTCACCGTGCATGATTATCACTCAACAGCTGGCCTCATGGTTGTTTATTCTTTGAACTAACATTTTTATAAATGCTGGCTAAGCTGAGGGTTTAAGGTTATTTGTTCAGGAATTTCAACATATAATTTAATCCCGAGATTTTCATTATTTACGTCCTCATCTAAAAAATCACATCAACATTTGAAATATCTTCTAAAGGAGGCATTACATCTGATGAGTCCTCTTCATTTAATTCCTTATCAGATATAAGCCCTTAGGTCTTGGTAATGGAACAAAAAATGTTTCGAGTATAGTCATAAATATTTTTTTTAAGAATTATTTCAAACATCAAGAAAATATGCTCTTTTAATAATATGATTTATTTCCCCGCTGAAGGCGCGGAACGTCACTGTAATTAAATGCCATAACATATCAAGTAACAAAATTTCAAACTCTCGATTGATTCAAATTGAATTGCTCTATAAACATACAAACTAACAAAAAAAAAGCCACAAAACTGATAAAGCCTCATGTAACATAGCAGATTTATTCATCAATACTACTCATTGGCCACAAAACCTTCAAAACACTTGAGAAAACATAACATGAGCAGTAGATATTAAACTAAAATTTTTCCCTATATATAAAGTAGCCAACACTACTTCGTGGGAAGAGATCATGACAGTGGTGGTAGAATTGGTGTGGTGTGGGCGAGCAGGGGCGGTGTTATTGCCAGAGGCATCGCAATAACCACGTAGAATATAAACTTCTTCATTGGTGAAGCCCAAGGAAGTCATCATATTTGGCCAGCAGTCACGTTGGATGATTTTAATGGCCAAAACGAAAACCACAAAGAACAATGGTTCGTGTAAACAACAACCTCGTAGGCATACTAAACATCATAACCCTCCTCATCTCAATCCCAATCCTGGTAGGCGGCATATGGCTTTCCCACCAAGGCTCAACAGAGTGCCAACGCTTCTTCGTAAAACCCGTCATCGCATTAGGCGTTTTCCTCATGGTGGTCTCACTCGCCGCCATAATTGGCTTGTGTTGTCGTGTAAACCCGTACTAGACAGGAAACGCGACAACACGGGCCAATTATGGCGGCGAGTGAGACCACCATGAGGAAAACGCCCAATACGATGACGGGTTTTTCGAGGGAGCGTTCGCACTCTGTTTAGCCTCGGTGGGAAAGTCATATGCCGCCTACCAGGATTGGGATTGAGATGAGAAGGGTTATGATGTTTAGTATGCCTACGAGGTTGTCGCTTACACGGTTTTGGTTTTGTTTTGATGTAAAGTGAAGGGGGGGGGGGGGTAAGTTTTTATAGGGGAAGTAACGTAGTTAACCAATGAAAGGTTATACTTGTAAACAATGAAAGATCGTTTGGTCCTCTTTATGGGGTCTGTCCATATTCAGTCTTTTGGTATTACTAAACTTTACATTTTGTACTGGTGGTGAGGAAAATGAATGTACAGCAAATTATTGTGCCATTAATCGTACAGCAAATTATTGGGGTCTGTCCATATTCTTTTTTTGGTTGATAAAAATAGAGAAGGAGGTTTTGTTTTCGTCTTTCACCAGTTATGCTTTGTTAATTCAACTTTACTTACATATTTGTTAAGTACTAAGATCTTCCATCCACAAAATTATACCTTATAAGTTAGCGTATATACAAACTTATCTCGTGTATACCTTAAAATTTGTGTTATTTATTATAAAATTATAAATACAAATTACAAATTTTTTTCACAAAAATTAGGAAAATTTCATGCGTAGATTTTAAATTTTTATTGAAAAACCGGATATACACTAATGGTGTTCTTGACACCAAAAAAATTACCGATCAGGTAGTTAACCAAAGAATTAAAAAAAAAGGAAAAATATGATACCAAATAATGGTTATTTTTTATCCTAATTAAATGGAGAAACGGAAATTATCATATGAATTCTCGCCTGTATAGGTTACACTACTTTCTTGCAAAATTTAAAACTTAAACCAATTATGAAAGTTGTTATTATTATCTAGATAATTCAAAAACTGCTTTTAATTACCTATATACCATATTATAAAAGTAGATATAAATATTTAACCGAAATTATTATAATTACAATTAAAATCTTGTTCCAGTTAAATATTTATATCTATTGTTAAGTACATTAAATGAATAAAAAAAAATAGTTTTAAACTATACATACATAAAAATTTCTACCTCATACAAAAAATATAAAAATACATAAAAAAAATACCTGAAATGAATATTGAAAAGAGATAGCTGTTGGACAACTTCAACTGAGTGTGCTGCTGCTGGTGCCAGGAGACGAGAGAATCTTCGCAGGACCTGATCGACGCTGGGAGGGAGGGAGGCGTTGGAAGCCAGGGAGGCTGGATAGTGGAGCCACTAGGAGGGAGGGATGCTAGAAAGTGGAGCCGCTGCTGGGAGAGGGAGGGAGGGAGGCGGGGGAGGGGAGGGGAAATAGTTTTAGGGAAGAAAAGAGTTGAGATAAATGAGTCGCTGCTGTGTTTTCTTTTTTAGGTTTAGTATTTTAAGTAATTACAATCTTACACCCTCACTTTTATAAATAAATTGAAATGTACTTGAAGTTTGAAATTTTACCAAAAAAATTTATATATTTTTTATTTTATATTTTTTGAAAAATTCAACCAGCCCCCCCCCCCCCCCCCCCCCCCCCCCCCCGGGCCTATGTCCATCTGGCCATGGTTTTGAAATTTTTAGATACTAAAAAACATCTTTCATAACGGATTGGAGTCCTAAATTTTTCATAAAGTTGTCTATCCAATGCATGCCATAATAAATATGGTAATCTTTGAATCCTTATATCAAATTAAAAATAAAATTATATTTTTCTTTGAAAAATAAAAATGTATCGATTAGAACATGTTACTATATAAAATCAACCAAAATTTGGTATATAATGTAGTGTTTGGCAACCATTAACTAACACCAAGACCAAAATAACAAAGTATGTCAAGTATTTTATGAATATGATTTAAGATGAAATGTTTTTTTTTTCTGAGTTGATTTTGTACAGATATTCAATCATTTTAATAAAAAAATATTAAAATAATCAAATATGTTTTTGTTTTGGTACATTAAAAATAATTTATATGTTATAATGTTTGTTTCACTAGTACTGCTAAATAATGGGATAGATAATTTTAATTGACGGCCATTAAAGAGAAAGTTCCATTCTTAGTTAAACTAAACATTATTTACGCTTAGGTCGTTTTAAAGTATAAAGAATTCGTTGGCTGGTATAAAATTCACAATTAAGTATTGTAAGAACTATTTTTGCAATATTGTTTATAGCATAGTTTTAGGCTAGTTTGGCGTATCCCGTTATAAATTGTCACGCACCGTCAAGACGAACCAAACTCAAGAATCTCCAAGTTTGAAAACTTTTCGACATCCCGTAAATGTATAAAACAATTTAGAGTTTAAATTTATTTATCGAATTATGTTTGTGATGTTTACTTTTATAAAAAAAAAACGAACACGGATTTTTTATTACAAAAAGAAAAATATTATTTTAACACTCGTTTAAACGAGATTGTATGTCATTAGCATGTCGTTTTATATGTTTTTCAAACGAGGTTCAAATGGGGGCTTACTGCCTAATATTTTTAATGTCATTAGAAATGAGACACATCTCGTTCGAGCAAGATGCTTATCTCGTTAAAACGAAGTTTTGATATCGTTCGAACGACTGCGCCGCCTCGAATTTTGTGAATGTCATATAAATGTCTGTTCCGTGTTCAGATTGTCTAAGACTTTTTCCAGATTCGTTTCTGCCTAACTTTTTCCAAAGTTCTTCACTTTTTGTGTTACAAAATAAACACTGTTTAATTCACAAACAAATATTCTTGAATATTTAGTTTTGTGAATTCGTTTATACCCTAAAAAGTTTTGAATTCTTTCGTACACCTTTGTGGAGAAGGCATCTCGATGGCTGACTTGTAATACTCAAGGAGACTCACTGCTAAACAAAATGTCTGAGGCAGAAGAGGAAGGACTGCGGTCTTATGATTTGTGCGAGGATCATAGGTGTTCACTAAAGATTTTCAAAGATTAATGGGTTATACATGTGGCAGTTATCAAGTAGTTTGTAAGTCGATTGTCTTGTAGATTTTTAAACTGATTAAAGTTTTTGTGCAAACCGTTGATGTACCATCCAATCTCCCTCAATAAGCATATATATTTGAATGAATATATCAAATAAAAATAGGCCTTAGCAATTATTTTTCTTTTTAATGCCATAATTCTATTTTTTGGCCTTTGGACCACGTATTTCTTTAAGGTCCAAATAAACGGGGGCTTACTATTCGGAAAGGATAATAATTCCTGTTGGAGCCCTTCCCTGTGCACATTTATACATATTATTTTTTATTTCTCACAAATTTCACGTGCAAGGGATTTTGACATGCACTAGTCCTCCTAGGTCACAAGTATATAGATGACAAGATTGGTAGGAGAACACCTTACAAAGCTCAAATATAACATGTGACGATTAAATTTCAAAAGAGCTCGTGCATGTGTGAATAGAGGCATATAAAAATAGAATCCATTATATCAACACAAAATCGAACTACTCTATGTAAGAATGGTAAAAGAACATTTTAAGGATTGACAATCTCTAAACCAAAAGTTCTAGTCACATGGAAGCGAGAAAGAAGGGATTCTAACCCAAGTGTAAGCCACATAGAGTGTGTCAAACTAAAATAACACACACAAAAAAATCTTTTTGAGTTTTTCAATTTTTAACCAAAAATAAAAATATTTACTCAAAAGAAACACAAAGATCATTTGAATTTTTCATTAAGCTTAAATTATCAAGAGATAAAAACCCAAATGATAAACATAAATATTTTTGTATTTTTCATTTAATGCAAACTATAATGAAAGAAGTATAATAAAAAGATAAACAAAAATCATTATTCCAGCATGTGAATAAGCATGGAGCATAGACTAGAAAATGATTTAAACATGCATACACCTAGCAATGATATATAATATGAAGTATAAAAAGGTAAAGTATGCAAACAAAACTAACACGTTCAACCTTTAGAATTAGAGGACTTAAAAAAATATAGGGTTAATGTTTGTGCAATTGAGGAGAGCGTTTTGATTAGTAATTTTAAGGCACGTGAGAAGACTCTTAGGGGTAAGTTTGCTCATATTTAGAGGGAGAGAGATAACCTTCTAGGAAGGATTGGCCATGTGAAGAAGGAGAGACAAACGAGGAGAGACAAACAATTCGACCAAAATTTCGGCGGTCTCCTGTGAGGATTTCATCGTTTCGACGAGGATTCCGGTTAGTGGGGTGGAGATATGTGCTTATTTTTAGAATGACTTTTAAATGAGTATGACTAAGGTATAAAAATAAATACTTCTTTAACTAAAACAAATAAAATTATCAGTTTTGTTTGTATACTCCTAACTCTAAAGGGACCACATAAATAAATATTATTATATCACATGGACTAGATTTATATACCTAAAACTCATTGTCCTATAAATCCAAATATAAGAATGAATATTATCTTGACCATAATTATTTATAAAAAAAATTGATCATTTTTGAAAAAATTCATTATTTTGTTGGAAATAATATTTATTTACACTATATTTTGATACGTATTTTTTAATCATAACAAGAATGTTAGACTAGAGAATAGTGATACTATTTGTACATATCAAGCAAATAACTGTAAGAAGTGTTAAGAGTAATAACGTGTATAACAAACATTATCTCCATTTCCACTATTTAGTAGTTTAAAATATAGTAAACATTAAAATCCATTTTGAAACTTGTATAATTTCCGTTTTTAAAAATTTATTAAACATTAAAAAACATTAGATATTATATAAAACATAAACTTTACGTGTTAAAAAAACTGTTCTCATTATAAAAATATGTTGTATTTTGAACTTTTTTTTTAACCAAAACAAAAAATTGATTCTATAGGAGGTGGAAAAGCCCCACCTGTGGCAAAAACAAGAAACATAACTTGACTTAAGCGAATGCAAGACTTGATGAGACTAGAAAACAGCTACAAACGACACAATTATCTAAAGCCAATTTAAAAAGCGTTTAGGTCCTAAGATTTCTTGAACGCGTTCGCTTATGGACGACATTCCAATTGTTATTTTTCGCACATGTCGTATCCACCGCAGATGACGAATCGAGTTTCTGGAGATCCACGAATAAATTAATGCCGCGGTCGTCGTAAATTTGAACATTAATAGGTTTAACTTTGGATATTTCGTCTACTGTGTTAATATTCTCTAATGAATTTTTAACTTAATTACTTTTGGAGTCTTCATCAGAAGATGAAGTTTCAAATAGATCATTCTGTAAAACAAGTTTATCTCCTACTAAAACGATGGAATCCCGCTGGATTAATTCTTGAATATAACTTTGTTGTTTCATATTTGGGACAGAAGATCCGTGATGTTGAGTGTTGATAGCAGATGGGCCCCGAGTGGCCATATCCTCACGGTTAACGGTGGCTATACCATTATTGCCAATAATGGCCGGAATAGTGGTGGAAACTGGATTGAATCCTATTTGTGGCTCATTCAAATTATTCGAAGTGGGACCCAAAGCATAAGGATGAACTGCCAATGTGGCCTTAAAACCAGGAACCTAAATTTGACTTTCATTTTCCACGTGATAACAACATTCTTGGCCCACCGGTACAGAGTTTGAGTTACCGACCAAAATAATTTCTTGATTATTCGTAATTTTCGTCGATGCAAGATTTTTTCCAACTAATTCAAAATCATTTTGAACATGTACAGAAATATCGGACTGCACTTCCTGAAAATCTGGGATATTATTAGTACAATTTTAAACAGAATCTTCCGCCACCTTTAAGGAATTTTCGGCAACTACTATTATGCTATTTTTTGCCAAAAGTTGTAAACGATTACGGGTCAACTGCTGAACATCATCACCATCAGAAAGATTAGCCCGACCTGCATAATTCAGTATATCTGGTTGAGAAGTTTCAATTTCCCTTAGATCATTATCCTCATTACAGAGGTCTTGGCCTTACGAGCTACTTGCTTTAATAAGATCCACCTTGTTCACCTCAAAATTAGTTTCCAGAATGATTGTTGTTCTTCACCACTAATATCATCCATGAGATGCTGCTCCTAATCATTAAGCCTATTGGTCTGATTCAAGGTCTTGATGCCACTGATATGATTCTTTTTTATAATAAGAGTCATTGGAAGTTCTTTAGGCTGTTTTTGATTTGCTATTGTACTTCCTTGATTTTTCTCCTTATACACCGGATAGACTTTATTCTTTCCTTGCGTTTCACCTGATTTAAAAATGTAGTTGTTTTCATCACGACCCTTCTTGAAAGAAAAATTACAATATTTAGGCAGATCTTCAACAATAATCTCTTGCCAGAAACCTTTGCTTCCACAACCAATCCACACCGTTTTTGGAATTGTATTTATAAGATCAATCTCAACACAAACTCTTGCTAAACTTGGTCGATTAAATTCAACCGTAGAGTTATCCATTCGTAATGGTTTTCCAACGAGTTGAGCAATAGAATATAGGGATGACTTGGAGAAAAAATGTGTGGGCGATCGAGGGAAAGATATCCAGATTGGAGATATACTACTCTCAGTGTCTGTGTGAAAATCAGGGGTCCACTTGAATGTACGCATAGGATACATACCTATATACACAGAATCTCTCATCCAAAGCCTTGCACAATTTTCTTCATGGTTGAACCTAATCAGCATGTGTTTATGGTCTATCAATCCAATATTGCATATTGTCTTTAAAGAGAGTGTTTGAAATGTCTTACGAATCACATCCATAGATGGTCTACCATGGGAGAACTTCCCCACAAGGGCATGGCTGAATGGTTTGGCTAGGTTGTCAATATCGTCTTAAAAAAATTTACAGCAGGTTCACCTTTATACTTTGTAGGGTTCTTCAAAACAATGTCCTTGACACATGATGAAGATGATGCTACCACTGATGCAAAGGATCTATTCCAAGCATTGTTTATATCAGGTGGCTTTGGCGGCTGCCATCTTTGCCGCTGCTCAAAGGATGTTTTTAATGAGAAGAAAGACGCATATGCTCGACAATTTCATATTTTGACCTTTTTATATTTAAAAAAGTACATTATTTATAATAAAAAAAAAATTGCACGTAAACTTCGTAAAATAAAACTATTCTATTAGAAAAAATTGTATTTTAACTATTTTTTGTTGAAAAAAAAGTCCATTATTTTTATAAAAGAAACATGCACTATTTATTAAAAAAATTATTAACTTTTTTGTATAACGAAAACGGTAAAAAAAATAATAATATTAAAAAAAAATTATAGAAAATATTCGTCAAAGGTTAATTTTTCATAAATAAAGTATCTGCGTTATTTTTTAATTGTTTTTATTAAAAAAAAACTTTTTTTATAAATAAAAACTTCAAAAAAAGAACTTAAGTTTTTTAGAAAAAAAATTGTACATATTTTTAGATGTTTTTTTAGTTTAAAAATTTGTTTGCCATCTATAACTAAAAACTTCATTTTCTATAAATAAAATGTTTAAAAACTGTTTTTGTAAAAAAATATTTTTTATTTTTATAAAACGAGTTTTTAAAATTTTGAAACTTTTTCCAACTATTTTGTATAAATAAAAACGTTGAGAAATTTTAAAAACATTTTTTTGTAAAAAAAAATGAAAAAAAAAACTTATTTTCTTATAAGAGTAGGTGACCCAAAAACTTTGAATTTCTTAATAATGTAAAAAAAAAGTAAGTTATACTTTTTTAAATATGGTCAAATTGGTAAATTAAGATATTTTTTATGAGTAAAACTAATGATTAATATTAAGAGTTCAATAAGTATATATATAATTTGTTAGGAGAATAATAAAAATATTTAACAAACATCAAGAAAATTTCAAGTAACAAAATTTACTTATTTAGTAATATGATTTATTTGCTAAATAATTCAAACTAAAAAAAATAATGTGAGTATAGTCATAAATATAAAAATATTAGTTTTTATACACCAATATTGCTTACCTGTCTACTAGACACTAGGAGCCATGTCCTTTGTTTTGTTTGGAATTTGGGTTTTTAGGGAGAATTTGAGTTTACTCAGCATTTAGGCTAGGATGCGGCTTAAATAAATAATTAATAAATTCGATCCAAACACACACACCACCCAAATTTAAATTTATGATATTTAAAATATTATTGTTTTAGCTGTGATTTTCACTTTTTACGATATTTTTATGAATAATAGTATCGAAAAAAGTTACAGATAATATAAAAAAGTTACAAAAAGTGAAAATGATAGCCAAAGTGATATTACTAAAAATTCTGATACCCAAAATAAATTACGACATAAGTAATAGGGGGCAATAGTCAAACTGTCCCATAATTTTATGGTCCTGATTGTACATGTAGTGGATATTTACTATATATTTGCAAATAGAATCTATTGAAACAAAAATCATTTTTGATGAGATCTGTTGGAGCAAAAAAAAAATATTTATGACTATAATTGCTAAATAATTCATATTATGAACCAATTCAATTTATTTATTTTTTGATACCTAAACGTAGGAGTATGTATTATGTTGGTGCTGAAAATTTTGTTTTCATAATTTTTTGGGCCACCTTAATAATAAATCTTGGTTTCGTCCATGGTCTAGGCAACTTAACTATTATTTTGTGCAGAAGGAAGATCACACGGGTACAATAAGGTCAAACTTCTATTGCCCATATTGGGATCAAATACATAGGTGAAAATTAGGGAAAGATATCCAGATTGGAGATATATAGCTCTCAATGTATGGGTGAAAATCAGGGGTCCACTTGAATGTACGCATAGGATACTTACCTTTATACACAGAATCTCTCATCCAAAGCCTTGCATAATCTTCTTCATGGTTCAGCCTAATCTGAATGTGTTTATGGTCTATCAATCCAATATTGCATACTGTCATTAAAGAGAGTGTTTGAAATGTCTTCTGAATCACATCCATAGATGGTCTACCAGGGGAGAACTTCCCCACAAGGGCATGGTTGAATGGTTTGGCTGGGTTATCAATATCGTCTTGAGAAAAGATTACAGCAGGTTCACCTTTATACTTTGTAGGGTTCTTCAAAACAATGTTCTTGACACATGATGAAGATGATGCTACCACTGGTGGCTAATGGCGGCTGCCATATTTGCCGCTGCTCAAAGGATGTGTTTAATGAGAAGAAAGACGCATATCCTGGACAATTTCATATTTTGAACTTTTTATATTTACAAAAGTACATTATTTATTAAAAAAAATTGCACGTAAAGTTCGTAAAATAAAACTATTCTATTAAAAAATATTGCATTTTAACTATTTCTTGTAAAAAAAAAGTCCATTATTTTTATAAAAGAAACATGCAATATTTATTAAAAAAAAATTATTAAATTTTTTGACTAATGAAAACGATAAAAAAAAATAATTTAAAACACAATTTTTATAGAAAATATTCGTAAAGGTTTAATTTTTCATAAATAAAGTATCTCCGTTATTTTTTAATTGTTTTTAGGAAATAAATACTTGTTTTTTATAAATAAAAACTTCAAAAAAAATCTTATGTATTTTATATAACAAAATTGTACATATTCTTAGATGTGTTTTAGTTTAAAAATTTATTTGTCATTTATAACTAAAAACTTCATTTTCTATAAATAAAACGTTTAAAAAATATTTTGTACAAAAATATATGTTTTATTTTTATAAAACAAGTTTTAAATTTTGGAAACTTTTTTTTTAACTGTTTTGTATAAATAAAAGTGTTAAAAAATTTTAAAAACGTTTTTTTGTAAAAAAAAAATTAAGAAAAACTTATTTTCTCATAAGAGTAGGTGACCCAAAAACTTTGAATTGCTTAATAATGTAAAAAAAAGTAAGTTATACATTTTTAAATATGGTATAATTAGTAAATTAAGATATTGTTTCTGAGTAAAATTAATGATAAATATTATGAGTTCAATAAGTATATATAATATGTTAGGAGAATAATAAAAGTATTTAACAAACATCCAGAAAATTTCAAGTAACAAAATTTACTTATTTAAATCATATGAATTATTTGTTAAATAATTCATACTAACAAAAAATATTGTGAGTATAGTCATGAATATAAAAATATTTGTTTTTATACACCAATATTGCTTACCTATCTACTAGCCACCAGGAGCCAAGTCCTTTGTTTTGCTTGGAATTAGTATTTTTAGGGAGAATTTGAGTTTACTCAGTATTTAGGCTAGGAAGCGGCTTAAATAAATAATTCATAAATTCGATCCAAACACACACACCACCCAAATTTAAATTCATGATATTTAAAATATTTCTTTTAGCTGTTATTTTCACTTTTTACGATATTTTTATGAATAATAGTATCGAAAAAAGTTACAGATAATATGAAAAAGTCACAAAAAGTGAAAATGATAACCAAAGTGATATTACTAAAAATTTTGATACCCAAAATAATTTACGACATAAGTAATAGGGGGCAATAGTCAAACGGTCCCTTAATTTTATGGTCCTGGTTAAACATGTAGTGGATATTTTTTTTTAACAATAAATAGACTTTATTGATTGAGCAGAAGAAAAGCCCTTCTTCGATGGCTTACAAATTAAGAACAAGCTATAGCAAAATCATCTATGAAGGAATTAATAAATCTAGACTTAGGACCCTTATACGGTATAGCTTTGAATATGGTCCTAATATCTTCATGGATTTTTGACATTATGAACTGATATTTCATCAGTTTCCCTTCAAAAACAGAATTATTCCTAGCACACCAAATATTACTTGGAATAATTTTACATAAGATCGAGTAAATGTTATTTCCCCGGGATGAGAACCACCAAGAAAGAAGCCTAGATTTGATATTGGTTGGAGATATTTTCATACCCATTAAACCTTCAAAATGTTTCCACACTTGAGTAGCTATGTCACCATCATTGAACAGATGTTCCTTATCTTCTTCATATCCTCGCAAGCAACCTTGACATTTGGAGACAAAAGGAATTCTAATATCTTTCAAATTTTGATCAAGAGGGAGCCCATTGTGGAGAAGTCTCCACATAAATATGGAAACTTTTGCCACAATATGCTTATCCCAAATCATCCTTGATGAAAATTGAATGCTGTCCCTTTTACAAATAAAATCCCATGCAATTTTGAAAACAAAACCTTTATCAAGCCACAAATGAATAGCCATGAATAACTCATTTGAATTTGGGAGCTGCCAAATATGCTGCATTCTTTTCCAAGTGGGGCTAGCTAATTTTAGAGAACCTTTAAAATTAGAGCTTGGCTATTTTTTTATATTTTTTGTGCATGAAATGAGCCCATAAAGTTTGATTTTGCAAAAAATTTACCCATAATTTGCATGTATAAACTTTGCAAATATCAATAATATCTCGCAGCCCCAAACCACCTTCTTCTCTCGGCAAACAAAACTGACACCAAGCTATCCAATGATGTTTGTGCATATCATCTTGCCTACCCCCAAAAAAATTGGCACATACTTTGTCTATGTCACCAATAACACCTAGAGTAGACGTCATTGAAGCGAAAATGTGGAGACCCATAGTTTGGAGCACTGTTTTAATAAGAACAAGTCTTCCTGCCTGAGACAAAATTCTGCTATTCCAAAATGATATTTTGTCTGTGACTTTATTCAGAATTGGATTGAAAATAGATTTACGTTTTCTACCCATAAAAAGAGGAACGCCCAGGTATTTGATAGGAAAATTTTGATGTTGGAAACCCATCAAATTTTTAATCCTGGCTGCACGAGATTGACTGCATTTTGGCGGGGTGATAAAGCAACTTTTGCTTGAATTAACAATCTGACCCGAATTGAATTCATACCTGGCCAGAGATGACATGAAATTTGTGATACCAAATAATGGTTATTTTTTACCCTAATTAAATGGAGAATCGAAAATTACCATATGAATTCTAGTCTGTATTGGTTACGCTACTTTCTTGCAAATTTTAAAACTTAAACCAATTATGAAAGCTGTTATTATTATCTAGATAATTCAAAAACTGTTTTTAATTACCTATATACTATATTTTAAAAATAGATATAAATATTTAACCGAAATTATTATAATAACAATTAAAATCTTGTGTCGGTTAAATATTTATACCTATTGTTAAATACAGTAAATGAATAAAAAAATAATAGTTTTAAACTATACATACATAAAATTTCTACCTCATACAAAAAATATAAAAATACATAAAAAAATTACCTGAAATGAATATTGAAAAGAGATAGCTGTTGGACAAGTTCAACTGAGTGTGGTGCTGTTGGTGCCAGGAGACATGAGAATCTTCATAGGACCTGATCGACGCTGGGAGGGAGGGAGGCTGGACAGTGGAGCCGCAGTTGGGAGAGGGAGTCAGGGAGGCGGGGGAGGGGAGGGGATATAGTTTTAGGGATGAAAAGAGATGAGATAAATGAGTCGCTACTACGTTTTGTTTTTAGGTTTAATATTTTAAGTATTTACAATCTTACACCCTCACTTTTTTAAATAAATAGAAGTATACCTTAAAGTTTGAAATTTTACCAAATTTTTTTATATTTTTTGAAAAATTCAACCCCCCCCCCCCCCCCCCCCCCGGCCATATGTCCATTCGCCCCTGGTTTTGAAATTTTAAGATAGAAAAAAACATCGTTCATAAAGATTGTTGGTGTCCTAAATTTTTCATAAAATTGTGTATCCAGTGCATGCTATAATTAATATGGTAATCTTTGAATCCTTATATGAAATTAAAAATAAAATTATATTTTGCTTTAAAAAATAAATATGTATTGATTAGAACATGTTAATATATAAAATCAACCAAAATTTGGTATATAATGTTAGAACATGTTAATCTATTTTTTAAATAATACATATTTTCATTAACTGCCCATCTATAGAAGTACATGATTTCTTGAATTCCTATACGAGTTCCATGCACTTGATTTAACCTATGCACCCCATTAACTATTCTCCATGTGTTGGGGGCTATTCGTGCATGAACAACGTCAAAGTACTGACAGAATTCCAAACATAACAAATTTGGTGGAAAAGAAAATCCACACTCAGCAAAAAAGAGACTGGGGAACCAATGTCCCTCAGCCAAATGGAAGTAATTAGAAGGCTCAGAGAGATTTTCCAAGACAACCCAAGAAGGAATGGAGAAATCAGAACGAAATTTCTCAAGAGACTCAACAGGGTAAACCATGGTGAATAAAGAAATAAAGATGAAGGAAGAAGATCTTATAGGAAAAGAATGGATCTACTGACAACGAACGACGGAAAAGATGAACGCACAAGAGAGTAGGAAGAGACGATGTAAAACTCAAAAGACGAAAATTTGAAAATGTAGAAGATGATGGGAGTGTCTGTGAAGTTTAAATACCTTGCCTTGGGAAATGGTGAAGTAATGATTACAAAAAAGGATGATTACGTTACTGGCGGCTAAAAGGGCATTAAATATTGGCGCGGGAATCAAAGCGAACAACAACGGCTAAAAAGATGAAAACTGACGCAGGAATCGAAGCACGCAGAAAAGTCCAAAAAAGCATGATTCTACGAATTTGGAAGGAGAAACAAATACAAGGGAAATGCTCCTAAAAATCAGGAAGACTATTTAAAGCTACCATATTCCGAGAAAGAATGTTCCATACTCCTCAAATTTTGAACTATGAAACATTGGGGGCTTCTGTTGATACCAAATTTAATCTTCTGACTTGGACCAATCATATGAAGACACGTGGCTATCTACATGGCAACAACAAGCACTTCCGAGATGATCACACGCTCCGAGGAACCATGTTATTCCGAGGAACTCATACGCTCCGAGGAACAGACCTCTCCGAGGAACTCATACGCTCCGAGGAACAGACCTCTCCGAGGAACTCTTGAATACCAAGAAGCTTAGGCAGTCCGAGCAACTCAGGCGGTCCGAGATGCATCTCGAACAAAGCATTAATAGCTGGATAACCAACAGTTCAACTGATTCATTAAATGCTTATCATTCAGACGCACACGCAAAAAGGGCATTAAATGTATCATCCTTTCATATGTATATCATTTAATGTATTACCCTTTCACATTACAGCCTCAGGGCTATAAATACATTGTACAATCCTCATTGTGAGGAGACCAAGTCCAGAAAGGAATTTTTTGTAATCGATAATTCCCAAACACTCGACAATAAAACAACAGTGGACGTAGGCCATTCTTATAAGGCTGAACCACTTTAAAATCTTTTGTCTAATTTATTTATCTGTGATTGAATTATTAGAGTGATCTAATTTTTTACATCAATAATCATTACAATTTATTCTCCCTAAATCATATATTAGCAAGTAAGAAACTTGCCTTAAGGTTGAAATCTCAGATTTTCTTTCGGTAGTGACAAATCCAAGCTTCAATCTTCAATTCTCTCCCTTTTCTTTTCTTTTTCCCCAAATTCTCTTCTTCTCTCTTTCTCTCTAGGTTTAGTAAGAACACACTTAAGAAATAAAAGGGGTTGAAAGACTGAATCGTTCCCTTAGCATCAATTTCTATCTTTAAATGCTAATACACTATTAAAATGACTCGTAACTACAGAATTAAGTTATAACCTGTCAAAAGTGCCCGGAACCTAAAAATACAATATCACACTCATTTTGACTATCTTAACAATTTCGGGACTAACCGCGCCATCAAAATTGGCATCCGGAATAATATAATTCACTTTGAGTTCCAATTTCATTTAAACCATAAATGTCATTTAAAGCACAACGACACTATAAATAGTAACATAATGCCATATACATTCACATAACAATAAATATGCATAATTTAGTAAATATTATCTTTTAACTCTCATAAAATAATATTTACTTCATCATTCCATATTTTATATAATTACCTATCATGGCAAATTAATATAAAATCAATTAATCAAAAGCGAGGGTTATTACAAAAATTTGGAGCCACAACATGTATTTATAGACCTGTTGCAAAATTCTAGGTGAAAAATTCGTTTGAACTAAAATAGAAGTCATTCGAAGGAGAAAGACATTTTTTTAACAAATACATAATTGTTTGAATGAGACTCTAATTTGGTTTGAACCTGCTTCTAACGAGCTTCAAATGAATTCAAACAGAAGGCCCTTGTTGGATGTTCGTTCGATGTAAGATCTAACAACCTCTAACAAACAGATAATTTCGTTCGAACGACATGCTGATCTCATTTGAAAGAAGATAAAAAATAATTTTTTTATTTTAAATCTTTAAAAAATGCAGCCTCGATTTTTCATAAAAAAAATACATCCCAAATAAAATTATGAATAATTTTAAAATCCTAAAAGCTTTATACCTTTTTGAGATGTCTGGAAGCCATCAGTCTTGGAAATCTTGGAGTTCAGATCGTCGTGTCGGTTTTCAACGAGATACGCCAAATATGCCCAAGTGTAAATAATACAAATCAAAGCCTAAGCTAAAATATTTTCCCTTATAGCGTGTGAGAATGGATTTTATTTTTCTGACAAGGAAGTGTGAGAAGGATCATTTTTGGAGATATTATAATTATAAGAGAGAACAATTTGATAAAAGACTTATTTTTTATCGGTTCAAAAATCAACTCGAGCATAGATACAAACATACTAGGAGAAGAATGCCATTACCTACTCATAAAAACATGTTTTTTAGGAACATAATTCATATGATGAGATAACATTGGGTTCCTATGAGAGCTATATCTAGGAATGCTCCTGGAAAGAAGGTTGAGATAGTGGATGTAATACCCTGTATTTTTCGTGCATTATTTTATTTATGTAATTAATTATTTTTGCATGTGTGACATGTGATGTCACTTATTATTATTAATTTATGTTTTTTGTATATATTATGTGAATTAATGGATTTTGGAAACTGACTTAATATACGGTAAAATACTAATTAAATATTTGAAGTGACTTAATACTATGGGAAACTGGGGAATGGCCAGGGACTTGGTGTCGAGGGTTCCTTGTTTGGATTATCCCTTCGGTATTGAGTTCTAATGACTGTAAAGTAGTTTCATATTATGCCGAGTCACGCGTAATTAATAAATAATCAAATTGTGTTTTAGTTGACCTGTACAGACTTTTTAGATAAGTTAATGAGTTAAATAATTTATTAAAATTTTTCATATTTTGTGTTGACTCTAGGAACATTGATAATGTCCATTTTTTATTTTAAATGGTAGGATTTAAGTCCACTGGGTTGGTACATGACTTGGGTAGAGTTTTGGACTGTTTGGAGAGTTATTTAGGCTGACTAGGTTGGGATGTTGGATAGAAGTCTAATATCATGGGAAGATATCTTATTAGGTTATTTAGATAACCTAAACAAAAATATATTTAGGCAATTATATAACCCCTAAGACTTTAGAGAGAATAGGCACACAAATATTGAGGAGCTTAGGAGAATGAAAGCTTGGAATTAACCCAATTTGGATAATGTAAGTTTATAGAGATTAAAATTTTGATTTGAGCTAGTGTTAGAATAGTGAGAATCCATTTGAATTATAATTAACCAATTTTATAATTCGATTTTTATAATCTAAATCCTAACTTTTTAAAGTTAGTATAATTGGAGATTTAATACTTAATCTCATGTTAATGATTTTAGGAAGTTTGATGTTAGATCTCACGAAACTGATCTTATGATGTAATTGCGATTCTTAGAAATTTATTCATCATAATAAATAATGTAAAATCCCCTTCTTAATTTGATAATTTAGCAAAATATGATTTGTTAGGGTAGGTTATGAACCTAGGGTTTTAAATCTCATAATCTCGATAATGCTCAAAACCTTGTCTAGATCACCCAAAACTTGTAGTTATATTTTGGTTATTGATATAATCGTATTTTCAACCATTTATAGGGTGTTCTTAAGGTATTAGGAGCTTAGTCCATGACGTTAATGGCAGATTAGGGTTACTGAGTTCATAACACAGGATCTAAGGACAAAGAAACACACTTTTTAAAATTTTTGGTTACGCGTGTCGTGCACATGGATGAATAGTACCAAGTGAATGGTATACATGCGCATGGATAGGATTATCCCCGTGTTAACGGTAGGCATGTGCACGGCTAGGATTAGCCCCTTACGGACGATTCTGGGTAGGGACGCTTGATTATTTAGTTTATATGGGACCATTAGGGAAATTATCTAAGATGGTACTTTAGGCCTTCCAACATAATGAATAAGGGATTTAAAACCACGGTAGTATGATGCGATATGAATTTCCAGAATAATTAAAGACAATTAATATGAGAATCTAAATAATATTTTAGTAATTCGTGAATAGATTTTATTACTGACTCGATGTTCAAACTTACCATGTGTGACTACTCGTGGGGGATGTACAAGGAGAAATTATGATAGGGAGCGTATAAAGTTGAGTGCACTAGTACACGGTGATGTTACTGGTTTTACCTGTATCCTTTTCCCAGATCTTACGTGATGAAAGTACATGTTGTTTCTAGTTGGGGTTAGGGGGGGGGGGGGGGGTCCTCTCGTACATCCTAGTGTATGGGTCGATATGATTGGTATGAAGGCGTAGTGATTATCTCTTGAACATCGACTAGCACCAGCGATCCACTAAGGCAAATGGGATAGGCCTTCGTATCTTATGTGTGGGCTTGTGAATATCCCAATTACTTGTATGTGTTGGGAGAATAGATATTTGGATATCAAACTTTTGCTCTTTTCGTTTGTTTTAATATACTTACACTAGAGATTTATCTACTAAATATAGTAAGGAACCTCATAATTATAATTAATTGAAATAAATTATAATTTTTAATAATTAGGTTCACTTGGGCTTGGGGGTTAGACCGCATGTTATATTTATGGCTGTTTAGGTCGTGTTAACTTAAAAATAACTAAATACATAAGGAAGATGTATTTTTTATTATTGTAGCACAAATTTAGTTACATTTTTATTTCTTGTAGACTTATTCGGTTCAATCCTATTGTTCAAACATATTTCCAGGTCCTAGGCCGCAATTGCATCCATAACTCTGATCCACTTCCATTTCGTATTTCAGTTCCAAGTTTCTTATAGGATGTAGGTGTCAAGCATGCATGCTCATTCTTATTTCCTGCATTTCGCATATAGTAGTACTCAAACTTGTATTACTCTGTTGGTTATTACTTTATGTTGGAGTCGATTTTTACTTTTTTAGATGGGTTTAATGCTTGAGACAATTTGTATATCCAGTGATGGAGTTTATTCACTGTTGAGATGTTATGTATCTGAGTTATGGTGGTTTATTCATATTGTGAGCATCAGTTCTTTACTATTACATTTTACTTAATTTTTGTCATGCTTGGAATGGTACTTATTTTTTTTAAGTCATGTACTATTTGTATTTGGACTTGATCAATCTAGCTACGGATTTTACATGGTTCCATGGAAGCTCCTCAAAACAACATTGAGAGGAAGAAAGAGGTTTTGATAGTACCGCCCAAGGATCTGAAAGCAGAAACAACCCCACTACCTAGTTAGGTATATGAATAGGATATCTAAGGTATTTCTAGGTTGTAATCCCCTTCCTAGGATATTCATGATTCCTCTGGGATCATTTGTTGGGTATAAGTACCTTCATTATCATATTTGGATATTTTATATGCTTTTGGTGATAGTATTCATACATTTATCTTGTATATGTATTCATTACATAATATTTACGCACATATCATCCTTTAACACCAAAAATATTTTGAGATTATTATATTTGTGATATTTGATTAAATTATATGTGAATTTAATTTTTTGTACAAACTTATTTTGAAAGAGGATTGAAACATGTATTCAAAACAATGATATGCAAATGATAATATTTTCAATGCTATATTTATAATTCATATAAAATACTGATAAATCAAGTTTTATAAGATTTTGGGAATTGATATCACTTTACACATGCACATCACATGTCTTTTGACCATATAAGTCTTTATGTGACTTGCACAATTGCTCTATGTTTAAATCAAGATTGAATCCCGAGATCTAAGATTGGCCAATTATTTTAAAATTATTATATGGAACATTTGTTTTTTTTTTTTGTCAAAACACTTTTACTTGATGGAGTTGATTGATTAGACGTTTCCAAAATGAAAAGGGATGCCATTAGTGAGATTACATTGATTTCAATTATAGTATCATCGATAGCTGTCTACACACGTGTGTGTGAAAGCCTCCAGAGATAAAACTGTTTTATGATGAAAAAATTCAAAGTCAAGTGCTCGAAACTTTAAGGCAAGAAAAGCAAGACATGGCTTACAAAATTTTGTTGTGCTACTTCTAATATCTACTTTAGGGCTTATACATTGTTTGAGGGAAATTATATGGTTATCATTTACCATTTTGAATATCTCAAAAGGATATTGATGCAATGATACGATTAATTTTAATATGTAATTCATATGAAATAATTATGTGCTTTCATTTGATTTTTTGATCTATTATTTGTTCACATCATGCCATGATTGATATGCAAAATCGCTTAATTGATTTAATTAGAATTTAAACTAATGTGATTGATTGATTAATGTGTGTGCGTATTTGTATTTTATCCATGTCATTAATCTTATTTCAAAGCAAATTTATAAAAAGAATCCATTTTATCTTGTATAGACTAATCATGACAACCTTACATGTCCTTTTGTCTTTACATCTATATATTTTTTTATTTGATTCTTTGAAAATTGAAAAAAATTGTTTTTAAACATGAATTTTTCATGTTGAATTGCATAATTTAAGAGAGCTGGGACTTTTGAGGTTCTACCAAGTATTTTCTGGAGTTTTCCCTGATTTTTATATTATGTGAAAAAGTGTGTGCACTGTCGACTATTGGTCCATTCGCACGGGTGTGAAAAATATGAGTTTTTGAATCTTTCTTCCCAAATCAGTTCGCACGGATATCTTTTCCGAGGTTTGACTATTTACAAAAACTTCACATTTATGTGTATCATATACTTCAGAAACAAGAACTAGACTCAATTTAATTTATATATGGATTGATCCATAATTAACATGTCCTTACCTACCATGTCAGACATCAAGTCACTTTAGCATATAAGAAACATATGTATTCTTATTATCATTCATAAAAGATTCAACAAATACATTTAGTTTACATAACTTGTCATTTAAATATCCTTTTCCCACAAAGTTCATAATTCAAGTACTAATTTAAATCCCTTCTTACATAATAATTATCTATGCATGAAATTCTTGCGAATTTCAAGCATGTAGAGGACATAATTCAATGTAAGGGTTTTAATCAAAGTGAACTTGATTATGCTTTCCATGTACTTCGACACATGAACTAGCAGAGTTCCCCATGAGTAGATGTTCTCCTTTTTTAACCTTTTCATAGCATGTGAATGCATTTTTGTCAAAACATATATGCTGCGTCGCTTCAATGTCGACCCACTAATTATTGGAATTTTTTATCATGTTGATTTCAGAGACAACGAAAAAAAGATTCTACATTTTAGCATTCTTTTTTTTTAATATTGGCTTGACCAGAGTTAGATTTGAAAGGTGAACCTTTGCGCTTCTAGTAGTCTTAATCACAGTGATTAGATTTGTTACAAAACCAACATTCACCCATGATTTTATTAAAATCTTTACCATTTGGTCCCATGGGATTGATTCTTCCTTTATTCTTTCTTTGTGGGAGTTGTATCGTTTCAGCTTTGATTCATTTTCCGCCACTCCATTGGCATTTTCTAACTTAGAATTTCCACTTCCCTTCTTATCACTAGTTATGTTATCTTCTTTTATTCTTAATAGAACTATAAAGTCTTCAAATTTCATTTCCTTACGTGTATGGTTCAAATAATTTTAAAGTGTATTCGACTAGGAGGCAATTTTTCAATAATTTCCACTACTTGAAATGACTCGCTTAAAGACATGTCGTTGACATGAATTTCATATAGAATTATTTAAATTTATTAGACTCAACTAAGAAGAGTCTTGTAATTGATCATTTTGAAATCTAAGAACCTACCAATGACAACCTTTTTAACTCCTGCGTCTTTAGTTTTGTATTTTTTATCAAGGGATTCCCAGAGTTGTTTTATTATTTGTATTGTACTGTAAACATTATATAGAGTATTGTCCAATCTATTTAGAATATAATTGCGAGACAAAAAAATAAGAATGTTTCCATTCATTCAATTGTATCAACAATTACAATATCGACACCATCATTTAATTCTGGGACTTTTTCCCTTTAAAATTTTGACAAATTCAATATTTTTAAATAAAAAAAATCTTTCGTTTGGCAATGTTTCAAAAATGCTCCATTAAACCTCTCTTATTTCTCATGATGTTTTGCAAAAGGATTTATAATTTTCATTAATCTAATTCACACAATTAGGATAATTGTATTAAGTTTTTGGAATGTGTGGACATATTCAAAGTATAAATATTTTAAACTAAATATATAGATTGGCATGAATAATCAAACTGTATTTTATTACTAATATATATAATACCGAAGGAAAAGGTTATATACCTACAAACCTGGAGTAACACCTAAAAAATTCAAGAATATTCACTTGATTAACATTACTGTTAAACAGTATTTCCTTAAGACAATTACATCTCTGTAACACTAAGGACGAATATTTGGATGATTTCCTCCCAAGGTACGATAATCTTATAACATCAAAGTAGTACTATGCTTAACGTTACTTACGGACCATCTTTATGTGAAGAACACTCTCTTTTAATGAATACAATGACTAAATTTCAATGGTGGTGACAAACTCAATGTATGAGGAACTTATGATATGAAAAATGAAAGGATGAGCATTATATATAGGAGAGATTGTATCTTTTCGGAATAGATGCAAGTTTATCCAAAAAAGTCACAAGCCAAGAGAAACGCCTTTAAAATGAAAAGAAAAAATCTTTTAAACGAAGTGACAAAGCCTTTCAAAAGGTAACAATTCAAAACCATAATTAACTAAGAATAATTTTCTGAAATTCGCAAGTTGGTTTGGTCGATACAGTGCATTGGGTCAAATGTAGAAAAATGCAAATTAAAATCCATTTAAGACAAGCCCAATGTGATAGAAAAATGCAAAACAAAATTAAATAAAAGGTAGCACAAAAAGAAAGGACACGAACCACGGGTCGGACAGGCGGTGGCGCACCGAGGTTTTGAGTCAAAGTTCAAACCATGCATATTGTAAGTACTCTCTCCTTCAAACGACTGGGATAGACCAAGGGAATCCGTGCCGTTAGGCCATCTCATGAGTAGATATACTACTCACTTCTCCTCTATTTTTTCTATGTGGGACAAATCCATTTCACCCAACTAAATACTAGTTCACCGACTTCAAATGGGGTACTTTGAGGCAAAATTTCCATACACCTCTTAATCGTTCTTGAACATGTAAATATACCAAGCTAATCTCCTTGCGAAAAGAAACACATTGGTATAAGGGCCCGTCCAAAAAGGTGTATGGGCCCCACTTTTATTTGGACCTAAAATTAGCAATCTTCATATTTTAAACCTTTATTTTCCAACAGATTATTTGGTATTTTCACCTGCACCAATTAGTGAAAGATAAGTAGGATAAAGTGGCCCACTAGATCGTGTTAAGTGCTAATAACCATTCACTATTATTTCAAATGTCTTTCACTTGTTGGTTCTAGTGTATACACCGGGTGCACCATATATATTCTCCCATATATGCCTTAAGATATTATTTTTCTTATTGAGATACGCACCGACACTTACTCGCAACAATGTTCTCTTCCATTTTTTATCCATGTTAATTGTGGTTTCTCATCGGTTTTGATGGTGCATAAATTAAATTCCCTTTTGAAAGTTGTTATCCAAATATATTTATATATATACACACACATATTGTCCTTAGGCATATGAGTAGCTAGTGGTATTGGGAAATTTGGAGGATTCACCTCTTTGTGTTTAAAAATCTAGACTCTTAAATCAATCTTTCCAATGTGGCTCCAAACTAAACAAGAGATTATGATTAAGGTCCAATTAGTTTACTACCATTATATACATTTGATATCCCCAAAACAATTGTTGCAGATCAAAGGGCTCCTTTGGGAGTTTTAAAGATAAAAGAAAGGAAATGAAAGTTTTTTTAGGAGAGAAAAGAAAGGAATGTAAAGTTAATAAGAGAGAAGTGAAAAGAAAAGAAGAGAAAGGAGTTTAGGAGAGAAAAGAAAAATGCTACCTTTCTAGTTGTTAGGGAGTTAAGAGGAAAATAAATTTCTAAAAAAATAAGGTACAATTCATTAAAAACCTTTCACTTCTCTCCATTTCTTTCTGATTTTGGAAATAAAGTTTTGGAGAGAAAGGAAGAAAAAGTTTTTAAAAGTTTTCTTTTTTTTTTCTCTCTTTTTAAACTCTCCAAAATAGAACTTGCAAACAAGCCTAATTGTGATTACCCGTTCCCTTTTTTTACAATTGATTTTCTCAAATATAGTAAATTACCTAAATGACCCATAATATTTGTTAAATATTTTTATGGAGACTCTAATTTTTGTAAAATATTTTTATTGACCCCTTAGTGTTTATTACTTGTTTCTATTAAGCCCGTCCATTATAGAAAATCGTTAAAGTTAACGAATTTTGCTTAACTTACTATTTGGCCATATTTAAACTTGCAAAATGATATTTTTAACCTTGTTAAACTAGTCAACTCAATTTTTACTATTTAGTAGTTTAAAATATATTAAACATTAAAATCCACTATGAAACTTGTATAATTTCCGTTTTTAAAAATTTGTTAAACATTAAAAACATTAGATATTATATAAAAAATAAAGTTTACACATTAAAAAAATTGTTCTCATTATAAAAATATGTTGTGTTTTGAACTTTTTATATTTAAAAAAGTACATTATTTATATAAAAAAAATTGCATGTAAACTTTGTAAAATATAACTATTCTATTAAAAAAAAGTTGTATTTTAACTATTTTTTGTATAAAAAAAGTACATTATTTTTATAAAAGAAACATGCACTGTTTATTAAAAAAAACTATTAACTTTTTTGAATAATGAAAACGGTAAAAAAAATTAATAACTAAATAACATTTTTTATAGAAAATATTCCTAAAAGGTTAATTTTTCATAAATAAAGTGTCTCCGTGATTTTTTAATTGTTTTTATTAAATAAATAATTGTTTTTTAAAAATAAATAATTCAAAAAAAAATCTTATGTATTTTATATGAAAAAATGGTACATATTTATAGGTGTTTTTTAGTTTTAAAATTTATTTGTTATTTAAATATAAAAACTTCATTTTCTATAAATAAAACGTTTAAAAATTGTTTTTGTAAAAAAATATTTTTTATTTTTATAAAACCAGTTCTTAAATTTTGGAACCTTTTTTTAACTGTTTTGTATAAATAAAAACGTTAAGAAATTTTAAAAAAACGTTTTTTTTATTTAAAAAAAAAAAAACTTCTTTTCTTATAAGAGTAGGTGACCCATAAAACTTTTTATAGGGAAAGTAACGTAGTTAACCAATGAAACGTTATACTTGTAAACAATGAAAGATCGTTTGGTCCTCTTTATGGGGTCTGTCCATATTCTGTCTTTTGGTATTACTAAACTGGTGGTGAGGAAAATGAATGTATAGCAAATTATTGTGCCATTAATCGTACAGCAAATTATTGGGGTCTCTCCATATTCTTTTTTTTGGTTGATAAAAATAGAAAATGAGGTTTTGTTTTCGTCTTTCACCAGTAATGCTTTGTTAATTCAACTTTACTTACATATTTGTTAAGTTGTAAGATCTTCCATCCACAAAATTATACCTTATAAGTTAGCGTATATACAAACTTATATCGTGTATACCTTGAGATTTGTGTTATTTATTATAAAATTATAAATACAAATTATCATTTTTTCCCAAAAATTACGAAAATTTCATGCGTAGATTAAAAATTTTTATTGAAAAACCGGATATACACTAATGGTGTTCTCAACACCAAAAAAATTACCGATCAGGGAGTTAACCAAATAATTAAAAAAAAGGAAAAATATGATACCAAATAATGGTTATTTTATATCCTAATTAAATGGAGAAACGAAAATTACCATATGAATTCTAGCCTGTATAGGTTACACTACTTTCTTGCAAAATTTAAAACTTAAACCAATTATGAAAGTTGTTATTATTATCTTGATAATTCAAAAACTGCTTTTAATTATCTATATACCATATTTTAAAAATGGATATAAATATTTAACCGAAATTATTATAATTACAATTAAAATCTTGTTCCGGTTAAATATGTAAATATTTTGTTAAGTACATTAAATGAATAAAAAAATAATAGTTTTAAACTATACATACATAAAATTTCTACCTCATACAAAAAATATAAAAATACATAAAAAAATTACCTGAAATGAATATTGAAAAGAGATAGTTGTTGGACAACTTCAACTGAGTTTGGTGCTGCTGGTGCTAGGAGACGTGAGAATCTTCGCAGGACATGATCGACGCTGGGAGGGAGGGAGGCGTTGGAAGCCAGGGAGGCTGGACTGTGGAGCCACTGGGAGGGATGGAGGCTAGAAAGTGGATCCGCTGCTGGGAGAGGGAGGGAGGGAGGTGGGGGAGGCGAGGGGAAATACTTTTAGGGAAGAAAAGAGATGAGATAAATGAGTCGCTGATGCGTTTTGTTTTTAGGTTTAATATTTTAAGTAATTACAATCTTACACCCTCACTTTTATAAATAAATAGAAATATACCTTGAAGTATGAAATTTTACTAAACAAATTTATATTTTTTTTATTTTATATTTTTTGAAAAATTCAACCAGCCCCCCCCCCCCCCCCCCCTCCCCAGGCCTATGTCCATCCGCCCCTGGTTTTGAAATTTTTAGATAGTAAAAAACATATTTCATAATGGATTGGAGTCCTAAATTTTTCATAAAGTTGGGTATCCAATGCATGCTATAATTAATATGGTAATCTTTGAATCCTTATTTGAAATTAAAAATAAAATTATATTTTGCTTTGAAAAATAAATATGTATCGATTAGAACATGTTAATATATAAAATCAACCAAAATTTGGTATATAATGTAGTGTTTGGCAACCTTTAACTAACACCAAGACCAAAATAACAAAGTATGTCAAGTATTTTGTGAATACGATTTAAGATGAAATGCTTTTTTTTCTGAGTTGATTTTGTACAAATATTCAATCACTTTAATAAAAAAATATTAAAATTAGCAAATATATTTTTGTTTTGGTACATTAAAAATAATTTATATGTTATAATGTTTGTTTCACTAGTACTCCTAAATAATGGGATAGATAATTTTAATTGACGGTCATTAAAGAGAAAGTTCCCTTCTCGGTTAAACTAAACATAATATAGATAATTACGCTTAGGTCACTTTAAAGTATAAAGAATTCGTTGGCTAGTATAAAATTCACAATTAAGTTTTGTAAGAATAATTTTTGCAATATTGTTTATAGCATTGTTTTAGGCTAGTTTGGCGTATCCCGTTATAAATCGTCATGCCCCGTCAAGACGAACCAAACTCAAGAATCTCCAAGTTTGAAAACTTTTCGGCATCCCGTAAAGGTATAAAACAATTTAGAGCTTAAATTTATTTATAGAATTTTATTCGAGATGTTTAATTTTATAAAAAAACCGAACACGGATTTTTTATTACGAAAAGAAAAATATTTTTTTAACACTCGTTCAAATGAGATTTTATGTCGTTAGCAGGTCGTTTTGTATGTTTTTCAAACGAGGTTTAAACGGGGGCTTATTGCCTAAGATTTTTAATGTCATTAGAAATGAGACACATCTCGTTCGAGAAAGATGCTTATCTCGTTAAAACGAAGTTTTGATATCGTTCGAACGACTGCGCCGCCTCGATTTTTGTGAATCTCATATAAATGTCTGTTCCATGTTCAGATTGTCTAAGACTTTTTCCAGATTCGTTTCTGTCTAACTTTTGCGAAAGTTCTTCACTTTTTGTGTTACAAAATAAACACTGTTTAATTCACAAACAAACATTCCGGAATATTTGGTTTGTGAATTCGTTTAAACCCTAAAAAGTTTTAAATTCTTTCATACACCTTTGTGGAGAAGGCATCTCCAGGGCTGACTTGTAATACTCAAGGAGACTCACTACTAAAGAAAATGTCTGAGGCAGATGAGGAAGGACTGCGGTCTTATGAATCGAGCGAGGATCATAGTTGTTCACTAAAGATTTGCAAAGATTAATGGGTTATACATGATGAGGTTATCAAGTAGTTTGTAAGTCGATTGTCTTGTAGATTTTAAAACTGAATAAAGGTTTTGTGCAAACCGTTGATATACCATCAAATCTCCCACAATAAGCATATATATTTGAATGAATATATCAAATAAAAATAGTCCTTAGCAATTATTTTTCTTTTTGATGCCATAATTATATTTTTAGGCCTTTGGACCACGTATTTCTTTTACGTCCAAATAAACGGTGGCTTACTATTCGGAAAGGATAATAATTCCTGTCGGAGCCCTTTCCTCTGCACATTTATACATATTATTTTTTATTTCTCACAAATCTCACGTGCAACGGATTTTGACATGCACTAGTCCTTCTAGGTCACAAGTATGTAGATGACAAGATTGGTAGGAGAACACCTCACAAAGCTCAAATATAACATGTGACGATTAAATTTCAAAAGAGCTCGTGCATGTGTGAATAGAGGCATATAAAAATAGAATCCATTATATCAACACAAAATCCAATTACTCTATGTAAGCATGGTAAAGAACATTTTAAGGATTGGCAATCTAAACCAAAAGTTCTAGCCCCATGGAAGCGAAAAAGAAGGGATTCTAATACGGGTGTATGCCACGTAGAGTGTGTCAAACTAAAATAACACAAAAAAAAATCTTTTTGAGTTTTTCAATTTTTAACCGAAAATAAAAATATTTACTCAAAAGAAACACATAAATCATTTGAATTTTTCATTAAGCTTAAATTAGGAAGAGATACAAAACTAAATGATAAACAAAAATCTTTTTTTATTTTTCATTTATGGCAAACTAAAATGAAAGAAGTAGGATACAAAAGATAAACAAAAATCATTATTCTTGCATGTGATTAAGCATGGAGCATAGACTAGAAAATGATTTAAACATGCATACACCTAGCAATGATATATAATATGAAGCACAAAAGGCTAGAGTATGCAAACAAAACTAACATGTTCGACCTTTAGAATTAGAGGACTTAATGAATTATAGGGTTAATGTTTGTGCTATTGAGGATAGTGTTTTGATTAGTGATTTTAAGGCACGTGAGAAGACTCTTAGGGGTAAGTTTGCTCATATTTGGAGGGAGAGAGTTAACCTTCTAGGAATCATTGAACATATGAAGAAGGAGAGACAAACGAGGAGAGACAAACAATTCGACCAAAATTCCTGCGGTCTCCGACGAGGATTTCATCGTTTCGGTGAGGATTTAGTTAGTGGGTTGGAGTTATGTGCTTATTTTTAGAATGAGCTTTAATTGAGTATGACTAAGGTATAAAAATAAATACTTCTTTAACTAAAACGAATAAAATTATCAGTTTTGTATACTCGTAACTCTAAAGGGACCACATAAATAAATATTATTATATCACATGGACTAGATTTATATTCCTAAAACTCGTTGTCCTATAAATTCAAATATAACAAGGAATATAATCTTGACCTTAATTATTTATACAAAAAATTGTTCATTTCTGAAAAATCTCATAATTTTGTTGGAAATAATATTTATTTACACTATATTTTTGACACGTATTTTTTAATCATAACAAGAATATTAGACTAGAGAATAGAGAAGTGAGAATTGAGAGTTCCCAGAAACAGCCCAAAAAATCGCTGCAATATCCGGTAATCGTGGAGAATCCCACTCATATGTTAAATCGTTATCAACTAACCAAGAAAATAGGAATGGTCAAAGTACTAGTCCTATTAATAAGGTAGTCTCAAATCAGTTGGTGACTGCTCAAAAGGAAACGCAAACCCCCGCAATTTTACAAAAACATGACAAATTTGATGGAGATATTTCGACTAATGACTCTTTATATTTTGATAATGACGGGTCAAATGTCGTTCGGCCATTTGAAACTGGTATTAAAAAACAAAGCTATATTCATCAATTAATTCATCGCGACTCCATCGTATTAATAGGAGATAAGCTTGTTTTGCGCAATGATCTATTAGAGCACTCATCTTCTGATGAAGAATCTAAAAGTGATGAAGATATGTCTCCTTTAGAAAATATTAGTACAAGTGACGATTTATCCCAAGTTAGCCCTATTAGTGTTCAAATTCACGATGATCGGGGCATTAATTTAATAGTGGATCTCCCCAAACCTGATTCAACATCGGCGGTGGATTCCGAGCCTATCTCGAATTATGAAAATTCTTCTGCGGAAAATGACAATTGGAACGTCGTCCGTAAGCGAACGCGTTCAAGAAATCGTAGGACCTAAATGCTTTTTAAATTATCTTTAGTATGTTTTTTTGCAAGAGTCTTGCTTTAGCGCTTGTAAGTGCCATTGGAGAGGCTTTTTCTCCATCTATTAATAAAATATATTTCTTACCAAAAAAAAAAGACTAGAAAATAGTGATACTATTTGTACATATCAAGCAAATAAGTGTAAGAAGTGTTAAGAGTAATAACGTGGATAACAAACATTATCTCCTTTTCTACTATTTAGTCGTTTAAAATATATTAAACATTAAAACCCACTTTGAAACTTGTATAATTTTCACTTTTAAAAATTTGTTAAACATTTAAAACATTAGATATTATATAAAACATAAACTTTACGTGTTAAAAAAATTGTTCTCATTGTAAAAATATGTTGTATTTTGAACTTTAAAAAAAAAAAACAGAAAAATTATTCAATAGGAGGTGGAAAAGCTCCACCTGTTGCAAAAACAAGAAACATAACTTGACTTAAGCGAAAGCAAGACTTGATGAGACTACAAAACTGCTACAAATGACACAATAATCTAAAGCCAATTTAAAAATGTTTAGGTCCTACGATTTATCGAACGCGTTCACTTACGGACGACATTTCAATTGTCATTTTTCGCACATGTCGTATCCACCGCAAATGCCGAATCGTGTTTCTGGAGATCCACGAATAAATTAATGCCGCGGTCGTCCTGAATTTGAACACTAATAGGATTAACTTTGGATATCTCGTCTACTGTGTTAATATTCTCTAATGAATTTTTAACTTCATTAGTTTTGGAGTCTTCATCAGAAGATGAAGTTTCAAATAGATCATTCTGCAAAACAAGTTTATCTCCTACTAAAATGATGGAACCCCGCTGGATTAATTGTTGAATAGAACTTTGTTTTTTCATATTTGAGACAGAAGATCCATGATGTTGAGTGTTGATAGCAGAAGGGCCCCCGAGTGGCCATATCCTCACGGTTAACTGTGGCTATACCATTATTGCCAATAATGGCAGGAAGGGTAGTGGAAACTCGTCTGACTCCAATTTTTGGCTCATTCAAATTATTCAAAGTGGGACCCAAAGCACAAGGATGAACTGCCAATGTGGCCTAGGAACCCAAATTTGACTTTCATTTTCCACGTGATAACAACTTTCTTGGCCCACCTGTACAGAGTTTGAGTTGTCGACCAAAATAATCTCTTGATTATTTCTAATTTCCGTGGATGCGAGATTTTTTCCGACTAATTCAAAATTGTTTTGAACTGATACAAAAATATCGGAGTGCACTTCCTGAAAAGATGGGATACTATTAGTAGAATTTTAAACAGTATCTCCGGCCACCTTTAAGGAATTTTTGGCAACTACTTTTATGCAATTTTTTGCCAAAAATTGTAAACGATTACGGGGCAACTGCTGAACATCATCACCATCAGATAGATTAGGGCGACCTGCATAATTCAGTATATCTCGTTGAGAAGTTTCAATTTCCCTTAGATCATTATCCTCATCACAGAGGTCTTGGCCTTGCGAGCTACTGGCTTTAATAAGATCCACCTTGTTCACCTCAAAATTAGTTTCCAGAATGATTGTTGTTCTTCACCACTAATATCATCCACGAGATGTTGCTCTTAATCATTAAGCCTATTGGTCTGATTCAAGGTCTTGATGCCACTGATATGATTCTTTTCTATAATAACAGTCATTGGAAATTCTTTACGCTGTTTTTGATTTGCTATTGTACTTCCTTGACTTTTCTCATTATACACCTGATAGACTTTTTTCTTTCCTTGAGTTTCACCTGATTTGTAAATGCATTTGTTTTCATCATGACCCTTCTTGAAACAAAAATTACAATATTTATGCAGATCTTCAACAATAATCTCTTGCCAGAAACCCTTGCTTCCACAACCAATACGTACCCTTTTTGGAATTGTATTTATAAGATCAATCTCAACACAAACTCTTGCTAAACTTGGTCGATTAAATTCAACAGTAGAGTTATCCATTCGCAATGGTTTTCCAACGAGTTGAGCAATAGAATATAGGGATGACTTGGAGAAAAAATGTATGGGCGATCGAGGGAAAGATATCCAGATTGGAGATATATAGCTCTCAATGTATGGATGAAAATCAGGGGTCCACTTGAATGTACGCATAGGATACTTACCTTTATACACATAATCTCTCATCCAAAGCCTTGCATAATCTTCTTCATGGTTCAGCCTAATCAGAATGTGTTTATGGTCTATCAATCCAATATTGCATACTGTCTTTAAAGAGAGTGTTTGAAATGTCTTCCGAATCACATCCATAGATGGTCTACTAGGGGAGAACTTCCCCACAAGGGCATGGTTGAATGGTTTGGCTAGGTTATCAATATTGTCTTGAGAAAAAATTACAGCAGGTTCACCTTTATACTTTGTAGGGTTCTTCAAAACAATGTCCTTGACACATGATGAAGATGATGCTACCACTGGTGGCTAATGGCGGCTGCCATCTTTGCCGCTGCTCAAAGGATGTGTTTAATGAGAAGAAAGACGCATATCCTGGACAATTTCATATTTTGAACTTTTTATATTTACAAAAGTACATTATTTATAAAAAAAATTGCACGTAAACTTCGTAAAATAAAACTATTCTATTAAAAAATATTGTATTTTAACTATTTCTTGTAAAAAAAAAGTCCATTATTTTTATAAAAGAAACATGCACTATTTATTAAAAAAAAATTATTAACTTTTTTGAATAATGAAAACGATAAAAAAAAATAATTGAAAACACAATTTTTATAGAAAATATTCGTAAAAGTTTAATTTTTCATAAATAAAGTATCTCCTTTATTTTTTAATTGTTTTTAGGAAATAAATACTTGTTTTTTATAAATAAAAACTTCAAAAAAAATCTTATGTATTTTATATAACAAAATTGTACATATTCTTAGATGTTTTTTAGTTTAAAATTTTATTTGTCATTTATAACTAAAAACTTCATTTTCTATAAATAAAACGTTTAAAAAATGTTTTGTACAAAAAATATGTTTTATTTTTATAAAACAAGTTTTTAAATAAAAAAAAAATTAAGAAAAACTTATTTTCTTATAAGAGTAGGTGACCCAAAAACTTTGAATTGCTTAATAATGTAAAAAAAAGTAAGTTATACATTTTTAAATATGGTATAATTAGTAAATTAAGATATTGTTTCTGAGTAATTAATGATAAATATTATGAGTTCAATAAGTATATATAATATGTTAGGAGAATAATAAAAAGTATTTAACAAACATCAAGAAAATTTCAAGTAACAAAATTTACTTATTTAAATCATATGAATTATTTGTTAAATAATTCATACTAACAAAAAATATTGTGAGTATAGTCATGAATATAAAAATATTTGTTTTTAGACACCAATATTGCTTACCTATCTACTAGCCACTAGGAGCCAAGTCCTTTGTTTTGCTTCGAATTAGTATTTTTAGGGAGAATTTGAGTTTACTCAGTATTTAGGCTAGGAAGCGGCTTAAATAAATAATTCATAAATTCGATCCAAACACACACACCACCCAAATTTAAATTCATGATATTTAAAATATTTCTTTTAGCTGTTATTTTCACTTTTTACGATATTTTTATGAATAATAGTATCGAAAAAAGTTACAGATAATATAAAAAAGTCACAAAAAGTGAAAATGATAACCAAAGTGATATTACTAAAAATTTTGATACCCAAAATAATTTACGACATAAGTAATACGGGGCAATAGTCAAACGGTCCCTTACTTTTATGGTCCTGGTTAAACATGTAGTGGATATTTTTTTTAACAATAAATAGACTTTATTGATTGAGAAGAAGAAAAACCCTTCTTCGATGGCTTACAAATTAGGAACAAGCTATAGCAAAATCATCTATGAAGGAATTAATAAATCTAGACTTAGGACCCTTATACGGTATAGCTTTGAATATGGTCCTAATATCTTCATGGATTTTTGACATTATGAACTGAGGTTTCATCAGTTTCCCTTCAAAAACAGAATTATTCCTAGCACACCAAATATTCCAACAGATTAAACTTGGAATAATTTTACATAAGATCGAGTAAATGTTATTTCCCCGGGATGAGAACCACCAAGAAAGAAGCCTAGATTTGATATTGGTTGGAGATATTTTCATACCCATTAAACCTTCAAAATGTTTCCACACTTGAGTCACCATCATTGAGCAGATGTTCCTTTCATATCCTCACAAGCAACCTTGACATTTGGAGACAAAAGGAATTCTAATATCTTTCAAATTTTGATCAAGAGGGAGCCCATTGTGGAGAAGTCTCCACATAAATATGGAAACTTTTGCCACAATATGCTTATCCCAAATCATCCTTGATGAAAATTGAATGCAGTCCCTTTTACAAATAAAATCCCATGCAATTTTGAAAACAAAACCTTTATCAAGCCACAAATGAATAGCCATGAATAACTCATTTGAATTTGGGAGCTGCCAAATATGCTGCATTCTTTTCCAAGTGGGGCTAGCTAATTTTAGAGAACCTTTAAAATTAGAGCTTGCCAATTTTTTTTATATTTTTTGTGCATGAAATGAGCCCATAAAGTTTGATTTTGCAAAAAATTTACCCATAATTTGCATGTATAAACTTTGCAAATATCAATAATATCTCGCAGCCCCAAACCACCTTCTTCTCTCGGCAAACAAAACTGACACCAAGCTATCCAATGATGTTTGTGCATATCATCTTGCCTACCCACAAAAAAATTGGCACATACTTTGTCTATGTCACCAATAACACCTAGAGTAGACGTTATTGAAGCGAAAATGTGGAGACCCATAGTTTGGAGCACTGTTTTAATAAGAACAAGTCTTCCTGCCTGAGACAAAATTCTGCTATTCCAAAATTATATTTTGTCTGTGACTTTATTCAGAATTGGATTGAAAATAGATTTACGTTTTCTACCCATAAAAAGCGGAACGCCCAGGTATTTGATAGGAAGATTTTGATGTTGGAAACCCATCAAATTTTTAATCCTGGCTGCACGAGATTGACTGCATTTTGGCGGGGTGATAAAGCAACTTTTGCTTGAATTAACAATCTGACCCGAATTGAATTCATACCTGGCCAGAAATGACATGAAATTTGTGATCGTTCTTTTATCCCCGTGGATGAAAAAAAGAATGTCGTCTGCGAACGGAAGGGATGTAATAAGGGGGCATCCACTCGGAATTGAGAAGTGATTAATCTTGTGTTTATGAGCCAGATTCTGAATTCCACGATTTTAGAGCTTCACTAGCTATAACGAAATGGGCCGGAGATTGTAGTGGATATTTAATATATATTTGCAAATAGGATCTATTGAAACAAAAATCCTTTTTCATGGGATCTGTTGGAGCAAAAAAAAAATATTTATGACAATAATTGCTAAATAATTCATACTATCAACAAATTCCATTTATTTATTTTTTGATACCTAATCATAGGAGTATGTATTATGTTGGTGCTGAAAGTTTTGTTTTCATAATTTTTTGGCCCCCCTTAATAATAAATCTTGGTTTCGTCCATGGTCTAGGCAACATAACTATTATTTTGTGCAGAAGGAAGATCACACGGGTACAATAAGGTCAAACTTCTATTGCCCATATTGGGATCAAATACATAGGCTAACACATCGTATTCGGCAAGAACTTCATATGTATTTTATGTGACACTGTTTCACCGTGCATGATTATCACTCAACAGCTGGCCTCATGGTTGTTTATTCTTTGAACTTACATTTATATAGATGCCGGCTAAGCTGAGGGTTTTGGCAAAACATATTCGTAATAGTTCAAATGAGTTTCTGACTGGAGTAGTTGTGTCAGAAATTAAGGTTATTTGTTCAGGAATTTCAACATATAATTTAATCCCGAGATTTTCATTATTTACATCCCGTCTAAAAAATCACATCAACATTTGAGTCCTCTTCATTTAATTCCTTATCAGACATAAGCCCTTAGGTCTTGGTAATGGCACAAATAATGCTGCGAGTATAGTCATAAATATTTGTTTTTATGAATTATTTCAAACATCAAGAAAATTTGCTCTTTCAATGATATGAATTATTTCCCCGCTGAAGGCGCGGAATGTCAAAATAAATGCCATAACATATCAAGTAACAAAATTTCAAACCCTTGATTGATTCAAATTGAATTGCTCTATAAATATACAAAGTAAAAAAAAAAAACCACAAAACTGATAAAGCCTCATGTAACATAGCAGATTTATTCATCAATACTACTCATTGGCCACAAAACCTTCAAAACTCTTGAGAAAACATAACATGAGCAGTAGATATTAAACTAAAATTCTTCCCTATACATAAAGTAGCCAACACTACTTCGGGGGAAGAGATCATAGCAGTGGTGGTAGAATTGGCTCGTGTTGTCGCGTTTCCTGTCTACTACGGGTTTACGCGACAACACGAGCCAATTATGGCGGCGAGTGAGACCACCATGAGGAAAACGCCCAATGCGATGACGGGTTTTTCGAGGGAGCGTTCGCACTCTGTTTAGCCTTGGTGGGAAAGTCATATGCCGCCCACCAGGATTGGGATTGAGATGAGGAGGGTTATGATGTTTAGTATGCCTATGAGGTTGTCGCTTACACGGTTTTGGTTTTGTTTTGATGTAAAGTGATGGGGGGGGGGGGGGGGTTAAGTTTTTATAGGGGAAGTAACGTAGTTAACCAATGAAACGTTATACTTGTAAACAATGAAAGATCGTTCTGTCCTCTTTATGGGGTCTTTCCATATTCTGTCTTTTGGTATTACTAAACTTTACATTTTGTACTGGTGGTGAGGAAAATGAATGTACAGCAAATTATCGTGCCATTAATCGTACAGCAAATTATTGGGGTCTGTCCATATTCTTGTTTTTTGGTTGATAAAAATAGAAAAGGAGGTTTTCTTTTCGTCTTTCACCTGTAATGATTTGTTAATTCAAATTTACTTACATATTTGTTAAGTACTAAGATCTTTCATCCACAAAATTATACCTTAGAAGTTAGCGTATATACAAACTTATCTCGTGTATACTTTTAAATTTCTGTTATTTATTATAAAATTATAAATACAAATTATAAATTTTTTCCACAAAAAATTAGGAAAATTTCATGCGTAGATTACAAATTTTTATTGAAAAACCGGATTTACACTTATGGTGTTCTTAACACCAAAAAAATTTCCGATCAGGGAGTTAACAAAAGAATTTAAAAAAAAAGGAAAAATATGATACCAAATAATGGTTATTTTATACCCCAATTAAATGGAGAATCGAAAATTACCATATGAATTCTAGTCTGTATTGGTTACACTACTTTCTTGCAAAATTTAAAACTTAAACCAATTATGAAAGCTGTTATTATTATCTAGATAATCCAAAAACTGTTTTTAATTACCTATATACCATATTTTAAAAATAGATATAAATATTTAACCGAAATTATTATAATAACAATTAAAATCTTGTGTCGGTTAAATATTTATACCTATTGTTAAATACAGTAAATGAATAAAAAAATAATAGTTTTAAACTATACATACATAAAATTTCTACCTCATACAAAAAATATAAAAATACATAAAAAATTACCTGAAATGAATATTGAAAAGAGATAGCCGTTGGACAAGTTCAACTGAGTGTGGTGCTGCTGGTGCCAGGTGACATGAGAATCTTCATAGGACCTGATCGACGTTGGAGGGAGGGAGGCTAGACAGTGGAGCCGCAGTTGGGAGAGGGAGTCAGGGAGGCGGGGGAGGGGAGGGGATATAGTTTTAGGGATGAAAAGAGATGAGATAAATGAGTCGCTACCAAATTTTTTTATATTTTTTGAAAAATTCAAACCCCCCCCCCCCCCCCCCCCCCCCCCGGCCATATGTCCATTCGCCCCTGGTTTTGAAATTTTAAGATAGAAAAAAACATCGTTCATAAAGATTGTTGGTGTCCTAAATTTTTCATAAAATTGTGTATCCAGTGCATGCTATAATTAATATGGTAATCTTTGAATCCTTATATGAAATTAAAAATAAAATTATATTTTGCTTTAAAAAATAAATATGTATTGATTAGAACATGTTAATATATAAAATCAACCAAAATTTGGTATATAATGTAGTGTTTGGCAACCTTTAACTAAAACCAAGACCAAAATAACAAAGTATGTCAAATATTTTATGAATATGGTTTAAGATGAAATGTTTTTTTGTTCTGAGTTGATTTTGTACAGATATTCAATCATTTTAATAAAAAAATATTAAAATTGGCAAATATGTTTTTGTTTTGGTACATTAAAAATAATTAATATGTTATAATGTTTGTTTCACTAGTACTACTAAATAATGGGATAGATAATTTTAATTGACGGTCATTAAAGAGAAAGTTCCATTCTTTGTTAAACTAAACATAATATAGATATTTACACTTAGGTCGTTTTAAAGTATAAAGAATTCGTTGGCTGGTATAAAATTCACAATTAAGTTTTGTAAGAACAATTTTTGCAATACTGTTTATAGCATAGTTTTAGGCTACTTTTGCGTATCCCGTTATAAATCATCACTCACCGTCAAGACGAAACCAAACTCAAGAATCTCCAAGTTTGAAAACTTTTCGACATCCCGTAAAGGTATAAAACAATTTAGAGTTTAAATTTATTTATAGAATTATGTTTGTGATGTTTACTTTTATAAAAAAAACGAACACGGATTTTTTATTACGAAAAGAAAAATACTTTTTTAACACTCGTTCAAATGAGATTGTATGTCGTTAGCATGTCGTTTTATAGGGTTTTCAAACGAGGTTCAAAAGGGGGCTTACTGCCTAATATTTTTAATGTCATTAGAAACGAGACACATCTCGTTCGAGCAAGACGCTTATCTCGTTAAAACGAAGTTTGATATCGTTCGAACGACTACACCGCCTCGAATTTTGTGAATGTCATATAAGTGTCTATTCCATGTTCAGATTGTCTAGGAGTTTTTCCAGATTCATTTCTGCCTAACTTTTCTGAAAGTTCTTCACTTTTTGTGTTACAAAATAAACACTGTTTAATTCACATACAAACATTCCTGAATATTTAGTTTTGTGAATTAGTTTAAACCCTAAAAAGTTTTGAATTCTTTCATACACCTTTTTGGAGAAGGCATCTCCAGGCTGACTTGTAATACTCGAGGAGACTCACTGCTAAAGACAAAGTCTGAAGCAGAAGAGGAAGGACTGCGGTCTTATGATTCGTGCGAGGATCATAGTTGTTCACTAAATATTTGCAAAGATTAATGGGTTATACATGTGGCGGTTATCAAGTAGTTTGTAAGTTGATTATCTTGTAGATTTTTAAAGTGAATAAAGGTTTTGTGCAAACCGTTGATATACCATCCAATCTCCCTCAATAAGCATATATATTTGAATGAATACATCAAATAAAAATAGGCCTTGGCAATTATTTTTCTTTTTAATGCCATAATTCTATTTTTAGGCCTTTGGACCACGTATTTCTTTTAGGTCCAAATAAATGGTGGCTTACTATTCGGAAAGGATAATAATTCCTTTCCGAGCCCTTCCCCGTGCACATTTATACATATTATTTTTTATTTCTCACAAATCTCACGAGCAACGAATTTTGACATGCACTAGTCCTCCTAGGTCACATGTATGTAGATGACAAGATTAGTAGGAGAACACCTCACAAAGCTCAAATATAACATGTGACGATTAAATTTCAAAAGAGCTCGTGCATGTATCAATAGAGGCATATAAAAATAGAATCCATTATATAACCACAAAATCCAACTACTCTATGTAAGAATGGTAAAGAACATTTTAAGGATTGACAATCTCTAAACCAAAAGTTCTAGCCACATGGAAGCGAAAAAGAAGGGATTCTAACCCACGTGTATGCCACATAGAGTGTGTCAAACTAAAATAACACACACAAAAAAATCTTTTTTGAGTTTTTCAATTTTTAACCAAAAATAAAATATTTACTCAAAAGAAACACAAAGATCATTTGAATTTTTCATTAAGCTTAAATTATCAAGAGATAAAAACCAAAATGGTAAATAGAAATATTTTTGTATTTTTCATTTAATGCAAACTAAAATGAAAGAAGTATAATAAATAGATAAACAAAAATCATTATTCTAGCATGTTATTAAGCATGGAGCATAGACTAGAAAATGATTTAAACATGCATACACCTAGCAATGATATATAATATGAAGTACAAAAAGCTAAAGTATGCAAACTAAACTAACTTGTTCAACCTTTAGATTTAGAGGACTTAAAAAAATATAGGGTTAATGTTTATGCTATTGAGGAGAGCGTTTTGATTAGTGATTTTAAGGCACGTGAGAAGACTCTTAGGGGTAAGTTTGCTCATATTTTGAGGGAGAGAGATAGCCTTCTAGGAAGGATTGGCCATGTGAAGAAGGACAGACAAACGAGGAGAGAAACAATTCGACCAAAATTTCGGCGGTCTCCTGTGAGGATTTCATCGTTTCGACGAGGATTCCGGTTAGTGGGGTGGAGATATGTGCTTATTTTTAGAATGAGTTTTAAATGAGTATGACTAAGGTATAAAAATAAATACTTCTTTAACTAAAACAAATAAAATTATCCGTTTTGTATACTCCTAACTCTAAAGGGACCACATAAATAAATATTATTATATCACATGGACTAGATTTATATACCTAAAACTCATTGTCCTATAAATCCAAATATAAGAAGGAATATATTCTTGACCATAATTATTTATAAAAAAAAATGATCATTTTTGAAAAATCTCATAATTTTGTTGGAAATAATATTTATTTACACTATATTTTGACACGTATTTTTTAATCATAACAAGAATATTAGACTAGAGAATAGTTTTTTGAAATTCGCAACTGGGTCGGGTCGATACAGTGCATTGGGTCAAATGTAGAAAAATGCAAATTAAAATCCATTTAAGACAAGCCCAATGTGATAGAAATATGCAAAACAAAATTAAATAAAAGGTAGCACAAAAAGAAAGGACACGAACCACGGGTCGGACAGGCGGTGGCGCACCGAGGTTTTGAGTCAAAGTTCAAACCATGCATATTGTAAGTACTCTCTCCTTCAAACAACTGGGATAGACCAAGGGCATCCGTGCCGTTAGGCCATCTCATGAGTAGATATACTACTCACTTCTCCTCTAATTTTTCTATGTGGGACAAATCCATTTCACCCAACTAAATACTAGTTCACCGACTTCAAATGGGGTACTTTGAGGCAAAATTTTCATACACCTCTTAATGGTTCTTGAACATGTAAATATACCAAGTTAATCTCCTTGCGAAAAAAAACACATTGGTATAAGGGCCCGTCCAAAAAGGTGTATGGGCCCCACTTTTATTTGGACCTAAAATTAGCAATCTTCATATTTTAAACCTTTATTTTCCAACAGATTATTTGGTATGTGCACCTGCACCAATCAGTGAAAGATAAGTAGGATAAAGTGGCCCACTAGATCATGTTAAGTGCTAATAACTATTCACTATTATTTCAAATGTCTTTCACTTGTTGGTTCTAGTGTATACACCAGGTGTACCATATATATTCTCCCATATATGCCTTAAGACATTATTTTTCTTATTGAGATACGCACTGACACTTACTCGCAACAATGTTCTCTTCCATTTTTTATCCATGTTAATTGTGGTTTCTCATCGGTTTTGATGGTGCATAAATTCAATTCCCTTTTGAAAGTTGTTATCCAAATATATTTATATATATACACACACATATTGTCCTTAGGCATATGAGTAGCTTGTGGTATTGGGAAATTTGGAGGATTCACCTCTTTGTGTTTAAAAATCTAGACTCTTAAATCAATCTATCCAATGTGGCTCCAAACTAAACAAGAGATTATGATTAAGGTCCAATTAGTTTACTACCATTATATACATTTGACATCCCCAAAACAATTGTTGCAGATCAAAGGGCTCCTTTGGGAGTTTTAAAGATAAAAGAAAGGAAATGAAAGTTTTTTTAGGAGAGAAAAGAAAGGAATGTAAAGTTAATAAGAGAGAAGTGAAAAGAAAAGAAGAGAAAGGAGTTTAGGAGAGAAAAGAAAAATGCTACCTTTCTAGTTGTTAGGGAGTTGAGAGGAAAATAAATTTCTAAAAAAATAAGGTACAATTCATTAAAAACCTTTCACTTCTCTCCATTTCTTTCTGATTTTGGAAATAAAGTTTTGGAGAGAAAGGAAGAAAAAGTTTTTAAAAGTTTTCCTTTTTTTTCCACTCTTTTTAAACTCTCCCAAATAGAACTTGCAAACAAGCCTAATTGTGATTACCCGTTCCCTTTTTTTACAATTGATTTTCTCAAATATAGTAAATTACCTAAATGACCCATAATATTTGTTAAATATTTTTATGGAGACTCTAATTTTTGTAAAATATTTTTATTGACCCCTTAGTGTTTATTACTTGTTTCTATTAAGCCCTTCCATTACAGAAAATCGTTAAAGTTAACGAATTTTGCTTAACTTACTATTTGGATGAATTTAAACTTGCAAAATGATATTTTTAACCTTATTAAACTAGTCAACTCAATTTTTACTATTTAGTAGTTTAAAATATATTAAACATTAAAATCCACTTTGAAACTTGTATAATTTCCATTTTTAAAAATTTGTTAAACATTAAAAACATTAGATATTATATAAAAAATAAACTTTACACATTAAAAAAATTGTTCTCATTATAAAAATATGTTGTATTTTGAACTTTTTATATTTAAAAAAGTACATTATTTATATAAAAAAAATTTCATGTAAACTTCGTAAAATATAACTATTCTATTAAAAAAAGTTGTATTTTAACTATTTTTTGTATAAAAAAAGTCCATTATTTTTATAAAAGAAACATGCACTGTTTATTAAAAAAAACTATTGACTTTTTTGTATAATGAAAACGGTAAAAAAAATAATAACTAAAAAACATTTTTTATAGAAAATATTCCTAAAAGGTTAATTTTTCATAAATAAAGTGTCTCAGTGATTTTTTAATTGTTTTTATTAAATAAATAATTGTTTTTTAAAAATAAATTGTTCAAAAAAAAATCTTATGTATTTTATATGAAAAAATTGTACATATTTATAGGTGTTTTTTAGTTTAAAAATTTATTTGTTATTTATATATAAAAACTTCATTTTCTATAAATAAAACGTTTAAAAATTGTTTTTGTAAAAAAATATTTTTTATTTTTATAAAACCAGTTCTTAAATTTTGGAACCTTTTTTTAACTGTTTTGTATAAATAAAAACGTTAAGAAATTTTAAAACACGTTTTTTTTATTTAAAAAAAAAAAACTTCTTTTCTTATAAGAGTAGGTGACCCATAAAACTTTGAATTGCTTAACAATGTAAAAAAAAAGTAAGTTATACATTTTTAAATATTGTCAAATTGGTAAATTAAGATATTTTTTAAGAGTAAAATTAATGATAAATATTAATAAGTATATATAATATGTTAGGAGAATAATAAAAATATTTAACAAAGATCAAGAAAATTTCAAGTAACAAAATTTGCTTATTTAATAATATGAATTATTTGCTAAATAATTCATACTAACAAAAAAAATTGCGAGTGTAGTCATAAATATAAAAATATTTGTTTTTATACACCAATATTGCTTACCTGTCTACTAGCCACTAGGAGCCAAGTCCTTTGTTTTGTTTGGAATTAGTATTTTTAGGGAGAATTTGAGTTTACTAAGTATTTAGGCTAGGACGCGGCTTAAATAAATAATTAATAAATTCGTTCCAAACACACACACCACCCAAATTAAAATTCATGATAATTAAAATATTATTGTTTTAGCTGTTATTTTAACTTTTTACGATATTTTTATGAATAATAGTCTCGAAAAAAGTTACAGATAATATAAAAAAGTCACAAAAAATGAAAATGATAACCAAAGTGATATAACTAAAAATTTTGATACCCAAAATAATTTACGACATAACTAATAGGGGGCAATAGCCAAACGGTCCCATAATTTTATGGTACTGGTTAATACATAGTGGATATTTACTATATATTTACAAATAGGATCTATTGAAACAAAAAAATATTTTTTCATGAGATCTGTTGGAGCAAATTTTTTTTTGACTATAATTGCTAAGTAATTCATATTATCAACAAATTCAATTTATTTATTTTTTGATACCTAATCATAGGAGTATGTATTATGTTGGTGCTGAAAATTTTGTTTTCATAATTTTTTGGCCCCCCTTAATAATAAATCTTGGTTTCGTCCATGGTCTAGGCAACTTAACTATTATTTTGTGCAGAAGGAAGATCACACGGGTACAATAAGGTCAAACTTCTATTGCCCATATTCGGATCAAATACATAGGCTAACACATCGTATTCGGCCAAGAGCTTCAAATGTATTATATGTGACACTGTTTCACCGTGCATGATTATCACCCAACAGCTGGCCTCATGGTTGTTTATTCTTTGAACGAACATTTTTATCCTCATAATAGAAGCCGGCTAAGCTGAGGGTTTAGGCAAACATATTCGTAATAGTTAAAATGAGTTTCTGACTTGAGTTTGAAAATTATTTTTTCCAATTTTTTTTGGATTAATCCTTCAAGAAAAGTATTTACTTGAGTTGACTCGGTACACATTCCCAAATCATATTTGGTGCAGCTTGGAGTAGTTGAGTCAGAAATTAGGGTTATTTGTTCAGGAATTTCAACATATAATTTAATCCCGAGATTTTCATTATTTACATCCTCATCTAAAAAATCACATCAACATTTGAATATCTTCTAAAGGAGGCATTACATCTGATGAGTCCTATTCATTTAATTCCTTATCAGATAAAAGCCCTTAGGTCTTGGTAATGGCACAAAAAATATTGCGAGTATAGTCATAAATATTTTTTTTTATGAATTATTTCAAACATCAAGAAAATTTTCTTCTTTAATAATATGGATTATTTCCCCGTTGAAGGCGCGGAACGTCACTGTAAATAAATGCCATAACATATCAAGTAACAAAATTTCAAACCCTTGATTGATTCAAATTGAATTTCTCCATAAACATAAAAACTAACAAAAAAAACACAAAACTGATAAAGCCTCATGTAACATAACAGATTTATTCATCAATACTACACATTATCCACTAAACCTTCAAAACACTTGAGAAAACATAACATGAGTAGTAGATATTAAACTAAAATTCTTCCCTATATATAAAGTAGCCAACACTACTTCGTGGGAAGAGATCATACCAGTGGTGGTAGAATTGGTGTGGTGTGGGGGAGCAGGGGCGGTGTTATTGCCAGAGGCATCGCAATAACCACGTAGAATATAACCTTCTTGATTGGTGAAGCCCAAGGAAGTCCTCATATTTGGCCAGCAGTCACGTTGGATGATTTTAATGGCTTTGCTACAACTTTTGCCCAAATAGATCTCTCCGTTGAGGAAGAAAAGTATGACCTGCCAGTGCAGGCTTGCAACTGAAACAACGAGTCCCAGCAGGTGGAGGAGCCTTGTTCATTTTTGTCTAGCTGCAATCGAGCCGCAAAGGTTGAGTTTGGGTCAAATGGTCTTGCCCCATGGAAAACATGAAGCAGGCTACAATCAATACATATACTAGTAAACAATGAAAAATCGTTTTGTCCTCTTTATGGGGTCTCTCCCCCTCACTTTACATCAAAACAAAGCCAAAGCCAAAACCACAAATAAAAATGGTTCGTGTAAGCAACAACCTCGTAGGCATACTAAACATCATAACCATCCTCATCTCAATCCCAATCCTGGTAGGCGGCATATGGCTTTCCCACCAAGGCTCAACAGAGTGCCAACGCTTCTTCGAAAAACCCATCATCGCGTTACGCGTTTTCCTCATGGTGGTCTCACTCGCCGCCATAATTGGCTCGTGTTGTCGCGTAAACCCGTAGTAGACAGGAAACGCGACAACACGAGCCAATTATGGCGGCGAGTGAAACCACCATATGGAAAACGCCCAATGCGATGACGGGTTTTTCGAGGGAGCGTTCGCACTCTGTTTAGCCTTGGTGGGTAAGTCATATGCCGCCCACCAGGATTGGGATTGAGATGAGGAGGGTTATGATGTTTAGTATGCCTACGAGTTTGTCGCTAACACGGTTTTGGTTTTGGTTTTGTTTTGATGTAAATTGAGAGGGGGGGGGGGGGGGTGGTTAAGTTTTTATAGGGAAGGTAACGTAGTTAACCAATGAAACGTTATACTTGTAAACAATGAAAGATCGTTTGGTCCTCTTTATGGGGTCTGTCCATATTCTGTCTTTTGGTATTACTAAACTTTACATTTTGTACTGGTGGTGAGGAAAATGAATGTATAGCAAATTATTGTGCCATTAATCGTACAGCAAAGTATTGGGGTCTGTCCATATTCTTTTTTTTGGTTGATAAAAATAGAAAATGAGGTTTTGTTTTCGTCTTTCACCAGTAATGCTTTGTTAATTCAACTTTACTTACATATTTGTTAAGTACTAAGATCTTCCATCCACAAAATTATACCTTATAAGTTAGCGTATATACAAACTTATCTCGTGTATACCTTAAGATTTGTGTTATTTATTATAAAATTATAAATACAAATTATCATTTTTTTTCCCAAAAATTAGGAAAATTTCATGCGTAGATTACAAATTTTTATTGAAAAACCGGATATACACTAATGGTGTTCTCAACACCAAAAAAATTACCGATCAGGGAGTATATACGTGTGTATATATATAAAGAAGCTAACATCTCAATTTAAAAGCTTACCCTAACGCCAATATGATGTCGATGATCACAATTCAAATTATACTAGAGGATATGAATAATATCGTACTTATTAAGGTTCCGTTTCAATGTTACACAATTTCATTTCACCTTTCCTTATCTCATTAGGAAATGTATTCAAGGCAATTTTTTTCGTAAAGTGTCGTATAATCAATAGAATTCCACTTTAACAAGAATAGTTACATTTCACAACATATAACGATTCTAAGACCGTCCTTCGGAGTTTCCCCACTGGACGCCCCACTAAATGACTATCATCTTCCAAGGCCCATCACACAAGACAACCTGGGCATCCTATATCGCGTGACGTCGGGAAGTGGCCATATACTTCCGACAGTGAGTCATATCCCACTACACCAAAATGGCCAAAATGTCACCTTTCAGCTGGTCACCCTTGTCACGGTCATTGACCGTGACAAGAATCTCGCATTTTGTGTCACGGTCAAAGACCGTGACAAGACCGTGACAAAGTGTTGTCACGATCAATGACCGTGACAAGTCCGTGACAAATATATTTGTCACGGACTTATCACGGTCATTGACCGTGACAATTATTAAAATAATTGTCACGGTCAAGGACCTTGATACGACCGTGACAATATCATCAGTAAAAAAAGCCCTAGACTCTTTTTTTCCCACAGTTTTTGGTTTCCCTCTTTCTCTCTCTCTACAAGCGATTTCAGCGCGCTCTCTCTCTCTCTCTAAGGTATATTTTTTTTCTCTCTTTCTTTTTCATTGTATATGTGTTTGTATATATGTGTGTATATATATGTGTGTATATGTATATGTGTGTCTATGTGTGTGTGCGCGTAGTGTCCCTTGTAAAAAATTGATTGATTATTAATTTTTTTAGTAAATTAATATATGATTGACCCTTATTGTAAATTAATAAATTAATATATACTTTATATAATTATTAATAATTGAATTTGAATATAAATAAGACATAATTAAATAAGACATACTACATATAATTATTAATAATTGAATTTGAATATACACATTTGTTGTAGATATTGCTGTTGGATTATTTTGTTTAGTAAATGTCGGATTGGTTAGTTTTAAAAGTGGCATGACCACTGGATTATTGTCCATATGGGGGTGGGATTTTTCAACTTTTGAATAATTGAATTTGAATATAAATAAGACATAATTAAATGAAACATACTATATATAATTATTAATAATTAAATTTGAATATAAATAAGACATATTTAAATGAAACATAGTATATATAATTATTAATCATTATTGGATTATTGTGTGTGTGGTGGGGGGCAGGGGGTGGTGTGTGTACGTGTACCTGTGCATGTGTGTTGTGGGGGTGGGGTGAGGGGGGGAAGACGTGGGGGTGGTGGGGGGCTGCGTGTGTGCGCGTAGTGTACCTTATAAAAAATTGATTGATTATTAATTTTTTTAGTAAATTAATATATGATTGCTCCTTATTGTAAATTAGTAAATTAATATATACTATATATAATTATTAATAATTGAATTTGAATATAAATAAGACATAATTAAATAAGACATACTACATATAATTATTAATAACTGAATTTGAATATACACATTTGTTGTAGACATTGCTGTTGGATTATTTTGTTTAGTAAATGTTGGGTTGGTTAGTTTTAAAAGTGGCATGACCACTGGATTATTATCCATACGGGGGTGGGATTTTTCAACTTTTGAATAAATGAATTTGAATATAAATAGGCATAATTAAATGAAACATACTATATATAATTATTAATAATTGAATTTGAATATAAATAAGACATAATTAAATGAAACATAGTATATATAATTATTAATCATTATTGGATTATTGTGTGTGTGGTGGGGGGCAGGGGGTGGTGTGTGTACGTGTACGTGTGCGTGTGGGGTTGGGGTGAGGGGGGGAGGGGGTGGGGGTGGAGGAAGGGACGGGGGTGGGTGGTGGGGTAGGGGTGGGGGGCTGCGTGTGTGTCTATGTGTACTAATAAATTTTTTTTCTCTCTAGTAATAACATTTTTTACAGCAAATGCCTCCTTCAGGTATTAAGGCGAGGATGATGATGCTGGTTATGATGATGTCGTCTGGGCTCGGTGGTAGCGGAGGCGACGAGGGCTCCTCGGCCCCTAGGCTCCCAAAATATGGAAAATTTGGGATTACCATCGAGAGCAAGTCGGAGCTATTAGCGAGATCCCTCGAGATGCTAAAGACGGTCATCATCCCGGGGTTTATGAGTTGGAAGGAGGTGCCATATGAGCTCAAGTTTGCTGTTTGGACGGCACTACAGGTAGTATATTTATATTTATATGAATATTTCAATTTCAATTTCAATTTCGATTTCAATTTCATTTTATATTTATATTTATATTTATATTTATATTTATATTTATATTTATATTTATTCGCAACTAACATTGTATTTGTTGGACAGGAACAATTCAACTTGGATCCAAAGCTACGCGATTCCGTCTTGGAGCAGTTGAGGGAGCACCACAAGATGTGGAAGAAAAATATGCGGACACGGTACTTTGTGAAAATAAGAGAGTCCATTATCCAATGGCATGGATCCGTCCTGCCCAAGGAGCCGATCTCATTGGCACAATGGCAAGAGTTCATTGACAATGAGATCGAGGATCGACAATTGGCTTCTCGCCAATCGGGGAGGGAAAATTGGGCAAAAAAGATGGACGTGCACTACTCCGGCCAGACGTCTTACGCCGAGGTGGAGTATAGGATGAAGGTAAGATTTAATTTTTCTATAACTACAGAAATATATTGTTCTTCATTATTTTACTTTGCGGGGCCGATACTAATTTAACTTTATTTTATTTCAGGAGGTAGGGAGTGGCCCAGGGGGTAAGCCACATAGGCTCGATACTTATGTGGCTCTTCGAACGAAGAAGGGGAAGGACAAGGAGGTGTCCCCGAGCGTCGCGACCATGATTGTAAGTAATCCGACAGTTTAATTTTTGTTAATTACGTTATAATTTTTTAGTTTACTTATTTTACTAATCTTGTACTTTTTGTCGTTTCAGGCAAAGCTTAAGGAAGTGCATGAGTCACAGTCTGATGCCGACAAGGCGTCTTTGTTCACAGACGCACTCAACCAAGTGCTTGGCTCTGATCGCAAGGGGAGGACAAGGGGGTGATCTCGCGGGTGGCCAAATCTAGGATCATCGAATTGGAGACGAGCGACACCGGGTTTGCTCGAACGGTGGATTCACATGATGCGAAGCTGTCCCGTTTGGAGGCGACGGTCCAAGATATGTACTCATTCATGAAGCGTACATTGGGCAGAGACCGTAAGGGGAAAGGTAAGGAAAAGGCGGTGGAGGAGGAGGAGGTGCGGGAGAAGGAGGCGCAGGATGACGAGGATGTGGACCTCGCTGCTTCATCACCGACACATGCGTACTTCGATGATCGACTTCCTTATTTGGCTCCCTTCCCCAGACCGATGTCGATAATTGGTTGGCCGAGCGTGTTTATATTGGACGTATTTGATGGCTAGCGGATAGGGCGGGGGTTAAGGGACCCGAATATCGTCCAGTGTGGAATAGTTCATGGACGTGCGCTTCAAGAGATCGAGTCCAAAGTGCTTGTGACACATGTGATACTCGGGAAGGAGAACTCCCTATTGTGGGTGCGCGAACAATGCGACATGATGTATATTAGTGGGTGTGTCAATTCTTATATCGTGTGGCCTACTCACCTCCTCACATTTACCCCAGACATGTAGTGACATTATTTTTAAGTTGGTACATTTGAATTATATTTGGATTATATTGTCATGTATATTTTTTTTATTTTGAATATATATTTGCATTATCTTTAGTTTGTTTGAATATATGATGTTTGAACAGGTACAACATTGCTATGACAGGTACAAATATACTGCTGGGCAGTGGCAGTGGCCATACTGCCCAGCAAATTTTTTTTAAATTCTGCCCAGAATTGTCATGGTCATTGACCGTGACAATTTTTTTTTAAAAGGGGTGAAGGCTTTGTCACGGTTATTAACCATGGCTAAACTTGTCACGGTCATCGCCCGTGACACGCCCGTGACAATTCTAACGAACTTGTCACGGCCAATGACCGTGACACGTCCGTGATAAAAAAAGTTGTCTCGCCCCGAATTGTCACGGTCATTGACCTTGACAAGTTGAACTTGTCAAGGTCAATGACCGTGACAATTAGGAAGATTTGGTGTAGTGACCACACCCGAAATTACCTCACTTCGCACAATAATCGCATAATATATAATAACCGGTCCTATGGCCGAGGGCTATATTCACCCTGCATTCACTAGCTAGGGGACTTCACCTCATATGCATAACTTCCCTTATGATATCATTTAGAGAGGTGTGTAATAACAATTTCTCATTCATAGGTCATTTCCATATTAAAATATACATTAAGTCATTATCCAGAGCCATAAGCGTTCAATGTTCTCATTTTAAATTCAATGTTTAATAACCCCCCTAATTAATCTTCAAGAATTAATGATGTTACTATATGCCACCAAGTATAGTGTACCTCATTCATATCTCTAAATTTCCCCCAATTATATAATCTTGCTCTCACCTAGTCTCAAATTAATTTACACAAGAAAATATACCATCATGTTTACGAACTAATCCCTGAGATAGGCCCAAGCATTCCTTTTCAATTCTAGAGTAGTTACATATGTGATATAAGAATATAATACACTTTATTTTATCCTAAGATAAGGTTCCTAGGTCCTAAGCCTACTAGAAAAAGGTTACAAACTAAGTTAGAAAAATCACCTAAAACAACAGGAATTCCGAATCGATTCGCCCTGGCCGAATCGATTCGGTCTTGAAGCGAATCGATTCGGATGGTCCGAATCGATTCGGTCAAGAGGACCCAACATTCTGCATACTGCCGAATCGATTCGGATAGGCCGAATCGATTCGGTCATCACAGACCTGTAGCCTTCCCCTTTAGCGAATCGATTCGCCTGGCTCAGAATTTCTAGTTTCGGTTATGGAGTTTAGTGCCTTACTTTTCCCACAATTCAATTCTTCTCCATTATTACCCACAACAACCACCATAAATCCAACCAAAAGAGTTCTACATGAATACTAACTACTATACTCAACACAAAAATCATCTAAACAACATTTAAGGGTTTAAACACCACAATTTCATTTAAATCCATATTTTTTCAATTGACTCCAATACACAACTATCATTATAATTTATTCACCCTAAATCATATATTAGCAAGTAAGAAACTTGTCTTAAGGTTAAAATCTCAGATTTTCTTCCGGTAGTGACAAATCCAAGCTTCAATCTTCAATTCTCTCCCTTTTCTTTTCTTTCCCCCCAAATTCTCTGCTTCTCTCTTTCTCTCTAGGTTTAGAGAGAACACACTTAAGAAATAAAAGAGGTTGCAAGACTGAATCGTGGCCTTAGCATCAATTTCTATCTTTAAATGCTAATACACCATTAAAATGACTCGTAACTACAGAATTAAGTTATAACCTGTCAAAAGTGCTCGAAACCTAAAAATACAATATGACACTCATTTGGACTATCTTGACTATTTCGGGACTAACCGCGCCCTCTAAATTGACATCCGGGATAATATAATTCACTTTGAGTTCCAATTTCATTTAAACCATAAATGCCGTTTAAAGCACAACGATACTATGAATAGTAACATAATACCATATACATTCACATAACAGTAAATATACAAAATTTAGTAAATATTATCTTTTAACTCTCATAAAATAATATTTACTTCATCATTCGATATTTTATATAATTACCTATCATGGAAAATTAATATAAAATAAATTACTCAAAAGCGAGGGTTATTACAAAAATTTGGAGCCATAACAGGTATTTATAGACCTGTCGCAAAATTTTAGGTAAAAAATTCATTTGAACTAAAATAGAAGTCATTCGAAGGAGAAAGACATTTTTTTAACAAATACATACTTGTTTGAATGAGACTTCAATTTGGTTTGAACCTGCTTCTAACGAGCTTCAAATGAATTCAAACAGAAGGCCCTTGTTGGATGTTCGTTCGATGTAAGATCTAACAACCTCTAACAAACAGATAATTTCGTTCGAACGACATGCTGATCTCATTTGAAAGAAGATAAAAAATAATTTTTTTATTTTAAATCTTTAAAAAATGCACCCTCGATTTTTCATAAAAAAATACATCCCAAATAAAATTATGAATAATTTTAAAATCCTAAAAGCTTTATACCTTTTTGAGATGTAGGGAAGCCATCAGTCTTGGAAATCTTGGAGTTCAGATCATCGTGTCGGTTTTTAACTTGATACGCTAAATATGCCCAAGTGTAAATAAAACAAATCAAAAGCCTAAGCTAAAATATTTTCCCTTATAGCGTGTGAGAATGGATTTTGTTTTTCGGACAAGGAAGTGTGAGAACAATCATTTTTGGAGATATTATAATTATAAGAGAGAACAATTTGATATACGACCTATTTTTTATCGGTTCAAAGATCAACTCGAGCATAGATACAAACATACTAGGCGAAGAATGCCGTTGCCTACTCATAAAAACATGTTTTTTAGGAACATAATTCATATGATGAGATAACATTGGGTTCCTATGAGAGGTATATCTAGGAATGCTCCTGGAAAGAAGGTTGAGATAGTGGATGTAATACCTTATATTTTTTGTGCATTATTTTATTTATGTAATTAATTATTTTTGCATGTGTGACATGTGATGTCACTTATTATTATTAATTTATGTTTTTTATATATATTATGTGAATTAATGGATTTTGGAAACCTGACTTAATACACGGTAAAATACTAATTAAATATTTGAAGTGACTTAATACCATGGGAAACTATGGAATGGCTAGGGACTTGGTGTCGAGGGTTCCTTGTTTGGATTATCCCTTCGGTATTGAGTTCTAATGACTGTAAAGTAGTTTCATATTATGTCGAGTCACGCATAATTAATAAATAATCAAATTGTGTTTTAGTTGACTTGTACAGACTTTTTAGACAAGTTAATGAGTTAAATAATTTAATAAAATTTTTCATATTTTGTGTTAACTCTTGGAACATTGATAATGTCCATTTTTTATTTTAAATGGTAAGATTTAAGTGCACTGGGTTGGTACATGACTTGGGTAGAGTTTTGTACTGTTTGGAGAGCTATTTAGGCTCACCAGGTTGGGATGTTGGATAAAAGTCTAATATCATGGGAAGATATCTTATTAGGTTATTTAGAGAACCTAAACAAAAATATCTTTAGGCAATTGTATAACCCCTAAGACTTTAGAGAGAATAGGCACACAAATATTGAGGAGCTTGGGAGAATGAAAGCTAGGAATTAACCCAATTTGGATAATGTAAGTTTATAGAGATTAAAATTTTGATTTGATCTTGTGTTAGAATAGTGAGAATCCATTTGAATTATAATTAACCAATTTTATAATCTTATTTTTATAATCTAAATCCTAATTTTTTAAAGTTAGTATAATTGGAGATTTAATACTTAATCTCATGTTAATGATTTTAGGAAGTTTGATATTAGATCTCACGAAACTGCTCTTATGATGTAATTGCGATTGTTAGAAATTTATTCATCATAATGAATAATGTAAAATCCCCTTCTTAATTTGATAATTTAGCAAAATATGATTTGTTCAGGTAGGTTATGAACCTAGGGTTTTAAATCTCATAATCTCGATAATGCTCAAAACCTTGTCTAGATCACCCAAAACTTGTAGTTATAGTTTGGTTATTGATATAATCGTATTTTCAACCATTATAGGGTGTTCTTAAGGTATTAAGAGCTTAGTCGAGGACGTTAATGGCAGATTAGGGTTACTGAGTTCATAACACGGGATCTAAGGACAAAGAAACACACTTTTCTAAATTTTTGGTTACGCGCGTCGTGCACATGGATGAACAGTACCATGTGAATGGTATACATGCTCATATATAGGATTATCCCCGTGTTAACGGTAGGCATGTGAACGGCTAGGATTAGCCCCTTACGCATGATTCTGGGTAGGGACGCTTGATTATTTAGTTTATACGGGACCACTGGGGAAATTCTCTAAGATGGTACTTTAGGCCTTCCAACATAATGAATAAGGGATTTAAAACCACGGTAGTATGATGTGAAATGAATTTCCAAAGTAATTAAAGACAATTAATATGAGAATCTAAATAATATTTTAGTAATTCGTGAATAGATTTTATTACTGACTCGACGTTCAAACTTATCATGTGTGACTACTCGTGGGGGATTTACAAGGAGAAATTATGATAGGGAGCGTATAAAGTTGAGTGCCCTAGTACCCGGTGATGTTACTGGTTTTACCTGTATCCTTTTCCCCGATCTTACGTGCTGAAAGTACATGTTGTTTCAAGTTGGGGTTACGGGGGGGTCCTCTCGTACGTCCTAGTGTATGGGTCCATATGATTGGTATGAAGGCGTAGTGATTATCTCTTGAACATCGACTAGCACTAGCGATCCACTAAGGTAAATGGGATAGGCCTTCATATCTTACGTGTGGGCTTGTGAATAGCCCAATTACTTGTATGTGTTGGGAGAATAGATATTTGGATATCAAACTTTTGCTCTTTTCGTTTCTTTTAATGTACTTACACTAGAGATTTATCTACTAAATATAATAAGGAACCTCATAAATATAATTAATTGAAATAAATTATAATTTTTAATAATTAGGTTCACTTGGGCTTGGGGGTTAGACCGCATGTTATATTTATGGTTGTTTAGGTCGTGTTAACTTAAAAATAAGTAAAATACATAAGGAAGATGTATTTTTTATTATTGTAGCACAAATTTAGTTACATTTTTATTTCTTGTAGACTTATTCGGTTCAATCCTATTGTTCAAACATATTTCCAGGTCCTAGGCCGCAATTGCATCCATAACTCTGATCCACTTCCACTTCGTATTTCAGTTCCAAGTTTCTTATAGGATGTAGGTGTCAAGCCTGCATGCTCATTCTTATTTCCTGCATTTCACATATAGTAGTACTCAAACTTGTATTACTCTGTTGGTTATTACTTTATGTTGGAGTCGACTTTTACTTTTTTAGTTGGGTTTAATGTTTGAGACAATTTGTATATCCTATGATGGAGTTTATTCACTGTTGAGATGTTGTGTATCCGAGTTATGGTGGTTTATTCATATTGTGAGCATCACTTCTTTACTATTACATTTTACTTAATTTTTGTCATGCTTGGAATGGTACTTATTGTTTTAAAGTCATGTACTATTTGTATTTGGACTTGATCAATCTAGCTACGAATTTTACACGGTTCCATAGAAGCTCCTCAAAACAACATTGAGAGGAAGAAAGAGGTTTTGATTGTACCGCCCAAGGATCTGAAAGCGGAAACAACCCCACTACCTAGTTAGGTATATGAATAGGATATCTAAGGTATTTTTAGGATGTAATCCCCTTCCTAGGTTATTCATGATTCCTCTGGGATCATTTGTTGGGTATAAGTACCTTCATTATCATATTTGGATATTTTATATGCTTTTGGTGATGGTATTCATACATTTATCTTATATATGTATTCATTACATAATATTTATGCACATATCATCCTTTAACACCAAAAATATTTTAAGATTATTATATTTGTGATATTTGATTAAATTATATGTGAATTTAATTTTTTGTACGAACTTATTTCGAAAAAGGATTGAAACATGTATTCAAAACAATGATATGCAAATGACAATATTTTCAATGCTATATTTATAATTAGTATAAAATACTAATAAATCAAGTTTTATAAGATTTTGGGAATTGATAAAGCTTTACACATGCACATCACATGTCTTTTGACCATATAAGTCTTTATGTGACTTGCACAATTGCTCTATGTTTAAATCAAGATTTAATCCCGAGATCTAAGATTGGTCAATTATTTTAAAATTATTATATGGAACATTTGTTTTTTTTTTGTCAAAACACTTTTACTTGATGGAGTTGATTGATGAGACGTTTTCAAAATGAAAAGGGCTGCCATTAGTGAGATTACATTGATTTCAATTATAGTATCATCGATAGCTGTCTACACACGTGTGTGTGAAAGACTCCAGAGATAAAACTATTTTATGATGAAAAAATTCAAAGTCAAGTGCTCAAAAATTTAAGGCAAGAAAAGCAAGACATGGCTTACAAAATTTTGTTGTGCTACTTGTAATATCTACTTTAGGGCTTATACATCGTTTGAGGGAAATTATATGGCTATCATTTACCATTTTGAATATCTCAAAAGGATATTGATGCAATGATATGATTAATCTTGATATGTAATTCATATGAAATAATTATGTACATTTATTTGATTTTTTGATCTATTATTTGTTCACATCATGCCATGATTGATATTCAAAATCGCTAGAATTTAAACTAATGTGATTGATTTATTAATGTGTGTGCGTATTTGTATTTTATCCATGTCATTAATCTTATTTCAAAGCAAATTTATGAAAAGAATCCATTTTATCTTGGATAGACTAATCATGACCACCTTACATGTCCTTTTGTGTTTACATCTATATATTTGTTTATTTGATTCTTTGAAAATTCAAAAAAATTGTTTTTAAACATGAATTTTTCATGTTGAATTGCATATTTTAAGAGAGTTGGGACTTTTGAGGTTATACCAAGTATTTTCTGGAGTTTTCCTTGATTTGTATATTATGTGAAAAAGTGTGTGCACTGTCGACTATTGGTCCATTCGCACGGGTGTGAAAAATATGAGTTTTTGAATCTTTCTGCCCAAATCAGTTCGCATGGATATCTTTTTCGAGGTTTGACTATTTACAAAAAGTTCACATTTATGTGTATCATATACTTCAGAAACAAGAACTAGACTCAATTTAATTAATCTATGGATTGATCCATAATTAACATGTATTGACCTACCATGTCAGACATCAAGTCACTTTAGCATATAAGAAACATATGTATTCTTATTATCATTAATAAAAGATTCAACAAATACATTTAGTTTACATAACTTGTCATTTAAATATCCTTTTCCCACAAAGTTTCTAATTCAAGTATTAATTTAAATCCCTTCTTACATAATAATTATCTATGCATGAAATTCTTGCGAATTTAAAGCATGTGGAGGACATAATTCAATGTAAGAGTTTGAATCAAAGTGAACTTGATTATGCTTTCCATGTACTTCGACACTTGAACTAGAAGAGTTCCCCATGAGTAGATGTTCTCCTTTTTCAACCTTTTCATAGCATGTGAATGCATTTTTGTCAAAACATATATGGTGCGTCGCTTCAATGTCGACCCACCAATTATTGGAATTTTTTATCATGTTGATTTCAGAGACAACGAAAAAAAGATTCTACATTTTAGCATTCTTTTTTTGCAATATTGGCTTGACCAGAGTTAGATTTGAAAGGTGACCCTTTGCGCTTCTAGTAGTCTTAATCACAATGATCCTATTTCTTACAAAACTAACATTCACCCTTGATTTTATTAAAATCTTTACCATTTGGTCCCATGGGATTGATTCTTCCTTTATTCTTTCTTTGTGGGAGTTGTATCGTTTCAGCTTTGATTCATTTTCCTCCACTACATTGGCATTTTCTAACTTAGAATTTCCACTTCCCTTCTTGTCACTAGTTATGTTATCTTCTTTTATTCTTAATAGAACTATAAAGTCTTCAAATTTCATTTCCTTGCGTGTATGGTTCAAATAATTTTAAAGTGTATTCGACTACGAGGCAATTTTTCAATAATTTCCACTACTTGAAATGACTCGCTTAAAGACATGTCGTTGACATGAATTTCATATATAATTATTTAAATTTATTAGACTCAACTAAGAAGAGTCTTGTAATTGATCATTTTGAAATCTAAGAACCTACCAATGACAACCTTTTTAACTCCTGCGTCTTTGGTTTTGTATTTTTTATCAAGGGATTCCCAGAGTTGTTTTATTATTGGATTGTACTGTAAACATTATATAGAGTATTGTCCAATATATTTAGAATATAATTAAAATAAGAATGTTTCCATTCATCAATTGTATCAACAATTACAATATCGACATCATCATCTAATTCTGGGACTTTTTCCCTTTAAAATTTTGATAAATTCAATATTTTTAAATAAAAAAAAAATCTTTCATTTGCCAATGTTTCAAAAATGCTCCATTAAACCTCTCTTATTTCTCATGATGTTTTGCAAAAGGATTTATAGTTTTCATTAATCTAATTCACACAAGTAGGATAATTGTATTAAGTTTTTGGAATCTGTGGACATATTCAAAGTATAAATATTTTAAACTAAATATATAGATTGACATGAATAATCAAACAATATTTTATTACTAATATATATAATACTGAAGTAAAAGGTTATATACCTACAAACCTGGAGTAACACCTAAAAAATTCAAGAATATTCACTTGATTGACATTACTGTTAAACAGTATTTCCTTAAGACAATTACATCTCTGCAACACTACGGACGAATATTTGGATGATTGCCTCCCAAGGTATGATAATCTTATAACATCAATGTAGTACTATGCTTAACGTTACTTACGGACCATCTTTATGTGAAGGACACTCTCTTTTAATGAATACAATGACTAAATTTCAATGGTGGTGACAAACTCAATGTATGAGGAACTTATGATATGAAAAATGAAAGGATGAACATTATATATAGGAGAGATTGTATCTTTTCGGAATAGATGCAAGTTTATTCAAAAAAGTCACAACCCAAGAGAAACCCCTTTAAAATGAAAAGAAAAAATCTTTTAAATGAAGTGACAAAGTCTTTCAAAAGGTAACAATTCAAAACCATAATTAACTAAGAATAATTTTCTGAAATTCGCAAGTGGGTCGGGTCGATACAATGCATTGGGTCAAATGTAGAAAAATGCAAATTAAAATCCATTTAAGACAAGCCCAATTTGATAGAAAAATGCAAAACAAAATTAAATAAAAGGTAGCACAAAAAGAAAGGACATGAACCACGGGTCGGACAGGTGGTGGCGCACCGAGGTTTTGAGTCAAAGTTCAAACCATGCATATTGTAAGTACTCTCTCCTTCAAACGACTAGGATAGACCAAAGGCATCCGTGTCGTTAGGCCATCTCACGAGTAGATATAATACTCACTTTTCCTCTAATTTTTCTATGTGGGACAAATCCATTTCCCCCAACTAAATACTAGTTCACCGACTTCAAATGGGGTACTTTGAGGCAAAATTTTCATTCACCTCTTAATTGGTCCCACTTTTATTTGGACCTAAAATTAGAAATCTTCATATCTTAAACCTTTATTTTCCAACAGATTATTTGGTATGTGCACCTGCACCAATCAATGAAAGATAAGTAGGATAAAGTGGCCCACTAGATCGTGTTAAGTGCAAATAACCATTCACTATTATTTCAAATGTCTTTCACTTGTTGGTTCTAGTGTATACACCGGGTGCACCATATATATTCTCCCATATATGCCTTAAGACATTATTTTTCTTATTGAGATACGCACTAACACTTACTCGCAACAATGTTCTCTTCCATTTTTTATCCATGTTAATTGTGGTTTCTCATCGGTTTAGATGGTGCATAAATTCAATTCCCTTTTGAAAGTTGTTATCCAAATATATTTATACACACACACACACACACACACACACACACACACACACATTGTCCTTAGGCATATGAGTAGCTTGTGGTATTAGGAAATTTGGAGGATTCACCTCTTTGTGTTTAAAAATCTAGACTCTTAAATCAATCTTTTCAATGTGGCCCCAAACTATTTATTAAAAAGAAACATACACTGTTTATTAAAAAAAACTATTAACTTTTTTGTATAATGAAAACGGTAAAAAATAATAATAATTAAAAAACATTTTTTTTAGAAAATAATCGTAAAAGGTTATTTTTTCATAAATAAAGTGTCTCCGTGCTTTTTTAATTATTTTTATTAAATAAATAATTGTTTTTTAAAAATAAATACTTCAAAAAAAAATCTTATGTATTTTATATCAAAAAATTGTACATATTTATAGGTGTTTTTTAGTTTAAAAATTTATTTGTCATTTATAAATAAAAACTTCATTTTCTATAAATAAAACGTTTAAAAATTGTTTTTGTAAAAAAATATTTTTTATTTTTATAAAACCAGTTGTTAAATTTTGGAACCTTTTCGTTAACTGTTTTGTATAAATAAAAACGTTAACAAATTTAAAAAAAAAAAATTTGATTTTTTTTAAATAAAAAACTTCTTTTCTTATAAGAGTAGGTGACCCATAAAACCTTGAATTGCTTAATAATGTAAAAAAAAGTAAGTTATACATTTTTCAATATGGTCAAATTGGTAAATTAAGATATTTTTTAAGAGTAAAATTAATGATAAATATTAATAAGTATATATAATATGTTAGGAGAATAATAAAAATATTTAACAAAGATCAAGAAAATTTCAAGTAACAAAATTTGCTTATTTAATAATATGAATTATTTACTAAATAATTCATACTAACAAAAAAAATTGCGAGTATAGTCATAAATATAAAAATATTTGTTTTTATACACAATTATTGCTTACCTGTCTACTAGCCATTAGGAGCCAAGTCCTTTGTTTTGTTTGGAATTAGTATTTTTAGGGAGAATTTGAGTTTACTTAGTATTTAGGCTAGGACGCGGCTTAAATAAATAATTAATAAATTCGATCCAAACACACACACCACCCAAATTTAAATTCATGATATTTAAAATATTATTGTTTTAGTTGTTATTTTCACTTTTTACGATATTTTTATGAATAATAGTCTCGAAAAAAGTTACAGATATTATAAAAAAGTCACAAAAAGTGAAAATGATAACCAAAGTGATATTACTAAAAATTTTGATACCCAAAATAATTTACGACATAAGTAATAGGGGGTAATAGCCAAACGGTCTCTTAATTTTATGGTCCTGGTTAAACATGTAGTGGATATTTAATATATATTTGCAAATAGGATCTATTGAAACAAAAATCCTTTTTCATGGGATCGGTTGGAGCAAAAAAAAATATTTATGACTATAATTGCTAAATAATTCATATTATGAACAAATTCAATTTATTTATTTTTTGATACCTAATCGTAGGAGTATGTATTATGTTGGTGCTGAAAATTTTGTTTTCATAATTTTTTGGCCCACCTTAATAATAAATCTTGGTTTCGTCCATGGTCTAGGCAACTTAACTATTATTTTGTGCAGAAGGAAGATCACACGGGTACAATAAGGTCAAACTTCTATTGCCCATATTGGGATCAAATACATAGGCTAACACATCGTATTCGGCAAGAGCTTCATATGTATTTTATGTGACACTGTTTCACCGTGCATGATTATCACTCAACAGCTGACCTCATGGTTGTTTATTCTTTGAACTTACATTTATATAAATGCCGGCTAAGCTGAGGGTTTTGGCAAACATATTCGTAATAGTTCAAATGAGTTTAGTAGTTGGGTCAGAAATTAAGGTTATTTGTTCAGGAATTTCAACATATAATTTAATCCCGAGATTTTCATTATTTACATCCTCATCTAACATATCACATCAACATTTGAATATCTTCTAAAGGAGGCATTACATCTGATGAGTCCTCTTCATTTAATTCCTTATCAGATATAAGCCCTTAGGTATTGGTAATGGCACAAAAAATATTTCGAGTATAGTCATAAATATTTGTTTTTATGAATTATTTCAAACATCAAGAAAATTTGCTTCTTTAATAATATGTATTATTTCCCCGTTGAGGGCGCGGAACGTCACTGTAAATAAATGACATAACATATCAAGTAACAAAATTTCAAACCCTTGATTGATTCAAATTGAATTTCTCCATAAACATAAAAACTAACAAAAAAAACACAAATCTGATAAAGCCTCATGTAACATAACAGATTTATTCATCAATACTACTCATTAGCCACTAAACCTTCAAAACACTTGAGAAAACATAACATGAGTAGTAGATATTAAACTAAAATTCTTCCCTATATATAAAGTAGCCAACTGGGGGACTACTTCGTGGGTAGAGATCATGGCAGTGGTGGTAGAATTGGTGTGGTGTGGGCGAGCAGGGGCGGTGTTATTGCCAGAGGCATTGCAATAACCACGTAGAATATAACCTTCTTCATTGGTTAATCCCAAGGAAGTCATCATATTTGGCCTCCTTCTTCATTGCCAGAGTCACGTTGGATGATTTTAATGGCTTTGCCCAAATAGGTCTCTCCGTTGAGGAAGAAAAGTATGACCTCGCCAGTGCAGGCTTGCAACTGAAACAACGAGTCCCAGCAGGTGGAGGAGCCACTAAGGTTGAGTTTGGGTCAAATGGTCTTGCCATTACCATGGAAAACATGAAACAGGCTACAAGCAATACATTATACTAGTAAACAATGAAAGATCGTTTTGTCCTCTTTATGGGTCTGTCCCCCTCACTTTACATCAAAACAAAACCAAAACCAAAACCGCCATAATTGGCTCGTGTTGTCGCGTAAACCCGTAATAGACAGGAAACGCGACAACACGAGTCAATTATGGCGGCGAGTGAGACCACCATGAGGAAAACGCCTAACGCGATGACGGGTTTTTCGAGGGAGCGTTCGCACTCTGTTTAGCCTTGGTGGGAAAGTCATATGCCGCCTACCAGGATTGGGATTGAGATGAGGAGGGTTATGATGTTTAGTTTGCCTACGAAGTTGTCGCTGACACGGTTTTGGTTTTGTTTTGATGTAAAGTGAAGGGGGGGGGGGGGGGGGGTGGTTAAGTTTTTATAGGGGAAGTAACGTAGGTAACCAATGAAATGTTATACTTGTAAACAATGAAAATGAATCGTACAGCTCTTTATGGGGTCTCTCCATATTCTGTCTTTTGATATTACTCTCCATATTCTGTTTTTTGATATTACTAAACTTTACATTTTGTGCTGGTGGTAAGGAAAATGAATCGTAGTGCAAATTACTTCTTTTTTTTTGGTTGGTAAAAATAGAAAAGGAGGTTTTCTTTTCGTCTTTCACCAGTAATGCTTTGTTAATTCAACTTTACTTGCATATTTGTTAAGTAGTAAGATCTACCATCCACAAAATTATACCTTATAAGTTAGCGTATATACAAACTTATCTTGTGTGTACCTTAAAATTTGTGTTATTTATTATAAAATTATAAGTACAAATTATAATTTTTTTTCACAAAAATTAGGAAACTTTCATGCGTAGATTATAAATTTTTATTGAAAAACCGGATATACACTAATGGTGTTCTTAACACCAAAAAAAATTACCGATCGGGGTGTTAACCAAAAGAACAAAAATAGGAAAAATATGATACCAAATAATGGTTATTTTTATCCTAATTAAATGGAGAAACGAAAATTACCATATGAATTCTAGCATGTAATGGTTACACTACTTTCCTGCAAAATTTAAAACTCAAACCAATTATGAAAGTTGTTATTATTATCTAGATAATTCAAAAACTGTTTTTAATTACCTATATACCATATTTTAAAAATAGATATCAATATTTAGCCGAAATTATTATAATTACAATTAAAATCTTTTTCCCGTTAAATATTTATATCTATTGTTAAATATAGTAAATGAATAAAAAAACAATGGTTTTAAACTATACATACATAAAGATTCTACCTCATACACAAAATATAAAAATACATAAAAAAAATACCTGAAATGAATATTGAAAAGAGATGGCTGTTGAACAACTTCAACTGAGTGTGGTGCTGCTGGTGCCACGTGACGTGAGAATCTCCACAGGTCCTGATCGACGCTGGGAGGGAGGGAGGCGCTGGGAGCCAGGGAGGCTGGACAGTGGAGCCACTGGGAGTGAGGGAGGCTGGACAGTGGAGCCGGGAGGGACAGAGGGAGGTTGGACTGTGCAGCCGCTGTTGGGAGAGGGAGGGAGGTGGGGGAGGGGAGTGGAAAGAGTTTTAGGGAAGTGGAAAGAGTTTTAGGGAAGAAAAGAGATGAGATAAATGAGTCGCTGTTGCGTTTTGTTTGTAGGTTTAATATTTTAAGTAATTACAAGCTTACACCCTCACTTTTGTAAATAAATAGAAGTATACCTTGAAGTTTGATATTTTACCAAAATTTATAATATTTATAATATTTTAAATTCTATGAAAAATTCAACCATCCCCATACCCCCCCCCCCCTCCCCCCCCCCCGCGGCCCCCGGCCCTATATCCATCCACCCCTAGTTTTGAAATATTTAGATAGTAAAAAACATCTTTCATAAAGGATTGGAGTCCAGAATTAATCATAAAGTTGTGTATCCAATGCATGCTATAATTAATATGGTAATGTTTGAATCCTTATATGAAATTAAAAATAAAATTGTATTTTGCTTTAAAAATAAATATGTATCGATTAGAACATGTTAATATATAAAATCAACCAAAATTTGGTTTATAATGTAGTGTTTGGCGACCTTTAACTAACACCAAGACCAAAATAACAAAGTATGTCAAGTATTTTATGAATATGATTTAAAATGAAATGTTTTTTTTTGAGTTGATTTTTCATGGATATTCAATTATTTTTATAAAAAAATATTAAAATTGGCAAATATGTTTTTGTTTTGGTACATTAAAATAATATATATGTTATAATGATAGTTTCACTAGTACTGCTAAATAATGGGATAGATAATTTTAATTGACGGTCATTAAAGAGAAAGTTCCCTTCTGGGTTAAAGTAAACATAATATAGATATTTACGCTTAGGTCATTTTAAAGTATAAAGAATTCGTTGACTGGTATAAAATACACAATTAAGTTTTGTAAGAACAATTTTTGCAATATTGTTTATAGCAAAGTTTTAGGCTAGTTTGGAGTATCCCGTTATAAATCATCACGCACCGTCAAGACGAGCAAAACTCAAGAATCTCGAAGTTGGAAAACTTCTAGACATCCCGTAAAGGTATAAAACAATTTAGAGTTTAAATTTATTTATAGAATTATGATTGTGTTGTTTACTTTTATAAAAAAAACGAACACGAATTTTTTATTACGAAAAGAAAAATATTTTTTTAACTCTCGTTCAAACGAGATTGTATGTCATTAGCAGGTTGTTTTATATGTTTTTCAAACAAAGTTTGAACGGGGGCTTACTGCCTAAGATTTTTAATGTCATTAGAAACGAGACACATCTCGTTTGAGCAAGATGTTTATCTTGTTAAAACGAAGTTTTGATTTCGTTCGAACGACTGTGCCGCCTCGAATTTTGTGAATGTCATATAAATGTCTGTTTCATGTTCAGATCGTCTAAGACTTTTTCCAGATTCGTTTATGCCTAACTTTTGCGAAACTTATTCACTTTCTGTGTAACAAAATAAACACTGTTTAATTCACAAACAAACATTCCTGAATATTTAGTTTTGTGAATTCGTTTAGACCCTAAAATTTTTTGAATTCTTTCATACACCTTTGTGGAGAAGGCATCTCCATGGCTGACTTGTAATACTCAAGGAGACTCACTGCCGAAGACAAAGTCTGAGGCAGAAGAGGAAGGATTGCAGTCTTATGATTCGTGCAAGGATCATAGCTGTTCACTAAAGATTTGCAAAGATTAATGTGTTATACATGTGGCGGTTATCAAGTAGTTTGTAAGTCGATTGTCTTGTAGATTTTTAAAGTGAATAAAGGTTTTGTGCTGATTTAAAGTGAGGGGGGCTTAGTTTTTATAGGGGAAGTTGTACGCGTGTGGGGCTGACATTTAGGGACGATTCATGAAACGTAGTTAACCAATGAAACGTTATACTAGTAAACAATGAAAGATCGTTCTGTCCCCTTTATGGGGTCCATCCGTATTCTGTCTTTTGGTATTACTAAACTTTATATTTTGTACTGGTGAGGAAAATGATTCGCATAGCGAATTACTTCTTTTTTTTTTGTTGTAAAAATAGAAAGGGAGGTTTTCTTTTCGTCTTTCACCAATAATGCTTTGTTAATTCAACTTTAGTTACATATTTGGTAAGTACTAAGATCTTCCATCCACAAAATTATACCTTATAAGTTAGCGTATACACAAGCTTTTCTTGTGTATACCTTAAAATTTGTGTTATTTATTATAAAATTATAAGTACAAATTATAATTTTTTTTCACAAAAATTACGAAAATTTCATGCGTAGATTACAAATTTTTAGTGAAAAATTGGATATACACTAAAGGTGTTATTAACACCAAAAAAATTACCGATCGGGGTGTCAACCAACAAAACAAAAAAGGAAAAATATGATACCAATTAATGGTTATTTTTTATCCTAATTAAATGGAGAAACGAAAATTACCATATGAATTCTAGCCTGTATTGGTTACACTACTTTCCTGCAAAATTTAAAACAAAAACCAATAATGAAAGTTGTTATTATTATCTAGATAATTCAAAAACTGATTTTAATTACCTCTATACCATATTTTAAAAATAGATATAAATATTTAACCGAAATTATTATAATTATAATTAAAATCTTGTTCCGGTTAACTATTTATATCTATTGTTAAATACAGTAAATGAATAAAAATAATAATAGTTTTAAACTATACATAAATAAAATTTCTACCTCATACAAAAAATATATAAATACATAAAAAAATTACCTGAAGTGAATATTGGAAAGAGATAGCTGTTGAACAACTTGAACTGAGTGTGGTGCTGCTGGTGCCAGGTGGCGTGAGAATCTCCACGGGTCTTGATCGGTGCTGGGAGACAGGGAGGCTAGACAGTGGAGCCACTGGGAGGGATGGAGGGTGAACAGTGGAGCCGCTGCTGGGAGAGGGAGGGAGGCGGGGGAGGGGATATAGGTTTAGGGAAGAAAAGAGATGAGATAAATGAGTCGCTGTTGCATTTTGTTTTTAGGTTTAATATTTTAAGTAATTACAGTTTTACACTCTCACTTTTGTAAATAAATAGAAGTATACCTTGAAGTTTGAAATTTTACCAAAAAATTTAATATTTTTTTAATTTATATATTTTTCGAAAAATTCAACCCCCCCCCCCCCCCCCCCCCTCCGCCCCTATATCCATATGCCCCTAGCTTTGAACTATTTAGGTAGTAAAAAACATCTTCCATAAGGGATTGGAGTCCTAAATTTTTCATAAAGTTGTGTATCCAATGCATGCTATAATTAATATGGTAATGTTTGAATCCTTATATGAAATTAAAAATAAAATTAGTTATTGCTTTAAAAAAGAAATATGTATTGATTATAACTTGTTGATATATAAAATCAACCAAAATTTGGTATATAATGTAGTGTTTGGCGACCTTTAACTAACACAAAGACCAAAATAACAAAGTATGACAAGTATTTTATGAATATAATTTACGAAGATATGTTTTTTTTTCCGAGTTGATTTTGTACAGATATTCAATCATTTTAATAAAAAAATATTAAAATTGACAAATATTTTTTAGTTTTGGTACATTAAAAATAATGGGTAACTCGATAAGGTTAGAATAGTCTACCAATTGGCCAATCTTAATTACGTGATTACTTAACAAATTATGGGTATAAGTGTCATTTACATTAATCAGTAGTGATTCACTCTTTTTAAGTAGTATATTAGATGAATTATTTCCCCGCAGAAGGCACGGAACGTCACTGTAAATAAATGCCATAACATATCAAGTAACAAAGATCTTTATTCATGAGATCTGTCGGAGCAAAAAAAAAAATTTATGACTGTAATTGCTAAATAATTCATATTATCAGCAAATTCAATTTATTTATTTTTTGATACCTAATCATAGGAGTATGTATTATGTTGGTGCTGAAAATTTTGTTTTCATAATTTTTTGGCCCACCTTAATAATAAATCTTGGTTTCGTCCATGGTCTAGGCAACTTAACTATTATTTTGTGCAGAAGGAAGATCACACGGGTACAATAAGGTCAAACTTCTATTGCCCATATTGGGATCAAATACATAGGCTAACACATCGTATTCGGTCAAGAGCTTCAAATGTATTTTATGTGACACTGTTTCACCGTGCATGATTATCACTCAACAGCTGGCCTCATGGTTGTTTATTCTTTGAACTAACATTTTTATAAATGCTGGCTAAGCTGAGGGTTTAAGGTTATTTGTTCAGGAATTTCAACATATAATTTAATCCCGAGATTTTCATTATTTACGTCCTCATCTAAAAAATCACATCAACATTTGAAATATCTTCTAAAGGAGGCATTACATCTGATGAGTCCTCTTCATTTAATTCCTTATCAGATATAAGCCCTTAGGTCTTGGTAATGGAACAAAAAATGTTTCGAGTATAGTCATAAATATTTTTTTTAAGAATTATTTCAAACATCAAGAAAATATGCTCTTTTAATAATATGATTTATTTCCCCGCTGAAGGCGCGGAACGTCACTGTAATTAAATGCCATAACATATCAAGTAACAAAATTTCAAACTCTCGATTGATTCAAATTGAATTGCTCTATAAACATACAAACTAACAAAAAAAAAAACCACAAAACTGATAAAGCCTCATGTAACATAGCAGATTTATTCATCAATACTACTCATTGGCCACAAAACCTTCAAAACACTTGAGAAAACATAACATGAGCAGTAGATATTAAACTAAAAATTTTCCCTATATATAAAGTAGCCAACACTACTTCGTGGGAAGAGATCATGACAGTGGTGGTAGAATTGGTGTGGTGTGGGCGAGCAGGCGCGGTGTTATTGCCAGAGGCATCGCAATAACCACGTAGAATATAAACTTCTTCATTGGTGAAGCCCAAGGAAGTCATCATATTTGGCCAGCAGTCACGTTGGATGATTTTAATGGCCAAAACGAAAACCACAAAGAACAATGGTTCGTGTAAACAACAACCTCGTAGGCATACTAAACATCATAACCCTCCTCATCTCAATCCCAATCCTGGTAGGCGGCATATGGCTTTCCCACCAAGGCTCAACAGAGTGCCAACGCTTCTTCGTAAAACCCGTCATCGCATTAGGCGTTTTCCTCATGGTGGTCTCACTCGCCGCCATAATTGGCTTGTGTTGTCGTGTAAACCCGTACTAGACAGGAAACGCGACAACACGGGCCAATTATGGCGGCGAGTGAGACCACCATGAGGAAAACGCCCAATACGATGACGGGTTTTTCGAGGGAGCGTTCGCACTCTGTTTAGCCTCGGTGGGAAAGTCATATGCCGCCTACCAGGATTGGGATTGAGATGAGAAGGGTTATGATGTTTAGTATGCCTACGAGGTTGTCGCTTACACGGTTTTGGTTTTGTTTTGATGTAAAGTGAAGGGGGGGGGGGGGGGGGTAAGTTTTATAGGGGAAGTAACGTAGTTAACCAATGAAAGGTTATACTTGTAAACAATGAAAGATCGTTTGGTCCTCTTTATGGGGTCTGTCCATATTCAGTCTTTTGGTATTACTAAACTTTACATTTTGTACTGGTGGTGAGGAAAATGAATGTACAGCAAATTATTGTGCCATTAATCGTACAGCAAATTATTGGGGTCTGTCCATATTCTTTTTTTGGTTGATAAAAATAGAGAAGGAGGTTTTGTTTTCGTCTTTCACCAGTTATGCTTTGTTAATTCAACTTTACTTACATATTTGTTAAGTACTAAGATCTTCCATCCACAAAATTATACCTTATAAGTTAGCGTATATACAAACTTATCTCGTGTATACCTTAAAATTTGTGTTATTTATTATAAAATTATAAATACAAATTACAAATTTTTTTCACAAAAATTAGGAAAATTTCATGCGTAGATTTTAAATTTTTATTGAAAAACCGGATATACACTAATGGTGTTCTTAACACCAAAAAAATTACCGATCAGGTAGTTAACCAAAGAATTAAAAAAGAAAGGAAAAATATGATACCAAATAATGGTTATTTTTTATCCTAATTAAATGGAGAAATGGAAATTACCATATGAATTCTCGCCTGTATAGGTTACACTACTTTCTTGCAAAATTTAAAACTTAAACCAATTATGAAAGTTGTTATTATTATCTAGATAATTCAAAAACTGCTTTTAATTACCTATATACCATATTATAAAAGTAGATATAAATATTTAACCGAAATTATTATAATTACAATTAAAATCTTGTTCCAGTTAAATATTTATATCTATTGTTAAGTACATTAAATGAATAAAAAAAAATAGTTTTAAACTATACATACATAAAAATTTCTACCTCATACAAAAAATATAAAAATACATAAAAAAAATACCTGAAATGAATATTGAAAAGAGATAGCTGTTGGACAACTTCAACTGAGTGTGCTGCTGCTGGTGCCAGGAGACGAGAGAATCTTCGCAGGACCTGATCGACGCTGGGAGGGAGGGAGGCGTTGGAAGCCAGGGAGGCTGGATAGTGGAGCCACTAGGAGGGAGGGATGTTAGAAAGTGGAGCCGCTACTGGGAGAGGGAGGGAGGGAGGCGGGGGAGGGGAGGGGAAATAGTTTTAGGGAAGAAAAGAGTTGAGATAAATGAGTCGCTGCTGTGTTTTCTTTTTTAGGTTTAGTATTTTAAGTAATTACAATCTTACACCCTCACTTTTATAAATAAATTGAAATGTACTTGAAGTTTGAAATTTTACCAAAAAAATTTATATATTTTTTATTTTATATTTTTTGAAAAATTCAACCAGCCCCCCCCCCCCCCCCCCCCCCGGGCCTATGTCCATCTGGCCATGGTTTTGAAATTTTTTGATACTAAAAAACATCTTTCATAACGGATTGGAGTCCTAAATTTTTCATAAAGTTGTCTATCCAATGCATGCCATAATAAATATGGTAATCTTTAAATCCTTATATCAAATTAAAAATAAAATTATATTTTTCTTTGAAAAATAAAAATGTATCGATTAGAACATGTTACTATATAAAATCAACCAAAATTTGGTATATAATGTAGTGTTTGGCAACCATTAACTAACACCAAGACCAAAATAACAAAGTATGTCAAGTATTTTATGAATATGATTTAAGATGAAATGTTTTTTTTTCTGAGTTGATTTTGTACAGATATTCAATCATTTTAATAAAAAAATATTAAAATAATCAAATATGTTTTTGTTTTGGTACATTAAAAATAATTTATATGTTATAATGTTTGTTTCACTAGTACTGCTAAATAATGGGATAGATAATTTTAATTGACGGCCATTAAAGAGAAAGTTCCATTCTTGGTTAAACTAAACATTATTTACGCTTAGGTCGTTTTAAAGTATAAAGAATTCGTTGGCTGGTATAAAATTCACAATTAAGTATTGTAAGAACTATTTTTGCAATATTGTTTATAGCATAGTTTTAGGCTAGTTTGGCGTATCCCGTTATAAATTGTCACGCACCGTCAAGACGAACCAAACTCAAGAATCTCCAAGTTTGAAAACTTTTCGACATCCCGTAAATGTATAAAACAATTTAGAGTTTAAATTTATTTATCGAATTATGTTTGTGATGTTTACTTTTATAAAAAAAAAACGAACACGGATTTTTTATTACAAAAAGAAAAATATTATTTTAACACTCGTTTAAACGAGATTGTATGTCATTAGCATGTCGTTTTATATGTTTTTCAAACGAGGTTCAAATGGGGGCTTACTGCCTAATATTTTTAATGTCATTAGAAATGAGACACATCTCGTTCGAGCAAGATGCTTATCTCGTTAAAACGAAGTTTTGATATCGTTCGAACGACTGCGCCGCCTCGAATTTTGTGAATGTCATATAAATGTCTGTTCCGTGTTCAGATTGTCTAAGACTTTTTCCAGATTCGTTTCTGCCTAACTTTTTCCAAAGTTCTTCACTTTTTGTGTTACAAAATAAACAATGTTTAATTCACAAACAAATATTCTTGAATATTTAGTTTTGTGAATTCGTTTATACCCTAAAAAGTTTTGAATTCTTTCGTACACCTTTGTGGAGAAGGCATCTCGATGGCTGACTTGTAATACTCAAGGAGACTCACTGCTAAAAAAAATGTCTGAGGCAGAAGAGGAAGGACTGCGGTCTTATGATTTGTGCGAGGATCATAGGTGTTCACTAAAGATTTTCAAAGATTAATGGGTTATACATGTGGCAGTTATCAAGTAGTTTGTAAGTCGATTGTCTTGTAGATTTTTAAACTGATTAAAGGTTTTGTGCAAACCGTTGATGTACCATCCAATCTCCCTCAATAAGCATATATATTTGAATGAATATATCAAATAAAAATAGGCCTTAGCAATTATTTTTCTTTTTAATGCCATAATTCTATTTTTTGGCCTTTGGACCACGTATTTCTTTAAGGTCCAAATAAACGGGGGCTTACTATTCGGAAAGGATAATAATTCCTGTTGGAGCCCTTCCCTGTGCACATTTATACATATTATTTTTTATTTCTCACAAATTTCACGTGCAAGGGATTTTGACATGCACTAGTCCTCCTAGGTCACAAGTATATAGATGACAAGATTGGTAGGAGAACACCTTACAAAGCTCAAATATAACATGTGACGATTAAATTTCAAAAGAGCTCGTGCATGTGTGAATAGAGGCATATAAAAATAGAATCCATTATATCAACACAAAATCGAACTACTCTATGTAAGAATGGTAAAGAACATTTTAAGGATTGACAATCTCTAAACCAAAAGTTCTAGTCACATGGAAGCGAGAAAGAAGGGATTCTAACCCAAGTGTAAGCCACATAGAGTGTGTCAAACTAAAATAACACACACAAAAAAATCTTTTTGAGGTTTTCAATTTTTAACCAAAAATAAAAATATTTACTCAAAAGAAACACAAAGATCATTTGAATTTTTCATTAAGCTTAAATTATCAAGAGATAAAAACCCAAATGATAAACATAAATATTTTTGTATTTTTCATTTAATGCAAACTATAATGAAAGAAGTATAATAAAAAGATAAACAAAAATCATTATTCCAGCATGTGAATAAGCATGGAGCATAGACTAGAAAATGATTTAAACATGCATACACCTAGCAATGATATATAATATGAAGTAAAAAAAGGTAAAGTATGCAAACAAAACTAACACGTTCAACCTTTAGAATTAGAGGACTTAAAAAAATATAGGGTTAATGTTTGTGCAATTGAGGAGAGCGTTTTGATTAGTGACTTTAAGGCACGTGAGAAGACTCTTAGGGGTAAGTTTGCTCATATTTAGAGGGAGAGAGATAACCTTCTAGGAAGGATTGGCCATGTGAAGAAGGAGAGACAAACGAGGAGAGACAAACAATTCGACCAAAATTTCGGCGGTCTCCTGTGAGGATTTCATCGTTTCGACGAGGATTCCGGTTAGTGGGGTGGAGATATGTGCTTATTTTTAGAATGACTTTTAAATGAGTATGACTAAGGTATAAAAATAAATACTTCTTTAACTAAAACAAATAAAATTATCAGTTTTGTATCACTGTTCTAAAAAACCCGCCTAGGCTCCGCCTAGGCACGCCTAGGCTTGAGGCTTGAGGCTTGGGAGAAACGCCCCGCCTTAAGATTTTGACGCCTTATGCTTGGTAAAACCCTGAAGGAGTACTTTTTCTTTAAAAACAACAATGCTTTAGTGAAACGATATCGCCTTTTAAAGATTTTTTTGCAAACCGGATCATTATCTCATCCAAAATAATCAAATAGTATTTTTATTTGCATATATTCAGACATATTTTTATGATATGTACAATTTTACTATTTTAATAGCCTTGTTGTGGTTAAAAATATTAAAATATATTAAAAAGACCTGAACGCCTTTTCACGCCTTTTTACGCCAAGGCCCGCCTAGGCTTCTAAGGCTTAAGACTTGGCCTCCACGCCTCGATCACGCCCCGCGTTTTTTAGAACCTTGTTTTGTATACTCCTAACTCTAAAGGGACCACATAAATAAATATTATTATATCACATGGACTAGATTTATATACCTAAAACTCATTGTCCTATAAATCCAAATATAAGAATGAATATAATCTTGACCATAATTATTTATAAAAAAAATTGATCATTTTTGAAAAATTTCATTATTTTGTTGGAAATAATATTTATTTACACTATATTTTGATACGTATTTTTTAATCATAACAAGAATGTTAGACTAGAGAATAGTGATACTATTTGTACATAGCAAGCAAATAACTGTAAGAAGTGTTAAGAGTAATAACGTGTATAACAAACATTATCTCCATTTCCACTATTTAGTAGTTTAAAATATAGTAAACATAAAAATCCATTTTGAAACTTGTATAATTTCCGTTTTAAAAATTTATTAAACATTAAAAAACATTAGATATTATATAAAACATAAACTTTACGTGTTAAAAAAACTGTTCTCATTATAGAAATATGTTGTATTTTGAACTTTTTTTTTAACCAAAACAAAAAATTGATTCTATAGGAGGTGGAAAAGCCCCACCTGTGGCAAAAACAAGAAACATAACTTGACTTAAGCGAATGCAAGACTTGATGAGACTAGAAAACAGCTACAAACGACACAATTATCTAAAGCCAATTTAAAAAGCGTTTAGGTCCTAAGATTTCTTGAACGCGTTCGCTTACGGACGACATTCCAATTGTTATTTTTCGCACATGTCGTATCCACCGCAGATGACGAATCGAGTTTCTGGAGATCCACGAATAAATTAATGCCGCGGTCGTCGTAAATTTGAACATTAATAGGTTTAACTTTGGATATTTCGTCTACTGTGTTAATATTCTCTAATGAATTTTTAACTTAATTACTTTTGGAGTCTTCATCAGAAGATGAAGTTTCAAATAGATCATTCTGTAAAACAAGTTTATCTCCGACTAAAACGATGGAATCCCGCTGGATTAATTCTTGAATATAACTTTGTTGTTTCATATTTGGGACAGAAGATCCGTGATGTTGAGTGTTGATAGCAGATGGGCCCCGAGTGGCCATATCCTCACGGTTAACGGTGGCTATACCATTATTGCCAATAATGGCCGGAATAGTGGTGGAAACTGGATTGAATCCTATTTGTGGCTCATTCAAATTATTCGAAGTGGGACCCAAAGCATAAGGATGAACTGCCAATGTGGCCTTAAAACCAGGAACCTAAATTTGACTTTCATTTTCCACGTGATAACAACATTCTTGGCCCACCTGTACAGAGTTTGAGTTACCGACCAAAATAATTTCTTGATTATTCGTAATTTTCGTCGATGCAAGATTTTTTCCAACTAATTCAAAATCATTTTGAACATGTACAGAAATATCGGACTGCACTTCCTGAAAATCTGGGATATTATTAGTACAATTTTAAACAGAATCTTCCGCCACCTTTAAGGAATTTTCGGCAACTACTATTATGCTATTTTTTGCCAAAAGTTGTAAACGATTACGGGTCAACTGCTGAACATCATCACCATCAGAAAGATTAGCCCGACCAGCATAATTCAGTATATCCGGTTGAGAAGTTTCAATTTCCCTTAGATCATTATCCTCATTACAGAGGTCTTGGCCTTACGAGCTACTTGCTTTAATAAGATCCACCTTGTTCACCTCAAAATTAGTTTCCAGAATGATTGTTGTTCTTCACCACTAATATCATCCATGAGATGCTGCTCCTAATCATTAAGCCTATTGGTCTGATTCAAGGTCTTGATGCCACTGATATGATTCTTTTTTATAATAAGAGTCATTGGAAGTTCTTTAGGCTGTTTTTGATTTGCTATTGTACTTCCTTGATTTTTCTCCTTATACACCGGATAGACTTTTTTCTTTCCTTGCGTTTCACCTGATTTAAAAATGTAGTTGTTTTCATCACGACCCTTCTTGAAAGAAAAATTACAATATTTAGGCAGATCTTCAACAATAATCTCTTGCCAGAAACCTTTGCTTCCACAACCAATCCACACCCTTTTTGGAATTGTATTTATAAGATCAATCTCAACACAAACTCTTGCTAAACTTGGTCGATTAAATTCAACCGTAGAGTTATCCATTCGTAATGGTTTTCCAACGAGTTGAGCAATAGAATATAGGGATGACTTGGAGAAAAAATGTGTGGGCGATCGAGGGAAAGATATCCAGATTGGAGATATACTACTCTCAGTGTCTGTGTGAAAATCAGGGGTCCACTTGAATGTACGCATAGGATACATACCTATATACACAGAATCTCTCATCCAAAGCCTTGCACAATTTTCTTCATGGTTGAACCTAATCAGCATGTGTTTATGGTCTATCAATCCAATATTGCATATTGTCTTTAAAGAGAGTGTTTGAAATGTCTTACGAATCACATCCATAGATGGTCTACCATGGGAGAACTTACCCACAAGGGCATGGCTGAATGGTTTGCCTAGGTTGTCAATATCGTCTTGAAAAAAATTACAGCAGGTTCACCTTTATACTTTGTAGGGTTCTTCAAAACAATGTCCTTGACACATGATGAAGATGATGCTACCACTGATGCAAAGGATCTATTCCAAGCATTGTTTATATCAGGTGGCTTTGGCGGCTGCCATCTTTGCCGCTGCTCAAAGGATGTTTTTAATGAGAAGAAAGACGCATATGCTCGACAATTTCATATTTTGACCTTTTTATATTTAAAAAAGTACATTATTTATAATAAAAAAAAATTGCACGTAAACTTCGTAAAATAAAACTATTCTATTAGAAAAAATTGTATTTTAACTATTTTTTGTTGAAAAAAAAGTCCATTATTTTTATAAAAGAAACATGCACTATTTATTAAAAAAATTATTTGCTTTTTTGTATAACGAAAACGGTAAAAAAAATAATAATATTAAAAAAAAAATATAGAAAATATTCGTCAAAGGTTAATTTTTCATAAATAAAGTATCTCCGTTATTTTTTAATTGTTTTTATTAAAAAAATACTTTTTTTATAAATAAAAACTTCAAAAAAAGAACTTAAGTTTTTTAGATAAAAAAATTGTACATATTTTTAGATGTTTTTTTAGTTTAAAAATTTGTTTGCCATTTATAACTAAAAACTTCATTTTCTATAAATAAAATGTTTAAAAACTGTTTTTGTAAAAAAATATTTTTTATTTTTATAAAACGAGTTTTTAAAATTTTGAAACTTTTTCCAACTATTTTGTATAAATAAAAACGTTGAGAAATTTTAAAAACATTTTTTTGTAAAAAAAAATGAAAAAAAAAACTTATTTTCTTATAAGAGTAGGTGACCCAAAAACTTTGAATTTCTTAATAATGTAAAAAAAAAGTAAGTTATACTTTTTTAAATATGGTCAAATTGGTAAATTGAGATATTTTTTATGAGTAAAACTAATGATTAATATTAAGAGTTCAATAAGTATATATATAATTTGTTAGGAGAATAATAAAAATATTTAACAAACATCAAGAAAATTTCAAGTAACAAAATTTACTTATTTAGTAATATGATTTATTTGCTAAATAATTCAAACTAAAAAAAATAATGTGAGTATAGTCATAAATATAAAAATATTAGTTTTTATACACCAATATTGCTTACCTGTCTACTAGACACTAGGAGCCATGTCCTTTGTTTTGTTTGGAATTTGGGTTTTTAGGGAGAATTTGAGTTTACTCAGCATTTAGGCTAGGATGCGGCTTAAATAAATAATTAATAAATTCGATCCAAACACGCACACCACCCAAATTTAAATTTATGATATTTAAAATATTATTGTTTTAGCTGTGATTTTCACTTTTTACGATATTTTTATGAATAATAGTATCGAAAAAAAGTTACAGATAATATAAAAAAGTTACAAAAAGTGAAAATGATAGCCAAAGTGATATTACTAAAAATTCTGATACCCAAAATAAATTACGACATAAGTAATAGGGGGCAATAGCCAAACTGTCCCATAATTTTATGGTCCTGATTGTACATGTAGTGAATATTTACTATATATTTGCAAATAGAATCTATTGAAACAAAAATCATTTTTGATGAGATCTGTTGGAGCAAAAAAAAAATATTTATGACTATAATTGCTAAATAATTCATATTATGAACCAATTCAATTTATTTATTTTTTGATACCTAAACGTAGGAGTATGTATTATGTTGGTGCTGAAAATTTTGTTTTCATAATTTTTTGGGCCACCTTAATAATAAATCTTGGTTTCGTCCAAGGTCTAGGCAACTTAACTATTATTTTGTGCAGAAGGAAGATCACACGGGTACAATAAGGTCAAACTTCTATTGCCCATATTGGGATCAAATACATAGGTGAAAATTAGGGAAAGATATCCAGATTGGAGATATATAGCTCTCAATGTATGGGTGAAAATCAGGGGTCCACTTGAATGTACGCATAGGATACTTACCTTTATACACAGAATCTCTCATCCAAAGCCTTGCATAATCTTCTTCATGGTTCAGCCTAATCTGAATGTGTTTATGGTCTATCAATCCAATATTGCATACTGTCATTAAAGAGAGTGTTTGAAATGTCTTCTGAATCACATCCATAGATGGTCTACCAGGGGAGAACTTCCCCACAAGGGCATGGTTGAATGGTTTGGCTAGGTTATCAATATCGTCTTGAGAAAAGATTACAGCAGGTTCACCTTTATACTTTGTAGGGTTCTTCAAAACAATGTTCTTGACACATGATGAAGATGATGCTACCATATTTGCCGCTGCTCAAAGGATGTGTTTAATGAGAAGAAAGACGCATATCCTGGACAATTTCATATTTTGAACTTTTTATATTTACAAAAGTACATTATTTATAAAAAAAATTGCACGTAAAGTTCGTAAAATAAAACTATTCTATTAAAAAATATTGCATTTTAACTATTTCTTGTAAAAAAAAAGTCCATTATTTTTATAAAAGAAACATGCAATATTTATTAAAAAAAAATTATTAAATTTTTTGAATAAGGAAAACGATAAAAAAAAATAATTTAAAACACAATTTTTATAGAAAATATTCGTAAAGGTTTAATTTTTCATAAATAAAGTATCTCCGTTATTTTTTAATTGTTTTTAGGAAATAAATACTTGTTTTTTATAAATAAAAACTTCAAAAAAAATCTTATGTATTTTATATAACAAAATTGTACATATTCTTAGATGTTTTTTAGTTTAAAAATTTATTTGTCATTTATAACTAAAAACTTCATTTTCTATAAATAAAACGTTTAAAAAATGTTTTGTACAAAAATATATGTTTTATTTTTATAAAACAAGTTTTAAATTTTGGAAACTTTTTTTTTAACTGTTTTGTATAAATAAAAGTGTTAAAAAATTTTGAAAACGTTTTTTTGTAAAAAAAAAATTAAGAAAAACTTATGTGGCTCGTCTGGGCTCGGTGGTAGCGGAGGCGACGAGGGCTCCTCGGCCCCTAGGCTCCCAAAATATGGAAAAATTTGGGATTACCATCGAGAGCAAGTCGGAGCTATTAGCGAGATCCCTCGAGATGCTAAAGACGGTCATCATCCCGGGGTTTATGAGTTGGAAGGAGGTGCCATATGAGCTCAAGTTTGCTGTTTGGACGGCACTACAGGTAGTATATTTATATTTATATGAATATTTCAATTTCAATTTCAATTTCGATTTCAATTTCATTTTATATTTATATTTATATTTATATTTATATTTATATTTATTCGCAACTAACATTGTATTTGTTGGACAGGAACAATTCAACTTGGATCCAAAGCTACGCGATTCCGTCTTGGAGCAGTTGAGGGAGCACCACAAGATGTGGAAGAAAAATATGCGGACACGGTACTTTGTGAAAATAAGAGAGTCCATTATCCAATGGCATGGATCCGTCCTGCCCAAGGAGCCGATCTCATTGGCACAATGGCAAGAGTTCATTGACAATGAGATCGAGGATCGACAATTGGCATCTCGCCAATCGGGGAGGGAAAATCGGGCAAAAAAGATGGACGTGCACTACTCCGGCCAGACGTCTTACGCCGAGGTGGAGTATAGGATGAAGGTAAGATTTAATTTTTCTATAACTACAGAAATATATTGTTCTTCATTATTTTACTTTGCGGGGCCGATACTAATTTTACTTTATTTTATTTCAGGAGGTAGGGAGTGGCCCAGGGGGTAAGCCACATAGGCTCGATACTTATGTGGCTCTTCGAACGAAGAAGGGGAAGGACAAGGAGGTGTCCCCGAGCGTCGCGACCATGATTGTAAGTAATCCGACAGTTTAATTTTTGTTAATTACGTTATAATTTTTTAGTTTACTTATTTTACTAATCTTGTACTTTTTGTCGTTTCAGGCAAAGCTTAAGGAAGTGCATGAGTCACAGTCTGATGCCGACAAGGCGTCTTTGTTCACAGACGCACTCAACCAAGTGCTTGGCTCTGATCGCAAGGGGAGGACAAGGGGGTGATCTCGCGGGTGGCCAAATCTAGGATCATCGGATTGGAGACGAGCGACACCGGGTTTGCTCGAACGGTGGATTCACATGATGCGAAGCTGTCCCGTTTGGAGGCGACGGTCCAAGATATGTACTCATTCATGAAGCGTACATTGGGCAGAGACCGTAAGGGGAAAGGTAAGGAAAAAGCGGTGGAGGAGGAGGAGGTGCGGGAGAAGGAGGCGCAGGATGACGAGGATGTGGACCTCGCTGCTTCATCACCGACACATGCGTACTTCGATGATCCACTTCCTTATTTGGCTCCCTTCCCCAGACCGATGTCGATAATTGGTTGGCCGAGCGTGTTTATATTGGACGTATTTGATGGCTAGCGGATAGGGCGGGGGTTAAGGGACCCGAATATCGTCCAGTGTGGAATAGTTCATGGACGTGCGCTTCAAGAGATCGAGTCCAAAGTGCTTGTGACACATGTGATACTCGGGAAGGAGAACTCCCTATTGTGGGTGCGCGAACAATGCGACATGATGTATATTAGTGGGTGTGTCAATTCTTATATCGTGTGGCCTACTCACCTCCTCACATTTACCCCAGACATGTAGTGACATTATTTTTAAGTTGGTACATTTGAATTATATTTGGATTATATTGTCATGTATATTTTTTTTATTTTGAATATATATTTGCATTATCTTTAGTTTGTTTGAATATATGATGTTTGAACAGGTACAACATTGCTATGACAAGTACAAATATACTGCTGGGCAGTGGTAGTGGCCATACTGCCCAGCAAATTTTTTTTAAATTCTGCCCAGAATTGTCATGGTCATTGACCGTGACAAATTTTTTTTAAAAGGGGTGAAGGCTTTGTCATGGTTATTAACCATGACTAAACTTGTCACGGTCATCGCCCGTGACACGCCCGTGACAATTCTAACGAACTTGTCACGGCCAATGACCGTGACACGTCCGTGATAAAAAAAGTTGTCTCGCCCCGAATTGTCACGGTCATTGACCTTGACAAGTTGAACTTGTCAAGGTCAATGACCGTGACAATTAGGAAGATTTGGTGTAGTGACCACACCCGAAATTACCTCACTTCGCACAATAATCGCATAATATATAATAACCGGTCCTATGGCCGAGGGCTATATTCACCCTGCATTCACTAGCTAGGGGACTTCACCTCATATGCATAACTTCCCTTATGATAGCATTTAGAGAGGTGTGTAATAACAATTTCTCATTCATAGGTCATTTCCATATTAAAATATACATTAAGTCATTATCCAGAGCCATAAGCGTTCAATGTTCTCATTTTAAATTCAATGTTTAATAACCCCCCTAATTAATCTTCAAGAATTAATGATGTTACTATATGCCACCAAGTATAGTGTACCTCATTCATATCTCTAAATTTCCCCCAATTATATAATCTTGCTCTCACCTAGTCTCAAATTAATTTACACAAGAAAATATACCATCATGTTTACGAACTAATCCCTGAGATAGGCCCAAGCATTCCTTTTCAATTCTAGAGTAGTTACATATGTGATATAAGAATATAATACACTTTATTTTATCCTAAGATAAGGTTCCTAGGTCCTAAGCCTACTAGAAAAGGGTTACAAACTAAGTTAGAAAAATCACCTAAAACAACAGGAATTCCGAATCGATTCGCCCTGGCCGAATCGATTCGGTCTTGAAGCGAATCGATTCGGATGGTCCGAATCGATTCGGTCAAGAGGACCCAACATTCTGCATACTGCCGAATCGATTCGGATAGGCCGAATCGATTCGGTCATCACAGACCTGTAGCCTTCCCCTTTAGCGAATCGATTCGCCTGGCTCAGAATTTCTAGTTTCGGTTATGGAGTTTAGTGCCTTACTTTTCCCACAATTCAATTCTTCTCCATTATTACCCACAACAACCACCATAAATCCAACCAAAAGAGTTCTACATGAATACTAACTACTATACTCAACACAAAAATCATCTAAACAACATTTAAGGGTTTAAACACCACAATTTCATTTAAATCCATATTTTTTCAATTGACTCCAATACACAACTATCATTATAATTTATTCACCCTAAATCATATATTAGCAAGTAAGAAACTTGCCTTAAGGTTAAAATCTCAGATTTTCTTCCGGTAGTGACAAATCCAAGCTTCAATCTTCAATTCTCTCCCTTTTCTTTTCTTTCCCCCCAAATTCTCTGCTTCTCTCTTTCTCTCTAGGTTTAGAGAGAACACACTTAAGAAATAAAAGAGGTTGCAAGACTGAATCGTGGCCTTAGCATCAATTTCTATCTTTAAATGCTAATACACCATTAAAATGACTCGTAACTACAGAATTAAGTTATAACCTGTCAAAAGTGCTCGAAACCTAAAAATACAATATGACACTCATTTGGACTATCTTGACTATTTCGGGACTAACCGCGCCCTCTAAATTGACATCCGGGATAATATAATTCACTTTGAGTTCCAATTTCATTTAAACCATAAATGCCGTTTAAAGCACAACGATACTATGAATAGTAACATAATACCATATACATTCACATAACAGTAAATATACAAAATTTAGTAAATATTATCTTTTAACTCTCATAAAATAATATTTACTTCATCATTCGATATTTTATATAATTACCTATCATGGAAAATTAATATAAAATAAATTACTCAAAAGCGAGGGTTATTACAAAAATTTGGAGCCATAACAGGTATTTATAGACCTGTCGCAAAATTTTAGGTAAAAAATTCATTTGAACTAAAATAGAAGTCATTCGAAGGAGAAAGACATTTTTTAAACAAATACATACTTGTTTGAATGAGACTTCAATTTGGTTTGAACCTGCTTCTAACGAGCTTCAAATGAATTCAAACAGAAGGCCCTTGTTGGATGTTCGTTCGATGTAAGATCTAACAACCTCTAACAAACAGATAATTTCGTTCGAACGACATGCTGATCTCATTTGAAAGAAGATAAAAAATAATTTTTTTATTTTAAATCTTTAAAAAATGCACCCTCGATTTTTCATAAAAAAATACATCCCAAATAAAATTATGAATAATTTTAAAATCCTAAAAGCTTTATACCTTTTTGAGATGTAGGGAAGCCATCAGTCTTGGAAATCTTGGAGTTCAGATCATCGTGTCGGTTTTTAACTTGATACGCTAAATATGCCCAAGTGTAAATAAAACAAATCAAAAGCCTAAGCTAAAATATTTTCCCTTATAGCGTGTGAGAATGGATTTTGTTTTTCGGACAAGGAAGTGTGAGAACAATCATTTTTGGAGATATTATAATTATAAGAGAGAACAATTTGATATACGACCTATTTTTTATCGGTTCAAAGATCAACTCGAGCATAGATACAAACATACTAGGCGAAGAATGCCGTTGCCTACTCATAAAAACATGTTTTTTAGGAACATAATTCATATGATGAGATAACATTGGGTTCCTATGAGAGGTATATCTAGGAATGCTCCTGGAAAGAAGGTTGAGATAGTGGATGTAATACCTTATATTTTTTGTGCATTATTTTATTTATGTAATTAATTATTTTTGCATGTGTGACATGTGATGTCACTTATTATTATTAATTTATGTTTTTTATATATATTATGTGAATTAATGGATTTTGGAAACCTGACTTAATACACAGTAAAATACTAATTAAATATTTGAAGTGACTTAATACCATGGGAAACTATGGAATGGCTAGGGACTTGGTGTCGAGGGTTCCTTGTTTGGATTATCCCTTCGGTATTGAGTTCTAATGACTGTAAAGTAGTTTCATATTATGTCGAGTCACGCATAATTAATAAATAATCAAATTGTGTTTTAGTTGACTTGTACAGACTTTTTAGACAAGTTAATGAGTTAAATAATTTAATAAAATTTTTCATATTTTGTGTTAACTCTTGGAACATTGATAATGTCCATTTTTTATTTTAAATGGTAAGATTTAAGTGCACTGGGTTGGTACATGACTTGGGTAGAGCTTTGTACTGTTTGGAGAGCTATTTAGGCTCACCAGGTTGGGATGTTGGATAAAAGTCTAATATCATGGGAAGATATCTTATTAGGTTATTTAGAGAACCTAAACAAAAATATCTTTAGGCAATTGTATAACCCCTAAGACTTTAGAGAGAATAGGCACACAAATATTGAGGAGCTTGGGAGAATGAAAGCTAGGAATTAACCCAATTTGGATAATGTAAGTTTATAGAGATTAAAATTTTGATTTGATCTTGTGTTAGAATAGTGAGAATCCATTTGAATTATAATTAACCAATTTTATAATCTTATTTTTATAATCTAAATCCTAATTTTTTAAAGTTAGTATAATTGGAGATTTAATACTTAATCTCATGTTAATGATTTTAGGAAGTTTGATATTAGATCTCACGAAACTGCTCTTATGATGTAATTGCGATTGTTAGAAATTTATTCATCATAATGAATAATGTAAAATCCCCTTCTTAATTTGATAGTTTAGCAAAATATGATTTGTTCAGGTAGGTTATGAACCTAGGGTTTTAAATCTCATAATCTCGATAATGCTCAAAACCTTGTCTAGATCACCCAAAACTTGTAGTTATAGTTTGGTTATTGATATAATCGTATTTTCAACCATTATAGGGTGTTCTTAAGGTATTAAGAGCTTAGTCGAGGACGTTAATGGCAGATTAGGGTTACTGAGTTCATAACACGGGATCTAAGGACAAAGAAACACACTTTTCTAAATTTTTGGTTACGCGCGTCGTGCACATGGATGAACAGTACCATGTGAATGGTATACATGCTCATATATAGGATTATCCCCGTGTTAACGGTAAGCATGTGAACGGCTAGGATTAGCCCCTTACGCATGATTCTGGGTAGGGACGCTTGATTATTTAGTTTATACGGGACCACTGGGGAAATTCTCTAAGATGGTACTTTAGGCCTTCCAACATAATGAATAAGGGATTTAAAACCACGGTAGTATGATGTGAAATGAGTTTCCAAAGTAATTAAAGACAATTAATATGAGAATCTAAATAATATTTTAGTAATTCGTGAATAGATTTTATTACTGACTCGACGTTCAAACTTATCATGTGTGACTACTCGTGGGGGATTTACAAGGAGAAATTATGATAGGGAGCGTATAAAGTTGAGTGCCCTAGTACCCGGTGATGTTACTGGTTTTACCTGTATCCTTTTCCCCGATCTTACGTGCTGAAAGTACATGTTGTTTCAAGTTGGGGTTACGGGGGGGTCCTCTCGTACGTCCTAGTGTATGGGTCCATATGATTGGTATGAAGGCGTAGTGATTATCTCTTGAACATCGACTAGCACTAGCGATCCACTAAGGTAAATGGGATAGGCCTTCATATCTTACGTGTGGGCTTGTGAATAGCCCAATTACTTGTATGTGTTGGGAGAATAGATATTTGGATATCAAACTTTTGCTCTTTTCGTTTCTTTTAATGTACTTACACTAGAGATTTATCTACTAAATATAATAAGGAACCTCATAAATATAATTAATTGAAATAAATTATAATTTTTAATAATTAGGTTCACTTGGGCTTGGGGGTTAGACCGCATGTTATATTTATGGTTGTTTAGGTCGTGTTAACTTAAAAATAAGTAAAATACATAAGGAAGATGTATTTTTTATTATTGTAGCACAAATTTAGTTACATTTTTATTTCTTGTAGACTTATTCGGTTCAATCCTATTGTTCAAACATATTTCCAGGTCCTAGGCCGCAATTGCATCCATAACTCTGATCCACTTCCACTTCGTATTTCAGTTCCAAGTTTCTTATAGGATGTAGGTGTCAAGCCTGCATGCTCATTCTTATTTCCTGCATTTCACATATAGTAGTACTCAAACTTGTATTACTCTGTTGGTTATTACTTTATGTTGGAGTCGACTTTTACTTTTTTAGTTGGGTTTAATGTTTGAGACAATTTGTATATCCTATGATGGAGTTTATTCACTGTTGAGATGTTGTGTATCCGAGTTATGGTGGTTTATTCATATTGTGAGCATCACTTCTTTACTATTACATTTTACTTAATTTTTGTCATGCTTGGAATGGTACTTATTGTTTTAAAGTCATGTACTATTTGTATTTGGACTTGATCAATCTAGCTACGAATTTTACACGGTTCCATAGAAGCTCCTCAAAACAACATTGAGAGGAAGAAAGAGGTTTTGATTGTACCGCCCAAGGATCTGAAAGCGGAAACAACCCCACTACCTAGTTAGGTATATGAATAGGATATCTAAGGTATTTTTAGGATGTAATCCCCTTCCTAGGTTATTCATGATTCCTCTGGGATCATTTGTTGGGTATAAGTACCTTCATTATCATATTTGGATATTTTATATGCTTTTGGTGATGGTATTCATACATTTATCTTATATATGTATTCATTACATAATATTTATGCACATATCATCCTTTAACACCAAAAATATTTTAAGATTATTATATTTGTGATATTTGATTAAATTATATGTGAATTTAATTTTTTGTACGAACTTATTTCGAAAAAGGATTGAAACATGTATTCAAAACAATGATATGCAAATGACAATATTTTCAATGCTATATTTATAATTAGTATAAAATACTAATAAATCAAGTTTTATAAGATTTTGGGAATTGATAAAGCTTTACACATGCACATCACATGTCTTTTGACCATATAAGTCTTTATGTGACTTGCACAATTGCTCTATGTTTAAATCAAGATTTAATCCCGAGATCTAAGATTGGTCAATTATTTTAAAATTATTATATGGAACATTTGTTTTTTTTTTGTCAAAACACTTTTACTTGATGGAGTTGATTGATGAGACGTTTTCAAAATGAAAAGGGCTGCCATTAGTGAGATTACATTGATTTCAATTATAGTATCATCGATAGCTGTCTACACACGTGTGTGTGAAAGACTCCAGAGATAAAACTATTTTATGATGAAAAAATTCAAAGTCAAGTGCTCAAAAATTTAAGGCAAGAAAAGCAAGACATGGCTTACAAAATTTTGTTGTGCTACTTGTAATATCTACTTTAGGGCTTATACATCGTTTGAGGGAAATTATATGGCTATCATTTACCATTTTGAATATCTCAAAAGGATATTGATGCAATGATATGATTAATCTTGATATGTAATTCATATGAAATAATTATGTACATTTATTTGATTTTTTGATCTATTATTTGTTCACATCATGCCATGATTGATATTCAAAATCGCTAGAATTTAAACTAATGTGATTGATTTATTAATGTGTGTGCGTATTTGTATTTTATCCATGTCATTAATCTTATTTCAAAGCAAATTTATGAAAAGAATCCATTTTATCTTGGATAGACTAATCATGACCACCTTACATGTCCTTTTGTGTTTACATCTATATATTTGTTTATTTGATTCTTTGAAAATTCAAAAAAATTGCAAAAAAATTGTTTTTAAACATGAATTTTTCATGTTGAATTGCATATTTTAAGAGAGTTGGGACTTTTGAGGTTATACCAAGTATTTTCTGGAGTTTTCCTTGATTTGTATATTATGTGAAAAAGTGTGTGCACTGTCGACTATTGGTCCATTCGCACGGGTGTGAAAAATATGAGTTTTTGAATCTTTCTGCCCAAATCAGTTCGCATGGATATCTTTTTCGAGGTTTGACTATTTACAAAAACTTCACATTTATGTGTATCATATACTTCAGAAACAAGAACTAGACTCAATTTAATTAATCTATGGATTGATCCATAATTAACATGTATTGACCTACCATGTCAGACATCAAGTCACTTTAGCATATAAGAAACATATGTATTCTTATTATCATTAATAAAAGATTCAACAAATACATTTAGTTTACATAACTTGTCATTTAAATATCCTTTTCCCACAAAGTTTCTAATTCAAGTATTAATTTAAATCCCTTCTTACATAATAATTATCTATGCATGAAATTCTTGCGAATTTAAAGCATGTGGAGGACATAATTCAATGTAAGAGTTTGAATCAAAGTGAACTTGATTATGCTTTCCATGTACTTCGACACTTGAACTAGAAGAGTTCCCCATGAGTAGATGTTCTCCTTTTTCAACCTTTTCATAGCATGTGAATGCATTTTTGTCAAAACATATATGGTGCGTCGCTTCAATGTCGACCCACCAATTATTGGAATTTTTTATCATGTTGATTTCAGAGACAACGAAAAAAAGATTCTACATTTTAGCATTCTTTTTTTGCAATATTGGCTTGACCAGAGTTAGATTTGAAAGGTGACCCTTTGCGCTTCTAGTAGTCTTAATCACAATGATCCTATTTCTTACAAAACTAACATTCACCCTTGATTTTATTAAAATCTTTACCATTTGGTCCCATGGGATTGATTCTTCCTTTATTCTTTCTTTGTGGGAGTTGTATCGTTTCAGCTTTGATTCATTTTCCTCCACTACATTGGCATTTTCTAACTTAGAATTTCCACTTCCCTTCTTGTCACTAGTTATGTTATCTTCTTTTATTCTTAATAGAACTATAAAGTCTTCAAATTTCATTTCCTTGCGTGTATGGTTCAAATAATTTTAAAGTGTATTCGACTACGAGGCAATTTTTCAATAATTTCCACTACTTGAAATGACTCGCTTAAAGACATGTCGTTGACATGAATTTCATATATAATTATTTAAATTTATTAGACTCAACTAAGAAGAGTCTTGTAATTGATCATTTTGAAATCTAAGAACCTACCAATGACAACCTTTTTAACTCCTGCGTCTTTGGTTTTGTATTTTTTATCAAGGGATTCCCAGAGTTGTTTTATTATTGGATTGTACTGTAAACATTATATAGAGTATTGTCCAATATATTTAGAATATAATTAAAATAAGAATGTTTCCATTCATCAATTGTATCAACAATTACAATATCGACATCATCATCTAATTCTGGGACTTTTTCCCTTTAAAATTTTGATAAATTCAATATTTTTAAATAAAAAAAAAATCTTTCATTTGCCAATGTTTCAAAAATGCTCCATTAAACCTCTCTTATTTCTCATGATGTTTTGCAAAAGGATTTATAGTTTTCATTAATCTAATTCACACAAGTAGGATAATTGTATTAAGTTTTTGGAATCTGTGGACATATTCAAAGTATAAATATTTTAAACTAAATATATAGATTGACATGAATAATCAAACAATATTTTATTACTAATATATATAATACTGAAGTAAAAGGTTATATACCTACAAACCTGGAGTAACACCTAAAAAATTCAAGAATATTCACTTGATTGACATTACTGTTAAACAGTATTTCCTTAAGACAATTACATCTCTGCAACACTACGGACGAATATTTGGATGATTGCCTCCCAAGGTATGATAATCTTATAACATCAATGTAGTACTATGCTTAACGTTACTTACGGACCATCTTTATGTGAAGGACACTCTCTTTTAATGAATACAATGACTAAATTTCAATGGTGGTGACAAACTCAATGTATGAGGAACTTATGATATGAAAAATGAAAGGATGAACATTATATATAGGAGAGATTGTATCTTTTCGGAATAGATGCAAGTTTATTCAAAAAAGTCACAACCCAAGAGAAACCCCTTTAAAATGAAAAGAAAAAATCTTTTAAATGAAGTGACAAAGTCTTTCAAAAGGTAACAATTCAAAACCATAATTAACTAAGAATAATTTTCTGAAATTCGCAAGTGGGTCGGGTCGATACAATGCATTGGGTCAAATGTAGAAAAATGCAAATTAAAATCCATTTAAGACAAGCCCAATTTGATAGAAAAATGCAAAACAAAATTAAATAAAAGGTAGCACAAAAAGAAAGGACATGAACCACGGGTCGGACAGGTGGTGGCGCACCGAGGTTTTGAGTCAAAGTTCAAACCATGCATATTGTAAGTACTCTCTCCTTCAAACGACTAGGATAGACCAAAGGCATCCGTGTCGTTAGGCCATCTCACGAGTAGATATAATACTCACTTTTCCTCTAATTTTTCTATGTGGGACAAATCCATTTCCCCCAACTAAATACTAGTTCACCGACTTCAAATGGGGTACTTTGAGGCAAAATTTTCATTCACCTCTTAATTGGTCCCACTTTTATTTGGACCTAAAATTAGAAATCTTCATATCTTAAACCTTTATTTTCCAACAGATTATTTGGTATGTGCACCTGCACCAATCAATGAAAGATAAGTAGGATAAAGTGGCCCACTAGATCGTGTTAAGTGCAAATAACCATTCACTATTATTTCAAATGTCTTTCACTTGTTGGTTCTAGTGTATACACCGGGTGCACCATATATATTCTCCCATATATGCCTTAAGACATTATTTTTCTTATTGAGATACGCACTAACACTTACTCGCAACAATGTTCTCTTCCATTTTTTATCCATGTTAATTGTGGTTTCTCATCGGTTTAGATGGTGCATAAATTCAATTCCCTTTTGAAAGTTGTTATCCAAATATATTTATACACACACACACACACACACACACACACACACACACACATTGTCCTTAGGCATATGAGTAGCTTGTGGTATTAGGAAATTTGGAGGATTCACCTCTTTGTGTTTAAAAATCTAGACTCTTAAATCAATCTTTTCAATGTGGCCCCAAACTATTTATTAAAAAGAAACATACACTGTTTATTAAAAAAAACTATTAACTTTTTTGTATAATGAAAACGGTAAAAAATAATAATAATTAAAAAACATTTTTTTTAGAAAATAATCGTAAAAGGTTATTTTTTCATAAATAAAGTGTCTCCGTGCTTTTTTAATTATTTTTATTAAATAAATAATTGTTTTTTAAAAATAAATACTTCAAAAAAAAATCTTATGTATTTTATATCAAAAAATTGTACATATTTATAGGTGTTTTTTAGTTTAAAAATTTATTTGTCATTTATAAATAAAAACTTCATTTTCTATAAATAAAACGTTTAAAAATTGTTTTTGTAAAAAAATATTTTTTATTTTTATAAAACCAGTTGTTAAATTTTGGAACCTTTTCGTTAACTGTTTTGTATAAATAAAAACGTTAACAAATTTAAAAAAAAAAAAATTTGATTTTTTTTAAATAAAAAACTTCTTTTCTTATAAGAGTAGGTGACCCATAAAACCTTGAATTGCTTAATAATGTAAAAAAAAGTAAGTTATACATTTTTCAATATGGTCAAATTGGTAAATTAAGATATTTTTTAAGAGTAAAATTAATGATAAATATTAATAAGTATATATAATATGTTAGGAGAATAATAAAAATATTTAACAAAGATCAAGAAAATTTCAAGTAACAAAATTTGCTTATTTAATAATATGAATTATTTACTAAATAATTCATACTAACAAAAAAAATTGCGAGTATAGTCATAAATATAAAAATATTTGTTTTTATACACAATTATTGCTTACCTGTCTACTAGCCATTAGGAGCCAAGTCCTTTGTTTTGTTTGGAATTAGTATTTTTAGGGAGAATTTGAGTTTACTTAGTATTTAGGCTAGGACGCGGCTTAAATAAATAATTAATAAATTCGATCCAAACACACACACCACCCAAATTTAAATTCATGATATTTAAAATATTATTGTTTTAGTTGTTATTTTCACTTTTTACGATATTTTTATGAATAATAGTCTCGAAAAAAGTTACAGATATTATAAAAAAGTCACAAAAAGTGAAAATGATAACCAAAGTGATATTACTAAAAATTTTGATACCCAAAATAATTTACGACATAAGTAATAGGGGGTAATAGCCAAACGGTCTCTTAATTTTATGGTCCTGGTTAAACATGTAGTGGATATTTAATATATATTTGCAAATAGGATCTATTGAAACAAAAATCATTTTTCATGGGATCGGTTGGAGCAAAAAAAAATATTTATGACTATAATTGCTAAATAATTCATATTATGAACAAATTCAATTTATTTATTTTTTGATACCTAATCGTAGGAGTATGTATTATGTTGGTGCTGAAAATTTTGTTTTCATAATTTTTTGGCCCACCTTAATAATAAATCTTGGTTTCGTCCATGGTCTAGGCAACTTAACTATTATTTTGTGCAGAAGGAAGATCACACGGGTACAATAAGGTCAAACTTCTATTGCCCATATTGGGATCAAATACATAGGCTAACACATCGTATTCGGCAAGAGCTTCATATGTATTTTATGTGACACTGTTTCACCGTGCATGATTATCACTCAACAGCTGACCTCATGGTTGTTTATTCTTTGAACTTACATTTATATAAATGCCGGCTAAGCTGAGGGTTTTGGCAAACATATTCGTAATAGTTCAAATGAGTTTAGTAGTTGGGTCAGAAATTAAGGTTATTTGTTCAGGAATTTCAACATATAATTTAATCCCGAGATTTTCATTATTTACATCCTCATCTAACATATCACATCAACATTTGAATATCTTCTAAAGGAGGCATTACATCTGATGAGTCCTCTTCATTTAATTCCTTATCAGATATAAGCCCTTAGGTATTGGTAATGGCACAAAAAATATTTCGAGTATAGTCATAAATATTTGTTTTTATGAATTATTTCAAACATCAAGAAAATTTGCTTCTTTAATAATATGTATTATTTCCCCGTTGAGGGCGCGGAACGTCACTGTAAATAAATGACATAACATATCAAGTAACAAAATTTCAAACCCTTGATTGATTCAAATTGAATTTCTCCATAAACATAAAAACTAACAAAAAAAACACAAATCTGATAAAGCCTCATGTAACATAACAGATTTATTCATCAATACTACTCATTAGCCACTAAACCTTCAAAACACTTGAGAAAACATAACATGAGTAGTAGATATTAAACTAAAATTCTTCCCTATATATAAAGTAGCCAACTGGGGGACTACTTCGTGGGTAGAGATCATGGCAGTGGTGGTAGAATTGGTGTGGTGTGGGCGAGCAGGGGCGGTGTTATTGCCAGAGGCATTGCAATAACCACGTAGAATATAACCTTCTTCATTGGTTAATCCCAAGGAAGTCATCATATTTGGCCTCCTTCTTCATTGCCAGAGTCACGTTGGATGATTTTAATGGCTTTGCCCAAATAGGTCTCTCCGTTGAGGAAGAAAAGTATGACCTCGCCAGTGCAGGCTTGCAACTGAAACAACGAGTCCCAGCAGGTGGAGGAGCCACTAAGGTTGAGTTTGGGTCAAATGGTCTTGCCATTACCATGGAAAACATGAAACAGGCTACAAGCAATACATTATACTAGTAAACAATGAAAGATCGTTTTGTCCTCTTTATGGGTCTGTCCCCCTCACTTTACATCAAAACAAAACCAAAACCAAAACCGCCATAATTGGCTCGTGTTGTCGCGTAAACCCGTAATAGACAGGAAACGCGACAACACGAGTCAATTATGGCGGCGAGTGAGACCACCATGAGGAAAACGCCTAACGCGATGACGGGTTTTTCGAGGGAGCGTTCGCACTCTGTTTAGCCTTGGTGGGAAAGTCATATGCCGCCTACCAGGATTGGGATTGAGATGAGGAGGGTTATGATGTTTAGTTTGCCTACGAAGTTGTCGCTGACACGGTTTTGGTTTTGTTTTGATGTAAAGTGAAGGGGGGGGAGGGGGGGGGGGTTAAGTTTTTATAGGGGAAGTAACGTAGGTAACCAATGAAATGTTATACTTGTAAACAATGAAAATGAATCGTACAGCTCTTTATGGGGTCTCTCCATATTCTGTCTTTTGATATTACTCTCCATATTCTGTTTTTTGATATTACTAAACTTTACATTTTGTGCTGGTGGTAAGGAAAATGAATCGTAGTGCAAATTACTTCTTTTTTTTTGGTTGGTAAAAATAGAAAAGGAGGTTTTCTTTTCGTCTTTCACCAGTAATGCTTTGTTAATTCAACTTTACTTGCATATTTGTTAAGTAGTAAGATCTACCATCCACAAAATTATACCTTATAAGTTAGCGTATATACAAACTTATCTTGTGTGTACCTTAAAATTTGTGTTATTTATTATAAAATTATAAGTACAAATTATAATTTTTTTTCACAAAAATTAGGAAACTTTCATGCGTAGATTATAAATTTTTATTGAAAAACCGGATATACACTAATGGTGTTCTTAACACCAAAAAAAATTACCGATCGGGGTGTTAACCAAAAAAACAAAAATAGGAAAAATATGATACCAAATAATGGTTATTTTTATCCTAATTAAATGGAGAAACGAAAATTACCATATGAATTCTAGCATGTAATGGTTACACTACTTTCCTGCAAAATTTAAAACTCAAACCAATTATGAAAGTTGTTATTATTATCTAGATAATTCAAAAACTGTTTTTAATTACCTATATACCATATTTTAAAAATAGATATCAATATTTAGCCGAAATTATTATAATTACAATTAAAATCTTTTTCCCGTTAAATATTTATATCTATTGTTAAATATAGTAAATGAATAAAAAAACAATGGTTTTAAACTATACATACATAAAGATTCTACCTCATACACAAAATATAAAAATACATAAAAAAAATACCTGAAATGAATATTGAAAAGAGATGGCTGTTGAACAACTTCAACTGAGTGTGGTGCTGCTGGTGCCACGTGACGTGAGAATCTCCACAGGTCCTGATCGACGCTGGGAGGGAGGGAGGCGCTGGGAGCCAGGGAGGCTGGACAGTGGAGCCACTGGGAGTGAGGGAGGCTGGACAGTGGAGCCGGGAGGGACAGAGGGAGGTTGGACTGTGCAGCCGCTGTTGGGAGAGGGAGGGAGGTGGGGGAGGGGAGTGGAAAGAGTTTTAGGGAAGTGGAAAGAGTTTTAGGGAAGAAAAGAGATGAGATAAATGAGTCGCTGTTGCGTTTTGTTTGTAGGTTTAATATTTTAAGTAATTACAAGCTTACACCCTCACTTTTGTAAATAAATAGAAGTATACCTTGAAGTTTGATATTTTACCAAAATTTATAATATTTATAATATTTTAAATTCTATGAAAAATTCAACCATCCCCATACCCCCCCCCCCCTCCCCCCCCCCCCCCCCCCCGCGGCCCCCGGCCCTATATCCATCCACCCCTAGTTTTGAAATATTTAGATAGTAAAAAACATCTTTCATAAAGGATTGGAGTCCAGAATTAATCATAAAGTTGTGTATCCAATGCATGCTATAATTAATATGGTAATGTTTGAATCCTTATATGAAATTAAAAATAAAATTGTATTTTGCTTTAAAAATAAATATGTATCGATTAGAACATGTTAATATATAAATTCAACCAAAATTTGGTTTATAATGTAGTGTTTGGCGACCTTTAACTAACACCAAGACCAAAATAACAAAGTATGTCAAGTATTTTATGAATATGATTTAAAATGAAATGTTTTTTTTTGAGTTGATTTTTCATGGATATTCAATTATTTTTATAAAAAAATATTAAAATTGGCAAATATGTTTTTGTTTTGGTACATTAAAATAATATATATGTTATAATGATAGTTTCACTAGTACTGCTAAATAATGGGATAGATAATTTTAATTGACGGTCATTAAAGAGAAAGTTCCCTTCTGGGTTAAAGTAAACATAATATAGATATTTACGCTTAGGTCATTTTAAAGTATAAAGAATTCGTTGACTGGTATAAAATACACAATTAAGTTTTGTAAGAACAATTTTTGCAATATTGTTTATAGCAAAGTTTTAGGCTAGTTTGGAGTATCCCGTTATAAATCATCACGCACCGTCAAGACGAGCAAAACTCAAGAATCTCGAAGTTGGAAAACTTCTAGACATCCCGTAAAGGTATAAAACAATTTAGAGTTTAAATTTATTTATAGAATTATGATTGTGTTGTTTACTTTTATAAAAAAAACGAACACGAATTTTTTATTACGAAAAGAAAAATATTTTTTTAACTCTCGTTCAAACGAGATTGTATGTCATTAGCAGGTTGTTTTATATGTTTTTCAAACAAAGTTTGAACGGGGGCTTACTGCCTAAGATTTTTAATGTCATTAGAAACGAGACACATCTCGTTTGAGCAAGATGTTTATCTTGTTAAAACGAAGTTTTGATTTCGTTCGAACGACTGTGCCGCCTCGAATTTTGTGAATGTCATATAAATGTCTGTTTCATGTTCAGATTGTCTAAGACTTTTTCCAGATTCGTTTATGCCTAACTTTTGCGAAACTTATTCACTTTCTGTGTAACAAAATAAACACTGTTTAATTCACAAACAAACATTCCTGAATATTTAGTTTTGTGAATTCGTTTAGACCCTAAAAATTTTTGAATTCTTTCATACACCTTTGTGGAGAAGGCATCTCCATGGCTGACTTGTAATACTCAAGGAGACTCACTGCCGAAGACAAAGTCTGAGGCAGAAGAGGAAGGATTGCAGTCTTATGATTCGTGCAAGGATCATAGCTGTTCACTAAAGATTTGCAAAGATTAATGTGTTATACATGTGGCGGTTATCAAGTAGTTTGTAAGTCGATTGTCTTGTAGATTTTTAAAGTGAATAAAGGTTTTGTGCTGATTTAAAGTGAGGGGGGCTTAGTTTTTATAGGGGAAGTTGTACGCGTGTGGGGCTGACATTTAGGGACGATTCATGAAACGTAGTTAACCAATGAAACGTTATACTAGTAAACAATGAAAGATCGTTCTGTCCCCTTTATGGGGTCCATCCGTATTCTGTCTTTTGGTATTACTAAACTTTATATTTTGTACTGGTGAGGAAAATGATTCGCATAGCGAATTACTTCTTTTTTTTTGTTGTAAAAATAGAAAGGGAGGTTTTCTTTTCGTCTTTCACCAATAATGCTTTGTTAATTCAACTTTAGTTACATATTTGGTAAGTACTAAGATCTTCCATCCACAAAATTATACCTTATAAGTTAGCGTATACACAAGCTTTTCTTGTGTATACCTTAAAATTTGTGTTATTTATTATAAAATTATAAGTACAAATTATAATTTTTTTTCACAAAAATTACGAAAATTTCATGCGTAGATTACAAATTTTTAGTGAAAAATTGGATATACACTAAAGGTGTTATTAACACCAAAAAAATTACCGATCGGGGTGTCAACCAACAAAACAAAAAAGGAAAAATATGATACCAATTAATGGTTATTTTTTATCCTAATTAAATGGAGAAACGAAAATTACCATATGAATTCTAGCCTGTATTGGTTACACTACTTTCCTGCAAAATTTAAAACACAAACCAATAATGAAAGTTGTTATTATTATCTAGATAATTCAAGAACTGATTTTAATTACCTCTATACCATATTTTAAAAATAGATATAAATATTTAACCGAAATTATTATAATTATAATTAAAATCTTGTTCCGGTTAACTATTTATATCTATTGTTAAATACAGTAAATGAATAAAAATAATAATAGTTTTAAACTATACATAAATAAAATTTCTACCTCATACAAAAAATATATAAATACATAAAAAAATTACCTGAAGTGAATATTGGAAAGAGATAGCTGTTGAACAACTTGAACTGAGTGTGGTGCTGCTGGTGCCAGGTGGCGTGAGAATCTCCACGGGTCTTGATCGGTGCTGGGAGACAGGGAGGCTAGACAGTGGAGCCACTGGGAGGGATGGAGGGTGAACAGTGGAGCCGCTGCTGGGAGAGGGAGGGAGGCGGGGGAGGGGATATAGGTTTAGGGAAGAAAAGAGATGAGATAAATGAGTCGCTGTTGCATTTTGTTTTTAGGTTTAATATTTTAAGTAATTACAGTTTTACACTCTCACTTTTGTAAATAAATAGAAGTATACCTTGAAGTTTGAAATTTTACCAAAAAATTTAATATTTTTTTAATTTATATATTTTTCGAAAAATTCAACCCCCCCTCCCCCCCCCCCCCCCCCTCCGCCCCTATATCCATATGCCCCTAGCTTTGAACTATTTAGGTAGTAAAAAACATCTTCCATAAGGGATTGGAGTCCTAAATTTTTCATAAAGTTGTGTATCCAATGCATGCTATAATTAATATGGTAATGTTTGAATCCTTATATGAAATTAAAAATAAAATTAGTTATTGCTTTAAAAAAGAAATATGTATTGATTATAACTTGTTGATATATAAAATCAACCAAAATTTGGTATATAATGTAGTGTTTGGCGACCTTTAACTAACACAAAGACCAAAATAACAAAGTATGACAAGTATTTTATGAATATAATTTACGAAGATATGTTTTTTTTTCCGAGTTGATTTTGTACAGATATTCAATCATTTTAATAAAAAAATATTAAAATTGACAAATATTTTTTAGTTTTGGTACATTAAAAATAATGGGTAACTCGATAAGGTTAGAATAGTCTACCAATTGGCCAATCTTAATTACGTGATTACTTAACAAATTATGGGTATAAGTGTCATTTACATTAATCAGTAGTGATTCACTCTTTTTAAGTGGTATATTAGATGAATTATTTCCCCGCAGAAGGCACGGAACGTCACTGTAAATAAATGCCATAACATATCAAGTAACAAAGATCTTTATTCATGAGATCTGTCGGAGCAAAAAAAAAAATTTATGACTGTAATTGCTAAATAATTCATATTATCAGCAAATTCAATTTATTTATTTTTTGATACCTAATCATAGGAGTATGTATTATGTTGGTGCTGAAAATTTTGTTTTCATAATTTTTTGGCCCACCTTAATAATAAATCTTGGTTTCGTCCATGGTCTAGGCAACTTAACTATTATTTTGTGCAGAAGGAAGATCACACGGGTACAATAAGGTCAAACTTCTATTGCCCATATTGGGATCAAATACATAGGCTAACACATCGTATTCGGTCAAGAGCTTCAAATGTATTTTATGTGACACTGTTTCACCGTGCATGATTATCACTCAACAGCTGGCCTCATGGTTGTTTATTCTTTGAACTAACATTTTTATAAATGCTGGCTAAGCTGAGGGTTTAAGGTTATTTGTTCAGGAATTTCAACATATAATTTAATCCCGAGATTTTCATTATTTACGTCCTCATCTAAAAAATCACATCAACATTTGAAATATCTTCTAAAGGAGGCATTACATCTGATGAGTCCTCTTCATTTAATTCCTTATCAGATATAAGCCCTTAGGTCTTGGTAATGGAACAAAAAATGTTTCGAGTATAGTCATAAATATTTTTTTTAAGAATTATTTCAAACATCAAGAAAATATGCTCTTTTAATAATATGATTTATTTCCCCGCTGAAGGCGCGGAACGTCACTGTAATTAAATGCCATAACATATCAAGTAACAAAATTTCAAACTCTCGATTGATTCAAATTGAATTGCTCTATAAACATACAAACTAACAAAAAAAAAAACCACAAAACTGATAAAGCCTCATGTAACATAGCAGATTTATTCATCAATACTACTCATTGGCCACAAAACCTTCAAAACACTTGAGAAAACATAACATGAGCAGTAGATATTAAACTAAAAATTTTCCCTATATATAAAGTAGCCAACACTACTTCGTGGGAAGAGATCATGACAGTGGTGGTAGAATTGGTGTGGTGTGGGCGAGCAGGCGCGGTGTTATTGCCAGAGGCATCGCAATAACCACGTAGAATATAAACTTCTTCATTGGTGAAGCCCAAGGAAGTCATCATATTTGGCCAGCAGTCACGTTGGATGATTTTAATGGCCAAAACGAAAACCACAAAGAACAATGGTTCGTGTAAACAACAACCTCGTAGGCATACTAAACATCATAACCCTCCTCATCTCAATCCCAATCCTGGTAGGCGGCATATGGCTTTCCCACCAAGGCTCAACAGAGTGCCAACGCTTCTTCGTAAAACCCGTCATCGCATTAGGCGTTTTCCTCATGGTGGTCTCACTCGCCGCCATAATTGGCTTGTGTTGTCGTGTAAACCCGTACTAGACAGGAAACGCGACAACACGGGCCAATTATGGCGGCGAGTGAGACCACCATGAGGAAAACGCCCAATACGATGACGGGTTTTTCGAGGGAGCGTTCGCACTCTGTTTAGCCTCGGTGGGAAAGTCATATGCCGCCTACCAGGATTGGGATTGAGATGAGAAGGGTTATGATGTTTAGTATGCCTACGAGGTTGTCGCTTACACGGTTTTGGTTTTGTTTTGATGTAAAGTGAAGGGGGGGGGGGGGGGGGTAAGTTTTATAGGGGAAGTAACGTAGTTAACCAATGAAAGGTTATACTTGTAAACAATGAAAGATCGTTTGGTCCTCTTTATGGGGTCTGTCCATATTCAGTCTTTTGGTATTACTAAACTTTACATTTTGTACTGGTGGTGAGGAAAATGAATGTACAGCAAATTATTGTGCCATTAATCGTACAGCAAATTATTGGGGTCTGTCCATATTCTTTTTTTGGTTGATAAAAATAGAGAAGGAGGTTTTGTTTTCGTCTTTCACCAGTTATGCTTTGTTAATTCAACTTTACTTACATATTTGTTAAGTACTAAGATCTTCCATCCACAAAATTATACCTTATAAGTTAGCGTATATACAAACTTATCTCGTGTATACCTTAAAATTTGTGTTATTTATTATAAAATTATAAATACAAATTACAAATTTTTTTCACAAAAATTAGGAAAATTTCATGCGTAGATTTTAAATTTTTATTGAAAAACCGGATATACACTAATGGTGTTCTTAACACCAAAAAAATTACCGATCAGGTAGTTAACCAAAGAATTAAAAAAAAAGGAAAAATATGATACCAAATAATGGTTATTTTTTATCCTAATTAAATGGAGAAATGGAAATTACCATATGAATTCTCGCCTGTATAGGTTACACTACTTTCTTGCAAAATTTAAAACTTAAACCAATTATGAAAGTTGTTATTATTATCTAGATAATTCAAAAACTGCTTTTAATTACCTATATACCATATTATAAAAGTAGATATAAATATTTAACCGAAATTATTATAATTACAATTAAAATCTTGTTCCAGTTAAATATTTATATCTATTGTTAAGTACATTAAATGAATAAAAAAAAATAGTTTTAAACTATACATACATAAAAATTTCTACCTCATACAAAAAATATAAAAATACATAAAAAAAATACCTGAAATGAATATTGAAAAGAGATAGCTGTTGGACAACTTCAACTGAGTGTGCTGCTGCTGGTGCCAGGAGACGAGAGAATCTTCGCAGGACCTGATCGACGCTGGGAGGGAGGGAGGCGTTGGAAGCCAGGGAGGCTGGATAGTGGAGCCACTAGGAGGGAGGGATGTTAGAAAGTGGAGCCGCTGCTGGGAGAGGGAGGGAGGGAGGCGGGGGAGGGGAGGGGAAATAGTTTTAGGGAAGAAAAGAGTTGAGATAAATGAGTCGCTGCTGTGTTTTCTTTTTTAGGTTTAGTATTTTAAGTAATTACAATCTTACACCCTCACTTTTATAAATAAATTGAAATGTACTTGAAGTTTGAAATTTTACCAAAAAAATTTATATATTTTTTATTTTATATTTTTTGAAAAATTCAACCCCCCCCCCCCCCCCCCCCCCCGGGCCTATGTCCATCTGGCCATGGTTTTGAAATTTTTTGATACTAAAAAACATCTTTCATAACGGATTGGAGTCCTAAATTTTTCATAAAGTTGTCTATCCAATGCATGCCATAATAAATATGGTAATCTTTAAATCCTTATATCAAATTAAAAATAAAATTATATTTTTCTTTGAAAAATAAAAATGTATCGATTAGAACATGTTACTATATAAAATCAACCAAAATTTGGTATATAATGTAGTGTTTGGCAACCATTAACTAACACCAAGACCAAAATAACAAAGTATGTCAAGTATTTTATGAATATGATTTAAGATGAAATGTTTTTTTTTCTGAGTTGATTTTGTACAGATATTCAATCATTTTAATAAAAAAATATTAAAATAATCAAATATGTTTTTGTTTTGGTACATTAAAAATAATTTATATGTTATAATGTTTGTTTCACTAGTACTGCTAAATAATGGGATAGATAATTTTAATTGACGGCCATTAAAGAGAAAGTTCCATTCTTGGTTAAACTAAACATTATTTACGCTTAGGTCGTTTTAAAGTATAAAGAATTCGTTGGCTGGTATAAAATTCACAATTAAGTATTGTAAGAACTATTTTTGCAATATTGTTTATAGCATAGTTTTAGGCTAGTTTGGCGTATCCCGTTATAAATTGTCACGCACCGTCAAGACGAACCAAACTCAAGAATCTCCAAGTTTGAAAACTTTTCGACATCCCGTAAATGTATAAAACAATTTAGAGTTTAAATTTATTTATCGAATTATGTTTGTGATGTTTACTTTTATAAAAAAAAAAACGAACACGGATTTTTTATTACAAAAAGAAAAATATTATTTTAACACTCGTTTAAACGAGATTGTATGTCATTAGCATGTCGTTTTATATGTTTTTCAAACGAGGTTCAAATGGGGGCTTACTGCCTAATATTTTTAATGTCATTAGAAATGAGACACATCTCGTTCGAGCAAGATGCTTATCTCGTTAAAACGAAGTTTTGATATCGTTCGAACGACTGCGCCGCCTCGAATTTTGTGAATGTCATATAAATGTCTGTTCCGTGTTCAGATTGTCTAAGACTTTTTCCAGATTCGTTTCTGCCTAACTTTTTCCAAAGGTCTTCACTTTTTGTGTTACAAAATAAACAATGTTTAATTCACAAACAAATATTCTTGAATATTTAGTTTTGTGAATTCGTTTATACCCTAAAAAGTTTTGAATTCTTTCGTACACCTTTGTGGAGAAGGCATCTCGATGGCTGACTTGTAATACTCAAGGAGACTCACTGCTAAAAAAAATGTCTGAGGCAGAAGAGGAAGGACTGCGGTCTTATGATTTGTGCGAGGATCATAGGTGTTCACTAAAGATTTTCAAAGATTAATGGGTTATACATGTGGCAGTTATCAAGTAGTTTGTAAGTCGATTGTCTTGTAGATTTTTAAACTGATTAAAGGTTTTGTGCAAACCGTTGATGTACCATCCAATCTCCCTCAATAAGCATATATATTTGAATGAATATATCAAATAAAAATAGGCCTTAGCAATTATTTTTCTTTTTAATGCCATAATTCTATTTTTTGGCCTTTGGACCACGTATTTCTTTAAGGTCCAAATAAACGGGGGCTTACTATTCGGAAAGGATAATAATTCCTGTTGGAGCCCTTCCCTGTGCACATTTATACATATTATTTTTTATTTCTCACAAATTTCACGTGCAAGGGATTTTGACATGCACTAGTCCTCCTAGGTCACAAGTATATAGATGACAAGATTGGTAGGAGAACACCTTACAAAGCTCAAATATAACATGTGACGATTAAATTTCAAAAGAGCTCGTGCATGTGTGAATAGAGGCATATAAAAATAGAATCCATTATATCAACACAAAATCGAACTACTCTATGTAAGAATGGTAAAGAACATTTTAAGGATTGACAATCTCTAAACCAAAAGTTCTAGTCACATGGAAGCGAGAAAGAAGGGATTCTAACCCAAGTGTAAGCCACATAGAGTGTGTCAAACTAAAATAACACACACAAAAAAATCTTTTTGAGGTTTTCAATTTTTAACCAAAAATAAAAATATTTACTCAAAAGAAACACAAAGATCATTTGAATTTTTCATTAAGCTTAAATTATCAAGAGATAAAAACCCAAATGATAAACATAAATATTTTTGTATTTTTCATTTAATGCAAACTATAATGAAAGAAGTATAATAAAAAGATAAACAAAAATCATTATTCCAGCATGTGAATAAGCATGGAGCATAGACTAGAAAATGATTTAAACATGCATACACCTAGCAATGATATATAATATGAAGTAAAAAAAGGTAAAGTATGCAAACAAAACTAACACGTTCAACCTTTAGAATTAGAGGACTTAAAAAAATATAGGGTTAATGTTTGTGCAATTGAGGAGAGCGTTTTGATTAGTGACTTTAAGGCACGTGAGAAGACTCTTAGGGGTAAGTTTGCTCATATTTAGAGGGAGAGAGATAACCTTCTAGGAAGGATTGGCCATGTGAAGAAGGAGAGACAAACGAGGAGAGACAAACAATTCGACCAAAATTTCGGCGGTCTCCTGTGAGGATTTCATCGTTTCGACGAGGATTCCGGTTAGTGGGGTGGAGATATGTGCTTATTTTTAGAATGACTTTTAAATGAGTATGACTAAGGTATAAAAATAAATACTTCTTTAACTAAAACAAATAAAATTATCAGTTTTGTATCACTGTTCTAAAAAACCCGCCTAGGCTCCGCCTAGGCACGCCTAGGCTTGAGGCTTGAGGCTTGGGAGAAACGCCCCGCCTTAAGATTTTGACGCCTTATGCTTGGTAAAACCCTGAAGGAGTACTTTTTCTTTAAAAACAACAATGCTTTAGTGAAACGATATCGCCTTTTAAAGATTTTTTTGCAAACCGGATCATTATCTCATCCAAAATAATCAAATAGTATTTTTATTTGCATATATTCAGACATATTTTTATGATATGTACAATTTTACTATTTTAATAGCCTTGTTGTGGTTAAAAATATTAAAATATATTAAAAAGACCTGAACGCCTTTTCACGCCTTTTTACGCCAAGGCCCGCCTAGGCTTCTAAGGCTTAAGACTTGGCCTCCACGCCTCGATCACGCCCCGCGTTTTTTAGAACCTTGTTTTGTATACTCCTAACTCTAAAGGGACCACATAAATAAATATTATTATATCACATGGACTAGATTTATATACCTAAAACTCATTGTCCTATAAATCCAAATATAAGAATGAATATAATCTTGACCATAATTATTTATAAAAAAAATTGATCATTTTTGAAAAATTTCATTATTTTGTTGGAAATAATATTTATTTACACTATATTTTGATACGTATTTTTTAATCATAACAAGAATGTTAGACTAGAGAATAGTGATACTATTTGTACATAGCAAGCAAATAACTGTAAGAAGTGTTAAGAGTAATAACGTGTATAACAAACATTATCTCCATTTCCACTATTTAGTAGTTTAAAATATAGTAAACATAAAAATCCATTTTGAAACTTGTATAATTTCCGTTTTAAAAATTTATTAAACATTAAAAAACATTAGATATTATATAAAACATAAACTTTACGTGTTAAAAAAACTGTTCTCATTATAGAAATATGTTGTATTTTGAACTTTTTTTTTAACCAAAACAAAAAATTGATTCTATAGGAGGTGGAAAAGCCCCACCTGTGGCAAAAACAAGAAACATAACTTGACTTAAGCGAATGCAAGACTTGATGAGACTAGAAAACAGCTACAAACGACACAATTATCTAAAGCCAATTTAAAAAGCGTTTAGGTCCTAAGATTTCTTGAACGCGTTCGCTTACGGACGACATTCCAATTGTTATTTTTCGCACATGTCGTATCCACCGCAGATGACGAATCGAGTTTCTGGAGATCCACGAATAAATTAATGCCGCGGTCGTCGTAAATTTGAACATTAATAGGTTTAACTTTGGATATTTCGTCTACTGTGTTAATATTCTCTAATGAATTTTTAACTTAATTACTTTTGGAGTCTTCATCAGAAGATGAAGTTTCAAATAGATCATTCTGTAAAACAAGTTTATCTCCGACTAAAACGATGGAATCCCGCTGGATTAATTCTTGAATATAACTTTGTTGTTTCATATTTGGGACAGAAGATCCGTGATGTTGAGTGTTGATAGCAGATGGGCCCCGAGTGGCCATATCCTCACGGTTAACGGTGGCTATACCATTATTGCCAATAATGGCCGGAATAGTGGTGGAAACTGGATTGAATCCTATTTGTGGCTCATTCAAATTATTCGAAGTGGGACCCAAAGCATAAGGATGAACTGCCAATGTGGCCTTAAAACCAGGAACCTAAATTTGACTTTCATTTTCCACGTGATAACAACATTCTTGGCCCACCTGTACAGAGTTTGAGTTACCGACCAAAATAATTTCTTGATTATTCGTAATTTTCGTCGATGCAAGATTTTTTCCAACTAATTCAAAATCATTTTGAACATGTACAGAAATATCGGACTGCACTTCCTGAAAATCTGGGATATTATTAGTACAATTTTAAACAGAATCTTCCGCCACCTTTAAGGAATTTTCGGCAACTACTATTATGCTATTTTTTGCCAAAAGTTGTAAACGATTACGGGTCAACTGCTGAACATCATCACCATCAGAAAGATTAGCCCGACCAGCATAATTCAGTATATCCGGTTGAGAAGTTTCAATTTCCCTTAGATCATTATCCTCATTACAGAGGTCTTGGCCTTACGAGCTACTTGCTTTAATAAGATCCACCTTGTTCACCTCAAAATTAGTTTCCAGAATGATTGTTGTTCTTCACCACTAATATCATCCATGAGATGCTGCTCCTAATCATTAAGCCTATTGGTCTGATTCAAGGTCTTGATGCCACTGATATGATTCTTTTTTATAATAAGAGTCATTGGAAGTTCTTTAGGCTGTTTTTGATTTGCTATTGTACTTCCTTGATTTTTCTCCTTATACACCGGATAGACTTTTTTCTTTCCTTGCGTTTCACCTGATTTAAAAATGTAGTTGTTTTCATCACGACCCTTCTTGAAAGAAAAATTACAATATTTAGGCAGATCTTCAACAATAATCTCTTGCCAGAAACCTTTGCTTCCACAACCAATCCACACCCTTTTTGGAATTGTATTTATAAGATCAATCTCAACACAAACTCTTGCTAAACTTGGTCGATTAAATTCAACCGTAGAGTTATCCATTCGTAATGGTTTTCCAACGAGCTGAGCAATAGAATATAGGGATGACTTGGAGAAAAAATGTGTGGGCGATCGAGGGAAAGATATCCAGATTGGAGATATACTACTCTCAGTGTCTGTGTGAAAATCAGGGGTCCACTTGAATGTACGCATAGGATACATACCTATATACACAGAATCTCTCATCCAAAGCCTTGCACAATTTTCTTCATGGTTGAACCTAATCAGCATGTGTTTATGGTCTATCAATCCAATATTGCATATTGTCTTTAAAGAGAGTGTTTGAAATGTCTTACGAATCACATCCATAGATGGTCTACCATGGGAGAACTTCCCCACAAGGGCATGGCTGAATGGTTTGCCTAGGTTGTCAATATCGTCTTGAAAAAAATTACAGCAGGTTCACCTTTATACTTTGTAGGGTTCTTCAAAACAATGTCCTTGACACATGATGAAGATGATGCTACCACTGATGCAAAGGATCTATTCCAAGCATTGTTTATATCAGGTGGCTTTGGCGGCTGCCATCTTTGCCGCTGCTCAAAGGATGTTTTTAATGAGAAGAAAGACGCATATGCTCGACAATTTCATATTTTGACCTTTTTATATTTAAAAAAGTACATTATTTATAATAAAAAAAAATTGCACGTAAACTTCGTAAAATAAAACTATTCTATTAGAAAAAATTGTATTTTAACTATTTTTTGTTGAAAAAAAAGTCCATTATTTTTATAAAAGAAACATGCACTATTTATTAAAAAAATTATTAACTTTTTTGTATAACGAAAACGGTAAAAAAAATAATAATATTAAAAAAAAATTATAGAAAATATTCGTCAAAGGTTAATTTTTCATAAATAAAGTATCTCCGTTATTTTTTAATTGTTTTTATTAAAAAAATACTTTTTTTATAAATAAAAACTTCAAAAAAAGAACTTAAGTTTTTTAGATAAAAAAATTGTACATATTTTTAGATGTTTTTTTAGTTTAAAAATTTGTTTGCCATTTATAACTAAAAACTTCATTTTCTATAAATAAAATGTTTAAAAACTGTTTTTGTAAAAAAATATTTTTTATTTTTATAAAACGAGTTTTTAAAATTTTGAAACTTTTTCCAACTATTTTGTATAAATAAAAACGTTGAGAAATTTTAAAAACATTTTTTTGTAAAAAAAAATGAAAAAAAAAACTTATTTTCTTATAAGAGTAGGTGACCCAAAAACTTTGAATTTCTTAATAATGTAAAAAAAAAGTAAGTTATACTTTTTTAAATATGGTCAAATTGGTAAATTAAGATATTTTTTATGAGTAAAACTAATGGTTAATATTAAGAGTTCAATAAGTATATATATAATTTGTTAGGAGAATAATAAAAATATTTAACAAACATCAAGAAAATTTCAAGTAACAAAATTTACTTATTTAGTAATATGATTTATTTGCTAAATAATTCAAACTAAAAAAAATAATGTGAGTATAGTCATAAATATAAAAATATTAGTTTTTATACACCAATATTGCTTACCTGTCTACTAGACACTAGGAGCCATGTCCTTTGTTTTGTTTGGAATTTGGGTTTTTAGGGAGAATTTGAGTTTACTCAGCATTTAGGCTAGGATGCGGCTTAAATAAATAATTAATAAATTCGATCCAAACACGCACACCACCCAAATTTAAATTTATGATATTTAAAATATTATTGTTTTAGCTGTGATTTTCACTTTTTACGATATTTTTATGAATAATAGTATCGAAAAAAAGTTACAGATAATATAAAAAAGTTACAAAAAGTGAAAATGATAGCCAAAGTGATATTACTAAAAATTCTGATACCCAAAATAAATTACGACATAAGTAATAGGGGGCAATAGCCAAACTGTCCCATAATTTTATGGTCCTGATTGTACATGTAGTGAATATTTACTATATATTTGCAAATAGAATCTATTGAAACAAAAATCATTTTTGATGAGATCTGTTGGAGCAAAAAAAAAATATTTATGACTATAATTGCTAAATAATTCATATTATGAACCAATTCAATTTATTTATTTTTTGATACCTAAACGTAGGAGTATGTATTATGTTGGTGCTGAAAATTTTGTTTTCATAATTTTTTGGGCCACCTTAATAATAAATCTTGGTTTCGTCCATGGTCTAGGCAACTTAACTATTATTTTGTGCAGAAGGAAGATCACACGGGTACAATAAGGTCAAACTTCTATTGCCCATATTGGGATCAAATACATAGGTGAAAATTAGGGAAAGATATCCAGATTGGAGATATATAGCTCTCAATGTATGGGTGAAAATCAGGGGTCCACTTGAATGTACGCATAGGATACTTACCTTTATACACAGAATCTCTCATCCAAAGCCTTGCATAATCTTCTTCATGGTTCAGCCTAATCTGAATGTGTTTATGGTCTATCAATCCAATATTGCATACTGTCATTAAAGAGAGTGTTTGAAATGTCTTCTGAATCACATCCATAGATGGTCTACCAGGGGAGAACTTCCCCACAAGGGCATGGTTGAATGGTTTGGCTAGGTTATCAATATCGTCTTGAGAAAAGATTACAGCAGGTTCACCTTTATACTTTGTAGGGTTCTTCAAAACAATGTTCTTGACACATGATGAAGATGATGCTACCATATTTGCCGCTGCTCAAAGGATGTGTTTAATGAGAAGAAAGACGCATATCCTGGACAATTTCATATTTTGAACTTTTTATATTTACAAAAGTACATTATTTATAAAAAAAATTGCACGTAAAGTTCGTAAAATAAAACTATTCTATTAAAAAATATTGCATTTTAACTATTTCTTGTAAAAAAAAAGTCCATTATTTTTATAAAAGAAACATGCAATATTTATTAAAAAAAAATTATTAAATTTTTTGAATAAGGAAAACGATAAAAAAAATAATTTAAAACACAATTTTTATAGAAAATATTCGTAAAGGTTTAATTTTTCATAAATAAAGTATCTCCGTTATTTTTTAATTGTTTTTAGGAAATAAATACTTGTTTTTTATAAATAAAAACTTCAAAAAAAATCTTATGTATTTTATATAACAAAATTGTACATATTCTTAGATGTTTTTTAGTTTAAAAATTTATTTGTCATTTATAACTAAAAACTTCATTTTCTATAAATAAAACGTTTAAAAAATGTTTTGTACAAAAATATATGTTTTATTTTTATAAAACAAGTTTTAAATTTTGGAAACTTTTTTTTTAACTGTTTTGTATAAATAAAAGTGTTAAAAAATTTTGAAAACGTTTTTTTGTAAAAAAAAAATTAAGAAAAACTTATTTTCTCATAAGAGTAGGTGACCCAAAAACTTTGAATTGCTTAATAATGTAAAAAAAAGTAAGTTATACATTTTTAAATATGGTATAATTAGTAAATTAAGATATTGTTTCTGAGTAAAATTAATGATAAATATTATGAGTTCAATAAGTATATATAATATGTTAGGAGAATAATAAAAGTATTTAACAAACATCCAGAAAATTTCAAGTAACAAAATTTACTTATTTAAATCATATGAATTATTTGTTAAATAATTCATACTAACAAAAAATATTGTGAGTATAGTCATGAATATAAAAATATTTGTTTTTATACACCAATATTGCTTACCTATCTACTAGCCACCAGGAGCCAAGTCCTTTGTTTTGCTTGGAATTAGTATTTTTAGGGAGAATTTGAGTTTACTCAGTATTTAGGCTAGGAAGCGGCTTAAATAAATAATTCATAAATTCGATCCAAACACACACACCACCCAAATTTAAATTCATGATATTTAAAATATTTCTTTTAGCTGTTATTTTCACTTTTTACGATATTTTTATGAATAATAGTATCGAAAAAAGTTACAGATAATATGAAAAAGTCACAAAAAGTGAAAATGATAACCAAAGTGATATTACTAAAAATTTTGATACCCAAAATAATTTACGACATAAGTAATAGGGGGCAATAGTCAAACGGGCCCTTAATTTTATGGTCCTGGTTAAACATGTAGTGGATATTTTTTTTTAACAATAAATAGACTTTATTGATTGAGCAGAAGAAAAGCCCTTCTTCGATGGCTTACAAATTAAGAACAAGCTATAGCAAAATCATCTATGAAGGAATTAATAAATCTAGACTTAGGACCCTTATACGGTATAGCTTTGAATATGGTCCTAATATCTTCATGGATTTTTGACATTATGAACTAATATTTCATCAGTTTCCCTTCAAAAACAGAATTATTCCTAGCACACCAAATATTCCAACAGATTAAACTTGGAATAATTTTACATAAGATCGAGTAAATGTTATTTCCCCGGGATGAGAACCACCAAGAAAGAAGCCTAGATTTGATATTGGTTGGAGATATTTTCATACCCATTAAACCTTCAAAATGTTTCCACACTTGAGTAGCTATGTCACCATCATTGAACAGATGTTCCTTATCTTCTTCATATCCTCGCAAGCAACCTTGACATTTGGAGACAAAAGGAATTCTAATATCTTTCAAATTTTGATCAAGAGGGAGCCCATTGTGGAGAAGTCTCCACATAAATATGGAAACTTTTGCCACAATATGCTTATCCCAAATCATCCTTGATGAAAATTGAATGCTGTCCCTTTTACAAATAAAATCCCATGCAATTTTGAAAACAAAACCTTTATCAAGCCACAAATGAATAGCCATGAATAACTCATTTGAATTTGGGAGCTGCCAAATATGCTGCATTCTTTTCCAAGTGGGGCTAGCTAATTTTAGAGAACCTTTAAAATTAGAGCTTGCCAATTTTTTTATATTTTTTGTGCATGAAATGAGCCCATAAAGTTTGATTTTGCAAAAAATTTACCCATAATTTGCATGTATAAACTTTGCAAATATCAATAATATCTCGCAGCCCCAAACCACCTTCTTCTCTCGGCAAACAAAACTGACACCAAGCTATCCAATGATGTTTGTGCATATCATCTTGCCTACCCCCAAAAAAATTGGCACATACTTTGTCTATGTCACCAATAACACCTAGAGTAGACGTCATTGAAGCGAAAATGTGGAGACCCATAGTTTGGAGCACTGTTTTAATAAGAACAAGTCTTCCTGCCTGAGACAAAATTCTGCTATTCCAAAATGATATTTTGTCTGTGACTTTATTCAGAATTGGATTGAAAATAGATTTACGTTTTCTACCCATAAAAAGAGGAACGCCCAGGTATTTGATAGGAAGATTTTGATGTTGGAAACCCATCAAATTTTTAATCCTGGCTGCACGAGATTGACTGCATTTTGGCGGGGTGATAAAGCAACTTTTGCTTGAATTAACAATCTGACCCGAATTGAATTCATACCTGGCCAGAGATGACATGAAATTTGTGATACCAAATAATGGTTATTTTTTACCCTAATTAAATGGAGAATCGAAAATTACCATATGAATTCTAGTCTGTATTGGTTACACTACTTTCTTGCAAATTTTAAAACTTAAACCAATTATGAAAGCTGTTATTATTATCTAGATAATTCAAAAACTGTTTTTAATTACCTATATACTATATTTTAAAAATAGATATAAATATTTAACCGAAATTATTATAATAACAATTAAAATCTTGTGTCGGTTAAATATTTATACCTATTGTTAAATACAGTAAATGAATAAAAAAATAATAGTTTTAAACTATACATACATAAAATTTCTACCTCATACAAAAAATATAAAAATACATAAAAAAATTACCTGAAATGAATATTGAAAAGAGATAGCTGTTGGACAAGTTCAACTGAGTGTGGTGCTGCTGGTGCCAGGAGACATGAGAATCTTCATAGGACCTGATCGACGCTGGGAGGGAGGGAGGCTGGACAGTGGAGCCGCAGTTGGGAGAGGGAGTCAGGGAGGCGGGGGAGGGGAGGGGATATAGTTTTAGGGATGAAAAGAGATGAGATAAATGAGTCGCTACTACGTTTTGTTTTTAGGTTTAATATTTTAAGTATTTACAATCTTACACCCTCACTTTTTTAAATAAATAGAAGTATACCTTAAAGTTTGAAATTTTACCAATTTTTTTTATATTTTTTGAAAAATTCAACCCCCCCCCCCCCCCCCCCCCCCGGCCATATGTCCATTCGCCCCTGGTTTTGAAATTTTAAGATAGAAAAAAACATCGTTCATAAAGATTGTTGGTGTCCTAAATTTTTCATAAAATTGTGTATCCAGTGCATGCTATAATTAATATGGTAATCTTTGAATCCTTATATGAAACTAAAAATAAAATTATATTTTGCTTTAAAAAATAAATATGTATTGATTAGAACATGTTAATATATAAAATCAACCAAAAATTGGTATATAATGTAGTGTTTGGCAACCTTTAACTAAAACCAAGACCAAAATAACAAAGTATGTCAAGTATTTTATGAATATGATTTAAGATGAAATGTGTTTTTGTTCTGAGTTGATTTTGTACAGATATTCAATCATTTTAATAAATAAATATTAAAATTAGCAAATATGTTTTTGTTTTGGTACATTAAAAATAATTAATATGTTATAATGTTTGTTTCACTAGTACTACTAAATAATGGGATAGATAATTTTAATTGACGGTCATTAAAGAGAAAGTTCCATTCTTTGTTAAACTAAACATAATATAGATATTTACGCTTAGGTTGTTTTAAAGTATAAAGAATTCGTTTGCTGGTATAAAATTCACAATTAAGTTTTGTAAGAACAATTTTTGCAATACTGTTTATAGCATAGTTTTAGGCTACTTTTGTGTATCCCGTTATAAATCGTCACTCACCGTCAAGACGAAACCAAACTCAAGAACCTCCAAGTTTGAAAACTTTTCGACATCCCGTAAAGGTATAAAACAATTTAGAGTTTAAATTTATTTATAGAATTATGTTTGTGATGTTTACTTTTATAAAAAAAAACGAACACTGATTTTTTATTACGAAAAGAAAAATACTTTTTTAACACTCGTTCAAATGAGATTGTATGTCGTTAGCATGTCGTTTTATAGGGTTTTCAAACGAGGTTCAAAAGGGGGCTTACTGCCTAATATTTTTAATGTCATTAGAAACGAGACACATCTCGTTCGAGCAAGACGCTTATCTCGTTAAAACGAAGTTTGATATCGTTCGAACGACTCCACCGCCTCGAATTTTGTGAATGTCATATAAGTGTCTATTACATGTTCAGATTGTCTAGGAGTTTTTCCAGATTCATTTCTGCCTAACTTTTCTAAAAGTTCTTCACTTTTTGTGTTACAAAATAAACACTATTTAATTCACATACAAACATTCCTGAATATTTAGTTTTGTGAATTAGTTTAAACCCTAAAAAGTTTTGAATTCTTTCATACACCTTTGTGGAGAAGGCATCTCCAGGCTGACTTGTAATACTCTTTTTTTTTATAAGTAAATGAAATATAACTAAACCATCGCTAAGGGAGCGAACCCGTATACAGGAAGTATACAAAGAACAAGAACATACTAAAACAAAGGAAAACAAAACAACCTAGACCCCGCCTGAACGGCAATTACACCACAGCGTGAAACCCTTCCACGAACTCTAGAATCTCCTGAGTCGAAACGACGAACCTCTCCTTCCTCCAACTAATAAGAGTGCTCAAAAACATATAACGAATCCTCGAGGGAGCCGTCTCAATCCCATCAATGCATCTCGCATTCCGCTCCTTCCAGATCGACCAAAAGATACAGTGTGGAACGATGCGCCACACACTCCTATCCCCCGACCATCCCCACGGCGGTTTCCACCCTTCAAGAAAAGCCCTGACAGTCCATGGCATAACCCAAGAGACACAAGACATGGCGAAAAACAAATCCCACAAACCTCTCGTCACCTTGCAATGGAGAAGAAGGTGATTGGTCTTTTCCTCCTCCTCCTTGCATAACCAACAACGACTCGCGAGACGATATCTTCTCTTTTGAAGGCCCTCAAGAGTCAAGATAGCCTGCCTAGCCGCAGTCCACACAAAGAACCTGACCTTCTGAGGCGATTTGACCTTCCAGATACTCTTCCAAGGGAAATGCTCGCTAGTATTCCCACTACCACTCAAAATCTCATAGTACTTTCTGACCGAAAACTCCCCTGTCCCTCCCCCCTTCCATTTAAGGGGATCTTCCATAACCGTCGGGCAGGGGGCCGATCCCAACCATTGAAAGAATAAATCCGCCTCCTGCAGCTCCCAATCCCACAATCTTCTTCTGAACTGAGGATTCCATATCACCCCCTCCCCGCTAATCGAAATGTGCTCCACCACCAAACCATCTTGATTTCCGCCAAGGTTAAACATCCCTGGGTATAGCTCCTGAATGGACCCCTGATCCCCCCACTTGTCTTTCCAGAATCTGATCATGTCACCTCTCCCAAGGGAAAACTCGATATGACTGGAAAAAGATCTCCATTCCTTCGCTATATGTTTCCACAATCCCATACCGTGAGGAAGAGTCGCCACCACCGGCCCCCACCCAAAAAGAGTACCACCCCCTCTAGCATAAACAACTCTTCTCCACAACCTATGCTCCTCCCGAGAAAATCTCCACATCCACTTACCCAGCAAAGCCTTATTAAAGTTGGCCAAGTTTCTCACACCCGCCCCCCCTTCCTTTATCGGCTTGCAGACCAAACTGACTTGTAATACTCGAGGAGACTCACTGCTAAAGACAAAGTCTGAAGCAGAAGAGGAAGGACTGCGGTCTTATGATTCGTGCGAGGATCATAGTTGTTCACTAAATATTTGCAAAGATTAATGGGTTATACATGTGGCGATTATCAAGTAGTTTGTAAGTTGATTATCTTGTAGATTTTTAAAGTGAATAAAGGTTTTGTGCAAACCGTTGATATACCATCCAATCTCCCTCAATAAACATATATATTTGAATGAATACATCAAATAAAAATAGGCCTTGGCAATTATTTTTCTTTTTAATGCCATAATTCTATTTTTAGGCCTTTGGACCACGTATTTCTTTTAGGTCCAAATAAATGGTGGCTTACTATTCGGAAAGGATAATAATTCCTTTCCGAGCCCTTCCCCGTGCACATTTATACATATTATTTTTTATTTCTCACAAATCTCACGAGCAACGAATTTTGACATGCACTAGTCCTCCTAGGTCACATGTATGTAGATGACAAGATTGGTAGGAGAACACCTCACAAAGCTCAAATATAACATGTGACGATTAAATTTCAAAAGAGCTCGTGCATGTATCAATAGAGGCATATAAAAATATAATCCATTATATAAACACAAAATCCAACTACTCTATGTAAGAATGGTAAAGAACATTTTAAGGATTGACAATCTCTAAACCAAAAGTTCTAGCCACATGGAAGCGAAAAAGAAGGGATTCTAACCCACGTGTATGCCACATAGAGTGTCTCAAACTAAAATAACACACACAAAAAAATCTTTTTGAGTTTTTCAATTTTTAACCAAAAATAAAATATTTACTCAAAAGAAACACAAAGATCATTTGAATTTTTCATTAAGCTTAAATTATCAAGAGATAAAAACCAAAATGATAAATAGAAATATTTTTGTATTTTTCATTTAATGCAAACTAAAATGAAAGAAGTATAATAAATAGATAAACAAAAATCATTATTCTAGCATGTGATTAAGCATGGAGCATAGACTAGAAAATGATTTAAACATGCATACACCTAGCAATGATATATAATATGAAGTACAAAAAGCTAAAGTATGCAAACTAAACTAACATGTTCAACCTTTAGAATTAGAGGACTTAAAAAAATATAGGGTTAATGTTTATGCTATTGAGGAGAGCGTTTTGATTAGTGATTTTAAGGCACGTGAGAAGACTCTTGGGGTAAGTTTGCTCATATTTTGAGGGAGAGAGATAGCCTTCTAGGAAGGATTGGCCATGTGAAGAAGGACAGACAAACGAGGAGAGACAAACAATTCGACCAAAATTTCGGCGGTCTCCTGTGAGGATTTCATCGTTTCGACGAGGATTCTGGTTAGTGGGGTGGAGATATGTGCTTATTTTTAGGATGAGTTTTAAATGAGTATGACTAAGGTATAAAAATAAATACTTCTTTAAGTAAAACAAATAAAATTATCCGTTTTGTATACTCCTAACTCTAAAGGGACCACATAAATAAATATTATTATATCACACGGACTAGATTTATATACCTAAAACTCATTGTCCTATAAATCCAAATATAAGAAGGAATATATTCTTGACCATAATTATTTATAAAAAAAATGATCATTTTTGAAAAATCTCATAATTTTGTTGGAAATAATATTTATTTACACTAAATTTTGACACGTATTTTTTAATCATAACAAGAATATTAGACTAGAGAATAGTTTTCTGAAATTCGCAAGTGGGTCGGGTCGATACAGTGCATTGGGTCAAATGTAGAAAAATGCAAATTAAAATCCATTTAAGACAACCCCAATGTGATAGAAATATGCAAAACAAAATTAAATAAAAGGTAGCACAAAAAGAAAGGACACGAACCACGGGTCGGACAGGCGGTGGCGCACCGAGGTTTTGGGTCAAAGTTCAAACCATGCATATTGTAAGTACTCTCTCCTTCAAACGACTGGGATAGACCAAGGGCATCCGTGCCGTTAGGCCATCTCATGAGTAGATATACTACTCACTTCTCCTCTAATTTTTCTATGTGGGACAAATCCATTTCACCCAACTAAATACTAGTTCACCGACTTCAAATGGGGTACTTTGAGGCAAAATTTTCATACACCTCTTAATGGTTCTTGAACATGTAAATATACCAAGTTAATCTCCTTGCGAAAAGAAACACATTGGTATAAGGGCCCGTCCAAAAAGGTGTATGGGCCCCACTTTTATTTGGACCTAAAATTAGCAATCTTCATATTTTAAACCTTTATTTTCCAACAGATTATTTGGTATGTGCACCTGCACCAATCAGTGAAAGATAAGTAGGATAAAGTGGCCCACTAGATCATGTTAAGTGCTAATAACCATTCACTATTATTTCAAATGTCTTTCACTTGTTGGTTCTAGTGTATACACCAGCTGCACCATATATATTATCCCATATATGCCTTAAGACATTATTTTTCTTATTGAGATACGCACTGACACTTACTCGCAACAATGTTCTTTTCCATTTTTTATCCATGTTAATTGTGGTTTCTCATCGGTTTTGATGGTGCATAAATTCAATTCCCTTTTGAAAGTTGTTATCCAAATATATTTATATATATACACACACATATTGTCCTTAGGCATATGAGTAGCTTGTGGTATTGTGAAATTTGGAGGATTCACCTCTTTGTGTTTAAAAATCTAGAATCTTAAATCAATCTATCCAATGTGACTCCAAACTAAACAAGAGATTATGATTAAGGTCCAATTAGTTTACTACCATTATATACATTTGATATCCCCAAAACAATTGTTGCAGATCAAAGGGCTCCTTTGGGAGTTTTAAAGATAAAAGAAAGGAAATGAAAGTTTTTTAGGAGAGAAAAGAAAGGAATGTAAAGTTAATAAGAGAGAAGTGAAAAGAAAAGAAGAGAAAGGAGTTTAGGAGAGAAAAGAAAAATGCTACCTTTCTAGTTGTTAGGGAGTTGAGAGGAAAATAAATTTCTAAAAAAATAAGGTACAATTCATTAAAAACCTTTCACTTCTCTCCATTTCTTTCTGATTTTGGAAATAAAGTTTTGGAGAGAAAGGAAGAAAAAGTTTTTAAAAGTTTTCCTTTTTTTTTCCACTCTTTTTAAACTCTCCCAAATAGAACTTGCAAACAAGCCTAATTGTGATTACCCGTTCCCTTTTTTTACAATTGATTTTCTCAAATATAGTAAATTACCTAAATGACCCATAATATTTGTTAAATATTTTTATGGAGACTCTAATTTTTGTAAAATATTTTTATTGACCCCTTAGTGTTTATTACTTGTTTCTATTAAGCCCTTCCATTACAGAAAATCGTTAAAGTTAACGAATTTTGCTTAACTTACTATTTGGACGAATTTAAACTTGCAAAATGATATTTTTAACCTTATTAAACTAGTCAACTCAATTTTTACTATTTAGTAGTTTAAAATATATTAAACATTAAAATCCACTTCGAAACTTGTATAATTTCCATTTTTAAAAATTTGTTAAACATTAAAAACATTAGATATTATATAAAAAATAAACTTTACACATTAAAAAAATTGTTCTCATTATAAAAATATGTTGTATTTTGAACTTTTTATATTTAAAAAAGTACATTATTTATATAAAAAAAATTGCATGTAAACTTCGTAAAATATAACTATTCTATTAAAAAAGTCGTATTTTAACTATTTTTTGTATAAAAAAAGTCCATTATTTTTATAAAAGAAACATGCACTGTTTATTAAAAAAAACTATTGACTTTTTTGTATAATGAAAACGGTAAAAAAAATAATAACTAAAAAACATTTTTTATAGAAAATATTCCTAAAAGGTTAATTTTTCATAAATAAAGTGTCTCACTGATTTTTTAATTGTTTTTATTAAATAAATGATTGTTTTTTAAAAATAAATACTTCAAAAAAAATATAGGCATGTAAAACTGTTTATAAAAATTTGTTAAACATTAAAAAACATTAGATATTATATAAAACATAAACTTTAAGTGTTAAAAAAACTGTTCTCATTATAAAAATATGTTATATTTTGAACTTTATTTTTAACAAAAACAAAAAATTTATTCTATAGGAGGTGGAAAAGCCCCACCTGTGGCAAAAATAAGAAACATAACTTGACTTAAGTGAAAGCAAGACTTGATGAGACTAGAAAATGAAAGATTTTTTTTAACAACTATAAACTCATAAATAGGTCTGTAACTTTTTGCTTACTTTTATTCAATAATAGCTGCCTATTTATACTACATCTACATACATATAAACGTTGCCAACAGATATCAGAAATAGAAGGCAACAGATATCAGAAATAAAAGGTTAACGTTATAGCTTTTAAGCCAAGAAAATAGGAACTAAACTTTGACTAATATCAGGTGTAGCTAACGTATTCTTCCTGCTTTGTAGCTGACTGATTCTTCTGGTTTATTGCTATATTTCTAACATCCTCCCTCAAGCGTAGAGTGTGTGGTTGACATACACCAAGCTTGGAACATAAATCAGAGAAGTGGGGATTAAGAAGAGCTTTAGTGAAGATATCAGCAAGTTGTCTAGTGGAAGGAACAAATTGAGTAACTAGAGCTCCTTGAGCTACCTTTTCACGAACGAAATGAAAATCTAATTCCACATGTTTGGTCCTGGCATGTAAAACTGGGTTGATTTTCATGTATAGAGCACTCAGATTGTCACATAGAAGAAGCGGAGTAGTTGAAAGAGAGAAGATGATATCCTTTAGAAGGTATTGAAGCCATTGGAGTTCTGCTGTTGTATAAGCTAAAGCTCGATATTCTGCTTCACAACTAGAGCGAGACACAGTCGACTGTTTCTTTGAGGCCCATGAGATGCAATTTGACCCAAGAAAAATGCATTTGCCTGAAGTTGAACGTCTAGTCAATGGACATCCAGCCCAATCAGCATCCAAGAAGCCATATAAATTAGAGCTTGATTGTGATAGAATTTGAAGACCATCATTAGCGGTTCCTTTAACGTAGCGAAGGATCCATTTAAGTGCTTGAAAATGGACTACTTGGGGCTCATGCATAAATTGACACACACTATTGACAGCATAAGTAAGGTCAGGTCTAGTAAGTGTGAGATATTGGAGAGCACCGACAGCGGAACGAAATTTAGTAGGAGTCAAGGAGTAAGTGTTTTTGCATTCCTTCATCTGAGCAATGGATTTCAATTCAGTAGCTAAGGGTGTAATGGCAGCCTTGGAGTAGTCCATAGATGCATGTTTAAGTAATTTTTCTGCATAGGTTTCCTGTGTAAGAAACAACCCGCCATTAAAAGATTTGACTTGAATACCAAGAAAATAATGTAAGGGTCCCAAATCCTTTATAGAGAAAGCAGTTCCAAGTTGTTGAATAAAATGATTCATGTGATGCAAATTGTTACTTGTGGGGATTATATCATCCACATAAACTAAAAGAAGAATAGTCACAGAATTGTGATTAAAAATAAAGAGAGATGATTCTTCTTTGCTACATATAAAACGATGTTGAAGTAAATATGAACCGAATTTATCAAACCATGCTCGTGGAGCTTGTTTTAATCCATAAATAGATTTATGAAGTAAACAAACATGATGAGGAAAGTTAGAATCAACAAAACCAGGAGGTTGTTTCATATAAACTGTTTCCTTGAGAGTTCCATGAAGGAAAGAATTTTTAACATCTAGTTGATGGAGAGGCCAATTCTTCATGACTGCTACTGACAGTATGGTCCGAATTGTTGCATGTTTTACCACCGGACTGAATGTATCAACGTAGTCAACGCCTTCAATTTGTTGGAAACCTTGAGCTACTAAGCGTGCTTTGTATCGATCAAGAGTTCCATCACCATTTTTCTTTGTTTTGAAAACCCACTTTGATCCAATAACATGCATGGTAGGATGATGAGGAATGAGTGTCCAAGTCTCATTTTTATGAAGAGCTTCTAATTCATCATTCATAGCTTTTACCCACTTTGGTTTTGTAAGGGCTTCGGATAAACAACTTGGTTCAGATAATGTTTCATTTGAGGTGGCAATCGTAATATGGGCATGTGGTTGGAACTTTGTTTGGTCATGGGTTTTCATACGATGTATATTGGTGTCAGGTGGCTGTTTAATAGGTAATTCAACAACTAAATCTATATCTTGTATATCTTGGAGACTTGTTGGAGACAGTGAGACATGAGATAGCATTCTCTTAGAGTCATCTATAATATCTTGTGCGTTCTGGCTTTTGAGAGCATGTGTAGATGGGTTAGGTGTTGAGATTTTGGTTGAGGAAATTGAATAAGATGTGTTGGAATAGCCAAGAGGGCTGATGGGAAGCCTTTCGGTTTCGTCAGTCTCATTGTAGCTGACTGAGATGTCGGGATAAGCAGCCCTGTTCGAAACGGGAACGGGCATGTTAGGATAAGCAACCTTTTTTGAAATATTGTGCTTGTAAACAGTTGCCTCAGCTTGTTGTGTGGTCTCAGCTACAAACAGGTCCGGTATACTACCTTGTCCTTTTAAATTATGATGTTGAGGTGACCAGTTAGGACTAGTAGGTAGCTTAGGTTGATGTGAGTTGAGAGAGTTTTGAATACTATTTTTCTCTAAAGTGGGTACTTCTTCAGCAGACTCATTTTCTTTTGACAAAAGAAACTCTTCAAAAGTGGTTAGTACTGTGGGTTCAGTCTTTGGAACATTTAATTTTGATGGATCCGCAAATGGGAAAAATTCTTCATCAAATACCACATGTCGTGATATATAAACTCTTCTAGTTGAGGGGTGATAACACCTAAAACCTTTATGCAGATTGCTATAGCCAATAAAAACACAAGGGTGAGTTTTTCGCTCAAATTTATGACTTGTTTTCTTCCTTAAATAAGGAAAACACCTGCACCCAAAAATCTTTAGAGATGCATAATTAGGATGAGTGCCAAATAGTTTAAAAAATGGAGTTTCCATGCTCAAAACCTTGGAGGGAAGTCTATTATCAAAAATACAACAGTCATGAAGGCTTCAACCCAAAGAAAAAGTGGTAGCTTTGCATGAAATAATAAGGTAAGACCTGTTTCTACAATATGCCTATGTTTTCTTTCTGCCACTCCATTTTGTTCTGGTGTATGAGGACAAGAAATATGTCTTAGTATGCCCAACTTTTCCAAAATATGCAAAAATTCAGTTTTATTAAATTCACCCCCACCATCACATTGAAACACTTTGATTTTATGATTGAATTGAGTTTCAATCATTCTTTGAAATTTAATAAACACTGGATAAAATTATGATTTTTTCTTTAGAGGATAGAACCAAGTCAACCTTGTGCAATCATCAATAAAGACTACATAATACCTCATATTTTGATTTGAAGAAATAGGTGCAGGTCCCCAAAGATCACAGTGTATTTTCTCAAAAGGAACATTGCATATCTTATCATTTTGCTGAAAATGAAGCCTACAACTTTTCCCTAATTGACAACTTACACAAATAGAGTTTTTCTTATTCCAATGACTCACATCTAAGTTTCCTAACCTATCTAAGGCATGAAGAAAGTTAGAATTTGGGTGTCCAAGTCTTTGATGCCATATATGGTCTGGTGCTCTTCCTGATTTTACGACACTAAGAGCTTGAATCCCTTCATTCCTTTCAAAAGCATACATCCCATCTTTCTTACTCCCTCTTGCTAGCACTTGCTTGGTTGTCTTGTCCTTAACAACAAAATCAAAGTTAGTAAATTTTATTTCATAATCATTTTCTTGTGTGAGTTGACTTACTGAAATCAAATTTTTATGTAATTTTGGAACAACAAGAGTATTTTTTATTTTCAGTTTTGGACTTATTTCCTTTTGTCCAGTGTAGGTAATATCAAGTCGTGAACCATTTCCTACAATAACTTTATTTGTGCCACAATAAGGTTTTAATTTTGAAAGCATACCTGTATTGTTTACCATATGAGATGTCGCACCTGAGTCTACGTACAGATGTTCTTCTTGTTGGTCTTGAAAATTTGAAGCTGCATAGGTCTGGTGCATTTTTTCCGAGCTTTGAAACGAGTGGTCCCATCGGTAGTAGCAGGTGACAGCTAAATGATTTGTTCTTCCACAAATTTGGCATGCTTCTTCCTTTTGTGTCTTTGATTCGGTTCCCATTTGCTCATTTTTAGGTGAGATGTGTTGCTTCATAGCTTGAAATTGTGGAGATGGAGCACGAAATTGGTTTCTTGGTGTTGGGTAACTTGCAGGCCGAAATCCTCTACCCCTCGAGCTAAATTGAAAATTGTTATATGTTCCTCTTCCTCTAGGTGGGAAGTCCCTGGTTCTTCCTTGAAAAGACTGTCTCTGAGCTTGGTAAGCCATGGTATGATTTTGTAGTTTTCTTCTTTATCCTCCCTTATTTCAAAACCCCTAAGAGAGGTTATCAAGGTTGCAAGAGTGGGATAAGGAGGCTTTCCAATCATCACTGTTCTAAAAGTTGTATAATTCTTTTCCAATCCTTTTGCAAAAATTATGACTTTTGTATCTTCATCTAAAGGTTTGTGAATGGTAGCAAGGTCATAAAAAATTCCTTTAAATGTCTTGATATATTCATCAATGGTTTTACCTTCAAGTTTGATACTTTGGAGTTGCTCCTTCAGTTGGAATTCCTTTTCCTTTGTAGCTTGAAGATAATTTTCTTCAAGACAAAGCCAAATGTCTTTTGTTGTCTTGCATCCAATGGTTAAGTACACACATTCTTCTGTAATTGTGGCTGAAATCCAACTTTTAAGGAGCAAGTCCTTTTCTGCAAAGCCTTCTAATTTTTCATAATCTTCGTGGATCAAATCATCCACTTTCATAGTTTGCATTAGTTGCAACATTTGATTTCTCCATATGAGATAGTTTGTGGGCTTGAGTTTGATGGTGGAAATCGTTATCAATTGGTGCAAAGAGTTGACAGACAAAGAGAGACCTGAGTTTAGTGTGAGGTTGTCATTTTTTGAAAAACCTGGCGCTCTGATACCATGAAAGATTTTTTTTAACAACTATAAACTCAGAAATAGGTCTGCAACTTTTTGCTTACTTTTATTCAATAATAGCTTCCTATTTAAACTACATCTACATACATACAAACGTTGCCAACATATATCAGAAATATAAGGCAATAGATATCAGAAATAAAAGGTTAACGTTACAACTTTTAAGCCAAGACAATAGGAACTAAACTTTGACTAATATCAGGTGTAGCTAACGCATTCTTCCTGCTTTGTAGCTGACTGATTCTTCTGGTTTATTGCTATATTTCTAACAGAAAACAGCTACAAACGACACAATTATCTAAAGCCAATTTAAAAAGCGTTTAGGTCCTAAGATTTCTTGAACGCGTTCGCTTACGGACGACATTCCAATTGTTATTTTTCGCACATGTTGTATCCACTGCAGACGCCGAATCTTGTTTCTGGAGATCCACGAATAAATTAATGCCGCGGTCGTCGTAAATTTGAACATTAATAGGTTTAACTTTGGATATCTTGTCTACTCTGTTAACTTTGGAGAAAAAATGTGTGGGCGATCGAGGGAAAGATATACAGATTGGAGATATACTACTCTCAGTGTCTGTGTGAATATCAGGGGTCCACTTGAATGTACGCATAGGATACTTAACTATATACACAGAATCTCTCATCCAAACCCTTGCACAATTTTCTTCATGGTTGAGCCTAATCAGCATGTGTTTACGGTCTATCAATCCAATATTGCATACTGTCTTTAAAGAGAGTGTTTGAAATGTCTTCCGAATCACATCCATAGATGGTCTACCAGTGGAGAACTTCCCCACAAGGGCATGGTTGAATGGTTTGGCTAGGTTGTCAATATCGTCTTGAGAAAAGATTACATCAGGTTCACCTTTATACTTTGTAGAGTTCTTCAAAACAATGTCCTTGACACATGATGAAGATGATGCTACCACTGATGCAAAGGATCTATTCCAAGCATTGTTTATATCAGGTGGCTTTCGCGACTGCCATCTTTGCCGCTGCTCAAAGGATGTTTTTAATGAGAAGAAAGACGCATATCCTGGACAATTTCTTATTTTGAACTTTTTATAATTAAAAAAGTTCATTATTTATAAAAAAAAAATTGCACGTTAACTTCGTAAAATAAAACTATTCTATTAGAAAAAATTGTATTTTAACTATTTTTTGTTGAAAAAAAAGTCCATTATTTTTATAAAAGAAACATGCATTATTTATTAAACAAAATTATTAACTTTTTTGTATAATGAAAACGGTAAAAAAAATAATAATTTTAAAAAAAAAATTATAGAAAATATTCGTCAAAGGTTAATTTTTCATAAATAAAGTATCTCCATTATTTTTTAATTTTTTTTATTAAATAAATACTTTTTTATAAATAAAAACTTCAAAAAAAATCTTAAGTTTTTTAGATAAAAAAATTGTACATATTTTTAGATGTTTTTTAGTTTAAAAATTTGTTTGCCATTTATAACTAGAAACTTCATTTTCTATAAATAAAATGCTTAAAAATTGTTTTTGTAAAAAAATATTTTTTATTTTTATAAAACGAGTTTTTAAAATTTTGAAACTTTTTCGAACTATTTTGTATAAATAAAAACGTTGAGAAATTTTAAAAACATTTTTTTGTAAAAAAAATGAAAAAAAAAACTTATTTTGTTATAAGAGTAGGTGACCCAAAAACTTTGAATTTCTTAATAATGTAAAAAAAAGTAAGTTATACTTTTTTAAATATGGTCAAATTGGTAAATTAAGATATTTTTTATGAGTAAAATTAATGATTGATATTAAGAGTTCAATAAGTATATACATAATATGTTAGGAGATTAATAAAAATATTTAACAAACATCAAGAAAATTTCAAGTAACAAAATTTACTTATTTAGGAATATGAATTATTTGCTAAATAATTCAAACAAACAAAAAAAAATAATGTGAGTATAGTCATAAATATAAAAATATTTGTTTTTATACACCAATATTGCTTACCTGTCTACTAGACACTAGGAGCCAAGTCCTTTGTTTTGTTTGGAATTAGTGTTTTTAGGGAGAATTTGAGTTTACTCAGCATTTAGGCTAGGATGCGGCTTAAATAATTAATTAATAAATTCGATCCAAACACACACACCACCCAAATTTAAATTCGTGATATTTAAAATATTATTGTTTTAGCTGTTATTTTCACTTTTTACGATATTTTTATGAAAAATAGTATCGAAAAAAGTTACAGATAATATAAAAAAGTTACACAAAGTAAAAATGATAGCCAAAGTGATATTACTAAAAATTCTTATACCCAAAATAATATACGACATAAGTAATAGGGGGCAATAGCCAAACAGTCCCATAATTTTATGGTCCTGATTGTACATGTAGTGGATATTTACTATATATTTGCAAATAGGATCTAATGAAACAAAAATCGTTTTTCATGAGATCTGTTGGAGCAGAAAAAAAATATTTATGACAATAATTGCTAAATAATTCATACTATCAACAAATTCCATTTATTTATTTTTTGATACCTAATCATAGGAGTATGTATTATGTTGGTGCTGAAAGTTTTGTTTTCATAATTTTTTGGCCCCCCTTAATAATAAATCTTGGTTTCGTCCATGGTCTAGGCAACATAACTATTATTTTGTGCAGAAGGAAGATCACACGGGTACAATAAGGTCAAACTTCTATTGCCCATATTGGGATCAAATACATAGGCTAACACATCGTATTCGGTCAAGAGCTTCAAATGTATTTTATGTGACACTGTTTCACCGTGCATGATTATCACTCAACAGCTGGCCTCATGGTTGTTTATTCTTTGAACTTACATTTATATAGATGCCGGCTAAGCTGAGGGTTTTGGCAAAACATATTCGTAATAGTTCAAATGAGTTTCTGACTGGAGTAGTTGTGTCAGAAATTAAGGTTATTTGTTCAGGAATTTCAACATATAATTTAATCCCGAGATTTTCATTATTTACATCCCGTCTAAAAAATCACATCAACATTTGAGTCCTCTTCATTTAATTCCTTATCAGACATAAGCCCTTAGGTCTTGGTAATGGCACAAATAATGCTGCGAGTATAGTCATAAATATTTGTTTTTATGAATTATTTCAAACATCAAGAAAATTTGCTCTTTCAATGATATGAATTATTTCCCCGCTGAAGGCGCGGAATGTCAAAATAAATGCCATAACATATCAAGTAACAAAATTTCAAACCCTTTATTTGTTCAAATTGAATTGCTCTATAAATATACAAAGTAAAAAAAAAAAACCACAAAACTGATAAAGCCTCATGTAACATAGCAGATTTATTCATCAATACTACTCATTGGCCACAAAACCTTCAAAACTCTTGAGAAAACATAACATGAGCAGTAGATATTAAACTAAAATTCTTCCCTATACATAAAGTAGCCAACACTACTTCGGGGGAAGAGATCATAGCAGTGGTGGTAGAATTGGCTCGTGTTGTCGCGTTTCCTGTCTACTACGGGTTTACGCGACAACACGAGCCAATTATGGCGGCGAGTGAGACCACCATGAGGAAAACGCCCAATGCGATGACGGGTTTTTCGAGGGAGCGTTCGCACTCTGTTTAGCCTTGGTGGGAAAGTCATATGCCGCCCACCAGGATTGGGATTGAGATGAGGAGGGTTATGATGTTTAGTATGCCTATGAGGTTGTCGCTTACACGGTTTTGGTTTTGTTTTGATGTAAAGTGATGGGGGGGGGGGGGGGGGGGGTTAAGTTTTTATAGGGGAAGTAACGTAGTTAACCAATGAAACGTTATACTTGTAAACAATGAAAGATCGTTCTGTCCTCTTTATGGGGTCTTTCCATATTCTGTCTTTTGGTATTACTAAACTTTACATTTTGTACTGGTGGTGAGGAAAATGAATGTACAGCAAATTATTGTGCCATTAATCGTACAGCAAATTATTGGGGTCTGTCCATATTCTTGTTTTTTGGTTGATAAAAATAGAAAAGGAGGTTTTCTTTTCGTCTTTCACCAGTAATGATTTGTTAATTCAAATTTACTTACATATTTGTTAAGTACTAAGATCTTCCATCCACAAAATTATACCTTAGAAGTTAGCGTATATACAAACTTATCTCGTGTATACTTTTAAATTTCTGTTATTTATTATAAAATTATAAATACAAATTATAAATTTTTCCACAAAAAATTAGGAAAATTTCATGCGTAGATTACAAATTTTTATTGAAAAACCGGATTTACACTTATGGTGTTCTTAACACCAAAAAAATTTTCGATCAGGGAGTTAACAAAAGAATTTAAAAAAAAAGGAAAAATATGATACCAAATAATGGTTATTTTATACCCCAATTAAATGGAGAATCGAAAATTACCATATGAATTCTAGTCTGTATTGGTTACACTACTTTCTTGCAAAATTTAAAACTTAAACCAATTATGAAAGCTGTTATTATTATCTAGATAATCCAAAAACTGTTTTTAATTACCTATATACCATATTTTAAAAATAGATATAAATATTTAACCGAAATTATTATAATAACAATTAAAATCTTGTGTCGGTTAAATATTTATACCTATTGTTAAATACAGTAAATGAATAAAAAAATAATAGTTTTAAACTATACATACATAAAATTTCTACCTCATACAAAAAATATAAAAATACATAAAAAATTACCTGAAATGAATATTGAAAAGAGATAGCCGTTGGACAAGTTCAACTGAGTGTGGTGCTGCTGGTGCCAGGTGACATGAGAATCTTCATAGGACCTGATCGACGTTGGAGGGAGGGAGGCTGGACAGTGGAGCCGCAGTTGGGAGAGGGAGTCAGGGAGGCGGGGGAGGGGAGGGGATATAGTTTTAGGGATGAAAAGAGATGAGATAAATGAGTCGCTACCAAAATTTTTTATATTTTTGAAAAATTCAAACCCCCCCCCCCCCCCCCCCCCCCGGCCATATGTCCATTCGCCCCTGGTTTTGAAATTTTAAGATAGAAAAAAACATCGTTCATAAAGATTGTTGGTGTCCTAAATTTTTCATAAAATTGTGTATCCAGTGCATGCTATAATTAATATGGTAATCTTTGAATCCTTATATGAAATTAAAAATAAAATTATATTTTGCTTTAAAAAATAAATATGTATTGATTAGAACATGTTAATATATAAAATCAACCAAAATTTGGTATATAATGTAGTGTTTGGCAACCTTTAACTAAAACCAAGACCAAAATAACAAAGTATGTCAAATATTTTATGAATATGGTTTAAGATGAAATGTTTTTTTGTTCTGAGTTGATTTTGTACAGATATTCAATCATTTTAATAAAAAAATATTAAAATTGGCAAATATGTTTTTGTTTTGGTACATTAAAAATAATTAATATGTTATAATGTTTGTTTCACTAGTACTACTAAATAATGGGATAGATAATTTTAATTGACGGTCATTAAAGAGAAAGTTCCATTCTTGGTTAAACTAAACATAATATAGATATTTACACTTAGGTCGTTTTAAAGTATAAAGAATTCGTTGGCTGGTATAAAATTCACAATTAAGTTTTGTAAGAACAATTTTTGCAATACTGTTTATAGCATAGTTTTAGGCTACTTTTGCGTATCCCGTTATAAATCGTCACTCACCGTCAAGACGAAACCAAACTCAAGAATCTCCAAGTTTGAAAACTTTTCGACATCCCGTAAAGGTATAAAACAATTTAGAGTTTAAATTTATTTATAGAATTATGTTTGTGATGTTTACTTTTATAAAAAAAACGAACACGGATTTTTTATTACGAAAAGAAAAATACTTTTTTAACACTCGTTCAAATGAGATTGTATGTCGTTAGCATGTCGTTTTATAGGGTTTTCAAACGAGGTTCAAAAGGGGGCTTACTGCCTAATATTTTTAATGTCAATAGAAACGAGACACATCTCGTTCGAGCAAGACGCTTATCTCGTTAAAACGAAGTTTGATATCGTTCGAACGACTACACCGCCTCGAATTTTGTGAATGTCATATAAGTGTCTATTCCATGTTCAGATTGTCTAGGAGTTTTTCCAGATTCATTTCTGCCTAACTTTTCTGAAAGTTCTTCACTTTTTGTGTTACAAAATAAACACTGTTTAATTCACATACAAACATTCCTGAATATTTAGTTTTGTGAATTAGTTTAAACCCTAAAAAGTTTTGAATTCTTTCATACACCTTTTTGGAGAAGGCATCTCCAGGCTGACTTGTAATACTCGAGGAGACTCACTGCTAAAGACAAAGTCTGAAGCAGAAGAGGAAGGACTGCGGTCTTATGATTCGTGCGAGGATCATAGTTGTTCACTAAATATTTGCAAAGATTAATGGGTTATACATGTGGCGGTTATCAAGTAGTTTGTAAGTTGATTATCTTGTAGATTTTTAAAGTGAATAAAGGTTTTGTGCAAACCGTTGATATACCATCCAATCTCCCTCAATAAGCATATATATTTGAATGAATACATCAAATAAAAATAGGCCTTGGCAATTATTTTTATTTTTAATGCCATAATTCTATTTTTAGGCCTTTGGACCACGTATTTCTTTTAGGTCCAAATAAATGGTGGCTTACTATTCGGAAAGGATAATAATTCCTTTCCGAGCCCTTCCTCGTGCACATTTATACATATTATTTTTTATTTCTCACAAATCTCACGAGCAACGAATTTTGACATGCACTAGTCCTCCTAGGTCACATGTATGTAGATGACAAGATTAGTAGGAGAACACCTCACAAAGCTCAAATATAACATGTGACGATTAAATTTCAAAAGAGCTCGTGCATGTATCAATAGAGGCATATAAAAATAGAATCCATTATATAACCACAAAATCCAACTACTCTATGTAAGAATGGTAAAGAACATTTTAAGGATTGACAATCTCTAAACCAAAAGTTCTAGCCACATGGAAGCGAAAAAGAAGGGATTCTAACCCACGTGTATGCCACATAGAGTGTGTCAAACTAAAATAACACACACAAAAAAATCTTTTTTGAGTTTTTCAATTTTTAACCAAAAATAAAATATTTACTCAAAAGAAACACAAAGATCATTTGAATTTTTCATTAAGCTTAAATTATCAAGAGATAAAAACCAAAATGATAAATAGAAATATTTTTGTATTTTTCATTTAATGCAAACTAAAATGAAAGAAGTATAACAAATAGATAAACAAAAATCATTATTCTAGCATGTGATTAAGCATGGAGCATAGACTAGAAAATGATTTAAACATGCATACACCTAGCAATGATATATAATATGAAGTACAAAAAGCTAAAGTATGCAAACTAAACTAACTTGTTCAACCTTTAGAATTAGAGGACTTAAAAAAATATAGGGTTAATGTTTATGCTATTGAGGAGAGCGTTTTGATTAGTGATTTTAAGGCACGTGAGAAGACTCTTAGGGGTAAGTTTGCTCATATTTTGAGGGAGAGAGATAGCCTTCTAGGAAGGATTGGCCATGTGAAGAAGGACAGACAAACGAGGAGAGAAACAATTCGACCAAAATTTCGGCGGTCTCCTGTGAGGATTTCATCGTTTCGACGAGGATTCCGGTTAGTGGGGTGGAGATATGTGCTTATTTTTAGAATGAGTTTTAAATGAGTATGACTAAGGTATAAAAATAAATACTTCTTTAACTAAAACAAATAAAATTATCCGTTTTGTATACTCCTAACTCTAAAGGGACCACATAAATAAATATTATTATATCACATGGACTAGATTTATATACCTCAAACTCATTGTCCTATAAATCCAAATATAAGAAGGAATATATTCTTGACCATAATTATTTATAAAAAAAAATGATCATTTTTGAAAAATCTCATAATTTTGTTGGAAATAATATTTATTTACACTATATTTTGACACGTATTTTTTAATCATAACAAGAATATTAGACTAGAGAATAGTTTTCTGAAATTCGCAACTGGGTCGGGTCGATACAGTGCATTGGGTCAAATGTAGAAAAATGGAAATTAAAATCCATTTAAGACAAGCCCAATGTGATAGAAATATGCAAAACAAAATTAAATAAAAGGTAGCACAAAAAGAAAGGACACGAACCACGGGTCGGACAGGCGGTGGCGCACCGAGGTTTTGAGTCAAAGTTCAAACCATGCATATTGTAAGTACTCTCTCCTTCAAACAACTGGGATAGACCAAGGGCATCCGTGCCGTTAGGCCATCTCATGAGTAGATATACTACTCACTTCTCCTCTAATTTTTCTATGTGGGACAAATCCATTTCACCCAACTAAATACTAGTTCACCGACTTCAAATGGGGTACTTTGAGGCAAAATTTTCATACACCTCTTAATGGTTCTTGAACATGTAAATATACCAAGTTAATCTCCTTGCGAAAAAAAAACACATTGGTATAAGGGCCCGTCCAAAAAGGTGTATGGGCCCCACTTTTATTTGGACCTAAAATTAGCAATCTTCATATTTTAAACCTTTATTTTCCAACAGATTATTTGGTATGTGCACCTGCACCAATCAGTGAAAGATAAGTAGGATAAAGTGGCCCACTAGATCATGTTAAGTGCTAATAACCATTCACTATTATTTCAAATGTCTTTCACTTGTTGGTTCTAGTGTATACACCAGGTGTACCATATATATTCTCCCATATATGCCTTAAGACATTATTTTTCTTATTGAGATACGCACTGACACTTACTCGCAACAATGTTCTCTTCCATTTTTTATCCATGTTAATTGTGGTTTCTCATCGGTTTTGATGGTGCATAAATTCAATTCCCTTTTGAAAGTTGTTATCCAAATATATTTATATATATACACACACATATTGTCCTTAGGCATATGAGTAGCTTGTGGTATTGGGAAATTTGGAGGATTCACCTCTTTGTGTTTAAAAATCTAGACTCTTAAATCAATCTATCCAATGTGGCTCCAAACTAAACAAGAGATTATGATTAAGGTCCAATTAGTTTACTACCATTATATACATTTGATATCCCCAAAACAATTGTTGCAGATCAAAGGGCTCCTTTGGGAGTTTTAAAGATAAAAGAAAAGAAATGAAAGTTTTTTTAGGAGAGAAAAGAAAGGAATGTAAAGTTAATAAGAGAGAAGTGAAAAGAAAAGAAGAGAAAGGAGTTTAGGAGAGAAAAGAAAAATGCTACCTTTCTAGTTGTTAGGGAGTTGAGAGGAAAATAAATTTCTAAAAAAATAAGGTACAATTCATTAAAAACCTTTCACTTCTCTCCATTTCTTTCTGATTTTGGAAATAAAGTTTTGGAGAGAAAGAAAGAAAAAGTTTTTAAAAGTTTTCCTTTTTTTTCCACTCTTTTTAAACTCTCCCAAATAGAACTTGCAAACAAGCCTAATTGTGATTACCCGTTCCCTTTTTTTACAATTGATTTTCTCAAATATAGTAAATTACCTAAATGACCCATAATATTTGTTAAATATTTTTATGGAGACTCTAATTTTTGTAAAATATTTTTATTGACCCCTTAGTGTTTATTACTTGTTTCTATTAAGCCCTTCCATTACTGAAAATCGTTAAAGTTAACGAATTTTGCTTAACTTACTATTTGGATGAATTTAAACTTGCAAAATGATATTTTTAACCTTATTAAACTAGTCAACTCAATTTTTACTATTTAGTAGTTTAAAATATATTAAACATTAAAATCCACTTTGAAACTTGTATAATTTCCATTTTTAAAAATTTGTTAAACATTAAAAACATTAGATATTATATAAAAAATAAACTTTACACATTAAAAAAATTGTTCTCATTATAAAAATATGTTGTATTTTGAACTTTTTATATTTAAAAAAGTACATTATTTATATAAAAAAAATTTCATGTAAACTTCGTAAAATATAACTATTCTATTAAAAAAAGTTGTATTTTAACTATTTTTTGTATAAAAAAAGTCCATTATTTTTATAAAAGAAACATGCACTGTTTATTAAAAAAAACTATTGACTTTTTTGTATAATGAAAACGGTAAAAAAAATAATAACTAAAAAACATTTTTTATAGAAAATATTCCTAAAAGGTTAATTTTTCATAAATAAAGTGTCTCAGTGATTTTTTAATTGTTTTTATTAAATAAATAATTGTTTTTTAAAAATAAATTGTTCAAAAAAAAATCTTATGTATTTTATATGAAAAAATTGTACATATTTATAGGTGTTTTTTAGTTTAAAAATTTATTTGTTATTTATATATAAAAACTTCATTTTCTATAAATAAAACGTTTAAAAATTGTTTTTGTAAAAAAATATTTTTTATTTTTATAAAACCCGTTCTTAAATTTTGGAACCTTTTTTTAACTGTTTTGTATAAATAAAAACGTTAAGAAATTTTAAAACACGTTTTTTTTATTTAAAAAAAAAAAAACTTCTTTTCTTATAAGAGTAGGTGACCCATAAAACTTTGAATTGCTTAACAATGTAAAAAAAAAATAAGTTATACATTTTTAAATATTGTCAAATTGGTAAATTAAGATATTTTTTAAGAGTAAAATTAATGATAAATATTAATAAGTATATATAATATGTTAGGAGAATAATAAAAATATTTAACAAAGATCAAGAAAATTTCAAGTAACAAAATTTGCTTATTTAATAATATGAATTATTTGCTAAATAATTCATACTAACAAAAAAAATTGCGAGTGTAGTCATAAATATAAAAATATTTGTTTTTATACACCAATATTGCTTACCTGTCTACTAGCCACTAGGAGCCAAGTCCTTTGTTTTGTTTGGAATTAGTATTTTTAGGGAGAATTTGAGTTTACTAAGTATTTAGGCTAGGACGCGGCTTAAATAAATAATTAATAAATTCGTTCCAAACACACACACCACCCAAATTAAAATTCACGATAATTAAAATATTATTGTTTTAGCTGTTATTTTAACTTTTTACGATATTTTTATGAATAATAGTCTCGAAAAAAGTTACAGATAATATAAAAAAGTCACAAAAAGTGAAAATGATAACCAAAGTGATATAACTAAAAATTTTGATACCCAAAATAATTTACGACATAACTAATAGGGGGCAATAGCCAAACGGTCCCATAATTTTATGGTACTGGTTAATACATAGTGGATATTTACTATATATTTACAAATAGGATCTATTGAAACAAAAAAATATTTTTTCATGAGATCTGTTGGAGCAAATTTTTTTTTGACTATAATTGCTAAGTAATTCATATTATCAACAAATTCAATTTATTTATTTTTTGATACCTAATCATAGGAGTATGTATTATGTTGGTGCTGAAAATTTTGTTTTCATAATTTTTTGGCCCCCCTTAATAATAAATCTTGGTTTCGTCCATGGTCTAGGTAACTTAACTATTATTTTGTGCAGAAGGAAGATCACACGGGTACAATAAGGTCAAACTTCTATTGCCCATATTCGGATCAAATACATAGGCTAACACATCGTATTCGGCCAAGAGCTTCAAATGTATTATATGTGACACTGTTTCACCGTGCATGATTATCACCCAACAGCTGGCCTCATGGTTGTTTATTCTTTGAACGAACATTTTTATCCTCATAATAGAAGCCGGCTAAGCTGAGGGTTTAGGCAAACATATTCGTAATAGTTAAAATGAGTTTCTGACTTGAGTTTGAAAATTATTTTTTCCAATTTTTTTTGGATTAATCCTTCAAGAAAAGTATTTACTTGAGTTGACTCGGTACACATTCCCAAATCATATTTGGTGCAGCTTGGAGTAGTTGAGTCAGAAATTAGGGTTATTTGTTCAGGAATTTCAACATATAATTTAATCCCGAGATTTTCATTATTTACATCCTCATCTAAAAAATCACATCAACATTTGAATATCTTCTAAAGGAGGCATTACATCTGATGAGTCCTATTCATTTAATTCCTTATCAGATAAAAGCCCTTAGGTCTTGGTAATGGCACAAAAAATATTGCGAGTATAGTCATAAATATTTTTTTTTATGAATTATTTCAAACATCAAGAAAATTTTCTTCTTTAATAATATGGATTATTTCCCCGTTGAAGGCGCGGAACGTCACTGTAAATAAATGCCATAACATATCAAGTAACAAAATTTCAAACCCTTGATTGATTCAAATTGAATTTCTCCATAAACATAAAAACTAACAAAAAAAACACAAAACTGATAAAGCCTCATGTAACATAACAGATTTATTCATCAATACTACACATTAGCCACTAAACCTTCAAAACACTTGAGAAAACATAACATGAGTAGTAGATATTAAACTAAAATTCTTCCCTATATATAAAGTAGCCAACACTACTTCGTGGGAAGAGATCATACCAGTGGTGGTAGAATTGGTGTGGTGTGGGGGAGCAGGGGCGGTGTTATTGCCAGAGGCATCGCAATAACCACGTAGAATATAACCTTCTTGATTGGTGAAGCCCAAGGAAGTCCTCATATTTGGCCAGCAGTCACGTTGGATGATTTTAATGGCTAGAGGATATGAATAATATCGTACTTATTAAGGTTCCGTTTTAATGTTACACAATTTCATTTCACCTTTCCTTATCTCATTAGGAAATGTATTCAAGGCAATTTTTTTCGTAAAGTGTCGTATAATCAATAGAATTCCACTTTAACAAGAATAGTTACATTTCACAACATATAACGATTCTAAGACCGTCCTTCGGAGTTTCCCCACTGGACGCCCCACTAAATGACTATAATCTTCCAAGGCCCATCACACAAGACAACCTGGGCATCCTATATCGCGTGACGTCGGGAAGTGGCCATATACTTGCGACAGTGAGTCATATCCCACTACACCAAAATGGCCAAAATGTCACCTTTCAGCTGGTCACCCTTGTCACGGTCATTGACCGTGACAAGAATCTCGCATTTTGTGTCACGGTCAAAGACCGTGACAAGACCGTGACAAAGTGTTGTCACGATCAATGACCGTGACAAGTCCGTGACAAATATATTTGTCACGGACTTATCACGGTCATTGACCGTGACAATTATTAAAATAATTGTCACGGTCAAGGACCTTGATACGACCGTGACAATATCATCAGTAAAAAAAGCCCTAGACTCTTTTTTTCCCACAGTTTTTGGTTTCCCTCTTTCTCTCTCTCTACAAGCGATTTCAGCGCGCTCTCTCTCTCTCTCTAAGGTATATTTTTTTTCTCTCTTTCTCTTTCATTGTATATGTGTTTGTATATATGTGTGTATATATATGTGTGTATATGTATATGTGTGTCTATGTGTGTGTGCGCGTAGTGTCCCTTGTAAAAAATTGATTGATTATTAATTTTTTTAGTAAATTAATATATGATTGACCCTTATTGTAAATTAATAAATTAATATATACTTTATATAATTATTAATAATTGAATTTGAATATAAATAAGACATAATTAAATAAGACATACTACATATAATTATTAATAATTGAATTTGAATATACACATTTGTTGTAGATATTGCTGTTGGATTATTTTGTTTAGTAAATGTCGGATTGGTTAGTTTTAAAAGTGGCATGACCACTGGATTATTGTCCATATGGGGGTGGGATTTTTCAACTTTTGAATAATTGAATTTGAATATAAATAAGACATAATTAAATGAAACATACTATATATAATTATTAATAATTAAATTTGAATATAAATAAGACATATTTAAATGAAACATAGTATATATAATTATTAATCATTATTGGATTATTGTGTGTGTGGTGGGGGGCAGGGGGTGGTGTGTGTACGTGTACCTGTGCATGTGTGTTGTGGGGGTGGGGTGAGGGGGGGAAGACGTGGGGGTGGTGGGGGGCTGCGTGTGTGCGCGTAGTGTACCTTGTAAAAAATTGATTGATTATTAATTTTTTTAGTAAATTAATATATGATTGCTCCTTATTGTAAATTAATAAATTAATATATACTATATATAATTATTAATAATTGAATTTGAATATAAATAAGACATAATTAAATAAGACATACTACATATAATTATTAATAACTGAATTTGAATATACACATTTGTTGTAGACATTGCTGTTGGATTATTTTGTTTAGTAAATGTTGGGTTGGTTAGTTTTAAAAGTGGCATGACCACTGGATTATTATCCATACGGGGGTGGGATTTTTCAACTTTTGAATAAATGAATTTGAATATAAATAGGCATAATTAAATGAAACATACTATATATAATTATTAATAATTGAATTTGAATATAAATAAGACATAATTAAATGAAACATAGTATATATAATTATTAATCATTATTGGATTATTGTGTGTGTGGTGGGGGGCAGGGGGTGGTGTGTGTACGTGTACGTGTGCGTGTGGGGTTGGGGTGAGGGGGGGGAGGGGGTGGGGGTGGGGGAAGGGACGGGGGTGGGTGGTGGGGTAGGGGTGGGGGGCTGCGTGTGTGTCTATGTGTACTAATAAATTTTTTTTCTCTCTAGTAATAACATTTTTTACAGCAAATGCCTCCTTCAGGTATTAAGGCGAGGATGATGATGCTGGTTATGATGATGTCGTCTGGGCTCGGTGGTAGCGGAGGCGACGAGGGCTCCTCGGCCCCTAGGCTCCCAAAATATGGAAAATTTGGGATTACCATCGAGAGCAAGTCGGAGCTATTAGCGAGATCCCTCGAGATGCTAAAGACGGTCATCGTCCCGGGGTTTATGAGTTGGAAGGAGGTGCCATATGAGCTCAAGTTTGCTGTTTGGACGGCACTACAGGTAGTATATTTATATTTATATGAATATTTCAATTTCAATTTCAATTTCAATTTCGATTTCAATTTCATTTTATATTTATATTTATATTTATATTTATATTTATATTTATATTTATTCGCAACTAACGTTGTATTTGTTGGACAGGAACAATTCAACTTGGATCCAAAGCTACGCGATTCCGTCTTGGAGCAGTTGATGGAGCACCACAAGATGTGGAAGAAAAATATGCGGACACGGTACTTTGTGAAAATAAGAGAGTCCATTATCCAATGGCGTGGATCCGTCCTGCCCAAGGAGCCGATCTCATTGGCACAATGGCAAGAGTTCATTGACAATGAGATCGAGGATCGACAATTGGCATCTCGCCAATCGGGGAGGGAAAATCGGGCAAAAAAGATGGACGTGCACTACTCCGGCCAGACGTCTTACGCCGAGGTGGAGTATAGGATGAAGGTAAGATTTAATTTTTCTATAACTACAGAAATATATTGTTCTTCATTATTTTACTTTGCGGGGCCGATACTAATTTTACTTTATTTTATTTCAGGAGGTAGGGAGTGGCCCAGGGGGTAAGCCACATAGGCTCGATACTTATGTGGCTCTTCGAACGAAGAAGGGGAAGGACAAGGAGGTGTCCCCGAGCGTCACGACCATGATTGTAAGTAATCCGACAGTTTAATTTTTGTTAATTACGTTATAATTTTTTAGTTTACTTATTTTACTAATCTTGTACTTTTTGTCGTTTCAGGCAAAGCTTAAGGAAGTGCATGAGTCACAGTCTGATGCCGACAAGGCGTCTTTGTTCACAGACGCACTCAACCAAGTGCTTGGCTCTGATCGCAAGGGGAGGACAAGGGGGTGATCTCGCGGGTGGCCAAATCTAGGATCATCGGATTGGAGACGAGCGACACCGGGTTTGCTCGAACGGTGGATTCACATGATGCGAAGCTGTCCCGTTTGGAGGCGACGGTCCAAGATATGTACTCATTCATGAAGCGTACATTGGGCAGAGACCGTAAGGGGAAAGGTAAGGAAAAGGCGGTGGAGGAGGAGGAGGTGCGGGAGAAGGAGGCGCAGGATGACGAGGATGTGGACCTCGCTGCTTCATCACCGACACATGCGTACTTCGATGATCCACTTCCTTATTTGGCTCCCTTCCCCAGACCGATGTCGATAATTGGTTGGCCGAGCGTGTTTATATTGGACGTATTTGATGGCTAGCGGATAGGGCGGGGGTTAAGGGACCCGAATATCGTCCAGTGTGGAATAGTTCATGGACGTGCGCTTCAAGAGATCGAGTCCAAAGTGCTTGTGACACATGTGATACTCGGGAAGGAGAACTCCCTATTGTGGTTGCGCAAACAATGCGACATGATGTATATTAGTGGGTGTGTCAATTCGTATATCGTGTGGCCTACTCACCTCCTCACATTTACCCCAGACATGTAGTGACATTATTTTTAAGTTGGTACATTTGAATTATATTTGGATTATATTGTCATGTATATTTTTTTTATTTTGAATATATATTTGCATTATCTTTAGTTTGTTTGAATATATGATGTTTGAACAGGTACAACATTGCTATGACAGGTACAAATATACTGCTGGGCAGTGGCAGTGGCCATACTGCCCAGCAAATTTTTTTTAAATTCTGCCCAGAATTGTCATGGTCATTGACCGTGACAAATTTTTTTTAAAAGGGGTGAAGGCTTTGTCACGGTTATTAACCATGACTAAACTTGTCACGGTCATCGCCCGTGACACGCCCGTGACAATTCTAACGAACTTGTCACGGCCAATGACCGTGACACGTCCGTGATAAAAAAAGTTGTCTCGCCCCGAATTGTCACGGTCATTGACCTTGACAAGTTGAACTTGTCAAGGTCAATGACCGTGACAATTAGGAAGATTTGGTGTAGTGACCACACCCGAAATTACCTCACTTCGCACAATAATCGCATAATATATAATAACTGGTCCTTTGGCCGAGGGCTATATTCACCCTGCATTCACTAGCTAGGGGACTTCACCTCATATGCATAACTTCCCTTATGATAGCATTTAGAGAGGTGTGTAATAACAATTTCTCAATCATAGGTCATTTCCATATTAAAATATACATTAAGTCATTATCCAGAGCCATAAGCGTTCAATGTTCTCATTTTAAATTCAATGTTTAATAACCCCCCTAATTAATCTTCAAGAATTAATGATGTTACTATATGCCACCAAGTATAGTGTACCTCATTCATATCTCTAAATTTCCCCCAATTATATAATCTTGCTCTCACCTAGTCTCAAATTAATTTACACAAGAAAATATACCATCATGTTTACGAACTAATCCCTGAGATAGGCCCAAGCATTCCTTTTCAATTCTAGAGTAGTTACATATGTGATATAAGAATATAATACACTTTATTTTATCCTAAGATAAGGTTCCTAGGTCCTAAGCCTACTAGAAAAGGGTTACAAACTAAGTTAGAAAAATCACCTAAAACAACAGGAATTCCGAATCGATTCGCCCTGGCCGAATCGATTCGGTCTTGAAGCGAATCGATTCGGATGGTCCGAATCGATTAGGTCAAGAGGACCCAACATTCTGCATACTGCCGAATCGATTCGGATAGGCCGAATCGATTCGGTCATCACAGACCTGTAGCCTTCCCCTTTAGCGAATCGATTCGCCTGGCTCAGAATTTCTAGTTTCGGTTATGGAGTTTAGTGCCTTACTTTTCCCACAATTCAATTCTTCTCCATTATTACCCACAACAACCACCATAAATCCAACCAAAAGAGTTCTACATGAATACTAACTACTATACTCAACACAAAAATCATCTAAACAACATTTAAGGGTTTAAACACCACAATTTCATTTAAATCCATATTTTTTCAATTGACTCCAATACACAACTATCATTATAATTTATTCACCCTAAATCATATATTAGCAAGTAAGAAACTTGCCTTAAGGTTAAAATCTCAGATTTTCTTCCGGTAGTGACAAATCCAAGCTTCAATCTTCAATTCTCTCCCTTTTCTTTTCTTTCCCCCCAAATTCTCTGCTTCTCTCTTTCTCTCTAGGTTTAGAGAGAACACACTTAAGAAATAAAAGAGGTTGCAAGACTGAATCGTGGCCTTAGCATCAATTTCTATCTTTAAATGCTAATACACCATTAAAATGACTCGTAACTACAGAATTAAGTTATAACCTGTCAAAAGTGCTCGAAACCTAAAAATACAATAGGACACTCATTTGGACTATCTTGACTATTTCGGGACTAACCGCGCCCTCTAAATTGACATCCGGGATAATATAATTCACTTTGAGTTCCAATTTCATTTAAACCATAAATGCCGTTTAAAGCACAACGATACTATGAATAGTAACATAATACCATATACATTCACATAACAGTAAATATACAAAATTTAGTAAATATTATCTTTTAACTCTCATAAAATAATATTTACTTCATCATTCGATATTTTATATAATTACCTATCATGGAAAATTAATATAAAATAAATTACTCAAAAGCGAGGGTTATTACAAAAATTTGGAGCCATAACAGGTATTTATAGACCTGTCGCAAAATTTTAGGTAAAAAATTCATTTGAACTAAAATAGAAGTCATTCGAAGGAGAAAGACATTTTTTTAACAAATACATACTTGTTTGAATGAGACTTCAATTTGGTTTGAACCTGCTTCTAACGAGCTTCAAATGAATTCAAACAGAAGGCCCTTGTTGGATGTTCGTTCGATGTAAGATCTAACAACCTCTAACAAACAGATAATTTCGTTCGAACGACATGCTGATCTCATTTGAAAGAAGATAAAAAATAATTTTTTTATTTTAAATCTTTAAAAAATGCACCCTCGATTTTTCATAAAAAAATACATCCCAAATAAAATTATGAATAATTTTAAAATCCTAAAAGCTTTATACCTTTTTGAGATGTAGGGAAGCCATCAGTCTTGGAAATCTTGGAGTTCAGATCATCATGTCGGTTTTTAACTTGATACGCTAAATATGCCCAAGTGTAAATAAAACAAATCAAAAGCCTAAGCTAAAATATTTTCCCTTATAGCGTGTGAGAATGGATTTTGTTTTTCGGACAAGGAAGTGTGAGAACAATCATTTTTGGAGATATTATAATTATAAGAGAGAACAATTTGATATACGACCTATTTTTTATCGGTTCAAAGATCAACTCGAGCATAGATACAAACATACTAGGCGAAGAATGCCGTTGCCTACTCATAAAAACATGTTTTTTAGGAACATAATTCATATGATGAGATAACATTGGGTTCCTATGAGAGGTATATCTAGGAATGCTCCTGGAAAGAAGGTTGAGATAGTGGATGTAATACCTTATATTTTTTGTGCATTATTTTATTTATGTAATTAATTATTTTTGCATGTGTGACATGTGATGTCACTTATTATTATTAATTTATGTTTTTTATATATATTATGTGAATTAATGGATTTTGGAAACCTGACTTAATACACGGTAAAATACTAATTAAATATTTGAAGTGACTTAATACCATGGGAAACTATGGAATGGCTAGGGACTTGGTGTCGAGGGTTCCTTGTTTGGATTATCCCTTCGGTATTGAGTTCTAATGACTGTAAAGTAGTTTCATATTATGTCGAGTCACGCATAATTAATAAATAATCAAATTGTGTTTTAGTTGACTTGTACAGACTTTTTAGACAAGTTAATGAGTTAAATAATTTAATAAAAATTTTCATATTTTGTGTTAACTCTTGGAACATTGATAATGTCCATTTTTTATTTTAAATGGTAAGATTTAAGTGCACTGGGTTGGTACATGACTTGGGTAGAGTTTTGTACTATTTGGAGAGCTATTTAGGCTCACCAGGTTGGGATGTTGGATAAAAGTCTAATATCATGGGAAGATATCTTATTAGGTTATTTAGATAACCTAAACAAAAATATCTTTAGGCAATTTTATAACCCCTAAGACTTTAGAGAGAATAGGCACACAAATATTGAGGAGCTTGGGAGAATGAAAGCTAGGAATTAACCCAATTTGGATAATGTAAGTTTATAGAGATTAAAATTTTGATTTGATCTTGTGTTAGAATAGTGAGAATCCATTTGAATTATAATTAACCAATTTTATAATCTTATTTTTATAATCTAAATCCTAATTTTTTAAAGTTAGTATAATTGGAGATTTAATACTTAATCTCATGTTAATGATTTTAGGAAGTTTGATATTAGATCTCACGAAACTGCTCTTATGATGTAATTGCGATTGTTAGAAATTTATTCATCATAATGAATAATGTAAAATCCCCTTCTTAATTTGATAATTTAGCAAAATATGATTTGTTCAGGTAGGTTATGAACCTAGGGTTTTAAATCTCATAATCTCGATAATGCTCAAAACCTTGTCTAGATCACCCAAAACTTGTAGTTATAGTTTGGTTATTGATATAATCGTATTTTCAACCATTATAGGGTGTTCTTAAGGTATTAAGAGCTTAGTCGAGGACGTTAATGGCAGATTAGGGTTACTGAGTTCATAACACAGGATCTAAGGACAAAGAAACACACTTTTCTAAATTTTTGGTTACGCGCGTCGTGCACATGGATGAACAGTACCATGTGAATGGTATACATGCTCATATATAGGATTATCCCCGTGTTAACGGTAGGCATGTGAACGGCTAGGATTAGCCCCTTACGCATGATTCTGGGTAGGGACGCTTGATTATTTAGTTTATACGGGACCACTGGGGAAATTCTCTAAGATGGTACTTTAGGCCTTCCAACATAATGAATAAGGGATTTAAAACCACGGTAGTATGATGTGAAATGAATTTCCAAAGTAATTAAAGACAATTAATATGAGAATCTAAATAATATTTTAGTAATTCATGAATAGATTTTATTACTGACTCGACGTTCAAACTTATCATGTGTGACTACTCGTGGGGGATTTACAAGGAGAAATTATGATAGGGAGCGTATAAAGTTGAGTGCCCTAGTACCCGGTGATTTACTGGTTTTACCTGTATCCTTTTCCCCGATCTTACGTGCTGAAAGTACATGTTGTTTCAAGTTGGGGTTACGGGGGGGTCCTCTCGTACGTCCTAGTGTATGGGTCCATATGATTGGTATGAAGGCGTAGTGATTATCTCTTGAACATCGACTAGCACTAGCGATCCACTAAGGTAAATGGGATAGGCCTTCGTATCTTACGTGTGGGCTTGTGAATAGCCCAATTACTTGTATGTGTTGGGAGAATAGATATTTGGATATCAAACTTTTGCTCTTTTCGTTTCTTTTAATGTACTTACACTAGAGATTTATCTACTAAATATAATAAGGAACCTCATAATTATAATTAATTGAAATAAATTATAATTTTTAATAATTAGGTTCACTTGGGCTTGGGGGTTAGACCGCATGTTATATTTATGGTTGTTTAGGTCGTGTTAACTTAAAAATAAGTAAAATACATAAGGAAGATGTATTTTTTATTATTGTAGCACAAATTTAGTTACATTTTAATTTCTTGTAGACTTATTCGGTTCAATCCTATTGTTCAAACATATTTCCAGGTCCTAGGCCGCAATTGCATCCATAACTCTGATCCACTTCCACTTCGTATTTCAGTTCCAAATTTCTTATAGGATGTAGGTGTCAAGCCTGCATGCTCATTCTTATTTCCTGCATTTCACATATAGTAGTACTCAAACTTGTATTACTCTGTTGGTTATTAATTTATGTTGGAGTCGACTTTTACTTTTTTAGTTGGGTTTAATGTTTGAGACAATTTGTATATCCTATGATGGAGTTTATTCACTGTTGAGATGTTGTGTATCCGAGTTATGGTGGTTTATTCATATTGTGAGCATCACTTCTTTACTATTACATTTTACTTAATTTTTGTCATGCTTGGAATGGTACTTATTGTTTTAAAGTCATGTACTATTTGTATTTGGACTTGATCAATCTAGCTACGAATTTTACACGGTTCCATAGAAGCTCCTCAAAACAACATTGAGAGGAAGAAAGAGGTTTTGATTGTACCGCCCAAGGATCTGAAAGCGGAAACAACCCCACTACCTAGTTAGGTATATGAATAGGATATCTAAGGTATTTTTAGGATGTAATCCCCTTCCTAGGTTATTCATGATTCCTCTGGGATCATTTGTTGGGTATAAGTACCTTCATTATCATATTTGGATATTTTATATGCTTTTGGTGATGGTATTCATACATTTATCTTATATATGTATTCATTACATAATATTTATGCACATATCATCCTTTAACACCAAAAATATTTTAAGATTATTATATTTGTGATATTTGATTAAATTATATGTGAATTTAATTTTTTGTACGAACTTATTTCGAAAAAGGATTGAAACATGTATTCAAAACAATGATATGCAAATGACAATATTTTCAATGCTATATTTATAATTAGTATAAAATACTAATAAATCAAGTTTTATAAGATTTTGGGAATTGATAAAGCTTTACACATGCACATCACATGTCTTTTGACCATATAAGTCTTTATGTGACTTGCACAATTGCTCTATGTTTAAATCAAGATTTAATCCCGAGATCTAAGATTGGTCAATTATTTTAAAATTATTATATGGAACATTTGTTTTTTTTTTGTCAAAACACTTTTACTTGATGGAGTTGATTGATGAGACGTTTTCAAAATGAAAAGGGCTGCCATTAGTGAGATTACATTGATTTCAATTATAGTATCATCGATAGCTGTCTACACACGTGTGTGTGAAAGACTCCAGAGATAAAACTATTTTATGATGAAAAAATTCAAAGTCAAGTGCTCAAAAATTTAAGGCAAGAAAAGCAAGACATGGCTTACAAAATTTTGTTGTGCTACTTGTAATATCTACTTTAGGGCTTATACATCGTTTGAGGGAAATTATATGGCTATCATTTACCATTTTGAATATCTCAAAAGGATATTGATGCAATGATATGATTAATCTTGATATGTAATTCATATGAAATAATTATGTACATTTATTTGATTTTTTGATCTATTATTTGTTCACATCATGCCATGATTGATATTCAAAATCGCTAGAATTTAAACTAATGTGATTGATTTATTAATGTGTGTGCGTATTTGTATTTTATCCATGTCATTAATCTTATTTCAAAGCAAATTTATGAAAAGAATCCATTTTATCTTGGATAGACTAATCATGACCACCTTACATGTCCTTTTGTGTTTACATCTATATATTTGTTTATTTGATTCTTTGAAAATTCAAAAAAATTGCAAAAAAATTGTTTTTAAACATGAATTTTTCATGTTGAATTGCATATTTTAAGAGAGTTGGGACTTTTGAGGTTATACCAAGTATTTTCTGGAGTTTTCCTTGATTTGTATATTATGTGAAAAAGTGTGTGCACTGTCGACTATTGGTCCATTCGCACGGGTGTGAAAAATATGAGTTTTTGAATCTTTCTGCCCAAATCAGTTCGCATGGATATCTTTTTCGAGGTTTGACTATTTACAAAAACTTCACATTTATGTGTATCATATACTTCAGAAACAAGAACTAGACTCAATTTAATTAATCTATGGATTGATCCATAATTAACATGTATTGACCTACCATGTCAGACATCAAGTCACTTTAGCATATAAGAAACATATGTATTCTTATTATCATTAATAAAAGATTCAACAAATACATTTAGTTTACATAACTTGTCATTTAAATATCCTTTTCCCACAAAGTTTCTAATTCAAGTATTAATTTAAATCCCTTCTTACATAATAATTATCTATGCATGAAATTCTTGCGAATTTAAAGCATGTGGAGGACATAATTCAATGTAAGAGTTTGAATCAAAGTGAACTTGATTATGCTTTCCATGTACTTCGACACTTGAACTAGAAGAGTTCCCCATGAGTAGATGTTCACCTTTTTCAACCTTTTCATAGCATGTGAATGCATTTTTGTCAAAACATATATGGTGCGTCGCTTCAATGTCGACCCACCAATTATTGGAATTTTTTATCATGTTGATTTCAGAGACAACGAAAAAAAGATTCTACATTTTAGCATTCTTTTTTTGCAATATTGGCTTGACGAGAGTTAGATTTGAAAGGTGACCCTTTGCGCTTCTAGTAGTCTTAATCACAATGATCCTATTTCTTACAAAACTAACATTCACCCTTGATTTTATTAAAATCTTTACCATTTGGTCCCATGGGATTGATTCTTCCTTTATTCTTTCTTTGTGGGAGTTGTATCGTTTCAGCTTTGATTCATTTTCCTCCACTACATTGGCATTTTCTAACTTAGAATTTCCACTTCCCTTCTTGTCACTAGTTATGTTATCTTCTTTTATTCTTAATAGAACTATAAAGTCTTCAAATTTCATTTCCTTGCGTGTATGGTTCAAATAATTTTAAAGTGTATTCGACTACGAGGCAATTTTTCAATAATTTCCACTACTTGAAATGACTCGCTTAAAGACATGTCGTTGACATGAATTTCATATATAATTATTTAAATTTATTAGACTCAACTAAGAAGAGTCTTGTAATTGATCATTTTGAAATCTAAGAACCTACCAATGACAACCTTTTTAACTCCTGCGTCTTTGGTTTTGTATTTTTTATCAAGGGATTCCCAGAGTTGTTTTATTATTGGATTGTACTGTAAACATTATATAGAGTATTGTCCAATATATTTAGAATATAATTAAAATAAGAATGTTTCCATTCATCAATTGTATCAACAATTACAATATCGACATCATCATCTAATTCTGGGACTTTTTCCCTTTAAAATTTTGATAAATTCAATATTTTTAAATAAAAAAAAAAATCTTTCATTTGCCAATGTTTCAAAAATGCTCCATTAAACCTCTCTTATTTCTCATGATGTTTTGCAAAAGGATTTATAGTTTTCATTAATCTAATTCACACAAGTAGGATAATTGTATTAAGTTTTTGGAATCTGTGGACATATTCAAAGTATAAATATTTTAAACTAAATATATAGATTGACATGAATAATCAAACAATATTTTATTACTAATATATATAATACTGAAGTAAAAGGTTATATACCTACAAACCTGGAGTAACACCTAAAAAATTCAAGAATATTCACTTGATTGACATTACTGTTAAACAGTATTTCCTTAAGACAATTACATCTCTGCAACACTACGGACGAATATTTGGATGATTGCCTCCCAAGGTATGATAATCTTATAACATCAATGTAGTACTATGCTTAACGTTACTTACGGACCATCTTTATGTGAAGGACACTCTCTTTTAATGAATACAATGACTAAATTTCAATGGTGGTGACAAACTCAATGTATGAGGAACTTATGATATGAAAAATGAAAGGATGAACATTATATATAGGAGAGATTGTATCTTTTCGGAATAGATGCAAGTTTATTCAAAAAAGTCACAACCCAAGAGAAACCCCTTTAAAATGAAAAGAAAAAATCTTTTAAATGAAGTGACAAAGTCTTTCAAAAGGTAACAATTCAAAACCATAATTAACTAAGAATAATTTTCTGAAATTCGCAAGTGGGTCGGGTCGATACAATGCATTGGGTCAAATGTAGAAAAATGCAAATTAAAATCCATTTAAGACAAGCCCAATTTGATAGAAAAATGCAAAACAAAATTAAATAAAAGGTAGCACAAAAAGAAAGGACATGAACCACGGGTCGGACAGGTGGTGGCGCACCGAGGTTTTGAGTCAAAGTTCAAACCATGCATATTGTAATTACTCTCTCCTTCAAACGACTAGGATAGACCAAAGGCATCCGTGTCGTTAGGCCATCTCACGAGTAGATATAATACTCACTTTTCCTCTAATTTTTCTATGTGGGACAAATCCATTTCCCCCAACTAAATACTAGTTCACCGACTTCAAATGGGGTACTTTGAGGCAAAATTTTCATTCACCTCTTAATTGGTCCCACTTTTATTTGGACCTAAAATTAGAAATCTTCATATTTTAAACCTTTATTTTCCAACAGATTATTTGGTATGTGCACCTGCACCAATCAATGAAAGATAAGTAGGATAAAGTGGCCCACTAGATCGTGTTAAGTGCAAATAACCATTCACTATTATTTCAAATGTCTTTCACTTGTTGGTTCTAGTGTATACACCGGGTGCACCATATATATTCTCCCATATATGCCTTAAGACATTATTTTTCTTATTGAGATACGCACTAACACTTACTCGCAACAATGTTCTCTTCCATTTTTTATCCATGTTAATTGTGGTTTCTCATCGGTTTTGATGGTGCATAAATTCAATTCCCTTTTGAAAGTTGTTATCCAAATATATTTATACACACACACACACACACACACACACACACACACACACACACACACACATTGTCCTTAGGCATATGAGTAGCTTGTGGTATTAGGAAATTTGGAGGATTCACCTCTTTGTATTTAAAAATCTAGACTCTTAAATCAATCTTTTCAATGTGGCCCCAAACTATTTATTAAAAAGAAACATACACTGTTTATTAAAAAAAACTATTAACTTTTTTGTATAATGAAAACGGTAAAAAATAATAATAATTAAAAAACATTTTTTTTAGAAAATAATCGCAAAAGGTTATTTTTTCATAAATAAAGTGTCTCCGTGATTTTTTAATTATTTTTATTAAATAAATAATTGTTTTTTAAAAATAAATACTTCAAAAAAAAATCTTATGTATTTTATATCAAAAAATTGTACATATTTATAGGTGTTTTTTAGTTTAAAAATTTATTTGTCATTTATAAATAAAAACTTCATTTTCTATAAATAAAACGTTTAAAAATTGTTTTTGTAAAATAATATTTTTTATTTTTATAAAACCAGTTGTTAAATTTTGGAACCTTTTCGTTAACTGTTTTGTATAAATAAAAACGTTAACAAATTTTAAAAAAAAAAAATTTGATTTTTTTTAAATAAAAAACTTCTTTTCTTATAAGAGTAGGTGACCCATAAAACCTTGAATTGCTTAATAATGTAAAAAAAAGTAAGTTATACATTTTTCAATATGGTCAAATTGGTAAATTAAGATATTTTTTAAGAGTAAAATTAATGATAAATATTAATAAGTATATATAATATGTTAGGAGAATAATAAAAATATTTAACAAAGATCAAGAAAATTTCAAGTAACAAAATTTGCTTATTTAATAATATGAATTATTTACTAAATAATTCATACTAACAAAAAAAATTGCGAGTATAGTCATAAATATAAAAATATTTGTTTTTATACACAATTATTGCTTACCTGTCTACTAGCCATTAGGAGCCAAGTCCTTTGTTTTGTTTGGAATTAGTATTTTTAGGGAGAATTTGAGTTTACTTAGTATTTAGGCTAGGACGCGGCTTAAATAAATAATTAATAAATTCGATCCAAACACACACACCACCCAAATTTAAATTCATGATATTTAAAATATTATTGTTTTAGCTGTTATTTTCACTTTTTACGATATTTTTATGAATAATAGTCTCGAAAAAAGTTACAGATAATATAAAAAAGTCACAAAAAGTGAAAATGATAACCAAAGTGATATTACTAAAAATTTTGATACCCAAAATAATTTACGACATAAGTAATAGGGGGTAATAGCCAAACGGTCTCTTAATTTTATGGTCCTGGTTAAACATGTAGTGGATATTTAATATATATTTGCAAATAGGATCTATTGAAACAAAAATCCTTTTTCATGGGATCGGTTGGAGCAAAAAAAAATATTTATGACTATAATTGCTAAATAATTCATATTATGAACAAATTCAATTTATTTATTTTTTGATACCTAATCGTAGGAGTATGTATTATGTTGGTGCTGAAAATTTTGTTTTCATAATTTTTTGGCCCACCTTAATAATAAATCTTGGTTTCGTCCATGGTCTAGGCAACTTAACTATTATTTTGTGCAGAAGGAAGATCACACGGGTACAATAAGGTCAAACTTCTATTGCCCATATTGGGATCAAATACATAGGCTAACACATCGTATTCGGCAAGAGCTTCATATGTATTTTATGTGACACTGTTTCACCGTGCATGATTATCACTCAACAGCTGACCTCATGGTTGTTTATTCTTTGAACTTACATTTATATAAATGCCGGCTAAGCTGAGGGTTTTGGCAAACATATTCGTAATAGTTCAAATGAGTTTAGTAGTTGGGTCAGAAATTAAGGTTATTTGTTCAGGAATTTGAACATATAATTTAATCCCGAGATTTTCATTATTTACATCCTCATCTAACATATCACATCAACATTTGAATATCTTCTAAAGGAGGCATTACATCGGATGAGTCCTCTTCATTTAATTCCTTATCAGATATAAGCCCTTAGGTATTGGTAATGGCACAAAAAATATTTCGAGTATAGTCATAAATATTTGTTTTTATGAATTATTTCAAACATCAAGAAAATTTGCTTCTTTAATAATATGTATTATTTCCCCGTTGAGGGCGCGGAACGTCACTGTAAATAAATGACATAACATATCAAGTAACAAAATTTCAAACCCTTGATTGATTCAAATTGAATTTCTCCATAAACATAAAAACTAACAAAAAAAACACAAATCTGATAAAGCCTCATGTAACATAACAGATTTATTCATCAATACTACTCATTAGCCACTAAACCTTCAAAACACTTGAGAAAACATAACATGAGTAGTAGATATTAAACTAAAATTCTTCCCTATATATAAAGTAGCCAACTGGGGGACTACTTCGTGGGTAGAGATCATGGCAGTGGTGGTAGAATTGGTGTGGTGTGGGCGAGCAGGGGCGGTGTTATTGCCAGAGGCATTGCAATAACCACGTAGAATATAACCTTCTTCATTGGTTAATCCCAAGGAAGTCATCATATTTGGCCTCCTTCTTCATTGCCAGAGTCACGTTGGATGATTTTAATGGCTTTGCCCAAATAGGTCTCTCCGTTGAGGAAGAAAAGTATGACCTCACCAGTGCAGGCTTGCAACTGAAACAACGAGTCCCAGCAGGTGGAGGAGCCACTAAGGTTGAGTTTGGGTCAAATGGTCTTGCCATTACCATGGAAAACATGAAACAGGCTACAAGCAATACATTATACTAGTAAACAATGAAAGATCGTTTTGTCCTCTTTATGGGTCTGTCCCCCTCACTTTACATCAAAACAAAACCAAAACCAAAACCGCCATAATTGGCTCGTGTTGTCGCGTAAACCCGTAATAGACAGGAAACGGGACAACACGAGTCAATTATGGCGGCGAGTGAGACCACCATGAGGAAAACGCCTAACGCGATGACGGGTTTTTCGAGGGAGCGTTCGCACTCTGTTTAGCCTTGGTGGGAAAGTCATATGCCGCCTACCAGGATTGGGATTGAGATGAGGAGGGTTATGATGTTTAGTTTGCCTACGAAGTTGTCGCTGACACGGTTTTGGTTTTGTTTTGATGTAAAGTGAAGGGGGGGGGGGGGGGGGGGGGGTTAAGTTTTTATAGGGGAAGTAACGTAGGTAACCAATGAAATGTTATACTTGTAAACAATGAAAATGAATCGTACAGCTCTTTATGGGGTCTCTCCATATTCTGTCTTTTGATATTACTCTCCATATTCTGTTTTTTGATATTACTAAACTTTACATTTTGTGCTGGTGGTAAGGAAAATGAATCGTAGTGCAAATTACTTCTTTTTTTTTGGTTGGTAAAAATAGAAAAGGAGGTTTTCTTTTCGTCTTTCACCAGTAATGCTTTGTTAATTCAACTTTACTTACATATTTGTTAAGTAGTAAGATCTACCATCCACAAAATTATACCTTATAAGTTAGCGTATATACAAACTTATCTTGTGTGTACCTTAAAATTTGTGTTATTTATTATAAAATTATAAGTACAAATTATAATTTTTTTTCACAAAAATTAGGAAACTTTCATGCGTAGATTATAAATTTTTATTGAAAAACCGGATATACACTAATGGTGTTCTTAACACCAAAAAAAATTACCGATCGGGGTGTTAACCAAAAAAACAAAAATAGGAAAAATATGATACCAAATAATGGTTATTTTTATCCTAATTAAATGGAGAAACGAAAATTACCATATGAATTCTAGCATGTAATGGTTACACTACTTTCCTGCAAAATTTAAAACTCAAACCAATTATGAAAGTTGTTATTATTATCTAGATAATTCAAAAACTGTTTTTAATTACCTATATACCATATTTTAAAAATAGATATCAATATTTAGCCGAAATTATTATAATTACAATTAAAATCTTTTTCCCGTTAAATATTTATATCTATTGTTAAATATAGTAAATGAATAAAAAAACAATGGTTTTAAACTATACATACATAAAATTTCTACCTCATACACAAAATATAAAAATACATAAACAAAATACCTGAAATGAATATTGAAAAGAGATGGCTGTTGAACAACTTCAACTGAGTGTGGTGCTGCTGGTGCCACGTGACGTGAGAATCTCCACAGGTCCTGATCGACGCTGGGAGGGAGGGAGGCGCTGGGAGCCAGGGAGGCTGGACAGAGGAGCCACTGGGAGTGAGGGAGGCTGGACAGTGGAGCCGGGAGGGACAGAGGGAGGTTGGACTGTGCAGCCGCTGTTGGGAGAGGGAGGGAGGTGGGGGAGGGGAGTGGAAAGAGTTTTAGGGAAGAAAAGAGATGAGATAAATGAGTCGCTGTTGCGTTTTGTTTGTAGGTTTAATATTTTAAGTAATTACAAGCTTACACCCTCACTTTTGTAAATAAATAGAAGTATACCTTGAAGTTTGATATTTTACCAAAATTTATAATATTTATAATATTTTAAATTCTATGAAAAATTCAACAATCCCCATACCCCCCCCCCCCCCCCCCCCCCCCCGCGGCCCCCGGCCCTATATCCATCCACCCCTAGTTTTGAAATATTTAGATAGTAAAAAACATCTTTCATAAAGGATTGGAGTCCAGAATTTTTCATAAAGTTGTGTATCCAATGCATGCTATAATTAATATGGTAATGTTTGAATCCTTATATGAAATTAAAAATAAAATTGTATTTTGCTTTAAAAATAAATATGTATCGATTAGAACATGTTAATATATAAAATCAACCAAAATTTGGTTTATAATGTAGTGTTTGGCGACCTTTAACTAACACCAAGACCAAAATAACAAAGTATGTCAAGTATTTTATGAATATGATTTAAAATGAAATGTTTTTTTTTGAGTTGATTTTTCATGGATATTCAATTATTTTTATAAAAAAATATTAAAATTGGCAAATATGTTTTTGTTTTGGTACATTAAAATAATATATATGTTATAATGATAGTTTCACTAGTACTGCTAAATAATGGGATAGATAATTTTAATTGACGGTCATTAAAGAGAAAGTTCCCTTCTGGGTTAAAGTAAACATAATATAGATATTTACGCTTAGGTCATTTTAAAGTATAAAGAATTCGTTGACTGGTATAAAATACACAATTAAGTTTTGTAAGAACAATTTTTGCAATATTGTTTATAGCAAAGTTTTAGGCTAGTTTGGAGTATCCCGTTATAAATCATCACGCACCGTCAAGACGAGCAAAACTCAAGAATCTCGAAGTTGGAAAACTTCTAGACATCCCGTAAAGGTATAAAACAATTTAGAGTTTAAATTTATTTATAGAATTATGATTGTGTTGTTTACTTTTATAAAAAAAACGAACACGAATTTTTTATTACGAAAAGAAAAATATTTTTTTAACTCTCGTTCAAACGAGATTGTATGTTATTAGCAGGTTGTTTTATATGTTTTTCAAACAAAGTTTGAACGGGGGCTTACTGCCTAAGATTTTTAATGTCATTAGAAACGAGACACATCTCGTTTGAGCAAGATGTTTATCTTGTTAAAACGAAGTTTTGATTTCGTTCGAACGACTGTGCCGCCTCGAATTTTGTGAATGTCATATAAATGTCTGTTTCATGTTCAGATTGTCTAAGACTTTTTCCAGATTCGTTTATGCCTAACTTTTGCGAAACTTATTCACTTTCTGTGTAACAAAATAAACACTGTTTAATTCACAAACAAACATTCCTGAATATTTAGTTTTGTGAATTCGTTTAGACCCTAAAAATTTTTGAATTCTTTCATACACCTTTGTGGAGAAGGCATCTCCATGGCTGACTTGTAATACTCAAGGAGACTCACTGCCGAAGACAAAGTCTGAGGCAGAAGAGGAAGGATTGCAGTCTTATGATTCGTGCAAGGATCATAGCTGTTCACTAAAGATTTGCAAAGATTAATGTGTTATACATGTGGCGGTTATCAAGTAGTTTGTAAGTCGATTGTCTTGTAGATTTTTAAAGTGAATAAAGGTTTTGTGCTGATTTAAAGTGAGGGGGGCTTAGTTTTTATAGGGGAAGTTGTACGCGTGTGGGGCTGACATTTAGGGACGATTCATGAAACGTAGTTAACCAATGAAACGTTATACTAGTAAACAATGAAAGATCGTTCTGTCCCCTTTATGGGGTCCATCCGTATTCTGTCTTTTGGTATTACTAAACTTTATATTTTGTACTGGTGAGGAAAATGATTCGCATAGCGAATTACTTCTTTTTTTTTTGTTGTAAAAATAGAAAGGGAGGTTTTCTTTTCGTCTTTCACCAATAATGCTTTGTTAATTCAACTTTAGTTACATATTTGGTAAGTACTAAGATCTTCCATCCACAAAATTATACCTTATAAGTTAGCGTATACACAAGCTTTTCTTGTGTATACCTTAAAATTTGTGTTATTTATTATAAAATTATAAGTACAAATTATAATTTTTTTTCACAAAAATTACGAAAATTTCATGCGTAGATTACAAATTTTTAGTGAAAAATTGGATATACACTAAAGGTGTTATTAACACCAAAAAAATTACCGATCGGGGTGTCAACCAACAAAACAAAAAAGGAAAAATATGATACCAATTAATGGTTATTTTTTATCCTAATTAAATGGAGAAACGAAAATTACCATATGAATTCTAGCCTGTATTGGTTACACTACTTTCCTGCAAAATTTAAAACACAAACCAATAATGAAAGTTGTTATTATTATCTAGATAATTCAAAAACTGATTTTAATTACCTCTATACCATATTTTAAAAATAGATATAAATATTTAACCGAAATTATTATAATTATAATTAAAATCTTGTTCCGGTTAACTATTTATATCTATTGTTAAATACAGTAAATGAATAAAACTAATAATAGTTTTAAACTATACATAAATAAAATTTCTACCTCATACAAAAAATATATAAATACATAAAAAAATTACCTGAAGTGAATATTGGAAAGAGATAGCTGTTGAACAACTTGAACTGAGTGTGGTGCTGCTGGTGCCAGGTGGCGTGAGAATCTCCACGGGTCTTGATCGGTGCTGGGAGACAGGGAGGCTAGACAGTGGAGCCACTGGGAGGGATGGAGGGTGAACAGTGGAGCCGCTGCTGGGAGAGGGAGGGAGGCGGGGGAGGGGATATAGGTTTAGGGAAGAAAAGAGATGAGATAAATGAGTCGCTGTTGCATTTTGTTTTTAGGTTTAATATTTTAAGTAATTACAGTTTTACACTCTCACTTTTGTAAATAAATAGAAGTATACCTTGAAGTTTGAAATTTTACCAAAAAATTTAATATTTTTTTAATTTATATATTTTTCGAAAAATTCAACCCCCCCCCCCCCCCCCCCCCCTCCGCCCCTATATCCATATGCCCCTAGCTTTGAACTATTTAGGTAGTAAAAAACATCTTCCATAAGGGATTGGAGTCCTAAATTTTTCATAAAGTTGTGTATCCAATGCATGCTATAATTAATATGGTAATGTTTGAATCCTTATATGAAATTAAAAATAAAATTAGTTATTGCTTTAAAAAAGAAATATGTATTGATTATAACTTGTTGATATATAAAATCAACCAAAATTTGGTATATAATGTAGTGTTTGGCGACCTTTAACTAACACAAAGACCAAAATAACAAAGTATGACAAGTATTTTATGCATATAATTTAAGAAGATATGTTTTTTTTTCCGAGTTGATTTTGTACAGATATTCAATCATTTTAATAAAAAATATTAAAATTGACAAATATTTTTTAGTTTTGGTACATTAAAAATAATGGGTAACTCGATAAGGTTAGAATAGTCTATCAATTGGCCAATCTTAATTACGTGATTACTTAACAAATTATGGGTATAAGTGTCATTTACATTAATCAGTAGTGATTCACTCTTTTTAAGTAGTATATTAGATGAATTATTTCCCCGCAGAAGGCACGGAACGTCACTGTAAATAAATGCCATAACATATCAAGTAACAAAGATCTTTATTCATGAGAACTGTCGGAGCAAAAAAAAAAATTTATGACTGTAATTGCTAAATAATTCATATTATCAGCAAATTCAATTTATTTATTTTTTGATACCTAATCATAGGAGTATGTATTATGTTGGTGCTGAAAATTTTGTTTTCATAATTTTTTGGCCCACCTTAATAATAAATCTTGGTTTCGTCCATGGTCTAGGCAACTTAACTATTATTTTGTGCAGAAGGAAGATCACACGGGTACAATAAGGTCAAACTTCTATTGCCCATATTGGGATCAAATACATAGGCTAACACATCGTATTCGGTCAAGAGCTTCAAATGTATTTTATGTGACACTGTTTCACCGTGCATGATTATCACTCAACAGCTGGCCTCATGGTTGTTTATTCTTTGAACTAACATTTTTATAAATGCTGGCTAAGCTGAGGGTTTAAGGTTATTTGTTCAGGAATTTCAACATATAATTTAATCCCGAGATTTTCATTATTTACGTCCTCATCTAAAAAATCACATCAACATTTGAAATATCTTCTAAAGGAGGCATTACATCTGATGAGTCCTCTTCATTTAATTCCTTATCAGATATAAGCCCTTAGGTCTTGGTAATGGAACAAAAAATGTTTCGAGTATAGTCATAAATATTTTTTTTAAGAATTATTTCAAACATCAAGAAAATATGCTCTTTTAATAATATGATTTATTTCCCCGCTGAAGGCGCGGAACGTCACTGTAATTAAATGCCATAACATATCAAGTAACAAAATTTCAAACTCTCGATTGATTCAAATTGAATTGCTCTATAAACATACAAACTAACAAAAAAAAAACCACAAAACTGATAAAGCCTCATGTAACATAGCAGATTTATTCATCAATACTACTCATTGGCCACAAAACCTTCAAAACACTTGAGAAAACATAACATGAGCAGTAGATATTAAACTAAAAATTTTCCCTATATATAAAGTAGCCAACACTACTTCGTGGGAAGAGATCATGACAGTGGTGGTAGAATTGGTGTGGTGTGGGCGAGCAGGGGCGGTGTTATTGCCAGAGGCATCGCAATAACCACGTAGAATATAAACTTCTTCATTGGTGAAGCCCAAGGAAGTCATCATATTTGGCCAGCAGTCACGTTGGATGATTTTAATGGCCAAAACGAAAACCACAAAGAACAATGGTTCGTGTAAACAACAACCTCGTAGGCATACTAAACATCATAACCCTCCTCATCTCAATCCCAATCCTGGTAGGCGGCATATGGCTTTCCCACCAAGGCTCAACAGAGTGCCAACGCTTCTTCGTAAAACCCGTCATCGCATTAGGCGTTTTCCTCATGGTGGTCTCACTCGCCGCCATAATTGGCTTGTGTTGTCGTGTAAACCCGTACTAGACAGGAAACGCGACAACACGGGCCAATTATGGCGGCGAGTGAGACCACCATGAGGAAAACGCCCAATACGATGACGGGTTTTTCGAGGGAGCGTTCGCACTCTGTTTAGCCTCGGTGGGAAAGTCATATGCCGCCTACCAGGATTGGGATTGAGATGAGAAGGGTTATGATGTTTAGTATGCCTACGAGGTTGTCGCTTACACGGTTTTGGTTTTGTTTTGATGTAAAGTGTAGGGGGGGGGGGGGGGGGGTAAGTTTTTATAGGGGAAGTAACGTAGTTAACCAATGAAAGGTTATACTTGTAAACAATGAAAGATCGTTTGGTCCTCTTTATGGGGTCTGTCCATATTCAGTCTTTTGGTATTACTAAACTTTACATTTTGTACTGGTGGTGAGGAAAATGAATGTACAGCAAATTATTGTGCCATTAATCGTACAGCAAATTATTGGGGTCTGTCCATATTCTTTTTTTTGGTTGATAAAAATAGAGAAGGAGGTTTTGTTTTCGTCTTTCACCAGTTATGCTTTGTTAATTCAACTTTACTTACATATTTGTTAAGTACTAAGATCTTCCATCCACAAAAGTATACCTTATAAGTTAGCGTATATACAAACTTATCTCGTGTATACCTTAAAATTTGTGTTATTTATTATAAAATTATAAATACAAATTACAAATTTTTTTCACAAAAATTAGGAAAATTTCATGCGTAGATTTTAAATTTTTATTCAAAAACCGGATATACACTAATGGTGTTCTTAACACCAAAAAAATTACCGATCAGGTAGTTAACCAAAGAATTAAAAAAAAAGGAAAAATATGATACCAAACAATGGTTATTTTTTATCCTAATTAAATGGAGAAACGGAAATTACCATATGAATTCTCGCCTGTATAGGTTACACTACTTTCTTGCAAAATTTAAAACTTAAACCAATTATGAAAGTTGTTATTATTATCTAGATAATTCAAAAACTGCTTTTAATTACCTATATACCATATTATAAAAGTAGATATAAATATTTAACCGAAATTATTATAATTACAATTAAAATCTTGTTCCAGTTAAATATTTATATCTATTGTTAAGTACATTAAATGAATAAAAAAAAATAGTTTTAAACTATACATACATAAAAATTTCTACCTCATACAAAAAATATAAAATACATAAAAAAAATACCTGAAATGAATATTGAAAAGAGATAGCTGTTGGACAACTTCAACTGAGTGTGCTGCTGCTGGTGCCAGGAGACGAGAGAATCTTCGCAGGACCTGATCGACGCTGGGAGGGAGGGAGGCGTTGGAAGCCAGGGAGGCTGGATAGTGGAGCCACTAGGAGGGAGGGATGTTAGAAAGTGGAGCCGCTGCTGGGAGAGGGAGGGAGGGAGGCGGGGGAGGGGAGGGGAAATAGTTTTAGGGAAGAAAAGAGTTGAGATAAATGAGTCGCTGCTGTGTTTTCTTTTTTAGGTTTAGTATTTTAAGTAATTACAATCTTACACCCTCACTTTTATAAATAAATTGAAATGTACTTGAAGTTTGAAATTTTACCAAAAAAATTTATATTTTTTTTATTTTATATTTTTTGAAAAATTCAACCAGCCCCCCCCCCCCCCCCCCCCCCCCCGGGCCTATGTCCATCTGGCCATGGTTTTGAAATTTTTAGATACTAAAAAACATCTTTCATAACGGATTGGAGTCCTAAATTTTTCATAAAGTTGTCTATCCAATGCATGCCATAATAAATATGGTAATCTTTGAATCCTTATATCAAATTAAAAATAAAATTATATTTTTCTTTGAAAAATAAAAATGTATCGATTAGAACATGTTACTATATAAAATCAACCAAAATTTGGTATATAATGTAGTGTTTGGCAACCATTAACTAACACCAAGACCAAAATAACAAAGTATGTCAAGTATTTTATGAATATGATTTAAGATGAAATGTTTTTTTTTCTGAGTTGATTTTGTACAGATATTCAATCATTTTAATAAAAAAATATTAAAATAATCAAATATGTTTTTGTTTTGGTACATTAAAAATAATTTATATGTTATAATGTTTGTTTCACTAGTACTGCTAAATAATGGGATAGATAATTTTAATTGACGGCTATTAAAGAGAAAGTTCCATTCTTGGTTAAACTAAACATTATTTACGCTTAGGTCGTTTTAAAGTATAAAGAATTCGTTGGCTGGTATAAAATTCACAATTAAGTATCGTAAGAACTATTTTTGCAATATTGTTTATAGCATAGTTTTAGGCTAGTTTGGCGTATCCCGTTATAAATTGTCACGCACCGTCAAGACGAACCAAACTCAAGAATCTCCAAGTTTGAAAACTTTTCGACATCCCGTAAATGTATAAAACAATTTAGAGTTTAAATTTATTTATCGAATTATGTTTGTGATGTTTACTTTTATAAAAAAAAAACGAACACGGATTTTTTATTACAAAAAGAAAAATATTATTTTAACACTCGTTTAAACGAGATTGTATGTCATTAGCATGTCGTTTTATATGTTTTTCAAACGAGGTTCAAATGGGGGCTTACTGCCTAATATTTTTAATGTCATTAGAAATGAGACACATCTCGTTCGAGCAAGATGCTTATCTCGTTAAAACGAAGTTTTGATATCGTTCGAACGACTGCGCCGCCTCGAATTTTGTGAATGTCATATAAATGTCTGTTCCGTGTTCAGATTGTCTAAGACTTTTTCCAGATTCGTTTCTGCCTAACTTTTTCCAAAGTTCTTCACTTTTTGTGTTACAAAATAAACAATGTTTAATTCACAAACAAATATTCTTGAATATTTAGTTTTGTGAATTCGTTTATACCCTAAAAAGTTTTGAATTCTTTCGTACACCTTTGTGGAGAAGGCATCTCGATGGCTGACTTGTAATACTCAAGGAGACTCACTGCTAAACAAAATGTCTAAGGCAGAAGAGGAAGGACTGCGGTCTTATGATTTGTGCGAGGATCATAGGTGTTCACTAAAGATTTTCAAAGATTAATGGGTTATACATGTGGCAGTTATCAAGTAGTTTGTAAGTCGATTGTCTTGTAGATTTTTAAACTGATTAAAGGTTTTGTGCAAACCGTTGATGTACCATCCAATCTCCCTCAATAAGCATATATATTTGAATGAATATATCAAATAAAAATAGGCCTTAGCAATTATTTTTCTTTTTAATGCCATAATTCTATTTTTTGGCCTTTGGACCACGTATTTCTTTAAGGTCCAAATAAACGGGGGCTTACTATTCGGAAAGGATAATAATTCCTGTTGGAGCCCTTCCCTGTGCACATTTATACATATTATTTTTTATTTCTCACAAATTTCACGTGCAAGGGATTTTGACATGCACTAGTCCTCCTAGGTCACAAGTATATAGATGACAAGATTGGTAGGAGAACACCTTACAAAGCTCAAATATAACATGTGACGATTAAATTTCAAAAGAGCTCGTGCATGTGTGAATAGAGGCATATAAAAATAGAATCCATTATATCAACACAAAATCGAACTACTCTATGTAAGAATGGTAAAGAACATTTTAAGGATTGACAATCTCTAAACCAAAAGTTCTAGTCACATGGAAGCGAGAAAGAAGGGATTCTAACCCAAGTGTAAGCCACATAGAGTGTGTCAAACTAAAATAACACACACAAAAAAATCTTTTTGAGTTTTTCAATTTTTAACCAAAAATAAAAATATTTACTCAAAAGAAACACAAAGATCATTTGAATTTTTCATTAAGCTTAAATTATCAAGAGATAAAAACCCAAATGATAAACATAAATATTTTTGTATTTTTCATTTAATGCAAACTATAATGAAAGAAGTATAATAAAAAGATAAACAAAAATCATTATTCCAGCATGTGAATAAGCATGGAGCATAGACTAGAAAATGATTTAAACATGCATACACCTAGCAATGATATATAATATGAAGTACAAAATGGTAAAGTATGCAAACAAAACTAACACGTTCAACCTTTAGAATTAGAGGACTTAAAAAAATATAGGGTTAATGTTTGTGCAATTGAGGAGAGCGTTTTGATTAGTGATTTTAAGGCACGTGAGAAGACTCTTAGGGGTAAGTTTGCTCATATTTAGAGGGAGAGAGATAACCTTCTAGGAAGGATTGGCCATGTGAAGAAGGAGAGACAAACGAGGAGAGACAAACAATTCGACCAAAATTTCGGCGGTCTCCTGTGAGGATTTCATCGTTTCGACGAGGATTCCGGTTAGTGGGGTGGAGATATGTGCTTATTTTTAGAATGACTTTTAACTGAGTATGACTAAGGTATAAAAATAAATACTTCTTTAACTAAAACAAATAAAATTATCAGTTTTGTATCACTGTTCTAAAAAACCCGCCTAGGCTCCGCCTAGGCACGCCTAGGCTTGAGGCTTGAGGCTTGGGAGAAACGCCCCGCCTTAAGATTTTGACGCCTTATGCTTGGTAAAACCCTTAAGGAGTACTTTTTCTTTAAAAACAACAATGCTTTAGTGAAACGATATCGCCTTTTAAAGATTTTTTTGCAAACCGGATCATTATCTCATCCAAAATAATCAAATAGTATTTTTATTTGCATATATTCAGACATATTTTTATGATATGTACAATTTTACTATTTTAATAGCCTTGTTGTGGTTAAAAATATTAAAATATATTAAAAAGACCTGAACGCCTTTTCACGCCTTTTTACGCCAAGGCCCGCCTAGGCTTCTAAGGCTTAAGACTTGGCCTCCACGCTTCGATCACGCCCCGCGTTTTTTAGAACCTTGTTTTGTATACTCCTAACTCTAAAGGGACCACATAAGTAAATATTATTATATCACATGGACTAGATTTATATACCTAAAACTCATTGTCCTATAAATCCAAATATAAGAATGAATATAATCTTGACCATAATTATTTATAAAAAAAATTGATCATTTTTGAAAAATTTCATTATTTTGTTGGAAATAATATTTATTTACACTATATTTTGATACGTATTTTTTAATCATAACAAGAATGTTAGACTAGAGAATAGTGATACTATTTGTACATATCAAGCAAATAACTGTAAGAAGTGTTAAGAGTAATAACGTGTATAACAAACATTATCTCCATTTCCACTATTTAGTAGTTTAAAATATAGTAAACATTAAAATCCATTTTGAAACTTGTATAATTTCCGTTTTAAAAATTTATTAAACATTAAAAAACATTAGATATTATATAAAACATAAACTTTACGTGTTAAAAAAACTGTTCTCATTATAAAAATATGTTGTATTTTGAACTTTTTTTTTAACCAAAACAAAAAATTGATTCTATAGGAGGTGAAAAAGCCCCACCTGTGGCAAAAACAAGAAACATAACTTGACTTAAGCGAATGCAAGACTTGATGAGACTAGAAAACAGCTACAAACGACACAATTATCTAAAGCCAATTTAAAAAGCGTTTAGGTCCTAAGATTTCTTGAACGCGTTCGCTTACGGACGACATTCCAATTGTTATTTTTCGCACATGTCGTATCCACCGCAGATGACGAATCGAGTTTCTGGAGATCCACGAATAAATTAATGCCGCGGTCGTCGTAAATTTGAACATTAATAGGTTTAACTTTGGATATTTCGTCTACTGTGTTAATATTCTCTAATGAATTTTTAACTTAATTACTTTTGGAGTCTTCATCAGAAGATGAAATTTCAAATAGATCATTCTGTAAAACAAGTTTATCTCCTACTAAAACGATGGAATCCCGCTGGATTAATTCTTGAATATAACTTTGTTGTTTCATATTTGGGACAGAAGATCCGTGATGTTGAGTAGGTGACCCATAAAACTTTGAATTGCTTAACAATGTAAAAAAAAAATAAGTTATACATTTTTAAATATTGTCAAATTGGTAAATTAAGATATTTTTTAAGAGTAAAATTAATGATAAATATTAATAAGTATATATAATATGTTAGGAGAATAATAAAAATATTTAACAAAGATCAAGAAAATTTCAAGTAACAAAATTTGCTTATTTAATAATATGAATTATTTGCTAAATAATTCATACTAACAAAAAAAATTGCGAGTGTAGTCATAAATATAAAAATATTTGTTTTTATACACCAATATTGCTTACCTGTCTACTAGCCACTAGGAGCCAAGTCCTTTGTTTTGTTTGGAATTAGTATTTTTAGGGAGAATTTGAGTTTACTAAGTATTTAGGCTAGGACGCGGCTTAAATAAATAATTAATAAATTCGTTCCAAACACACACACCACCCAAATTAAAATTCACGATAATTAAAATATTATTGTTTTAGCTGTTATTTTAACTTTTTACGATATTTTTATGAATAATAGTCTCGAAAAAAGTTACAGATAATATAAAAAAGTCACAAAAAGTGAAAATGATAACCAAAGTGATATAACTAAAAATTTTGATACCCAAAATAATTTACGACATAACTAATAGGGGGCAATAGCCAAACGGTCCCATAATTTTATGGTACTGGTTAATACATAGTGGATATTTACTATATATTTACAAATAGGATCTATTGAAACAAAAAAATATTTTTTCATGAGATCTGTTGGAGCAAATTTTTTTTTGACTATAATTGCTAAGTAATTCATATTATCAACAAATTCAATTTATTTATTTTTTGATACCTAATCATAGGAGTATGTATTATGTTGGTGCTGAAAATTTTGTTTTCATAATTTTTTGGCCCCCCTTAATAATAAATCTTGGTTTCGTCCATGGTCTAGGTAACTTAACTATTATTTTGTGCAGAAGGAAGATCACACGGGTACAATAAGGTCAAACTTCTATTGCCCATATTCGGATCAAATACATAGGCTAACACATCGTATTCGGCCAAGAGCTTCAAATGTATTATATGTGACACTGTTTCACCGTGCATGATTATCACCCAACAGCTGGCCTCATGGTTGTTTATTCTTTGAACGAACATTTTTATCCTCATAATAGAAGCCGGCTAAGCTGAGGGTTTAGGCAAACATATTCGTAATAGTTAAAATGAGTTTCTGACTTGAGTTTGAAAATTATTTTTTCCAATTTTTTTTGGATTAATCCTTCAAGAAAAGTATTTACTTGAGTTGACTCGGTACACATTCCCAAATCATATTTGGTGCAGCTTGGAGTAGTTGAGTCAGAAATTAGGGTTATTTGTTCAGGAATTTCAACATATAATTTAATCCCGAGATTTTCATTATTTACATCCTCATCTAAAAAATCACATCAACATTTGAATATCTTCTAAAGGAGGCATTACATCTGATGAGTCCTATTCATTTAATTCCTTATCAGATAAAAGCCCTTAGGTCTTGGTAATGGCACAAAAAATATTGCGAGTATAGTCATAAATATTTTTTTTTATGAATTATTTCAAACATCAAGAAAATTTTCTTCTTTAATAATATGGATTATTTCCCCGTTGAAGGCGCGGAACGTCACTGTAAGTAAATGCCATAACATATCAAGTAACAAAATTTCAAACCCTTGATTGATTCAAATTGAATTTCTCCATAAACATAAAAACTAACAAAAAAAACACAAAACTGATAAAGCCTCATGTAACATAACAGATTTATTCATCAATACTACACATTAGCCACTAAACCTTCAAAACACTTGAGAAAACATAACATGAGTAGTAGATATTAAACTAAAATTCTTCCCTATATATAAAGTAGCCAACACTACTTCGTGGGAAGAGATCATACCAGTGGTGGTAGAATTGGTGTGGTGTGGGGGAGCAGGGGCGGTGTTATTGCCAGAGGCATCGCAATAACCACGTAGAATATAACCTTCTTGATTGGTGAAGCCCAAGGAAGTCCTCATATTTGGCCAGCAGTCACGTTGGATGATTTTAATGGCTTTGCAACAACTTTTGCCCAAATAGATCTCTCCGTTGAGGAAGAAAAGTATGACCTGCCAGTGCAGGCTTGCAACTGAAACAACGAGTCCCAGCAGGTGGAGGAGCCTTGTTCATTTTTGTCTAGCTGCAATCGAGCCGCAAAGGTTGAGTTTGGGTCAAATGGTCTTGCCCCATGGAAAACATGAAGCAGGCTACAATCAATACATATACTAGTAAACAATGAAAAATCGTTTTGTCCTCTTTATGGGGTCTCTCCCCCTCACTTTACAACAAAACAAAGCCAAAGCCAAAACCACAAATAAAAATGGTTCGTGTAAGCAACAACCTCGTAGGCATACTAAACATCATAACCATCCTCATCTCAATCCCAATCCTGGTAGGCGGCATATGGCTTTCCCACCAAGGCTCAACAGAGTGCCAACGCTTCTTCGAAAAACCCATCATCGCGTTACGCGTTTTCCTCATGGTGGTCTCACTCGCCGCCATAATTGGCTCGTGTTGTCGCGTAAACCCGTAGTAGACAGGAAACGCGACAACACGAGCCAATTATGGCGGCGAGTGAAACCACCATATGGAAAACGCCCAATGCGATGACGGGTTTTTCGAGGGAGCGTTCGCACTCTGTTTAGCCTTGGTGGGTAAGTCATATGCCGCCCACCAGGATTGGGATTGAGATGAGGAGGGTTATGATGTTTAGTATGCCTACGAGTTTGTCGCTAACACGGTTTTGGTTTTGTTTTGATGTAAATTGAGAGGGGGGGGGGGGGGGGGTGGTTAAGTTTTTACAGGGAAGGTAACGTAGTTAACCAATGAAACGTTATACTTGTAAACAATGAAAGATCGTTTGGTCCTCTTTATGGGGTCTGTCCATATTCTGTCTTTTGGTATTACTAAACTTTACATTTTGTACTGGTGGTGAGGAAAATGAATGTATAGCAAATTATTGTGCCATTAATCGTACAGCAAAGTATTGGGGTCTGTCCATATTCTTTTTTTTGGTTGATAAAAATAGAAAATGAGGTTTTGTTTTCGTCTTTCACCAGTAATGCTTTGTTAATTCAACTTTACTTACATATTTGTTAAGTACTAAGATCTTCCATCCACAAAATTATACCTTATAAGTTAGCGTATATACAAACTTATCTCGTGTATACCTTAAGATTTGTGTTATTTATTATAAAATTATAAATACAAATTATCATTTTTTTTCCCAAAAATTAGGAAAATTTCATGCGTAGATTACAAATTTTTATTGAAAAACCGGATATACACTAATGGTGTTCTCAACACCAAAAAAATTACCGATCAGGGAGTATATACGTGTGTATATATATAAAGAAGCTAACATCTCAATTTAAAAGCTTACCCTAATGCCAATATGATGTCGATGATCACAATTCAAATTATACTAGAGGATATGAATAATATCGTACTTATTAAGGTTCCGTTTTAATGTTACACAATTTCATTTCACCTTTCCTTATCTCATTAGGAAATGTATTCAAGGCAATTTTTTTCGTAAAGTGTCGTATAATCAATAGAATTCCACTTTAACAAGAATAGTTACATTTCACAACATATAACGATTCTAAGACCGTCCTTCGGAGTTTCCCCACTGGACGCCCCACTAAATGACTATAATCTTCCAAGGCCCATCACACAAGACAACCTGGGCATCCTATATCGCGTGACGTCGGGAAGTGGCCATATACTTGCGACAGTGAGTCATATCCCACTACACCAAAATGGCCAAAATGTCACCTTTCAGCTGGTCACCCTTGTCACGGTCATTGACCGTGACAAGAATCTCGCATTTTGTGTCACGGTCAAAGACCGTGACAAGACCGTGACAAAGTGTTGTCACGATCAATGACCGTGACAAGTCCGTGACAAATATATTTGTCACGGACTTATCACGGTCATTGACCGTGACAATTATTAAAATAATTGTCACGGTCAAGGACCTTGATACGACCGTGACAATATCATCAGTAAAAAAAGCCCTAGACTCTTTTTTTCCCACAGTTTTTGGTTTCCCTCTTTCTCTCTCTCTACAAGCGATTTCATCGCGCTCTCTCTCTCTCTCTAAGGTATATTTTTTTTCTCTCTTTCTCTTTCATTGTATATGTGTTTGTATATATGTGTGTATATATATGTGTGTATATGTATATGTGTGTCTATGTGTGTGTGCGCGTAGTGTCCCTTGTAAAAAATTGATTGATTATTAATTTTTTTAGTAAATTAATATATGATTGACCCTTATTGTAAATTAATAAATTAATATATACTTTATATAATTATTAATAATTGAATTTGAATATAAATAAGACATAATTAAATAAGACATACTACATATAATTATTAATAATTGAATTTGAATATACACATTTGTTGTAGATATTGCTGTTGGATTATTTTGTTTAGTAAATGTCGGATTGGTTAGTTTTAAAAGTGGCATGACCACTGGATTATTGTCCATATGGGGGTGGGATTTTTCAACTTTTGAATAATTGAATTTGAATATAAATAAGACATAATTAAATGAAACATACTATATATAATTATTAATAATTAAATTTGAATATAAATAAGACATATTTAAATGAAACATAGTATATATAATTATTAATCATTATTGGATTATTGTGTGTGTGGTGGGGGGCAGGGGGTGGTGTGTGTACGTGTACCTGTGCATGTGTGTTGTGGGGGTGGGGTGAGGGGGGGAAGACGTGGGGGTGGTGGGGGGCTGCGTGTGTGCGCGTAGTGTACCTTGTAAAAAATTGATTGATTATTAATTTTTTTAGTAAATTAATATATGATTGCTCCTTATTGTAAATTAGTAAATTAATATATACTATATATAATTATTAATAATTGAATTTGAATATAAATAAGACATAATTAAATAAGACATACTACATATAATTATTAATAACTGAATTTGAATATACACATTTGTTGTAGACATTGCTGTTGGATTATTTTGTTTAGTAAATGTTGGGTTGGTTAGTTTTAAAAGTGGCATGACCACTGGATTATTATCCATACGGGGGTGGGATTTTTCAACTTTTGAATAAATGAATTTGAATATAAATAGGCATAATTAAATGAAACATACTATATATAATTATTAATAATTGAATTTGAATATAAATAAGACATAATTAAATGAAACATAGTATATATAATTATTAATCATTATTGGATTATTGTGTGTGTGGTGGGGGGCAGGGGGTGGTGTGTGTACGTGTACGTGTGCGTGTGGGGTTGGGGTGAGGGGGGGAGGGGGTGGGGGTGGGGGAAGGGACGGGGGTGGGTGGTGGGGTAGGGGTGGGGGGCTGCGTGTGTGTCTATGTGTACTAATAAATTTTTTTTCTCTCTAGTAATAACATTTTTTACAGCAAATGCCTCCTTCAGGTATTAAGGCGAGGATGATGATGCTGGTTATGATGATGTCGTCTGGGCTCGGTGGTAGCGGAGGCGACGAGGGCTCCTCGGCCCCTAGGCTCCCAAAATATGGAAAATTTGGGATTACCATCGAGAGCAAGTCGGAGCTATTAGCGAGATCCCTCGAGATGCTAAAGACGGTCATCGTCCCGGGGTTTATGAGTTGGAAGGAGGTGCCATATGAGCTCAAGTTTGCTGTTTGGACGGCACTACAGGTAGTATATTTATATTTATATGAATATTTCAATTTCAATTTCAATTTCAATTTCGATTTCAATTTCATTTTATATTTATATTTATATTTATATTTATATTTATATTTATATTTATTCGCAACTAACATTGTATTTGTTGGACAGGAACAATTCAACTTGGATCCAAAGCTACGCGATTCCGTCTTGGAGCAGTTGATGGAGCACCACAAGATGTGGAAGAAAAATATGCGGACACGGTACTTTGTGAAAATAAGAGAGTCCATTATCCAATGGCGTGGATCCGTCCTGCCCAAGGAGCCGATCTCATTGGCACAATGGCAAGAGTTCATTGACAATGAGATCGAGGATCGACAATTGGCATCTCGCCAATCGGGGAGGGAAAATCGGGCAAAAAAGATGGACGTGCACTACTCCGGCCAGACGTCTTACGCCGAGGTGGAGTATAGGATGAAGGTAAGATTTAATTTTTCTATAACTACAGAAATATATTGTTCTTCATTATTTTACTTTGCGGGGCCGATACTAATTTTACTTTATTTTATTTCAGGAGGTAGGGAGTGGCCCAGGGGGTAAGCCACATAGGCTCGATACTTATGTGGCTCTTCGAACGAAGAAGGGGAAGGACAAGGAGGTGTCCCCGAGCGTCACGACCATGATTGTAACTAATCCGACAGTTTAATTTTTGTTAATTACGTTATAATTTTTTAGTTTACTTATTTTACTAATCTTGTACTTTTTGTCGTTTCAGGCAAAGCTTAAGGAAGTGCATGAGTCACAGTCTGATGCCGACAAGGCGTCTTTGTTCACAGACGCACTCAACCAAGTGCTTGGCTCTGATCGCAAGGGGAGGACAAGGGGGTGATCTCGCGGGTGGCCAAATCTAGGATCATCGGATTGGAGACGAGCGACACCGGGTTTGCTCGAACGGTGGATTCACATGATGCGAAGCTGTCCCGTTTGGAGGCGACGGTCCAAGATATGTACTCATTCATGAAGCGTACATTGGGCAGAGACCGTAAGGGGAAAGGTAAGGAAAAGGCGGTGGAGGAGGAGGAGGTGCGGGAGAAGGAGGCGCAGGATGACGAGGATGTGGACCTCGCTGCTTCATCACCGACACATGCGTACTTCGATGATCCACTTCCTTATTTGGCTCCCTTCCCCAGACCGATGTCGATAATTGGTTGGCCGAGCGTGTTTATATTGGACGTATTTGATGGCTAGCGGATAGGGCGGGGGTTAAGGGACCCGAATATCGTCCAGTGTGGAATAGTTCATGGACGTGCGCTTCAAGAGATCGAGTCCAAAGTGCTTGTGACACATGTGATACTCGGGAAGGAGAACTCCCTATTGTGGTTGCGCAAACAATGCGACATGATGTATATTAGTGGGTGTGTCAATTCGTATATCGTGTGGCCTACTCACCTCCTCACATTTACCCCAGACATGTAGTGACATTATTTTTAAGTTGGTACATTTGAATTATATTTGGATTATATTGTCATGTATATTTTTTTTATTTTGAATATATATTTGCATTATCTTTAGTTTGTTTGAATATATGATGTTTGAACAGGTACAACATTGCTATGACAGGTACAAATATACTGCTGGGCAGTGGCAGTGGCCATCCTGCCCAGCAAATTTTTTTTAAATTCTGCCCAGAATTGTCATGGTCATTGACCGTGACAAAATTTTTTTAAAAGGGGTGAAGGCTTTGTCACGGTTATTAACCATGACTAAACTTGTCACGGTCATCGCCCGTGACACGCCCGTGACAATTCTAACGAACTTGTCACGGCCAATGACCGTGACACGTCCGTGATAAAAAAAGTTGTCTCGCCCCGAATTGTCACGGTCATTGACCTTGACAAGTTGAACTTGTCAAGGTCAATGACCGTGACAATTAGGAAGATTTGGTGTAGTGACCACACCCGAAATTACCTCACTTCGCACAATAATCGCATAATATATAATAACTGGTCCTTTGGCCGAGGGCTATATTCACCCTGCATTCACTAGCTAGGGGACTTCACCTCATATGCATAACTTCCCTTATGATAGCATTTAGAGAGGTGTGTAATAACAATTTCTCATTCATAGGTCATTTCCATATTAAAATATACATTAAGTCATTATCCAGAGCCATAAGCGTTCAATGTTCTCATTTTAAATTCAATGTTTAATAACCCCCCTAATTAATCTTCAAGAATTAATGATGTTACTATATGCCACCAAGTATAGTGTACCTCATTCATATCTCTAAATTTCCCCCAATTATATAATCTTGCTCTCACCTAGTCTCAAATTAATTTACACAAGAAAATATACCATCATGTTTACGAACTAATCCCTGAGATAGGCCCAAGCATTCCTTTTCAATTCTAGAGTAGTTACATATGTGATATAAGAATATAATACACTTTATTTTATCCTAAGATAAGGTTCCTAGGTCCTAAGCCTACTAGAAAAGGGTTACAAACTAAGTTAGAAAAATCACCTAAAACAACAGGAATTCCGAATCGATTCGCCCTGGCCGAATCGATTCGGTCTTGAAGCGAATCGATTCGGATGGTCCGAATCGATTAGGTCAAGAGGACCCAACATTCTGCATACTGCCGAATCGATTCGGATAGGCCGAATCGATTCGGTCATCACAGACCTGTAGCCTTCCCCTTTAGCGAATCGATTCGCCTGGCTCAGAATTTCTAGTTTCGGTTATGGAGTTTAGTGCCTTACTTTTCCCACAATTCAATTCTTCTCCATTATTACCCACAACAACCACCATAAATCCAACCAAAAGAGTTCTACATGAATACTAACTACTATACTCAACACAAAAATCATCTAAACAACATTTAAGGGTTTAAACACCACAATTTCATTTAAATCCATATTTTTTCAATTGACTCCAATACACAACTATCATTATAATTTATTCACCCTAAATCATATATTAGCAAGTAAGAAACTTGCCTTAAGGTTAAAATCTCAGATTTTCTTCCGGTAGTGACAAATCCAAGCTTCAATCTTCAATTCTCTCCCTTTTCTTTTCTTTCCCCCCAAATTCTCTGCTTCTCTCTTTCTCTCTAGGTTTAGAGAGAACACACTTAAGAAATAAAAGAGGTTGCAAGACTGAATCGTGGCCTTAGCATCAATTTCTATCTTTAAATGCTAATACACCATTAAAATGACTCGTAACTACAGAATTAAGTTATAACCTGTCAAAAGTGCTCGAAACCTAAAAATACAATAGGACACTCATTTGGACTATCTTGACTATTTCGGGACTAACCGCGCCCTCTAAATTGACATCCGGGATAATATAATTCACTTTGAGTTCCAATTTCATTTAAACCATAAATGCCGTTTAAAGCACAACGATACTATGAATAGTAACATAATACCATATACATTCACATAACAGTAAATATACAAAATTTAGTAAATATTATCTTTTAACTCTCATAAAATAATATTTACTTCATCATTCGATATTTTATATAATTACCTATCATGGAAAATTAATATAACATAAATTACTCAAAAGCGAGGGTTATTACAAAAATTTGGAGCCATAACAGGTATTTATAGACCTGTCGCAAAATTTTAGGTAAAAAATTCATTTGAACTAAAATAGAAGTCATTCGAAGGAGAAAGACATTTTTTTAACAAATACATACTTGTTTGAATGAGACTTCAATTTGGTTTGAACCTGCTTCTAACGAGCTTCAAATGAATTCAAACAGAAGGCCCTTGTTGGATGTTCGTTCGATGTAAGATCTAACAACCTCTAACAAACAGATAATTTCGTTCGAACGACATGCTGATCTCATTTGAAAGAAGATAAAAAATAATTTTTTTATTTTAAATCTTTAAAAAATGCACCCTCGATTTTTCATAAAAAAATACATCCCAAATAAAATTATGAATAATTTTAAAATCCTAAAAGCTTTATACCTTTTTGAGATGTAGGGAAGCCATCAGTCTTGGAAATCTTGGAGTTCAGATCATCATGTCGGTTTTTAACTTGATACGCTAAATATGCCCAAGTGTAAATAAAACAAATCAAAAGCCTAAGCTAAAATATTTTCCCTTATAGCGTGTGAGAATGGATTTTGTTTTTCGGACAAGGAAGTGTGAGAACAATCATTTTTGGAGATATTATAATTATAAGAGAGAACAATTTGATATACGACCTATTTTTTATCGGTTCAAAGATCAACTCGAGCATAGATACAAACATACTAGGCGAAGAATGCCGTTGCCTACTCATAAAAACATGTTTTTTAGGAACATAATTCATATGATGAGATAACATTGGGTTCCTATGAGAGGTATATCTAGGAATGCTCCTGGAAAGAAGGTTGAGATAGTGGATGTAATACCTTATATTTTTTGTGCATTATTTTATTTATGTAATTAATTATTTTTGCATGTGTGACATGTGATGTCACTTATTATTATTAATTTATGTTTTTTATATATATTATGTGAATTAATGGATTTTGGAAACCTGACTTAATACACGGTAAAATACTAATTAAATATTTGAAGTGACTTAATACCATGGGAAACTATGGAATGGCTAGGGACTTGGTGTCGAGGGTTCCTTGTTTGGATTATCCCTTCGGTATTGAGTTCTAATGACTGTAAAGTAGTTTCATATTATGTCGAGTCACGCATAATTAATAAATAATCAAATTGTGTTTTAGTTGACTTGTACAGACTTTTTAGACAAGTTAATGAGTTAAATAATTTAATAAAAATTTTCATATTTTGTGTTAACTCTTGGAACATTGATAATGTCCATTTTTTATTTTAAATGGTAAGATTTAAGTGCACTGGGTTGGTACATGACTTGGGTAGAGTTTTGTACTATTTGGAGAGCTATTTAGGCTCACCAGGTTGGGATGTTGGATAAAAGTCTAATATCATGGGAAGATATCTTATTAGGTTATTTAGATAACCTAAACAAAAATATCTTTAGGCAATTTTATAACCCCTAAGACTTTAGAGAGAATAGGCACACAAATATTGAGGAGCTTGGGAGAATGAAAGCTAGGAATTAACCCAATTTGGATAATGTAAGTTTATAGAGATTAAAATTTTGATTTGATCTTGTGTTAGAATAGTGAGAATCCATTTGAATTATAATTAACCAATTTTATAATCTTATTTTTATAATCTAAATCCTAATTTTTTAAAGTTAGTATAATTGGAGATTTAATACTTAATCTCATGTTAATGATTTTAGGAAGTTTGATATTAGATCTCACGAAACTGCTCTTATGATGTAATTGCGATTGTTAGAAATTTATTCATCATAATGAATAATGTAAAATCCCCTTCTTAATTTGATAATTTAGCAAAATATGATTTGTTCAGGTAGGTTATGAACCTAGGGTTTTAAATCTCATAATCTCGATAATGCTCAAAACCTTGTCTAGATCACCCAAAACTTGTAGTTATAGTTTGGTTATTGATATAATCGTATTTTCAACCATTATAGGGTGTTCTTAAGGTATTAAGAGCTTAGTCGAGGACGTTAATGGCAGATTAGGGTTACTGAGTTCATAACACAGGATCTAAGGACAAAGAAACACACTTTTCTAAATTTTTGGTTACGCGCGTCGTGCACATGGATGAACAGTACCATGTGAATGGTATACATGCTCATATATAGGATTATCCCCGTGTTAACGGTAGGCATGTGAACGGCTAGGATTAGCCCCTTACGCATGATTCTGGGTAGGGACGCTTGATTATTTAGTTTATACGGGACCACTGGGGAAATTCTCTAAGATGGTACTTTAGGCCTTCCAACATAATGAATAAGGGATTTAAAACCACGGTAGTATGATGTGAAATGAATTTCCAAAGTAATTAAAGACAATTAATATGAGAATCTAAATAATATTTTAGTAATTCATGAATAGATTTTATTACTGACTCGACGTTCAAACTTATCATGTGTGACTACTCGTGGGGGATTTACAAGGAGAAATTATGATAGGGAGCGTATAAAGTTGAGTGCCCTAGTACCCGGTGATTTACTGGTTTTACCTGTATCCTTTTCCCCGATCTTACGTGCTGAAAGTACATGTTGTTTCAAGTTGGGGTTACGGGGGGGTCCTCTCGTACGTCCTAGTGTATGGGTCCATATGATTGGTATGAAGGCGTAGTGATTATCTCTTGAACATCGACTAGCACTAGCGATCCACTAAGGTAAATGGGATAGGCCTTCGTATCTTACGTGTGGGCTTGTGAATAGCCCAATTACTTGTATGTGTTGGGAGAATAGATATTTGGATATCAAACTTTTGCTCTTTTCGTTTCTTTTAATGTACTTACACTAGAGATTTATCTACTAAATATAATAAGGAACCTCATAATTATAATTAATTGAAAAAAATTATAATTTTTAATAATTAGGTTCACTTGGGCTTGGGGGTTAGACCGCATGTTATATTTATGGTTGTTTAGGTCGTGTTAACTTAAAAATAAGTAAAATACATAAGGAAGATGTATTTTTTATTATTGTAGCACAAATTTAGTTACATTTTTATTTCTTGTAGACTTATTCGGTTCAATCCTATTGTTCAAACATATTTCCAGGTCCTAGGCCGCAATTGCATCCATAACTCTGATCCACTTCCACTTCGTATTTCAGTTCCAAATTTCTTATAGGATGTAGGTGTCAAGCCTGCATGCTCATTCTTATTTCCTGCATTTCACATATAGTAGTACTCAAACTTGTATTACTCTGTTGGTTATTACTTTATGTTGGAGTCGACTTTTACTTTTTTAGTTGGGTTTAATGTTTGAGACAATTTGTATATCCTATGATGGAGTTTATTCACTGTTGAGATGTTGTGTATCCGAGTTATGGTGGTTTATTCATATTGTGAGCATCACTTCTTTACTATTACATTTTACTTAATTTTTGTCATGCTTGGAATGGTACTTATTGTTTTAAAGTCATGTACTATTTGTATTTGGACTTGATCAATCTAGCTACGAATTTTACACGGTTCCATAGAAGCTCCTCAAAACAACATTGAGAGGAAGAAAGAGGTTTTGATTGTACCGCCCAAGGATCTGAAAGCGGAAACAACCCCACTACCTAGTTAGGTATATGAATAGGATATCTAAGGTATTTTTAGGATGTAATCCCCTTCCTAGGTTATTCATGATTCCTCTGGGATCATTTGTTGGGTATAAGTACCTTCATTATCATATTTGGATATTTTATATGCTTTTGGTGATGGTATTCATACATTTATCTTATATATGTATTCATTACATAATATTTATGCACATATCATCCTTTAACACCAAAAATATTTTAAGATTATTATATTTGTGATATTTGATTAAATTATATGTGAATTTAATTTTTTGTACGAACTTATTTCGAAAAAGGATTGAAACATGTATTCAAAACAATGATATGCAAATGACAATATTTTCAATGCTATATTTATAATTAGTATAAAATACTAATAAATCAAGTTTTATAAGATTTTGGGAATTGATAAAGCTTTACACATGCACATCACATGTCTTTTGACCATATAAGTCTTTATGTGACTTGCACAATTGCTCTATGTTTAAATCAAGATTTAATCCCGAGATCTAAGATTGGTCAATTATTTTAAAATTATTATATGGAACATTTGTTTTTTTTTTTGTCAAAACACTTTTACTTGATGGAGTTGATTGATGAGACGTTTTCAAAATGAAAAGGGCTGCCATTAGTGAGATTACATTGATTTCAATTATAGTATCATCGATAGCTGTCTACACACGTGTGTGTGAAAGACTCCAGAGATAAAACTATTTTATGATGAAAAAATTCAAAGTCAAGTGCTCAAAAATTTAAGGCAAGAAAAGCAAGACATGGCTTACAAAATTTTGTTGTGCTACTTGTAATATCTACTTTAGGGCTTATACATCGTTTGAGGGAAATTATATGGCTATCATTTACCATTTTGAATATCTCAAAAGGATATTGATGCAATGATATGATTAATCTTGATATGTAATTCATATGAAATAATTATGTACATTTATTTGATTTTTTGATCTATTATTTGTTCACATCATGCCATGATTGATATTCAAAATCGCTAGAATTTAAACTAATGTGATTGATTTATTAATGTGTGTGCGTATTTGTATTTTATCCATGTCATTAATCTTATTTCAAAGCAAATTTATGAAAAGAATCCATTTTATCTTGGATAGACTAATCATGACCACCTTACATGTCCTTTTGTGTTTACATCTATATATTTGTTTATTTGATTCTTTGAAAATTCAAAAAAATTGCAAAAAAATTGTTTTTAAACATGAATTTTTCATGTTGAATTGCATATTTTAAGAGAGTTGGGACTTTTGAGGTTATACCAAGTATTTTCTGGAGTTTTCCTTGATTTGTATATTATGTGAAAAAGTGTGTGCACTGTCGACTATTGGTCCATTCGCACGGGTGTGAAAAATATGAGTTTTTGAATCTTTCTGCCCAAATCAGTTCGCATGGATATCTTTTTCGAGGTTTGACTATTTACAAAAACTTCACATTTATGTGTATCATATACTTCAGAAACAAGAACTAGACTCAATTTAATTAATCTATGGATTGATCCATAATTAACATGTATTGACCTACCATGTCAGACATCAAGTCACTTTAGCATATAAGAAACATATGTATTCTTATTATCATTAATAAAAGATTCAACAAATACATTTAGTTTACATAACTTGTCATTTAAATATCCTTTTCCCACAAAGTTTCTAATTCAAGTATTAATTTAAATCCCTTCTTACATAATAATTATCTATGCATGAAATTCTTGCGAATTTAAAGCATGTGGAGGACATAATTCAATGTAAGAGTTTGAATCAAAGTGAACTTGATTATGCTTTCCATGTACTTCGACACTTGAACTAGAAGAGTTCCCCATGAGTAGATGTTCACCTTTTTCAACCTTTTCATAGCATGTGAATGCATTTTTGTCAAAACATATATGGTGCGTCGCTTCAATGTCGACCCACCAATTATTGGAATTTTTTATCATGTTGATTTCAGAGACAACGAAAAAAAGATTCTACATTTTAGCATTCTTTTTTTGCAATATTGGCTTGACGAGAGTTAGATTTGAAAGGTGACCCTTTGCGCTTCTAGTAGTCTTAATCACAATGATCCTATTTCTTACAAAACTAACATTCACCCTTGATTTTATTAAAATCTTTACCATTTGGTCCCATGGGATTGATTCTTCCTTTATTCTTTCTTTGTGGGAGTTGTATCGTTTCAGCTTTGATTCATTTTCCTCCACTACATTGGCATTTTCTAACTTAGAATTTCCACTTCCCTTCTTGTCACTAGTTATGTTATCTTCTTTTATTCTTAATAGAACTATAAAGTCTTCAAATTTCATTTCCTTGCGTGTATGGTTCAAATAATTTTAAAGTGTATTCGACTACGAGGCAATTTTTCAATAATTTCCACTACTTGAAATGACTCGCTTAAAGACATGTCGTTGACATGAATTTCATATATAATTATTTAAATTTATTAGACTCAACTAAGAAGAGTCTTGTAATTGATCATTTTGAAATCTAAGAACCTACCAATGACAACCTTTTTAACTCCTGCGTCTTTGGTTTTGTATTTTTTATCAAGGGATTCCCAGAGTTGTTTTATTATTGGATTGTACTGTAAACATTATATAGAGTATTGTCCAATATATTTAGAATATAATTAAAATAAGAATGTTTCCATTCATCAATTGTATCAACAATTACAATATCGACATCATCATCTAATTCTGGGACTTTTTCCCTTTAAAATTTTGATAAATTCAATATTTTTAAATAAAAAAAAAAATCTTTCATTTGCCAATGTTTCAAAAATGCTCCATTAAACCTCTCTTATTTCTCATGATGTTTTGCAAAAGGATTTATAGTTTTCATTAATCTAATTCACACAAGTAGGATAATTGTATTAAGTTTTTGGAATCTGTGGACATATTCAAAGTATAAATATTTTAAACTAAATATATAGATTGACATGAATAATCAAACAATATTTTATTACTAATATATATAATACTGAAGTAAAAGGTTATATACCTACAAACCTGGAGTAACACCTAAAAAATTCAAGAATATTCACTTGATTGACATTACTGTTAAACAGTATTTCCTTAAGACAATTACATCTCTGCAACACTACGGACGAATATTTGGATGATTGCCTCCCAAGGTATGATAATCTTATAACATCAATGTAGTACTATGCTTAACGTTACTTACGGACCATCTTTATGTGAAGGACACTCTCTTTTAATGAATACAATGACTAAATTTCAATGGTGGTGACAAACTCAATGTATGAGGAACTTATGATATGAAAAATGAAAGGATGAACATTATATATAGGAGAGATTGTATCTTTTCGGAATAGATGCAAGTTTATTCAAAAAAGTCACAACCCAAGAGAAACCCCTTTAAAATGAAAAGAAAAAATCTTTTAAATGAAGTGACAAAGTCTTTCAAAAGGTAACAATTCAAAACCATAATTAACTAAGAATAATTTTCTGAAATTCGCAAGTGGGTCGGGTCGATACAATGCATTGGGTCAAATGTAGAAAAATGCAAATTAAAATCCATTTAAGACAAGCCCAATTTGATAGAAAAATGCAAAACAAAATTAAATAAAAGGTAGCACAAAAAGAAAGGACATGAACCACGGGTCGGACAGGTGGTGGCGCACCGAGGTTTTGAGTCAAAGTTCAAACCATGCATATTGTAAGTACTCTCTCCTTCAAACGACTAGGATAGACCAAAGGCATCCGTGTCGTTAGGCCATCTCACGAGTAGATATAATACTCACCTTTCCTCTAATTTTTCTATGTGGGACAAATCCATTTCCCCCAACTAAATACTAGTTCACCGACTTCAAATGGGGTACTTTGAGGCAAAATTTTCATTCACCTCTTAATTGGTCCCACTTTTATTTGGACCTAAAATTAGAAATCTTCATATTTTAAACCTTTATTTTCCAACAGATTATTTGGTATGTGCACCTGCACCAATCAATGAAAGATAAGTAGGATAAAGTGGCCCACTAGATCGTGTTAAGTGCAAATAACCATTCACTATTATTTCAAATGTCTTTCACTTGTTGGTTCTAGTGTATACACCGGGTGCACCATATATATTCTCCCATATATGCCTTAAGACATTATTTTTCTTATTGAGATACGCACTAACACTTACTCGCAACAATGTTCTCTTCCATTTTTTATCCATGTTAATTGTGGTTTCTCATCGGTTTTGATGGTGCATAAATTCAATTCCCTTTTGAAAGTTGTTATCCAAATATATTTATACACACACACACACACACACACACACACACACACACACACACACACACACACATTGTCCTTAGGCACATGAGTAGCTTGTGGTATTAGGAAATTTGGAGGATTCACCTCTTTGTATTTAAAAATCTAGACTCTTAAATCAATCTTTTCAATGTGGCCCCAAACTATTTATTAAAAAGAAACATACACTGTTTATTAAAAAAAACTATTAACTTTTTTGTATAATGAAAACGGTAAAAAATAATAATAATTAAAAAACATTTTTTTTAGAAAATAATCGCAAAAGGTTATTTTTTCATAAATAAAGTGTCTCCGTGATTTTTTAATTATTTTTATTAAATAAATAATTGTTTTTTAAAAATAAATACTTCAAAAAAAAATCTTATGTATTTTATATCAAAAAATTGTACATATTTATAGGTGTTTTTTAGTTTAAAAATTTATTTGTCATTTATAAATAAAAACTTCATTTTCTATAAATAAAACGTTTAAAAATTGTTTTTGTAAAATAATATTTTTTATTTTTATAAAACCAGTTGTTAAATTTTGGAACCTTTTCGTTAACTGTTTTGTATAAATAAAAACGTTAACAAATTTTAAAAAAAAAAAATTTGATTTTTTTTAAATAAAAAACTTCTTTTCTTATAAGAGTAGGTGACCCATAAAACCTTGAATTGCTTAATAATGTAAAAAAAAGTAAGTTATACATTTTTCAATATGGTCAAATTGGTAAATTAAGATATTTTTTAAGAGTAAAATTAATGATAAATATTAATAAGTATATATAATATGTTAGGAGAATAATAAAAATATTTAACAAAGATCAAGAAAATTTCAAGTAACAAAATTTGCTTATTTAATAATATGAATTATTTACTAAATAATTCATACTAACAAAAAAAATTGAGAGTATAGTCATAAATATAAAAATATTTGTTTTTATACACAATTATTGCTTACCTGTCTACTAGCCATTAGGAGCCAAGTCCTTTGTTTTGTTTGGAATTAGTATTTTTAGGGAGAATTTGAGTTTACTTAGTATTTAGGCTAGGACGCGGCTTAAATAAATAATTAATAAATTCGATCCAAACACACACACCACCCAAATTTAAATTCATGATATTTAAAATATTATTGTTTTAGCTGTTATTTTCACTTTTTACGATATTTTTATGAATAATAGTCTCGAAAAAAGTTACAGATAATATAAAAAAGTCACAAAAAGTGAAAATGATAACCAAAGTGATATTACTAAAAATTTTGATACCCAAAATAATTTACGACATAAGTAATAGGGGGTAATAGCCAAACGGTCTCTTAATTTTATGGTCCTGGTTAAACATGTAGTGGATATTTAATATATATTTGCAAATAGGATCTATTGAAACAAAAATCCTTTTTCATGGGATCGGTTGGAGCAAAAAAAAATATTTATGACTATAATTGCTAAATAATTCATATTATGAACAAATTCAATTTATTTATTTTTTGATACCTAATCGTAGGAGTATGTATTATGTTGGTGCTGAAAATTTTGTTTTCATAATTTTTTGGCCCACCTTAATAATAAATCTTGGTTTCGTCCATGGTCTAGGCAACTTAACTATTATTTTGTGCAGAAGGAAGATCACACGGGTACAATAAGGTCAAACTTCTATTGCCCATATTGGGATCAAATACATAGGCTAACACATCGTATTCGGCAAGAGCTTCATATGTATTTTATGTGACACTGTTTCACCGTGCATGATTATCACTCAACAGCTGACCTCATGGTTGTTTATTCTTTGAACTTACATTTATATAAATGCCGGCTAAGCTGAGGGTTTTGGCAAACATATTCGTAATAGTTCAAATGAGTTTAGTAGTTGGGTCAGAAATTAAGGTTATTTGTTCAGGAATTTCAACATATAATTTAATCCCGAGATTTTCATTATTTACATCCTCATCTAACATATCACATCAACATTTGAATATCTTCTAAAGGAGGCATTACATCTGATGAGTCCTCTTCATTTAATTCCTTATCAGATATAAGCCCTTAGGTATTGGTAATGGCACAAAAAATATTTCGAGTATAGTCATAAATATTTGTTTTTATGAATTATTTCAAACATCAAGAAAATTTGCTTCTTTAATAATATGTATTATTTCCCCGTTGAGGGCGCGGAACGTCACTGTAAATAAATGACATAACATATCAAGTAACAAAATTTCAAACCCTTGATTGATTCAAATTGAATTTCTCCATAAACATAAAAACTAACAAAAAAAACACAAATCTGATAAAGCCTCATGTAACATAACAGATTTATTCATCAATACTACTCATTAGCCACTAAACCTTCAAAACACTTGAGAAAACATAACATGAGTAGTAGATATTAAACTAAAATTCTTCCCTATATATAAAGTAGCCAACTGGGGGACTACTTCGTGGGTAGAGATCATGGCAGTGGTGGTAGAATTGGTGTGGTGTGGGCGAGCAGGGGCGGTGTTATTGCCAGAGGCATTGCAATAACCACGTAGAATATAACCTTCTTCATTGGTTAATCCCAAGGAAGTCATCATATTTGGCCTCCTTCTTCATTGCCAGAGTCACGTTGGATGATTTTAATGGCTTTGCCCAAATAGGTCTCTCCGTTGAGGAAGAAAAGTATGACCTCGCCAGTGCAGGCTTGCAACTGAAACAACGAGTCCCAGCAGGTGGAGGAGCCACTAAGGTTGAGTTTGGGTCAAATGGTCTTGCCATTACCATGGAAAACATGAAACAGGCTACAAGCAATACATTATACTAGTAAACAATGAAAGATCGTTTTGTCCTCTTTATGGGTCTGTCCCCCTCACTTTACATCAAAACAAAACCAAAACCAAAACCGCCATAATTGGCTCGTGTTGTCGCGTAAACCCGTAATAGACAGGAAACGGGACAACACGAGTCAATTATGGCGGCGAGTGAGACCACCATGAGGAAAACGCCTAACGCGATGACGGGTTTTTCGAGGGAGCGTTCGCACTCTGTTTAGCCTTGGTGGGAAAGTCATATGCCGCCTACCAGGATTGGGATTGAGATGAGGAGGGTTATGATGTTTAGTTTGCCTACGAAGTTGTCGCTGACACGGTTTTGGTTTTGTTTTGATGTAAAGTGAAGGGGGGGGGGGGGGGGGGGGGTTAAGTTTTTATAGGGGAAGTAACGTAGGTAACCAATGAAATGTTATACTTGTAAACAATGAAAATGAATCGTACAGCTCTTTATGGGGTCTCTCCATATTCTGTCTTTTGATATTACTCTCCATATTCTGTTTTTTGATATTACTAAACTTTACATTTTGTGCTGGTGGTAAGGAAAATGAATCGTAGTGCAAATTACTTCTTTTTTTTTGGTTGGTAAAAATAGAAAAGGAGGTTTTCTTTTCGTCTTTCACCAGTAATGCTTTGTTAATTCAACTTTACTTACATATTTGTTAAGTAGTAAGATCTACCATCCACAAAATTATACCTTATAAGTTAGCGTATATACAAACTTATCTTGTGTGTACCTTAAAATTTGTGTTATTTATTATAAAATTATAAGTACAAATTATAATTTTTTTTCACAAAAATTAGGAAACTTTCATGCGTAGATTATAAATTTTTATTGAAAAACCGGATATACACTAATGGTGTTCTTAACACCAAAAAAAATTACCGATCGGGGTGTTAACCAAAAAAACAAAAATAGGAAAAATATGATACCAAATAATGGTTATTTTTATCCTAATTAAATGGAGAAACGAAAATTACCATATGAATTCTAGCATGTAATGGTTACACTACTTTCCTGCAAAATTTAAAACTCAAACCAATTATGAAAGTTGTTATTATTATCTAGATAATTCAAAAACTGTTTTTAATTACCTATATACCATATTTTAAAAATAGATATCAATATTTAGCCGAAATTATTATAATTACAATTAAAATCTTTTTCCCGTTAAATATTTATATCTATTGTTAAATATAGTAAATGAATAAAAAAACAATGGTTTTAAACTATACATACATAAAATTTCTACCTCATACACAAAATATAAAAATACATAAACAAAATACCTGAAATGAATATTGAAAAGAGATGGCTGTTGAACAACTTCAACTGAGTGTGGTGCTGCTGGTGCCACGTGACGTGAGAATCTCCACAGGTCCTGATCGACGCTGGGAGGGAGGGAGGCGCTGGGAGCCAGGGAGGCTGGACAGAGGAGCCACTGGGAGTGAGGGAGGCTGGACAGTGGAGCCGGGAGGGACAGAGGGAGGTTGGACTGTGCAGCCGCTGTTGGGAGAGGGAGGGAGGTGGGGGAGGGGAGTGGAAAGAGTTTTAGGGAAGAAAAGAGATGAGATAAATGAGTCGCTGTTGCGTTTTGTTTGTAGGTTTAATATTTTAAGTAATTACAAGCTTACACCCTCACTTTTGTAAATAAATAGAAGTATACCTTGAAGTTTGATATTTTACCAAAATTTATAATATTTATAATATTTTAAATTCTATGAAAAATTCAACAATCCCCATACCCCCCCCCCCCCCCCCCCCCCCCCGCGGCCCCCGGCCCTATATCCATCCACCCCTAGTTTTGAAATATTTAGATAGTAAAAAACATCTTTCATAAAGGATTGGAGTCCAGAATTTTTCATAAAGTTGTGTATCCAATGCATGCTATAATTAATATGGTAATGTTTGAATCCTTATATGAAATTAAAAATAAAATTGTATTTTGCTTTAAAAATAAATATGTATCGATTAGAACATGTTAATATATAAAATCAACCAAAATTTGGTTTATAATGTAGTGTTTGGCGACCTTTAACTAACACCAAGACCAAAATAACAAAGTATGTCAAGTATTTTATGAATATGATTTAAAATGAAATGTTTTTTTTTGAGTTGATTTTTCATGGATATTCAATTATTTTTATAAAAAAATATTAAAATTGGCAAATATGTTTTTGTTTTGGTACATTAAAATAATATATATGTTATAATGATAGTTTCACTAGTACTGCTAAATAATGGGATAGATAATTTTAATTGACGGTCATTAAAGAGAAAGTTCCCTTCTGGGTTAAAGTAAACATAATATAGATATTTACGCTTAGGTCATTTTAAAGTATAAAGAATTCGTTGACTGGTATAAAATACACAATTAAGTTTTGTAAGAACAATTTTTGCAATATTGTTTATAGCAAAGTTTTAGGCTAGTTTGGAGTATCCCGTTATAAATCATCACGCACCGTCAAGACGAGCAAAACTCAAGAATCTCGAAGTTGGAAAACTTCTAGACATCCCGTAAAGGTATAAAACAATTTAGAGTTTAAATTTATTTATAGAATTATGATTGTGTTGTTTACTTTTATAAAAAAAACGAACACGAATTTTTTATTACGAAAAGAAAAATATTTTTTTAACTCTCGTTCAAACGAGATTGTATGTTATTAGCAGGTTGTTTTATATGTTTTTCAAACAAAGTTTGAACGGGGGCTTACTGCCTAAGATTTTTAATGTCATTAGAAACGAGACACATCTCGTTTGAGCAAGATGTTTATCTTGTTAAAACGAAGTTTTGATTTCGTTCGAACGACTGTGCCGCCTCGAATTTTGTGAATGTCATATAAATGTCTGTTTCATGTTCAGATTGTCTAAGACTTTTTCCAGATTCGTTTATGCCTAACTTTTGCGAAACTTATTCACTTTCTGTGTAACAAAATAAACACTGTTTAATTCACAAACAAACATTCCTGAATATTTAGTTTTGTGAATTCGTTTAGACCCTAAAAATTTTTGAATTCTTTCATACACCTTTGTGGAGAAGGCATCTCCATGGCTGACTTGTAATACTCAAGGAGACTCACTGCCGAAGACAAAGTCTGAGGCAGAAGAGGAAGGATTGCAGTCTTATGATTCGTGCAAGGATCATAGCTGTTCACTAAAGATTTGCAAAGATTAATGTGTTATACATGTGGCGGTTATCAAGTAGTTTGTAAGTCGATTGTCTTGTAGATTTTTAAAGTGAATAAAGGTTTTGTGCTGATTTAAAGTGAGGGGGGCTTAGTTTTTATAGGGGAAGTTGTACGCGTGTGGGGCTGACATTTAGGGACGATTCATGAAACGTAGTTAACCAATGAAACGTTATACTAGTAAACAATGAAAGATCGTTCTGTCCCCTTTATGGGGTCCATCCGTATTCTGTCTTTTGGTATTACTAAACTTTATATTTTGTACTGGTGAGGAAAATGATTCGCATAGCGAATTACTTCTTTTTTTTTTGTTGTAAAAATAGAAAGGGAGGTTTTCTTTTCGTCTTTCACCAATAATGCTTTGTTAATTCAACTTTAGTTACATATTTGGTAAGTACTAAGATCTTCCATCCACAAAATTATACCTTATAAGTTAGCGTATACACAAGCTTTTCTTGTGTATACCTTAAAATTTGTGTTATTTATTATAAAATTATAAGTACAAATTATAATTTTTTTTCACAAAAATTACGAAAATTTCATGCGTAGATTACAAATTTTTAGTGAAAAATTGGATATACACTAAAGGTGTTATTAACACCAAAAAAATTACCGATCGGGGTGTCAACCAACAAAACAAAAAAGGAAAAATATGATACCAATTAATGGTTATTTTTTATCCTAATTAAATGGAGAAACGAAAATTACCATATGAATTCTAGCCTGTATTGGTTACACTACTTTCCTGCAAAATTTAAAACACAAACCAATAATGAAAGTTGTTATTATTATCTAGATAATTCAAAAACTGATTTTAATTACCTCTATACCATATTTTAAAAATAGATATAAATATTTAACCGAAATTATTATAATTATAATTAAAATCTTGTTCCGGTTAACTATTTATATCTATTGTTAAATACAGTAAATGAATAAAACTAATAATAGTTTTAAACTATACATAAATAAAATTTCTACCTCATACAAAAAATATATAAATACATAAAAAAATTACCTGAAGTGAATATTGGAAAGAGATAGCTGTTGAACAACTTGAACTGAGTGTGGTGCTGCTGGTGCCAGGTGGCGTGAGAATCTCCACGGGTCTTGATCGGTGCTGGGAGACAGGGAGGCTAGACAGTGGAGCCACTGGGAGGGATGGAGGGTGAACAGTGGAGCCGCTGCTGGGAGAGGGAGGGAGGCGGGGGAGGGGATATAGGTTTAGGGAAGAAAAGAGATGAGATAAATGAGTCGCTGTTGCATTTTGTTTTTAGGTTTAATATTTTAAGTAATTACAGTTTTACACTCTCACTTTTGTAAATAAATAGAAGTATACCTTGAAGTTTGAAATTTTACCAAAAAATTTAATATTTTTTTAATTTATATATTTTTCGAAAAATTCAACCCCCCCCCCCCCCCCCCCCCCTCCGCCCCTATATCCATATGCCCCTAGCTTTGAACTATTTAGGTAGTAAAAAACATCTTCCATAAGGGATTGGAGTCCTAAATTTTTCATAAAGTTGTGTATCCAATGCATGCTATAATTAATATGGTAATGTTTGAATCCTTATATGAAATTAAAAATAAAATTAGTTATTGCTTTAAAAAAGAAATATGTATTGATTATAACTTGTTGATATATAAAATCAACCAAAATTTGGTATATAATGTAGTGTTTGGCGACCTTTAACTAACACAAAGACCAAAATAACAAAGTATGACAAGTATTTTATGCATATAATTTAAGAAGATATGTTTTTTTTTCCGAGTTGATTTTGTACAGATATTCAATCATTTTAATAAAAAATATTAAAATTGACAAATATTTTTTAGTTTTGGTACATTAAAAATAATGGGTAACTCGATAAGGTTAGAATAGTCTATCAATTGGCCAATCTTAATTACGTGATTACTTAACAAATTATGGGTATAAGTGTCATTTACATTAATCAGTAGTGATTCACTCTTTTTAAGTAGTATATTAGATGAATTATTTCCCCGCAGAAGGCACGGAACGTCACTGTAAATAAATGCCATAACATATCAAGTAACAAAGATCTTTATTCATGAGAACTGTCGGAGCAAAAAAAAAAATTTATGACTGTAATTGCTAAATAATTCATATTATCAGCAAATTCAATTTATTTATTTTTTGATACCTAATCATAGGAGTATGTATTATGTTGGTGCTGAAAATTTTGTTTTCATAATTTTTTGGCCCACCTTAATAATAAATCTTGGTTTCGTCCATGGTCTAGGCAACTTAACTATTATTTTGTGCAGAAGGAAGATCACACGGGTACAATAAGGTCAAACTTCTATTGCCCATATTGGGATCAAATACATAGGCTAACACATCGTATTCGGTCAAGAGCTTCAAATGTATTTTATGTGACACTGTTTCACCGTGCATGATTATCACTCAACAGCTGGCCTCATGGTTGTTTATTCTTTGAACTAACATTTTTATAAATGCTGGCTAAGCTGAGGGTTTAAGGTTATTTGTTCAGGAATTTCAACATATAATTTAATCCCGAGATTTTCATTATTTACGTCCTCATCTAAAAAATCACATCAACATTTGAAATATCTTCTAAAGGAGGCATTACATCTGATGAGTCCTCTTCATTTAATTCCTTATCAGATATAAGCCCTTAGGTCTTGGTAATGGAACAAAAAATGTTTCGAGTATAGTCATAAATATTTTTTTTAAGAATTATTTCAAACATCAAGAAAATATGCTCTTTTAATAATATGATTTATTTCCCCGCTGAAGGCGCGGAACGTCACTGTAATTAAATGCCATAACATATCAAGTAACAAAATTTCAAACTCTCGATTGATTCAAATTGAATTGCTCTATAAACATACAAACTAACAAAAAAAAAACCACAAAACTGATAAAGCCTCATGTAACATAGCAGATTTATTCATCAATACTACTCATTGGCCACAAAACCTTCAAAACACTTGAGAAAACATAACATGAGCAGTAGATATTAAACTAAAAATTTTCCCTATATATAAAGTAGCCAACACTACTTCGTGGGAAGAGATCATGACAGTGGTGGTAGAATTGGTGTGGTGTGGGCGAGCAGGGGCGGTGTTATTGCCAGAGGCATCGCAATAACCACGTAGAATATAAACTTCTTCATTGGTGAAGCCCAAGGAAGTCATCATATTTGGCCAGCAGTCACGTTGGATGATTTTAATGGCCAAAACGAAAACCACAAAGAACAATGGTTCGTGTAAACAACAACCTCGTAGGCATACTAAACATCATAACCCTCCTCATCTCAATCCCAATCCTGGTAGGCGGCATATGGCTTTCCCACCAAGGCTCAACAGAGTGCCAACGCTTCTTCGTAAAACCCGTCATCGCATTAGGCGTTTTCCTCATGGTGGTCTCACTCGCCGCCATAATTGGCTTGTGTTGTCGTGTAAACCCGTACTAGACAGGAAACGCGACAACACGGGCCAATTATGGCGGCGAGTGAGACCACCATGAGGAAAACGCCCAATACGATGACGGGTTTTTCGAGGGAGCGTTCGCACTCTGTTTAGCCTCGGTGGGAAAGTCATATGCCGCCTACCAGGATTGGGATTGAGATGAGAAGGGTTATGATGTTTAGTATGCCTACGAGGTTGTCGCTTACACGGTTTTGGTTTTGTTTTGATGTAAAGTGTAGGGGGGGGGGGGGGGGGGGGGTAAGTTTTTATAGGGGAAGTAACGTAGTTAACCAATGAAAGGTTATACTTGTAAACAATGAAAGATCGTTTGGTCCTCTTTATGGGGTCTGTCCATATTCAGTCTTTTGGTATTACTAAACTTTACATTTTGTACTGGTGGTGAGGAAAATGAATGTACAGCAAATTATTGTGCCATTAATCGTACAGCAAATTATTGGGGTCTGTCCATATTCTTTTTTTTGGTTGATAAAAATAGAGAAGGAGGTTTTGTTTTCGTCTTTCACCAGTTATGCTTTGTTAATTCAACTTTACTTACATATTTGTTAAGTACTAAGATCTTCCATCCACAAAAGTATACCTTATAAGTTAGCGTATATACAAACTTATCTCGTGTATACCTTAAAATTTGTGTTATTTATTATAAAATTATAAATACAAATTACAAATTTTTTTCACAAAAATTAGGAAAATTTCATGCGTAGATTTTAAATTTTTATTCAAAAACCGGATATACACTAATGGTGTTCTTAACACCAAAAAAATTACCGATCAGGTAGTTAACCAAAGAATTAAAAAAAAAGGAAAAATATGATACCAAACAATGGTTATTTTTTATCCTAATTAAATGGAGAAACGGAAATTACCATATGAATTCTCGCCTGTATAGGTTACACTACTTTCTTGCAAAATTTAAAACTTAAACCAATTATGAAAGTTGTTATTATTATCTAGATAATTCAAAAACTGCTTTTAATTACCTATATACCATATTATAAAAGTAGATATAAATATTTAACCGAAATTATTATAATTACAATTAAAATCTTGTTCCAGTTAAATATTTATATCTATTGTTAAGTACATTAAATGAATAAAAAAAAATAGTTTTAAACTATACATACATAAAAATTTCTACCTCATACAAAAAATATAAAATACATAAAAAAAATACCTGAAATGAATATTGAAAAGAGATAGCTGTTGGACAACTTCAACTGAGTGTGCTGCTGCTGGTGCCAGGAGACGAGAGAATCTTCGCAGGACCTGATCGACGCTGGGAGGGAGGGAGGCGTTGGAAGCCAGGGAGGCTGGATAGTGGAGCCACTAGGAGGGAGGGATGTTAGAAAGTGGAGCCGCTGCTGGGAGAGGGAGGGAGGGAGGCGGGGGAGGGGAGGGGAAATAGTTTTAGGGAAGAAAAGAGTTGAGATAAATGAGTCGCTGCTGTGTTTTCTTTTTTAGGTTTAGTATTTTAAGTAATTACAATCTTACACCCTCACTTTTATAAATAAATTGAAATGTACTTGAAGTTTGAAATTTTACCAAAAAAATTTATATTTTTTTTATTTTATATTTTTTGAAAAATTCAACCAGCCCCCCCCCCCCCCCCGGGCCTATGTCCATCTGGCCATGGTTTTGAAATTTTTAGATACTAAAAAACATCTTTCATAACGGATTGGAGTCCTAAATTTTTCATAAAGTTGTCTATCCAATGCATGCCATAATAAATATGGTAATCTTTGAATCCTTATATCAAATTAAAAATAAAATTATATTTTTCTTTGAAAAATAAAAATGTATCGATTAGAACATGTTACTATATAAAATCAACCAAAATTTGGTATATAATGTAGTGTTTGGCAACCATTAACTAACACCAAGACCAAAATAACAAAGTATGTCAAGTATTTTATGAATATGATTTAAGATGAAATGTTTTTTTTTCTGAGTTGATTTTGTACAGATATTCAATCATTTTAATAAAAAAATATTAAAATAATCAAATATGTTTTTGTTTTGGTACATTAAAAATAATTTATATGTTATAATGTTTGTTTCACTAGTACTGCTAAATAATGGGATAGATAATTTTAATTGACGGCTATTAAAGAGAAAGTTCCATTCTTGGTTAAACTAAACATTATTTACGCTTAGGTCGTTTTAAAGTATAAAGAATTCGTTGGCTGGTATAAAATTCACAATTAAGTATCGTAAGAACTATTTTTGCAATATTGTTTATAGCATAGTTTTAGGCTAGTTTGGCGTATCCCGTTATAAATTGTCACGCACCGTCAAGACGAACCAAACTCAAGAATCTCCAAGTTTGAAAACTTTTCGACATCCCGTAAATGTATAAAACAATTTAGAGTTTAAATTTATTTATCGAATTATGTTTGTGATGTTTACTTTTATAAAAAAAAAACGAACACGGATTTTTTATTACAAAAAGAAAAATATTATTTTAACACTCGTTTAAACGAGATTGTATGTCATTAGCATGTCGTTTTATATGTTTTTCAAACGAGGTTCAAATGGGGGCTTACTGCCTAATATTTTTAATGTCATTAGAAATGAGACACATCTCGTTCGAGCAAGATGCTTATCTCGTTAAAACGAAGTTTTGATATCGTTCGAACGACTGCGCCGCCTCGAATTTTGTGAATGTCATATAAATGTCTGTTCCGTGTTCAGATTGTCTAAGACTTTTTCCAGATTCGTTTCTGCCTAACTTTTTCCAAAGTTCTTCACTTTTTGTGTTACAAAATAAACAATGTTTAATTCACAAACAAATATTCTTGAATATTTAGTTTTGTGAATTCGTTTATACCCTAAAAAGTTTTGAATTCTTTCGTACACCTTTGTGGAGAAGGCATCTCGATGGCTGACTTGTAATACTCAAGGAGACTCACTGCTAAACAAAATGTCTGAGGCAGAAGAGGAAGGACTGCGGTCTTATGATTTGTGCGAGGATCATAGGTGTTCACTAAAGATTTTCAAAGATTAATGGGTTATACATGTGGCAGTTATCAAGTAGTTTGTAAGTCGATTGTCTTGTAGATTTTTAAACTGATTAAAGGTTTTGTGCAAACCGTTGATGTACCATCCAATCTCCCTCAATAAGCATATATATTTGAATGAATATATCAAATAAAAATAGGCCTTAGCAATTATTTTTCTTTTTAATGCCATAATTCTATTTTTTGGCCTTTGGACCACGTATTTCTTTAAGGTCCAAATAAACGGGGGCTTACTATTCGGAAAGGATAATAATTCCTGTTGGAGCCCTTCCCTGTGCACATTTATACATATTATTTTTTATTTCTCACAAATTTCACGTGCAAGGGATTTTGACATGCACTAGTCCTCCTAGGTCACAAGTATATAGATGACAAGATTGGTAGGAGAACACCTTACAAAGCTCAAATATAACATGTGACGATTAAATTTCAAAAGAGCTCGTGCATGTGTGAATAGAGGCATATAAAAATAGAATCCATTATATCAACACAAAATCGAACTACTCTATGTAAGAATGGTAAAGAACATTTTAAGGATTGACAATCTCTAAACCAAAAGTTCTAGTCACATGGAAGCGAGAAAGAAGGGATTCTAACCCAAGTGTAAGCCACATAGAGTGTGTCAAACTAAAATAACACACACAAAAAAATCTTTTTGAGTTTTTCAATTTTTAACCAAAAATAAAAATATTTACTCAAAAGAAACACAAAGATCATTTGAATTTTTCATTAAGCTTAAATTATCAAGAGATAAAAACCCAAATGATAAACATAAATATTTTTGTATTTTTCATTTAATGCAAACTATAATGAAAGAAGTATAATAAAAAGATAAACAAAAATCATTATTCCAGCATGTGAATAAGCATGGAGCATAGACTAGAAAATGATTTAAACATGCATACACCTAGCAATGATATATAATATGAAGTACAAAAAGGTAAAGTATGCAAACAAAACTAACACGTTCAACCTTTAGAATTAGAGGACTTAAAAAAATATAGGGTTAATGTTTGTGCAATTGAGGAGAGCGTTTTGATTAGTGATTTTAAGGCACGTGAGAAGACTCTTAGGGGTAAGTTTGCTCATATTTAGAGGGAGAGAGATAACCTTCTAGGAAGGATTGGCCATGTGAAGAAGGAGAGACAAACGAGGAGAGACAAACAATTCGACCAAAATTTCGGCGGTCTCCTGTGAGGATTTCATCGTTTCGACGAGGATTCCGGTTAGTGGGGTGGAGATATGTGCTTATTTTTAGAATGACTTTTAACTGAGTATGACTAAGGTATAAAAATAAATACTTCTTTAACTAAAACAAATAAAATTATCAGTTTTGTATCACTGTTCTAAAAAACCCGCCTAGGCTCCGCCTAGGCACGCCTAGGCTTGAGGCTTGAGGCTTGGGAGAAACGCCCCGCCTTAAGATTTTGACGCCTTATGCTTGGTAAAACCCTTAAGGAGTACTTTTTCTTTAAAAACAACAATGCTTTAGTGAAACGATATCGCCTTTTAAAGATTTTTTTGCAAACCGGATCATTATCTCATCCAAAATAATCAAATAGTATTTTTATTTGCATATATTCAGACATATTTTTATGATATGTACAATTTTACTATTTTAATAGCCTTGTTGTGGTTAAAAATATTAAAATATATTAAAAAGACCTGAACGCCTTTTCACGCCTTTTTACGCCAAGGCCCGCCTAGGCTTCTAAGGCTTAAGACTTGGCCTCCACGCTTCGATCACGCCCCGCGTTTTTTAGAACCTTGTTTTGTATACTCCTAACTCTAAAGGGACCACATAAGTAAATATTATTATATCACATGGACTAGATTTATATACCTAAAACTCATTGTCCTATAAATCCAAATATAAGAATGAATATAATCTTGACCATAATTATTTATAAAAAAAATTGATCATTTTTGAAAAATTTCATTATTTTGTTGGAAATAATATTTATTTACACTATATTTTGATACGTATTTTTTAATCATAACAAGAATGTTAGACTAGAGAATAGTGATACTATTTGTACATATCAAGCAAATAACTGTAAGAAGTGTTAAGAGTAATAACGTGTATAACAAACATTATCTCCATTTCCACTATTTAGTAGTTTAAAATATAGTAAACATTAAAATCCATTTTGAAACTTGTATAATTTCCGTTTTAAAAATTTATTAAACATTAAAAAACATTAGATATTATATAAAACATAAACTTTACGTGTTAAAAAAACTGTTCTCATTATAAAAATATGTTGTATTTTGAACTTTTTTTTTAACCAAAACAAAAAATTGATTCTATAGGAGGTGAAAAAGCCCCACCTGTGGCAAAAACAAGAAACATAACTTGACTTAAGCGAATGCAAGACTTGATGAGACTAGAAAACAGCTACAAACGACACAATTATCTAAAGCCAATTTAAAAAGCGTTTAGGTCCTAAGATTTCTTGAACGCGTTCGCTTACGGACGACATTCCAATTGTTATTTTTCGCACATGTCGTATCCACCGCAGATGACGAATCGAGTTTCTGGAGATCCACGAATAAATTAATGCCGCGGTCGTCGTAAATTTGAACATTAATAGGTTTAACTTTGGATATTTCGTCTACTGTGTTAATATTCTCTAATGAATTTTTAACTTAATTACTTTTGGAGTCTTCATCAGAAGATGAAATTTCAAATAGATCATTCTGTAAAACAAGTTTATCTCCTACTAAAACGATGGAATCCCGCTGGATTAATTCTTGAATATAACTTTGTTGTTTCATATTTGGGACAGAAGATCCGTGATGTTGAGTGTTGATAGCAGATGGGCCCCGAGTGGCCATATCCTCACGGTTAACGGTGGCTATACCATTATTGCCAATAATGGCCGGAATAGTGGTGGAAACTGGATTGAATCCTATTTGTGGCTCATTCAAATTATTCGAAGTGGGACCCAAAGCATAAGGATGAACTGCCAATGTGGCCTTAAAACCAGGAACCTAAATTTGACTTTCATTTTCCACGTGATAACAACATTCTTGGCCCACCTGTACAGAGTTTGAGTTACCGACCAAAATAATTTCTTGATTATTCGTAATTTTCGTCGATGCAAGATTTTTTCCAACTAATTCAAAATCATTTTGAACATGTACAGAAATATCGGACTGCACTTCCTGAAAATCTGGGATATTATTAGTACAATTTTAAACAGAATCTTCCGCCACCTTTAAGGAATTTTCGGCAACTACTATTATGCTATTTTTTGCCAAAAGTTGTAAACGATTACGGGTCAACTGCTGAACATCATCACCATCAGAAAGATTAGCCCGACCTGCATAATTCAGTATATCTGGTTGAGAAGTTTCAATTTCCCTTAGATCATTATCCTCATTACAGAGGTCTTGGCCTTACGAGCTACTTGCTTTAATAAGATCCACCTTGTTCACCTCAAAATTAGTTTCCAGAATGATTGTTGTTCTTCACCACTAATATCATCCATGAGATGCTGCTCCTAATCATTAAGCCTATTGGTCTGATTCAAGGTCTTGATGCCACTGATATGATTCTTTTTTATAATAAGAGTCATTGGAAGTTCTTTAGGCTGTTTTTGATTTGCTATTGTACTTCCTTGATTTTTCTCCTTATACACCGGATAGATTTTTTTCTTTCCTTGCGTTTCACCTGATTTAAAAATGTAGTTGTTTTCATCACGACCCTTCTTGAAAGAAAAATTACAATATTTAGGCAGATCTTCAACAATAATCTCTTGCCAGAAACCTTTGCTTCCACAACCAATCCACACCCTTTTTGGAATTGTATTTATAAGATCAATCTCAACACAAACTCTTGCTAAACTTGGTCGATTAAATTCAACCGTAGAGTTATCCATTCGTAATGGTTTTCCAACGAGCTGAGCAATAGAATATAGGGATGACTTGGAGAAAAAATGTGTGGGCGATCGAGGGAAAGATATCCAGATTGGAGATATACTACTCTCAGTGTCTGTGTGAAAATCAGGGGTCCACTTGAATGTACGCATAGGATACATACCTATATACACAGAATCTCTCATCCAAAGCCTTGCACAATTTTCTTCATGGTTGAACCTAATCAGCATGTGTTTATGGTCTATCAATCCAATATTGCATATTGTCTTTAAAGAGAGTGTTTGAAATGTCTTACGAATCACATCCATAGATGGTCTACCATGGGAGAACTTCCCCACAAGGGCATGGCTGAATGGTTTGGCTAGGTTGTCAATATCGTCTTGAAAAAAATTACAGCAGGTTCACCTTTATACTTTGTAGGGTTCTTCAAAACAATGTCCTTGACACATGATGAAGATGATGCTACCACTGATGCACAGGATCTATTCCAAGCATTGTTTATATCAGGTGGCTTTGGCGGCTGCCATCTTTGCCGCTGCTCAAAGGATGTTTTTAATGAGAAGAAAGACGCATATGCTCGACAATTTCATATTTTGACCTTTTTATATTTAAAAAAGTACATTATTTATAATAAAAAAAAATTGCACGTAAACTTCGTAAAATAAAACTATTCTATTAGAAAAAATTGTATTTTAACTATTTTTTGTTGAAAAAAAAGTCCATTATTTTTATAAAAGAAACATGCACTATTTATTAAAAAAATTATTAAATTTTTTGTATAACGAAAACGGTAAAAAAAATAATAATATTAAAAAAAAATTATAGAAAATATTCGTCAAAGGTTAATTTTTCATAAATAAAGTATCTCCGTTATTTTTTAATTGTTTTCATTAAAAAAATACTTTTTTTATAAATAAAAACTTCAAAAAAAGAACTTAAGTTTTTTAGATAAAAAAATTGTACATATTTTTAGATGTTTTTTTAGTTTAAAAATTTGTTTGCCATTTATAACTAAAAACTTCATTTTCTATAAATAAAATGTTTAAAAACTGTTTTTGTAAAAAAATATTTTTTATTTTTATAAAACGAGTTTTTAAAATTTTGAAACTTTTTCCAACTATTTTGTATAAATAAAAACGTTGAGAAATTTTAAAAACATTTTTTTGTAAAAAAAAATGAAAAAAAAAACTTATTTTCTTATAAGAGTAGGTGACCCAAAAACTTTGAATTTCTTAATAATGTAAAAAAAAAAGTAAGTTATACTTTTTTAAATATGGTCAAATTGGTAAATTAAGATATTTTTTATGAGTAAAACTAATGATTAATATTAAGAGTTCAATAAGTATATATATAATTTGTTAGGAGAATAATAAAAATATTTAACAAACATCAAGAAAATTTCAAGTAACAAAATTTACTTATTTAGTAATATGATTTATTTGCTAAATAATTCAAACTAAAAAAAATAATGTGAGTATAGTCATAAATATAAAAATATTAGTTTTTATACACCAATATTGCTTACCTGTCTACTAGACACTAGGAGCCATGTCCTTTGTTTTGTTTGGAATTTGGGTTTTTAGGGAGAATTTGAGTTTACTCAGCATTTAGGCTAGGATGCGGCTTAAATAAATAATTAATAAATTCGATCCAAACACGCACACCACCCAAATTTAAATTTATGATATTTAAAATATTATTGTTTTAGCTGTGATTTTCACTTTTTACGATATTTTTATGAATAATAGTATCGAAAAAAAGTTACAGATAATATAAAAAAGTTACAAAAAGTGAAAATGATAGCCAAAGTGATATTACTAAAAATTCTGATACCCAAAATAAATTACGACATAAGTAATAGGGGGCAATAGCCAAACTGTCCCATAATTTTATGGTCCTGATTGTACATGTAGTGGATATTTACTATATATTTGCAAATAGAATCTATTGAAACAAAAATCATTTTTGATGAGATCTGTTGGAGCAAAAAAAAAAATATTTATGACTATAATTGCTAAATAATTCATATTATGAACCAATTCAATTTATTTATTTTTTGATACCTAAACGTAGGAGTATGTAATATGTTGGTGCTGAAAATTTTGTTTTCATAATTTTTTGGGCCACCTTAATAATAAATCTTGGTTTCGTCCATGGTCTAGGCAACTTAACTATTATTTTGTGCAGAAGGAAGATCACACGGGTACAATAAGGTCAAACTTCTATTGCCCATATTGGGATCAAATACATAGGTGAAAATTAGGGAAAGATATCCAGATTGGAGATATATAGCTCTCAATGTATGGGTGAAAATCAGGGTTCCACTTGAATGTACGCATAGGATACTTACCTTTATACACAGAATCTCTCATCCAAAGCCTTGCATAATCTTCTTCATGGTTCAGCCTAATCTGAATGTGTTTATGGTCTATCAATCCAATATTGCATACTGTCATTAAAGAGAGTGTTTGAAATGTCTTCTGAATCACATCCATAGATGGTCTACCAGGGGAGAACTTCCCCACAAGGGCATGGTTGAATGGTTTGGCTAGGTTATCAATATCGTCTTGAGAAAAGATTACAGCAGGTTCACCTTTATACTTTGTAGGGTTCTTCAAAACAATGTTCTTGACACATGATGAAGATGATGCTACCACTGGTGGCTAATGGCGGCTGCCATATTTGCCGCTGCTCAAAGGATGTGTTTAATGAGAAGAAAGACGCATATCCTGGACAATTTCATATTTTGAACTTTTTATATTTACAAAAGTACATTATTTATAAAAAAAATTGCACGTAAAGTTCGTAAAATAAAACTATTCTATTAAAAAATATTGCATTTTAACTATTTCTTGTAAAAAAAAAGTCCATTATTTTTATAAAAGAAACATGCAATATTTATTAAAAAAAAATTATTAAATTTTTTGAATAAGGAAAACGATAAAAAAAAATAATTTAAAACACAATTTTTATAGAAAATATTCGTAAAGGTTTAATTTTTCATAAATAAAGTATCTCCGTTATTTTTTAATTGTTTTTAGGAAATAAATACTTGTTTTTTATAAATAAAAACTTCAAAAAAAATCTTATGTATTTTATATAACAAAATTGTACATATTCTTAGATGTTTTTTAGTTTAAAAATTTATTTGTCATTTATAACTAAAAACTTCATTTTCTATAAATAAAACGTTTAAAAAATGTTTTGTACAAAAATATATGTTTTATTTTTATAAAACAAGTTTTAAATTTTGGAAACTTTTTTTTTAACTGTTTTGTATAAATAAAAGTGTTAAAAAAATTTTAAAAACGTTTTTTTGTAAAAAAAAAATTAAGAAAAACTTATTTTCTCATAAGAGTAGGTGACCCAAAAACTTTGAATTGCTTAATAATGTAAAAAAAAGTAAGTTATACATTTTTAAATATGGTATAATTAGTAAATTAAGATATTGTTTCTGAGTAAAATTAATGATAAATATTATGAGTTCAATAAGTATATATAATATGTTAGGAGAATAATAAAAGTATTTAACAAACATCCAGAAAATTTCAAGTAACAAAATTTACTTATTTAAATCATATGAATTATTTGTTAAATAATTTATACTAACAAAAAATATTGTGAGTATAGTCATGAATATAAAAATATTTGTTTTTATACACCAATATTGCTTACCTATCTACTAGCCACCAGGAGCCAAGTCCTTTGTTTTGCTTGGAATTAGTATTTTTAGGGAGAATTTGAGTTTACTCAGTATTTAGGCTAGGAAGCGGCTTAAATAAATAATTCATAAATTCGATCCAAACACACACACCACCCAAATTTAAATTCATGATATTTAAAATATTTCTTTTAGCTGTTATTTTCACTTTTTACGATATTTTTATGAATAATAGTATCGAAAAAAGTTACAGATAATATGAAAAAGTCACAAAAAGTGAAAATGATAACCAAAGTGATATTACTAAAAATTTTGTTACCCAAAATAATTTACGACATAAGTAATAGGGGGCAATAGTCAAACGGTCCCTTAATTTTATGGTCCTGGTTAAACATGTAGTGGATATTTTTTTTAACAATAAATAGACTTTATTGATTGAGCAGAAGAAAAGCCCTTCTTCGATGGCTTACAAATTAAGAACAAGCTATAGCAAAATCATCTATGAAGGAATTAATAAATCTAGACTTAGGACCCTTATACGGTATAGCTTTGAATATGGTCCTAATATCTTCATGGATTTTTGACATTATGAACTAATATTTCATCAGTTTCCCTTCAAAAACAGAATTATTCCTAGCACACCAAATATTCCAACAGATTAAACTTGGAATAATTTTACATAAGATCGAGTAAATGTTATTTCCCCGGGATGAGAACCACCAAGAAAGAAGCCTAGATTTGATATTGGTTGGAGATATTTTCATACCCATTAAACCTTCAAAATGTTTCCACACTTGAGTAGCTATGTCACCATCATTGAACAGCTGTTCCTTATCTTCTTCATATCCTCGCAAGCAACCTTGACATTTGGAGACAAAAGGAATTCTAATATCTTTCAAATTTTGATCAAGAGGGAGCCCATTGTGGAGAAGTCTCCACATAAATATGGAAATTTTTGCCACAATATGCTTATCCCAAATCATCCTTGATGAAAATTGAATGCTGTCCCTTTTACAAATAAAATCCCATGCAATTTTGAAAACAAAACCTTTATCAAGCCACAAATGAATAGCCATGAATAACCCATTTGAATTTGGGAGCTGCCAAATATGCTGCATTCTTTTCCAAGTGGGGCTAGCTAATTTTAGAGAACCTTTAAAATTAGAGCTTGCCAATTTTTTTATATTTTTTGTGCATGAAATGAGCCCATAAAGTTTGATTTTGCAAAAAATTTACCCATAATTTGCATGTATAAACTTTGCAAATATCAATAATATCTCGCAGCCCCAAACCACCTTCTTCTCTCGGCAAACAAAACTGACACCAAGCTATCCAATGATGTTTGTGCATATCATCTTGCCTACCCCCAAAAAAATTGGCACATACTTTGTCTATGTCACCAATAACACCTAGAGTAGACGTCATTGAAGCGAAAATGTGGAGACCCATAGTTTGGAGCACTGTTTTAATAAGAACAAGTCTTCCTGCCTGAGACAAAATTCTGCTATTCCAAAATGATATTTTGTCTGTGACTTTATTCAGAATTGGATTGAAAATAGATTTACGTTTTCTACCCATAAAAAGAGGAACGCCCAGGTATTTGATAGGAAGATTTTGATGTTGGAAACCCATCAAATTTTTAATCCTGGCTGCACGAGATTGACTGCATTTTGGCGGGGTGATAAAGCAACTTTTGCTTGAATTAACAATCTGACCCGAATTGAATTCATACCTGGCCAGAGATGACATGAAATTTGTGATACCAAATAATGGTTATTTTTTACCCTAATTAAATGGAGAATCGAAAATTACCATATGAATTCTAGTCTTTATTGGTTACACTACTTTCTTGCAAATTTTAAAACTTAAACCAATTATGAAAGCTGTTATTATTATCTAGATAATTCAAAAACTGTTTTTAATTACCTATATACTATATTTTAAAAATAGATATAAATATTTAACCGAAATTATTATAATAACAATTAAAATCTTGTGTCGGTTAAATATTTATACCTATTGTTAAATACAGTAAATGAATAAAAAAATAATAGTTTTAAACTATACATACATAAAATTTCTACCTCATACAAAAAATATAAAAATACATAAAAAAATTACCTGAAATGAATATTGAAAAGAGATAGCTGTTGGACAAGTTCAACTGAGTGTGGTGCTGCTGGTGCCAGGAGACATGAGAATCTTCATAGGACCTGATCGACGCTGGGAGGGAGGGAGGCTGGACAATGGAGCCGCAGTTGGGAGAGGGAGTCAGGGAGGCGGGGGAGGGGAGGGGATATAGTTTTAGGGATGAAAAGAGATGAGATAAATGAGTCGCTACTACGTTTTGTTTTTAGGTTTAATATTTTAAGTATTTACAATCTTACACCCTCACTTTTTTAAATAAATAGAAGTATACCTTAAAGTTTGAAATTTTACCAAATTTTTTTATATTTTTTGAAAATTCAACCCCCCCCCCCCCCCCCCCCCCCGGCCATATGTCCATTCGCCCCTGGTTTTGAAATTTTAAGATAGAAAAAAACATCGTTCATAAAGATTGTTGGTGTCCTAAATTTTTCATAAAATTGTGTATCCAGTGCATGCTATAATTAATATGGTAATCTTTGAATCCTTATATGAAATTAAAAATAAAATTATATTTTTCTTTAAAAAATAAATATGTATTGATTAGAACATGTTAATATATAAAATCAACCAAAAATTGGTATATAATGTAGTGTTTGGCAACCTTTAACTAAAACCAAGACCAAAATAACAAAGTATGTCAAGTATTTTATGAATATGATTTACGATGAAATGTGTTTTTGTTCTGAGTTGATTTTGTACAGATATTCAATCATTTTAATAAAAAAATATTAAAATTGGCAAATATGTTTTTGTTTTGGTACATTAAAAATAATTAATATGTTATAATGTTTGTTTCACTAGTACTACTAAATAATGGGATAGATAATTTTAATTGACGGTCATTAAAGAGAAAGTTCCATTCTTTGTTAAACTAAACATAATATAGATATTTACGCTTAGGTTGTTTTAAAGTATAAAGAATTCGTTTGCTGGTATAAAATTCACAATTAAGTTTTGTAAGAACAATTTTTGCAATACTGTTTATAGCATAGTTTTAGGCTACTTTTGTGTATCCCGTTATAAATCGTCACTCACCGTCAAGACGAAACCAAACTCAAGAACCTCCAAGTTTGAAAACTTTTCGACATCCCGTAAAGGTATAAAACAATTTAGAGTTTAAATTTATTTATAGAATTATGTTTGTGATGTTTACTTTTATAAAAAAAAACGAACACTGATTTTTTATTACGAAAAGAAAAATACTTTTTTAACACTCGTTCAAATGAGATTGTATGTCGTTAGCATGTCGTTTTATAGGGTTTTCAAACGAGGTTCAAAAGGGGGCTTACTGCCTAATATTTTTAATGTCATTAGAAACGAGACACATCTCGTTCGAGCAAGACGCTTATCTCGTTAAAACGAAGTTTGATATCGTTCGAACGACTCCACCGCCTCGAATTTTGTGAATGTCATATAAGTGTCTATTACATGTTCAGATTGTCTAGGAGTTTTTCCAGATTCATTTCTGCCTAACTTTTCTAAAAGTTCTTCACTTTTTGTGTTACAAAATAAACACTGTTTAATTCACATACAAACATTCCTGAATATTTAGTTTTGTGAATTAGTTTAAACCCTAAAAAGTTTTGAATTCTTTCATACACCTTTGTGGAGAAGGCATCTCCAGGCTGACTTGTAATACTCGAGGAGACTCACTGCTAAAGACAAAGTCTGAAGCAGAAGAGGAAGGACTGCGGTCTTATGATTCGTGCGAGGATCATAGTTGTTCACTAAATATTTGCAAAGATTAATGGGTTATACATGTGGCGGTTATCAAGTAGTTTGTAAGTTGATTATCTTGTAGATTTTTAAAGTGAATAAAGGTTTTGTGCAAACCGTTGATATACCATCCAATCTCCCTCAATAAGCATATATATTTGAATGAATACATCAAATAAAAATAGGCCTTGGCAATTATTTTTCTTTTTAATGCCATAATTCTATTTTTAGGCCTTTGGACCACGTATTTCTTTTAGGTCCAAATAAATGGTGGCTTACTATTCGGAAAGGATAATAATTCCTTTCCGAGCCCTTCCCCGTGCACATTTATACATATTATTTTTTATTTCTCACAAATCTCACGAGCAACGAATTTTGACATGCACTAGTCCTCCTAGGTCACATGTATGTAGATGACAAGATTGGTAGGAGAACACCTCACAAAGCTCAAATAAAACATGTGACGATTAAATTTCAAAAGAGCTCGTGCATGTATCAATAGAGGCATATAAAAATATAATCCATTATATAAACACAAAATCCAACTACTCTATGTAAGAATGGTAAAGAACATTTTAAGGATTGACAATCTCTAAACCAAAAGTTCTAGCCACATGGAAGCGAAAAAGAAGGGATTCTAACCCACGTGTATGCCACATAGAGTGTGTCAAACTAAAATAACACACAAAAAAAAATCTTTTTGAGTTTTTCAATTTTTAACCAAAAATAAAATATTTACTCAAAAGAAACACAAAGATCATTTGAATTTTTCATTAAGCTTAAATTATCAAGAGATAAAAACCAAAATGATAAATAGAAATATTTTTGTATTTTTCATTTAATGCAAACTAAAATGAAAGAAGTATAATAAATAGATAAACAAAAATCATTATTCTAGCATGTGATTAAGCATGGAGCATAGACTAGAAAATGATTTAAACATGCATACACCTAGCAATGATATATAATATGAAGTACAAAAAGCTAAAGTATGCAAACTAAACTAACATGTTCAACCTTTAGAATTAGAGGACTTAGAAAAATATAGGGTTAATGTTTATGCTATTGAGGAGAGCGTTTTGATTAGTGATTTTAAGGCACGTGAGAAGACTCTTGGGGTAAGTTTGCTCATATTTTGAGGGAGAGAGATAGCCTTCTAGGAAGGATTGGCCATGTGAAGAAGGACAGACAAACGAGGAGAGACAAACAATTCGACCAAAATTTCGGCGGTCTCCTGTGAGGATTTCATCGTTTCGACGAGGATTCTGGTTAGTGGGGTGGAGATATGTGCTTATTTTTAGGATGAGTTTTAAATGAGTATGACTAAGGTATAAAAATAAATACTTCTTTAAGTAAAACAAATAAAATTATCCGTTTTGTATACTCCTAACTCTAAAGGGACCACATAAATAAATATTATTATATCACATGGACTAGATTTATATACCTAAAACTCATTGTCCTATAAATCCAAATATAAGAAGGAATATATTCTTGACCATAATTATTTATAAAAAAAATGATCATTTTTGAAAAATCTCATAATTTTGTTGGAAATAATATTTATTTACACTAAATTTTGACACGTATTTTTTAATCATAACAAGAATATTAGACTAGAGAATAGTTTTCTGAAATTCGCAAGTGGGTCGGGTCGATACAGTGCATTGGGTCAAATGTAGAAAAATGCAAATTAAAATCCATTTAAGACAACCCCAATGTGATAGAAATATGCAAAACAAAATTAAATAAAAGGTAGCACAAAAAGAAAGGACACGAACCACGGGTCGGACAGGCGGTGGCGCACCGAGGTTTTGGGTCAAAGTTCAAACCATGCATATTGTAAGTACTCTCTCCTTCAAACGACTGGGATAGACCAAGGGCATCCGTGCCGTTAGGCCATCTCATGAGTAGATATACTACTCACTTCTCCTCTAATTTTTCTATGTGGGACAAATCCATTTCACCCAACTAAATACTAGTTCACCGACTTCAAATGGGGTACTTTGAGGCAAAATTTTCATACACCTCTTAATGGTTCTTGAACATGTAAATATACCAAGTTAATCTCCTTGCGAAAAGAAACACATTGGTATAAGGGCCCGTCCAAAAAGGTGTGTGGGCCCCACTTTTATTTGGACCTAAAATTAGCAATCTTCATATTTTAAACCTTTATTTTCCAACAGATTATTTGGTATGTGCACCTGCACCAATCAGTGAAAGATAAGTAGGATAAAGTGGCCCACTAGATCATGTTAAGTGCTAATAACCATTCACTATTATTTCAAATGTCTTTCACTTGTTGGTTCTAGTGTATACACCAGGTGCACCATATATATTCTCCCATATATGCCTTAAGACATTATTTTTCTTATTGAGATACGCACTGACACTTACTCGCAACAATGTTCTTTTCCATTTTTTATCCATGTTAATTGTGGTTTCTCATCGGTTTTGATGGTGCATAAATTCAATTCCCTTTTGAAAGTTGTTATCCAAATATATTTATATATATACACACACATATTGTCCTTAGGCATATGAGTAGCTTGTGGTATTGTGAAATTTGGAGGATTCACCTCTTTGTGTTTAAAAATCTAGAATCTTAAATCAATCTATCCAATGTGGCTCCAAACTAAACAAGAGATTATGATTAAGGTCCAATTAGTTTACTACCATTATATACATTTGATATCCCCAAAACAATTGTTGCAGATCAAAGGGCTCCTTTGAGAGTTTTAAAGATAAAAGAAAGGAAATGAAAGTTTTTTAGGAGAGAAAAGAAAGGAATGTAAAGTTAATAAGAGAGAAGTGAAAAGAAAAGAAGAGAAAGGAGTTTAGGAGAGAAAAGAAAAATGCTACCTTTCTAGTTGTTAGGGAGTTGAGAGGAAAATAAATTTCTAAAAAAATAAGGTACAATTCATTAAAAACCTTTCACTTCTCTCCATTTCTTTCTGATTTTGGAAATAAAGTTTTGGAGAGAAAGGAAGAAAAAGTTTTTAAAAGTTTTCCTTTTTTTTTTCCACTCTTTTTAAACTCTCCCAAATAGAACTTGCAAACAAGCCTAATTGTGATTACCCGTTCCCTTTTTTTACAATTGATTTTCTCAAATATAGTAAATTACCTAAATGACCCATAATATTTGTTAAATATTTTTATGGAGACTCTAATTTTTGTAAAATATTTTTATTGACCCCTTAGTGTTTATTACTTGTTTCTATTAAGCCCTTCCATTACAGAAAATCGTTAAAGTTAACGAATTTTGCTTAACTTACTATTTGGACGAATTTAAACTTGCAAAATGATATTTTTAACCTTATTAAACTAGTCAACTCAATTTTTACTATTTAGTAGTTTAAAATATATTAAACATTAAAATCCACTTCGAAACTTGTATAATTTCCATTTTTAAAAATTTGTTAAACATTAAAAACATTAGATATTATATAAAAAATAAACTTTACACATTAAAAAAATTGTTCTCATTATAAAAATATGTTGTATTTTGAACTTTTTATATTTAAAAAAGTACATTATTTATATAAAAAAAATTGCATGTAAACTTCGTAAAATATAACTATTCTATTAAAAAAAAGTCGTATTTTAACTATTTTTTGTATAAAAAAAGTCCATTATTTTTATAAAAGAAACATGCACTGTTTATTAAAAAAAACTATTGACTTTTTTGTATAATGAAAACGGTAAAAAAAATAATAACTAAAAAACATTTTTTATAGAAAATATTCCTAAAAGGTTAATTTTTCATAAATAAAGTGTCTCAGTGATTTTTTAATTGTTTTTATTAAATAAATGATTGTTTTTTAAAAATAAATACTTCAAAAAAAATATAGGCATGTAAAACTGTTTACAAAAATTTGTTAAACATTAAAAAACATTAGATATTATATAAAACATAAACTTTAAGTGTTAAAAAAACTGTTCTCATTATAAAAATATGTTATATTTTGAACTTTATTTTTAACAAAAACAAAAAATTTATTCTATAGGAGGTGGAAAAGCCCCACCTGTGGCAAAAATAAGAAACATAACTTGACTTAAGTGAAAGCAAGACTTGATGAGACTAGAAAATGAAAGATTTTTTTTAACAACTATAAACTCATAAATAGGTCTGTAACTTTTTGCTTACTTTTATTCAATAATAGCTGCCTATTTATACTACATCTACATACATATAAACGTTGCCAACAGATATCAGAAATAGAAGGCAACAGATATCAGAAATAAAAGGTTAACGTTATAGCTTTTAAGCCAAGAAAATAGGAACTAAACTTTGACTAATATCAGGTGTAGCTAACGTATTCTTCCTGCTTTGTAGCTGACTGATTCTTCTGGTTTATTGCTATATTTCTAACATCCTCCCTCAAGCGTAGAGTGTGTGGTTGACATACACCAAGCTTGGAACATAAATCAGAGAAGTGGGGATTAAGAAGAGCTTTAGTGAAGATATCAGCAAGTTGTCTAGTGGAAGGAACAAATTGAGTAACTAGAGCTCCTTGAGCTACCTTTTCACGAACGAAATGAAAATCTAATTCCACATGTTTGGTCCTGGCATGTAAAACTGGGTTGATTTTCATGTATAGAGCACTCAGATTGTCACATAGAAGAAGCGGAGTAGTTGAAAGAGAGAAGATGATATCCTTTAGAAGGTATTGAAGCCATTGGAGTTCTGCTGTTGTATAAGCTAAAGCTCGATATTCTGCTTCACAACTAGAGCGAGACACAGTCGACTGTTTCTTTGAGGCCCATGAGATGCAATTTGACCCAAGAAAAATGCATTTGCCTGAAGTTGAACGTCTAGTCAATGGACATCCAGCCCAATCAGCATCCAAGAAGCCATATAAATTAGAGCTTGATTGTGATAGAATTTGAAGACCATCATTAGCGGTTCCTTTAACGTAGCGAAGGATCCATTTAAGTGCTTGAAAATGGACTACTTGGGGCTCATGCATAAATTGACACACACTATTGACAGCATAAGTAAGGTCAGGTCTAGTAAGTGTGAGATATTGGAGAGCACCGACAGCGGAACGAAATTTAGTAGGAGTCAAGGAGTAAGTGTTTTTGCATTCCTTCATCTGAGCAATGGATTTCAATTCAGTAGCTAAGGGTGTAATGGCAGCCTTGGAGTAGTCCATAGATGCATGTTTAAGTAATTTTTCTGCATAGGTTTCCTGTGTAAGAAACAACCCGCCATTAAAAGATTTGACTTGAATACCAAGAAAATAATGTAAGGGTCCCAAATCCTTTATAGAGAAAGCAGTTCCAAGTTGTTGAATAAAATGATTCATGTGATGCAAATTGTTACTTGTGAGGATTATATCATCCACATAAACTAAAAGAAGAATAGTCACAGAATTGTGATTAAAAATAAAGAGAGATGATTCTTCTTTGCTACATATAAAACGATGTTGAAGTAAATATGAACCGAATTTATCAAACCATGCTCGTGGAGCTTGTTTTAATCCATAAATAGATTTATGAAGTAAACAAACATGATGAGGAAAGTTAGAATCAACAAAACCAGGAGGTTGTTTCATATAAACTGTTTCCTTGAGAGTTCCATGAAGGAAAGAATTTTTAACATCTAGTTGATGGAGAGGCCAATTCTTCATGACTGCTACTGACAGTATGGTCCGAATTGTTGCATGTTTTACCACCGGACTGAATGTATCAACGTAGTCAACACCTTCAATTTGTTGGAAACCTTGAGCTACTAAGCGTGCTTTGTATCGATCAAGAGTTCCATCACCATTTTTCTTTGTTTTGAAAACCCACTTTGATCCAATAACATGCATGGTAGGATGATGAGGAATGAGTGTCCAAGTCTCATTTTTATGAAGAGCTTCTAATTCATCATTCATAGCTTTTACCCACTTTGGTTTTGTAAGGGCTTCGGATAAACAACTTGGTTCAGATAATGTTTCATTTGAGGTGGCAATCGTAATATAGGCATGTGGTTGGAACTTTGTTTGGTCATGGGTTTTCATACGATGTATATTGGTGTCAGGTGGCTGTTTAATAGGTAATTCAACAACTAAATCTATATCTTGTATATCTTGGAGACTTGTTGGAGACAGTGAGACATGAGATAGCATTCTCTTAGAGTCATCTATAATATCTTGTGCGTTCTGGCTTTTGAGAGCATGTGTAGATGGGTTAGGTATTGAGATTTTGGTTGAGGAAATTGAATAAGATGTGTTGGAATAGCCAAGAGGGCTGATGGGAAGCCTTTCGGTTTCGTCAGTCTCATTGTAGCTGACTGAGATGTCGGGATAAGCAGCCCTGTTCGAAACGGGAACGGGCATGTTAGGATAAGCAACCTTTTTTGAAATATTGTGCTTGTAAACAGTTGCCTCAGCTTGTTGTGTGGTCTCAGCTACAAACAGGTCCGGTATACTACCTTGTCCTTTTAAATTATGATGTTGAGGTGACCAGTTAGGACTAGTAGGTAGCTTAGGTTGATGTGAGTTGAGAGAGTTTTGAATACTATTTTTCTCTAAAGTGGGTACTTCTTCAGCAGACTCATTTTCTTTTGACAAAAGAAACTCTTCAAAAGTGCTTAGTACTGTGGGTTCAGTCTTTGGAACATTTAATTTTGATGGATCCGCAAATGGGAAAAATTCTTCATCAAATACCACATGTCGTGATATATAAACTCTTCTAGTTGAGGGGTGATAACACCTAAAACCTTTATGCAGATTGCTATAGCCAATAAAAACATAAGGGTGAGTTTTTCGCTCAAATTTATGACTTGTTTTCTTCCTTAAATAAGGAAAACACCTGCACCCAAAAATCTTTAGAGATGCATAATTAGGATGAGTGCCAAATAGTTTAAAAAATGGAGTTTCCATGCTCAAAACCTTGGAGGGAAGTCTATTATCAAAAATACAACAGTCATGAAGGCTTCAACCCAAAGAAAAAGTGGTAGCTTTGCATGAAATAATAAGGTAAGACCTGTTTCTACAATATGCCTATGTTTTCTTTCTGCCACTCCATTTTGTTCTGGTGTATGAGGACAAGAAATATGTCTTAGTATGCCCAACTTTTCCAAAATATGCAAAAATTCAGTTTTATTAAATTCACCCCCACCATCACATTGAAACACTTTGATTTTATGATTGAATTGAGTTTCAATCATTCTTTGAAATTTAATAAACACTGGATAAAATTATGTTTTTTTCTTTAGAGAATAGAACCAAGTAAACCTTGTGCAATCATCAATAAAGACTACATAATACCTCATATTTTGATTTGAAGAAATAGGTGCAGGTCCCCAAAGATCACAATGTATTTTCTCAAAAGGAACATTGCATATCTTATCATTTTTCTGAAAAGGAAGCCTACAACTTTTTCCTAATTGACAACTTACACAAATAGAGTTTTTCTTGTTCCAATGACTCACATCTAAGTTTCCTAACTTATCTAAGGCATGAAGAAAGTTAGAATTTGGGTGTCCAAGTCTTTGATGCCATATATGGTCTGGTGCTCTTCCTGATTTTACGACACTAAGATCTTGAATCCCTTCATTCCTTTCAAAAGCATACATCCCATCTTTCTTACTCCCTCTTGCTAGCACTTGCTTGGTTGTCTTGTCCTTAACAACAAAACCAAAATTAGTAAATTCTATTTCATAATCTTTTTCTTGTGTGAGTTGACTTACTGAAATCAAATTTTTATGTAATTTTGGAACAACAAGAGTATTTTTGAGTTTTAGTTTTGGACTTATTTCCTTTTGTCTAGTGTTGGTAATATCAAGTCGTGAACCATTTCCTACAATAACTTTATCTATGCCACAATAAGGTTTTAATTTTGAAAGCATACCTGTATCGTTTACCATATGAGATGTCGCACCTGAGTCTACGTACAAATGTTCTTCTTGTTGGTCTTGAAAATTTGAAGCTGCATAGGTCTGGTGCATTTTTTCCGGGCTTTGAAACGAGTGGTCCCATCGGTAGTAGCAGGTGACAGCTAAATGATTTGTTCTTCCACAAATTTGGCATGCTTCTTCCTTTTGTGTCTTTGATTCGGTTCCCATTTGCTCATTTTTAGGTGAGATGTGTTGCTTCATAGCTTGAAATTGTGGAGATGGAGCACGAAATTGGTTTCTTGGTGTTGGGTAACTTGCAGGCCGAAATCCTCTACCCCTCGAGCTAAATTGAAAATTGTTATATGTTCCTCTTCCTCTAGGTGGGAAGTCCCTGGTTCTTCCTTGAAAAGACTGTCTCTGAGTTTGGTAAGCCATGGTATGATTTTGTAGTTTTCTTCTTTATCCTCCCTTATTTCAAAACCCCTAAGAGAGGTTATCAAGGTTGCAAGAGTGGGATAAGGAGGCTTTCCAATCATCACTGTTCTAAAAGTTGTATAATTCTTTTCCAATCCTTTTGCAAAAATTATGACTTTTGTATCTTCATCTAAAGGTTTGTGAATGGTAGCAAGGTCATAAAAAATTCCTTTAAATGTCTTGATATATTCATCAATGGTTTTACCTTCAAGTTTGATACTTTGGAGTTGCTCCTTCAGTTGGAATTCCTTTTCCTTTGTAGCTTGAAGATAATTTTCTTCAAGACAAAGCCAAATGTCTTTTGTTGTCTTGCATCCAATGGTTAAGTACACACATTCTTCTGTAATTGTGGCTGAAATCCAACTTTTAAGGAGCAAGTCCTTTTCTGCAAAGCCTTCTAATTTTTCATAATCTTCGTGGATCAAATCATCCACTTTCATAGTTTGCATTAGTTGCAACATTTGATTTCTCCATATGAGATAGTTTGTGGGCTTGAGTTTGATGGTGGAAATCGTTATCAATTGGTGCAAAGAGTTGACAGACAAAGAGAGACCTGAGTTTAGTGTGAGGTTGTCATTTTTTGAAAAACCTGGCGCTCTGATACCATGAAAGATTTTTTTTAACAACTATAAACTCAGAAATAGGTCTGCAACTTTTTGCTTACTTTTATTCAATAATAGCTTCCTATTTAAACTACATCTACATACATACAAACGTTGCCAACATATATCAGAAATATAAGGCAATAGATATCAGAAATAAAAGGTTAACGTTACAACTTTTAAGCCAAGACAATAGGAACTAAACTTTGACTAATATCAGGTGTAGCTAACGCATTCTTCCTGCTTTGTAGCTGACTGATTCTTCTGGTTTATTGCTATATTTCTAACAGAAAACAGCTACAAACGACACAATTATCTAAAGCCAATTTAAAAAGCGTTTAGGTCCTAAGATTTCTTGAACGCGTTCGCTTACGGACGACATTCCAATTGTTATTTTTCGCACATGTCGTATCCACTGCAGATGCCGAATCTTGTTTCTGGAGATCCACGAATAAATTAATGCCGCGGTCGTCGTAAATTTGAACATTAATAGGTTTAACTTTGGATATCTCGTCTACTCTGTTAACTTTGGAGAAAAAATGTGTGGGCGATCGAGGGAAAGATATACAGATTGGAGATATACTACTCTCAGTGTCTGTGTGAATATCAGGGGTCCACTTGAATGTACGCATAGGATACTTAACTATATACACAGAATCTCTCATCCAAACCCTTGCACAATTTTCTTCATGGTTGAGCCTAATCAGCATGTGTTTACGGTCTATCAATCCAATATTGCATACTGTCTTTAAAGAGAGTGTTTGAAATGTCTTCCGAATCACATCCATAGATGGTCTACCAGTGGAGAACTTCCCCACAAGGGCATGGTTGAATGGTTTGGCTAGGTTGTCAATATCGTCTTGAGAAAAGATTACATCAGGTTCACCTTTATACTTTGTAGAGTTCTTCAAAACAATGTCCTTGACACATGATGAAGATGATGCTACCACTGATGCAAAGGATCTATTCCAAGCATTGTTTATATCAGGTGGCTTTCGCGACTGCCATCTTTGCCGCTGCTCAAAGGATATTTTTAATGAGAAGAAAGACGCATATCCTGGACAATTTCTTATTTTGAACTTTTTATAATTAAAAAAGTTCATTATTTATAAAAAAAAAATTGCACGTTAACTTCGTAAAATAAAACTATTCTATTAGAAAAAATTGTGTTTTAACTATTTTTTGTTGAAAAAAAAGTCCATTATTTTTATAAAAGAAACATGCATTATTTATTAAACAAAATTATTAACTTTTTTGTATAATGAAAACGGTAAAAAAAATAATAATTTAAAAAAAAAAATTATAGAAAATATTCGTCAAAGGTTAATTTTTCATAAATAAAGTATCTCCATTATTTTTTAATTTTTTTTATTAAATAAATACTTTTTTATAAATAAAAAGTTCAAAAAAAATCTTAAGTTTTTTAGATAAAAAAATTGTACATATTTTTAGATGTTTTTTAGTTTAAAAATTTGTTTGCCATTTATAACTAGAAACTTCATTTTCTATAAATAAAATGCTTAAAAATTGTTTTTGTAAAAAAATATTTTTTTTTTTTATAAAACGAGTTTTTAAAATTTTGAAACTTTTTCGAACTATTTTGTATAAATAAAAACGTTGAGAAATTTTAAAAACATTTTTTTGTAAAAAAAATGAAAAAAAAAACTTATTTTGTTATAAGAGTAGGTGACCCAAAAACTTTGAATTTCTTAATAATGTAAAAAAAAGTAAGTTATACTTTTTTAAATATGGTCAAATTGGTAAATTAAGATATTTTTTATGAGTAAAATTAATGATTGATATTAAGAGTTCAATAAGTATATACATAATATGTTAGGAGATTAATAAAAATATTTAACAAACATCAAGAAAATTTCAAGTAACAAAATTTACTTATTTAGGAATATGAATTATTTGCTAAATAATTCAAACAAACAAAAAATAATAATGTGAGTATAGTCATAAATATAAAAATATTTGTTTTTATACACCAATATTGCTTACCTGTCTACTAGACACTAGGAGCCAAGTCCTTTGTTTTGTTTGGAATTAGTGTTTTTAGGGAGAATTTGAGTTTACTCAGCATTTAGGCTAGGATGCGGCTTAAATAATTAATTAATAAATTCGATCCAAACACACACACCACCCAAATTTAAATTCGTGATATTTAAAATATTATTGTTTTAGCTGTTATTTTCACTTTTTACGATATTTTTATGAATAATAGTATCGAAAAAAGTTACAGATAATATAAAAAAGTTACACAAAGTAAAAATGATAGCCAAAGTGATATTACTAAAAATTCTTATACCCAAAATAATATACGACATAAGTAATAGGGGGCAATAGCCAAACAGTCCCATAATTTTATGGTCCTGATTGTACATGTAGTGGATATTTACTATATATTTGCAAATAAGATCTATTGAAACAAAAATCGTTTTTCATGAGATCTGTTGGAGCAGAAAAAAATATTTATGACTATAATTGCTAAATAATTCATATTATGGACAAATTCAATTTATTTATTTTTTGATACCTAATCGTAGGAGTATGTATTATGTTGGTGCTGAAAATTTTGTTTTCAAAATTTTTTGGCCCACCTTAATAATAAATCTTGGTTTCGTCCATGGTCTAGGCAACTTAACTATTATTTTGTGCAGAAGGATGATCACACAGGCACAATAACGTCAAACTTCTATTGCCCATATTGGGATCAAATACATAGGCTAACACATCGTATTCGGCAAGAGCTTCAAATGTATTTTATGTGAAACTGTTTCACCGTGCATGATTATCACTCAACAGCTGGCCTCATGGTTGTTTATTCTTTGAACTAACATTTTTATAGATGCTGGCTATGCTGAGGGTTTTGGCAAACATATTCATAATGGTTCAAATGAGTTTCTGACTGGAGTAGTTGAGTCAGAAATTAAGGTTATTTGTTCAGGAATTTCAACATATAATTTAATCCAGAGATTTTCATTATTTACATCCTCATCTAAAAAATCACATCAACATTTGAAATATCTTCTAAAGGAGGCATTACATCTAATGAGTCCTCTTCATTTAATTCCTTATCAGATATAAGCCGTTAGGTCTTGGTAATTGCACAAAAAATGCTGCAAGTATAGTCATAAATTTTTTTTTTTTATGAATTATTTCAAACATCAAGAAAATTTGCTCTTTTAATAATATGAATTATTTCCCCGCTCAAGGCGCGGAATGTCACGGTAATTAAATGCCATAACATATCAAGTAACAAAATTTCAAACCCTAGATTGATTCAAATTGAATTGCTCTATAAACATACAAACTAACCAAAAAAAAAACACAAAACTGATAAAGCCTCATGTAACATAGCAGATTTATTCAACAATTCTACTCATTGGCCACAAAACCTTCAAAACACTTGAGAAAACATAACATGAGCAGTAGATATTAAACTAAAATTCTTCCCTATATATAAATTAGCCAACACTACTTCGTGGGAAGAGATCATGGCAGTGGTGGTAGAATTGTTGTGGTGTGGGGGAGCAGGGGCGGTGTTATTGCCAGAGGCATCGCAATAACCACGTAGAATATAACCTTCTTCATTGGTGAAGCCCAAGGAAGTCATCATATTTGACCAGCAGTCACGTTGGATGATTCTAATGGCTTTGCAACAACTTTTGCCCAAATAGGTCTCTCCATTGAGGAAGAAAAGTATGACCTGCCAGTGCAGGCTTGCAACTGAAAGAACGAGTCCCAGCAGGTGGAGGAGCCTTGTTCATTTTTGTCTAGCTGCAATCGATCCGCAAAGGTTGAGTTTGGGTCAAATGGTCTTGCCCCATGGAAAACATGAAACAGGCTACAAGCAATACATATACTAGTAAACAATGAAAGATCGTTTTGTCCTCTTTATGGGGTCTGTCCCCCTCACTTTACATCAAAACAAAGCCAAAACCAAAACCACAAAGAACAATGGTTCGTGTAAGCAACGACCTCGTAGGCATACTAAACATCATAACCCTCCTCATCTGAATCCCAATCCTGGTAGGCGGCATATGGCTTTCCCACCAAGGCTCAACAGAGTGCCAACGCTTCTTCGAAAAACCCGTCATTGCGTTAGGCGTTTTCCTCATGGTGGTCTCACTCGCCACCATAATTGGCTCGTGTTGTCGCGTAAACCCGTAGTAGACAAGAAACACGACAACACGAGCCAATTATGGCGGCGAATGAGACCACCATGAGGAAAACGCCCAACGCGATGACGGGTTTTTCGAGGGAGCGTTCGCACTCTGTTGAGCCTTGGTGGGAAAGTCATATGCCACCTACCAGGATTGGGATTGAGATGAGGAGGGTTATGATGTTTAGTATCCCTACGAGGTTGTCGCTTACATGGTTTTGGTTTTGTTTTGATGTAAAGTGAATGGGGGGGGGGGCTAAGTTTTTATAGGGGAAGTTGTACGCGTGTGGGGTTGACATTTAGGGACGATTCATGAAACGTAGTTAACCAATGAAACGTTATACTAGTAAACAATTTAAGATGGTGCTGTCCTCTTTATGGGTGAGGTCTGTCCGTATTCTGTCTTTTGGTATTACTAAACTTTACATTTTGCACTAGTGGTAAGGAAAATGAATCGTACAACAATTTACTTCTTTTTTTTGGTTGGTAAAAATAGAAAAGGAGGTTTTCTTTTCGTCTTTCACCAGTACTGCTTTGTTAATTCAACTTTACTTACATATTTGCAATAAAATTATAAGTACAAATTATACCTTATAAGTTAGCATATACACAAACTTATCTCGTGTATACCTTAAAATTTGTGTATTTATTATAAAATTATAAGTACAAATTATAATTTTTTTTCACAAAAATTAGGAAAATTTCATGCGTAGATTACAATTTTTTTTTGAAAAACCGGATATACACTAATGGTGTTCTTAATACCAAAAAAATTACCGATCGGGGGTGTTAACTGACACGACTCAGAATGTGTCTCTAAAGTGTGTGCTCTCTAGGCTCAAGTGCAAGCCTACCGTTCAAGTAATAATCCGACAAGTCGGGTATCGATCCTCAGGGAAAAAGGACAACGGAGTTGTGACGACGGGATAAGATTGAGGAATCCTAACGATGACTCTAAGAAGAAAAGAAAAGGATTGATTTGGCTTTTTGGGATTGATTAAACTAAATGCAATTATGAAACTATGATAAAATATGCAACTAACTAAATTATCTAAATGAAGAATGAAGAATTAAATTGAACTTTTTAACTAAATGATGAGAAAATAGGATGGGACTACAATCCCCCAACCCTAGTGTAATGCAGTGACAACGTCAATCATAAATTTATCCGATTAATTCAAACCCGGAATTTAGTACTCCCAAGCATTATGTATACGAGGTTCAAGCCCGCGTCATACCTAATCTGAGGACGAGTAAATCGGTATCGCGGTAATTACAGTCAAATTGTACTCTAAATCATCACGAGTACCCAGAGGCAAACGAGATATAAAGATCTACAATTCTTAAGAAATTACGCGATACGATTTAAATTAATCATTAAATTCAGCGGATCGACGTTATACACACGCACTAACACATCAGGTTGGGTTCATGCATCCCAACCTTGAAAAACCTAGCCGGAAATGTTAAATGGACTAATGCATGAAATAATAACGTTTCATGTGTATGAATTCATGATAAAACTAAATCTAAACATGTAAATACGTATTATGAATGCGAAAACAAGTTGAATCTAATGGGAAAGCAAAGCATGCAAGAACAATAATAAGAAACAAGAATTTTGAATTAAAACTAGAAAAGCAAACCCGAAACAATGAATTCTTGAAGTAATTTTAGCCCTTGATGTTCCTAGATGTTCCTACTTGTTATGGAGCTTTTACATGAATGAAATCTGAATAAAAAGAGTCATAATGACTAAATATATAGGCTAAGGGTCGTTTAGAAGAGTCCCCAAAACATAAAACTCTTTTGGCTAAAAGATAAGCACAAAATAAAAATCCCGTATCTGCCAATTTGTCACACTTAGAAAGCGTGACTAATTTCGTAACGGATCTGGAGCGTGGCTAATTTAGTAACGGATCTGGGGCGTGACAAATGGGCGGACCGGTCTTTTTCCTCAGCTTCGGTTCGGTTTGGGTCTGACAGCTTTTTTTCTTGAATTTCTTCTGAACTTCAAATGGGCATAACTTCTTCACCGTAACTCGGATTGAGGTGCCGTTTTTTCCAGTGTTCTTGTAATTGAAATATCTTCAACTTTCCAGTTGGCCCCACCTCCGGACTAAGGCTACAAAATTACGAAAATGCCCCTCAACTCCCCGATTCTTGGTTTCTTTCACTATTTTGAGTTCTCTTTGGCACTAACTTGCATGAAATATCTGTAAAACACATAAGAGATACACAAAATACGAAATACTTGCCAAAAAGTGTTAGTATCATAGATATGAGATAAATCCAAGCTATTTACACCGCACGGGATCATAAAAATACAGAAATTAAGGGGATAAATGTGAAGAATTTATGCCTAATCAAACCCCCCTAACTTAGAACTTTGCGCGTCCCGAGAAATGTAAAAGAATGAGAGTATGAGTTAAGGACCCTTCAAAAACTTTATTGGGATAGAATACCTCTTTCGCGAGCAAGCGATTGCATTTAGCGCATGCAACAAGCCTTTAAACCTCTAGGTTACCCTAGTAGGACGAGTTGTGTCTCGTGAGGGTTTGCAGTGAATATACCCACAAAATTCGACTCAAAGAAAATTCAAAATATGCAAAAATTGTGCAATTCAAACTTTTCTAGAAAATAGTCATCATCAAGTCATATTTATGAGTCTCAAACCGTAGTGTGTGTGTGCGTAGCCAGAAATATAACCGCTAATTTCCACTGATTAATCATTACGTTACTTATCCGAAAATTCGTTTTGATTTCAAATTCTCACGGGAAGCTCTCTCAAACGAACCACTCGGAATATGGCTTTTCGCTCGGTATGCGTGATAATAAGAGTAAATATAATGGACGCAAAATCACGCATACAATTAGAAAGACGGAAATTTCATGGTGAAAGGATCTCATCAACGGATTACGGTTTTAAAAACGGGAACATCGCCTCTATTTCGCTCATTTAACCTCTTATATTATCTTTTGGTGTATTAGCTCTCCACGCGGTACTCAATTTTCGCAATTTGGACTCGGTTAGGACTTTTTCGGGTTTAAGGTTGCATTGGGTAAAATGAAGGAGGTAAGGAAAGTTGGAATTGGAAAAGCCATTCGTGATGTCCATTTGTGCATTTTCCGGGCTATTGCTCATTTTTTTTCCTTTTTTTTTCTCATTTCTTTTCTTTTCTTGCTATATTTTTTTTTCTTGCCCATTTTTGTTGCACTTTTCGGACTTAAATACTGATTTTTTTTTTTATTTTTCACAATTCCGGCTATTTTGGGTTTGTCGGGTTGTCAAACGAAAGGGAAAATTATTCGGCTCAATTTGGGTTGCAAAAGGGTAATTTTTCGCTACTTTTTCTGGTCAATATTTTTGGGTGACAAACGAGGGCCTACTTTATTGTCCAAAATACTAATTGCGTTACCATATGCGTTTCAAGGTGAATTTAAGTTTAGAGACTAATTTGGCACGATTTTCAAGGCAACATTGCACACATTTTTCAAAACCGATCAAATGAAAAAATTTGAGATCCTTGACAACTTATTAAGCGCTAAAAAGAACTTTGAGTTAACAATTAACTCAGATTGATTTAAAATCTCCCAAAACGTGATAGGCTCGAATCTCACCGGGTTTGTTAATCTCCACATTTATTCGTTAAGTCGTCAATTTTCGCACAATTTCCATCTTTGGTCAATTTCGGCTTTGTGTATGTTGGATATTTACAATTTGAGACTTTAAACCGACTTTTAATGATATTTTTGAAAAATTTGAATTCCAATTTTTATTTATTTTGAACAAAAATATTTTTGGCTTTTTCAAAATTTTATGATTTTTTTGGAAATTTTTGGGCATTTTTGAAAATTTGTGAAGTTTTAGAAATACGCACTTGTGACCCCCCCTAACTTAGACTTTTGCATTGTCCTCAAGCAAAAAGGACGAAAATCTAACTCAAGGCGAATGAAAAGTGCGGAAAAATAAAACAAACAAATATGAAAAATGCAACAAGACACTATATGACACTCATGCATGACTCAAAAATACGACAACAATCACCCCATACGCGTCGGGGGTGCGACGACCTCTCATCTCTCCATAAACTCACCCGACCCCACTTATGGGGGTTGATGCTCTCCTTGTGGCTCCCGTCCTAGGATCATATTCCAATAATCGAAACAAGTTGGGACCTCGCCCATAGATAAAGGATAGACCGGGAGACTCGTTGTGACTAATTGGAAAGGGATCCTCGTGATGCTGACTCAAAGCATGGTCAACGTGCACTGACTCGGAGGGGACACCTAGGTTTCTTTCAATTTTTAAGACGCATGGGTCGGGCTCTAAGTCAGATGAACCACAACTTTTCTCCTCACTCGCCTTCGGGACCTCTATTGGTATGGGTGGATGGTCACAAAGAAGAAATTCATTGATTTTATCTTCCCATTCACTTTCTTCTAGGTGTCTAAATGAATCCATTAGAGTTTGGACTTGGTCGTTAAGGCTCTCATCTAGGCTCTCATCCATCGGACCGAATTCTTTTTCAAATTCTTCCATGCTCATGTCCCCTAGATCTCTCTCTCTCGCGGTGCCAACGTCCTCTCTAACTTTCTCGCTGTCTAACTCCACCATTTTTCTCACTTCTAACCCCTCTCTCTCTCGCTCTATTGCGGTCACTACACACCTCTCTTCCACTTTTCTCTCCGCGTCACAACTACCACTATTACCTGATGAAATAAGGCACACCCCTAATGGCTCTCTCTTATGGGACCTCTCACTCTCATGGCTCGACACTAAGCAGGACCCTAGGGCCTTTCCACAATCATTTTCCTCAAAGTACTCCCCTACGATCTCGTCTATAAAGCTCACCGCGTGAAGGTCATCTTCTTCTTCCGTATGTTGGGTGACATGGAAGATGTTGGTTTCTAAAGTCATATTCCCAAAGGTGAGTTGCATTCGCCCATTCCGAGTATTAATGATGGCGTTAGCCGTAGCTAAGAAAGGGCGCCCAAGGATGATGGGAACATGGTTACTCCAATTAAATGAGGGCTCCGTGTCCCAAATGACAAAGTCTACCGGGAAGTAGAAAGTGTCAACTTGGACGATCACGTCCTCGACTATGCCTCTTTGGATCTTCACGGTTCGATCCGCTAATTGGAGAGTGACCTTAGTGGGCTTGAGGTCGCCCAAGTCAAGTTGCCTATAAATGGAGTAAGGAAGTATGTTTACACTTGCTCCCAAGTCAAGTAAGGCTTTCTCAATTTTATTATCTCCAATGATGCATGATATGGTGGGTGCACCGGGATCTTTGAATTTAGGCGGGAGATCATTTAGTAGAATGGAACTCACGTTCTGAGCTAGAAAGACATTCTTTTTAACCTTCATCTTCCTTTTTACCGTCAACAAATCTTTGATAACTTTGCCGTAGGATGGAATTTGCTTGATGGCATCAAGGAAGGGCAAGTTTAGCTTCACTTTCTTAAGTACTTCTAGCACTTCATCACGTGGGCATCCTTTCTGTGAAGGAATCAACCTTTGAGGAAATGGTGCCGCGGTGGGTGGTTTCGCTACTACCTCGGGCTCACTAGCGTCTTCTTTGTCACTCTCGTTCAGGGGGACATCTTCGGCCTCTTTCGTGCCGGGCGAAATCTCCTTGTCTTTAAGTACGTCTCGTGGGGGAGGTGACAAGTCAACTACCCTCCCACTACGTAGAGTGGTGATTGAGCTACATTGCTCAGGATGGTCGTGGGGTGTCGAGCTAACACTAGTTTGCCCTTGGAGAGGTCTTTGGCCCTGGGCAGGAAACTTTCCCTTCTCTTGAACACTCAATGAGGATTGTATTTGTGACAGAGTCGCATTTATGTCGCCAATTAGACGATCATATTTGGCATTGTTTGCGGTCTGGCTTGCGATGAATTGATTCACAGTATCCTCGAGAGTTCTCCGCTGTGGCGGGATATAATTTCCATGAGGTGGTGGTGCTTTCACATGTCCTTGCATGTGTGGAGCTTGTTGAAATTGTTGTGGAGGAGGAGGGACAACATGCGAAGGAGGGTTCATTGCGGCGTGTTGTTGCCCGTAGCTAAAATCGGGATGGTTTTTCCACGAAGGGTTGTATGAATTTCCGTGCGGGGCACCGAAATTACCCTTAAAGCCTCCTATCCCACTAACTTGCTCTTGTAATATTACTTTGCAGGCGGGTATCGTCGGGCATTCCTCAGTTGAATGTCCCGCCTCACAAATCGCACACACCTTCACGACAGGGTTTTGGATAGATCCAACTACCTCACATAAGTCTCGCAATCCTTTCTCAATGGTGTCCAATCGACTGTCCGTCATAGAATTCTTATCTACGTGGAATAGGCCGGACGCCGATGGAGCAGTGGTGGGTTGTCGATTTCGATTTTGAGCGTTCGGGTCAGAGGTATCCCAGGATTGGGTAGTCTCGGCGACATACCTCATGTGAAGATCAGCATCGTGGGCATCTAGATCGACAAACGTGCCACTTCCCATAGTTTCAACAAGTTGTTTGGAGTTAAGATTTAACCCATTATAGATAAAGGAGATGATTTGCGATGGATCAAATCCATGATGGGGACATGAAGCCACTAACTCGTTGAAACGTTCATAACATCGATGGAATGGCTCATTTTCAAGTTGTCTAAACGCTTGAATTTGAGCCTTGATAGAGATTGTTCGATGTGTTGGGAAGATTTTCTTGAGAAATTTAGACTGTAGCTCATTCCAGGATGGAATCGAGCTTGGAGGTAAAGACCATAGCCAAGCTTTGGCTTTATCTTTAAGCGAGAAGGGGAAGAGTTTGAGGCGGATTACCTCTTGTGTGTAGGTTTGATCATTGAGAGTATCACACACGTCCTCAAATTCCCTTATGTGGAGGTATGGCTTTTCAGAATCCATACTGTGGTAATGTGGTAGCGTCTGGATTATCCCATTTTTTAAACGAAACTGCCCGGCATTATACGGGAGTATAATGCATCCCGGAGTGACAGTGCGCTCGGGATATAAAAATTCTCGCAACGGGCGGTACGGGGGCTCGTCCTCACCGGTAGCTGCATTGCTATATTGCGACATCTCTATCTCACTTGATGATTCGGTGCTCTCACTAGGTGTGCACGACGTGTGTCCTACGAAGGAGAAGGGAGTGTTGCTAAAGATTGAATGTGACGGTGTTGGAGGTGGGATCCAGAATTGTGGGGCTTGTGGAGTGTGGGGACTATCAGGATTATACTCAACAAGCGGATTTTCGTGAATGCTGGTTGGAGTATTATGGGGTGTGGGAGTGGTTTCAGAATTTTGCATTAAAGCTTAGGAGAGGTGATGATTATGAATTTTTTTTTTTTTTGAGATTTTTTTGGATTTTCGAATTTTTTGGTCAAAACTATGGATTAACTCGATCTAATCCTAAGTCTACCTAATTCCCCGGCAACGGCGCCAAAAACTTGACACGACTCAGAATGTGTCTCTAAAGTGTGTGCTCTCTAGGCTCAAGTGCAAGCCTATCGTTCAAGTAATAATCCGACAAGTCGGGTATCGATCCTCAGGGAAAAAGGACAGCGGAGTTGTGACGACGGGATAAGATTGAGGAATATATTCTTGACCATAATTATTTATAAAAAAAATGATCATTTTTGAAAAATCTCATAATTTTGTTGGAAATAATATTTATTTACACTAAATTTTGACACGTATTTTTTAATCATAACAAGAATATTAGACTAGAGAATAGTTTTCTGAAATTCGCAAGTGGGTCGGGTCGATACAGTGCATTGGGTCAAATGTAGAAAAATGCAAATTAAAATCCATTTAAGACAACCCCAATGTGATAGAAATATGCAAAACAAAATTAAATAAAAGGTAGCACAAAAAGAAAGGACACGAACCACGGGTCGGACAGGCGGTGGCGCACCGAGGTTTTGGGTCAAAGTTCAAACCATGCATATTGTAAGTACTCTCTCCTTCAAACGACTGGGATAGACCAAGGTCATCCGTGCCGTTAGGCCATCTCATGAGTAGATATACTACTCACTTCTCCTCTAATTTTTCTATGTGGGACAAATCCATTTCACCCAACTAAATACTAGTTCACCGACTTCAAATGGGGTACTTTGAGGCAAAATTTTCATACACCTCTTAATGGTTCTTGAACATGTAAATATACCAAGTTAATCTCCTTGCGAAAAGAAACACATTGGTATAAGGGCCCGTCCAAAAAGGTGTGTGGGCCCCACTTTTATTTGGACCTAAAATTAGCAATCTTCATATTTTAAACCTTTATTTTCCAACAGATTATTTGGTATGTGCACCTGCACCAATCAGTGAAAGATAAGTAGGATAAAGTGGCCCACTAGATCATGTTAAGTGCTAATAACCATTCACTATTATTTCAAATGTCTTTCACTTGTTGGTTCTAGTGTATACACCAGGTGCACAATATATATTCTCCCATATATGCCTTAAGACATTATTTTTCTTATTGAGATACGCACTGACACTTACTCGCAACAATGTTCTTTTCCATTTTTTATCCATGTTAATTGTGGTTTCTCATCGGTTTTGATGGTGCATAAATTCAATTCCCTTTTGAAAGTTGTTATCCAAATATATTTATATATATACACACACATATTGTCCTTAGGCATATGAGTAGCTTGTGGTATTGTGAAATTTGGAGGATTCACCTCTTTGTGATTAAAAATCTAGAATCTTAAATCAATCTATCCAATGTGGCTCCAAACTAAACAAGAGATTATGATTAAGGTCCAATTAGTTTACTACCATTATATACATTTGATATCCCCAAAACAATTGTTGCAGATCAAAGGGCTCCTTTGAGAGTTTTAAAGATAAAAGAAAGGAAATGAAAGTTTTTTAGGAGAGAAAAGAAAGGAATGTAAAGTTAATAAGAGAGAAGTGAAAAGTAAAGAAGAGAAAGGAGTTTAGGAGAGAAAAGAAAAATGCTACCTTTCTAGTTGTTAGGGAGTTGAGAGGAAAATAAATTTCTAAAAAAATAAGGTACAATTCATTAAAAACCTTTCACTTCTCTCCATTTCTTTCTGATTTTGGAAATAAAGTTTTGGAGAGAAAGGAAGAAAAAGTTTTTAAAAGTTTTCCTTTTTTTTTCCACTCTTTTTAAACTCTCCCAAATAGAACTTGCAAACAAGCCTAATTGTGATTACCCGTTCCCTTTTTTTACAATTGATTTTCTCAAATATAGTAAATTACCTAAATGACCCATAATATTTGTTAAATATTTTTATGGAGACTCTAATTTTTGTAAAATATTTTTATTGACCCCTTAGTGTTTATTACTTGTTTCTATTAAGCCCTTCCATTACAGAAAATCGTTAAAGTTAACGAATTTTGCTTAACTTACTATTTGGACGAATTTAAACTTGCAAAATGATATTTTTAACCTTATTAAACTAGTCAACTCAATTTTTACTATTTAGTAGTTTAAAATATATTAAACATTAAAATCCACTTCGAAACTTGTATAATTTCCATTTTTAAAAATTTGTTAAACATTAAAAACATTAGATATTATATAAAAAATAAACTTTACACATTAAAAAAATTGTTCTCATTATAAAAATATGTTGTATTTTGAACTTTTTATATTTAAAAAAGTACATTATTTATATAAAAAAAATTGCATGTAAACTTCGTAAAATATAACTATTCTATTAAAAAAAGTCGTATTTTAACTATTTTTTGTATAAAAAAAGTCCATTATTTTTATAAAAGAAACATGCACTGTTTATTAAAAAAAACTATTGACTTTTTTGTATAATGAAAACGGTAAAAAAAATAATAACTAAAAAACATTTTTTATAGAAAATATTCCTAAAAGGTTAATTTTTCATAAATAAAGTGTCTCAGTGATTTTTTAATTGTTTTTATTAAATAAATGATTGTTTTTTAAAAATAAATACTTCAAAAAAAATATAGGCATGTAAAACTGTTTATAAAAATTTGTTAAACATTAAAAAACATTAGATATTATATAAAACATAAACTTTAAGTGTTAAAAAAACTGTTCTCATTATAAAAATATGTTATATTTTGAACTTTATTTTTAACAAAAACAAAAAATTTATTCTATAGGAGGTGGAAAAGCCCCACCTGTGGCAAAAATAAGAAACATAACTTGACTTAAGTGAAAGCAAGACTTGATGAGACTAGAAAATGAAAGATTTTTTTTAACAACTATAAACTCATAAATAGGTCTGTAACTTTTTGCTTACTTTTATTCAATAATAGCTGCCTATTTATACTACATCTACATACATATAAACGTTGCCAACAGATATCAGAAATAGAAGGCAACAGATATCAGAAATAAAAGGTTAACGTTATAGCTTTTAAGCCAAGAAAATAGGAACTAAACTTTGACTAATATCAGGTGTAGCTAACGTATTCTTCCTGCTTTGTAGCTGACTGATTCTTCTGGTTTATTGCTATATTTCTAACATCCTCCCTCAAGCGTAGAGTGTGTGGTTGACATACACCAAGCTTGGAACATAAATCAGAGAAGTGGGGATTAAGAAGAGCTTTAGTGAAGATATCAGCAAGTTGTCTAGTGGAAGGAACAAATTGAGTAACTAGAGCTCCTTGAGCTACCTTTTCACGAACGAAATGAAAATCTAATTCCACATGTTTGGTCCTGGCATGTAAAACTGGGTTGATTTTCATGTATAGAGCACTCAGATTGTCACATAGAAGAAGCGGAGTAGTTGAAAGAGAGAAGATGATATCCTTTAGAAGGTATTGAAGCCATTGGAGTTCTGCTGTTGTATAAGCTAAAGCTCGA